>CM072556.1:12206147-14899517 GCA_036898215.1 Platycarya strobilacea
ATATTAAAATATAAAATACAAAATCAAAACCAGAGAGGCTCACCAATATTAAAGTTGAGTATGTAAGCAGTGCATCGAACGTAGATATACTGATAATTTTTAATCACATCGTATCTTGTCCTCGCATTCCGCAAAAACCAC
The DNA here is from genome assembly GCA_036898215.1 of Platycarya strobilacea. Lineage (NCBI taxonomy): Eukaryota > Viridiplantae > Streptophyta > Magnoliopsida > Fagales > Juglandaceae > Platycarya > Platycarya strobilacea. The sequence continues at coordinate 12,206,289 of CM072556.1, forward strand.
TCGATGGCATTCTCATTAGCACTGGCATTATCAACTGTAATGCATAGCATCTTTTGGATGTCCCAATCCACCAAACAATCATCCATCTCTGCCCCTATTGATTCACTCTTATGGTCAACTATTTTTTTAAATCCAATAATTCTCTTTTTAGGATTCCACTCACTGTCAATGTAGTGTGCTGTGATACACATGTACGACGTATTCTGTATAGATGTCCATGTGTCAGACGTAAATGACACTCTTTGGCCAGTGGTGATGAACATCTTCTTCATCTTTACCTTCTCCCTCATATGCCTCTTCATGCAATCGCGCATTGCTGTATAACGGGATGGCAGTGGAAATCTTGGCTCAAGCAGCTTCACAAACTTGCAGAACCTTTCTTCTCAACAATGTTAAATGGCATCTCATTCTCTATAACCATCTCTGCAAGTGGCTCACGGTACACCTTCTTACTGTATTGAGGGACTACCAGATTTTTCATCTGGTTTCCTGTCCCATCAGTTGCTATAGAGGTCTCGTAACTAAGATTAGTTAACCAGTTTCATTTGGTCTAATAATTCTGTCACCCTAGACCGGACCGAACTCCTATTTGGTTCATACCGGTCCGGTTTAGGGAGTACCCCATATGATTTAATGAGTTAAATTTAATTTAAAATTCTGCAATGGCCAATAAACAAATATTTTTTTGGCCCAAATTTAACTATTTCCAACTCAATGTACGCATTTATCATAGATTTAAACCAAAAAATATTAAAAAAACTTACTCTTAAAAAAGTGGTAAAAGAAAAACAATCTAAATAAAAAAATAGAAAAACAAAATCAATCCTTAAAAACCCAAATCAAATAAATCAAATCAAATAACTCTTAAGACTTAAAAGTCCTTAAGAGTTAAGAGTCCAGATAAACAAAAAATAATATATTAATATTATGAGAGTATATATTATATATTAAGTATTTTAATAAGTTATAACTAATAACACTATTACATTAGTATATTATATATTTATATGTTAGTAAATAGTGATAAATTAGTAATAATATATTAAATAATAATAATACACGTATTATTTATAAGTTATTACTAATACTCTATATACTATAATTTATATTTTTATATTACAACTAGTCAACTACTATACATTATAATATGTTAATATTATAAGATTATATATTATATATTAATATTATAATTTATATACTATTAGTTATATATACATATATATAAATATATATATATATATGATAGGGTTTCGGTCCGGTCTGATTCAGTTCAAGGGGAGCATTCCCCTGGACTGAGACCGGACCGGAATTATTCGGTCCATATATAAATTGGACCGGACCGAAACGGATTCCATTCGGTCTGGTCCGGTCCCGGTCCGGTCTGCCGATCCGGTTTGATTTTTTTACAGCCTTAAATATATTGGTGTCCGAATTTACTGTGCCATGTATTGGGGAAAGAAACACTACATTATAGTTCAAAATTAGTCTTAAAATTGAATAGAAGATGGTAAAGTGCAAAACTAATACTATAATAGTTGCACTTACAAACTCTGCTCTTAGTTTTGGACTGCATGGAGAAGGAAATTTCTTGGATGAGGCCTACACCAAAATTGAAAAAAATAAATAAATAAAAAACTAAAACTCATATGTTGAATTTTGGATCTAATGCAAACTTGATAAAAGGGAGCTCTCCTTTGCATGAACAAAAGAGGCAATTTTATTGCCTCGCTTGACATAGAGAGAGTGATTTGAATAAGTAAACAACCAAAAAAAGAAACATGTTTCTCTTTGAACTAAATTATCCAATTGAAAAAAATGAGGTCTACTATGCTAATGTCGCTAATACTCTTCAACACAATAGTTGATATTATCTTGTATGCAGAATTTTCAATTCAAGAAAGTTTCTATCTATAATACATATAGGAAATGTTAATATTAGTTTTGAGAAATATGTTAAAAAAGAGTACACTTCACATTACCTATATACTATCACAACTGTTCAAATTAAGAAATGGAGCAAGAAACTCACTAATCAGGCAAATGTGAGCCCATTGAAACAAGTAGGCTTGCTATAGCTCTTTGCCAATCACCATTTATCTCCTACACCAAAGAGAAACACAAAAAGTTGTACCAAAGAAAAGTCCATTGAGTGTGAAAAGGCAACTTCTAATTTTTTTTTAATGAAAAATTTGATTAATCCTCATAATTAATTGGGCATATCTAAAATACACAGGGAGTATACAAAAGAAAGACACCTAATTAAAATCCACAAGCAAAAAAAACATCATAGACATGTACACTTGATGAAAGGGAGAAATTGGCTATAACCAGAAAATCATGGCCTTCCTCAACACAAACCATGGCTATATAGCATGATCAAACCTCTGTATGCACGAAAAACCCAGATCCAATGTTCAACTTAAAATCACAATGAAACTCAACTAAAAAGAAAAGAAGAAAAGTTTCAGAAATCAAGATGGCTTGTGTGACTGAGAAGGCCTAGTCATGGCTAAGGAACTGCAAGTGCTTAATGCCCTTGATGTTGCTAAAACATAATGGTACCATTTCACAGTAATTGTGATTGCTGGCATGGGCTTTTTAATTCACAAATGCATATGATCTCTTTTGTATGATCTCATTGATGACCAAACTGTTGGGCCACCTGTACTATTACAAGGAAGGCTTTCCTAATCCTGGCTCTTTGCCTTCAAATGTCTTGGCAACTGTCAATGGGGTTGCCCTCTACGGAACCCTTGTCGAGCAAATGTGTATATGGCATGACCCTCATGCTCATGGTCATTTGTTCACAAGGGTGGAACTAGGGTTTAATGTTTGGGAGGGGCGATTGATAAAATATATAATATGTGTAAATATAAATTATATATATTTTTTGCATGTAATTATATAAAAAATAATAATTAATTTTTTTTTCTTCATTTGTTCTCTTTTTTTCTTTGAATTAAGAAAAAAGAAAAAAAAATTACTAGATAGAGACCATTACAAAAAATAATAATAATAATAAATAAATAAACTTAAGTTTTTTTTTATATACTCAACGATGATCTTTCATTAAATAAAATTCATTTATTATTATTTCTGAAATGGAATTCTTGATAACTTTTTTCTCAAGAAATAATAAATGATAATTTTTTAAGTATTGAGAGACATTTTTTTTATTTTTTTAATATTTGAGGGAGTAATTTTAATTATATATAAAAAGATTATATATTTATATAATAATTTTTTTTTTAATTTTAGGGGGGCGGTAGCCCCCCCAACCATAGTTGTAGGTCCGCCTCTGTTTGTTCAATTGCCTATGGCCTTTCCTTTGGAAAAAATCGGGAAGCTGTTACGGTGACTACCCGCTTTCCGCCACTATCATGTCTGAGAATGCCAACAAGAAGATCCGTGGAGCCTATATTGCTACATTGTTTGCAATGCAAGGTTTTGGCATTCTCGTTGGTGGGATGGTTGCTATTATAGTTTTGGCATTCTCGTTACACTACCTTGGTTGCCAAGAATGCCAAACAAGAAGTTGCAGACATGTGCAAAGTTTTGCAGGTTGAATTGGAGGTTGAACAGTAGATAATTGATGATAGAGAACTAGGAAATTGTTTTAGTTTGTTCTCTGTGGAGTTTGTTTCCCGACATGGGCTTCATTTGGTTTGAAATCACGACTACTTGGTTCTTATTAGATATTGCTAATTTCTATAGCCAGAATCTATTCTAGAAGGATATTTTCACTGCCATTAACTGGGTTCCTAAAGCAAAAGAAATGAGTGCTTTAGAGGACGTTTTTCGAATTGACTGAGCACAAACTCTTATATCTTTGTGCAGCATGTATTGGTTTACTGTGGCATTCATTGATAAGATTGGGAGGTTTGCTATTCAATTGATGGGATTTTTCTTCATGACACTATTTATGTTTGCCTTGGCCCTTCCTTATCATCAATGGACCTTAAAACCCAATGTCCCAATGTAATTGGTTTCATTGTAATGTATGCCCTCATGTTTTTCTTTGCGATTTTCTGTCCAAATGCCACAACATTCGTGGGGCCGGCAGAGACTTTCCCAGCAAGGTTAAGGTCAACATGTCATGGTATATCAGCTGCAGTAGGAAAAGGCTGGGGCAATAGTTGGGGCATTTGGATTTCAGTATGCAAAAAAAGGTATTGGGGGTGAGAACTACACTTATTACACTTGGTGTAGTCAACTTCCTTGGGATTGTCTTAACTTTCTTAGTGCCTAAATCAAAAGGAAGATCTCTAGAGGAAATGCCTGGTGAAGCTGAGGAAGAACATGAAACCTCATCAGAAGTCGAGGTAACAAGTTAGTCATGAACTTAGAACTGTCTAATATACTCTTTACATATAGCCTAAACATGACAGAAGCTCTTTTTCACGTTGGTTGCTTTTTGTACAGGTCCTATTTACCATTTATGCTCTGTCTTCTCTGCAACTAACAAAAGTTCATGTAATAAAACATCTCTTGCTGATTGTTGCATGAAAGTAAAATGGTAACTCTTTGGACTGTGAGTTGTGACTACCCGAAGTTGGTGTTTCTATATTGAAATCCCTATTCCAAAATTTATAAATTAATTTAGGGAAGAAGTGTTCCGTTTAAGATTATTTCTTTTACAGGTACACAAATTTTGACATGGACTGAGTTTGCCACTCTGTAGCTTCACTTATATATCGTAGTAACCCAATTTAAGAACCAAAATATTTCATGACATTCTAAACGCACTTCACAAACAAACCCTAATAATTAGGACCTTCAAAAAGTGAATGTTAATGCACAATTAATGATCGAACCTCTCACACTTAGTGATTACCTTATAGCCCTTCAGTGTCTTTATCTCTTTTATTTTTTTGTAGGTAGCCAAAAGAAAAAACCAAATCCATTTGAATTTTTTATAAATACAAACTAGTTGTATGTAAGTACAACTAGTACTCGATTTCGATGGACAATGATAACTATATATCTATATAACTATATATATGTACACACACAAACAAAATTCTTTTAGATTTTTTTTTTTGTACCTAAAAATATTTTACTATTTTTAATATGTTAAATGAATCTATAATTGCTTATCCACCAAACAATATAAGAATAAATAGTTTTCCTCACTTAATAGATCGATCTCCCTTTCATTTAGCAATTGGGAGTACAAAAAGTGAAAGACTACCATTGTTGGGTCATTATATATATAACATCCATGCATCAAGAAATGTAGGCGTGACGGGATTCTCTCCCCCTTGCCCAAGTGGTAAGGCCCAAGAAACCAACTAAGGAAGCTAAGTGTGAAGGTCTGGTCCAAGGCTAGTAGGCCCAATGGCCAAACCCAAACAAGAGCCAGTAAAAGCATTGTCTAAAAAGGCTAACCCTATGGAGGGATATTCCTTGACGTGAACCTCATGTTAACATAGACAAGGAAAATGTGTAACAGTTTAATTGTGGAGAAGAGTAATTGAATGTATGAATATTCTGAATGATGTATTATTGTACGTAGAACTACACTGTCTTCATAGAGGGAAGACTTCCTCCAAGAACTCACGTTCACAATTGCTTTCAGAATGATCTACAATTTCCCCCATTCCTTTATTTATACTAACTATCATCAACTTAACTTCCACCGACTTATTAAAATTCACATACAAATGAAATGCTAAATGAAATGCAATTATTCACATACATGGACGATGGACTAAAAAGTAGTTAACACTACAAATGTAAGCCCGTAAAGGCCCTGGCCCATAAGTCCAACTCGAATTGCCTCAAGTTGCCTTATGTTACTCTGTTGTCTTCACAATGTAAATTCCCACTGACACCTTCTTTGTGAGCCCCAAGTGAAACCCTAGGTTCCACTCATTCAACCCCATGGCAGCACATCTCAAATCCCTCCCCCTTTAAAACACCTTACCCACAAGGTGTGGTGATTCAGTACGTAAGCTATTGAGGACTTCCGGCATGGACTCATCGAACGATGGATAGGTTCCATCACCATCCGAATCCACAGCTTCTTCAATCTTTAGGTAAAAATCTTCAAGCTTTTGTGTAAAGATCTCATTTTTAGCACTGGTTGACCTGTTTGGTAGCAGAGATTGAAATTGATCTCGTTTCCATTTAAGCCGAGGAATGAAAAACCAACCTCGTACCTAAGAAACCATTTTTCCAACTCGTTGAAAGAATTTGGAACAGAGTTGTAGTTTGAGGTATATCTCCAACCCCAATTCATTTCGCCCCTCTGTACGTTTAAATTTGGTATAAGAATTCAGTTGATATTGACACCAAGTGATGATATGGGTTAGTAAAGGCCATAACTTGCCCCGTTTTTGAAATTTAATGTCAACATCCCGACGCCTCGATTCCCGTATTATTTTAAAGGGAATTTGGAGGCGTCACAGGTGGTATGAAGTTAGTGAATATTAAAATTTTGGGAAATTGTACTGAGGTTCTTGTGCATGTGGAGTTCAAATTGATTGGCTACCTCAGGAGTTTTAGAGATGAAATATTATTTGAAGACTATATGTCTATGATGAAATAAAATCCATTTGTGTTTGAGGAAAATAGATGATTGTACTAATGCTTGGCGTGAGTATTAAGTGATGTAGTAGGTGAGTTATTGGAGTTTTATTAGTTGCAGCCAAGCGAATTTCGAGGACGAAATTCTTTTTAAGGGGGGGAGAATGTGAGATCTCAGATTTACATGTATTTTTACACGTTATTTTATGCTCGGTGTTAATTATTTTAATTTATTTAAATAATATTATTAGTCATATTTTATTTATTTAAGATATTTATTTGAGCTATTAATTAGTTAATATCGAGTTACGTTGCTTTTCTTATTTATTTTAATGAGTTAATTATTTTAATGATTGGGAATTTAATTCCTCTATTTTATTATGTGAATTTATTTTATCTGCTTTCGTTATATTAATTATTGTTTTATTTTTAATATTGTGCTTGAGTTTAATTTATTTATATTGTTGGGGCTTAAAATATTTTATTTTATTGATATTAAAATTATAGTATTTAAAGCCAGTTTTTATTTAATTTGTTGTGTTTTTCTGGTTGGACTCTTTTTCCCTTCTTTTTCATTTTTCTCCTTTTTCTTTTCTTTTTCTTTTCTTTTTCTTTTTCTTCTTCCTTTTTCTTTTTCTTCTTCTCTTCCTCTGCTTTTCCCCGAGTGCCCAGCCCCTCCCCTATCTCCCTCTCTCCCTTTCGCCGTTCCTCTCCCTCAGCCCCAGGACCGCCGCCGGCCACTCACCGGCGATACCACCCACACCGCTAGCCTCCCCACACGCCGGCGAGTTCAACGGCACCGGTGGTGTCCCCTTCGGCCACCCTACTGCCCCTACACGGCCCCCTACCCGAAATGACCATTTTTGCTTCCCTTAGATTTTCCGGCCACCATCGGCCATCCCTTGGCCTCCGACCACCACCACTAGACTCCCTACCCTCCGGCGAGCATAACCCACCGTCGGTAGCCACCCATCGCCACCGGTTACTCCCTCTACCCGAAATTGAGCCTTAAACGGGTCGTTCTTTGCCGCGCCGCCGTCCGACCACCGTGCATCTCACCTCCACCACCATTCGACTCCCCTCACCCAGCCGGTCAACCCCCTAGCTCAGTTTCCCCAACCGCGCTCTCACCTTACCGGTACGACCTCAAACCCGAAAATGGGTTTTTACCCCTTTTGACCCCGATCCGCCACCTTCCGGTGGTTGTGCCGTCACACCACCACCTCCATGAGATTCCCCACCCTTCAATGAGTACCTCCCTAAATTTTGGTGTCAAACTGAGTGTTTTAGCCTAACGTACATGTGACCGCTACAAACGCTGCAGATTGGCGTTGTTCGAGGAAATGCGTTTTTACCACTGTAAGTACTTTCCAAACGAGCTTTAAGATTTAAATATATTTTTGGCATCAACAGTTGTAGTATTTGATTATTGCTGCTATGTGTTGGTTGATGTTAGTATTTGTTGGTTGATTGGATAAATTAAATGTTGGATAATTGCTGCATAGTTGTCTGTATTGTGTATTTACGCACATGCTCATGAAAATATTTGGAAAGTGGATTTTTGCATGATTTTGGATATTTATGTGTTGGAGATGGATACTGGGATTTAAATTGAGTTTAATGGATTTTAATGGTTTTGGGCTGAGTCATAACGGGGACGGCGATATGTAACGCCCGTTGTGATCAGCGTGTGAGTGTGTGGATGACATAATGGGGACGGCGATACGTAACGCCCATTATGGTCATCGGGTGTGCATTTCATATCGGGGACGGCGATACGTAACGCCCGGTATGAAATGAGTGTGTGTGGATCGTAATGAGGACGGCGATACGTAACGCCCATTATGGTTTCGGGTGTGTGTGGAAATCATATCGGGGACGGCGATACATAACGCCCGGTATGATTGGTTTTGAGGAGATTATTTTATGGAAAATGATGGGTGATTTTATTGGGATTTTATTGTGGATCAAAATGAGATTTTGACGAGTGTGGTTATTTTATTGACTTTGAGGAAGATGATTTTAAGTCTCATGCATATGGTAATTGTTCATTGTTGTTGTTGTTGTGGTATTAATGTATTTTTGTCTTTTGGTTTGGTTGGGTTTACTTACCTGCGATGCCATCTTGGCGTCGTAGTTTTTGGATGCAGACTTTGGAGAGGCTGAGCCTGAGGAGACGGCTCCGCTATAGAGGTGTTAGTATTATTAATTGATCCCTCGGGAAATTTATTCTCCCCTTTTTATAAATATGTATTTGTATTTTTGGATGACTGTATTAAATCTCCTGCTGGAGAGTTTTTATTAAATTGGTTTATAAAATATTTCTAAAAAAGTCTGGTACTTAGATATTAATTTATTATCTGCTGCGACCTATATTTTTATGTATGTCACGTGTGCACACACGTTTGACACTTGTTGTTGGGATGTGTGACCCGTGTTGTCAACATCCCGACGCCTCAATTCCCGTGTTATTTTAAGGGGAATCTGGGGGCGTCACATTTAATGTTCACTGCCTCGAGCCGTGATATACTGGACTCCACTCGTGATCTTGTCGTTGTCGTAGGCAAGCATAAAAGAGTGAAAAAGATTTCAACAAGAGAGTTCAAAATAAGTTTATGAGGTTGAAGCCTACTAACTGAGGTTTGTTCCACGATTGTAGTTGTATGTAATCCTCTCAATTTCATAGCTTTCCTTTGGTGAGAGAATTGAATTGTTAGGTCTTGGAAATTCCACAAAATAGTTTCTAGGTGTTGTAACCATTGAATCCCCAACACCATATCCCCTTGAATGTGGAGTTTAACTTCCAAAAGTTTTCTAGAAGTGTTCATTGTAGCACCATTAGCAACCCTAACCCTCACACTATCGATTGTAACTACTGGTAATGAGACTCGTTGAAGGATGACAGAATTCACCAAATTGTTAGTACTTCCCGAGTCAATGAGTATTGTAATCCAATAGTTGCCAATCCTTCCTCTCACCTGCATTGTTTTTGAGTCTAGGAAGTCTGAAATGGCATGTAAAGAAGGGAAATGATACTTATACTATCCATTTACAACTTTTTTTTATTTAATTTTTAAATTTACTTAGTAATTAAGAATGTGAATATTAATAAAATTGTATATATATTTTTTTATTTTTTTCTTAATGATTAAGAATATTACAAAAATACTTAAAAGAAAATGAAATAAAAATGAAAAAACTCATATACACACAAAGTTGTAAAAATGTTATAAAAGTGGTTGTACGTGTATCACCACTCTGTAGAAAAATATCTAGACACTTGCTAGGTCTAGATAAATCTAATAGATTTTCAGTATCTAAAATCAAAGCAGAAACCTACTTATTAACCTCTTGATCATCTTTCACCTCTTCAATCAGATAAAGCTTAGGACTGTGAATTTATGGCGAGGAGTCCACTTAGAATCACAGTGATAACACAAACCTTTAGTCCGTCGTTCTGTTATTTCACTTTGTGAAAATTTCTAGACAGGAACAATTGTTTTAGATTGGCTGGTATTTGGTGGAAAATGGTACTTAGTGGAGAATGATGATTCAGTGTAAGGTAAAGTGTATGGTTTGGTAGACAAATTCTTATGTAAAGCAATATTTTCCTCTTGAATTTTGGCCAAGCCATAAGCTGTCAATAATGCATTAGGATTAAACATACATACTGGTAAACGTATATCATCTTTTAGGCCACTCAAAAAACAGTTCAATTTACAAGATTCAAATAAGCCTTTAACATGATTACACAAAAATTCAAATTGAGCTTTAAACTCCTCCACTGTTCCTGATTGTCTCAACCTAGTAAGCTACTCCATTGGATTATCATAGCAGCTAGGACCACCAAAGTAATAAAGCTTTTACAAATCCCTCCCAATTAGGTAACACACCTGACTCATCCATATCTTGGAAATCAATAAATGTCTTTCCCTCAACATGAAAAGAAACTAGTTTCAAACGCTGCTGAACAGGAGTATTATGAAATTTAAAGAACTGGTTTGCTTTATAGATCCAACCTTGTTGATCTAAGCCATTAAATACAGGAAATTCCACTCACAAAGTGCTAAGGTGAATTTCACCTTACTGATTGTGGATCTAATTTTCCTGATTGTTTTCTTGATGCTAATTGTTTCCTTGATGCACCTCATGTGATCTTGAATTATTGCCTTGCTGCAGGTTCACGGGTAATGAGGAAAATTGCTACATCAAATATCCAATTTGTCATTCATACTCTGCATTTAAGCATCATGGTGCTTTGACTTATTCTCATTGTATTTCTTCGGAGAATCCACTTCTTCTTATAAATTTTTAAAATGAGTGTTAGATGTGAGTGTAGGATCTTAGGCTAAACTGATAGCACTTATAACAATTTAATTGTGGAGAAGAGTAATTGAATATATGAATATTCTGAATGATGTATTATTGTACGTAGAACTACAGTATCTTCTTAGAGGGAAGACTTCCTCCAGGAACTCACGTTCACAATTGCTTCCAGAATGATCTACAGTTTCCCCCATCCCTTTATTTATACTAACTGTCACTGACTTAACTTCCACCGACTTACTAAAGTTCACATACAAATGAAATGCAATTATTCACATACACGGACGATGGACTAAAAAGCAGTTAACACTACAAATGTAAGCCCGTAAAGGCCCTGGCCCATAAGCCCAACTCGAATTGCCTCAAGTTGACCTATGTTACTCTGTTGTCTTCACAATGTAAAGTCCCGCTGACACCTCCTTCGTGAGCCCCAAGTGGAACCCTAGGTTCCACTCATTCAATCCCACGGCAGCACATCAGAAAATGAGACTTGTCATCCTGGAGCTCTCTTGAAAGGAACCAGACACTTGAGTACATATCTAATCAAACGAATAGAAAGTAAGGAAAACTATAAATCTTCTTATAAGGGACATTGATGGAAAGACCAATGAAGTCTGCAATATGAAATAACCAGAGAAGTCATGCTGCATTAATGACACCACTACCCGGATTACATATAGCATTAATGATACTGTTGCAAAAATTATGCCGCATTAAAAGATTTTAATTATAAAGGAATAGTAGAAAGAATGAGAACCCCACAGGGACAGACATAATTTGTCTCTCTAGACTCCATATTAATAGCAACCTTCAAGTATGAGGAGATACTCTAGGCTCTCTTTATTCACAAATATTCAAAAGAATTTTCTAATTCCTAGCCACACAAGCCGACCTCTCCCAACTTGCTTCTTCTTCTTTGTGTTTGCAAGCCCAACTTAAAAAATTCGAATTACTAAAACTTGACATAAAGGCATACAAAATATGAAGTTAACATAAATAAAGTGGGGAATGCAAGCATCTCGGCTGGGAGATTTGATGTGTAGATGTCCCACACCATCTCGTACTTAGAAGTACTAGTGGTGGTGGTGTCAACTAGCTCAAATATTGTCATTGCTACAATCAATCATACATGTGTACCTAACTTGCTTGCTAGCTAGTCATATATTATACATTAGATGTTTGTGTGTGTGTATATATATATATATATAGATTAGCCCATATTATGGTATAATCAGCAAAAATATTATATAATAGACCTGTTTTGTTAAATTCAAATATCCTAGACTAACATAAATTAATCTCAAGCATGCAGCATAATGCCATAACTATATTGGATATAGTAATTGAGTTTAGGAAATGAGGGAACATAGGCCATGACCCCACTCGATCGCAAGTCTCCATTAATAAACTGTCCAGCCAGAGATTTCTCTCTCTCTCTCTCTCTCTCTCTCTCTCTCTCTCTCTCTCTCTCTCTCTCTCTCTCTCTCTCTCTCTCTCTCTCTCTCTCTCTCTCTCCTGCAAGCAGCTCTGAACTCTCTTTTCAATATTCCGAAATGTATCGACAAAGTTAAGTAAGATCTTTATAGTATTTAGTGACCTTTAAACATAATATACATATAGTTTGGTGACAAAATGCCAATCAAAGATGATCACTTGGCTAGTTCAGAACATGCTTCGATCAATTTAGATCGATCGATGGATCAAGTCCGGCCACTTTTCTTCCTTCCCCAACAAGTAACATTAATAACACTGGCTAGATATATTCATGTGTACTAAGAAAAGGGGGTAGAAATAATAAATTTAATCTAACTAAAATGATTGTTTTCGCTAGAAACGGCTTTTTGTGAACTTTTTTTTTTACTTTTTGTGACAAAATTTAATGACGCAAAAGGCCTATTTTCTTATAGTGTGGCAGTTGTTGCATTGGAACAAACTCCAAATCCAGGAGGTATCAAATATATATATATATATATATATATATATATATGTTTGTGTACTTTAATTTTTGTTGAATTCTTCGTTGCATAAGATATTATGTTCCAATCTTAGCTATTAATTTAATATATAAGGATGATTGGATTTGCATGGCCACCTCACTATATTTCATACTTTTGAACCTTTTTTTTTTTTTTGTTATTATGTGATTTTATTTTATTAAAATATTAATTTTCTAATTGATTTATCACAAATCTAATTTTAATTGTGAATGCTTTATATAATTATCCTTACATTATACATAAGATTATGTATGTAAAATTATGTAGTATGTTTACTTTAAACTAAAGAAACTAATATATATATATATATATATATACAAACCCATTTTATATAAAAAATGATTTGACTGTAAAGATATTACACAAAAATAAATCTATAAATTGATATAACTTGATATGATAAATCATATCCTAAAGTTGCTTTTAAATAAAATAAATCTAATGGATGTAACGAAGTCACGTTAATTTATATATTTTTCTTTATATAATCTTTTTATATCCGTAATCGTTCTCGACAAATTGCCACCCTAATTCTGTGCTAGCCGAAGGCAATTTTCCTAAAGCATTTCTGATAAGCAAAGAAGATGTTGATAAAATAAAATAAAATAAATAGAAAAAATGAATCTCAGGCCTAATCGTCTAACAATAAGTACAAACTCCGAATCTTTCATTATAATAAAAACTCAGAAAAAATATCTGTACACTTTCCCTTGCAATATTACATGTAAACTACCGTAAAGGAGATTTAAGTATTATAATAAATTGATAAACTAATTACAGTTTATAATAAAAATAATTCCACAGCACATCTAGCATTTTTCCTAAAGCATGTTTCATTAAAATTAAAATATCATATATTAATTTCCTTGATATCTTGTTTAGAATATTCTCATTGAATTGTTTAAAATTATCCTTCAAAAAATATAAATTCACACCTTTATCAAAATTATTTTGTCATATTTGATAAGAAACGAGAAAAGTGAATAAAATTATTTTTTGTGAATAATAAAATTAAAATTTTGTCCAATAATAGCTAAATTTAGTTTTTGTTAGATAAAAATTTAGTTTTACTATTTACAAAAAATATTTCTATTCTTTTTTTTTTCATTTTTATGTCTCTATTTTTAATCAAATATAATCATATATTTTTTTTAATAAATATATACATATATATTTTTAAAAATAACTTTAAACAATCTAATAAAAATGTTATTACAATGCATCTCTTCTTTTGAATTCCAATCAACCAGCATTCCCTCCTCCTGCACTGACTATCCATGGGTGTCCTGTAGAAACAAATCCAAACACCTTCATGAATTATTCATAATAATAATGGTGCTTCAAGTTCTTGGAACGAAAACTAATAATCAATTTGTTTGGCTGCTAGGAAGAATTTATAAAGAGGAAACTTTCTGTGAAACCAAACGTGGCATACAAGAAAGAAACAGATCATGGCACTTACTTAGAACTTGCTCCGCCGATAATCTTCTAGAAACGTCCTTGCAGAGCATATTTCTGATCAAGTCCTTTGCCGACGGAGACACTGACTGGAAAAACCTAGTCGGAAACCTGAGATTGGCCCTCCGCACGGCGTCGAAGATCTCCAATGCGGACTCGCCATAAAACGGAGGGAACCCCGCTAGCATTACGTACAAGACGACACCGGCGCTCCAGACGTCGACCTTATTGCAATAATCCTCCCCGGACAAGACCTCGGGCGCCACGTAGTAGGGCGAGCCAACAACCCCGCTCATGAGCTCGCCGTCCTTGAAAGTCTCGGCGGACCCGAAGTCGGCGAGTTTGAGGCGATCGTTACATTCGTCGAAGAGGATGTTCTCGGGCTTTATGTCGCGGTGGGCCACGCCATGTCTGTGACAGTGCGCAATGGCCTGGACGAGCTGGGACATGAGGATGGCAGCCTCGGGCTCAGGAATGAGACGGCGGCTGGAGATGCGGCAGTAGAGGTCTTCGGAGGAGCAGAGGTCGAGGACCAGGTGGAGATGGAAGTCGTCCTCGTAGTGGTTGTGGAGGTTGACGACGTGCGGGTGTTGGGAAAGGAGGTGGAGGACCTTGGGCTCGGCGATGAAGGACTGGGATTCGAGCGAGTCACCGGAGCTGAGCCGCTTGTCGACAGACTTGACGGCGTAGTGGGAACCAGTTTCAGGCGAGATGCAACGGGAGACGACGCCGAACCGACCCCGGCCGATCTCCTCGCAAAGCTGGTAGTGACGGTTGAGAGCCTCAGTCATTGGTTTGGAATGGGGGCCGGTTGGGTTGTACGTAATGGTACGAAGAAAGTGAGAGTGTAACGTGACTTGTAGGTCGTTTTAAAAGAAAAGATTTCGGAATGTTTTTGGGGGAAGTATTCGTGGACCTCACTGTTGAATCAAACAGATGATGGGCACGTGGTTAGATAGAGGGCTGGATATTGCTGAAGTGTTTAAATTTGAGTAGGAATTTAATGTTGACTCCGTACCGTAAGAGGTTTGGAAATAGGGGAGAGATCAAAGTTGATTGGGTTAAGGAGTTCTCCTTAAACAGAAATTATTTCTAAACCTTAGATTTGTTTGTTATGAAATATCAGATATAAAGATTAGAGGAGATAAGATAAAAATAAAAAATAAAATAAAAAATTATTATAGAATATATTTTTAATATTAATTTTATATAAAAAATTGAAAATAATATAATAATTTAAAAAATTAAATTTTTTATTATATTTTATACATAAATTAAAAAATATATATAATAATAAAATTAAAATGTAGCTTAAATTTTTAATTTTATTCCCAAAACAAATCAGGCTTAATTTCCTATTAACAAGCTAATTACGGTACACGCAACGAACTGACACTCGTCTAGTCACTGTTACGTCTCTTACCAACATGAAAACTGCAATTTTTTTTTTTTCTATTTTTTTTGAGCTGTACTTCATTTCATTTAAGTGTTTAATTAAGTTTTGTTTCAATTTAAAAATAAAATAAGTTGAGATGAAATTAATTTATTTTTTAATATTATTATTGTTTTGAGATTTAAAAAATGTGTATTGAAATTTAAAAAATGTATATAAAAATGTATATTTTATATAAAAAATTATAAAAGTGTAATGATAAAATGAAGATGAGTTAAGATGAATTCTCAATCTAAATCGGACATATTTCAACTTAAATATATATATATATATAAATCTTGCATGGAGTACTATTAATTTATTTATGCATGAAATTCATAATATTTTTTAATTTAATAATATTTTAAGCAAGATTTATAATTTTTAAAATTTTTTTATATAATTTATCTAAAATATAACTTTTAAATACATCTAAATTCATCTTAAAATTTTTTACTAAACTCACTATAAAATATTCTTATTTTATTATTTATTAAAAAACTAAACTTATATCCATTCAACTCAACAATCTAAAAAGATCTTTAAAATGTTTTAAAAGTGGGTTAAATAAAGAATAGTTGCACATCAGTATTGTTAAGATTGGAAGTTTGGCACTCCTTGAAGAATAGTCAGATAAATTATTAAAAAATAATGTTTTTTAAATAATTTATGAGTTTTTTTTTAATAATTATTTTATTTTATTTTTAAAACACACCGTAAATATATATCATTTCTTTTAATTATAACAGAACTATATCCTTTTACGCTTTTGGCTATAATAATATGTGACGTAAGCTGTATTAATGTGAAAAAGAAAACATGATCTACAACCTTTTGTTCTGATAAAAGTGGAGGATTTAATTATAAGATTGGAAAATGATAAAGTTAATTACAATGTCTGAATTAATAATCATTAATAAATATTTAGTAATGTTAGTCTTCACTTTATAGTTTATCATCTCCAGTTACAATATTTGTTGATGTAACAAATTTTAAGTAGCTTTATATGTGAGTCACTTAAAATATGTAAAATAACAGTGTGACTAATGAAGTAATGATGACTGATGAATCAGAATTAGGATGAAGAAGAGCATTTCATTTAATGTTATAAGATTCAACCTAATAAATTTATTTTATTTTATTTTTTCAAATTTCACTTTTAAATTCGGCTGGATCTCAATTAATTGAACATGAGAGCCTATTTAGTTAAAATATATTTTTTAGTAGAATAGTGAATTGCATGATTAAAATTTCTTTGAGGTAAAGGTAAAAGTAAAAAATATAACGGCAAGATGCAAATATAATGAATATTCACTGATTAAAAAAAAAAAGTTTCCATTTTTTACTAATGGAATTACAATTTTTGGGTTGTTTGTGGATCAAATCGGATTTGCAGCTGTATAAAACGGAAGTTGAGTCAAAAAATGGTATCGGATTCGAAGTATAATGAAATCAAGAGTTAAAGAAAGTTAATCCAACTCCAACTTGATCAGTGCTCAACGTACCAAAAGTTAATTATCCTAAGAACATATGCATCCATCGCTCCAGGACAGCATTTTTAGGCTTAGGTAGATTATCTCCACCTTGTGGCTTTTCCTCTACCATATGCTGTGATCTCTTCCTATTGAGTGCATGATTCTCGAAATTCTGAATTTTTCTCACCTTCTCATCATCTTTTGATGAAATGGTAGGATGTGGAGCATTATCTTTAAGGCAGTTGCTTAAATGCTTAAATATCAGTACCCATATCACAATTATCTGAAAGAAGGGAATTGGCTCTAGTATCACATACCAGAGTCATGTGTGCCGTATCATATATATAGAGAAATATAGTTACAAAAGAGATTACAAAAGATTTGAAGAGATATGCAGAGATACACGTTGCTGTTACAGAGATAAGCTAAAGTTTAAATTCAAATATTTAACCCGAGGCTGGTCCATATGCCCTATACTCGCATAAAAATGGTGCCAAAACTGGTTCCCAAAGCAACAAGAAGTCTCCATTTTTTGGACCTGCGTATACTCCTTGCTCAGGCACATCTTCTTCCTAGTTTCAGCAATCATTGCCTCATCTTCCACCTTCACAATCTGCCCCAGCACAGACCAAGCCTTGGTCTCGATCTCCCTGTCAAATTTGAAAGAGGGAGAACCATCAAGCATTACACTAATTTAAACGCATGCATTGTGCTTTCCACGGACGTCACCCCCTACCGAATTGGCTGCCATGGTTTCTAAGGCCAATACTTTCCATCTCAATCAACACCAATGGTATGCCAATAGTGGGGCTAATGTTCGTGTTACTTCTGATGTTGCCCACCTTTCAACCTCTCAACCATATGAACGTGATGATTTCGTGGGCATAGGTAATGGGACAGGTTTGCTCATTTCACGCACTAGCAATGCTTCCTCAAGCCTCTGCTCATCTTCTTCTTACTATTATTTTGTGAAGACAATAACACTTTCTTTGAACTCACTGGTTTTAATTTTTCTGTGAAGGACATTTTGACAGGAACACGCTCTTGGCAGGGCCAAGTGATAATGGATTTTACTCAATCAACCTTCGTCAACTCTCTTCATCAAAGTTTCATGCACTCACAATGACTGTTGGCATCAAGGCTCTCACCTCTACTTGGCATTGTTGTCTAGGACATCCATCCACAATAACTCAAAATTGTGTTATTTCTAGTTTTTCTCTTCCTATTAGTAATTCTATTAATAAACAGTCCATTTGTGTCTCATATCAGCTAGGAAAGTTCAAGTAGTTGCAATTCTCTGATTCTTCAAGAGAATCGACTACTCCTTAGAGTAGAGTATAAATGGTCTGATCCAATCCGAGAAAAATGTGGACCGGTTCCATTCGATCCAAAAATTTTTCCACCTTGAATTGGACTGAACTCTTATTCGGTCCATACCGGTCTAGTTCAATTCGATTCAAAGGCGGTCCAGTCCGGTCCAGGGACACCCAATATGTTTTATTGGATTAAATTTGATCTAAAATCCTATAATGATACAAAATAATTTTTAACCCAAATTTAATTATTTTCAGCCCAAATTGAATTATACTAGTACTATTTCCATAAAAAATAATCATATATGCTAATTTCTAATCTCATCTAAATATTAAACAAAATATAAAATTATAACTTATAATTTATAGACTTAATAAGTTAATACTTATAGTCTTATACTAGAAGTTATAACTAATATTCTATATTATATATAGCACATAACCTCATAAGTTAATTAGTTAATTTAATCCTCATAAGTTATTAAAAAATGTCTAGATAGAGCGTTTGAGAATATACAGTCAATGAAGTACTCATTCACCTTGATTATAAATGTCATTCCTAAAAAATAAAAAATATATAGTTAAAAATAATATTAATATTTATAATTACTACATATAATCATAACATAAGAACTAATAAGAGTAATTAATAATTAGTTAATAATGTTTTAATAATATATCATAGGCTGGTAAACTATAACTAATAATACTATTACATTAGTATTATAGTATATTATAAATTTATATGTTAGTAAATAGTGATAAATTAGTAATAATATATTAAATAATAATAATACACTTATTACTTATAAGTTATTACTAATACTCTATATAAATATACTATAATTTATATTTTTATATTACAACTAGTCAACTATTATAAATTATAATATATTAATATTATAAGAATATATTATTATATATTATATATTAATATGTTATACTCTCACTTTTAATCTATATTAATATTAATACTTTAATTTATATACTATTATTTATAATATATACACACATATATATATATATATATATTTAAAAATGTGTATTCAATATGGTTCGGTTCAGTCTAGGGGAAGAAATCCCCTGGACCGGGACTGGACCGAAAAATTTCGGTCTATAAAAAATTTGAACTGGACCGGACCGGTTCAGTTTTCTTACACCCTTACTTTAGAGTTAGTTCATTAGGATATCAAGTCCGCTTCCACTCCTTCTTTAAGTGGTTGTCATTATTATGTTATTTATTTCATCATCCTCCTAATTGTACTTATTTTTGTTCATTGGTTGCCAATACTTTCCCTATCTTCGTCCTTACATCCTTGATAGATTGTCTTATCATAGCACCCTATGCATCTTCATAGGTTACTACTCTAATCACAGGGGCTTTCAGTGTCATGATCCCTCATGTCGTCGTGTCTACATTTCGCACCATGTGATATTTGATGAGACCATATTCCCACCTGCTCGTATACAATCCACTACCCTTGACTCTGTCAGCGGCTTGCCCACTTCAGGCATATCACCTACTCTATTTATTTCTCCTCCCTCACATATATTGTCTTCCTCTCCTACCCATACCAAAATAGATCCCTCTACTCCCTCACTTACCAAGGCTCCTACTTCTATCTTACCCAAATCACCACTTACAAATTTGTCTACTTCCCCACTTGACAATCTTGCTCAACTCAAGGCTCCCTTAGACTCATCACATCCTTTGTCAATTCATCCCAATCTCATTGATCATTCAGATACCACAGCTTATAACTCTACAACCCCCCCCCCCCCCAAAAAAAATCTTCTCACATTATCACTCGATCCCATACAGGTCATCTTAAGCCACATTCTTTTCCTGACTTTCATTTATACTATTCTACTCGTCACCCTTTGTGAGCATTGCATGTAGGTGTAGTAATATCTAAGCCTCATTTCTATGCTCAAGCGATATCTATGCGTGAATGGCATGCCACCGGGGAGAGTGAGCATTATGCCTTGTCAAATAACAACACTTAAACTCTAGTCTTTTGTTCGCCTGGTAAAAATGTGGTTCCTAGAAAATGGATTTTTAAGCCCAAACGACAACCTGATGGGAGTATTGAACGTCTTAAGGTGAGACTAGTAGCAGTCGACTATCTCCAACATAGTGGGGTGGACTTTCATGACACATTCTGTCCAGTAATAAAACTCTATTGTTCGCATGGTTCTTGCTTTGTCCATGTCTTTCAACTGGGATATTCGGCAACTCGATGTCTCTAATGTCTTTCTTCATATAATTTTAGAAAATGGCACAACCAAAAGGGTTTGAGGACCCGACACATCCACATTTTGTATGAAAGCTTCACAAGTTGATCTATGGATTGAAGTAAGCCCTTTGAACTTCGTTTAACCGATTATTTACTGCTCTTTTTTCTCTCAATTTTCAAAGTTCTCAAGTTGATCCTTCCTTGTTTAGTTATTGTCAAGAGTCTATACATGTGTTCTTTTTAGCATACATGGATGACATACTTGTGACAAATAATGATCGGGACTTTATTTCTTCTCTTATATTCAACTTACAGCGAGATTTTGCTATGAAGGATCTCAGGCAATTGTCTTATTTCCTCGGCATTGAAGCTACATGGCACTCATCCGGCTTGCATCTTAGACAAACAAGGTATATTATTGGTCTTTTGGATTGTACCAAACTCCGTGGCATTAAACCTTATCGAGCTCCTTATGTCTCAGGTTCCAAACTCTCCAAGTTAGATGAAAACCCACTTCTAGATGCTACAAAGTATCGACATACTATAGGTGCTTTGCAATATGTTACTCTTACTCATTTTGACATCACTTATTTAGTTAATCAATTATGTCAACACATGCAAGCTTCGACTACTACTCATTGGACAGCAGCCAAGCGAGTGCTACGTTATTTGAAGAATACCCTCGACTATGGTCTATTCTTCTCTATTAATACCTATTGTGACTCAGATTGGGCTAGTGTTGGAGATAATCGGAGATCGACGTATGGTTATGGAGTTTATGTTGGCCCAAATCTCATCTCTTGGTCAGCCAAGAAAAAACTGTTGTTTCTAAATCACGCACTGAAGCCGAATACAAGTGTTTAGCACTAGTTACAGCTGAAGTATATTGGTTGCACATGCTCCTCTGTGAGCTACGTGCTTTCAATGATTCCTCTCTTGTTATTTGGTGTGACAATATTAGTATTCTTGCCCTTGCCTACATCCCCATTTTTCATCCATGTTCCAAACATATTGAAGTGGACTACTATTTTGTACGAGAGAAGGTGAAAAACCAAGATATTGCTCTGCGACATATTCCAACCCGCCGATATCTTTACAAAGGGGCATACTGTAGATCACTTTTATTTGCTTTGCAACAAACTATTGGTCTCAAACCTCTCTGCTAGTTTACAGGGGGATGTTAAGAATAAAGCTCATTCGGTTATACCGCTAATTCAAATAGAACAATTCAAAGTTGCAAACTCATTCAGTACTTCAGCTCACGCCGGCTAGTTTAAACTTGTAATCACATGGTTTGGTGATAAAATTTCTGCATAAGATCAAAATTTTATAGCTTCGCATGAATGTTTAAATTTGGCATGGTTTTCTCCCTTGCAAGCAATATATATATAGTAACAAAAGCGTGAAATGATGAATTCAACCCATTGAGAAGATAGACTAAGTTCCAAATCACCAACTGGTTTGCCAACAATTGATAAATCGTCCAAAAGAGACTTGGGTTCATCTAAGAAGCTTTGGCAATACATTGAGTTTTGCTGTATAGACTGGAGTTTTCTCTTAATAAAATAAATATGAGATGTCGAGGGGGTTGCAAAGCGCACACCAAAGACCTGCCAAGCAAGTTGAGAGGTCTCAAGACCATAAATAGTGGAAACCACCAAGGGAGATAAAGAAGAGACAATCCAGCCAAATACTATTTGGTCCTTACACTGCCAAATCACATAGGTAGCATTAAGAACCTTCTGGTCCTTTTGAGCATCACTGAAAAATTAAGGAAGGCAGGGATTAAAACCATCAATGACCCCATCAAGCCATAACTGCTGAAAATAGGAAACAACTGAGCACTCTAGGAAAGAAAGTTAGTGCCATCAAGTTTGATGGAAATAACTTGAGCTAGAAGATAATGAGGAACTCGAAGAAGCCATAGGATCAATATAAGCGTTGGCTTTAGATTGCTCTTGATACCATGAAAGAAGGGAATCACCTCTGATTTCACATACCAACACCATGTGTGTCATATCATATATATAGAGAAATATGGTTACAAAAGAAATTACAAAATATATGAAGAGATATGTAGCAATACACATTGTTATTACAAGAGATCAGCTAAAATTTAATATCAAATATGTGATTAGAAATTTAAACTAGCCGACGTGAGATGAAGCACCAAATGAGTCTACAACTTTGAATTGTTTTGTTTGAATAGCTAGTATAACCGAATGATCTTTATCTTTAATATTATCAGCTACAACTTCATTTGTGCAATTAGTGTTGAAGGCCCTAGCAGTGGCTTCTAGGTCTCAAATATTGAATATAGCTTCAGTCAAATGTTGTCTAGCTAAATCTAACTCAATTATTGGTTTTGGGTAGTTCAATCCCATCTCCTCGTGAGGCTTTCAGTACATAAAAGGGTGCATCCCATGGATGATGAATCCACTCAATTGGCATTGGTGCTAGCTTGAACAGCCAATGTCTCACATATTCACCTTCTGGATCAAATTTTGAGCCTTGAACCTGACTCCAAAAAGTTAGATGGATGGACAAAAAAAGGTCTGATTTCATCATTTAGATTAAAGTTGAGTGTTGAACTGACTCTAGAAAGAAAAGATAGAAGCCCAAACAAAATGGGTTGCAAACTGCCAAACACGCAGGCCAAAAAGTTTAAGAAATTAAGGGCAAATTTTTTTCGTTTTAGAAAAGAGATGAGGTCACATGTCTACGAGTGATCACCTCTCAATTTTATTATTAACCCTCACTCATGGCAGAGAAATACAATGGTTACATGCCAAACACATGGTATTTTACAAATTAAAGGATAATTTGAATAATATATACAAGCATTGCACAAGATATCAAGCCCTTTACAAAAAAATGAATCCCACCATAAGAAAAATGTAAAAAAATCACTATTTTTTTTTTATGGAGTTCACATTATTACAAATAGTTTGTACAAGATTTCTACATTTAAAACGTGTACCTAACATAACTTGTTTCAAAATACTTTAGTATTATTTATTATTTTATTATTATTTTTTACGTATTTATTATTATTATTTTTTATTATTATTAATAAATATTAGAGATTACCTTACTACCCAAATGTAATCTAAAACTCAGAATTTACAACTCACACAAGACAGCACTCAAATGCAAGAAGATGGTATACGTCATACTTTGCCACAACATTTCAGGTCATGGCCACCTGATGGAGAATAAATAAATAAATTTTGTTATTTGGTCTTGAAATTCAGTCTTATTGCTTGTTATATATTCAAAATTTCAAAGGCTCTTATAGTCAAAGGAAGCCCAACATACCTCTAGGCTGTCCGGTCACTCATGTTCATGGCCATTCGGCAAGCTACCTGAGACATACTGCCAACCAAGGATATCACTTAGGCAGGTTTAGAAAATAAAAATTTTCAAATACTCTCAAATATTATTTATTATTATTTATTATTTTTTACTTATTTTATTATTATTAATTATTAATTATGATTATTTATTATTTTTTCTATTTTTTTATTATTATTTACAAATATTTTCAAATATTCTCAACATCCAAACGTAAATCTAGATCCAAGAGTGTCCCAGAAATACTTCAACCCCCATTTCCATGGACGAAGTAGATCTTTCATCGCAAAACTCGAAACAATCACTCTTACTCGATTGTGTATCCACCCAGTTACCCAAAGTTCTCTAAACCTTTAGCCTATTCTTAGAATAGTCGAGCAGATGCAGCTCAACAAATTCAGTTTGAGCCTTTTTAGCATTACTCCATCCTGGAAGGAGGAAACCATACTCTTCCTAGCAAGGCATTGCTAGATTTTTCTGTTTTTCTGGTTCGTCTTCAATACCCTATTCCCCTGTTGAAAAATTTGTAACAGTTCTTGTTGTTCATACAGAATCAACATTTCTCAGGTGATCACTCCCAATTTTTTTTCGTTCTTTCTTTATATATATTATTGACACAGAAATAATATGTTGAGAGGTTAGAATCTGAGCTGAAACTCATGACAATTTTTCTATCATGTAGCCAACGACCCTTTTACTCTTTAGTTCATCATGCGGAGGAGCTCCACAAAATGCTCCTTTTTTTATTATTATTTTCTATATAAATGCACAATCTACTCCTTCTTTTGTGTGCTTTATATATATTTGTTGTCTGTATACTGTACAACTAATAATACATATATATGTACATATGTGCAAATTCTCCATGCCACTAACATTTTATATGTTTTTTTCCCTACATGATATGTTGGAGCTTGAGCAGAGTTTACATGTTTCATCCTTGACTTTATTTTTTTAGAAAAAAAAAAAGGTTCCGGATTGGATGAGGAGGATGAGGAATTTCTTAGTTCCACCTAACATGCTATTGACAGCTTGACATTGTGGCGCAGGAACTTATAAATTACCAAGAGAGTTGGATTTTTGTATCCATTGGTATATAAATAAATCAGACAAAATGGAAGAATGAGTATGCTGACTCGAGCTATGTGTCATGTTATGCTGGCAGACTCATAGAGGTGATGATAAACAATAAGACACTATTATTAATACAAGTCCGATAAACTGCATGTGCGTGCACCCATGCAAATCTCTCGTTTCTAGAACATCAATTTTAGCACAATGTGCAATTGAATAATAATTATTATTATTTTGTTTTTTAATAATAATAATAATAATAATAAAATGAAATTGATGATGAAGTGCTTTTGCTGGAGCAAATCTTTGAATTTTCAAAACTATGTGATATAGACATGCTTCCTGTGAGTTACGTGCTTTCAATGATTCCTCTATTGTTATTTGGTGTGACAATATTAGTATTATTGTCCTTGCCTCCAATCCCATTTTTCATCCATGTTCCGAACATATTGAAGTGGACTACCCTTTTGTGCGAGAGAAGGTGGCAAACCAAGATATTGCTCTGCGAAATATTCCAACAGTGCTTCAACCCGTGGATATCTTTATAAAGGGGCGTATTGTAGATCACTTTTGTTTGCTTCGCAACAAACTATCAGTTTCAAACCTCTCTTCTAGTTTACAGGGGGATGTTAAGGATAAAGCTCATTTGGTTATACTGCTGATTCAAATAGAACAATTCAAAGTTGCAAACTCATTTAGTACTTCAGCTCACGCCGGCTAGTTTAAACTTGTAATCACATGGTTTGGTGATAAAATTTCTGCATAAGATCAAAATTTAATAGCTCTGCATGAATGTTTAAATTTTGCATGGTTTTCTCCCTTGCAAGCCACATATATATAGTAACAAAAAAGTGAAATGATGAATTCAATCCATTGAGAAGATAGACTAAGATCCAAATCACTAACTGATTGCCAACAATTGATAAATCATCCAAAAGAGACTTGGCTTCATCTAACAAGTTTTGGCAATACATTGAGCTTTGTTGTATAGACTGGAGTTTTCTCTTAATAAGATAAATATGAGATGTCGAGGGAGTTGCAAACCGCACACCAAAGACATGCCAAGCAAGTTGAGAGATCTCAAGACCATAAATGGTGGAAACCACCAAGGGAGATAAAGAGGAGACAATCCAGCCAAATACTATTTGGTCCTTACACTGCCAAACCACATAGGTAGCATTAAGAACCTTCTGGTCCTTTTGAGCATCACTGAAAAATTAAGGAAGACAACGATTAAAACCATTAACGACCCCATCAAGCCATAATTGCTGAAAATAGGAAACAATTGAACACTCTAGGAAAGAAAGTTAGTGACATCAAGTTTGATGGAAATAACTTGAGCTGGAAGATAATGAGGAACTCGAATAAGCCATAGGATCAATATAAGCATTAGCTTTAAATTGCTCTTGATACCATGAAAGAAGGGAATCACCTCTGATTTCACATACCAGCACCATGTGTGTCGTGTCATATATATATATAGAGAAATATGGTTACAAAAGAAATTACAAAATATATGAAGAGATATGTAGCGATACACGTTGTTGTTACAAGAGATAAGCTAAAATTTAAATTTAAATATGTGATTAGAAATTTAAACTAACTGGCATGAGATGAAGCACCAGATGAGTCTACAACTTTGAATTGTTTTGTTTGAATAGCTAGTATAACCGAATGATCTTTATCTTTAATATTATCAGCTACAACTTCATTTGTGCAATTAGTGTTGAAGGCCCTAGTAGTGGCTTCTAGTTCTCAAATCTTGCATATAGCTTCAGTCAAACGTTTTCTAGCTAAATCTAACTCAATTATTGGTTTGGGTAGTTCAATCCCATCTCCTCCTGAGGCTTTTAGTACATAAAAGGGTGCATCCCATGGATGATGAATCCACTCAGTTGGCATTGGTGCTAGCTCGGGCAGCCAATATCTCACATATGCACCTTCTAGATCAAATTTTGAGCCTTGAACCTGACTCCAAAAAGTTAGATGGATAGACAAAAAAAAAGTATGATTTCATCATTTAGATGAAAGTTTAAGCGTTGAATTGACTCTAGAAAGAAAAGATAGAAGCCCAAACAAAATTAGGTGCAAACTACCAGACACGCAGGCCTAGAAGTTTAAGAAATTAAGGGAAAATTTTTTTCTTTTTAGAAAAGAGATGAGGGCACATGTCTACGAGTGACCACCTCTCAATTTTATTATTAACCCTCACTTGTGGCAGAGAAATACAGTGGTTACATGCCAAATACATGGATTTTACAAATTAAAAGATAATTTGAATAATATATACAAGCCTTGCACAAGATGTCAACCCCTTTACACAAAAAATGAATCCCACCATAAAAAAAAATGTAAAAAATTCACTATTTTTTTATGGAGTCCACACTATTACAAATAGTTTGTACAAGATTTCTACATTTAAAACGTGTACCTAACATAACTTGTTTTAGAATACTTTAGTACTATTTTTTTTTTTACATATTTTTTACTATTTTTTTTAATTATTATTCATAAATATCTGAGATTATCTTACTACCCAAATGTAATCTAAAATTCAGAATTTACAACTCACACAAGATAGCACTCAAATGCAAGAAGATAGTATACGTCATGCTTTGCCACAACATTTCAGGTCATGGCCACATGATGGAGATTAAAGAAATAAAATCTATTATTTGGTCTTGAAATTCAGTCCTATTGCTTATTATATATTCAAAATTTCAAAAGCTCTTATGGTCAAAGGAAGCCCAACATACCTCTAGGCTGTCCAGCTCATGTTCATGGTCATTTGGCAAGCTACCTGAGACATACTGCCAACCAAGGATATCACTTAGGCAGGTTTAGAAAATAAAAATTCTCAAACGCTTTCAAATATTTTTTATTATTATTTAATATTTTATTATTATTTTTTACCTACTTTTTATTACTATTTACAAATATTTTCAAACACTCTTAACATCTAAACGTAAATCTCCATCCAAAAGTGTCCCAGAAATACTTCATCCCCCGTTTCCATAGAAGAAGTAGAACTTTCACTGCAAAGCTCGAAACAATCACTCTTACTCGATCGTGTATCCACCCAGTTACCCAAAGTTCTCTAAACCTTTAGCCTATTCTTAAAATAGTCGAGCAGATGCAGCTCAACAAATTCAGTTTGAGCCTTTTTAGCATTACTCCATCCTGGAAGGAGGAAACCATACTCTATACCCCTGTTGAAAAATTTGTAACGATTCTTGTTGTTCATACAGAATCAACATTTCTCAGGTGATCACTCCCAATGTTTTTTCATTCTTTCTTTATACATATTATTGACACAGAAATAATATGTTGAGAGGTTAGAATCTGAACTGAAACTCATGACAATTTTTCTGCTAAAGAAATCTATCAAAACGGCAGCAAGACCACCTTTTTAGCTTTTACATCACTGGAAAATGTAATATTTTTTTAATTTTTTAAAATCTTCCTTTTATTTAATAGTTAAGGTTAGTGAAGTTGTATATTTTGTGATTATTAGTGAAATTGTATATTTTTAATTTTTTTTTTTAATGATTAAGGATGTTAAAAAAATACATAAAAAATAAAAAATTCAAGTATATTAAAAATAATAAACAAATAATAGTAGAGTAGTAAGAGTACATTATCTTGTTATAATTTATCAATAAATCAGATTAGTAAATGATGTGACAACCACAAATTAAAAATTTGAATTGCCAAAACACATTACTTCAATCAATTTATCCTAATACAAATTTTTAATAACTAAAATTTAACATATGTAGTTAGTAATCTGTAAACTAAATAAGTATCAACCAAATTTTGTAATACTAAATAATTCTAGATCTACAAATCTCAAACATTTCTTTTTTCTCATACATCTCATACATTTATAATAATATTTTATTTAATTTTTAACTTTAATCTCAATTTAACCCATCTCATCTCATTTGCAAAACCAAACAAGCCTTAGAGTTTACCATTAAAAAAATAATTATGTTTATCTTTCAGAGTTATCTATTTTTTTCAAGTGAATTACAAGAATGAACAACTTACACATATCACTTGTCCATATGATGATTATCTGCTAATGAGATTCTCATTTATGATAAAGAAAAGAAAAAGATATGATGATGTATCAACACAAATTCTTATAATCCAACCACTGCTTTTATTTTTCAATTTTTGTGAAAGTTTTCCGGCATAGTGCCCTGAGACGATGGGAATTCAACCTCCGAGCTAAACCCGAGCCACACGTCCCAAAGAAGGCGTAGAACTTTCAACTTTCAAATTGAATGGTCAATACTTTAACTTGATTTTAGTAACAATAAAGTATTATAGATAGTAGCTAGATACAAGATCCATAAATATTAGATGATTAGAAGTAACAATAAAGATCGTTCAAAAACCAAAGACGGATGTAATAACAATTTTCTTGAAATTAAAAATTGTATAATAAAATATTCTAAAGTGTGGTTTGGAAAATAAAATAAGATGAAATGATTTTAAATAAAAATTAAATAAAATATTGTTAATTATATTTTAAGATTTAAAAGAATTGAATCATTTATTATATTTTATATAAAAACTTAAAAAATTATAGTAATGAGATGAAATGAATTGAAAATATTCTCAATCCAAATAGGACCTAAGAATTATAAAACACCCAATCCAGAAGCCAAACCTATTTCACAAGACATCGAGGATCAAACTCACAAGACGCACGACAAGCCCCATAACCCTAAACATGGATCTATGTCCCACCTCAAATGATTCCACTATGTGATCCAACTCATTTTACTTGAAAAGCCTATAACTGAAAAGCATATAGAAATCTACACAACATTTGGCCATCAAAAAGGTCTACCAGAAGGGAGCACAACATAGATTGAAATTCCTCTCAAAATGAATATGGAAGCTAGACATCATGGCACCATTTCATATAACCTCCATTCTACTTCAAACATATAGTTTAGATGACTGATTTCCCATCTCCATACACAAACTCGGTTGAATGAACAAACAGAAGAACTCGTAGTACAAATTATGCCAACTAGTTGAGAAATCTGAATAGATTAAAAAACTCAAAGCAAAATTTCTTGGCAGTACACAGGTTCATTTTCAGACAAAACATCAGTATCACACTCATGTTCACCAGAATTTGCCGATACCGTTATCAGAAACCCCAAGATTGGAAACTACAGATCCCCAGTGACAAAATCCTTAAAGTTGGGGGGCCAAGTCATTTGTTCAGGAAACCATAATTTGCCATGACAAGCAATGAAACATTGAAATGAACTCAAGAGTGGACCACTGATACAATATCCATATTAGTAGAATAGCAGTCAAATTATCAGTACACATTACATACCCATTTTCACCTGCGAAGCATCATGGCAATAAGGAAGCCCAATTTCCCCTGTATCAGTATCATAGCCAAGAGCCCCCAATCAGCCTTCTCAGGTGGACGTTATTTAATAGTTAAGCTATATGTATTTTGCGTGCAACTAATTGAAGCATGGAATTGCATTTAATTCTGATAACAAAACCCTTTGAAACGAGTGCTCAGTTTGCACGGTCTCTAAGGACTTCAAGATCCATTTCAGTTGGGTCAGTTGCCTGAATCTCATAATGGATGCCCTCCAGCTCCCTTCTGAACCTCTCCTTTGATGTTGCATAGAGCATCTTAGCACGGATTCTAGATACAGCAGGAGACCTAGAATATTGAAAACAACAACGTTAACACCAAATATTTATTAAAAGCAATTAAATTAAATTAAAACACACAGAACTACAGCTAAATACATTCCCCAGATTTTAGATCCTTTCACAAGAAAATGAAAGTCACAAGCTGAAATTTCTTTTGATAAGTCAAGTCAGAAGCTGAAAATTATCCAAACATTTATACTGAAATACATTACCGCAGCCACATAAATGAATATAGAACAAATAAGAACTTCAAAATTCACAAAATGGCCCTTGCCAAGATCTATCTCCAGCATCACTTCCATGGAGACCACATGCCAACTCCAGAAAATGATCAAACATCAAAGTTTTTAACCGTATACTGAAAAAAAGTGGGCCATGATACCAAAGAAAGAGGACAACTACCCTCAAGACCACCAATCGATTCAAATATTACTTTAACCATATTATTACAAGTGCAAACACAAGAAATCCTCTCCAAACGCCCACTCCATGGCACTTACCACAGAGAGATCTCAATGTCATTCATTCGATTAGCACTCTGTCTACAAACATAGAACACCAAGGATGATATTCTCCAAAATCCCAACAAACAAAGGGTATCATCGTGGTAAGATCCATTAGGTTTACACATTTAACCCGTAGGGGATTTTCCCCCGGAATTATCCAGGGTGCACATGCAGAAAACTCCTTGTCGAGAGGGCCTGTGCAACCCCGAGATTAGTCGAGACATTGTTCCTAGACACCCGGCGCCAATAAAAAAGAGTTGACACATTTTTTGTGTAATAGTGCATAGGGGTATCTAGCAATAGAACAAGGTCTGTGGGAGCCACAAACCTGTATTATAAAGTATTCTCCAAATAGACAAACATTGGCAACCACATAATGACAACTTTATAAAGTCAGGAGAAACCATGATGACAAAGAGAAATCAAGGATATGATGATGGGAAGCCAAGTACTATAACAACAATGATAAACAACATGTTACCAGGAAAACAACGTTGAGATCTCAACGTACACATCTAATTCTCATTCAAATCAGCAAAAAGTAAACTCAACTATTGAATTTAGACTGCAAGGATGGCACTGTAGGCTTTGCCGATGAAACAAACCCATGACAGTATCAGCAAGTATGACTGGTGTGAACAAAATAATAGCCTGAATTTGAAATGGGAGGACCTAAGGCACATTTGATGAGTGCAATTGCACAATAAGAGGACCTAAAATGATAGAGAGTTAAGCATTAGCAAACTAGACCAACCATGCAATAAAAAATATCTTGCTCTTCTGGCAGTTCTCAGAAGTCACAAAGTCATAGTCATAAACAGCATAACGGCAATCATTCTCTGGCAAAGAAGCAGTGAAGTCATCATAGCTTTCTGCTGGGCCTCCAGTTTTTTCGACCACAACCTCTTTTTTCTTCTCATCAATTTTGAAAATTACATAGCGGTGCACCTTCTTCCTTTGCAGTTCAAGGTAAGTGCTCATGCTTTGCTCAGCAACACCCATGCCAGAGGAAGCATTTGTCTGAAAATGAAATCCGTAAGTTAAAGCACTTGATCATTAGTTATATTGCAAATGAAGCTAATTATTTGTGATGCCAATAATAGTACAACTCTAACAATATATCAAAGAGACTTCCATATTAATTGCGACTTTGTAAAACATGATGATCCCACAAATATCCTTCAAATCAAGGTCCCGAGATTTGTCTTTCCGGCCCCTATGAACATCTTTTCTTTGGGAGGTTTCTGTTGGCGAGGCTAGGTTTCCCCCCAGCCACCCGCCCAAAACTAAAAACTTTTGGATTTGTACTTTGTCCCAAGGTGAAGGGGGAACACAATAGTATTCCCCCATATCTTTTTCAATTCGATCTCTTTCTTTTCTTCTCTGGTCCAGGACATGGCCTAAAGTTATGGGTGCTCCCAACTACAAGATTCGTTCCTGAAGCACAATTTCTTATAATGCATTCAATCTTGATATGCACAATTCTTCAAGCTTTTCCCAGGTTATGCAATTCCTTACAACATGAGGGCACAGACGTTTCTTTAGAGCTAACACTACAACTGGTCATAACTATGGAAGTAAATTCGTAATTCCAGTGCAGAGGATTCCAATTTCAAAAATTCCGTTTTTGCTGTGTAAAGACTAACAGTTTTTTCACCTATCAAAAATAGAAGAAAGAAAATACCTCATTGAAATATAAATCTCCTCCCCCATTTGCATGCAACTAAACACGGCACAATTACTGGAATTAAATCAAACCTAACAACCTTTCAAGTCGAGGAGAAAGTCTGACAGTAGAAACACTGAACTTTAAAGATAGTTACTCTGAAGTACATTAGAATCAGATCTATTTCGGATTTACATTCACGCAACTCATAATAATAATACTACTTAAAAATAAAGCACCGAAACATTAGATCTAAAGAAACGATTGCAAAAACAAAACGAAGCGAAAAAACCAACAAAGAAAACGAAATGAAAAACCTGTAGTGAAAGCTAAAGCTTACCCCCCTCCCCCGGTAAGACATGGCCGCTTTGGTCGCAGACTCGCAATGAGAGAGAGAGAGAGAGAGAGAGAGAGAGAAAAACACAGAAAATGTAGAGAGAAAGAGAGGGGAGAAAGAAACAGTAAGGATAGAAAAGAAGGATAAAAAGCAGCACCGAAGAAATTCGACGAAAAAAAGAATGATTATCGTGAAGAAAATATTCTCTCCCTCTGGTTTGAGAGAGAGTTTCGTGTTTTGACGGAAAAGAAAAAGAATAGAGCCGCGTCAGTTTAGGTCCGGTTTGATTCTCATTTTTATTTTATTATTATATTTTTTAATTTATTATATAAAATATATTTTTTTAAATTTTCATTTAATTTTTTTATTTTTATTTAATTTTTTTTAATTTTAAAATTTAAATAATAATAAAAAAAAAATTAAATTCTTTCCCATTTATCTCATTTCTCAATTTAAACCGCATCTTATTCTTTTGCTGAAAAGGACCGCCATTATCCGTGGATTTGAACTGTTGGGCTGTGACATGTCTCAGTCCGATTATCTCGGGAGATGGTATTCGGATCTGACGGTGTTGGAATATAAAACAGAACTATGCGTGTGCTGGGATTTTTTTTTTTTTTTTTTATCTTTTTGTTGAGTGTGCGCTTGGATTTGGTCCTTTCGATTCCAATTTTTTTTTTTTATATTATTATTCGCATTCCTTTGCGTCAACTTAGGATCAAATCACTAGGCACTTTTCAATGGCCATCCATCAACGGCGGTGGTTTCATTAAAAAAATAATGATAAACTTATATTTTATTTATTATTTTTTTAAAATTTTAATTATTTTAAATTTCTTTACTTGATACTTAAAAATAATAATTATCAATAAAATTATATATTTTAAAAATTCTTAATAATTAAGAATATTTAAAAATATTTAAAATAAATAAATACATTATAAATGATAATAACCATACGAGTATTAAGAGTATTTTTATTAACTTGGTCAAATATATTTTTAAAATTTAACTAATATCATACCTTTTTAAATTTGTCTTTATAATTTAAATTCAAGGCTCATACTAAATTCACCATTCATTCGCTATATAACAATAAAATATTATCAAATTAATAATTTTTTATTTTACTTTATTTTTACCACATTTATTTTTTATTTTTATCACATTAGATTAGTAATTTTTTTATTTAAATAATTTGTTACCCAGATGACTAACACAAGAGGGTGGGTGAATTGAGTTGTATTTAAAAAAATAACAATTATAAATCAAATATAAAATATAAAATATAAACAAAATATGAAACAACAATAAATATAAAGAGTAAGAGTAAGAGAGAAGCAAACTCAGTATGTTAACGAGATTTGGCCTCACTGCCTACGTCCTCGCCTCAAGCTACCCTTTGAGGATTCCCGAATTCACTATTCAATCTCCTTTAGGTGAAGATAGAAACCTATTACACTTTTGAGCAGCACCGCTCCAAAGAATCCGTGTAGAACACCCTCTACATTTCTAATCACCTCACACTTGGTGATTTAATTATTCCCCGTGTAGAACACCTTCTACACACACAAGGGTTATATACACCCTTTTACTGATACAAAAATTGATAGTGGGTAGGCTATCAGAAAACACTCCTCAATGAGTGAAATAAAAACAATACAGTGCAAACTATATCTCTCAAAATGAATAAGGGTTAAGGCTCAATACTTAGAGAAGAGAGAATGAAAGTTTTGAATGAATGTTATATGCTCTTGGTGTTCTAAATGTGAAGCTCTCAAATGATCTATTTATAGACATATGAGACTTCATGTTCAAATTTAAAAAGATTCACATGTCAAAGATATTATCATTCACTTTTCAAAAATTTCAAATCTAATCTTTTTACTTTTTGCATATGACAAAAGGAGCACACTTTACTTTTCAAAAATTTCAAATCTAATATTTTACTTTTTGCATATGACAAAAGGAGCACACTTTATTTTTTGAAATTTTCAAATAAATACATCTACCTTTTGCATAAGTCAAGAAAAGTATCTACTACTTTTGAAAATATTCAAATAAAACATACACATGTGAAAGATGACAATCAATCATCTTAATATTTTCAAAATTCAAACATTTAATCATGTCATGCACATGTGAAAGATGGTAATCAATCATCTTTCAAAATTTTCAAATTTAATTTTTAAAATATTCATGCACATGTGGAAAATGTATTTTAATGTTTTATGATAAAATATTAATTTTGAGCCTTAATCCTAATTTCGAATTTTTAAGAGATTTACAAGATTACTCTATGATTTTAATGTGAACTTGTTCCCTTCTTGCTCATGCTTGCTTCCTTGATGTGCTTGATTCTATTGTGTGGACAGCTTAAACTTGAGACTCCTTTATTCTTTGAATTCATTTGTTATCATCAAAATTCATGTATAGATTTACACAAAAGTTGAAACCTTGAGTTCAACAATCTCCCCATTTTTGATGATGACAAATACTTGATAGAACTTGAAAGCTATATTAATACTTAAGCTCCCCCTGAGAATGTGCGTTAGTTTTTCAAGCAAAAATATAAATATAATTCCAAGCATATATAACAAGTTTAGCAATTTAGACAATGTAAATATTCTAGTCTAAAACTTCTCCCACTTTTGTTAAAAAGGAATCATAATTAGCTCAATAAGATATATTTCTACAATAACCAATAGACAAATAAAACGTTGCGTTAGTAGAGATTGTAGAGAATTCAATGCGTAGCCACACGTGTTCGACAAAACCTGCAAAGGCTAGAGGCCTAATTCTGATAATTCGGTGCGAAAGAAGATTTTGTAAAGAGCTAAA
Organism: Platycarya strobilacea; assembly: GCA_036898215.1. Classification (NCBI taxonomy): domain Eukaryota; kingdom Viridiplantae; phylum Streptophyta; class Magnoliopsida; order Fagales; family Juglandaceae; genus Platycarya; species Platycarya strobilacea. Next base: position 12,242,536 of record CM072556.1, read on the forward strand.
TAATTGAAACCACCCGTGCCCGACAAAACTTGTAAAGGCTGGAGGCGTAGTTTTGGCAATTCGGTGCAGAGATTTGATCCGCTTGATGTTACTGAAAAATGAGATATTATCAGAATTTGTAAACTTGTCTTGTTCTTATTTCCGTTTCTATAAGAGCTATCCTTAGTTTTATCTATTTCGCATCAAGCTTTCTTCTCATCTTTGCAATTTGCTTGCATTATCATTCTACAAATTTTCAATGGCTCGTAGATTTTCCTTCAGTGCTTCTCTTGATCAAGATTTGAGGTATCCTTCACCCCAATCTCAATCTATTTCTGCAACTGTCGTGGGTGCCATGAAACAACAAGAGACTGATTTAGCTAATAAATCAAATCATGATGCCATTTACGAGCTTGTGGGTCTCGGAACTCGATACTCATCATCTATCGTCGCGTTTTCTGCTCGGTTGCAGTCCAAAACTCGAGAAATTGAGAAACTTAGCGAGACTGTTTCTGTACTTCAACGACTTGTTTATGAGTCATACAAAAAAATAGTTGAGTTAAAGCAACAGAATAAGGATTTGAAATCCTTGCTTGCCTCTTCATTTCGATTGCCTAATCCTTTAGACAAGGATAGCATGATGATTTATGAGGAGCAAATACATTTGAATGATGAGGCTAAACGTGTTAAATTTCTGTAGGTCTTTTAAGATAATGAAATAAAAGTATCTAGCAGATATTCATGGCATGCATCATTCCTTTTTCTCTTCTAATCATGCATAGTCTATCTTCTAGTAGGGGTTTTGTGAAAATGTCTACCAATTGATCATGTATACTAGTGAATTCTAATACAATATCGCCCTTCTGCACATGATCTCTAAGAAAATGATATCTAATTTCAATATGTTTGGTCCGAGAATGTTGTATTGGATTTTTTGAAAGATTTATAGCACTTGTATTATCACATTTGATTGGAATGTGATTGTACATAAATTTAAAATCCTCAAGTTGTTGCTTCATGTAAAGAACTTGAGTACAACAACTACCCGCAGCAACATATTCTGCCTCAGCAGTAGATAGTGCAACAGAATTTTATTTTTTACTAAACCAGGAAACTAGTGCATGACCTAAGAAGTGACATGCTCCACTAGTATTTTTTCGATCTATTTTACAGCCAGCATAATCTGCATTTGTGTAGCTGATTAGATCGAAAGATGTGTGCTTAAAGTACCATAACCCTAAGTTAATTGTACCACTAAGATATCTAAAAATGCGCTTAACTGCAATTAAATGTGATTCTTTTGGAGATGATTGAAAGCGTGCACATAAGCACACACTAAACATAATATCTGATCTACTGGCTGTCAAATATAATAAGCTACCAATCATACCTCGATATACCTTCGAGTCAACTGGTTTACCAAATTCATCTTTATCAAGTTTAGTAGATGGGCTCATTAGTATTCCAGTTTCCTTAGCACCTTCCATCCCAAACTTTTTCAGCAATTCCTTAATATATTTTGATTGATTGATGAATGTCTCACTTTTTGCTTGCTTAATTTGCAATCCGAGAAAGAATGTAAGCTCTCCCATCATGCTCATTTCAAATTCTTCCTGCATAGTCTTATCAAAAACTTGGCACATATTTTCATTAGTAGCACCGAATATTATGTCATCAACATAAATCTGAATCAAAAGAATATCATCATTTTCGTATTTAATAAAAAGAGTTGTATCAATTTTTCTTCTTGAAAACCTTTTTTCAATCAAGAAACCACTGAGTCTCTCGTACCACGCTCTAGGAGCTTGTTTGAGTCCATATAGTGCTTTTGTGAGTTTGAAAACATGATTTGGAGAATTATGATTTTCAAAACCTGGAGGTTGCTCAACATATACCTCTTCATTTATAAAACCGTTTAAAAAATTACTTTTAATATCCATTTGAAAAAATTTGAAATCTTTATAACAAGTATATGCAAGTAGCATTCGAATAGTTTCTAATCTTGCGACTGGTGCATATGTCTCATCATAATCGATTCCTTCTTCTTGATTGAAATTTTGGGTTACAAGTCGAGCCTTATTTCTAGTAATAACTCCGGACTCATCTTTCTTGTTTCTAAAAACCCATTTTATTCCAATAATAGTATGATTTTTGGGTCTAGGAACAAGTGTCCAAACATCATTTCTTTCAAATTGATTAAGCTCTTCTTGCATAGTTAGAATCCAAGATTCATCAAGAAGTGCTTCATCAATATTTTTAGGTTCAATCTGAGATAAAAAAGCAGTATGATTGCAAATATTTCTAAGAGATGATCGAATGCTTACACCTCGTGAAGGTTCTCCCAGAATTTGTTCTACTGGATGATCTTTTATAAATTTTCACTGTTTAGTTGCATCTTGTATTAAATTTTGATAATCTTTCCTGATGTCTCCATGTTGGACTTCCTTTATTGTGTTCTCTTTGTTGAGATTGAGACTTTCCGTATTATTTATACCTCTTGTTTCTTCATCAATGGATTTCTTGGAGAGTAGAGAATTAGATTCATCAAATACTACATGCATAGATTCTTGTACAGTCAAAATCTTTTTATTAAATACTCTATAAGCTTTACTATTAGTAGAATACCCGAGAAAGATACATTCATCAGATTTTGCATCAAACTTGCCTAAATTATCCCTGTCATTTAAAATAAAACATTTGCATCCAAATACATGAAAGTAACCAATGTTGGATTTTTCTCATTCCAAAGCTCATAGGGGGTTTTATCTAATTTGGACCTTAACATAACTCTATTTATAACATAACATGCAGTACTTACTGCTTCGGCCCAAAAATAGCTAGGCAAGTCGTTCTCATTGAGTATTGTTCTTACCATCTCTTGAAGAGATCTATTTTTCCTCTCTATTACCCCATTTTGTTGAGAAGTTCGAGGAGCAGAAAAATTATACACAAAACCATTTTCATCACAAAATGTTTCAATATTTTTATTAACAAACTCTTTTCCCCTATCATTTCGGATACTTGAAATAGTATAACCTTTTTCATTTTGAATTCGCTTGCATAACTTGGTAAAGGCATTATATACCTCATCTTTATGAGTAAGAAAAATGACCCAAGTATATTTAGAGAAATCATTAACAATAACAAATGCATAATATTTTCCTCCTAAACTTGCAACTCTATTTGGTCCAAAAAGATCCATGTGTATCAGTTGCAGTGGTCTAGTAGTGGAAATATGTTTCTTGGTTTTAAAAGAAGTTTTTGTTTGTTTACCAAATTGGCATGCATCACAAATTTTGTCTTTAAAAAAAATTTACCTTTGGTAAACCTCTCACAAGATCATTTTTTGAAAGTTTGGAAATAAGTTCTATGTTGGCATGACCTAGTCTTCTATGCCATAACCAATTAGTTTCATTTTGAGCTAAAAACTAAATAGGATCTTGTGAGGTAATTTCTTAAAAATCAATTGTATAAACATTATTACTTCTAAAAGCAATAAAACAAATATTACAATCATGATCATTCAAAATAATGCACTTATCCATTTTGAAAGTAACTGTAAATCTTTTATCACATAATTTACTTATGCTCAAAAGATTATATTTTAGACCTTCAACAAGTAAAACATCTTCAATTATGAGAGAAGACTTATTACCAATTTTACCTATTCCCACGATCTTCCCTGTCGAGTTGTCTCCAAATGTCACGTGTCCTTTTTCTTTAGATTTAAGATCAAAAAACTTAGTCTTGTCTCCCGTCATGTGTTTTGAACATCCACTATCTAAAAACTATTTATTTTTGTTTGTGGAGGACTTTATACACACCTATAAAAATAATTAAAATGATTTTTTTAGTACCCAAGTTGTTTGGGTCATTTATTTATTAGTATTAGAAGAAACAAGATATTTAAGTACCCATATGGCCCTAATAGTCATTGTATGTTTTCTTCTAATAGGACAAGCATGATAATTATGACCAATTCTATTATAAAAATTGCAAATAGCATGTGACATATATGAAAAACTTGAGTGATTATAATAGTATCCTTTTTTAACAAAATTATTTTTATGAAAAGAATTTTGAATATTGGACTTTGATGTAGAAGGATTATTAAAAATTTTTTTATAAGATTTGTATTTTTGTTTCGGTATTATCCCAAGCCTGCCTTGTCAAAAACACATATTTGACTATCAAGAAATTTTTCAAAATTTCTTTTTCCATTCGTAAAGTTTTCAATAATATTTTCTAAATCAGTTTTCTTTTTCTTCAACTCAAGATTTTCATCTTTCAAAACAATATTTTCTTTTTTTAAAATATCAATTTCGTTTGTTAAAGAAAAATTTTTCGTTTTCAAAACAGTATACTTGATACCCAATTTTTCAAATTCCTCATATACCTCTTTTAAAACATTTTGCAATTCTTCATATGAAGGATCTTCAATATAATCAAGATTTGTTACCTCAATGTCATCTTTAGCCATAAGACAAAGATTTGCTGATTCTCCATTACTTGCTTCACTATCTGAGCTACTTAAATCATCATCCCATGTAGCTTTCATTGCTTTTTTGCCTTTGTTTCGATCTTTCTTTAGCAGAGGACAATCTGACTTGATATGACCAGATTTATTATATTTATAACAAATTAAAGTGTCATTTTTACCTGAATATTTCTTGGAAAACTTTTTGAAGGATTTCCTTGGAGGAGTTTTATTTTTCTTTAAGAACCTCTGAATTCTTCTTGTTATCATCGCAACTTCTTCATTTTTGTCGTCATTTTCCTCATCTTCATCACTTTCACTTTCATGCGGAACAGCTTTAAGTGCCAAACTCTTCTTTGGCTTTCCTTCTTCTTCTCCTCTTTTCAATGTGTATTCATGGATGATAAGTGACCCGATGAGTTCATTCACTTCGAGCTTCTTGAGGTCTCTAGCTTCAAGAATCCCTGTCACTTTTGATTCCCAACGTTTTGGTAGAGAGTTGAGAATTTTTCTTACTATCTCCACTTTGGAATAAATTTTGTCAAGGGCTGTCAAACTGTTTATGATGTTAGTAAAACGAGTGTGCATACTAGAAATAGATTCATCATCATTCATCTTAAACATTTCATATTCATGAGTAAGAATATAAATTTTTGATTATTTGACTTGAGAAGTTCCTTCATAAGTAACTTCCAAATTATCCCAAATTTCTTTTGCTATAGTGCAAGTCATTATTCTATTAAATTCATTACCATTGAGAGCACTATATAATAAATTCATAGCAGTTAAATTCAAGTATAAAGTCTATCGTCTTCACGATCAAACTTTTCTTCTTCCTTTTTTACCTTTACTCCATCAACCACTTTTGTTGGAATATAAGGTCCATTTACAATGCATTTCCAGATTTCTCGACCTTGAGCCTGAAGGAATATTCTCATTCTAACTTTCTAGAATGAGTAATTGTCTCCGCAAAATAGTGGAGGCCGACTGCTAGATTGACCTTCACCAAATGAAGCTGCAATGTTAGCCATAAGATCTTAACTCAAAAGATAGTTAATCTTATAACAAAACTCTAGTTCTGATACCAATTATTACCCAGATGACTAATACAAGAGGGGGGGTGAATTGAGTTGTATTTAAAAAAATAACAATTATAAATCAAATATATAATATAAAATATAAACAAAATATGAAAGAACAATAAATATAAAGAGTAAGGGTAAGAGAGAAGCAAACTCAGTATGTTAACGAGGTTCGGCCCCACTGCCTACGTCCTCGCCTCAAACTACCCCTTGAAGATCCCCGAATTCACTATTCAATCTCTTTCAGGTGGAGATAGAAACTTATTACACTTTTGAGCAGCACCGCTCCAAAGAATCCGTGTAGAACACCCTCTACACTTCTAATCACCTCACACTTGGTGATTTAACTATTCCCCGTGTAGAACACCTTCTACACACATAAGGGTTATATACACCATTTTACTGATACAAGAATTGATAGTGGGTAGACTATCAGAAAATACTTCTCAATGAGTGAAATAAAAATAATACAGCGCAAACTATATCTCTCAAAATGAACAAGGGTTAAGACTCAATGTTTAGAAAAGAGAGAATAAAAGTTTTGAATGAATATTGTATGCTCTTGGTGTTCTAAATGTGAAGCTCTCAAATGATCTATTTATAGGCATATGAGACTTCATATTCAAATTTAAAAAGATTCACATGTCAAAGACATCATCATTCATTTTTCAAAAATTTCAAATCTAATATTTTTACTTTTTGTATGTGACAAAAGGAGTACACTTTACTTTTCAAAAATTTCAAACCTAATCTTTTACTTTTTGCATATAATAAAAGGAGCACACTTTACTTTTTAAAATTTTCAAATAAATACATCTACCTTTTGCATAAGTCAAGAAAAACATCTACTACTTTTGAAAATATTCAAATAAAACATGCACATGTGAAAGATGACAATCAATCATCTTAATATTTTCAAAATTCAAACCTTTAATCATGTCATGCACATGTGAGAAATGGTAATCAATCATCTTTCAAAATTTTTAAATTTAATTTTTAAAATATTCATGCACATATGGAAAATATATTTTAATGATTTATGATAAAATATTAATTTTGAACCTTAATCCTAATTTCGAATTTTTAAGAGATTTACAACATTACTCTATGATTTTAATGTAAACTTGTTCCCTTCTTGCTCATGCTTGCTTCCTTAATGTGCTTGATTCTATTGTGTGGACAACTTGAGTTTGAGACTCCTTTATTCTTTGAATTCATTTGTTATCATCAAAATCCATATGTAGATTTACACGAAACTTGAAACCTTGAATTCAACATAATTATTAATATTATTAAATATTAACTTATTTTTATCACATTTTGTAATTTACTATTTATTTTATTTTTATCACATTTTGTAATTATTTAATTTATTTTTATCATATTTTGGTTGGATTGAGATATAATTTTTTAATATTTGACTAAACAATTGTAATCTTCTATCATTGGCCAAATGCTATAGAAGAAATTCAAGGCCAAATGCTATAGAAGAAATCCAAATTATTTTAAAGACATCTGATTCACTGCAGGCTCTTTTTAGCACAAATAATCCAGAGTTAGAGTTTGGTCATCCTTCTCATTGGGCCAAGTGTTGGGGACTTAAATATAATGTGTAATCTAAGAGAATAATGGAGGAATTTGTATGTAAATGCTGAATCAGAAAAATGGAAAGAAGAAGATGATAAATAGATAAAATGCGAATGTAGAGTCATGCTGGATCTTGTTCGAGGCAAATCCTTCCTCCAAAAGGTTTTCTTACAAAATATTTTCAGATTTCAGATGATGAACAACGACCCCCTCTTCCCTCTATATACAATAAGCCTAAGTCAACAACTAAATGCATGGGCCAACTCTTCTCTAGACGCTCAAAACCCATTATGTTCGTCATATGCCTATACCCTGGGCTAGTAGCAAAGTATTCACGTTCTCTGAGCCTAGCAGCAATCATATCAACACTTTATATCGGCTTGAGACCGATTAACAACACCAATCCAAGGAAATCGTAGCTTATATGATCTTCCTTCTAGGATATCAACTGCATCAGTACCCTTATCCATAAGATCAATCTTGGTCAAAACTCCAAACGTCCTCTCCCCTTTAGGGTCTATCTCACGAAAAATGTTAATTACATCAGATGTAGCAAGATCTTGGTAGGCTAGAGAAATTGCAAGAATAATTCATTTGGGCTTCTCAATGTAGGACCAAACCATGTTCTCAATGTCTTACACAATGCTCTCTGGCTGACCATTAACAGCTACTTTTATAAGTTCAAGAAGATCGACCAACGTCAAGTTCATAGCATTAAGAGAAAATATACTCAGATGGATTGGAACAGTGGAAATTTGTTTTGATCAACCTGTCTCTCGATCAATCTCACTAGAAATCTCCTTCCTAACAGCAGCAAAATCAGTGAATCTTTCTTTAGGTTGATACATAAACTCTGCATATTCTCTTCCTTCATCAAACATATGGAGCTGCAAGATAAGAGGACGCCTAGTAAAAATCCCAATTCCAGGGGGTAAAAAGTATTTTCCAACAAGACTCGCTAGCACAGAAGACTTCCTAGAGCTCTCTAGGATGCGCTCATGAAGCCATTGCAGTGGATTTGTTAGAAATCAATACACGCAAATGAAGAAGCTGGAGGCTTTTGGAAGGTGAAGGTAGGCACCGTCAGTAGCAGCTGGAAGGTAGGCGTCGCCTGAAAATTCAAAAAAGTGGGCTACCGGAATTCTACCGTCATTTATACGTTCACACTATTTCTTTCTTCTATAAATACATGTAAGATTGTAATGAGATAGAGAGTCGGAGGTGAGGTCCGTTGGAGAGATTAGAAGTTGTGAGAGTTGAGAGAAACCATTGTAAATAATTGGTTTGTTGTTTAATACAAATTCTCCTCTTTGTATGTGTGGACGTAGGCTAAATTGGCCGAACCACGTTAAATTCTGGTCTCCATATTATTTGTGAGTTTCCACCGATCCCAACAGGATTTCCACACGAGAATTGCTGAGAAATTGAGAAATGAGTATTCAAACCTCAGTCCCGACACAGAATTGCAGGAACAAGAACCCATAAAACAAACATAAGCACAGAGCTCATTGTAAAAAGGGCGACCGCAAACCCACTTGTAGTCACACTCTCATTCCTACAAGGTTTTGAGTCATGTTGGCCATCATAATTCCTTCTCACAAGGTTCCGTCCCTTTCCTCTATAAAAAGGCAAAAATCACTTTAAGAGACAAATAATCAAATAAGTAGTGAGCAAAGAAATTCTTACCCATGTTGCCTTCTTATCAATGTTCTTCCACCCAACTGCAGTGTCACAAATATACTCATCAACAGCTATTTGTTTATTGCCAATTAAATTCTTACAAACAGCTCCGGATTCAGTATTTTGGCTCTTAAAATGTGATCTGTATTAGATGGGAGTTAGAAGCAAGTTGTAGAGTGAAGTAGCCCTACTCAACTTCTCTTCTTTTAGTTGCACATTCTGCCAAGTTTTGAATCATAAATTTTAGTCTTGTAAGAACTTGAATTGGCAGCGGGATGTGAACCCACTATGATCGATTGAGTGTACCCTGTTTCCCAAGGAAGACTGATGTAATGGTCTTGGAAACGCTGGAGACCTTTCATCGAGCACCTCCTAAGCCACATTAATTGAGATTGTCGCCTTAGGAAAGAACCATATCGACATCTCGGAGCCAAAATATCAGTACAATATGAGTAAAATGTTCTCTATTTTTCTCACTTTCTTGGCAAGTAAATAGAGTATTACGAGAGAAAATCAAATGTCCATTTGTCGGTGCCATAGATGCCTACGGTAGTGTTTCCCTTGTGCACAGATTCAAACTGAAACAGATGGTAATCTGGCAAGAATAATGTGATTCTCCTATCATATCTCTCCATCTTTCTCTCATCTTTCATGACTGCGGACGACATACCAGAGAGATGTATTTGAAGTATTTGCATGGTGGTCGATTGTCGTTGATGCCAAAGAGCTACGTTGCCTTTGCTAAGAAGAGGCTTAGGAGGGATTCTGATGGCCCGATTCTCTCCTTCTACCGTCAATTTGTCTTTGAAAAGTTGATGGCCCGATTACTTACATCCTCTTATGTAATATTCTGGTAAGTATATAAATATATATATATATATATATTATTTATTTATATAAAAGATAAATATAAGTGATTGTAGACCAGTTTTTTCCCATATACTTTTTTGTTTCTCTCTTTCTTTCCCCTCTATCTCTCCTATAGAACTGATCGTGCTTCATTAGAACAATGCCAGACACAGAAGCTTCTTTCAAAGTCTGCATATCAAGGGACATCAGTGATAAATAAGAAACCGCAAGTTACAAACAAAAGGGAGAAAATAAATGCGGAAACCAGGCAGTTTCCATCCTTTAAACCAGTGAATATACAAAGAAAAAGGCTAAACATCATTCACAGCATCAAATAGCTGTTTTCTCTTTCAATCATCTTTCAAAGTTGGTTGTTGTAAAAGAAACCATAGGAACCGATGGAAGAAAGTGAGGGCTCTATGGCGAATCTGAATTTGGTCTTGCCTACATATACTTGTAGTCAATTTGTCCCAGCTTAGGTGTAGTCTGGTCTTTTATTATAGGAACGCCTTAGTAGCATCGCTCCCCCTTACCTTTGTTTTTAATTTTTTTTTTTTCCAATTTTTCTGTTCATATTTAGTTTTATCATTTTAAAATATTTTTTAAAAATATATTTAAAAAAAAGATATCGATATACCAATAATAATTTCTGTAATTATAACATAAAAAAATAATAATAATAAAAAAACATTAAAATGCATAAAATATCAAAATAGATGGACAAAATGGCATTTCTCTTATGAAAACTGATAGAGCCACACAAGGATCCCAAACACTGACGTGGACGTCAAATTCTTTTTTATTTTGTCTGAAATACTCTCCTGCTCACCCTCTTTCCTCCATTTTTCTTTTGCGCTTGAATCCAATCCCCTGTCTCTCCCTCTTCTCCCGCTGCTCTCTTTCCCATCTCTCTCTCTCTCTCTCTCTCTCTCTCTCTCTCTCTCTCTCTCCATGCGCAAACAATTGTGATTGGTTGGTTTGCTTCTAATTTGTAAATTGGCAATACTATAATAGATATGTATGTGAAATGCGGGTTTTTAAATTGTGCACACAAAGTGTTTGACGAAACGGTGAAAGGGATATAGTTTCTTCCCTGCGCGCGGTAATTATCTCGGTGAAGGTGGGTTTGGACCTGTATATAAGGGTTTCATTGATAACAAGCTAAGGCTTGGGTTGAAAGCAGAATCCGTGACTGTCAAGGTCAGACTTGGATGGCAAATAGATTTTCACATTTTGCTAAAAATGAAATTCATAGTTTTTTTTTTTTTAACTTTCAATTAAAAGAAACCACTAATATAGAGTTCTGCTACAGATTTTTGAAGTTGTGTTGCTTCAATTTTCTTTTCCTGATACAGATCTCTTTTAAAACTGTGTTTTTTTTTTCGACTTCTTTTAAAACTGTGTTGCTTCAATTAAGAGGATGCCAGCGAGAGCTACAACCAGGAAAAAAAAAGTGAGAATAAATACATGGAAACCAAAGAATGGAGGAGGAAATAGGACGTTGGGCAGTAAAGAATACTTGCAGGGACGAGGTTGGGTTATCTGTGATCTATTTTTCTCTTGTTGAAGACAACTCGCAGGACGATGCTGGGAACTCTGCTTCCTTTTTGGACAGAAAAAATAAAAATAATGATATGGCATTATACCATATCAGTGTGTGATTCTTTTGTAGAATTTGTGTGTGATTGTAGTAGCTTCCTTCTCTTATTATATTGCTGAACCGCACGAGGGTTGACGAAAGAGAGAGAAATAAGGAAGAAAAGAAGTTACTTTGAGGAGAGAGATGTATGAAAATAATTGAGGAAAGAGAATAAGGAGAGAGGAAGGGAGAACGAAAGAGCAACAGAGGAGATGAATAGGAAAAATAACCTGTAATCAATTCCATTCTCACACTTCCATTTTTCCACCGAAAAAATAAATCCGTGACGTAATATCATTAGATGGTGTAAATCCATTCTTATCACCCATCCGACCCCAAACGTTTCTCTTTATTCAATTGATGAAAGCATGTAGAAATAAGCAAAGAACAAGAATAAATTAATAATGATAGTCTTCTTTCTGCCATCTAATTTATTATTATTTTTTATTTTTTTAGTTAATGGTTAAGAAAGTAAGTATTAGTGAAGTTGTATATTTTTAATTTTTTTTTAATAATTAAGAATGTTAAAAAAAATACTTCAAAGAAAATAATAAAAATAAATAAAAATTTCACCTTTGGGTTCTTACTAGTACTGCTTCTCTAATTCATATGGGCAAAAAGAAGTTGGGATTCGCAATTTCTTCGGGGATTATTCATACCTTCAAATAGACAAATAATGGGCTCAAGGTCTCGGGCCATGAGATGGAACACAAATTCGACCCCACGTCGAATTTTTTGTTGGATCATCAATATTAAGCTTAGAATGGGCCTTCACCCTGGGCTTAATACGCTAATTCTACTAATGTTGGGATCAAATTCTATGTTCTACTACTTCATCCACCGATCCTATCACCCAACATTTGTAGTTTCTTTTTGTCCATTCTTTTTACTATTTATTGTAAAGTGCAAAAAAATATACACAAAGATGACATATATATATATATATATTTAAGGAATGGACTAATTCAGCTAGACCGCTTCATGGGATATCCTTAATTAATTTATTTTTATCATTGGTAATACCTGGTCTTCTATCCCACTTTTGAATATTTTAATTGTTACCTTCAGCCAATGGACCTGCTGCAGCCTGCGAACGCACGTACGGTTGGATATATATATGTGTGTGTGTGTGTGTGTGTGTGTGTGTGTGGAAATTGCCAATATCTATTTAGAAAGATGAATTGATATTAATAATTTATATGTTTAGATGCAAATTAAGTGTTTTGCCGGTGACAACATCAACCAATTCAATGGAATAAAAAGTTTATAATTTGGGAGACAAGCTTGGATTAGGTTTGTTCATCCAGGTCGAAATGTACTCGACTCGGTTTGAAATTCTATTTATTTATTATTATTTTTTTTTTTAAAAATTTAAGGAAATTTTGAATTTGGATTCCATATTCCTAAATCCAAAACCTAGATGAACACCCCTAACTTGGATGACTCAGGCCAGAATCTTTCAACATCTACTCATTTGAAGAAGTTTCATGTTATCTGTGGGTCTATAAAGTTCCAAACACTAATGTAAGATTTGGAGAAACTCAATTTGATACTAATATGGTTCATTCAAGCTGTATGTTTTTCGACTCAGTCCAGAACTTTGATAATCAAATTTTGGATCAGTTTTTGGATCGGATATAATCTGGTCTAGAACCCAGATTAACTTATCTGGTTCTATCTGGCTTGGCTGCGATTATACAATCTCGATTCTGAATTTAAACATGGTACATGATAGATTAACGCATGTACTCATTAGAAAAGGTCTGCATATCTTCTATGGGTATAAAAACAAAAAAACAAATAAAATCATCTATGTGTATGCAAAGTTCTAGATACTAATGTTATGTTTGGAAAAGTTTTTTGACACCAAATAAAATATTATTATGATATTTTTTTAATATTAATTTTGTTTTAAATTTTTGAAAAGTTATTTTGAGATTAAAAGAAATTAAATTATTTATTTTATTTTATATAAAAATTTAAAATAATAATAATAATAAGATAATATAAAATGAGATTAAAGAAAATGAGATAAATATATTTATAAAAATAAAGAAGTTCAATTAAAATTATTTTATTATAAAATTGACAAGCTTAGAAAGAGTTTAGGACACTCGAGAACAATTGTCACTCTCAGAACTCACTGTTTCATTCACTTTGTTGATTGTCGTACTCGACACCACACCTACCACTTTGACTCACCATCACTCACGTACATAGCGCTCTCAGCTTACGCTCTTGAATTCTTTATTTTGTATGAGAGAGACGTTGGGGCCGGTCTCCCACACCTACTATTTTGACACCACACCTACGATTTTGACTCATTACATTTATTATGTTGTTGTTGGACAATTTTTTAATGATAAATATATTAATATATAATAAAATAAATATAATAAAAAATATAATAAAATAAATACAATAAAATAAATACAACAAAAAATATAATAAAAAACACTATAAAAAAATAAAATTAAGATAAATTTTAGAAAAATTTGACTTTCAACCGAACAGAATTGCCAGAGGTGGCGGTGGGCGACACCGCCAATACCATCTAACGGACTCATTTCAGGTTTAAGGCTATAGGGGCTTCGTTGGATGTCGCCGTGGGTCGCCGTCACAGGGATGGACTTGCCAGAGACCGTCGGTCTCGATGATACTGGCGGTGTTGGCCATCGCCGCCCCTGACCTCCAGCTTTTTCCTTTGTACAAAGAGCGGTGTTATTGTGCCTGCTATATTTGACCGCTGAATTTGTCCGTTATGTCAAATTTATCATATTTTTTTTAAATTTTTTACTCTGTTTTTTATCATTTTAAATTATTTTTAAAAAATAATATATATATTAATACTTTCTTAATTAATAAATAAGATAAAAAATATTTAAAAAGTAAATAAAAAAAATTCAAAAAATAAATAAATATATGAATGGTCAAAATAAATTATCAAAATGAATGGGTAAAATAACTTTCTCTTTGTACAAAATGGATCCGTCAAATTAAGTCCCCCTCAATCGCAGGTGCAAAAGAGGACCTGGGTCTTTGGCTGGGGGGAGAGGAGAACTCGAGCAGGAGGAAGGGAAGAAATGGAAAATAGAAAATAATAATAATAATTTTGTGATCATAACGTTGTGTCACTATGCCACGTCAGGTTCTTGGACCCTTTAATAAATTGGGACTTAAAGAGATATAAAATGCGTTAACCCAAACTTTGACAGTATAGATATATACCACCCTCATATAAGATAGAAAAGTACTAAACAAGATTTTTATTTTAACTCTTTACAGCATGCGAAGGAATTTTAAACATATTGCGTCTTACATCACCGTTACTAACCCAATATTAGTTGTGGCCTTAATATGTAGGGGTGAACATAAAAGTCGAAACCCGACCCGACCCGACCCGACCCGACCCGACATTCCAATTCCACCCGCACCCGTTATTACGATTCGTTAGACATAATCGAGTAAACGGGTATTAACCCATTACCGATTTAAATTATTCTTTCTGCTTTCGTTTAGAGCTTCAAGCATCCAACGCGTTTCAAATAATCTCGATTTTGTTTAGCTCTCTCTCTCTCTAGAGCCCAAGGTTCTGGTGAAGACTTCCTACAAATGAGGTGGTGGAAATCTAGGGTTTAGAGGACGAGAAACTCAAAAATTCAAGCCGAGATTTTGGTGAAGAATTCTGACAACTGTGGTGGTAGAAAGCATGGGTTTGGAGGACAAGCAACTCAGAAAATTCATGCCTAGATTTCCGGTGGAGAGTTCCTACGATTGTGTTGGTTGGAAAGCAAGTGTTTGGACGACGAAAAGATAAGAAAATTCAAGTTTAAAGTTCTGATAAAGATTTCAGGTGATGGTGGTGTAAATCTTTTATTTTTCTTCTTCTCTTATTGTTTTCTCTTTTGCAAAACCTTATTCGTCTTCCAAACTCTTCTTCTTGTTGTGGTAAAGTTAATTTTTGTTTGTCTTTTTCTCGAGGTTTCTCGGGAACCAACCATAAACGTTTTTCCTTTTAACAAAAATAAATAATAAATTAGGCTACGTTTTGTTGCATCCTCAAACTATGCAAAAATTCAGAGTTGTTTGTTCGAAAGGGTTGGAAGTGGCCTGCAACTAGCGATTATTGTGAATGCCAAAAACAATTTAATGTCGGAAGTGGTATATCGGGTATCGACAAATCGGCATAGGAACCCTTATCGGTTCGAGTTGGAAAGGTTCTTCTCGAGTCGGGTCGGGTCGGGTGTACATGCCTATTAATATGTATAATATTTTATAAATATGTTGAAAGTGACAAATTTAATTTGTTATAACAAAATATCAACTGTTTTATTTAAAATTTAATATTTTATCTTTAAAAGAATTTTAAAGAATAGAATATTATAGAATTGCTTACAAATTCTAAACAATGCCACCCATGCTTGAGCAATGTTTTTGTTGAAAAAAAGGGAGAGGATGGGGCGCTTAGAGTATTGACATTGATTTCATAAAAAACTTAGCCAAATATGAATTAATATGATAAATTTATTCAAAATCACACAGCTGCATTGGATTAGCCAAGAAGATGTATGAAAAGTTTTGAACTATAGTAAAAATAAGGGATCCATCAAATTTAAAAGATTATTGTTCACCCATCAAATATATTTTTTAATATACAAGTTTAATCCTCAACTTTGATTCTCTCTCTCTTTATTGTGTTTTCGTTGATATATTTTTAATGTATAGAGAAGTGCTCGATTTTGTTGCTATGCGATGCAAAGCCCGGCTTGTCAAGCATAAAAAAAAATATAAAAAAAAATATCACCTCACGAATGTATACACGGCATGCATCTATCACTTAAGACTGACTAGCCAAGTATCTCACCTCTCGGGACTTGTCTGCTTCTCCCTTTTGTTTTCCTAGACATGTTACTCACTACCTCGGATCATAGGAACTCAAAGTTTGGCAACACAACAAGATCGGTTTTAACGAATTTTATATCCTAACTACGCACGCATAAACCTGGACTCAGTACACGCAGGCCTGGATACAACAAACTGCTGGCCTGGTATCGCTTACAGCATATGAATTCATTTTCCTACTAATGAAGTTGTTTTTAACAACATGAAGCAGCATCATATCTCCCGCAATGGAACAAGCTCCACGCTCTAGTCACGCACATAGGACCCCAAAGAATCGCAAGGTTGAGTTTATGGCTCTTGCCTATTCCTAAATCCTCGAAAGCCGATTCGCCCATCTCCATCAGTAAACGATAGCGAATCGCGGCGTTGAGTGTAGGGCTCTCGTCCACTCCTAAACCCTCACACGCTGATTCTCTCATCTCCATCAGCAAATAATAGCGAATTGCAAGGTCGAGTCTTGGGCTCTCGCCCACTTCTAAACCTCCCTTGCACGCCGATTCCCCATCTCCATTAGCAAACGATAACAAATTGCGAAATCGAGTCTTGGACTCTTGCCCACTTCTAAACCCTCTTACGCAGATTCTTCTATCTTCATCAACAAACTATAACGAATCGTAGGGTTGAGTCTTGGGCTCTCGCCCGCTCTTAAACCCTCACACGATGATTTGTCATGAAGTCGAGGCTCTAGGACTAGGGCCCTAGCTGAACATACTTGTAAATCCTCTTCCTATTTCCATCAACGAATGTTAGCAAATTGCGGGGTCAAGCCTAGGGCTCTTGTCCGCTCGTAAACCCTCGCACACAAATTCACCCGCTAAGATCTAGCGAATAGTGCGAAACCTAGGTGTAAACACTCGCACACTGATTTGCCCACCAGCACGTCTACACTGCCATCTTCGAGCACCATAGGATCGCCACAGTGAGTATTTGAAATACCGATGTATAACGACACTTTGTTGCAGTGACAGAACAAAACAAAGGCACCAAGCAATTGTTTGCGGTCGAGCCCATCTCCCGCTATCTTTGAGCTCCGCGCTCCCATGCTTATGGTCGAGCCCATCTCCTGCTACCTTTGAGCTCCGCGCTCCCATGTTTGTGATCAAGTCCATCTCCCACTACCTTTAAGTTTCGCGCTCCCACATTTGCGATTAAGCCCATCTCCCGCCTTAACTAGTTCCGTGCTTGCACTTTTCGTCATCGAGAGTTTTGAAATTTTTGCATGACTACTTACTTATTACATGGTTTTACCTTGAGCACAGAAACATAAGCCATTGTCTTCTGGGAATCCGGATAGTATGAGTGTCAAGAAAATTCCTACCAAAATACCTTTGCTGAGAATTCGTAGGGTACTGTGCGGGAAGACGAAATGGAAGTCAATACCCCAGCCAAGTATTTATTACACCCAAAGATAAAAGCAGACAAGGTTTGACTGGGTATGATGGGAGCTATCAAAGGAATAAAGGAAGAGTGTAAAAGAACAGGTAATGAGCGAACGGGAAAGCTGTGAAATGACGGAAAGAAGGCATGCCAAACAAGAAAGAATCTGACACATGCAAGATAAATAAAGATCACGTCATAGGTAAAGTGAAGAGCCTATAAAAGGGCCTTAAAACGGATGACCAGAGGACTCTCCTTCAATTTCTTCTTCAACAGACTCCGATTCTCCAGTGAGCAAACTTCGCCGGACATATTTTCTCTATAGCCATCTATGTACTTTTCTTGTATAGTGAGATATGAGGGATTGTAAAATATTTATTATGGTGGATTCTCATCCTCAAACGTCCGTGGATGTAGATCTCATGCCGAATTACATAAATCTGGTGCCTATTTCTATTTATTCACCAGTTATCCATGTACGTATAGCCACACCAGAGTTTTATCGGGGGCCTCTAACGATATCGAATGAAGTACAACTCGCACCAATGAGTCAGAAATGACTCCTCCCACCCCGACCTATTGGCCAATTTTTATGACTTCAATAACACTATACTCTATATATATATGATTCGGATTCAAGAAGTCGTCACCCTAAACTTAATTCATGATTTCTTAATTATTATGCAAAATAATTTTTTTAATTTGAGCAAAATGGTGGGGATTATGATGTTGATCCAGATTTGTGCCATATTGATGATCAGTTAATTACGTACGGTCGTACCAATCATTGCATTCCTTAATTCTTAAAAGAAACTAGTTAATTATGATCACTCACTACTTTGCAAGGGTTTGTCATGGCAATGCATGAATATGTCTCCCTTTCATTTTCACTGATCTCCCTCGTCTATTTCTCTATCTTTCTCCATCGTATTCAATATATAAATGCATGATCATGTGCCATGTGGCATTATTTAATTAAGACTAATGACTTGGTAATTAACTTCAAAATAATGTTCGGACCTTACTTAAGGCAAATATATATATATATATAGAGAGAGAGAGAGAGAGAGAGAGAGAGAGAGAGAGAGAGAGAGAGAGAGAGAGAGAGAGAGAGAGACTTGTAGTAGCTAGTAGAAATAAAATATGAGGTAAATTGCTTATAATACGGGCAAAAATAAGAGCCGTAAAGGAAGAGGCATATATGATGACGACTACACAATTATATTGCTAGCTAGGTAGGTAGCTGTGACACAAGGAATTTATAAGATAATCAATTTGAATAGTGGACTGTGGGATCGATCGATTATAAATTATACTTTCAACTAGCCAGAGTAGTGAAAATTATAAAAAGTCAAACTTTACTTGTAATTAATTATACTTTCGACTATATAATATTCAGGGTTAAATGAAAACGAAACCTAATTAATTTATTATACACATCTTATCCTGTAATTCTTCGATCCATATATAGCTCATAATTCACATTTTTTATGAGTTTCATAACCATAAAAAAATCCTCAATAATCAGCTTATATATAGGTATTGTATCACTAGTTATCATAGAATTTTTCCATTTAATATATAGAATTTAAGTTATAGAAAGAGGGAATTAGTTTAATTATTTATATTTTATCTAAACTCTCTTGATCTTCATGTATGGTAGGCCGAATCACTAGTTACTTCTCAGTAAGTCATGTGTGCCAATATATGTAGAATATTTAATTAAATCAAATAAATCAAAATTAAATCAATTCAAAATTTCTACTTTGATAGTATGTATTGAAATTATCACTTTTTTAAAAATTTAAGATAATGAAAATATATGAGTATATATTTAATTATTTATATTTTGTCTTAATATAATTAGTACAAGTAAATTAAATTAATCTTGAAACTTTGACTAATCCACTCATATGTGGATGTGTCAAATTAGATGGTCATTTACGTAGCAAATTATAAAAGCAAATTATAGATGGAGACATTCATACAATTAATAATGGGAAGGGGGAAGGTATCTTGAATGTCATGTAGTCTTTGAAGTTATCTTGTGGCGCCCGCGTCTTTGACTTTCGGGATGCATGCATATGCATCACGAATTATTCCAGTATATATATTAATGTCTTTTCAATTAGTTTTAATTTGCTCTTTTAATTAACACGAGCTTCAAATTTTGACGCATGCAGTACACTAACATTATAAAAAACACAAGGGCGGGCATGAATATTGTTATATATCTCATATATGAAACATATATCTATAATATTGCTAGCTACCTACACATTCAACATTATCTGATTTCAACCTAAAAAATGGTTATTTTGATTAATTTTAATATGAGTAATGTTATATATAGTCGTGAAATTGTAAACAGAGTGTAATATTTTTTAAAAAATTAATTTTTTTTAAATAGATTTCATAAATATTTATTTTTTTTAAATGATTGGACGTTGCGTACAATATGACTGTATTTATATTTATATATATATATATATTTTAATATATGGTCATAGAAGACTGACAAATGTTAATGATAGCTAGTAGCCTACAAAATTGACTCTGACCATTGTGTAGCCAGCACATGCAAAATAAGTATTTTCAATGGTCAGTTATTCTATCATCGGTAGCTCTACACCACACTGTAGTACTAATTGCTGAGGTGAATCTTCATGCTTTTTTTTTTTTAATTTCTTTTCCTGATCTGCAGGTGTACTGTGTAAGCTGGCTACTAGGAATTTCTCATTCCTGATCTGTTAAAGAAATATTTTGTCTTCACAAAATTTTTACATGACAAATATGCATATTAACATGATTTAATGTAATTTATCATATTATATATATATATATTATAAAGTAATAATGACGTGTTATATATATTAAATTATGCCAGCATGCAAGTTATTGTTCTGATAAAAATTCTGGTATATGCCTAACATTTCTCTTTCGTTAACTTACATATATATATATATATATATATATATATATATTCATTTCCTATAATTGACCAAATGACTAGCGCACAAGCATATATCTGTTATGTAACTTAAAGAAATGAACTACTATTACAAAAGAGAAATAAGAAATTCTCTCTGAAACTCTTAAGAACTAAAACTTTCTTTCTCTCTCTATTTTTTCTTATGAATTTCATTACAACTGAAATCCCTATTTATAGGCTTTGAAATTACTATACAAGTTACTATGCAAGTCACTATGCAAAATTTAAAATAATAGTGGTAGGGTCATTCACATAATTTAGTAGTGGGACAGGGGCGGCTGATAAATTTCGTTCGTTCATTTCACTCCCCCTTGAATGACCGCCAATAAGATATCTGCCTCGTTAAAACCTTGCCAACTAAAAACCCAGTGGGAAGAAAAACCAATGGCGAAGGAAAAAGAGTACAGTCTTCTTATGTATCCACAAGTGCTTTAAGATTGCCTCATTAAACCTTGCAGAGGAAAACCCAGTAGGACAAAACCTCAGCGAAGGAAAAAGAGTACAATCAGTACATTTACTCCCCCTGAAAAGTGCATGACAAAATATCTTTGAGTCTTCGCATTCCAATGTTATGCACAATCTTCTTGAATGTGGAAGTTGGTAACGCTTTTGTGAATAAATCTGTCAGATTATCACTAGATCGTATCTGCTTGGCATCAATTTCACTTTTTTCTTGAAGTTCATGAGTATAAAAGAATTTCGGTGAAATATGTTTGGTTCTGTCACCTTTGATAAATCCTCCTCTGATTTGAGTGATACAAGCAGTATTATCTTCATATAAGATTGTTGGGCTATTATTGATCATGGGAAGTCCACACTTTTCTTGGATATGTTGAATAACTGATCTCAACCAAATACACTCTCGACTTGCTTCATGAATAGCAATGATTTCTGAGTGATTTGAAGAAGTAGCAGATAGTGTCTGCTTAACAGATCTCCATGATATGGCAGTATTTCCATAAGTAAATAAATATTCAGTTTGAGATCTACCTCTGTGTGGGTCTGAAAGATAACCTGCATTTGCATACCCAATCAATTCTGGACTTGAACCACGTTGATAAAATAATCTCATATAAACCGTACTATGAAGGTAACGAAGGACATGTTTAATGCCATTCCAATGCCTTCGAGTTGGTGCAGAACTATATCTTGCAAGCAGATTAACTGAGAATGTAATATCTGGTTGAGTGCAATTTGCAAGATACATCAAAGCTCCAATTGTACTGAGATATGGTACTTCAGGACCAAGAATTTCTTCATCGTCATCACAAGGACGGAATGGATCTTTCTTCACATCAAGTGTTCGAACAATCATTGGAGTACTCAGAGGATGAGATTTGTCCATATAAAAATGCTTTAGGACTTTCTCAGTATACATGGACTGATGAATAAAAATTCCATTTGGCAAGTGCTCAAGCTGCAGGCCGAGACAAAATTTTGTTTTGCCAAGATCTTTCATTTCAAATTCATTCTTTAAATATATAGCGGTTTTTTAGATCTCTTCAGGAGTTCCCACAATATTTAAATCATCAACATAAACTGCAATAATGACAAATCCGAATTCTGATTTCTTAATAAAAACACATGGGCATATAAAATTATTCTCAAATCCTTCTTTCAATAGATATTCGCTTAAGCGATTATACCACATGCGTCCGGATTGCTTCAACCCATATAAAGATCTTTGTAGTCTGATTGAGTACATATTTCTAGATGTACTTGTAGATGCTTCAGGCATCTTATATCCTTCAGGGATTTTCATATATATGTCATGGTCTAAGGATCCATATAAATATGCAGTGACCACATCCATCAACCGCATTTCTAATCCTTTTGTAACAATCAGACTAATCAAAAATCTAAATGTGATTGCATCCATAATGGGAGAGTATGTTTCTTTATAATAAATCCCGGGTTTCTACAGGAAATCTTGTGCAACAAGCCGTGCTTTGTATCGCACAATTTCATTTTTCTCATTACGTTTTCGTACAAATACCCACTTATATTCAACAGGTATTACACCCTTTGGTGTTTGGACAACAGGTCCAAATACTTCTCGTTTTGCTAGCAAATTTAATTCAGCTTCAATAGCTGTTTTTCATTTTGGCCAATCATTTCTACGTCGACATTCTTCGACGCTTTTTGACTCACTTTCTTCATTACTTCTAGTAATGTCAAGAGCCATTTTATATGAAAATATGTTGTCGACAACAGTTTTATTTCTATCCAGAATTTCTCTAGTTTTCATGAAATGTATTGAGATCTCATTATTTTCAGGTACCTGTTCCTCTTCAGGAGAAAATATTCATGACACACCTCTTCAGGAGGTCCCTTTTTAGGAGATTTATACTCTTCAAAAGTTTCCTCTTCAGGAGATTCTGGAATAGAAGATTTAAGCTCTTTAGGAGCACCAATTATATTTGTGGTCTGTATTGTGGGTACGTGTTCTTCAGGAACACCAAATTCATTTTGTATTCTTTTCCTTCTGGGAATTTTGTCTTTTGCACCAATGGGTCTTCCACGCTTCAGGCGTATTTTAGATTCACCTATTGCTGCGTTGACAATTTTTCCTTCAGGGACTTCAATCCTTGCTGGAGTATTAACAGCAGGAATATAAGATTTTACTACACCTTTAGTGTCAGTAAATACATCCGGTAACTGATTTGCAACATTTTGCAAATGAATAATCCTTTGAACTTCCCTTTTACATTCATTTGTAGGAGGATCAAAATGAGACAGGGTCTTATTATCCCAAGTAATATCTTGTCGTGCTTCAGGCACCGACTTTTTTTTACCCATTAACGGAAAATTTGATTCGTCAAAATGATAATCCTCAAAACGTGCTTCAAACATATCCCCTGTAAGGGGTTCAAGGTATCTAATAATGGATGGAGAATCAAAACCAACATATATCCCAAGTCTACGTTGAGGGCCCATTTTTGTACGTTGTGGAGGTGCAATTGGAACATATACAGCACATCCAAAAGTACGAAGATGAGAAATATTTGGTTGTTGACCAAATGCAAGCTGTAATGGAGAATATTTATGATATGCAGATGGTATAATGTGAATTAGAGATGCTGCATGAAGTATAGCATGTCCCCAAACAGAAATAGGTAGTCTTGATTTCATAAGTAAAGGTCTAGCGATTAGTTGAAACCTTTTGATCAAAAACTCAGCTAAACCGTTTTGTGTGTGTGTATGGGCAACAGGATGTTCAACATCTATTCCTATTGACATGCAATAATCATCAAAAACTTGAGATGAAAATTCACCTGCATTATCCAATCGAATGGTCTTAATTGGATACTCAGGAAATTGTGCTCGTAGTTTAATTATCTGAGCAAGAAGTCTAGCAAATGCAACATTTCTAGTGGAAAGAAGACAAACATGTAACCATCGACTAGATGCATAAATTAGAACCATAAAATATCTAAATGATCCACTTGATGGATGAATAGGCCCACATATATCTCCGTGAATCCTTTGTAAAAAGGATCGAGATTCAACAATGATTTTTGAGGGAGATGGTCTAATAATTAACTTACCTTGAGAACATGCAGAGCACGGAGATTCATTGGGTAGAAATATCTTTTGATTCTTTAAGGGATGCCCATGCGAATTTTCAATAATTCGTCTCATCATTATAGAACCCGGATGTCCAAGGCGATCATGCCAAGTCATAAATACTTTAGGGTCAATGCACTTCTGGTGCATTACCACATATGCTTCAATTGTTCTCATTTTTGTATAATACAATCCAGAACATAGAGCAGACAGTTTTTCTAATACGAGCTTCTGGCCCGATACTGTTTTAGTAATAAGAAGATGCTCTTTACTGCCTTCATTGGTCGTTTCAATATGGTAATCATTACGACATATATCTTTGAAACTCAATAAATTTCTTCTGGATTGTGAAGAGAATAGAGCATCATCAATACAAAATTTGGTGCCATTAGGCAACACAATATAAGCTCTTCCGGAGCCCTCAATTAAATCCGATGAACCTGATATGGTATGGACATAGGCTTTACTTAGTGTTAGATTTTGAAAATATTTCTTTTCTTTGAGAATTGTGTGAGTTGTAGCACTGTCAGCCAGACATATATCTTTATCATTCAACTCAGAGATAAAAAACTCATCAATGTGATCCATGATTCTACAAAATATACAAAACTTTTATTACTGATAGAAAGAAAATACATTAATTAAGTGGAACACTTCCATCTCCAATTAAGTGTTCAATACTACCATCAGGATGATTAAAGAAATCAGATACATCAAGATGAGTAACGTCTACATCTACTGAATCTAATAAATCATCTGATGGTTCTACTAAATTTGTTTCATGCACTTTATTATTTCCTTTAATAGAAGCTTGATATAAATCAGCTAAGTGCCTGGCCGTACGACAGGTATGTGACCAATGTCCACTCATTCCACATCTATGGCACACCTCTTCACTTTTCTTTGAAGAATTATTCTGAGGATTTTTACCCCTCTCTGAATTGTACCACTTTTGGTGATATGGTATATTATAATCCCTTTTAATATTGTCACTTCTGGGACCAACATTTCTATAATTTCTCCTACCACGTCCACGCCTCCGATTTCTTCTAAAGGATGCACCATTCACTTCTGGGAATGATGCAAACCTGTTACCATTCACTTCAGGGAATGATATTGAGCCAGTAGGGCGTGACTGGTGGATTTCTAATAAGAGCTCATTATTCTGCTCAGCTACTAGAAGACATGATATAAGTTCAGAATATTTCTTGAACTTTCTCTCTCGATACTACTGCTGCAGGAGCACATTCGAGGCATGAAATGTAGTAAAAGTCTTCTCTAGCATATCTTCATCGGTGATTTTCTCACCGCATAATTTTAATACTGAGCTTATTTTAAAAAGTGCCGAATTATACTCACTAACACTTTTATAATCTTGCAACCTCAGGTGCATCCATTGAGAACGAGCTCTTGGGAGGATGACAGTCTTCTGGTGTTCATACCTCTCCCTTAAATTGTTCCACAAAATATAGGGATCTTTTACTGTGAGATATTCAGTTTTCAATTCTTCATGAAGATGGTGGCGAAGGAAAATCATTGTTTTAGCACGTTCCTGCAGGGATACTTGATTTCCTTCTTTAATAGTTTCTCCCAGGTTCATTGCATCAAGATGTATTTCAGCATCAAGTATTCAGGATAAATAATTTTTCTCAGATATATCAAGAGCAACAAATTCTAATTTTGTAAGATTTGCCATTTTCTACACATATAAATAATAAATATGTGTATCTCAGAAAAAATATTTATAAATTCACACAGATAATCATCAATAAAATATATCAAAAATTTCAAATAATATATTGAAAAACTTACAGAGGAATAAGGCCACTAGCTTCAGAATTGGCAGAACCGTCGTGCTGATAACGTGTTATGTAATTAAAGAAAGGAACTACTATTGCAAAAGAGAAATAAGAAATTCTCTCTGAAACTCTTAAGAACTAAAACTTTCTTTCTCTCTCTATTTTTTCTTATAAATTTCATTACAACTGAAGCCCCTATTTATAGGCTTTGAAATTACTATGCAAGTTACTATGCAAGTCACTATGCAAGTCACTATGCGGAATTTAAAATAATAGTGGTGTGGTCATTCACATAATTTAATGGTAGGATAGGGGCGGCTGATAAATTTCGTTCGTTCATTTCAATATCCATATTCATGAATAATTTTTCTTTATTTTTGTTTCTTCTTCATTGGGATAAGTACTCCAGTTATTTGTATAATTATACTTATTTTTGTTGTAATGTATTTTGTATTATATTTCAGATCTACAAGATCATTACAAAGAAGAAGAAAAAACAAATACATAAAAGATTAGGGGCTAATTTAGGCATTAATGTAATTGATTCATGGGATCTTCATGTTTTGCATGCATGCATTGTATACAGGCATTTTGATCTCAACGATCGAAAATCCTTAATTATGCTTATAAACTTGCTTTGTATTTTTCTTGCTAACTTTGTATGACAATGTCAAGGCTCTCAAGACTTTAAAAGATGTAAAACTTGGTTGGTTGCTTCTCAAGGGGAAAATTAGGAGAAGAAAAGGAAATAAAAATACAAATGGCACACAATTAACAACTCATGATATGAAAAGTTGCTTCTCTCCCTTCCCTCCTTTCTCTCTAGCGACCAAACACTCTCTCCCTCTCAAATCTTAAATATCTATCTTTTTCTTTTCAAAGGGGGTGGTGTTTTGATTCCTCCTTATCTCCACCCATCTGGCCATTCCCCTTACTAGAGTCCAACGATCGACACATGCCCCACTGCAAGAATCCTCGATCGTTCAATCTATTAAAAATTTTCGTTAATTAGAGCAATGCATGGGCCGTACACGTAGATGATAGAGCACATAAGATCCACGTGTCATTACAAGGTATGGATTGCCACCACCACGCGCAGGATTTCTGGAGTTAGCGGCCTCGTCTCTTTTAGACCCAATCGTTATTCTTTTTTCCAGTGTGGTGCATGTGCCCCACACCCCACTACATTCTCTGTCCGTTGCTCTTCGACAACTCGATAGATCTTCTTTTTGCTACTTTCCTATGTTATCGCTTCTCCTAACCAATGATCGTGGAAAAAAAAGTAGTGAAAGTCTCATACAACCAATCCAAACCAGCAAAATGTAATGCAAGTTTCTATATTGCATGCAACTTCCAGTCATAATATGGCTAGTGCAGTCAATTTATTAGACTATTTTATTTCCAATTATGCGGCATTCATTTATGGGAAAAGGTCAAGTGATCATTGACCCCAAAACCGGTCATTATTTTCCTCTTTTTATTATTTTTCTTTTTCTTGAAGGGTTTGTATTTGTGTTGTATTTGTTAGTTTGGGCTATATGTTAGAGCCTCCCACGCTGTTAACCATTGTATCCTATATCTGTTAAATTATCTATAATATTAAGTCCTTAAAAAAAAATCAACAGCTCATGATGATCCATTGTTACAATGCATCGTTAAAATGGAATTTTTTGCCAAATTGTCCCTAAACTATATCAAAATATATCACGTGTATGTATATAAAATAAAGATAACAATTGTCAACTACTAATAAAAACAAATTAGTTTTAAAAAAAAAAAAAATAGTAATCATTGGAGCTATGCATATATACTAGTACAACTTTTATAACTAATGATATAATGGGAGGTTTTTTTTTTTAACCAAGTTAATTATATTAGATAAATGAATGATTTACATGATATAAGTTTAGGTGAGATGATGATATAAGTTTAGGTGAGATGATGTAACACAAAAAAAGCTAATACATAATGTAACACAAAAAAGAAAATCAAATGAATGACTCCTAAAAAAATAGGCAGATTAGAGTCAAATGAATGGCTTCTGCCCATTTTTCAATAAAGGGAGGAACCCCTTGGTGACGGTTTTAGACTATGTTAGTCTAAGCTGTAGCGATGGGGTGTGTGTTAACCCGTGTTAGTCTAGATTGACTGTAAGAAATTTTCACACTCGCTTTCACTTGATTATCGATTATGGAAAATATAAACATAGGAAAGTAGCCCGAAATATAATTGAATCATTGGCGGTGCCTATAGTACACGTGTGAAGAGGTCAACATCGGCTGTGGCTGCGTGTGTAGGACACGCGCTACCATAGGAGAAGAGCGGAGGGTAAGGACTAGTAGACTTGAGGCCTCTGATGCCGACAGGGCCTCGTGTGTCTGTAGAAATAGCTCCAAGAAGTGGTGGTGCGTGGTTAGCTCGCATGACAAGAGCCATATGTGCAGTTGATACGCTAAGTAGACGTCGACAAAATCTCTACAAAAATGAAGATTGGCAGCTAGAGATGCAAAAGGCAAATCTCATGTTGCTCGAAGGACATCGAAGAGCAAGAAATCTGTCTGTTTTGAAATTGTGGAAAATACACTGCAAAAGGCTGGAGAAACAAATGAGAAAAGAAAAAGACAGTTGCTGGTTAGGGGCAAAAGGGGGTGGAACTGAAGCTCCAGCTTACCTCCTGCCTTGAGGAGGGCAAGAAATGCTGGCAACGAAACTGAGTATTCTTAGGTAGAGAGAAAAATGGAGCGGAAGAGAGAAACGAAAGTTAACTTTCCACATCATGAGAGCTTAATGTGGAAAGGATTTGCTTCATTTGTGAAATATTTTTATTGAAAAAATGTAAAGTGAATTGGTGGTTTGGTGATGGTTTGGTAGATTAAATATATATATATATATATATATTATAAATTAATGGTTAAGGAATTGGTAATGTATTTAAAGATATTTAAAACAAATATATACTTATCGATTTTGCTAGTGTACTGAATATTGATTACAAATATTAAAAGTAAATAAAAGTTCAATTTAGATTGGAATGTGAGTTGAGATCATTTCAACTCATCTGAAATTTATTATTATATTTTTTAAAATTTTCATACTAAATACAAAATATAATATAATTTTTTTAAATTTTAATACATATTTTTCAAATTTTAAAACAATAATAATATTAAAAAATAAATATTTTATATAAATTTTAAAATTCATCTCAACCCTTTTCCTAATTCAAACCATCTTTAAGACTCTTTTTATTGTATTTCTTAAAATGTTTTCTGATAAATGTATACTGTACACTCCCACTAATTTTTAAGAGGCGTTTTTTATATTATTTTGATTTTTGGTAAGCAGCATATATATATATATATATATACATATACACATATGTTGAATTCCCATCTCGTGCAATCATATTATAATATGTTTGAGAAAAGTTTCCATCCGGATGTCTTAAAAATCAAGTTTTTGTAGCCAGCCAATGCCATGATGCCACTTAGGCACTCCCCAAAAACACCTTGTGAACCTGCATGCACCGGATTCCTTTTCCTAAATTCTGAGAACCCAAAACACCGACCAATCCTTGCTGCTAACGAAATTGGTAGTTTTCTTCCTCTGTCGATCATTTCACTCCCTGCCATAATACACAATCATTTCGACTGGACTCCATAGCCCTAAGCGCTACTACTACTGATTTGCATTTGCCACAACCAATTACTCTAGCTTCATGAACTCGTAAATTTCAGAGGTTCATTCATTAATTGTTCATTACATTATTGCAAACTATCATCTCCTCTCGCTCTGTCGACATCTCTGTTCTTTTTTATTTTTGTTTTCTGAAAGGATCCGTTTGGTTCGTAGAAAGCTTTGGGAAAATGGGAAGGATTTGATAAGCCTTTTCTTTTTCCTTTTCTAATTTTTTTCTGTGTTTATTTTTTGTTGCTTACTTTTGAATCCGGGGAAACACAGAATTTGGATTCGAGCAACTGATCGCGTTATATTCGAAGCTCTCTTCTCTCTTTCTCTCTTTCTCTCTCTCTCTCTCTCTCTCTCTCTCTCTCTCTCTCTCTCTCTCTTGAGTATTGATAAATTTTGCGACAGCGAACGGAGGATAGACTATTTTATTTATTGGGATAATTTAATTTTGATTTTATGATCTCTGTGTATATAGTTATGGCGAGAAAAATGCTTATTGATGGTGAGGTTAGCCAACCTAATGCGGAGGAAAACCAATACGACTTAGAGCACTCCAACGGCTTAGGTAAATTTCTTTTAAATTCAATTATCAAAAATATATTTTTTTAACTATTTATTTTTACATTTTACTATTTATCAACATCTCTATTTTTTCTCTATATTTTTTAAAATATTTCTATTTTATTTTAATTAAAATTATTTTACTAATTAAAAAAAAAGGTCTGGCTGTTGAGGATGGTCGCCGGAATTAGAATTTGTGTGTGAAAGTTAACGTCTGGCTCATCGAAGATGGAATTTTTAAAGGATGGTTGTCAGAGTGAGGTGATATCATTGATACCGATGGTGCAGTACATGGTAGCCAATAGTGGGTCTAACGACATTAGTGATGTTCGAAACTCATTTTTAAAATGCAATCGGAACGTAGAGGACAAATAATCAGTTGTTGAAATTGCGGGGGCATTGTTGCTAACATGAGGTGGTGATGCCAGTGACTGAATCATGTTTCTTGTTTGCTTATTGAGTATTTATTGGGATTCGTCGTCAGTGGCAAGTGGCCCAGTGGACAAGGATTCGTCGGCAATTAGGGTAATGAATTTTGCCGGGATGGTTTGTTCGCAGAAGTTGGAAATCAAAGCAGCCTTGACTCTCTCTCTCTCTCTCTTTTTGATTCTCACTTTTCAGCAATTGGAAGAGGATCATTTTCCATGACCGACTCATGTTTCTTGATCGATGAGTTTAGTATATTCAAAATATTATATCTACGATTTTTTGGTCAATGAGCGTCAGACCAGTACGCTGTAGTCGAGTCAAGGGCAAATTAAATCCGTCATAGACCACTCTCACTTCTATTGTGTCCTTTGTGCTTTTCCGAGATCAAATAATTTAACCTATTTTTCAAATATTTTAACCCTAATATTATAGTCACATGTAAGTAAAAATTTTAAAAAATAATAATAAATAGTCACATGTACGTTTTTTTGAGAAAAATAGTCGTAGTCACATGTACGTAGCAATTATTATTTGTTATTAATTAGTTTCTCAACTAGTGAGTCAGTGACTACTGGCCGACCAATCTTAATCCATTTCATATACTATACTTTTGACCAAAGTGGTTGAAACATACACATATATACATATATGACTCCTGCGACTGGTACCAATAATTGGTGCGGGTAGATATAAATATGTGAAAAGAGTGTAGAACTAATTTCGACTCGGATTTTATTTTATTTTATTTTTAAAATTTGTCTTGAATTGGACTAATTTAAAACCAAACTAAGGCTCGGTTTGTTTTACAAACTGGATTTTACTATTCATAACTCATTTCGTACTTTCAACTCATGTCAACCATTCATTTCAAATTTTAATTCATCTCAACCATTTATTTTATTACTATTCATAACTAATCTTATCTCATCTATAATTACAAGCAGGCCTTAAATTTACCAGTTCAGCCCCATTTTCCAATTTATTTTTACAGTCCTTAATTACTGTCGATTAAATTACCAATTTACTTAACATTTCTCATACACACATAAATGGTACGTCCACACAACTAACAATCTTACTGGCGAAATAATATCAATAAAGTACTCTACGTTTAATTTTATAAGAAATGGAGTCGATTAACGATTATTTGCTCACAAATATGCGTTGACTTATGAGTCAAATGTGACGCACGCGAACGATATGCATTCAATAATCAAATTTATCAATAGTTATATTGTTTTTAAAGTTGTTTGCAGATCAACGCACTATTCATATTATTTTAATAGTAAATTTAATTTATAATATTTAAATTTTAAAAATTATCTTTCAGAATAAATTACAATATCATATAAATATTTTACCAATTGATATTTTGTACCTTGTGATAGAATTAATAATTGTGTTGAGGGAAGTCAACTTTTTTTATTATGTGACATATTTATGTAAAGAGTAATATTAAATATAATTTTAAAGTGTGTAAACTCTGCATATTCTATTTGAAAAAGAAAAAGAAATAGAGCCCACCACTAAAAAATATTTTTTTTCATATGAGTTCTAAATTTAATTAATTTTTTTCAAATGGAATGAGCGAATTTTGCACTGAATCATAGGACTGTAGATATGATTTTCCTTATGTAAATTAAAAACAGATTGAAAGATCATAAAAATATAACTACAAACTATTTTTCATATAAATCATCATGAACCTAAATAATTTTTTCTTGTATTTAGACTTTGGATTTCATATTAAAAAACTTAATATTGTATAATAAAAACTTTGATATCCATATTAATAAGTTTATTATTTTTCCTAAACTTAATTTTAATTTTAATTTTGAAGAAACCACATCTTTGAAAATAGATAATATATAGATTAAATTAAACAAAATTTTGGGACTACAAAAAAATTGGAGATAGACATTTTTAGGTATATTATAATTTTAAAAAATTTAGAGATTATATGAAAATTATAATTTTTTGGGGAGTACTTTTTATATTTATAAAATTATGTATAAAATCTAGGAATAATTTTTTTTGGGGGGGGGGGGGGGGGGGTGCAGGGGGACACTACAAGAAAATAGACTTGGGGGGAGTTGTCATGGCCTCTCAAGTAATTGCATCACGGATTGTACCAATTAGTCTAACACTACAAGAAAATAGACTCCCGGCGTGCGTGCTGCGGCCGCCCGGGGGGGGGGGGGGGGGAGAAGGGCCGGAGTGGTCATGGCCTCTTTCCCCTCAAGTAATTGTTCCACAAATTGTATCAATTAGTCTAACACTATAAGAAAATAGGCTTTTTATAATAAAATATTTCATCACAAAAAATATGAAAGAACATTGTAAAAAGTTATTTCTAACAAAAAGAATTATTTTGGATGAAATTAGTTGATTATTTATAACTATTTTTTTGGTAGTATGAAAATAAAATTTTTATTTATCAAATGCATTTGCGCCGGAGTCAAGTTAAGATGTAAAAACAGTAGAAGCAAGATCAAGCCGGACTTGAAAATAGACTTTGCCCTCAAGTAATTGCGCCACCAATGAGTTTTACACTATAAGAAAATAGACTTTTTATAAAAAAAAGATTTTGTCACAAAAAATATAAAAAAAACATTGTAAAAAATTATTTCTAGCAAAAAGAATTATTTTGGATGTAATTAGTTGATTATTTATACCTATTTTTTTTGGTAGTATAGAAATAAAAATTTTCATTTATCAAATGCATTTGCGTCGGAGTCAAGTTAAGATGTAAAAACAGTAGAAGCAAGATCAAGCCGGACTTGAAAAAAAGAACCGGACTTGAAATAAAAAGAATGAAAAACATTATTTTAATAATTAAGTAAAAAACTTAAAAAACAAAATTATTTGAGAGATGGACTCGGGAGAATTCATTTGGGACATAAAGCATTTTTTTTTAAAGTTATCTCATGTAGGGGTGTAACTGGTCCGGTCCAGTCTGGTCCGAAAAATTTGTAGACCGATTCCATTCGGTCTAAAAATTCTCTTACTTTAGACCGGATTAAATAGGAGTTCGGTTCAAACCGGTCTGGTCCAATTCTGTCAGGGGTGATTCGATCCGGTTCATGAGTGCCTCATATGATTTAATGAGTTAAATTTAATCTAAAATTCTACAATGATCAAATATTTTTTTGCCCCAAATTTAACTATTATAAATTATAATATGTTAATATTATAAGAGTATATATTATATATTAATATATTAGTATATATTATATATTAAGTATGTTAAATTATAATTAATAATACTATTATATTAGTATATTATATATTTATATGTAGTAAATAATGATAAATTAGTAATAATATATTAAATAATAATAATACACTTATTACTTATAAGTTATTATTAATATTCTATATAGATATATTATAATTTATATTTTTATACTACAATTAGTCAACCAATAAATAATAATATGTTAATATTATAAGAGTATGTACTATATATTAATATGTTAATATATATTATATGTTAATATATAGTATATATTAATATATTAATTTATATTAATATTAATATTATAATTTATATATTATTTTTATATATACATATATAAATATATATTTATATATATACGTGGAGTTTGGTCCGGTCTAGAAAAAGAAACCTTTGGACCAGGATTGGACCAGAATTAATCGGTCCATTAATATTTGGACCGGACAATATCCTGAACCGTTCATTCTGTTCGGTCCGATCCACCAGTCCGATTCGATCTTTTTACCGTCTTAATCTCATATATAATATTTCCAAATTCCAACACACGGTAGATCCTTGGGCGACCAAAACTCATGTAATTTATTAGTAGTCAAGAAATTTAAAAGAGGAAGGTATTTTATTTACTAGTACTACTACATGTCTTTATGTACCGAATTTGTTTGGAATACGCAACTTTTTTTTTTTTGTTTTTTCTTTCATTCATTTTTTATATATTCTTATATATTTTTTAAAAAAATTATATCATCATTTAAAAACACTTACTTAATTATTAAAAAAAATTAAAAAAAAACATTATATAAGTGAAGATATAAATTCGAGACACAAATTCAAAATAAATAGTATTTCTCTCTAATTATTTATTTTGAGCTAAAAGGCGAAGGTATTAATCATTCGACGTGCGGGTTCTTCAAGTATTGTTTCTTTTTAATTTTTGTTAATTAATAAAAAAAAAAGTCAAATTCGTCGTCTGGTGAGTTGAGTCCACTGTTGACCGTCTAAGCGGCAAATATTATTAATATTAAATTCAATCGATACACAATATTTGACCATCCAGCCCGCATGACGACGTACGTTAATACTGCATTGAAAAGTATTTCTCAAAAGATAATTAATTCGGAAACTACGTGGGGCTCTCTCCCTCTTGTAACTATCGGCCGTGCTCAGAAATTGGCACGTGCTAATTTGATCGATTCCCCATAGTTAAATTATTTATTTTTTCGTATAAAAATTTTAAAAAAATTATAACGATGAGATATTAGAATAATTTTTAGTTTTTTATATTTGAACTGGGCCTATATAGAGTTTCTGATGTGCAAGTCTTTCAAAATTTATTCGGAATAAAATTGAGAAACTAATAAATTAATTTTTTTATATAGTTATCATATTTTATTTATTTTTTTAATAAAAAATTATATAATACTTATATATTTCATGATTATAAATATTATTATTATTTTTTTAAATTAAGTGTACAAAGATGAACTCTTTTGCGTGTCAGCGTTATTATTAATTTTTTTTTTAAATCTTACTAAATTTACATATTTTAATTAGGCTCCTTGTGTAGATTAGTTAATTTCTTAGAATATATTCATCTCAAAAAAAAAAAAAAAACAAATTCTTAGAATATATGGTACTTTTTGGCATTTTGCCGGGTTTTGATTTCGAGACCGGTGTAACCATTGTTTTAAATACCGTGCCGTACCGGCCGGTACAAAAAAAAACAACTTTTCGTTTCGGCCGATTTTTCGGCCGTACCGGCCGGTACGGCCGAAATCGGCCGAAAAATTCCCGGTACGGCCGGTACCGGCCGTACCGGATTTCGGCCTTCCTAGTTTTTTTTTTTTTTTTTAAATTTTTTAA
This sequence comes from Platycarya strobilacea, assembly GCA_036898215.1. Classification (NCBI taxonomy): domain Eukaryota; kingdom Viridiplantae; phylum Streptophyta; class Magnoliopsida; order Fagales; family Juglandaceae; genus Platycarya; species Platycarya strobilacea. The sequence continues at coordinate 12,278,241 of CM072556.1, forward strand.
CCTCAATTTAGACTAAATTAATTACATATATATATTTATCTATATAATTTATTTATATATTAACTATTATTTTGAAATATAATTTATAATTGTATTTATATATATAATTTATTTATGTATAAATTATTCCGAAACGGTACACGAAACGGTACCGGTATCGAAATATTTCGTTTCAATGACTTGACCGGTACCGGTACCGGTACGGTATTCAAAACATTGGGTGTAACCTTCAAAACTCTTTCTGCGTTTGTTTACAATATATCATTCTGTCATAAATTAATATTATTAATAAAATTAGGATTCCGCCTTGTCTTTGAAAAAAAAAAAAAATCTAAATTCCTCTTTATGCGCCTAATTAAAATTTATTATAAAAAAAATATTTATGATATTTTAATAATAACTAAAAAAAATAACTCATTTTTATAAAAAATAATTCTTTTTAATTATAATTAAAATATCATAAATATTTATTTTTTATAATGCTATTAACATTAATAACTTTTAATAACTTCCAAGGTACTTTTAATAACTTCCTGATCGACATGATACATCTTTTGGATCAAGACAATAAATGAGAACCTTATGACAATACCTTAATTTCTCGTCAAGACAATCAAGGATCAAGTCTCAACCCTCCCCTCTCCATGTATTTAAAAAAAAAAACCCTTATGACACATCACTAAACTGTTTGCGACGTACTTACAAGTTATATACGTTTAAGGGTGAGTACAACAAACCACTCCAAAGGTCGCCGATCACACACCGGCCGGATAGAGTGCTGGCTACCCCTGGTGGAGGCCCATTATTATATTCTAGATATTTTTTAAATGTATATATTGATCTAATCAAATGGTTCAATGATATAAAGTTAAAGCTTTATTTATTTATTTATTTTATATAAAGTTATCTTATATGACTTATAGTACTGCATGTGCAACCAAGTTACTAAGAATTAATAGCAAAAATATAAAAAAGTTAATAAGAATTCTAGTGAATCATGACGTAAACCTTTTGTGAACTAAGAATATTAATATTGGATTAGCCAAAATTTATTTTTTAAAAGTATAAGTTTGGACAAATAAAATAAATTGTCATATTTGATCAAATATTAAGAAAAATGAATAGAAAAAATGAATAAAAATATATTTTGTCTTTAAAAATAAATAGTAATTTTTTTAAATTTAAAGAGTTTTTAAATTTTATTATTTACTTTTAAAGATAATTTATACTTTTATTTTTTTATTCTATTTTTAATTTCTCATATTTGATTAAATATAAGAAGAAAAAGTTTGATATATATATATATAAATTTATATTCTTTAAAAGAAAATTTTAGTTAATCTAATACTAGATCATGAGATGTCGTCCTTTATTTTCTAGGTCTACTCAAACTAACTTTGAAAACTAGTGGATCGAGTTCACACTACCTTCCCATTAAAAAAACTGTAATGAATCATTGTCAATGGTCTCTAATATAATAAATAAAAATATATTTACAAAGATTCCAATACTACTTTACAAAGAACAAATAAATTTCAAAAGTATATGTCAAGCCAGGCGTACTTTATTTTTGGCGGTGCTACTCCCACCTAGGGAAGCTACCTATGATTTATGAAGCCACCCGCGAACAACATTTTAAGAAAGTGATTAGTAGTAAAATTATATTTTTAAAATTTTTTTGAATTATTAAATATGTTAAAAAAATATTTAAAATAAAATAATAAAAATAATAAAATTTTTAAATATATTGTTAGTAGTAAATAAATAATTAGAAGATAATAGCCATATTACTGTCGATAAAAATTTTTTATAATAGAAGATAAACATAATTTTTGGTCTTAGAATATTGATAATAGATTCATTAAAATTTTTCTTTAAAAAATATAGAGAAAAAATAATGAGAATGAAATAAAAAGATTTTTTTGTTTAACTTTTTAAATAGTAATCCATCAAAAATGTAATGAATTTTTTTTTTTTTTTATATATGCTTAAACTTATACTTTTTTTTTTTAATTTGATAGATCTATTATCAATGCTCTTATTGGCTTCCTTGTAGGATTTTACGTCATTATATTGCATTAATTAAAAATAATCCGAGCACTCCCCCAGTCTTAGCCATACTCAAGTAATGCTTACTAGCTATCATATTTTTTAATGGTCACGGCGAGACCTGTTCCTTCCTGGAAACTGCCAAGTGAAAAAGATACTTCTTCCACTGGATTATTCAGACAACTCTTCTGCTCTGTCGAATATCTCTATAAATACCCAACAAAGACCTTGCGACATTTTGAGCTCAATAATCCCATTTTAAAAACAAAGTACTGAGCTAGGGATCATCAGCATTTGAATACTGATCAGTCAAAAGACTTGGAGAACAAAAATGGTAAGAGCTCCTTGCTGTGACAAGGTGGGATTAAAGAAGGGGCCTTGGACTACTGAAGAAGATCATATTTTAATTTCCTATATCCAAAAATATGGCCATGAAAATTGGCGTGCGCTTCCAAAGCAAGCCGGTAACTACAAAATCCTACGGCCTGCATGAGTTTTTTCTCTGTAAATATATGTCTATAGTTATCTTAATGTTGTCGTAATGATCTTTATTTGTTTAATTTTTTCCGTTTTATTTGTTGTTTTGTTTAGGTCTATTGAGATGTGGGAAGAGTTGCAGACTCCGGTGGATAAACTACTTGCGTCCAGATATAAAGAGAGGAAACTTCAGCACTGAAGAAGAGGAAACTATCATGAAATTGCATGAAATGCTTGGCAATAAGTATGTATCGATCGATGAAGAATTACGGCCAACTTTAAGAAATTGCTCGATTTATTTCTGGGGGTTTCATATATTATATAATTGCTGCTTATAACATGAACCATTAAAGAAATCATCATGAGTACTATTGACCATATTTCATTTTCAACATCTGTTCGAACTTACCAAAGAAAAAAAAAAAATCTAATTATTAAACGTGTTTGGTCGCTTAATCTTGCTGGAGATTCTAAAACACGATGAGTTTTCAAGTACTGGTCTTTTTAAATAATCGTTTGGATGGTATGCAGTGGGGACTAGAAGCCATTGTTACAGAAAAAAAAAAGGAGGGGGAGATCTCTCTCTCTCTCAACTTGTGCTATAAGAAAATCAAGAGTATTGGTTGAAAGATTCTCTGGGTTGACTTGAGCTAGCACTAGCTACGACAATATTTTTGCGGCGCATCTGCGAATGCTCACAGCCATGCATATATATATATATACATATAGGATTATATCTAGTCTGTGCATAATTAAGAGAATTAGAATCAAACTGGATTACATCATTGATTTATTAACGAAAAATTATAATGTTCCTTCGTTTTCAGGTGGTCAACAATTGCAGCAAAATTACCAGGACGAACCGACAATGAAATAAAAAATGTGTGGCACACCCACTTGAAGAAAAGGTTGAAACGTAATCAGGCCAACCCGGAAACAATCCTACCCACACCATTGTCACCACAGACATCTTCAAGTGATTTTTCATCGGTCACAGATGCCTCTCTTACAACCAAGAAACCAAACAATCAATACATGGACCATATTGAGGTTGAAGATATGTCGGAAATTTTTCCGGTGATCGATGACAGTCTGTGGTCGGAATCACCTTTGCCCAAGAACACCAGCGTGCCATCTGATTTATTTGCAATTAGTGATCATGAAATATCACAAACATCTCAACATCTTTCCAATCCATTTGAAGTAGTGGAATCAGGGTATGATAATTTTGGTTCGATTATTGATGATGACATGGAGTTTTGGTACAACCTTTTCATCGGAGCAGGGGGTTTACCGGAATCATCGGAATTTTGAAAAGGCTAATTTGGTTTCCGTTTTGACGGCTCGTAGAGTATTTGAAGCCTTAATTTGTGTCAGTTAAACGTCTTTGACCATTAATTGCTAAAACGAAAGGACGGCAATTTAAAGTGTGGGGGCAAATGTGTCTCCAAGTCCAAAAGCCAGAATTAATGATCTATCAATCTTGGCAATGAGGTTAAAGTTGAAAAGTATCTAAAGCTGGTGACAGGATTCAGGAAGACAGTAAAAAGAAGATCGACACAGAACCTGCAATATCGTTGTAATTAAAGTGATATCATATAGGAGGCCTAGGACTTGATAAGATTTATGGAATGTATTTTTTTTTTTTGAATTCTAAGATCTTTCATTGAACTAGAAATTTATTAGCCATGCATGTCATTTCTTTTAAAATTGATATATTAATGAAGATGACATCAATATAATTATATTCTTACATTTATAATTTCCATAAGCAGGAAATCAAGCTGGCTATTACAATTAGATCCGGCCTTCTTAATTAATTAATTTCCATCGAAGAGAATTTTTCTGTCTGGTTTTGGGTTAAATATCTTTGATTTGGTCATTAAAAATGGATGAATTCGAGCAACTTGCTTAGTAAATTAGTTTAATTACTCATGAAATGTGATCATGATCTTCCGGCCCAGAGTATGCCAAATCGGTTGAATTCAATATACAGATTAATAATTTCAAGCCGTACTGGCATGACTCACAAAACTTGATCTAAAACATGTCAATATATATAGCGCCATAATTGAGAATCATTATAATCTTAAAAATGGGAGACAAAAGATCAAGTCATTCGTTATTATTCGAATATATATATGCCAATTATTCTTGTTAAAAAAATTAGAATAAATTAAAAGCATGCATGTAGATGAAGAGGCCTGGATTAAAAAATGTGCAACCAATTAGAAATGGATTAAAAAAGAAGAAGAAGAAGAAAAAGAAGAGAGATTTAAAAATAAGAAAAATACGGATATAATTAATATACTCTCATCATGTACTGTGAAAATATTTTGAGAGGTTTGTATAGTGAGTTGAGATGAAATATATAAAATATTAAAATTGAATAAAATATTATTAGAATATTATTTTTAATATTATTCTTGTTATGATATTTGCAAATATTAAATTATTTATTATATTTTATATATGTAGAAGTTTGAAAAAATTATAATATTAATTAAATGAGATGAGCTGAAATTCTCTCAATCCAAACAAGGCTTAATAACTTGCCAAACTTTTCTGATCATTATGTAAAAGGGTGTATAGTGCTATATATTACTACTACATATCATTACACTTTCGTTACACTTAATATATATATATATATATATATATATATAACCAATGGTTAACTGTAATCAAAAGTATTATTTGTAATAAAGTCAGATTATTTATAACGAAAACAATATTTTGATTACAACAAAAATAATTATTTTGATTTCTAGTAAATTGATTATTATTGAATAATCATTTCTTATATACATTTTTATCCTTCAATGGTAATGAATCATATTTTATTTAGTAACATGAAAATAAGATGAGTACGGTATATAATATTAAGTACTGATCAGAATAAATATGTTGACTTAAAAATGGACTAGGCATTTAATTCAAAGAAAGTACTAGGCATTTGGTTTTTGCATGGAAGCTGTACTCCACCTTCTAATTACTAATTAGAAAAATAAATCGCTTTCTATCTTTTCTTCCAAATTCTCGAGCTTTTAATATTAATGGATTAGAGTATTTTTATTGGATCAGTTAATTTTTATTTTTATTTTAAAAAGTATAAGTTTGTATACATATCAATTTTTTTTTATCATATTTAATTAAAAATATGGAGAAAAATGTAGGAAAAAAAAAGAAAAATATTTTTTACCTTCAAAAATAAATAATAATTCTTTAAATTTGTTTTATGTATAAATTTATAAATGAAAATTTTTGACCGTACTCTTATTAAGTGCAAGTTGGTGAGGATCAGTCGGAAAGAGGAAAGATAAAAATTTAGAATAAATATATAGGGTCTCGACATTTGGGTCTCTTTGCACTCTCATGAGTGTTTTCAAATAGAAAAATAAATTAAAAAATTAAAAAAATTACGTATATTTTATTTTTATATATTTTTTTAGTAATTTTGTAAAAAAAATAAAAAGCAAAAAAATATAAAAAATTTTACACTATAAAAATGCAAAGAAACCAACGCCAGAAGCCATAGAATTATCCAAAAATTTAAGGGGTGAAAATTAGTCAGCTGTGTGTGGTAGTAGTTTACTGTTGTGATCCGTGAACAAACGAGTGGTAGCAAGAATTTTTCAAAAAGAGCAGAAAACCAAGTCAAACCGCCGTATATTTATATATAAAATAAAATATTTTATTATCCACGGATATTTTATTACGCACAAACCAAAAATACTTTGCTGTCAGCCAAAGGTTGAAAAGTAGTTAGGCAAGAAAATAGTGTTTTTTTCTTAATCTTCAGATATGTTCATCCGGCCGCTGCTTTCACGTACCCTATCACATCGTTCACCCAAAATTTCCAGTCGTTGCTACTTGTCCCTGTGCTGCATCCTAGTTCTTTCCTTTACGTTTACTCTTCACGATTTGTAAGTCTAGCTTATATATATAGGATGACAATATCTTGTGACAGAACTTGTAAATTTAATATATCTGCCCACAAAATTGGTGAGTTTCAGTTGGATGCTTAAGAGTCCGGATCGAAACTAAAAGAGTTCATCTGTTAAAACACGAGTCATTAACATATTAATAACTGGTCAATCCGCTTAACTTGAATCAATTTGTTTTGACATGTTTATATTTTATTTCAACATTACAATATTATTATTGTTAAATAATAATATTGATATTTCTCTGTAGGCTTATGCTTTTGTTGGGATTATAATTTTGAATCTTCGCTCATATTTGTTATTTTAAGATTTGTAATAATTTTTTTATTATATGCTAAAATATTGATTTTTTTGGTTACTAGATAGCTAGTCTCATTCTTTTTAAGATATTTTGATTACTAATATATATATATATATATATTTTTTAAATTTCATATGAAATTATGTTAATCAAGTCAAATGAATAATGCCTGTTAGTTTAACGACCTGCCATTGACATAATTAAAATGGATTTAAATGAGTCGTGTTGTATTGATTTATTTTTAATTAATTATTAGATAAGTTAAAATGGATGACTTGACAGGACTTGTTATCTAATAGGTTATATTTGATTTTAAAAGTTTGACACATTTAACTTAATATTTCATATTTGATTGATCTATATATTCGAATGTTCATAACTTGTCACGTTTATGCTACTTTTTTTTTTATTTATTTCTGTTTTAGCAATATTGCGACTACTTATTTCCTAAAAAATTCCTTTATAAAAACTAATATTATATAATATTTCTTTTATAAAAATTCCTCAAAAAAAAAAAAAAAAATTTGTTTCCACTTTTGAAAATTTTGGGGCTAAGCTAGCCCCCCAAGTAACAATGCAGTTCAGCCTCTCTATTCATTTACTGGTAAATTTTAAATATAGCATGCACCTTTTTGATTTTGATTTTGATTTTGATTTTGATTTTTATCATTTCATACTCAATCCATTATCAATATAAAAGCCTGTCACGTTAACTGATATAAAAAAGTTATATTTAAAATGTTATTATAATCATTTTGATTGCATATATATATATATATAACAAATTATGAATGTGTTTAATTAATAGAGAATCGAGTCGTAGTCGTAGTGCTGCTGCATCCGAGTCACATTTTAAGATAACTAATGCTGCATGCCACAGTAATATTATTGTTGGAAGATCTCCCTCATAGTATGTCAAATCCTTTGAATCAATTATAAATAATTATTGATGGAAGATCATTATGCTGTCTTTCATAATTATTTCTATGATATCCGCTTTACCATAATCTCTTAAGCACATGTTTAGATAATGAGATGAAAATTTTATGAATAATAATAAAAATACTTGTTGTCAGCCAAAGATAGAAAAATAGTTAGACAAGAAAATGGTGCTTTTTTAATATTCAGATATGTTCGTCCGGCCGCTGCTTTCACGTACCGGCCCATTCACATCGTTTACCCAAATTTTCCAGTCGTTGCCACTTGTCCGTGCGCTACCTCCCAGTTCTTTCCTGTACGTTTACTCTTCACTATTTCCTTGTCTAGTTTATATAAGGTCACAGTATATGACACGACACTACAAGAAATAACGCCTATTAGGACGTTTTTCAATCTGCCACAATTAAAAATGCCAGTAAAGAACACTTATAGCGGCACTGGGACGCTTGCGCGCGAATTCTAAAAGTAACTGGCCGAGAAATTGTGCTTTGGTTATTTGTGGCGAATTAAAAGAGTATTTGCGGCGCGATGGAAGCGCCGGAAATAGTCTGTTAAAAATATAACGGCAGGATAACCCCACCTTTTCCCCAATTTTCCTTCAATCCCTAATATCTATATCTCTCTCTCGCGATACCCGCTCCCACTCCCCTTCCGCTTCCCCTGAGTTTTTCCTTCAAATCCTCTCTCTCTCTCTCTCTCTCTCTCTCTGTCTGTGATTGCACCCCTTCATAGCTACCGTTTGGGCTGTTGCCGTCGCTTAGCAGGTGAGTATTTCTTTCGATACCCACTCCAATCTTCGAGCTTGATGATTTATGGAGGTAAAGTGTTTGAGTTTTTAGGGTTTTAGTGTTAAAGAATGAGAGGTTTCTAAAAGGAAACCACACTTCTCTGCCATTTTAGCTGGAGTGATTGCTAAAAGGGTTTTGGTGTTAAAGAATACGACAAGGTATTTTCTTTCTAAATCTGTTGGGGTTTTGTAGAAATCGTATAGGTGTTTTCGATTTTATTTGTGATTGTGTTGGTTTTTGTCAAAGTTCGAGTGTCCCAGGAACCTTGTAATCGTCTAAGGAATTAGGGAATTATTTCAATTTGCTATCCCTTCTGCTATAATGATTTGGTAATTGCTATCACCTTCTCTCTTTGAAATGTGGAGTTTGTATGCATTTTTGTGATATATCATTTTTCTCTGATGTGTTTTTCTGTGTTTATTCACTTAGACGATCTGATTGTGAATAGATGTATTATGGTGCTAGGTTTATGTAGTAAGAGATTTTCCTTTGCAGGGAGAACTATGGTTGTGATACTGTTTGCTTCACTGCTGATGTTGGTCAGGTATTTTAAGAAGCAACATGCTTGTTTTCTTTGACTTACACGAAACTGCTTGACAGGCTTGATGTCCAATGTAATAGAGCCTCGGCTGTTGGGGCGTGCACTTTGTAGCGATTGCATCTGTCATACAGATAAGTAGCTGTACAGGTATGATTTTTACTCACTGGATTTGACTAAGCTTGTTTGTAGATATGATGAAATTAACATTTTGTATGTTCCTTGAGACACTACAACAGAAAGGTTCAATTGTAGAGAGTGAGGATAAAGAATTGATACCAAAAAATGGTATGATTTCCTATTTTCTACTCTCTTTAATTTTTATAATCATACATATTTTCCCTACTTATCTTGGATCCTTTTGCCGTTCATACATTATTTATATTAAACATATATTAACCCTGTTAAGTTTCTCTATCATTTACATATGAGAATGCATACACTTCTAAACTAACTCGTGGTAGCTTCGATATAGCTAAGATTGAGAAAAAAGGAGGCATATTCCATCTGCCTCATTTGCCTTGGTCATTGGCAGCATACTAGGCCTCATACAATCCATATTCCTCATATCTGGTGCAAAACCTCTTCTAAACTTCATGGGAGTCAGTTTTGTAAGTGCTTTCAGTTGAACTACAAGTAGCTCTGGCACTTGTTCTGTTAAATTTTATTACAAGTCTCGTTTGGTTTCCTTTAATATCAAGCCCCCATTTTTATTACAATGTAGTTTTTTCTTAATAGCATGCCGCTTTCATTTCTGCTTATAAAAAAAAAAAGGCATGCCGCTTTCATTTCTATATAGGACTCTGCTATGCTAACCCCTGCACAACAGTACTTGACATTGAGGTCACTTGGTGCTCCTGCTGTTCTTCTCTCGCTGGCAATGCAAGGGGTCCTTTGTGGATTTAAGGATACAAAAACACCTTTATATGCCACTGTTATACCTCCACCGACTGCAATAATTCAACTTATAATTTGATCTTTTCAAGCATGGATAAAGATCAATAATTATTCGGCCTTATCAAGCATCTAGTGGTGGGAGATGTAACAAACATAATACTAGATCCATTATTTATCTTTGTTTTCCATCTGGGTGTCAATGGGGCTGTATGGCCTATTTTGGGATGTTAGAAGTGTTAGGTTAATTCTTTGCTTAGTTCCCTTTTAATTTCATAGCATTTTTTAAAATGGGTATTACTTGTGAATAATTTTTTAAAAGACTTGAGCTGGTTCTATTTAATTTTATTGACATAAAAATTTCTTCTATTTTTCAGTTGATTTATTCTCTTGTTGATAGCTTTCTTTCAATGTTTTAGGCCTTTGATGTCACTTTCTGTTACAATGGCCATTGGTTCACATCGTTTATCACAGCAGGTTTGTGAATCCACAAGCACACTCTACACCACACTCTATATTGATATTTTGGAATTTTACAACAATCATAAAGTACATAATCCTGATGGTGAATATGAAAGAGTTAAATGGATTGAAATTCTGAATATTATTGAGCAATGGGCATCTATGTCTTGTACAGGGAGCCATAACAAAGAGAGTGACCACTATTGAGGAAATGGCTGGAATGGATGTGCTATGCAGTGATAAAATAGGCACGTTGACGCTTAACAAGCTTACAGTGGATAAAAATATGATTGAGGTTATACTCTTGGTCCCTCTTATATTTCTCTTAACATAATGAAAGTTGGATCACATTTTAATTGTGAAATGCTATTTGTGTTTGGTTTAAAGAATTCTTTCATCATTCATGTCGTTACAGGTTTTTGCCAAAGATGTTGACAAGGATATGGTTGTACTTATGGCTGCAAGGGCATCAAGGTTAGACAATCAAGATGCCATTGACACCGCAATTGTTTCAATGTTAGGCGACTCTAAAAAGGTATTGCATTGTTTTCAGTATATGTTACAACATGTTGGACTCTCTACCATTTGCTCTTTCACCCAATTTCCCATTTTCTTATCAATATTTCTTCTAGGCTAGCTGCTACTGCTAACTATAATTATTAACTTAGTGTTAAGTTCTATTGTTAATTATAATGCCAGTATTCCAGAATCTGGACCCTAATGTGTGAACTAATGGGTATTATTAATATATTAATGTTTTTGACGCCCCCTCTTGCTAATCCCCAAGTTTTGCCTTTTCTGCTTGTTTTCTTGCTCTCTGCTATTCTTTGCTTGTCAGCTTTCTGTCCATGCCGTGTTTAGAGATTATAAACCCATAAGAATATATTTTCTTATAGGTATATACATCATTAATTGATCTGTTTGTATAGGTGATTGCATTTAAAGTTACTGCCATCATTCTTAAAGTTTTAATTGATCTGTTTCTATACCTCAGATCCTTCTTATGCAAGCTGATTTTAATTTTAGTCAATATATGTTAATTCTTTCTAGATAGTTGATGGTTGTGATTAGTTGCATGGAGTGTTAAAAAAACCAAATTTGCTATGTTTATTCATGATAGTAGAATAATAGGTCTGTACATATTAATTAACATGTAGTATAATGGCTGCCATCTATGGTAAGAGTATGTAAGATGATAATATATGTGGTTACAAGCATATTTATTATCTAGGTATCACAAACTGCTTAGTTAGTGAAGGTAATAAGGAAGAGGGAAGAAATATTTTGTTTTACTACTATTTTTTTTTTTAATTTTATAAAAGACTATTTCCCGGGAAAATATAATGTCACAAGAAGTTATTTCCTACAGTTTTTACTGTCAGAATTTATCATTTCCCACGATACGATAATGCCAGAAATACTAACATTTCTGGCAATAAGAATGGCGGGTAAAGGACTTCTTGGGCCAGTTATTTCCCAGGACCTTCCTGCGACTGTAAAATGCCAGAATAAACTATTTCTGGCAGCAGAAGTGAGTATTTGGGACAAAATTCTTTCTCAGGAAAAAGTGCTTTTTCTTGTAGTGCGATTTCTAAATTCAATACAATCTAATATATACGAAATTAATATATTTGAGTTTAATGCTAAAGGATTTGGATTGAAGAGTCAACTTGTTAAAATATGAGTTATAAACAGATCAATAATAGATCAATCTCACTACAAGATTTTAGACTTTTTGCCATAAAGCTATATAGTGAAAAAAAGTACATATCTAGTGAAAAATATTTTTTTTCCACCAAATTTATTGGTGGGAGGTTGGTGGCATATAATCCATGAACAAAAATAATTTTCTACCAAAATTTTGCTTCATGGCAAATGTAAACTTTTTTCCACCACCTGATATTGTGGGTATAATATACAAAATTCATGGCAAATTATCTTACCATATACTCTATTATAGTGCAAAGATGATGCTATCCATGGAAACAGTAGGCTGGAAAAAGACTTTACCCACAAACCATTTCATGGAAAAAGATTGTTTTCCACTAATATATTTACTTGCAAATAGGTATTAGCTATCAAGAGGATTGTAGGTAAAAAATATTTGTCACGAATTACATTCATGATAAATGCTAACAAATTTAAGAAAAAAAAAATCTGGAAAAAAATGAGACTTGAGCCAAAAAAAATTATAACAAATAGGCTAACATAAATAAATCCTAATATTAGAGATTGGAATTGACACTTAGGAAGATTTACATTTGTGTTTACAAACTTAACTTATATCCAATACATTTAAGATATAGAAAACACCATCAATATCATGCTTTTACAAACTCATTACTACTCCATTATTTAATCCCAATAATCATAATGTAATATTGATGTATTCTCCATACAATAAACACAATGTAACTGTCTTCATATGACACGTATATAATTACCTCTCATTGAGTTACCTGTTAGATCACAATCAATAAAAAAACTAAGAAAATTCCCTAAAACAAAGTCATAAGAATAATTTCTCTAATATAAGTAATCATTTCAAGAAGTCACCCAAAATTACAACAAGTGTGTCTACAAAAAGCCCAACCATTTTAAATATCCAAAACAGAACACTATAGTGTCTATCTTCAACATACACGACTATATATAAAAAAATCTGAAAAATACATAGCATGCAAGGCATCAACTAAATAAATCCCACAATGACATTAAAAGAGGTAAAATCTGAAAAAGACAAAAGCTTTCAATTAAAAAAATGGTCCATTTTTGCATCAACCCTCTATATTTCGAAATACACTTTATAACATAGCAAAACAACCACTTAATGATGGTTTGGGAAACCAAAAATAGAGCATTTCGAATTTATAGCACATAATAATTTTAACATGAAAAAAGGTGCAATACAGTTGAGGCATTAATTTCTAAATAAAAACTTGGTCCCTTCACAAAATTTTGAAAATATAGGGTCCCTACAGTTGATAAAAAAAAATCCAAACCCAACAACTAAGCCCTTAATTTCTAACACAAAAGCTAGCACATAGATTGTGGCTATAGTGGAACACAAGTATACATGTATTGAAACCATAAAAAGGAACAAAATTCAATTACCAATAACAAATGTGAGAAAGCAGCCCATTGGTACAATTATCAGCAAAAGAGTAGGTGCAACACATCAAAGTATAAAATTCTATACTTGGAGGGAACTATATACCTTGAATAAATGTTAGCAACTTTCGCTTTCATTCTTTTATGGGAGATTTCTTACTTCTTATAGAAACAATAGCATTCTCATGATAATCTTCTAAGTGCAGCATCTGCAAAGTCAAAAGAGAATGCATTAAAATAAATAAATATATTATAGGTTCCCAAATTTGTAAGGGCCCATGAGATGAAAACAAAGGACAATACACACAATCATTATTCTTATAACTAAAAGGATTGGCTCAGAATAAAGTGGGAAAAGGAAAAGAATGATATAGTGTATGTAAAGGTTCTAGAAGTAAGTTGAGATGATATCGTGTATGATACAACCATCCACACACACACACACACACACACACACACACACACACACATATATATATAGCCATAGATCGAACAAATATTGAACTTGAACTTCGACTTATCCCAAAGCTTCAGTATGTTCTATATAAAAAAAATTATTGAACTTCAAAAAGTGTGTATCGGCACAATCTGAAAAATTATGTAATTTTTCAGAGAATTAAAAATAACTAAAGGAGTCAAGCTTAGTAATCTGCCAACACAAGTATACTGGAATAGACCTCTCACTTCCATGTTTTAAACCAAACTACCTTGTTTTGCAACAATGCCAAAACAGGGACAGATATGTGAGACACGATACTTCTATGCACATTAGTTGATAAAGCCTGATCAAAACATCCTGTGTACTTGGGTTATGCCTCCTAAATGTATGAATAAAAACCCTTTACTATCTATTAAAAAATTGATAAATGTATCCCCAATTTCTCCCTTGATTTTTAAATCCTACCTCTTGCATTCATGCTATTGCTTGAATCTTCAACTATCCAGAATGATGTGCAGTTGTACTTATCGAAAAAAAAAGAATGATGTTTAGTTGTGGCAATTTTTTTCTTTTTTGTAAGTCTACTAGCATTCAATCTTCAACCTTCCATCAATGGCTAACATTCCTATGTAATTAGAATTCAAAGCAATAAACTGAGCACAAAAGTTTGCTAGCATGACTTTGTCACATAACAGGAGTCTTCTTGCTACCTTACATAATAGTTGACAAGAATAAGTTACGGGTAGAAAATCATTGGGCTTTGAAAAACTACATCTGAGCTAACATGCATTTACTGTTAAATAATCCTTTTAATGTATTGAATAGAATTCCAAGACTTTTTGTTCTTGAACATTCATGTTGATTATATAATTAATGACCAAAAATATTTTCAAGCATGCATTCAGTATATATATATATATATATATATATATATATATATGGTCTATGAACAAACCAAGAAAGAAACACAGAAAGAAACATACACACAAATGGTCAAAGTGTCAAGAAAGCTAACAAATCAATTTTTTTTTATAAGTAAAGCTAACAAAACATATGAAAGGTAATACCTAAAACTAATACCCTGAAAAAGCTACACAAGAATCCTCCTTAAAGTGTTTCAGAAAATTAAACATAACATAAATCAAAGCAGAACAAATCCATTTTAAAAAAACACAATAGTTCAATAGAGTAAATATAAAAATCAAATTCCTAATTTGCAATCAGCAAACCAACCCATCACCAAACGCTTGTGATCAGCAAGATCGAGGTTGAATTGAGAAATATTAAATGCATTTCTAGCATCCAAAAGATATCAATAACAAAAAAACATATGTATAAGAAACAAATTCATATTGAGATACTAGAACTACATGGTACACAAGAAAGCACATATTGAGATATCACCCACGCAGACAGTTCCACCTTGTTGTGTTGTTGCATGTACCTCTGAAAAAAAAAAAAATTAGAGACATGAATAGGCAAGTGAGCTCTTAATAATATAGAGGCCCTTAGAGAATTTAAAAACAAAATGGAATATTAGTACATTTAAATCATGCCCATAATGCCTAATCATGCACCTATTCATGAATAAGAAATGATAAAAAAAAAAAATAGGATAGCTGAAAGATGGAACATGAACGATGATGATATGCTTATTTATTATAACCTATAAAAAAATATGCTCTTCTATTATATGTTCTTCTTGCACTCATATGTACTGATAAAAAAATATTCAATTCAAATGGTTCCACAAATAAGTGATCCAACCAACTCAATTACCTAAGCTTCTAATAAGTGTAACTATTAGCAATCGATGGAACATCCAATTAAGAAAAGTTTAATGACAAGAGAAGGAAAGTACAATCTATTAAATTGATTATTGAGAAGCAGGAAAATAAAGAACCATATGAAAATATATTGCTATGAACAAAAAATAAAAGAAGGAAAAGCAACATGAGACAGAGTCCAACTCAAGTTGATGATGAGATAGAGCAAATAAAGAACCATTTTAGCCTTGGTGATCATAAAACAGGAAACACTTTTTTTTAAAAACTATAAAACAGGATACACTTAGATTAGCATGCTTACCTGAATGACTAGAACATGATAGTTGGGCAGTGGGATTTTGTCAATATTCTGCACTCAAAACGTCATTGATTTTACAGCAACCTACAATTTCTAGCTAACACTATATATGCATCATCCAGAAATAACTCCATTAATTTGTAACCAAATGCCATTAATTTACAACTAATATAACTAAACCCTAGAGGAAAAAAGAGATATTGTAAACACAAAGGAAAAAATAAATGAATGCCAAAACCCTAGAATCACAGATAAATACATGCAATTTTTTTATGTTTTATTTACAAGAAACGATACATTACCCTTCCCGCAGATTTGAGGCCTTCACATCAGTGGACTGAGGGCTTCGCGTCGGTGGGCTGCGTGCTTCTTGTAAACCTGAGTGTGTCGAACTCGTAGTGAAGAAGAAATCCTAGAGAAGAGCAAGAAATCTTAGAGAAGAAGAAATTAGAGTAAGTTGTTAGAATCACCTGTAGAAGAAGTCGAAATCGCATCCCAAACACGAAATTGTAGTGCCAAAGGGGTTAGGGGCTTCCCGAGGGGTGGGGGCTAGGGAACTCGAAAATGCAATAGAGGGGATGGGGTCTCGGCTTCAGGAACTCGAATCGTAGCAAACAGTGCCGTCGACGATGAACGACGGTGGCTTGAGTGCGGGTTGTGACGGCGACGCAGAGAAGCTCAGAGGGCAGGAGGCTTGTCTCGCGGAAGGAGGGGGGGAGGTAGAGAGGCATCGTGCAGGGGTTGGGTTCAGCTAGTGGTTGTCGCCGGTGAGGTCGTGGTGGCGCGACGCTGTACTCAATGGCCGGCGGTAGGGCTAGCTATGGCCTAGGGTATTGAGGGAGGACTCAGTATAAACAGGGGAAGACGGAAGTAATTTGAAATGTAGGAATTCGACTGATTAGAAGTATTGAGGCCGAAGGGAACTCTGATTTTGTGTTTTTATATAACTCATTTTTGCCGCGAGACCCGGTCGTGGCAATTACTAAAAGAAGTTGCCGCAAATAGTAAAAAGCCACGTGAGTAGGGATTTATTAATTAATAACTTTTGCAGCAAGTGAGGCTTGTGACAAAAGAAGTTTAACTCGTAGAAAAAAATATTTTTTCAAGAAACATCATAATATTTGTATCTTTTTTATTCCACGAAATTAATCTTGTGGCATTAGTTTTTTTTTGTGATAAATAATTTTTTCTCAACACTTTTTATCCACCACTAAAAATTCGTAGCAACAACTAAGATTTTATACCTACCAAAATTTTTGGTGTGAACAAGTCACTTTTTGCCATGAAAGTATATTGTAGAAAAGAAATTGGTGGCAAAAGCTCCAATTTCTTGTAGTGTCTGCTTAATCCAAATTAACCTGTTTTAACTTGTTTAGATTTTATTTTCAATATGATAATTTTATTATTGGTAAGTTGTGATGTCGGTACGGACATCTCAATATGCTTATGCATTTATAGTTGAGATTACAATTCTGGACCTTTGCTCATTTTTTTTAGTGGAACAATATTAGTTTTATTCATCAAGAAAAGACCAAATGACTAATACAATTTGGTATTCCTCCTAAGTTCTAACTCTATAAGGACATCACCAATGTCAAGAGATGCTTAACTAAGACATGAGCAATCTCATTGGATGCTCATTTTACATGTTGAACAAACCAAGATCATTCAAAGTTGTTTAGAATCTTCCTTGTATCCATGGAAAATAGACCAGCTTGACCCCAATTTTCTCCCACACCCTTCAGTTCATTCACCACTTGGAGGGCATTACCTTCAAGTATGATCTTTCTAAGTCCAATGTTTGCAGCAAAGATTGCAACTTGTTGAGCAGTAAAAGACTCGTGAAGATGGGGATCTAGCACTTCAAAGATTATGGGCTTTACTAGCACCTAGAATAGTCGCTAATAGTGGTCAAAACAAACAGAAATAGAGATCCTCTGCGAAAATAATGGCACTGATAATTCGTCAAGAAAATATACATGCTATAGTTCTGTAACTTCAACTCTTTAGAAATACCGGTGTTGCGAGACTTTTTGCAACGAATTTATGCCGTCACAAATGGTTATAAATTTGCCATATATAACCTGTTAACCTTGGTTAGGTGTTGGCACAAATATTTTTTCGGCAAGTACAGTTCGCCTCAAATAGTGTCATAATTATAAAAAAATATAATCAATTACAAAAATTGTCAGAAATGGCCCTTTACAAAATTGAAAAAAATTACATTAAAGTATAGGATCATAAGCTCTCATTACATGAATTTTCACATCAACATAAAATACAAACTTTAAAAGCATTACTGTAATAACTCGAATTCTTACTCATCATTTTTAATTTACATGTTTAGTTTAATTATAATTTCTTTAGAGTTATTTTGGTGGACATTTGAAATTTTTGGAAATATATTTATTTTAGACATTTGCTTGTGAGAAATATTGATAAGTTAAGCTTAAAATGGTGAAAGGGTACAGTTAGAGGAACTTAGTGTAAACTATGGTAATTAGGAAAGATTTGGCAGATTTGACATCCTCTAGTAATTTGGACATGACTTTTTCATTTGATTTTGGATTGGGATAATTGATGGTGTTATAGAAAGCTGAGAGAAATATCTACAACTTTTATGTTTTGAATTTTAAGAGATATGGACTCAATCAAATACAAAATCGGGATTGAAGTTGGCAGAACCCAATTGGACATAATAGGCATTGACTTTTAATTGACTAATGACTTTGTTTAAGATTAAGTATTTGGGATATTTTTCCAATTATCCTAAGATCTTGACAAGTTGGTAGATATATGGCAAATGAGAAGATTTTATCTAGAGAATTTTGTATGAAACAGGAAGGATTATTTAGCAAACACTTGGTGTGCCTGGATTGATGCTTTCGGGCTAGTCCATCGACTTTAAGTAGAATAATCATAACTTCGTCAATAGAGCTCCAAATGAGGTGATTTCAATTTTTATAGAACCTTAAGAGGCATATATAACACTTTAGTGTTTTGGATTTTTGAATATTCGAACTGTATCAATGACTTAATTGGGTGTGAAGTGGACGGCCCTAGATTGAGCCCAATTGGTAACTGACTTAGATGAGTTGTCTCATGTTCGGCTATGTGACAACAATTGTGATTGGCTATCAATTTTTCTGAGGTGTTGACATGTGTATGAGTATGTGGCATGCAGAGATGAAGTGATTCAGAAACTTTTATTGGTTGAAAACAAAAGGGAACTGTAGGGAGGCAAGTTTGCTGTTAGAGACTAAGTAAGTGAACTAAATGAGCCAATTTCGAGTTTCTTACCAACCAGGTTGTGGAGTGGGTTTCTAGAACAACACAAATGGCTTCTTGGGGAGATAGAAAATTGGTCAAATGGGGGAGAAAGGTCTGGAAACGTTGGCTGGCCTTTGGAGAAACCAAGTGGCCGATATATGCCTAGGTGGGGAATTTTCCAGATTTTGCTTCATCCTCTTTCCATGTGTTGGAATCATTTTAGCCATTGATCAAAAGAATTTTTAGGCAGCCTAAAGATTAACCATTAGATCAAACCATGACTCACCAAGCCTAAGATTTAGGGGTGATCATGAAACCACAAACTTATAAGGACACATGACCTAATCGGTCAAGCATGGTAGCCAAAGTGCTCAAGCCCTCTTCCCTTGCCTCCAACGCCACTCATGCCTATAAATAGGTGCATAAGCTTCTCCTTTTCCCCTTTGAGAGATACTAACTGACCATAGTGAGAAATAGCTAAAAAAAATATACAAAAACTCACTCGCATCACCTAAGTACTAAAAGAGAGTTAGTTGAGGACATTGGAGAAGAAGTGGTGCAAAACCTATTCTAAGCATCAAATATAGTTTTAGAAAAATTAGAAAGTGTACAACTTAACTTAATCTTGGCAGAAAATGAGTGATTTAATTATTTGATCATATTTAATACTTGTTTGATCTTAAACTATGCTTATATGTTGAAATAAAAGCTAATATGTTTTGAATTAGTTTTTGTTATAGAAAAATGCTAAGAAAAATTGGAAGAAATTGGATTTATATTTTAATAAGTAAGAATAAAGTTTGTGTAGAAAAGTGGTTTGTTATATGTTGGAAAAACGCCTAAACCAAAACTTGGCTCGACCTTTGCTCGATGTTTGGCTCGAGCAAGATGTAAGTAGAAACTTGGCTCGACTCTTGCTCGACGTTTGGCTTGAGCGAGATTTTTCTGTTACCTGAATCCAATATTTTCTTGTGTCCAATGCATGAGATGTAATATAAGGATTATATGTTGAATGCAAATGTATGATTTATATGTTATGTATCGTATGAGATATGCATTTAAAATTTTAAGGTTATGATCATGTTGCATTTGGTCTTATACATGTCATGCCGTCCATCTTTTTAATAAAAATCCATATTACATGTCATCATATAAGTTTCATCATAAGTCATGTCAAGCATTTAAAAAATAAGATAAGAAAATGTTATGTGAAAAGATTGAGAAGTCAATCACGTCATGATGAAAACGACAATATGAAACGTTCGAATGATTGATAAGAAAATAATATGGCCCAACCATGGGTAATAATAGTGGATATGATATGACCCAATCATGGATAATGATAATGAATATGATATGACCCAACCATAGGTAATGATGATGAATATGCTATGACCCAATCATGGATAATGATATGAATATGATATGGCCAAGAATGAAAGCTCATGCATGATATAAGTCTGTCCAAGAAAGAGGGACATCGGTACAAGTTCGCATAAGATATAAGTCTGCCTAGTAAATGAGACATAAGTCATGCATAAGTTATATGAAGTATATTATAAGATGCATGTTCTTATTGTTTATTTTATATATTAATATGTCGTTACCTTTATGTATTTATTAAGTTGAATATGTACTTACTGAAAATTTTTTGAAAATCTTATTCTTGTGTGTTTCTTTTCTTTTTGGAAATTTAATCTTCGCTGTAGGATTTGACTATGGTCATGGGTAAGGCCCCAGCTACTCGAGAGACCCAGAAGAACCTTGATGGGCCACCCGAGTACTCTCCCTAAAAATTTTGACCAGTTAACAGTAGTAGGAATCGGTGGTGGTACGGAAAGAAATTTCAGGAAAGAAATTTCAGGAAATGAAAGAGCCGATTTGTTTGCCATGATTTCAGGAAATGGGATGTTCGTGGAATATAATAAGTGACGAATACTATTTTGGCCACATTTTTTTTATGGGGAAAGATTTCTTTACCCACGACTCCAATTTGCAGTAAAAACTAACATGTTTTGTGACAAATGCTGTAGGGAGCCAAGCTAATGTGGTGCTTGGCCATCTTTATCCACAAAAGCCATGGTTGGAAAGGCGCTTTTGCCACGTAGATGATCATGGAAAAGTTGGTGGAAAAAATTATTTCTAATGTAATATGTTGTCTCAAAAACATATTTCTGTCCACTTTCATTGGTGACAATTATGGATATTTTGGTGGGAAAAATCTATTTCTGATGTAATGTGTTGTCGCAAAAACATTGTCAGGGTGCCTTCAGTTGGTGACATTTGTGTTACCAAATCATGGTTGTTGTAGGATAATATCTTTTTCCACCATCTTATTTAATAGGAAATGTGTATTTCTCATGAAAGTTTGGTTTGGAAAAAAAATAATTTAGATGTGATTCAACCATGGGTAAAGGATATCAGCCACCATATTTTTTCCACGAAAATCCTCATGTCTTTTGGTTATTTCCACCCACAAGCCGTGGTGACAATTATGCAGCCCATAGTAGAATAATTGGTTGGCAAATATCCTTTTCAACTGGACTCTTTGGCGGAAAAAACCCCCAACTACAGATTCACAAGGCCCTTCATGGAATTTTCTTTTTTCCCACCAACGCCTGTAGTGCCAATATATAACATGCCGAATAAATGAAGCTAATAATATAATTTTTTCCCATGACTTCCTGCTGTTGAAATTCTCGTTTTTCCCACAAATCTGGGCTAGCAGTGCAAATTTTGGACCCTATGAACTGGGTTAGCAGTATCGAAATTTTGTCCCCATTAAGTTTAATTATCATATAATTGTAGACGTTTTAACAGCGATTGACATTCCTAACACAACAAAATGGTTCCAACCAAGTAGCAATTGACCAATATGAATTACTCACATATGCATTAGGGATGCAAATCTGCCATGCAATTACTTGAGACAAACGTTAAGTGGTCATCAAACCATACAAGACCTATAATGTTCAAGGCCATCAAATCTCACAAGACCAATAATGTTCTAGGCCATCCAACCATTTAATTTTAGTATCTGAATAGATATTACATGGATGAAATTAAAAATTCTATTTGCTAGAAACAGCTCAGAAAAACTTCAGTATCACTGCCTTTAAGTTCCTTTTGATCCACACAGCTTGTTCCAAATATCGCCTGAAAGTATCAAAATATTGAAACTGTGTCAAACTCGAGACAATTCTGCACTGACATTTGTTTAATGGGAAGCTTCTTTGTTTAATTGCAACACCTTTTGCCCAGTTGTAGAATATAAAGACTTAATGAAAACCATAACATATTTTCCTATATTGATCAATTTGCAAACTGCCATACTCATCTATTATTGAATACCCATGGTTAAATCTGTTATATTATATACTTGCCATTAATTTAATGCTAATATTGCAACTACAAAAGAAAATTGTATGACATGTTGAAACCTAATTGCTATTCATCTTCGTGGGACTTATAAATACGTGGCTAATCATTCAACAGGTTTGTAATACTAATGTGGGTGTTATTACAAAGAAAAGATCAAAGTCTCATTCAAACCTCAGATTCTAACTACAATATTCACCTTTTTGTGTGACATGGAAGTTGTAGTAGCATCATTGTAGCTTTAACTTAAATTATTCAAAGTCTACTAAGACTTTGAATACCCATTAAAGAGATGTTAAACATGAATTTTTTTATGATGCTAAGCTGACTATTTTTGCAGCCCAATACTGCACAAAACAACAGTACTATAATTTGGGAACCAATGATATTGAAGGCAAGATTGGGGTATTTCAATGCCTAAATCACTTAACATATGCACAACAGTCAAATGATGTGTCGTGTGAGCAGATGTGAGGTAAAACTTGATGGATGATAATCTGTAAGCACAAGCACAAGCTGCACAACACATCTATCACAATGATAGAATTTGGAAAAGGGGAAGCTAAGCAAACTCAATATCATGCATAAATATCAATATTAACATGCTCACTCAGTGGACATTAGTGTATCTATTACTACTCCCTGCATGCAAATCATTTTCCCTCCCTTCCTTTTTCCCCCCTGGCATCTTCTATCTCGGGTACATATCCCCAACCATTTGCAGTCAACCATGGTTATTAATGTCAGGAAAGCAGCAAAAAATTTAGAAGGTTTAAACATATACAATATGTTTAATTTCATTTTATTTTATCCTCTATTATTTGAATAATGATATACTTCCCTCAACTAAATCTCCTTAGTTTATGAACGCACTCATGGTTCATCTTACAATGTCAGTTGTTCATTACTAACATTTTATATCATTTGCCCACTGAATTGGCAATTATTTTTAATTTACTTTAACATAAGTTCACTTTCTGAGATGTAATTATACCATTAATATACATTCATAATCAATGACACATGCTAAGTTCACCCAGACAACAAAATCATTGATCATTAAAATTAATTAATAAGTGGTAATTTCTAAAAATCCATGAAACAAATTTCTCAAACTGTGTAATATCTTATAATGATAGGGTCTTTGTCTATGGTTCTTTTAGAAACTAAGACTAGAGAGAGGAAAGCAACATATTGGGTGGATCAAATCAATCATGGAACCATCATCTCAATTATAGTACTTCAAAACCTTCAAATATTCACTATAACTATATGTGCAAACATAATTGGAAAAACAGTAGGTGCAAGTATGATTCTTACCTCACATGGCTGAAACACATGTACCGATCCCTTTGTTCTTGCTTTTCTGCAACTCCTTAATTTGTACCAATCCATCTTGAGGTTGTACTGAGATTCCTCTGAACTGCCTATGTCGAAGTTGTGCCCATGTTTTCCTACGTGGTCAATTTTAAGCCTTTAGCATGTTAACCATGTATTAAGCCACTAAATGTTAACAAAAGATTAGTTACCCCTTTCATCAAAACCAAAGTCCGAATTAACCAAGCCAGTCTCCCAAAACTAAAACTCTTTCAGACATCAAAAACCAAGTTCAGATCACCCAAAATAATTCAAATATCCAACCCACAACAATTTTACTGCACTTAGCTATGTAATACATACCCCTACCATTACTTTGGCAATTGGCAAAATACCCTTAAACCAGGGACCTTATATATAGGCATTGGATTGTTGCATATGTACTCTTAGCAATACAAACTATGTCAATCTCGTATATTCATTTACACGCATCCTTACAAAAGTTTGGTTTGCTTTATACTGTTTGTATCTACTATAGTTTTACAGGTTGTAGTTCTAAGGGTTAGTTTTGGAATACTTGTATTTTCCATGTTTTTTCTTGTAAAATGCTTTGATACTATTTTATGATTGGGTGGAACACTGGAATTGATACCCAAAAGGAGCGTGAAAATCCTAGATCTTGCTACTAGGATCAGGGCAGATATTTAGGCTATTATTTATGTATCAATTCTTTGTGAAGCTCAATAAATCTTGGTAAAATTATCAAGACACAAATTAATATAAAAACAGAAAGAATCTACTAGCTATTGAAATAGTAATACCCAAAATAAGTATTGAAACTATAAAATCTATAAATGACTTATACTCTATAGTTCTTAAATGGTACTGCTTTAGCATAAAATAAACCCTTGAACGAAGGAAGTAATAGCCTTACCGTTTTAATATGATTTTCGATCCATTATGCGTTAATGGACTTGTTCACCAATTTCATCGTAGATCACTCGCTACACTTTGCTTCTTTTGCTATATAGGAACAAAAAGTATTAGAAACAAAACACCGGAGATCGTAAAAGTTGTCAAACAAAGCAAATCAACCAAAGGAAGCACCATTGGTAATATGAATTGGTAGCATGCACATACCAATACTAATAATTGATACTGTGCACATATCATTCTCAATTTATAATATCTCATCGTATTGTAACAATTTCAGCAATATATTTATTTAAATATAAAAAAGGAAAATAATAACATAAATATGCTTTATAGTAGAATTTAGGATTAAATGTATAAAACTGGAAAAGATTTTTCACAAATTTTTGCAATCAAAGGGCACTGTTTTTACTTTTATCAAAGTTGACACAGAAATTAGAAGAGACCTAGAATATTATAAATTCATCTATATAATTTATCATTAGAAAATTAAAGGCGCTAACCGACACTGCAAAATGTATACACCATGTGTTAAGGTGACCAGATTAATTGATTGACATGGATGTTGATGCTACATGTCAACTAATCAGAAACTCACGCGCGGGAAAATTTTTTTAGTTTGTTAACTAAAAAATTTGAAAGTTTCAAGAACACCATATATAAATTTTGTAAAAGTTGAAAAAGAGAAATGGAATGTAAAACGCAAGACAATTCTAGTACCCACTTTTCCCGAGTTTAAGTAAAAAATTTATCTACATATCAAGGTTAAGTGCATTGGGGCGAACTTAATGCCATATCTGATTGCTATTAAAAACATGTCATCTCCATCATCGCCTCGTATGTACCTGAAAAGTTGAAAAGATTTGGGCAATATGATCACCCCTAGCTAGGCACAACCAGAACCCTAGAAAAAATTCACAACTATTTTACACAATCATATGGTCACAAAAATTTCACAGAACAACTAGGCTATATTGCTTATTTCAACTGGGGAATAAACTCAAAGAGAGGGAAGAATAAACACCAATGGAGAGATCAGACAGAGGGAGAAGACATACCATGTTGACACCAAGAAGGGAGAGACTTCTGTTGTGAATAGTAATGGTCACCTTCAGATTTCTTGTAAGAACTCGCACTTAAGGGGAAGTGGACGCGAGACGAGGGATTTGAATCTCACGACCTTTTCCCAACAAGGGTCGACTCGTGCGATTGGAAGCAGTCGTTTGGGGGTGTGAAATCGTGTTAACGGGTCGTATTCGTATCATGTCAAGACATATATATTATATTATATAGATCAATCCTAACCTGACTCGTTAAGCTTATCGTGTCAAAATCTCAAACCTTAATCTAACCCGTTAATATAATTTGTAGTATCGTGTCAATCCATTATAACCCATTAATAAATATTAAGAAATATATTAACACGATATAATATAATTCGTTTCAACCTATTTATGTAAATGAATTGAATATGTCTAAAATTAATCCGTTTGACTTAATTAAATTTAATATAATTTAATATAAATATTAAAATCATAATATCTATAAAACTAATAATACTAATTTTAAGTCTAAATTACAATCTAAACAATAAAATATCAAAATTAAAATTCTAACAAATTTACATTTAAGTATAAGAATATAATTGTAATTTTAACTTTTTTAGCGTGTCATAACGTGTCATAATAAGTTAAAACAGGTTGACCCGTTATCAACCCGTTAAGCAATCGTGTCATAACGGGTTAACCTGTTTTGACCCAAAATTCATTAAGATTAAATCCTAACCTATTATTATCGTACAGTGTTCGTGTTAGGTTAATGGATCGTATAAGATATTGCTACCCTTACGTGGGAGGCTCTCGGAAAACCATAGGTATCAAGCGGGGGGGCTCTAGGGGAAAAAAAAGTCGAGCTAGGGGAGGGTTCTCGAAATAAGTCAGAATATGGGTTTTTATATCGGGACTTTTTGCTACGAGTGGAAATCATGGCAAATGATAAATCAGTCGCGGCAAAAAACAAATAAGCTACGCTAACAGGTTCAAACTTATTTTTTATTTTTCCACGACTATATTCCGTGGCAAAAGCCAATTTAACTCGTCCCAAAAATCCGTTTTCCCTTAAAAGACTAATGGGCATGCCATATTTTTCATCAAATAATATTCACCATGACAATTTCGTGAAAAAATGCTACTACTTATTCTCTCCAACAAATTTAGTGGCAAAATGTCACTTTTCCCACAACAATATGCCGTGGAAAAAGAATCCATGGCAAAAGATACAAAATGTTGTAGTGAGTTATTGACAATAGACAAAACATGAATATTTAAATGTACCATAAATATGATGAAATTGGTTAGAAATTTAAAGCAACACAAGAAGCATAATAAAGATATTCACACATAGGCTTGCAATTTGGACAAACAAAAGTAGATCAATGAAACTAGGGTTCTTTGTGCAAGAGATAATTATCCACAAGACTTGAAGCCACCAATCAGGATACATATAGATTAAGAAAAAACACAGCATTACCAGACTAAAAAACCAGGATTTCCATACTTAAATGATCAAAAGATTTGTAATGGATCAAAAATACTTATTTATATATGGTGCACAATATACACAACTCAAATTAAATCATACAAACAAAAAGGACAGAAAGTCTTTGTAAAACAGAGAACTGAATTTCAAAATAAAAACTTTTGCCATGAATGAATCGATAGAGGTTTTAAAGGACTAGAAATAAATAACAGAGAAAGACTTCAAGATTACATACATATATAGCTTAAACCATGCAGAAATAGAGCATGTAAATGTCCTCAAAGTTGGAGGAGGTGATCTCAAAGATCTCTCAACTTCATTGAGAGATGTTTCTACATGTTGTAAACATGCTGCGACATACATAAATTGATTAAGAGTAGTGAAGAGGCTTGTATGGGAAAAGTGAGTCACATATATTCTAGTTTTAGCATAATTTTTTTTTTTTTTTTTTTTTTTTATTCTGGTCGCAATAGAGTAGGGAACTAGAAAATCCTTGCAACATTCGTAAAACACCTTGTACCTAACAAAATAAGAGGAAGAAGTATCTTAAAGTTAAAAGTAGCTCTAGGAGCATAGACATGTCTAGCAAACATAGTTAAGGATCTATTTTACTTAAACATGACCTGATCAAATTCATTTGTCCTCAAGGAGGAAATTGGTGTTGCAAAATGTATTTTATCATAGATGACATCATAGATCCTATTGATTAATCTTTCAGAGACTTCGGTCTTTTGGCCATCTGTGGAATAAAAGATCATGCAAGTCTATGAGACCAAGAAAACGGTAATAGGCATATAAGAAGTTTTTTCCTTACCCCCCCCCCCCCCAAAAAAAAAGGAGAACACAAAAAAGATATGAAAAACAAAAGGCATAACTTTTGTAAATTTTAAGTAGGGAAGTTCCCAAAACTGAAAATAGTCGTTCTCAAGAGATAATTACGTAACATTGAGGAGAATAGTTCTCCTATGCATTTTGTTTAGCATATTTGAAAGATTTTAATCTATGACCAATCTAGATTTATTAGGTTTCTAAGTCAAGTTCAGTAGATTAGGCTTAAAAAGAAGTACTCTAATAAAGGTAAAGCATATAGCCATATAGTTAATAGGCTTCGCCTCATAAAGTAAAACATATACCATATTTTCTAAGGCAAGTTCATCTGATTTAATATCTATTTTGTTTACGAGAAACATAAAACCATTTCAATGGGCTTTACCTTCCAATTCTTGTTTCCCTACATATTGTCCCTTCCAAACAGATTGTTGATCTAAACTCACTTTTATTGGAACACATTTCATCAGATGTGGACTGTTCAAAAAATCCAACAAAATATAGAAAAAAAATGTAAATAGTTTAATTTTGATGATAGATAAAATACATTGTGCAAACTTTATGATATTTATTTCCATGTATGAGATTTTCGCACAACTTTGCATCACTTTATTGGCAAAATTATATAAGAAGATTCAGGAATCTTAAAAGATAAAGAAAAAAAAAAGCAAAAAAAGAAAAAAAGAAAAGAAGACATGAATCCATCTACAAGAGATTTTTTGAAACTAAGAGTATTACCTGACTTGTTCTTCTTCTTCACAAGATGCAAATTTAAGCATCAAATAAGGGAAATAGAAGTGTGTGATCCAAAGGAATGGAGAAAGACTCTCAGCTGGAAGCAAAACAAAATTTCCAAAGCAATCCTAGGTTGTCATTTTGTGTAGAATTAAAATGCCCAAAAATGAAAACTAAAATCTAGAATCTTACCTATCTTTATCCCTTTCTTTTAGAAGATTAAAGCTAGGGTTCTACCCTTTAGGAATGAGAGAGCATGAGAGAGTGAGAGATGAATGGAGAGGGAGAGCACGAGAGAGACACTCATCTGTTAAGCAAGACAATAATGATGACGACATGGTAGTGACATAGTGTGGGAAGGGGTGGCGCAATCACAGCGTGGGAGAGAGAGAGAGAGAGAGTAAGAGAGAGAGAGAGAGAGATGAATGCGCAAATTCAAAACAATATTGGGTTAGGGGAGAAGAAATATAAGGGAGAATTTTGAACTTATTGCAGTGATAACTTTGAAAGAATGTATGTTAAATACCATAACTTTGAAAGGATGTTGGCTGGTTTCCATCTTCTGTAATTGCATTGAGCAACAACTCCAAATATCTCTTGCTAATAAACATTCCCAAAGGACATGCTCCATAGTTACATCATATTGAAAATAGATTGAGCATATAGAATCTTTTAATATTCTCTTCTTCCTCAAATTCATTTTGTTAGATAAAGCATCTTTACAAATCTTTGATAAAAAGCAACTTTTCAGCATTGGTGTGATAGGTAATTTCCAGATTCTTTCTCATTTTTCTTCATGACCAATGGAGTAGGAGGATTGGCCTTGTGATTTCTTATGAATAGCCACTTGCAAGTGGTAAGCACTCTTTACAGAAAATAGGCCATTCTTACTACCACTCCAAGCAAGTTTGTGAGGACTATTACTCAAGCTGATAGGGATCTGCATAATAACACTAACTTTACTTTTAACAAATAGTGTCTTAAGGGTCTCCACTCTTTGTGAACTAGTAGAAGGATCAGACAATGATGCCACAACTGACTTAGGGTTAAGATCTTTGATATGACTTTGAATCTTATAAGAAATTGGGCATGGAAGCCATTTATCTTGCTATATTCTTCTTCTGCATCCATTCCCAATGCACCATATCATACCTACCTCAAGAAGTGGCTTTGCAAAAAATATGCTCCTCCAAAGGAAAGATGAACTCCTTTTGAGTTTTTCTTGTAGGAAGTTCCCATTTGGATAATACTTTGCAAATAGGACCTTGGTAGCTAAAGAATTAGGATTTTGAAACAACCTCCAACCCTGCTTTGCTAGCATAACCAAGTTAAAGTATTTGAGATCCCTAAATCCTAAGCCACCAGTAGCTTTAGACTTCCTCATTTGGCTCCAAGAACACCAATTAATCCTGTTTTCATCCTCTTTTTTCCCCACTAGTATTGTCTTATCAACCAGTTAAGCTCTACGAAAATGTATGGAAGCTTAAAAACTCCCATATTGTAGGTTGGGATAGCGTGTAGGACAACTTTGATTAGAATTTCTTTCCCAACTTGAAATAAATGCCTAAACTTCTAATTACTAATTCTGCCTCTCACATGATCAATAATACTTTTGAAACCTTTAATTATGTCCCTCCGTGTTTAAGTTGGTAGGCCAAGATACCTGTCATAGGATTGGGAATATTTGAAACCTGCTACTGTAGTGATCAACTCATTAGCTTTACTTATTGTGTTTTTACTGAAAAAGATAGAGGTTTTGTCCTTGTTGAGTCTTCGACTTGAACCACTGTTCATATGTCTCTAGTAAAAGGAGTAACCTGCTGCATTCTAAAATATTTGCCTTGCAAAACAAGATGTAGTTATCTGCCATAAATGATCAATAATACTTTTGAAGCCTTTAATTATGTCCCTCCGTGTTTAAGTTGGTAGGCCAAGATACCTGTCATAGGATTGGGAATATTTGAAACCTGCTACTGTAGTGATCAACTCATTAGCTTTACTTCTTGTGTTTTTACTAAAAAAGATAGAGGTTTTGTCCTTGTTGAGTCTTCGACTTGAACCACTGTTCATATGTCTCTAGTAAAAGGAGTAACTTGCTGCATTCTAAAGTGTTTGCCTTGCAAAACAAGATGTAGTTATCTGCCATAAATATATGACTCACATGCAAGTGAGATCTGGCAATAAGGACTCTTGTGATTGCATTTGTTACTTCTGCATTTTGAATCAACTTGCTTAATACTTTTGCACACAAGAGAAATAAAGAAGGTAAAAGTAGATCTCCTTGTCCAATGCCTCTAGAATGATAGAATGGACTTTGAGGGATTCCATTAGTGAGGATTGAATAGGATACTGATGAAACACATCTCATGATGATACCTATCAATTTAGGATCAAACCTCATTTTAGCCATCCCAACTTCTAAGAAGGATCATTCAAGTTTGTCATAAGTCTTGCTCATATCTAATTTCAGTGTTATGTAACCTTCTCTACCCTTTAATAGACTATTCGTAGTGTACATAGTTTCAAAGGCCATGATGGTATTATCTATAATCAACCTACCTGGGACAAAAGCATTTTGAGAAGGAGATATAAGCTGTGGAAACAAGGACTTCAACATGTTTGCCAAGACTTTAGCCAATATTTTATAAATGATATTGCAGAGGGATATAGGGCGATATTCAAATACTTTGGTTGGGTCCTTAACCTTTAGAATTAATGCAATGTGAGTTGCATTAAAGTCCCTAGGCCAAGAACCAGAATCAAAAACTTCTTGAACTAGGCGGCATACCCCATGTCCTACAACATCCTAGTGCTTCTGATAGAAAATAGCAGGAAGCCATCAAGTCTTGGGGATCCTAGGCCATTCATACTAAAAATAGCTTGTTTCACTTCTGCCACATTTTTTTTTGCTAAAGCATAATTAATTTCATCTATCATTATAGTCTCCAAAGAATTAATACATCCTTCTATAAGATGAGGTCGAGAGGAGGTAAACAAGTTCTAAAACAAATTCTAAAACAACAAACTCACCTCTCAGGCTTATCAACAATTATTCCTTCTTCATTAGAGACATGTTTATGTCACTTGCTTTCCTCCTTTGGATGGCACACAAGTGGTAGAATTTGGTATTTCTGTCACCATCTTTGAGCCATGTTTGTTTGGCTTTTTGTTTCCGCTTTGTGTCCTCTTCTTCTAATAACTTATCAACTTCCACTCTAAGATGATTAGTCTCCTCTATTCATCACGTGGTGTTTATGAATTTTCTCTAGTTTTTGAATTTTTTTTTTCTCCATATCATAAGATTATCCTTACATCCTTTGAGACATTGTAATAACCTGAATTTGTTTAACTGTCATTTTTTAGTTTTCGTACTTGGCATGATTATATTTTTTTTAAAGATTATTTTAGCAAATCTTTAGAACTGTTTTGATATTAGGTATATATGTATTGGAGGAAAAATATTTGGGAAATACTTAGATGCTTTAGTATCATGATAGAAAGATATGGTTTTAAGTTCAAGATGATCTTTAAGAGAAATTGAAGTTAGAAGAATTTACAAAGAAAGTCAAATGACACAAATAAGGAATATATTACATGATGCACTCGGATTGGCTAATCTCGGGCAAATTCAACGTATTTTGGTCATTTGGGCATAACTTTCCTATATGATCTTTAAATTAGGTGATTCAAGATGATATAGAAATTTAAGAGAAATATCTACAACTTTCAGATTTTGAGTTTTAAGAGCTACAGACTTAAGCAAGGGTGAAATCGGGTGTGAATTGGACACATCTGAGCTGGATTTAGGTAGTAGCCGACTTTGTCATGTTTCATCTTAAAAAATCTATATAACCAACCTATTAGTTTGAAATGCGTATGGATACTTGGGAAATTGGAAAATTTTGGTTTGGAAGCCCAAAGAGATAAAGTTTAGGAACAAAATTTAGGCAAGGTGGCAAAAGGAAGTTAAGGGAAACAAGAAAGAAATATATCATATGATGAAATCGGACTGGATAACTCTTGGATAGTTTCAACATTCTTTGTTATTTGCAGCATAACCTCCTCATCCGATCTCCAAATAAGGTGATTCAAACTTCTATAGAATGTCAAGAGGAAGATATAGAACTTTCATGTTTTGAGTTTTTGGAGATAAGGACTGGATCAATGACAAAATTGGTTTGGAAGTTGACTGAACCAACTAAGTCGTAGTGAGCACCGACTTTGAGTTAGATAAGATCCTTGAAATATTTTCTCAATCATTGTAAGATCTTAACATGTGTATAGACACATGGCAAGAGGGGGTTCTTTTCTTAGAGAGTGTCGTATTCCATTAGGAAAACCATGAAATCCGAAACATGTAAAATAAATTCTAATATTCCTTCTCAAGTGTGAATATGTTGACAAATCTAATGATTAGTTTGACTCTTTGGTGGCAATAGCTGAACCAATAGATAGTCTTTTGTTAACCCAATCTATGTCAAGTGGTGTGACCAACCTAAACAAGTGAAAACAAACCAAGAGAAGCTACGAGATCTCGGACAACACCAAGGAACTAAAATCGTGTAGTGTGAATCAAGATTTTTCCAAGTGATGAGATCATATAAATCTAATCATGAGATTCATCTTCTAAATGTCACAATCAGAGCCCTTAGATGGATTTGTGCCAACTAAACCTAAGTCTAGAAGTGATGAGAGGGTAAATGAGGGTGGACACTTGTACATGACAATGGAGAGGAAAACCGGATGCTTTAAGTCATTTGTACTCCTTTTAGCCTTGTATGTAACCTCTTGTATATATATATATATATATGAGAAGAAACTCTTCATTTTTCCCCTTTGAAAACCACAGTCATACAAGCAAAAAGAGTTCAAAAATCCTTCCTTCAACCCCTTCACCTCCCAAACATCAAAATAGAGCATTTTGGGTATATTGAAGAAGAAAATTTCTATAGCTTGTTCACTTGCCAATTGAAACTTGGGAGAAATTATTAAGTACACTAAATAACCTAACCTTGGCATTGGATTAGTTGTATGTGATTATTTTCTTGAAACAAAAATATTAGTAATTGTTGATATGAGATGAGTAAGCTTTGATTCATGTTATCTTACGAGGAATTAAGGGAAATCTTATTAGGGAATAATATTTCATTTTATTAAGATATGATTGGAAGATTAGATAAGATTATGTGAGGTTTAGATGACAAAAGAAAGTGAAAGTAAAGATTATAGGTTTCGACCTTATGGAGTATCTTAAGGAAATTTTAGATTTTGTCATCTAAATTCTTGAATTGTGGATTATTTGGTGATATCTAAAGAAATTCTATGGAAAGTGTTGAACCCAAGGTTTCAAGTTTCATGTAAATCTACAAATGGATTTTGATAATAACAAATGAATCCAAAAAATAAAGGAGTCTCAAGCTCAAGTTGTCCACACAATATAATCAAGCACATCAAGGAAGCAAGCATGAGCAAAAAGGGAACAAGTTTACATTAAAATCATAGAGTAATGTTGTAAATCTCTTAAAAATTTAAAATTAGGATTAAGGCTCAAAATTAATATTTTATCATAAAGCATTAAAATACATTTTCCACATATGCATGAATATTTTGAAAATTAAATTTGAAAATTTTGAAAGATGATTGATTGTCATCTTTCACATGTGCGTGACATGATTAAAGGTTTGAATTTTGAAAATATTAAGATGATTGATTGTCATCTTTCACATGTGCATGTTTTATTTGAATATTTTCAAAAGTGGTGGATGCTTTTCTTGACTTATGCAAAAGGTAGATGTCTTTATTTGAAAATTTTGAAAAGTAAAGTGTGCTCCTTTTGTCATATGCAAAAAGTAAAAGATTATGTTTGAAATTTTTGAAAAGTAAAGTGTGCTCCTTTTGTCACATGCAAAAAGTAAAAATATTAGATTTGAAATTTTTGAAAAGTAAATGATGATGTTTTTGACATGGGAATCTTTTCAAATTTGAAATTGAAAAATCATTTGCCTATAAATAGCTCACTTGAGTTTTGCAAAATTCACAACAAAAGCTTACACATCTATTGCTAAGTTTTGCATCATTTTTTCAAAGGTCTCATTCTCTCTTTTCTAAAGTTTTGAGCCTTAATTCTTGTTCTTGTTGAGAGAGATATAGGTTGTGCTGTATTGTTTCTATCTCACTCATTGAGGAGTGTACTTTGATAGTCTACCTACTATCAACTCTTGTATTTATAAAAGGATGTATATAACCCTTGTGTGTGTAGAAGGTGTTCTACACAGGGAATAGTTAAATCACCAAGTGTGAGGTGATTGGAAGTGTAGAAGGTGTTCTACATGAGGAATAGTTAAATCATCAAGTGTAAGGTGATTGGAAGTGTAGAGGGTGTTCTACACGGATTCTTTGGAGTGGTGCTGCTCAAAGGTGTAATAGGTTTCTATCTCTACCTAAACGAGATTGAATAGTGGATTTGGGGATCCTCAAGAGGTAGCTTGAGGCGAGGACGTAGATAGTGGGGCCGAACCTCGTTAACATACTAAGTTTGCTTCTCTCTTACCTTTACTCTTTATATTTATTAGTGTTTCATATTTTATATTTTATTTTATATACTTGATTTATAATTGTTAATTTTTTAATACAACTCAATTCACCCCCCCTCTTGTGTTAGTCATCTGGGCAACAGAAAGGTATAGATTTAACTATATGTAAAATTATGAAGGAAAAGTATTGACCAAAAGAATTAAGCTTGGAACTCACAAGATTTTGGCTTTAGTAAATTACTTTGGGTTATTATGATTATTATTATTCTGGTGACTAAGATAATGGTTTATTTGAGGAATTTATATGATTAATTTTCTCGGAGAATAGTGGAAGAACATTTGGTAATGAAATGATTATGTAGTGAGACAATAGTGGAAGAAAAGATAAGAATTTTCGATTATAGGTTATATGGTTGAATTATGAAATATTTCCTAGAGGAGAGTGAGTTGATTCTAAGAAAAATGAGAAGAAAATCTTCAATAACTATACATTAAGGGTTTCAGTTTTATGTTCTTGAATTAAGGTGAAATTACTTTAATATGCATTCAAGTGGAATTATCTATGTTTTAAGAATCTTGATCCAAGAGGAAATATGGCGGAATATAGTGGTTTCCGCTTTGAAGGCCATAGAATTATTTTATGAATTTTTGAAGTGTATAAAATAAGAAATAAGTTTGAATAAAAAGAAAATAACAGAATTCCTAAAGGCCCTAGGAGATTCAACCTCCATTAGTTTTTAGATAAAATGTTTTGGATTTATGTTTCGTTAAGGAAATTAATTTCTTATTACTTGAAGTATGATACGTGGTGTGATTTATTTATGCAATGCATTGATTAAATATGATTTACATGCTATGTGATTCATGCAAGCATAAAACATGCAAGCGAATATTTAGGAATACATGCATGTTTTATTACGTCACAAGTTGTTATATCAAAAAGGCATGGCATGCATTTTGAAAAAAATAAGAAAATTCATGAGAATAAGAAAGAAACAATTAAGAATAAGAAAACTTAAAAAGTCATATCACGATGGAAACGACAATATGTAATACCCAGATGACTGATGTGCGGACAGGGACGGCGATACGTAACGCCTATCAAATGACAAGAAGTCATGTCAAAGCGAGGATGATGATACGTAACGCCTACTACAATAAGAATTTTTATGTCATAACGGGGTTGACGATATGTTATGCCCATATGACCGACACTAATATGATAAGGCTTGTCATAACAGGTACGGTGATACCTAATGCCCGTGCAATTGACGAGAATATAAACTCGGTGAGGACGGCGATACGTAACGCCCATCGAGGTTCATAAATAGTGGATACGGCCCAACCACAAATAATAATAGTGGATATGGCTTAACCACAGATAGTAATAATGGATATGGTCAAATCACAGATAATAATAGTGAATAGGTCCAATCAGGGGTAATAATAGTGGATATGACCCAACCACAGATAATAATAGTGGATACGGCCCAACCACTAGTAATAATAGTGGAAAATGAAAACATGAAAGAATAAGAGTTTCAAGAGAAAGATTTTCTTATGTTACGAAAAGTTTTGCACTCATTTCCATGAAAACTTTCTTACAAAAATATGTAAGTTTTGAAGGGGTACATATGTCAAGCATAGGCCATGCATAAAGTCATATGCATAAGCAGGTTAACAAAAGATATGGATAAAATAAGAATTTTAAGAAAAATATTTGCATGTCACGAAAGGTTATGTACCCATGTTCATATAAGTTTTTCATGAAAATATATAAGTCTATGTGAAAAGGGTACGTAAGTCATGCATAGAGCATTCATGAGTTATGTGTTATGATATCTGCTATTTCGTATTGATATGTGTACTTACTTGTATTGATAAATTATTGATATGTATTGATAATGCCTTTGTTGTATTACTTGTGTACTTACTGAAATTTCTTAGAAATCTCACTCTTTTAATTTTATTTATCATTCCTTATGAAATTATAGACTTTATTGCAGGAATAGGTGACTCATCATAAGACCAAGATGTTGCTGGAGGTTTTGAGGTACCTTGAGGGTTTTATAGAATACTTCATTTTTGCGGATTAATCTCTCACGCATGTGATCTAATGAATAGTAAAATTTATATGAAAGTCGGAAACGAACCCTAAGAGTGGAAAAAAAGGGAAGTTGGATATGATATATTATGTATGTGTTTTGAGACAATTGGGATGATGCAGATATTTGGTATTCTTTAAGGAAATAAGTAATAAATTATGGGTTTATAGTTATACTATGTCATGTGATCACTCTATACAAAAATTTAGATCTCTTTGTAATTATTGAAAATTTACCTCATTCCACTGCGATTTGCATTGCACGTAATTAGTAAGTTTAGGTACATACATGTTACTTCTTACGTTTACGAAGAGTAGGTAACCTCGTGTTATCTATCCTGACACTTCGATTTACGTTAAATTTCAGGCGTAAAATCAGGGTGTCACAGACATTATGTGGCTTCCATTATTTTTTTCTCTCGAGCAAGGTTCTATCCCAAACCCTTTAATCAAAACACCAATCTTCTCGAGAGTCCCAATTAGCTTCGTATTTGAAGGGACTTTGTTTCTTCTCTTGAAAATCCAAACCATTGATAGCAGATAACAAAATGAGACAATGGTCAAAACTTTGTGCATTCAGAGTCTTAACACTACTATTAGAGAATAAATTGAATCATGATAGATTCCCCAAGGCCTTATCCAGTTTCTCTTTTGAGAAATGGACCCATTCTCTCTTATTGCTCCAGGTAAAGAAATCACCCTCAATAGGGACTTCATTTAGGCCATTGTCTTCAGTGGCTGTTCGAAAATTCTCCATCATCTCGTAAGATCTTTCAATAGCACGAAAGTTTTCATACAAATGACATATTTCGTTGAAATCTCCAATACAAGTCCAAGCATGACCATCCTAAGGTTTCAAGCCTCTTAATAGATCCCAACTAGCCACTCTTTTAGCAGCTTTTGGGTGCTCATAAAACCTAATGTGAGTAGTGACTTGATCAACTTTTGGACTAGGCACTTTAATTGAGATATGATGTCTAGTGTAGGGCAATAAATTAACATCTTTGTATCCTTTCCTCAACATAGCATTGACTGCACTAAGGACCCTATTGTCAATTGTGAAACTATGAGCAAACCCAATCTTATTTCTAATCATTTTAAACTTACTCCCGTTACACTTTCTTTCCATAAGGAAAACAAAGTCTGGGTGCCTTAGACATAGTAGATGGTGCAATTCTCGAATTGTCCGAGGGTTTCCAAGCCCTCTACAATTTCAACATAGGCAAATTATTGCATTTGGTGGGACTGGAAAGCAGCCGCCACCTTAAAGTTTGATGAACTAGGAACATCAGTAAAATGCAAGGCCTTATTCTTCTTTACATTGTGGGATTGAGAGGTATTTTTCAGAGAACTACAAATAGCCCTCTTTTTGTCCCTTTCTCAAGTAACAAGCCCCACCTCCAAACTGCCATTAGTAACTACTCGAGCTCTCCTTTTTCAATTAACTTTCTATTTTTTTGGTCACAATCTTTTTAGAATTATAACAGAAGCCCATAGAGTCATGCCCCACCTCATCCACATGTCTTGAAGAGTTAAAATCAGGACTCCTCTTCCCAATTGACATATCCATCTTATGATCCATGTCATTAATATCCAGAGGTTTAATAATATTATTGTGAAAGGCTCCCCATATCTCATTTATTGCCTCCACATCCTAATGAACCATACCAGAAGTTTGAGAAAAATTTCCAAGCTTGTAGGGAGAATAATGACCTAGATGTTGATCATCATCGCGATTGAAGGAGCAGACTTTGGAAACAATTCCCCCTATATTAGCTAAAGGATCCATAAAAGGAAGTTGACTGTATGAGAGATTTTTACTTGAATCAGAATCTGTGAAAATCTTAGAATGATATTCACCATTTCCTCCCTTTATTTTTTCTTGAGAATTTTCCAAGAATACCTCCATCCCAAAAGACTTTCCTTTTTAGCTCTGATCATCCTTCTCTACCATGAAATGGTGGTATGAAGCTCCCCTTGGTAGTGTTGCCTCTAAATTATCACCACATTTCTTAGACTCTTTGATGGGAGTCTTGGATCCACTAGCTCTTAAACATGTGCCAAACTGCATTGGCGAATCTTCATTTTGTTTAAGTAGAGTACAACCCCTCCCTTTGTGTTTCAAAACCTCACATTCGTGAAAGCTATCCATGATTTTTGATTAGCACCATTGATCCACCTACCACGAGCCAAAGGTTTGGTGATGTCAACTAGCACTCTCACCTTGAGGAAGTTATCTGAACCCAACCCATCCCATCTTCATCTACTTCCACCTCTAGGACCTTTCATATTGTAGTAGCAATCAGTTTACCATATTGTTTATTTGTACCAACCAGTGACATGTTGTGTAACTGCACTCAAAAGGGTTCATGGGAGAAAATGACAACACTGGTTGGAATGCTGCCATCCATTTCTTGACTAGCAATCAAAGACCAATCAAAAGGCCATGCTCTGCCATTTAGAATGTTCCTTAAGTCCGAGACTTTTTGAAACTCCATGAGAAACTTGTTCTCACCTATATGAGTGAAGTGAACTCAACCATCTAACCTCCAAACTTGAGGCATTGTTGATCTAAAAGCTTATTTATTAAAAGTTTTATCAGTAATAACCAGGACCAAAAGATAATTTATGCCTTTCACTATCGCTTCCTCCAGTGATTTCTCGGATAAAATAAATGCACTATAGTCTATCTTCATCCTTCGTTAGTTTCAGGCCCTCCCACAGTGTGGAAAGGTCAGTTTCTGCCATGCATGCAAACTCCACAAACTATGTAGGGAGACAAAGTTCTCTGTCAAGGATAGAGAAAAGAACCCTACTCCGGAGTGAAAGACTCGTCCCCAACCGACCTTTGCTCATATTTATTATTCTAGGATTTGAATTTTTAATTTTATTATATGTTAAAATCTGGAAATTTTATTGTCAATATATATATATATATATTGACATTTCTTGTTACTAGGTAGCTAGTCTTACTATATATATATATATATATGTATATATATAGATTTTAACGTTCATGTGAACTTAAGCTAATTATGTCAAATGAATTATGCATGTTAGTTTAACCAGTGGCGGAGCCAGATATTAGCTTTAGGGGAGGCCAAGTAAAATTAAAATAATATGCATAAATATTTTTTATTTTATTTCCAACAATCTAACAGTAAGATTTAAAATAAAAATAAAATACATTTAATACAATGTATATATTAAAAAAGTATATGATATGTCGAAGAATATATCATTCAAATAAAATAAAGATATTCATACACATATATTAAACAAAAAAATATAGAGTATCTAAAATTGTAACTTGGCTCTTTTAAAGAAACAAAATCATCAAGTATTGAATCTAAATAATATCGAAAGCAATTTAAATCAATATACATTTAAATCAGTACACATAATTACAAAATATATAATATATCAATATAAAACTCTTAAAAACTAAAATTTAGACTTAATATAAACAACCTTACCAGGAAAGTTGGAGACGGAGGGAGCCGCGATGGAGATCAGATGGACTGTAGTTTGTGGATGGAGCAATAAGATTCTAAATTTGAGTGATAACTGTACACTATAGTCTGTAACACTGATAATTCAAGTAATGAGATGAAATAAAGAGTTAAGAGACCACGAGATAACAAAACTATAGAAGGAATCGGAAAATAGGACTCAAAATTTCAAGAAAACTCAAAAAAACATACCGCAAATGCTAAGTCATTGACAACGGCTTTGCAACTTGCAAAGACTTTTTTTTAAGAACTTGCAAAGGACTTTAACTTGAAAACTGAGAAGCAAAATGTTTACAAAAATGCCGAAATGCCGTATGCTTGCAGTAGCAGGGATGACTTGACTCTTCAGCTTTTATGAAAATAAAACAAATAAAGGGGATGGGTTCCAGCCTGATGTCATGATCAAGTTAAACTACAAGTCTACAATCCAAATATTTTCTAATGGCTTCCAAGCTTCTAGATTTTATGTCACTGTAAATCTGTATCTTAGACATATATCTAGTTATGAAACAAGAGATCTAACTTTTAAGAATGTGATCTGAGAGTAGCTGAAAGGACGTAGCAGGGCTTTGGAAACTTGCGTTGGACGGTGGAAGATTGGAGGCCGCCGGCAACACTTTATTTCATTGTTTTACATACTTGTAAATTTATTTTATTTCTAATAAAAATGTGTTATTATATTA
Organism: Platycarya strobilacea; assembly: GCA_036898215.1. Taxonomy (NCBI): domain Eukaryota; kingdom Viridiplantae; phylum Streptophyta; class Magnoliopsida; order Fagales; family Juglandaceae; genus Platycarya; species Platycarya strobilacea. The sequence goes on from CM072556.1 coordinate 12,320,102, forward strand.
TTATATTATTTTATATAAAATGTATTTTATTTATTTTATTTTTAAATTAGATCAAAATTAAATTAAAATAATTTTATAAGAAACCAATATAATTTTTTAGAGGTGGCCAATATAAAATAAAATAAATATTATTTTATTAAATTATAAAAAAACTAACATATATTATATATATTTTTTAAGTCTAGGGGGAGCGCGGGGGAAGGGGGGGGGGGGCATGGCCACCCCTAGTCCCCAAGTAGATCCACCCCTGAGTTTAACCCATTTACATAAAATGGGTTTAAATAAGTCATATGGTATTTACATATTTCTAATTAATTATTAGACAAGTCAAAATGGATGACGTGACATGGCCTATTATCTAATAGGTTGTATTAGGGTTTAAAAGCTTGACATGTTTAGCTTAACAGGTCGGTTTGGGTTGATTAATCTTAATCTATATAATCGTATGTTCATAATTTGACACGATCCGAAAGCATGATTTGCCATCCCTGAGTTTAGACTACTTTTTTTCTTTTCTAATTTTTAATAATACCGATTACTCATTTCCTAAAATATTCCTTTATAAAAATATTATATAATATTTATTTTATTAAAGTTCCTCCAAAAAAAAATATTTGTTTGCACTTTTAGTAAATTTTGGGGCTAAACGTCCCCCCTAGTAACCATGTAGTTCAACCTTTATCATTTAGGCATTCTTTGTTTTAAAAAAAATTTCATTTTATCTTATCTCATCTCATTTAATTATAACCATTTTATCAAAATTTTACACATAATAATATAAAAAATTTAACTTTTTCAAATTCCAAAACAAAAATAATATTAAAAAAAATATATTCTATTAATATTTTATGTACTTTTTAACTTTTATTTTAAATTATTTTATCTTATCTACAAAAACAAATGGGACCTTACTCTCTCTAAAAGGTTAGTTTTAATAGAAAATTCTTATTTTTACTTTTATTAACATACTTATCAATCCATTATAAATATAGAAGCCTATCATAATAAATTATAAGTGTCTAATAGAGGAGAAATAATATACAATATATTGCATAATTCTTTACACAACACAAGTTATAAAGTAATTTATAAAAATATCACTACTTTATAACATGTATTATGTAAATTATTGTGTAAAATAATGTGTTTATCATTTTTCTTAATAGAGAATCAACTCGTAGTACTACTATGTTCGAGTCACATTTTAAGTTAACTAATGCTACATGCTAAGAGCCCGTTTGGAGTTGAGTTTGAAAGGTTAAAAAATGCTTTTAATTTCGTAAAAGCTTTTTTAAAGAAAAAAAAATGATATGTTTGGTACATGTCTATGAAGACGTAGTCTTGAGTGTCCCATGCTGCGTGAGAGTGGTGGTGCTGTTGATCGGTCCTATTGGCTCTTGTTTATGCTCGGCAATATCAGGCACAACACTGACATATAGCATAATTCGGGTGATCATCATCCCGAATGGTAGTACATCCGTTGAAATGTATCAGAACTTTGATCGAATCTTATCGAATATATACCCCACCAGGTCGATAGGAATGCGACGAGCGACCCATATTATAAATTTCGCCCAATCAATGCCAACCTCTGTCTTGTGCTGCCGAGGGTCAATATTGTTGGCGATTATCAAATTCAGGATCTTGAAGAAAGAAGATAGATCTGCCTGCTAGATATTCTTCGTCCCGTCATACGGGGGAGCATCTGGACCAACAATCAAATCCCTCACCTCATGATTAGCAAGGGCATCGACCTCATCCGTATAAACTGGTGCCTCCTCCTCAGACTCTCTAGGCAACACGTTCGGATATGCATCTGGTAGCCTAGGAAAATTGAGATGCTCAGCGAGTTCGTCCTGTGAAAATATAACTGGAACTCGTCGGACAGATAGTAGTCTCAGATGGATTGCATCGCTTACGTCCGGACCTAGAAGAAGACACCATGGTTAATCAACCTGAAATGGGTCTAATTTGTTTTCAAAAATGAGATGAGATAAAAGTTAAAAAAAGAATAAAATATTATTGTAATATATTTTTTTAATCTTATTTTTGTTTTGGGATTTCAAAAAGTGGTTTTGGAATCCGAAAAAGTTAAATTTTTTATTATATTTTGTTTAAAAATTTGAAAAAGTGTAATGATAGATTTTAGATGTATTTTGAGTTTTGATTTTATCCCTATAAGCAAACAAGCCCAATTAAAGAGCTTATCAATACAACATTAATGATTAAAATATAATAATGATAAAAATATAAGCCTTACGATTATTTTTACAATTAAAGAGTTTATCAATACAACATTAATGATAAAAATATAATAAATAACTATTCACTAAATTACATATGAATAGCAATTTAATAAAGTGAGACATTGTGAACAATAGAATTTTATAAAAATAATATCACATTACTTAATATTAATTATATTAGTATTAATAGAAATTTAATATTTAACAAAATGTGAGAAATTTTTTGTATTAATCTAATTATAATATACTATATATTCTCGTTAAGATTTAATAGAACTATAATATGGTATAAAAATAACGATTCACTAATATTAATAAATTTAATTATATTGTTCGAACGCTAAAATTAGTGTTTGGATAGTATAAAACCTTGTTTGGCTTGTACCGTTTGAACACCCTACCCAGCATTCAAATGGTTTGCGAGTGGAGCTCAGCAATGATGTTGAATCTACTCAGCCATTGAAATCCATAGGATCTTTCGATCTTATAGATTTTTCAACAAAGTAATACATAAAGACTTAAATAAACCTTCCTACAATGGATTTAAGCAAATCTACGGTGAATATTGATGGATAAATTATTTTATCCTAATTTAAACAAATAATCCATCAAAAACTTAAATTTAAACGGTAAAATGATTAGAAAAAAGTATACTAGTGCTTACAGGAAGAGGCTTCGACCGGGTACTATTGACAGTGGCGACGATAGCTTTAAATGGCGGAGATGGATGGTCATTGAGGAGAAAATGACATGAGTGAGTGGTTCGGCGTCCATGAAAATGACTGTCCACGACAACTTATATATGTAATACCATTGGAATAGTTAGTTAATACATTCGAATAGTTTACGTCAATACATTTATATACTATACTATATTATTTAATATATTAATATTATATATATAATATACTATAAGTTATATGATGTAGTATAATATAGTATATAATATATTATATACTAGTATATATTATATAACATATAACATATAGTACTATATATTATAGTACTACTTATATGATATATATAGTTAATAATATATATTGTATTTTACTTTACTATACTATGATAAATATGATATTATAGTCTAATATCAATGATACTATATGTAATAGTTATAGTCTAATTAGATGATACTATATATATGTTATCTATAATCTAGTATATTAACATATTATATTTTAGTTATAGTTTACTTATATGACAGTATATATGTTAGTACTATAGATAATATGCTATATATGACACTATATAATATGCTAGTTGTATAGATGAGACAATATATTAATACTATATATATGTTACTTATAATTTAATTAGTATGATATATTCATATATACTTCACTATAATATAATATATAATATGCTCGATTATATATTATAATATGATATTACCATGATACTAAACTATAGTAACATCTAATATGTCTATATATATTAATGTTGTTCTTTTATTTAAAGGTATAATCTAAAAAAAAAATTATTAAGCATTTATCAAACCGTTCGAACTATTACTAATAAGCGTTCAAATGTTTATAATATATATTATTGTTGCCCAGATGACTAACACAAGAGGGGGGGTGGATTTGGTTATATTATAAAAATTAATACTTATAAATCAAATACACAATATAAAATATAAATAGAATATAAAATAACAAGAAATGTAAAGAGTAAGGTATGAAAAAACAAACTTAGTATTTTTATGAGGTCAGCCCCACTGCCTACGTCCTCACCTCAAGCTACTCCTTGAGAATCCCAAATTCACCAGTCAATCTCTTTTAGGTGGAGATAGAAACCTATTACACCTTTGAGCAGCACCGCTCCGAAGAATCCGTGTAGAACACTCTCTATACTTACAATCACCTACACTTGGTTATTCAACTAATCCCTGTGTAGAACACCTTCTACACACACAAAGGTTATATTCAGCCTCTTACTGATACAAGAGTTGATAGTGGGTAGACTATCAAAGTACACTCCTCAATGAGTGAGATAGAAACAATACAACGCAACCTATATCTCTCTAAAAATAATAAGAATTGAGGCTCAAAATTTTAGAAAAGTGAGAATGAGAGTTTTAAAAAAATGATGAAAAACTTAGCAATAGATGTGTAAGCTCTTGTTGTAATTTTTACAAAATTCAAGTGAGTTATTTATAGGCAAATGAGTTTTCAATTTCAAATTTGAAAAGATTCACGTGTCAAATAAGAGCACTATTTACTTTTCAAAACATTCAAATAAAAGCATTTCCTTTTTGCATTTGTCAAAAACAACTCCATTCATTTTTCAAAAAAATCAAACTTAATCTTTTGCTTTTCATACATGACAAAATGAGCATGATTTATTTTTCAAACCAAATCATCTTCTTTTTGCATATGTCAAAAAAACACATAACTACTCTTTAAGATTTTCAAGCACATTTGCATATGCACATGTCAAATATGATAATCAATTATCTTACAAATTCAAATTTTTATATAAAAAAATATAATTTTCGAAATTATATTGTTTGATGATGTTATGCACATGTGAAAAACATAATTTTCAAAATTAAGATATTTAAAAATGTCTTGCATACGTAAAAAAAGTAATTTGATATTTTATGAGAAAAAAAAAAAGTAATTTGGAGCCTTAATCCAATTTTGAATTTTATCAAGAGATGTACAAAAATAATCTATGAGCTTCATTTGTAGACTTATTCTTTTATACTTGATGTGCGCTTCACTTCATTGCGTAAATAATTTGAGTTTGAGATTTGAATTTATTTGTTATCAATAAGATCTACATATAGATATGAAATTTGAAACCTTGGATTCAACATATATATTGGCGTAAAGCAAAAATGCTTCCATTACCGTTCGAATGGGAAACTTTAGGAGAGAAAATTTTCCCGCTTCATAGTTTCACGTTCGAATGGTTAGTAAATAACTATTTGAACGGGAAATGATCTACAAATACACAACATAATCAAATGAGGATATGGAGCAAATGTTATGTGACATCGGTACGAGAATGTTTATGGATGCAGGTGACATGGACACATTAAGTTCAAAGGATAGAGGCCATAACACTTTTGCACGATTGTGGAATAATTCACAGCGTGAGCTATATCCAGGATGCAAAAGACATAATAAATTGTCATTTACCATATGACTGCTTTACATAAAATCAATGTGCCGATTATCTATTAAGGCTGTCAATATGTTACTTGAGCTGTTTAAAAAGGCATTGCTGTCATACAATACTTTATCTTGTAACTTCTATGAAGCAAAACATTTGAAAGGAGGACTCAGATTTGATTAGAACGTAATACATGCATTTAAGAATGATTGCATGTTATTTTGAAGAGAGAATGAGCAGTTGAATGAGTATCCCATTTGCACCGAATCAAGATGGATATCAAACAAGCAAAATGTGTTGCAAATGATCGTACGCCACTTTCCATTGATACCTAGATTATAACGATTATTTATGTCACGCAATGGCTGTAGATATGACATGACACTCATCATGTAAAGTAAGGAACGATGATATTTTGTCATATCCTGCTGACTCCCAGGTGTGGAAGGAATTTGATCAGGAACACCCATGGTTTGCTGCAAAATCACGTAATGTGCGAGTTGGATTGGCAACAATTGCCTTGAGATAGAGAACCACTTGAAGTAAGTTATAACTTTTTCTTAATTTGAATTCGCTCATTTACTTTAAAAAAATTCTAAGAATATAAAAGATTTGTGGTAATCATCAATTTCAGTGATTATATTAACGTGCTCAAGGAGCTGAGAGTAAATGATATAAACCAGAAACATGAAGAGGAGTTCCCGAGATAGTTTGAAGAACGGGTAATGACATTATATATGTTTGACTTAATAACCAATGAAAAAATTTTGATATAATATATGCTTTACTCAATATGTAGGTTGTACAAATGCATGTGAAAAATAAAAACAATATATCGGATGAACTGTATGCATTGGCACGTGGCCCATCGAAATGCGTTGCTCGATATTCTACATGTATTTCTCGGGGAAGTAGGTATCACACAATGGATCGAGATTATTATAGGAAAATCCAAAATAGTGGGGTCCTAGTCGAAGGAAGTCATGATGGAGAAAACATATGTTTCTTGGAGAATATTATCCCTCAGACAGAAGGACAAGATGAAGAAAAATATGATCCCTTTACTCAAAAAGCATACCAAGAGAGTTAACTCGCCTTAAATTTGTTTGTGGATTGGAGCCAGTATAAGCTGATTCCATTAAATAGAGAAGATATTGAGGTTAAAATTATTGATGCGAAATTGAGAAAAATATTGAATCATCCGAAGTATCTACAGATAATGAGAGCGAATTATCAAATGAAGCTGATACATATTATGATTGACCAATTATGTGTTAATATTACACTTGATGACAAATATTTTACTTATTAAATGTATCAGTGGTTTGAAATTATGCCACAAAAGAGGAAGGAAGTTCGCAACCCATCTCCACATGTTCCTAGCTCTCCTTCAAACTCCCCATTAGAGATGGACTCTATAGAACAAGATAAAAATCTATTACTCATAAAAGTTATTAATTAAAGTCATATAATACACATATAATAAAGACTGATTACAATGTTATATTTTATAGAGTCCACAGCACAATCTTGTCAAGGTCGAGGCACCACTAGAGGCGTGACGTTGGAAAAGTATCATCAGGTGGGTAAAATCAAGGTTAACATTTATGACAAACATACTGGAGGCGAAGGGCAACCAGGAGCCTGGCTTGCATCGCATGTGGGTATTCTTACAAGAACTTATGTACCTTTGGTAACGACTTCATGGAAGAAAATCCCTTAAGATGTTAAAGAACTTATCAAGAAGCGTTGTTTGGTAATGTTTAAAAAATTGATTTAGCAGAATAAATTTCTATATTTTACTTAAATTTAGAAAATTATAAATGATAATATGTTTGTGACTATTCTTTTCAATGATGATTTTGAATTAAATTTTGGTCGGAGAGAGGAGTGTAAGATTGTGGAAGAGCTTATGAGTAATGCATTATGCAAATATAAGGTGAGGTGTGATCAGCATTATAATAAGTTTAAGAACAAAGAAGATGTATGCCAACATCCTTTTTAGGATGTTCGACCTTCTGAGTGGGTCAAATTTTGTGACATGTTTGAGGATCCATTATATCAGATATAATTAAATTAATTATTATACTTGTCCTATTTTTCATTTCACTTCATAATATTCTTAATTTCTTTACAGGAGTGAAGTTCTATAAACAAAACAAATAGATTAAAATTGAAGATTAATCATCATGTAGGCTCAAGATCTTTCCATCGCATCTCTAAGAAATCGGTATTGCTATTTTTTTATTGGATATAGTTAATTATTTGAATGAATCATAATGACTTTATATCTTAACACTTATTTATTGTAGCAAGATTTATATACCACTTATGATCTGACAAAATTATATGTTGCATTGCACACTGATCATAAAGGAGAGTAGACTCATCCTGATACCCATGAAAATTATGTAAGTATTATAATTTGTTTGAATTAAATATATTTGAATATTTATAATGATATTAATTCTTTATTTTATATTTGTCTAGGATAAAATGGTTGCCCTACGTGCTAATACTACATCAGATCAAAAATCCTCAACAAGTGATGTTGATATTTTTACACAAGTTCTGGGTCAACCTTCAGGATATTTGAGGGGTCTGGGTTGTTTTGTAAAGCCTTCTCTCTCTTCCTCTTCTTTCGGGTTTGCCTCTACGATCTCTATAGCGCTAGAGAATGCAAATTTCAGAATCGAAAATTTGACTACAAAGCAACATGAGTTGGAGGCTCAAATGACGAAACAAGCAGACATGGAGATGCATATTAGATAACATGAAGAACAACAAGAAGAGTTCAGGAGACAGATGCAACTCCAAGTGCAGCAGTACATGCCTCCAAGTAATTGATGGTTTTTTACGTACAGATTTTGGGATTATCTATTTATGTACGAACAATGTCAGTCTCACGGTTATTTATTTAATTCGCACTTATTATAAAACTTTTGTGAATATTAAACAATTTCTAATGTAGTTTTTCAAATATTATAAATATCTATTTGATTTTTTATTATTGAATTTAAATAAAATAGTTATCGTTCGAATGACCACATAATGTTCGAACGCCATTTATTTTCACAGCGTTCGAACATAACTTTCCTCCATTCAAACGCTTATACGGTTCGATTTGTCTCTTTGACATTCAAACGGGTATCTAATGTATTTTTGTTCGAACGTATTTTGCAATCGTTCAAACAAATTAACTATTCAAATGATATTCTGGGATGAATTGCAATTGTGACAAAAAAAAAAAATTTGTTCGAATATGTTCGAATGGTTTCCTTCAAATTCTTCCCAAAAGATATATTTTGTGACAATGTTAATGGCACGAGCTTGGGATGGATTTTTTTCGTCCTAAAATATTTTCTAGGCTTAAATCCCTATAATTTGGGATGAATTTTTTTGTTAAATCCCAAAAGACCTATTCTGTTGTATTGCACTATTATTTTTTAGGAGATGTTTAGGTAATGAGATAAAAATTTGATGAATAGGAATAAAATATTTAGAATTAAGATGTTTTATTGAGTTTTGAAAAAAAAAAGATAAAAATTTGCATAAAAATATTATAAAATTCAAAGAATTATTATTAGTATAATTTTTGTTTTGAAATTTAAAAAAGTTGTATTCTTTTTATATTTTGTTTGGAAGTTTGATCAAATTACATCATTAAGGATTGGTCTCTTTTGAGGGATGAAATCAAAAATCTCAAATTCATTATTCTATTTTTTTAAAATCTTCATATAAAATATAGTAAAAAATTTATACTTCTTCAAATTCTAAAACTATTTTTTTTAAATTCTCATACATAATTAATATTAAAAAAATATATTACAATAATATTTATTTTATTTTATTTTTATCTCTCATCTCATCTCATCTCATTTTTAAAAGTAAATAAGACTAATAAATAGATAAAAAAATCAAGAATTTAAAATTAAAAAATGTTTTATATTTAATTTTTTAAAAAAAACGAAATTATAAAAAGTTTTGGTAAGTCGCCGCGTAGCGTCTTTTCACAAAGTCCCGGCATTTTGACCTCTTCTAAAGTTGCTTTTGTTTATTATTCGAACGCACATTTCGTTTTAGGCCTAAGTGAATAAATTATTCGTAACACCTTGGACGTCGGCACCCTATGGTGAGAACTTCTATAACGAATTAGGAAAACTCTCCATGCAAGCAACATTAAATATTCACATGTGCACTAATATTATGATAAAAAGATGGATTTAATAAAATACTTAAATTTAAAATAAAAACTATAAAAAAAAATCAAAATGCATAAATGCGCGTATTAGTACATAATGTTGTATGTATGTAACATTACTTATCCAATTGCATTTCAATTATATTTCAACTAGTGGCTGAAAACCATGACCATGTCCTCGTCATGCTAATCTTCCGAACCCACCATCTCTTCCCTGTTACCATCTGCAAAGGACCAAGTTAATTCTTTTCGTCAATTAAAAGCTCTCTTAAAGATCGCCACATGACATATTGGAAATTTATGATCAGCAATGCGAACAGCCAAAGTGCACGGCAGAATGTTATAACACTATTACGGTGTGCGACCACAAATTCTAATGAGGGTTGTTGATTGAGGCCCTGCTTGTATTCGAAAATGGGTTGAACTCATCTCAACTCACTTCCATTTCATCATTATATTTTTATAATTTTTTATATAAAACACAAATTCCTATACACCTTTTTCAAATCCCAATACACATTTTTCAAATTCCAACACACATTTTTCAAATCCCAAAATAATAATAATATTTAAAAATAAACCAAACTCATCTCAACTCATCTCATCTCCGAATCCAAGCGGGGCTTGAGTTAGTAGGCCGCTACGGATGCGACGAACCATACTAGAGCTGATAGCGTTAGATTTTTAGGTTATTTCGTCATCTTTACATAATAAGAAACTTCAAACCGAAAAAGAAATAGAAGCAACAATAATATAATAATAGTAGTCAGGTTTAACAATTATGCATAGAGGGAGAACCAATAATAACAAAAAAAATAATAATTACATTTTATGGATCCAGACAGCCTCTTCCATATATTCCAATATTAAGTTGATAATATCTATTAATTAGGATGATAGTCATAAATTCAAGCATCCAAGTAGAAATGCAAGCCGCAAATATCAGTATAAAATACATAGAAGCAGCTTCTCCATCATTAACAGTTCCTCCAAATCTTTAACAATGGCATTATTCAAAACTCCAGCTACTTCGGTTGACACTTGACTCACAAGAAAGAGCTGGACGTACTACCAAATTAGAGAAAGATCAAGGGCATTCAAGAGAGGCATGAGTAAGCCAAAGCCTTCTCCTCAGTGAGCTCCTCTGCTGTCAAGTCCAGCTTCTTCCTGGAGTATTCATCAATTGAAAGTCCTGGGCCACATAGGATACAACAAGAGTCAAGAAACGGGTTAAATTCACCAAGAGAATCCTAAACTAAAGATTAAAAAATAATGTAAATAACCTCCTTCAATAGTTTGCTGCTGATATACTCATTAAAAAAAAAAAAAGTTTGGTGCTGACCAAAGCCGTGAATTTTTCTCTACAAGTACAACTCAATATGAACCAGATTTTTTTGTCATTCACGGGTCACAATGAAGCAACGGAGAATTCAAATGTATGAACCCCCTCCCCCCCAAAAATAAACCAATTAGTACTGCATGATGAAAATTACCCTGAACTATCGTCCACTCTCCATTGCGACAATTGACAGGGAATGAATATATGAGTCCAGCTGGTACATTGTATGAACCATCAGAGTATACTCCCATGGAAACCCAAGTACCCTGAAATTGCAGGAAAAATGCTCATTGTGTAGGAAACAGACTTTTGCACGTTATACAATCAAAGAATAGACAGAATGATACCAACCTCGGGTGTTCCAAGCACCCAATCACGTATGTGGTCACAAGCAGAACTAGCAGCAGACAATGCACTTGATAGTTTCCTAGCTTTGATAATTGCAGCACCACGTTGTTGAACGATAGTTATGAATTCTCCCTTCAGCCTTAGGTAAAGAAATTCGTATCAACACTTCAAAGAACTCAAAACAAACATACTAAAAGTATTAATCCATTTCCATACCATGCATCATCAGCAACAAGCTCAGGGACCGCCTTGTCTCCAGAATGTGTTTTCACTGTTGCATGGCTGACATCAGGATACTGGGTTGATGAATGATTGCCCCAGATAATAACATTCTTAACATCAGAAACTTGAACATTTAGCCTTTCAGAAATCTGGCCCAAGGCTCTGTTATGATCAAGTCTAGTCAAACAAGTAATATTTTTCTCAGGGATCGATGGTGCAAATTCCTTCAATATCAGTGCATTGGTGTTTGCTGGGTTGGCAACAACCAAAACCTGCATAGGAAGTAGAAGGAATCTAAACTTATGATGAAAAAATAGTTACTATTCATAGACAAGAATGTGCTTGCTCATTTTCATATACAGTCATTGTGGAGACATGGAATCATTAGGAAAGTATTACTTAGAACTTCAAACTAATTGGTTTATTACAAAATGAAATGGTTCCATATTCCCAATGGGAGAAACTATAGCCTATGCCAAGCATCATGAGGTAAAAATTTGCAATGGCCCAACTCTAAGTGATGATTATTACTGTAACTTACACCCCAATGGATCTTCAACCTAAAAGTTGACTCTCCACCTGTGATTGCAAAGAAAGGTGCCATTCAAACTAGAGCTCATTGATCTAAGTGATCGATCAGTAGATTTTTAATACTCCAATGAAAGGCCCAAATCATATAACCTATATTCTAAAAGAATTAGTCAATGAAATAATTGGAGTCTCATTAAAATCTTATAAAGAATAAAAACTTCTTCTTTTCAAACAATGTGAGATCCCATACACCACTTATCATTATTCTTATCATATGGGGTGTTACAATCCCTCGCTTTAAATTCCCGACATCCTATCGTAGGGGGCACGTTTCAAGTCTCATCTTTTCAATTGGAGATAGGCTCTTATACCATTTGTAATATTCTAAAAAAGGCCTAAATTGCATGGCTTATACTCTAAAAGAACTAGTCAATGATACAATTGGAACATTATTAGAACCTTATAAAGAGTATGAATTTTTCCTTTTAAGCAATGTGAGATCTCATGCACCACCTACCTTTATCCTTATCATATGAGGTGTCATAAGATGAAATCTAATTCAGCAATAAAGCCATCTAGTTCTCATGGTGCATACATTCCACCTGAAGTTTTTCAGAGCATTGTAGATGTCTAATATGTTACATATATGGAATTAATTTCAGGATGCCATTCAAGAAAAAAGGGAACAGAATTAAGGCATGATTTGATTCTAACTTTTATTAATCTCCATCCATGCAGCAAGAGGATTTGGGATTTAAAACAGCACAGACGATATGATAAGGCGAAGCAAATCCTATTGAAACAAAAATACACATTTTATTTCCTGCTCTTACAAATTTCACTCACCTTGCAGTTTGCAGCTGCATACTTTTCAAGGGCAGAAGCCTGAGACTTGTAAATTGACACATTCTTTGACATCACATCTTTCCTTTCCATGCCTTCTTTCCTTGGGAACCCACCAACCATGATTGCAATGTTAACCCCAGTGCAAGCCTCCACAACATCTGTTGTCGCAACAACCCCTGCAATATATACCGCATCATACCTCGTACTCCAGAAAATCTTTAGCAAATTAAAAAGCAAGAGTGTATGGATCCATGCTAAGTGATGTCATCCACATTTGACAGATTTAAGAGGCCATGAACATACCTTTAAGCAGAGGAAATGCAGCATCCACCAACTCCATTTTCACCCCATTCAATGCCTCTGCAGCAGGTGGGATATCAAGCATGTGCAGGATCACAGGCTGGTTGGGACCCAACATTACTCCCCTAGCAATCATAGGGACGAGAGCATATCCGATTTGTCCTGAAAATCCAGCAACCAATCACAAAATATAAATTGTAAAGAAATGTGCTAAGGCTAAATTTCTATGAAGAGGATGACATAAGCTGCAAAAAAAAAAAAAAAAATCCCAATATTATGAGTATAGTATTAACAAAATGATATGCATCTTCAATGAATCATTATGAAGATGAAGCTGCAGCCAAAGAACGTGTTTTAAAAACACGGCTACAATATGGACTAAACATTCATACGCCAATTCTGACATTTTATTAACTTAAACAACAAATGTCTAGCTCGCTCAGTATGTCATTGTGGAATGAACACTCTGTGTGAGAAGCAATATGAGAGTAACACTTTTATTCAACTATGGATAATTAACGGATTTGATTATGGAACAACCAATACCATAACTACAATATTTTGGAAATTCAAAACATGCACTGATAAAAACTACCAGAGTCACATAAACCAAACATGGTACCAAAGCTTAGGTCCACATTATCATTTTAATCATTTCTCTCCTCTCTCTCTCAATTTTGTTTTCCCAAAATAAACCAAAACTTAACTCTTAGAATTCGGATCGCAAAGAATGGAACTGAACCAACAATATTTACACCAACATTCAGACCCCTACTAACTCTGTGCAACATAATCAGCAAATAACAAAGCAGTGGTATAGAAATTTCATCATGGGCACCAGATTTACTTATTATTTTTTATTTTTGTATCGTAACCAATATAATCAGCAACTATCTTCTCACACACTGGACCTATCTTAGATCATCATGTAACAGATCTAAACCTATTTCCCAGCAGACTAAATTGGATAAAGAAAAAAGAAAAATTAGGATAATTTCCGATCGAATCGACGAAGAAGATCAGATTTATGGAACTGATACAATAGAATAGTGATTATGGATTTGATGCAGTACCTGCAGCTCCAGTAACGAGAACACGAACTGGTTCTTTCTCCATTTGATCGAGATCGCGGGGACTTTGGTAGGAATCGGTTCAACGGACGATGCGAGTCGGGAAGTGTAAAAGCAGCGCAGTGGCGAGAGTGAGGTTTGGCAATGACTAATAAGGCTTAGATCTTCTCTATGTGTGGTGTGGTAATAGTGTTGTGACTTGTCACTTGTCTAAGGGGTGTTGATATGAGTGAGTGCATGGGATTAAACGACGGCGTTTAATTTCTGGTGGCGGAAACAATGGCTACGTCGTCATTTATATCTTTATTTTTTTAAAGAGTGCTAGTGGGTAAAGAAAGGCGGGGAGCATGCAGCTTTGGACGAATATTCCGTTTAGATGCGTCTTATGATTGGTCTATGATCTATCTAACCGTTCTGGTCTTTCTCATGCGATTCCCGAGGGGTCAGCTACTGACTGACAATTATTATTATTTTTATATGTATATTATAAATAATAGAAAGAGTAATGTTATTATTCACTTCTATTTTGTTTTCTCATTCATGCATTTAATTTACTTTAATGTTTTTAGTTCCGATATTCGTAAATTCATTTCATTTTAATTTATTTTATTTTAGATTTATTATTATATTTTTTAAAATTTTCATATAAATACTAATTTCAATTAAATTTTTTTAAATTTTAATTTAACTTTTAAATTTTAATTTAACTTTTAAATTTTAAAATAATATTCATAATATTTTATTCAACTTTTAAAATTAATTTCAATTAATTTCATCTTAATTTTAAATTTAAACAGAGTCTTAGAATATATTTATATTTTTTTAAATTATTTTAAAAATATTAAAAATTATAAATTAAAAAGTAAAAAAAAAATTAAAACAGTGAATTTTAACTAAGAACGCGATAGCAATGACAATTGGACAGCACCCTAACAAGCAACAACGCTAACAACACTAGTAAAAATAATGCTCCCATACAGTATGTGCAAATTTTGCATTTTTTTTTAAAGAAAACAATAATACTTCACATGAGTTTGTCTTTTTATTTTGCCACTTTTTAAATTTTTAAATTTTTATTTAATAGTTAAAAAGTAAGTTTTAGTGCATTAATTTATTTTTATTTTTCAAAAATATTTATAAATGTGAAAAGGAGAAAATAAAAGAAAATTTAGAATTTATACTAGTTGGCTCATCTAACCGTCAAAGCTAAGTGGCACACTAACAACATGCTCTTGTTTAAAAAAATTAGTAAATTTAGATTCACATAAACCTTTTTTGTTGTAAATTTTACTTTTTAAAAAAAGTGTACAAATCCTACACATTTTCATCTAACATTACTCAACAGATATTAATAAGCTTACTACTCAATTAATGCAATTAAGTAATTCTATTACCAATGAGTTTCAGTATTTAAAATTATCATTTATTTAACGGTAATTATAAAATAATTAGAACATAGTTATAAGTGATTTTTTTTTTTTTACAACATGGTGCTCACATTTTTTTTTAGATGATTGGGTTGCGGCCCTTTGTCCCCATGCTATCACATCAGCCAACTGATTTAAAGTTGAGAAATGATATATTGCAGCCATGGAATACACAAATATCACATGATCGTTTTGAAAATAGTTAGTAAATATAGAATCCACATAAAAAAAACTAATTTTTAATAGTAGACTCTACTCTTTATTATTTAAACAAAGAGAGGTTTGTACGAGTCATCGTGGGTGTGAAATAATTGCCTCATTTTTTGTTTGGGTTGGTGATGCCTTTGATATTTTTATAGAGGAGGTCGTTGATGGGTTCGATTCATTCTTCCTAATAATTTTCTACAAGTCCATTATCAACAATCACAACAGTACAACATGTTCAATGTATAAAGGGTAGCTAGTAGCCACATAAAACTACAACTCCAAAACTTAAATGAATAATACAACATAATCCTACAAAGAGACAAAAAGAAAAAAAAAAACCCCAAAAAATAAACAAAAATCCAGTCCCAAAATATAGAAAGTAAAAAATGGTTCAGCCATGTGATTGTTACTTGAACTCTACCTATAAGAAAATACAACGAAAAATACCTCAAACTCAGCTTACAAAATTATTTCACAAGTTTCTCTAATCTAGTAAATCCCCAACGTTTCCTCTTAGTGGCAAAGTGTACTACGTAGTATAAAACTAAAGTAACACTTAATAAATTCATAACCTAAAATACTTTATCGAGAGAGAACAAAAAGAGAGAGAACTTTTGTGTATTTCAGATAGTGCCAAAAACCAAACTGAAAGGGACTATATATAGTCCACCCACGCATGGCTTAAAGCCATATGCTTTCTCCTTTAAGTAGTATAACGTATGACTTTAAGCCATATGTTACAGTTTGTAATGTTGGAGAGGGAGGGGTCTACCCACGTGGGCGCCCCTCCATCTAACATATCCCACTTGTACACAGTGGGTCTGCATCTCTAATGTTTTCAATCTTATTCATACAAATAAATAGGTTGTGCGACCACCAAACACATATGTACAAAGGTGGGAGTATATAGACCAAGTCTCTCCCATAGAAGACCAGCATAGTAACATTCTTAAAGTGTTTGGTCATGTCCTAAACTCATTCGATCGCATCAAGTATTTCTGAACCCTCTTGAGTTAAAGAAAAAACTCAGAACAATGCTTGGCTATCTTCAAATTATTTCAAAGTGTTCACAACCTTAGCCGCTAGCAATATGTTGCGTCATAGTTTGACATCAATAAACACTATCGAAGATACGATATCGAAGAATTTTCCCTTTGTACTCATATCTTTCAACTTTGGTTGAACCGCCCTCCCAGCAATGCCTCTTTAGATTGTACAAATCTTAGTCTAGCCGCTCCTTAAGCGTCTAACTTGAGTTCCTCTAATTGCATGCCTTTAAGGCGTCTAAGAGAATCTCGCATCTAGCTAACCATAGACTATATGGATGGTGGAGTAACCCATGCATAGTCTTCTCAATAAACCTCATCTTAGCTCCCACTAAGGCGACATTTCTTTGTATAAACCAACTTGTTCCTTTGGACAAGTATTTAGGGATACAATGTCTCATCTCTACTTGCTACTCAAGTGATAGAGGTGATTACTTGTGTAAGTGAGGCGATCTAAACCTGTTAATATATCTTATGTATGTATTAGGAAGAACAATACAATAAAGAAAAGAACCGAATCATATTGTATTAACATTCCAAAAGAAATGTTACATATCAATGTCATTTGAAACACAAATTACATTTACAATCTATGCAGTTCTAGATTTCTAATATGAACCTCAAAGACATCTCTTGCAATAGGTTTTGTTAAAGGATCAGCAACCATGCAACTCGTAGAAAGGTGTTTCAAAACTACTTCCTTTGGTGCTACCATGTCTTTGATGTAGTGATATATGATATTTATGTGTTTGGTTCTTCCATGATACTTTGAGTTTTTAGCATATGCGAGAGCTGCCATGCTATCGTAGAATATCGTTACCAGATCTGAAGTATTCGTGCCAATGTCTAAATGTTTGAGGAACTTCCGTAATCAAACAACTTCTTGAACTATTATAGAAAAACTTATATATTCTGCCTCCCTGGTGGATAAAACTATACAGGTTTGTTTCTTGCTGCTCCATGTAATGGAGCCGCCATTGTTGAGCAGAAAGACATATCCAGTGATTGATTTGTACTCATCTAGGTCACTGCCCCAATCAGTATTACTATAATTTTTTAGCTATAAATCTGAACTTTGATAGCACAGAACATTATCCGCAGTTCTTTTGAAATATCGCATAATCCTCTTGAATGCTTTCCAGTGAGCCAGTCTGGGGTTAAATTGGAATCTACTCACTAAGCCAATTGCATGGCATATGTTAGGTCGAGTACACATCATTGCGTACATTAGGCTACCCATAATATTAGCATAAGGAACACAGGCCATCTTTTCATTTTTTCTTTAAGTCTTAGGACACAACTCTTTGGACAAGTTTTAACTTCTTGCAACAAGGTTGTCAATGGGTTTACATTTGCTCGTTAGGAAGTGCTCGAGAACTTTCTTTATGTAATTCTTTTAGGAGAACCACAAAAGTCTATTTGAGCGATCTCTGTAGATCTTAACTCCCAGAATATATTTTGCCTCACCCATATCATTCATCTCAAAATTGAAGGATAACCACTATTTTGTAGTGACTATTAACCTTTTATTATATCCAACTAGTAGCATGTCGTCAACATACAATGACAATATAATGAAACTCTTCTTAGACCTTTTGACATAGACCCAATGGTCTTCTGTGATCATTATAAGCCCATTTGAGAGAATGGCTCGATGGAATCTGAGATACCATTGTCTAGATGATTGCTTTAGGCCATATATAGATCGTTTGAGTTTGTACACTTTGCCCTCTTGGCCTTTGACTACAAAACCTATTGGTTGATCCATATATATCTTCTCATCTAGTTTTCCATTGAGAAATGATGTCTTAATGTCTATCTGGTAGAGTTTCAAATCTATGTTTACTACTATAGCTAGAATTAGGTAAATTTAGGCAAACCTTACCACTAGTAAAAAGTTTTCTCATAATCTCTACCATTTTGTTGGGTATATCATTTCGCCACTAGCGAGTTTTTACCTATCTATTGATCCATCTTCTTGCATTTGACCTTAAGAAGTCATTTGTTCCCAATAGCCTTACGCCCTGATCGTAGAACAACCAAATCCTAAACCTGGTTAGTTCTCATAGACTCAATCTCATCATTAAGTTCTTCCATTCACTTATCTTTAGTAAAAGATGAGAGAGCCTCATGAATTGTTCTAAGCTCGTCATCATCATGTGGAAGTACCATAACAAATTTTCCTTTAATCTCAAAATGATGACGGAGAATACCTTCATGTATACTTTTATGCAGCTGAGTTGCTGTGATTGATTGACCAATGGTGTGTTCCCACTCGAATTCAACTTATTTTTATAATTTATAAGAGTTTGAAAAATTTATTTCTCATTCTCAACTAAATTTCTTGGAGCACTTTCCTTTTGTTCCACATCTCATGAAGTTCTAAACTCCTATCATCCTCGCCTCTACTTGAAAACTCATCTTCCGTGAAATTCACATCTCGTGACTCAATCTCAGAACAATTTCATCAGATTGTTCACCTATTAACACATACCCTTTAGAGTGTTCTGAGTACTTTATAAATATACACTTCTTTCCTCAAGGGCCTAATCTTCCATACTTATGAGAAAGATTGTGAACAAAACCCATTGAACCACATGGCCGCAAGTTACTCAATTTGAATTTCTCGCATGTCCATAATTCATATGAGGTGGAAGTTACTAATTTAGTGGGCACTGAATTAAGAATGTAGGTAGTAGTCAAAAGTCCATCTCCCCAAAAAGAAATTGGTAGGTTTGCTTGCGTCATCATTGACCTAACCATCTTAAATAGTGTTCGATTTCTCTTTTTCTCTATGCCATTTTACTATAGCATACTTGGCATCGTCAACTGTCTTTTGATTTCTTTTTCATCACAGAGCCTTTTAAATTGCTTAGAGAGATATTCTCTTCCTTGATTAGTTCTTAGAGCTTTTAAACTCTTGTCTAACTGATTCTTAATTCTTAGATATCGCCTAAAGCATTCTAATGCTTTAGAATTATGGGACATTAAGTAGATATGACTATAATGTGAAAAATCATTTATAAATATGATGAAGTAGACACATCTGAGTAGACTAATTGCAGTGAAAAAGATGCCCTAGTAGCTTTTCCAAATGGTTTTATCTTAGCTTCTCCCATTAGACAATGTTTATATGTGGGTAAGATGACCTTAGCGAATTGCTTATCAGGGCTTCTCTAACTAATTGAGTCATTTTGTCTTGCTCTATATGGCCAAACCTAGCATGCTATTTATATGAATCAAAATTATCAGAGTCAGAAAGAAAAGCAATAGACTCATTCATATTTGAATAATCCAAATCCAATATCATAAAACTGTTTCGAAGATAAGCACAACCATAAAATACATGACTAAAATAAAAGGAAACACAATTGTTTTCAAATGCAATCCAAAAACTAAGTCTTAATAGAGTAACTATAGAAAGTAAGTTTCATCAGATCTCAGGAACGTATAGCACATTGTGGAGAAAAAGAGTGCAGCCACCCTGCAAGTTCAACTTGTAGGTATCAAATCCCAGCACCTTCACGCTAGCTCCATTCCTCACCTTGATATCACGACTCCTAGCTGGAATTTGGTGCTACTCCACAAATTCGACTATGTCTCACGCTATGTGTTCGGTCTCTTCTAAATCAACAGTGCACATAGGTTAGAAGCGAGCAATTATCACATGGCTAGTTACAAAAACAATGTGAGAAAAGTCAGAGTGTATCTTCTTTGGCTTAGTGTAGTCATGAGCGAAGTGGCCTTTCTTTCTGCAGTTGAAACACTATAGTTTTAACTTGTTCTTCTCGTGCCTGCCCCCTTGCTGTGCTGAAAAGTTTCTGACACCTTCTTAACTTGTCCACCAACTACCTCGTTCTTGGACTTTTTGCACTTAGGTCTTGAGCCTTGTGTGAACCAAAATCAGCCTCATAGGCCGAATGATTGAGCTTAGCAGCCTCTAAGCGCTCAACTTCCAATTCCAAGTGACGCGAGACATCATCAAAGTCTTTAATATTCTCTTTATGCGTCAGGTTCTTGCTCATATTCTCCAAAAAATTTGGTCATTAGTCAGGTTGTTTCCTGCCAACTTAAATTCGCGGATCATGGTCGATATAGCATTAAGATGCTACTTCATCGTATGGTCGAAACGCATCTTATATGATTCAAACCTAATAGTTAATCCACGCAACATAGTGGCTAAAGTTCCACCAAACTTCAGCTTCAAAGCCTCCCATATGTGTTGGACAGTGTCATAGGTCTCGAACTTACACATTAGATCATTGTGCATGCTACTTAACATTATTATGCGCACGCACTGATTCTTCTTAACCTATTAAGTATAGGCTAATTCATCTAACTTGTGTTATTTCAAGTCTCCTTCCCTGGGAAAAGCTAAAAGACAAGGCCTCTACGACCTCTACGATGTCTTGTTCATTCATTATAGGCTAAGTTAGAGAGTGAGATAAGGCCTCTACGACCTCTTGTTTATCTAAAACATACTGGATCATGCGATGCCATATGTCATAGTTATTTCTGTCCAATTTCTCCCATTTGTTTAAATCGACAACTATACTCTTGGATGTCATTTTACTACAATATGCAAAGAAGAGATAGTACACACACATCTAAGAAATTTGCCACGTCCATCTAAGCTAGAAAAACAATAATTTAGACATGTCGTAAGAACGAAAAATTGCTAGGTTTTAGAATCATCTCTTGCGCCACAATATTCTATTATTAAATTTCTAACTTAATTATTGCGCAAATTTAAAATAAATATGAAAGATTTAATAATCAGAAGTCTCAACCATACTCTCATTATTTAAAGTAGTCACCTAGTCTTAGTCACGTGTAAAGATAGATCCTACTAATTTACTAAAATCGCAATAACCTTTTGGGCCAGTCTACAAGGACAGCTACACCAACCATAGAAGCCTGTTGGGTCAGTCTATAAAGATAGTTCATATAAGACCATTACAGTTCATTTTTCTTGTTCCATCAGTGCATTCATAATTTTTATTGGGCTACCATGGTCCTATCGTTGTATAGAGCATTTACGGTTCTTACTAGGGTCATTGCAATTCTTTCAGCTTATCATTTATACTGATAATTTTAACTAAGACTACTTAGTGGGAATTTTCTATTTTATCACTAAATAAATTAAGGCTAATGTCTAAGCATATATCCACATGTTCAATATACACATACATGTAATCACATTTAATCTAAAAAATTAAACAAAAGATCACAAGTAATATAACATTATGGAATAAGAAAAATAAGCATGAATTTCACCATATATTCATATGTAATCACGTTTTATCTATAACATTAAATAAAATATCACACGTAATATTACAAGAAATATATCTAAGCATATATTAAATCACTCAATTTTTATTTATTTATTTATTTTTATATAGAGATGAAATAAATGCATAACAAATACATTTAAAACCCCCACCTAAACTAAGGTGCATCCTAGTGGTGTGCCCAAAAGGCCCCATGCTAAGCTCAACCTATGATGACATAACAGTCATTTTCTTCCTTGGAATAGTTATGCTCATGTGAAAAATACTTCATCAAGAAAAAAAACAACCGCCGCTTGGGACTCCAAAAACAATCACTTAGCCACCTTGGAGATGATCCCTCAAGTAGTCTTGTGGCGTCGCACCACCTCATCGGTGTGAGCTGCACCACTGTGGTGCACATTGAACCACTGAGGTGTGCTGCACCACCACGATGTGCCCTGCACCACCCATAACTATTGTCACGGTGGCTTGTTCGCTCCTTTTAAAACAAAACAAAAAAACTTCAATTATAGGTGTGCTCAGCAACTCACATGGAGTTATAAAAAAAAAAATCGCAACACCACTTTGAACGCAGTACTAAGAATGGCACCCTCAAACATATTTCAAATATATGCGAAGAAAAAATATAAACTGGGAACAATTACAAAAGCTCTGATACCAATGCAAGAAAACACAGTGAAAAATATCTCAAGCTCAGCTTACAAAATTGCTCCACAAGTTTCTCCAGTCTAGAAAATTCCAAACGTTTTCTCTTAATGATGAAGTATACTACGTAGTAGAAAACTAGAGTAACATTTAACAAATCCACAGTCTAAATACTTTATCAAGAGAGAATAAAAAGAGAGAGAGAGAGAGTTTTTGTGTATTTTAGATGGTACCAAAAACTAAGTTGAAGGGGACTATATATAGTGCACCCACACACGACTGGCCTTGAAGGCCAACCATTACTCTGCCACTCAATTGGTAGAAACGTATGGCTTAAAGCCATATGTTTTTCTCCTTTAAGTACTGTAACCTATGGCTTTAAGCGATACGTTACACCTTGTAACATTGGAGAGGGAAGGGTCTGCCCACGTCAGCGCCCATCCATCTAAGACTACCATTTATTGATGGGACTTAAGCTGATGCCGGCAAGCTATCATTTGAGCAAAAAAATTTCTTCATAGTTGGGAATTTCAACATAAGCTGCAGTCAAAAGTTTTTATTTTTTGTATAGAGTTGGGTTCATCGAGTGAAAGCGTAAAGTCGAATCGGACCCGTCAAACCCACTTATATGACCCGACTATTTCTCTTTGAGAAAATATATGTGTAATTGTGAATTATGCAATCGCCACGTAACCATTTTGAAAAAAGTGAAAAAAACATGAGATCCAAATAAAAAAATTAATTTTTTTTAATAGTAGATTCCACTTTTTGTCAAACCGATTATACGACGTTTATGCATTTCATAATTGTATATATAATTACTCTACATGTTCTTCTACAATTTTTATTGCTCGAGATGAGACATATTTTTTTTGGTTATCATTTACGAAGTTTTGGAAGTCGTAAGTCTCACAAGGAAGATCCGAACAAATTTATTTATAGATCTAGGTTCCCCCCCCCCTTACTGCTGTATATTGTGTTGTGTTTATTTCTTATTTGCTTCTTCTTTTATTTTGTTCTTGGTAGATTTATTTTTCGAGTTGCAACAAATCTGGAAGCATATTTTCAGATCTAAGCAATTTTTTTTTCCTATTTCTCTCTTTTTTTTCTTTATTGGATTCATATGTTTTTTTTATGGGGAAAGATGGCAAAGTCCCTGATTTGGACTTGTGCTCAATCATTTTCCCAGAAAAAAATTAAATTTCATGCTTGTTTGCTGGATGGGATTAGGCGTTGGGTTTTGGAAGACATTGAAAAACACTCTTCAAGAATTTTCCCTTTTATTAATAGATGCAACTATTTCTTACAAAGTTTATTCTACCAAATGCTTAAAAAAATATATATAAAAAAAAAACCCGACTAACCCATTCTATGAGGGTCGAGTGGGGTCAGGCCTAGACCCAACTTCAGGTACTTGTCAGGTTGCATCCATAAGGAAAATAACTCAATTAATTTAATAAAACTAAAATTAAAAATTAAAAAATAAAAAATAAAAAATATGTGGTGTGACTCCCTAAAAAAAATAAAGAATTGCTAGATACACATTCCACATACTGACATGGCATTGTATAGCATCAACATATTTAAAAGACATCTCAAAAAATGTTTCTATTTCTAATTGAAAGCTTTCATATTTGTAATATGTTTTGTGGTTTATATATTTGGTTCTCTTATTTGTTGCCACGCCCCCAACTCATCAAATTTCTTCATAAATAGTATGCATACATTATTGCATGATATAGTTATCGATTGAGCTTCTTCCTTGTCTCTTCTTAATGTTAATGTCGTATTTTGTATGTTTCGATCAGGTTCTGCAACTTGGACGTGGGTATTAACCAGTAAACATAAGGATGAAGGTGAGCTTGCGATGATTGGGGAGACTTCTAATGCTTAGGTTAGACTATCGCATCATGAGCAATGGCTAGAGAATAACAAGATTCATGGAGAGTTCTTTATATTTTGGATATAAGAGGTTTCAGAGGGGGACATTCTATACCTAGTGTCAGGGTTTGACCGTCTCCCTCATTGCTATTTTAGCCTTAATATTAATGCAATTTGACTTTTGAAGTAGGACTTTGACTTCTTAGATAACACTTTTAATGCGTCATGGCTTCTAGGATGTGTCCTGGCAGTGGGTGAATGGCTTGGTCATTTCTGATCCTCTTCGTCACAGAATAGAGGGTTGTCCGTGTCTTCTTTTTCTCTTGCTGATGTAGGTTCTTTAATGTTAGGTGTCACAGGAGATGTAAGAGTTAGCATGTCCATCTATCCCCCAATCATCTGGTTTCCTACAATGTGCATCATTCTTCACCTAATATAACTTAAAGGGTCAGGCCCTATTGGTGACACTGGGGCAGCCAAAGGGAAAGGCTTGTGTGATGCCCCCATGTCACCACTTGGGATGTAACTAAGTCTTGGATCATGGGTCGATTGAGGAATATTCCTCCTACACCCCTTATTATTATTATTTTTATCTATTTTTGGATTCTTCTGTTTGGTTTAGAGAAAATTGAGGGAATGGTTTTCTTCCCTAATTTAATGAATTGAGTAACAAAGGTATTGTTAAACATTAATGAATTTCATAACTTGTTGCTCTAGCTTATTTGGTACTTATTTGTAGGGGTATGAGAGCATATGAGTCTGACAAGGACCAGTAAAGTATAATAATAGTAGCTCAAGATGAAGATGAATATGAAGTTCAATTTTCCAGATTAACAGACTACTCTTTATTTTATCCTAGGCATATCTTTGAACATTAGCTCTTGCCAATCATCATATACAAAACTCAAGTGTAACAATTAGGATTGCATGTTGGCCCGACCCAATCCAAAATTGAGAGTTTCCGACCTGACCCGAATTTTGCACATTCAGATTACCCGCTAGTCGAATCACCCGATCTCATTTTTGGAATGGGTATTCTGACCCGATTTTTAATTAATTTATTTTTAAAAAAATCTATATCTATATATACTAAATTTTTTTATTACCATTCTATACAAAAAAAAATGAAATTTTCTATTCTAAATTTCAATGTTCTTTTGTATTTGTTCTCAAATCGGATGACTTTGTATTTGTTCTCGTTGTTAGAATCTATTGTCAATTACTCGACTTTTGGAAATGGTTATAGGCTAAATTGCTTTTAAAAATAATATTCTTGTTTTTCTCATCATTTATGGGAAGATGAGATATAGATATTAACAATTTGGAATGAATGTAGATGATGATACATCCTATTTGGGAGGCCGGCCCCAACAAAATTGTTTCAGCCCCACAAAGTTTTTTTAATTCTCAAATGAGCATTCAAATTGAACCCAAGTTTACTCTCCACGTTTTGATCAAATGACATATCTCCACATCAAATAAAATGTGGATCAAATCAAACATTGAAATTACGAAGTTTTTTCCCCTTTTCCATTCTTTAGCAATGTTGTTGGAGCCAAGAAAAATGTAAATTTGAACGTAAACAAAAGTTTTGGGACTAATAATACATTGCAAATGAAGGCAATGACAAATTAGCCAAGAAAAGTCTTGGATTCTACAAATGTTCTCCATATGAATACTCTTCAAATAATCTTCAATTGACATCATTCAAAATATTATTCAAAGTTATCTCTACTTAAATAAAAAATTATATTAAACATATATGAGAAAACATATCTTTCAAGAAAACACATGGAAAACAACTAATCTGTCTAAAAGTTGATTAGCATCCTACAAGCAAAATTGCCCAATTATTCAATGCTCTTTGCAATGCAGTCTATAGACATCTTTCTGCACAAAACATTTATATGCAGTTTGCATATAACCACAATGGAGAAATTAACTTAGATGCATAAACACAAATCAAAAATCAGCTACGTTTAGTTTTGTGGCCAATTAGCCATACAAGATCACTAGCTAGTAATTAGGCATGCATATACAACATTGAACAATATATAATTTGTGATACAGATAAAACACAACAAACTATTGTAATAGAACACCCAGATCAGAAATTATCTAGAAATTAACCCAAAACAGCAACAAGAAGCAAAAACTACACCCAGCTAGAAGTTAAGAATTAAACACACTAGTAATTTTTCAACTTGATCTCCATATGCATGTGTAGATCAACAACTTGGATCAAATCCTCAATAGAAAATAAATCAAATCCTAACCCTAAAATCTTATAAAATCAACGAAGCAAATCAAATCCTGTGAAACCTGCATAATCCAGTGAGCCATTTCCAATCAAAATTACCCAATAAAACTCCACCATTTCCAAACAAATAAGAACACCTAAGAGCGAAAACAAACGAAACTCAATAAATACCAAGAATCTGGCAATGTGTCTCAAAAAATCGAATATGATATGCATACAAAGATAAAGCAATAGTTATTGAATCATCCATACTTTTTGTGACAGCAAGAATGAGTTGCGAGGGAGAGACTGAGAGAGTGAGAGATGCGGGGGAGAGTAAGAGCTTCGTGTGAGCTGCGAGGGAGAAACCAAATATGCATTCAACTATTTAGGCTCTATACAAGAAAAATCATAAAACCAAAAATAAGTAATGTATAACTGCATGATTAAATACAATAAGAATCAATGAATTCAAAATATAGTTGGAGCAATCTTGGTGATCTGAAAACGCAATCCTGATTGATCTGTTTTGGTGCTGGAATCTTAGTAAGTTTGTCTCTTCATTCCCCCTCAAGCTCAAGGCAGGATTGGCTTGACAAGAGCTTGCTTCAATTTGGTTCAAACATTGGATGGCACAAAAGCTTTTTAAAGATATCTGCGACTAGATTATTGCCAGAAACATGTTCTAATTTGATCATACCCCTTGCAACTTGTTCTCTGACAAAGTGCACATAAATTTCTATATACTTTTTACGGTGATGAAATACTGGGTTCTTAGCCTGCTTATTGCACTAATGTTATCTGAATACAAGATTGGAGATAAAAGTTTATAACCGATACTTTTCATTAAATTCATGAACAAATCATCTCTGCAGTTGTCGAGGCTAACACATGATACTCTACTTCAATTGTTGGTCATGCTACAATGTTTTGCTTCATAACTCCTCATGAAAGCAAATTATCTCCCAAAAAGATTGCAAACCTAGTAGTAGAATGGCGATTATCTTTCAATCCAGCCCAATCGGCATCATAGAATGCATGAAAAGTTGTGACTGATGTTTGGGTGAGGTGAAAACCCAAAATTATGGTACCTTTTAAATAGCGAAAGATCTGTTTCACAGCAACAAGATGAGGTGCTCTAGGAGTTTGCATGATCTGGCACACATAGTTTGCAACAAAAGCAATATTAGGCCTTGTCAACGTTAAATATTGTAGTGTGCTACCATTCGCCGATATTCAGTTGGGTCATTTAGAACCCTTCATTCATGTGCAGATAGTAAAGCATTAACTGCTAGTGGCGTTGTCACTGGTATTGCTCCATCAAAGCCAAACTTTTGTAACAAATTTATAAGATATTTGGATTGAGATAAGGTCATGGAGTGTGATTCTTGAGTGACCTATACGCCAAGAAAAAAGTGCAAATCTCCAAGGTTTTTCATGTAATAAGTATTAGATAAATGAGGAATAATTTTCTCAATGGATGAGCTTGAAGATCATGTCAAGATTGTATCATCCACATATATGAGTAAAATCATTATTTCAGATCCTTGGTATCGAAAGAACAAAGAGGTATCACAGGGGCATCTGATGAGTGCACAAAAATGCACTCTAAATACTCTTTTAAATATTAAAAGAAATGAGAAAACAATGGATATAACTCATGTTATTAAAATTAATGGTCATTTATCTTGAGATAGATATAAGCATGATTTAATATATTGATGAGAATATAAAATGCCATATTTTCCTCTCTTAATGTTTAATACTTTATTCTTATTTGATGCCTAACTATACTCATTATTCTTATATTTTGATTTAGGACACAAATGGAGACATTAGGAGCAAATGAAGATAATTGCGGAATTTTAGACAGTTCTGACATCTTTTCGTAATATGGGCATAACTCTCTCATCCAATCTCCGATTGAGCTGATTCAAGATGATCTAGAACCACAAGAGAAATATATATAACTTTTATGTTTTGTGTTTGAAGAGATATCCACTCAATCTAAGACAAAATCGACCATCAAGTGGACGCACCTGCACTTGACGTCCTGGATATTTTTCAGCCACTTGCATCAAATCCAAATGTTATCATAATATTTTCCAGCAAGCACTCCTACACCAACTTGGAAATTCAATGATCAATTCATATGCCAGATGAAGTGCACTCAAGTTTCTTGTAGACAAATTATTTGACCACAAGATATTAAGTCATACAAGACAACTAATGGATAGAGAAGCAAAATTGAAACACTCAACCTACAAGCAAAATCTAGCTCATGCATGGTGGGAAAACAAATGATCAAAATGACAACTCACAAATCATTTGGATTCAAGAATGGCACATGGCAAAACAAGTTGAAATTGTGATGATTTTGTCATGACAACTTGCATGAAGGATGCTTATAAATAGAAGGGAGGGGTGAGTGTTCTAAGACCATGCTTAGTGTGCTTGGATGCCTTGGAAGATACATTGTTTTTGAGAGCTTGAGAAAAGAAAAGAAAAACCAAAGTAGAGAGAAGAAAATAATGGTTGGCTCTTCCATATTATCCCTTAGAGAATTTTTGTTGCATATTTTCAATATGTGTAACTAATTTTCTAGTAGAGCTAGGGATGAATTTGTATATATGATGGTATTTGTAATTGTTTTTGATTCATATATGTGTTCTTCAAATATTAAACTCTTTTGTTTAGTCATTCGAAATTTATTATAAATGTTTTCGTAACCAAATAATCTTAGAATTTATTTCATTTATAGATTCAGTCATGCTTTTTTTATTAAATGCAATAATCCTTTGATTATATTTGGTTCAATTGGTTATCTATTTTAATTTAATTCTCTGCTGCAATATTGCTCTACGAGTATATTGTCGACGCTGAATTTCTTTAATATCGATAACAATTCCTGTTCTTATATTGTGACGAATGATTTTTCGAAAGATTACATTTGATTTAAATCTGGTTATTAATGTTTTATTTTCCGATTGAAAATTTGGACATAGAATTTTCAATTGAGTTATTAATGAATCGAAAATAATTAAAATACCAATTATATACAAAGGATTCCCGATGCTTTACTTTTCGCACTCATCTAAATCTTTTTGTTAATTTCGTTACTGTTCTTCAATTTCTCAATCCATCTCCCTGTGGAATCGACACCCCAAAGCTATACTGCAAACGACTGCGTTATTCTTTGGGCGTAATCAGCATCTTTGAAATCCCATTTGACATATGTAGGTACTGAACTTAAGGTATTATGCTCTTGGTGCTTGTTTTAATCCATATAGTGCTTTATGCAAATGATACACATATTCAAGATTGTTGGAATCCTCAAACCCAAGAGGTTGAGTCAAGAATAGTTTCTCTTGCAAATCTCTATCAAGAATGCATTACTCACATTGAGTTGCTTCAAAAGACATCAATGAGATAAAGCTAAAATTAGGATTAATCGAATAGTACCTCGTTTAACAACAGGGCTAAATGTTTTTTCATAATCCAGTCCTTGCAATTGATTGAATTCTCTTGCTACTAGACGTGCCTTGTATCGCTCAATATAACCATCCACTTTGGTTTTGACCTTTAACACCCATTTACTAGACACAAGTTTCATGTGTGGTGATGGAGGTACAAGTGTCCAAGTTCTATTTTCATTGAGAGCATCTATCTCCAATTGCATTGCTTGCTTCCATATCTAGTCTTTCATTGCCATTTTGTATGTTTTTGGTTTAGTTGGCATGGTTTTCAAATTTGCCAAAAAACATTGAGGCAGAGGGTGTTTTGCTGAGAAGAACACTTTTGGTCTGCTTGTGCTATCCTATGAGCGAGTAACCATATGATGAGTTCGAATAGGATCATTGCTATCCAAGTTTTATGAGGCATGGAGAGGTAATTGTTGTTCTTGATTTTCGGTTGTAAGTGCTATAAATTTAGCCACCTAATCTGCTGAAGAACATGATTTTGGTTCCATGTTTGGCATAGGAATCTGCCTTGCAATGGTGGGAGTGCTTAGTATTAGACTCTTAGGTAATACTCGAGCTTTGAACCAATGTGAATTCCTTGTAGGATGCACCTGCATAGATGTAGAAAAGGGAAAATAATTCTCGTTAAAGACAACATGTCTGGATATATACACCCTAGCTGATTCCAAATCCATACTTCTATAGCCTTTGTGATGAAGGGAGTAGCCGACAAATACACATGGAATGGATTTTGGATCTAGTTTGGATCGGCCAAAAAGAGTGAGAAAAATATAACACACACAGCCAAACACTCTTAAGATATTGTAAGAATGAGGAGTTTGAAACACTAACCCATAGGGTGACTTCCCATTTAGTGTTGGAGTTGGAAACCTGTTTAATAAAAAGGCTGCTGTGTGAAAAGCATTGGGCCATAATTTCTTTAGAAAGGGAGCATGCAACATTAAAGTTAAGGAAGTGTCTACAATATGATGATGATGCCTCCCCGTGAAACCATTTTGTTCCAGAGTTCCAGGACAAGATAATTTTTTAATGATTTCTTGAGATAAGAAGTAATTTGTGAGTGTTTGATTTACAAACTCCCGACCTCCATCGCTTCAAACAATTTTTTGGCATGTCTTGAACTTATTTTTCATTAGACTTAGAAAGTTTGGAAGTATTGAAATTATATCATATTTTCTGGACATAGGAAAAACCAAATATAATGAGAGTATTCATCCACAACAAGTAAATAAAATCGAGATCTATTTGATGAGATAATAGGTGCAGCGCCCCATACATCTATGAGAGACACTAGCAATTGGTCGGTGATCTTATAAACCATAAAAAATAGACTTCCACTTATTTTCTTACACCCCAGCAATTACACCATAAACAAATAGAGGAGCACGCACTGAATAACAATCTTAAAACACCCAACAAAATTGCAAAATAGACTTCCACTAGCCAGTCCGAACGTGAGCATCCTCCAATCTGCCGATCAGTTCGTTGCAGTTCCCAACTAGTTCGCTAGAGTTATTTTGCTGACTACTCTGTCTGCCAGATTTCTTTTATGTATATTGGTTTTTGTTCTTTTTGTCTTTCTTAATTGATTATTGGTTTTGAAAGAACTCCAATTTTGGGTGTTGAAAATATCTCATTTTCCCCCTTTTCATACATTTTCTGCATTAGCGGTAGGAGTTCGTTCAAAGGAAAGCATCGATTCATGGAAGCCTCTTATGAAAATGTGCCTCCTGCTAACATTGAGGTTTGTTATAAAGCATCAATTCGTGGAAGCCCCATATCTCAAGGCTCAAATGTTTTCCGTTGTTCTAAAAATTAAGCAATGTTCTATGCGGCACCTGCAACATAAATTAAGCAAAATTAAGCGTTCCAATGTTGGTATTGAGAATGCGATACCTACACCATAAAAGACAACTGCATTTTGTTGTTTTCTGTTGTTTTTCCATCTTGCCATGAACCAAACTCACAAAAATTAATAATCAAAAACAAAAACCAAGTTCATGAGAATTACTAATCAAAGAAGCCCAAATTGAAAAATAGAGGAAGCCCTAACCAATCGAAATACAAAGGAAGATTAGAGAAATACACTGTCGTTGTGGGTCGCTGTCGTTTGGGTGGGTTGCCCTCATGGGTCATCAATGTCCAGGTGGATTGCACGAAGGATTGATGTTCAGGAGGACTGAAATCAAAGGCAGGAAGAGTGAGTGAGGGAGTAATGATGCTTTCGATCGGGTGGAACGCGCAGCCCATCATTTTATACCAAAGTTTGCTTGTGTGTCAAGAAGTTATTGGAGGGCTGATTTTTACAAGTTATCAGACCGATTGTCCCCTAATTTATTCCTATATCCATATATAAAGTTTGAAGAAATGTTGATGCATAGGAATGATGAGAATGGAAAGGAAGTTTGGTGGACTTTCTTAAGGTGCAACTTTCACAAAACATAAGACTTTTATTTAAAGGGGGAAACAAGTGCAGTAAAGGTTGAAGAACTCTTGTGATTGGATGTCCAAGTCTTGCATGCCATTGATTTGCTGACACTTTGTTTAACACAAAAGCTATTGGAGACACAATGGAGTCCCAAAAATGAAGGGGGTATAATCCATCATTCATGAGTCCTTTAAGTATTATTTGGTTCGTATTCAGATTGATGAGAAAACCCCATGGATAGAAGACAAAAGAAAAATTATTGCCAGTCATATACTGAGAAACTAAAAGTAATTACTTCTGAAGTGCAGGAACAATAAGGGTATTGTTAAAGATAAGATTTGTATTAGGCACATATGTATTTTCAATTCCAGAAATAGAAAGGTTAGAATCATTACCAACCATAACCACATCATTTTCCTTGTATGGTAAACTACCTTATTTCTCAGTTTGAATAGGAGTCATATGTTGGTTTGCTCCTGTGTCTAGATGACAAACTTCATCAATTATTTTATTTGCTTTAACATCAAGGAAAGCTTGATATTTTTTAGCCTCTTTATCAGATGCACAACAGCTATCCACTTTATGGTTGGGTCCTTCATATCGAAAGCGCATGTGATTTAGGTTGCATGTCCACCATGAGTATTGCTACGATTTGAATTCTGTTGATCATGTCCACTACCAGGTGATACCTTTTCATAGGATTTATAATTCCCACGGCCACGAGAATTTTGGTTTCTCCTACGAGCTCAAGATGATGTACTACCACGTTGTTTAAAACTATTATTTCGAGTTGTCTTGAATGCCATCACATTATTGGAATTGGTCTAAGATGATGAGAGACGCAGATCAAAATCTCTCAATTTAATAATAACATTTTCAAGTGTTGGAAAGGTATCTCTTACATTGACAACAACCACGATTGGATCAAATTCAAGTCCTAGACCTTGTAGCAAGCAATGATGAAATCGTCATCATCCATTAGTTTCCATGCTCCACACTGAGAAAGGGCCAAAGCTTTGGCCTTGTGCAAATATTCTTCCATTGTAGAGGATCCTTTGGTGAGTGCCTGCAACTCACTTCTCATTGGTTGGACATGATCTCTTGTATGTCGACTATACAATGTCTCTAGTGCCTCCCATGCATCAACTGCAGTTTCACAGTTTATCATCTGGGAAAGTGAACTATATATCCATCCAAGAATTAGTTGATCAATGCACAGCCATGTTGCTACCACTGGGTTCGGATTGTGAACACCATGTTCATCAATAATGGTGTTAGGTGAATAGGACACTTCTTTGGTAACATAACCCAAGAGACCATGTCCATGAAAAACAGGAATTACTAGTGCTTTCCAGAGAAAATAGTTTGTGTGTGCCAATTTGGTTGAAATTTCGGGTCAATTGGCTTTGGTTGAGAATATTTTAGACGAGGAAATACTAGCCATAGGGATCAAAAAGGTTGAGGACGAAAAAATTGTGTGTAACCTTGATTGGGTCTTGATTCCATGTAAATGTGAATTGCCGTATATGGCATTGCTTGTCTATTGATCTTTAAATAAAGATTTACAAATATGCATTCAGTCGTTTAGGCTCTATACAAGGAAAGTAATAAAACAAATAATACGTAACGTATAACTGCACAATTAAATATAACTAGAATCAATAAATTTTAAATATATTTGGAGCAATCTTGTTGATTTAAAAACGATTTCCTGAATAATCTGTTTTGGTGCTGGAATCTTAATGAGTCTGTCTTTTCACTTCGAGAGAATTGAGCGGGAGAGGGTGAAATGATTTTGCGGGTATTGGTTATAGGTTTACGAGTACTACACGTTAGAAAATAAAACAGGTTGATAACGGGTATCAAAATTCGGAAGTAATTTATAGCGTATTGTTACTGGTGGGTGTATCGGTCAAGACACAGGAATAAATTATTTTAGTATCGGTACCGTTTTGAAATAATTTATACATAAATAAATAATTTATAAAAATACATATATTATATTTCTAAATAATAATCAATAGAAAAATAAATTATATATATAAATATATATGTAAATAGTCTAGTCTGCATTGGGATAAAAAAATATAAATAAATGAAAATAAAAGAGGGAAAAGGCTGAAATCCGATACGGCCAAAACACTGGCCGAAATATCAGCCAATACGGTCAGTATTTGAACTGGTACGTAATAGGCATACTACTTGTACCGCCCAACTGGCCAGTACATCATCTACCGGCCATACTAGTTGGTACAGTATTAAAAACATTACACCAGATTACTCTAGGGCATCTCTGCTTTCACTACTATAAATCTCTGTGGTTATTTTTCTTTTACAACACTTGTTTTATTGAGAGCATAGGTGTAAATGCAGTAGATTCCTTTGAGGACAACCATCTTATCCATGGCCCTTTGATATAACATCTAAAAGAGGGGGAAAACAAAGAAAGATATGTAAAGCTACAATAATAATATGTCCTAAAGTAAAGCCACAATAATAATACATACTACGTATAGACATTGTGCGTGGAAACATTCTTATATTTAATTCATGCGGCCTCTCCAATACATCCTTGTTCGGTTCAGCCGCCCAATTGCAAACGTCTTCATAAACCAACCATACTTCTTTGTGATCATGATTCACCCAAACACAGCTCCAAACACGAATCTTGTAACATCTCGACCCTAAATTCGGGATGTATTTACAAATTTATTTATTTATTTGTTTTATGTTATTGTATTATTAATATTATCTTTACATTTAAAATTCTAAATATTAATAATCTATGTTTATTACGATTACTAGTAGTCTTTTAAATATGGATTAAGTTAGGAATTTATAAGTTTTAAAATATGTAGCCGATTGGATTTGTAAAGTCTCATAGTATTTCCTTTCATAAATTCCATGCGTTAACCCCTCTAGAATTGGCAGTTTGAATAAACATCTCAACCCTGAAATCAACTCTCCCACCTTATGATCAGAAATTTAAACCCAATCGTAATCCTAGCATTTTCATTTCCTCAGTAATTAGAAAACACCTTGGATTGAATTTTAATTTCCAACTAAATGAGTCGTTCAACTTATCCATTCTCAGTTTTAGATATACAAGCAAGGGTTTCAAACTCAAACTTCAAAATAAATCCAATCAAAATTTGAATTTTGATATTCAAAATTCAAATTTTGATATCCAAAATTTTCACATAACCTAGCCCTTCATCTATAAATTTTCCACGGAAATACTATATTAAAAATCATGAAAACATAAAAAAAGTACCCTGTTTTCGGCAAGCCAGTGTCCCCAGTTTTTTGCCACCGCCAACCACTTCTGGGTAAGCAAATAGCCTCCAGCCAACACAGAAAATGCCAGCCAGCCTATTCTCGAGGAGCCCCACTCCTTTTCTAGTAAGTTTCTGGCGAAATCTCTCTCTCTCTCTCTCTCTCTCTCTCCCCTATATTTCGTTACTATGAGATCCCAGATTTACGTGTATTTTTACACGTTATTTTATTCTTGATATTAATTATTTTAATTTATTTTAATAATATTATTGGTTGTGTTTTATTTGTTTAAAAAATATATTTGAGTTATTCGTTAGTAAGTTTTAGTTTTATGTTGTTTTTATAATTAAATGTTGAGTTACGTTGTTTCTTTATTAATTTAAATGTGAGGCGATTATTTTAATGAGTGGAATTTAAATTCCTTTATTTTATTATGTGAATTTATTTGAGTGTTTTTATTTATAATATTATTTTAAGTAGTCTCGACGTTTAAATTAAATTATTCAGCTCTATGTTTTAGAATTTTTTTATTAGATCAACATTGTGAATCGAGTTGTGGGGACTGGATCTTGTTTATTTCCTTCTCTTTTTCTTTTCTTTTTTTCTTTTCTTTTTCTTTTATTTTTCCCCCAGCTTTTCCCCTAGCCCCTTCCCGCACGCGACACGCCCCTTCCTTCCTGTTTGGCCGTTCAGCCTTAGACAGCCCAGCCATCTACCGCCGCCCACTGCCCTTCACCGCCCTCACCGCCAGCCTCTTCACCCACCAGCGAGCCCACCGGTACTGGAGGTGTCACCTCCGGCCACCCCACCTCCCTTACACGGCACATACCCGAAAATGGGTTTAATAGGTTTTCACCCATTTTTCAACGCCGTCACAGGTCCCCTTGGCTTCCGACCACCACCACTAGACTCCCCACCCTCCGGCGAGCATAACCCACCATCGGTAGCCACCCCAATTTCTCTCACTCTCCTCCATCCAAAATGGGTCCCAAAACGGGTATATCCTTGCCGCGCCGTCGTCTGGCCACCATAGGCCTCACCACTGCCACCAAAAGACTCCCACTGCCTAGCCGGTCATCCCCCTAACTCAGTTTCCCCAACCGCTACCCCACCTTCCCGGTACAACCCTAAACTCGAAAATGGGTTTTCACCCATTTTGAGCCCGATCCGCCACCTTTTGGTGGTTGTGCCGCCACACCACCATCTCCATGAGATTCCTCACCTTTTAAAGAGTATTTCTCTAAATTTTGGTGTTAAACCGAGTATTTTAGCCTAACGTATCGGTGACTGCTACAAACACTGCGGATTGGCGTTTGTTCAAGGATTTGCGTTTTTACTCGCTATAAGTATTTTCCAAAAAAATTTTAAGATTTAAATATATTTTTGGCATCAACAAATATTGTGTTTGGTCATTGTTGGAAATTATCAGTGGTTGGTTATTTGGTGCATGGTCATCTACATTATATATTTACACGCATATTTATGTGTTGGAAATGAAAACTAGACTTTCATGTGTTTATGGTTTTAGGTGCATGTGTATCACGACCCCAAGCTAAGATGGGGCATTATCCTGGTGGAGCTCCTTTGGTCACTCAAGAGCGGAATATACTAAGTGACATCCCCTGGGTCGTCAACGGGCGACGACGGATCGGACGGGATGATAATGCTCTTGTGCCGACTCCGTGGCTCCTCTGCTGGTAGGAGCTAGGAGATACCTAGTCATGGTACGTGCTGGGCGCGGTTAGTTAGGCATCGCCCATTTCGAAGTCACATGCGTGGTCGTTACCTTCGGTGTGATGATGAAAGCCAGGGTGTGCGGATAGTCCCTAAGGGAGATCATGGTGCGTATGGTTAATAAAACGAATGTTTAAGCCATTTTCTGGAAAAGTGACGGGTTTTAATTATTGGTTTTACGTGGACCATTTTCTGGGAAAATGGTTCTGGTTTTAATAGATTTGTGGCCATCATTTTCTGGAAAAATGATGGGTGATTTTACTGGAGCTTTAGTTGGGCCAAAATGGGATTTTGATGTGTGTGGTTATTTTATTAATTTTGAGAATGATGATTTTAAGTCACATGCATATGATGTTCTGTTCATGCATAGTATTGTTGCATGAATGTATTTATTATCTTGAGTTTGTTTGGATTGTACTTACTTGCGATGCCATCTTGGCATCGTAGTTTTTAGATGCAGATTTTGAAAAGGCTGAGCCTGAGGAGACGGCTCTGCCGTTAATGTACTATTATTATAAATTGTTTTCTCAGAAAAATATTTTTCCCTTTCCAAAAATATATATTTGTTTAATTTGTATTTCGGATGACTGTATTAAATCTCTTGTTGGAGAATTTATATTAAAATAATTTGTAAAATATTTCTAAAAATTATGGTACTTAGTTATTGACCTAATATATCCACTGCTTTTATTTATGTATAGCACGTGTGCACACACGTTTGGCACTTGTCGTTGGGAGGTGTGACCCGTGTTGTTAACATCCCGACGCCTCGATTTCTGTGTTTATTTTAAGGGAAATTTGGGGGCGTCACACTTATCGTTTTAGTTCACTATAATTCCTTTAAATCTCTCAGCCGCGCCACTTTCTCCTATCATTAGCTCCGCTGTGGACCTCAGTCGGTCACCTAGAGTCGCCGCACCTCAGCTTTCTCCCTACGGTACGCATCACTCGAAACCCATTTTTCGTCCCTTGCATTTATTTTTCTCCGTAAGTTTCTAGTTCTAGGTTCCCATGCTTGGTATTTCATCATGTTTTTACCTCTTATTCTTTATAGCTAAGATTGCCTCTGTTACAAGCCATAGGCTTTTAAATTACAAACGCTTGGATTCGAGTCTTAAGCCTATGCGATCAAAACCCATTAAAGCTCTTAAGCCTTCTGGTCGGGAGCTAGTTGTTTTGCCTTCAACAACCATTTAGTATTTTTAGTGGTTTACGTTTCACATTAATATGTAGTTTTACAGTGCAATGGGCTTATTATTATATAAACTCATGAGGCTATAATTACCCCATTCTAGAAACATTTTTGGAGAAAATTTATAGGATAAATTTTGTAATCAAATGGCAGTAGTAAATAATAAATAAAGTTTGATTTATTTGAATATGTTAAATATATTTTAGAAAACAAGTTTTTAGTATTATTAATAGATTTAAACCAAATACGAATATCCACTTAAGTATGATTAAATTATTGTCAAGTTATAATTAGAATTCATAAGAAATTATAAATGTTAGGTACTTCTAAGTTTACTATATGAGCTAAATATTTCAGTTATATTCAATATTATTCTTGAAAGAACAGAATAACTTTTAAGAGTAAGATATTCAAAACATAAAACAATTATTAGTTTTCACGATAGGTATTATTATTTGATAAGTAGAGTAGTACAACACGTCTTTCTAGAAGTTTAGTAATGTTTTGTAATTCGTATAGGTGGCAAGTTATAAAGTGAGTATCAAGAAGCAACACATTAAGGTAAGTGAATTTGAATACAAAATTAGGATCCTCAGAATTAGATTATATTATTAGTAGAGCCAATCCTTTGATAGCTCTTTTCATATACACTTCATGTCATGCAAGCATGTCATTCACCACAACATAACACACGATTATATCATTTAGCATCATGTTTAGATTCAACGAGTTATAATTATTTATATTAATATGTAATTATGCATCTCATGTCATATAAGTCGCATAAGTTAAGTTAAGTTGAAATATAAGATTATGTCAAATTAGAGATAAATTAATCAGTTATTTAGTTAATTCAAATGACCATTCAGATGCATGTACATATGCATATGAGATCAGGGTGGTTTGCCATAGACCTAACTGTGGTCCACCATAGTACGCTAGAGTACTATCAGCGACTCCCCTTGTTGTAGCAGGACGTGAGGCTGGTGCACAACTTTACACATAGGAGTAAGTGTGTTGGCCGATCAGTTTAATTAAATGAGTTCAACTAAGTCAGTTCAGCTAAAACAATTAGTAAATTTAGTCAGATCAGTCAGTTAATTCAGATCAGTCAGTTTAAGTCAGTTAAATCAGATAGTTCAATCATACATAGCATGAGTATTAGCATGTATAATCATATTTTCAGATTTTAGGATAAATTCTATGAAAATTTCCTATAGTATTATTTTACGTTGTGATGGATTCCTTACTGAATCGTTGACTCATTTTAGTTTATTTCCTGTTTTTAAAAACCACCCAGGTGAGAAAGAAGTCTAGTGCGAGCAGACAGGCCAGAAGTAGATTGAGCAGCTAATTGAATTTTAAATTTTTTAGAAATAAGTGTATTTATGAAACAAGTTACTTTTAGTTATTTTTGTTAATGTTTTTTTTAAACACATTTTATTATAAGTTCATTTCTATGAACTAAATATTATTTTATATTTTTTTATTATTAAACCAAGAATCTTGTGTCGAATTAAAGTTTTAAAAAATTATGTGACACTCCTTAGCCTATGGGAAGAGGGTGTTACAAATCCACATCCATAGCCCATTGCGACTACTTTCCAACCAAATACAAATGAGAACCCTAAATTGTGGTTTGTTGAGTTGTCGCTTGAAGATGGAGGCAATGAGTCTTCAAGATTTTTGCATTTCTTTGACAAAGGAGTTCCACATAATTCAGGGTTCTCACCAAACGAACTGTTGACGTTAAATGTGTCAAATTGTTTATCTTCTGGTATAGGACTTGTCAAACGATTATGGGAGACATTGAAGTTTCACTAGAGGAAATTGAGTTCCATTAGTTGCAGAGGCATTGCACTAGACAACTTGTTTTGAGACAGATCCAATGCTTCTAGCCCTGCCAAGTTTGCCAACGTAAATGGGATATGTCTTATGAGAAAATTGTGGGAAAGGTTTAGCAAATTTAGTCCTTTCAGATTCCCCACATCTAGGATTCCTCCATCAAATCTATCGTTTGAGAGATCAATAAATATTAAGAAATTTGGGACACTTTCATAGTCCATCTCAGTGCCTTTGTTGATCATGCCATCTCCTAGAAGTTCCACTTGAATTAGTTATTGCTCCATGTACTCTAAGCTCTGGGCATTGACGATTTGCATGGCTTTCCAATTTTAGAAGTGTTCGGAGGGCAACTTGCTAGTAAGATCATTATTTGAGAGGTCAATGATGTATAATTTCGGGAAATTAAAATTGCTATCAGAACTTCCTAGTGTACCATAGAGTTTAGTAGATCTCAAAATAAGAACCCTCAACTCTGGAAGAATATCATGTACTTCATTGTTACCAAGATTAAAAACTTTAAGCTTGGTACAATTGGCCAATTATCTTGGTAAAGGCCCTTGTAAATCATTTTGGCGGAAATCAATCATCGACAATTTGTTTGCTTCACCGCAGATCTGAGGAATGGTTCCAGGATAGTTATTACCATATAGGTTCAATAAGAGAGAATCACTCAAGTTGCCTAAACATTGAGGAAGAAGGCCACCTAAGTTGTTGCTTGACAAATTGAGCTCAATTATTAAACTTAGATTGCAAATCCAATGTGGAATTTCTCCGATCAGACTGTTATTTGAGACCTAATAGAAAGCAATGGAAGGTGGTGAGATTTAACCACCACCTTGAAGCATGTGACCCTTGAAGCATGTTAGAATTTAACCACAAATCCTTTAGATTAATGTAGGGGAGTACAACCGGAAGTTGGTCAATGCCTAGGTGAGAAAACTATCTTGCAGATATGAACCCTAGAACTTTTCTATTCTTACATTCCCCATCCATTTTGGAACTTGGCCATGAATTTTGTTTCCACCAAGATCTAATAGTTCCAACTGATCTTGGTTCCTTAGAAACTTTGGAAACTCGTGCAAGTCACAATGAGCAGATATAACCTAATAAATTTTGGAAAAGTCGAGTTGTTACTTGGATTTGTAAGCAATGAAATATTGTTATCAGATAACTCCATTTTAAATAGCTTTATGAGTCTCAAAAACAACTCAAACTCCACTCTGCCACTCAAATGGTTTTCACCTAGCCGCAGAAGTTCAAGATTTACAAGCCTAGATATTGACTATGGAATTGAACCGTGCAAACCATTACCGTCGAGCTGTAAACAAATTAGATTGGTAAGGTTACCTAGTGAAGATGGTATTTCTCTAGAGAAATTGCATCCAAACGCATCAAAGCGAACCAAGGACTTGAGGTGATCAATCGAATCTGGTATCTAACCATAGAAGTTTGTGTATCCAAGTCTCAAAAGTTTAAGAGAGCTGGTCATGTGAAATTTTGGGATACAACCCTTGAGGTTTTCATTACCCACTATATTAAGACATTGAAGCTTAGGTAGATGGAAAATTCCCACGTGAAACTCACCATGCAGGTCACACTTGCTTAGAGATCGAGATGTTAAAGAAGATAAGTTTGCCAAGATATTGGGCCCCTACACTATTTCTTAGGAGTTCAGGTTACTTCATTGCCAACTGGTCTTTTTCTGCAGCAAACTAAGTATACGATAGATATTTTAGAGAAGAGAGGTATGCACGAGTCTAAGCCCATCCACACTCCCATGTGCACAAAGACTAAACTAGACTGTGACTCTCCTCTTCATTCTGATCCACACCTATATCGATCACTTGTAGGAGCTCTTCATTACCTTACGTTGACACGACCAGATCTCTCATATGGTGTCAACTTCGTCTCTCAGCTCATGCATGTACCTACGGAGGCTCATTTTAGTCTAGTAAGGTGAATATTACGTCATGTCAAAGGAACCATCCATCTTGGTCTTCACATTTAAGCTTCAAGCTCTCTTGATCTCTATGGTTTTTCAGACACCGACTAGGCAGGCTGTCCACTTACAAGGAGATCAACTACAGGATATTGTACCTACTTGGGTAGTAACATCATTTCTTGGTGTGCAAAAAAAATAACCTATAGTTGCTTATTCAAGCTCGGAGTCAGAGTACCGTGCACTAGCTCAAGCTGCTGTAGAAATTACACTGCTTACATTCTTACTTCGAGATCTTCGCATTCCTCTGTCGAATCCTCCAATTTTTTTCTGTGATAATTTGATGTCATTGTTTATGACTGTGAATCCAGTATTCCATGCTAGGAGTAAACATATTGAGCTCGACTACCATTACATTCGAGAACATGTTTCCCTTGGTTTACTGGTTATCAAACATATCTCTACTCATTCTCAAATCGCAGATGTGTTCACCAAGCCATGATCTCTACCAAATTTGATTCTCTTGCGTGACAAATTATGCATGCCAACCATGCACAATTTGAAGGGGGATAATAAAACAGAGGATATCAAGGAAGATTTAAAGGATGATTTGGATGATTTGAATTCAGAAGAAATTACTGGAGCTGTTGCTAAACATTCGGATGAAGTTGCTGCTAAACATACAGATAAAGATCTGCTAGCTATTACCCAAAAATTAAGGCAATCAAATTAGCATGTATTAAATTCAAATATTCTATGAATATTTTCATGATGTAAATATTGGCATATTTTACTGATGTAAACAGATTGTAGACGATATATAAATGAATACTGATCCCTCACGTTCAATGTGTGGTGAGATTTCTACATCATCTTTTCTTCTATTCTTTTTTTCTTTTTGGCATCAGAGCATAAAAATGTCTTCTGCTTTTCTGAATGTTGGAAATTTTGTCACT
This sequence comes from Platycarya strobilacea, assembly GCA_036898215.1. Classification (NCBI taxonomy): domain Eukaryota; kingdom Viridiplantae; phylum Streptophyta; class Magnoliopsida; order Fagales; family Juglandaceae; genus Platycarya; species Platycarya strobilacea. Next base: position 12,363,916 of record CM072556.1, read on the forward strand.
CTTCGACTTAAACCAGAAAACTACCCACTTTGGCATGAGCAAGTTCTTGCTCTTGCAGAAAGCCAGGAGCTCACCGAGTTCCTCAGTAGAGAGAGCTAACCTCCACTTGCTGTACTTCCAGGAATTGAAGGCTCCACTCCACTTCCCAATCCAGAATACAAGAACTGGAAAACAACAGATTGGCTTCTTCGAGGATGGATTATTGGCACCATAGCTGAGGGAGCTCTTGGTCAAGCCATTGGTCTTGACACTTATGCACAAATTTGGGCTGCGTTCAAAGAGGCCTATGTTCAAGCCTCTCAAGAGCGTCAATTCCAACTTGTTCGACATCTCACATATATGAAGAAAACCTTTGATCTTTCACTCAATGAATACCTTCGAAAATTTATGGGGGTATGCGATAGTCTTGCTGTTATTGGCCACCCTATTACTGATCATAACAAAGTTTTTTTCTCTCCTTACAGGTCTTGGTGCTCGCTATGAACCTTTCACGACCTCGATGCTCAAGCCACCCATGCCTTCTTACAATGAAGTTATTCCTCTACTACAGAGTTATGAAACTCGTCTTAGTCTCCATACCCAAGACACCATGCAGTATATGGCATTTTATACTAATAAAAATGATGGCAGATCACATCAAAAGAATCAAAAGTAGCCAGGACAATTCTCCTCTAAGGGTCGTAGTTTTGTTTCTACTTCTAAATCCACCAACAAACAATCTGGTCAAGACTCATCCTCAACACCATCTCAGCGTGAGAATTATCGTGAGATCATGTGTCAAATCTATGGAAAATGAGGACATCCTGCTATTAGGTGCTAGTATCGATTCAACCATTCGATCCAACCTGACAATCTTCCTCAGGCCTTTACAACTTTGCAACTTGACTCAATTGTGGCAAGCGAGGAATGGACTACAGACACTGGCGCGTCTGCCCATATGACTTCCCATCAAGGTAGCTTATATAATCTACATCCTTATAAAGGTGTTGATCATGTTATGCTTGGCAATGGGGGTCCCTTGACTATTACACATTAGGGATGCTATACTTAGTTCTAGTAATTCGAAAATAATGTTATATGATGTGTTTCTAGTTCTTGAGTTAGAAAGAAGTCTTCTATCTGTAGGCCAACTTACTTCTGATTATCCGGTCAATTACAAATTTTCTAACCTTGATTTTGTCATTAAGGATCAACAAACCAAGCAGGTACTGATGAAGGGAATAAAACAGGGGAACTTGTACACCATCTGTGCCTTTCCAGTAGCTTTATTTTCTACAAGATTTCGGTCTGCATCAGAAAAAACATGGCACCAATGCCTTGGAGATCCTCAAGCTTATGTGGTTGCGCATCTTTGACAATCTAGTTTAATAAAAGTTGTATGCAATAAAGCAACTTCATTGTGTGTAAGTTTCCAATTAGAAAAATTATTTTACTATTTATGATGTCTGGTTCTAAAACAAATTTTCCTTTTGTGAAAATTCGTATTGATCTCTGGGGAGCAGCCCCCCTCATGTCTTTGCATCATTTTCGATTTTATGCAGCAATTATTGATCACTTTTCAAAGTTTGTTTGGCTCATTCCATTGAAAAACAAATCTGACTTCTTTGATCAGTATATATTATTTGAAATATGTCAAACGACAATTTGATTCTTCTATTAAAATAATATAAACTGATGGTGGGGATAATTTGTTAATCAATGCTTCAATAAATATCTACAAGAAACTGGTATCATTCACCAACTTTCTTGCCTCTACACTCCTGAGTAGAATGGAACAGTTGAAAGGCGACATCGGGTAATAAGAGAACTTGGTATGACCATGTTGTTTCATGCTAATATACCAAAAAAATTTTGGATAGAAACCTTTACTACAGTAGTATTTCTATTAAATCGACAGCCTACTGCAGCCCTTCAATGGGACTCTCCATTTCATCGCCTATATGATCAATCTCTAGATTACACATCATCGCATATTTTTGGGTCACGATTCTATCCTTATTTGTGGGGAACAAAGCGTAGTAAATTTGACAGTAAATCCTTATCTTGTGTGTTTATGGATTACGGTGAAAGGCACAAAGGCTATCGGTGTTATTTGCCTACGACAAACAAATTTTACATTTCACGACATGTGGTGTTTGATGAAGAACCTTGCTTTACAAATCTTCAATTCAATCTCTTAATACATCTCCTGAGCCACACGCCATCATTTCAAGGAGTGCGCTTCATCTCTTACTTCACCAACTCCTAAGGTTTATAGTTCTTCAGAAACTATAGAGGAACCTCCCACCACAAATGTACCATTAAAGTCTCCAATGAAAATGTTGGCTGTTCTATACACAGTTCAAGTATAAATCGCAACTACTAGTAAATAGCATAGTGTGCACATATGCCATATTAGATTCCAACCATATAGATCAGTGCTATCCATACATAGATTTCATATATACGAGCACTGGATTAATTCCTACCAATCCGTCAAGTATTAGAGCAGAAGTTAACATGATGTACACAAATAACTTGAACAGGCAATATAGCAGACAACAATAATAGAATGTTCTTCACTGACATGATGCATATACCACAACCCCTTTTGTCTTCATCAAAATCCCATCACCATTTTACTCAGTCAACTTTGAGCATGTTGCACCACAAAAGCTGTGATAAAATACAACACTTTGGGCATATTACCTCTCCTGGTGAATATCGAATTAGAGTCTGGGTTGTACTTATAGCACACGATATCTATAATTTATTTTAGTTTAACATGATTGTTTTTTTTTTCTTTTCTTTAATTTTCAGTTATGTTATTGATGTGATGAGAGCTATATCAAGGAAGAATTAATTTCCATCGATGTGCCAACTCAAAACTAAAGGAAATGCCAAATCAAGCTAATGGTAATCTGAAATATGCCAAGATTTTGTACAAGCTAGAATCAAGGATCGATTTTTATTATTTATTGATGTTACATCGTAAAGTTTCCATACTTAGCATACTCTGCCTCTTGTATATAAATCAATTTTGTAGATGAATGAAAGTGTACAAAATCCAAACCAACAGCAGGTGTTGTTTCTTTATATTGTATCAAGAGAGCCAATCTCTAATGAGTACCCTTCCTAATCCTCGGCCATGTCGTCTTCTGCAACTTCTGACATCCCTATTATCACCATTAGCGTTGCCACCATCATCAAGGAAAAACTTATGCCATCAATATTTTCACAATGGAGAGCCTAGTTTGAAGCCTTACTTATTGGCTATGACCTCATGGATTTTGTTACCGGCGATTGTCAATGCCCTACTATTGATGAAGTAAATTTGGTGTGATATGCTTGGGAGGAAGGATTCGTGGTGTTGAAGGATGGCTAGGGTTTGAGAGGGGAAGCATATCGGTACAGTAAATGGATGAAATGGGGGAAGCTTCGCGAGATTAAGTCTTCAACTGAGCTTAATGGGCCATTCACCAAATGGGCCAATTTTTGTACTTGGGTTTATTCAATTGTTGTGTTAGCCTGTGTATTTGAGCATTTGAATAAGTCGGTGCATTTCATCATGCATTTCATTAATATGTGCATTTCATTGTGTAGGTGGCATCCTTAGTATAAATAACAGGATGAGGGAAAATAAGAGGTCATTCTAGAATCATTTGGACATTTGTTTCCTGGAGGAAGTCTTCCCTCTAAGCAAGATTGTGTGGCCTTAAGTGAAATAATACACGTCTCTGAGTGAAATAATACACACACACACACTCTCTCCTCACAATTAAACTGTTACAAAGTGGTCTCAGTTTAGCCTTGATCTTGCACTCATGTCTAACACTCAGTTTAAAGATTTACAAAAAGATTTTAAGTCTCTAAAGCGATTAATTGAGAGTCAATCCAAGCAACATGAATTTTCAATGCAGTGCTATGGTCGCTGAAATGCAGACTATGAGTAAACAGATGGAGTATTTGATGCAGAATTTTCTTCATTACCCAAGAACCTGCAGCAAGGCAATAATTCAAAATCAAATGAGGACCATCAGAAAAACAATAAGGAAATCATATTAACACTCAGCAATGGGAGATTCCCCCTAACACTATTCGAGTGAAATTTCCTGTATTTAATGGCTCAGATTCGCAAGGTTGGATCTATAAAGCCAACCAGTTTTCTAGATTTCATAATACTCCTGCTCAACATCAATTGAAATTATTTTCTTTTCATGTCGAGGGAAAGGCGTTGATTTAGTTACAAGATATGGATGAGTTAGGTGTGTTACCTTATTGGGAGGGATTTGTGAAAGCTTTATTATTGAGATTTGGACCTAGTAGTTATGATGATCCTATGGAACAACTAACTAGTTTAAGGCAGACTAGTTCAGTGGAGGATTATAAGGCTCAATTTGAGTTCTTATCTAATAGAGTGAAATGCCTATCTAAATCATGCAAGTTGAGTTGTTTTCTTAGTGACTTGAGGTTTGACATTTGCTTACCTATGAGAATGTTTAGTCCTAAAATACAAGTGGAGAACAATGATCTGCACAAGAAAGTATATCTTAAACTAGTCACCATAACTTATACATAAACCAATCCACTCAAATTTAACCCTACATTTTCTCAAAACAACAATCAGTCCAAAGCTATTGTCTCTATCCAAAAGATTTCACAAAATCAAATGAAGGAGAGAAGATCCAAGGGCCTATGTTATCACTATGATTCTAATTGGAATCCTAGCCATAAGTGCCAAAGTCTTAAGTTGTACCTTATTGAAGAAATTGAAGATGATCAAGAAGTTCCTAAGCCTACTCTTGTAGTGATTTTGGATCTTGAATCACTTATTTATTTTTCTGATGATGTTAAAAGTCCAATAATATCCCTGCATACTATATCAAGCTGTATGAACCTAAGAACATTGAGAGTTGTTGGCAAGATTGGTTCTCAGTGTGCAACTATTCTGATTAACTCATGTAGTACACATAATTTTGTTGATCCAACTGTGTTATCTTGGATTCCTTTGTCTATAAATGAGTATGAGAAACTTCGTGTGAAGGTGGCCAATGGAGAACAAGTTGACAGTCCACGCCATATTATGGGGTTAATCTTAGTATCCTGGGACATTTGTTCAGTGTGGACATATATGCATTGATCTTGGCCGGATGTGATATTGTTTTGGGAGTTTAGTGGTTGCAAGGTATAGATTCCATTCTCTAGAACTTTAAACAACTTTTAATGCAATTTCAGTATCAGTCTGAGTTGGTGACATTGTGGGGCCGTAATAGTGACTTATTGATTGAAGAAGGTCACTTAAATAAGTCTAATAAGCTGAAAGATAGGGGCATTGTTTTACAATTGATTGAATACAGTCCTAGCAACTCAAAGTCACCTATACCACTTGCCATACAATCCTTTTTAAACCTTTACCAAAATATTTTTGTCACTCCCACTACCTTACCTCCTTCAAGATCCCATGACCATAGTATTCCTCTCTAACTAAATAGTAAACTTATATCAGTCAGGCCATATAGATATCCGTATTTTCATAAGGATGAAATTGAAAAGATAGTTAAAGAGTTGCTGGAAACTAGAGTTGTTAGGCCCAGTCAAAGTCCATATTCCTCACCTATGCTATTGGTGAGGAAAGCTGATGACTCTTGGCGCCTATGTGTGGATTATAGAGCCCTGAATAATGTCACTATCAAAGATAAATTTCTTATTCCTGTAGCAAAGGAATTGATGGATGAGTTGTATGATGTTAAAGGGTTCTCTAAACTCGATTTAAGATCAGGTTACCATCAAATTAGGGCCAGGATTGAAGATATCCCTTAAAGAGAGTTTAGAACACATAATGGACACTATGAATTTTTGGTTATGCCATTCGGCTTAACCAATACTCTGTCTACATTTTAAAGTCTTATGAATAATTAGATTTTCAGACCTCATCTCAAAAAGTTTATCTTAGTTTTCTTTGATGACATCTTAATTTGCAGCAAAGTTGTGGTTGAGCACGTGGAACATCTTAAGGTGGTTTTTGATATTTTGAGGCAAAATCAGCTCTTTGCCAAGTTGAGTAAATGTAGTTTTGGATGTCCAGAAATTTCATATTTGGGGCATCACATTTCTGGTCATGGAGTTAGAGCTGAACTTGAGAAGATTAAAGTAATGTTGGATTGGCCTACTCCTAGATCCTTGAAGGCACTAAGAGGTTTTTTGGGCCTCACTAGTTATTACAAAAGGTTTGTGAAGGATTATGGATGTATTGCTACCAAATTAACCAATTTGCTTAGAAAATGATGCATTTGTTTGGGATAATGCAGCACAAGCTGCATTTGATCAGTTAAAGAGGGCTATGACTAAACCCCCTATATTAGCTTTGGCTAATTTTTAAGCTCTTTTTGTGATTGAGTGTGATGCTTTGGGAGAGGCCATAGGAGTTGTTTTAATGCAAGGGGCAAACCTTTAGCATTTTTCAATCAAGCTCTTAAAGGTCGTGCATTGATATGTCCACGTATGAGAAAGAACTCATTACACTTGTCTCTTTAGTGCAAAAGTGCCTACACTATTTGTTGGGTGACGCCAGACAGAATAGCGATTGCTGACAGCTCAGCATCATCTGTCTCGGAACCTCTACATCATTGGGCCTACCATTTGTAAATCAAAACAGATCACCAAAGTCTCAAGTTTTTACTTGAGCAAAGGGTAGGCACTGTTATGCATCAAAATGGGGTTTCAAAATTTATGGACTATGATTTTCTTATGGAATACAATGAGGAGAAGGAGAATCTAGTAGCTGATGCCTTGTCTAGATAAGGTGGTGATAAGGAAATGGTGGTGTTTATGATTTCTTCCCTTAATTGGGATTGGCTTCCTGATATCCAGGCTGCTTATGCAATTGATCCACAGGTGCAACTGACTAAACAAAATGAGGAACGGCACATTGTATTACAAGAATAGAGTGTATGTCCCCTATAACATCAATCTAATTCAAAGGCTGCTGGATTTGATGCATAGCAGTCCTTTGGGTGGTCATATGGGGTTTGACTAGACCCTATATAGATTAATAAGGAATTTTTATTGGCCTAGACAGAAATCTGTTGTTAAGGAGTTTATTCGAGAATGCACAGTTTGTCAAACTATTAAAGTGGACAACTCCTTACCGAGTGGGCTTCTTTAGCCACTCCCTGTTCCTTCTACACCATAGTTTGAGATTACTATGGATTTTATTGATAGATTACCCAAATTAGGGGGGTTTAATTCTCTATGGGTGGTGGTGGACAAATTTATTAAGTATGCCCATTTTTTCCCACTTTCTCATCCTTATACAACTAAATCAATGGCTCAGTTGTTTTTAAAACATGTTTTTAAGCTTCATTGTATACCCCACTCCATAGTCTCAGATAGAAACTCAAATTTTACTAGTCATTGTTGGAAGGAATTGTTTAACTTGTAGGGACTTCAATTGGCCTTTACCACTGCTTACCATCCCCAAACGGATGGTTAAACAGAGACTGTCAATAAGTAGATTGAGAACTATCTTCGTAGCTATGTGGGGGATAAGCCTAAAGATTGGTCAGCGTGGGTACCACTGGCTGAATGGTGCTATAATTCTACACTACATGCTTTCACAAAAGTGACTCCATTTCAAGCTCTATATGGGTACAAGCCACCTAGACTGCTTAGTTATACAGTGGGCACAACCAAAGTCCAAAAGGTGGAGGATACCTCCAACAAAGAAACCAACTTTGGTACTTTTGAGGCATAATATCGTACGAACACAAGGAAGAAATGAGTTAACTTTCCAGGTGGGAGATTGGGTATACCTAAAGTTATAGCTTTATTGCAAGCTTCCATTAGCCACTACTAGAATTTGAAGCTTTCCACATGCTTCTTTGGGTCATACCAAATTATCCAACGTGTTGGTGAGGTTTCCTATCATCTTCAATTACCATCAACATCTCAAATACACGATGTATTTCATGTCTCTCAACTGAAGTGGAAACTGGGTCAATTGCATGTACCCTTACCGATGCTTCCCCCAGTGGATAAAAATGGTATTAGAAGGGAAGGTATTTGTGATATGCTTGGGAGTAAGGATTCGTGCTGTTGAAGGACAGCTAGGGTTTGAGAGGGGAAACATATTAACAGAGCAAATGGGTGAAATGGAAGAAGTTTCGCAAGATTAAATCTTCAACTGGGCTTAGTGGGCCATTCACCAAATGGGCTAGCTTTTGTACTTGGGTTTATTTAACTGTTGTGTTAGCCCATGTATTTGGGCATTTGAATAAGTCGGTGCATTTCATTTAGTCGATGCATTTTATCATTCATTTCATTTCTCTGTGCATTTCATTGAGTTGGTGGCATCCTTAGTATAAATAACGGGATGGGGGGAAATCATAGATCATTTTGGAATCATTTGGACAATTGTTTCCTAGATAAAGTCTTCCCTCTAAGCAAGACTATGTGGCCCTAAGTGAATTAATACATGTCTCTAAGTATTCATCCACTCACTCTCTCTTTCCGTAATTAAACTGTTACATTTGGCCACTTCCAAATCAGCAAATTCTCACTAGATTTGTCAAGAAAAATTGATCCTCTATGCCCTATTAGCCTCCACCTCCACTACAATCATGTCGCTGCTTGCTTCCTGTAAAATATTTGAAGAAGCATGGACAAAACTCTCTCATCTTTATGTAGGGAAGTCTCACACCCATGTGATGCAGTTGAAGGAGGATCTCACACTCAATAGTCGTGGAAATTGGACTGTCACGAGTTTCTCTAGGGGGTCAAACTCATCAGGGATGAACTGGCCATAATTGATTATCCTATCTTTGATGATGACTTGACCCTTTACATCCTTAATGTATTGGGTCCTGAGTATAGGGAGATTGCTGCTCCCATACAAGCTCGAGAAAAACCTCTTTGGCTTGAGGAACTCTGCGATTTGTTGGTTGGACACGAGAATTACCTCTGTTGTTTGGAACAACAAGTTGCGCAACCTCTAGTTGCAATTGGAAATTGTAGCCATCACAAAGTAGGCTCATCTGGTTCAAATGGATAGCGCAAGGGCCAAACTGGTTCGGGCCATGGCAACAACAAACGCTCCAATAATGGTTCGAGCTTCTACAAATTTAAGCCCAAATGCCATTTGTGTGATCAATTGGGCCACATCGCAAAAAATTGTCTGAAGCATGCTTCCAGCAATCTTTATGCAAACTGTGTTGCCTCCTCTAAAAACAAAGATTAGAAATAATTAGTTGATTCGGTGGCATCACATAATATGACCACTGATCTCTTGAATCTCTCATTTCACTTTGAATATGACAGTATTGATGAAGTTGTGATTGGTGATGGATCAGGTTTGCCTGTATCTCATATTGGGTCATTAACATTTACATCCTCCAATTGTATTTTTTATTTGCGAGATACTCTATGTGTTCCCACCATTAAAAACAAATATGATCTCTTTTCATCATTTTACAAAATAAAATAATGTGTATTTGGACTTTCACCCTTCTCATTTTTTTGTAAAGGATCGGATCACAGGGGCGATACTACTCAAAGGAGGATGTGAGGATGGTGTGTACCCTTTGTTCGGAGATCATGGCTACAGTCTGAAAACCTACAATTGCTTATGTTCATGAACGTACTATGGCAGATGGAGGGCACAAGCGTCTTGAACACTCTTCTTCAAAAATTGTCCAAAATCTTATTCGCACATTTTCTTTACCTATTAATAAAAATATGGCCATTCATCTCTTTGTGCCTCATGCTCTCAAAATAAACCTCATCGGCAAATATTCCAATCTCATGGTTTAAATAGCATGACACCAAGGGAATGAATTCACACAGATGTTTGGGCTCCATCTAATGATATTGGTGTTGATGGTTCAAAATACTACATTATTTTTGTGGGCCATTATACCAAATATATATGGCTTTATCCTATGTCGCATAAATCAAGTGTTCAAACTATATTCCCTCAATTTTGAAATCTTGTAGAAAATGGATTCGACACTAAAATCACAAGCCAATATTGATAACAAGGGTGAATATGGTACTTTTAAAACTTATTTATCTGTTCATGGGGCATTGGTCATTACACCATTGCTCCCCACACCCTACAACAAAATGGCATGTCTGAAATATAACATCAACATCTTGTTGAAATAGGCCTTACTCTTCTCACAGATGCTCATATGCCTCTTTCCTATTAGCCTTGTGCTTTCCAAATCGCAACATACTTAATCAATCGAATGCCAACATCAATCATGAACAATAAAACTCCCTTTGAGATGCTCTTTCATCAGATTCCCAATTACAAGAAATTGAAACAATTCGGGTGCCTTTGTTATCCCTTAACTCACCCCCACAACAAGCATAAACTCCAGCCCAAATCAATGCCGTGTGTTTTTTTGGGCTATTCTTTGACCCAAAATGCTTACCTATGCCTTGAGTCCACAACCCAACGACTCTATCATTCCAGGCACGTGCTCTTTGATGAGAAAACATTTGCCTTTGCTCGACCTAACTCATCAAAAATCCCTAAAATCGACTCAAGCACAATGGACAAGGCACAATCTGTCATTTTCTCTCTACCAACGTTACCTCATGAACCTTTGATGGTGCCTCTCATCTTAGCACAGGGTACAACCACTCCTCCATTGCCTCTAGTGGATTCACCTCCGACCTTGGCTCCTCCACAGGTAAGTCAGCCTCCTTCTCGTCCTTTAAATCCATCCAAAACTCAAATAGAAACCCAAAGTGCAAGTCATGTCTCAGAGTTACCCAATCACACTGAATCTCGCATGCACAATACGGTCATCAAATCAATGAACAATATCTATAAACCCAAAAAATTGTTCCTGGTCACCAAGCATCCCATACCCCCATCTTTGGAACCAACTATTGTGAATCAAGCCCTCTCTAACCCTAGATGGTATGATGCAATGTCATCTAAGCTCATGGCTCTTATGCACCATGATACTTGGCAGCTGGTACCACCTCCATAGAAATGCAATATTATTGGATGCAAATGGATTTTTCGAGTGAAACAACTTGCAGATGGATCGATTGATAGGTTTAAAGCCAGATTAGTGGCCAAGGATTTTAAATCAAAGACCTGAATTGGACTACACTCAAACCTTTAGTCTTGTAGTCAAACAAGTGACTAATCGAATAGTGTTATTCATTGCTGTAATGCAAGACTGGCCGCTAAGATAATTAGACGTTAATAATGCTTTTCTACATGGCCATCTTACAGATGAGGTATACATGACACAACCTCTAGATTTTCGTGGTCCATCAAAACTTGATCATGTTTGCTGTCTTAGAAGAGGTATATATGGTCTCAAACATGCACCACGTGCCTAGTACTTTGCTCTCAAACAAGCCCTACTACAATTTGGTTTTGTTAATACCAAGTTTGATTCATCACTATTTGTGTATACTGCTGGGTCGATTATTGCCTATTTTTTGTATATTTTGATGACTTGATTATTACTGACAATAACTCTATTATTTTGTTGCAAGCATCATAAAAAAGTTTGGGGAAATTTTTTTTCTCAAAGACTTGGGACCTCTGTATTCTTTCCTTGGAATTGAGGTAATTCCTACAAAAAATGGGTTGTTTCTCACTCAACACAAGTACATTAGAGACTTCTTGGCTAGTACAAGCAGGAATGGTGCCAAGGATGTCACTACTCCTTTGTCAACTTCATTCTCCTTAAAATTAGATGATGGATCAGCGACTGTTGATTCAATAGTATATTGTCACTACTCCTTTGTCAACACAAGTACAATACCTCTCACTCACTAGACCTGACATCAGCTTCGCAGTGAACAAACTCTCACACTTCATGCACTATCCAAAGTTGAATCATTGGACTGGCACAAAAAGGTTGCTGCATTACCTTAAGAACACAATTTTTTATGGTATCAATATTCAGAAATCCATTAGCCCATCTCTTATATGCTATTCCGATGTGGATTGGGCGGGAAATTTGGATTACAGGAGATCTACATCAATGCATTTAATTATGCTTGGTTAAAATCCCATCTCATGGAGTTTTGAAGAGCAATGTGCCATTGCAAGATAATCTATAGAGGCCAAATGCTGAGCTCTTGCAACCGCGGCATCTTAAACCATGTGGATCCTCACTTTTCAGTGAAATGAAGTTCTTGCTTCCGAAACTACCAATGCTTCTATGTGACAATCTTGGTGTAACTCATCTTAGCTTCAACCCAGTCCATCATTCAAGATGAAGTACATTCAAATCAATTTACATTTTGTTCGGGACTTGGTTCACAAAAATGCACTCAATGTTCGACATGTTCATACAAATGACCAGTTTGCAGATTTACTCACAAAACCACTCTTAAGACAATGCATAGATTATCTAAGGAACGAGAGTGGCCTCACCAATGGAAGCCTGTTCTTGCGGGAGTGTATCAAGAAAGAATCAATTTCCATCAATGTGCCAATTCAAAGCAAAAGGAAACGCCAAATCAAGCTAACGGCAATCTAAAATATGCCAAGATATTTGTACATGCTAGAATCAAGGATCAGTTGTTATTATTTATTGATTTTACGTTGTAAAGTTTCCATATTTAGCATACTCGGTCTCTTGTATATAAATCAATTTTGTAGATCAATGAAAGTGTGCAAAATCCAAACCAACAGCAGATGTTATTTCTTTATAAGTTATTATTGAGAAATATTCAATATTGCAAACGACATCAGTGGCCTCAAAGTAAGTTGTAAATTTGAAAAAAGGTTTGGTTTATTATTAAAAGTGAGTAACTTAGCATACCGACAGTTAAGTTAATGATGAACTTATAATAATTGAGGTTTACAATTTACAAGAGATAGAGTAACAGCCACGAATATTGTCTGGAAATTGAGACCGACCAATCACCTGGCTCAGATGTTGCAGCCACAGGGCATGGAGCTAATTATGGATGGTTGTGGAAGAGGTTGCATATACCCAATCCCAGTTGACACTATATATGTGCATTGTAGCAAAGCTCACAAATCTAACACCACCACACACCTCATGCGCATAAATTTATTTATTAGCAAGTTGATTGAGAATGAATATGGCAAAAGTAGAACTATGGATTTTGCATGGTCTGCCGTGTGGCACTGTCATCCGTAGTACTAGAATTTGACATTGATAACAGGGGGTTTTGTGTCGTAGTTTATGTGATGTTGCAAGCATTGATAACTGAATTTGACATTCATAGTAGAACTATTGAAACTCATGTAAGTTAAGTCATTATCTTGCTGTAGACAGAAATTTTGTAATCATGCGTCAAATTTGTCCTTTACTTGGATGCGCATCAAGGTTTTGATACTTATTATCATTTAAGTAGTATGTAAAACTTCGATTCATGCTAAAAGTATAAATAAATGGTACATTTAGTACACAAGAAAACTGACATAAGAAGAAAAAAATAAATACTAGTCAAAAAGATAAAATCTAAGATTGTTGGACTTGAATTTGATTTTTTATTTGATTTTTTTAATTGCCTAAATTTTAGGAGAAAGTACATGTGATTATTTTTCAGAATCATGCATGGCATCAACCCAATCATAATCGTCTGTAGTTGATGATTTTGTATTCGAAACATCACTTAAGTTAATAGTACCAACAAAAATTTAGTTTTCTTCCCCAATTTAATGAATCAAGTAACAAAGATGTTGTGAAACATTAATGAATTTCATAACTTGTTATAGCTTTTTTAGGTGTTTTTGTTGTAGGGGTATGAGCTCATTGAGTAAGTCCAAATATCTGTGAATGAAGTGCAGTTCTCCAGATTACCAGACTACTACTATTTATCTTGTCTTAGATATGTGTTTGAAATTCTCTCCTTGTATATTGAACTCAAGTGTAGAGTGGAACGGAAATACACCAGAGCAGGGCATCTCTGTTTTCACTACCATAAATATTTGTGGTTAATATTCTTTAACTGCACTTGTTTTATTGAGAGCATGGGTGCAAATATAACGGATTCTTTTCATGAGTACAAACATCCTACAAATCTAAAAGAGAAAAAAAAAAACAGAAAAAGAAAAGTAAAGCCACAATATTAGCACGTACTACAGACATTGTGTATGGAAACAATTTATATTTAATTTCTACGGCCCCCCCAAGTCACCCCTCCTTGTGTCGGCTGCCCAATTGAAAACGTCTTTATAAACCAACTATACTTCTTTGTAATAACGATTTGGCCAAATACAGCTCCAAACAAGATTCCACATCCATATCCCAACGCGACTACTTTCCATCCAAATTCGAAGAACTCTGAGTTGTGGCTTGTTGAGTTGTGGCTTGAAGATGGAGGCAGAGAGTCTTCAGGACTCCCACATTTCTTTGACAAAGGACCTCCGCATAATTCAGGGTTCTCACTAAACGAACTGTTGTCATTGAATGTCTCAAATTGTTTCCCTTGTGGTATAGGCCCTGTCAAGCGATTATGGGAGACATTAAAGAGTGAAAGGAAAGTGAGTTCTGCTAATTGACGAGGGATCACACCAGACAACTTGTTTTGAGACAAATCCAATGATTCTAGCCCCTTCAAGTTTGCCAATGTAAATGGGATAGCACCTGTGAGAAAGTTGTGGGAAAGGTTTAGCGAATAAAGTCCTTTTAAATTCCCCACCACTTCTGGGATTTCTCCTTCAAATTTGTTGTTCGAGAGATCAATAGCGATTAAGATATTAGGGACTTTCTCGTATATCGTTTCAATGCCTTTGTTGATCATTATCATTGAGTAAGGGAAGGAAAAGATGCTATCTCCTTCAAGTGTCGCTTGAGTTTGATTTTCCTCCATGTACTTTAACCTCTTGGCATCGGTTTGCATGGCTTTCCAATTTTGGAATTGTTCAGAAGGCAAGTTGCCAGTAAGATCATTATTTGAGAGGTCAATGATGTGCAATTTTCGGAAATTGAAATTGCTATCAGAACTTCCTATTGTACCATAGAGTTTATTAGATCTCAAATTGAGAATCCTTAACTCTGGAAGAATGCCCATCCAGGAAGGAAAAATATCATGTATCTGATTGTTACCAAGATTAACAGCTTTAAGCTTGGTACAATTGGCCAATGATCTCGGTACACGCCCCTGTAAATTATTTTGGCTGAAATCAATCATCATCAATTTGTTTGCTTCACCGCAAATCTGAGGAATGGTTCCACGAAAGTTATTATCCTGTAGGTCCAATGAGACAGAATCACTCAAGTTGCCTAAACATTGAGGAAGAAGGCCACCCAAGCTGTTGTTTGACAAATCGATATCAGTTATTAAACTTAGATTGCAAATAACATGTGGAATTTCTCCAGTCAGTCTGTTGTTGAAGATAGAATAGGAAACAATGGAAGGTGGTGGGATTGGCAGTGACCCTTGAAGCATGTTAGAATCAAGCATCAGTTCCTTTAGATTAACGTAGGGGAGCACAACCGGAAGTTGGTCGAAACCGGTGACAAAGTTGTCTTCCAGAGATAAACTCCAGAGAGTTTCTTTACTTATATTCCCCATCCAATTTGGAACTTGGCCGTGAATTTTGTTTGAACTAAGATCTAATACTTCCAACTGATCTTGGTTCCTCAGAAACTCTGGGAACTCATGCAATTCACAAGAAGCTAGACATAATATAATATATTTTGGAAAAGTCGAGTTGGTACTCGGATGTGAAAGCAACGAAATATGGTTATCAGATAACTCCAATCTAACTAGCTTTCTGAGTCTCAGAAACAGCTCTAACTCCACCCTACCACTCAAATAGTTATCACCTAATAGCAGAAGTTCAAGATTGGTGAGGTTACCTAGTGACGATGGTATTTCTCCCGAGAAATTGCAATAAGACACATCAAAATGAACCAAGGACTTGAGGTGATCAATCGAATCCGGTATCTCACCAAAGAAGCTCGTGTCTCCAAGACTCAAAAATTTAAGGGGGCTAGTTCTGTGAAATTCTGGGATACAACCCTTGAGGTTTTCATTGTATGCTATATCAAGACGCTGAAGCTTAGGTAGATGGAAAATTCTCATGGGAAACTCACCATGCAGATCACAATTTCTCAGAGATAGAGATGTTAAAGAAGATAAGTTTGCCAAGATATTTGGTACTTTGGATGATATAACAACACAACCAAGATGTAGTACTTCCAAGTTTGTGAGGTTTTGAGCTATAACTGTTAGGCCATTTTTTTGAAGCTTCAACAACCGATTACGTGAGAGATCCAGGGAAACTAACTTGGAGAGCTCTAAGATTTCGTAAGGGATTTGGCCAGAGAATGCAGAGTAGGAGAGGTTGAGATTTGTTAGCCTTGAAAGCTGCCTAAAACTAGTTGGGAGTGGGGAACGCTTAAAGTGATTGTCGGCTAGATTAGGTTCTCGAGGTGAGCAAGGTGGAAGAGGCTGCTATTGGAGTTGAGAAAACCATAAAGACAACTACTACTGAGATGGAGGCCGATGACATGACCAGTGTCCTTATTGCACTCTACTCCCTCCCAATTGCAGCAATCTCTGCTTTTAGGTTTCCACAATGAAACCTTCGGATAAGCAAAATGATCATCGGACGCGGATTGATTGATGGTGAAGCTTTCCTTGAACTGCAACAATGCAAATCTCTCATCGTCATGGCACACTGGCTGCACACCAGAAGAAGAGGCTGCAAGTATGATATAAAACATCATCAATGAAACAAGAAAGCGCACAATCAAGATGATGAGAGAAAACGATAAACCCATTGTGTAATATCAGAAAAGAAATGGAGGAAATGAATTTTAGATGATTTCATTCACAAAGAGTAGGTGATGTATTTAAATTAGTCTTGGATGAGTTGGCTGGGACCATATATTAATGGATGATATGTACGTGATGTACTTAAAAATTCTCCTTGTATTGTAGTTTCAGACATCATTCAATCTTGATAGTTCAATAAACTCTCGCAAACGTATGATATTATTCCAATTTAGTTTCTCGCAACATAATAAATAAGCCATTATTTTCTCGCAAGACATCATCAAATATTAAACAATAACTTTTTAAAACCTTGAAAATAGTTTACACAGGAAGGCAAGAGGTGTTTCACCTCTTTGTATTGATTTCCTTAAAAAATCGATGGTGTTTGTTCATTCAAATTTATTACAGCCGTACATAGTTTGTTAAGTGACCTCTACCTGAGGATATGGTATTTTAATTATCCGAGATCTCCCATAAAAATGCTTTTCTTGATCTCTTTTTTTGGGGGATTGAGTCAAACAAATCTTCGTTTCTTGATCTTTTTGGCAGCAGCGCTGATCTGTTTTGCTTGCTTATGAAATTCTCATCTCGTAGGTTTATGCATAACCCATTTACCCATTTTCAATCTAGTTGATTAATTTGATCTGTCTTAATTCATTGTCCAGTTCTATGTAATGAAACTGCATCTTGCATATAAAATGCCATGCCACCATTCTAAATGAGCAAGAAGGTTCATTCACTTTAAGAAGAAATTATTAAGAAATTACTCTTTAAGAAGGTTCAATCTAAAAATATATATCATAATTTATTTTTGACTAATGATACTCTTCATCCATTTTTTTTTATTATTTTTCTCATCATTTTATGAAGTGGTATTTGATGATTGAAAACTATTTATTATATTTTCATTCTAATTTATTATTTAATTTCATATCATGAAATGTGAGAAAAATGTTGATAAACAAATTAAATCTTTATATTTTTAGGATTAATTGCAAACTGATCACTAATTCAAATTTTATCAATTTGTATAACTCCCTCGGTTTTTTTAACTAATTGCAATATTTATACCAAAGAGTGAAAAATTTTGCAATTCGATGGAAGAGCAATAGTAAATGGTCTTGCTAAAATCTTTTTTCAAAAAATATAATTTTACACACTTTCTAAATTTAAAGAGTGTTCGAAATTTATTATTCATAAGTAGAAAAACATTTCTCTTTCTCTATCTTTTTCTTCTCACTATTGATTAATTATGAACATTTTTTTTAAATGTGTAAAATTATATTTTTTTTAAAAGAAAATTTTAGCAAGACTATTATTAATACTCAAAAAAAATCGTTAATCATTTAACCAAGTATTTTACCAGTGATCGATAAATATTGTTAGCAAATCAAAACTTGACATTTGTTGTTCCTATTAATTATTTTCATATAAAGTCAAAAAATTTATTTGAATGAAAAAAATATTATAAAAGTATGTTTAACTTAAAATAATCGATTTAAATTATGAAAATAATTTTCAAAAAATCTATTCAACTTAAAAAACAACGACAAAATCACTTAAAAAAACAAAAAAAAAACCAAATATGTTTAGTTAACTAAAAAAAATCATAAAAATATTGTTATCTAAAAAATATGTGAAAATTCGTGTTAACTGAAAATGCTTATAAAATTAGGCTGTTTTAAAAAGGTTTAGAAAATCAGTTTAATTAATTCAATCAAAACAATCTGTGTAAATAAGAAAATTCTTTAAAAACCAATAAATATTAAAAATACAAAAACTACTTAAGTAAAGCCTAAAAAGTAATTTATAAAAATTAAATGAAAAAATAAAGAAAAAAAAAACTCTGCACTGTGGAGAAGTTTTGTGTTATATAGTTTTCTAGTTGATCGTGTATTTTAAAAAATCGATTTTTTAAGTTAAAATATTGAAAAATATGAAATAAATTCAAACTTAATAAAAAAAATCTGAGTGGGGAATAATTGTTTTTAATAGGGGTTCACAGCACAAAACTTACGGATTTAAATTTGATGTTAATGAATTTGAATCAAAACAGACTAATCCATTAAGTTACATTTTAACTTAAATAATTTTATTATTATTTATAAAATTTTAATCTCAATTAATTACACTCAATATCTAAACAACGTCTAAATCTTAAAGAGATACATGATTTCCCTTACATATCTGTCTCTTTCTCCTTTTTTAGAGACTCTATAAATCATTTCTTTATATATCATAAATTGTTATAATTTAGAAGCAAATGAAGATTGGCCATCGAAGAAAAAAAAAATGATGATTGGGCATAACATTACGTGGTTCGTATTGGGGCGACGACCATTACTTTCACAATCATTCAATGCCATGGATCAAACGAATTGACTTTGGAAAATGAGGTAGGCATGACGACGACTATTACTTCCACGAGCATTTAATGCCATGGAAAAAACGAATTGACTTTGGAAAGGGAGGTTTTTTAAGTTGCAGTTTGGCCAATAAATTGAAGTAAAATAAATAGAAATAAAAAATAAAAATAAAATAAAATATTATTTTTTAATATTATATTTATTTTTTAATTTATAAAAATTAAATTATTTTATATATTTTATATAAAAATTAAATTTATATATTCGATTTAATATTTTATAGAAAAAAATAATATTTACAATTATAATGTGTGCAAATATAATATAATCTTTTTAAAAAAGAGTAAATATGAGATTAATATCATGAAAAAGTAATTTTTTAATAATAATTTTTTTTTCAAAAATATAATATGATACTTATATACTCAACGACTATATCTAACCTAGTCTTTTAGATAATAATTTTATCGAGCACTTTCTTATTTTATTGACCACGTTTTAACTTAAGATTTTGAAATTTTGCAATTCGTAACTATTTTCACATCAATGGTACTGTTAGCTTATAACTTGATACCTTTTGAATGACATCTTCCGGTAAATCAGCGCACATCATTTTTTACAACATATTTTACAACACAAGTCATAATGTGAGGTATTTCAATAAAATAATATTAGTTTATAAAATAATTTACAAGAATACCCTCACTTTATTATTTGTGTTGTGAAAAGTATTGTAAAACATAACGTGTGTGTATCATTCCTCTTAAAAACTAATTAATAGAGATGTTTTCTCGAAAAAACAAATTAATAGAGATGAACGATATCATCTTTATTAATTATATTTTGATTTCAACTTTAAAAAACATATTGTGCAAATATGTTTAAATAACAAATAATAATTTTAACTAAAAATAATTTTGAAAAATATATATGTGAACTTAAGAAACTGATGAGAAAAAATCACTTTAAAAAAAATAATTTTTAAACCCTTACTTTTTTTGAAAATCGGTTTAACTAGAAAAATTATAAAACCTCTTTACCTATACAAATTTAAAAATTTATTTTCAAAAATAATTATTTAAAAAACCTAGGTCGAACTTTAGCAGAATTTAAATAAAGAATTAAAAAAAAAACAGTTTAACTCAGTTAAATAATTACACAAATTTGTGTCAATAGGAAAATCCTGTATATCAATTTAAATAAAAATTAAAAAGACAAAAAAACTTCAAGTAATGCCTACAAAACACTTCCAAAATTTAGATAAATTCTAAAGTTAAAAACTATGGGTGATAAATTGTATTTTCAATTAGTGTTCATATCATGTTAAATCATGAACATTTGACTATATAAGTCAATCCAAATTCGATCTATTAAACTAAATATGTCAAACCCTAACACAATCCGTTTTAACCTGTTTGATAATTAATTAAAAATAAGTCAATAACACAACTCACTTAGATCACCTGTTTTATATAAATTGATTAAACTAACATGCATATCCTATTTGACCTTATTAACATAATTTCACTTAAAATTTAAAACTATATTTATTAATAGTCACAATATCTTAAAAAAGCTTCCTATAATTAAAAAAAATCTTATTTTTAAAATTTTAACATATAAGAAAACTAATATAATAAACCTTACGATAACAAATCTAGTATAGGTCTAAAAGTACAATCTCGATAATAAAAATATAAGCATACTAAGAAATTATAATATTACAACTCAAATTTATATAAGAAAATTATAACTTTGAAATAAAGTCTAAAAGAGTCAAAATAAGTTGATTTCGGATTAAGTGGATTAGGTTCTCTCATGAAATCTATATTCAGTTATACATGAAAAAATAGAGAGAGAAATACAATTAGCATCTAATCAGTACCTCCCAAACTTATTTAAGTTGAAGTGGGAAGACCTAAATGCTTAACAGTCTTCTCTCCCTTTATCTCATGCCAAAAAAAAGCTCCAGATCTAATTTTTGCCAAAGGCCTTCTCCTCCTTGTCCCTCTCATTCCTTTTAGTTTTACTATATTCTTCTTCCTTTAAAGTCGAACAATTCATATTTATAATTTCTCAGCAACTTTCGAGAGACATGCATAGCATAAGAAGATTCTCAAATTGCAAATTGATAGGAGAATAGTGGTGGCCACATGGTCCTCATGGACCACTCACAATTGTGCATTATCCTCATGTGCCACCCCTTCCAACAACTTTTCTCACCACACACATCGGATCATCAGCATTACCACTATCAAATTTTCCAAATCTAACTTTTGTGACTGAAAAGAGAAAGCTTGGGACCTTCATGGCTGTCACAAATTTCAAAGCTTATCAAGTTGGCTCAAATTGTAATTCATCATTTTTCATTATTGTTTTTTTTTTATTGTATAGCTTTTTTTTTTTAAATGAGTTTATATCTTGAACAGTTTGTCCATAGTGATTGAATCCTCCCTTTTTTATAAAAGGTGAAGTTGAGTTTTTGTTTAGGTAGAGTGATGTTTCTTGGACCTTTGTCTGTAAAAACTATTTGTAGTAGTGAGGTCTAGATCAGTTTAATGGTATAGTGGTGGAGCTCTAAATAGTATATATAGAGATCACATGTATATGATCATATATGTAAATTTCTCTTAAGGGAGACGCTGGAGTCGGTCCGACCGAACCCCCTACAAAAATAATCTTGGTCGTCGGCGGCTACCGTGGGCGACACCGCTCATACCATTGGGACCGGTGAGAACCGACGACCTCACCCATGCAACGGCAAGTCACGATGACCTCTAGTGTGCCCGTAGCAGTCTTAAACCCGAAATGGACCGACTCCGTCTGGACTGAGGCCGAATCCCTCTCTATTACTCACATAAAATCATCTTCATTTTATTTTTTAATTATTTTTTAATTATTTTTTTTATTATGTTTTCTACATTTTCTTTTATTATATATTTTTTTTAAAAAAATTATTATATTTTTCATTATATTTTTATTAGGGTCGTTTTTAAGTGGGGATCGATCATCGGTCACACCGATCCCCAAAATTTCTCTTCTCTTAATTAATGAATGGTGAATTTTTCCTTAGGTTCGTTTTATTTCTCCCTTTTCTAGCTTTTTGGATATAACCATGGCAATTCAGTATTTTGAAAAACCAAAAACCAAACTTTTTGTGTGTGTGAGAGACAAAAGAGAGGGGGGGGGGGGAGAGAGAGAGAGATTAGGGTTTAAAAATTCACACTCAAATTTGATAAATTAAAAAAAAAAATAGAGAGAGAAATAAGGCCACTTTGAGTAGAGAAATTATAAACTACAAATTTACACTCTAATTTGATGAGTTCTCAAATGAAAGAAGAAGAAATATGTTTGCACCTCACAACATCTTATGAATGGAAGGAGTATCTGAGGGGAATTTTCATTGCAAGGTAGGAGAAATAGAAACATTAAGAGTACAGGTTTATCCCTCTTTTCAAAATATTTACCAAACTATCATTATCTTCAAAATTGAAATGAAATATGTATTTAAGTTGAAATACCAGAATTTGGGTGGAATGGACCAAAACAGGCCATACCGAAGGAATTTGCGCCAAAATTGAATTGGTACGAATAGTTTGAGCTTGGAAGCAACTTACTATCTATTGATAGGCCATAACTAGTTAATCCGTGCCGGTTAGTAATCTGGTGTGAAAAATGCTGAACATTCATGTCGAAACAGAATCGAATAAAAACAACAGAAATTTTTTGCAGTCCCCACTGTTTGGGGGCAGCCGGGACAGCCCAAACACTGTTCAAGTGTCTGGGCTGTCTCAACTGCCCCCAAACAGTGAAAGCTGCCAATCACAGCTCTAAAAACAATGGTAGAGAGCTCCCCGATAGGGAGTATTGCATTAAATGCAATTGGATACCAACTCCATACGCAAAGTCTTAGTGTGGGTCGAGACATGCTGACAGAGGTTGCCACATTAAATGTGAAAACACACTATCCAACACAAGGAGAGACACGCTAGGCACAAGGAGAAGCATCAAAGGTACTTCTTGGCACTTCGGGAAGCTTTCTTACCTTAGGTGATTGGTAGGGTGCAAAACGCGTTATTAACGATTGTAATAATTAAGTAATTATTAGATAAAATGAAAAATAAAAAAATTGAATATTTAAATTAAAAAGTATTTGTATTTGGGATATTTAAATATTAAGATGATATGAGATCACCTTTACAATCCAAACTAGATCTTAATTACTTTTTCTCTTCCTTCAAGTGGAGAATTGGGTAGTGGTAACTATTAGCTTATTGGTTGTCCTGACAATATTTGCAGGTTCTCAACTAGAGGCTTGAGACAAACATTTAAAAGTAATAATATTTATAGTTATAGAGTATACAATTATCACGCACTTCTCTTTAAAAAAATGAATAAATATGAAACTCTTAAAAAATTAATTATTTAATTGTGCAACCATAACTCATCCATAATTATGTATTGCATTATTCAAAATTTAATATGAGATACTCTTTCTATTTTTAAATGAAAAATTATAGAGTAAATCCACACTCAAGACACTCACTCTCATAGAGTACTGTTTATGCAAACAGTACTCTAGAAGAGTAAATGCCCTGAGTGTAAATTGACTCTAGCACTACTCTTTTTAAATAGGAGAAAAGCTACTACCACGTCACTGAATTATTTCAAAAAAATCAAAACATAGAATCACTGCAACCCCGTAGCATTAACAAATTAAAGAACAAAAAAGATCATACCTATTTGGCCTCAAACAACATTGAAATGGAACGGTACAGAGATTCAACCTCTGTAATAAAAAAAGGAAAAAAGAAAAAAGAAAAAGGGAAGCATGCAGCAGCAAAAGAGAGCAAACAACGCAAAGAAAGTAGCAACAGAGAAATTAAAGCCCTGAAAAGGATTACTTGTCATTTTCACTTCTATATAATAACGGCGAACGATCACTGGATCTGGTTAGTAACTATCAATTATTTATTTTGATGTGTTTTATTTCAGTTTGATGAAAAGTTTTAATGCAGATCCCTGACTTTTCGTATTTATAGATTTGCAAAGACAAAGCTGAGGCAGAGGCATGGTTTGCAGGCCTTAAGACATTAATTTCTGCTGGACAACAGCATAGTAGACGGACTAGAAGTGATATTCCAGATGTGAGTTCCCATTCAACAAAGTTCCATATATGAGCAGTAATTTTTTTTTTTCTTCAATATGTATGTACTCTATATGTGGGAACCATTTTTTTCTTCAATATTGTAAAAAAAGAGTCTTCGTAGTTGCTTTTTTATTTATAAACCATGAAAACAAGTTGAAAGGCTTTATTTTTAGTGGTTTGAGGATGATTGATGTATAATGTTTTCTTATTCATTAATCATTGGAGTTTTGGTGTTTAATTTGAAATTTGCAAGAAATGCAGTATGGTTTCGTGAAACCTCAAGGGGAGGTCAATGCAATTTTACGCAAGAAAAATAAATTAAATCAAATTTGAACTTGTCTTTAATCTTAGTACTCCAAGCCAACTTAACTGATATTATATACTCTTTTTTTTTTTTTTATGAATGAGAAAAATTTTATTGAGACAAGTAACAAGGCAAAGCAAAGTACATAAGAAGTATACAAATACTGAACCTAATTACAACTCAGGAACTAGAAAAAATAACAAAAAAATCATGTTCACTAGTTCCATTAAAGATAATAGCTGAAGCCCACTGAAATAAGGTATTAAAGAAAAAATGTCTGGTATTATATACTGATTGACATATTAATTCTGTTTGATTATTTATTTTGCATAATATTTATGCAACAATCTTGACACGAATGTGAGGAATGTATACAACACATTGTTGGCTCAACTATTTTGAACATTTGTTTCGGGTGACATTCTGTCAGAACATCTAATTTAGTTTTTTTTTTTTTTTTTTTTTTTGTTTCTATTTTAGCTCAATAAAAATGGTGACTTTATTCAGGATGGTCGTCCTTCTGCTACAACACTAGACTTCACTTCAAATATTGCTCGAAGCAGGGCATCTCTTGAGCGGAATTCTTGTGAATCTCCATTGAATTCACCAAGTTCAGATGTGGTTTCAGTACATCCAAATATGCAACTAAAATTACAACTATAATTTATATTAAGTTACCCTTCTTACAACTCAAATATTACAACTCAAATTTATAATATTACAACTCAAATTTATATAATAAAATTATAATTTTGAAATAAAATCTAAAAGAGTCAAAACGGGTTGATTTTGGATTAAACGGATTAAGTTCTCTCATGAAATCTATATTCAGTTATACATGAGAAAATAGAGAGATAAATACAATTAACATCTAATCAGGACCTCCCAAACTTATTTAAGCTTAAGTGGGAGGACCAAAATGCTTAACAGTCTTCTCTCCTTCTATCTCATGCCAAAAAACGGCTCCAGATCTGATGTTTGTTAGAGGCCTCCTCCTCCTTGTCCCTGTCATTCTTTTTAATTCTACTTTAATTTTCTTCCTTTAAAGTCGAACAAGACTCTCAGATTGCAAATAGTTAGGAGAATAGTGGTGGTTTTCTAAAAATCATCTCTCATGGTCCTCGTGGGCCACTCACAATTCTGCATGGTCCTTGTTTGTAATATGGTAAATATTAAAGGCTTAACCGTCGATCGAAGCACTGGTTCTTGTTTGTAATGAAAGTTGAAACGGTGCCACCTCGCGTTGTTTATAAAATGTTGTATTTAATTGTACAGTTTAATTGTACAGTCTTACTATTCATCATTTTCACATATTATATACCATTTTTTTTTAGTTTAAAAGAATTAATTTTTTTTGAATTTATTCTTCTTAAACTAATTGAATTGATCTTCTACTTATTATCTATATACCAAATATTTGGTAAAATTAAAAAATTTAAAAGTATTATCACTATAAAAAAAAATTATTTACAACTAATTAATTTTAATAAAATGATTATTTATAATTAAAATTAGTTATAAATAATATTTTTATCACAATTAAAAGGTCATAAAAGTTTATTTTTTATTGTGGAATATCCAAAATTGCTTTGTGAGGATTTTATCGTGCAGGCCGCTAGAAGAATGATACATTTACAATTTTTTAAAGCTCTTAAGTTTGACCAATTTCACAATCAGCCAATGCAAACATGCTATATCATTAAAAATATTTTTTTTTGAGGTATCATTAAGAAAAAATTTACTTTACAAAATTATCCTTGATTTAATATAAGTTTTTAAAATAATTATAAGATCATACTCGCAAATTAATAATTCTTACTCATTGGGATGACCTTGGAATAGTGTGTGAGGGAGTAATTGCGATAAGGGCTAAGGTGATGGACGTCCTTCGAAGTGGCACCCCGCCTATTACTCCTCTTTCGGAGACTTAGAAGGAATTATATCATGTATGATTCCTTCAGTTGGATTCTAAATTCTTCCTATTCAAACTGAATTCCTCCCATGTGAGCTCTTACTGTATAAAGACGATAAATTTAGTAAGTTCATCATAGTTATCCTTGACACCTTGACAGTGTGATGATCAGAAGTCCTATAAACCTTTAATGCCTGGTAGGGTAACATATCACATTAAATACGGATTGATATAAATATCCAAAAATACCTACTCATTGCTCGGAGGTAATCATATTAATAGAGATATTATTGAGAAGAAACAAAACCAATAAATGATCTCATAAAATCCGGGATGTAGAGGGGAATGGTCTGCTCTCTGATAGTCCTGGATAATTACACGTGTACCTGATCAATACTTCAACTCATATAAAGGAAAGAATAGATCACTTGAAAGAGGTATGAACATCTATCAAAAGTCTTTTTCTCATTATTGTCTTTAAAGTATCCAAATTCTCTAACTAAGGCATTGAAGAGTTTTAAGGATCGAGGAACCCGACCCTCCATCTTTTCTATTGCAGATTAGAACCGGAAATAAAGGCGCAATCCAAGAGTGCAGAACACGCATCAACATTGACGCCTTCTGTGGGATCTCTTTTTGGTGTTCTCTGTAAAGCGGTCGCATTGTGATTATTAGGTAATAACTGCAACTGAAAGTATATCTCAATAGAAGAACGACTAGCCGCCTTGGAAGTAATGATAATAGAGCTCACAAGAGAAAACGAGAAGTTGCAAAAGAATAATGAAGAATTGACTGCTCGTGAAGAACCTTCCGTTAGTAAATGTGCAGAATTTCACCGAGTCAATAAGCCTAGTCATGAAGAAGTAGATGAAGAGAGACATAAAATGCAATTAGAACTCAAAGAACTGGAGGATAAGTATGTAGACATAGCCAGGTGTATAGAAGCCCTTTCCATTACTGGGCAATTACGCAACCACCTCGGTACTCCTTACAGTGCAAGTGTCATGGTAGTACCGCTACCTCCTACAAACAACATTGAAATGGAACGGTATAGAGATTCAACCTCTATAATAAAAAAAGAAAAAAGGAAAAAAGAGAAAGGGAAGCATGAAGCAGCAAAAGAGAGCAAACAACGCAAAGAAAGTAGCAATTGAGAAATTAAAGCACTAAAAGGATCAATATTTAATAGAAGTTACAATATTTAATAGATAAAACTCTACTCTCTAATACCATAGACCGGATGGAATTATTAGCTATTGGTCTCATCCGGTCCATAAATATTTCTTTTCTCTTATGTTTAGCTAATAAATGAATATTGTAAATTTAATTAATTAAGTAGAATTAAATGAGAGATATTACAGTAAAATATCATATGAAAGTAACAATATTATTTTATAAAAATATCCTCAATACATCATGTGTTTTAATGGCTATCGTGGCATGAAACACGTAATGCCTTGAGCCCTTGACCAATCATCATTTACTTCTAAATAAAAATCTAAGACTTTGAGTTCCATATTTTTTAGTAAATATGATAAACTGAAAAAGCAAATTAATATTAAGTTACGAATGAATTTACAAATACAAGAATTTAAGTGACGAATGAATTTACACATACAAGAAAAACAAATGTACTTAATATTATCTAATTAGAGTATTTTTTTTAATCCATAGAAATTCAAATACATTTCCCAAAAATAATATTCTAACAAGAGAAATGATAGAATTACAACTTATTTACAACTTTTTTTGTATTTAATTTTTTTTAATTTTTAAATTTTAATTTTATTTAGTGATTAAAGATTAAAGATGTGAATTTTAATGATTAATAATGTTTAAAAAATGCTTAAAAGAAAATGATAAAAAAATTTAAAAAAAAATCAAATACATTATAAATTATAAAATGTTATAAAACTCATTACGGATATCATTGCTCTCCCAACAACCCTTTACCCATATATAAAAAGTTTTCGTACGAGGAGGTTTGGGGCAAAATTCTCCGCTCCTTGCACGCCAATCACGCCTGACACATGATATGATAAAGAGAAATGATAGATGCTGTTATGAAATTATAAGCGGCGTACAGTCGTCTTAAAAAAAATGAATATATATGGGATCTGCGTGAAAAGGTTAACTTTTTTTCTAAAACGACTGTACGTCGTTTGTAACTCCACGACTGTACGTAGTTACCCTGTGGTAAATATTAAAGGCTTAACCGTTGATCGAAGCACTGGTTCTTGTTTGTAATGAAACGGTGCCACCTCGCGTTGTTTATAAAATGTTGTATTTAATTGTACAGTCTTACTATTCATCATTTTCACATGTTATATATCATTTTTTTTTAGTTTAAAAAATTTTCTTTTTTTGAATTTACTCTTCTTAAACTAATTGAATTGATCTTCTACTTATTATTTATATACCAAATATTTGGTAAAATTAAAAAATTTAAAATTTAAAAGTATTGTTACTATAAGAAAACTGTATATTTAAAGATAATTAATTTTAATAAAATAATTATTTATAATTAAAATTAGTTATAAATAATATGTTCGTCACAATTAAAAGTTCATAAAAATTTATTTTTTATAGTGGAATATCCAAAATTGCTTTGTGAGGATTTTAACGTGCAGGCCGCTAGAGGAATGATACATTTACAATTTTTTAAAGCTCTTAAGTTCGACCAATTTCACAATCAGCCAATACAAACATGCTATATCATTAAAAATCTTTTTTTTTTTTTTGAGGTGTCATTAAGAAAAAAATTTACTTTACAAAATTATCCTTGATTTAATATAAGTTTTTAAAATAATTATAAGATCGTACTCGCAAATTAATCATTCTTACTCGTTGGGATGACCTTGGAACAGTGAAATGACTTTGTAGTTTGTACATGTCACAAGACTCACAACACTTTCAATTAGAGTTTTTTTTTTTTTCTTGATACAACTTTCAATTAGAGTTGTGTATAGAGACCAATGATGTGTGAATAGATTTTGCGTTATTTGATCTTAAAATTATTTGATTGACTGATTTTATAGTGACATTTTCATATTGCAATTAAATCGTAATTTACTTCACAAAACAAGATGGGAGGTCCGAGGTAATTTATACAAAAAAAAGATAATTTGATTAGAATATAAGACAGTGAAAAGCGACCTAGTTAGCAAGAATAATGATAAGCTTATCACTATTTTATTATTCTTTTATTACTCATTATGTATTTATTTTTTTTAATCTTCTTTTAAGTATTTTTAACATCTTTAACCATTAAGAAAAAATTTTAAAAATATATAATTTCATTAATAATCATTTTTTTAATTATTAAATAAAAAAATTAAAAAGAATATTAGAAGAATGATAAAAGAAAGGCTATCATTATTCAGTTAGCAAAGGCCATATATTTTAAGTCAAGTCGTCTCACAAGCTTACAAAATTAACGGGGCTAATAAACTATCTTATTCTCGACGTACGCCTTACTTTATTATTTTTTTATTACTCATAATGTATTTTTTTCATATTCTTTTAAGTATTTTTAACATCATTAATCAATAAGAAAAAATTTAAAAAATATATAATTTCATTAATAATCATTTTTTTAATTATTAAATAAAAAAATTTTAAAAAATTAAAAAGAATATTAGAAGAATGATAAATGGGAGGCTATTATTATTCAGATAGCAAAGGCCATATGTTTCAAATCAAGTCGTCTCACAAGCTTACAAAATTAACGGGGCTAATAAATTGTCTTGTTCTCGACGTACGCCTACTTTATTATTCTTTTATTACTCATAACGTTTTTTTTTTTTTATCTTCTTTTAAGTATTTTTAACATCTTTAATCAATAAGAAAAAATTTAAAAAATATATAATTTCATTAATGATCATTTTTTTAATTATTAAATAAAAACATTTTAAAAAAATTAAAAAGAATATTAGAAGAATGATAAAAGGGAGGCTACCATTATTCAGTTAGCAAAGGCCATATATTTCAAGTCAAGTTGTCTCACTAGCTTACAAAATTAATGTGGCCAATAAACTATCTTGTTCTCGACATAAATCTTACTTTATTGTTCTTTTATTACTCATAATGTATTTTTTTTTATCTCCTTTTAAGTATTTTTAACATCTTTAACCATTAAGAAAAAAATTTAAAAATATATAATTTCATTAATAATCATTTTTTTAATTATTAAATAATTTTTTTAAAAAAAATTAAAAGGAATATTAGAAGAATGATAAAATGGAGGCTATCATTATTCAGTTAGCAAAGACCATATGTTTCAAGTCAGGTCGTCTCACAAGCTTACAAAATTAACGGGGCCAATAAACTATCTTGTTCTCGACGTACGCCTTACTTTATTATTCTTTTATTACTCATAATGTATTTTTTTTTGTCTTCTTTTAAGTATTTTTAACATCTTTAATCATTAAGAAAAAATTTAAAAAATATATAATTTCATTAATAATCATTTTTTTAATTATTAAATAAAACAATTTTAAAAATAAAAATAAAAAGAATATTAGAAGAATGATAAAAGGGAGGCTATCATTATTCAGTTAGCAAAGGCCATATATTTCAAGTCAAGTCGTCTCACAAGCTTCGTTCTTAATATAAGAGGTTTACAACAGAAATATTTGATTTATAAAATAAAAGGTCTTTCTTATATATCTAGATTGTCGTGCTCTTCCCTTGGACTGTCTGCTTCCTGCTGCACACTCCTATGTGGGGGAAGAAAACACACAGAAAGAAAACTAAAATGAGTCAAATACTTAGTAAATATTACTTCATACCATTTTTAATATATCAAAATAGGTTTTTCAAATAAGCAATCAACACTCAAGGATACGTACATATATACAAGACAATACATGCATCATTTTTCATAACTATAATCCTATTAAGTCCTTAATTCCTACGTGTCTGTTTACGCTACATTCTTTGCATAGAGGATCCGAAAATCTACCTTATTCTTAATAATTACTTAAGTCATTAACACACAAGGGGTCAACAACAAGCAATCATCTAATTACCAAGCAAGAACGGCAATAGCTACTACTACTAAACAGTTATCAGACAAACAAATCACTAATCAATAAACAAGAACAACAACCAACAGCTATAAATCATCAAAAGGTACTAGTAAACAATCACTCGTCCAATGCCTACATATCATGCATGCAATACCCCTCCTACATAATATGACAATTATTCCAGTTCATTCACTTTCTTTAGATTGTTGCACACTGTTACCCTTGTGTGCTAGGGTTGGTGGATCTTCCTTTAGATCTTGGATCTTCTTTTAGACCCTTGGGTCTTCTTTTGTACCCATTTTGCAATTTCATACATCACAGCATAATATCAGTTCATACAAATCATGAGTCGTTTTAGAATCGTATCAATGCATACATTTTATCATACATCCTATCCTAGCATCAATTCATGACATTCTTCCATAAAATCAATAAACAATAATATCAAGTTTCATCTTATAATTTTCAAAGAATACATACAATAGTTACTACGTTTAGGCATTCAATCATAGGTATATACTTACGTATTTGGGGTTCGATAAAAGGGGCTACCAACGATGGCCATACATACGTATATTAGCATTTTCAATCCTATTATCTTTCTTTACTAGTTTGGTAAGTTCTAAAGGTGTATGAACATAACACTTACCTAATCTTTATGCTATTTTCATATTATATAGTCCAATCACAAACACATCATATAATAGTCAACCTACAAGCATACACACAAATAACATCAATATATATATAATATAAAAAATTAAACTAAGAAGAGTCTACTCTTCGTTAGGACACTCTCCTGTTATCCCTCTGTTCCTAAGGTCCTCACTATGCTAGGACTATCGAAGACTCAATTCGAACACTAGGATACATTTCGATATCTCCATGACCTCGAAGTCCTTACTCACTACACTAAGACCATCGGAGACTCACTGCGGATACTGGGACACCTCTCGATATCCCCATGTTCTCAAAATTCTTACTTTGCTAAGACCGACCTTGAAGTCCTTACTTGGGACAGAGTACCCATTATATATGGTAATCCTATCCGGTACACGTGTCTCCAGATACACATGTACCCTATCTTCACATCACCTAAGATCAACATAGTGTATGTACTATGTTAACTGTCTGCTGGTGCAACAAACACCATACCTCGATAGCGACTTCTCTATACTGATTGGCAGGACCACTCTTACTTCTCGGCTCTCTATGAGTTCATCCAGTCACTTAACACGATAAGGTCCATCTCAAATGTACCTCCATCACGTCATATAGTTTGAGACTACTATTGAGCTATCTCGTCATCCACCACTTCACATGACATTATGCCATGTGACTCCTACGTCGACTCTCGACTTGACATGAGTACGATTCCTTACGTACTCTTATCACATACTCATTACTTCTCTGCTACATGACTCTATTGCATTGCACGTATTTCGAAATACAATACGGTTACGCAGTAAAAGTCGTAATTAGGGCTACTGGTTACATCACCACTCTGGGCCACTATTCCACAGCTTCCAATACTTCATGCGCCTTACATTCATCAATCATGCAATCATCCATCTTCGTGACATGCCTTACGGTGTATCACAACTATAGTACATGAAGTATACCCTATATGTACTACATTCCACCCACACAATATGCACGTGAGTACAGCTCACATGTATTCTCTCCACAATACGTACACCATATCACTGTACGGTGCATTGCCCTGCCATGTAGAGTACACTCTACACGTACTCTCTTCACAATAATCGCCACGACACCATAACTGCACCCAAGCGCCCCCATACTACACAACATAGTCCATAACCTTACTTCACAACATAGTTTCTAACACTTCAAAACACAACCAACCAACTTCACACAACTACCCAACGGACTCCATAACAATAATATAGTCCACAATCAAACAATTAATTATAATTACAAGAGAAAGATAGTTATACCATAGCAGGTAAACCCGTACGTTGCTCACTTCCTGGCACAGCTAGTGGCGTCGGAAGTCACTAACTTTAGCGTTAACCATTCCGTCAAAGTCAATGCCGTGACCTCAGAACGGGAATGTCTCGGGGTTCGGATCTAGGGTTTTGACTATTAAATCTGGGTCTGGCGAAGGTGGCCATCATGGTGGAGAGTTCGTTGGTGCCAGTGGAAGGGTCGTACATTGCGGCTAACGTCACGTACAATGATGACAACCACATAATGTGGCGATTTGGGCTATGATGATCAGTTTGACACGGGAAGCTAGGGAAGTACTCATTGGAAGAAGGAGAAATTCATGGTGGTGGTAGTGAGGCGGTGCAATCACTAAAAAGTGATGGATCTAACTCAAATAGTGTAACTCGTGCGTGGGAGAGTGAGAGAGAGTGTGAGGTAGTGGTGGCTCGGCTGGGCATGGGGGAGGTTGCCGGTGGGTGAGGAACACCGTGAGGGTGGTCGTGAGCCGTAGGTGACAACGGATGGTGGCGCAGCAAGGTGAGGCTGTGGGTTTCAAAACCCATTTCAGGTGGGGGAGGGATGATGGAGCTAGGGTGGCTACCAACGGTAGATTTTGTACTCCTGATGTTAGGGAAGCTAGTGGTGGTGGCGGTGAGCGAAGGTAGTGGCTCACGAAAGAGGTACAGTGGGTCAAAGTAGGAGAAACCCATTTCGGGTTTGGGGCTGTCGTGATTGACACTGCCAGCATGGGTGTACTCGCCAACGACTGGTGGTCTAGGTGTGACTGGTGGTGAGGCGTGGTGGTCAGCAGTGGTGCCGCCACGAGCTGCAAACTGAACGGGCCATAGGGGGCTGCGCGCAGGAGAGAGAAAAGAGAAAAAGAAAGGAAGTGAGAGTCCTAGGCTTCATTGGGCTATTTATAGGTCTGACACTTCAGGGTCTTCAAACAGACAAACGATGCGTTTAAAATACTGATATGAAAATATGTAAAATCAATTAAACTTAAAACACTCAAAATAATTAATTAGAATATCATTTTAATTTACTTTAGTTTATAACATAATGTTCTCCATCATTAATTAAAATGATGAAACTTACTAATTATTTAAAAAAAATAAAGTCATATATTTAAATCAGATATTTAAAGCATAGTTAAAATCGCACAATACAATAAATAACTAAAACTAGAGTAATAAAAGGATCTTGTACAATTATAATATTTTGTATCACTCCAAAATATTATATTTGTATTTTCTTATAAACCGGCTTAGGTCCAATAACACTGGAAATATTCTATATAATATTTCCAGGACATTTAAAATATTCGATAGCATTAAAATACTGGGTGTATTTTAAAATCAACGTTATCTTTTTAAAACACGCCATCGGGATCAGCATGTGCATCAAGACCTAGCATGTGCATCGAGATCTGGGACGTGTTTCGAGACTCATCTCAATCGAATGAGAAATGAACGAGTTGTCACATCATAGAAATTTGCTAAGCATTAGGGAAAATAGAGAGCTGGTGTTACACAAGGAGAGGCATGCACTCGCCGCAGGTGGTGCATCGAGGCTCTGAGACTTCAGAGGTGAAAGGGTCAACTATCTAGGACATTCTTGAGAGGCACGTGTATTCTACGTGCCTCTTTTGCTGTGCTTTTCCTTGTGTCTTTGGTCTTTCGCTGTTTTTTTTTTTTTTTTTTACTTTCGATTTGGTGTATTTGTGTTTTGGTTTGTTTTCTTGATGTTGTTGGGTAGTAATAATATGGAATAAGTTTATTCTTGGATTGTACTTCCCTCCCTTCTTTTGGAGGATGGAGGTGGTAATTCTCTCCCTCTCCTTAGTAAGTGAGATTCTTTACCTCTATTTTTATAATGTCATTTTCTCAGACAAATCATAAATCGAGATTAAAATCTCTATTGGTTTTGTCACTTGAAAGTTGTAGAAGTTAGACAATGTCTGCCACTATGTATGTAGGGATGCTACAGATCAGAAAATAGTTTGGCTTGTAAAATAAGTTTGCCTTGTAACTACTGGTCACCGTTGTAATTTCATTTATTAATGAAATATAATGCATTCTTTCTATTAAAAAAAAAAAGCTCATGACAACTCGAGCCCAATACTATGTCGGCCCAAAGACCCACGACCCAATCACATAACACTTGAAAAATCCTGGAGACTAGTCGGACTGTCTCCCCCAATAATCAGCCCTGCAATAGCATTTCAACACATCAGCAATTTATTTTACATACCATGTGCATGCGTACACCTAATTACTCAAATTGTTGTTCTTCGTGTTCCAACCCAAACTCCCTTGCCCCCTAGTCTATCTCAACCCAAATTCATCCAACCCACTCGGCCTATCTGAAAGAAATGCAGAGTGTATTCTAGCAAGTGTGTATCAGCAACATTCACGATAATAAACAAGTGCAGCTACATAGTTTTCCTAGAGATTCACAATGCGTTTGGCGACTCCACTTTCCTTTAAAAAATCACTGCATCTCACTACATCTTCTCCAATCTCTCTCTCTCTCTCTCTCTCTCTCTTGGAGACCACTATAATCTCTAAGTTACAGAGAGGATATGTATTTTTCTTAATTTATTGTACATTTGACCTGCAATGAAGCCAACAATCCTAAGCATCAATGTCATTGGGCATTTGATACAATTCCCAATAGAACTGTGGTGAGTGCTACATCCGCTCCACCACCTTGGCCGAGTTCAGGCTGAATGGTGCCAATGGACTAAACCAGCTTCGGATCTGAAAGTGATGAGCGGCGTTAAAGAGGGCGAGAGCAAGGTCTGATTTTTCGGGCAGTGGGTT
The DNA here is from genome assembly GCA_036898215.1 of Platycarya strobilacea. Lineage (NCBI taxonomy): Eukaryota > Viridiplantae > Streptophyta > Magnoliopsida > Fagales > Juglandaceae > Platycarya > Platycarya strobilacea. Next base: position 12,400,171 of record CM072556.1, read on the forward strand.
TTGACGGCAAATGAAAAATAATTCTATTTGCCATCCACATTTGTGGACTGCAATTATAGGCCATTAATAAAACGCAGTGTTTCACTAGGCCATTAAGAAAAGTTGCGTCCAACAAAGGAAATGCAAAGCAACCCTTCCAACTCCTCATCGTAGCCATTGTCCCATATGTGAAACGAAGGGTAGCCTCAAGCCTTCTGCAAAGAATCTAGCTTCAGATCCTCAACAGCTTTTACAAGCTTCTCCCTCGCATCTCCCCAATATAGTTTTATAACATTGTTTACCGGTTTCTCCCTCGCATCTACAAGCTTTTTCATAATCTTCGACTCTCTGAACTTAGTCAAAGGAACAAGAGCTAAAAGAAAATAAGTCCATATCAAATTAGATGGGATCAGTGTTTGTAGATGTAGATCATGATCATGATCATTAATTAGTATTCAATTTTTATAAAAGATAAAAAAAAAATTGAATATTAAGATGCTCACGGGCACCGAATTTGGCCTAAAGCTGATGACGAGACTCATCGAGAGAGTTGGGGTTGATGTGAATGATGTAAAGGGTACTCCTTTGTCGGTCAAATTATTTATTTCCCATTGCAGAGCTTGCTTGCTGCTTTTTGGGAAGTCCATGGGCCATGGCCACACCCTTTTTCCTATCCTTGACCATTTTTTGTTGTCTTAAAGCTACTGCTTAATTCCTCCTCTTCTTCTTCGGCTACCTCTGGCTTAGTAATGGCCTCTTAGATAAGGAAAGTCAGGTTTGGCATGTGAACATCAATTAGAAAGATAAAAGCTAAGATTTCCCAAAAAACAACTTTGATGGTTTTTGAGTTTGCTATTGCGGGATGCGTTTTTTATGCTTAGAGATTATAAAAAAAATGAGAAAGTGGTAAAGCCAATCTATAACAAAGAAGACATGCAAGACAAATCGCGATAACGATGTAAGTCGGTGAATATTCGACTTCGTACAGTGTAAGTTGGTGAAAACTAATATTGACATCAAGATTTGGTGCCGACGATGAACATTCTAAAAAGCGGAGAGGTCTCTGAAGATAGTAGAGAATTCAGACAGAGAGAGAAAATCTTTCAGATTTTGGGCTGATTTTTTATTTAGAAAAGAAGGATATTTTGGTCAAGTAAAAGATAAAATAAGGATAATTTTATTTATTTTTATATAGATTGCAAAGAAATCCATTTTAGTAAACTGTACCTAGCACGACACTTTAAATAAATGCAGCCAAAATCGAGATAATGGAAAGTCACATTTTCAATTGAGAGTGATTAATCACCTACTATCTATGTTATTGTACAACACACTTTTTCTTATGTGTACCCATCTAATTGGTGGGCTATTTTTTACCCAATAGCAACAGGGCTATCCCAAAATGTTCCTCCATAACACTTCCCCCAGCTAACTATATCTTCTCCTCCACAATAAAGATCTCCAAGTTCTCAACAAAAACTTAATTCAGATGAGCAGAAGAATCTCTAGATGCGGACTTAGTGATGGTTAAGCATTCTTGCAACAAGGCAAGTCTCTCACCATCATGCTGTAGGGACTGCAAGAAAAAGAGTCCACAAGTACTATAAGAGAAAGAGTAATACAATATACTATATTTATATTATATTTGTATTATATTATATAAGATATGACACATTTAAAAAAATAGAAAAGCAAGAAACCCATAATGTAATTCTCCAAATTTGGTGGTTATTTCCCATATGAGCGGTCTATAGAAGTTAAACTAGTAGTTTATCATGCTCTCTTATTCTCTTCTCAAGTCAAGGTCCATCATCTTTTTGCTCTAAATAATAATTAGATAAATTATTATTAATAGATACAACAATCTAAAAAGGTCTTAGTTTAGTCACATGTGAATTTAAACTACCAAGGCAAAGACTAATTAAAGTATAACTATAACTTTGTCATTAAAAAAAAAAAGTATAACTATAACTTTTTGTAACTAAGTTAAAAGAAAAACTTATTGTAACAGTTATATTACAAATTAATCAGAGTATACTCCAACTTCGTTTCTCTCAAGATAATAAATAACACATTAATGGTACCAATCATTCCAATAATGATTTTTTTAAAAGGAAAATATCAGCTTATAGTTATTTTATGACTTTATATTACTATCTTTTTATAACCAACAAATCATTCATTCAAAATAATCATCATCCATACATCAATTGGCATCAAGCCATAAAATATCATGAACAAAAGATGGAAGATAATCCCACCAAACAGAAATTTCAAAAATCCTCCAAGCATTTCTGGCCAAAGAATGCGACACAGAATTTTCCATTCGGTTGACATATTGAATCTCCACCTCTTGAAACCATGACATGAGCCTCTTTGTTTTAGCAATAACATGTCCTGCATTAGCATTAGAAACTTCTACAGCTTTTATCTCCCTGGACCACCAAAATGCAGGCACTTTCTATGATTAGTTTTGGAATCCCAAGAGGTAAACACAAATTGTTATTTTTGCAAACCCCTTAAAACTGTCAATGACTCAATCGTTGCTATCTCATCTACTTCATCTTCACTTTTGCTTACTGCCTAACCACTACACCAGTAGAATCTTGCAAAACAGCTCCTACACCAACTTTCTTGAGATGAGCAAAAATTGTCCCATCAACATTAAGCTTAAGAAAATCATCAGGAGATCTTTGCCACTACTATGAGAGTCTGAGATCCCTTGATGTTGCAACTTTGGTGTCAACAAATGCTTTAGACAAAGACAAAGCATGCTCACCAAGACAAACTCCAGCATAATGTAAAAAACATAGCAAGCATAGATTCATGTTCATTCATCACCAAGCTTCTCACCATCTCAATACAATTCAAAGCAGGATTAAAGCTGCTACATATCCTGTATAGTTGTGCAACTTTATATTAGATGGAGACTAGTTTTGCAAAATTGACATTTATTTATAATGATTGATCGTAAAATAATTAAAAAAATTAATACACATATTTAACATGATTTATTTATAATGATTGATCGTAAAGAATTAATTATTATTACTTTTAAATTATTATTAATATTATATAAAAAATATTTTCCGAACTTACAATTTTTTACATATTATCATTTAAGTTCACGTGTCAACTATTACAATCATAAAAATTAATACACATATTTAACATGATTTTTTTTTTTTTTTAAATGATTTTTTAAGAAGAAATTTGATGAGTTGGTGACGTGGCAGCAGATAAAGAAGCGCGCCAATGTCTCGACCCAGTTTCTTTTGAGCTGCAAACCGCCATCATGGCTTCATCAATCTGACCGCTTCTTCCCTCTCATTTCGCCTTTTCTTCCTCTCTCTCCCTCCCTCCCTCTCTCCCCCAATTGCATTGGATTCATGTTCCTTTTGCACAACCCAAACCGGTCAATCTCTCGGAGATTATACACCTATCTCCTGATAAAATCATGCATGAGTCATCCATTTTTTGACGGATCGACAAGATATTCCGTTTGAATCAGTCGGTGATCTTTGATATTTGAATCTCTACTGGTGGTTTCTTTTTTCCATTTGTTCCTCATTTGGCAATCTTGATTTTGAGGGTGTGGGTAATTTTGATGAGAGGCCAAAGCAGGAGAAGGAAGCATATGCATCTATGAAGACTGGAGCACGCAAGTCGCCGCCGCATTATTTCCTGATGCAGTTATCGCTTGAGCTTCGTCCTCGTAGCCTTCCTAACGGTCTTTTCAGATGGAATGGCAGATCCTGCTAGCCATGGGAAACATGAGCGAGACATTGAGCAAGTCAGTTTCCCTTCACTAGCCCCTTATTATCTTTATCTTTTTCTCAAGTCTTCTGTTTGGTTTGGAGACATTTGAGGGAGTGGTTCTCTTCCCCAATTTATTGTATCAAGTAACAAAGGTGTTGTGAAACATTAATGAATTTCATAACTTCTTGTTTTAGTTTTTTATGTGTTTTTGTTGTAGGAATGCCAATTCGTGATTGGGAAAATAGTACTCTGGATCGAATGTCTGCCATGTCGTAGTTTTTATTACCATCGAATTATGCTCATTACGGAAGATTTTGATGGTGTATGTTTGGCTTGTATAAATATGTGGTCAAAGGGATTTTAAATGAATGGCAAGACACACCCAGGATCAAATTTCTAGACGATAGTTGTTTAATACGCACAAACCAAAACGAAAGGATATTGAAAACGAAAACGCAAAAGGTAAGAGGATATGAAAAAATTGGACAGTTTCTTTCCTTAGGCAATCGAGGCAAATCACGTTGCTGCAAAGTAAATTTTTTCCAGCAAGGATTGAGTTTTGGAATATATTTTCACAAATACCTCTTAGATCTTCATACTTAAGATATGAAGATTACTCAAATTTAAGTCTGCATAGAGTATGCAGATGCATTTTTTCTTAAAATTCATTAGAACGTATAGAATTTCTCTGAATTTAACTCATCTATGGTGAATATTTTATGGTCAAAGGAAGTACAGGAACCAAGGTATAAGGATTGTATATGTAGGCCAAAGATATGTACAGTGGAATTGTTACTTTCCTAATTGTAGTACAACATTGACTATGATGCAGCCAAGAATTACAATTTATGGGGATAAAGTAATTATAACTGTGACTATAGAACCAGAGATGAAAAATGGAAGGATGAAAACCTTCTTGGATTTATAATCAGACCAAAAAGGTTAAGCCCACACATAAATGCAACGGAAAAACAATTTGGGAGAACTACCATTTGGAAATGACAACATCTCCTACTTCTGTAATGGATTAGCTCAACAGTAAAAAATACTTCTGAAATTATTATTTTACTAATGTTTTTATTTCTTTTACTTACCAAGAAAAAGAAATTATTAATAGTGTCCTATGTATGTGATCAATGACTGTATCCCATACAAATGATTTGTGTGTGTTTGATGTCCCACTACTAATTTGGCTTACAGCTTACTGTTTCACTAATCTAGAGCTAATAAGTGATTTCTGGTAGTCACAATTTTAATGAAGTGTGGGATGTCTCAGTCTTTTAACTATTTTTGTATTTTAATTTTTTTCACCTCTTTTGAAGGCGCTCATTGCTTTAAAAAAAGGTACTCGGTTAATAAAGTATAGCCGGAAAGGGAAGCCTAAGTTCTGTCTATTCCGAATCTCTACGGTGAGTATTTTCAATGCTTGTGGATGTTGTTTCATATTTTTAAAATTCTTCATTCTGGACATGATTTCCCATGCATGTATAAGCTACTTTTAGATGAAAATAAAAGTAAAAATGATAAGATTGTTATCGGAGAATCGACCCCTTCAAAAGGGGGCTGAGGGTATATTATATTATTATGTATTGGAGCAAGATGTTTGCTTGACAATGAATTAAAACATTATATATGCCAACTGCAAGTCTATGTAAAGTATTCTGTTTGTCAGATGCCATATATATGCAGAACAACAGTAGGTTTGTTGCATAGTTATACTGAGACGTGTGCATATGTTCTCTGTGCATCAGCTTCATTTCTCCAGTACTATGGATTGTCATGAGGTATCTCTCCATTGTACTGTGTATGAATGACTTCAAATTTATTTGTATTAACAGGATGAAGCAACACTTATCTGGTACTCACATGGAGAAGAAAGGAGTCTGACATTATCTTCTGTTTCACGGATTATTCCTGGACAGAGAACTGTGAGTTAAAGAGTTATATTTCGCATCAAGTGATCATATACACTCATAATTCACCAAATCATTTCTTTAGAAAATAATTCGTGGAGAATTTTGTTTCCCAAAGCTAGGATGAACTAATTTCTATGTGCAATTATTTACAGGCTGTTTTTAGACGATATTTGCGCCCTGAAAAGGATTACTTGTCATTTTCACTTCTCTATAATAATGGCGAACGATCACTGGATCTGGTTAGTAACTATCAATTATTTATTTTGATGTGTTTTATTTCAGTTTGATGAAAAGTTTTAATGCAGATCCCTGACTTTTTGTATTTATAGATTTGCAAAGACAAAGCTGAGGCAGAGGCATGGTTTGCAGGCCTTAAGACATTAATTTCTGCTGGACAACAGCATAGTAGACGGACTAGAAGTGATATTCCAGATGTGAGTTCCCATTCAACAGAGTTCCATATATGAGCAGTATTTTTTTTGCTTCAATATGTATGTACTCTATATGTCTAAACCATTTTTTCTTCAATATTGTAAAAAAAGAGTCTTCATAGTTGCTTTTTTATGTATAAACCATGAAAACAAGTTGAAAGGCTTTATTTTTAGTGGTTTGAGGATGATTGATGTATAATGTTTTCTTCTTCATTAATCATTGGAGTTTTGGTGTTTAATTTGAAATAAGTAAGAAATGCAGTATGGTTTCGTGAAACCTCAAGGGAGGTCAATGCAATTTTACGCAAGAGAGATAAATTAAATAAAATTTGAACTTGTCTTTAATCTAGTACTCCAAGCCAACTTAACTGATATTACATACTTTTTTTTTATGAATGAAAAATATTTTATTGAGACAAGTAACAAGGCAAAGCAAAGTACCCAAGAAGTATACAAATACTGAACCTAATTACAACTCAGGAACTAGAAAAAGAAACAAGAAAACCATGTTCACTAGTTCCATTAAAGATAATAGCTGAAGCCCACTGAAATAAGGTATTAAAGAAAAAAACATCTAGTATTATATACTGATTGACATATTAATTCTGTTTGATGATTTATTTTGCATAATATTTATGCAACAATCTTGACATGAATGTGAGGAAAGTATACAACACATTGTTGGCTCAACTATTTTGAACATTTGTTTCGGGTGACATTCTGTCAGAACATCTAATTTAGTTTTTTTTTTTTTTTGTTTCTATTTTAGCTCAATAAAAATGGTGACTTTATTCAGGATGGTCGTCCTTCTGCTGCAACACTAGACTTCACTTCAAATATTGCTCGAAGCAGGGCATCTCTTGAGTGGAATTCTTGTGAATCTCCATTGAATTCACCAAGCTCAGATGTGGTTTCAGTACATCCAAATATGCAACTAAGAACTAGTTCTGGAGATGGTGTCCGTTTTAGTGTTTCCAGCACTCCTAGCTGTTCTAGTGGAGGATCTGGACCAGATGACATAGAATTGTTGGGTGATATTTATGTATGGGGAGAGGTATTATGTGATGGGATTTTACCTGATGGCTCTGTGAGCCCAATTGCTTCAAAAACTGATGTGCTGACTCCTAAGTCCTTGGAGTCTAATGTTGTTCTTGATGTTCACCAGATTGCTTGTGGTGTGCGACATGTTGCCCTCGTAACAAGGCAGGGCGAGGTTTTTACCTGGGGGGAGGAATCTGGAGGAAGGCTTGGTCATGGGATTGATAAAGACTTTAGTCACCCTTGTCTTGTTGAGTTCCTAGCAGTTACTAACGTAGATTATGTTGCATGTGGAGAGTATCATACATGTGCTGTATCTACATCTGGTGATTTATTTACTTGGGGTGACGGTACTCATAATGCCGGACTTCTTGGTCATGGCACAGATGTTAGCCATTGGATACCTAAAAGGGTTACTGGCCCTTTAGAAGGACTTCAGGTTTTATCTGTTGCATGTGGCACATGGCATTCAGCATTAGCAACTTCCAATGGAAAATTGTTCACATTTGGTGATGGTACATATGGTGTTTTGGGACATGGAGACCGCAAGAGTGTTTCATATCCAAAGGAGGTCCAATCATTGAGTGGACTGAAGACTACCAAGGTTGCATGTGGAGTATGGCATACTGCAGCCATTGTAGAGGTTGTGGGCCAGTCTGGTTCAAATGTTGCATCTAAAAAGTTGTTCACCTGGGGTGATGGTGACAAACATCGTTTGGGCCATGGAAGCAAGGAAGCTTATCTTGTCCCCACCTGTGTTTCTTCACTAATTGACTATAACTTCCACCAGCTTGCATGTGGACACACACTGACGGTTGCCCTCACTACATCAGGCCACGTGTTTACTATGGGTGCCACTGTATATGGTCAGCTAGGCAATCCATGCTCTGATGGAAAGGTACCTTGCTTGGTACAAGATAAACTAGTTGGTGAATTTGTTGAAGAAATAGCTTGTGGGGCATACCATATTGCTGTCCTGACATCAAGAAGTGAAGTATACACTTGGGGTAAAGGTGCCAATGGAAGATTGGGACATGGAGACAAGGAAGACCGCAAGTATCCGACACTAGTAGAAGCCTTAAAAGACAGGCATGTAAAGAATATATATTGTGGCTCAAATTTTACTTCAAGTATATGCATCCATAAATGGGTATGTGGAGCAGACCAATCAATTTGTTCTGGTTGTCGGCAGGCATTTGGTTTTACTAGAAAGAGGCACAACTGCTATAATTGTGGGCTGGTGCATTGCCATGCTTGTAGTTCCAGAAAAGCATTGAAAGCAGCATTGGCTCCAACTCCTGGAAAACCCCATCGTGTATGTGATGCTTGCTATGCAAAACTTAAAACTACTGAGACTGGTAACACATCTAACGTGAGTAGAAAAATTACTGCCCCTCGCCGTTCTACAGATTCCAGGGAAAAATTAGATAGGGGAGAGGTGAGGTCTTCAAGGATTTTGCTATCTCCCACTTCCGAACCTGTCAAATATCTTGAGATCAAGTCAGAAAAGCCTGGAAGTAGATCTGACTCTCCTTCTATAGGCCGGGTTTCTCAAGCTCCATCACTCTTACCACTGAAAGATATCGCAATCCCAAGTTCAATCGGTGCTCTTCAAAATGCTCTAAAGCCTGTAATGCCATCATCATCTAATCCCACTATTAACTCAAGACCTTCTTCACCATATTTGAGGAAACCGAGCCCTCCACGCTCTCCCACCCCCACCTTTTCTAGGAGTATTATTGATGGTCTCAGGAAGACAAACGAACTCCTGAATCAAGAAGTGTCAAAGTTGCAAAACCAAGTACAAATTATGATCCTTTTGCAATTATAACATTTTTCTTTGCATCCTTATATTACTCTATTGGTATAAGTTGTGAGGTGGTCCCTCAGATATAGTTTTACAATTCCATCTCATAATCTCCTTACCTTCAGGTTAAATATTTGAAGCAAAAGTGTGACATGCAAGACGTGGAGCTTAAGAATTTACACAGAAATGCTAAACAAGCTGCCTCATTAGCTAAAGAGGAAGCTTCCAAGTGTAGGGTAGCAAGAGAAATTGTCAAGTCTATTGCAGAACAGGTATTTTAATTGCTGAATACCATTTCTCATTCAAATCGATGGGTATGTTCCAGGGTGGCCCAGTTGAAATTAAAAAAAGAAGTTATGAGCAATGATTCCCTATATGATGGGAAGTTAGCATATTATTGGAAACTTCAGTAAAACATGGACTTGTCTGTCTTTTCCACTTCGTACTTAACAACAGATGGAAAATTCAAGGATTGAAAAATCCTTAAAAAGGTTGAATGTTCTCTGGCTCATGTGAATATGGAAATGATTTTCTTTGTTGATAAATATATTTGATAAAAAAACTTCAAAGTTTTTCTTTTTAGCTTTTTTTTTTTTTTTATTTATTGCTAACAAGCTACAAATGAGTAAAAACTAATGAAGGGCACCAAAAGGGGTGAAGCACAAGACAAGAGTATATAAAAGAAAGGGAAAAAGGAAAAAAACAGGAGAGGAAGGAAAAGTTATAGATGTGCACAATTATTCAATACAATCAGAGACAAACTTTGTAGTCTTAATATTTTAATAACATACACAATTGGCGTTCTTATTAGCTCCCTCCCCCTATGGAATAGAGACGGTAAAAATGGAAGTGTTTGTAACACATAGCGATTGATATTATACAATCTCGAAATTCGAGAAAACAAACAATTGTAATATAGTCTAAACTGTCGGTTCAGCACTAAATAGGCTCTGGCCCAAATTTATATGTATATATAAAATCTATCAAATAAAGGTATTGCATACAGTAAGGAAATTGGCCAGGTTATTGTGCATGGTCCATTTGCAAAATCTGACTGGCATGAATCATTGTTGGTTACAGAAAACTACGGATGAGATGATAATTGCATTTTCCCTCTCATATTGATTTACTTATTACTAAAGCATTCTGCTCATGCTGCACTTCATGATTTCAGTTAAACGAGGTGATAGAGAAGGTCCCTCCATATGTTTCTGATGATGAAACATTTAAAGCAATTCATTCTCAAGTTGAAGCTTTTCTAACCACAACTGCAACATCTGATATATCTTCCTCCCTCCCCATAAGCTTAGAGTCTGACCAACAATATGCATCTCATAAAACATCCTCAGTCAATGAGCCTTCTAAAATACAAGTAAGAAGGATACAAGACAGCATAGATATTGCAAGAGGTATGGACTTGTCTCCGGGTGGGAGAAATACTCTCCAGGAGAATAACAGATCATTGACTTCTAATACAATTGGTGCTCTATCTCACCAAAGCTCAAATACTGGCTCAAGATCTGAACCTTCAACAATGAGGAAAGGAGAAAAAGAAGTTATTGAACAATTTGAACCCGGAGTCTATGTTACTGTCCTTCTGCGTCAAAATGGTGCAAAGATTTTCCACCGAGTAAGATTCAGGTACACTAGGAAATACTTCATTGAACAAACATAATGATAATAATTTACTTTTACAGAGTGTGTGAATGTTTGCCCGCATGCCTACATTCGTGCTTGTATATATTTATGCATGTTTGGTTCTCAAATGTTTCATTATTTGCATCTAGACCCTCTGTGTGTGCATGTCTCTACCATGTAAGCTAGAAATTTCTCTGCCTGGTAAGCTAGACATCCAAAACTAAAATGAACATTTTCTTTCCTGTCACGTGGACATGGTTGTCATGTATTAGGCTTTTGTTTGAGCATAGAAGTGTTGGTGTTGGGTGTGTGATCAATCCAGACATAGCTCCGTTCAGCAAGGTATTGCTCATATTTGTCTGTGCCTGTGTTTCCACCATTTGAGAAAACAAAAGGGCAAATTGCTGAAGTTAATGCGATGCATATTAATGACTTCAAACCTTTTTACAGTAAAAGAAGATTTGACGAACACCAGGCGGAGGAATGGTGGAGTAAAAACAAAGATAGAGTACTTAGGAGATACAGTCCACAAACAGCAAGCCCTGCTTTGACGGGATCATCTAGCACTTCAGCACCTGCTGATGAAGGATCATCTTTCACTCAGGCACCTGCTGATGAAGCATCATCAAGCACTTCAGCACCTGCTGATGAAAATAATGAGGCGTCAGCATCTTCCGAAACTTAGTTTCAGCTCTTGCCATATATATGAACTGCCTTGGATTAGCAGCATTAAGTATCCACAGCAAATTAGGAAGACTTTATTTGAGAAGAATGGTATAGCTTAACTGTAATTCTTTGATTCTTTCTATTCTTTAATATATCCCCCAATATACTAATTTTGATAGCCGGTGTTTACAATTAAGGTTGTACAGTAGATGAACTTCCTAGGATTTTCACAATGCCATTGTAAATCCTGTTGATGTTGTTTTATCCAATACTGAAGTATGTGAATTGTGCGCATCATTAAGCAGCAAATCCCCTGAGGTGTTGGAAGATATTTTATGGCTATGTTTTATAATTATTGATCACTTTTACAGAATCAATTTAGTTCTCATTGCCAAAAGAGTTGTGGGCACACTACATTATTTGCGGGGTAGATGCAGGTATCTTCCACATTTGAATCTGGTATTTCTGGATTCCAAAGACTATCTACTTATTGTAATGCCAGTATCGTTTAATAGCATCCCTGACCTCTTGAATTTTGAGGGTCATCTTCCTCATTTGTTTTATTTCTTTTTCTTTTTTTTTTTTTTTTAAAATCTTTATAGAAATAGTCCCTAAATTATAAGCAATGAAATAATTATGATGAATTAAAAAGTAGGTGACAACACCAATATTGAAAAAGACATGCATTAGTTAATTAATTAGAGAAGTGAAAGGCCAGACAGAGTCGAGAGGCTAGAAATGAGCCCAATTTAATTGTATCGTTGGGCAATTGGGCATAGGTCCCATGAAACGAACCACTCAATAACACCAGCTAACTACCTACCGATCTTATTATTATTAATTCTCTCGTCTTTCCCATTATTTTAATCTCTCTGTACTTCCGGATCCGTTTACTTTCCTGGAAAATCTATTTAATTTTCCTTCAAAACCCGTGGGGATTCACGCTGTTGTTTTAAAAAATGGGACAAAAGCAATCCAAGGAGGAGCTACTCTACGAGCAAGTCAGTTATGGCAACGTTGAGGGCATCAAAGCCCTTTACATAGAAGGTGCAGGCCTCGAGGTGAGTACTTCCTCAAAAACAAAACAATTCATCATAGTTTTCATCGTTATTGGTGGTAATTTTGGAAAATAACCGGTACTGATTGTTGTGGTCTTCGGTTCAGTGGATTGACTGCAGGGGAAAAACCCCTTTGATTGCCGCTTGTTTGAATCCGGAGCTTCATAATGTTGCCAAAACTTTGATAGAGCTCGGCGCCAATGTCAATGCGTATCGGCCCGGTATCTTCCGTTTTTTTTTTTTTTTTCTTCTTCTTTTCGTACGTGCTTTCTTCCTTGAAATAATGAAATTTTATTTTATTCTTTTTTATATTTTATCACACTGACCACACCGGCCAACGGGTATATTTTAGACCTTTCATAAATCGAACAACATAAATAAATTTCTTTGATTCAAGACCGAGCAAAAATAGAGCAAATCCCCACTCCCAGTGATTCGAACAACGTAAACAAGTTTCTACGTTGTTTATGCCGTGCATCTCTAGAAAGAATGAAAGTCATCAACAAATGAAGGACGAAAATCTTGAAATCAAATTAAGCTAAAAATTCGAGTATATTTATTGGACTCAAAAGGAAAAACAAAAAAAAACATGTATGTATTATCTGTGGAGATTGAAACTGAGAGAGGGGGGAGACACAGCGAGAGAGAGAGAGAGAGAGAGAGAGAGAGAGAGAGAGAGAGAGATTTCTTATTACAGTATGTGAAGTGTGAGCTTTGTTTAAAGGAAGTTCTTTGCTTTCTTGTCTCATAGAGAAATACAAAAACGAATGGATAATAACTTTGCTCGAATGAAAAAATAAACCTTATAAATGTTAGAATCGGAAGACCAAATGTTGAGGAGAACTTGGATTGAGGAAGGCTCGATCACGGGAAGGCAGCTGAACTGGATTTGAGGAACGCTAGGCGACGGGAATATGAAGGCAAGATGTTGGATTTGGTGTTTTTGGTCGTTTTCTCTCTTGCCAGCATAGAGTTGTGGCCAGTGTGTTAAAAAATAGGCTTAACAAAAGAATTTCTCTTTATTTTATTTTATTTTTTGATGTTGGGAAACTCCATGGCAGGGCCCTTTGGCTTTATTTATGTTGGCTACATTTGATAAACGGAGAAAGCAATGTTTAATGAAGCTTGAAAGAAATGGTACTTTGGATTCTAACCGTATGACAGAAATATGCCTAGTTCGGTTATCTCATATATATGTTCCTTTTTTGTTATTTTACTGTTGCTGCTACCATGCAAGACAATTTGGTTGAAAAGTACTAGTTTTCCTACTTTTAACCTTAATTTATGTGGGGAGAAAAGAAAATAAAAAAGACATCTTTAGTGCTTGATAACCCGAGCTTGCTTTTCTTAATTATAGATATTTATATACATGTAGATGTATGCATGTGTGTGGGTCCGCGCGAAAATGCATCAGATTCATTATGAGTTCACTTCATCCGTCATTTCTTAATGTGCTGTAGGTCGTCATGCTGGGACTCCTTTACATCATGCTGCTGAAAGAGGCCTTGAAAATACTGTGAAGTTATTACTTTTCCATGGGGGTCAGTTATACTGTGAAATTGTATCTACAATCTAATATTACTTTAGACTGACAGGTATGATGTTTCCTTCCATATTCGGTACGCTAAGTAAAGGATCATTTCTCTAAAAATTTCAGCAAATGCGCTGTTAATGAATGATGATTATCAGACTCCTCTCGAGGTTGCTAGGGCCAAGGGGCACAGTAATGTAGTCCGCACTATTGAGGTCAACTTAAAATTGTGCTGTAGTTTCATTCTAGTATATTATATGAAATTCAATGTTGGCAAAAATTTTCCTTTCCTTCTTCTAAGCATGTACTTTTCTGTTGATTTGTAGAGCCATATTTGCTTATTCTCTGGTTGGCTGCGGGAGCTTTATGGGCCAGGTTTTCTTGAAGTATTGGCGCCTCAATTTCTCTCCCGAAAAGTGTGGGTTTCATGGAAAATTTTGGGTGTCTTTTGTAATTTTTCTTTTCCCATTTATCTCGAATGTCCCCCTTTCATGACCCTGTTTACTATTGCGAGGAGTTGTCTTAATACTTAAAAGTATCATTAGATGGCTAGGCTTGGCTTGATGCAATTTTTACTCTTACCTCTTTTTCGTAGGGTAATCTATAGGAAATTGTTTTCACCAACTCTTAACGCCTACATGCCTGTTATTATGGTATTTCTTTCAGTTGGGTGGTTGTTCTACCCTGTGGTTCACGTAATCCTACAAAGCCTTTCAAGTTGGAGCTTTCCATATACCTTAGTTTGCAGGTATAATAAATTTTAGTAATAATTCTGCCAAGGAATTTTATTCATATATGATTGGTTTAGGCTTTGTTAGAGGAATTGTTGTAAATAATTTCTCAAGCTCTAGATAGATTCAAATGCTTCAAAACTTTAAACACATAGTATGACTTCACATCATCTTTGTCTTTTGTAAGTTCATCTCGTTAATGTAAAATTATTGCATTGGCATATTCTAATGAAAACAATTAATCCAATTTAGTTGTAATTGTTTTGAAAAGAGTTTGGTTCGAAATTGGAAACAAAAGCTCAAGTCACAATGAGTTCACTAGACTCGTGAGATGTTCAGTCCAGCAAGAATTACATTTTACTTCTAGCCAGACATGTGTAGCGGTCAAGCAAACTTGCTCGCTAAAAAATTTTCAGATGTCTCAGTCAAGTGAATTAACTTGCTAGAATGCCCGTGAGATTTCATGGGCATGCCTGATTTTGATTTAAACAAGGTTTCCAATTCCCAGTTTGACTCTAATTTGAGCCCTACCTCTGAATGGTTAATGATGCATGATTTTCTAAGGTCTTGGGCATATTTTCCAAAAACACCGTATTTTTCTCTTGAGAAAAAAAAAACACACATGATGGGAATTGAGCAGTAAAGCCAAATAGTTCTCTCCCTATACACAAACCATCACCCTATTGATCTTTAATCATTGTTTTCTTTGAGAGTCGGTGAGATCGTTGGTGCTGTTGTTAAAGTTCTACCAGGTCTAATAAGTTTGTTTGTTATAGAAAATACCTCTGGAGCTGTCCTTGATGCAGAAATCGACTAGGTCACTCGTGAGAATTGCTAGTCAGGTTTAGAGTCAGAAAAGGCTTTGCGATTATCTAAATTTATTGTATTCATTAATTTATGGTGGATTTATAGGTGGTGGCTGAATATCTAAATTGGTTTTCCTTTTGAAGAGTACTTCAAAGTTCTCAATTCATGAACTAAATTTGTGTTCCTTGTTTTTACTGCTTAGATTTTTATTTGATCTCTGTCGTTTTTTAAATATTTTAATTTCCTACATTTATTAAATACCTATTTACCCCGTTAGGTGTGTTCTGGATTCATGTATCTGAATTTTTCATGTTTTTTTTATACTTAATAATGAATTTTATTAATTAAAGAATGAGCAAAATGCCAATTACAAAAACTCATGCCCTATCTAAGTAGGGACCATTTGAGGTAAGGAAATTATGAAAATACATGCCATGAAAGTCCACAGCAATGGCCCATGTACAGAGAGTTCTAAAAAATAAAACTTTCAACTCCTCTCTTATTGCGTTCCTGCCATAGGCACCACATGATGCAAAGAATGACCATTTTCCAGACTGAAATTTCATGTTAGTCTTCTATTTTCTCATCACAAATCAAAAGTTACTTTCGAGTTCTTTTTTGCTCTCCCATTTCCTGGAATTATAATTGTGGAAAAATGAAGCTGTTCAACTATTCTTTTAAGATGATCTCTAGTGCTAACATTTCTCTCCAATGAGCTGTTACCTCCCGGTCTTTGACTTCAAACTGAAATTGCAAAATGTCCCCATTTTATATGTATTTCTTTCCTAATTGCAAGGTATCTCACTTTTTTGTTACTCCCATGCTGTAGCTTTTCCTCATGGATCTCATATACATCCAACTCTGGTCCACAATTCTGCCTTTGTTCTGCCACTTCCATTTCTATCCATGTTGTAATTAGTCTGGTATTATATCAACTAGTCGTAAATCTGCGCGATGCACATGCCAGAAACTAGGCATGTTCATTTGGGCCTAGCCCGGCCCTGAAATTTTCTTTATTTTTCAATAATTTTGATACTTTCACATAAGAGGTTCAAGAAAATTAATCCTCAGGGCTCCGGATTCCTGAATTCGGAACCCGGATAAACAGGCCTACCGGAAATTGAAGGGATTCCTAAATCCGGAACCCGGATAAACGGGCCTACCAGAAATTGAAGGGCTTTCTTTCAATTATCTGTAGAGGACAGGTCCTTTTTTTATTAAGAAAGGCTTAGAAACCAAAGAGTTTATCACATGAGACGAAAGGCTTTTTCGAGGGGAAAAGTTGGGAAACAGAAAGGTTTCTGATAAAAAAAAAAGGAATAAATAATAAATTTTATGAAAAATGGTTGATGACACAGCTCATTCTGTTGTGAAGGCATTGCTTCAGCATTTTATATAGGAAATATATTGCCACTTGTCAGTTCCCTTTACTAGTAAGAGGTGCCAACACCGGGGCTGATGATCAAACCCATCCAAGATGCCCTTATAATGATGGGCAAGTTCCCTGAAATTTATGAAGCACTATTTCCCCGCCTCCTTATTTTTCTCTTTTTATTGTGTACCATCAAAAATTTAAGTATACCTTATTTGAGTCTTGCTAATGTTATAGCCTTAAAGGTTTTATTGTAAAATTTCTAATATATTAGCCTTCACGGTTTTATTGTAAAATTTCTGGATTTAACCATTTAACTTTTACCATTCTGAAGTGATAGGCCTAATACCTGTTTGCACTGATAGTTGCAAATTTTCTGTCTCACATTATCATGTTTTTCCTCTTTTTCTAACTAATGGATCTCTGGATTTTTATGGTCGTCTTATATGGTGTTTCTAATGAGCGAGCAGGATGCACGACCATGTACAATTATTGCATTATGGAAAGCCAATTTGGAAGAGCACAATCTACTCCTGTCTGATCCTTCAGTCATAATACACGATACAGCTACCAGTAATTTCTCATTGATGAAATTTTGCTTCTGGGATCTTTGATTTGATGCCACACATTCCCTAATGTTTAGATCTTACTTTAATTTCGTGTTCATGCGTAGTTCCAAGAGGTAGGAGGCGGAGACGGAGACAGAGGCAGAGATTTCGAACACATAAGCGTAAGTATAATGATTGTTAAATTATTTGAACCTATCCTGAAACCACAAAGCTTAATATTTAGTTTTTCTAAGAATATTACCAGTAAGAAAATTCTAGAAGCAACAGCATAAGTGATTATGTATCCTCTGTTGAAAGTGTAGTAGAAGCTGGGGGAGATTATGTAACCTTAGTAATCTTGCCTAGCAAGGGTAAAATTGAATCTTCCTTTCTACTTATTTTTCTTCCTTCTCTTTTTTTTGTTTGTTTTTGTTTTGATGTTATGCATGAGAATTAGCAGTTCAATTAGCATGCTTCTTTTTCAGAAACACGCATTAAGCTTGCACCTGTGAGTGAAAGTGACAAGCAGCAACTTCAGTGGTTTTGTGATGCATGCAAAGGAGTTTCACAGGTACCTTGGACGCTTTTCTTATGGTGTTATTATTCCCTTTGATGTGCTGAGCAAAAGCGGAAACTCATACATGACACTTACACGATTATGAGACAATTTGGAAAGAAAATATTTACCACCTGCTTTCATCAAAAGCAAATTTCTTCCAAGTAATTTGCTTACATTAGTGTAAATGTGGAAGCACCTTTCCATATTCTAAAATTTTGATGCTTTTCCTCTAGATAAGTTTCCCCATATAATAATCCTAGAAATAACCTGAAACATTATAACCATAAGCAGGCGTAAGGGGCTGGATGTTGTGGTAAGTGATGGAAATATTTCTTAATGAGATCATTCACTATATATTACTTTGTGTTATGTTCTGCGTAACAATTAGTACATACAGTTAGTATTGTGGCCTAAATGGCATGTGACATGACAAAAATGACCCAATATGATTAGACTTAACCTAAGTGTCCTTTACGCTAACTACACTATTGGGTTAGCAGCATTTGGCGATATTATACTTAATAGTGCCTTCTTTGGCCAGTAAAAATGCACTGTGGTGGCGGCATAGCTGATAAGGAAAACTGCAATGTCCAGGGGCAATTATTCCTTTAAATGTGAAAATTGTACAGTGAATATAAGATATGCTAACTCCTTGTCGAGGGTCTATGCAACCTAGAATTAGCCGGGACACTATTTATGGACACTTGGTGCCAATAAAAAGTTTAAAAAAAAAATAATAAATAATAATAATAATAATATAAGAGATGCCAATACACACCAAACACAGGTTTGGATTTGCAGATTGAGTCTGTGGAGAAAACAACAGCCAAATGCTCCCGCGCTATTATTTTGTTTCCCTCGTATAAGAATAAAGGACATTGATCTTTCATTTTCTGTTTTTTTTTTTTTTTCAAGTGAGGCCTTTTAGTTGATAATAGGACATTACTTCTTTACCATCTGCCTTAAGTTAATGCTTTCCCTGGTTTGAATTCAATTTCAGCTTAGAAATGGCTTACTTTTTAATTGGGCCTTTCATGATTCCTGAGGCCTTTCAATGGATAATAGGACATTTCTTCTTTACCATCGGCCTTAACTTAATGCTTCCCTGGTTTGTATTCAATTTCATGATTCCTGGGGCCTTTCAATGGATAATAGGACATTACTTCTTTACCATCTGCCTTTTAATGCTTTCCCTGGTTTGAATTCAATTTCAGCTTAGAAATGGCTTACTTCTTTATAATTGGCCTTTCAATATCCTAGTATATTTTTCTTCGGAAATTTCCTATCGATAGAAGTTACTGCGTTGACATGTTCTCACTACTTCAATTATTTGGCTCTCTGGCCCATGCAGGTTATAAATAACTAGTAGTCATTACATGGTCAGACAGCTCAAAGTTCAGCTTGGCTGGACTTGTTTAGTTGTTTATTCCTCCACAAACATAATTGGGCTAAAATGTTGTAACATTTGGTGTTTACATGTGTCTGTGTGTGTGCGTGTGTTCATGCCTGTGCACATATATTTATTAACTGAAATAAGATATAGAAATATGGTCATGTAGCAGCTGTACCAGTAGATTGGTTGCTGATATACATATCCTAGCTTACTAACGAGCCTCTCAAAGTACTACACTGTTTTTAACTTTTTTGTTCCCTCTAGTCACAGATTTTTCATTTCTGAATCAGTATAGAGGGCAGTAGCTGACTAATTTAATAATTTTCACCTGGATGAGAACTTTAACATGTTACTCAGCATATTTCTGCTCAAGACATGTGAAATTTGCCTTGGTAACTGTATGGAGACTTGGGTTTGATAGATAGTTATAAGGATACTCGAACGTTTGGGATTTTTGCCCTTTTAATGAATAAATGTTCGGAACATTTCAGGCAATACATCCAGCAGTTTTGCATAATAATCAGACCCCAGTTGTTGCGGCCAGTGCACCACCAGCTACTGAAGATTTGGAAATGATAATGGCTGTCAATGCCTCAATTCAGGCTGCTATGCAGGAGAGACCATCGCTTCTTGAAGCCAAACAAAGCTCAGAAGCAAGCTCATCCATTCATTGGAATAACTTTGTGAGCGCAAATCAAAGCGGCTTACATGTACCAAAAGCACCTGCTCCAAATCTAACTAGTTCTGAGTGGCCAGTGCGCGAAACTACTAGCCCCGAAGGCAATTCAAGTCAGCAAACCCATAACCACGATGGCATTACTGCAACTCAAACAATTCGCGCCCCAGGTTCAATCCCATCAACTCCTCCAAATGCTGATGAGATTATGGGTGATGGCCCTATTTGTTACCCATCAATTGATTCCACTTCTGTTGAAATGTCATCCCCAAATTTTAAGAATTTACCTACTAGATTGGGTGAAAAGACTGATGATGGGGGTTCATCATCATGTGTGATATGTCTGGATGCTTCAATTGAGGGGGCATGCATTCCCTGTGGCCACATGGTTGGATGCATGTCTTGTTTGAACGAGATCAAAGCCAAGAAGTGGGGTTGCCCTGTTTGTCGTGCCTTGATTGACCAGGTTATAAAGCTGTATGTTGTTTGACTATTGAACCAGAATGTGGAGATGCTCTAAATGGTCCGTCTGGGCTTTGGACGCACCTTAAATAATCTTGTTCATGTGTTTCTATACTGTATGAAAGAAAAGTTCCTTACTTCCTAAATAATTGGAGACCCCACCTGAGGGTTTTTTTTATATATATTATTGCCTTGCACTGGTCTCTGAAACATCACTTGCCTTTTCTGCAGTTTCGGTAAGCTACATGAACTTTGATCTAAATCTTCTGTAATTTTTATAACTGATCGGGCAAGCTTTGAAGTTTAACCGGTTTGGATACAAGAAGGCTTACAATTCATCTTAGTTTATTTCATCTAATCATTACATGAACTTTCTCAAATTCTCATACAAATATAATAAAAATTTCAATTTTTTAAATTATAAAATAATATTAATATTAAAAAAATAATATTTTATTTAATTGTATCTCAAGTCAACTTCTATCCAAACCTCACATAAACCAATTAAAAACAATATATATGATGTGTGGCAATGAGGTGGTAGTAATATAATGTGAGACTTTTAGAGCATTTTTCATTGAATTGGACAAAATCATTTAAAGTTTAGCTATCTATTTCATTCAAATTCAATTCCCACATTAAATTATCCACTTACTCTCTATATGATAATAAAATATTATTTATTTAATAAATTTTTATTTAATTTATTTTTATCACATCTTATAGTTCTACCAATTAAATATTAATAGTAATTATATTCTAATGAAATTAATATTAATATTTATCACATCTATTAAATATAAAACTAATATTAAATAATTATATCATAATTAAATTAATTATAATATTCTAATTAATATTAACTAATTAATTAATTTTATTACATTTTATTACATTTTAATAATAACAAATCGAACCAAATTTATTACTTATCAAAAAATACTTACCTATTAGATGAGAGGAGTGAGAAACAATTATTTTAATGTTTGACTAAGTTACTAGTCACTTGCAAATTCTGTAAGTTACTATTGGAGAAGTCCAAAACTTTATAGAATTGCCTAACTCAATGTAGTGGTTTTTTGGCACATATTGGTTAAAGTTTAGCTACTATTGTACTTTAGCTACATTTTTGGACTTGGTATTGATATATGCTTGATCAAAACTCTAGTCAAATGCAAATTTTGGTAAATTTTATCAAAATATGACTGTATTGGAATCAAATAAATTTTTTTAAAATTTTTTGAGTTATAATATTTTCACATCTTCCTTCAAATATAAAAATCTATTATTCATCTATCAAAGTAATTTTTTTCACTTTTATTTACTTTTTATTCACATAGCTGCATTGAGGAATAATAATTTAAGTATTAAATTAAATATATATGGTTAATGTAATTATAAAATATAAAAAAATATATGATTATTAAAAAAATATAATTATATTATTATTTTGATAAATTTAATAATCAATTTAATGTAAAATTCTGAATAGAAAAGTTTTGAATTTATGAGTGTATTTTTTAACAAATTTTAAAAAATATATTGATGAAGTACTAAATATGGATGTTAGAGGAGTGGTATTCTATTTCTAGACCCAATAAATGAAATGTACTTTTTCAACTGTTTATGCTGACGAGAACAGAGGTTTTCAATAAATGACAGTACTAGTCCTTGTCAGAAGTAATACGCACTGTATAACTCGATGTTATGACTCTTGAGGGAGAAAACGCATGCAAGAACAAGACTGCCTATGTTGGTGATTTAGGTTTGATTTAGGTCCCGTTGAACTCAACTCACTTTCATTTTATTATTATATTTTTATAATTTTTTATACAAAATATAAATTTTTATACATCTTTTTCAAATCTTAATACATTTTTTTTAAATTCCAACACACCTTTTCCAAATCCCAAAATAATAATAATATTAAAAAATAAACCAAACTCATCTCAACTCATCTCATCTTCGAATCCAAGCGGGGCCAGATTTAAAATTTATTTTTATTTTTTTTATTATATTTTTTTATATTTTATACAAAATATAAACTCTTATATATTTTTTTAATTTTAATACATCTTTATTAATTTTAATTTAAAAATAAATTTTAAAATAATAATAATATTAAAAAAAAAATTAAACAGACTATTTTCTGTTGGTATTGAAGTTAGACTGAAAGCCGGTTACATAAACACAACAATTAAGGTTTACTAAACAGAATAGTTCCCGTGTAAGATTCCTACGTACTGGTGAGATTGAGATTGAAACCTAAGATTGAGATTTCTGTTCAAAAGCTGTTGCCAAAATTACATCTTTCACTGTGTAGTTTCAATTTTTAGAGCAGCCAATAGCTGTATTGAAGAGTATTGACGTTAGATTAGTTAAAAGAAAAAAATTAAATATAAATTTTGCATACAACTCAAAATATTTTTATCATATTTAATCAATTGTGGTCAAAAAAATGTAAAAAATGAATAAAAATATATTTCTTCTTTAAAAATAAATTATATTTTTAAAAGTTTTTTCAAATTTACAATTTATTTTTAAAGAAGAAAGATATTTATTTTATAATTTTTTTTATCACAATTAATTAAATATGATGAATTTTTTTGAATTATGTATAAAAATTTGTAATTTTTTTTTAAAAATTAGTTAATCTTATACTAATGCTCCAACAGTATGATGACAACAACGACAATGATCACATCGACCAGAAGCACCACCATGGTCCATGACGAGGTCTATGTCCTTTAGTGTGGGGGGGGGGGGGGTCCCCCGAGTTGCTCTCTCCAAGGCCACGCCCACTTTACGAGTTGTTGTTACAACTTTTAATTAAACACAGATTTCACACATTATACGGATCATTCATTCTTGTAAATTAATCCAAACAAATTGCGGTAACACCAAGTTTCCCTTTTAATAAGGAATTACTCCATTGAAGCTATATCCAAGGCTTAAGGATGTTGAGCTAGCTTCGAATATTCCCTGTCAAAGCTTAGCCCACCAAACGTTATAACTATATTCAAAGAACTGCTATTATGGCTTCGAGTCATGGATCTGAGTAGTCTGTTATCATGCCTCCCTCAGTCCTTGAGGAAAAAAAGGGAATACAGTTTGTTTAGAGAACAATTGGATATGGTAAAAAGCAATGGTGAAATCACTAGAAAAAAATCTCACTTGGGATGCCAGGTCAAAGAGATATTCATATTGTTTATTATTCATTTAAGTTTTTCTCGGTCATCTCAACTTTGGAAGGGCTTTTGAAAGAGTAATAATATTCTTAATCTTAGTAATATTATTCTTAATTTCGAAGTTTATCATTCCAATTATATTAACTGCGGGTATATAAGACATATTTGAAATGATTTCATAAGTTTAAGTACTACTTGATCAATACAAAATTATTTCAATTATTTTTTTTTTCTCAAGGTGCATAACATGGATTAAACTAAATGGTTATAAAGATACAAAATTAAATAGATGAAAGTTTTCAACAATCATTTCAAAACAAACATAAAAAATAAAAATAAAAAGCAGATTTTGAAGTTAAAGATTTGACTCCTACCCATTTTTATTAAGGGAGGCTACCTTAAAAAGATTTTAACATAGTCTGATTAATAGATTATAAAGTTACAATTAAAAGTCATAATTGAGAGGAGTATGCTGCATTTCACTGATCTAGTCCGGTTGAAAGAGACTATCACAACCACTTTATCTTGATCATTGGTTAGAAAAAATAAGAATATAAAAAAAATCAACTTGAAAATGAGTTGATATACCAATGGAGGACCATCATTGCTAATGGTAGTGCGTGCAGATCATACACCATACTAATATAGAAGGGAGCACTCTAATCGAAAATATCCAAAGTTGCCAACTCTGATAATGTCACACATGGCAGTAGAAGATTCTCATTGACACGACGGCTCGTGAGTTTTACGCACACAATAAACCACACATGAGACACATGTGCCACTTGTTTGAACTTTTTGTCTCCCATTTGATAGATTGGTGGCTACGAAGTCTGATAGTAAGGTGTGTGGCGGTCGTAAAAAGCCAATAAGTAGCTTATCGGAACAATATATTGATGCTATCACCGGAAAATTAGAAAACGTTAAATTGAAAACATCAAAAAATATGAACATCAATGACTACTTGGATAGAGAACTTGGCTACTTGGATAGAGAGAAATGTACGAAGAATAACTTATGAAGAGAAACGAAAAACAGGACTTTCCCCTATTCAAACTATTTTATTACTAACTAGCGTGATTATAAATAATAAAAATTAATCTAAAAAAATCATATTTATCGATTTAAAAATTCTTAGAGGGGCATTCCTGATTCACCAGTACAACCCCTGGTGAGAACTAAAATTGTTCCTAATCTTATGGCGATATAAAGCAGACGTTAAGAGTCAGATTCACGCACCCGAGTAGCCTTAATTTATTGCCTTCAATGTTAACTACAATGAGCAGTACACTACACAACTGTACAAAAATTCCTTCGAACATAGCTTATCTAGATTGTAGCTGAGGGCCACAACAAAACAAACCATGATAGACTCCGAAAGATAGGTAGTTACTGTTTCGGATTTAAACAGATCGAGATGATATTGGATTGCACTTCAAAAAAAAATACAACAAATATATAAAAGAAAATATTTACAGACAGAAAAGGACAAGAGAAAGAAAGAAAGCAGGGAAAAAAAACATTGATTTGACTCATAAGAAACCTTAGCTGCTTCCTCTTTAAGGCTTTACAGGAAGTGATTCAGAGCTTGGGAAACAAAATTCATGGTCATGTCGGTGGGTCGTAGGGTACCCTAAAATCTTAAAGCCACAACTTTCTTTCACTTTCTATGAGATCTTTCACCATCATCGTCCATCATCATCAAGTGCTAGAGTGCTAGCAGCTAGCCTCTTGATCAGAATGGCAGGCAGGCATCCTCGTATAACTATATCTATCACTGTTAAGTTACTCAACAGTGAAGTGTGATCCATTATTGACTGAAAAGTTAGATCAATAATTAAGTTCTGAAAGAGAATTAATAAACTTAGTTATCGACAAATAATATGATTAAAAGTGTCTAAAAAATAATGCAGTAGGCCGGTTGGGGTAGGGTTGGGGTGGCCATGAAACTCCATTGTTGCAGAAGTACTGCTGTTTCTTCACAGAAACCTATCATTATAGCTAGGGAGGGATCGAGCAGTCCATAAAGATACTCTTTTTCGTTGTCAACCTCAAAAGAGAGGAGGATATTAGCCATTATTTTAGAATGTTTGAACTGTCGACAAATCAAACTTGGTCTCAACTGAGAGGTCAACAAATTCAAACTCTGCTTTTCTTTTAATAAACCCTACATATCCCCAACAGATCTACTATAGTCTATACTTTTCACCTACCGACCTAGCTAGCTGGCTCCAGCCAGCGAGCCCTCTTATGTTTTTTTTTTTTTTTTTCTTTCAATACAAAAGACTTGATGTATAATATTATGAGATTTTCTGGGAGCCATTTCCATACTAAAACAGTTTGCCGTCTTTGACAGTAGTGGGTGATACAATCTACCTCTTCATGACCTGTAAATTCCAACAAATTATTTCTTTGACAGCGAGTTTCGGTATACTTCA
Organism: Platycarya strobilacea; assembly: GCA_036898215.1. Classification (NCBI taxonomy): domain Eukaryota; kingdom Viridiplantae; phylum Streptophyta; class Magnoliopsida; order Fagales; family Juglandaceae; genus Platycarya; species Platycarya strobilacea. The sequence continues at coordinate 12,426,168 of CM072556.1, forward strand.
CGAAAACTTAAATCCAAAAAAGGTTCTACCGGACTCATTTCGGTCGCCGAAGCTCATCGTCGAAAGTATAAGCTCGCCGGAGCTCACCAATCCCAATAGGGTGGGCGATGTCACCTACTGCTACCGAAGACGACGAGCTGTAGCCTAAGGCCGAATATTCTTAAAATTCATCTATATTTTATTTTTTTATTATATTTTTTTATTATATTTTTTATTGTATTTTTTAGTATGTTTTCTTCATTTTATTTTTTATTATATTTTTTCTTGTGTTTTTTTTATTTTATTCTAATTTTTATTTTTTTATTTTATTTTTTTATATTTATTATCCAAAAATAATCCAACTATCTTTAAATTGTTTTGACGCTAGGAACAATCCCACCACCTCCGACGTCTCTCTAATATTATTGCTTTCTTCAGGTAATTTTGGCGTTAGGCTTCCGTTTGTTTCGCTTGGAATTACTATATATGATATTTTTTTATGGATAACGTCATATTTTCTAAAATTAAAGTACAGCTCTGAAGTGATGCGAGTTTTTACGAATATGTTTTAAAATGAAAGATATTTATATAAAGTGATATAATTATTTTTTATGTTGATTTATAAAAATACTTTTAATGTATAAACATATTTTTATAAATGATTCATGTATATCTATCATTTGCTTTCTTGATTTGTAGTATTTGAAAATAAAAATAATACAAGCATAAAGAGATTACTTAAAAGTAAATCATAAATTAAAGTAATTTGATGAAATTCATTATATCTACTTATAATTTTATAATCTAAATATCATATCTATGTGAGTTTGTAAACTAATTATTTTTATATAATCTTTTTATAAGTAAAGTATTTTTTTAATTTTGAGCCGTGTCATGATTTGTCATTTTACATGATTTTTTTTGTCCTAGTTATATCTTGGCTGTTTTGGATAAGGAATATAATAAGGGTGATGCTAGTAGTATTGCAACGTGTTGCTGGTGTTATTTCTTTTATGTTTTTATCATTTTTAAATATTTTTAAAAAATATGAAAAAATATCAATATATTAATAATCACTTTCTTAATAATTAAATAAAATTAAAAATTAAAATATACGAAGTGTCAAAAAAATATGTCCAACTTGATGGACATACTAGCATTTTTCATATAAATACTACATACAGTCTAAAAAGTTAGACTCATTTACAGTCCAAACAATAAACAAATAAAAAATCTCAATTTTAGAATAAAATTAATTAAAACACTCTTATTTACAAATAAGAAATTTTAAAAATTTGAAAAATTCATTTCATTTAGTTATAAAAATAGTTATAAAAATAGAACGTTTCTATAGGGACTGTAATATAATCCATTAAATATAGACTGTAAAAAAAAATTATCCTAGTATTAAACTACGGCGGCAAAAAGTGAAAATAACATGGGATATATAATACCAAGTAATAATTTATGGATGTGTTTGAAAAATGAAAGATATTTTGCGAATGGAGTTAAATATTATTTGCCATGCATGGAATTATTGAACAATAAACAAAAGTATGCCATGCATGCAACATAAAATAATTAAAAATTAATGCTTATTGGAGTCCACTAAAGTGGACTGCAATACAGTCCTAAATGAAACGCAGTGTTTCGTTTAAATGAAACACTGCATTTCATTTATTAGTGAAAGAAACCAACAAAATACATTTAAAAGGACAGGACTGCTAGGTACAGCGAAGAAATAACGAAATACCTTCAAGATACAACGAAATACCTTTAGAAATAACGAAATACCTTCAAGATACAACGAAGAACAACGAAGAAGTAGCAGCGTCATCCCTGCCATCCATCCCCTTCGCGTGAAACTTCGCCCTTCGCCATCCATCCCTTCACCCTCCCCTTGCCCCCATGGACATCGCCCTTGCCATCATTATCGGATCCACATTGCGCAAAGACGCTATAGAGAAGAGTAATTTCTTTCTCCCCCTTCTCGCATTTTTCATTTTTGTCAAGAGTCTCTGTATCTTGAATCGTTTGTAATATATATCAATTAGTTGCAATAAAATTGAATTGTTTTCATGAGTCAATCATCGAAGTTGTCTAGCATGGTGGGCACGTTTGATCAAACGTCAATAAATGGGGATGTGAATGACAATAGAATTAATATGGTCTTTTTATGCGTGGAAACCAGAAAGTCGGAAACTCCATCCAAGTCTATATATCAACTGTCTTGCTTTTCCTACTCAGGTCTCTGAATAATTTGGTAAAGTCATTCATTTGGCGGGGCACAAAACATAACATCATTTCAATTTCTTAAACAAAACAGAGGAATCAGTAAAAACAAACAAACAAACAAAAGAGACCAATAGCAACATAAACAAAAGTACGGACAAGGTGGCAGTTGGAAGGAGTTGACGGTGGAGGAGATTTGGTATAGGGACGTGGCTTGGCAGAGACGATTTGGCCTAGGGCGGCAATATGCAGAGGCACGAGAATGGATTCAATTCTATTCTATCGATTTAGGTTGAAGAAAATTAAGGATAATTTAGTCATTTCTTCAACAAAATGGAGGATTATATGATAATTTTGTGTTTTGGACTGCAATATAGTCCACTAAAATGGACTGCATATAGCACCACCCATAATTTAATAATCAATCATGTTGGGCACACGATCGAGTATTTCACGGGGAAGGAGCCATTTTCCCTGCCCGTGAAATGTTTTTGGTTTACAGATCATGAAGACTCACCAATAATTTATGTCTATAATTTCTTAGTTTCCAAAAATATCAGTTTGTCCTTTTATACTCCAATTATGAAACACAGCTAGTGCGAAAGTCACGAACAGATCATCATCAATACCCTGAATTCTCCACTTAATGTGTAGTCCACAATCCACATACATGATATATAGGCCGATTGCTCAGTCCCTAGAACTAAATATACACAAATATTACAGCCTAAAAAAAACAGAGAGATCTAATTCTCATAATTAAGCAAGCTACGAACTTTAGAAAATGTATTCTTCATCTTAAGTTTTGTCATATTCAACCTATGTTGATGCCACTTAATTATATATACATATATATATATATATATCTAAGTAATAAATACTTGAAGCCATTTAAAACATGTTACACATTAGTAAGTAGTGTGACAAAAGATGAAATATTGATCAAGATAAAAACTAGCATTAATCTTCTTTAATTATATATAACTTGTAATTTTTTTCCATGATCATACGTCCAATATTATAATTATCCTTATTATATTGTTGTGAAGAAAGTTAGAAACTATAGCTCAATGCCTAGCGCTTCTCAAAGTTCTCAGCATGCGTATCTCCACTGCCTGTACCCTCTTAGGCATATTAGTACTCAAGCACTACTTGGTGCACATCCAGCATAAACCCTCACTGATTTTCAGTCCAAGAAAGACCTCCAAAGTCCAAAACCTAAGTAGATCATGAGTATTAAATCTCTAAAAATTATCTTCCGCCCTCCTTATTGTTGCCCTAGAAAAAAAAATTAAGATCATTTTGATATGGATAAGCTTTGGTAGTACTGAAATAAGTGCTATATATATATACACACGTTGGAAATTGTTTAGCTGATTTAATTTACCCAAAAAAAAAAGTAACTAAAAATCTCACTTTTGCCTTTGTTTTTTTAGTGTTTTACTTGATTTTAGGTACCCATTAATTAGAATCATATTCGCCGGCCCCTTCCCCTAGCTAATAAGAGATGATCTAAAGTACCCTAGCTAGCTTTCATTCCTGGTTTCTTTGTATCTAATAATCTATCTCAGCTTCCATGAGCCTTGAACTTTCGATGGCACAGGCTTGCAAGCCTAGACTACTTGACTGGATTGGCAAAATAATAATTTGTTATATATGTAATTTGAACATTAAACATTAGGTGAAACTGAATACATGCACAGAAGAGAATTGAAAGTAAGAATACAAGAATACAGAAGATCATAATAATAATAATAATAATAATAATAATAGAAGAGAGACGAAACTGGCCGGAGATCAAATTAAGTCATGATGATCTGCATTCATTTTCTCCGGCCGGCCGGCCGTCTTCAATAAAGTACGTACGTGCGTGTGAATTTCATCATGTGTCATTGAAACAGATATTGAATTTCAAGAACAACAAAAAAAAAAAATTAAACCTGACAGACATCATGATGAGTAGTAATATTTACTGTCTTCATGAAATATATATATATATACGGCGGAGATCACAATTAATTTGTTCCATCATTTAAGAAGAATATTGAGAACTGCAAGAGAAGGTTGTTTGTGAGTGTCAAGACTTTTGGGGGTTTTGAATTTTTACCATGAAGAAGCATGCATATTGCATTATTATTTAAGCCTCTAGTTGTTGTCCCCGAAACGAGGGGCATTGTAAAATTAAAGTTAGGAATTCGATATATTCGTACGGATAATGGTCAATGAAAACTGCTTCCATATTGGTGACTTTTTCTTAAGACATGGCCATCTTCTGCTGGTTCGAGTAATTTCATTCACTGTGGAACTGAGATTCCGCTAAATAATTGAAGTAAAACAACAGTATTCGTTTACTTCATGTTGGGACTTTTAATGGCACTGTTTTGGTATTTCACCGCTTTAATTAATTATTTAATTTATTCCACACGACCGAAATATTACGCATGGGTCTTTTACCGATAAAAAAGAACGGGAAAATTGAAATGAAAATTATAAATCTCTAATTAATAGAAAATTATCAATCTATTTCAATTTTTTAAATTTTTTTCTTTACTTAATAGTTAAGAAAGTAATTATAAATGTATTTATATTTTTTTAAAAAAAATAAGATGATAAAAAATATGAATAAAAAAGTTGTTAAAAAAAACTAGACTAGGCGGCACGCTCAGCGGTCAATATTGAGCTACAACCTAGCACTTTGATCTCTAATACACCCCTTCAAACTAGAACATCAATGTCATTAATGCCTAGCATAGACAACAAGGCCGGAAATAAAGAGAAATTAAGAGGTTTTGTAAAATAGTCATTAAATAGAGTTCTTGAAGGGACATGAAAAATATAGCAGAAACCATCTTGTTATGTCATGAACAAAATGGCAATCGATCTCTATGCGTTTAGTACATTCATGAATATAGGGTTAGGGTAATGTGAATGGCAACTTTGTTATCACAATATAATAAATGAGCAATTGGTGGAATGTGTAAATCACAAAAGAAGGAGGATATCCAAAGTAGTTCACAAATTGTGGTGGTCATGGCATGGTATACTCTACCTTAGCAAATAATCTTGAAATTGAAGCATGCTTTTTAGACTTCTAGGATATAAGAGAATTAATAAGAAAAATACAAAAATTGGTTATTGAACATCTAGTATCATTACATCCAGGCCAACCACGATTTGTGCATACATTCAAGCGAAGAGACGAAGTAGCAAGAAAGAAGAGGCCTTGACTTGGAGAAAAGTTCAAGTGTTGTAATACCCTATATGCAACATGTAGATGAGGTTGCCGAGCGGAGTTCATAAATTGGCTAAGGATATGGACAACAAATGTAATGTTTGGCCTAGTTATGGTAAGGTATAGTAATCGACCTACAAATCTTCTATAAGCTTTAGCATCATCAAGAAGTACACCATCAAACCGAGACACTTTAACATTTTGCTATATAGGAGTCTTGACTGAACCCATGTAATCAGTATCTCATAAAAATTTCGAAGCATATTTTCTTTGTGAAAGTGATTTGCCTTTAGAGCAACATGCAGCCTCAAGTCTTAAGAAGTATTTCAAGGAATCAAATTATTTCAACATAACTTTTGGATGAAAAAAAACTTTTGAGAGTATTTACTACCTCAATATCATTGCTTACAATTAAGATATCGTCAACATAAACCAATAAGGATATGAAGGATGAGCCTTGAGATCAAGTGAAGAAAGAATAATTAGCTTTAGATTGTGTAAAACTATATTCAATAAGTATGAAGAAAACTTAGCAAACCACATGTGTGATGCTTGTTTCAATCCATACAAGGATTTATTAAGCCAACACATCTATTATCTCCTTTGTCATCAAATCCCTTGGACAAAGACATATAAAATTTTTCTGTCAACTCACCATATAAAAACATATTATTGACATCTAATTGGATTAGATGCCAACCTTTGATCGTTGCAATGGCTAGTGAGTACTTGACTGTAACCATTTGGGCAACATGTGAAAATGTATTAAAATAGTTAATTCCTTCTTGTTGGATAAAATCCTTAGCCACCAACTTGGCTTTATATCTTTCAAGACTAGTGACATTAGACCAATGTTTGATGTTATACACACATTTGCATCCAAATTGGTGTTTATTAGATGGAAGAGTGGTCAAGGTCTAGATGTTATTGTTTTCTAAACTAGTAATTTTATCTGCAATAGCGGTCCTCCAATGGAGGAATTTTACAGCTTGGTGATAAAACTGGAATTCAAAGGTCGAAGAAAAAGCTAAGGTATATACTCTATACGATGAATACAACCGAGAATTAGAAAGACATGAAGAGATAGGATATTGCTTACTTAATTCAAGACTAGTAAAAAGAATTGAAAATGAAGGAGGGCAAGCATTAGAAGAAGCCAAATGGCAATTATAATCTGCTTGCAAATAACTAGGTGGCTTGTGTGCTCTAGATGATCATCAACATGGAGTGAAAGCTAGTGAGATTGAGGGATCTTGAGTGGCAGTTAGAATGGATGAAGAATGTGATGAAATAGATTCAGAATAATCGAAATTAGGTTGAGAAAAGACAATGGGTGATAGATTATGAAGTGAAAGATTGGGAGATAGATTATGAAGTGAAAGATTATCAATGTAATATTACATTGATTTTAATGGAAATATTAGTTTGTGAAAAGTTGCATCACAAGAAACAAATATTGAATGATTGTCAATATCATAGAGTTCGTAACCCTTATAAGCCAGAGGACCAATGAAGATACAATGACAAGCTCATGTAGCAAATTTTGATCTGTTATGTGTTAGAGTAGACGCATAACATAGAGAACTAAAAACCTTCAAATGCTTGTATAAAGGTGGTTTGTTGTAGAGTAAGTCATAAGTAGTTTTATTGGATATGATAGGTGAAGGAGTTCTGTTTAAGAGATAACAATAGTGAGGATCCAATAATTCTAAAAAATCAATGGAATGTTGGATTGAAAAAGAAAAGCACGAGCTAGATTAAGAATGTGCTAATACTTTCTTTCTGCAACTGAGCTTTATTACTGAGGGGTGGCAACACATAACAATTGATGGAGAATTACTTTGCTAGATAAAAAATTATTCATAGCAAGTTCATTTCTACGATCAGAAAGAATGGATTTTATTTTGGAAGCAAACTGATTTTCAACCATAGTAATAAGATATTGTAGGCGACTCCGAGCATCAGATTTTGATTAAGTAAGTAAATCCAAGTGTTTCGAGAATAATCATCTACTATGGTTAAAAAGAAATGAAAAGCTTCTATAGACTGAGGAGAGAAAGTTCTGTAAATGTCATAGTGAACAAGTTCAAAAGGCATAGAAGGCAAACACACAATATTTACAAGTATTATTAGAAATAATTGAAGTAAGCCGAGGTAAAAATTTCATGTGAAAAAAGGATGGATGACCCAACATTTTGTGAAGTTGTGCCAAATGTCAACAGTATCACTACTAAAAATGCTGAAAGTAGAAGATATAAAAGAGACAAAAGATAGGTTTCTAAAGTGAAAGCCATGATCTGTCTGAAGTTGTAGCAGGTATAAACCTTCTTTACTTTGTCCCCTCTCAATCGGCCTCCTATGTATGAGGTACTCTTAAATGAAGTAAGCATCATGAAGATGAGATAGCAAGAACTTGTCGATTTACTTACAGATAAGAGATTAAAAGTAAAGTAATAGATACATCTTACATTATGCTAGACAAGAGTAAGTGACAGAAATATGAAACCTAAATGAGTGACAAGGTACAGGCTTCATTAGGGAGTTTTACAATGGTACTGTGAATAGGACGAGAAAAACTAAATAAGGATATAGATGATCCATCACACTAATATCCATTATCTAGTCATGATTAGAAAATTTGGTAATACTTGATTTGGTGGTGGAAAAAACATAGTGGTTGAGGAGAGATTTACCTAAGACGTGGTCAAAAGAAGAGGGAGATGTTACAATTGTTGCTTGGGGCGTAGGAATAGATGAGTCTAAATTAAGGAGAACCAAAAGTTGCTAGCGATGTGATTGACATATAGGTAGATTTTAAGTGGAATATGAGTAAGCCACTTGATGAGGAGAAGGAGCCGAGAACCTTGTTTTAGATTGATATTCAGGTTGATATCCATGAATTTTGTAACATTTCTCAACCGTATATCCTTGTTGTTGAACTCAAGGTTTCAAGTTTCATGTAAATCTACAAATGGATTTTGATGATAACAAATGAATCCAAAGAATAAAGGAGTCTCAAGCTCAAGTTGTCCACACAATATAATCAAGCACATCAAGGAAGCAAGCATGAGCAAGAAGGGAACAAGTTCATATTAAAATCATAGAGTAATTTTGTAAATCTCTTAAAAAATTTGAAATTAGGATTAAGACTCAAAATTAATATTTTATCATAAAGCATTAAAATACATGTTCCACATATGCATGAATATTTTGAAAATTAAATTTGAAAATTTTGAAAGATGATTGATTGTCATCTTTCACATGTGCATGTTTTATTTGAATATTTTCAAAAGTGGTGGATGATTTTCTTGACTTATGCAAAAGTTAGATGTCTTTATTTGAAAATTTTGAAAAGTAAAGTGTGCTCCTTTTGTCATATGCAAAAAGTAAAAGATTATGTTTGAAATTTTTGAAAAGTAAAGTGTGCTCCTTTTGTCACATGCAAAAAGTAAAAATATTAGATTTGAAATTTTTGAAAAGTGAATGATGATGTTTTTGACATGGGAATCTTTTCAAATTTGAAATTGAAAACTCATTTGCCTATAAATAGCTCACTTGAGTTTTGCAAAATTCACGACAAGAGCTTACACATCTATTGCTAAGTTTTGCATCATTTCTTCAAAGCTCTCATTCTCTCTTTTCTAAAGTTTTGAGCCTTAATTCTTGTTCTTGTTGAGAGAGATATAGTTTGCACTGTATTGTTTCTATCTCACTCATTGAGGAGTGTACTTTGATAGTCTACCTACTATCAACTCTTGTATTTGTAAAAGGGTGTGTATAACCCTTGTGTGTGTAGAAGATGTTCTACACGGAGAATAGTTAAATCACCAAGTGTGGGTGATTGGAAGTGTAGAAGGTGTTCTACACGAGGAATAGTTAAATCACCAAGTGTAAGGTGATTGGAAGTGTAGAGGGTGTTCTACACAGATTCTTTGGAGCGGTGCTGCTCAAAGGTGTAATAAGTTTCTATCTCCACCTAAAAGAGATTGAATAGTGGATTTGGGAATCCTCAAGAGGTAGCTTGAGGCGAGGATGTAGGCAGTGGGGCCGAACCTCGTTAACATACTGAGTTTGCTTCTCTCTTATTCTTACTATTTATATTTATTGTTGTTTCATATTTTGTTTATATTTTATATTATATATTTGATTTATAATTGTTATTTTTTTTAAATACAACTCAATTCACCCCCCCTCTTGTGTTAGTCATCTGGGCAACACTTGTAGTCCACAGTAAGAACAACTAGACCTCTATTTCCAAATGAACTTCTTATTGACAGTACGAAGTTTGCCAGAAGAATTGTAAAATAGAGTAGCAAATTGTATATATGGGATCAAGACAATGTGACGTTGTCTTTCTTCTTGAAGAGCAAGAAAAATGTAAAAAACCTTGTTAATTGGAGGAAGAGGCTCAAGAAGTAAAATCTAACCTCGAATATGGGAATAAGAATCATTCAACTCCATCAGAAAATGCATCACATAATCTTGTTGATGTATACCTAGTAGTGAACGTAATCCTCCACAAGAACATGTAGGCATTGGTTAGTAATTGAGTAATTCATCCCATAATCTTTTCGTCTATGTGAAATAGGCACTAACTGTAAGATTATCTTGTATAAGAGAGGCAATTGCTTTCTGTAGTTAAAAAAATTGAGATCTATTGCCTTGAGAGAATCATTTCTTGAGATTGGATCACATCTTCATGATAGAATTGACATAAATCACACTTGTTGAAATTCTTTGAAAATGGAGTTTAAGAGCCAAAAAATAATCATATTGTTGCATTTTATCCACAAATAAAAAGGAGGAGAAGAATTAGAAGGTTGTGAGATAGATACATCCACAAAGCCGATCTTAGTTCTTTAATTTCGTCAAAGCCATCAACATGGGGTATCATAGGTGAGGACTTAAGTAACCAAAAAGGTGCCAAGATTGTCGCCATGACGAAGGTAACAAGGGCTTAATGCATCTTCAAGAGGCCGAAGATGAGTATGTAAGAAAAAACATATGAGAAACTCATGTTTTTAGCGTGCAGAGAGAGAGAAAAAAAAACTAGGAAATTTATAGTCTTACTACTTTAGTACTACTACTCATTTACTACTTGTTTTATTTTTTTATTTTTATCTTTAAATTTTATTTTACTTAATGATTAAGGAGATCATTATTATTGAAGTTGTATATGTTTTAAATTTTTTATTAATGAGTAAGGATGTTAAAAAATTACTTAAAGAAAATGATAAAAAATAAATAAATAAATATGTTGAGAAAACCAATACCATGTAAAGAAAGGAAGGGAAAATTTTTCTTATATTGCTCAACCTACTGAAATATTACACATACGTCTTTTATGTAGCGATAAAAAGAGAGAAAAAAATAAAAATAAAATTATAATCTAATCTCTAATAGAAATAATCCATTAATTCCTAGTTACAAGCTTAGGAAAAATAATTAGTCAGTCTGTCAAAAGCAGAGCTAGCTGATGTTTTGCACATAGCCTCAAATTCAGAAAGTCAACATGATCATATCCCTATATATGCTATGGCTTTGCTTTTCTCGTCAGAGTAAAAGAGTCAATTATTAAAGGCAAGCAATATGCGGGTAGGCTAGTATAATTTGCCTCTTTGTTGTCCATGCAGACGCAGTACTACCCGGATCTTGTTCTTGATTATATGATCTTGCAGTAAAACCTGATCTTGTTATTGCTAAGCCCTTCGATTAAAGGACTAATCGAATATTAAGAAAATGATTAGGGTATCTGTTAGCGTGTAATCAAAGATATATATTCCACTGTGATAATTCTTTTTGGGGGAGCAAAAAGAAGAGAGAATAATTAAGCTTGCCTGGACTTCATTTCATGACCTCCCAAGTTGATAAATTAATTTGATTGTGTAATGATCCATGTCAAATTAATTTTAAGTTTTTTTTAAAAAAAAAAAAAAACTAGATATTCCACGAAAATAATAATAATAATAATAATTAAGCTTGAGGTATGATTATGTTCGTTGGGCGCTTGTGAATTATTCAGACAAGAATTTAATTAAGAGTAGCATGAGATCTAGCACCAAAAATGTTGTCCCGTACATATGTGTCATATATCCGGCATTGCATGCCTTTTTTCCATTTTGAATATTTGCATTTTCATTATTATTTAATATTGAATCACATAATTAGATAAATACTTTAATCATGAAAAAATTTTATAAATTGATATAATTTGATTATTATGAAAAAAAATTAAAATGTGAGTTTCATCAAGAAAAAATAAGTTTTTTTATAAAGAATTTGAATTAAATTTATACACTTCAAACGTACGTGTATATGTCATTTTTCTTTTGTAAGTAGTAGTTCCTCTTTCTCTAAAAGGAGAAAGTGCCGCAACTGATCTCTATTTAAAAGCAAAAGTTCCTGACAACTTCTGTTCTTCGGGTTTACTAAAGATCTTCCTCTTCGTTCCACTTCTCCAAACATCAACCAATTTGGTCTAGGCCCGATCCACTACTTATTAGCGACGTCCCTCCACGCAACTCCTTACTTATCAATCCATTTAATTAGTATAATGTGAAATCACAATTCTAAAATCTTGATGCCTCCAATGGCTACACAGTACCCCATTTAAGTAGTTTCATCATTCTAAGATCTATTGAATTTGACCTACCCCATCCTCATTATAACCGGCACGTGATACTTACCCCCCGCTACATACAGGCAGGAGCAAGGAAATTCGACCATGTACTGACCATTTGGGACAGTTGATACCATTTATCTAATCTAACTATACTTTTGTTTTTCCTAATCGAAAATTTTGAGATCGAGGACATCGATTTCTTTCACAAACATCTCAAGCCAAAAGCTATAGTGCATCGGCCACCAACAACCACCACTTTTGGTGGCGGCACTACAATTCTATATACCTACAAACCGTAAAAATCTTGATTAAAGATTGAGCCACCAGTTTTGTTACACTTTTATCGTCAGCTAGCTGCTTGTTTGGTCTCCACCATTTTTTTTTATCCTATAAATCAATGAATTTTTCACTTTTGCATTAATATATATATATATATATATATATTTGTTTTTTTTACGAAACCGAAAACCACTCCTCTTGTATCTTGATTAATTTATGTTAATGAAATGCTTGCTTAATTAGAAAAAAATAAAAATAAGAGAGACTTGGGTCGACCTTAGTGTAAGTTTTTTATTTTTTTGGATTGAATAAACATTATTACTTTTAACTGTAAAACTAATTGTAATTTAGTAGCTCGCCAACAAATTGGCCATTCTGGCGCGCGGATGGTACTGTCTGATCACGGAAATCGCTTTCAACCTTTCTCATTACTAAAGGATCTCTCTCTCTCAACAGCAATGCAAATAAAAAAACCCTGGCAGCTTGGAATTTGGTTCAAAAATTAAAAAAATTAATAATATAAAAATTAATTTTAGGAAAAAAAAAATAATATCAAAAATAACAATTTTAGGAAAAAAATAAAAAATAATAATATTTTATTTTTATTTAATTAAAAAATGTAAATTTATAATAATTTTTCTTAATATATAAAATCAATCTTCAAAAGATGTGATTTTGTATATGTATATAGATAAACCAATGGGCATAATGCTTTAATATATATCAAGTTTAGAATTAGGCACAAACTTGGGTTGGGAAAAAACCTTTAAAGGTAGGTCCGGGTAGTAAAGTATTCTAAGATACTTAATTATTATTTATTATTTTATTAGTATTTTTCACATACTTTTCATTATGTTTAATTTTTATTCAATATTTTATAATTAATTTTTTTTATTATTTTTTTATTATTATTTATAAAATATCTAAGATCACCTCACTAGTCAAATACAATCTAAGAATATTGGCATTGATCGAGATTTCATCAAAATTTCCTTCAAAGTTTGATAAAAAATATAAGTTTGATGAAAAATCAACACGTCCACTTTCATAACTCTATATTAAATTCATCAAAATAATAATATAATATATAATTTATGAAATCAACAAATACATTTATACTTTATTCATCTAACAAATATATTAAAAGATAATAAAAATTATTTTGATGGATGAATAATAGGCATTCATATTTGAAAGATGAAATAAAGTTACTATAATTCAAAATTTTTAATAATTTCATTTGATAAATCCAATATAAAAATATTTTAAGTAAGTATATCAAATTTACATTTGCATTGATTTTTTATGGAGTAAATGCCAATTATGCTCCAAGTATTGATCAAAGTCGAGCCAGTCAATCCCAAACTCAAATGAGTTATTTGCATTGAGGACTAGAGTGTACTTAGGGCTCTTTTGGAAGGGGATGAAAATTTTGTCAACAGTAATAAAATAATTTAAGTTAAGATATTTTATTAAATTTTAAAAAATAAATGAGAAAAAATTAAATAAAAATATTATAAAATTAAATATTTTTGGAATAATTTTTTTTAAATATTATTCCTGTTTTATATTTTAGAGAAATAGAATTTTGTGTTTTGTTTTGGATAAAATTTATGTTTGATGGATATTTGGGAAAAAAAAAGTATTTGATATTTGGTAATGATAAGGTAATGATTAAATGAAAATTTTAAATATTTAAAATTGAAAAAATATTTATATTTGATTCATATTTATGAATTAAAAAAAAAAAGAGATTTAAGATAAGATCATGAAGTGATATATATCATGCACGTCACTTTCCAAATAAACCATAAATTGGTTTGTGTTGAAAAATACTAATTTAGTAATTTGTATGAAATGACATTGTCAATTTATCACATCACTTCGTCATAAAAAGTTGTATGAATATTAATATAATTCTCTTATAAGGATGATTACATGTATCACTCTACCAAACAAGTAATTTATATACCACACAAGTAATTTATCTTATGATGTACACACACGATGAACTTTACAAGTCAACATTTATATAATGAATAAAATAAAAAATCATAAGAACTGGAAATGAACGGTAATACTGCAATTTTTCTTTGTGGAGTACCACTAGTATTGTAATTTCTTTCATTTTTTTCTCTGTGAACCACTATTACCCATCATGTGATAGTTCTAGTTCTACAGAGGAAAAACATCATTTTCTGTAACTAGAGATTCTAAAATACATCACCACCATGATATATTTTCAATTAATGGGCATCCTCTCTTTTGTCTTGAGAGTTGAGAAACTTGAGACCCACCATGAACCTATGGCCGTGATGTACAGTGATCCTACTGTTTCAAGCAACTGATCAGGCCAAGACTGAAGAGTACACCCTACCTTCAGGTTGGGAGAAAGATAAAGGACTTATACTGTAAATTTTATATATTTTTTAAAAAAGATAAATAAATTTATGAACCGTAAATCTCTTTTTTTTTTAAGAATAATTTGCAATGCTAAGTTACAAAAGTAGTGTATCTAATAATGTTGGATGTGCATTCCATAAGCAAGTTAGTCTCAAGATTAAGTCTGTTTGAATAATGAAATAATATAAGATGATTTTAAATGAAAGTTATATAAAATATTATTAAAATATTAATTTTTTAATATTATTATTTTAAATTTTAAAAAGAATAAATTATTTATTATATATTATTATACAATAATTTTATAATAATTATAATAATAAGATAAAATTTTCAAATGAGACCTAAATGGGTGAAGGGTAGATTGGTCATTGGTAAAAGGTGTTGTCAATCAACGCAAAAAGAGTGAAGAAACAAAATCATGTTATTCTCTCATTTTTAAAAACAATAACTTTGTCTTGTCCCCATCCATCATCTCTCTCTATCTCAAACTCCTTAAAATTCTAAAAATGCCCTAAAGAGCTTCCTTCCACTTCCTAATTACGATTTAAGACTTGAGTAACCTCTCATTCTGTCTTCCTCTTCCACTTCGTAGGCCCAGGAGAGAGTCACTTGCTTCCCTTTTTCTTGGGAAAAATAAAATAAAATCAAAATCGTCTGCCATCAAAAACATTTTTCAGAAATCTAAGTGAACAAAAAAGGACCCAACATCATAAGCCTTTCAAGGTTTCTAGGATTGATCAAACAAAAGATTCAAAGAACCTCAAACCAAACAAAGATTAAAAAAATACTTAAAATTAATGAAATTAATACATAAAAAAAAAACGTAGTGTTTCTAGCCCTACTGTTATTTTCTCCTCCCTATATATCAACCCCGTCATCATGATCTTTCCCCTACTCCCAGATCTTCCTTTCTCACTCCATCTATAGCTCTCTCTCTCTCTCTCTCTCTCTCTCTCTCTCTCTCTCTCTCTCTCTTATTCTGTCTGCTGCTATGCTGGCCTGCTCGTCTCTCTTTCCCTCGGCCATGAATGATTGATATGATCCAGTCCTGCTCAAAATTTACTTGATCAAAGACGACGTTTTTTAGATGTTTCATTTCTTCAACAACGGTGCTGACACCCAAAACTTGTAGTAAGATATTCTCGTTATCCCAGATCTTAGATCTTTAGCACCATAAATCTTATCAACTTCATCATCCCGGCGTTCTGCTTTATCTCACCTTTCTATTTAGAACTTCTTTCCTAAGAATTTGCTTGAACCCAAGAAACCTACCTCTCATAACCAAAAAGAAAAAAAAGGAAACCCTTGTCGACCCAGAATCTTAGGAAAAGCAAAACCTAATCTCATCTCACTACCCGAACTTGAAGATCCAAGAAAACAGAAACACTTCCATATGGATTCACTTCACGAATTTGGCAACTCGAACACAGACAACGGCCCGAGCATCAACTTCAGCACCAATAACGTCATCACAAACGTCGACCCAACTACCACAAGCGCCAACACCATAGGATCTTCCTCGTCTTCCTCGCCATCCTCAACCCTCAGCCGCTATGAGAACCAGAAGCGCCGTGACTGGAACACCTTCGGCCAGTACCTCCGGAACCATCGCCCACCTCTCTCTCTCTCCCGCTGCAGCGGCGCTCATGTGCTTGAATTCCTCAGGTACTTAGACCAGTTCGGGAAGACAAAGGTCCACACCCAGCTCTGTCCCTTCTTTGGCCACCCAAACCCACCTGCGCCTTGTCCATGCCCACTCCGCCAAGCCTGGGGGTCCCTCGACGCCCTCATCGGCCGCCTCCGCGCAGCCTTTGAAGAGCACGGAGGCAAGCCCGAGGCAAACCCGTTTGGGGCCCGAGCGGTTAGGCTCTATCTACGTGAGGTTCGTGATTCGCAGTCCAAGGCAAGGGGAATTAGCTACGAGAAGAAGAAGCGCAAGCGCCCCCCGCAGCCGCCAACTAGTCATGCATTGCCACCTCCTCCGAATGCGAGCCAGTAAGATCAAACACTTCTGCATGACACCATGTTGATGGGAAATCGCATTATCTCGTAGTAGAGTTCGAGAGCTAGGCCTTACCTTGCATTAGTCTTCAATAAGTATTTCTAATCTTTTATATTACATTCCCTATGTAGTACAGTTATATCTTCATGTTCTTGTTGCGGAAACTATGCTTAAATTGGTGGGTATTGAACTATTGCTACTCTTTGATTCCATAATGCAAACGGTAATTATTGGTAGTATTAATTATAGTAGTAGCACTGGTAACTTCACCGAAAAGAAGGAAAAAAACAAAACTGTTGCAGCAGTAGATCAAATAGTAGTTGTTGAAGTCAAGTATCTACTAGTTTTAGTTTACAGTCTTAGCGTGACTTAAGATCCCATTTGTTATAGATGGACATGACAGGTTATCTATGACAAGTAATAGATTTGCAGATCATGTTGTATGTCTTTTTTTGAGTGTTTCTTCTTTCTTTTCATTTGCATTTTAGTCTTTTAATGGGTATTGGCAAATCATCCATGGATCAGCTCTTGAAAAGAGTGGATATAACTTTGCAAAGATCGTGTGTCAGATTTGTCCAGCACTAAACTTCCCCCTTTTTTTATCGTATCATATATGTGGGGCAGTTTGCATTTCTCCTTTAATTTGCTTCTCCCAATAAACTAGCGCTAATTTTGATCCTATGGATATTCAGTGAAGAAATAGAACATAGCCCTTCAGTACAGCTCAAACATTATATAATCGTGCAACAGGTTTTCATGAGTAGTTTCTGAAACTCATTACATAGTTTCTGAAACTCATTAAGCTAATGTAATGAGTTTCTGAAACCAAACCATTTGTCTTCTTCTAGTGTATTCTTAAATATATATAATGAGTTTCAGATACTATTCCATGATTTTTCTGCTTCTTACTTCAAGAGCAAAGAGATCGCGGCTTGCTGCTTGCTGCTTGCTGCTTATTTTAGGCAGTACTGTGAGCTCTGTGGTCGACTTCAGGCCGTCTCCGTAATTCTCTTCATGTCTCAGTAACTCTAAAGGATGGGTCTTTGTCATAAAATAGTCTATTGTCTCATTTATCATGCAACTCCATACCCATTTTCTTCGTTGTGTCATGTCAGTTTTAAATGAAGGATGAAATATTATATAGATATATATATATATATATTTTATAAGTAGATTTTATGAATCCTACTATATAGTGATTTCGCTTTGATTTGGATTAATGGTCTGTTTGGATATAGAGGTGATGTCATCTTATTTCAAGTAACAATTTCACTATTATTCACACATTATTTCAATTCATCTTATTTCATTATCCAAACGAGTCAAAGTCTTGCAGATCTTCCCTCTGAAGGCGAACTCCAAGAAGCCAACAAGTTAATACAATCCATACCTACTAATTAAAAGCACTTGTACGTCGGATAAGGTTGGCGATATTCATGGGGTAAGCGAAATTGGTACTTTGTGAAGTGGCCTTCCTCGTCTTCTCCTCTTCCTTCTTCTTCCTTCTTTCACGGTGACTTTGGGACACACTTTACTATAGCCGACGCAAATTGAATACGATGAACCATTCCTCCCATGGTTGGGTCTTTTTTCAGCCATGACACTGATTTCTTCGACTTCATTAATCAAGCTTCATTAGGGAAGCGCTATTCTAGCTTCTAAATGAGTTAAAGGATTGTGCCTGTTACTGATACGTACTAATAAGCTCAGATATTGCTGGAGTCTAGAGATTGTATTATCCATCTAAACTCATAATTTGATTGGCCTTTAATTAATTACTTTCCCATTATTCGTATAGGTCTTATATCAGATTACATCAAGATGCTTTCAGGTGAATCAAGGGACCCATCTATAGGACATAAGCATATCAGAAAAAGAAAAAGAAAAGAAAAAGAATTATCAAAGCAATAATTTTTATAATGCTATGATATTTTATATTGGTTTTTTTAGCAGTGGGTTTACTTTTCCTTATACTTATATTAATATTTTAATAATTATCCCAGCAGGCCATAATTTGTCAAATTTGGTTGTTATTAAACGTCAAGATCATATCATGTACACGGTTGTGATGGGACCCTCCGTTGATGATGGGCCTTCCTTTTCATGTATTATTATTCCTGTGTTGCATAATTAGAATCAACACAACCATTATGAATAAAATGATTAAAATTCTTTGATGTTAAGAAATTATAACAATTGGCCTGCCAGTATAGCTAGTGGGTTTTTTTTCATATTATTTGAGTCTTATGCTTATCAATTAATTTGACATCTGATGTGGAAACACGCGTATATATTTGCTTCATTTCTCTTCTGGTCTATATTATATTCCATTGAGGGTACATGTTAGACATCTTTTCATTACATTAAGGAGTGATTTCCTGTTGGAAATTTGTCTTGAAATGTTTAATTTCTCGTTTGAATTAAGCTCGAGTTTTCTTTTCTGATTTTACAACTAATCTCTATCATCTTGACTATGCGTTGGATGGAATTAGAACGGTAAGATAGCTAGCTAACTATAAGAATAACTGGAGCCAATTATACTTAACTAACATGTATTAATTAGATCATGCAATTAAGCTAAACTATCAATTTTTTTCTTGAGCTTGTAACTGTATATGAAAACAATGCACACATCATTAATGTGTTTTGTTCGGAGTTCTCTTTCTTATGGTCAAAATAATCGGATAATTTGATGATTTCTAGTAATGACTGCAATCTCTAATCATGCATTCGTTGGGGTTATAACACATCGGTTGTGGAGACACGCGTGTATATTTGCCTCATTTCTCTTTTGGTCTGTATAATATTCCATTGAGTGTACACGTTAGACATCTTTTCCTTATATTAAGGAGTGATTTCCTGTTGGAAATTTGCCTTAAGATGTTTAATTTCTCGTTTGAATTAAGCTTGAGTTTTCTTTTTTGATTTCGCAACTGCTCTCTATTATCTTGACTGTGCGTTGGGCGGAATTAGAACAATATGATAGCTAGCTAACTAGCTATAAGAATAATTGGAGCCAATTATACTTAACCAACGCAATTAAGCCAAGCTATCAATTTTTTTTCTTGAGCTTGTAACCATATATGAAAACAATGAATACATCATTAATGTCTTCAGTTTGGAGTTCTCCTCTTTTTTATGGTCAAAATAATCGGATAATTTGATGATTTCTAGTATTGACTATAATTTTCTGATCATGCATTTGTTGGGATTATCCCAAATCGGTTGTAGAAGGGCTGGTGGTTAGTTTATCAGTGTGAGGAAAAGTCTTATCTCTTGAACTAGTTTTTTAGATTAAAAGAAGTCCAAACTACCCAACACTAGTATCAAAGTCCAGGTTTATCAATAATTTTTGGTCCAATAGTCCGCAAGAGAAACGGGTTGTCGCTCCTCCAACTTAAACCCAATATGTGAGGAATAGATTGTTAGGATTGTTTCATATCAGTTATGGAAGATACTGGTAGTAATTAGTTTAAGAGTGTGAGAGAAAGTATTATCTCTTGAATTAGCTTTGAAGTTGAGAGAGGTTCAAAACTACTCAACAACATTTAGCCACTCTATAAAGTTCATCAGAGGATTGTTTGTTTTGGACATCAATAATCAAGGAGGTTGGGATCTTTTGTCCCTCTAGCCTTTTTACAGAGAATCTCTTTTTCCCCTTTGGATTGTTTGTTTGTAAGTCTCACATCGATGTTTCGATCCTAAAGTTGTTTCAATATATCATTTTTTAGTCTTTGAGCCAACTTGAAAATCCAAAGGGTTTCTAGACTAGATCATTACCTGAAAGTATTGTCTAGGTCATCATGTCATTGATTATATAGTTAACGTTCAAACATATACTTAAAATTAGGGAAAGGAAAAGACATTTAAGTCCTTAATACTAAGCTAGTACTGCAGAAAGTGAAATTTCCACAAATAATATATTTATTGGATAAGATAAAAATATTTTGGGTTGATGATACATAAAAATTATAGATCATGTAAAGGAAGATCTTGCAAATAATAATTAATATTGCCTAATGTTTTCTTATGTTTTAACAAATCATGTCACAATAATACTACGTACAAGAAGGAAGTGAGTCTCGACGCATTAATCAATATTTGTAATTAGTAAGAACTCTGTTCTTCAATAGTATAAGCACGTAGATATATTTTAATTAATCATGTATTTGCATGATATGGTGTTTAGAGGATAAATTATCAGAATATATTGTAGTTAGCAGTATGGGTGTAAACGAGCCGGTTCTTAAAAGCTATGAACTAGTTCCATTCAGTCTAAAGATTTTCTTATCTTGAACTGGACCAAACTCCTATTCAATCCATATCGTTCATGTTCAATTCGGTCTAAATTCGATTTAGGGATACCTGATATGATTTAATGGGCTAAATTTAGCCCAAAATCCTGCAATGATTAAATCTATTTTTTTGCTCAAAGTTTAATAATTTCAGCTCAATTTACGTATTTATCATATGTTGAAGCTGAAAAACATTTAAAAAAACTTACTCTTAAAAAAATGGTAAAAGAAAATTTATCTAAAAAAAATTAGATAAAAGAAAAAAATAGTACTTAAATAGAAGAGTTCTACAATAAATTTCAAATTTTGAAGAGTCCAAATAAAATTTAAATAAAAAATAAATAAATAATAATAATACATTTATTACTTATAAGTTATTAACTTATTAGTAATTATTAATAGTCTATGACTTTATATAGATATATTATAATTTATATTTTTATACTACAACTATTATAATATATTAATATTATAAGAGTATATATTATATATTAATATGTTATATTACATATCTTAGTAAATATTTATATTATATACTATTAGTTAAAGGATATATCATATATATATAATTTTTTTTTAATTATGTTATTTGGTCCGATCCAGTCTAGGAAGAGAAATCCCTTGGACCGGGATCGGATCGAAAAAAATCGGTCCATAAAAAAATTAGGTCGGATTGGACCATATCACACATAGATTTAATCGAGTCCAATCTGAATTATGATATCACACATAAGTTCGATTCAAGCCTCGCTTGGATTCGAAAATGAGATGAGTTTAGTTTATTTTTTAATATTATTATTATTTCGATATTTAAAAAAAGTGTGTTGGGATTTAAAAAAAATGTATTTAGATTTGAAAAAGGTATATAAAAATTTGTATTTTATATTAAAAAAATTATAAAAATATAATAATAAAATAAAAATAAATTGAAATGAGTTGAACTCATCTTCAAATACAAACGGGCCAGTCTAATTTAGAACAGCAATTTGGAGCAACCAATCCATACCGAAATTCTTACCCTCCTAATCTAATCCATAACTATTATTTACAAACTTTGGCATGCATTGTGATCGATCAGTACCGACAGGTTGTCTGTACTTCCGAGGATACGGATCGAGCTGCTTAATTTATCATCATAATCATTTTTTAAGTCTGCTTTAGTACTTTAAATTTGGCTATAAATCCTGACCAAAAGCTAGCTAGCAACCAGTAATTTCCGACACCGGAGAAAGACACGGCCAGGCCGGATTCTTTATTTATTTATTTTTTATCAATGCCTGCCTAAAGATTCATAAACATATCATGATATTATATATATATATATGTGCATTTTTTAAAATCTTTTTTATTTGCCCCGTAAAGTACTACTGTCGCGACCAAACTTCCCAGAAAATTATTTGGTTTAGCTAATCGCCATCAACTTTCCTAATCCCTTGCATAAGTACTGCAAGTTTGGGCAATAATATTAGATAGACAAAATGAGGGAAAATTGTTAGATACTCCGATTTTAGATAATCATGTGGTATTTTACTCCTATCCACAACGTATCATGTAATTAATTAAAATTGTTCACAAAAGTACAAATTTTAGTAACGTGACATCTTATGTATATATTATGTTAAAACCATGTGAATATCATCCTCATGTGTCGACTATATATGCTTCGAGATTATCTGATAATTGCTCTAAATCATGAGACGAGTTAATAGATTTATATAGCTTAAGATCGGGCACCATATAGCCATATATGGCTTCTCTTTAATTTCCTTGAGGTCATGTGCTAACTTTTCATGCATTAGAGTGCAAAAATGTGATTAATTCTCAATTTTATGCATGAAAACACGTACATGCAACTTGTTAGCTAGGAAATCAACTAGCTGGAAGAGTTAGTTTATATCAAGCTGCTAGCTTTCATTTATGTTGTTTTTTGATCTAGGTCATTTTTATAAAATTAATTTTATATAACCAGAATATTTCACTAATGGTAATATTTTGCTTCAAGCATGCATGAGCTAATTATAATTCCGACATTCCTTTACAAAGTCCAAGTTTTGGTTGGAATAAAATGTTACAATAATTCTATATGGAGTCAAATTTTTTATAGTTGAATGAGAGTCGACTAATGGACAACACACAATGTCAGTCAATAAATAAACAAATATATATATATATATATATATATATTTTTAAATACAAAAAATTTTAATACGACTATAAAAAAATCTAACTCCATACCAAATTTGTCAAAATTTTAACACGGCAGGCGCAAATTTAATTAATTCTTCATTTTTTTTCAGGCAAAAAGTAAAGCAGATATGATTCCCTCTTTTCAGATAAGTTTAATCAAGAACTGCTACTTTTAGAATGAATGCTATAAGAGAAAACTTCTTTACAGATTGTCCTGGCCGGCCGTTCTAAAATTCTGCAGCTGAGGTTTTGCTTTTGTCTGATCTACGCTTCAAAATAAACCGGCCCGGCCGTGGAGGAAACTTTTAGTACGTCTAAATAGTGCCTTTTCATGCCCGCCATTAATTAGGTTTTCAGATCGCACATGCAGGTAAAAAAAATTAAATGCTAGCTAGTTAGATATATATATATATATATAATATACTCAATTTCTTACCATCGACATAACTTCTACATATTATATTATATTTTATTTTATTTTTAATCAAATATTTAATATATAAATAAAAAATAAAAAATTTTAATTAGTTTAAAAAGAAAAAAATTTAATATTAAAATATTAAAAATTTAAAAAATTTAAAAAATTTAAAAAATAATAAAAATAATAATGTGTGAAAGATAAGAAATTGTGTAGAAGTCTTCATATATATATATATATATAATTAAATAGTACTTCTCCAAGCTGACTTTGTTTGTTTTCAAAAATGAAATGAGATAAAAATTAAAAAAATAATAAAATATTATTATAAGATATTTTTTAATATTAATATTGTATGAAAATTTGAAAAATAATATGAAAATTTGAAAAAGTTAAATTTTTTATTATATTTTATATAAAGATTTTAAAAAATATATTGATAAATTTGAAATATGTTTAAATTTTTAATCTCATCTTTATAAACAAACAAGGCAATTTTAGCAGATGCTACGTACATGAGCTAGACATCACATGCTGAATATATATATATATATATATATATATATATTTATTTATGAAGAAAATGTGGTTCAATTATCTTTAATTTCTAAGAAACAATGGTAACTAATTGATCGATAACTTTGCAGTCGCCATGCACCATGAATTGTGGTAATTTCTAAAAGAGAATCATGCATGCCATCACGATCTAAGCCGGGCGTTATCATGTTTGGAACTTTGAAAGACCGAATTACTTCTTGAAAATAATTACAATTTGCCACATGAGCTTGTGTTGATATATAATCTAAGTTAATATTAAGTGAGAAATTTAATCACTGAGTCAGCATTTTGATTTTTCAAGATTTAATTAAAACGTGAACATTATATTTTAATAGCATTTACTCATACAAGTCTCGCACAATCTATTTATATGTATAGATCAAGGCTTAATTAATTATTATTATCAAAAAAATAATTTTTTGTGATCAATTAATTACGATAAAAATATTATTTATATCCAATTTTGACTGTAAAATTAATTTATTATAAATAAACAATTTTCTTTTATAAATAAGCTGATTTTTTATAAAAGAAGTGTCATTTGATGCAAATCCCAATTCATGATATTCCCTTATAAATTCCCATTATAATATCATACCATAAGTTTAATGATGCATAATGAACATCAATGATTCTAGAGACATATTTTACTCATGATCATTACCCATTTTCTAAAATCCAATCAAGTTTCTTGTTCCAGTTTCTTCTTTTCCTGTTTTTTGGCCTACTTTTAAGATTTTGTTTAAATTGAAAAGTGAGTTGAACTGATTTTAACTTATTTTTATTTTATTATTATATTTTTTAATTTTTTATATAAAATATAAATTTCAATACATCTTTTTTAAATTTAATATACATATTTTATAAAATTTAATTCAAATTTTTCAGATTTTAAAATAATAATAATATTAAAAAATAAATTAAACTCATCTCATCTCATCTCATCTCATCTCATCTCATCTTTCAATTTAAATAAAATCAAAGTAGATCTTAATCTTTAAGATATCGCTGTTTTTATCATTGAGTAGGGTTTGGAAATGGACGCAGACAGTTGGGAATTAGGAAACTACATGTACAAGACCGGAAGATTATGTACATATTTAGCCAAGTAAAATAAAATAAAATAAAAGTACAAAACCAAAAATGGTTTTCAGCAGCTTCCCGGGGGCGAGGGAATCATTTTCGATGACTTTTCACGTCCACGAAGAAAGAATCTTATAGAAAATATTAATATAAATAATAAAATATAATAAATCGTTTTTAATTATTTAATATTAAATAAAAAAATATATTAAAAAAAAAGTGATGAGTAACAATATATTAAAAAAATATATAGGAAAATAAAAGAGACGGATACGAGAATTGGACACGGCAAGGGTCACTTCAGCTCATGGGGATGGTGGCTTTCTTTTCTTTTATTGGGGCCTACATCGCCCGTGCTGGCCCGTCATTCATGTCGGCCTGAGAGAGAGGGAGAGATAGAGAGAGCAGGGGTGGGTCCAGTCAATGGAGGGATCCCAGGACGTGTGACCACGTGGTGAACCCGTAGTGGCCGAGAGAGTCATAGTCCTCCTGATTTGGAACATACAAAAATCACCTCACCTGTCTTTCGTCAGTGATTTTCATTTACTTGCCTTTTTTTCTGGTAAATATTGCGAAAGCCTTTACATACTTCCCCTTAAAGTCTCCGATGTGACAGCATCAGATGATTTTGATTGATAATAGGTTGGTTTTTTAAAGCAATTTTTGTGCATTAATGTCAAACCCACTCAGATTTTTTTTTTACTTTTTACAGTCAAAATAGATGAATTGACAGTCCAATATGATATATCAGTTCATTACATTTATATAGGTTATCATCATTTTATTATTTATAATTTTTTTTATTTTATATATATATATATATTTTTTAACATTCTTAATAATTAAAAAAATTAAAAAATAAAAAATAATAATGAATAAATAAAAAACAAAAAATAATCCTATCATTATTCTATTTATAAAAGAAATAATACATATAATATATTTTATAATACTTATATAATATATATTATTCAATAAATATATTTTTAAAAATTATTTTATAAAATTAACATTATTTTATAAAAATATTCCTACTTTATAACATATATTATATAAAATATTATAAATTTATCATTTCTCTACTTCTAATCAAGGAAATAAAAGCAATTCCATTTTATCTATAAAAAAAAAAAAAAACATACAGGAGTGAGACAAAAAAGAAAGCACAATAAATGGTGAAATGGCAAAACGGTCATCAAATTAGCAAGTCTTTTGACGTAGCAGTTAGTTACCCTTTCTATATCGCATCGGCAAAGCTGTAGTTTGGATGCTAAAGTATTAGAGATAACCTTCTATTCGGTCTGGTTGTAAAATCTAATAATTCAGTCTACCATTCATTTAGCACCACGTAGACGTTCCACAAGAGTTATTGTGATATTCCACCACATGGAATAAGCTTCTGTCGTGAACCCAACCCCCCTTCCCAGCAACGAAATCCCCCACCCTTCCAGCAGCGAATTTGTCCCCCTCCCTTTCGCGAAGTGACCAATTTTGTAAGCCTCTCCTCTTCCTTCCCTCCCGTTTTCGTCAACTCAGATCGTCTTTCTTCTTCAACTATCGACAAGATTCTCAAAAGACAAAAGAGAGTATGTTTTGTAAACAATGTACAATATGAAAGGAATATTGTAGAAATTTCAGACCCAAACAACACAAACAAACAGAAAAACCAAGAATGCCGGAAATTTCCGACCGACAAAAGAGACCCATTTTTGATGCCGCGGGAACTCTTCTGTTGACTTTTTTTAATGGAGATGAGTTCAAGGAATTTTAGTCAAACTTCCTGTTGAATTTGTGGTGGTTGATAAGTTACTCATCGTCTGATTCCTGCATAATTTACAAAGCAAAAGGTCGCGTCAATTTTGGAGGGGGACTCAAACTCAGCAAATTTGGGTCGGTTCGATTTTGTGAAAGGGGACTCGAACTCACCAAATCTGGGTCGGCACCGATTTGAGGAACGTTAAATAGCATTCACACTCATAATCATTTGCTCAAAGATAAAATGATTAATTTATTTAAATTACATTATGAGGGTAATAAAATGAATGCTCCCAAAATTTTCTGTGGAGAAAAATTAGAAAGTTGTGCTTGCAGCAAAGATCGTAAACTACTTACAGAAGAGCTCAACAATCATAGGAGTGACTCACAAATAGAGATATTGGCAATACTAGGAGAAGATCACCCAGCTTGGGAACATATCGCACCTATCATAAATAATGTGGAAAATGAATAAGAAGAATAAGATGATACATGCTTGACAGAATGCCTCAGTGAGGGTAGAGTATCAGTCATTCATTAATGATTTTCCAGGATATTTCCTTACACAATACACGCTGGTATCCTTATGTATTTATAATACAAAATTATAACAAACTCATTCCTAAGATTAAATCCTCTGTACAGCTCACACATTTTGTTATTCACAATATTCTTCTAGAGGGTTCTCCACTTTTCCATTATACTTCATTTGCATAGAGTCATACATCAACTCTTGGATGGTGATTCACTTGCCACATCATCAAGTAATTCGATAGCCTTAATAGTCCCCCTCGATTCAATCGGCACAGGAGCAATAATGAGACGAGAGCGCAGAAGATTGAATCGAATAGCTGAGAGAGGCTTGGTTAATATATCAGCTACTTGGTCCTTGCTTGAAACAAATGAAACCTGCAATGTCTTAGCTGCCATCCGGTCCCTCACAAAATGAAAATCCAGCTCAACATGTTTAGTTCTAGAATGTAAGATTGGATTTACAGATTAGTAAGTGGCACCTAAACTATCACATCATAAGTAGGTGGATCAGGCAAAAAAATAGCTAATTCTTTTAGCAAAGATTGAATCTAAAGCAGCTCACATGTGGTGTTTGCTACTGCCTTATACTCAGCCTCCATAGAAGACTAGGCTATTGTGGATTGTTTCTTAGATCCCCACGAAATTAGGTGAAAGTCGAAATATACACAAAAACTACCAGTCGATTTTCTATTATCCAGGCAGCCTGCCCAGTCAAAATCTAAAAAGGCAGTAAGTTTAAGAGATGAAATAGGAGAAAAATATAGGCCCAAATTAGAGGTTAAGCGTAAGTAACGTAAAATATGCTTAACAACTTGCCAATGAGGCACATAAGGGCAGTGCATAAATTGACAGACTTTGTTGATAGCAAATGACAGGTCTAGTTGAGTAAAAGCAACAATACTCTTGTAGAGTTGAGGATCCTCAAAAGAGCAAGGGCTGAGAGTTTAATAGAATGGGACATATGGGTGGTGACGGGCTTAGATTTATGCATATTAGTGTGGATGAGTAACTCATTAATATACTGAGATTGTGACATAAACAAACCAGCATTAGTGCGATGGATCTGTATCCCTAAGAAGAAGTGTAACGGACCAAGGTCTTTCACAGGAAAAGCAGAACAAAGAGATGAAATAAAGTCAATGATGAGTGATGATTTATATGCTGTGACAATAATATCATAAACATAAATAAGAACATAAATCAAATCAGCACCCATGGAAAAAATAAACAATGAAGAATTAGAGATGGGATTTTGAAAACCTAAGGAGAGCAATTTAGAACTCAATTTGGAGAACCAATCCCTAGGAGCTTGTTTCAAACCATAGATTGATCGACGTAATTTACAAATATGATTCAGAAAGTCAAGATTTACAAACCTGATATGTTGATGCATGAACACATCCTCCTCCAAGTCCCCATGTAGGAATGCGTTTTATATATCAAGCTGATGCAGGGGCCAGTTGCGTGTAACAGCAATGGAAATGAGAAGCCAAACAGTCACAGGCTTTACAAGAAGACTGAAGGTTTTGGTATAGTCCAAACCCTCTTGTTGATGGTACCCTTTTGCCACCATACGTGCTTTGCGACATTCAAGGGTGCTATCTGCACGACGTTTGGTCTCGAAAACCCATTTGCAGCCTAGAATATTGAGATGTGGAGAAGAGGGAACAAGCTCCCATGTTCAGTTTTGAAGAAGAGCATGAAATCCATTTACCATAGCTTCTCTCCACTCAAGGTATTTAGCAGCTTCAAAGTAGGAGGATGGGTCTTTAGGTATGGATGAGGATGTGGCGGTGTTAAGAGAAACAGAGAGCTTTCCAGTAGGCCACGAAATCGTGCCGTCGGTACGCTGCAAGGGTTTATGAATTTGAACTTTAGAGCGAGTTATCATGGGATGAGAAAATGAGGGTGGAATAGAAAAAGGATCCAAAGTTGTGGATCGGGATGGAAGAGAGGAAGGCAGAGGGGGAATGGGGATTTGTGAATTAGGGTTTGAGAGAGTGAGTAAAGGGAACGAAGAGGAAGAAGACGGGGGAGTGGCTGGGTTAATGCGATTAAGAAGATCGATGGGTTGAGATGGGGAAGTGGACTGGATGGGCGAGTCATTGGGCCAGTAAGGAGAGGTCGTTTGTATGGTGTGAAGAGGCTGAGTTTGTGAGCCAAAAGATGAAGATGGCAAAGGTGGAAGGGCCAGTTAGGTTGAGGGAGAGATGGACGTATGTGGTGGTAGTGGTGGACTTGGAGCAAAAAGAAATAGAGTCCCATTAAACCGAACATCCCTGGATAGATAAATTCATTCTGTTGGCAGATGAAGGCAAGAGTATCCCTTATGATCTGGTGAGTAACCCACAAATACACACATGTGAGACCTAAAATCAAGTTTATAACGATTGAATGGTCTTAAGTTGGGCCAACAAGAAGACCCAAAAACACGAAAAAATGAATAATCAGGTATACTTTTATATAGGGCTTGAAAGGGAGAAGTATTTTTTAGTATGGGAGTTGGCATACCATTAATTAAGAAATTAGCTGTTTGAAATGCTTTAATCCAATATTTTTTAGGCATATAAGAGTGAGCCAAGAGTGCTAGACCGGTCGTAACAATATAACGATGGCACCTCTCAACCATTCCATTTTGAGGATGAGAGTAGGGACAACTAATGCGATGTGAAATCTCAAAAGTTTTAAGAATGGAATTAAGTGGTCGAAATTCTCCCCCCCAATCGAATTGAATGGAATGAACATTAGGGGAAAAAGTATTACTCACATATTTGAGAAAAGCCAAAAATATAGCAACCATATCAGATTTAGTATGTAAAGGAAAAAAACCATATATATTTAGTGCAATCGTCTACAATGGAAAGATAGAAGCGAAAACCTTTGGTGGATGGCACAAGCGCCAGTCCCCAAATATCTAAAAATAAAAGTTGAAAAGAATGAGAGGAACGAGAGGGAGTAAGGGGATGGGGAAGAACATGAGATTTCGCTTGTAGACATGCATTACAAAAAAAAAAAAGAAGATACATTAGAAATAGGTAGATGAAAATGTTTAATGGCAAAAGAAGTGGTTCTCGGAGATGGATGTCCTAAACGAGAATGCCAAATTTGTGAGGTGGTGCGTTCACCAATTTGAGCTGATGGTGAAGCAGTCTTTTGGAATGGAAAATGCTTGCTAGAATAGGTACTGGCTAGAGCATCACATTGCAATACATATAAGCCATCCTTAATGTGGCCTTGGAGAAGCACCTCCCGAGTATGAAGATCCTTCACAAAATAAGCAGAGGAATTAAACTCAAAAAAATATATAATTATCACTACAAAATTGTCGAACAGACAATAAATTTCGAGTAATTAATGGCACATGCAATAGATTACGAAGAAAAAAATTTCGAGAAGGATTTAGAAGTTGTACCGTGCCATGTCCTCGGTAAGAGTTGGCTTCAAGATTGAGATTGTTAAAGTCTAGAGTGAAGTGATTCGTGGCAGCCGTATCTGGAAACCAGTGAAAAGGAGAATTGGGGTTGGGTGGAAGGGTGGTGTAATTGGCAGTTAGAGATTGAGGGTTGTTCTGGTAGGAGTGGTCAAAACAGTAGTAACAAGACATAGCCATATGACCAACCCTATTACATACCTGACAAGTGGCACGATTAGAGGAGTTGAATAAATTGGGAGAAGAATGACCCCTATCACGGTCGCGTCCCCTACCACGACCTCGACCTCTATTTGATTGAGGAGATGAAGAAGCGGTTTAAATAATAGTAGTATTAGCAGCAATGGGACTGGCAGAAAGTAGCGAATGAGTCTGGTGAGACAGACGGGATTCATGATTTAGTAAATAGCTGAAAACCTGGAAGGAAGACAATATTTCAGGTCGAGTAGTAAGAGAAGTGACTAGGATTCATGGTCACATCCTAAACCGGGTAAAAGATAGATATGAAATTCAGAGGGAGAAATGGGATGCCTAGCGGCACTCAAAGAAGAGGCGAGAGATTGAGCTTTGTGAAAATACTCAGAAATAGATTCGAAGCCTTTTTTTTAATGTAACTAGCTGAAACTTAGTTTGCATGATGTGCGCTGATGATTGCGCAGAGAACAGAGTAAGAAGAGTATTCCAAGCATCATGGGACGTGGTACATTCAAGAACATGGGCAAGCACAGTATCAGTAAGGGAATAGTTAATAGCGAAGAGGATTAGTTGATCCTGATGAACCCATTTCATATATTCGGGGTTAGGAGCATCATCATTGGTGGGTGGAGGCATCGGAATAGAGCCATCAATAAAATCGAACAACTACTGGCCCTTGAGAAACAGAAGGATTTGAGCCTTCTAGAGGAGGTAATTTTCGATTGTGAGCTTAACAGTGATGAGATTTGTAGTAAGATTGATGATAGAAGTGGAAGAGGATGAGGAGGGAGGGTTAGATGTTTTGTCTGCCATTGAGAAATACCAGAAACAAAGAAGGAATAATCGGACGTGGGTCCTTAACGGGTCTCTGGTACCATAATGAGGAAAATGAATAAGATGAATAAGATGACACAAAATGTGCTTGCCAGAATGCCTCAACGAAGGCAGAGTATTAGTCATTCATTGATGGTTTTCCAAAATATTTCCTTGCACAATACACGCTGGTATCCTTATGTATTTATAATACAAAATCATAACAAACTCATTCCTAATATTAAATCATCACTGTATAGCTCACACATTCTGTTATTAACAATATTCTTCTAGAGGGTTCTCCACTATTCCATTCAACTGCATTTGCACAGAGTCATACATCGACTCTTGGATGGTAATTCACTTGCCACATCATCAAGTAATTCGGTAGTCTTAATAATAAAATATATTACTTGCTTAAGGAATGCCAAAATGGCGAGATCTTTAAGAAAATAGATCAATCACAAAATTAATATACACACTCAATGGCACAATAAGGACCAAGTATGTTATTGAAAGCATACCCATAAAGAATTTATCCAGATGTATCTTATATATTGATAGCGGGAAGGATCTACCCACTAATAGTTTGTATTAATATTCCCTTAATTTCTTATATATGACAAGCATGCTTGATTAGATAGGAAAAAAAAAAGATAGATGAATTGAGGTGAGAAACTAAACATTAAATAGAACATTATTAAAATATTATTTTTTAATGTTATTATTTTAAATTTTAAAATAAATAAATACAAACTAAATAAATGGTTGGAAGTTATATCTTTTTGGTAGGTCAAGTATTGAGAAAAGAGTAAGCATTGTTTGGATTGAAAAACAATCTCAATTCATTTCATCTCATCATTATAATTTTTACAAATGTTGATATAAATATAATAAACAATCCAATTTTTTTAAATCTAATTTAACATTTTCAAATCTTAAAATAATTATAATATTAAAATATAATATTTTAATAATATTTTATTCAACTTTTAACTTTAATCTAAAAATATCTCATCTCATCTTATCAACAACCTCTAAAAAATTAATCAAAGAAAAGGTGGCTGATGAGAAAATTTATAGTCCATTTTTATTTTTATTTTCATGGTATGGTAGTGGAATTTGAGCCACATGATACGTTGGATTTTGCTCTTTTGGCATTAATCCGAATAAAGAAGGATCAACGTCAAAGGCCTATAAAAAAAAAAACAAAATTAGTCTCCTTGGTCAAATGCATTTGTTAGAAACTTAATTAGTTTTTAATTTTAGTAAAAAAATTTTATTGTCCTTTTTTATAAAAAAGAATAGATGAAAATTAAAATTTTGCTAGTGAGAAAATTTTGGGGATAGGGGTGTAAAAGTAAATTGAAAAGCTAGAAAACTATATCGGACCGATTGGTGCGATTCGACTTTCAGTCAGTTCAATTCGAAATTAGTTCATTCATTTTTAAAACAAGTCTAATCGAGTCTGAAATTAGTTTTATGTAATTTTAATACCAAACCGGTTCACATATTATATATGTGTGTTTTATTAATTATTAATATTATATATAATATTTTTAATATTATATATAATATTTTTTATATATAACATATATAGTTTTGTATAGAATAATATATAATAATTTATAATATAACATTTTAATATTAAACATGAATATTTATTTGATCATGTATTTTAAATATAATATATATATAAGAAATACATTTTATTGCTTAATAAATTATTAACATATTTCTTTTGATGAATGCATTATTATATATATAATAATATCTATAGTATTAAAAATGTAAAACTAGTATTATTAGTTTGGTACTTCCAAAATTTTGTCTAAAATGGGGCAAATTAGACCCGTTACATTTGTGGGTGTATTTTGAGTAAGAAGAAAAATTATGTGATTGTAATAATTTTTCACTTTCTTCTGTGTCTGATAATTTTTCTCCTATTGGAAGATTTTTCACATAAATTCTGGTATTGTTATTATTATTATTATTATTATATTCTTGCAAAGGGTAGATCATTTGGGTGAATTTAAGAGGTCTAAGTTTCCAACAAGTGGTATCAAAGCCTAAGTCCTTTTGGTAGAGTGGAGTTTTTGTGTAGTAATGTGGATACGTATAGTTTAAGGAGGTTCTAACTAAGAGATTGAGTTTTAAGCGAGACCAATGTGACACCTCCAATCTTTTCTGTAAATCGTGAAGTTCTGTTTAAGAAAAGTGATTTTTTTCTGAAAACTTACTTAGTGAATATTATTAATTTTTATGGTAAAATTTATCAAGAACAATGTTAAGAAGTATGGCTTCAAATTATATTAGATTTAAAGAGGAAAATTTTGATTAGAGAATCAATTTTAACTTATGACAAGTATAAGTCAATGATATAATGATTCAATCAGAATTACACCAGAATTACATCTGGTGAAACGACTAGTACAAGAAGTAGATTCGGCAAGTAGCTCCAAATCAGTAAACTGAGATACTAGTAATAAAGTTAACTTTGTGTCTTTCTTCGTAAAAGTAGATATGTTTTGAAAAATGACATGGATATTCTCATGGCATATTACTAATATCCAAAGTTTCCATGATAAAGGATGAGACCCTGTTTGGTTTATAAATTGTATTCAATATACTCTATTTTAAACTCTATTCATCATTTAAACATATAAATTTAACTCAAATCAAACCAAAATCTGATAAAGTCAAAATTACTATATCATTATTGTAGCTACAAAAATCTGGGCAGCTTTTTGACTTTTTTGTTGTTTATTTTTATTTTTTTTCGTTGCTCTCTCTCTCTCTCTCTCTCTCTCTCTCTCTCTCTCTCTCTCTCTCTCTCTCTCTCTTCAAACAAACAAGAATTGATAGCAGCATTTATTAATGCTTTTTTTCCTTGAAACGGATGCAACTCTCACGCATAATGGACAGTTGGACAAATTATGGGTCCTATCGATTCAAATTTTCATATAAATTTGTTTAAAATTATCTAACCATCTAAATATATTTTAAACTCTTTTAAGTAGGTTTCACAGAATTCACACAACTATCTCAACTAACTCAACACACTTCGACATCCAAATGTAACTTTAATATTAGCAAACAAGTTTGCACACACACAGTCATTAGTTTGGCATTAATGTCGCATCTGTTATAAAAATTTATATCGATAGCAGATGAAAAGTATATCCCTTTAGGGATCTGAGTTTTTGTAACCTCATTTACTAATTTCAATTATTAATATGAATTTGAAACAAATTATCTCATTAAAATTTCACACTGAATTTCTTATATATGCATCCCTTAATTAATCTAAGGAAATAGGATATTAATAAAATAAAGCTTAAAACTTCTAAGAAACTAAACGTAAAAGTTACATCATAATTTTTAATAAAATTATTTTCAATATAGGCCAAAATGAAATGCTTTAAATTAACTTATTCTGAGTGGATATCCTTTTATGGTGGAGTATGATAGTAGAAACTATGAAAATTTTTATTGAGATGGAGCATGGATGTGGAACTAGTCAAATTCACTAAATAGAAATTATTGAATTTTGCTATTTTAGCATTAGTTTCACATTGGTGAAAATGAAGGAGTTGAAAGGCCTAAGGCCTTTTAAAAGAGGATTAGTTTCTTTAGCTAAGTGTACCAATCAGAAGCTTAGCTAATAACTTTTAATTTTAGTAAAAAAAAATTATTGTATTTTTTTGTAAAAAGAAAAAAATTGAGAGTTAAAATTTTGCTAGTAAAAAAACTTTGTGAGTGTATTTGGAGTAAAGAGAAAAATTACATAGTTGTAATAATTTTTACATAATAAACTTTTTTCTCTAGATCTAATAATTTTTATCTTGTTTTGAGAGTTTTTAACGTAAATTTTGGTGGTGTTATTATTTCTCTATTTTTTAAAATATTTTTGAAAATGATAGATCATATAGGGTGAATTGGAGAAATCCAAGCTCTTTGGATAGTATGTCAATTACCTCGTATAGTAAGGGAAAACTATAAGCTATAATATTAATGCCGCGTCAATAAATTTTTAAAGATTGGGTCAAGACTATCTGCTCACTCTTTGTGGTGGCCTATTGTAATATCTCATATGATAAAAATAAGAGTGGGTGATGTATGTGATCCCACATTATTTGGGAATGAGAAATTCTTACTTTTTATAAGGTTCCAATAGGATTTCAATTATAGATGATAGATTATAATATCCTATATGATAAAGATAAGGGTGAGTGGTGTATGAGATCCCACATTATTTGGGAACGAGAAGTTTTTGCTCTTTATAAGGTTCTAATGTGGCTCCAATTATATTATTGACTAGTCATTTTAGAATATAGATCATGTGCTTTAAGCTTTCCACTAGAGCATTACACCTATCACCTCATTTTTTGGGCGAGAGTCAACCAGTACAACACAATTTATCATGTGTTGAATTATAGTCTTATACGAATTTCGTTTATTTTTCATCACTTCTTTTCTTTATCAAAATAAATTTATTTTTATCATAAATAATTTGTCTTAAATATTTATTTACATGTGGTATTAACCCAACATGATTCAAGTCCCGTTTGGGTTTGGAATTAAGATAAGTTAATATGAGTTTTGAAAATTGAATAAAATATTGTTATTATTATTTTGAGATTTGAAAAAATTAAATTGAGATTTAAAAAAATTATATTAAAATTTTAAAAAGTTGTATTGAAATTTGTATTTTGTATGAAAATTTAAAAAAATATATTGATGAGTTAAAACAAGTTCAACTTGTCTCCGAATCCAAACAAACGGATAGAACTTGATTAAATATAAGATAACGAGTTTGTCTACGTTTATAAATGTTGAAATGATCTTAGATAATATAAGGCAGCGCATCCATCTAACATCGAGTATAAATTACTTATTGCCCTTCCAATAATTGGATCTGAAAATAATTTTTATTTAAAAAAAAAAAAGAGGAATAATTCTCTCAGTTCAATAGCGTAGTGTCTCTTTCAACGAAATATTTCAAATCTAGCTCATGACAAAATCTTACGCCGATGGTTTCTATTGTTCATGCATGGTTTTTTTTTTTTTTATTTTATGACGTTGTACCGTGGCCAAGTTGGCCAAAAGTATTGTTGATAATTTGACAAAAAAAAAAAAAAAAATTCAAGTACATTGAAAGGAACTGATCTTTTTTATATATAAAATTGAAAGAACTAATTATACAACATGTGACTTTGAGACTTGAGAGTGGAGCAATGTTATACAAATTCTTCAACCTCTACACACAATTATTTTTTAATTTTTTAATTTTTTTAATATTTTTATTTTAAATTTTTTCTTTTTAAACTAATTTAATTTTTTTTGTTCATTATTTATATATCAAGTATTTGATAAAAAAAATGTGATGTATGAAAATTTTGTAAATAGGAAGAAAATGAATAGATTTTTTCTTCGAGAGTGGGGGCTTACCTGCTCATTTTCTTGGGTCTGGTAATAGAATAGTGGCTGACTCGACCGCTCGCAGTAAACTAGGCCTAGGAGAATCCATGTAGAGCACAATTTGCGAGAGCCCTACTGCTTTTTATCACTTTGAGCTTGGTAAAAGTCGGGCCCAATATTAAACATTTATCTCGACTCCCTTTATTTTTTTCTTCTTTTGTTTATTTTTTTTAATTTATTTTAATTTTTTTGGTATCATAAATTAAAATGACTTATTATGTCAAGTCACTTCAATTTGTAATTTATTTTTTAAATTTAAGTTTAATATTTTTGTACTCGCATATTTTGTTTGTCTATCAAGGAAAAACAAAATACATGGATAAAAATGTACGAGCTTCTGCTTCATCTATTTTTTTTTTCCCAACTTGTTCATTTATTGGTCAAATATAGAGATATAGAGAGTAACTGTTCACATCCTAAACGTGTATCTTAAAATAGGAAACCGGATGTAAGAGTCATTTTGTCAAAAAGTCAAGTTGATTCCCTCCTCTCAAACTTTTTAAAATATTATATATAGTATATAAATATATATAGTTTTTTTTATATAATTAAAATTTTCACACCAATTTATCAAAAA
Organism: Platycarya strobilacea; assembly: GCA_036898215.1. Classification (NCBI taxonomy): domain Eukaryota; kingdom Viridiplantae; phylum Streptophyta; class Magnoliopsida; order Fagales; family Juglandaceae; genus Platycarya; species Platycarya strobilacea. The sequence goes on from CM072556.1 coordinate 12,464,246, forward strand.
ATAAAAAATTCCCCCTAATTCTTGGACCTCTAAAAATTTTACTAAAATTATTTTTTCAAATTTTAATACTTATCTAATTTTATTTTAAATTTTTACTTTAGTGACAGTTGACATCTAGATTGTCTCTTCCACTTTAGTTTGATGTGCTGATGCAACTAAATTTTTAAGATATATTTAGATTATCTAAACTATGTAGATGATTAAAAATATAAATTTTTTACATATCATTTGTAAATTTAAATTGAGAAAAAAGTATCATTAATTTCATTTTAGAAATGATATTAGATTAATTTTATTTCATGAAAGATCATTATCAAGCTTAATCTGTAGGAGAAATCTAAAGTTTATTTTAATTTTTTTTTTGTAATGGGCTCTAACAAATTGCAAAAATTTAAAAAAAAAAAATTTATAAACATGTATTTTTATATATAATTTTATAATATATAATTATTATTTTTATAAATAATCATGCACAAAAAAAAACTTATGTTTACATATATCATATATTTTATTAATTATTTCTTCAAATATCAAATCCTAATTTCACCTCTGCATAAGGGTTTAAGAAACTAATTCGGATGTTCTTAATAAATGTTACAGACTACAATATGTGAAGTAATAAAGTAGAAAAATAAATGGGAAATGAAATATAGTGAATTAAGTCTCATATTTTTGGGCTTTTCTAAAACGGTAATATTATGAGGTTTCGGAATTGGGGTCCTTTTTGTCTTATTATGCAAAAAAAATCTCTACTTTTTTGTAATTCATTTTTTTTTTTTAAATAATAAAAAAAATATATGTAGATAAAATATATATATATATATATTTAAAAAGACGGGGCGCAAAGGGCCCAACGTAGGGCTCATAGATTTACCGTTTCCAAACACCGGGTCTCACACGTACATAAGCGAGTGAGATTGGAACTCCAGAGGGCGAGTACAAGCCACGTGCTGAGTGTTGAAAATTGCAGCATGTGGTGGTGGCCACAATAGAAGAGAGTTGTGGACTGAGGGTTTTTCTTTATACAAAATTAACAAATTAAAATTTCAAACTACTCTGACCGACTCCAGCATGTTCTAAGGTTTGGCATGCGCCTTAAAAAAAAAAAAAAAAAAAAAAAAAGGAAGAAGGCATACCCATTCTCAGTAATTTTATTTTAAAGTGGGTTAGGCATCAAACGCACAACATAAATATAGTTCAATAGAATTCACATGTGAACTCAAGCGCCCCACATGCACTGCGGAATTCAATTCGGTCTAAGAGATTTTTTTTTTTTTTTTTTCTTTTTACTTGGTTTCAGCCTGACTGAGATTTTATTTTATTTTTTATTTTTTTTATTTCCCTGCATGTTTTGCGCGCGTGGAAAGAGAGTCACTGTCTATAAACAGTACTTAAATTTCACAAACTTTATAATTTCTTATAAATATTTATCAACTCATTTTAATATTTAAACATATTTTAAATTTATCTAAATAAGTCTCAAAAAAACTTATTCAATTATCTCAATTCATTATTATTTATAAAAAATTCAGATCAATTCAATTCAATTCAAAATTCAAACACAATTTAACCGCACAACGCTACTAAACACGTGGACAAAAGGCTACTTCCAAATCCTGCATACCACACTATCCCAAATGCAATGTCTCAATTGTTTGTAAACGGTGTCTTATGAGACCAGCCTTATACGACACCGTATAAAGGCATAAGGACTCAACTTTGTATTCGAGTTTTATTTGTTACCACTGTTATGACTTAAGCACATAACAACTCCTCTCTCAAAGAACATTGGTCACAAGGAGCGGGTAAAACTCTGGAAGCTTTCATAAAGTTTTCCAATTGTTTTCATTCGATGATGTTGTAGACCATCATCATTTTTTTTAAAGGGCCAACAATATCTCAATATTTTCTTTTAGGGATAACAATATAAGACACAATATATTAATATAAAATAAACACGACGTAATAAAAGTAGATTTGTATTTAGTTTTAACGAATTTCAAGTCAAATCGTATCAATCCGTTAAAACACGATTTGATAAAGGACCAAATACATTATAAACTTGTTAAGACACGTTAAAGAATTTGAATTTACCTTTATATTCTTGACTTAAATTTCAAACGTTTTTAATTTAAAATTAACTTTATACCTTTAGGCACTTACTTATCTCATTTAAGCACTTCTTAAAGAGTCCTTAACGAGTTAACTTGTTGTTGTTTAATATGTTTGAAATATAATTTTAATATTTACAATGTGTGGATCATATTTGTGTGTTTATCATATTTTATAGTATACTACTTATTGGATTATAATTTTAAAATTGTAATTTATAATTAATTTTTTATATTTTGTAATTATTATTTAAATTTTAATATTTGTATAAAATCAATTATATTAAACTCAAACGAGTCACTAACGGATTTACAAGTTGAAACAGGTCAAGTCATATCATATCATATAATGACAAAAAGTTTTAATGGATCGTGTCGTGTTTATCCGTTATCTTAACGGATCGTATTAGGGTTGGAATTTTTGACCCAAAATCATTAATGAGTCATGTTTGTATATACCCTTTAAGTGTAATATACACGACACAAATACGATCTATTAACACATTTTTATACTCCTATTTTGTCCCATCCAACATAACATTGAATATAGCCAATAAATATTTATAGTGTTATATATAATTTTGACAAAATTTACCTGAAACCATCTGGCTTACTTAATAATTAGCAATAAATGAATTGTTGTCGGAGCAATCTCATTAGCGTTAATTGACAACTAGCTAGCTCGGAATTACATGTGTCGTTGACAACCGGGCGTCGATGGATATTTAACGACCTTTGACGTAACTGTGAAACGCGCATACACACTCACGACCAGTCCCACAATAAAAACAAAGGCAAAACTCTGAGATCTGATATCCCCCACTTTGTTTCCTGTTATAGAAGCGGTGTAAGCACAAGGAGCTTCTATTGATCCAGATCTCCGCTTAGGATTCCAGGGGCTCTTTCACGTACCACAATCAGACCCACTTCGTCATTCGGTTCAAACCCAGTAAGCCTTTTGCATTCTATCCTTCTTTCTTGGCATTTGAGTTTCTAGGTTTTGGATCTGATTGAATTGGCGTTACTGGGTGCGGTTTATTTTGTTGTTTTCATATCGAATGATTTGAATCTATTGTTTCTTTGTGGTTTTTGTTGCGGTAAGTCGGTTGCTTATTCTTGTTTGAGAAAAGGGTGGTTTTGATAAGTTGACAAATGGGAAGCGTGGTGTTGCATTGGTCTTTGTCCAGATCTGTGAGTTCCACTTCAATTCGTGGCTTAGAGAAAGTGTCATTTTATTCATTGTTCGGATTTCAATTCACTAAAGGGACATGAAGATTGGGATAGATAGATTCTATTGCAAAATCTTCGTTTTTATTTGCGTTCAATATCATATTTTCTTTTCTTCTAGGGTCAGTCAATCATTTTCCTTTCTTGGTTGTCAATTCACTGAATACAATCGTGGCTAGTTAACTTCAACTTGTTTTCGTGCTTATTCTTGTGTTTGTAATTTTTTATCCAGCACTTTTCATCCGTTGATTTTGAATGGAAACACGCGTTGAAATCTTGGGAGACAAATTTTGCAACTTTCCATTGAATTACGTTGATAAAATACTTTATTTACAGTCTGTTTCGTACCACAGTAATGTGAGGGTGCTTCTTCACACAGGTCTTTTTAATGAATATTTATTTTATGTGTTTCCCTAACTAATAATATTTCGACCATTAGTTTCCATAGTTATTTGACGTCCTTTTGAACTGGCCGGGTTTGATATGTATTGTATTAGGTTTTTCAGATTTTCTCATCAACTTATGGTTGTTTGCTTTTAATTTTTACAGGTCTATTGGTCAATCTCTAGATCTTGACTGCTAAAAGTCTTTAGGGATCTCATTTGTGTGTTTGACACAAGATGTCTTCATGAAATGAGATCTGTATGGTAATCTATTAATACATAAGTGGAAGTCAAAAGTTGTGATTGAAGAGCTTGAAAACTAAATAAATGATGAGGGGAAGATCTGATGGAACACAAAAGAAGCGTTTAATCACTTCTTTGTGTGTTGTGGCAATCTTTCTCGGTTTTCTATATGTATACTATGGATCCATTTTTGGCTCTACAAACCATGGTACATCTGCTCTAGAATATGGGAGCAGATCTTTGAGAAGACTTGGTTCATCGTATTTGGGTGGGGATGAAGATGCTGATGGCAAGCAAGATGAATCTTCAACAAGATTTGGCCTAGAAAATGGTGAGGATGTTATCACTCCAAAGAGTTTTCCAGTAAGTTCTTTCGGAATATATTCGGTGTTCAGCCCATCTGTTCAGTTGAATTGTTTTCTTAACGTGTCCATTGAGTCCATTTGTCCACTGATTTTTGAAGGTTTGTGATGATCGACATTCAGAACTAATTCCCTGCCTAGACAGACACCTCATATACCAAATGAGGTTGAAGCTGGACTTATCTTTAATGGAGCACTATGAGAGACATTGCCCTCTTCCAGAAAGGCGGTACAACTGCTTGATTCCTCCTCCCCGAGGATACAAGGTGGGTGAGATGCTAAAGTTAAGCAAGATAATGATGTGGAATATTTGTTATTTTCAAGAGTTTTGTATCCTCATCTGTTCTACTAAATATTAGTTGTTCTGTTACTGGTGTGGTGTTTCAGGTCCCAATCAAGTGGCCAGAAAGCAGAGATCAAGTGTGGAAAGCAAACATACCTCATACTCACCTTGCACATGAGAAGTCTGACCAGAACTGGATGGTTGTGAAAGGTGAAAAGATTGTATTTCCGGGTGGAGGTACTCATTTTCACTATGGAGCAGATAAGTATATTGCTTCAATTGCAAATGTAAGATGATTGCTGGCCTTTACTCAATACCTTTTGCTAAGTACCTTTTCAAGTTGGTAGGCCATATGGAATTTTGCATACTTCCTGTGCTCTGCATTACCCTATGGCTCATTTTCTCTTTTATTCAGATCTTGCTGTTTCTCTGGTTTATTTTTTAGTGAAAATATTTGTACTTGATGGATGAAGAAATAATCTTATATGTGGCTTAATTTTGCAGATGCTAAATTTTTCACACAATAATATAAACAATGAAGGAAGATTAAGAACAGTTCTTGATGTTGGCTGTGGTGTTGCGAGTTTTGGAGCTTATCTCCTCTCATCTGATGTTCTAACGATGTCCTTAGCACCGAATGATGTGCATCAAAACCAAATTCAGTTCGCCCTGGAAAGAGGAATTCCTGCATATCTTGGTGTTCTAGGAACCAAGAGGCTTCCTTACCCTAGCAGATCTTTTGAACTTGCTCACTGTTCTCGTTGTAGGATTGATTGGCTTCAAAGAGATGGAATTCTTCTTCTTGAGCTAGATAGATTACTCAGACCAGGCGGCTATTTTGCCTACTCATCTCCCGAGGCATATGCTCAGGATGAAGAGGATCTCAGAATATGGAGAGAGATGAGTGCCCTTGTGGAACGAATGTGTTGGACAATAGCTTCAAAGAGGAACCAAACTGTTATTTGGCAAAAGCCTCTGACAAATGACTGTTATATGGAAAGAAAACCTGGTACCCTCCCTCCTCTCTGCCAGTCTGGTGATAATCCAGATAACGTTTGGGGTGTGTCAATGGAAGCATGCATCACACCATACTCTGATCGTGAGTGTCTTCTCCTATTTTCTTTAGCAGAATTACTTGTTTTCTTTGCTGTTATAAATTGTTAACGGAAGGTTAATATTTTTTGAGTCGCTAAAGCAAAACTTGTTCTTACCTTCATGAATCATGATGCCTATGTACCACTAATTTAAAGATTTGTTTAAGTTTTCTTTGACTTAGGATCTATTTAGTCAAAGCTTTAAAGTACCTTCACCGTTATTTATGTCATACGCAATAAAAACAAACACTAAAGGTTTTTTTTTGTTTTGGCATAAAATATATTCTGGAAAATGTTTTTTGTGCTTTCCTGCATTTGGTGCTACCAAAAATTATTAGAATATTTCATAGTCAACTGAAAATTAGCCGAAGAAAAAGCAAATAGCATGCTTTTATGAAGTGCAAGCTATTTTTAGACAGCCTACAGTCCCTCCCCTCCATCTGCAGACCATCAAGCTGCAGTGATGTACCAATAAGAAACTTATTATTTTACATTAGAAGATAAAATTGATGAGGACTGCATTTTGAGGGCTTTAATAGGATACTGCTAAAATTTTGCTTGGTCTTATCAGATGATCATATGGTTAAGGGCAGTGGATTGGCTCCTTGGCCATCTAGGCTGACTGCTCCTCCTCCTCGACTTGCTGATTTTGGCTATTCAAATGACATGTTTGAAAAGGACACGGTAATAATTGGCAGCACTCAATCTACTTTTTTTCGTTATTAGTTATTCCGTTGCTTAAGAAATATGGGTGTGTCAGCTTATGTGTTGCTGGTAAGTGGTGTAGGAAGTTTGGAAAGAGAGGGTTGTGAGCTATTGGAATCTCTTGAGCCCAAAGATTTCATCAAACACAGTGAGGAATGTGATGGACATGAAGACAAACATGGGTTCGTTTGCAGCTGCTCTGAAGGACAAGGATGTTTGGGTCATGAATGTAGTCCCTGAAGATGGACCAAACACACTTAAGCTGATATACGACAGAGGCCTGATAGGCACTGTTCATGACTGGTATGAATATTGGTTTTTGGAATATAATCTTGTGATTTAATGTTTAGTTAAGAATACCTTGTTCCGTCATATGTTGGACTGTTATTTATGGAAATGGTTACACCCAGATAAGTGACAGTAATTGGTAAGCGACTTCAAGTTTACCTGTTCTGTTGACACAAGTTTCTAAAATGCTATCTGGAAAGAAAAAATTTGGGTGCAGTCCCGGCTTGTATAAGCCTAACCCACATAAACAGTGTTACTACTTTTTACGTGAACAGTAAAAATACTGTTCATGTGGGTTAGGCTTGTACAAGTCGGGACTGTACCCAGCAGTCCTCATCTGGAAATATGGCTGATATGTTTTGCATTTTCTATAGTTTTACATTCTAGAAGTCAAGGTCCATAGATTCTTGTAGAATTTGTAGATGAAGTTGGGGGTGGTTGATTTTAACTCGTGATGAAATCTCTTTCGACAGGTGCCAAGCATTTTCAACATACCCGCGAACATATGATCTACTCCATGCTTGGACTGTCTTTTCTGACATTGAGAAGAAAGATTGCAGTCCAGAAGATTTGCTGATTGAGATGGATCGGATTCTTCGGCCTACTGGTTTCATAATCATCCGTGACAAGCTAGCAGTGATAAATTTCATAAAGAAGTATTTGGTGCCGTTGCACTGGGAAGCAGTGGCGACATCCGATTCCAGTTCAGATTCAGATCAGGATGGAGACGACATTGTGTTTGTTATTCAGAAGAAAATGTGGCTGACAAGTGAAAGCCTGAGGAATTCGGAGTAGGACGATGGTTTCTCATCCAAGTCTCTGCTCTCCCTCCCCCCAAGGGATTACAATGTCCCAAGTATTTATTCAGAAAACAATTATATTTTGTACCATTGAATGATTTTTACTGTGTTGTTTTTTATTTCCTTTTTCTACAATGAGTTAGTTGATGAGCCATAGACTACAAGCATCTATAGACTGTTCACTTTTTCTTTTCTTTTCTTTTTTAAATCTGGGCAATTGTGTAAACTACTTCAGTAATTGATCAATAACTAAAACAAATATGTGCTTCTGAAGTATTTAGAATTGTTCATGTTATCAATCGCATATTTTGCTTGCCATATTTTAATATATATCTTAGTCTTTCTTTGCCATGTTATTGATTGCTTCTCTTTTAAGTGGGTTTTCATCAAAATAAGGATGTTGGTTTAAACTTTGAACAGACTATCTGAGGAAATATTGTCGCAACTGTCCAATTGGTCCAATTTGGGAAAATACATTTCCCAACTCCAAATTAAATATAGATAATTAAAGATAAATGATATTTATACTTATAAAGAGTCTAAATGACGGATATTATTTTAAAAAAAAGTGAGTAAAATGAAAATTGCATTAAAAAAAAAAACATAATAATAATAAAAATAAAGGACTTCACTGTTTTTAAAAAAGAAATTTGTAGTACTTGGACAACCCCCATGATTGTTTAAAGTATTAAAACAATTATTGAGTAATCCCATATAACAAACAAGTCTCATTTTATTTTAGAAAGTAAAATTATTAAAGAATGACACTACAGTCACTCCTGGGGATCCCGTCCAGGCAAAAATTTTATTTTTAATTTTTTTCTTTCATTTTAAGACAGTTTTTATATTTTATTTTTTAAAAATAAATTCATAATATTAATAAAAAATACTTATTTAATTATTAAGTGAAAAAAAAAAATTTTAAAATATTTTCCCCGCCCAGGCAAAACTTTTTTTTAAATTTTTTTTCTTTTTATTTTTAAGACAGTTTTTATATTTTATTTTTTAAAAATAAATTCATAATGTTATAAAATTAAAAAGAAAACTACTACTATTGTAAGGGAAATATAAAAGAAACTTTCTGAAATTTTCTTCTTTCTCTATATTTTCTTATGAATTTCATTACAACTGAAATCCATATTTATAGGCGTTGAAATTACTATGCAAGTTACTATGCAAATCACTATGCAGATTTTAAAATAATAGTGGTGGGGTCATTCACATAATTTTAGGGGCGGCTGCCGACTCCTGCATTTCATAACACTCCCCCTTGAATGACCACCCATAAAAAATCTGCCTCGTTAAAACCTTGCCAAGGAAAAACCCAGTGGGAAGAAAAACCAATGGCGAAGGAAAAAGAGTACAGTTTTTTTATGTATCCACAAGTGCTTTAAGATTGCCTCATTAAAACCTTGTAAAGGAAAACCCAGTAGGACAAAACCTTAGTGAAGGAAAAAAAGTACAATCAACACAAGTCTTCAGGACTTTTACTCCCCCTAGAAAGTGCATGATGATAGATTTTGAGTCTTCACATTTTAATATTCTGCACAATTTTCTTGAATGTCGCAATTGATGATGCCTTCGTTAATAAATCTGCCAGATTATCACTTGATCGTATCTTTGATATATCCTCCTTTGATTTGAGTGATATAAGCAGCATTATCTTCGTATAAAATTGTTGAGTTATCAAAATACTACACTTTTCTTGGATATGTTGAGTCATTGATCTCAACCAAATATACTCTCGACTTGTTTCATGAATTGTAATAATCTCTGAGTGATTTGAAGATGAAAAATAATATCTGGTTGATAAACTTAATAGAAATCTGATACCTGCAGTAATACTTAAACTCCCCCTGATAATATGCGTTAGTGTTTCAAGTAACAAGCAAATATGATTTCAGTATATATAACAAGTTAAGAATTCAAACACGATCTCCAACTAAATAATGCATTAGAGAGAGTATGATAATATTTTCATCTAAAATTTTCTCCCATTCATTCGGCGTTATTAGGAAGAACTTGTTTATATACGGCGGAAATAATATTGGAAACCATCTATGTATGATAAAAGCTGTAAAAGTTTTGAGATTTAATATTATCGGTTCGGCGGAAAATCAAATCCGCTTGACATTGTGGACAAACGAGATCTTGAAGAGATTTGAAGGTTTTGGGTTGTTGTTTAAATATAACCAATTTTACCATTGGTTTATTCCAGCAAAAAGATCTCGCATTCCTCATAGATTCAGTTGTTGTTCATCCAGAACGATATTATGTCTGATAGAAATTCTAATGTTCCAGATTTAAACCATGAACCTTTTATACCTCAACCACTTATATTTTCTCCTGAGGCTGTAAATACCATGATAGGAACAGAGATATATCTTTCTAGTAAATCTGATCCTGAAATTGTTGCAGCATCAAGAACCCTCAGTGCTCAATATGCTGCCTCTCTTACAACCATGTCTTAGAGGCTATTGACGAGAACGAGTGAGGTTGATCATCTTAAAACTCAAATATCCGAGTTACATCAAACGCTTGCAACTAAAGATAGTAAAAATGAAGATTTAAGACAAGAAAACAAGGAGCTGATGAAACTTGTAGACTGGTATTCTCGTGACCTAAAAACACGAGTAGAAGAGCTGGAACGAGAAAGAGCTCAGATACAAAGTCAACAACAGCAGCTAACGGCAGAGGTTCAGCGTTTACAAGAAAATAGGGATAGCTGTAATTAATCTCGCTGGGTTTTGAAATTATGCATCCAGCATATCTTGTAAAGTGAGATTTGAAGAGATAATGGTTTGTCTTGTTCTTATTTCCATTTCTATAAGAACCGTCTTTAGTTTCATTTAGTACGCATCAAATCTTCTTCTCATATCTATAATTCATTTGTATTTTTATTTTTATTCTACAAATTTCCAATGACTCATCAATTTCCTTTTACTATTTTTCACAATCAACATATGAGGTATCCTTCACCTTAATTACAAGTTGTTTTTGCATCTTCCGCAGGTGCCATGTTGCAGCAAGCAAATGATCTGGCTAATAAGTCAGATCGTGAAGCTGTTTATGAGCTGGTGACTCTCGGCACCCGATACTCCTCCTCTATTGTTGGATTTTCCAACCGATTACAATCCAAAAATCGTGAGATTGAGGAGCTTACCGAGAATGTTTCTGTACTTCAACGACTCGTTCAAGAGTCTGACAAAAAAATTGCAGACTTAAAGCAGGAGAATAAGGATTTAAAATCCTTACTTGCCTCTTCATTTCGACTGCCTAATCCTTTAGATAAGGATGGTACGTTGCTTTATGAAAAGCAAATGCATTTGAGAGATGAGGCTAGAAGTCTCAAATTCTTGTAACTCATCTATGAATTGAATAATAAGATCTTTCCTTTTCAAATGCATTCCTTGAATTTATAGCAACTCTTGTAATTTTTTCAAGAGTTCTAACAAGGTAATCATCAACGTAAACTGCAATAATGGCAAATCCAAATTTTGATAAAACACATGGACATATAGGATTGTTCTTAAATCATTCTTTCAATAGATACTTGTTGATTCAATTATACCACATGCGTTCGAATTGCTTTAACCCATATAAAGATATTTGAAGTTTTATAAAGTACATACTCTTAAATGTACTTGGATTAGATGCTTCAAGTATCGTATATCTTGATATATGTAATGATCTAATGATCCTTATAAATATGCAGGGACCACATTCATTAACTGCATATCTAATCCTTTTGTAATAACCAAATCGATTAAAAATATGAATGTGATTGCATTCATAACAAGGAAATATGTTTCCTCATAATTGTTCTCGGGTTTCTACAGAAAACTTTGTGCGACAAATTATACCGCACAATTTCATTTCGCATTACGCTTTCGTATAAATACTCATTTATATTTGACAGATATTACACCTTTTGGTGTTTGGACAACAGGTCTAAATGCATCTCACTTCACTAGCGAGTTTAATTCAGTTTTAATAACTGCTTTCCATTTTGGCCAATCATTTCTACGTCGACATTCTTCGACGATTTTTGACTCACTTTCTTCATTACTTCTGGTAATATCAAGTGTTATCATATATGTTGTCGACAACAGTTTTATTTCTATCCATAAATTTTCCAGTACTCATGAAATGTATTGAGATCTCATTGTTCCTCTCCAGAGGAAAACATTTCATGAAACACCTCTACAGGAGGTTCCTCTTCAGGAGGTTTATACTCTTCAGGAGTTTTCTCTTCGGGAGTTATACTCTTCAGGAGTTATACTCTTCAGGAGTTACCTTTTCAGGAGGTTTCCTCTTCAGGAAGATTATATTTTTATAGAAAATACGGTCTCTTCATGAGCATCAATTTTTATTTTTCTTGTGCACCAATAGGTCTTCAACGCTTCAGGTGTATCTTAGACTCATTTATTGCTGTTTTAACAACTCGTCCTTCAGGGACTTCAATTCTTGCTTAAGCATTAACAGTAATAATATATGATTTTACAACATATTTAGTGTCAGTAAATATATCATGTAATTGATTTGTAACACTTTGCAGATAGATAATCCTCTGAACTTCTGGTTCACATTTATTTGTAAGAGGATCAAATTTAAACAGGGCTTTATTATCCCAAGTAATTTCTTGTCGTGCTTCGGGCACCGATATTTCATTATTTCAAAACATGATGAAATATTAATAGTTTTATATATAAAAGCTTAGTATAAATAAATCAAGTGTTTGGCAGTACAACAGGTACGTGACTACTGTTTAGTCATATTACATCTATGACAAACATCTTCATCTTTTTATGAAGAATTATTCTGAAAGCCTTTACCCTTCTCTTAGTTGGATCACTTCTGGTAATACGATATATTTTTATCATCTTTAGTGTTGTCGCTTTTGGGACCAACACTTCTATAATTTTTCTACCACGTCTATGCCCTTAATTCCTTTGAAAGAATGCACCGTTCACTTCTGGGAATTGTGTAAATTCGATATTATTAATAGGACGTAACTGGTGTAACAAAAACCCATTATTTAGCTCAATCACTGGAAGACAAAACAAAAGTTCAGAATATTTGTTGAACTTTCACTCTCGATATTGCTACTGCAGGAGCACATTCGAGATATGAAAAATAATGTATTCTTTTATATATCATCATTAGTGACATTTTCACTGCATAATTTTAATATTGAGCTGATTTTAAAGAGTGCAGAATATTCAATACCACTCTTAAAATCTTGCAATTTCAGGTACAATAAATCATAATGATCTTTTGAGAGGATTACATCTTCTGGTGCTTATATCACTTTCTTAATTCATTTCACACAGTAAAATGATTTTTCATCATGAGATACACAGCACGGTCCTTCAGGGACACATAGTTTTCTTCTATGATTGTATCTTTCAAGTTCATCATCATATCCAAATAGATCTCATCAAGGATCCTGGATAAATAACATTTTTCAGAAATGTCAATAGTAATAAATCTCAATATTTGACATTATATTACAAAAATAAATTTGTGAATTTAAGAAATATATTCACATTATCATGAGAATAAAAATAAAATTTTATCAAGTAATATTCAGCAATATTACCTTTACTATTTATCTCAAGGACTGCAAATAATATATTGAAAAACTTACTTAAAGTAGAAGACTACTAGCTTTAGTATCGGTAGAACTTCGTGCTGATAACGTATTATAAAATTAAAAAGAAAACTACTACTGTTGCAAGAGAAATATAAAAGAAACTCTCTGAAACTTTCTTCCTTCTCTATATTTTCTTATGAATTTCATTACAACTGAAACCCATATTTATAGGCGTTGAAATTACTATGTAAGTTACTATGCAAGTTACTATACAGATTTTAAAATAATAATGGTAGAGTCATTCACATAATTTTAGGAACGGCTGTCGATTCCTACATTTCATAATACATAATATTAATAAAAAAAATACTTAATTATTAAGTAAAAAAAAATTTAAAAATTATTTTTTTAATGAGATGTAAATTTTATTTGTGACTTTTATTTATATTTCTCATTATTAAAACTTAATGATTGATACATAAACAGATTTTTTAATGTAGAAGATGAGTGCCAAATCATCTAAACTCAAAACTACATAATGATCTTCCAAATATCATTCCACACTTGGGTTCAACGTACGTTTAATTAAATGGAATAGATTATCTGGTCCAGATTCAAACAACAGACGTACAACACTACTATAGTAAATTGGAATTGCTAGCTAGCTAGTAGCTTGTCAATAGCCCGATAAATGCCAAAACTAGACGTGGAAAATCAAGGTAGCATGCCTTGTCGGGCTATTTCCTCCATCACTGTAACCCCACTTCACTATTTCTGAGAGGTTAGGTCATGTTTGGATTCGAATGTAAAGTGAGATAAGATGAATTTAGTTTATTTTTTAATATTATTATTATTTTAAAATTTAAAAAATATGTATTAAAATTTAAAAAATTTATATAGAAATTTATATTTTATATACAAAATTATAAAAATATACTAATAAAATAAAGTGAGATGAGATGAATTTAGTTTATTTTTTAATATTATTATTATTTTAAAATTTAAAAAATATGTATTGAAATTTAAAAAATTTATATAGAAATTTATATTTTATATACAAAATTATAAAAATATACTAATAAAATAAAGATGAATTGAACTATCTTTAAATACAGACCGGACCTAAGCTTGTCGTGCCATTGTAAAATCTCTTCGTAACACATTATAAAAAATAGGCTTTTTACTATATTAATTTTATTAAAAAAAAAAGCAATACCATCAAAAGTTATTTTTAATAAAAACAGCCATTTTAATTATACCAAATTAATTGTTTCTACTTTTTGTAATGACAAAAGGTTAATGGTTGTCATAAAAAGGTTAAAATGGCAACATGCTCGCCGCAACAAACCCAGAGAGCCGCTACAAGCATCTTTCAAGGCGGCTTCTTTTTAACTTCCTGTTTAGTAATGTCAACAGCCGAATCGAAGTCTCGGGATTCCACTAACTAAAGTAAATTAAGTAATGGACACCAAAGTCTTCCCTATGTCTTTATAGGGCTCTATATTCTTGAGAGCACTTTCTTTAATTTATGGATAATTTAAATATCCTCATTAATTAATTCAGACTATATTTCTTTCATTCATGCATCCTTTTTATAATTTTAACAAAATCTGGCAATTAACCAATTTTACCCTTTCTACTCTTTCAGAAAACCGTCTTGTTTGATCCATTAATAATACTAAAAATCATTCATTTTAGAACAAGGAACTTCTTCAAAAAATTCCAGCAAGTCTTATCTTATATGGATATTGCTTAAAAATATATATATATTTAAATCAATGTAATTTATCTATTTAGTATGTCAAATTATAAAATTATTTTTAATATAAAAAATATAACAGATAATATAAAAATACGTCTATTTATAAATTTATTTTTATATAATATCTCTATATCAATTCTTTAAAAAAAAAGTAAAAGGAGAAGCTGGAATAAAACTCTGATAAATACAAGTACTTTCAAAACCAGTAGTCCATGGCGAACTCACATGATTCTCACACATGCTGCATGCATCTCGTGACCTTCAATAATGTACGTGAGACAAGACAATAACAATGGCCCATGCATGGGACCCAAGGTTTTTTGTTTTGTTTTGTTATTTTCGTCGCGCTACTTTGTTCTATTTTATAACCCAGCTGTTAGCTAGGATTTGCTAGCTAGTTGTTGTCTGCTTTACTTCATGTGGCCGCTAGCTAGTAATCATGATGCTAACCAGCATATAATGCATGCATCATATACAGCTACTATGCCAACAAGTTGTATATTATTATAACTCTCAACTATCAAGGTGGTAAGAAATAAGGTTCGTTACCTCTCCACTCTAAAACATAACATGAGCCTTAACTCTTTACCAAAAAAAAAAAAAAAACCTATCATATATTGCTGTATATTAAGAACTTGATAATCTTCTTCTATTTGATCTTTATAAACATGACCAAAGGGGCACCATTTCTTTCTTTCCATAAAGCATAAGTTACACCATAAAAAAATTATTTATTTACACCCAGCTAATTTGAATCAAATAAATATTTATAGTCAAAATTGGTTATAAATAATTATTTAATCATAATTAAAAAGTCACAAAAATTCATTCTTCTTCTAGTGTTACAAAATGACCTTTTTTTCACTGTTAATAGAGTTCTTCGTGCGTTGGTACCTTAACATCCACACACATGATCCGCCCGGCCTGCTGCCGACATCTATGATGCTGTTGGCTTTCTTTTCCTTCAGTGGGACATGCATTTGAGCCCTAATTTGCTCGCAACAAGAAAACAGATATCCTATACTTTTTTCTTTCTTCTTCTTTGCTTGTTATCTTGTGCAAAAATAAACTGATTTCTCCCATAGAACATGTGTTATGTCGTCTTTTTATCCTTCATGAATTAGTGATACAGTACGCATAATAAGAAATGCCACGTTAGATGGATGGCCTTGAACTGATGATCTAGCCATGACTTAGAGCAGGGATTTGGAGCATGATCCTGAAGTTTCTTTAATTACGTACGTTATAAATTTATAATTAAGTGCATTCCACGTCCTAATACCAAACATATCAGAGTATGCACTTATTATACTTTATATGTATATATATATATTCCATTGATCAAATGTGTAACGTCTAGGTATAAATAAAAGGATAATATTACTTACAATCCTAAAATTGTAAGCGGCATATATTTACTTTAAAAAAATGTAGTTCTATTAATAAAAAAAATTAAATTTTTTTGATGTAAGTCCATAAATATATATATATTTTTTAAACAACGATATCGTTGTTTGCAAGTCTAAAACTATATCTATAGACTATCATTTCTCATTTGAGATTTTTATTTCTATACCGAGAAACACAACAAGTTAAGCATAGGAGAGAGAGAGAGCCCTTTTGATGTAGACACCTTTTTATTCAGGGAAGCTTTCTCTCTCTCTCTCTATCCGTCCTTTGCCTGACTTGATGTGTTTCTCGATATAGAAATAAAAATCTCAAATAAATAAGTCACATACAAATCACACTTTGAAAAAAATATTTATTATTAGTAGGATTCATTCTTTTACAAATAACTTATAAGAAGTTATTATAAAACTAAAAAGAAAACTACTACTATTGCAAGAGAAAAGAAACTCTTAAGAACTGAAACTTTCTTTCTCTCTCTATATTTTCTTATGAATTTCATTACAACTGAAACCCATATTTATAGGTGTTGAAGTTACTATGCAAGTTACTATGCAAGTCACTATGCAGATTTAAAATAATAGTGGTGGGGTCATTCACATAATTTAGTGGTGGGCCATAGGGGCGGCGGCCGACGTTTGTTTATAACACTCCCCCTTGAATGACCACCCATAAAGAATCTGCCTCGTTAAAACCTTGCCAAGGAAAAACCCAGTGGGAAGAAAAACCAATGGCGAAGGAAAAAGAGTACAGTCTCTTTATGTATCCACAAGTGCTTTAAGATTGCCTCATTAAAACCTTGCAAAGGAAAACTCAATGGGATAAAACCTTAGCGAAGGAAAAAGAGTACAATCAGCACAAGTCTTCAGGACTTTTACTCCCCCTGGAAAGTGCATGACAATAGTTTTTGAGTCTTCACATTTTAATATTCTGCACAATTTTCTTGAATGTCGCAGTTGGTGATGTCTTCATGAATAAATCTGCCAGATTATCACTTGATCGTATATTTGATATATCCTCCTTTGATTTGAGCGATACAAGTAGCATTATCTTCATATAAAATTGTTGAGTCATTGATCTCAGCCAAATATACTCTTGACTTGTTTCATGAATTGCAATAATCTCTGAGTGATTTGAAGATGAAAAATAATATCTGGTTGACAAACTTAATAGAAATCTGATACCTGCAGTAATACTTAAATTCCCCCTTGATAATATGCGTTAGTGTTTCAAGTAATAAGCAAATATGATTTCAGTATATATAACAAGTTAAGAATTCAAACATGATCTCCAACTAAATAATGCATTAGAGAGAGTATGATAATATTTTCATCTAAAATTTTCTCCCCCTCATTCGGCGTTATTAGAAAGAACTTGTTTATATACGGCGGAAATAATATTGGAAACTATCTATGTATGATAAAAGCTGTAAAATCTTTGAGATTTAATATTATCGGTTCGGCGGAAAATCAAATCCGCTTGACATTGTGGACAAACGAGATCTTGAAGAGATTTGAAGGTTTCGGGTTGTTGTTTTAAATATAACCAATTTTACCATTGGTTTACTCCAGCAAAAAGATCTCGCATTCCTCATAGATTCAGTTGTTGTTCATCCAGAACGATATTATGTCTGATAGAAATTCTAATGTCCCAGATTTAAACCATGAACCTTTTATACCTCAACCACTTATATTTTCTCCTGAGGCTGTAAACACCATGATAGGAGCAGAGATATATCTATCTAGTAAATCTGATCCTGAAATTGTTGCAGCATCAAGAACCCTCAGTGCTCAATATGCTGCCTCTCTTACAACCATGTCTCAGAGGCTATTGGCGAGAACGAGTGAGGTTGATCATCTTAAAAATCAAATATCTGAGTTGCATCAAACGCTTGCAACTAAAGATAGAAAAAATAAAGATTTAAAACAAGATAACAAGGAGCTGAAGAAACTTGTAGACTGGTATTCTCGTGACCTGAAAACACGAGTAGAAGAGCTGGAACGAGAAAGAGCTCAGATACAAAGTCAACAACAGCAGCTAACGGCAGAGGTTCAGCGTTTACAAGAAAATAGGGATAGCTGTAATTAATCTCGCTGGCTTTTGAAATTATGCATCCAGCATATCTTGTAAAGTGAGATTTGAAGAGATGATGGTTTATCTTGTTCTTATTTCCATTTCTATAAGAACCGTCTTTAGTTTCATTTAGTACGCATCAAATCTTATTCTCATATCTATAATCCATCTGTATTTTTATTTTTATTCTACAAATTTCCAATGGCTCATCAATTTCCTTTTACTATTTCTCACAATCAACATATGAGGTATCCTTCACCTCAATTACAAGTTGATCCTGCATCTTCCGCAGGTGCAATGTTGCAGCAAGCAAATGATCTGGCTAATAAGTCAGATCGTGAAGCTGTTTATGAGCTGGTGACTCTCGGCACCCGATACTCCTCCTCTATTGTTGGATTTTCCAACCGATTACAATCCAAAAATCGTGAGATTGAGGAGCTTAACGAGAAGGTTTCTGTACTTCAACGACTCGTTCAAGAGTCTGACAAAAAAATTGCAGACTTAAAGCAGGAGAATAAGGATTTAAAATCCTTACTTGCCTCTTCATTTCGACTGCCTAATCCTTTAGATAAGGATGGTACGTTGCTTTATGAAAAGCAAATGCATTTGAGAGATGAGGCTAGAAGTCTCAAATTCTTGTAACTCATCTATGAATTGAATAATAAGATCTTTCATTTTCAAATGCATTCCTTGAATTTATAGCAACCCTTGTAATCTTTTCAAGAGTTCTAACAAGGTAAATCATCAACGTAAACTGCAATAATGACGAATCCGAATTCTAATAAAACACATGAACATATAGGATTATTCTTAAATCATTCTTTCAATAGATACTCGTTGATTCAATTATACAACATGTGTCCGGATTGCTTTAACCCATATAAAGATCTTTGAAACTTTATAAAGTACATACTCCTAAATGTACTTGGATTAGATGTTTCAAGTATCGTAATAATCTAATGATGCTTATAAATATGCAGTGACCACATTCATTAACTGCATATCTAATCCTTTTGTAATAACCAAATCGATTAAAAATATGAATGTGATTGCATTCATACCAAGGAAATATGTTTCCTCATAATTGCTCGGGTTTCTACTGGAAACCTTGTGCGATAAATTATACCACACAATTTCATTTCGCATTACGCTTTCGTATAAATACTTACTTATATTTGACAAATATTACACCCTTTGGTGTTTGGACAACAGGTCCAAATGCATCTCGCTTCACTAGCGAGTTTAATTCAGTTTTAATAACTACTTTCCATTTTGGCCAATTATTTCTACGTCGACATTTTTCGACGATTTTTTGGCTCACTTTCTTCATTACTTCTGGTAATATCAAGTGTTATCATATATGTTGTCGACAACAGTTTTATTTCTATCCATAAATTTTCCAGTACTCATGAAATGTATTGAGATCTCATTGTTCCTCTTCAGGGGAAAACATTTCATGAAACACCTCGATAAGAGGTTCCTCTTCAGGAGGTTTATACTCTTCAGGAGTTTTCTCTTCAGGAGTTATACTCTTCAGGAGTTTTCTCTTCAGGAGTTATACTCTTCAGGAGTTACACTCTTCAGGAGTTACCTCTTCAGGAGTTACCTCTTCAGGAGGTTTCCTCTTCAGGAGGATTATATTTTATACAGAAAATACGATCTCTTCATGAGCACCGATTTTTATTTTTCTTGTGCACCAATAAGTCTTCAACGCTTCAGGTGTATCTTAGACTCATTTATTTCTGTTTTAACAACTCGTCCTTCAGGGACTTCAATTCTTGCTTAAGCATTAACAGTAGTAATATATGATTTTACAACACCTTTAGTGTCAGTAAATACATCATGTAATTGATTTGCAACATTTTGCAGATAAATAATCCTCTGAACTTCTGGTTCACATTTATTTGTAAGAGAATCAAATTTAAACAGGACTTTATCCCAAGTAATTTCTTGTCGTGCTTCAGGCACTGATATTTCATTATTTCAAAACATGATGAAATATTAATAAGCTTATATATAAAAACTTAGTATAAATAAATCAAGTGCTTGGCCGTACAACAGGTACGTGACTACTGTTTAGTCATATTACATCTATGACAAATATCTTCATCTTTTTATGAAGAATTATTCTGAAAGCCTTTACCCTTCTCTGAGTTTGATCACTTCTGGTGATACGATATATTTTTATCATTTTTAGTGTTGTCGCTTTTGGGACCAACACTTCTATAATTTTTCTACTACGTCTACGCCCTTAGTTTCCATTCACTTCTGGGAATTGTGTAAATTCGATATCATTAATAGGACGTAACTGGTGTAACAAAAACTCATTATTTAGCTCAATCACTAGAAGACAAAACAAAAGTTCAGAATATTTGTTGAACTTTTACTCTCGATATTGCTACTGCAGGAGCACATTCGAGGTATGAAAAATAATGTCTTCTTTTATATATCATCATCAGTGATATTTTCACTGTATAATTTTAATATTGAGCTGATTTTAAAGAGTGCAGTATATTCAATACCACTCTTAAAATCTTACAACTTCAGGTGCAATAAATCATAATGATCTTTTGAGAGGATTACATCTTCTGGTGTTTATATCACTCTCTTAATTTATTTAACACAGTAAGATGATTTTTCATCATGAGATACACAACACGGTCCTTCAGGGACACATGAATTCCTTCTATGATTGTATCTTTCAAGTTCATCATCATATCCAAATTGATCTCATCAAGGATCTGGATAAATAACATTTTTCAGAAATTTCAATAGTAATAAATCTCAATATTTGACATTATATTACAAAAATAAATCTGTGAATTTAAGAAATATATTCACATTATCATAAGAATAAAAATAAAATTTTATCAAGTAATATTCAAAAATATTACCTTTAATATTTATCTCAAGGACTGCAAATAATATATTGAAAAACTTACTTGAAGTAGAAGACCATTAGCTTCAGTATCGGTAGAACCTCGTGCTGATAACGTGTTATAAAACTAAAAAGAAAACTACTACTATTGCAAGAGAAAAGAAACTCTTAAGAACTGAAACTTTCTTTCTCTCTCTATATTTTCTTATGAATTTCATTACAACTGAAGCCTATATTTATAGGCGTTGAAATTACTATGCAAGTTACTATGCAAGTTACTATACAAGTCACTATGCAGATTTAAAATAATAGTGGTGGGGTCATTCACATAATTTAGTGGTGGGCCATAGGGGCGGCGGCCGACGTTTGTTTATAACAGAAGTTTGTTTATTTAAGAATTTTACCTAACATTACTCTTATCAGTCAGCTCTTACTGGAATACAAAAGCAAACTAGTGAATAGAATCTTTTGAAGGCATCGATAGCTTGTCGGCATTTTTGATTTTATTACATGGGTCGAAAGTAAGCCCTTTCATTCGGGTTTTGGATCTAAAAATCTGGGTATATTAACCTGAATCCAAATTTCAATCTGAATCCAAAAATTCATATATTTAAAATTGGAATCGAATTTTCAATCCAGGCCAGAACTCATATGATTTTAGATCTGGATTTCGGTTTTAAACCCAATTTTTTATTTTTTATTTTAAAATCTCCTCTTTGAACGTGAAAAAAAAATGTTGCTCTTAATTTACAAGGGACAAACGCATAAGTCAATCTATGAGTGTAGAAAAATTATAGAAAATATGATAAAAAAATATGATAAAAATCAAACATATATTAACTTGTTCATTATTGTATTCAATAAAAATAAGAGAAAAATTAAAAGATAAAATATGTGGTTTTTTTTAAACAAAAAATTAAGGAGATTAATGAGTATTTTATATTAAATTTTTAGTTGTGTATAAAATACTACATTTATCATGTGTTTACAATTTAATGGTCGATAAAAAAAATTCGACAATTGAGATTAAATTTATAAATTACATATTTATTAAAATTATTTAGATACATAACATATTTTTATTGAAGCTATTGAATATTTTTTATTATTTAATATTCTTTTTATAAATGATATAAAATAATTGAATTACTTTAAACATGATTTTGAATATATTTATAAATTTTAAAATATCCAATTTAGAATTATTATAAATCATCTAATTCAATTTATTAAATTACTATTCTTAACAGATTTCGAACTCGATTCTTTTTTTCGAGCCTTGGCATGATATAGCATAATAACTTTTTGTTGTTATAATAAGGTCTCGTTTGGATATATAAACGGTTTCATTTCATTTTATTTTACTATTATAATTTTTTAGAATATTTTAGGATAAATATAAAAAAAATTAATTTTTTTAATTTATAGTAATATTATTAAAAAATAATATTTTATTTAAGTTTTAACTTTTACTTAAAATTATTTCATTTCATTTCACTATTTAAAAATAATCTATAGTGTGTACATATAATCCAGATTTTAAAAGTGGGTTCCAGATTAATCCAAGCACCCGGCTCATATATATCCGATTTATAATAAAACGGATATCTAGCCTGTATTATATGATTCGAAAATTGGATTTGAAATCTGGATATCTGGATACTAATTCGGATCAAGTAAAATTCGGCCCATAAGAACACCTCTAGCGTGGAAAGATTCAAATTTCCTTGTTATATATGTGGATTTTTTTTTCTCCAATTCAGGGATAATCTCATAGAAGTTTGGACAACGTTTATACGCGGGCGATAGTACTGGCTAGCCATGTACGTGGTGATCAACAACTAATCAGCATGAACATGATCTTAACTTCTTATAAATTAGGGGGCCGGGACTAACTTTTTAAGCCCTTTTTTTTTTTCTCTCGCCAACGACGTTGGCGTATTCTACCCGAATTTAAATTTGAGTTCAATCATCTCTATGCATCCCATGATCTGCATATATATCCAAGTGCAAATATTGCAAGGCTAAGTTATTTACTTTTTCCAAATCTCATATATATCTAATTATGTATATATATAATAATTTTGACCAATTACATCAGTAGAATGTATAAAGAACACGCAAAAGTTATATTTAGTTTGGCAAAATGAACGCAAGGATCCTAGGTGAAACTTAGTTCTTATTTGGATTAAAAAAAATATTCTCAACAATGATTATTATTAAAAAAAATATTCTCAAAATAAAAATTATATTAAAAAATTATATTCTAATAAAATTGTTTCAACTTTCAATTTTTTTATTTTTTAGTCTACTATCCAAGCCTCCCCCTTAAATATTATATGGGCCGGACTGAAGTGAAACAACTTGATGCTTGGGTATTTATGGCATCAATTGGTCAAGAACGAGATAGTTGCCTAAATCATCCGACCGGCATAGGTTAATAAAGAATAGTTTTTTATTTTTTTAAAATAGGGTCTACTTTTTACAAAGATTTTTACAAGACTTATCTATTTGAAAATTGTACAAAATCATTTATATATATATATATATATATAGATACGCATCAATATATTTTATGTAGAGTACTATAAAAAAATTATTTATTTTGCGATCATTTGTTTTCAATAAAATAGTTATTTACCGTTAAAATGAGTGTTTTTATCACAAATAATTATTTTCGTCACAAATATTAATTCTTCTTATAATTAGAACGGGAATAAAACTAAGATTTAATATTTGGAGAGCGATTGAAAAAATATGGGAAGTGTGAGCATATGTAATATATATTTTTTGTACATGACTATATAAAAAATAATTATACATCAATTATATACAAAATATATATCTATAAATCAGCTTATACAATATTTTTTCTTAAGATTTTTGTAGTTTGTTATAGAAAATTACAAAAAAATAAAAAAAACGAAACCATTATTCTTACTTTCAGTGGGATATGAGAAAATTAAAAAAAAAGGTGAGAAACTAGAGTGGAGTTATGTGAATATTGGAATTTAAAAGATAATTTTAGTAAAAATTTTAAAAATCTGAATATTTTTTTTTTTGGAGGGGGGGGGGGGGGGGGAGGAATTTGAATTGTATAAAATTTGTAATCATCTACCTACTAAATTAATATTTCAAAAAACTCTGAGGGATAGTAGCGCCAAAGGTATATAAGTGGTTCCGCCCTGAGTGAGAGTACTGGATTGGTAGGTAATTAATGGAATGCATGTGGTTTTGAAAGGGGAAAGTGAGGCGCGTTGAATGCATGCATGCAGCTAATATTGGCTAAATCAAATCGCATCTTTTTGAAGAATAATTTCGTGACAATGATGTATGCATGCATCTAATTGCGCGGGGATAATATCTGTGTGTGTATATTTGTCCATAACTCAGATTCAGATTAATATTTTCTTTTAAGAAAATTGTGCTATTTGTCATGGGCGTAAACGTCTCACAGTACGTCGTTGACATTGACATTAGTGGAATTCTACCAAACTATATATGAAAATTTAAAAAAAAAAAAGTTCAAAATAATAAAACTGGAATTGAATTTTATAAATGACCTGCCATCATTATCTCAAGTCTTATATAATAATTTATATAGTGATTTCAATTATTATAAATATGAGTTTCAATCGTTTTAAATTTCATAAGAAAAATGTATAAAACGAAAAAAGTTTCAATTCTTAAAAATTTCTTTTATATATTTCTTGTAATAGTAGTAGTTTCTTTTTTAGTTTTATAACACGTTATCAGCACGAAGTTCTACCAATACTAAAGTTAATGGTCTTCTACTTCAAATAAGTTTTTCAGTATATTATTTGCAGTCCTCGAGATGAATATTGAAGGTAATATTATTGAATATTACTTAATAAAATTATACTTTTATTCTGATAATTATGTGAATATATTTCTTAAATTTATAAATTTATTTTTGTGATTCATATATATAGAAAATGTTAAATCTTATAAAATTGAGATTTATTACTATTGACATTTTTGGAAAAAATAATTTATCCAAGATTCTTGATGAAATCCATTTGAATATGATGAACTTGAGAGATACAATCAAAGAAAAAAATCACGTATCCTTGCAGGACGATACTGTGTATCTCATGATGAAAAATATTTTTATTGTGTGAAATGATTTAAGGGAGAAATATGAGCATCAGAAAATGTAATCCTTCCAAATGATCATTATGACTTATTGCACCTGAAATTACAAAATTTTATGAGTAATAATGAATATAATTCTATACTCTTTAAAATCAGTTCAATATTAAAATTATGCAGTGAGAAAGTCACTGATGATGATATTTTTCAAATAAGATATATATTATTTTTCATGTCTCGAATGTGTTCCTACCACAGCAATATCAAGAGCGAAAGTTCAACAAATATTCTGAATTTTTATTTTATTTTTTAGTAATTGAGCTAAATAAAAAAATTTTATTAATAAATCACCAGTTACATCCTATTAATAATATTGAATTTACACCATTTCTAGAAGTGAACGATACATCATTTTAAAAGAACCAAAAGCATAGACGTGGTAGAAAAATTATAGAAATGTTAGTCCAAAAAGCGATAACACTAAATATAATAATAATATACTGTATCACCAGAAGTGATTCAATCCGAAAAAGGGTAAAGACTCTCAAAATAATTTTTCATAGAAAGATAAAAATGTTTGTTATAGATATGGTATGACTGAACATTGGTTATGTACCTATTGTATGGCCAAACACTTGATTCACTTATATAAAACTTTTATATATAAGCTTATTAGTATTTCATCATGTTTTGAAATAATAAAATATCGGTGTTTGAAGCACGACAAGAAATTACTTGGAATAATAAAACCCTGTCTAAATTTGATCCTCTTACAAATGAATGTAAACCAGAAATTCAGAGGATTACTTATTTGTAAAGTATTGCAAATCAATTACTTGAAGTATTTACTGACACTAAATGTGTTGTAAAATCATATATTACTGTTGTTAATGCTTAAGCAAGAATTGAAATCCCTAAAAGATAAGTTGTTAAAATAACAATAAATGAGTCCAAAATATACCTGAAGTGTTAAAGACCTATTGGTGCAAAAGTAAAAAGTAAAAGGAAAATAAATCGGTACTCCTGAAAAGGCCGTAGCCACAAAACAAACAATAAGATCTATCTAAATTTTCTGTACAGAATAAAAAATCCTGAAGACTATAATCCTCCTGAATAGTACAAATTTCCTGAAGAGGAAATCTCCTGAAAAGGAAACTCTTGAAAAATACAAACTTTCTGAAGAGGAACCTCCGAAAGAGGTATTTCATGAAATGTTTTTCCCTGAATAGGAACAATGAGATCTCAATATATTTCATGAATACTGGAAAGATTATGGATAGAAATAAAATTGTTGTCGACAATATATTTTCATATAAAATAGCCATTGATATTACCATAATTAATAAAGAAAGTGAGTTAAGAATAGTCGAAGAATGTCGACGTAAAAATGATTGGCCAAAATGAAAAGCAACTATTGAAGCTGAATTAAACTCGCTAGCAAAGCGAGAGGTATTTGAACTTGTTGTCCAAATAGTAAATGGTGTAATGCCTATAAGATGTAAGTGAGTATTTATATGAAAGCGTAATGAGAAATGAAATTGTGTGGTACAATTTGTCGCACAAGATTTCCTGTAGAAACCCGAGATTAATTATGAGAAAACATATTTTACTTCAGTTTTTTGACATTGTTGACAAACGAAATCTTGAAATGTGGTTTTACTTCAGTTTTGTGATTTCCTTTAGTTAAATAAAATAAAAAACATGTTGTCTCTAAAACTTTTGATCCGTAGAGTGTGTCCCCAACTCCGTCTTAGAACGGGTGCAGGGTTGGTTTGTTTATTTGTTGATTGTCACTCTATCTTGAACAAAGTTGGTTGGCTCTCAAGCGATGTTCTGGAGAAATTTACAGCTAGGAATAGACTATGTCAGCCACTTTTAGTATACTGGGGAGTTACAAATCGTTGTTTAGTTAGCTTGTAATTTACGTTTCAAGTCCAATTGTAATACTCGTTATTAATAAATACATTTTGCTTTCTTCCAAAAATAGAAAGAATAGATCAGTGATATATATATATATATATATATATATAAAGTGAAGTTTATAATATTTATGTTCCTTGTATAAACACTTTCGGATAAATTAAATGAATAATGAATATTATAATTAGATTAATTTTACTTGTCTATCTTTTTCGCACTTAAAGTGTCATCAAGATTTTGATGAAACTTCTTTTCATATTCACACAATGTTTTTCATTGGAGTATCATGATGATATTGTTCAAGGATCATGATTATATATAGATTAACAACCAATTGCAGGGCTGAATTAAACCAGTTTCCTTGTTCATTTTCTTCATAGGACTCATTACATGTCGGGTTTAGGCATGGAATCGAGTCTCAAACTCTTATGTTTTTCGTTTGTCGTTAACTGAAAAGGAATGTGAAGTATTGAAGGTTGAGAAGAACTCGGTGGGTGAGGCCCTAATGAAAGGCGAACACTGTTTGTTATTCAAGTTGCTCAATATGAAACATTTCAACAAAGAGGCATTCAAGGTTGCCATGAAAAAGGTTTGGCACCTACTTCGTGACATTACCATGAGTGACTTATCATTCACTTCATTTCTGGCGGAGTTTGAGGATGTCAAAGATAAGGCTAGAGTGAAGCAGAATGGCTCCTAGAGTTTTGACAAACACTTGGTGCTCATTAGTGATGTTGATGGAATGCAGCAGTCTCACCAAGTCAAACTAACTTAATCCTCATTTTGGGTTCGTGTTCTTGATTTTTCGATCATGATTCAAAATGCTACAGTGGACAAGTTAATTGGCGAGTCAATTGGGCAAGTAATAGAGATTGATGTCGGCTCAGATGATATGGCGTGGGGGGAATATATGCGAATTCGAGTATGTTTAAATGTGACCAAACCTTTCTTTCGGGGCAAGAAGTTCAGTGTGGGTTTGTTAGAACCAGTGTGGGTAATGTTTTCTTACAAACGTCTTCCAACTTTCAGCTACTTATGTGGATTAATTGGGCATTCTCAATGTGATTGTAACCTGTGGGAGGATTCTATGTCTACTGTTAAAGCCTCTGACTTTCCATATGGGCCTTGACTGCGAGCAGGGGGTGTGGATGGGGCATCCACTGTATCTAAGAGCAAGTTCTTTCAGCTATTTATTCTAGGCATCCCTCCAAAATAGTTTTCTAGTAAGAATTCTGGAGATTCAAGTCACAACTGCCAAGAGAAAGTTACTGGGTCACTTGCCAAGGATTTGCAGTTTTTTTCTCAAACCAATCAGGACGTGGAATTTAGCCCTAGGCAATTACAGACGATTATGAAGGAAACTCATATGCTGACATCCAACCATGCTGTGCCTCGTAGAACTGATACTGAGATGTCCTCTATAGGCATTATGTTGATGTCCTCTCTTTCCCCTAGTGATGGGGGTTCACTGAAGAAACGAGAAAGTAATTCAGGTGCTGAGGTTAGGGGTCATAGAATTTCTAAAAGGCTGAAACTCAAAGGTTGAGTTTACAGGGAGGATGGTTGTTCCCTGATGTCTGATTCGGTGGTAGCTGTGACTCAACCCCACCAAGACTCATGAGATTACTTAGTTGGAATACCCAAGGGCTTGGGGATCCTCGTAGTATTCGAACTCTTTCTGATTTAATCAGGAGAGAAGATCCTAATATTTTGTTTCTTGATGAGCCCCTAAAATGGATTTATGTCGTGTTAAATTCCTAATTATTTAATAGTTAATGCCTTAGGACATGGCGGTGGATTAGCACTGCTATGTAAAGTTGATGTTAACCTTGAGATATTGAGTTACTCATCCTCCCACATTGATGCTGTGTTTGTATTAGACTCTATTACTTGTTTTTAACAGGTATCTATGGACAACTTGATGTAGCCTGGAGAAATGAAACTCGGAGCCTTATAAGATCTTTGTAGAAAGGTAATGGTGCTCCTTGGCTAGTTTTTGGTGATTTTAATGAGATACTAACTAAAGGAGAGAAATTGGGAGGGCGTGCTCGATCATTTTAACAGATGATAGTTTTCAATATTATGTTATCTGATTGTAATCTCAAGGATCTAGGCTTTCAGGGTCCTAAATACACTTGGTGTAACAAAAGGGAGAATTCTGGTATTGTTTATGAGAGGTTAAGCAGATTCCTAGGTAATTCTGCATGGTGCACTCATTTTAAGAATGTTCCAGTCTCTCATGGTAGTTCATGCTATTCAGATCATTCACCCTTATGAATTGATCTATGTGGTAATTAACAAAGGGCAAAGGGGCATAAACCATTTAACTTTGAGGCTATGTGGATGGGAGATGAGGATTTCTACAAGATTATTCATGACTCCTGGGATCTATTGGGCCACTAGTCTAGTATGAAAGCCATCATGTCTGGTATCTCTCATAGCTCCTCAAAGTTGCAACAATGGAACAATCTCAAGTTTGGAAAGACTCATAGAAACCTATCGAGGGCTAGAAAAAAATTGGAACAACTGAAATTACATGACCCAAACTTAGTTTTGCCTGGTGAGATTGAAGAGTCATCTGAGAAGTTAATAAATGGATTTGTAATGAGGAGGTGATGTGGAAGAAACGTTCTCGAGTTTTGTGGCTAGAGACAGGGGACCAAAATACAAAATTTTTCCATGTAAAGGCATCTCAGATAAAGAAGAAAAACAACGTATGGAAGCTTATAGATGATGTAGGAAATTGGCATGAAGGGGAGCAATGTGACCAGCATATAGTTAACCATTTTATTCCCCTGTTTTCTTTTGCAAGTTCCCATGGTGTTTCCCAAGTAATGTCTCTCATATTGACAGCAAAATAACTGAGGAGATAGTTGCTGATTTAACAAGGCCTTACACTGAGGAGGAAGTCAGCAATGCTCATAGGCAAATGCAGCCATTAAAAGCACCAGGATCTGATGGAATGTCTCCTTCATTTTATCAACATTACTGGCCAAAAATTGATAACTCTGTCTCGAAAGCTTTTGTTCATGCTCTAAAGACCTGTGAGTTCCCCCAGGCAGTCAATCATACATTTATAACCACGGTCCAAAAAAAAAAGAATCCTATTAAGGTTAATGACTATAGACCTATTAGTTTTTGCAATGTCTTATGTAAGTTAATGTTTAAAGTCATTGCCAATAGGATTAAAGTTGTACTTTCTGCTGTTATGTCTAGTACACCATCAGCTTTCCTATCTGACAGAATTATCTTTGATAATATCCTTATAGCTCATAAGGTCCTTCATTATCTTAAAAGGAAAACCAGCAAAAAAAAATGTTATATATACCTTAAACTCGATATGAGTAAGGCATATGATAAATTATAATGATCCTATCTTGAAGCTATAATGTCTAAGTTAGGATTTCTAGCTTAGTTTATAAGATTAGTTATGAAGTGCATTTCAAGCTCCTCCTTTGTTGTGCTTATAAATGGCATCCCCACTGGTCACATCATTCCTTCAAGAGGATTGAGACAAGTAAATCTCATTTCTCTTTATCTCTTTCTCTTATGCACATAAGGGTTGGTGGGTTTATTAAAGTTTGTTGCTGCAACTCAATGTTTGTCTGGTGTGCAGATTTGCAGAAATGCTTCTTGGCTTAATCATTTGCTTCTCACAGATGATAGCCTAATTTTTGGTAAAGCTTTAGTGCCTACCAATCTAAAGGTTCTTGAGCTCCTCAGATTTTATGGTGATGCTTTAGGCCAATTGATTAACCAAGATAAACAACCATGGTATTTAGTAAGAATGTTGAGGCTACTACCAAGAATTCGATTATGGAATTGTGGGAAAATTCTCATAATTAAGGCTATGACAATATCTTGGGCTGCCTTCAATTATTAAAAGATCAAAGGAAGCTATATTTGTAGGTATAAAGCACAAGGTCTGGCTAAAGCTACAAGGATGGAAAAGGTTGCTTATTTTCACAAGGGGGCAAAAAAGTTTTGCTTAAAGCTATAGCTCTTGCAATACCATCCTATGCTATGAGTTATTTCAAACTTCCATATCAACTTTGTATGGATATTGAAAGGATGATGGCAAGTTACTGGTGGGGACAAAAAGAGGAAAAGAGAAAACTTCATTGGATTAGTTGGAGACATATGTGCAACCCTAAGTCTTTTGGTGGGCTCGAATTTAAATATTTAAAGACCTTCAATTTGGTCATGCTTGCAAAACAAAGTTGGCGATTGTTACAGCAAGAAAAGAGTCTATTTTACCAAGTTTATAAGTCCAAATATTTCCCCAACTCCCATTTATTTTCTGCCTCTCTTGGTTCTTCACCCTCCTTTGCATGGAGAGATATTTGGGAGGCTATGCAGTTGTTAAAACAAGGAGGTAGATGGAGTGTGAGTAATGAAAGAGGAATCCATATTTTAAATGACCCTTGGGTACCTTGAATTAAAGTATGTCTTTACTGACTCTCATTCTCAAGGCAATGTTGTTCTCTTTGATATAGATGACTCTCATACTCATTGGTGGGATCTTTATAAAGTCAGGGATCACTTCAATCCAAACTTGGCCGAAGTTATTTTAAGAATCCATCCTAATCTCCATGAGGAAGAGGATAGGTGGAATTGGAAACAAGATAGAAGTGACATTTACATTGTCAATAATGGGTACATGTTTTTTAAAAGTTTGGTATCTTCTGATGAGGGGGAATCATCATCTAGAGTATCCTTGAAGAGTTTGGAGGATTTTATGGAAACTCAAGATTCCTCCAAAAATTTGAACCTTTGCTTGGAGAGCTTACCAAGACATCTTACCATCAAAGGCTAACTTGCTGAGGAGACAGATTCAAGTTGAAGGTTCCTGTGTATTTTGCAAGTCTGCTATGAAAGATTCAACTTATACACTTTTCTTTTATTCAGATATAAATAGTGTATGGGTGAACAGATTTAAACTGTTTAAAGATGCCATTTCTTTGGATTCATTCATTCTTACTGCTTAGAGGATCCTTATTGTAGAATCAGAGGAAGGGCTAATGGACTTTGTTCTCATGGCATGGGGACTATGGTATCGTAGGAATAAAATAATGTTTGAAGAGCTAAAACTTCCCCAGCAACATGTCATCAATTATGCTCTATCTCTGAAAAGAACTAAGCCTGCCCCTTGTCAAATTAGACAAAGTAGTGCTACTATTATGCCTAATAAATGGATCCCTCCCCTGCTCATTATTTCAAGTTAAATGTTGATGGAGAACTATTCTTTGATTACAATAAGGTTGGTCTTGGGGCAATTGTCCGAGATAGCAATGGTGTAGTTATTGTAGCAATGAGCAGAGTTGAAATGGAATTCTTAGAAACAGAAAATGTGGAAGCCATGGCAATACTTAGGAAAATGAAGGTTTGTCTCCAACTTGGGATGGCCAATCTTATTGTAGAATCCGATTGCCTTAAAGGAAATTAATATTGTAGCAGAATCATGTACACCAATGAGAACAATGATCACTGAAATAAGAAGCTTAATGTTGTGTTTTCATTGGTGCAAGCTACAACATGGTCCTAGAATTGCTAACGAAGCTACCCACCTCTTAGCAAAGCATGCTTGGACTGTGCAGGACATGGTTTTATGGTGATACAGAGTTCCTTCCTTTATTAACAATGTAATTTACATTGATATGTTGTCTTGACTGCTTAAAACTAGGGGTGTAAGAATTGCGGTCCAGATCGGCTATCCCAGACCGGCCGGACCTATGTATGATATGGCTTAGTCCAGTCTATTTTTTTATGGATCGAACTTTTCCGATCCAGTCCCAGTCTAAAGGATTTATTCCCCTAGACCAGACTCGACTAGAACCAATAACATAATTTAAAAAAATTACATATATTATATATATGATATATTCTATAAGTAATAATATGTAATATTAATATTTATAAAGAGATGTAGTATATCATATTAATATATAATATATACTCTTATAATATTAACATATTATAATAGTTATAGTATAAAAACATAAATTATAGGATATCTATATAGAGTTATAGACTATTAGTAATTACTAATAAGTTAATAACTTATAAGTAATAAGTGTATTATTATTATTATTTTATTTTATTTGGACTCTTGAAGATTTAAAATCTATTGTAAAACTCCTTTATTTAAGGACTAATTTTTTCTTTTATCTAATTTTTTATTTAGTTTATTTTTATTTTACAATTTTTTTAAGAATAAGTTTTTTTAATATTTTTTAACTTAAATATATGGTAAGTACGTAAATTAGGCTATAATAATTAAATTTGAGCAAAAAATAGGTTTGATCATTGCAGGATTTTGGATTAAATTTAGTCCATAAAATCATATCAGCTGCCCTTGGACTGAATCTGGACATGGCCTGGACCGAATTAGACCGGACTAGTACGAACCGAATTGGACCGGACCATTACGGACTGAATAGGAGTTCGGTCCGGTCCAGGGTATGAAAATCTTTGGACCGAATAGAACCGGTTCATAACTTTCTCGAATCGGACCATTTACCCGCTACTTAAAACCTTTATGGTTTTTATGAAATGAAGTTGTGATTTCCTATCAAAAAAGAAAAAGAATTAGGATATAGGATTAGCCATCATTTTGAAGGTCGAGACTTTAGTTTTCTAGGGTGGTGAAAAAAATTGAATTATTTATTATATTTTATATAAAAATTAAAAAAATTATAATAATAAAACGAGATAAATCACTTTTCTTATAGACTAAATGTTTATAAAAAGTTGTTGCTATACTCATCATGATTTCATGATTGACATCTGTAAATATGATCACCAAGTTTTACTAGTCACCACGAAAAGACAAAAAATAGTTTCATTGGTATATACTAATTTATACTTTTTGAACGCCACTAAATTTTGTAAATGTATATACCATTGTCACTAATTTGTTATCGATGGTCACTTGGAACATCCAACCTTTAGTGACAATCATGGAAATCGCAGGTATGTTGCAGCGGTTGTTCTCATGATCATGAATTGTACTCTTTTCCATAGCCATATGGAATTTAAGAAAAAAGGAGAAAAGTTTGGATAAAATGACATAAAGAAAAAGAAAAAATTTACACATAAACTTACACACTACACCTTATATATATTTTTTATTTTTTTTATTTCCAATATATATTATATTATATATATATATATAGTGTCTGATATGTGAACTTATGTATGGCATCCCTCAAAAAAAAAAAAAATGGGACATTTTTAATTTGCTTCCTCCCTTCCTAAGCGTTTTGAATTTTGCCGTCTCCAGTAGCTATAGGGCATTTAAGAAAAAATGAAAAAGGTTGGGAAAAAATGACATAAAGAGAAAAGGAGACATTTTTTTTTATTGAATAAGTTTATTATGTCTACTCATTTTGACATTTATTTTTTACACTTTATATTTTTGATTTTTTTATTTAATTATTAAAAAAGTGATTATTAATATATTAATTTTTTTTTTATTTTTTAAAAATGTTTTATGATAATAAAAAAATAAGAAAAAGTAAAAAGTAAAAAAACAACTAAGTGTACACTTAGAGCACTTTTTTTATTTGCTTCCTTCCTTCCAAAGTGTTTACATTTTTTTGGTAGTTCTGCCATTTGTCACGTGGCATTAATTTATATATTTCCCCCCAATATCTTCTATTCTATAGTATTATTGGTCATGTTTTAAATATTGAAAATGCTATTATATCGTTTCATTTGGCCTACTTATTATAACTGCTCATGTATTTTTTTTTTCAAAATTTAATTTTACTTAATGGTTAGAGAAGTAACTATTAGTGTGTTTAGGGCTGTTCACTCGAACCGAACCGACCCGCTAAGACAGATTCCGATTCGACCCGTTATCATGTTGTTTCGTTTGGTTGATACTGATAGCTCGATAACACACCCAATAACATTTTCACAGGAATTCCAATACCGTTTTGGCCATTCTGTCTTGGCCGATACCACTTTGTTCGTGAAGATTCGAACATACGAGTCAATTGATTTAGACGAAAAGATCCGTCTAGGGAGTAGATCCTTGATCAAGACATAGAGATTTGAGTTTTTGAGCGAATCGTGGTTGTGCAATGTGCGTTGGAGTTGGATCTGATATTTCCTATGGGTCGACATGCCTATCAAGGGATGGGATGGGGTAGATGGAAGCTTTCGCTTCTTGGAATTCTGATTTGCGTCCATCCTAATAGTTGTGTTGCAGAAGTAGAACCAGAGAGAAAGAGGGAGATCCAACCGACCTCAGAAACCAATCAAAACCCAAATCTTTTCCCAAAACATCAAATATTAATTAACTTCTCTCACCTTTGTAAGAAAATATCTTAAGCAACTTTTCGATGACCATCCAATCCATGATGCTACCATCCACCACGAGAACATGCAACTCTAGCAAACCCAAAGGTGAAAAATCGAAAATCTCAACATTCTGTGGCAAGTTTTGCCGCAAAACCTGGCTAACAATCGCTTATTGCCGAAAAATCCTCTAAAAATGTAAAAAAGAGTTGTTTAGCCTCATTGAAATAGGTCTGCGTAAAAAGGTCGAAATAAATGAAGAATAAACGCAGAGGCGAATCGAT
Organism: Platycarya strobilacea; assembly: GCA_036898215.1. Taxonomy (NCBI): domain Eukaryota; kingdom Viridiplantae; phylum Streptophyta; class Magnoliopsida; order Fagales; family Juglandaceae; genus Platycarya; species Platycarya strobilacea. The sequence continues at coordinate 12,500,079 of CM072556.1, forward strand.
GGAGGAGATATCGGGTAATCGAGTAATCGGGTAATACCCGTTACTGAAAGCGGGTCAGAATAACGGTTCAGTATGTAACAGAATAGCCGGTCGGGTCGGGTCTCGGGTTATTTGTACAGCCCTAAGTGTGTTGATATTTTTTTTTTGTATTTTTTAATAACATTTAAACATGTTTAAAAAATGTTTGAAATAAAATGTCAAAAAAATAGAAAAGTGACTACTAGTAACACCATTTTTTAAATACTTAGGCAATTCAAAGGGCGAGCGAGCTATTTAGCCGTCAAGAATATTTATTATTTTCATTTCACTTTTTCTATGCTAAAATAAATTAAAGGACTATTTTAGCTTTCATTTGAACGTTGAGAGTATTTTAAATCATATGTTGATAGTGGTGAAATAATTTATGAATAATAGTAAATAGTTTTGTAAATAATAATAATGAATTAGTTGTGCATAATACTGCATTTATAAATAATAATGAAGTAGTCTAAAAAGGTTTGAGAACATTTATATTCCCAAACACAACCTTAGAGGGTTCAGATCTTGCATTTTGGGTCTATCATTAATATTCTTTGAATTTTAATAATTTTTATATTGAATAATTGTTTTAAGAGAATACAAAACCTTGATCGTCATGTAGCCCTATAATGATATTTAGGCATTTTCATCATGTGCATATCTAACTTCTGCACATAATTTTTTTTTCTAAATTAAAAAAAAGTATGCAATCTCTTGATATTATTATATTTGCACTACAATAGTTGCTGGGTATTGCTGCATGCTATAAACGCAAGAAAAATGCATAAAAACGTAACTTAAAGTATTTGATGGAGTTTTTAGGCTCGCAAATGAAACGCCGAAATTCCAGTATGACATTTGAGCTCCATCTCGCCACTAGGATTCTGTCGAGAAATTTAAGAGCTTCTCCACAATCTTCACGCCGATAAAGATCGGCGGTAACCGCCGATGTTGAAATCCAGGCAATCTCATCTAAGCGTTGTTAATGGATGATTTCATCTGCGGCTGCTCTATTCGTCGCGAAGGGGGAATCGGGTTCTAGGGTTTCTCTGCGCCCTTTTAGCCGTCAACAACTAGCTACAGTTCATCTTCTACGAATTTCAAACCGCTGTAAGTACATTTACTATGCATTCGCACTTCCATTCCCGCTGGCAAGAAGATTAGGTTATGAAAATCTCAAATCGCGGCTGTTGATCTAACATTTTGGTGATTTCTCTTGCTGCAGGTTTATGCTCGTCGCATTGGGCAATGCATAAGATGACATATTGGTGAGCTGGTGGCTAGTTCGCATGATCGCGTGTACTAGGTACGAATTTTGGGAGATTTAGGTCCTAAAATTGGAATCGGGTTCTAACGTTTGTTAGTAAATTTTTCCTCAAAAAATTGGAATTATATTAATTTTTGAACCAGGTTAATGGATATAAATTTTAGGGTTCAAATTTACTGGAACATTTGCTATCTCCTTTGCTAATAGTCCTTTAGCTTCTTGGAGTCTCAGGGGCCACATCCAAAATACCAATTCTTGAAACTCAAGACATTGATCGACCTGTTCCAACACACATCAATGACATTAAAATCAATTCGTATAATGCATTTATGGTTAACTAGTTATATGAATCAGAATATGCATCTTCACATTAGTTTTATATCTTCATACTAGATGTTTCTGGTTCCTTTGCACCATATTTTAAAGTTTAACAACAAATACTTTGACAAATGAAAGAGATAAAAGCTTGATGGAAATGTAAATGGAAAATCTAGGAGACACACAGAAAATAAACAAAATGGCCTACCAAGTTGAAAAAGTATATACCAGAATGTTTTACCTTCAGATATTTAGAAACTAGGATAAAAACTTGACAAAGGAATGAAAGTGTTCTGTTTCTGGCTATCTTAACACTCTGCAAATGACAAGTAAGAGGGCCTCATCTCTAAAAGCATTACACGTTCATCTTGAAATATAATTCCCCGTCTAATGTGATTTCATCATGTGTAGGTACTACTAGCTCTAGTTTATATAGCACTATGGTCATGATGTCTACTCTAGTTTATATGGCTGTATCGTCATGATGTCTAGCCCTATAATAGTCAGCATGGTCAGCATGGTCATCCTGCGTAGTATATAATGATGTATATACTGACACAAGATGTAACAGGTAGCATTGTCATCACTTCTGGTTTATGTGATACTAAAGTGCATTTATTCAAAATGGCAACATAGAATCGCTACAATAAATCCCAGACCTCAAGGTTAAAATTGGCCTGACTTTGTTTTAGCTGAGTTTTTTTTCTTTAACCTATTACGGCAGAACACAAGCGCAGCAACAAAACCCACCTCTGGAACCCTTGAAAGTGTTGCACTTTCCCCTGTTTTTGCTACAGTTTCAGTTGCTGCCATCGAAACTTGCCAAAAAAAAAAACAAGATTATACCTGCGGCTCTGTTTCTTGCCGCAAACTCTGCAATGGGAAGAAGCCATACTTCATGATGCCGCCAACTCACCTCGCCGTATAGAAAAATGCAATAAATGCCCTTATGTGTTGTCGTGTTGGGTTAGTGTCGATAGGATAAACTATCGTAGTAAGAAGATATTAATTACAAATTGTGATTGTATGTCATGATCTAAGATCTAAGTATTGGACTTCATTTAAGAACAAATTTTATTAACCATGTTTATTAGTAACTAAAGCTATTGAAGATCTTAGATGCCCTAGGGGGCCACTGAAACAAATTGAAATTGAGTATCTTAATGCTATTAAGGTGACCAGTCTTGATTTGTTTAGTATTAGACAATTATGCCTTCACATAGTTTGGAAGATGGGGATGCCAATATGATTAAAGATGGGATGTTGCCCTTACAATTAGATGATTAGAATATGTTAGCTATTAATGAAAAGTTTGTAAAGTTTCACCAAAAAGAGACCAAGTGAAAAAGAAGAGCTCAGAACAAACAAGTATCACTTATTGAAGGGACTCTTTGTGAGAGTGGGGTTCATAAAAGATATCTAAACATTGAATTGGAAGAGGCCACTAAGGGGTGTCGTGCTTTAAAGAAACAAAAGAATACTTCATGTCTGGTATTGCACAACCATGAATTAATGGCAGAGATTCGTGACTAGCCCTGTCAACATCAATAAATTTATTGAGTTGGAACTGTCAAAGGTTTGAGAACCCTCAGATAATTAGAATCTTTAACTTGTTGATTAAGGAAAATTGTCCCAAACTAATTTTTTATTATTGGAAACTAAATGCAATTAAGAGAATGTAGTAGTTATTAGAGTTAAACTGAAGTCTTATGGATGCATGACAATGGAAAGCCAAGGTAAAAGCGGTGGGCTTGCCGGCCTTCTATGGAGAGAAGAGTTCAATGTTTAGGTTTGCAATTATACAAGATGACACATAAGTGTTGTTATTCCTAAAAATCATAATAATCAGAAGTGGATGTTCAGGGGTGTTTATAGTCATCCTAAAACTTCTAAAAGAGAGAATAGTTGGCACTTGCTGAAGTTACTAAGACAAGAAATTTCTATTTCTTGGGCATGTGTGAGAGATTTCAATGAAATCACTTGCGAAAGTGAAAATGTGGGAAAAACATCAAGACCTTATAAACAAATGGAACAGTCTAGAGAAGCCATTGTGTTCATTGAATGATTTATATGCAAATGGGCAAAAATTTACAAGGTCTAATAATAGGCTAGGATTTTCTTTTACAAAAGAGAGCCTTGATAGAGCCATGGTTGATTCAAAATGATAGCAGATATTCCCCAATTGCATTTGTCATGTCTTATCTGCTATCAAGTCTGATCACTCTCTATTTCATCAAACCCTAACTAATAATGAGATGAGGGCCAACAAGAAATAGTTTATTTTAGATATGAGAGTTCTTGGGCTTTGAGGAAGGGATACTCAAACACCATCAAACAAGCTTGGAACAAGATGGCCACTAGTGACTCAGCATATGTTATGATTTGAAATAGACTTTTCAATTATTAAAGGGTTCTTCAAAAGTTGAACCTAGCTACTAATAGGCAGACCCCTTGTTATATAAAAAAGAAAATAAGGAGAATAAATAAGCTTTAGGATGGTGGTGATGGTGACCATCTTAGTTGTGTTCAAAGGCATCAAGAAGAGATTGAACTTCATTTAGACAAGGAGGAGCTTAAGTGGAAGTAGCATGCAAAATAATAATGGTTGGAATATGGGGATAGGAACACTACTTTCTACCATATGTATGAATCCCTAACAAGAAAAAACAAATTCGATAAGGCAGGTACATGATTAACATGGGAATGTAATTACTGAAAGGTGATGATTGAAGCTCTATTCTCTAACTTCTATTTACATCTTCTAATCCAACTGCCATTGATAGCTATCCCACATGAATGAATCAAAAGGTCACTAATGAAATGAACTTAAGACTCCTATTGTAATTCTCTAAATTAGAAGTGAAGGAAGCAATGTTCAAAATGACTTCATTAAGATTTCCTAGGCCTGATAGATTCCCAGCTCATTTCTATCAAACTAATAATTGGGAGATAGTTGACAAAGAAATTTGCAAGTTTGTTCTTTAAATGCTCAACTAGAGTGATTTTTTAAAGGGTGTGAATGATGCATTTATTACACTTATTCCATACTGAAAGAGGCAAAGAGAGTTTCAGATTTCAAACCAATTAGCTTTTGTAATGTCATTTATAAAGTTGTTGCCTAAATTCTAGCAAAGAGACTAAATGCTATGCTGTCTGACATAATTTTTCTTAACCAAAGTGCCTTTATTCTTGACAAGTTAATTTCTGACAATATTGTGATAGTTTGTGAAACTCTAATTGTATTGAATTCTTGATTGCAGAGCAAGTTTGGTCTTATGACATTAAGATTAGATATGAGTAAAGTCTATGATAGAGTGAAATGAAACTTCTTGAAGCTGTCATGAGGAAATTAGGATTTGCATCGAAATGAGTTTCTCTTATTATAGAATGCATCACATCTATTTCGTATTCAATTATGCTGAATCATGATCCTCAAAACTCTTTTGTTCCCTGTACAGGCTTATGGAAAAGGGACCATCTTTCTCTCTATCTATTTGTAATTTGTGTTGAAGCTTTGACAATCATGTTGAATAAAACAAAAGAAAATGACAACATCTCCAGTGTTGCAGTTGGCAAGGGGTCCATCCATATCAATCAATTGTTCATTGTTGATGATAGTCTTCTTTTTTGCAATGCTAACTCTCTGGAGTGTAATAGAGTTATCCATGATCTTAAAACCTATGAGAAAGGCTTTGGTCAAATGCTAACCAAAGAGAAGACTTCAATATCCTTTAGTAGGAATACTCGTGTTGATACTCAACAAACTATTCTGAAGATTACTGAGGTTAAGCTAGACAATTCTCTTGAAAAATATTTCGAGCTTCTTGCTTTTGTGGAAAGGAATAAGGTGGCTACATTTTATTCTCTTATTGATAGGACCTAGGCTAGAGTCACAAATTTGAGCCAAATTATTATTAATAGATGGTAAAGAGATTTTGGTGAAAGTTGTGCTTCAGGCAATCTCAACTTATACCATGTGGATCTTTCTTCTCTCTAACTCTATCATTAAGAAGCTTAATAAACTCTTGAAGAATTTCTAGTGTTGATACAATGAGGATCATACTAAGATTCAATAGGTTAAATGGAGTCAATTAGGGCAATTCAAGGATCAATGTGGCCTGCATTTTAAAGACATTAAATGGTTCAATAGTGCTATATTATCAAAGCACTACTAGTGTATTCTAAATAATCCAAATTATTTATTAGCTTGGGCTTTTAAACATAAGTATTTCCCTCACTAGACTTTCTTGCTAAGTTATTGAGGAGTTTTTTGTCTAGTTACAAGTTACTGAAAGTAGGTTTGATTTAGAGAATTGACAATGGTCAAAAGGAGAGAATATGGGAAGAGAAGTGAATTTCAGGCTCCTGCACTCATACTATTCATTCTCGTCATCAAGGTGCTGGAAAAATATAAATCGGTATTGAGATCATTGACACTAATCTCAAGAAATGGAAAGAAGACATTCTTCTAACTCTTTTTTCCCAATCAGATATTGATCTTATTAGAATTCTTCCAATTAACATAAGTGGAAAGGAAGACCAGTTGGTCTGGTCCATTACAAATAATGAGATTTTTATTTTTATTTTTTATATATAAAAAGTGCATAACACTTACAAAAAAGAGTTGGAAAGTCATAAAGAAGGAAAAACTTCTCAATGAAGGATGCATGGTGATTTATGGAAGGTCATATTGAAATTACAAGTAGCTAATGCGATGAGGATATTTATGTGAGATCTTAGATTTACGTGTATTTTTACATATTATTTTGTTCTCGTTATTGATTGATTTAATTTATTTTAATATGATTGGAATTACATTTATTTATTTATTATGTGAGTTTATTTGATGTGCTTTCTTTATATAAATTAGTATTTTATATTTAAATTGTCTTTAAATTAAACTAGTTTATTGTTAGGTTTTAAATATTTTATTTTATTGGTACTGAATTGTAATATTTTAAGTTGGCTTTTATTTAATTTATTGTGTTCTTTTTTGTAGTAGGTTTTTGTTTTTTTTTTTTTTTTTCCTTTTTCCTTTTTCCTTTTATTTTATTTTTTTCCTTTTATTCTTTATTTACCCTGTTTTTCCCCACCCCAGCCCGTGCGACACAGCCCCCCTCTCTATTTTTGGCCGTTCGGCCTTGAGGCTAGCCAGCCTTCACTGTCGGCTACCTGCCCTCAGCGCCCCCACCTAGAACTGCCACATGCCGGCCAGCCTATCCCGGCTATTTCAGTCCCTGACAACCTCCCACCTCCCCTCTATGAGCCGAAATCTGAATGGGCATTATAATACCCATTTGTGCATTTCCGGCCACCGTCGGCCACCCCTGGCGTCGGGAGTTCACTGGTAGCTTTAGGCACCTTCCGGTATCACCCCCAATTGCCGGTACTACCCACGGTAGCCCAAATGCCCCAACCCAAAGTAGGTATTTCAAATACCCATACACGAGTTTGCCACCCTAGCGCCACCACTAGCCATTATCTGGTCTCACCGCCATTACCAACGAGTTTCCTTTGCTTCGGCGACCACCCTCTAGCTCAGTTTCCCCATCCACGGCTTCACCTTCATTGTACAACCCTAAATTCGAAAATGGGTTTCCACCAATTTTGAGCCCGATCCGCTACCTTCCAGTGGTTGCACCGCCTCACCATCACTTTCATGAGATTCTTCACCCTTCAATGAGTATTTTCCTAAATTTTGGTGTCAAACCGAGCACTCTAAGCCAACGTACAAAGTGCTTCGCTGTGAATACTGTGGATCGGCGTTTGCTCAATGATTCGGTTTTTACTCGCTGTAAGTATTTTTCAAATGAATTTTAAGATTTAAATATATTTTTGCATCGATAAATATTGTATTTGTTTGACGTTGGGATTTATTGGTTGATGTTAGAATATATTAATTGTTAGTTAATTTGCGTGTTGTGGAATACATTACATAATGTACGGTTGTTGTGTATACTTGGTATTTGGATTTTAATGTGAGCTGTAATTTTCGGATTTATAGATTTTAATGGTTTTTGACTGAGTCATAATAGGGACAGCGATACATAACGCCCATTATGATCAGTAAGTGTGAATCATATAACGGGGACGATGATACGTAATGCCCGTTATGGTCATTGTGTGTGTATTTCATATCGGGGACGGCGATACGTAACGTCCGTTATGAAATGAGTGTGCATGAGTCATAATGGGAACGAAGATATGTAATGCCCATTATGATTGGTGATGCGTGGATGTCATATTGGGGATGACGATACGTAATGCCCAATATGATTAGTTTGTGGATGTCATATCGGGGACGACGATACATAACGCCCGATATGATTGGAATGTTTGTGTCATGACGGGGATGGCGATACGTAAAGCCTGTATGACTGGCATGAATATGGGGATAAGCAGGGATGATAGTAAAGTCCCGCTTGCAATACCCGTCTATTGTGTTAATTGGTTTTATGTGGATTATTTTCTGGGAAAAATGGTTTTGATTTTTAAAGGATTTACGGATATCTTTTTCTGGGAAATAATGGATAATTTTATTGGAATTATATCGTGGACCAAAAATGAAATTTTGGCTTGTGTTATTTTATTTATTTTGAGGAAGATAATTTTAAGTTTCATGCATACAATATCATGTTCATGAGTGATGTTGTTGTTGTTGTTTGAGTATTTATATCCTGTGGTTTGTTTGGATGGTACTTACCTGCGATGCCATTTTTGGCATCGTAGTTTTTGGATGCAGAATTTTGTGGAGACTGAGCCTAAGGATGCGACTCCTCTGTTGAAGTATTCATATTATAATTTGTTATCTTGAAAAATTATTTTTCTATTTTTATAAATATGTATTTGTATAATTTATATTTTAGATGACTGTATTAAATCTCCTATTAGAAAATTTCTGTTAAATTGTTTATAAAATATTTCTAAAAAATTATGGTATTTAGTTATTGATTTCAATTATCCTTTACTTTTATTTATGCATGTCACGTGTTCACACATTTAGTACTTGACGTTGGGGGTGCATGACTTGTGTTGTCAACATTCCGATGTCTCGATTCCCGTATTATTTTAAGGGAAATTTGGGAGCTTCACAATTTATGTAAAAAGCTTTCTTCTCCTACTTTGTCTAATCTACTAAAAAGAAAAGTTATAAAAAAGCAAAATGTCATATATGCAATCAAAGCCCTAAAACTATAGAGCTTGTTCTTTAGAATTGTAAAGTTGTGATAGATGTTTGGAGTCAAGGATGCAAGATGATTCAAAAGATCTTTGACAATATAAGAACTTTCTTAGAAATATGGAGTCATATGATCAAGCATTTACAACAAGATGAACTAAATGTAGTAGCTAAGACGACTAGATTGATTTGGTTTAGAAGGAATAATTTTATACATGAGAATAGCTTCTATCATCCTAGCTTTATTACCAACAAAGCAAAAGAAGAGATCAAAAGTTTCAACCCAATCAAGAAAGGGAAGAAAAAAATCAACGATTGAAAAATCCTATTGCTAGTGGAAGAAATCTCCTAAAGGAATCTACTAACTGAACTGGGATGCTACTACAGATAAAACATTTGGAAAAATTGGCATTCTTAGAGCTTCTCAACAATCTTTATTTGTCAATTCATTTATTACAGAATCCTATGCACTGATGCTAGCAGCATTAGCATAATTTTGTTGAGACATGGACATAGAGGCTATCATTATGGAAGACGATGCTCTCTAGGTGGTTAATATTCTTAACAAAATCACAAGTGATTGAGTCAAGGAGGTGTGCTCATTGAAGATGCCAAAATGATCCTCAATTCCTTTGCTTCTTGGTCTGCTAATCATGTCAAGAGATATGTCAATAAAACTGCCTATTGTTTAGATCAAAATGCTTTGAAGTTGAAAGAAGACATATGTATTGAAAGAAATTTCAAACTGTTTACGATCCACTGTTTCCAATGAGATGATGTGAATTATTGAGCAATAAACCTTACGGTTTAAAAAAATATCAATATTTATATACTCTTAAATATTATAACCTTTATTCGTGGATCAATGTCCTAAACATAAAAAACAATAACTACTAAAAAAAGAAAAAGAAAAAGAGGAAAACCCAATCTGCCAAGTGCCAACAGCAAAGAAAGAATCACATTAAATAAATAAATAAATAAATAAATAAAAGTCTTTCATAAAGCAAAAGAGCACAAAAAGGCTGAGCAGGGAACCGGGATCATCATCAACCCCATAGTGCTCCTCTTCACAGTTCCTTTGTCACCGTAATTCGCGGACTATCCCGTTCCCCTCGCGTCTCTCTTACTCTAGCTGCTCTGCTCTAGCTCCTTCAGCTCCCATAATTCGATCCCCCCCTCTCTCTGGAACCGACGGATTCCGTTTCAAGTAAGTTAAAAGTATCTGCAATCTAGGGTTTTCGGAGATTCTCGTTCGGAATTGAGTTTGATCGTTATTTACTTTGAGTTTTGTAGCTCTGCTTGGTAGCTGATAAAATGTGGTAAAATTTAAGGGAAATGAAACCTTGATAAGCCATCTAGGATGATGAATTAGACTAAGTTATCGGTGTTTGAGCTTGTATGTTTTAATGATCTTATTTTACTTTGCTCTAGGCCAATAATTTCTTTGAATATATTTCTTCTTGTTTCTCGGAAGCAAACGGTGCATTCGCTGTATCTGTTCTAGAAACTAAGATCTGCAAGTTGGGGGCGCCTTTTTTCTTACAATTACTTGGAAATGGTATTGTTCAGGAATCGAGTTCGGGTTTCATGCCGTAAGTGAAGTTTGTTGCTTTGTTCGTCATTTACAGAGCACATGCATCAGATACTTAGTGATCGATGCTGCATCGCCTTACAGGATGAAATGCTTACTCCATAATTGTTGGTGAGATGAGGTAATATCTGCACTTGAGAGTGTAGATTTACTAAGTGGGAGGAATAACTTGAGTTGTAAAAGATGGAAAAGGCGAGGGGTTGGTTCAATAAATTTAGGTCGAAAGATAAGTCAAAGGCTTCTAAGAAGAATGAAGCTACAGGGAATGGGAAGGAGGTCTTGAAAGTGCCGACAAGTGAGGACGCTCCTTCAAATGTGACTAAGCAAAGGGTTGCGGCCGCAAAACAATATATAGAAGACCACTACAAGAAGCAGATGAAAAGCCTGCAGGAGAGGAAGGAGCGGTATGTTTTCAATGCTTCTTTTTTTAATAATGCGCTGGTCATGTTGGAAACTGTGAGTCTACACTTTAAACTGGCCATGATAGTTTCCTTTGCTCAATTGTTATAAAAAAAAACATTAATCTTACATTCAGGCGGATTGAAGGTGTTTATTACCATGAGTACCTTCCCCCTTTAGTTTCTATGGTTACCTTCATAGGTCACTGATAAGCAGTAACCTTTGCATTTAGTCCTTGCTGATTTGACTGCATGATCTCTAGAAGGACCCAAATTGTTTAACTCCCCGGCAACAATTATACTGGGACGAGTAGAGCATTTTATTCAGCTCGTTGTTTATTCTCTATGATCATTGATTTCCACTTATATTGCTCCCTTTTCCCCAGCCATTACTGGCTTGTAAAAGTACCTGATTTTCTGGCTAATAATTTTATTTCATCAGAGAGGTTTTTGAAGCAAACTAGTTTCTAGAACCCTGAGTGATGATATTAAACTGCTTATATTGATTCAGACGCAATATACTTGAAAAGAAGTTGGCTGATGCTGAGGTCTCCGAGGAAGAGCAGAACAACTTGCTAAAGCATTTGGAGAAGAAGGAAACTGAATATATGCGCCTTCAAAGGCATAAGATGGGTGCTGATGATTTTGAGCCATTGACGATGATAGGGAAGGGTGCATTTGGAGAAGTATAATATTTTGTTTTGACCTATATATATAGTAGTTCTAATTATTTGCATGTGATTTCTGTGTGTAATTCTAGCACAATTTTACTCATCTATTCCGGCCAGTTTAGAGGACTCAAGAAACCAAATTAGTATAATGCGTTTAAATAGTATTTTGCAGCTAGTACTAGTACAAATGACAGTGGCCAGTGAATCTTTTATTATGTTTTCCCAAATGTTCTACACCTATCTCATGCATCTCCCTCTCTTCTCTCTCTCTCTCTCTCTCTCTCTCTCTCTCACACACACACACACACACACACACACACACGGTGCAGTTATGTTCTGGAAGAAGGCTTGTAAGTAGGGATTCTTTATGTTTAAGGATGTTATGGTGTTGGAGTTATGACACATAACCAGTGGGTTGAGGTGACCTGAAGGGGATTGGTTACCTTTAGAAAGGAGAGGAGAAATAGCATAGGGGGAGGGTGAGATGAAAATTATGAACAGAAGAATCCAATAACTACAGCAATTGGCAGATTTTTAATTTTATCATGCATAAATTTGTCACTTTTTTTTATTGGCACTAGGCGTCCGAGAACAAAGTGCCAACTAATATCAGGGGTGCATAGGCCCTGGGTAAGGAGTTTCTTAGGAGTGCACGTCGGGTAATTCAAGAGGAAGTTTCTCCAATTTGATGGCCCCTAGAAATTGTTTCATCCAAGAGGATTCAAACCTTAAACTTGGAGGGAGCATGCCATCAAAACCAAGGCCCGTACCACTTGAGCCAACCCCTAGGGGTTATAGATCTATCACTTGATTTATGTCCATTAAAATATTTTCTGCATAGGGCTACTTTCTGCCCCAAAAGCTTAAATAACTCTGAATAGAAAAACTTTAGGACCTATTTTTTTTTTTGGTCGCAATGTGGGTCACTTCTTTCTTCTGAAGAACTTCTGTTTAGGCAATGAATAAGAAGGATTTGCTGTTGGATATAACGTACTTGAGTTTTTTGGAAGTTGGAATTATTGGTTAATGATGTTCTTGACTTATTCTGGGCATGGGCATGTAATTAATCTTGTTCTGTGAAGTTCATCCACAATGTTCTTAGATCAATTGGTTTCCCGTTACTAATTTTCTTCATGGTGCAGGTTAGAATCTGCAGGGAGAAGGCAACTGGACATGTATATGCTATGAAGAAGCTTAAGAAATCAGAGATGCTTCGCAGAGGCCAAGTATATATTTAACTGAGCCCAAGAGAAAATCTTCTAAGTGTATATTCATAATTGAATTTGCTAATCTGCAGTTGAATTTGTTCAGGTCGAACATGTGAAAGCTGAGAGGAATCTGCTTGCTGAGGTTGATAGCAATTGCATCGTCAAACTCTATTGTTCATTCCAAGATGAGGAGTATTTATATCTCATTATGGAATATCTACCTGGTGGAGATATGATGACTTTATTGATGCGCAAGGATACACTGACAGAAGATGAGGCCAGATTTTATGTTGCGGAAACAGTCCTAGCTATCGAGTCCATACATAAACATAATTACATTCATAGGTACTTTGGCATTTGTCTACATTGTGTGATGGGAGGCTATCGAGATGTATTTTTCCTTTGAAGTCTTGTTCTTTCATGTGATGAATTCCATGTTTACATATCGCAGAGATATAAAGCCAGATAACCTGCTCCTTGATAGAACTGGTCACATGAAATTATCAGATTTTGGATTATGTAAACCACTAGACTGCACTAATCTTCAGGAGAAGGATTTTTCTGCTGGAAACAACCTTAGTGGGGCTCTGCAGAGTGATGGGCGCCCTGTGGCACCAAAACGCACACAACAGGAGCAACTTCAGCATTGGCAGAGGAACAGGAGGATGCTTGTAAGTTTCATGAGATCCCGTCTTCAAGATGCCATATGCCTAATTATGAGGATCAATAAATTTTGTTACTTATCAGAAAAAAAAAATTGTCTTCAAGGTGCCTTTCCTCAAAGTTTAGAGGGTTCGTTTTCATGTTTTTGCTATGCCATAGTTGTGAATCCCATCTATTTACCCCCAAAAGTTGAAAAATCCTATCTACAAAGAGGTCTTAAATTCAACCTTTTCCTAGTGAAATTTGTTTTTGCATGTTCTTTTTTTTTTCCCCAGTCTTATGGTAACATGCAAGGTTATGTTGTTATAATATCAAAACGTTTCACTATTTTTAATGTCGTAGGCTTATTCTACTGTTGGAACGCCTGATTATATTGCCCCAGAAGTTTTGCTGAAGAAAGGATATGGAATGGAATGTGATTGGTTGGTATTTTATTTTTATTTTCTAATCAGTATTTTATATGATATAAGCTAGTGAGATCCTGTTTTTACTTATCCAGGTGGTCTCTTGGCGCCATCATGTATGAAATGCTTGTAGGATATCCACCCTTTTACTCAGATGAACCTATGTCAACCTGTAGGAAGGTAACTTCAAGAATACCGATTCTTTACTTTTCTTGATATGATTGTTATAACATATGTCAAGTGGGGAATATTTATCTTTATTTCCTTTTCCTTTTTTCTCAATACTTCTGTGACTCTTGGAGTTGGACCACAGTACCAAGTTCCAACAACTATAATAGGATGCACATTCTTCAATCACAGAAGCATGGTGAAGTTTGCTAGAGATCGAAATATGGTTGTTAGCTTTAATTGAAAGTTATGAGATAGAAAAAGGGAAAACAAGGCACTGGAGAGTGAAAATACTTCCTTGATTTGTGTGTGGTACAGTTGTCGATGCTTTTCTTTCAATATGAATCCCTATTGTTAATTAACATTTTAAAATTGGTTTTGCAGGTTTCTTGCTCAATTAATCTTTCTAGATAATATAGCATAATTGAATCTTTTCTTGTATTTAAGGATCTAGAGCTGAGGGTTCCTAAAGGGTTTATGCTGGAAATGTTGAATTAACTGCCAATTGAACTCAGCAAAATTTGTATCATCAGAATATACTTGAGATTGTGCTCATGATCCTCTTTGCATAAGTGTATTAGGGTTCCCTCACATGATCATAACTCTTTACCATTTTCTTTTTTGTATATGCTGCAACTCTGGAGCAAACGTATCATGTAATGCAGTGGCACCGTTATAAAATTAAATTTTATTTTTTTATTTTTTTAAATGTGGCAATTTGTATGGAGGAGGCACTATAACGAATAAAAGTTAGTTGGAAGGGATTATTTTACCCTGCTTATTAATTTTTCATATTGTTTAGAAAGGTCTGGAAATAAATTTCTTGTTGCATGTTTATAAATCAACACTTGGCATTTCTCAGTTTAATTTGAAAGTTATGTGAATGGAATGGATCCAATTATGAACTTTCCTTGTTTAACACATTTACAGTATTATGTTCTATGCTTTTTTTCTATAAGAATTTTTTTAATATGAATAGAAGACTAGGTGAAGCCCAAGTACAATATGCTCTCTGTTCCAAATTTTTGTTTTCCAATCAAGACATTCATCGACCCATTTGCTCTGGCATAGAAATATTAACTGAATTAGTTTAGATCTCTCTTTTATACCTCAAGTTTGTGCCTCTTCTTGGTTAATCTAAACTTTCTTACTCTGGGGGATTTGGATGCATTTTCCATTCTGCCTCTTGTTACCTCGTAGCTATGATGATTACTGACTACTGTGGGGTTTTACTGCATTTTTTGTCCCCTGCAGACTGCAGGGGGGTTGTGTGTGATTGTTTTTAGTTCCTGACCTTGTATCTCTTGTCTCTCTTAATTATGATGGAACGTGGCTCATCTAAATTATGCAGATAGTTAATTGGAGAACTCATTTGAAATTTCCCGAAGAAGCAAAACTATCCCCAGAAGCGAAGGATCTTATTAGTAAAATGTTATGTAATGTTGAACATAGGCTTGGAACAAAAGGCGCCGATGAAATAAAGGTGTCTTGTGGTGTATTCTGTTTTATTGGTTTGCTTTTAAACATTGAACTTCTTAGTAACGAATTTACTTGTTGGCTGGTTGTTTCTAGGCTCATCCATGGTTCAAAGGTATTGACTGGGACAAATTGTATGGAATGAAAGCTGCATTTATTCCTGAGGTCAATGATGAATTGGATACTCAAAACTTTGAGAAGTTTGAAGAGGTGAATTAGTTGTTTTTACTATTTCTGAAGTGTGAAATACACTGATCTGCATGTTTTTGAGGCATTTTGTTGCTAACCTTTATGGTCTCTTTCATGTTTTATTGATAATGCTATAGGCTGACAAACAAATCCAAACTTCATCAAAAGCTGGTCCATGGAGAAAGGTTGGTATATACAAATTGAGAATTGAAATGAGACTAAAGTGGTGCTATAGTTGTAATACCCTGGATGGAGTCTAGGAGGGTAGTGAATGAAATCCCACATTACTTTCAAGAGAGAGGTCTTGTCTTTTATAATGATTCCAAGGGGCTTCAATTGTTACCAACTAGTCATTTAGGAGCAGAAGTCAATATGGGGCTTGGGTTTTCTTTGGTTTGTTACAATAAAAGTGTCTTCACAGCTAGTCAGGGTCCGTTTTATCATCAACTTGGCTTGTACCTCATAATGTAGACCATTGTTTGGCAATAAAGTGCCATTTGTCACAGTTTGAGCAGCTGATATCACTCCATTGTTAATGGAACCACTGTTCTATTCACTTCTGTCATTCCAAAGTTTTCTTAATGTACTGTATTGGGTTCGACTCTGTTGTTTGGCATGGTCATAAATCGTTTAGTTTTTTTCCTCCTGTTGGTCTGCAAACTGCGATTGTTTAGTATTCAATTATTCTTAAATATGATGAGAGCTTCCCTTTTTGTTTGGTTAGTTGATTCTTCTTGAGGTCTCTTTAATCGATAGTATGTTAGCACTATGTATCTTATTGCTGTTTAAATTCTTTACTGAAAGGGTGGTATTTGTTTCCAATGTTCTTATTGCTGTTTTCTACACTGCTGCAGATGCTGTCATCTAAGGATATCAACTTTGTTGGTTATACGTACAAGAACTTTGACATTGTAAATGACGATCAATTACCTGGAATTGGTATGCGCTTGCTCTCTTAGTGATGATATGAACTTCATTGTTCTCTTAATGGATCAATTACCTGGGATTGGTATTTGTCCTATTGGTTTAGTTTCCTTATTTTGATTGTTTCAACAGTTTCAAGAGTTCTTAAGGCTTTCTTTCTTATTTCTAGGTTTATCCCTTTTTGTTGTTTCTATGCTTCTTAATGTGTACCTGGCTGCTAATTAAAAAAAAAAAAATTGTTTACCTAGTTTGGGGGTCTGATGGTTTTGGGGATCTGACCAAGGTTTTTATGTGCTGTGGGTCATTAACATGTCATAACTCATTCCAGGGTTGGGTTTTATGCAACTGACTCAATGTAGTTAGGATTGGGTTATATGGCTATATTGAGGTTATTAAATTGTACAGAGTTTCCTGACTAAATGTGGGGAAAGGGAGAGCTGATTATGGAAGTTCTTAGCCTGCCTCTTCTATCCATTGTTAACATTATTCAAGCAATGGTTTACTTTTTTTGACCCTTTTTGCAAGACCATTTCTCAAGTGTCATATCCTTTGTTGAGTGTGGCATAACTGGAGTTATTATTTATGTACTTACCATGCTCGGTATGTCTTAAGTTGTACTAAATTGAAGTTTTAGAAATTTATAAAATGATGTGCTCAATGTAACATATAAAGTATAGCTTGCAATTATTGTTCAGGTTATAACTATTCTATCTGTACACGCTCTTATATGGTTCTTTTTTTAAAGCAAGAACCTAACTTCATCTACTGAGATAAATGATGTGGAAATGATCTTTTATGTGGATTTTTTTTGGGATTCATTTGTACAGCTGAATTAAAGAAGAAGAGCACTAAAGCTAAGAGGCCCTCCATCAAGTCCCTTTTTGGTAAGATTTTTTCAGCACCTCTTATCTTCAGGTTATTATTATTATTATCATTTTTCTATTTACTATTATCCCATTAAGTTTAGATTTTAGTGCGAGTATTTCTTTCATGATACTCACAAATCATGTAACTTTTAGATGTAGAGCCATATACACTTCAACCCTCAGGTTCCTTTAATTTCAAAGACTCTTTTATTAGGATTTAGTGCAAGTATTTCTTTCATAATACTCACAAATCATATAACTTTTAGATGTAGAGCCATATATACTTCAACCCCCAGGTTCCTTTAATTTCAAAGACTCTTTTATTCACACTTTTTTGTACGGCAATGAGACGACTGGGAGTTTTTGAGGAATATCTCGGTGAAGTGCCTAACTTTTAAACAAATTCACAACATCCCTTGCCTTTCCTCATCGACTATGTCCAAATTTTGACAGTTCAAGTTAATTTTTATTTATGAGAGTGCAGTATTTTGGATTGGCTGGTATCGGAGTGCAGCTTATTTCAAGTTTTCAGATTAGTGCTTGGAGTAAAGCTGATGCAGTTCTGTTTTGTCTTATAAAATCGGTTCATCAATTACAGATGATGAGTCGGCCAAGACTGCCTCTCAACCTGTTCATGGGAGTTTTCTCAACCTCTTACCTCCTCAACTAGAAGTCCCTGAGAAACAGAGACAATCCTAATGATCTACACTTAATTTTTGTCATAACCTCAGATGGCCACGAAAGAGTGATTTGTTCTTCGGTGAATGTCTTCCACTTTACTGCTTCCTGAATTTCATTGTTTTAGAGTGAAACCTTTTTGGGGCAAAGGCCCGCCCGAAACGAGTTGTTTGATCTCTGTAAAATAGCTTCTGGAAATATTTATTCTTTGAAAATATTCAATTTTCGTCCCTATGTAATGCAAAAGAAAGAAGAAAAAACAACCCTTGTATAATACGAGCATGATTGTTTATGTAACCAACTGACTGTTAGTGTTGATGATAGTGTACTACTTTTATACGAAAAAGAATATTTTATTAATATCGTAAAATTATGTTTCTGATCTCAATTTCCATCCCCATCCTTCTCTCTCTCTCTCTCTCTCTCTCTCTCTGGCTTTCTTCAGTTGAAGTCAGTATGTTTGTTTTCTTGTTGATCGTATGAATTGAACTGTTGAACCTCATTACACCCTTTGAGTATTTATATATGTAGATATATACATGTATTTATGTATATTCGAGCTTTTTAGTAGATTCAGCAGCGAATCAGCTCCGCTACAGGAAACCTCAACCATTAAAATTGGTAAGATACCGAATTTCAGTTGTTGAGAATAAGCCATGTATGAAACTCGAAATCCTGTAGTCTTTAGTTAAAGTTAAGTATATTTTTTAAAATTCTCGCACAAAAAATAATAAATAATACAATTTTCTCAATTTTTTTATAATAATAATATTAAAAAATAATATTTTATTCAACTTTTTATTTTTCATTTAAATTTATTTCATCTAATCTTAATCTAAACGGACCATATATTAGGATAGGCGGGGAGCACTTAAAGAATATCTAATACTAACATGTTTAGTATCTAATACTAACATAGGCCCAAAATAAAAAAAAAAATCTAATACTAACATATCTTTAATTTCTTTTGAACATTCTAATTTCTACAGTTAAGTTTGTGTTGAATTTTCTGCATTCCACAACTAATGCTACTGGCCAAACTTGTTGGGCGTCCAAATAAAGTGAAAAAGCCCAATCTGTTGGTTAATTTTTGGCAAGTGAAAACAGATAAACGTTTTAAAATCCTCTAAGAGAAGTAATAGGTCTACTGTACATATTTTATAAAAATAAATTACATTGTATGTAATCCGTCAATCTATTTTGTAACAAAATTTTTTGCAATCAGATTTATGTTATTTAAGCCATTAATATATATATATATATATATATATAAATATTTTAATAAGATTCACTTGTCAAGCATCTCTCTTTTTTAAGATTTGCATAGAATATGTTTCCTGATGCTAAATTTTTTTCAATAGTGACATACCAAGATGACGAGAAAAATAAAAAAATAAAAAAATATTATTTATACACAATTTGTATATTTTTTTTTTACATAAATGTATAAATATTATTTTTTTATAAATTTTTTAACTTAAGTATTCGTATTTTGTTTTTTCCTCTCTTCATGTTAAGATTCGACGTTTTTTGTTTTTAAATTCTCTTCTCTTCAGTTCATTTTTTCTTTATTTCAAATTGAGCAAGGAGACGGTGCGTTTTTGGAACTCATCAGTCATCTGCTATCCGTTATCCACGGGCGGACAAAAATATCACTTCCTTCTGCTCGAACAACTTGGTCGTTCTTGTCGTTGCAGACCTGCAGTTCCATTGGTTTCCTCCAGACGTCAGTATGCAGGTCTCTCTCTCTCTCTCTCTCTCTCTCTCTCTCTCCAGTAACTTTCCAACTTCCTGAACCCCTTCGAACTAACAACGGTACAATCAAAACCCTGAAATCCAAACCCTAATTTTCTATCCCTTCTAATCATTCCCCCTTTGCGCCTCAAAACCCTAATATTCTAGCAGTGCTGCTCAGAAATATCTCAGGGAACGTACAATAACGTTTCGAAATCTTCTTTATTATCTTTCCCATCCGTTTGTTTCGGCGACTGAAAACGCCTCAACCCTTTGTTTGGTTTGAACCTACATCTTCTTGAAATCCTCCAAAATTTATTATATATCTATATATTCTTTTTCCATAAATTCTAGTGTTTTTGAAATCGGGGGATAAACTATAAAGTAACAAAAACAATGTCGAATATATATTTGGCTGAATCCCCCCCCCCCCCCTCTTTCTTTTTCTTTTTTCTTTTTCTCAGCTTGTAGGAGTATCATTCTTTGATAATATATGGTGTTCAATGTAACTTGACTTTTATCTTTATTTAATGAATTGAAAAAACTGAAAAGCTTGGTACTTGTAATTGTGCAGGCCAGTGATAGGTTTAATATCAATTCGCAGCTTGAACATCTCCAAGCTAAATATGTCGGTACTGGCCATGCAGATATGAATAGATTGTGAGACTGCATATTTTCTGAAGCCAATATTTTTCCAATAATAGTATTTACTCGCTAATTTGTTGTTTATTAATTCGTAAATATGTAAATATACACACTTTGTATGTGTAGTGAATGGGCCGTGAACATTCAACGGGATAGCTATGCATCATACGTGGGACACAACCCCATACTTGCGTACTTTGCTATTGCAGAAAATGAATCAATTGGAAGAGAGCATTACAACTTCATGCAGGTTTTTTCTATCTCGTTTTTCTGTGTTATCTATGCTTGACATTGCTTGTAAAAGCATTTCTATTCACAATTTTATGTCTCTTCAAACTTTTGGTTGGAGGGTATCTTCTTGGATGCGACCATTTACGTTTTTTATACCGTTGGCAAGAAAATGGTATATGAGTGGCATCAAGTGTTATGAACCCACTAGGTAGAACTTACCCTTGAAAACCAGCTTACAAGGGAAGGGTGCTTAGGGGCTTATAAACTATCAACCAATCCCATACTTAGTCAATGTGGGATCATAACAAATAATCTATTGCCTTCATTCCATTCATCTCTCTTGTATAGAGGAATGCAGTTACAGAAGTCAGGAGCTAATAGACAAAGGGAACGATAACTGATAATGACCTCACCTCATACTTCTAGAAACAACCTCCTAGAAGAAATACATGCTAGAACATTCAATTATTCTAACCCCCCCTCCTTTTCTCAAGATGGAGCATATATGTGAAATAGGTCTGAAATGAACTAATTGGTTCTTACGGAAAGATTCTTTTTACAGGCCGGCAGGCTGATCTTCACACAATCAGTATAGATATATCTTCACTTAGGCCTGGTTTGAATAAAATATTATTATAATATATTTTTTTAATATTAGTTTTGTTTTGGGATGTGAAAAAGTTGTTTTGGGATTTAGAAAAATTGAATTGTTTATTTTATTTTGTATGAGAATTTGGGAAAGTAGTAATGATGTGATGAGATGAGATGAGAATAAATGACTATGAGAGTACTTGTGAAAACAAACCAGGCCTTAGTGTTTTGTCCCAAATGAAATGACATTCTACTTCAATGTGCTTGATTCTCTCATGGAACACAAGTTTGGGAGCAATGTGCAAAACAACTTGATTATCATAGGCAATTGGAATAATGGCAGGTATTGTGAAACCAATATCCTGGAGAATGTGTTGTGTCCAAGTAAACTTGCTAGCCGTATGAGCTATTGCTTTGCTTCTTTGCTTGATTGTGCAACCATGTTCAGTTTCATTTGCAAATAGGTTTGAACTCAAAAGTGATCTGGTTGCAGTAACTTTCTGTGGTGGCTAAATTTTAGGCTTTGGGGTTGGTTTGATTGGTTAAAAGATGATTGGAAACTGGGGAAAAATTTCGATGTTTTTAGGGAAAGGGAAGTTTTGTGGGCTATGCCTTCAGCAATCAGAAAGCGATCATTTATTTTTTTGTGTTTTTTTTTTTTTGGGGGGGGGGGGTGCTCTTGAAGTTTACAATGCTACTTCTGAACATATATTCAGATGATGCAGTTACCATTAGCTTCTCACATGATCTTCGCATATAAGTTCTCAATCCAATGCCTTATGTTTGAACCATGGTCACCCACTATATCTTATTTAATTAATTATTCAAGAAAATATTTATTTCTTACAGAAGTTATCTTCAAGTTTGTATTCTGGTTTTCTATTCAAGCATCGACGCATTTTTATTTAATAATATTGGATAATGGCTTAATGATTTCTAGAACCTTCCTGATAAATCACATAATCCCAATTTTTTGTGTAGAAAATGCTTTTGCCTTGTGGTCTCCCACCTGAAAGAGAAGACGATTGAGGATTTCATGTGGACCAAATCTGGAAGATGTCAAACTCTTGATCTGTGCAGGCTGAGAGTTCCCATATTTAGTCCGCCATTTGTGATATCTATGTGTGTTTTTTGCTTGGAAGAACAATTATTGTGGAGTACTCTCATTAAACTTGTTTATTTGGGCTTTTAAACATCGGTCCCATCAGTCCTTATCTTGAGGCTTGAACATTTTTAGTATTGATCTGGTTAGTATGGCTTTATTTGATCTCTCAGCTTCTTTTAAATTCAATTGGAGGACACATCGTTTCTTCTATCTTCAATCAAAAGAAGCGTGTGGATGAATCAGCACGTCTTTGTGACAGAGACCTGGTTCTTGTTCATTTCTTGTAATAAAAGAGGTTTGGTACCAGAAAGGTTGTAAGTTATAGGATGGCTCAAAGTAGGGATATCAACTAGTGATGATAGGTGCAATCAGATTTTGTTATCAGAAATGGCTTATTCAATTATCGTTAAGCCACAACAATTGCTGGATAACCAGGTGCGCTCTATAGCCTTTTTTTATTTGTTTTTGAGTGGTGCGCTCTATAGCCTTTACTACATCTTTCGCAGCATTTGCCCAAGAAGAAAGAGCTCCATCTTTAAGGGTTCACGCCCAATTGATTTTAGTTGGAGTAGAATATGATACTCATGGTCCCATGGACCTCTACCACCAACTCCTGCCACATTGCCACCGCTGCTGGCATGATGCTGTTGACAAAACCATCTCAAAGACTCTCTCATTCCAATGACTTTTACCTAAATTCTGCTCAGAACCCTCTGCACATACCCTGCCGCCGTCAAAACTGAGTCCCAGGCCAACAGCTCCTCACCTATATCCTCAAAAACAAAGATTCATATTTCATTCGCTTGCCAACCTTCCTCTCAGTATGCTCATACCTTAGCCTCTTAAATGGCTCACTCATGCTCTTCAACATCCTCCACCGTCTGTAATGCCCAAGCCCTAAGCCCAACGCTTCTTAAGCCAATGTAATCTCTTAAAGAAAAAAGGCAAGTGCTGGTGCACGGAACTGAAATGGTGAGTTTCACCTAGGTTTTAGTTTTCATCCATTTGAATGAAAAGCCCTTGCATCTTCATCACTTCGCTGTTTCTCTTCTGTTACTTCTTCAGACGATGTCGTTCTCATCTCCAATGTCTATGCCTCTCTCTCTCTCTCTCTCTCTCTCTCTCTCTCATAAATCTATATAAAAATGATATACCACATGATGTCGAATAACTTCAGAATATTCAAGTACCACAAACCTTTCGGAATATTTACGTTGCTGCCATTCATAATGGATCTCTGTAATATTTTCAGTCATCTGGTTTCTTGCATAAGTTCTGTTGTTATCCCAATAAATACACTCAAAACCCTGAAGCTCTCCACTGCACCTAACACAGTTTTGGATTTATTGGGATTTGATAAGTCTATTCTTTTTCTTGGATCCTCTTATATTTTTGAGTTGTGTTGTTGTTTGTAGTTGAGAAGAGCTTGAAATATGTTGTCTTTATACATTTGTTAGTAGGTTACATGGTGATTTTTTAGGTAAGAATTTTTTTGAAGAGTATATGTTTGATTTTATGAAACAAAGAGGTGTTTTTATTGAAATTTGGTAGACGTCCTAAATTGGATGGATTATCCTTTGACCAGTTGGATGATGTGTTGCAATTTGGTTGGAGAGGCCTTTTGAGAAAGTACAAGTACATAATGTGGTGTGTCATATGGAAAAAGGTAAAGCCTTGGACCCCGATGGTTTTTCATTGGCTTTCTTTCAAGAGTGTTTGGAGGTGGTGAAGGATGATGTGATGTGGGTTCTCTAGGAGTTTCGCCTCGGTCAAAAATTTTAGAGATCCCTCAATGTCATCTTTATTGCTTTAATCCCAAAAATCACAGGAGCCACGAAGTTAAAGGATTTTCGTCCTATAAGCTTGGTCAGCGGGATATACAAAATCATTTCGAAGGTACTTGCAAGTCGTATGAGTCTTGTGATGGGCAAGATAATTTATAAACCTCAAAATCCTTTCGTTTGGGGTCAACAAATCTTGGACTCAGTTTTGATAGCTAACGAGTGTTTGGATAGCCGGTTGAGAGATGGTATTTCGGGAGTACTTTGCAAGCTTGGCATGGAGAAGGCTTATAACCATGTGAGTTGGGATTTTTTGTTTTATATGTTAAAAACTTAAAGAGATGCGGATTTAGAGAAAGGTGATGTGGTTGGATTAATTATTGCATTTCGACTGCCCGTGTTTCTGTCTTAGTCAATGGAAAATCCTGTGGCTTTTTCTCGAGTTCGAGGGTATTGAGACAAGAGGATTCACTCTCTCATTTCTTATTTGTTATAGTAATGGAGGTGTTGAGTCGAATGCTAGACGCTGCTGCCCGAGGTGGTTTTTTGATAGGTTTTGCAGTGGGTAATGGGGTTTCTATCACCCATTTACTCTATGCGGAAGAAACGTTAATATTTTGTGATGCAGACAACGACCAACTTCAAGTATTAAGGGCTGTACTTCTATGTTTAGAGGCAGTCTTGGGCCTCAAAGTCAATTTGGCCAAATCGAAATTGGTTCCGGTTGGGCAAGAGGTGAACACCAACCATTTAGCTGACTTGATGGATTGTATGGTGGTTGCACTCCCTATGAGGTATCTCGAACTACCTTTGGGAGCTACTTTTAAAGCAAAATTAATATGGGATGGGATTGTAGAGAAGGTTGAAAAAAAATTGGCAGGTTGGAAGCGCCTTTATCTTTTTAAGGGGGAGAGATCTCTCATTCAAAGCAGTCTCTCAAATCTACCTACCTATTATTTTTCTCTCTTTCCTTTACCCCCGGGGGGGGGGGGGGGGGTTAGTGAATCAGATTGAAAAATTATTTAGAGACTTCTCTTGAGGGAGGTATATAACTTTCATTTAGTGGCCTAACCAAAAGTTTGCAGGCCCAAAGGTGTTGGGTGGCTTGGGGGTGCGGAATTTGATCGCTTTCAATAATACCTTATTATGAAAGTGGTTGTGACGATTCTAATTAGAGGAGTCGTCATTATGGAGAATGGTGGTGGAGGGGAAATATGGATGTGATCGGTGGGGGTTGGAGCACCAAGGAGGTTAGGGGGACTTATGGAGTGAGCCTCTGGAAGTTTATTAGGAAATGGTGGAATGCGTTTTCAACACACATTAATTTAAAAGTTGATGAGGGTACGAGAATCAGCTTTTGATTTGATAAATGGTGTGGGGAGAGTGCCCTTTTTTTTGCCTTTCCAAGAGTTTTCAGCTTAGTTGAAGACCAATAAGTTGTCTCCAATGTCTTGTGTAGACCCAATGGCACAGTGTATTGGAATTTGACTCTTTTCAAAAACTTGCAAGATTCAAAAGTTGAGGAGATGGCTGATTTTTACAGCTTTCTTTATTCCCAGTAGGTAAGAGGAACTGGGAGGGATGATATACTGTGGAACCACTCCGGAAACAAAAAAAATTACTATCAGATCATACTATAAGGCGCTACAAGCTGATAAGCCAAATGGGTTTCCTTGGAAGGGTATTTGGAAAGTTCTAGCGGCACCTAAAGTTTCATTTTTCGTGTGGACAACGGCATTGAGTAAGATTTTGATGATTGACAACTTAAGAAAAATGGGGATGATAGTTGTGGAATAGTGCTACTTGTGTAAGAAGACTGGAGAGTCAATATACCATATTTTCCTGCATTGCAATGTGGTGAGGTATTTATGGAATAACATTATTAGTAAGGCTAGATTGAATTGGGTAATGCCCAAAAGTGTGGTGAATCTCTTAGCGTGTTGGAATTGACATTATCAGTGTAAACAACTGGCTGCGACATGGAGGATGACTCCTTCGCGTCTACTGTGGTGTCTATGGATGGAAAGGAACGAGAGATGCTTCAACGATAAGGAGAGGTCCATAGGAGAAATATGAGACTTTTTTGTACTCTCTTTGGTCCAATGATTTTCTGTTATTGTATTAAAGGAAGTAAATGTCCATGATTTTTTTTACGACTTTTCAGTTTGCTAGAGTGTAACTAGGTTTATTTTTGTATAATCCCTGTATACATGGGCTTGCCTAGTTGCATTTGATCAATAAAGATGATTACTTGTCAAAAAAAAAATTTGGTAGAACTAGGAAGAACAAGTCAATTGTCGGAGCTCTGGTTTTGATTTTTAAAAGTGAAATGGGTTTCTGTTGGATGAAAGGAGAATAATATTTTAACGAAGAGGGACGGAAAAATTTGAAATTATGTTGTGTGGCGTAGAGCTTCAAGGATAATATCATTAATTTAGTGGAGAAACCAGATGGCTGGAAACCAACGGTGGCAATGTACATACTCCAAAAGGCTTGTAACTCTAGTATATTCTAAAAGTTGGAAAATGATAGAGTTACAACATTTTTTATAATTATTTGTACAACTATGTTTTAAATTAGGGAAATTTTTATAAAATAACTTATAAAAATAATATTAATTTACATAAATACCCTCATTTTAACCCATGATTGTATAAAGAGAAATCATGGGATCCGGTTTGATCGAAACCCCTCCCTCCCCTATTGCAGCCCCCGCCGTCCTTAATGGCAGTGGGTGACACCGTTCATGTCATCGGGACCGAAGGGTGTCGGTGACCCCACTCCTGCGACGGCGAGCCCTGACGACCTCAAATTCAAAATAGGTCTGTTTGATCCTGATGGCATGGGCGGTGTCGCCCACCGCTACCGACGACGGTACGAGCTGAGTTGAGGTCGAGTTCCCTTAAAAATTCATTTTCATTTTATTTTTTTGTTGTATATTTTATTATGTTTTTTATTATGTTTTATTCATTTTATTATTTTATTATATGTTTTATTGTGTTTTTTAAATTTTATTTTTTTATTATATTTTTTATTATATATATATTTATTATATTTTTATACAAATTATAAGAGTTTAGAGGGACGGGCTGCAGTCACGTTGGGATGCAGCCCACCACAGCGTCATCCTCATATAAATAGTTGTAAAAATAATTGTAAATATGTCATTACTCTCAAAAGTTATTCGGCATCACGTGGTGTACCATTTTTATGGAAGAGAGAGTCGTAGACATTAGAGCTGAGAACGGCGTTGGCTGAAAAGTATTGGAAGGTGAGGAAAATGGCTAGACTCAAAGGACTTTTGTTCAAATGGATGAAAACCCAGGTGAAACTCACTGTTTCACAGGCGGACAAGCCACTTGTCTTTTTCATTTTTCTATAGTAGACTACGTGGGCTTCAGAAGCGTTCGGTTTGGGTATTACTGCGTAAACTCTTGCTTGGAAATCCCTCATCAAATGCTCCACTTTCCATGGCCTTTCCCACCAATCCTTTACTTCTTTCGTTAGAATGAGAGCTGCCGCCCAGCACTCAGACTTCCACGCGCTGCCGTCTGTGTTGACATTTTGCATATTTCTGATGGATTTGAGTTTGGGCGAGTCGCTATGCGAAAGTGATTGATGGAATTTGAGGATGAGGGAGGGATGCTGCACTTTGATGGGAAGGCAAAGGACAAAAAAAAGGTGGTGATGAGACTTTGAATAACAATAACAAAAGGTAACTCCAGTGAATTGGTGAACAATGGGTATTAATTATAATGTCAACTTGAATCAAAGTAGTGTGAGAATGATCTTTTGTTATGCTAGGGAGCAGCCATATGTAGGATGACATATTATCATCGATCTTTTCTTGTCGATGATTTTTCCTCTCATCTCTCTTTCCAATTTCTTGACTAAGAAGAGGATTTTCAATTTTTTCACCGTAGTCAGCGGGACTAGGTTTCACTTTCCAATGCTTTCCCTTCATATCTCTATCAATCCAACTATATGTTCAATCCTTCACAAAACAATAATAATTAATTGAGGAAAAAAAATATCTAAAGACAACAAAGAATAGGGATTTTTCGAGTGGGGATTTTTTATTTTTTTTTTATTTTTGTCTTTTCTACTGTGCCAGCTGGCTGGTGTGGATGGTCTGTTAAAATTCAGGCTGAAGAATAGAAACTAAATTAATTATATATAAAAAAAAAGATTAGTTTGTGAGAAATTATAGTACCCGATTTCACCATTTCAAGGATGGAAAGTGTTTATCTTTTGGTGATTATTGGTGACTCAGCATAATAAGATCATATTATTCTGGTAAACCTCTAAGAGTTAGCTCAAAGTGGTAGAAAATTGTGTTTCTGGGTGAGAAAGTAGTAGTGAACAAGCAGTTGAAATGTGGGATGACTTGGTTGAGCTGAGAACACTTAATTTTCATAGCAAAGCCTCCAACTACCTCTTAACTGGTTGTTGCCATCTAACTCATAACTCATAACTGACATTGCTCCTTTGAAGAGCAGCGCCACATGTTGTGTTCGGAAAATTATTCATTGACGACCAAAGAAGGTTTTACAAGAAAAGACATGCTTTCCTTTCTACAACTGCATCGCATGTTCTCTTCGGTAAACTGACTATTGATTAAAAACTTCAAAAGAAAAGATTTTTCCCACGAGACATAACTACCAAATCTAATTTCCATTTCTGTCCATGATCAAAGGGAAAAGATAAAGAAGAAAAAAGAAGGCGACAAATTGGTCGACATGCCCTCAGTTAACAATGATCAGGTCATATCGGCCACCAACCATATTGTTCCAATGTATGCTACTAGTGTAATGTCTACGCTTCGTGCTGTGAGATGCAACGTTGCAAACATCTACCCACCTGATAAGGGTATCTTGATTTATCTTTCGAATAATTTTATATATAAGTAATATTGCATATCTATACGTGTATTTATGTATTTTTATTAATTATTTTCATATTTTTTATTTTAAATATAAGTATTTTATTAAATTAATTTTTTTAATTTTAATATTAGTATACATATGAGTGCCTTGTTATAAAACTAAAGACAGAAACTACTATTGCAAAAAAAAAAAAACTCTCTTTCTGAAACTCTTAAGAACTAAAACTTTTTTTTTCTCTTTATATTTTCTTATGAATTCAATTACAACTGAAACCCATATTTATAGGTTTTGAAATTATTATATAAGTTACTATGCAAGTCACTATACAAAATTTAAAATAATAGTGATGGGGTCATTCACATAATTTTAGTGGTGGGACAGGCAGTGGCGGCCATCCCTCCACTTACTTATTCATTACACTCTGTCTTGAATGACCACTCATAAACAATCTGCCTTGTTAAAATCTTACCAATTAAAAATCTAGTGAGAAGAAAAATCAATAGCGAAGGAAAAAAAGTACAGTCTTCTTATGTATCCATAAGTGCATTAAGATTGCCTCATTAAAACCTTGCAAAAGAAAATCCAATGGGACAAAATCTCAGCGAAGAAAAAAGAGTACAATCAACACATTTACTCCCCCTGAAAAGTGCATGACAAAAGATTTTTGAGTTTTCGTATTCCAATGTTATGCACAATCTTCTTGAATGTGGAAGTTGGTAGAGCTTTTGTGAATAAATCTACCAGATTATCACTAGATCGTATCTGCTTGACATCACTTTCACCTTTCTCTTGAAGTTCATGAGTATAAAAGAATTTAGGTGAAATATGTTTAGTTTTGTTACCTTTGATATATCCTCCTCTGATTCGAGTGATACAAGCAGTATTATCTTCATATAAGATTGTTGGGCTATTATTGATCATGGGAAGTCCACACTTTTCCTTGATATGTTGAATAACTGATCTCAGTCAAATACACTCTCGACTTGCTTCATGAATAGCAATGATCTCTGAGTGATTTGAAGAAACAGCAGATTGTGTCTGCTTAACAGATCTCCATGATATGACAGTATCTCCATAAGTAAATATATATCCAGTTTGAGATCTACCTCTGTGTGGTCTGAAAGATAACCTGCATCTGCATACTCAATTAATTCTGGGCTTGAACCACGTTGATAAAATAATCACATATCAACCGTACCATGAAGGTAACGAAGAACATGTTTAATATCATTCCAATGCCTTCGAGTTGGTGTAAAACTATATTTTGCAAGCAGATTAATTGAGAATGTAATATTTGGTCGAGTGAAATTTGCAAGATACGTCAAAACTCCAATTGCACTGAGATATGGTACTTCAGGACCAAGAATTTCTTCATCGTCATCACAAGGACGGAATGGATCATTCTTCACATCAAGTGTTCGAACAATCATTGGAGTACTCAGGGGATGAGATTTGTCCATATAAAAATGTTTTAGGACTTTCTCAGTATACATGGACTGATGAATAAAAATTTCATTTAGCAAGTGCTCGAGCTGCAGGCCGAGACAAAATTTTGTTTTGCCAAGATCTTTCATTTCAAATTCATTCTTTAAATATATAGCAGTTTTTGAGATCTTTTCAGGAGTTCCTACAATATTTAAATCATCAATATAAACCGCAATAATGACAAATTCAGATTCTGATTTCTTAATAAAAACACATGGGCATATATGATTATTCTCAAATCCTTCTTTTAATAGATATTCACTTAAGCGATTATACCACATGCGCTCGGATTGCTTCAACCCATATAAAGATCTTTGTAGTCTGATTGAGTACATATTTCTAAATGTACTTGTAGATGCTTCAAGCATCTTATATCCTTCAGGGATTTTCATATATATGTCATGGTTTAAAGATCCATATAAATATGCAGTGACCACATCCATCAACCGCATTTCTAATCCTTTTGTAACAACCAAACTAATCAAAAATCTAAATGTGATTGCATCTATAACGGGAGAGTATGTTTCTTCATAATCAATCCCGGGTTTCTGCAAGAAACCTTGTGCGACAAGCCGTATTTTGTACCGCACAATTTCATTTTTCTTATTACGTTTTCATACAAATACCCACTTATATCCAATAGGCATTACACCCTTTGGTGTTTGGACAACAGGTCCAAATACTTCTCGCTTTGCTAGCAAATTTAATTCAGCTTCAATCATTTCTACATCGACATTCTTCGACGCTTTTTGACTCACTTTCTTCATTACTTCGGTAATGTTAATGGCTATTTTATATGAAAATATGTTGTCGACAGCAGTTTTATTTCTATCCAGAATTTCTCCAGTTTTCATGAAATCTATTGAGATCTCATTATTTTCAGGTACATGTTCCTCTTCAAGGTAGAACATTTCATGACACATCTCTTTAGGAGGTCCCTTTTCAGGAGATTTATACTCTTCAGGAGTTTCCTCTTCAGGAGATTCTAGAATAGAAGATTTGAGCTCTTTAGGAGCACCAATTATATTTGTAGCCTGTATTGTGGGTACGTGTTCTTAAGGAACATCAAATTCATTTTGTATTTTTTTCCTTCTGGAAATTTTATCTTTTGCACCAATAGGTCTTCTATGTTTCAGGCGTGTTTTAGATTCACCTATTGTTGTTTTGACAATTTGTTCTTTAAAGACTTCAATCCTTACTGAAGCATTAACAGTAGGAATATAAGATTTTACTATACTTTTAGTGTTAGTAAATACATTCGGTAACTGATTTTCAACATTTTACAAATGAATAATTTTTTGAACTTCCCGTTTACATTCATTTGTAAGAGAATCAAAATGAGACAGTGTCTTATTATTCCAAGTAATATCTTGTCGTGCTTCAGGCACAAACTTTTCTTTACCCATTAACGGAAAATTAGATTCGTCAAAATGACAATTGTCAAAAGGTGCTTTAAACATATCTCCTATAAGGGGTTCAAGGTATCTAATAATAGATGGAGAATCAAAACCAACATATATCCCAAGTCTACGTTGAGGGCCTATGTTTGTACGTTGCGGAGGTGTAATTGGAACATATACAGTACATCCAAAAGTACGAAGATGAGAAATATTTGATTGTTGACCAAATGTAAGCTGTAATGGAGAATATTTATGATATGCAGATGGTTTAATGCAAATTAGAGATACTGCATGAAGTATAGCATGTCCCCAAGCAGAAACAGGTAGTCTTGATTTAATAAGTAAAGGTTTAGCGATTAGTTGAAACCTTTTGATTAAAGACTCAGCTAAACCGTTTTGTGTGTGTGTATGGGCAACAGGATGTTCAACATTTATTCCTATTGACATGCAATAATCATCAAAAAATTGAGATGAAAATTCACCTGCATTATCCAATCGAATAGTCTTAATTGGATATTCAGGAAATTGTGCTCGTAGTTTAATTATCTGAACAAGAAGTCTAGCAAATGCAACATTTCTAGTGGAAAGTAGACAAACATGTGACCAACGACTTGATGCATCAATTAGAATCATAAAATATCTAAATGGTTCATTTGATGGATGAATAGGCTCACATATATCTCCGTGAATCTTTTGTAAAAAGAATGGAGATTCAATAATGACTTTTGAGGAAGATGATCTGATAATTAACTTACCTTGAGAACATGCAGAGCACGGAGATTCATTAGGTAAAAATATATTTTGATTCTTTAAGGGATACCCATGCGAATTTTCAATAATTCATCTCATCATTATAGAATCCGGATGTCCAAGGCGATCATACCAAGTCATAAATACTTTAGGGTCAATGCATTTCTGGTGTATTACCACATATGATTCAATTGTTCTCATTTTTGTATAACACAATCCAGAACATAGAGCAGGCAGTTTTTCTAATACGAGCTTCTGGCCCGATATTGTTTTAGTAACAAGAAAATGCTCTTTACTGCTTTCATTGGTCATTTCAATATGGTAATCATTACGACGTATATATTTGAAACTCAATAAATTTATTCTGGATTGTGAAGAGAATAGAGCATCATCAATACAAAATTTGATGCCATTAGGTAACACAATATAAGCTCTTTCGGAACCCTCAATTAAATCCGATGAACCTGATATGGTATGGACATAGACTTTATTTAGTGTTAGATTTTAAAAATATTTCTTTTCTTTAAGAATTGTGTGAGTTGTAACACTGTCAGCCAGACATATATTTTTATCATTCAACTCAGAGATAAAAGGCTCATCAATGTGATTCATGATTCTACAAAATATACAAAATTTTTATTACAAATAGAAAGAAAATATATTAATTGAGTGGAACACTTCCATCTCCAATTAAGTGTTCAATACTACCTTTAGGATAATTAAAAAAATCAGATACATCAAAATGAGTAACGTCTACATCTACTGAATCTAATAAATCATCTGATGGTTCTACTAAATTTGTTTCATGCACTTTATTCTTTCCTTTAATAGAAGTTTGATATAAATCAGCTAAGTGCCTAGCTGTACGATAGGTATGTGACCAATGTCTAGTCATTCCACATCTATGGCACACCTTTTCACTTTTCTTTGAAGAATTATTCTGAGGATTTTTACTCCTTTCTGAATTGTACCACTTCTGGTGATATGATATATTGTTATCCCTTTTAATGTTGTCATTTTTGGGACCAACATTTCTATAATTTCTCCTACCACGTCCACGCCCCCGATTTCTTCTAAAGGATGTACCATTCACTTCTGGGAATGATGCAAACCTATTACCATTCACTTTAAGGAATGATATTGAGTCAGTAGGGCGTGACTGGTGGTTTTCTAATAAGAGCTCATTGTTCTGCTCAACTACTAGACGACATGATATAAGTTCAGAATATTTCTTGAACTTTTCTCGATACTGTTACTGTAAGAGCACATTCGAGCCATGAAATGTAGTATAAGTCTTCTCTAGCATATCATCATCAGTGATTTTCTCACCGCATAATTTTAATACTGAGCTTATTTTAAAAAGTGCGGAATTATACTCACTAACACTTTTATAATCTTGCAACCTTAGGTGCAACAATTGAGAACGAACTCTTAGGAGGATGACAGTCTTCTGGTGTTCATATCTCTCCCTTAAACTGTTCCACAAAATATAGGGATATTTTACAGTAACATATTCAATTTTCAATTCTTCATGAAGATGGTGGCGAAGGAAAATCATTACTTTAGCACGGTCCTGTAGGAATGCTTAATTTCCTTCTTTAATAGTTTCTCCTAGGTTCATTCCATCAAAATGAATTTCAGCATCAAGTATCCAGGATAAATAATTTTTCCCAGAAATGTCAAGAGCAACAAATTCCAGTTTTGTAAGATTTGCCATTTTAGAAGAATAAGGCCACTAGTTTCAGAATTGGTAGAACCGTCATGCTGATAACGTGTTATAAAACTAAAGACAAACTACTATTGCAAAATAAAAATAAGAAACTCTCTTTCTGGAATTCTTAATAACTGAAATTTTCTTTCTCTCTCTATATTTTCTTATGAATTTCATTACAACTGAAGTCTTTATTTATAGGTTTTGAAATTACTATGTAAGTTACTATACAAGTCACTATACAAGTCACTATGCAGAATTTAAAATAATAGTGGTGAGGTCATTCATATAATTTTTGTCGTGGGATAGGCGGTAGTAACTGTCCCTCCACTTACTTATTCATTACATGCCTAATATTTTCTGTATTTAAAGTTTTCTTTATTTATTTTTTCTAAAGCTCATATTCTTTGTTTGTCTCTATTTAATGGACTTGGAGAACCTTGCTTACGCCTAAAAAGGAGAAAAAAAGAAAAAAAAGATAATTATAGTTACAAAGAAATTATATAAATAATTATATAAATTAATGTAATTTTATGTGATTTATTAAATCTATTTTATAATAAAAATAATTTTATAGTCCAACAAATTATTTGAATTACATAAGTTTATAAATTGTTTTTTATATAATTTATTTATGTCTAAAATACTTAAAAAAAAAAAAAAGAGGAAAGAGACTTGGAAGATCTCACCCTCGTCATCTTTAACCCTTTCGAGAGATGGAAAATAGAAAATGCACGTGTGCAAATGTTTCAAAATTATGCAGTCTTGAGGTTTCTGACAAACAATTAAATTGAGATTATACTTCGAAAAAAGATAACCTTATCATTATTTTTACATAAAATGAAAATTATGCAGTCATTTATACTTTTACATAAAATGAATGTTAGTATTGCTTAAAAAAGAGAGAAAAAAAAGAAAGAACGTTTGTATTGCAATAAGTTATGAAATAATTATAAGAGGGTGATGTTAGTGGTATCGGTGCATCATTTTTTTCATTTTTTTATTATTTTAAATTTTTTTAAAAAAAAAATAAATATATTAATAATCACTTTTTTAATCATTAAACAAAAGTAAAAATTAAATAAAATACATTAATTTTTAAAAAAAGATATCAAATTTAGTCGACATATTAACATTTTTCATTATAAAATAACTGTAGGTGCATCATTATTTTTATGAATAGGACTATCGCTCCCCTACCCACCAGTTTACTAAGATCAGATATCCCCAAAGTCTTAGTACTTCTACCATGAGATACTACCAATGTGATTTTGTAGGTAATATTACACATACTGTATTTATCTTTATCACTACCATGACATCATAAATAGCATTATTATTTTCATTTTCCTTTTAAAATTATAGGGTTTGAGAATCGCAACCAAACTTCCCCCGGTTCACCACTGAGAAACATGAGTAGATTATGAATTTATGAGATATTTTCCTCTTTTTTTCTTCTTAAATAAGAAAATGAAGGTACGACTATGAATACTATAGAATATAGAATATGTATTTTTTTTAATAAATAAGAATATGTATCTTTAGCGAAATATTTCAACAAATTGTACAATTCAAATTATAAAAAAAAAACTCTACTTTTTGAATTGCTTTATTTTTTATTTAGATTAAGAAATGAGATAAGTTGAGTTCTGAAAATTGAATAAAATATTATTGAAATATTATTTTTTAATATTATTATTATTTTAGAATTAAAAAAAAAACTGAATTGAAATTTTAAAAAATTATTATAATAAAATTAAAATGAGTTTAAAGATAATGTTCTAATCTAAATGAGGTCTTAATTGGTAGTGACAGGAAAGAAGAAATAATTCCAGCAACAACAACGCGTGACATTTATCTGTTCAGAATGTGAATGGTAGTTGCAAAAATTAGATTAAATAAGCAGTTCATAATTTTCAGACATTCCTTATAAAAAGATGTAAATACGATCAAGTCACGGGACCATTAACACATAGCCAGTTATTTAGTGAGTAGTTCAAATTATCAAGAAAATTTAAGAATAAATATTTTTATTATTTTATATTAGATG
The DNA here is from genome assembly GCA_036898215.1 of Platycarya strobilacea. NCBI lineage: Eukaryota > Viridiplantae > Streptophyta > Magnoliopsida > Fagales > Juglandaceae > Platycarya > Platycarya strobilacea. The sequence goes on from CM072556.1 coordinate 12,536,464, forward strand.
ATTGATTTACAAATAAAATATAATAAACAATTTTAAACTATTTCATACTATATCATAAAATAATAAAAATTAAAATGATAAATAATATTACTCAATACTATTTTATAATATTATTTAATACTATATCATAAATAACATTACTCAATTTATAGGAATCAATTCTTAAGACTCCATAAATATATATATATATATGTGTGTGTGTGTGTGTAATACATTATACAATCACATTCCTTTCCAGTTAACCCCACGAAAATTAGAAAGTAGAGCTCATGAGTAGCACAGCTGCACGGGGCCATACCTGCGCTGCTATTTATATTAGAATAATTTACAATTCTGAATAGAAAATTAATTAATTTTCTTTCTATCTAACATTTTTGTTATAATAATAATAATAAAGTGGGGACAATAGTTATTAATATTATTATTATATAAATATATTTTTTTAATATTATTATTATTTTAAATTTAAAAAAAAATTAAGTATAGATTATATAAAAGTTTTAAAAAACGTAATAATAAATTGTAGTAAGATACAGACGAAGTAATCTCAAGCTCGAATCCAAACCGGCCCTCATAAAACCAAATTCAAGAATAAAATTTAGCTTTTTCTTCATCAATCATCCACTTTCTCATCCATTTTCCTTGGTGACTCTCTGTCCCCAAAATCCGTTTCCAGAGAATCTCAAGAATTTTCTAAGAAAACCCAATCCCGGTCCCCAACCCAGATCCGAAATATCCCTTCGGAGACTACCTACGGATCGATTTGGCCTAGAGAATCGTAAGCAGATTAAGATTCCTTTTCCGACTACGAAGACCCAATTTCATTCTTTCCCTCGCATCAGTAATCCTTACCCACAATAAATTCCCATTAAAAGATCCCTTTTTTTCTTGCCCTCTCTTATTTCACATTCTTTTTCTCATCCCGATTTTCCCAAGAAAGAACTCCTTTTATATGACCCTAAAACCCACTTTTAATTAGGTGATTAATAGGCTTTTCTTAGTTTTTAAATTTTTTTTATTTAAGTTGTATTCTAGAGTTCTCTATCTATATGTTGCGTAGATTTTTTCTTGAGATAATTTTTGGGAAAAGTTTTGATTTTGATCTATAGAAAAGGTTTTTGGATCGTTGTGTTTGTGTTGGGACTTAATGGATCTGAGAGTGGATTGAAATCAATGATCTGTCCTCGATGAGCTTTTTGTATGAGCAACCTTTTTTATCATTGTATTGGTGGATTGGATAATAAGCTAAGGTGGTGAAGGGGCTGAGCTTACTACTTTTATCTTCATTTGATTGCGAACTGGATTATGGATCACGTGATTGGTGGTAAGTTTAAGCTCGGGCGGAAGATCGGTAGCGGCTCGTTTGGAGAGCTCTATCTGGGTACGCAAATCACTCGTGTAAAGTAGCATTCTTTGAATTTTTGGTTTTTTACTTTTTGTCGAGAGTCGGTTTGCTCATAATGCTCTTGTTTGATATTGTTTTGTTCTAGGTGTTAATGTGCAAAGTGGAGAGGAAGTGGCTGTCAAGCTGGTATGTGTTGGGGGGTGGAGGGTGGGGGGTTTGGGTTCATTTCTTTGTTCCGTTTAAATTTTGATCGGGAAGTTTGACCTTTTCCTCCTTTTGGTATTGGTTGGCGTTCAAGTTTAGTGTTAGATACCTGTGAGTGGATCGGTTTTTTTCCTTCGCCGTAATCGAAGAGTTTGAGGCCTCAATTTGTATTTGTAGAGAAACAATCATGTATTGAACAAGGGAAAAATGATGGCTTTAGTATCATTCTACATATAATTGGTTGCCTCTTTCCAATTAACTCTTTAGAAAGTTGGATATTTTCAATGCCTAAAAGGCTAACACCGTCTTATTAGGTAGCTTTCATCTTTATTTGTAATCAAAGACTTCATTCTCCAGCATCCTTCATATATTATTATCGACAGTTACTTGATCTTAATACAATTTTTATTACAAGTTATTATTATCTACAGATTAATACCAATCTTAATCTGTAGGTTGAGTGTGCATCTGATTCTGGTTTTATTACAAGTTTTATATTAATCAGTTTTTCCTGTGCTTGAGTGGTGTTTATACAAGGTTGAGCACTTTCAATTGAAGTTCTTGTCGTTCTCTTTCATTTTTGGAAACTATCACCTATAGTGAGCATATAACTTCAATTGCCCACCTATATTTGTCTCTGTCCCCAGGAGTCTGTGAAGACCAAGCACCCTCAGCTTCACTATGAGTCAAAGTTATACATGCTTCTGCAAGGAGGAAGTGAGTTTCCCTTTCTATTCCTTTTGTTTATTGTGAGTTGATACAAAAGGTTGTTTCTGTGAGTTGGATCTTTGTGTTATTAATTTATCTTTTTCTTTTGTGAAGCTGGTATCCCCCATCTGAAATGGTTTGGCGTTGAGAGCGAGTATAATGTTATGGTTATTGACCTTCTTGGCCCAAGCCTAGAAGACCTGTTCAACTATTGTAACCGAAAGTTCACTTTAAAAACGGTTTTGATGCTTGCTGATCAATTAGTAAGTATTCCATTGTTTTGAATGGAGTTATCTTTGGTAAATATGTTGTGACACGTACAGAGAAACCTGAAGGTATATTTGGTAAAATGGCTTCCATGCTGATGGTTTGTTTTTTCTGTTATTTAATGTAGATAAACAGAGTTGAATACATGCACTCACGGGGTTTTCTTCACCGTGATATAAAGCCAGACAACTTTTTAATGGGTTTAGGGCGCAAAGCTAATCAGGTACTAATTTTTTTAGTCTTAATTTATGCTTTCAACATGCGTTAGTTTAAATTTATGTACATGCTGAAACTTAATTGCTATTCTAATATATGTGCACTAGCTCCCCTTTATTTCTAGTTGAGTCTTGGTGTGGATTTCACTTGAAATATTGTATGTCTCAAAATTGTGATTTTTTAGTGATGTAATATTCAAAACTTTTCTTTTATCTCAAATTAAGTGTCTTGCTGTTGAGTATTACAAACTGGAGTCTTTTATGGGTTTGGAGATAGGGCCAGTGAGTGGTTTGTTGGCTGTTTTTCGGTATCTTGAGAAATGGTTGTAGGGGTCAAGGGCAATGAGTTTCATCTGAAGTTTTGAATAAATTTGATTGTTGATTGTTTGATATTTTTGATGATGCGGAACCTCACCAAGGCAAAGCCCTTCAAACCCACCCCTATAGAGTAAACCTCAGATGCACGATCTCACCCGCTGAAACTATGTATTAAGTAATCTAAAGGAACTCCTATAGCGGAATTGAACTCAAGATGTCTCACTTTACAGTTCTACAGCTCATTTCAGCCCCACCCTTTGACCACTAGACTGTACCTGATGGGTAGTGCTGATTGCTTGATGTAACACTTTATATAGTGAGACATGAATATATATAGATTGTAGTATATAATGATAAATTGATAATCCCTAGATCCTGATTTATTCCTTCATGTATAATGCTTGTTCAGTGGAAACTATTGAAGTAGGGTTATTTTACCTATAAAAAATGATTCTAGGGTTACTTATATATATAAAAAAAATCATTCTAGGGTTATTATGAAGACGTTATTTCTAGTTTTTGAAAACTTCAATCTTTTTTTTTTTGATAAGTTGAAAATTTCAATTGTTACCAAACATTGATTCCTTACTAGGTAGAATTGACTTTTATAATGATCCCAAGAAGTTCCAATTGTAACCTTGAGTAGTCTTTTTGGCTTATAAGTCTAGAATATTTGACTTGGAGTTTCCTTGGGTCGTTAAAAATGATATCAAAATCAAGCTAGTAACACCATCTGGCAGCGGGAATGGGCACTTGGTGCAACATGAGTCCTAAGGAGGATGTCTTGAGTGGGGGAGATTGTGATGCTTGACTAAGTCCCATATTTGATGGGAGAAGTATGGTAGAGGTGAATGTGCATAATAAAAGTCAATTAGATGCCAAGTCCTACATTGGTTCTTATTAGGTGAAAAATGAGTTTATTATTATTATTATTATAAAAGAGAAGATATTTTATTGATATTGAAATAGGCATATCTCAAATACATTAGATGTATAATACACCTACTAGGAACTAGAAAGCAACGTGAGTTTATTATGACTCCCAAAAATTTTGATTGTAACCTTTGCTAGTCTTGGGATTTTATGGGTGTTGCATAGATAATGTAGAATACATTAAGTTATTAATAATTAGAATACCTAAATTTTCAGAGTGGTGATTAGATGGATCAATTATGGGAACTTGAAAGATACCTATATGGTTAATACACATTCTAAGTTGATTTAATCTATCTCTATTTTTTTTCTTCTTTAGCAAAATTATCCCTACTCGCATCTAAGGGGACCAAGGTAGGAATATCAGAGAGTTAGGGGTTTTATTTTAAATAAATATAACCTAGCTACTTCTGCCAAACTTTCACAAGACAGTTCAACTAACCATGTTGTGTAACATATCTTTTTGCCAAATGCCCTTGACCCTTGACAGCATTGATCTAATTAAGTGATATTGACCTAGTCTCTTATGCATGACTAAGGTCCTTCAAAAATTAATAGTTTTGGCTGTTTCAGATGTGTCCTTACATGCATTGCTTTTGTGTTTCCTTGCTTAACTGAGATTATTTTGAACCATAGGTTTATGTGATTGATTATGGTCTGGCAAAAAAGTATAGGGATCTTCAAACACACAAGCACATACCTTACAGGTAATCCAGCATAATTTTTTTTCTTGTGGCTCCTCGCTCCTGATTAGGTTGTTCTTGGTTGTTGTACCCACTATTTTTATGTTATCTAAACTATTCTGCATCACCAGTGCATCCTAATCTGAGTTTTTGTTGCTAGCACTGAAACAAAAAAAAATTCTGTTAGTTCTGTTCTACCAAATTAGAGATTTTTTTTTTTTTTAAATTTCTGGTACAAATAAGCATGCTTCACCACCATCCCCTTTTACTTTTCTGATTTCATATTTGAACTTTTGTTATTTCTTTTTTTTTTTTTGGTTGTTGTGGGGGGGGGGGGGGAGGGGGGGCGTGGAGCTGCTTTTCCATGCAGAGGCATTCTCAGATGTAATTTTTATCTGCTCCCTATTCAACAAATTCTCTCATTGGAATTTGACTATATTTCTTACTCCCCCCAATTGTTCTAGTTATTGAACTCATAGATTGCTCCTTCTAATGGGAGCTTTAGCAATTTCTGACGTGGTTCCATTTGTCTATTGTATGCTTCAACCATCGAGTGTTTCATTATCTTCTTCTCTTTGTTATGTTTAATGCATTTGGTTCCTGATCACTAGTGAATTACTGGCTTCCTGATGTATTGATATGCTACTTGTCTGTCATTTTTTAGTATGTCACCATTTGTCAATTATCCAATACAAAGCCTCCCCCTCTTCAAGTCCTAACCTAGTCTTAACAAGTTGCTGGTTTTTCAGCCGTTGCGAGCTAGCGTTTTCCCTCTTCTCTTGTTCATTTCCGTTTCTCATGAGATTCTCTTTTGGTACAGGGAAAACAAGAATCTCACAGGAACAGCTCGTTATGCAAGTGTCAATACTCACCTTGGAGTTGGTGAGTGAACTTAGCTTTATGCTGCTAATGTACTGTGAAATGGCTCTGAGTTCTTGCTGCCGCTTATTGAGATGTGAATATTATTCTATCTGCAGAACAAAGCAGAAGAGATGATCTAGAGTCTCTTGGTTATGTGCTTATGTATTTTCTGAGGGGAAGGTTGATCACTTCTCTGGCATTCTTGCTTCACCTAGTTTGTTTAAGCTTATTTATATTTTTAATTTAAGACTTGCAATTCTGTTTCAGCCTTCCATGGCAAGGCTTAAAAGCAGGAACTAAGAAGCAGAAATATGACAAGATCAGCGAAAAGAAGATGCTTACTCCCATAGAGGTATCATCACTTGCTCCCACAAGCAACTTATGGAAGACACTTATTAGTTTTACTAAAACTTGTGGTTAGTGCAATAGAATGTCAATAGTCTGATATGCACTCCACTTTCTGTTTTTAAGTTCCCCAAACATATGTAAAGTGAAGGAATAAAAAATACTTACATTCTATTTGACAGGTCCTCTGCAAATCGTATCCATCAGAGTTCACATCATACTTTCATTACTGCCGATCACTACGTTTTGAAGACAAACCGGATTATTCATATCTGAAGAGGCTTTTCCGGGACCTATTTATTCGAGAAGGTTACTTTTAGACTATTAACTCCAGCCCTCAAGACAAATTGCACTTGTCTTACAATAGCTTTCACAAAAACTTGGAATTCAATGAGTTGTAATTGGTGCAGGTTATCAGTTTGACTACGTATTTGATTGGACTATATTGAAGTATCCTCAAATTGGCTCCAGTTCTAGAGCACGAGTTAGTACCTAATTTGTTAGCATTTACTTATTCGTAATAAAACAGTCTATATGTGGGTAGAAAATGATCTTATTACCTTTTCATGTCCCTTCTCAAACAGCCAAGCGGGAAACCAGCACTAAACCCAGGAACATCTGCTGAGAAAATAGAGAGGCCTTCAGGTCTGTCCCCTTTCACAGCTAGGCTTGGAATAAAGTTGGTTTTGAATAATTAAGTTCTGTAGGTGTTCAGAATTCGTCTAATGTGTAACAAGGGCCTCGAGCTCGCAAGTGCTGAGCCTTCCTCTTTTCTGTGGGCTAAGATACCTATTTTCATTTTCTAAATGCTGGATTTCCTAGTTTGATAGCTTTGGTATTTACTTGGAGAGCTTATAAAGCAGTAGGATCTATAGTACCTTGTTTAAAATTTTCATACTACTACACGGTTTCATTTCTTATTTTAATGGGAAGATGAAAGTTTTCAACATATGACGCATACTGTTATATGTTTCTTCTAGTGGGACAAGAAATCCGAGAACGGTTTTCTGGTGCTGTCGAGGCATTTTCCAGGAGGAATGGCTCTGGGCATGGTGATCACTCAAGGCACAGATCTTCAGATGATGTGCCATCGTCCAAGGATGTGGTGAGTAGTTGCAAGTGGTGTGCAATTTTTCTGCATAATTTTATAAATTTATCCCATTTCAATGTCAACATGATCATCTTTTGCACTCTTCCGACTGTTTTGCATTTGGCAGCAACCTGATTCTGAAAGGGGACGCTCTTCTCGAAATGGCAGTGCCTCAAAGAGGCTTGTAATGTCAAGCAGCAGGCCAAGCTCCTCTGGTGAGCCCAGTGAGAATCGATCAAGCCGGCTGGTGTCAGGCAACGGTCGACCGTCCACGACCCAGAGAATTCAACCTGGGTTTGAATCCAAAACATCATTTACCCGTGGTGCAACCACTAGAGGCGGTCGTGATGATGCACTTCGGAGCTTTGAGTTCCTCTCGATTGGTACGGGTAAGAGGAAATAAAGGATGAATCCATCTGGTAAGAACTGCTGTGTCAGGGCTCAAGACTCCCCCCCCCCCTTCTCCCTCCTTTGCAGTTTGTCATGATATCTAAAGTATTATGGTTTTTACCTCGGCTACTACTTTGTACATGTGTATCAATTGTTGGGTTGAACTCACAGCTAAAAGCTCACTGAAGTTCCTCTCGAGACCACTTCCAAACTCTTGCCCCTCTTGGAGTTTCTGGCCCTTATTATGGCTCTTTGACTCATCCAAGAAAAGATGGAAATTATCTCACGTTTAGGGAAATGTTCATACAACCTGAGACACTACTGATAGTTGTAATAAGTACGGCTGTTTTATCTTTTCGGAAAAAGAAAAAAAGAAAAAAGAAAAAAGAAAACCTCGCTTCACTAGTAATACGCTCTTTGTTGTCTTGGCTGCATGTAGCCCAGATACATTTTCATATTTTCTGCCTTATTGTTTCAATATCAAACAGCCCATTTACTAAGGGCTGTGTTATATACATGTATTTCTTTTCTGCATTTATATTCGATGTGATACTGTCCATCATGAGCCTCGTTTTTCTACCAATATCACATATAACTTAAAAGAAAATGATAGATGATTATATTTTAAATGAGTATTTTCTAAAATAAATTATGAAAATAACATCATTTTATGTAAATATCTTCATTTTAAAATATGGTTGTAAAAAGGTTGTGTATGTATTATTATTTCGTTGACAGTGGTGTTAGATATAGTTTTAGAGTAGTGATATTCTGTTGTTTGAGTAGCATCACCGTTTTATCATACAACTAGGCTAAATCAAGTGTTACTTTTTTTTTTTTCAATTTTTTTTATTATTTTAAAATATTTTTTATTAAATAATAAAAAAATATTAATATATTAATAATTACTTCTTTAACTATTAATGTAGAAAAAATTAAAAAAAATTAAAATATATAAGGTGTTAAAATTAGGTGTCAAAACCATGGGGTTTGGTAGTATTTTTCAGAGCTTTAAGATGTGTATCGTCTAAATGCTTTGTTTTAAAAAATAAAATTATTGTACTTATATATAGTTTCTACTTAAAAAATGGCCAACTTCTTTTATTAATGAATTTCCAATCCAGGAAGTCGAGTTCCTCAAATAAATTGTGGAGAAATGATCTGTCATTTTGTATTTGTGGAATGTATCTTAGGTGTTTGTTATTATGATATCGTACCAATAGGTGTAGTGTAACGTTAGCTATATACAATTTTAGGATGCGTAATGCACACTCCTTTTAAAAAGAGAAATAATATATGCATAACATTATATACAACATTTTATATATTACACTTTATAAAAGTAAGAATATTTCTGTAAACTGTCTTATAAAATTATCATCATTTTATAAAAATATCTTTATTTTTATAAAGTAGTGTAAAATATTTTATGTATATCATTTTTTTTTTTGAAAAAGAGAAACATTTTAACTACAAAGTGATTACTTTAAAATAATTTCATAAATTAATGTGTTTTAATATGATCTTTAGACTATAAAGTTATTTTTATTATAATATAGATTATATATTTTATATAAAGACACATCAATTTATAAAATAATAATCTTTTTTGTCTGTAAAACCCTCCTCTTTAAAGATAGTAATAAAAAATAGTGAAGACTACGGATAAAAAGTGAGTTTTTTAATGGGTTTCAAATTTATCAACTTTTACCAAAAGAAATGCGTCAGGCTTGTATAATTCAAGACTGCATAAACCCTTTAAAAAAAAAAAAAAAAGATTGCATATACCATTTCTCATAGGTGTAGTGAGTTTGATCCATTTTTGAGTTTTCTTTTTCTCTAAAAGTTGGATCGATTTAGTCGGTCCACCACTATTGAACCCTAATGACAAAATATATTTAACTATATACCCTAAATATTTTAATTAAGTATATATTGTAATTAAGTATTTTAATAAAATACATTGAAAAAATGGACGATAAAACTGTTAATTACCTAATTATACAAGGATTGAACTAATATCTATGCGTGCATAAATTAAGTAGGTTGAAAAGTTACATAATTACATAATTTACATGTTTGCAACTCACATTATTCCATAAAAAGAAATGATAGATGCAGTCATAGAGTTGCAAGCGGTATACAATCGCTTTGAAAAAAAGTGAATATATATGAGACCCATGTAAAAAAGTAAACTTTTTTTTAAAGCAATTGCACCTCGTTTGTAATTTTACGACTGTATGTAGCATTACACTTACATAAAATCTTTTTATAACATGCATAATAAATTATATACAAGTTTTATTTTTAAAAAAGAATCATATATTATACTTTCATGAGTCTAGTTGGGATGGAGAAGTCCCAAGCCGAGACCGAAAACCAAATTTGTAAATGTTGGACTGAAATAAATTGCTCCAATATTTCAAAAATAGGCCGTAAAAGCGACCGATTTAACCAGTTTTTATTATGCCCAAATGACAATAGAGGCACAATGGAAAGAGTTAACATGCCTTTCTTATTTAAAAGAAACATGCCGTTTTTTCTATAGATGATCAGAATTGAGGCGAATTAATATCATGAACTTAAGAAAACATCAATTGTATTACCAAAAATGAACAAAAAGAACTGTCACAGATCAGATAAACAGGTTTGAATTCAAATTAATTAGCTTAAATAACCACTATATATTAACTCTCTTTAATGCCCCACCTGAAAAACCAATCTCTAGTCTTGCCCATAGATTCTTGAATCAAAACACTATCATCCATTCTAAATGCAAACTCATGCATTCAATTCCCTTCCATTTTTGGTTTCACACAATTGCTTTACCATGACAAGAACTTAATGAGTCAAAATTATGATGAGGAATTCATTATAGTCAACCATTATTGCAACAATAGATAAGTTGGTTTCTATTCCATACACCATATCATAAAATAAAAAATGGCCATGAACCCAAACTTCTTATAAATTGATCATCTTAGCTCTCAATGTGTGACCTATCTCCTTCATTCATGTTCTGGTACTGATCCAGTAAACCCAATTTTGGAAATCGAAACATCCATTACAAGATTTAAGGCTTTTTGCGGCGACTTCTGCAAAAAGCCTTATTTTCATGGCAAATAACTAGCTCCGGTGCCTTTTGTGGCGTCGGAGCGACGGCGCTATAATCGAGCCGCGCCAAGTCATTGGCGAATTTCCCCCCCCCCTTTGATGGCGAGTTAAACTCGCCGCAAATAACATTTTACAAAATATATATATATATATATATATATTAGTGAACCAGTTTCACCTACTTCACTAATATTTCTTTAAAATACATTATCATAAACTCTCAGCAGCCAAGACATATATAGGCAAATATCAAATTAATATCATATATATATAATAATTAGTAACATTATAAACCTGATATATAACCCATGTTGGCAATCCCCCTAGAAATGATATAACTAACTACTTATGACAATCAATGTAATGTATAAGCTAACAACTAAAGGGGATATATTAATATCAACACATTCCAGATTTATAACCAGTATACAAGAATTTATACATATATATTTATCTTATCGCATGATATATAGCCCTTCATCCAATACTTAATAATAATACAGACTTGTCATAATATACGCATGCTAACATTATTTCCTTGAGTACCATGCATTTGCAAACATTCAAATATATTACCAAGTAAAAATAAGTAGCAAGTACCACACGTTACTCCAGTTACATCTCAAACAGCCAACATCTAACAATGTAGCCCATAAAGAAATCATGAAACTGCAACAAGGACCCAGGCTTATCACTCATCATGCCAGCTTGGTGGAGGTTGAGAATCTGAGATCACATTTCAACAACATGTGTTAGTTCCTTTTTTATAATTAAAATATCCACTAAGATTTATCTTCCCCTAATACATTTTTTCATTCAAAGTACTTTAAATTTCAGAAAAATTAATAATACTGAGTTTTTGTATAATCTCCTGTGTACTAATTTGGCATCAAAACCAAAAAGCAAGCAAATAATAAATCTAGCATTCTATAATAAGCAAGGCAAGCAAATGAAACAGTTACCAAAGAGAAAAGGCAAAAGCAAAATCCTAATACAAATAACACTAAGTTGGAAAAGTCATCAAGAAGGTAAAAAATTAATACAAGATACTTGAATTCATGTTCAAGCAGGGAACCTTGTCATGGCCTAGTCCTCATCAGTTCAAGCAGCCACTTTTCTTTCTTTTAATGGATTTCTTTGTAAGTTTTACTAATTTGAAATATAAAATAGATGGTAAAGACATGTAAAGCTTCTAAATGCATGAACTATATTGTTAAAAAAAAAAAAGAGAAATAAAAAATCTACATTAAATTCCATGTATTAATCTGATTCAAACTCAAGAAAAGGCAATGAATAGCCATAATACATTTTTAAATGAAAAAAATAGGGCAAAAAATTTAATTTCACCTCCTCAAGCTATAGTTTCACTAAACAGATATTATATTTGTTGAACTTGCCTCAATTAAAGTAATAAAACATGAATTAAAAGCTATAAACTATATTTGCTAAACCTAGACCAAGAATAATAATGTAAAAAGATCTCAAAAAAAGACTGTTAAGAACAACTGGAATGTGACAGACTATTCAAGATAGAAATACACATGACTCCTTCACAAACCTAGACTGTTAAGTTTAATGAAATCTTATTCAAAACAGAAATACACATGACATGACACGCATATAATATATTCACATAGAGCAATAAACATGTTGATGACTCCTTCACAAAGGAAAGATTGTGTACAAGGGCAAGTAATGACAAGATGCTTTCTCTACAATTTCACCAACTACTTTTAACCAAGCAAAATGTATGGCAGCGTCAAATCTGCCCTATAGTAAATGGCCAGATAAACCATTTCAATATAAAGGCTAGTTACACCTTCACTTGTGTAGATTTAAGGCCTTAGATTTATGCACAACAAAAAATATTGCAGGTTTGTAATACAATATTCCTAATGGTCCTTTATATATGTAGGTGAGGAGCTATGCCAAACTTTGTGGCCCACAACAAAGCTCTAATGAGCTCCTGATCCACCACCCTATTATCACACTACACAACCTGACCCACTTCCAAAGTATACATGCATTTTCATTAAATATCCCTTGAGATATCTGATTTGAAATCTGCGTAAGATTTGAAAAAAAGCAATGCTAGAAAAAGAAAATACAAGATGTGAATTTCTGAAACATGGCTTGAATTTCTTTGTTAACCAGACATTAACATAGGAATCAGATTAACCTTTAACCATTAACCATACACTTCCACAGCATCCCATTACATAAACATCCATAACACATCAATTTGATAAATTCTTACAGATTCTGCAGAGTTTATGAGCAAAACGACATATAAAGATGGTGAATATACTTCAAGGCATTTTTGGATTAGAGTTGGTGAGATCATACAAAAGAAAAGCAAAAAAGAGAACTGGAAAAATAAAATAAACAACATTACATGTGAAATAAGGTCATCAACAACTAGTGCAAACAAGTTAACCTAATAGAAACAAATGAAAGCAACCTAATAGAAAGGCCTAGTGATTAATATAGTTTACCTTTGGTAGGGGGCAATAATCTGCTTCATTTCTTCCTCAAAGTTTGCTTCCAGTATCCCGTTAGCTTCATCAATCATTAAGCACTGTAAATTCAAGTTCAAAACAGAAAAGGTGTTAAATCCAATGTTTCAAATTTCGTATCTACGTGTAGATTTTGATGATAAAAAATAAATTTAAATCTCAAGCTCAAATTATCTACGCAATGGAGCGAAACGCACATTAAGTATAAAAGAACAAGTCTACAAATGAAACTCATAGATTATTTTTGTACATCTCTTGATAAAATTTTAAATTAGATTAAGACTCAAAAATTAATCTTTCTCATAAAACGTTAAATCGCATTTTTTTATACATGACATAAACATGATATATGCATGACATCAAAAATGCTTTAATTTGAAAAATTATATTTTTTATGTGCATGACATATGCAATGATCTCATTAAAAACTTTATTTTCAAAAATTATATTTTACATGTGCATGACATATGCAATGACTTCATTTAAAAATTTGAATTTTGAAAATTGAATGACATATGCAATGATTTCATCAAAATTTGAATTTTGAATTTGAAAGATGATTGAGTGGGACTCATTTGCCTATAAATAATATACTTGTGTTTTGTAAAAATCACAACAACAAGAACTTATATATCTATTACTAAGTTTTGCACCATTCTTTCAAAACTCTCATTCTCTCTTTTTTAAAGTTTTGAGCCTTAATTCTTATTCTTTTTGAGAGAGATATAGGTTGTGCTGTATTGTTTCTATCTTACTCATTGAGAAGTATACTTTGATAGTTTACCCACTATCAACTATTGTATTTGTATGAAGGTGCGTATAACCCTTGTGTGTGTAGAAGGTATTCTACACGTGGAATAGTTAAATTACCAAGTGTGAGGTAATTGGAAGTGTAGAGGGTGTTCTACACAGATTCTTTGGAGCGGTGCTACTCAAAGGTATAATAGGTTTCTATTTCCACCTAAAAGAAATTGGATAGTAGATTTGAGATCCTCAAGGGGTAGCTTGAGGCGAGTACATAAGCAGTGGGGCTGAACCTTGTAAAAATACTGAGTTTGCTTCTTCTTATCCTACTCTTTACATTTCTTGCTGCTTTATATTCTGTTTATATTTTATATTGTGTATTTGATTTATAAGTGTTAATTTTTATAATATAACCCAATTCACCCCCCCTCTTGTGTTAGTCATCTGGGCAATAATTGGTATTAGAGCAAGAACTCTGTTATAAGATTAACTATCTATTGAGTTAAGATCATATGACTAATATTGTAGCTACTTTCGCTGAAAGTCAATCCAGTAGTCGACCTCTGCTATTTTGTGGAGATAATTATATTTTTTAGAAAGCTAAAATGAGAATATTTCTTCAGTTTCAAGGTCGAGAAATCTGGAATATATTGTAAACGAGCCTTATATTCCATAAAAAACTGTTGATAAAGTAAAGGTCAAAAAAGAAGAGGAAGAGTTTGATCGCGAAGACGATAGATTTTATAATGTGAATGTAATGGCTATGAATTTTTTATATAATACTCTCAATGGTAATGAATTTAACAGAATAATGACTTGCAGGATAACAAATGAAATTTGGGACAATTTGGAAGTAACCTATGAAGGAACTTTGCAAGTCAAAGAATCAAAAAGTTATTATCTTACGCATGAATATGAATTGTTTACTAATATTATAAATAATTTGACATCTTTTAGTAAAGTTTATTCCAACTTGGAGATAGTAAGAAAAATTCTCAACTCATTATCAAAACGTTGGGAATCAAAAGTAACGACGATTCTTGAAACTAGAGATCTTAAAAAACTCTAAGTAAATGAACTCATTGGGTCACTTATTACCCATGGGTACACATTGAAAAGAGGAGAAGAAGAAGGAAAGCAAAAGAAGAGCTTGGCACTCAAAACCGTTCCTCATGAAAGTGAAAGCGATGCAGATGAAGAAAATGATGACGAAGAGATTGCAATGATCACAAGAAAATTTAAAAAATTCTTGAAAAATAAAACTCCTCCAAGAACACTCTTCAAAAAATCTTCCAACAAAGATACATGTGAAAATGATTCATTAATTTGTTATAAATGTAAAAAGCTAGGACATATCAAGGTAAATTGTTCCCTGCTAAAGAAAGATCGATACAAAAGCAAGAAAGTAATTAAGGCTACATGAAATGATGATTCAAGTAGTTCAGACAGCGACGCAAGTAATGAAAAATCTACAAATTTTTGTCTTATGGTTAAAGATGATCTTGAGGTAACAAATATTGAAAATCCGTCTTATGAAGAATTACAAAATGCTTTAGAAGAGGTATATGAGGAATTTAAAAAATTGGGTATTAAGTATACCACTTTGAAAAAAAAAAACTTTTCTTTAATAAATGAAATTGATATTTTAAGAAAAGAAAATATAATTTCAAAAGATGAAAATGATGAACTGAAAAAGAAAGTAGCTGATTTAGAAAATATTGTTAAAAATTTCACAAATGGAAAAAGAAATTTTGAAAAACTTTTTAGTAATCAAAGATGTGTTTTTGATAAGGTAGGTTTGGGATACATGCCAAAAAAAAAGACTCAAATCCTATAATTTTTTTTTGATAAACCCATTAAATCAAAATCAGATTTTTAAAATTCTTTTCCTAAAAATAGATTTGTCAAAGAAATACATTATTACAATTACTCAAGTTCTTCAAGTATGTTACATGTTATTTGTAATTCTTGCAATAGAAATGGTCATAACTATCATACTTGTCCTATTAGAAGAAAACATACAATGACTATTAGGATCATATGGGTACCAAAAAATCTTATTTCTTCTAATACTAATAAATAAAGGATCCAAAAAATATGGGTACCAAGAAAAATTATTTTAATTATTTTTGTAGGTACGCATGAAGTCTTCCATAAGTAAAATAAGATGATTTTTAGATAATGGATACTCAAGACACATGACAAGAGATAAAACTAAATTCATTTATCTCACTCTTAAAGAAGAAGGACACGTGACATTTGTAGACAATTCAAAAGGGAAGATCATGGGAATAGGTAAAGTTGGTAATAAGTCTTCTATCATAATTGAAGATGTTCTAATTGTTGAAAGTCTAAAACATAATCTTTTAAATATAAGTCAATTATGTGATAAAGGATTTACAGTTATCTTAAAAAAGGATAAGTGCATTATTTTGAATAATCACGATTGCAATATTTGTTTTATTGCTCTTAGAAATAATAATGTTTATACAATTGAATTTGAAGAAATTACCTCATAAGATACCATTTGTTTATCAGCTCAACATGAAAATAGTTAGTTATGGCATAGAAGGTTAGGTCATGCAAATATGGAACTTATTTTCAAATTTTCAAAAAATGATTTTGTGAGAGGTTTGCCAAAAGCAAACTTTTTTAAAAACAAAATCTGTGATGCATGCCAGTTTGATAAACAAACAAAAATTTCTTTCAAAATCAAGAAACATATTTTCACTATTAGACCTTTGCAATTAATACACATGGACATTTTTGGACCAAACAGAGTTGCGAGTCTAGGACGGAAATGTTATTCATTTGTTATTGTTGATGATTTCTCTATATATACTTGGGTCATTTTTTTCGCTCATAAAAATGAGGTACATAATGCATTTACCAAGTTATGTAAGAGAATTTAAAATGAAAATGACTATACTATTTCAAACATTCGAAATGACAGGGGGAAAGAGCTTGTCAATAAAGATATTGAGTCTTTTTGTGATGAAAATGATTTTTTGCATAATTTCTCTACTCCTCGAACTCCTCAACAAAATAGGATAGTAGAGAGGAAGAATAGATCTCTTCAAGAAATGACAATAACAATGCTTAATGAAAATAGTTTATATAGTTATTTTTGGGCCGAAGCGGTAAGTACTGCATGTTATGTTATAAATCGAGTTATATTAAGGTCTAAATTAGATAAGACCCCTTATGAGCTTTGCAATGAGAAAAAGCTCAACATTGGTTACTTTCATGTATTTAGATGCAAATATTTTATACTCAATAACAGTAATAATTTAGGAAAATTTAATACAAAATCTGATGAATGTATCTTTCTTAGGTATTCAACAAATAGTAAAGCTTATAGAGTATTCAATAAAAAAACTTTAACTATACAAGAATCTATGCATGTAGTATTTTATGAATCTAACCCTCTGCTCTCCAAGAAATCTATTGATGAAGAATCAGAAGGTATAAATAACACAAATGGTCTCAATCTCAATAAAGAGAATACAATAGAAGAAGTCTAACATGGAGACATCAGGAAAGATCATCAAGATTTAGTACAAGATACAACCAAAT
This sequence comes from Platycarya strobilacea, assembly GCA_036898215.1. Lineage (NCBI taxonomy): Eukaryota > Viridiplantae > Streptophyta > Magnoliopsida > Fagales > Juglandaceae > Platycarya > Platycarya strobilacea. Next base: position 12,553,773 of record CM072556.1, read on the forward strand.
AGTGAAAACATGTGAAAAATCATCCAGTGGAACAAATTCTAAGAGAACCTTCACGAGGTGTAAGTCCTCGATCATCTCTTAGAAATATTGTAATCACACTACTTTTTTATCTCAAATTGAACCCAAAAATATTGATGAAGCACTTATTGATGAATCATGGATTCTAACTATGCAAGAAGAGCTAAATCAATTTGAAAGAAATAATGTATAGACACTTGTTCCTAGACCCAAAAATTATGTTATTATTGGAACAAAATGGGTTTTTAGAAATAAGAAATACGAGTCTGGAATCATCACTAGAAACAAGGCTTGACTTGTAGCCCAATGTTTCAATCAAGAGGAAGGAATTGATTATGATGAAATATATGTACCTGTCGCAAGATTAGAAACTATTCGAATATTACTTGCATATGCATGTTATAAAAATTTCAAATTTTTTCAAATGGATGTTAAAAGTACTTTCTTAAATGGTTTTATAAATGAAGAGGTATATGTTGAGCAATCTCCAGGTTTTGAAAATCATATTTCTCCTAATCACGTTTTTAAGCTCGCAAAAACATGATATGGACTCAAACAAGCTCCTAGAGCTTGATATGAGAGGTTTAGTGGTTTCTTTATTGAAAATGGTTTTTTTTAAAAAAAAAAAGATCGATACAACATTTTTTTATCAAATATGAATAGGATGATATTCTTTTAGTTCAAATTTATGTTGATATAATATTTGGTGCTACTAATAAAAATATGTGCCAAAATTTTGTTAAGAGCATGCAGGAAGAATTTGAAATGAATATGATGGGAGAACTTAATTTCTTTCTTGGATTGCAAATCAAGCAAGCAAAAAGTGGAACATTCATTAATCAGTCAAAATATATCAAAGAGTTATTCAAAAAGTTTGGGATGGAAGGTGCGAAGGTAATTGGAACACCAATGAGTCCAACCACCAAACTTGATAAGGATGAAAACGGTAAATCAGTTGACTCAAAGGTATATCGAGGTATGATTGGTAGTTTATTATATTTGACAGCTAGTAGACCTGATATTATGTTCAGTGTATGTTTATGTGCACATTTTCAATCATCTCCAAATCAATCTCATTTGGTTACAGTCAAGCGTATTTTTAGATATCTTGTCAGTACCATTGACCTAGGGTTATGGTATCCTAAGCACACTTCTTTCGATCTTATTAGTTATTCAGATGTAGATTATGCTGGTTTCAAAATTGATCGAAAAAGTACTAGTGGAACATGTCATTTTTTAAGTCATGCACTTGTTTTGTAGTTTAGTAAAAAGCAAAATTCTGTTGCATTATCTACTACTTGGGCAGAATATGTTACTGCAGGCAGTTATTGTACTCAAATTCTTTACATGAAGCAACAACTTGAAGATTTTAAACTTATGTACAATCATATTCCTATTAAATGTAATAATACTAGTGCTATAAATCTTTCAAAAAATCTAATACAACATTCTAGGACCAAACATATTGAAACTAGATATCATTTTCTTAGAAATCATGTGCAGAAGGGCAATATTGTATTATAATTCACTAGCACACATGATCAATTGGCAGACATTTTCACAAAACCCCTACCAGAAGATAGACTATGCATGATTAGAAGAGAAATAGGAATGATGCATGTCATGAATATCTGCTAGATACTTTTATTCATTATCTCAAATGACTTAAAGAACTTTGAGACGTTTAGCCTCATCATTTAAATGTATTTGCTCCTCATAAATCATCATGCCATCCTTGTCTAAAAGATTAGGCAATCGAAATGAAAATGCAAGTAAAAAGTTTAAATCCTTATTCTGTTGCTTTAACTCTATTATCTTTTTGTTTAACTCATAAACAAGTCGTTGAAGTACAGAGACCGTTTCGCTAAACTTCTCAATTTTGTGAGTTTTGGACTGCAACCGAGCGGAAAAAATAACAATGGAAGATGAGTATCGAGTTTCGAGACTCACAAGCTCGTAAATGGCATCATGATCTGATTTATTAGCCAAATCAGTCTATTGTTACTTCATAGCACTCACGACAGATGCAAAAATAGATTGAGACTGAGGTGAAGAATACCTCAAATCTTGATCAAGAGAAGTACTGAAAGGAAATCGACGAGCCATTAAAAATTTGTAGAATGAGAATGCAAGCAAATTGCAAAAATAAGAAGATTTGATGCGAAATAGATAAAACTAAAGATTGTTCTTATAGAAACGGAAATAAGAACAAAACAAGCTAACAAATCCTGATAATATCTCATTTATCAGCAACATCAAGCGGATTTCAAATTTCTGCACTGAATTGCCAGAGTTAGACATCCAACCTTTGCAGGTTTTGTCGGACACGCGTGGCTCTGCACCGAATTTTCTACAGTTCCTACTAACGTACCGTTTTATTTGTCTATTGGTTATTATAGGAAGATGTCTTATTAAACTAATTATGATTCCTTTTTAATGATGCCAAAATGGGGAGAAGTTTTAGACGTAAATATTTAGATTTTTAACTTTGTTATATATGTTGGAATTATGTTTATCTATTACTTGAAAAACTAACGCATATTCTCAGGGGGAGCTTAAGCATTACTGCAAGTCTCAAAATTCTACTAAATATTTGTTATCATAAACAAGTGGGAGATTGTTGAATCCAAGGTTTCAAATTTTGTATCTACGTGTAGATTTTGATGATAACAAATAAATTCAAGTCTCAAGCTCAAATTATCTATGCAATGCAGCGAAGCGCACATCAAGTATAAAAGAACAAGTCTACAAATGAAACTCATAGATTATTTTTGTACATCTTTTAATAAAATTCGAAATTAGATTAAGGTTCAAATATTAATCTTTTCTCATAAAGTATTAAATCGCATTTTTTTATACATGACATAAACATGATATATGCATGACATAAAAAATGTTTTAATTTAGAAAATTATATTTTACATGTGCATGACATATGCAATCATCTCATTCAAAACTTTATTTTCAAAAATTATATTTTATATGTGCATGACATATGCAATGATTTCATTCAAAAATTTGAATTTTGAAAATTGAATGACATATGCAATGATTTCATCAAAATTTGAATTTTAAATTTGAAAGATGATTGAGTGAGACTCATTTACCTATAAATAACTCACTTTTGTTTTACAAAAATCACAATAACAAGAGTTTACACATCTATTGCTAAGTTTTGCATCATTCTTTCAAAACTCTCATTCTCTCTTTTTTGAAGTTTTGAGCCTTAATTCTTGTTCTTTTTGAGAGAGATATAGGTTGCGCTGTATTGTTTCTATCTTACTCATTGAGGAGTATACTTTGATAGTTTACCTACTATCAACTCTTGTATTTGTAAAAGGGTGCGTATAACCCTTGTGTGTGTAGAAGGTGTTCTACACGGGGAATAGTTAAATCACCAAGTGTGAGGTGATTGGAAGTGTAGAGGGTGTTGTACATGGATTCTTTGGAGCGATGCTGCTCAAAGGTATAATAGATTTCTATCTCTACCTAAAGGAGATTAAATAGTGGATTTGGGATCCTCAAGGGGTAACTTGAGATGAGGACGTAGACAGTGGGGCTGAACCTCGTAAAAATACTGAGTTTGCTTCTTCTTACCCTACTCTTTACATTTTTTACTGTTTTATATTCTATTTATATTTTATATTATGTATTTAATTTATAAGTGTTAATTTTAATAATATAACTCAATTCACACCCCCCTTGTATTAGTCATCTGGGCAACAAAAGGACAATTAGAATGTATGCAAATATGCACAAACTAAAAGGTAAAATGCGCAAGACTCTCAGTAGTATACTTCCCTCATTATGCTAATCAATTTATGCCATCAAAATCTAGAATCCAAACCAACTATTATCATAAACTCTAGAAATGTAACATGGGATTCAAGGATAAAGTAAATAAAATAAAAACTGAGACGAGAGAAAGGAATCAAATGACCTTGAAAAAGCGGTAGCTAATTACCTTACACACCTATAGGGGGGTGAATAGGTGTTTAATAAAAACGATAGCAGTTTTAAAAAAATTAATCAACAAACACAAGCAATCAAAGGAGAAATCAACACACAGATTTTGGTTACGAAGTGGAAACTCATTTGAAGAACCTCTTCAAAATCTAAAACTACTCCGGGTGTAAGACACCACCTCTAATCCACTATAGAAATTTTAGTTTGTTACAACTAATTTAGAAACACTTACAAACCAACAATAGCATCTAAACTTGTCTTGCAACACCACGAGTGACCCAATCGATCTCTACACGCATGTAGTGCCGGAACTCCGACCTTTCTATAGCTTCTCACACAAACACCTTGATTTCTTCATCCAAGCACCTTGAAGAACTCTTCCAGCTTGATGAACACGTCCACTCCAATGGACTCACTAAAATTATGAATGTGTGTTGTGGGGGAGAAATATAATCCAAGAGAATGATCTTTGAAACAATGGAGATGTTTCTCTCAAGGGATGAAATGGGGCTCCTTGGCTTTTCCTCTATTTTTCTCCACACTGCAGCAGAAGACTTAAGGATGTATTTATAAGTCCTCTACTCAAACGGCGCTCAAACCCTAGAGAAATTCGTTTAAGATGAATTTCGCTCTAGCGGGATATCGAGCGAGTGTCGAACGAAGTCTCTGCCTGGACTTCGCTCGAGCGCCATGTCGAGCGAGTGTCGAGCGAAGTCTCTGCCTGGACTTCGCTCGAGCGACATGTCGAGCGAGTGTCGAGCGAAGTCTCTGCCTGGACTTCGCTCGAGCGCTATGTTGAGCGATTGTCGAGCGAGATCACTGTGTTCTGTTTTTCTCGAGCCATCTTGATCATCTTCATGTTTACTCTGTCCACCATTAGTTACAACTCAATTATATTAGGTTTTTCACTAGAAAATTTCCAACTACTAAATTTTACATCAACAATCTCCCCCTTTGGCATTTTTGTGACAAAACCTCTAACCTATACATTGGACTTAATCCTATCACACACAAACAACAGGACTTCCACATGTAGGTTTAGTCTTGGCAAGTGAAGTATCTGCACACTTAACAAACATGTAAACGTACCAATAGAAAACACTTGTAAGGAATTTAACAAATGAACTCAAACGTAAAAAAAATTTTGCCACAAAAATTTAACACTAAACCTTCAATAGCAATTAGTTCAACACAGAATACATCAAGAGTTTAATCACATAGCAAAACTAAAAACATCAAACTACTAGGTACTCCCCCTACAAAGTAGCTTATCTCCCCCTAAATCTAGCTACTCCCCCTTTTTGTCACAGATGGTAAGGGGTCTCAATCTTCATCAGTCTCTTCCTCCTCAGCAAGAAGATGCTGAACTTGATTGCCAAGCTCAATCACCTGAGTGTCAAGTGTGTCAAACCGAGCATTGATATGAGTATCCAATTGAGTAACCCGAGTCTCAAGGCTGTTAAGTCGGTTATCAATGCGAGTATCCATGCTGGTCACAGACTGCTGAATGCTAATCAGAAAGTCCAATAGGGTCTGCCTGGATGGTTCTGTAGCTGGTGGCATCAGACCCGAGCTGGAAGGACCCGAGCTAGACTCAGGAGCGTGAGGAATAGGTTCGCTCTGGGTAGAATGTGCAGGAGCGGGTTCAACATTAGGAAGATGCGCCTGACTTGGTTGCATGGTCTTTAGTCCAATTGGTGTCTTAAGATTCACTCTAAGTTCCTGGGGAGTGATGGACACAGATTGAGCCAAGGCTATCCTCGTAATGAGACAAGCAAGAGGAAGACCAGTTCGAAAATTTGACGACATATGGGCCTCTATCATGACCCGACAGAGAAGACTGCCCAAATCAATAGTGACATCAGTGAGCAAGGCATGTAGTAGAAGGGCACGATCCGGACCAATGTCACTATAATGTCCAGTAGGGTAGATGTTTGTCAAAACAATCCGACTCACAATTTGGTATGCATGGGGAAACGACTTGGTCGCTAGAGAAGGAATCCCAATCCAAGTTATAGGAGACCTAGTGAGAAAACGACCCAAATCAGGTCTGCTAGGGGCTGGGGTACGGAGATAGGGGTAGACTGGATTATTTACTCGTGGTACCCCTAGTAAATTTGCCACAAGATCGGGAGTCATCCGGAAAGTGATATTCCGGATATCCACTTGAAAAGATCCCTCTGATATGTCATGCATGTTTGAGTAAAACTCCCTGACCAACTCCACCGAGGGAGCGGGATGACCAGTGGTTAAAGCAAGCCATTGGCGCGACTCAAAGATCTGAGGGACGATGGGATAAGTATCCCGAAACTCACCGAGAAGGACTTCACGTTCCACAAGAAGGGAGCGATGAGAAAAATTCTGTGTGTAGAGTTCCTCGGCTTGGGGACTGTGGAAGTAAGTCCGAGAGGCGGATGAGGCAGTGCGAGGACGAACACGCCGGGATGCCATGGCAGCTGTAGACGGACCAAGCACAGACAGTGAGGCATATGGATGTCTAATATGCCTAAAATGCCTAAAATGACTAAAATGTGACCCAATAATGTTCTCAACAAGGTGTGCAGACTATGAATGAGACCTACATTTTGTCTAAAAGATCAATGCACCAAAAGAGAGACAAAATGAAAGACAAATTTTCATTGAAGCATTTCATCGAACAAGTAGTGTGCATGCTGTGCAAATATGGGTTTAACACCCAATCAATAATCTCATCCCTCCCTAAATACAACAGCACTCTCATAGGATCATCCATACCCAGAATGACCCACCAGATTTCTTAAATATAAGAGAATCCGAAACTATCACAACCCAACATTTTTCTTATGAGTGGAATGAGATATGGAAATGAATGGAAGAAGAATTGGAGAGAAGAGGGCTTATCGTGAATGGGATGCTTCTTCTTGCTTAAAATGAAGAGAGTATGGCGTGGATTGGGTGTTTGGGAGGAGGGAAATGCGAGAGAAATGATTAGAAACTGAATTCTGTCATTTTGGCTTGTCGCGCGATGCAGAGCACGATATAGGGGTTTTTCGCTCGAGCGAAATTTTATGGTCGAGCGAGACATCGAGCGAGATTCCATTTTTGTCCAGTTTCAAAGTAATACTCACAGTAGTGATTTCAAACTTCAGTGGGGACAATTTAAAACCATCCATAGCATAGCAAATGTAAAATAATATCATATTCAAAATACCACGCAAGTATAAATAATGTATGTTACAATTAATATGAATATGCGTGTTTAGGCAGTGCCCTTGCTCAATCAAGAAATTCTAACCGAGAGCTGTGAGTGGGGTTTGGCTAAACAAGAAACCATAGGTGCTTGGGAGACCCTTCAAAGTGTAGAAAGTCAAACCCAATCCTACTAGGACCTAATTTCTTGTGTCTAATAGAACTAGATTCAGGATTTGTATTGTGGCCTTTGCTCTCCTTTTTTTTTTTAATACTACGAAAGAGCCTCTTCATTTTCTTTCCTTTCGAGATACAAAAATTCTTACACAGGTCTTCTAGCCCGAGGTCAATTCTGAACACTCGTAAGGCTCCCTTATACTTTTGATTGCCTCCCCAAAGTCTCACATAAGGTCAAATGTCAAGAGATTGAGCTAGGCGTGTAGTGTGTGTGGCAAAACGCATATTAAAAGTGACACACATCTTACACCTTTGCAGCATAAGTCTATGATACAATTTTCACAAGACACATGCTTGTAAGGAAAGACAAGTGAGTCAGAGGAAAGACAAAGAAGAGAATAAAACAAGAAAAGTAACAAAGCAAAAGAAAAAAAAAATGATATGCATGCAGTGTGTATGAAATGCATGTTACATCTCTTGTGTTAGGGCACAAATACCAATCGCCTTTCTAAGACACTCAAACCGAAGACCATCTAATGGTTTCAGAAAAAGATCGGCTAATTGATGTTCGGTGGGAATGTACTCAAGAGTAATTACGTGTGTTTCTACAAGTTCCCGAATGAGATGATGCCTAATGTCAATATGCTTGGTCCTAGAGTGTTGGACAGGATTTTTAGAGATGTTGATGGCACTAGTATTATCACAGTAGATGCTCATCACACCTTGAGTAATGCCATAATCACGAATCATTTGTTTCATCCACAGCAATTGAGTACAACAACTCCCAGCAGCAATGTATTCAGCTTCAGCTGTAGACAAGGAAATGGAGTTTTGTTTTTTACTCATCCAAGCAACAAGATTTGTTCCCATATAAAAACATCCACCTGAAGTGATTTTTCTATCATCGGCATTTCCAGCCCAATCAGCATCAGAGTAGCCTGCAAGCTCAGAGTTAGACTCTCTGGAGTACCAAATTCCATAATTCACTGTAGCATTCACATAGCGAAGTATACGTTTGACAGCCACAAGATGAGATTTTTTGGGGTTTGCTTGGAATCTAGCACAAACGCCGACACTGAAAGCAATGTCAGGTCTACTAGCAGTGAGATACAGTAGACTCCCAATCATGCTTCTGTACAGAGATTGCTCAACCCCCTTTCCTGACACATCAGCAGTGAGTTTTACACTTGTGCTCATAGGAGTTCTAGCATGGCTACTCCCATCTAGTCCAAATTTTTTCAGCAAGTCCTTTGCATATTTTGACTGTGATATGAACAGCCCTTCATCTAGCTGTTTTACTTGGAGTCCCAAGAAAAAGGTTAGCTCACCCACCATACTCATCTCAAATTCATTCTTCATTTCTTCTGCAAACTCGAGAGCTAGGTCATCAATGGATGATCCAAACACAATATCATTCACATAAATTTGAACTACAGTTATTTCCTCACCCACTTTCCGGATAAAAAGTGTCCAATCAACACTTCCTTGTAGAAACTTGTACGTCAAAAGATATGAAGTTAGCCTCTCATACCAGGCTCTGGGAGCTTGTTTCAACCCATACAGGGCTTTCTTCAACCTGTAGACATGATTAGGATATTTTGGATCCTCGAAACCTTTTGGTTGCTCGACATACACTTATTCCTGAAGGATTCCATTTAGGAATGCACTTTTTACATCCATTTGATAGAGTTTGAAACACATATGGCAAGCAATACTTAATAGTATTCGGATTGACTCAAGTCTTGCCACTGGTGCAAATGTCTCATCAAAGTCGATTCCTTCCATTTGGGCATAACCTTGTGCCACCAATCTTGCCTTATTCCGTACAATCATTCCATTTTCATCAGATTTGTTCTTGAAGATCCATTTTGTACCTACAACATTGTGCCTTTCAGGTCTTGGGACCAGGTACCACACATCATTTCTCACAAATTGATTAATTTCTTCATGCATGGCATTTGTCCAATTCTCATCCTTTAAGGCTTCTTCCACCCTTTTTGGTTCAATATGAGAGATGTAACATGAGTGAGCTAGTTGACTTATCACTTTCTTCCTCAATCTCATCCCTTCATTTACATTCCCGATTATGTTATCTTGAGGATGGTTTAGCTTCACTCTCGAAGATGGCTCCTTGTGAGTATGAACTTTTTCAGTTGATGAGGTCTCTTGATCTTCATTAAGTTCACTAGAGTTCTCTTCAGTTTCACTTGGTGTATCAATTAGATTTTGATTCAACTCCTCTTTAGGAGTATCATCTATAACCACATTGATGGATTCCATGACAGTTTGGGTGCGTAGATTGTAACATCTGTAAGCACGACTATTTCTGGAATAATCAAGGAATATTCCCTCATCACTCTTTGGGTAAAACTTACCCAGATTTTTCCTATCTCTCAAAATGTAACACTTACTCCCGAACACCCTGAAGTACTTCACATTTGGCTTCTTTCCTTTCCACAGCTCATATGGTGTGTTGCCCGGATGACTAACACAAGAGGGTGGGTGAATTGAGTAGTATTTAAAAAAATAACAATTATAAATCAAATATATAATATAAAATATAAACAAAATATGAAACAATAATAAATATAAAGAGTAAGGGTAAGAGAGAAGCAAACTCAGTATGTTAACGAGGTTCGGCCCCACCGCCTACGTCCTCGCCTCAAGCTACCTCTTGAGGATCCCCAAGTCCACTATTCAATCTTCTTTAGGTGGAGATAGAAACCTATTACACCTTTGAGCAGCACCGCTCCAAAGAATCCGTGTAGAACACCCTCTACACTTCCAATTACCTTACACTTGGTGATTTAACTATTCTCCGTGTAGAACACCTTCTACACTTCCAATCACCTCACACTTGGTGATTTAACTATTTCCCGTGTAGAACACCTTCTACACACACAAGGGTTATACACACCCTTTTACAAATACAAGAGTTGATAGTAGGTAGATTATCAAAGTACACTCCTCAATGAGTGAGATAGAAACAATACAGCGCAACCTATATCTCTCTCAACAAGAACAAGAATTAAGGCTCAAAACTTTAGAAAAGAGAGAATGAGAGTTTTGAAAAAATGATGCAAAACTTAGCAATAGATGTGTAAGCTCTTGTTATGATTTTTGCAAAACTCAAGTGAGCTATTTATAGGCAAATGAGTTTTCAATTTCAAATTTGAAAAGATTCCCATGTCAAAAACATCATCATTCACTTTTCAAAAATTTCAAATCTAATATTTTTACTTTTTACATGTGACAAAAGGAGCACACTTTACTTTTCAAAAATTTCAAACATAATCTTTTACTTTTTGCATATGACAAAAGGAGCACACTTTACTTTTCAAAATTTTCAAATAAAGACATCTACCTTTTGCATAAGTCAAGAAAAGCATCCACCACTTTTAAAAATATTCAAATAAAACAAGCACATGTGAAAGATGACAATCAATCATCTTAATATTTTCAAAATTCAAACCTTTAATCATGTCATGCACATGTGAAAGATGACAATCAATCATCTTTCAAAATTTTCAAATTTAATTTTCAAAATATTCATGCATATGTAGAAAATGTATTTTAATGCTTTATGATAAAATATTAATTTTGAGCCTTAATCCTAATTTCGAATTTTTAAGAGATTTACAAAATTACTCTATGATTTTAATGTGAACTTGTTATCTTCTTACTTATGCTTGCTTCCTTGATGTGCTTGATTCTATTGTGTGGACAACTTGAGCTTGAGACTCCTTTATTCTTTGGATTCATTTGTTATCATCAAAATTCATTTGTAGATTTACATGAAACTTGAAACCTTGGGTTCAACAATCTCCCCCTTTTTGATGATGACAAATGCTTGATAGAACCTGAATCCTGTATTAATACTTAAGCTCCCCCTGAGAATGTGCGTTAGTTTTTCAAGCAAAAATATCAACATAATTCCAAGCATATATAACAAGTTTAGCGATTTAAACAATGTTAATGTTCTAGTCTAAAACTTCTCCCCCTTTTGGCATCATTAAAAAGGAATCATAATTAGATCAATAAGATATATTCCTGCAATAACCAATAGATAAATAAAACGCTGCGTTAGTAGAGATTGTAGAGAATTCGGTGCGTAGCCACACTTGTTCGACAAAACTTGCAAAGGCTGGAGGCCTAGTTCCGGTAATTCGGTGCGGAAGAAGATTTTGTAAAGAGCTGAATAATTGAAACCACCCGTGCCCGACAAAATCTGCAAAAGCTGGAGGTGTAGCTCTGGCAATTCGGTGTAGAGATTTGATCCGCTTGATGTTGCTGAAAAATGAGATATTATCATGATTTGTAAGTTTGTCTTGTTCTTATTTCCGTTTCTATAAGAGCAATCCTTAGCTTTATCTATTTCGCATCAAGCTTTCTTCTCATCTTTGCAATTTGCTTGCATTCTCATTCTACAATTTTTCAATGGCTCGTAGAATTCCCTTCAATGCTTCTCTTGATCAAGATTTGAGGTATCCTTCACCTCAGTCTCAATCTATTTCTGCATCTGTCGTGGGTGCCATGAAACAACAAGAGATTGATTTAGCTAATAAATCATATCATGACACCATTTACGAGCTTGTGGGTCTCGGAACTCGATACTCATCATCTATCGTTGCGTTTTCTGCTCGGTTGCAGTCCAAAACTCGCGAAATTGAGAAGTTTAACGAGACTGTATCTGTATTTCAACGACTTGTTTATGAGTCAAACAAAAAAATAGTAGAATTAAAACAACAGAATAAAGATTTGAAATCCTTGCTTACCTCTTCATTTCGATTGCCTAATCCTTTAGACAAGGATGGCATGATGATTTATGGGGAACAAATGCATTTGAATGATGAGGCTAAACGTCTCAAGTTTCTGTAGGTCATTTAAGATAATGAAATAAAAGTATCTAGCAGATATCCATGGCATGCATCATTCCTATTTCTTTTCTAATCATGCATAGTCTATCTTCTGGTAGGGGTTTTGTGAAAATGTCTGCCAATTGATCATGTGTACTAGTGAATTCTAATATAATATCGCCCTTTTGCACATGATCTCTAAGAAAATGATATCTAATTTCAATATGTTTGGTCCGAGAATGTTGTATTGGATTCTTTGAAAGATTTATAGCACTTGTATTATCACATTTGATTGGAATGTGATTGTACATAAGTTTAAAATCCTCAAGTTGTTGCTTCATGTAAAGAACTTGAGCACAACAACTACCCGCAGCAACATATTCTGCCTCAGCAGTAGATAGTGCAACAGAATTTTATTTTTTACTAAACCAAGAAACTAGTGCACGACCTAAGAAGTGACATGCTCCACTAGTGCTTTTTCGATCTATTTTACAGCCAGCATAATCTGCATCTGTGTAGCTGATTAGATCGAAAGATGTGTGCTTAGGGTACCATAACCCTAAGTTAATTGTACCACTAAGATATCTAAGAATGCGCTTAACTGCAATTAAATGTGATTTTTTTGGAGATGATTGAAAGCGTGCACATAAGCACACACTAAACATAATATCTGGTCTACTGGCTATCAAATATAATAAGCTACCGATCATACCTCGATATACCTTCGAGTCAACTGGTTTACCAGTTTCATCTTTATCAAGTTTAGTGGATGGACTCATTGGTGTTCCAGTTTCCTTAGCATCTTTCATCCCAAATTTCTTCAACAATTCCTTAATATATTTCGATTGATTGATGAATGTCCCACTTTTTGCTTGCTTAATTTGCAATCCGAGAAAGAATGTAAGCTCTCCCATCATGCTCATTTCAAATTCTTCCTGCGTAGTCTTAGCAAAAACTTGGCACATATTTTCATTAGTAGCACCGAATATTATATCATCAACATAAATTTGAATCAAAAGAATATCATCATTTTCGTATTTAATGAAAAGAGTTGTATCAATTTTTCCTCTTGAAAAGCCTTTTTTAATCAAGAAACCACTAAGTCTCTCGTACCACGCTCTAGGAGCTTGTTTGAGTCCATATAGTGCTTTTGTGAGTTTGAAAACATGATTTGGAGAAATATGATTTTCAAAACCTGGAAGTTACTCAACATATACCTCTTCATTTATAAAACCGTTTAAGAAAGCACTTTTAACATCCATTTGAAAAAGTTTGAAATCTTTATAAGAAGCATATGCAAGTAGCATTCGAATAGCTTCTAATCTTGCGACTGGTGCATATGTCTCATCATAATCGATTCCTTCTTCTTGATTGAAACCTTGGGCTACAAGTCGAGCCTTATTTCTAGTAATGACTCCGGACTCATCTTTCTTGTTTCTAAAAACCCATTTTGTTCCAATAATAGTATGATTTTTTGGTCTAGGAACAAGTGTCCAAACATCATTTCTTTCAAATTGATTAAGCTCTTCTTACATAGCTAGAATCCAATATTCATCAAGAAGTGCTTCATCAATATTTTTAGGTTCAATCTGAGATAGAAAAGCAGTATGATTGCAAATATTTCTAAGAGATGATCGAGTGCTTACACCTCGTGAAGGTTCCCCCAGAATTTGTTCCACTGGATGATCTTTCACAAATTTCCACTGTTTGGTTGCATCTTGTATTAAATTTTGATGATCTTTCCTGATATCTCCATGTTGGACTTCCTCTATTGTGTTCTCTTTGTTGAGATTGGGACTTTCCGTATTATTTATACCTCCTGTTTCTTCATCAATAGATTTCTTAGAGAGTAAAGAATTAGATTCATCAAATACTACATGCATAGATTCTTGTACAGTCAAAGTCCTTTTATTGAATACTCTATAAGCTTTACTATTAGTAGAATACCCGAGAAAGATACCTTCATCAGATTTTGCATCAAACTTGCCTAAATTATCTCTGTCATTTAAAATAAAACATTTGCATCCAAATACATGAAAGTAACAAATGTTGGGCTTTTTCTCATTCCAAAGCTCATAGGGGGTTTTATCTAATTTAGACCTTAGCATAACTCTATTTATAACATAACATGCAGTACTTACCGCTTCAGCCCAAAAATAACTAGGCAAGTTGTTCTCATTGAGCATTGTTCTTGCCATTTCTTGAAGAGATATATTTTTCCTTTCTACTACCCCATTTTGTTGAGGAGTTCGAGGAGCAGAAAAATTATGCACAAAACCATTTTCATCACAAAATGTTTTAATATTTTTATTAACAAACTCTTTTCCCCTATCACTTCGGATACTTGAAATAGTATAACCCTTTTCATTTTGAATTCTCTTGCATAACTTGGTAAAAGCATTATGTGCCTCATCTTTATGAGTAAGAAAGATGACCCAAGTATATCTAGAGAAGTCATCAACAACAACAAATGCATAATATTTTCCTCCTAAACTTGCAACTCTATTTGGTCCAAAAAGATCCATGTGTATCAGTTGCAGTGGTCTACTAGTGGAAATGTGTTTCTTGATTTTAAAAGAAGTTTTTGTTTGTTTACCAAATTGGCATGCATCACAAATTTTGTTTTTAAGAAAATTTACCTTTGGTAAACCTCTCACAAGATCATTTTTTGAACGTTTGGAAATAAGTTCCATATTGGCATGACCTAGTCTTCTATGCCATAACCAATTAGTTTCATTTTGAGCTGAAAAACAAAACGCATATTGTGAGGTAATTTCTTCAAAATCAATTGTATAAACATTGTTACTTTTAAAAGCAATAAAACAAATATTACAATCATAATCATTCAATATAATGCACTTATCCATTTTGAAAGTAACTGTAAATCCTTTATCACATAATTGACTTATGCTTAAAAGATTATGTTTTAAACCTTCAACAAGTAGAACATCTTCAATTATAAGAGAATATTCATTACCAATTTTACCTATTCCCACGATCTTCCCTTTCGAGTTGTCTCCAAATGTCACGTGTCCTTCTTCTTTAGATCTAAGATCAAAGAACTTAGTCTTGTCTCCCGTCATGTGTCTTGAACATCCACTATCTAAAAACCATTTATTTTTGTTTGTGGAAGATGTCATGCACACATATAAAAACAATTAAAATGATTTTTCTTGGTACCCAAGTTCTTTGGGTTCTTTATTTATTAGTATTAGAAGAAATAAGATTTTTAGGTACCCATATGGTCCTAATAGTCATTGTATGTTTTCTTCTAATAGGACAAGTAAAATAATTATGACCATTTCTATTACAAAAATTGCAAATAGCATGTGACATATATGAAGAACTTGAGTGATTATAATAGTATCCTTTTTTAACAAAATTATTTTTATGAAAAGAATTTTGAATATTGGATTTTGATTTAGAAGGATTATCGAAGAAGTTTTTATAAGATTTGTATTTTTGTTTTGGCATATATCCCAAGCCTGCCTTATCAAAAATACATCTTTGGCTACCAAGAAATTTTTCAAAATTTCTTTTTCCATTCGTAAATTTTTCAATAATATTTTCTAAATCAGTTTTTTTTTCTTCAACTCAAAATTTTCATCTTTCAAAACAATACTTTCTTTTCTTAAAATATCAATTTCGTTTGTTAAAGAAGAATATTTCTTTTTCAAAACAGTATACTTGATACCCAATTTTTCAAATTCCTCATATACCTCTTCTAAAACATTTTGCAATTTTTCATATGAAGGATCTTCAATATTATCAAGATTTGTTACCTCAATGTCATCTTTAGCCATAAGACAAAGATTTGCTGATTCTCCATTGCTTGCTTCACTATCTGAGCTACTTGAATCATCATCCCATGTAGCTTTCATTGCTTTTTTGCCTTTGTTTCGATCTTTTTTTAGCAGAGGACAATCTGACTTGATATGATCACGTTTATTGCATTTATAACAAATTAAAGTGTCATTTTTACCTGGATCTTTCTTGGAAAACTTTTTGAAAGATTTCCTTGGAGGAGTTTTATTTTTCTTTAAGAACCTCTGAATTCTTCTTGTTATCATCGCAACTTCTTCATCTTTGTCGTCATTTTCCTCATCTTTATCACTTTCACTTTCATGTGGAACAGCTTTAAGTGCCAAGCTCTTCTTTGACTTTCCTTCTTCTTCTCCTCTTTTCAATGTGTACTCATGGGTGATAAGTGACCCGATGAGTTCATTCACTTCGAGCTTCTTGAGGTTTCTAGGTTCAAGAATCGCTGTCACTTTTGATTCTCAACGTTTTGATAGAGAGTTGAGAATTTTTCTTACTATCTCTACTTTGGAATAAAGTTTGCCAAGAGCTGTCAAGCTGTTTATGATGTTAGTAAAACGAGTGTACATACTAGAAATAGATTCATCATCATTCATCTTAAACATTTCATATTCATGAGTAAAAATATAAATTTTTGATTCCTTGACTTGAGAAGTTCCTTCATAAGTAACTTCCAAGTTATCCCAAATTTCCTTTGCTGTAGCACAAGTCATTACTCTATTAAATTCATTACCATTGAGAGGATTATATAATAAATTCATAGCAGTTAAATTCAAAGTATAAAGTCTATCGTCTTCACGATTAAACTCTTCTTCTTCCTTTTTGACCTTTACTCCATCAACTACTTTTGTTGGAATATAAGGTCCATTTACAATGCATTTCCAGATTTCTCGACCTTGAGCCTGAATGAATATTCTCATTCTAACTTTCCAGAATGAGTAATTGTCTCCACAAAAGAGTGGAGGCCGACTGCTAGATTGACCTTCTCCAAATGAAGCTGCAATGTTAGCCATAAGATCTTAACTCAAAAGATAATTAATCTTATAATAGAGCTCTAGCTCTGATACCAATTGTTGCCCGGATGACTAACACAAGAGGGGGGGTGAATTGAGTTGTATTTAAAAAAATAACAATTATAAATCAAATATATAATATAAAATATAAACAAAATATGAAACAATAATAAATATAAAGAGTAAGAGAGAAGCAAACTCAGTATGTTAACGAAGTTCGGCCCCACCGCCTACGTCCTCGCCTCAAGCTACCTCTTGAGGATCCACAAATCCACTATTTAATCTCCTTTAAGTGGAGATAGAAACCTATTACACCTTTGAGCAGCACCGCTCCAAAGAATCCGTGTAGAACACCCTCTACACTTCCAATCACCTTACACTTGGTGATTTAACTATTCCCCGTGTAGAACACCTTCTACACTTCCAATCACCTCACACTTGGTGATTTAACTATTTCCCGTGTAGAACACCTTCTACACACACAAGGGTTATACACACCCTTTTACAAATACAAGAGTTGATAGTAGGTAGACTATCAAAGTACACTCCTCAATGAGTGAGATAGAAACAATACTGCGCAACATATATCTCTCTCAACAAGAACAAGAATTAAGACTCAAAACTTTAGAAAAGAGAGAATGAGAGAGAGCTTTGAAGAAATGATGCAAAACTTAGCAATATATGTGTAAGCTCTTGTTATGATTTTTGCAAAACTCAAGTGAGCTATTTATAGGCAAATGAGTTTTCAATTTCAAATTTGAAAAGATTCCCATGTCAAAAACATCATCATTCACTTTTCAAAAATTTCAAATCTAATATTTTTACTTTTTTCATGTGACAAAAGGAGCACACTTTACTTTTCAAAAATTTCAAACATAATCTTTTACTTTTTGCATATGACAAAAGGAACACACTTTACTTTTCAAAATTTTCAAATAAAGACATTTACTTTTTGCATAAGTCAAGAAAAGCATCCACCACTTTTGAAAATATTCAAATAAAACATGCACATGTGAAAGATGACAATCAATCATCTTAATATTTTCAAAATTCAAACCTTTAATCATGTCATGCACATGTGAAAGATGACAATCAATCATCTTTCAAAATTTTCAAATTTAATTTTCAAAATATTCATGCATATGGGGAAAATGTATTTTAATGCTTTATGATAAAATATTAATTTTGAGCCTTAATCCTAATTTTGAATTTTTAAGAGATTTACAAAATTACTCTATGATTTTAATGTGAACTTGTTATCTTCTTTCTCATGCTTGCTTCCTTGATGTGCTTGATTCTATTGTGTGGACAACTTGAGCTTGAGACTCCTTTATTCTTTGGATTCATTTGTTATCATCAAAATTCATTTGTAGATTTACATGAAACTTAAAACCTTGGGTTCAACATGGTGTTTGAGAAGTGTTGGGTCGAGGGTAGACTCTATTCACAATGTGACATACTGTGTTCACAGCTTCACCCCAAAAATGAGCAGAAACATTTTTGGTATGCATCATAACTCGAGCCATTTCTTGGATAACTCGATTTTTTCTTTCAACAACTCTATTTTGCTATGGAGTAATGGGAGCAGAGAATTCTTGACGAATGCCTTCTTCATCACAGAATTTCTCTAAACTTGAGTTATCAAATTCTCGTCCATGGTCAGGGTTCCCTTATTCATTTTGAAGCTTCTTACATAAGTTCCTTATCACATTTGAAGCCTCACCCTTTTCCCTCAAAAATTCTACCCAAGAGTATCTGGTGAAATTATCTACCACCACCAGTATGTATTTCTTTCCCCCCAGACTTTCAGTCCTAGAGGGTCCCATAAGATCAATGTGTAACAACTCTAAGGGTCTTTTGGTCAGGATATCTGTTGTGTTCTTGTGGGCTGCTCGAACTTGTTTTCCCACTTGACATGATCCACAAACAGATGTCTCCACTTTCCCAAGTTCGGGCAGTCCAATCACCATTTCTTTCTTAGCAATCTTTGACAAATTTTTGTGATTCACATGCCCAAGTCTTTGATGCCAGAGAGTAGTGGCCTCACTTTTAGTACTATTGCAGCTGTACTGTGAAGTGGGAGCGATACCATAGCAATTGTCAGAGGTCCTGGTTCCTTGCATCAAGCATTGTCCATTGTTATCAGAAACAACGCACATATCTTTTGAGAACCGAACTTCGGCACCATTATCACACATTTGGCTTATGCTAAGAAGATTTGCTTTTAATCCATCAACATATAGAACTTCTCTCAATGCCGGTAGTCCAGTAATGTTAATTTTACCTCTCCCAATTATGTTCGCTTTTCCACCATCTCCAAATGTCACTATCCCACATTTGTACTCTTCAATTGTCTTAAAAAGAGTTTTATCACCGGACATGTGTCGAGAACACCCACTATCAAGATACCACAGTGAATTGTTCTGGGTCTTCAAGGCAATGTGAGCAATGTGACATGTGTCTCTTTCCTCCTTCTTGACCCACACTCTTTTGATTTTTGGAGAATTGACTTGCACAGTCTTCTGGGTACTTGTCAGGTTGTCTATCTTGGCATTTAGACGAGCATTTTGTCTAGTGAGAACCATGACTTGATCCCACAGATTTATATGATCTGCTTTTGGTTGTCTCCTTTTATTTCTCACAGAGAGCTTCTTGAGCTCATAGCAGTTAGGCCGGATGTGACCATACTTGCCACAATTATGACAAATGTGGTATTCTTTGTGAGTTTGTTGTTTCCTGAAGGGCAAGTCATCCTTAGGAGCTTTTCTGGTGAGTCTTTTAAATTTCAAACAATTTGTTTTCACATGACCCAACTTCCCACAATGATGACACACGGGTCTTGTGTTGTGAGCTATTTGTTTCTCTTGAGATGAAACAAACTTTTGTGCATGTATGACTTTCTTTCCCTTTGCTAGTGAGTGATTTTTCACCATGCTGTTTTGAGGAGTTTTCGAGTTCGTACCCACTTCAAACTTTCCTCCAACATATCCTATTCCACTCTTGTCTCCTGAGGGCTTTCCAAGAGTTAGAATTTTGTCCAGATTTTGTTTTCCAGTGGAAAAGGCTTGCAATCTTCCCTTTAGCTGGGTTAATTCATTTTCCTTAGTTTCCATAGCATCTTCCAAAACCTCACTTTTCTTTCGTAATTGGTCAGTCAAGATATAAGCTTCATTCAGTTTGCCTTGGAGCTCATCATTTTCTTGTTTGCACTGATTTATCTTTTCAGTATGTGCTTTGTTGACTTTTCTCAATTTCACGCACTCCTTGTAAAGTTTTTCATAGATTTCTTGCAGTTGATCTTCACACTCGGACTCATCTTCCGGTATGTTACAATCATCAGAAGCTTGTTCACTGCACTGATCTATGTCTCCAACGGAAGATGTAAAAGCCATGTAGTTGAGATTCCTTTTGGGAGTGGAGTTGCCAGATGAGTCACTCGATTCAGACTCACTCTCACTTAGAGAGGCAATCTTTGCCTTTTCTTTGCTCTTCTTATAATTTGCACACTCCAAGCGAATGTGACCAAATCCATGACATTCATGACACTGTACTTGTGTCTTGTCCTTGTTAGGCCTAATGTAATTATTGGAAGCTCTTTCTTTATTCTCTGAGCTTGACCCCTCAATATATCTTCCAAACTTCTTCTTCTCTGGTCTTTGGCTCCTGTGCCTTTTTGCTACAAACATTTTTCTGAACTTCTTAGCATAAAATGCTATTTCTCTGTCACTCATTGCTAATTCATCGAATGACTCATCTGAGTCCTCTTGAATTGTATTAAGAGCAATGGACTTGCTCTTCCTATCTAATGGCAGAGTATGTTCATAAGTTTTCAGGGAACCCACCAGCTCTTCTATTTTCATGACATCCAAGTCTTTACTTTCCTCAATTGCAGTAACCTTGGGACGAAATCTCTCAGGAAGAGATCTGAGAACTTTTCTTACAACTCTATTTTCTGGGATTTTGTTTCCCAAGTTGAACCGAGAGTTTACAATGTCATTCAATCTTGCATAAAAGACATCAAAGGTTTCATCCTCCTTCATTCTAATTTCCTCAAAGCTGGTGGTAAGCATTTGGAGTTTAGAATTTTTTACAGCCCTAGTTCCCTCGTGAGTGATCTCAAGAATGTCCCACGCCTCTTTGCTTGTATTACACATGGAGATTCGTTTGAACTCCTCCTGGGACACGGCCATAAAAATTGCATTTAGACCTTTACTATTCCAGTTAATTTCACTCAACTCATCCTTTGAGTAGTTGTTCACATCTGTGAGAACTTCTACTCCATCAACAATGGTGACGGGTTCTTTCCATCCTCTTATCAAGGACACCCACACACGTTCATCTATAGAATTAAGAAACGCACTCATTCGAACTTTCCAATAAGCATAGTTGCTACCATCAAAATATGGTGGTGATGAGAGGGATTGAGACCTATCCATTTTGACCACCAAAGTAGGATCACACTCAGGAAGTTAATCCTAACGAAGTGTACCCTCTCTGATACCAATTGAAAAAGCGGTAGCTAATTACCTTACACACCTATAGGGGGGGTGAATAGGTGTTTAACAAAAACGATAGCAGTTTTAAAAAAAATTAATCAACAAACACAAGCAATCAAAGGAGAAATCAACACACAGATTTTGGTTACGAAGTGGAAACTCATTTGAAGAACCTCTTCAAAATCTAAAACCACTCCGGGTGTAAGACACCACCTCTAATACACTATAGAAAATTTAGTTTGTTACAACTAATTTAGAAACACATACAAACCAACAATAGCATCTAAACTTGTCTTGCAACACCACTAGTGACCCACTCGATCTCTACACATATGTAGTGCCGGAACTCCGACCTTTCTATAGCTTTTCACACGAACACCTTGATTTCTTCATCCAAGCACCTTGAAGAACTCTTCCATCTTGATGAACACGTCCACTCCAATGGACTCACTAAAATTATGAATGTGTGTTGTGGGGGAGAAATATAATCCAAGAGAATGATCTTTGAAACAATGGAGATGTTTCTCTCAAGGGATGAAATGGGGCTCCTTGGCTTTTTCTCTATTTTTCTCCACACTGCAGCAGAAGACTTAAGGATGTATTTATAAGTCCTCTGCTCAAACAGCGCTCAAACCCTAGAGAAATTCGTTTAAGATGAATTTCGCTCGAGCGGGATATCGAGCGAGTGTCGAGCGAAGTCTCTGCCTGGACTTCGCTCGAGCGCCATGTCGAGCGAGTGTCGAGCGAAGTCTCTGCCTGGACTTCGCTCGAGCGACATGTCGAGCGAGTGTCGAGCGAAGTCTCTGCCTGGACTTCGCTCGAGCGCTATGTTGAGCAACTGTCGAGCGAGATCACTGTGTTCTGTTTTTCTCGAGCCATCTTGATCATCTTCATATTTACTCTGTCCACCATTAGTTACAACTCAATTATATTAGTTTTTTCACTAGAAAATTGCCAACTACTAAATTTTACATCAACAGACCTGTTCCTTGAGAAAATGAAAAAAAAATCGAAAAAAACTATAGAGAGAGACGAACAGAGAGAGAAAGAATGAGAGACAAATGAAGAGAGAGAGAGATGGTGTTCGAACATGAACCCCCTACCACCGAACCCTAAAAACCCAGCTTTACCTCCATAGATCATCAAGCTCGAAGATCCCAAGCACGATGATGTTCCTGCAAAAGAGAGAAGCTACAAAGATGGAGACCAAGAGAGAGAGATTGAGTGAGTTCTGTAGCTTCGGTTGAGACAGAGAGTGAGAGACAGATGACAGAGTGAGGGACGGTGGAGAGAGAGCCTCACCTTGGAAGCGAGGCGACGAGACTGCTGTAGCAACCTAGCGGTCGGCGATGATGAGAGGTGAGCAGAGAAAATTTTGTAGTCAGTGCAGAGAGGGAGAGATATATTAGGGATTCAGGGAAAAATGTTGTTTTGGGGAGGGTTGAAATCATGCTGGTTAAAAGCCGCAAAAACAAAAGCAGTAGCTTTTGCTCGGTTAACAGCCAGCCAAACACAAAGTGCCGAAACAAGATATTATTTCCATCGTTTTTAATTACGGAAAAAATAAAAACGCCTAAAATAATGTCTTAATTTCTTGTAGTGATCAACTCTTTCATTGTTTGAGGTTGCTCCTCTATCCATAGCCGACTATGGCTGGAACATGAGGCATAGAAACATGCATGTGTTCAACCTCAAACGTCGACAATAACCTTATAATCCAACACATAATATTGCATGTCGAATATGTAACCATGTCTTTGTGAGCACCCGAGCTCTCATAAATGACATCGAGTCTCACATGGTGGAAGACTTAGCTGCCTCAAGAATGGCGATGTAGTATATATTAAAAACCGCTTGCCCTCCTAAGGAGATAATATTTTCGTCAATTCTTTCATGCCCATTTACTTTGCTACGAGTTTCCCGATCCCATCTCAAGGAACTTCTTCATTTTTTATTGACAGGTTCTGGCCACGGCCATTGGTTCACCTCTCGGAACCCGCCGGCCAGGGAAGATACATGATGATTAACAGTCGGATTGTTGTTGCATGGTCATTCCACGGGCCTCCCCTTCAAGTTTCTTCTGGTGAGGAATTATGACGACTTCTCTCTTGCGCTGGTAAGATTTGTACCTCCTGCGGCTGTTGCTGCGCTGCAAGCGCAAACGATGACTAATACGACAGAAGAGCCTCCGAGTGATCCGACGAGGTTGTATCTTAATCAATTGGATCACCCAATCATGACAATGGTTGAAGTTGTTGAGATCAAGGAGGATGTTAACAATGCAATATTTGGCTTGAACAAGGTAGATTTGGACTTGAAGCTTCAGGACTTATGTATGAAATTGTAATGATTTGAGTCCATCCCATGCATGGAGACTTTAATTGCATGAAGAACTTAACTAGGCATAATTAGATCTTTTCATATTAGTTAAATAATTATGAGTTTTTTAGTGGTATTATATTGTTAATTTAGTTGTTTATTTCAATTTATAATTGCCTTACATTATGAGCTAGCTTGTTTGGATAGTAATTTGAGATGAGACGGTTTTAGATGAAAATTGAAAGTTGAATAATATTTTGTTATAATAATATATTTTTAATATTATTATTGTTTTAAGATTTAGAAAAGTTAGATATAGTAAAATCTGAAAATTTTGAATTATTTATTATATTTTGTGTAGAACTTTGAGAAAATTTTAATGATGAAATAGGATGATATGAAATGAGTTAAAATTATGTCTCAATCCAAACAATCTCTATCATTATTATGAAATTTAAGTTAAATGACATTGCATCAAGTAATGACCATATGTAATGGTAAAAGAGAGGGAAAAACCTAAGATGTGTTGTAATCTATATTGTTCACATGAATACCTTAATTTAACAACTGGATCCCACTAAACTTCTCTTTTTAATGAATAAAGATTTAAAAATGGGAAGAAAGACTCGATAAAATTAAGTCTGTTACAATCAATACAACACACAGTTCAGATCTTGCAAAAAATCTTAATTATACCTCTATCTTCACTTCTCTTTATTATCTCTTATTCTTTTTTTGATGACAAAAACCATCCTCATCGACAGATTTGAGTTTGAGTTTAGATTTCTACGTGCAAGACAGAGAGAGAGAGAGAGAGTTGGGCAAGCTAAACTCAAAGTTGAAGAGGGCTAGGAATTTTGTCCATAGTTAGAACTTATTTTAAAATGAAAGTGGATATGGAGGATCTGTAACGCTCCGTACTCGTAGGGTCGGGAAAACTACTTGTTCTATAACGCCCCAATAGAGGGTTCAAACCACATGACCCATACTCTAAAAGGACTAGTCAATGATACAATTGGAGTCCCTTGGAACCTTATAAAGAGTTAGAACTTCTCCTTCCCAAATAATGTGGGATCTCATACACCACCTACCTTATCATTCTTATATAGGGTATCACAATATCATTGACTAGTCCTTTCAGAGTATAGGTTATGTACTTTGGGCCTTCCATTAGGGCCTTATAGGATATCTAAGTCTACAATCGATATCCATAACCACATTCGTGAATATTCTACCTTTTCAAATTCATTTGAATTTTTAGATTTCGGATCAGGCTAGAAATAAATCTGATTATAATGCACATCCTTAATAATGAGTTGTTGATGCCGTTTTCTGCATGCCTGGACAACTCCATGTCACAAGAGCTCCATCCACTACCTGTGTACATTGAAGATGAGAGGGGCTCGAGAGAGCTGTAGTACCTCTGATGCTTAAGTTAGTATGTGAAGATGATAAGTTTTAATATTAAAAGGTAAGAAAGAATATAAATTAGAGAGAGCACCCTCATTGAGTGTATGAGGTATTTATATACCTATTTAAGAAGATCTTTTGACGAGAAGATTTAGGATGTAGTCCGTACCCCTGACCACACCCCCTATTTGTCAATTGTCAGGTGGTAGTTACTATGTCGTGTTGTGTTTACCCGTTATCTTTCATTAAATGCGGTGTAGTCCCCATTTAAAATGGCGTGTTATTTATTTAATGCGACATGTTTCTGACATGGTCTTATCATCCGAGGCTAGCTGACCACAGCACTCAAGTGCTTCGGCTACTTCGGGTATCCCGACACTGTGCTGTTGTTGGTTCCCATGTCTTGTGTGTACTAACACCTAGCAATAGACTCTCCATCTAGGCCCTGGCTAGTGGTTTAGGCCTTAGGTAGTCTCAGGTTTGGACTCCATCTAGGCTTTGGCTAATGCCTTGGGTTGACTTGATCTGGCACAGGGGCTCAAAATTCCCTCCACATAGTACCTTGTAAATTCCTAGCATACAGGTATTGTGAGAATTCAAAATCTGAGCCCATTACCTTACTTGATGTTCCTCACCTGGGCTCTAGGGCGGGCATACTGGCCTACTCCAGTGCAGGGCTTGGGAGCCCCAAAATTCAAACTCTTGTAACTGTTCCTTATTGAGTTAATGCTCTTCCACGTGTGGGGGCTCGGATGGGGGTGTATGGTCCATGCGCATGTTATTTGGCACCTTAGACTCATACCAGTTGGAGCCCCCAAGAGGTTGGGGCGTTAGTCGTGCCCACCCATGCGACTTTGACAACTTGCATGACTTTTGCCCATGTCTGGTGAAAGCCATTGGTTTGTGCTGACTACTTGCCTAGTGGGTTATGTCACATTTGACTTGTCCCCCACGCAGTCATCATTGCATAGACTATTTCCCGACCCTTCAACTTTTTCCCGTGTCGCTTTGTGCCTCATAATTTTCGTGCCTACCATTACTCCTCTCCTTATATAAACTCTTCACTTCTCTTCTTCTGCTCCCGTTTCATTCTCCTTGAATCTTTGCCCTCTATCTTGCCTTTCTTTATTGTTCTCTTCTCTTTTGAAGTTATTCTCTTCACTCTCCTCCCTTCTTCCATATTTTCTTGTGAATCTCGACATGTTGACATCGATTAAGGCACTTTCGTTGGAAGACTCTGGGATCAGGGCACGACAGAGGATGAGTTTCGTATTTTTTGACAGAATTTAGACATTCTCCGAGAGGACATATTGGAAGCTCCTTGCGGCAATACCCATGTGTCTGATTCTAGGCTTGGCTTTATGGGTTTGCCTCTATTCATTGATGTTCAGCAACGGCCTGTAGCTACCATTTTGTTGCCTCGTGAGGGAGATTCTAGATTATTTGGGGTTTGGCCTGACACAAATTAACTCAAACAGTTAGAGACTGATGACATCTAGCTGCATTGCCTTTTGGAAGGTGCTGGATGTGGTGGATGAGTACTCTAATATGACGGCCCACAAGTTTTTTTCTATCTATTGCCTCAATGGGAGCGTATGCAACTTCCAATCCCGTGTCCCAAAACGACACATTGCCCATATGGGGAAGCGTTACTCCTCTATCAAGGACTAATAATGATGTTTCTTTTTCATTTCTAGCATGGGCTAGAAGTTCCCTGAAAGGGTGGACAAAAGCAAAGAGTTCCTTGTCTAGGTGTGCTAGTAGAACATGTCAAACTCTAAGTCTCTATTGATTTTGCTAACAAAGAGGGATGAGCTTAGGGTTGGTTCTATTGTATCTTGGGTGACCGCCAATCCAATGGATTTTGAGACCAACTCTTTGTTAATGGACAACAATTTTTGACGCTTGCTCATGCTCCCGGATCGTTTCCATGTGATTGGTCATGATTACCTGGAGGTCCCTCTGCCGTTGCCTCCAAGGAAGCAACAGGCCACTTCTTCCTCGGAGGGGGATTGCTGCAAGTGTCCCTGAGCTGAAAGCAGTGTTGGTAGGGGGCTTTTCTCAACACGAATCTGGGATGACTCATTCCCAACTCACAAGACCTTTTAATACTGCCCTGTCAAGGCCTTCTTGAGAGACATCTAGGCCTTAGCGTGAGGTGTTGTGAGTTTGTCATGAGGCATCGAGGACACGCTGTCTATCAGTGGGGTCCCCCTTTAGTGCCTTCATCGTTGTCTCACGCCCCATGTCGCCAAATAGTCCTCCGAGTACCTTGAGCAGTGTGCATCACCCGGCCCCTCAAGGTTTCACTCAAGGTACATTTGGTGGTGCGACTTTCCCAACTCAGCAAAGCCAAACACAGGGGATCTTTGGTTTTGTTCCCACTCCATCTTCATCCCGCATGCCTCCCTAAGATCAAGTTGGTACTTTCCAGTCATGCTGCCGCAACATCCATGACTCCTCCTTTATTCATGCCACCGCCCTTCCAGTAGACGGGTGCAGAGGATGAGGAGGAGGAGGCAAAAATCGTCATTGACTTCTTTTTCTTTAAGGCCTTTGCTCATCCCGCTACTCGAGAGCCTTGCCCACCTTTAAAAGACGCTGGTCTAGGTGGAGGCTGTTTGCACTAGGCCCCTCACACTAGAACTCTCAACTAGCGGGCCGACTCCTCCTCCCAACGAGCAGGTATCCATCCATTCATCGTCGTTGGATGCTTCTTCTAATTCCAACATGGGTTCATACTTAATTTAAAATGATTTACCTCCACCTTTCTCCTTTCAGGGCCCAGTGGACTCCTAAGCATTGGGGGCTCTCCTACTCGAGTTGAGTTTATCATTGTTAAGGACGTTTCTTCTTTGATGTCTTCTGCAAGGGAGGGCTAAGAGGGAAAATTTTAAGGAGACCGTTTCTCCCCATGAGGCTCAGCTGCTGGAGAAGCCTCCCTATGTCGATGAAGGACTAGAAGATGCAGGGGTGTCTGACTCCACTGCCAACCCCATGGGACCTGGGTTTGTTCTGATTTCGGCTGTCGCGGCGCTTCTAATTTTGTAGGGTACAACTAGTCGGCAATGGGGTTTGGGTTTGCGATGGTCCGGGTCGAGTTAGTGGAGAAAGAGGCCCAGAAGCAAAGGCCTATGTTTGCTCAGGTATGCCTTCTTCCTATACTCATTCCAGACTGCAAAGCACCCTGCTGAGATGATAGTTTAGGATTAGGAGGCTTTGGAGGAGGAGCTTTGGGCTCAATGAGCCCTAAACACTCTAATGCACTTGCAGTTCCAAAAGGTCATATGTGAGCTTGAAGAGGCAACAAGAAAACACGATTCTACTATCACTGACAACGTGAGGCTGGAGTGGACTGTGAGGATTTTGTTCCAGGAGGGGAACAATATTTGCTGGCAGATAGACGCGAAAGTTGAGCAGCTGGGGCTTAAAGGTTGAGAGCTTGAGTCCCCTTAGAGTTAGCTCGGCAACCCTTACAAGGGTTTGATGTTCTCCTCGAGGATAAGAACTGAGCCCTTGACGATGCCCACGAGTTAGAAGACCAGCTAAAAGATGCGGTGAGGAGACTACATAGAGCGAGAAGGAGGCTAAAGAGATCAAAGAGAGCGGATAGGCGATTGTTAAAAAAGAAGAGCTCGGCCATGGTAGAGCACTCCCAATTACTCCACAAGTATTTAGAGCTCAACTGCTCGGCACAAAGGTTAAGGGTTGTCGGTCGGTAGATTTAGGATTGGGCTCGTTTTCTTAAAAGGGGTAGTGTAGGCATTAGAGAGGGTGTCGGTTTTAAAAGCTGATGTCAAAGCCCTCGAGTCCTAGCTTTGCCTGGCCCTCGTTGTTCAGGATGAGGCTTTGGTTTACAACTATAAAGAAGCGTAAGAGAGACCATATGGTGGGGAACCATACGGTTGATCCAAGAGGAGTCACATTTTTTTCCTAAGATCTCACCGCTCGGCCTACCAGTTCATAATGTCCTTGGGCCGAACCGAAATGCTATGAGCTTTCATTCAAACCCTTATGCTAGGTTGTATATGGGTAGGACTTAGCGGTAGTTTGAAGGCCAACAAGTCAAGAGATTTGTGTTTAGGCTAGACTGTTTATGGTTACGACTCGATAGCCTTAACCCTCACCCTAAGATTTACTGTGAAGAAATATAAACCAGACCAAACTGAATGAGTCTTATTGAAATGATTTGGATTGGTTTTTTAATTTTGCGCTTGAGGCTCAACTGACAAAAGATAACATAAAAATTTATATTTTAATTATTTTAATTAAGTATAAATTCTAATTAGGTATTTTAATAGAGTATTGGGTATTCTAATCGACCATAAAACTCATGTTAATTACTTAGGATTAAACTAATATCTATGCGCCCCTATATAATTGGTTGAGAAATTACATAATTTACATGGTTGCAACTTACATTATTACATAAATCTTTATATAAAATTTATAATATATTATGTAACAGTTTTAATTTAAATCTTGAACAAAAATCAACTGGTTCATTAATATTCCAAAAATTGGTCGGACTGGATCGTGTAAAATTGAATGATTCGATTGGTGAGTTTTTTCCGATCCAACCAATTTTTATTATGTTCCAAATGACAATAGAGGCAAAATAAAGAGTTAATTACATGCCGTTATTTCTAGGGAGGTGCTACTCCCACCGCTGAGCTTCAGCTAATGCATTTAGTCCTTTTTTTTTGCGTTTTTCTTTTACTTTTTCTTAACGTCTTTCAATATTTTTTTTTAAGCATTATTAAAAAATATTTATTTAATCACCAAGTAACAAAAAAAGTAAAAAAAATCCAATGGGATTTGCTCCCAGCGAGAGCGCCCAACGGAATATATATATATATTTATTTATAGCATTTTTCCTCATTTCTATAGATGAGAATTGAGGTAAATTAATATCATGAACTTAAAAAAACATTTGTTATATTACCAAAAATGAACAAAAAGAAATATCACAGCTCAGATATACAGGTTTGAGTTGAAATCAATTAGCTTAAATAACCATTGTATATTAACTCTCTTTAATGCCCTACCTGAAAAACCAATTTCTACTCTTGTCCACAGATTTCTGAATCAAAACACCATCATCCATTCTAAATGCACACTCATGCATTCAATTCCCTTCCATTTTTGGTTTCACACATGAATTGCTTTGCCATGACACGAACTTAATGAGTCAAAATTATGCTGAGAATGTCATTATAATTAACCATTATTGCAACAATAAATAAGTTGCTTTCTATTCCATATCCCATATCCCATATCAAAAAACAAAAAATGGCCATGAACCCAAACTTCCTATAAATTGATCTACTTAGCCCTCAATGTATCATTGTCCTGGTTGATCCAACAAGCCCAAGTTTTGGAAATCAAAACATCCTAATTAGTCCGAAATTCTTTCATTGTCTGAGGTTGCTCCTCCCTGCCAGCATCATCCATGTCTGACTATGGCTGGAACATGAGGCATGGAAACATGCATGTGTTGAACCTCGGACGTCGACAACGACCTTATAATCCAACGCAAAATATTGCATGTCGAATCTGTAACCATGTTTTTGTGAGTACCCGAGCCCTCATAAATCACATCGAATCTCACATGGTGGAAGACTCAGCTGCTACCTCAAGAATGGCGGCGCTACAACATATAATTACAAACCGCTTGCCCTCCCAAACAAATAATCTTTTTGTCAATTCTTTCGTGCCCAATTACTTTGCTAATGCGGATTTTCCAATCCCATCTCGAGGAACTCGTCCATTTTTCATTGACAGGTTACGACCACGGCCACTGGTGCAACTCTCGGCACCCACCGGCCAGGGAATTAGATACATGATGATCAACAACCGGATTGTTGCTGCAAGGCCATTCCGCCGCGGGCCTCAATTTCAAGTTTCTCCAATGGCGAGGAATTTTGACGGCTACTCTCTTGCACCAGTAAGGTTTGTACCTCCTACTGCTGTTGCTGCTCTACAAGCGCAAATGATGACTAATGCAACGGAAGAGCCACGGAGTGATCCGACGAGGCCTTATCTTAATCAGTTGGATCACCCTGTCATGGCAATGGTTGATGCTATTGAGATCAAGGAAGACAACAACAATGCAATATCTGGTTCAAACGAGCTAGATTTGGACTTGAAGCTTTAGAACTTAATTATGTATGAAATAATTATCTGAGCCCATCAATGCATCGCGACTTTAATTGCATGAAGAACTTAATTAGGCATTATTAGATCTTTTCATGTTAATTAAATAATAATGAGTTTAATTTCAGTGGTATTGTATTGTTAATTATTTTTTCTTTATTTCATTTTCAAATTGCATATTATGTCTCTAACATTATTTTGAAATTTAAATTATAAGATACTGAGTCAAGTAATTAATGACCATAGGTGATAGTAAAAGAGAGGAAAAAACGAGATCATATTTGCTGGAATATGTATTGTTCACGTGAATACCTTAACTAAACAAATGGATCTCTTATAATTTTTTCCTTTTAATGATACAAAATCTAAAAATGGAGAAAAAGACTCTTCAAAATTAAGTCCGTTACAATAAATATAACGCATAATTTAGATCTCATCAAATTTAAATTGTACCTTTATCTTCAGTTTTTTTTTTCTCTTATTCTTTTCTTAATGACGAAAACCATCATTGACTAATAATCATAATTTGAATTAGGGTTTTGGTGTGTGCGAGAAAGAGAGACAAAGCGTTGCGAATTTGGGCAAGCCAAACTCAAATTGAAGTGTTAGGAATTAATTGTCCATAGTTGGAAATTTTTTTTTAAAAATGAAAGCGGATACGGATATCCGGATCTATAACTAGTTCTCTAACCATAGTCGAAAAGAACTTCTGAGTTTTAGATTGGACTAGAAAAAAAAATCCGTTTCTAATGCACAACTTTTTTTTTTTAATGATATAAAACAGCAATTTATTCATTGAATTAATAAACAAAATCCTGGTAAGATTTTGCTTTTATCAAACCAAACGGCTTGAGTTACAAAAGGACATTCTCGTCACATGTCAATATCATTAATACTCCATGCATGACTTGGGCAAGTTGATGCGCTTTCGAGTTTCCTATCCTGTTGATATACGCAACTTTAACTTCTTGAAAACAATTCATTATTCTTCTAATATCTTGAAGAAGAAATTTAAAATCAGTATAATAATCCACATGATTATTCAAGACATCAACAAGAAGTAAGCAATCAATTTCAATTAAAATTTTTGGAGCACCCCATTAATGGACGGATGGGCTCAGGTCATTATGAATGGAGCTGTGACGTTTGTCGTATATGTGAGCTAAATCTCTTTAAAAAAATCTCGACGAGAATTAGATGCCTCAATAAAGTATAAATGTTATAAAACTAAAAATAAAACTACTACTATTACAAGAGAAAAGAAACTCTTAAGAACTGAAACTTTCTTTCTCTCTCTATATTTTCTTATGAATTTCATTACAACTGAAACCCATATTTATAGGCGTTGAAATTACTATGCAAGTTACTATGCAAGTTACTATGCAAGTCACTATGCAGATTTAAAATAATAGTGGTGGGGTCATTCACATAATTTAGTGGTGGGCCATAGGGGCGGCGGCCGACGTTTATAACACTCCCCCTTGAATGACCACCCATAAAGAATCTGCCTCGTTAAAACCTTGCAAAGGAAAACCCAATGGGATAAAACCTTAGCGAAGGAAAAAGAGTACAGTCTCTTTATGTATCCACAAGTGCTTTAAGATTGCCTCATTAAAACCTTGCAAAGGAAAACCCAATGGGATAAAACCTTAGCGAAGGAAAAAGAGTACAATCAGCACAAGTCTTCAGGACTTTTACTCCCCCTGGAAAGTGCATGACAATAGTTTTTGAGTCTTCACATTTTAATATTCTGCATAATTTTCTTGAATGCCGCAGTTGGTGATGTCTTCATGAATAAATCTGCCAGATTATCACTTGATCGTATATTTGATATATCCTCCTTTGATTTGAGCGATACAAGTAGCATTATCTTCATATAAAATTGTTGAGTCATTGATCTCAGCCAAATATACTCTTGACTTGTTTCATGAATTGCAATAATCTCTGAGTGATTTGAAGATGAAAAATAATATCTGATTGACAAACTTAATAGAAATCTGATACCTGCAGTAATACTTAAATTCCCCCTTGATAATATGCGTTAGTGTTTCAAGTAATAAGCAAATATGATTTCAGTATATATAACAAGTTAAGAATTCAAACATGATCTCCAACTAAATAATGCATTAGAGAGAGTATGATAATATTTTCATGTAAAATTTTCTCCCCCTCATTCGGCGTTATTAGGAAGAACTTGTTTATATACGGCGGAAATAATATTGGAAACCATCTATGTATGATAAAAGCTGTAAAAGCTTTGAGATTTAATATTATCGGTTCGGCGGAAAATCAAATCCGCTTGACATTGTGGACAAACGAGATCTTGAAGAGATTTGAAGGCTTCGAGTTGTTGTTTTAAATATAACCAATTTTACCATTGGTTTACTCCAGCAAAAAGATCTCGCATTCCTCATAGATTCAGTTGTTGTTCATCCAGAACAATATTATGTCTGATAGAAATTCTAATGTCACAGATTTAAACCATGAACCTTTTATACCTCAACCACTTATATTTTCTCCTGAGGCTGTAAACACCATGATAGGAGCAGAGATATATTTATCTAGTAAATCTGATCCTGAAATTGTTGCAGCATCAAGAACCCTCAGTGCTCAATATGCTGCCTCTCTTACAACCATGTCTCAGAGGCTATTGGCGAGAACGAGTGAGGTTGATCATCTTAAAAATCAAATATCTGAGTTGCATCAAACGCTTGCAACTAAAGATAGAAAAAATAAAGATTTAAAACAAGATAACAAGGAGCTGAAGAAACTTGTAGACTGGTATTCTCTTGACCTGAAAACACGAGTAGAAGAGCTGGAACGAGAAAGAGCTCAGATACAAAGTCAACAACAGCAGCTAACGGCAGAGGTTCAGCGTTTACAAGAAAATAGGGATAGCTGTAATTAATCTCGCTGGCTTTTGAAATTATGCATCCAGCATATCTTGTAAAGTGAGATTTGAAGAGATGATGGTTTGTCTTGTTCTTATTTCCAATTCTATAAGAACCGTCTTTAGTTTCATTTAGTACGCATCAAATCTTCTTCTCATATCTATAATTCATCTGTATTTGTATTCTTATTCTACAAATTTCCAATGGCTCATCAATTTCCTTTTACTATTTCTCACAATCAACATATGAGGTATCCTTCACCTCAATTACAAGTTGATCCTGCATCTTCCGCAGGTGCAATGTTGCAGCAAGCAAATGATCTGGCTAATAAGTCAGATCGTGAAGCTGTTTATGAGCTGGTGACTCTCGGCACCCGATACTCCTCCTCTATTGTTGGATTTTCCAACCGATTACAATCCAAAAATCGTGAGATTGAGGAGCTTAACGAGAAGGTTTCTGTACTTCAACGACTCGTTCAAGAGTCTGACAAAAAAATTGCAGACTTAAAGCAGGAGAATAAGGATTTAAAATCCTTACTTGCCTCTTCATTTCGACTGCCTAATCCTTTAGATAAGGATGGTACGTTGCTTTATGAAAAGCAAATGCATTTGAGAGATGAGGCTAGAAGTCTCAAATTCTTGTAACTCATCTATGAATTGAATAATAAGATTTTTCCTTTTCAAATGCATTCCTTGAATTTATAGCAACTCTTGTGATCTTTTCAAGAGTTCTAATAAGGTAAATCATCAACGTAAACTGCAATAATGACGAATCCAGATTCTGATAAAACACATGAACATATAGGATTATTCTTAAATCCTTTTTTCAATAAATACTCGTTGATTCAATTATACAACATGTGTCCGGATTGCTTTAATCCATATAAAGATCTTTGAAACTTTATAAAGTACATACTCCTAAATGTACTTGGATTAGATGCTTCAAGTATCGTAATAATCTAATGATGCTTATAAATATGCAGTGACCACATTCATTAACTGCATATCTAATCCTTTTGCAATAACCAAATCGATTAAAAATATGAATGTGATTGCATTCATAACAAGGAAATATGTTTCCTCATAATTGCTCTCGGGTTTCTACAGGAAACCTTGTGCGACAAATTATACCGCATAATTTCATTTCGCATTATGCTTTCGTATAAATACTCACTTATATCTGACAAATATTACACCATTTGGTGTTTGGACAACAGGTCCAAATGCATCTCGCTTCACTAGCGAGTTTAATTCAGTTTTAATAACTGCTTTCCATTTTGGCCAATCATTTCTACGTCGACATTCTTCGACGGTTTTTGGCTCATTACTTCTGGTAATATCAAGTGTTATCATATCTGTTGTCGACAACAATTTTATTTCTATCCATAAATTTTCCAGTACTCATGAAATGTATTGAGATCTCATTGTTTCTCTTCAGGGGAAAACATTTCATGAAACACCTCTACAGGAGGTTCCTCTTCAGGAGGTTTATACTCTTCAGGAGTTTTCTCTTCAGGAGTTATACTCTTCAGGAGTTTTCTCTTCAGGAGTTATACTCTTCAGGAGTTACACTCTTCAGGAGTTACACTCTTCAGGAGTTACCTCTTCAGGAGGTTTCCTCTTCAGGAGGATTATATTTTGTACAGAAAATACGGTCTCTTCATGAGCACCGATTTTTATTTTTCTTGTGCACCAATAAGTCTTCAACGCTTCAGGTGTATCTTAGACTCATTTATTTCTGTTTTAACAACTCGTCCTTCAGGGACTTCAATTCCTGCTTAAGTATTAACAGCAGTAATATATGATTTTACAACACCTTTAGTGTCAGTAAATACATCATGTAATTGATTTGCAACATTTTACAGATAAATAATCCTCTGAACTTCTGGTTCACATTTATTTGTAAGAGGATCAAATTTAAACAGGACTTTATTATCCCAAGTAATTTATTATCGTGCTTCAGGCACCGATATTTCATTATTTCAAAACATGATGAAATATTAATAAGCTTATATATAAAAACTTAGTATAAGTAAATCAAGTACTTGGCCGTACAACAGGTACGTGACTACTGTTTAGTCATATTACATCTATGACAAACATCTTCATCTTTTTATGAAGAATTATTCTGAGGGCCTTTACCCTTCTCTGAGTTTGATCACTTCTGGTGATACGATATATTTTTATCATCTTTAGTGTTGTCGCTTTTGGGACCAACACTTCTATAATTTTTCTACCACGTCTACGCCCTTAATTTCCATTCACTTCTGGGAATTGTGTAAATTCGATATCATTAATAGGACGTAACTGGTGTAACAAAAACTCATCATTGGAAGACAAAATAAAAGTTCAGAATATTTGTTGAACTTTCACTCTCGATATTGCTACTGCAGGAGCACATTCGAGATATGAAAAATAATGTCTTCTTTTATATATCATCATCAGTGACATTTTCACTGTATAATTTTAATATTGAGCTGGTTTTAAAGAGTGCAGAATATTCAATACCACTCTTAAAATCTTGCAACTTCAGGTGCAATAAATCATAATGATCTTTTGAGAGGATTACATCTTCTGGTGCTTATATCACTCTCTTAATTTATTTCACACAGTATGATGATCTTTCATCATGAGATACACAGCACGGTCCTTCAGGGACACATGAATTCCTTCTATGATTGTATCTTTCAAGTTCATCATCATATCCAAATAGATCTCATCAAGGATCTGGATAAATAACATTTTTCAGAAATGTCAATAGTAATAAATCTCAATATTTTATATTATATTACAAAAATAAATCTGTGAATTTAATAAATATATTCACATTATCATGAGAATAAAAATAAAATTTTATCAAGTAATATTCAGCAATATTACCTTTAATATTTATCTCAAGGACTGCAAATAATATATTGAAAAACTTACTTGAAGTAGAAGACCATTAGCTTCAGTATCGGTAGAACCTCGTGCTGATAACGTGTTATAAAACTAAAAATAAAACTACTACTATTACAAGAGAAAAGAAACTCTTAAGAACTGAAACTTTCTTTCTCTCTCTATATTTTCTTATGAATTTCATTACAACTGAAACCCATATTTATAGGCGTTGAAATTACTTGCATAGTAACTTGCATAGTAACTTGCATAGTAATTTCAACGCCTATAAATATGGGTTTCAGTTGTAATGAAATTCATAAGAAAATATAGAGAGAGAAAGAAAGTTTCAGTTCTTAAGAGTTTCTTTTCTCTTGTAATAGTAGTAGTTTTATTTTTAGTTTTATAACAATAAATAAATTCTTTTTTATTAGGAGAAAACAATATTAAATGATAGACATGATTATCTGTTGATTAAGTCAATATATATATATATATATATGCTGTAGGCTGTAGGTGGGGTATGCCTCTTTGTTTTTCTTTCTCGTCAATAATTTTTTGTTTTTGGATAGCAATGCCAATGTGACTATATATATACTTTGATTCCATTTCCAAAAGTAATTCAATAGAACCAACAAAAATATGCCAATCTAATCACTATTATACACAGTTCCAAATATATATATATATATAGAGAGAGAGAGCGCATTCTTAAGAAATATTTATATTCAGCACATTCATCTCTACATAAATAATAATATATTATTATTCATATAATAATGAATATGATACATTTAAATACTCTTAATTAATTTTGATATCTACATAAGAATTGTTTTCTTTGTTAATATTTATATCTGTTAACATCATGCAAAGCATATATGCAGGTCCACTGTATTCTCCAACCTCAAGACATGGGCCGGTTCGATTCCCTCTACCAATACCAAGGCAAAACTCCAATTTTTTTTCTTCAACGATTGTTTTGGCCCCCGATTTTTTTTCTGGTATTTTGTATAAAGAAATTTCTTTAAAAAAAGAGAATGGCTATAAATACAAAAATATTATAAAAAAAATAAACTCACAAATTGTTATAATTTTGTAACATCCATTAAATCTATTTTATAATAAAAATAATTTTATAATCTGACGTATTACATCAATTTGTAGGTTTAATTTTGTGTAGTTATGTTGTGGCTAAAACATTTTCTTTTAAAAAAAAGTGTATTAAATAAATATTATTATAAAAAAAATCATTTTTCAAAACGACGATTTCAACTTTTTTTTAAAGATAAAAAAAAGTATGCAAAACTCGCTAGTGTAAAATTGTATTTAAGTACGTAACTCTTTCTTTTGTATATCAGCTTCGTTTTATATTTATATATATTAATTGTTTTATCAGCAAGTCTATTTAAATGATTAATTGTTCTTTTTTTCAAAGATGCTAAATAGTAAAGATTGGCGCTTCAGGCTGAATTGCTTTCCAACATATTTTTCCACAGGTTAATAAGAAATGCCACGTAGGCATTCCATGAGAGAGTAAAATGAAGAGTAATGCACCAAATCTCATTTTCTTTATAATCGATTCATCTCTCTCCTTGTCTCTCCATCTTCCTCTTCATATGTGGTCTTTTCTACACCGAGCCCTAACCCCTAGGTGTGCTTGCATGGTTGATTCTGATTCTTTTTCTTTCT
The DNA here is from genome assembly GCA_036898215.1 of Platycarya strobilacea. NCBI lineage: Eukaryota > Viridiplantae > Streptophyta > Magnoliopsida > Fagales > Juglandaceae > Platycarya > Platycarya strobilacea. The sequence goes on from CM072556.1 coordinate 12,592,630, forward strand.
TAGCTCTTGAAAATCTACATCTAGTACTCCCAGAAGTTGAAACGGCATTGAAGCTCAAGTGATCCCGCATGCAATAGCTGCCAGGGTAGAGTTATTAGGATTTTAGCTTTTGTGACAATGAATCCTAACCAAAGCTTGGAAAGTGCTGGAGAAGTGAGAACCAAGATGAGAGCAACCTTAACAACCATGGTAGATAAGATCCTACATGAAGTTCAACTAAACAAAATTCAAAAGAAATGAGGCCTTTATGGGAAACAAATCAGAAGTTTTCAACAAATCAAAACAAATAAACGTGTAAAGAGAAAAGCCAAAGAGACAATTAAGATGAAATTAAGGTCCGGTTTGCTTACGGGGATGAAATCAAAAACTCAAAACACATTTTAAATTCATCATTACACTTTTTCAAATTCTCATATAAAATATAATAAAAAAATTCAACATTTTCAAATTCTAAAACATCATTTCTAAATTCCAAAACAAAATTAATATTAAAAAAATATTTTAACAATATTTTATTCTTTTTTTAACTTTTATTTTATTTTATCTTATCTTATCCCTAAAAATAAATCAGGCCTAAATTTTTAAGAAATAGGGATAAAGAACCAAAATACTTATGGAGAACAAGTAGGACTTGACTTGCCTTCAAGCCCAAGGAGGGAACCCAAGAGCCCTGAAACGTACCTGCATACATCGAGTTCGAAATTATACTTAGGGCTGAGCACCGTTGTTCGGAGTTGGAGAGGGCATTTACCGACTTTGACTCCGACTTAGTTAGAGGTCTGAAATGACCTCCGAATCTGCCTCTGAAGTTCTGAACCACCGTTTCGCCTCTGCCTCCGACTTATCGGAGTGGAGTTAGTGGTTTGAGTCAATAGTTTCAGTTCTCTGCACGATCCAAAAACAAAGCCCCTACACGATCCAAATTAGTGCAACCCAATCTATAAATTACAAGATTTCACACAAATATAACCATTTTAAAAAGAATGAGTATACCAATTACAAGCATCACGATTTGGTCTTCAACGCCTTGAGGCAGTGGCCGGAGAGAAGAGGGAAATGGGAGAGCATTGATACCTTGGACTTCAACGTCTGAGGCAGCGGTCGGCAAAAGTGAGAAGGAGAAGAGGGATGGAGGCGACTGTGAAGCGAGGAGGAGGCGACTGCGAGTCTACAAGGGTCTCGACTGCTAGGGTTTTGATGAACTGAGAAATGAAATCTAAGAGGCTAAGTTCGGTGATGACCAACGACGAGAGAGGTGGATGTTCAGTGATGACCAGCGGCGAGGCTCCGTGTTGCGGGAAGATGAAGAAGAAGAAGAAGAAGAAGAAGAAGAATTATTATAGTTAATGTCTACCATATTATGAATTATTATATTAGTAACTTTACTAATTTATTACTTATTTATAACATATCAACACTTATTATACATTACTAATATAACTAATTGTATTAATTTATGTCATTAAGTATTAGTAGTCTAATAGATGTCTACTATATTATAAATTATTATATTAGCAACTTTACATAATTTTATAACACTTATACATTAGTAACTTATAACATATTAAAACTTATTATACATTAGTAATATAACTAATTAAAACTTATATTATAAGTAGATATAGTCATCTAGATGTTTATAACTTATAACATATATTAGATGAATATTACAACTTATAACATATTACAACTTATTATAATATTAGTTTATGTCATTATATATTAGTAGATTATTTTATAAGTTAATTTAATTATATATCTATATTTTTATATATAGATATGATGTATATATATTTATATTTATATGTAAAATATCGGAGTCGGAGTCAGAAATTATGTTGGAGGCGGAGTTGGAGGCGGTGGAGGTCCCCCCGTCGCCTCCGCCTCCGACTCCGACTTTAGGAGGGGGAAAAAATCCGACTTTGACTTTGATTTGTAGGAGTCGGAGCGGAGCCGGAGTAGAGTCGGATCGAAACTAGTATTGAAGTCGGTGAGTCAGATTTCTTCTTAGTCCTAATCATACTTTAATAGAATAATGATATACATACCTCTCATTTATTATTAATTTATCATTTTTTTAATTTTTTAATTTTTAATATTTTTAAAGATTTTTCTTTTACTTAATTATTAAGAAAGTAATTATTATTAAAATTGTATTTTTTTAATATTTTTTCTTAATGATTAAAAATGTTAACAAAATACTTATAAGAAAATAAAAAAATAAATAAATACACTTTGAATAGTAAACTAGTGGTAAATAAAATGTAAGTGTATAATTACTCACTTTAATATATGCACAATTTTTTTTCTTGCTTTTTCATTGATGTAAAATTTTGAGCCATTGGTCTATAGTTCCAAGCACAAAAGACAACTTTTTTTTTTGTCAAATTTTAGCTTGAAACCCATTTGATTGTGGACATTATCGAACTGATCATTCTAGGTTTAAAATTTTAATTTTAAGTAGCTCTGTTAGTCAAGTTCTCTTGTTGTTGCCTTTGCTTCCTAATCAACATCTGGGTTTTATGAGCTGGGTTTTACTATTCATAATTCATTTTGTACTTTCAATTCATCTCAACCACTCATTTCAAATTTCAACTCATCTTAACTACTCATTTTATTACTATTTATAACTCATCTCATCTCATCTCTGAATCCAAACCATCCCTAAATCCTCTCTATAGTCATTGGTTTGGAAAACCAATCGTAGCGAAACACTGGCCCCATATTTGAATAAGTATTGGTGAGTGGTGAACATCACGAGCGAAAGATATAAATGCAGATGGGGAAGGGGAAGGGGGAGGGGGAGCCAAACCAGGAGACTAGAACTCAACACATAAAAGAATGCAAATGGGGAGGGAGAGAGAATAAGAGGTAATTTAGGCTACGTTTGGATGTTAAGAAGTTTTGAGAATGTTTGAGAATATTTATTGTTGAACCTAAGGTTTCAAGTCTTGTATCTACGTATAGATTTTAATGATAACAAATAAATTCAAAACTCAAACTCAAGTTGTCTACGCATGAAGTGAGTTAAGTACATCAAGAAATCAAGTATGAGTAAGAAGAAGAACAAGTCTACAAATGAAATTCATAGAGTAATTTTGTACATCTCTTGATAAAATTCGAAATTGGATTAAGGTTCAAAATTAATCTTTTATCATAAAGTATTAAATTGCATTTTTTTACATTTGCATAACATTATTAAAATGTTTAATTTCAAAAATTATTTTTTCACATATGTATAAAGATTTGAATTTGTAAGATGATTGATTGTCATCTTTGACATGTGCATGTTTTGTTTAAAAATATTGAAGGGTGGTTATGCTTCTTTTGAAAAATGTAAAAGATATATGATTTTGTTTGAAAAATTTGAAGAGTGGTTGCGTGTTTTTTTGACATATACAAAAAGAAGATTTGGTTTGAAAAATTAATCATACTCATTTTTTCATGAATGAAAAGTAAAAGACTAGATTTGATTTTTTTGAAAAATGAATGGAGTTGTCTTTGACAAATGTAAAAATGAGATACTTTTGTTTGAGTTTTTTAAAAAGTGAGTAGTGATTTTATTTGACATGTAAACATTTTCAAATGTGAATATGAAAACTCATTTATCTATAAATAACTCACTTGAGTTTTGTAAAAATTACAATAAAGATTTACACATCAATTGCTAAGTTTTGCATCATTCTTTCAAAGCTCTCATTCTCTTTTCACTAAGTTTTGTGTCTTAATCCTTGTTCATTTTAAGAGAGATATAAGTTGTGTTGTATTATTCTTATTTCACTCATTGAGGAGTGTACTCTGATAATTTACCCAATATCAGCTCTTGTATTTGTAAGAGAGTGCGTATAACTCTTGTGTGTGTAGAAGGTGTTCTACATAGAGAATAATTGAATCACTAAGTGTGAGGTTATTACAAGTTTAGAGGGTGTTCTACAAGGAGTTTTTGTAGCGGTGTTGCTCAAAAGTGTAATAGATTTCTATCTCCATCTGAACGAGATTGAATAGTGAATTTGGAATCCTCAAGGGGTAGCTTGCGGCGAGGATGTAGGCAGTGGAGCTGAACCTCATTAAAATATTGAGTTCACTTCTTCTTCCCCTTACTTTTTATATTTCCTGCTACTTCATATTTTGTTTATATTTTATACTGTGTATTTGTTTTATAATTGTTAATTTTTAATATAATTCAATTCATCCCCCTCTTGTATCAGTCATCTAGACAATATCTATGAATAGTATGAGTAGAGAGTGAAAAAGTTTTGTGAGTCCTATTGAAAATATTTTAAGTTGTTTGAATGTGTAAAATATTTTGAGAGTATTTTGAAATAAATAATATTGTAAAAATTGTGGGTCCCACAATAGATGATATTTTAAAATATTAATATTTTATTCCAAAAAATTAAAAAAAAAGTTCGGACGAATCCCACTGGAAGTCATTATAGCCGAAGCCGTGCAGGTGTGCATAGGCAGTGGGGCCAGCCTTCGACGATGAGACTTTAGGGGGTTGGTCGCCTATGTGAGTGGAGTCCGATGATGCCAGTAGTATCGTCATTAGTGGCCAACGGTGGGTCGAAGAAACCTATAAACGTCGAAACCCGTTTCGGCGTTGGGTCACGCGTGGCAGATGACGACAGTGGTGGCCGACGGTGGGAATGTCTAGAGTGGTTCGTCGGGACAAGAGGATACTGATGATGCTAACGATGTTATCATTGGTGGCTGGCGGTAGGTCAAATCTTGAGATCACCGACGCTTTTGTTGAAGACCATTGTAGTAGAAAAAATAATAAAATCTTATTTTAATTTTTTTTTTATTTTAAATAAAAGGAAAAGGGGAAATAGATGAATATATATTTAAAATACTTTAAAATGTATTTGGAAGTTGAGTTTCTCTAATCGGATGAAAAATTTTAAAAATTTTTGAAGAATATTGGGCATTTAAATCTGGGCTTAATTAGAAAGATTCGATACTGTAATCTTTATTTTATTCTTCTATGCAATGCCTACATGTCATAATTCTATTGGTCAATAAGAAAATAGGTTTGGCACCCATCCACCTGCAGTTTTTGGAGGGAGGTGTTGGGTAATGGTACTAATAATGGAGGTAAACAACCGGACATAGTTATCCGGACCGACCCACAACGGTAATGATATTTCTGTCCGTTGCGCAACAGCGTTTTCTATGCTGTCGTCACCTTCACTCTCGTTTTACCACTCTGCCCTTCACTCTTTTCCCGTCGTATATCCAACGCACCACCCTAATCGAAGGCGAAATTCAACGCCGCTGAATTCAATTTATTTATTTATAGTCAAAAGTTCAGTGTCTCTGCTAGGCAATGGCATCCAATTACCAACTATCTTACAGATCCTTTTATTTTTCCAATTCTCAATGTTTTTGTTCCCACTCTTTCTAAAGACATTCTCTTCCAATCTCTCTCTCTGGTTGCCTTTGAAAGCTCATCTTTCAGAGCGTTGTCTTTCCTCTTTTTGTTCTGCAGGAAAGTTTTCCTTTGAGATGTAAAAAGGGTAAAGGGAACTTTCGGTTTGCAAACATAAGTTCTTCATCAATCGTAGAGTCACAAATCCGCCTTTTTTCACGAAACTTCGAACTTCTCTGATCCTACTTTCTCCGTTTGATTACTCTCTGAGACCAGGACCTGTTCAACACAACTTCCTTTCCTGTTTCTCTTTTTGTCTCCTCTCACAAATGAAGTCATCTACTCAGCTCGACTCGGCTGTGTTTCAGCTCACGCCCACTCGAACCAGGTTTTTTTTTCTTATATTGGTTTGTGGTGAATAAAAAGGTTTCTATGCTAATCAATGTCGTAGAGTTCTCGGATCCTTTCAGTTTGTTTTAACATTTTGAAACAAGATTTGGATGATTCAAATGGCCGAGTTTTTAGTTAAATTATTATGATGTTATCACTCCCCCGGAAAATTACTTCTTTCTCAGGCGATCTTATTCGCCGTGTTGTACAAATTTGCAAGTTTATATATCATGGCAATTATTTTTATATTTTTTCTTTGTGAATTAATTTTAGGGATATTAACATGTTAGAGCTTACTTACTCTCTGGGTGGTCGTTTCTATTAGTTTCTCTAAGACTTGATTGCAACTCTGGTAGAACTGCAGGGAAGCTATGTGAAAGTTTCCTTGGAAAGTTGGCAATTTACCGGAGCAATCTAATTTCGGATTTTTCTCAGGTGTGATATGATTATATCTGCAAATGGGAAGGAAGAAAAAATAGCTTCAGGTTTGCTGAATCCATTTCTTGCCCACTTGAAGACTGCGCAAGAGCAGATGGACAAGGGAGGTTACTCGATTGTTCTTGAGCCGGATTCTTCTTGTGACGACTCATGGTTCACTAAGGACACAATCGAAAGGTGTTTACTTGAAAGTTTGTGTATTGCTTAACTATGCTATGTTCAGAAGAGTTTAAATTTTATTTTGGGAGTACCTTCCTTTTCTTTTAAATGCAATACTCGCGTTTTTTCTCCCTTAAGGAAAAAAGGGATGTGCTTCCGCATTTCCAGCCAAACCATATCTTATTGGTCACACACATAATTATATTTATACTGATTTTGTTCCTTGTGACTGTTGAGGCTGCTCTTCTCGTTGAGCTTGTATAGGATAATGTGTGCTGCATTAATGCATTTTATCCAGACTTTCTTGTTAGACTAACTGTGATGGTTTCTATAGGTTTGTTCGTTTTGTGAGCACTCCAGAGGTCTTGGAAAGGGTCTACACTCTTGAGTCAGAGATCTTACAAATCGAGGAGGCAATTGGGATTCAGGGCAACAGTGATATGGGACTGAATACTGTTAGTGAATTCTATCAGCTTTTTATTATAGTAGTGTCATGTTATGAAATAAAGGTTCAATTGGGTGTTTTATGCGTGGCAGGTAGAAGATTATCAAGCTAAACCTGTAGAAAGCACTGAAGGTACTGTGTTGCACCAATGGTTGTGTTGTTTGATGTTATGAATCTCTTTTTCGACATCACCGTGTAACTTCATTTTTTTGTTTCATTTCTTTTTTTTCCCCCCCGTGGGGCCTGGGGGGGCGGTGTTATTTATTTATTTGTGATGAGTAAGAGATTAATATTATTGATATGAATGAAAAAGGTATATCTTGTGTATGCAAGAAGTATACAACAGAGCACCTAATTACATTCTAGGAGATGGAAATTAAAGATAAAAATTCATGGACATTGTTCTCATTTAATACAATGGCCGAAAACCACAATAATAAAGTGTGAACAAAGAATTTATGTAACTCTGCCATTGGTCGCTCCTTATCTTCAAAGAAGTGTTCGTTTCTTTCCGACCAAATACACCACAAAATACACAACAGAATCATTTTCCACGTTGCTACCACTTGAGGACAGCCTTGCATCTTCCTCCAATCACCCAACAGATCTACCACCCTTGTTGGCATAACCCAGGCCACTTCAACCTTTTGAAAAATCTCATTCCACAGCATCCTTACAACCTCACAATGCAATAAGAGGTAGTCCACAAATTCTCCACTCTTTTTGCACATGTAACACCAATTCAACATGATACATCCTTTCTTCCTCAGATTGTCCATGGTCAAAATCTTTCCAAGAGCAGTAGTCCACACAAAAAATGCTACTTTAGAAGGCATACAAGGCCTCCAAATGTTCTTCCATGAGAAAGGAGCATGATCCTGTATTGATAGAAGTTTACAATAAGCCTTTACCGTACAATTTTTGTGATTATTGGACCTCCATTTCAATTTATTTCCTTGTAGCATAGGAACCCTTATGGAATATAGTAATCTAAAAAAATTTGTAACCAGAAATCCCGATTAAAGAGGATGTTCCATTATTCAAAACCGTGGGAGAATAATTGCATATCCGCCACTGAAGCCTTGTATTAGCTGCAATGTGATAAAGGGCTGGAAAGGCTCTATTCAATGCAACATCACCACACCACACATCCTTGCAAAATCTAACTCTAGTGCCCTCTTCGACCACAAAGTGAATGTGATTTTCAAATGATAATTCCATAACTTTAGATCATATTTTCAAACGTGATTTTCCAACATCACAACTCTATAGTTCAAATTGATGATCTCCATCCACAAAGCCACCCATTCCAAGTAATATCTCCATAACTATTTCCCCAATAAAACTTTAATGAATATTCTAAAGTTGCAAACACCCAAACTCCCCCATATAAAATTTGGGAACAAACTATTTTCCAATTAACCAAATTGAACTTTTTCTCCTTTCCCACTCCCCCCCATAAGAAGACCTTGAAAAGCTTCTCCATCCTACACGCCACCATTGCAGGCAAAGAAAATAAAGATAGAAAGTATGTGAGTAGGTTAACGTGCTCTTCATAAGGGTGAGTCACCCCTTTGTGATAAGTACACTCATTTCCACCCACCCAGTCTTTTCTTTATCTTCTCCACCACCCTATCCTACATGGTTCTAGCCTTAAACGTTGCTTCTAATGGAAGACCCAAATACTTCATTGGCAAAGAAGAAACCGTATAGTCTAGGAGGCTTGTTAACCTGGAAATATGAGGAACCTTTCCCACCGCCACTAACTCGGACTTACCAAGATTCACCTTGAGCTTGACACTGCTTCAAAACAAAGTAAAATTGGTCATAAGGTTTGGATCTAGCTCTCCTCCACTTCACAAAAGAGTAGGGTATCATCTGCAAATAGGAGGTGTGAGACACTAGCACCATTACCTACCTGGAAGCCAGAGAAGAAACGGCGACCAATTGCAGCCTTCACCATCCGACTCATTGCCTCCATAACTATAACAAACAAAAGAGGAGAAAGAGGATCTCATTGCTGCAAACCCCTGAAGCTCTAAAAAAAAACCAGCTAGTGTGCCGTTAACTAGAATCGAGAATCGAACAGTAGAAATACAATTTCGCATCCAAGAAATCCACCCATCCCCAAAACCACACCTCCGAAGCAATTACAATAGAAATTCCCAATTCACATGGTCATAGGCCTTTTTCATGTCTAGCTTGCAAAGTATACCAGATCCACACTCCTGCAATTTAGGATCTATACATTCATTTGCAATAAGAACATAATCAAGTATTTGTCTTCCTTATATGAAAGCGTTCTAAGGCTCGGAGATAATTTGTTCCAAAACAGAACTTAACCGATTAGCGAGTGTATCTTTGAAATGATCTTGTAGACATTACTAACCAAGCTTATAAGACAAAACTCCTCAATAACTGAAATCTCATATTTCTTGGGAGCAATGAAAGTCGTATTACGAGATTTCTCAAACTTTTGAAATGAGTAAAACTCACTAAAAACCTCCATGACTTCACCTTTTATAATATCCCAACAAGTTTGGAAGAAACTCATCGAGAAACTGTTCGGCCCCGGCTCTTTGCCATAACTGAAATTGTGGTGTCCACGACTCTATGGGATTTAGATGGATTCGCGACACCGGGATGAAGATCACTCTAGTCAATCACCCCATCATTTAGTGCTCCAAGAGAGTCTGTGCAACATGCATGAAGTGTACAATTAAAATATTTATAGCGGAAAATAAAAGGTCATTCATTCTAGTACCAAAAATTTAAAATTTATAACTTAAACTGAAAATAATTCTCCAAGATATTATATACAGTCATCCAAAAGAAAAGCGGTAAAAGATAGATAACAACATCCGGGATCATAATCTCATTCTCAGCCATCATAACAGACTATTACTCCGGCGGGAGCCTGCCCCTCAAGCTCAAGGGGCAAGCTCATTTTCGTCCTCTGCATCAAAACGGAACCGTAAGTGGACACGATACACCACATGAGATGTGAATCTCAGTAAATAACAATCAATCACACAGAATAAACAATCACAAGCAGTAATATGCACAAATGTTTTCAACCAAGCAATTAGACCCACACTCAAAGTGTCATTTTCTAGAAAGGAACTCCACACAAACCAAACCGTTCTTTCCCATAAAGGAACACGTCCGTCCAAAAATGCAAGCCATCCTTTCCCAGAAAGGAAGCGCATCTAGCCGTATACGCCATCCTCCTTTCCCAGAAAGGAGCACCTTAATAAACTATCCTTTTCCAAAAAGGAACGCATCAATAATTCCTGTAAAAAACTTAGTTCTAGCTCACAATATAATTTCGTATTTTTAACACATGTATACCGTGGTTTTTCTTAGGGACCATCTATATATCCTGGCTCTTTTCGCTACACCACGGGTAACGATTATGCATGTGACTTCATAACGGACGATGTCCAACTCTGCGCCCAGTGCGTACCATGATCAGACATGTCTTAGCTGTTGCCAGCAAAGGATCCACAGAGTCGGCACGAGAGTGTTACCATCTCGTCCGATCCCGTTATCACCCAACGACAATCCAGGGGATGTCACATCAGTTTATTCTGCTCCCGAGTGACCAGTGGAGCTCCATCGAGATAATGCCTCATATCGGCTTAGGGTTGTAATACACATACGCACTTACAAACTACGACCAGACCAACAACACTCGAGATAATACACTTCACAACACCGTTGAAATAATCACAATCAATAAGAATTAGCATATGCATGATAAGCAGGTATTAAATGGCATGGCAATTGTACACAACGAGATTCCAACACATCAATTTAGGTTACGTTTGGATGTCAAGAGTGTTTGAGAGTGTTTGAGAATATTTGTGAATAATAGTAAAAAATAAGTAAAAAGTAATAACAAAATATTGAATAGTAATGAAAAAATAATGAATACTAATAAAAGTAAGTGAAAAATAATAATAAAATAGTGAATAGTAGTAGAAAGTGTTTGAAAATATTTGAGATTTTTTTAAACCAAACCTAGCCTTAGAAATTCAACAATCAAATTCTACAAAATTCAATCACAGTCAAATCCACTACGGGGTGATCTCATCCTCCATTTAACGGCCTTGGGCTCAACCAGCCTACTCCCAAATTTTATTATTATTATTATTAAACAATTAACCAACACTTCAAACTACAAATAAAGGTTAGCACATAATAATAAATCAACTAACATTACAAATCACATTAGACTGTTACTTACTACATGTTTGGTAAAAATTCTAGAAGATCGATAAAATGCCGAAATACACACCTGCTAAATTGCGCCCATCGCACCAACGTAATTAAAACAACATTAATAATTATAATAATTAATAATTATTATTAACAAAATAATTAAAACACTTAAATGAAAATTTAATAAAATGGATAACTAAACCAAAAACTTGGGTTAAGCGGTTCACTGAGGGTATGACAAAGCGGTGAAATTGGTGACCAAAAAGAGAGTAAACAATAACAAAAAGGGACACCAAAAATCGGACTTGAATGGGGTTTGAAGAAGAGAAACTTGAGAGTTATGTGCGAGAAAAGGACTTGGTTTGGGATGATTTTCGAAGGGAAAAACGCAGCCTATTTATAGCCTGAAAGTGAGACTCCGATCTCGAAATAGTGCGGAAATGGTCACTGCGTGGCACTCTAAAACTTAGCTAGAACGAAGATACGCTGCCATGACCAGAGATTCGGTTTTAGCAAGCCAAAATAGGGGAGAAAACCATAGTTCTAATACCCAGCTTCGTAGGAAAAGCATGGTTTTTCATGGCACATGAAGCACGGATCAGAGATGAAATCAGAGGGGAAATGTTCGGCAAGGTACTAGGCATCTAAAAGAGCAATGCGTGGTTGAAAGTAGGGATGATATCCGCCCAAGCGGAGGCGGGGGCGGGGCACCCCTACTTCCACCCCCCGCGGGCCCCCGCCTAGGTGGGGGCCAGGAATTCAATCCCGCACCCCGCCCCCACCTACACGGGGGTGGGGTACCTCGTCCCATAGTGGGGTAGCAGGGGTGGGGGTCCATCCGCCTGTCCCCGTCCCCGCCCCCGCCCTTGCCCCTATAGGGCCTTGGCCCATTTCGCAATTTTGGACATTTTCAGCTCATAATAAGTTTTCAAGCCATTTTTAGCCTAAAACATCATCAAACCTGATTTAAACACACAATTATATGTATTAAAAAATATTCGGTATTCCATTACTAAAGTCTAAAATCACTTTAAAAATCATTAAAATAATAAAATTTAAAATAAAAACTAAGTTATTACAAATTTACAATAATACAAATTAATTTTACAAAATTATAAATTGTGATATTAACTATTAACATTACAATTTACAAATACTACAAGGAATCTAAATTTGTAAACTAACAAAATCTTTTTACATAACATTGGTGATGTATTAATATATATAATTATATATTTATATATATATAATAAGGAAAGGCGGGGGCGGGGGCGGGGGCGGGGTAAAAGCGGGGTGGAGGGAACCCTATACTGCCCCTCTGGGGGCCTTATTGTAGAAAGCAGGGGGACCCCGCACCCACTGCCCACCCCTAGTTGAAAGAAGTGGGAGAAAAGCTGCAAAATCCAAGCTTGAGGTTCACGGGTCTGCAGTGCTGAAAACAAGGGAGGAAGAAATAAGAAGAAAGAAGGAAGAAGGAGCAGCGTGTGAGAAGAAGAAGAAGGCTGGTTTCATTTAATCCACTGAGCAAAACAGCGCCCAAAAACTGATGACACTGATGACACTGATGAATACACACCCCCACAATCAAGCAAGATAAAAAAGTGATCAGAGCGGACTTGAGCCAGTCGCTTCTGACATAGCTCAAAATAATGGGCTTCGTATGAAGGAGAGACTAGAAATCTATCCAGCTTCGACTAGACCTGTCCATTTGGCCAAGTGAACGGGGTAACAAGAGGGATATTCATAAGATTGAGCTCAAAAGTGAACTTGGAGAATTCTTTCGTGGCCACAGAATTCTGATAATTCCTTGAGCGCTTGCTAGGAAAACGACTGATGTTAAAATCTCTCTCCATACACCAAGGCACATCCCAGATGGAGTGCACATCGGCCAGCTCCTCCCATAAACCTCTCCTGTTCCTATCATCATTTGGCCCATATATGCCTACAAAAGCCTAGTCCCATTACCTCAATTACCCTTTTATCCCACATTAGTAACATTCCACCCGAGGCACCCACCGTGGCCAAATAAGACTAGTCCACATACGAACAACTTCATAAACTCCGAACAGTTCTTCTATCGATAACCCGCAACTTCGTTTCCTGCAACACACCATATCGACCTTCTACATTCGCAACAATGATTTTATACGAAAGTGTTTATTGCGATCATTGAGCGCCTGCACAAAAGAGAACCCCTCCCTTTTGATCTCTCCCTTCCACCACTCCTCTTCTTCCCATCATAATCAATAGAACATGTAAGTCTTTTTAGTTCTCTATTTGGCTTTATGATTTGACTTCAAGCACCCATCTTCCATAGCAACAAGGGGGTGACTTCGTGAATCTCAGTCTCTACCTATCGAGGTGACTTCGCTGGCCCACCAAGATTCACCTAGGGACAGCGACTCGTTCTGTGTCAGAGGTTGGTTCGACCGAACACATCAGGGCGGCGTGGGAGGGAGCCTCCTGAGTAGTCTGGACTGAGATATCGGGTATCGCCCGAGATCTTTCCTTCCAAACCCGTATGGGGGCCTAAACCTTGAACCGCCCCATTTTGTTTTGGCATATCAGTTGACACAACCCGCATTGGGCCTTTTCCTTGGTCCAGTCCAAGCACATTAGAAGTCCCAGCCTTATCTAGCACTTTATCCTTGTCTAAAGAAGCAGGCCTAGCCCACAAGATACTACACTTACCCTTAAAGCAGCATTTCAACCAAGACACCTTTTCAGATAAGGCCCCCAACTGTTCCTCCATCTCGATTAGAGCCTGGAATGAAGTTCTCTCATTTAGCCCCAACGAGTTTCTGTCATCCCTTTCTTCGCTCTGAACCTTCCCCAAAACGGAAGTGTTTCCTGCTTTACGCAAGCATGGCTTCTCTGCCCCCTGTCCCTTTGAAGCTCTTTTGTCCTTCAAAACAGAGGTAGAAGATGAAATTTCCATCAAGGTTTCGATGAAATAATTCCAACCTTTCCCCTGTCAGGACGTGTGGAACCACATTAAGCCCTCTTCTCTATGCATGGCCGAACTCCGCCAAAGAAAAATATCTATCATGGGAGTTATGGCGCCTCTGCAGCACCAGTACATGGCTCCCACTTCTTTGAGTTCTTATAAATTGGGATGAACCCACATGTAGTGCACAATCCTTTATAACAGAAGCCAACCAACCCAAAGCCTTTTGGTCGATGAAGATATACTTAATCACACGGATACTATTTTCCATTATTCTCCACCACCTTTCATCTTCCTTGCTGAACACAACTTTTGTGATCAATGAGTATATTTCTGGTCGACCCCATCACAGCCACAAAGTACAGAACTAAGAAGAAACAGGAAACTAGCTAACATTAACGAGCTTCCAAAAATGTAGAATCACCATCGTTATGGTTTTTCGCAAGTGTACGGAGAGAAAAAGTGTTTAGGAGAGAGAGTGTTATTTACTACTAGTCCCCGATTGAATCTATATTTAACATGCTTCATACTGGGAAGTTGTGCTTACTGTCAATGTCATCTTAGGTTCTTCTCTACAGCTTTATTTTTCCAGTATTCTAATAACAGATGAGACATCATTCACAATTTTAATGAGTTTTGTACTGATACATTGAAACCACATCGTATTAAATAGGTAGCAGGCCTGTGCTTGATACTGATGAGGAGAAAGCAATTGTCCTTTACAAAGTGAGTCAGCTTTTGAGCACCCTGTAGTTCAATCAGCATTTGACCAATTTTTTTAAATTGTGTTTCTTTTGGTACCCAGCAGCCTGCAGTAAATCCACCTGAAGCAAATGGAACCACCACACAGGAGGGAAATTCCAAGTATATTTTCTTACTTGTTTGTCCTGTGATCACTTAGAACCCTTTCACCATTCCTGCTATGAGTGTCAGGATTATCAGAGGGATTGCTTATTTAGGGTTGTATATGGGTTCCTCTAATCGTTTCAAACTTCATATCATTTGATGACATTTTACTTCTTTTAGTTTCTTGCAAGCTCTGTATGTGTTGAAATCATAGACATCATAATGCGTGTAAATGTGATCATATTTACTATTAGAAGCTGAAGTAAAGTTGAATTACATCCTTTATCAACGAAATTCCATTTCTTCAAATGTATGTTGTTTATTTTCACACTGATTCCTAACAGTGCGATGAGATACTTAGAAAATTCTGCATAAGTATGCCATGGACTCCCATTCATCCATTATCGTCAATATGTCCAATATCAAGATCTCAATGTGTCTTTTTTTTTCCTGCAGTGATGCCATTTTTGTGACCATTAATCTCATGTTTGTTGGGTTTGTATCAGAGTCCAACTTTTGAAAGTTCTGGAGACACGCAAAACTGTGCTACAGAAAGAGCAAGGCATGGCCTTTGCACGTGCTGTAGCTGCTGGTTTCGACATTGATCGCATGTCACCATTGCTATCATTTGCTGAATGCTTTGGAGCCTCACGTTTAATGTAAGCAGCTTGCCTTTTAGAAACCATTTGTTGGGGTAGAGATTTGATATTATTTATATCTTGCATTCTTTTTATTTTTTTTTTGTCCTAATGGTGTCAGTTAACTACTGTAACAGGGATGCATGTACAAAATTTATGGAGTTATGGAGAAGAAAGCATGAAACTGGTCAGTGGGTTGAAATTGCAGCTGCTGAAGCAATGTCTAACCAATCAGACTTCCCTGCCATGAGTACATCAGGCATTATGCTTGCAAACGTAGGCAACAAGCAGAAAGAATATGAGTTGGTTTTAGAAAATAATGGGAAAGCAAGTAGTGCCACAAGTGCAGGTATATGCTCATGGAATGAGAGCTACCCTTTATGGATGTAGAATTTCATTATCATTACCATTATGATGAATCCCCATTTTTAATGTTATCTTGATGAATGTGTTTACATGATGTTCAACTTGCAATTACAAAAAAGATCCATTCAATCTTTTGTTCCATGGACTTTAATATATGTACTCATATTCTTGTTTGGAAGTTAGAGAGTTTCACGTAACATTCACATGGAGTAGGTGAATGGCACTATTTATCCTTTGTCTCACTTAGTAAATGTTATGATCCTGTCGCGATGCGGTGTCGTTTGCTGGAGAGTGACTGCGTTTCAACTTATGGCACAATGGAGCATGGACCTAAAGACATCCTTATACGAAGTCTTTTTAGTGCTTGTGATGTTCTTTACCTTTTTAGTGGTCTGTGATGTTTTGTTTAATTTCATAGAGGTGATCATGCTTATCAATATTAGAAGTTGTTAGTATGTTACAGAGAGGGGATATATTCAAAAGGAAGGAGTGGGAGAGGATTATCTTGAATCTGAAATCATCTGAAAGTTATTGTAATTGAAACCGTTGTTTGGGAGGAAGAGCACCCTCGAGGTTGCTCGGTGTGACCAACGCTTTACCCAGTTTTTTGATTTTCATTACATTCATCTTCTTTCTCTTGTTCATTTATGGAATCCTAACAGTAAATGAAGCAGTGAACCCACTTCTGGGCTGATGGCTTGGTGGCATAGTGAAAGATTGATGGGGAACTATATACTCTCTGGTGCAATCCCAAAAATGTCAAAAAAAGAAAAAGAAAAAGAAAGAAAAAGAAAAAGAAAGAATAAGAAAAACAAGAATCAAGACTGACACTTGTATTGGTGTTAAATTCAATTGATGATATTGACATAGTACCTCTAGACGAATGAACTATGCTACGAATTTTAGTTCCTGAAAGATGCTGACTGATTGCGTGGATTTCTTTTGATAATTTCCTCTATCCTAGATGTGGATTTCTGTGCACTACTTTATTTATAATTTTCAGCAAAACTTTCTATTTCTTTCCTAGATGACAAGTCTCCTGTGGATCAACAAACACCATTAGGTCATCAAGAATATTTTCAAGGACAGTTTCCACATCACATGTTCCCTCCCTGGCCTGTTCATTCTCCTCCTGGTGCTCCTCCTGTCTATCAAGCATACCCCATGCAAGGCATGCCATACTATCAGAATTATCCAGTAAACAGTCCATTTTTTCAGCCACCATATCCATCAATGCCGGAACATGCTGATTCAAGAATGGGACACAGAAGGCATTCTATGGATAGTAGGAATGGCAACACTGAATTAGAAACTTGGCAGACAGATGCTTCAAAAACTAGATCGCAGGATGGAGCTTTACAAACTCAAGACTCACAAAACAAGGCTAGTCGATCAGGTAAAAAGAAATCAGGCATGGTTGTCATTCGGAACATCAATTACATTGCTTCAAAGAGGCAGAACTCTTCTGATGGTGAATCACATTCAGCTTCTGACTCTGAAACTGATGAAGAAGGTGGAGATTTAGCGGCCAGTACTCTTGAATCAAAGCAAATGGACTCTCAGAGATCTTCCAGGAGAAAAGGTAGCCATACAAAATCCATGAATAAATTGAAGTCATCTGACGAGGAAGAACTAGTTCATGTTAAGGATGTAGATGGTGGACACTGGCAAGCATTTCAAAGCTATTTACTGAGAGATGAGGATGAGGATAGACGTGCAGTGGACCAAGGAATGTTTTCGATGGAAAAGGAAGCTCAAGTGAAAAGGCGACAAAATACTTTAAGTGATGATCCTTTAGTTTTTAGTGGGCAAGAAAAGGGCGAGAGGCAAGAAGATAGCATGATAGATATGCATAAAATTAGTGGAAACGTGACCTACAAGCCCCGGGCCTCAAATGATGAACTGTTGACTTCTAGAAGAGATGGTCGATCTGGCGATGGTAGAGGGTCTATGGATGTACAGTCTGAAGAAATAGATGGAAAACGAGGTGGCTATAGGAGAACTGGCAATGATGATTTTTTGATACATGGGCGAGAAAGCCAGTCAGGTTGTACCAATTCTTCCTCAGATCCACTTGTAAATGGATTTGATCGTGTAACCAATAACTTGGATAGGATATCATCACATGAAATGGATGATGATTCTTACATTGTTGCACTAAGGGAAAATTCACTGGATCAAATTGGAAACAATGAAAGAACTGCTATTGACATAGATTCTGAATTCCAATCTGCATCTCAGTTGTCAGAAAATTTGTCTAATAGAGTTGGAAGCCAAGTCAATTATGAGCCAGATGAATTGAGTTTGATACCTGAACGTGGTAGAGAAAGGGAGTCAATTGGTTATGACCCTGCTTTAGATTATGAAATGCAGGTTCGTGCTGAAGTCAGTGCTCCAATAGATAACAAAAATATGGAGGTAGATATCAAGGACAGGAAATCAAGGCTTACACCTGATAATTTAGATAAAAAAAAGACTGCAGGGCCAATAAGGAAAGGGAAGCCTTCAAAGTTGAGTCCTTTGGATGAAGCACGAGCACGTGCAGAGAGATTAAGAGCCTACAAAGTTGATCTCCAGAAAATGAAGAGAGAGAAGGTTTTTTTTTTCATCATTTGTACTTTTCTTTGGGGTAGAAGCTTTTTTTTTTTTTGTTTTTTTGGGGTTGGGGGGGGGGGGGGGGGGGGCTTATCTTCACACAAAAACTACATTCAGTGGTCTTGGCCACTACCCATCTATTCAGTTTTGTTTACTTGGGAGATGACTTCTTCCTTCTTTTAGTAGCTTACCTAGCTGGCTTATTGAACAGATGTTCTTATTTTTCTGTTTTCTGTTTTCAGGAAGAAGAAGAGATGAAACGATTAGAAGCTTTAAAAATAGAGAGACAGAAAAGAATTGCTGCTAGAGGGGGTTCCATCCCAGCTATGTCACCACTTATGTCACATCAAACCAAGAAACAATTGCCAACAAAAGTTTCCCCAAGCTCTCACAAAGGATCAAAGTTCAGTGATTCAGAGCCAGGATCATCTTCGCTAAATAGCTCCTCCATCAGAACTGCTCCTGTGGGATCCAGTGATTCTCAAGAAGCCTTTAAACCTCGCAGATCAAGTGCTGCAACTCTCTCAGATGGAAATAGGTTAAGCCACTCAGTCTCTTCGTTGCCTGAACCAAAGAAAGAGAATGGTGGTGTTATAGCTGATTCTAAGGCATCAGTGGCACGGATTAGAAGATTATCAGAGCCTAAAATGGTAAGCAGCCATCATTTTTCTTCAATGAAGTCACGAAGTGCTGAACTAGTATCAAAGACGAAGATATCTGATGCGCCTGAAAATAAGAAAGCGTCTGCTACTATGAACCATGATAGAAGCAAAGCTTCAACCCTTCCAGAACTGAACATGAGGACAGCCAAAGGACCTGATGGTTCTCGGAGCAAATCAGCAGCAAAAGAGATGACACAGAAGGTTAGTGGCATTAAGTCTTCTTTAACTTCTGAAAGTGCTGAATTGAAAAGGAAGCATGAAAATACTGCACATCACAGTGATGGGGACGACAACCCGGTCATTGAAAAGAATGTTCTTATACTAGAATGTGAGAAGCCCTCCATTTCCACAGTTGAAGCAATGGAAGGTAATTTGAAGGCACAAAAGGGACAGCATGATAACTTTGGGACAGGGACGAAAGTTGAGGTGGTGTCAGATTATGATGTTATACATTCTCCGGCTTCACCACTTAAGATGGATAGAACTGATGGGGAATCATCGGAACACCAATCACATGAGCAGCACACTTCTTTTGAGGTATGGCTGGTCAGAATTAAAAAGGGCCTTGATCATGGGTTAGCTATTTTTGTTTTCACTCATTGGAGAAAAAAAAAAAAACTTTTTTTGGGTCCTTGGAACTGGGATGAACATAACATGCACATAACGCCTTTAACAAGTAAGATCAGTTATGTATATTCTCTTGATTGTTGCACTATTTGCCAGAGGAGACAACATATTATGCTGTGTATGATATGTATGTATGAATATTATGACCAGTGGTTAGCTATTACTAGCATAGCTTGGTGAAAATTGTGTTATTGTTAACTTTTAATAAGCATATTGCCTTATAATTGATTATCTGTCCTTGTAATAATCACCAGTCTCGGTCCCAAATTTTCTCTCTGATGTATTCTTTTAAACCATAATTTTCTTTCTTTCTTTCACATTGGCATGAATGATAGTTATAATATCTGAGTTGGATGACAAATATCTCAGCTACCCTACTTTGGCATAGATGAGATTTTGTCTTTATGGTCTGATATACATTTTTTTTGTTCTTGCTTGAGGCTAGGTCACGACAGTTAATGCGGACAAAGAACCTCCAAAGATTTTAAGTATTGGTATGGCTGAAAAACCATATCAAGCCCCCTTTGCTCGTGTTTCTTCTCTGGAAGATCCATGTACTGGGAATTCAGAATATGGCAGAGCTCCTCCTACAAGTTCAGAGATAGTGACTACAGGCACAGAGACAGTTAAAGCACTTGTATCTGATTCTAGAAACTTGAGACTGGAAAAGATTCCAGAGTCATTAGAGAAGCCTCAAGTAAAGGACTCACCAAAAGGGTTCAGACGGCTGTTGAAATTTGGGAAAAAAAATCACAGCTCAGCTACAGGGGAGCATAACATCAAATCAGATAATGCCAGCGCCAATGGTTCTGAGGTAGATGATTCTAGGATGAACTTTGTTCCCTCAAGTGAAGGTAACACGCTTGCACTCTTCCCTCTCTTGCACTTTGTTGAACAATTTCAAAATGCATTACTGACTATGGCTAACAAATCATGGTGACTTGTAAGTTTCAAAACAATGACAAAGCATTATTGACAGACTTTGGAGTCTACTGACTATGACTAACAAATCATGGTGACTTGTAAGTTTCAAAACAATGACAAGTTTCTCTGAATCCAAGTTGTATAGATGATTCTCTCATGAAAAGAATTTTACACCTATCGACACTGGTAATTCTCAGAAGTAATTGGTAATTTGGGGGACCTTGGTTAGGTTTTTTTGTATAGGCATGGTGTTTATAATGATTTTCCTTTGATAATTCAAACTTGTACTCTTGCTTGCATCACAGCGCAAAGAAAGTGTCGAGATTTTCTTTTTCTTTTCTAGATAGAAAAAGTTCAATTATTTAAAGTTTTTTCTATGTTGAATTTGTTAATTTTATAGATTTTATTATTATTATTATTATTATTATTATCATGCATCTTTTGAATTGCTAAAAGTTCTCAATTCCTACATTGAGAGCACTCTATTGTTCATTAGGAATTACTCAGAATCTGTAACTCATGCCAGTAGAATGAATGATTTGTTCAGATTATGAAAGTGGGCAAATGACTAGTTAATTTCCAACTTAAAATGTTTGAGGATCAAGTCTTATGTTAACAATGGTCTCAAATGGGAGATCTAATCATAAGATTGTGTTTTACTACACAAGTTGACTGTCATTTATTAACTGCAATTTAATCATCAGTTCATACATTGAAGAATTTGATCTCTCAAGATGAAACTCCCACAGCTGGATCAACTTCGCAAAAGAGTAGGTGTTCCATGCATGAAACTTACTTACCAAACTCCATTTCCCTCTTTGTTTCTCTCAGTTTTTAACTGCTGTCTGGATATGAGGCTGAGGATTTTATTTTTCTGCCTACAGCTTCTCGCTCTTTCTCCTTGTTATCGCCCTTCCGGGGCAAGACTAGTGAAAAGAAACTGACAACATGAAAATGAGGATGATGCTTTTGAAGGTGAGGAGGGACCTGCTTGTTTCTTATGCAATATTTTTGGTTGTGAGTTTTTGTAAGTATCATTGTAGTAGTTTGAATAAACATAATTATTTGTTGCATTGTCATCAAAATGGTCCTTGTTCATCAGTTTCACGTTCCAGTACTTGAATGGATTTTACTGTAAACTTTACTAAAAAGGATTAAAAACTGACGTAGCAAATGAGTTATTAATCTGCATGTATCACACAGACCTACCATCTGTGAATATATGCAACATTGGATGACACGAGCTAGGTTTGGCACCACTGAATATACATTACTCTTTTTTCCATACCTAGCCATGCACTCAATGAATTGCCGATTACTCTTCAACTTTCCACGAAGATACATTGGTTGAAATTTGTAAGTGCAATATGAACCTTGAGTTCACTTGAATGGGACAGCAAATGCTCGTTATTACATGTTAGCACTTGATGAAGAATGGCTAATTAGTACAATATTAGATACCATCCATGTAATGATGAAGAGTCAAACCTAAATCCTTAGCCAGTTCAATAATTTATTTCCAATTTCACTATGTCACAACAAATGAATAATGTCTTTCTGTAGAAGAGGCTTGTGGGCGAAAGGACCCTTGATATCATGCATGACCTTGTTGCAGATAATGTTTATGGGGCTCACATGTGGGCATCAAATCAGGTTTTCGGAATCCGCGGACTGAGCAATCAGCTTGTAATATTGTGTAAATCTCAATTTTTGAGTTTGTTTCACAAAGGACAGGTATTTGGTTCTTAATGGATTGGGGGCGGTGTGCTCATGGTTGGATGTAATATTTTCTTGAAAAATTCGGGAGTTTCTTAGAGATCATCAATATTTGCAGTAACCAATGGATGTTTCTTTTCCTACTTGTAAAAAGGGATATTCTATTGTGCTTTACCCATCGTATGTACTGCACGTAATTATTTCCTTCTTTTCACTCTATTGTTTATCAGTTATTCTATAAAGCACAAAAGCATATGCCCTTTAATTCATACTACACAAACAATTTCTAGCTTGTCTGTAAAACAAGATGCACTGAAATTATTCACCGTAAAAGACTTTTCTGATTTCTGTTGAGGAAAGAAAATTGAAACTTGTTAGTCAAAGCGAATGACTAAGCAAGAGATGTTGCTTTTGCTCATTCTAGTTAAAGCCTCCTTTGCCAAGCACTCTGCGGCTTCTTGTGCATCTTCTATATGCCCGATGAGATTCACAGCCTCTTGGTTCTTCATGACCTGCATGTATAAACAACACAATCCTACACTTTGAGTTTCTATGATTTTTTATTTTTTTTGTAATTTCTGAAATAGTCAATATGTTAAATGCATAGTACCTCCCATATGCCAGTGCTTGCTAAGATGACAAACTCAGTACTGGAATCAATTCTTTCTGAGCCAACAAGAAGTTCAGAGCTGCCTTTGGATTGCTTCCTTGCTTTGCCCAGATTGAATCCGAATATCCGTACTTCATGCACAAATGTTTAAGTGTTAGTCATATGGTACATCAAAGGTGATAAAATGTTGTGTGACCCTTTTACACAACATTTTTTCATCAGAATCTTTAAAGTTTGAAAGATGATATCTTTAAAATTCTTAACTTTAAAGATGTTGAAATGGCAAATCACAATCAGTTAATTTGAAAATAATGACCAGTGCTTGAGAAATTCACAATATAAATTGTTCCTTTTATCAAATTTATAATTATATATACGGTATCCGGTCCAGAATCCGAGTAAACAGTCTTAGATGAAAAGAAACCAATTTGTTTTTTGCTTGAGAACACTCTGTTGTACCAATTAGAAAATTGCCTACCCAATTTGAGTCTCCGAGACCAATGTCTTCTGGATGAATGCCGGCCTTTGTTGCTTATCTGATGAGCCACACCATCTCTGCAGACAACAGCTCTATAGTCTCCCATGAAAGCTGTTACAAGCTTTTCTGCATTGGTCACCAACACAGATACTGAACCCGCTCTCCCTAATGTCTCATCTGCTTTCTGTATCTCCCTGATCTTTGCTCTTGCACTAAGGTATGCCTTTCTCATTGTCTCTTTGCTCTTTCTCCTTATCTGTGATTGCTTAAAACATGGCACAATATAGCATCATAAAGATAGAGGGGAACATAGAAAAGGGGAAGGAAACACAGTACTAGAGCTTGTGATTTGAAAATCTGGGCTAGAATAACATTTCATGAATAAATTTTTTTATTGGCAACGAGTGTACAAAATAGTGTCCCAACTAATCTCGGGAGTATACAGGCTTCGATAAGGAGTTTTTCGCAAGTTCATCTTGAGTAATTCAAGGAAAAAATCTTCTAGTATGATAACTTCTATAAATTATTTGCACCAAAGGAGATTTGAATTTTAGACCTAGGGGAGCATATTAAGGGTGTCAAATTATGTTAACGGGTTATGTTCGTGTCATGTCAAGGCATATATATTATACTATATGGATCAATCTTAACCCGACTTGTTAAGTTTTTCGTGTTAAAATCTCAAATCTTAAAATGACTCATTAACATAACATGTTGTGTCAACTCGTTTTGACCCATTAGTGAATATTACAAAATAAGTTAACACAACACAATACGATCCATTTCAACCTGTTTACATAAATTGATTGAATATGTATGAAATTAATCTGTTTGACCTGATTAAATTTAGTATAATTTTATATAAATGTTAGAATCATAATATCTATAAAAATCATAAAACTAACTATAAGTCAAAAATTACAATTTAAATAATAAAAATATCAAAATAAAAATACTAACATTTTACTTTTAGATATACGAGTGTAATTTTAACTTTAACTTTCTTAATATGTCATAACGGTTTATAATGGGTCAAAACGGATTGACCCGTTATTAAACCATAAGTAATCATCTCTTAATAGTTCAATTCGTTCTGACTCCAAATTCATTAAAATTAAATTATAACTCATTATAATTGTGTTATGTTTGTATTGGATTAACGAATTATGTAACATATTGCATACTCCTAGAGCATACTCTTAAGATGAATGCCTTTACCACGAGGCGCCTGTTAAAGTATGCACTGACTTAGTCAATAATCAGTTGCAAAAATCAGGTGATCAGTTACAAGAATCAAGACAATTCAACAAATCTGAACCACCTGAACCATTTGCATATTATTCTCATTCTGTTAAACCATAATATTGTATTCCTTAAAATTCTCCAGTTTGTTGTATGCAATCCTCTATATATTACAATTGAATACAAAGTGAAAAGTAAGTGAATCAGTTCATAATATCTCCTCTCTGTTTTACTTCATCCTTTTATAATTCTTACATGGTATCAGCTGGTAAAAAGGCAAACGCCTGATCCTTCTAATACGCTTCCGCTTTCCCCAACCTACTTCTTCAACAATGGCCTCAGAGTCTACTCCCTCCAATGACCATACCCCTCTTCCCCACCCTACTGTTCAGGCCAATTCCCAACCTGTTTCTCAAAAATTGGTCGGCCCCAACTACCTGCCTTGGAGTGTCCAATTCATGGTTTTCCTCAAGAGTCATGATCTTGCTGATCTTGTAGATGGAGCTGTCTCTCCTCCACCACAAACTCTTTCTGCTGGAACACCTAATCCAGCCTACACAGTGTGGTCAAAGAAAGACACCTGTGTCTTGAGCTGGCTGTTTGCTTCTATTACAGAGAAGCTAGTCTCTACTGTTTATGGTATGAAAACTTCTCGACAAGTGTGGGATGCTCTTCACACTCAGTTTTCATCAACTTCAAGGTCTAGGATTGCTCTGTTAAAGAGACAACTTCAGACCATTACTCAAGGCCATCGGTCTTGTAGTGATTTTATGGAGGAAGCAAAGGGCTTGGTTGATCAATTAGCAGCTGCAGGAAAAGCTACTGATGATCAGGATCTCATTAGCTTTTTATTGGGAGGACTTCGACCAACCTTCAACCCTTTTATCACTTCTTTCAATTTTGCAAGCCGTGATAAAGACCTCTCTTTCGATGACTTCCAAGTTGAGCTCTTGAGTTTTGAAACTCTCATTGACGCCCAAGCCAACCTTACCACTGATCAGCACTATGCTTTTGCAGCACGCCAAAAAAGGGAAAGCATCAAACTTTCCTAGGAAGCCAAAGTTGCAAACGCCTTTAAGATCATCACTGCAACAGTTCTCATATAATCAAAATAAAGGCAGTCCTACCACTCGTTCTAATCAACCTACCAATGACAGGCCAACCTGTCAGATTTGTGGTAAGAGAGGCCATACTGCCCTTGACTGTTATCATCGGTTTGACTTCTCTTTTCAGGGACGGTTGCCACCTGTTGATCTTGCTGCCATGGCTGTTGAAACCAACAATTCTTATGACCAACATGTCTGGTATGCGGATAGTGGAGCAAACACTCATATCACTACCAATGCAGCAAATTTAACCAACCAAGAGTCCTACGAGGGTGCTGATACTGTCCAAGTTGGCAATGGCTCAGGTTTAGTTGTCAAACATACTGGAAATTCTACTCTAACCTTTGACAATGCCTCTTTTAACCTTAAAAATGTCCTTCATTGTCCCAATGCTTCTGCAAATCTCTTATCTATTAATCAATTGTGTTTAGACAATAATTGTTATTTTGTACTAACTGGTACTGATTTTTGTGTAAAGGACAACCAAACGGGTCGCATCTTGCTTCAAGGAAAGGTTGAAAATGGTCTTTATCCACTTGCTGGT
Source organism: Platycarya strobilacea (assembly GCA_036898215.1). Classification (NCBI taxonomy): domain Eukaryota; kingdom Viridiplantae; phylum Streptophyta; class Magnoliopsida; order Fagales; family Juglandaceae; genus Platycarya; species Platycarya strobilacea. The sequence goes on from CM072556.1 coordinate 12,618,958, forward strand.
CACAAGAGCTTCTCAAATAAATTATGTTGCCTCACTGCCAAGCTAGGAATAAAAACTTCGTTGGATCACTGGCACAATCGTCTGGGGCATCCTGCTAAGTCCACCTTAGATCATTTATGTCCTCACTTGTCTTTTTCTAGGCCTTTTAAACAGTTGAGATTTTGCAGCTCTTGTCAATTAGGAAAAGCTACCAAACTCCCATTTACTGATTCCACCCATCAATCTACAAAGCCTTTGCAGCTAGTTCACACTGATGTATGGGTCTCTCCAGTAAATTCTGTTGGTGGTTGTCGCTATTATGTTCTTTTTGTCGATGATTTTAGTAGATTCACATGGATGTATCCCATGAGATTTAAATTTGATGTATTTGTTATTTTCCAAGAATACAAAGCTCTTGTGGAAAATTTATTTTCTTCTAAAATTCAGCAACTACAATCAGATAATGGGGGAGAATATCTTTCCACCAATTTTAAATCTTTTTTAGCAAAACATGGGATACATCATAGATTAACTTGTCCTTATACTTCACAGCAAAATGGCATTGCTGAAAGAAAACATTGACATATACAAGAAACTGGTTTAACTTTATTAGCTACAGCACATCTACCAACTAAATACTGGACTGATGCCTTTCTTATAGCAGTCTTTCTCATAAATCGCCTGCCTACAAAAGTCCTCCACAATCTGTCTCCATACTTCATGCTCCATAAAAAGCTACCATCATACAGTTCCCTTAGGACCTTTGGATGTTCCTGCTATCCATACTTACGACCTTATGAAGATAACAAGTTATCCTTTCGAAGCAAACAATGCCTCTTCCTCGGGTATGCTAGTCAACAAAAGGGTTATAGATGTTTAGATTTGGACACCGGTAGGGTCTACATCTCGAGGCATGTAATATTTGATGAGGACTCCTTCCCAGCAAAAGATAACAACCAAATTTCATCAGAAAATGACAGCAAGATGTTGACAGGTTTGTTTCCCATATCTCCTGCACTTCCAGTACATTTAAATATCAATTCCACTTCTGGTTCAATTGCTTCTATTTCTACAAATATTATAGCCCCTGATTCTCCTCATGATCAAGAAAATAATCATGCTTTACCTTCCTCTCTTGACCACAATACCATCTTACCTGAAAATCCTTCAGCTTCCTCCCTAGGCACAACTTCATCTCTACATCAGCCAAGTCCAACTCTTCCATCTCCACAACTTGACAGAGTTATCATAACACGTTCTAAAACAGGAAATTCAAAACCTAAAGAATATCCTGGTTTTAAAATGTTTTATGCCACTCGTCATCCTTTCTATTATTTCACTAATGTTCTTATTGAATCTGAGCCAACTTGCTATACGCAAGCAGTAGCAAAACCTGAGTGGAGACAAGCTATGGGACGTGAATTTGATACTTTGATGGAGAACGGAACGTGGTCTCTCTGCCCACGACCAAATGGTAAACATGTTGTGAGGAATAAATGGGTATTCAAAATTAAACGACACCCTGATGGTAGCATTGAACGCTACAAAGCCAGACTTGTGGCAAAGGGCTTTGATCAAAAATCTGGAATCGACTACTTTGACACTTTCTCTCCAGTAGTTAAACCAACTACAGTCAGATTGATTTTATCACTTGCAGTAACATTCAGTTGGTAGATTCGACAATTAGACGTCTCAAATGCATTCGTACATGGCATCCTTGATGAAGAGGTTTATATGGAACAACCTCAAGGATTCATTGATGAGAGTCAACCTGATTTAGTGTGTCGTCTTCATAAATCTATCTACGGCCTCAAACAAGCTCCAAGAGCTTGGTTTCGAAGGCTATCTCAGCAATTATTAGAGCTTGGTTTTGAGGAATCCAAAGTTGATTATTCTTTGTTTACATTTTGTACTAACACATTAAAAATTTTTGTGTTGATCTACGTAGATGATATCATAGTCACTGGGTCCAGTCCTTCTGCCATTCATTCTTTCATTGACAGCTTAAAGGAAACTTTTCATCTCAGAGATATTGGACATCTAAGTTACTTCCTTGGTATTGAAGCACAAAGAAGCAGTGAGGGCCTTCATCTCAGACAGGCTAAGTATATCTTAGATTTACTTGACAGCACTAAAATGATTGGTGCTAAACCTTTGGCCTGTCCTTCAACTTCAGGAATGAAACTCTCTTCTGAAAATGGCACACTTTTATTGGATCCTACTGAATACAGGCGTATTGTGGGTGCATTGCAATACTGCACCATTACACATCCTGATATTTCCTATGCAGTAAATCAGCTATGTCAATTTATGCATAGTCCACGAGACTCTCATTGGATAGCAGCAAAAAGGGTCCTTCGCTATTTGAAAGGCACAGTTGACTATGGCCTATTTTATTCATCTTCTGCTGTCAACTTAAATGTTTTCTCAGACTCAGACTGGGCTGGAAATCCTGATGACAGGAGAAGCACTAGTGGATTCAGCATTTTTCAATGAAAGAATTAATATCATGGTGTGCCAAGAAACAAGCTGTCGTCTTGCGTTCAAGCACCGAGGCTGAATACCGAAGCATGGCTTTAGCAACAGCAGAGGCTTATTGGCTTAGAATGTTATTGAAGGAGTTACAGATTTCTCTTTCATCGCCTCCTATCATCTGGTGTGACAACATTGGAGCATTAGTCATAGCATCGAATCCCGTCTTCCATGCCCGAACCAAGCATGTGGAAATTGACTATCATTTTATTAGAGAAAATGTAGTAAATAAAGATATTGTTGTTAAATATATCTCTACTACAGATCAGATAGCAGATGTATTTACTAAAGGCCAGACTGTAGCTCGGTTTCACTTTCTGAGAACCAAACTCATGGTTATCCAACTACCCATCAGTTTGCAGGGGGGTGTTAAAGTATGCACTGACTTAGTCAATAATCAGTTGCAAAAATCAGGTGATCAGTTACAAGAATCAAGACAATTCAACAAATCTGAACCACCTGAACCATTTGCATATTATTCTCATTCTGTTAAACCATAATATTGTATTCCTTAAAATTCTCCAGTTTGTTGTATGCAATCCTCTATATATTACAATTGAATACAAAGTGAAAAGTAAGTGAATCAGTTCATAATATCTCCTCTCTGTTTTACTTCATCCTTTTATAATTCTTACAGCGCCAGCCGACAACCCCTATGCCAATTGGTTATCTTTTTAAAACGTAAAATGTGACTATTCCTGCGAAAGCCCTTTTGTGTTGCTTTTCAAACAACTCTCTATTCAAAACACCTTTTTGTAATCCTATCATCTGTAATTTGTTTCCATGAAAGTAGGCTTGAAGGAATAGAATTATGTAGTCTTTCTTACCTGTTTTAGGTTCTTGTCAAACAAATGGGATTGCATATACTTGGTAACTCCATCTCCAACTTGAGCATCAAAAACTCCAAAAAACCAAAGCTCAAGCTCTTCAATTTGCTCTCTCTGTACCACGACTGAGTCGAAGACTGGGTCGGAGTCGGCCTCATCCCAACCACATCTAAATGATTGATCCTCAACGACATAATAGCCATGTGATACTGGTATCATCCATGAAGGTCTCCTGGAAATCTCCAGCTCTCTTTTATTGCCCCATCCATTTCCTATCAGAAAGCGTTTCAGCCTGAATACCTACACATATCCGTAAATAAGTTAGCCAACGAAACAAGAACTCTTCATGATCACCATCTTCTCGAGGTTCAGTTTCTTTGAACTTTTACATTCATTCAAACTTTATGTGAACCTCTTCTCGTTGCATTTGGCATATGAACAAGTATGATCTCAACCAGGACTCAAAAAAATCTAAATCATTCTGAGTGATCATCAAGAACTCCAAGATAAAAAGGCTGATGAAATGGCATATTGTCTTAAAAAGGAAGACAGGAAAGAAAAAAGAGCAAAGTAGGATTTACCTTGAGCTTAAGGTGAAGATCCTTCAGTCCCATTACTGTCCCCAAAATCTGATATGGGAAAACCTTATACAATATATGGAACTTGGAGTAGATTCATTACGAGAAACGGTAATCTTTTCAAAATATAAAAGAAACGGGAGATGGAGGGAGGAGACCATGGAAACTTACTTGACACGATGAAGCAAGGTTTGCTGCTTTTTTGGTTAGCCCTTAATCTTTGACTTTTTTTTTTCTTTTTTTTCTCTTTTCTAGAACAAAAATAACTAACTATTGATTTATTTTCACAAACACTCTCATCTTATCTCATCTCATTATTACTATTTTTTTAAAATTCTCATATAAAATAAAATAAACAATTTAATTTTTTAAAATCCTAAAATAACTTTTTTAAATCCCAAAACAAAATTAATATTAAAAATATATATTATAACAATATTTATTCAATTTTTAACTTTTATCTCATCTTATTTATGAAAACAAACCAAACATTATTTTGTCGTGCAGATATACCCGATCTTCTCTCTCCAACAATTCAAGTTTTTCTCTCTCAAGATAAAAGCTCAATAAAAAAAAAATCATAGAAAATTGGGTAAAAATAACAGCAAAAAGAAAATCGTGGTAAAGATTCTTAGAGGGATTCAAAATTTCAATCCAAAAACAAAAGTCAAACAATGTTGGTTAATGAATATTGGGCCAATAAACTATATAGCCTGCAGAACCATAAAGGAAATTTTGGTGAGATAGATGAACAAAACTTAAACTAGAACTATAAAGTTGTCCATGGATGCATATTTACGTTACATGCCTGGAATTTAAGGCAGCAGGTGGACAGTAGAGGCAGAGGATGCCAACTTGGTTTTAGCCCATATCTTATTAATTTCTTGCGAATTAAGTTCTGTCAAGAGAGTTTAATGTTATATAAAGGGAACGAAATTTGAAAGCATTTTGCTTTCCATGGTATTTGCTACATCTTTCATTCACAATTTTTTTTTACCATTTACAAAAATATATGTGAAAAATGCCTCGGCAAAATGACCTCAAAAGGAAACATGAACTACCTATAATTTTCTTTGGCATCAATTCTATGAAAATTGAAAATATATATATATATATATATATATATATCAAGTGGACTTCACTAAGGCCTAGTTTGTTTTCACACATTCGCATCTCAATTCATTTCATTATTATTACTTTCTCAAATTTTTATACAAAATAAAATAAACAATTCAATTTTTTCAAATTTCAAAACAATTTTTTCAAATTTTAAAACAAAAGTAATATTAAAAAAATATTTAATTTAATTTTTAACTTTTATCTCATCTTATCTATGAAAACAAAAATTTAATTACTATTTTCAAATTTTGTGATAGGATTTCGATAAATCGGTATTTTGTTCATTTGAAATTCAAATTTATTGGGTAAAATGTAATTAAAAGAATTATAAAAAGTATATAAAACATGTGAATTGTGAAGCAACAAGTGTTAATTTTTGACTAAATTATGAACATTAAAATTGAAAAATAAGACCAAAAAATTTTAGGATATTAAGAAGTTTAGAATATCTTCAATCGAGATCAGTTTCAAATTTTGACTGAAGAATGTACAATGTGTACATCGGGGTCTACAGCACGTGTTAGTGAAGTTGATTAAACCTTAATTCTCGCAATTGGAATTAAGCATTTGTTGGCACACCTTTAGAAAGCAGAACTGCAAGACTCTTCTACCCCAACTTTTATTTTTCTTTGGCAGCTCTTCTAACGTGACCTTCAAATCACATGCAAGTTAAGCGTCCCTCTCGAAAACAAAACAAGAAATATAACTTTCCAATATCAAATGTGCTAGGCCTAGGAGTAATTGTTACTTGGTTTTGATTTTAATTGAGTTATTCTATTATTAAGTTAGTGTGTAGAGCATATCGTTCAAATTAATTAAATAATAAAATAATATGATTTGTAATATTCAAATTTTAAAATTTATATTTCAGATCAAATTATGTTACTATATACCTTTTTGCTCTACACACCGACTTGAAGACCTACCATGCATTAACAGGAAGGTTCATGGATTTCCTAAATGTAAATTAGGAATCACATATAATGGGGGTGGCGTTTAAATTATTCTATAAAACAACTAAAATGACTGGAGCATTCACACTCACCCTCACAAAATGATAAATGTGAATGCTTTCTATCAATGCTCATAAAACAAAGAATTTAAATACTTGCAAAACTAATGTCCTATAAGAGATAAACTACTTGCAAAATTGATGTTCTATAAGAGATAATCTTCCCACAAGAACATCCGCTATTCTCCTATCAACGGAGTCCGAGTCGAATGGCGGCCTATCACGTAGATCTACTTGAACCCAAAGGTAGACCGCACTGCGTAGGAAGAATAAAAAAAGGTCATTCACTCCGTTCTCTCTCTCTCTCTCTCTCAAGCCTTTGAGAAGGCAACCTACAGGGGGCATTCGATCAAAACCAACTCCTGATCTCGAATTCCTCGTCGACCGAAACCCAATCTCGATCTCGGATTCTTCGTCGACTGAAATCATTTTGGTCCAACTCCGTTATCCATGACTCTTTCTCTAAGAAAAATTTCAATAATAAAATTCTCATAATCACAGAGAGAATCCCGAAATTTGTTCGAAAACCTAAAACCCACCAACAAAAGAAAAAAGTTGTAATGAACGAACGAAATACAGCCGCCCCCTGTCCCACCACTAAATTATGTGAATGACCCTACCACTATTATTTTAAATTCTGCATAGTGACTTGCATAGTAACTTGCATAGTAATTTCAAAGCCTATAAATAGGAGCTTCAGTTGTAATGAAATTAATAAGAAAATATAGAGAGAAAAAGAAAGTTTCAGTTCTTAAGAGTTCTAGAGAGAATTTCTTATTTCTCTTTTACAATAGTAGTTTCCTTTCTTTAAGTTTCATAACACATTATCAGCACGACGGTTCTACCAATTCTGAAGCTAGTGGCCTTATTCCTCTGTAAGTTTTTCAATATATTATTTGAAATCTTTGATATATTTTATTGATGATTATCTGTGTGAATTTATAAATATATTTTCTGAGATACACATATTTATTATTTATATGTGTAGAAAATGGCAAATCTTACAAAATTGGAATTTGTTGCTCTTGATATATCTAAGAAAAATTATTTATCCTAGATATTTGATACTGAAATACATCTTGATGCAATGAACCTGGGAGAAACTATTAAAGAAGGAAATCAAGCATCCCTGCAGGAACGTGCTAAAGCAATGATTTTCCTTCGCCACCATCTTCATGAAGAATTGAAAACTGAATATCTCACAGTAAAAGATCCCTATATTTTGTGGAACAATTTAAGGGAGAGGTATGAACACCAGAAGACTGCCATCCTCCCAAGAGCTCGTTCTCAATGGATGCACCTGAAGTTGCAAGATTTTAAAAGTGTTAGTGAGTATAATTCCGCACTTTTTAAAATAAGTTCAGTATTAAAATTATGCGGTGAGAAAATCACCGATGAAAATATGCTAGAGAAGACTTTTACTACATTTCATGCCTCGAATGTGCTCCTGCAGCAGCAGTATCGAGAGAGAAAGTTCAAGAAATATTCTGAACTTATATCATGTCTTCTAGTAGCTGAGCAGAATAATGAGCTCTTATTAGAAAGCCACCAGTCACGCCCTACTGGCTCAATATCATTCCCTGAAGTGAATGGTAATAGGTTTGCATCATTCCCAGAAGTGAATGGTACATCCTTTAGAAGAAATCGGAGGCGTGGACGTGGTAGGAGAAATTATAGAAATGTTGGTCCCAGGAGTGATAACATTAAAAGGGATTATAATATACCATATCACCAGAAGTAGTACAATTCAGAAAGGGCTAAAAATCCTCAGAATAATTCTTCAAAGAAAAGTGAAGAGGTGTGCCATAGATGTGGAATGACTAGACATTGGTCACGTACCTGTCGTACGGCCAGGCACTTAGCTGATTTATATCAAGCTTCTATTAAAGGAAAGAATAAAGTGCATGAAACAAATTTAGTAGAACCATCAGATGATTTATTAGATTCAGTAGATGTAGACGTTACTCATCTTGATGTATCTGATTTCTTTAATCATCCTGATGGTAGTATTGAACACTTAATTGGAGATGGAAGTGTTCCACTCAATTAATGCATTTTCTTTCTATCAGTAATAAAAGTTTTGTATATTTTGTAGAATCATGGATCACATTGATGAGCTTTTTATCTCTGAGTTGAATGATAAAGATATATGTCTGACTGACAGTGCTACAACTCACACAATTCTCAAAGAAAAAAAATATTTTCAAAATCTAACACTAAGTAAAGCCTATGTCCATACCATATCAGGTTCATCGGATTTAATTGAGGGCTCCGGGAGAGCTTATATTGTGTTGCCTAATGGCACCAAATTTTGTATTGATGATACTCTATTCTCTTCACAATCCAGAAGAAATTTATTGAGTTTCAAAGATATACGTCGTAATGATTACCATATTGAAACAACCAATGAAGGCAGTAAAGAGCATCTTCTTATTACTAAAACAGTATCGGGCCAGAAGCTCGTATTAGAAAAACTGTCTGCTCTATGTTCTGGATTGTATTATACAAAAATGAGAACAATTGAATCATATGTGGTAATGCACCAGAAGTGCATTGACCCTAAAGTATTTATGACTTGGCATGATCGCCTTGGACATCCGGGTTCTATAATGATGAGACGAATTATTGAAAATTCGCATGGGCATCCCTTAAAGAATCAAAAGATATTTCTACCCAATGAATCTCCGTGCTCTGCATGTTCTCAAGGTAAGTTAATTATTAGACCATCTCCCTCAAAAGTCATTGTTGAATCTCCATCCTTTTTACAAAGGATTCACGGAGATATATGTAGGTCTATTCATCCATCAAGTGGACCATTTAGATATTTTATGGTTCTAATTGATGCATCTAGTCGATGGTCACATGTTTGTCTTCTTTCCACTAGAAATATTGCATTTGCTAGACTTCTTGCTCAGATAATTAAACTACGAGCACAATTTCCTGAGTATCCGATTAAGACCATTCGATTGGATAATGCAGGTGAATTTTCATCTCAAGTTTTTGATGATTATTGCATGTCAATAGGAATAGATGTTGAACATCCTGTTGCCCATACACACACACAAAACGGTTTAGCTGAGTCTTTGATCAAAAGGCTTCAACTAATCGCTAGACCTTTACTTATGAAATCAAGACTACCTATTTCTGTTTGGGGACATGCTATACTTCATGCAGCATCTCTAATTCGCATTAGACCATCTGCATATCATAGATATTCTCCATTACAGCTTGCATTTGGTCAACAACCAAATATTTCTCATCTTCGTACTTTTGGATGTGCTGTATATGTTCCAATTGCACCTCCACAATGTACAAAAATGGGCCCTCAACGTAGACTTGGGATATATGTTGGTTTTGATTCTCCATCCATTATTAGATACCTTGAACCCCTTACAGGGGATATGTTTAAAGCACGTTTTGAAGATTGTCATTTTGATGAATCAAATTTTCCGTTGATGGGTAAAGAAAAGTCGGTGCCTGAAGCACGACAAGATATTACTTGGGATAATAAGACCCTGTCTCATTTTGATCCTCCTACAAATGAATGTAAACGGGAAGTTCAAAGGATTATTTATTTGCAAAATGTTGCAAATCAGTTACCAGATGTATTTACTGACACTAAAGGTGTAGTAAAATCTTATATTCCTACTGTTAATACTCCAGCAAGGATTGAAGTCCCTGAAGGACAAATTGTCAAAGCAGCAATAGGTGAATCTAAAATATGCCTGAAGCGTGGAAGACCTATTGGTGCAAAAGACAAAATTCCCAGAAGGAAAAGAATACAAAATGAATTTGGTGTTCCTGAAGAACACGTACCCACAATACAGGCCACAAATATAATTGGTGCTCCTAAAGAGCTTAAATATTCTATTCCAGAACCTCCTGAAGAGGAAACTCTTGAAGAGTATAAATCTCCTAAAAAGGGACCTCTTGAAGATGTGTGTTATGAAATGTTTTCCCCTGAAGAGGAACAGGTACCTGAAAATAATGAGATCTCAATACATTTCATGAAAACTGGGAAAATTCTGGATAGAAATAAAACTGTTGTCAACAACATATTTTCATATAAAATGACCCTTGATATTACCAGAAGTAATGAAGAAAGTGAGCCAAAAAGCGTCGAAGAATGTCGACGTAGAAATGATTGGCCAAAATGGAAAACAGCTATTGAAGCTAAATTAAATTCGCTAGCAAAACGAGAAGTATTTGGACCTGTTGTCCAAACACCAAAGGGTGTAATGCCTATTGGATATAAGTGGGTATTTGTATGAAAACGTAATGAGAAAAATGAAATTGTGCGATACAAAGCACGGCTTGTCGCACAAGGTTTCCTGCAGAAACCCGGGATTGATTATGAAGAAACATACTCTCCCGTTATGGATGCAATCACATTTAGATTTTTGATTAGTCTGGTTGTTACAAAAGGATTAAAAATGCGGTTGATGGATGTGGTCACTGCATATTTATATGGATCCTTAGACCATGACATATATATGAAAATCCCTGAAGGATATAAAATGCCTGAAGCATCTACAAGTACATCTAGAAATATGTACTCAATCAGACTACAAAGATCTTTATATGGGTTGAAGCAATCCGGACGCATGTGGTATAATCGCTTAAGCAAATATCTATTGAAAGAAGGATTTGAGAATAATCTTATATGCCCATGTGTTTTTATTAAGAAATCAGAATCTGGATTTGTCATTATTGCGGTTTATGTTGATGATTTAAATATTGTGGAAACTCCTGAAGAGATCTAAAAAACCGCTATATATTTAAAGAATGAATTTGAAATGAAAGATCTTGGCAAAACAAAATTTTGTCTCGGCCTGCAGCTTGAGCACTTGCCAAATGGAATTTTTATTCATCAGTCCATGTATACTGAGAAAGTCCTAAAGCATTTTTATATGAACAAATCTCATCCCCTGAGTACTCCAATGATTGTTCGAACACTTGATGTGAAGAAAGATCCATTCCGTCCTTGTGATGACGATGAAGAAATTCTTGGTCCTGAAGTATCATATCTCAGTGCAATTGGAGTTTTGATGTATCTTGCAAATTGCACTCGACCAGATATTACATTCTCAGTTAATCTGCTTGCAAGATATAGTTCTGCACTAACTCGAAGGCATTGGAATGGCATTAAACATGTCCTTCGTTACCTTCATGGTACGGTTGATATGTGATTATTTTATCAACATGGTTCAAGTCCAGAATTGATTGGGTATGCAGATGCAGGTTATCTTTCAGACCCACACAGAGGTAGATCTCAAACTGGATATTTATTTACTTATGGAGATACTGCCATATCATGGAGATCTGTTAAGCAGACACTATCTGCTACTTCTTCAAATCACTCAGAAATCATTGCTATTCATAAAACAAGTCGAGAGTGTATTTGGTTGAGATCAGTTATTCAACATATCTAGGAAAAGTGTGGACTTCCCATGATCGATAATAGCCCAACAATCTTATATGAAGATAATACTGCTTGTATCACTCAAATCAGATGAGGATATATCAAAGGTGATAGAACCAAACATATTTCACCTAAATTCTTTTATACTCATGAACTTCAAGAGAAATGTGAAATTAATGTCAAGCAGATACGATCTAGTGATAATCTGGCAGATTTATTCACAAAGGCATTACCAACTTCCACATTCAAGAAGATTGTGCATAACATTGGAATGTGAAGATTCAAAGATCTTTTGTCATGCACTTTTCAGGGGGAGTAAATGTGCTGATTGTACTCTTTTTCCTTCGCTGAGGTTTTGTCCCACTGGGTTTTCCTCTCCAAGGTTTTCATGAGGCAATCTTAAAGCACTTGTGGATACATAAAAAGACTGTACTCTTTTTCTTTCGCCATTGGTTTTTTTTCCCATTGGGTTTTTATTTGGCAAGGTTTTAACGAGGCAGATTTCTTATTGGCGGTCATTCAAGGAGGAGTGTAATGAACGAACGAAATACAGCCGCCCCTATGTCCCACCACTAAATTATGTGAATGACCCCACCACTATTATTTTAAATTCTGTATAGTGACTTGCATAGTAACTTGCATAGTAATTTCAAAACCTATAAATAGGGGCTTCAGTTGTAATGAAATTCATAAGAAAATATAGAGAGAGAAAGAAAGTTTCAGTTCTTAAGAGTTTTAGAGAGAATTTCTTATTTATTTTTTGCAATATTAGTTTCCTTTCTTTAAGTTTCATAACAAAAGTGAAATAAAGAAGCAAAAGAGAGATTTATGGGAATCTTTAGAACAACGGCGGAGCTATGAAGGGGCATGGCCCCCCTGCCCCTGGCCCTTAATAGGATTAATGATTGTTTTTTATATAATTAATACATATTAATTATAATATATATTAATTTTGAAAAAAAAAATACACATTAATTTTGTATGATTTAATAGATGTTATTTATATAATTTTATATTGACTCATTCTCTAAAAATTATTTTAACCCATTTTATAAAATTATTTTGATCTTATAGATTAATTACTTATAAATTTAATTTTAAACTTACAATTTACATATTTTAAAATTTATTGTAATTTCAAAATTTTGGAGCATATAAATTTATACATAGATATTATGTATATATATATATTAACAAAATTTAAAAATAGATTAATGATATATACATATTTAAGTAAAGAATGCAACAGTCAAATATAAATTATATATCTTTCAACAAACATATACTTGCCAGAACATATAAACAATCATAATATATTAATTTGAAAAAATTCACAACTTTAAATATATGTAAGTTTCAATGCTTAAATTATATAAATAATATAAAAAAAATTTTTTTTTTTATAATTTTAATTTTATTTGAACCCCTAAAATGATATCCTAATTCCGTCACTGCTTTAGAAGACTAGCGCATTTTTCTCCGATTAAACTCATCCACCGACGGCTCACCGAATAATCTTTGGAATATGTTAGCCCGTATATATGAATCATGATGACTGACCTTGATTGTCTGTAATACATTTCTGTAACTTCTACCATATGTCATAGAAATTTCTACGATGAAGAAGTACTAGCTGGCTGATTAATTCTAAGTACTACCGGGAAACTGTTTCTTTATCAAACCTTTTAATTGTTTTTGGAGGCAGGGAGAGAGAGGGATGTGGGACTAGCTTGGCTGTAATGTTAATGTGCCACTATGGTGGGTTGTGCCGATCTAGTCTGGAGTGTTGATGTCATAAAAATCTCAACAGGTCAGGATAGGAAATAAATCATTCTCAGCCCATTAGAGCGAGTTAGGCTTCGATGGGTGTCATTTGAGAGTCCCGATGAGATTCCGGTGCGGCCATACATACGTGGATAACAGATAAATAAATATAAAAACATAATATTTACGTGGTTCGGCGTAAGGCCTACGTCCATGAGATTTTGGGGAAGGGAAATCCACTATGATGAATATTTTTACAGTCTCTCAGGGCTCTCACTGTACATGAATAAAATACATAATTCTACCGGTATGAACTATTGGGTTCGTCTGAGAAGACGAAATAGGTGATCCGAGAGAAGAGAGGTATTATTGTTCAACCAGAGAGATATTGATCGAACAAGTTCTTTTATTTTGATGGTTGCCTTTATATATATAAGCTAGATATTATTTCTTGCGTGTGTCAGTTGCTTGCCTTTATGTCTTGTCCCCCATGTGATCTGATCCACTCAACCCTTCTTCACTCTTGTCTTCTACTGTACTAAATAATAGGCCTGGGCCCTACTTGGGATATTTCATCCTCATAATCCTCACAACCCCGCGAATTTTTACCAAAGAAACTTTGGTGGGAACTCTAAAGTATCCGAAAATTGAGAAGGTGGTAGTTTATCTTCCGAGCCTTATTAACCTTTAAGTGTGATGATTCGTGGGCGAATCGTGGGTAGCATCACCTTGTCTTGTTATTGAAAGTTCTCATTCAGATGATTTGTCGAAGGATAGCGAAGGTGAAGGAACAAGTTCCTTCCATTTGGCGAGCGAACCGAGGGGCGAGACTATTAGCCCAGGCGACCCCGCGATTCGGTTGATGGCGAAGGCGAATGAACAAGTTTCTTCCCTTTGGCGAGTGAACCGAGGGGCGAGACTGTTAATCCAGGCGACCTCGCGATCCGGTTGATGGCGAAGGTGAAGGAACAGGTTCGTTCCCTTTGGAGAGCGAATCGAGGGGCGAGGCTATTAGCCCAGGCGACCCCGCAATCCGGTTGATCCCGTATGACGAGCATAGAGCTGGCGTAGCCATGGAATGGGTGTGTCAGCTTTGCACTGCAAGACAATTTTGTTAAATAGAAATATGAATTTTTATGCCACTAAGTCTGAGTGTTGAGTCCGAATTTGCATGTGTAGTTGAAGTATAAAATTTGTGAAAATAGATTTCGTAGTATTGCAGCATTTTGAGTTTCGTAGTATAAAATTTATTTTCCTGCCTTGGCCTGTTGATATTTTTGTGACATCAACATTGGCGCCATCTATGGGATGGTTAGACCAGAGGTAGGGAAATGATGATTTTCTAGGACACTGGACGACTTCTCAGACATACAAACGATGTCCCCAGATGAGTATTCTTAATTGTGCTATTTTTGTATAATATTAGGCAAATGTGAGAAAATATCTCGCCCAAAAGAAAGATTTGTTATCTTCATGTCTTTTATGTATAACACTTAGTATTTTTCCAAAGACACTACACTCGCCAATTATTATTTTTGTCTTACAAAAATAGCACATATATACAAACTCGCCAGATAAAAACCAGACGAACACACTCATAGCACAGTGCATACAGGCAGGTCACGTGCACTGGATGTGGAAAGCACTGTGCATTTAAGTGCACAGTACGGTCGCATGTGTATGGCACTGTACAGCACACAGGCACAGCAGGATGTCGTGCCTAATTCGTGGCGGGCGCCCCGTCGCCCAGAGAGCCGGCGGGCTCCGCCAGCGGGCCCATTGGGACTGCCAGAAATTTCTGTGCCCGCCACCATGGTGGGCCCACCACCCAGAGCGCGTACACAACACACGAGCACGACAGGGTGCCGTGCCCATTGCCGTGGGCACCCCGTAGCCCAGAGAATTCTCGGGGTGCGCTCCACCGTGAGTCATCAAGCTCCGTCGGCAGTCCCATTGGGACCGCCACCCCAGCGGACCCACGGCCCAGAGCACAGGCATGCATGCCCTGCATGCCCACCCGGTGTACCTCACGGGACTGGGCTTAGTCTCGTGGGCCCTCCACAGAACAGCTGCCGGCGGTCACCACCGTGACCACCGGTGTTTTCTGTCTTTGGAGACGTGCTCGTGCATGCATGTCGAGGAAGAGAGGGCCCAAAGCTCACGACGTTGCGCCATGAGCTCGGGCCACCATCCGACGGTCATCACCGTGACCGCCGGAGCCTTCTGTCCCTAATGGGACTGCCCCCTGCCGGTGTCCTTGCCGGAAACAGCATGTTTGGGACTACTGCTAAAAAACGACGTCTATGCCGTGCCCAATCCACCCGGTGCATGGGTGGATGGTCGGCGGCCATCGTTGAGGCCGCCAGCATCCTCTGCTGCCGATGAGGCTGCCACCCACCTACACATGGTCCACCATTTGCCTCTCGAATAGACCACCCACGCTCCACGGCAGCTCGACCACTTCACGCCCTCACATCTCACTCGAACCACTTCACAACCATTACACAGAGCTCAGCCTACCAGCTCGCCACATTTCCTTCACCCCCTCGCTACACTGAATGGGACTATCTCACCTACGGCATATGGGTTCGCCCTTTCGCCAAACTCACGGCGCTCACCCCTATCTCACGAATCAATTCACGCTCGCCATCACACCCGCGACATCAAGGACTCGCCCACAGTAACCTTAAGCTCGCCCCACGTCACAGATCACCCACGGGAGTTGTAGTCCCAACTCGCCTAACACTCATAGAAGCTGTTCTTAACTCATCCCTCATCACACATGAGATTGCCTCATCCAGCTCGTCAAAGTTGCCCAGCTTGCTCAACTCGCCTATTGCTTTTCCATGCCCACCAGCTCACCAACACTTCACTCACGGAACCAACTTGCACATGTTCACCATACATGCTAACTTAACCCACGGCATATAACGCATTGCTCACCACAGCTTATCGAACACCATGCATGACCCACCAGCGAACTCTCGCCCAACAGGTCAACTTCACGGTGCTCGTCCAATACACATTCATCATAGAAAATAACTTACCATTTATTCATGACCACCATTCGGTCATTACATGGGTTCAGACCGCCCCTTGCGTGCCTACGGCTCACGTATGGATCATCATGCTTACCACAATTTATCAGGTATATTCGGCCTTTGCCTCAGACAAATCATTCGCCTCCTCATATTTGAACCATAATTCTCCTACTCACACTCCCGCCAGCTCGCCAATCGAGACTTCTCCCTGGCTCGCACGATGGCTTCGCCATCCTTATCAACTTGGAAAAAACCTCTGTCACCACATCACTTGGGACTGCACTCTTAGGTGCTTGCCAGCTCACATAACACATGGGGCTACGATGGGGCTACGTTCCCAGTTCACACAACTCACCTTATCCATTCAAAATTTTATTGATTTATGTGCAGCAAGTATCTCATTCGAGACTTGCCTATTTTTTGTTTTATTTTTTTGATTGGACAGGTCACTCGCCACCTTGGGTCACAGAAACTCAAAATGCTACAATACTACAAAATCGATTTTCACAAATTTTATACTTCAACTGCACATGCAAATTCGGACTCAACACTCGGACTTAGTGGCATAAAAATTCATATTTCTATTTAACAAAAATGTTTTGAAGCCAAAGCTGACACACCCATTCCACGGCTACGCCAGCTCTATGCTCATCATACAGGATCAACCGGATCGCGAGGTCGCCTGGGCTAACAGCCTCGCCCCTCGGTTCGCTTGCCAAAGGGAAGGAACCTATTCCTTCGCCATCGCCATCAACTAGATGCGGGGTCGCCTAGGCTAACAGCCTCGCCCTTCGGTTCGCTCGTCAAAGGGAAGGAACATGTTCCTTCGCCTTCGCCATCAACCGAATCGCGGGGTCGCTCGGGCTAACAGCCTCTCCCCTTGCTTCGCTCGCCAAAGGGAAGGAACCTGTTTATTTGCCTTCGCCATCCTTCGGCAAATCATCTGAATGAGAACTTTCAATAACAAGGTAAGGTGATACTACCCACGATCCGCCCACGAATCATCACACTTAAAGGTTAATAAGGCTCGGAAGATAAACTACCACCTTTTCAATTTTTGGATACTTTAGAATTCTCACCAAAGTGTCTTTGGTAAGAATTCACGGGGTTGTGAGGATTGTGAGGATGAAATATCCCAAGTAGGGCCCAGGCCTATTATTTAGTGCACTAGAAGGCAAGAGTGAATAAGGGTTGAGTGGATCAGATCACATGGGGGACAAGATATAAAGGCAAGCAACTAACACACGCAAGAAATAATATCCAACTTATATATATAAAAGCAACTATCAGAATAAAAGAAATGGCTCGATCAATATCTCTCTGGCTGAACAATAATCCATCTCTTCTCTCGGATCACCTATTTCGTCTTCTCAGACGAACCCAATAGTTCATACCGGTATAATTATGTATTTTATTCATATACAGTGAGGGTCCTGAGAGATTGTAAAAATATTCATTACAGTGGATTCTCTTCCCTAAAATCCCGTGGACGTAGGCCTTACGCCGAACCACGTAAATACTGTATTTCTATATTTATTTATCTGCTATCCGCGTACGTATGGCCGCACCGGAATCTCATCGGAGGCCTCAAACGCCACGCATCGAAGCCCAACTCGCTCCATTGGGCTGGGAATGATTTATTTTCCTACCCTGACTAGTTGAGATTTTTGTGACATCAACATGGAGCTCCTCCACTGGGACCAGAGGTCGTACGGTGTGCGTTTGAAATTGGACGAAGTGGGTTGATGGTTGTAAGGAGAGAAGCCACACAGGTCTCATAACACTCTCATTAGATTGTTTAAAATTATTTTTCAAAAAATATAAATTTATACATTTATCAAAAAAATTTAATCATATTTGATCAAAAATAAGAAGATAAAAGTAAAAAAAAATTACTTTTTGTAAATAGTAAGGCAAAAATTTTATCTAACATTGGCCAAATTTAACAAAATTTTTAGCTTTACTATTTAGTTTTGAAAACAAAAATACTTTTATTCATTTTTTTCACAAACTTCTTCTCATTTTTTATTAAATATGACTAATTTTTTTTTTTTTATATGTACAAAATTATACTTTTTAAAATTTAGTTTTGGACAATCCAATAAGAATGCTTTCAAGGATTCCTAGAGTATGCATGTCCAGGTGTTTAGATACTTATGAACATTGACTATCCAAATTTGAAGAGCTATTATTAACTCTTCAAATATTATTTTACTATTTTTTTCTCTCTCCTACTCATTAAAATTAATTTTATAAAATTTATATTAAGATGATTTTGATATATAATGTGTATTAAGTTGATGATATAAAGTGGATGATAATTGTAAAATTTATAAAAATAATAATTTTAAAAAAAGTTTAAAAAATAATAATATTTTATTATTATTATTATTTTGTCTCAAATATGCATAAGACAATATGAAAGTTTTGCTCGAATGACAGTGAATCTCCAAAAGAGTTGATTTTGCATATGCATATGCATGAACCAATGTGAATGCTTTGTGCATATGTACCTTTTAAAAAAAAAATTAAACATCTTTAAATATTTTTAAAAAATAAAACAGAAAAATTAATACACTAATAATTACTTCTTTAATTATTAAGTAAATATATATATATATTAACCAAAAAATTGAAGAGACAAACTTAGATCAGATTGTATCATTTCCCTAATCCAACAGTCCTCCCATTTGTATGAATGGCCGAATCCCACTAAGGAACCTGCGATTCAGTTTTATGATAGAATAAGTCTATTATGTCCACTTCACTAGACACTTATTTTTGACATTTCATGTATTTTGATTTTTGATTTTTTTACTTAATATTTAAGGAAATATTTATTAGTGTATTGATTCTTTTTTAAATATTTTAAAATGATAAAAAAATGATAATAAAAAAATAAAAAAAATTAATTTTTTTTAGACAGACGATAAGCTCCAGCAGTAAGTATGAGGCGGCATAGTAGCACGCCCCTTAGGATAAGGTATTGCTTCCAAAACAGTGCAATTGCTCCTCTCAAAGGACTGATGTTAGTCACAAGAGTCGAGAGGTCACAAGAGTCGAGAGATGTAGCACGAGTTTGTATGAATAGCCCCACTCAAACTTCCCGACAACCCTCTCTTGGGAATCAGAAGACAAAGCAAGGCGCTCAATAACTGCCACCAAAGCCACTTTGGGAAGGGGAGAGAGGATTGCTTTATATTCGTCAATCTACACAAGGTTTCCAGTTGCACCCAATCTATATAGGCTTTATGTTCGATCTGTCTACTTGGAACTTGGAAGTCTATCCTACATTGCATAATCATGGTGCCCGGTTGATTACAGAAAATTTTACAATTTATCTTATTTAATCATTATAATTTTTTTAAATTCTCAAACAAGATAATATAAACAATTCAATTTTTTTATATTCAAAAATTAAAATTATATTAAGAAATTATATTCTTCAAACTTTTATACAATTTTTAATTTTTATCTCAATTTATCTCATTTTTATGTAAAAACAAACTAGACCTAAAAATCCCTTACTAATTGGATAAACCTAGGCATGGCTTGGATTGCTTTCTGAAACACTCCAAAATCTAAAGATACTGGAGATCATCACCTGCTCTTCAACTCAGACGGGTTGAATCTCAAAACATTGCATGGCCATTGTCACAAGGATAAGAATAACCACCTCACCATTGAAAGTTCAGTTAAAACATGCAAAAATACCACCCACCTATGGCCTAGCATTAATCTCATCAAAATATACTACGTGACAAAAAAATTTAATTCAACAACGCTACAACTTCAGATCGCAACATTCACTGATAACCATACTTTTGTAGCGGGGCATCAAAATTAAAATCGGCCCCATAAAAATCATATTCACCCATCCAACCTTGAAAAAGTAGGAACGCCCCAGTTATGTCCCACATTAAGATTGAAGCATCGAGTAATATAAAACAACCAGATCAGAAAAGGTTTACCAGAAAACTGACTACAGATCAAGTCTTGCCAGAAACATATAAAAAATCATGCTAATCTGAAACTCCGAATTCATTACATACTATCAATAATCCAAAAGCCAACATCACATAACTCATAACAAAAACGGAAAACCCATGTAAAAATTATGCTTAAGCATTCGCCTTTTTCAGTTTTGCAAGCTCTTGCCTTACCAGTCCCGCCCTCTGCACACACATATTAAAGAGATATCAGCATATCAAAATTACAAAATGTTAAAACTTCTCAAAACTATAATGAATAACAAAAAAAATAATATATCATGGTAAAAAATCACAAGGAAGAGAGCCAGGACCTATTATAGTAAAGCTTTTACCTATTAAAAATTTCATGAAGAATAACATTTATAATTTACAACGCCTAATTTTGTATAGGTAACTCAGAACACCTAATTAGAGGTATAGAGAAGCATATTGTAACTGACCTTAATCTTTGCCAACATAAGTTTGAACCTATCAAAATCAGTGAGAGAAGCCCTTCTCTTCTGAACAATTAGTTTTCTGCCCCAGGAACTACTCTCCCACTTCTTTTTAACATCTGTAAAGACATAAACATAAGTATATATTACAAGGAAGGAACTAAACATGCAAATCAGAATCACACTGAAAAGCAGCTGATAGTCCATACCAGCTTTCTCCATAGCTTCAAGCAATTCCTTCTTCTTAGGAACCCTCTTGATGTCAATTTTAATGTCTGTCAGAGATAGCCGCTTGAAATTCATTTGAGATCTCTCCATATTGGGGGAATCGACGAGAGCCTATACCAGCAGATGAAGAATATCATGAAATGGCTAATAATTAGCAACCACATGTCGTGTGCATGGTAAGAAGCTCTAAAGATGATGTGACACAGTGCAACAGAATCTACTGCCTCGCTACAATTCTTAAAGGAGAAGTACTCCTCCTTCCAGACTTCAAAAGACGCTAGGCATGAGAATTTTTAGAGCAAAAGGAAGCACTAAACGGGCACAAATGTAAGGCAGATTGCGACATGAGCTTAATTTTCAGTAAGAATTGTGAGGTCGAACATATAAACTAATGCCTTCCAAAAACTCGACAAAAACCCATCAAAGTTAAACAAGGGTAACTTTTTTCCAGCCCCAAACAAGCATAATCAAACACACAAAAAATGTTAAATAAATTGTAATAACACAAAATTGATGTCAATAATTCTTACTCCGCTTCAAAATTCGGGCGACAGCTAGGCCTTCTGAGTCGAGAAATATATACAAGATAAATCCATAAACCAAATTGCAAACAACTAAGTAAAATAAATTGGCAAATAAATTTAACAGCACAAAGGAAATAACATAAGAAAAAGGGGGCATACTCGGTTCTGGTCAATGACATCCACAATGACGACGAGTTTGCCGTAGTCTTCGCCATAGTTGACGAGGGCAACCCTTCCAATCTCGACGTATCTCTTGAAAGGCTGCAAATCACAGAAAAATCCAAACGAAAATAGGAAATCAGAATACAAGCTCGAAGGCTCCATAAGGAAGAGACGAAAAGAAAGATTAAGACGAATGAGAGCTCGTCCAGGTGAAGAGTCGCAGAGAGAAGCTCACCATTCTGGGATCGTTAGAGAGAGGCGGAGCTGGAAGAAGACGAAATGTAAAGAGTCGGGAGAGTGAGGTTAGGGTTTTTATCACTAAATTCTTTTGTAGGGGCTTTAGAACCGTCCGATTAGGGTTCTTCTCTTAAGAGTGTGATTGGGCCTATGTTTTAGACGGCCCAACTTTCCATCTTTTGGGCGCTGGTAGTCCAGCTAGCAAGTGTATAAAGTAGAGGCGTGTGAACAATAATACAGGAGAGTATTATAGGAAAAATAAAGATGAAAAATAATCTAATTTAATGTAACATTTCAAATTAAAGATTTTGGACTCATGATAAACTCGAAATCATTAAAAAATGTTGCATTCTAAAAAATACTAAGAGCCTACAATAGAGGTATAAATTAGTCAGATCCAATCAGATTTGATCCAATTTAGTGATAGACCAAAATTTCGATCCATTATTTTCTCCCAACCAAACATTTATGGTTATTAAACATTGATAGCTACCGGTCTCTTCCAGTCTACATGTTAATTAGAATAAGTGAATTATTAATTTAGATTATGTAATTAACTTATTAAAAAAATATTTTACTTTCATTATATTGCTATTGATAGTTACTATTTATTAATTTAGAATTTAGTCTTTAGTATGCATAATTATTATTAATATCATACATTTTATATAAAATTAATGAAAATCAAATAATTTTATTATACATAAATTATTCGTAATTGCTTACAACTTAGGTGTTTTAAACAAACACTTAATCATCTTAAAGTGTAAATAATATGTATGTATGAATGTATGATGTATTAATTATTTAAATATAATAACATAAATTATCACATAGTTTATGATTTATTATTAATTGATGGCATACATTATTTTATATTTTATATGGTTAGTGATAATGCATTAAATGAGAAATACATTATTAATTTATAGAACTACTATATAAAATAATGTATTAAATTATTAAAAATATTTGTAATTTATATGTATTGGGATTTGGTGAAATTCGGTCTCGTTCGGTCTAAAATTTGTAAACTTTTTTAGAACGGATCGAATCTCATCTGTCCATATATTTTATAATTGAGTGCATCTTTGGACCAGTTTCACCTGCAAAGGGTGATTGTTTGGCGGCCAATAACATGCCGCCACGTATGTATTTTTCTCACCAAATGGGTTATAGCGAACTGCATGAGAAAATTTTCTCCAGCCACACGTTTCTGGGGCATCGTCTCTCTCAGATTATGTTTTCAAGCCATTTGCTCATCTGCTACCTGCTTCCCTAAAGTAAATCTAACTCCCTCTCCGTGGAACCAAAATCAACCAACCTCCCTTTTTGCAAAATCATATAAACTCAAACTCAACGCAAGCAATTTTTTTCTTTTCTTTTTGAACTCAAAATAACTCGTTGCTTCAAGTTATTGATTCCGTCTAAGTCGTTCAACTTATTTACAATCATTATATTAAAAAAAAAAAAAAAACTCATTTACAATCATAAACATAAAAGCTACCGTACATATGTGGGATTCAAAAACTCTTGACCCATTTGCAAGCAGTGCTGCAGTACTAAGGGGGGAAAGAAAAAGTTATTGTTTTCAACTTCATTTACATCGATGGTGTAGAGATGGATGCTATACGGCTTTGAACAAAGCAATTACGAAGATATTTGCAATTGCTATACGGCTTTGAACAAAGCAATTACTATGATTTTCGCAATTGCGGGGAGAGGCAGGCATTAAATTTGAGCAGCTAAACTCATAATAAAAAATTGCATTTGGGATGGTTCAGAACAATTTGAAGCAATTTGGTATTAATAGACAGATGAACATAGATATCTATCCTGCGAGACTAACGAAGTTCAATCGAAGTTACATTATTTAAAGAAGACTCTTTTAAGATCCAACATAACGTAAAATAAATAAATAAATAAACTTCAATTTTCTCAGCAACCAAACAGTTTTTCCCACATTTTCGCAACAGCCAAACATATTCTCTCTCACATTTTCATAGCAGCCAAACGCGTACAACAAATTGAAGAAGAAAGAGAAACAATACTTCTTACATCCGAGCTTGCTCGCTGTCTTCCTGAGATCGTTTCCATAGTTGATTTCTGAGATCGTTTATATGGAATCGTTGTTGTATTCCCTAAATTGCAAGCATATCCCTCGTATAATCGACATCCTGCACCTTCTCCTTGTTCCCATTCTTCGACGTTGGAGATGCATCGGTGGTTCCGATGGGTTGATGGTTCTCAATGGGGGGACTGAGAAAAAGTTCGTTTCGGCGAGATGGGTTGGGGTTCGGGGGGTTCGATTTCATCTGCTGCGCGTCTCATCCAAACTAACGTGCATCCCTTATTTTTCACCTACGTGGCAACTTATGATTGGTTTCCGTTGTTAGACATTGTTCGGTGACAACTAGTCAAAGATTTTCTCTTTATAATTTTGGACTGAAGATAGACCGATTTCAAATTCAGTCTGGTTCAAGCCCGGAAGTCAATTTTGACAATTTGGACCGAATTACCGGCCTCCTAATAGGGGTGTTAGAATTTTAGTTCGGACCGATGAATCGGATTAGACCCGAATCGAATCGAATCGAACCAAACCGAACCAAACCTAGGTGTGATTTGTGTCGGTCCAATCCAGTTTTTTTAAGGATCAAATTTTTTTCGGTCTGGTCTCGATCTAAGGGGTTTCTCTCCCTAAACCAGACCGGACCGGATCGAACCGAATACCACAATTAAAAAAAAGTATATATGTTTTATACATATATATATTATATATATATGATATATCATATAAGCAATAATATATAATATTCATATTAGTATATATTAAGAGTTGTAGTATAACATATTAATATATAATATATATTTTTATAATATTAACATATTATAATAGTTAAGTATAAAAATATAAATTATAGTATATCTATATAGAGTATTAGTAATAAGTTAATAACTTATAAGTAGTAAGTGTATTGTTATTATTTAATATTTAATATACTATTACCAATTTATCACTATTCACTAACAATAAAATAAATTATAATATATTAATATAATAGTGTTATTTGTTATAGTTAACTAATCTATGATATATTACTAAATCATTATTAATTAATTAATAATTACCATTTACTAACATCTACATTGATATCACTAAATCACCATAAGTATTAACTAATTAATAATTACTCTTCTTATGATTACATGTAGGCTTGTAGTAATTATAAATATTCATATATAATTTTTAACTATATATGAGTTACAATCATTAATATCATTGATTAATCGATATGACTCTTCTATTTAAGAATGTATTTTTGTTTTTTTTCTACTTTTTTATTTAGATTATTTTTCTTTTACCATATTTTTTAAGAGTAATTTTTTAATATTTTTTTAGCTTAAATATATGATAAATACGTAAAGTATATTGAAATAATTAAATTTGAGTCAAAAATAGATTTGATCATTATAGGATTTTGGGTTAAATTTAGCTCATTAAGTCATATCAAGTGCCCCTAGACCAAACCTGAACCAGACCTTAACTGAATTGGACTGGATCAGTATGTATCAAATAGGAGTTCGGTCCGATCCAATATGAGAAAATCTTTGGACTGAATGGAACCGATCCATAACTTTTTCGGACCAGACCGTTTATACCCTTACTCCCTAATCTACACTAATTAAAATATGGAAATACTTAAAATATCTGGTGTTAGTAAGAAAAAAAAAGATCTGGACACTAACTTCATGTGTAATAAGTTAAAAAAAATGATAAATTCGTAATATTTTTATAATATTTTATACAAAATATGTTATAAAGTAAGGATATTTCTATAAAGTAATGTTAATTTTATAAGACAATTTATAAAAATATTTATATTTTATAATATATGTTGTGTAAGTATTGTGAAATGCGTTTTATATGAATCATTTCTCTAAAAAAATCTAGATACACCATATTTGTGGTAGTTGACTAAAAAGAGAGGCGGAAGTTGAGTGAAGACATGTGGTTTCATGCACACTAATATTGTGTGAGTGACCCACACGTCAACCTGTATCAGATGGAAAAAGACGAGTTAAGAGCATTAACATTAGTCTCATCAAAATAAATCATTAAAATTTGATGAAAAATACAAATTTGATAAGAAACCAATACCAAAATAATCCCACATTGGACTTATAAAAAATGTTTTCATTATATTTGATAAGAAAATGAGGAAAATAAAATGGAAAAAATAAAATAAAAATACTTTTAGTTTGACTTTTAAATAGTAACATTTCAAATTTGTTGGCTTCTCATTAAGTTTGTACTCTTCATCAAATTTTGATTATTTATTTTAATGAGATCAATACTAATGCTATATGGAGGGAGGTTGTAGAGTAAGGGAATGCTGATTTGGATGTTGAGATGATATCACTTCTCAACTCATCTTAATATTTATACATCACTTAAATACAAAAAATATTCAATTTCAAATCTTCAACTTTTTTATCTAATTAATTTAATCATTACAATTTTCTCAAACTTCTAAATAAATAAAAAATCAACTTTTCAAATTTCAAAATAAAAATTAGATTTAAATATATTTAAATTTTATAATATTTTTATTTAACTTTTTCTCCCTACTTTCTCAAATTTTATAAAATATCTTAACTCAAATCATTTCACTATTATTTACAAAATATTTCATTATTATTAACAAAATTTTCATCTCATCTTAACATTTAAACAAGATATTTACGTATGATGGGCTTTTTATTTTTAAGAAAATAATAAATGTATAATTAGTTTATAATTGTATTTGAATATATGGATAATTGTGTAAAATTAAAAATATATTTTTACAAAAGTAGCACAACTATTTATAAAAGAAATTATTTGGTGCCACTTATTTATATTTGTTATAATAATGCAAAAAGGGGGGGAAAAGAAATGACCCCCCTCCCATCACCTGCCTCTCTTTTATCTTGTCTCCCATTTTTTATTGAGTGAATGATTCACTTTCTTTCTCTAGAAGAAATACGAAATATGAAGAAATACGAAGAAAGAAATAAAGTAATAAAGAAATAAAGTAATAAAGAAAGAGAAGAAAGAAAATTCAGTTTTTGAGTAATAAAATTTTTAAATATTTTTCCTTATAATAGTAGTTATTATTTTAGTTTTATAACACGTTATCAATACGAAATTCTACTGATATTGAAACAAGTGGTTTTCTACTTCAAGTAAGTTTTTCAATATATTATTTGCAGTCCTCGAGATGAATATAAAAGGTAATATTGCTGAATATTACTTGATAAAATTCTTCTTTTATTCTCATGATTATATTAATATATTTCTTAGATCCATATATTTATTTTTATGATTCATGTATGTAGAAAATGTCATATCTTATAAAATTGAAATTTATCTCTATTGACATTTCTGGAAAAAAAAATTATTTATTTAAGATCCTTAATGAGATCCACTTGAATATGATTAAATCAGGAGTGTTGAACCTAAGGTTTCAAGTTTCGTATCTACATATAGATTTTGATGATAACAAATAAATTTAAAACTCAAACTCAAGTTGTCTACACATGAAAAGAGCTAAACACATCAAGAAATCAAGCATGAGCAAAAAGAAGAATAAATCTACAAATGAAGTTAATAGAGTAATTTTGTACATCTCTTAAAATTTAAAATTGGATTAAGACTCAAAATTAATATTTTCTCATAAAACATCAAATTGCATTTTTTATATTTGCATAACTTTATTAAAATATTTAATTTCAAAAATTATTATTATTTTTCCACATATGCATAAAGATTTGAATTTGTAAGATGATTTATTGTCATCTTTAACATATGTATGTGTTGTTTGAAAATTTTGAAGGGTGGTTGTGTATTTTTTTGACAAATGCAAAAAATAGATGATTTGTTTGAAAATCTTGAAAGGTGGTTATGTATTTTTTTGACATATGTAAAAAGAAGATGATTTAGTTTGAAAAATAAATTGTGATCATTTTGTCACGTATGAAAAGTAAAAGATTAGGTTTGATTTTTTAAATAAACGAATAGAGTTGTCTTTGACAAATATAAAAATCAAATATTTTTATTTGAATCTTTTGAAAAGTGTATAGTGCTCTTATTTGACATGTGATATTTTTCAAATTTGAATATGAAAACTCATTTGCCTATAAATAGTCCACTTAAATTTTACAAAAATCACAACAAGAGCTTACACATCAATTGCTAATTTTTGCATCATTTTCTTAAAATTCTCATTCTCTCTTCTCTAAGTTTTGTGTCTTAATCCTTGTTCATTTTGAGAGAGATATAGGTTGTATTGTATTGTTCTTATTTCACTCATTAAGGAGTATACTCTGATAATCTACCTACTATCAGCTTTTGTATTTGTAAGAGGGTGCGTATAACCTTCATATGTGTAGAAGGTGTTCTAACAGGTAATAATTGAATCACCAAATGTGAGGTGATTGAAAGTGTAGAGGGTGTTCTACACGGATTCTTTATAGTGGTGTTGCTAAAAAG
The DNA here is from genome assembly GCA_036898215.1 of Platycarya strobilacea. Classification (NCBI taxonomy): domain Eukaryota; kingdom Viridiplantae; phylum Streptophyta; class Magnoliopsida; order Fagales; family Juglandaceae; genus Platycarya; species Platycarya strobilacea. Next base: position 12,647,341 of record CM072556.1, read on the forward strand.
TGTAATAGGTTTCTATTTTTACCTGAAGGAGATTGAATAGTAAATTTGGGATCCTCAAGGGGTAACTTGAGGCGAGGACGTAGGCAGTGGGGCTGAATTTCGTTAAAATACTGAGTTTGCTTCTTCTTACCCTTACTCTTTATATTTCCTGCTGCTTCATATTCTATTTATATTTTATATTGTATATTTGGTTTATAAGTAATAATTTTTTAATATAACTTAATTCACTCCCATCTTATATTAGTCATCTGGGCAACAGGGAGATACAATTAAAAAAGAAAATCACATGTCCCTATAGGACCGTGCTGTGTATCTCATGATGAAAAATTATCTTATTTTATGAAATAATTTAAGGGAGAGATATGAACACCAGAAGATGTAATCCTCCCAAAAATTTATTATGACATATTGCACCTGAAATTGTAATATTTTAAGAGTAGTAGTGAATATAACTCTGTACTATTTAAAATCAGCTCAATATTAAAATTATGCAGTAAGAAAGTCACTGATGATAATGTATTAAAGAAGATATATATCATTTTTCATATCACGAATGTACTCCTGCAACAGTAATATCGAGAATGAAAGTTCAATAAATATTTAAAATTTTTATTTTGTCTTATAGTGATTGAGCTAAGTAATGATTTTTTTAAATATATCACCAGTTTCGTCCTATTAGTTTCACATCATTTCCTGAAGTAAATGATATTAGATTTATATTATTCTCAGAAGTGAACGGTGCATTATTTCAAAGGAACCAAGAGCGTAAATATGATAGAGAAATTATAGAAGTGTGAGTTACAGAAGCAACAATACTAAAAAGGATAATAATATATTGTATAACCAAAAGTGATCCAACTCAGAGAAGGATAAAAACTCTCAAAATAATTTTTCATAGAAAGATGAAGATGTTTGTCATAGATATGGTGTGACTGAACATTGGTCACATACCTGTTGTACAGTCAAATATTTGATTTACTTATACTAAATTTTAATATATTATAGTAAAGTTTTTTTTAAAGTTTTGAAATAATGAAAAGTCGGTGCCTGAAGCATGATAAGAAATTACTTGGGATAATAAAACTCTATCTAAATCTGATCATTTTACAAATGAATGAACTATAAGTTCAGAGGGTTACCTATTTGTAAAGTTTTGCAAATTAATTACTGGATATATTTACTAACACTAAAAATGTTGTAAAATCATATATTACTACTGTTAATACTTAAGCAAGAATTGAAATCCCTGAAAGACAAGTTGTTAAAATATCAATAGATGAGTCTAAGATACACCTAAAGTGTTGAAAACTTATTGGTGCAAAAGAAAAGAAATCGGTACTCTTGAAGAGATCGTACCCACAAAACAAACAATAAAATCTATTCAAACATTTGGTATAAAGTACAAACCCCCTGAAAAGAAACTCTTAAAGAGTACAAACTTGCTGAAAAGGAACTCTTAAAGAGTACAAACCTCCTGAAGAATACAAACCTCCTGAAAAAGAATTCTTGAAAAGTATAAACCTCCTGAACAGGAACTCCTGAAGAGTATAGTCCTCCTGAAGAGAAAACTCCTGAAGAGACTTTTCATGAAATGTTTTCCCTTGAAGAGGAATAGGTACTTAAAAATAATGAGATCTCAATACATTTCATGAGTACTGGAAAAATTCTGGATAGAAATAAAACTGTTGTCGACAACATATTTTCATATAAAATGACCCTTGACATTACCAGAAGTAATGAAGAAAGTGAGTAAAAAACCGTCGAAAAAGGTCGACGTAGAAATGATTGGCCAAAATAGAAAACAGCTATTAAAGCTGAGTTAAACTCGCTAGTGAACCGATATATATTTGGACATGTTGTCTAAACACCAAATGATGTAATGCCTATTAGATATAAGTAGGTATTTATATGAAAGTGTAATGAGAGAAAATGAAATTGTGTAGTATAAAATACGATTTGTCGCATAGTATTTTTTACAGAAACCCGAGATTAGTTGTGAGGAAATATATTTTTTCATTATGAATGAAATCACATTCAAATTATAAAAGGATTAGATATGTAGTTGATGGATGTGGTCACTGCATATTAGATCATGACATATATATGAAAATTTCTAAAGGATATATAATGTTTGAAGTATCTAATCCAATTACATCTAAGAGTATGTACTTTGTCAAAACTTCTAAAATCTTTATATGAGTTAAATCAATCCGGACGCATGTGGTATAATAACATATGTATTGAAAGAAGGATTTGAGAATAATCATATATGCCCATATATTTTTATCAGTACTCGAATTTGTCATTTTTACAGTTTACGTTAATAATTTATCTTGTTAGAACTCCTGAAGAGATCACAAAAACTACTATATATTTAAAAAATGGATCTAAAAATGAAAGATCTTATTATTCAAATGCTAGATGAGTTACAAAAATTTGAAACTTCTAACCTCATCTCTAAAATACATTTGTTCTTCATAAAACAACATGTTATATTTATCTAAAGGATCAAACAGTCGAAATGAAGAGGTAAGTAAAAATTTTAAATCCTTATTCCCTTACTTTAAGTCTGCTATTTTTCTGTCAGAGTCTTGAATGAGTCGTTGAAGTATGGAAACCTTCTCGTTAAGCTCCACAATCTCACGATTTTTAGATTGTAATCGGCTGGAAAATGCAACAATAGAGGAGGAGTATCGAGTACCGAGAGTCACCAGCTCATAAACGGTTTCACGATCTGACCTATTAGTCAGATTATTCGCTTGCTGCAACATAACACTCACAGAAGATGCATGAACAACTTGTAACTGAGATGAATGATATCTTATATATTGATCATGAGGAATATTGAAAAGAAACTGATGAGCTATTGAAAATTTGTAGAATAAAAATATAAATGTAGATGAATTATAGATATGATAAAAAAATTTGATGCGAACTAAATAAAACTGGAACTTGCTTTTATAGAATTGGAAATAAGAACAAGATAAATCATCATCTCTTCAAATCTCACTTAGTCAAGATTATAAAATATGCTGGATGCATATTTTCAAAAGTCAAAGAGATTAATTGCAGTTATCTTTATTTTTCTCGTAAACGCTGAACCTTTGCTGTCAGCTGCTGTTGTTGACTTTGTATTTGAACTTTCTCGTTCCAGTTCTTCGATTCGTGGTTTCAGATCACGAGAATATCAGTCTGTAAATTTCTTCAACTCTTTATTTTATTGTCTTAACTTTTTATTTCTTTTTATCTTTAGTTATAAATTTTTGATACAATTCATATATTTGATTATTAAGATGATCAACCTCACTAGCTCTCGCCAATAGCTTTCGAGACATGGTTGTAATAGAGGCAGTATATTGAGCACTGAGGGTTCTTGATGCTACAACAATTTCGGGATTAGTTTTACTAGAAATATGTATCTCTACTTCTATCATGGTGTTGACAGCCTTAAGAGTAAAAGTAAGTGGTTGAGGTGTAAAAAATTCTTGATTTAAATCTAGGACATTAACAAAAGAATTTTTCTCAGCCATAGTATCGTTTTGGATGAATAACAATTGAATCAATGAGGAATGTGAGATACTGCATGAGTATCTGATGGTGAAAGTGATCATTTTTAAACAGTAACCCAGAGCTTCCAAATCTCCGCAAAAATCTTATTTGTCAACAATATCAAGAGGATTTGAATTTTTGTTGAACCGATAGAACTAGACCTCAAGTTTTTATAGATTTTGTCAAACATAAGTGATTTCCAATACTCTTTTTGTTGTGCATGAGCATGTTCTCCCTAATAATTCTGAAAGAGGAAGAAGTTTTAGATAAAATATTAACATGTTCTCTCTAATGCATTATTTTGGAAATCATGTTTGAATTCTTAATCCTGTTATATATGCTAAAATCATATTTATTTATTACTTGAAAAATTGATGCATATTTTCATGGAGAGTTTAAGTATTACTGCAGGTATCAGATTTCTACTAAGTCTATCAAGCAAAAACTATTTGTCAAATCTTCAAATCACTCAAAGATAATTACAATTTATGAAGTAAGTCGAGAGTATATTTAGCTGAGATCAGTGATTCAATATATTCAAAAAAAGTGATAATCTAGCATATTTAATCAAGAAAGCATTACCAATTGCAACGCTGTCAAGTGTCTTATATGTGAGAATCCCTCTACCTTATCTGACGTGTTTTAAATCCTTGAGACCTTGAAGTGCCAAAGCAAATAATATCAGATGAAAATATGAAGCTGCTCGTATCTTTGTTATGCACTTTTTAGGGAAAGTAAATGTTGTTGAACTCAAGGTTTCAAGTTTCGTGTAAATCTACACATGGATTTTGATGATAACAAATGAATTCAAAGAATGAAGGAATCTCAAGCTCAAGTTGTCCACACAATACAATCAAGCACATCAAGGAACCAAGCATGAGCAATAAGGGAACAAGTTCACATTAAAATCATAGAATAATATTGTAAATCTCTTAAAAATTCAAAATTAGGATTAAGGCTCAAAATTAATATTTTATCATAAAGCATTAAAATACATTTTCCACATGTGCATGAATATTTTAAAAATTAAATTTGAAAATTTTGAAAGATGATTGATTGTCATCTTTCACATGTGCATGACATGATTAAAGGTTTGAATTTTGAAAATATTAAGATGATTGATTGTCATCTTTCACATGTGCATGACATGATTAAAGGTTTGAATTTAAAAATATTAAGATGATTGATTGTCATATTTCACATGTGCAAGTTTTATTTGAATATTTTCAAAAGTGATAGATGTTTTTCTTGACTTATACAAAAGGTAGATGTCTTTGTTTGAAAATTTTGAAAAGTAAAGTGTGCTCCTTTTATTATATGCAAAAAGTAAAAAATTAGATTTGAAATTTTTGAAAAGTAAAGTGTGCTCCTTTTGTCACATGCAAAAAGTAAAAATATTAGGTTTGAAATTTTTGAAAAGTGAATGATGATGTCTTTGACATGTGAATCTTTTTAAATTTGAATATGAAGTCTCATATGCTTATAAATAGATCATTTGAGAGTTTCACATTCACAACACCAAGAGCATACAACATTCATTCAAAGTTTTCATTCTCTCTTCTCTAAGCATTGAGCCTTAACCCTTGTTTATTTTGAGAGATATAGTTTGTACTATATTGTTTTTATTTCACTCATTGAGGAGTGTTTTCTGATAGCCTACCCACTATCAATTCTTGTATCAGCAAAAGGGTGTATATAACCCTTGTATGTGTAGAAGGTGTTCTACATGGGAAATAGTTAAATCACCAAGTATGAGGTGATTGGAAGTGTAGAAGGTGTTCTACACGGATTCTTTGGAGCGGTGCTGCTCAAAAGTGTAATAGGTTTCTATCTCCACCTAAAGGAGATTGAATAGTGGATTTGGAGATCCTCAAGGGGTAGCTTGAGGCGAGGACGTAGGCAGTGGGGCCGAACCTCGTTAACATACTGAGTTTGCTTCTCTCTTACCTTTACTCTTTATATTTATTACTGTTTCATATTTTGTTTATATTTTATATTGTATACCTGATTTATAATTGTTAATTTTTTAATACAACTCAATTCATCCCCCCTCTTATGTTAGTCATTTGGACAACAATTTGTATCAGAGTTAGAGCTCTATTATAAGATTAACTATCTTTTGAGTTAAGATCTTATGGCTAACATTGCAGTTTCATTTGGTGAAGGTTAATCTAACAGTCGGCCTCTACTCTTTTGCGGAGACAATTACTCATTCTGGAAAGTTAGAATGAGAATATTCCTTCAGGCTCAAGGTCGAGAAATCTAAAAATGCATTGTAAATAGACCTTATATTCCAACAAAAGTAGTTGATGGAGTAAAAGTCAAAAAGAAAGAAGAAGAGTTTGATTGTGAAGACGATAGACTTTATACTTTGAATTTAACTGCTATGAATTTATTATAAAATGCTCTCAATGGTAATGAATTTAATAGAGTAATGACTTGTACTACAGCAAAAGAAATTTGGGATAACTTGGAAGTTACTTATGAAGGAAGTTCTCAAGTCAAGGAATCAAAAATTTATATTTTTACTCATGAATATGAAATGTTTAAGATGAATGATGATGAATCTATTTCTAGTATGTACACTCGTTTTACTAACATCATAAACAGCTTGACAGCTCTTGGCAAAATTTATTCCAAAGTGGAGATAGTAAGAAAAATTCTCAACTCTCTACCAAAACGTTGGGAATCAAAAGTGACAGCGATTCTTGAAACTAGAGACCTCAAGAAGTTCGAAGTGAATGAACTCATCGGGTCACTTATCACCCATGAGTACACATTGAAAAGAGGAGAAGAAGAATGAAAGTCAAAGAAGAGCTTGACACTTAAAGCTGTTCCACATGAAAGTGAAAGTGATGAAGATGAGGAAAATGACGATAAAGATGAAGAAGTTGCGATGATAACAAGAAGAATTCAGAGGTTCTTAAAGAAAAATAAAACTCATCCAAGGAAATCTTTTAAAAAGTTTTCCAAGAAATATTCAGGTAAAAATGACACTTTAATTTGTTATAAATGCAATAAGTCTGGTCATATCAAGTCAGATTGTCCTCTGCTAAAGAAAGATCGAAACAAAGGCAAAAAAATAATGAAAACTACATGGGATGATGATTCAAGTAGCTTAGATGTGAAGCAAGCAATAGAGAATCAGCAAATCTTTGTCTTATGGCTAAAGATGATATTGAGGTAACAAATCTTGATAATATTGAAGATCCTTCATTTGAAGAATTGTAAAATATTTTAGAAGAGGTATATGAGGAATTTGAAAAATTGGGTATTAAGTATACTGTTTTGAAAAAGAAAAATTATTCTTTAACAAACGAAATTGATATTTTAAGAAAAGAAAATATTTTTTTGAAAGATGAAAATCTTGAGTTGAAAAAAAAGAAAACTGATTTAGAAAATATTATTGAAAACTTTACGAATGGAAAAAGAAATTTTGAAAAATTTCTTGGTAGTCAAAGATGTGTTTTTGACAAGGCAGGCTTGGGATATATGCCGAAACAAAAATACAAACCTTATAAAAACTTTTTTGATAATCCTTCTACATCAAAGTCCAATATTCAAACTTCTTTTTATAAAAATAATTTTGTTAAAAAATGATACTATTATAATCACTCAAATTCTTCATATATGTCACATGCTATTTGCAATTTTTGTAATAGAAATAGTCATAGTTATGATACTTGTTCTATTAGAAGAAAACATATAATGACTATTAGGGCTATATAGGTACCTAAGAATCTTGTTTCTTTTAATACTAATAAATAAAGGACCCAAAGAACTTGGGTACCAAGAATTTTTTTTTAATTGTTTTTGTAGGTATGCATAAAATCTTCTACAGGTAAAAGTAAATGGTTTTTAGACAACGGGTGCTCAAGATACGTGACATGAGACAAAACTAAATTCATTGACTTCATTTCTAAAGAAGAAGGATGCGTGATATTTGGAGAAAATTCAAAAAGGAAGATCACGGAAATAGAAGGAAAGATCATTAAGACTTAGTACAAGATGCAACCAAACAGTGAAAACAAGTGAAATATCATCCAATAGAACAAATTCTGGGAGAACCTTCACGAAGTGTAAGCACTCGATCATCTTTTAGAAATATTTGCAATCATACTGCCTTTCTATCTCAGATTAAACCTAAAAATATTGTTGAAGCACTTCTTGATGAATTTTGGATTCTATCTATGCAAGAAGAGTTTAATCAATTTAAAAGAAATGATGTTTGGACACTTATTCCAAGACCCAAAAATCATACTATTATTAGAACAAAATGGGTTTTTAAAAACAAGAAAGATGAGTCCGGAGTCATTATTAGAAATAAGGCTCGACTTGTAGCCTAAGATTTCAATCAAGAAGAAGGAATCGATTATGACGAGACATATGCACCAATCGCAAGATTAGAAGCTATACGAATGCTACTTGCATATACTTGTTATAAATATTTCAAATTTTTTCAAATGGATGTTAAAAGTACTTTTTTAAACGGTTTTATAAATGAAAAGGTATATGTTGAGCAACCTCCAGGTTTTGAAAATCATATTTCTCTAAATCATGTTTTCGAACTCACAAAAGCACTCTATGGACTCAAACAAGCTCCTAGAGCGTGATACGAGAGATTCAGTGGTTTCTTGATTGAAAAAGGCTTTTCAAGAGGAAAAATTGATACAATTCTTTTCATTAAATACGAAAATGATGATATTTTTTTTAATTCAGATTTATGTTGATGATATCATATTCGGTGCTACTAATGAAAATATGTGCCAAGTTTTTGCTAAGACTATACAGGAAGAATTTGAAATGAGTATGATGGGAGAGCTTACATTTTTTCTCGGATTGCAAATTAAGCAAGCAAAAAGTGGGACATTCATCAATCAATCGAAATATATTAAGGAATTACTGAAGAAGTTTGGGATGGAAGGTGCTAAGGAAACTGGAACACCAATGAGCTCATCCACTAAACTTGATAAAGATGAAACCGATAAACCAGTTGACTCGAAGGTATATCGAGGTATGATTGGTAGCTTATTATATTTGACAGCCAGTAGATCAGATATTATGTTTAGTGTGTGCTTATGTGCACGCTTTCAATCATCTCCAAAAGAATCACATTTAATTACAGTTAAGCGTATTCTTAGATATCTTAGTGGTACAATTAACTTAGAGTTATGGTACCCTAAGCACACATCTTTCGATCTAATCAGCTACACAGATGCAGATTATGCTGGCTGTAAAATAGATCGAAAAAATACTAGTAGAGCATGTCACTTGTTAGGTCGTGCACTAGTTTTCTGATTTAGTAAAAAACAAAATTCTGTTGCACAATCTACTGCTCAGGTAGAATATGTTGTTGCGGATAATTGTTGTACTCAAGTTCTTTACATGAAACAACAACTTGAAGATTTTAAACTTATGTATAATCATATTCCAATCAAATGTGATAATACAAGTGTTATAAATCTTTCAAAGAATCCAATACAACATTTTCGGACCAAATATATTGAAATTAGATATCATTTTCTTAGAGATCATGTGCAAAAGGGCGATATTGTATTAGAATTCACTAGTACACATGATCAATTGGCAGACATTTTCACAAAATCCCTACCAGAAGATAGACTATGCACGATTAGAAGAGAAATAGGAATAATGCATGCCATGGATATCTGCTAGATACTTTTATTTCATTATCTTAAATGACCTACAGAAACTTGAGACGTTTAGCCTCATCATTCAAATGCATTTGCTCCTCATAAATAATCATGCCATCCTTGTCTAAAGGATTAGGCAATCGAAATGAAGAGGTAAGCAAGGATTTCAAATCCTTATTCTGTTGCTTTAACTCTACTATTTTTTTATTTGACTCATAAACAAGTCGTTGAAGTACAGAAACAGTCTCGCTAAGCTTCTCAATTTCGCGAGTTTTGAACTGCAACCGAGCAGAAAACGCGACGATAGATGATGAGTATCGAGTTTCGAGACCCACAAGCTCATAAATGGCGTCATGATCTGATTCATTAGCTAAATCAGTCTCTTGTTGCTTCATGGCACCCACGACAGATGCAGAAATAGATTGAGACTGAGGTGAAGAATACCTCAAATCTTGATCAAGAGAAGCACTGAAGGGAAATCTACGAGCCATTGAAAAAATGTAGAATGAGAATGCAAGCAAATTACAAAGATGAGAAGAAAGCTTGATGCGAAATAGATAAAACTAAGGATTGCTCTTATAGAAACGGAAATAAGAACAAGACAAACTTATAAATCATAATAATATCTCATTTTTCAGCAACATCAAGTGGATCAAATCTCTGCACCGAATTGCCAGAGCTACGCCTCCAGCCTTTGTAGGTTTTGTCGGGCACGGGTGGTTTCGATTATTCAACTCTTTACAAAATCTCATTCCGCACCGAATTACCGAAATTAGGCTTCCAGCCTTTGCAGGTTTTGTCGAACACGTGTGGCTACGCACCAAATTCTCTACAGTCTCTACTAACGCAGCGTTTTATTTATCTGTTGGTTATTGTAGGAATATATTTTATTGCGCTAATTATGATTCCTTTCTAATGATGCCAAAAGGGGGAGAAGTTTTAGGCTAGAACATTAATATTGTTTAAATTGCTAAACTTGTTATATATGCTTGGAATTATATTTATATTTTTTCTTGAAAAACTAACGCACATTCTCAGGGGGAGCTTAAGTATTAATACAGGTTTCAGGTTCTATCAAGTATTTGTCATCATCAAAAAGGGGGAGATTGTTGAACTGAAGGTTTCAAGTTTCGTATAAATTTACACATGGATTTTGATGATAACAAATGAATTCAAAGAATGAAGGAGTCTCAAACTCAAGTTGTCCACACAATACAATCAAGCACATCAAGGAATCAAGCATGAGCAATAAGGGAACAAGTTCACATTAAAATCATAGAATAATATTGTAAATCTCTTAAAAATTCGAAATTAGGATTAAGGCTCAAAATTAATATTTTATCATAAAGCATTAAAATACATTTTCCACATGTGCATGAATATTTTAAAAATTAAATTTGAAAATTTCGAAAGATGATTGATTGTCATCTTTCACATGTGCATGACATGATTAAATGTTTGAATTTTAAAAATATTAAGATGATTGATTGTCATCTTTCACATGTGCATGTTTTATTTGAATATTTTCAAAAGTGATAGATGCTTTTCTTGACTTATGCAAAAGGTAGATGTCTTTGTTTGAAAATTTTGAAAAGTAAAGTGTGCTCCTTTTGTCATATGCAAAAAGTAAAAGATTAGATTTGAAATTTTTGAAAAGTAAAGTGTGCTCCTTTTGTCACATGCAAAAAGTAAAATGATTAAGTTTGAAATTTTTGAAAAGTGAATGATGATGTCTTTGACATGTGAATCTTTTAAAATTTGAATATGAAGTCTCATATGCTTATAAATAGATCATTTGAGAGCTTCACATTCACAACACCAAGAGTATACAACATTCATTCAAAATTTTCATTCTCTATTCTCTAAGCATTGAGTCTTAATCCTTGTTTATTTTGAGAGATATAGTTTGTGTTATATTGTTTTTATTTCACTCATTGAGGAGTGTTTTCTGATAGCCTACCCACTATCAATTCTTGTATCAGTAAAAGGGTGTGTATAACCCTTGTATGTGTAGAAGGTGTTCTACACGGGAAATAGTTAAATCACCAAGTATGAGGTGATTGGAAGTGTAGAAGGTGTTCTACACGGAGAATAGTTAAATCATCAAGTGTGAGGTGATTGGAAGTATAGAGGGTGTTCTACACGGATTCTTTGGAGCGGTGCTGCTCAAAAGTGTAATGGGTTTTTATCTCCACCTAAAAGAGATTGAATAGTTGATTTGAGGATCTTCAAGGGGTAGTTTGAGGCGAGGACGTAGACAGTGGGGCCGAACCTCGTTAACATACTGAGTTTGCTTCTCTCTTACCTTTACTCTTTATATTTATTACTGTTTCATATTTTATTTATATTTTATATTGTATACTTGATTTATAATTGTTAATTTTTTAATACAACTCAATTCACCCCCCTCTTATGTTAGTCATCTGGGCAACAAATGTTTTGAAGACTTGTACTGATTATACTCTTTTTCCTTCACTGAGATTTTGACGGTATATAAGAATATTATATTATTTTTCTTTCGCCATTGATTTTTCTTTCTATTGAATTTTTTCTCGATAAGGTTTTAACGAGACATATTTTTTATAAATGGTAATTTAAGGGAGATCGTTATAATAATGCAAATAAGGGGGACAATGAATGACCCCCTTCGCACCAACCTGACTCCCTTTTATCTTGTATTCCTATTTCTTTATTGAGTGAATGATTCACATTCTCTCTCTCGTCTCAAACTCTCAATGAATTTGAGTTCAGTTTCTAAACATAGAAATATGAAGAAAGATAAGAGAGAGAGAAAGAATGAGAAGAAAGAAAGAAAGAGAAGAGAAAAAATTCACTTCTTAAATAATAAATATTTTAAATATTTTTTCTTGTATTATTTTAATTTTATAACACTATTAGAATTTTTCTATTATTATATATTTTTTTGGCCGGACGCGGGGGAAGGATTCGCTCTCACAGTACTCGGACGTGTAACCGACTAATCGACGCGAATACGATCCGATTAATTAAACATTTACTCGGACCGAATCTGATTCGACTCAGATCGGATTGCTTGTCAAAGTTTCGGACCATTCATCATCTTGTCAGAAAGGTTCGTTCCTCCATCGGATCAAAGGTACCCCCCCTCCCCTCTCTCCCCCACCACACCCCCCTCTCTCTCCTCTCCTCCTCAGTTTCCTCTACTTTCTCCCCATTTTTCCCCCAGAGTGTTGATTTATCTTTTGAAAGATCGTCTTTTAAGGATCTCAGTAGCATCTCTGACCCCTCGCTCGCACGAGTCGTAGTTACAATTTCCATGTACGTTTGGATCTCTCTCTCTCTCATATCAATTTGCTGACTTCTCTCTGTCTGGTTTATTAGAGTACCGAGATCAAGTAAATTATCATTCTGATTGATCTATTATGTGCCCTTCAAATGCTTGTCTTTCACAATGGCATACTTCGCCTGGGATTATAGGCCTGCGGTCCCATACTTGGCATGGATTGAGTAATTGCCTTTCACTTTGTATGCGTATATATTTCTTTTTCAATAAAGACTCGTACTTTGTAATTTTATTTCCATGTATGAGAACTGAAAAATATCACTTTAAAGTCTGAATCGTCATTGCGTAGCAGGTCTAATTCAGTCAGCATTGTCATTGGGGTTAATACCCATCTTAGTTTTAAATTTCAAGTAGTGGTTGTTGAATTTTAATCTCGCTTTCTATACCTGGCTGGCTTCGATTTTATCTTATTTTACCCCGATCGAGTCTCCTCTCTTATTCGAAGTTTAGGACATGTTTTTTCTGCTTCAATCTGAAATCTAAGACATTTATTTGCTTATTAATTATTTTGGGTGATTTGTACAGTAGAACATATAAATGGAGGGAACAGCGTTCACTCCTGCTTTGGAAGGAATACAGCATGTGAAGCTCGAGGAAGGAGAAATACTGACCACGCCTTTCTTGGAAGTCTGCAAGCAGATATTGCCAGTTATAGGTGCTATCTCTTGCCCCTCATTAGCTGCATACCATGATACCATAACTTAGACGTCATGCATGAGTGATGAAACTATATCCAGAAGTGGTAGCATCGTCATGTCTATGAAAGCAACTGCATACTCCGTCTTAAATTTTGCCAATCCATGGTTGCCCCATTCTCAAACTTTCTACACTTCATTCTTGATTTGAACTGGGGGTTGTTTCTCTCCCAGAATATGTACTTGTACAACTTCCCGACTCTTGGTTTTCACTCAATGTTATGGTGATCTGTAATTTGTCATGTGATATATAATTATGAAGTATAATCCATCGTCAAATATCAGCATGAGTATTTGCCAAAATCCGGGCTTGTTTCCTAGACAGCTAACACATCTGTTCATTATTTCTGATGGCAGATAAGTTTGGAGCTGCTATGACCCTTGTTAAAAGTGATATCGGAGGAAACATATCGGTAGGATATCCTTATTATGTGTTTTTCAAAGTTAAGCTTGCTAGTTTGTCTTTGAGATGACTTCCTTATTATTTATGATGTTGTCAATAATTCATGCAATGCATATCTATGGTATTTTCCACTTCTGTTTTTGCTTGGCCAGTCTGGCTTCTATTATTTGGGTAATGTTCGATATATTGTTTTCTTAAACATGGATAGATAAAAGTGATCTTCTGAATTGACATATTTATTCTGCTTCAATAACTATATGTTCCTACTTCATACTCTGTTACTTTTTTCTTGTAGAGATTGGAATCTAAATATTCTTCAAAACCATCTGAATTCAACCGCTTGTATGACATGGTGAGAACAGAGGTTGCAGCCAAAACAGCGAAAGCATCGTCCAGTTGCACCAATGGTCTTCTTTGGTTGACAAGGTAAATGATACTAATGGTTCTATGTCACAGGGTTATAGTAACATGTCACATGCTAACACGAAGGATCACACTTAAACAAAAAAGGGGAGGGGGGAATGTAAAAGGAAATGAGTACGAAAAATATTACCCTCTCTCTCTCTCTCTGTGTGTGCATATGTCTATACTCGCCTTTGTGGCATTTGCATGCCTTCTTTGTCAATGTGCTGCTCTAAGAACCTGAAAGGAAGTCTTGAATTTCCTTGCGCAATGAGTTCCTAATCATGTTTAAACCAAAGATTATTGGTTTTAACAACAACAGCAATGCTGATTTTTTTTTATCTACTTACAGAAAAATTTTGTTGTTTTTCTAGAATGTTTTTGTCTGAAAAAAAAGTCCTATGCACTGCATGAATTTATGGTTGCCATTGACCAAATTGTGTTATTTTATTTGCTTTGAAAAATGTGATTCCTTTACATGTTTGATGTTAATTATGATTGATCTTTAGAGCAATGGATTTCTTGGTGGCATTGTTTCGCAACTTACTAGAGCATAAGGATTGGACAATGTCACAAGCCTGTTCAGATGCCTATGGGAAGACCCTAAAGAAATGGCATGGCTGGTTTGCTAGTTCAAGTTTCACTGTAATGTTTTTTTTATCCCCCTTGTTATTCTTAAAATTATTAGTGGAAATGGAAACTTCATTTGGATTATTAGAATTCTCTCCAATATATGTGGTTTGCAAAATTAGTTATAAAAATGGAAACTTTACTCGGATTCTTGTATCAGTTCCAATATGCTACTTTTGATTTTTTTTTCTTTGGTTGGTCTGAACTTTTAGACCTTCAGAGATACTTTTTGATCTATAACATTCTTTGCAGGTTGCCATGAAGCTTGCTCCAGATAGAAAGAAGTTCATGGAGGTGATAGGGGGCAGTGGTGATATTTATGCCGACATTGAAAAATTTTGCATATCCTTTTCCCCTTTTCTTGAAGAGAATCACAAGTTTCTGGTAAGGTGTCTTGTACTATTGTGGAGCTGACTGACCTGCTTTAATGTTATGTCCTGCTAATTTTCAGTATGGAGTCCGGCTATATTTTATTTGCAAAATTTATGATTTGTGACTGACTAGAAAATGTTGAGAAGATAGTAGAGGGGAAAAAACTTATTTCCCGGTCATGATATCTTTAGTAAGCTTTGAAATGACTACGTACTCCTGGATAAATGAAGAAAGTAACTGTAAGATTATGAATTTTGAGGTACAAGTCTAAAATAATGGGACAGGAAGTTTAGTGAGTTTTGAGAGACATAACTTGCATTCATATGGTCTACTTCAGTTTTATTGAATTTTTTTTTTTTTTCCGCAAATACATGAACTCGAGTTTTGTAGGGCTATGTTAGTTTTTAGAGGCTCATGAAAGTTCCTCTTTTGACACAGGCTAGTGTTGGCTTGGATGATCTGAAGGCTTCATGAGGAAGTGACTCCTGATGAATGGCTCTTGCTTCAAGTTACCCTGTTCTGTTTCCCTTTGCTTTTCTTCTAGTCCCGAGTTTTGGATAATTTGCATTGGCTTCTAAAGTCAAGACTTAACATTTTATGAGATTCTCTTGGCAAATAACAAATTATGGGTTACTAAACCTATTGATGGTTTGAATCTTAAAGTGGCATGAAGATTCTACTTGAGCCTGGTTTGCCTAAACTATCTCATTTTATCTCAAATGCATCATTATACTTTTTTACATTCTTATACAAAATAAAATAAATAATTCAAAATTTTTAAATCTCAAAACAACTATTTTTAAATCCCAAAACAAAATTAATATTAAAAAAAATATTACAATAATATATATATATATTTAAACTTTTATCTTATCTCATTCCATCTATAAAAACAAACGAGTCTAAATGCTAGAGCCTGTCAACTTTTGTGGGGACTGGGGAGGATGGGATATGTTTAACATTTTCATGCTTGAAGTAAAGTAAATAATAACGAGTACATAGCTAATAAAAAGAGGCATTTGTATTGGAGATTGATCAGGTTTTGACGACGCATGTTTGCAACTAAGACAACGGAAAGCTAATATCATTATTAATTAACACAAAATCAATCAAATCTCTCTTTACAAATTTGTAATTGTATGATCCATGCGAACAGGCGGACTAGTTCAGAGTAGGATATATGTCGGAGGGAACCTTTTTACCTTTGTTGGAGAGATCACTAATCCCGTTTTTATATCAACGAGCTAACGCGAGAAATTTAACTTACATTCGTCACAACGTATTCGCAATTACAGCATTTAGCATTTTTATTATTTTACCCTTTAAGTTACTAACAATAACAATTAAGTCCTTAAATTAATAAATTTTGTGAAAATTTGCATTCTTGTTCAAGATATATTTGGTTGTTAAGCTTTTGTCTTGTGATCTTGTTTTTCATCAATCTGGAACTGGTTAGGGGAGTCAAATTAGTGAAATATTTGTGTATAGGAGTAAGATAGTTTGTGAATAGTAGTAAGATAATTTGAGGTAAATATTTTTTGGGTAGAAAAAGTTAAATAAAAATTATATTATAAAATTAAGATATCGTAAGAATATAATTTTATAATATAATTTTTGTTTAGAGACTTGAAAAAGTTGGAATGTTTTTTATTTTTTATTTCAAAGTCTGAAAAAATTGTATAATTAGTTTGAAAAAGCTTAATAATTAGTTTAAAAATTTTGTATTTGAATTATGTTTATAAATAAAATTAGATAAGATGAAATGAGATAAGATGAAAATTTTATATATCATCTTAGACCCCAAATATAACTGGTTGTTAGATCCTACGTTGAATGTAAGGTAACTTTGGATAACAGAGAAGATGAGAAAATTTTAAAACTTATCATAATTGTCTTTCCAAATATTACTCAAATAAAATAAAAATAAAAAACTTTTTAAATATCAAATATGTAATTTTTTCATCTAATCTCTACAACTTTTACAACTTCAAAATAAAATACAAAAATCAATACAAGTAAAACTTCAAAAAAATAAAAAAATAAAAAAGAATATTCAAACAATTTTTTAATTTTATGATATTTTTACTCAATTTTTTCTCTCTTATTTTTCAAAATCCAATAAATTAAACATCTTAATTCAGACCTATCACAATTATTTACAGAATTTCGAGACAATCAAGTATACAAACCAATCCTAAATCTAGGGCTGTAAAAAGACCGAATCGGACTGGTGGACCGGACCGAGACCGGTTGTCCTGGACCGAGCCGGACCGGTCCGGTCCGGTCCAGAGGATTTCTCCCCCTGGACCAGACCGGATCAAACCGAACCCCATATATATAATATATATATTTATATATGTATATATAAAAATAGTATATAAATTATAAATTAATATTAATATAAATTAATATATAATATATATTAACATATAATATATAATATATAATATATAATATATATACTCTTATAATATTAACATACTATAATTTATTAATTGACTAGTTGTAGTATAAAAATATAAATTATAATATATCTATGTAGAATATTAATAATAATTTATAAGTAATAAGTGTATTATTATTATTTAATATATTATTACTAATTTATCACTATTTACTAACATATAAATATATATATACACTAATGTAATAGTGTTATTAGTTATAATTTATTAACATACTTAATATATAATATATACTAACATATTAATATATAAGATATACTCTTATAATATTAACATATTATAATTCATAATAGTTAAATTTGGACAAAAAAATATTTGATTATTATAGAATTTTAGATTAAATTTAATCCATTAAATCATATGGGGCACCCTTGGACTGGACCGGACCGCCCCTGGACCGAATTGGACTGGACCAAAATGGTCCAGTCCGGTCCGGTCCAGGGTGAGAGAATTCTTGGACCAAATGGAACCGGTACACAAATTTTCCGGACCGGACTGGACTGGACCGGACCATTTACACTCCTATCTAAATCTTTAACATCTAATTATACTATGAAAAATTCTATTAATCTTCCTATACTAAACCATACATAATTTTTTATATTTTTCTCTTACCAAACGTGTAGTATATTTATATATGAATTATGAGTAGAACAATTCATTAGTTTAGAAAGAACATAACTTAAAAAAAAAAAAAGTGTAATGCGTGGTGTCATGTGGATGATTATAAGTAACAAAACTCAAATTTAAAATATTAAAAAATTACACTTTAGACCCTTTTAACAACATGTATAAACATGACTTCGCAGTTTGTATTAACCTTAAAAATAGCAGGTGTAATATTTAAAACCAAAAGTTAACAAATTGAGGTCTCGATAGTTCATTTTCACAAAATTTTTTATCGCATTTCATTTTATTTTATTTTATCTAATAATTACAACTTTATTAAATTTTTATATAAAATAAAATAAATAATTTAAAATTTTCAAATTTAAAATAAAAATAATATTAGAAAAATAATATTTAAAAATTATTTCATTTAATTTTTAACTTTTATTTTAACTTATCTTACCTCAATTTGATCAACTCATCTGTAAAAGTAAACTAGGCTTAAATTCTACTCAATATCTATATATATTCGTATATGAGGGACAATATCAATTTTATTCGCACGTTGCTTTTCTCCTAGTATATATATAAGTATTCATATAAATTTGGTTTTAGTGAATATTGAGGCTGTTCGTTTTAGTACTGGACCCCTTTGCGCGTAAATTTGGTTTGCTTCCGCGAGGCATTCAACATCTGTCAAACGTTTGTAGTTTTGACCGTAAGAGTACTCCCCGTCTAGTTCTCGCCCATAATTAGCCTGTGGCCATGCATGGGTTTGTTTTTTGGCACCACCCTTGATTTCTGGACTCTCACCTGTAAATCCGCTAAAGCCTACCCTTACTGCTTTCGATTTGACTGCCACCACCCCAACCAACCAACACCGCGTTGTCTCCTACGTACAGGGCCCTCGAACAAATTGCACTCCCCATTATTCTCCATCTTATTTTCTTCCTCACTGAGAATTTGCTGGAGAATATATCTCTATTGATCTCACATGTTTTTTTGGGTTTCTTACTAATTTCATTTCAATTATTCTTGAAAGATCATATTCTCATCATTATCAAGAACTGATCAGGCTACTCCAAATTCTCCCACGGTTTATTTGGTCTGGAATATGTGTGATGTGATGTGCTTCCAAACTTCCAGTACTTGAAAAGCTTCTTTGTTATTAATTAGCTTGCATAGGGTAAAAGGTTTCTGGTCCACATATATATATATATAGTCAAGTACTTCGATCGGCCCAAATGGCGACCAAGGTGAAGGGTCTTTTGAAAGGCCTAAGATACATATCACAGATATTTGGTGAGTTTTTATTTTTTATTTTATTTTATTTTTTTGTATTTTTATTGCCACAAGTTGACATGCAGTGCCCACAATCAATTCCTTAATTTTGCAAAGAAAATTAGAAAATGGTGTAAAAAACAAGCGTCTTGTATATATATTTCCAGTACTGCCTTTCCTCAATATGGAAATATATATTGAATGAATTGTTTCCTCAATCTGGAATAATGTCAATCATGCAGATGATCAGAAAGAACCAGACATGCAAATTGGGTATCCCACAGATGTAAAGCATGTTGCGCACATTGGATGGGACGGCCCGTCTGCGAATAATTCGCCGAGCTGGGTATAATATCCCATTCGTCTCCATGCTGCATGCATCTTCTGTTTCATCATTTTCTAGCTTGTAATTAAGTAAAAACTGATTAATCTCATGCAGATGTGCACTATTCACGTAAGTACTCTATATGATTGTGATAATCATATTATTTATGCAGATGAGGGAGTTTGAATCTACCCCAGAAGTCTCATCCAGGTCATTGGACACTTTTGGGGAAGCTAAATTGACATCTCATGAAGGTTTGTATAATCTTCTTCTAAATTCATCTCTCTAATTAAGTTCTTGATGTGGATTTATCGTAAATGCAAATCTGTATACGTAGAAGCATGCACTTATTAAATCTTGCCCCAATCTTGTTACTTTTTGATAGATACGAAACGAACTGGCGCTGGAATTCAAGAATCCCTGCTCCGACAAATTAAATCAGCCGGAAATGTATCGCCTGCCAACTCCCCCCGATGGAGCCTTGATGCACCAAAGCAATCCAGGCGGCAGCGCTCGATGGATGCTTTGTCGTCGGATTCCCCGGGCCGAGATTCATCGGGAAGTAGCCGACACGCGAGACGTAACCGGAAGTTGAATCTTGGGAATGACTCACCATCAAAGGACCTGCCTGCTGTCCCTAAACACTCTCGCCGGAGGAAGTCAAAGGGGTCATCCGGTAGCGGTTCATCAAAGTCGCAAAGGTCAAAAGACCATACTTCTCCTCCAGGCATCCCTTTCACAGATATGGGATCCGGGTCCGGGTCCGTATCTGGGAAAAAGTCATGAACAACATAAACGTCGAGAGTCGCGTAAAAATTCAGTTTTGGAAGAGCAGAAGAAAGAGAGGGAGGAGGGTGCATATTGTGATGAATATTCAAGAGGAAACGTGTGATTTTTAAGTTCGGTTAGAGGTTTTAACGGCCTGATCCTCTAATTAATATTAGTAGCTGTAACTTTGAAGGATTATCTTATTTTTTCGTGATCGATATTCTGTGTCTTTCGATTTACTTCTCATGTTGATAGCAGCTAGATATAAGAAATAGGGGCAGTTGGACTGCTGGACAGGACATAGACGAAACACCATCGATGGGAGCTAAAACAAGAAATTAAGTAGCTGATATTAATTAATCAAACAATTAGCTAGCATATATAGTTGAATGAAAAAAAAAAATCATACTTTTACCAAACCCCAGAATAGGATGTATGCATTCACCTCTAATTTTAAAATAAGAGAACTCTTATATACATTTTTTGTGCAGTAATACATTAAATTATAAAATAAATTAAACGTATCACATAAAATAATTATATCAATTTGTAATTTTTTTTATGAAATCCCTTTTGTACCGTTTCTAACATTACCTTTTTCAACATATATACACACTACAACAAATGGTTCCATTTGCTGTGTTTTTGTTTTCGGCGTTGACAATTTACATGTAATTTTTCAGCTGTTGGTTCCCATTTGGATATTATCTTGGAGACTAATGGACTCGCCGTTAATTAAGAGGTCTTGTGCGGTGAGTTTTGGCTGTAGAAAAATAAAATGCCACTAAAACTGGGGTGATAAACGACGTTTGGCAAATTATAGTCAGTAAATGTATATGCTGCGATATGGTCTCACTACTCGCTAGACAATAAAATGTTATAATCAGAATCGTGGGATTATAAATAGCATATACGGTCTCGCCGTAATATGTTCGAATTAAAAGGCCCCCCACAATTCTTAGCCATACAAGTGTATTCATTTTTGACAAGTGTTAATTTACAAATGTTTAACACTTAGGTCCAACCATTTCAAATAAAAAAAAAACACTTAGGTCCAGCCGAGACTTGGATAAAAAGCAAGTACAAATAGCCATGCGACTGTCAACGAGTGTTTTAGCAATTAGGTCATTATTACATGTTACTAGCTAGCCATCATGTTTATGTTGTTTCTCAGACTAAAGAAGCTTGATCCTGCGCAGGAGAAAACAAAATTAGTAGGTGAGAATCATATAGTGAAAATTTTCAAACAATTATCCAATAACACGAGATTAAGCTTATTTTGATGTTCAACTGCTCTTTTTTTTTCTGCTGCAGTCTTGCTCCTTCATCAAAATTTAGTTCTTCCAGGCTGTAAATTCTCAAGGTTAACTAGGGAGTCCACAACATTTGCTTGGTAGGCCTTTAACACTCACTTTTTGGTTTTCATAACTTTAGTAAAAACATTCCCAAAAAGTAAATTATGTTCTTCACATAAAATATGTTCTTTGAGTAACACCTTGGGATAGAATGGCTCCCATAACTGTGTAGTTTTTTTTTTTTTCTGATTTAGTACCAAATAATTGTATTGAGTATGAAACCGGAATTGTAACGATATAAAAATATGTTTTTTACATTATATTTTGTATTGAGTTACGCCTTGATAGATATAAGGGTGTCAACTTGGACAACACACTGTTTTTTTTTTTTATCTTAGATTAGTACCAAATACTGCATGGAGTAATAGGTACTAAGCTAAGGGTAGTATTGAGTTTGAGGTGTAAACTATATTTAGATTTTTTTTACATGCTATTTTGTAAATAATGTTACACCTTGTTAGATATAAAGATGTAAACTTGGACAACAAACTATTTTTTTCACAATTATTTTGTATTTAGTAATACCTTGGGATAGAATGACTCCCATAATTGTGCATTTTTTTTTTGGTTTAGTACCAAACATTCCTGCAGAGGTTCGAGTTGCAATTATTTCTTTCTGGTATGCATATGTGGCTGTTTTAGTTATTTTAGATTCGAGTTGCATAAGGTAAAATATGTGGCTCCATTAGTAAGATAGTTTTTTTTTTTTTGGTGCTGCCCAACATTATTTGTGCTTCAAATGCCACAGAAAAGGTTGATGTTGGCAAGTCAAAAGATGATTGAGGTTTCTTATGGATTTTCTGTTTTGTTGCAAAAAATATCAGTCCAAAACAAAGAAAATATAAGTCAACAAACATTCAATCACATAAGTGGAAGGACCTCATTTGTTGTACTAATGGAAAAAAATGTATTGAGCTGAGATACATTTAATGGATAGTGTATCTCAAAACATTTTATAGTTCTATAAATGCTAATGTGTTGTCTATGGCTATGTGTTGATACAGAAGAACAAGAATCTAATTGACTTCTACAAGGATTCTCAATGGTTGAATAAAAAAGAGAGATTTATCACACCAACTATGGAAGTAAATTATGTAAGTTTATAAAAATATACCTTCATTATGTACTGGATGGTTGTAGACATTTTTAAATATTATCATGTAATGGGCATTTTCACTATTTAGCTTAGGACAAAATTAAGTTGTTCACTGTCTACTTATAAGTATATAGTAAAGATCGTGTAAGCTTAGGACATTATTAGAGATGTGATATACGTGACTTAAATAGCACAATATGACATCGATGGTTTATGACTTTATTTTTGTTTCAATGTTGCCTATTGGAACAGGTGAAAATGCCATATCTTCCAAGGGCTTACAATGAGAGTCAAGGATGGGAGGTAAATTGTCTCTTTAAAATTTTGATACTATTAAAATTTTTATAGAACCTACGGAAGCAAATTTCTGACTTTACCTACTGCATGGTTATATAAATGAATGATAAATCTAAAGAAGTTGGCATTTGATCTTACGGGTGGTAGTTTGCTGTCAGGCAAGAATGAGAACCATAGTTTACATGAGTTGATGATTTTTAACACATAGCAAACAATTGTTCTGGTGCTCTAGAGATATAGTGGAATATAGCTACATATAATCATGTAATTGGTTCATCAGTTTTAACTCCATGTTGTAATCTACCCCACACGTTGTAATCATGTAATTATGTTGTGATCATGTAATTATTTTACCCAAGAGTCAAGATTCTGAACCCACTACCCAACCAAGGTCCATGAAAATGAGTCATTTCAATAGGATTAAAAAATGACCATATGTTGCAGTGGAATAATTTTAAGAGGGTAGGGAAGCAAAACCTGAATAAAGGAAGTCATTTCCATTGTAGCTAAAACCTTTATTCACAAAGGCTTTACTGAACCACAACAAGAACAAAAGCCAGCAAAATGAGCCTTGGAAAACAGTATAACAGCATGCGAAATTGAAGAGAAAGAAAGCACTTTAGAGTTTCAACTGTATTTGCATGACCACTTGGTTCCCCAAAAGCACTGCCATAGCGAAACCTACCCCATGAAACTCCAGCTTTACCACCAAGAAGCTCTATCATCTTACCTACAGCCATTCGACTAATGACAATAGAATATCAAACAGTTAACATATTGAGAAGTTGCAATGTTACCAATTAGAAAAAATATAGAAGTTGCATGTTTAAACAACTGAGAAGTTGCATGTTTATCCAACAGGCACACTTTCAAAACTAGATCAACATGCATATCATGCATGGGAATGGAATATATTACAAAAAGCAGAGTACAATAGTTGTACTCCTTCCTCGCCCAGCTTTACAATGAACATAAGTAGTTCTTCCACAAAATACATTCTTTGCATCCAAAAAGGAACAACAAAATTAAATTAAATTTTATCGACACAGCACAAAACCAAGGAATCATGACAGTAACAGAAAGCTAAATTCACTCACCTTGAATGAACTCCATAGCTCGATTGACATCCACAAATGAGGGAGCAAAGAGGTAATCTCTTGTGGGAATTACCAGGTGGTCAATCTCATGTTCCTAGAAAACAACATAAATTAAATAGAAAAGGGAAATGTTTAGCAGTGAAATAGAAGTAAAGTAAAACAGTCCTCAACTTAATGTGTTGACAAATCCACCACACTTTTAGCAACCATAAATCGACTAATAATTTTAAGTTCCAAACCAATAGACCCTAGGGATAATGCAAACTCTAGATGAATAAAAAAAAATCTTGAAATTATTTATCAAAAGAGTACTTATATTACATTGGTGATTTACATGAAAATGTCTAATTACAAAAGCCTGAAAGTGAATGCATCAATCTTCCTGAAACCAAAAGAAAAGAAGAAACAAAACATGTAAATAGTATAGGACATTATGTAGAGTTGCCCGCACATCACAAAAGAGGAATCACAAAAATAGGCGATAGATAAAGTAGTATCTAAGAATTCTTTATTAGAGTAAAAACAAAATCAAGTGATTATTTCAAGTTCAAATACATTTATTGCTAGAGCTTATGTAGAGTTGCCCGCACAACAGTTAACGCTTTAAACATGCTTGTATGCTTCCATCAGTCCAAAGTTTTTGCAAATAGAAAGTTTGTTATTTGTTTCCTCTAATCGACAAAAGCAAAGAGAGACAACACAACATACCCACATTTCTTTGCATGCTAAGTGAAAAGGACAATAGTAACAAAGTTCATTGTTTCACAACATAATAATGATTTTTATGCCATTGTTGTGCATTGGAACAAGTATTTAAAAAGCACAAAGGGCAGTGCTAACTTAGATGTGCTACCTAACACCTTAAATGTTCTGATTTAAATTTACCTCTTCACATGGGGTATGTACATGTAATTTAGAGAGGATAGGACTACTGGCATGTGGAAAACAGAAATGAACATGAATTTGTAGTTTGAGATCATTGCTAAACTAAGTTGTGGAAAAAGATGAATGAAAGTAGTTTAGCATGTGAGAATGTCATGATCATATATATATTCAATTGCATCAGTAGCAAATTTATACAATTTCACAGTTGGTTAACAGCCCAATATATTTATACGCCAATCTCCTCTCTAGAGAAAAGATTGGTTGCAGCAAATATATATAAACTTGAAAGGCTAAACCAAGTGATGAGCAATTTGAAAAGATATGTGCATGTGTGAAAATGAACTCCTAGATCAGCAAACCCAATTTGAGAAAGTAAACAGAGTGTTTAGATATGGTCTGCAGAGTATCTTCAAACCTTGAATCAGGATGTAAAAATGGTGACGGCAAAAATTGATTATAGCAGCAGCAAACTTTGGCATTTTTACCTATCAAAAGAAGTTTGTGAGAGTAACACAGATGAATAAAATTTGACCATAAAAACTAGGTCTTCAAATTTAGAAAGACTCAAATGTTGAACCCAAATCTAGCGATGATAATGAGAGATAAAGGGGCTAGAGAATGGGTCATTAATTTGTCGATCGGGGTAAAAGGGCCAGAAAATTCTTACCAAGCACCGAAAATGGCTCATTAATTTGACATTCGTTTAGGTGTATTGGTTGCATCCGGCGACATTAGGGCTTGTCGCAAAACGATTAGAATCCGTCGATACTCAAGATCCAAACGGCCGAGAAGATAGATCACTTTCGGCGTGAGTCTATAGGGTTTGGGAGCCATTCTCCCAAACACTGGCAGCTAATCGACGTTGGAGCCGAATGGATTGGTACTGGCGGTTTGGGAGAACGTCGTTAATACAATCCTGCATCGCTGCTAGAACATGAAGGCAGCCATTCCTCCAAGATTGCCTACACTCTTGCGGTGAATATGAACTCGCAAAACACGATACCCTGTTCACGACGAACACCGTCCCGTAGATGTAATGATACAATAACGGCGCTTAAATCGGATTGCCTAGACAGCAAGAGTGACGGTCACTGCCTATCTTTATTGGCGTGAAGATCGTCGAGAACCACCCAAAATTTTTGGCGAAACCCCAGCGGCGAGATAAAGATCACATGTCACGCTTGTTTACTGGCGTTTCATCCGTGAGCCTAAAATCGTGATTAATCAGTTTTAGGCACCTTTTTTTTAGTTCTCTCCACGTTTATAGCTCACCGCAAAAGAGAACAAATGTTGTAGTGACACATGACACGCTATTGTAGTGTAACATGCAGCAAGAAACATTTTTTGAGTTCATGAGGAAAAAATGTTGTGGAAATATTATGTTTAAACAATAAGCAAAATGTGATTGGAAATAGATTGATGTAAAGGAGGATAAAAATCTGATGTATATATACAAGTATGATCTATTCCAATTGTTTGAATTGAAGAGTACGAATGGAGTGATTAATATGATACTGCATGAAGAGATCATTCTAATGATAGGGTAAAAATGCATAATGATTACATTCTATTTGGGAAGTACTAAGCAAAAGAATAATAGGTCAAAACAGATCACAGTTGGACATAAGTCTTGTAAAAAAAGCAACACATATTGAGACTGAAAATATAGTTTTGTAAATGTTTCATAGGACTATCGAAATGGCTGTACTTATGTAGTTTGGGGGATGCATGCATGCATTCATTCAAGTGTTATGTTGTTGTTTCATCTGCGGTATGAATGGAAAGATAGTCGAATTTCTTGTGGCATTGCTATTTCCATTGATCCACGCCAGCAGCAAGTTGAATGATTCATTCTTTTTTGGAGGTCTGAGCTGTCATGTCTTGCAAGTAAGGCAGATACTTTTATATGGAATGAATTTGGAGTTTTTGCATCATCAATATCCCTATAAAAAAAAAAAAGTAGTAAATATTTGTGACAAATTATTTGTAATAAAAATGACTATTTATAATGAAAATATACTAATTTTAATAGGAAATAATTGTTCATAAATAAATATATATATTTTTAGTATATTGAAATAAAATAAGATAAGCACAAAAAATAGGAAGCATGCTAAATAAAAATAAATAATGCAATCTGGTGGCTGTTGTTAGTTTCATTTAGCTGCTAAAGAAAGGTGGATTGCATTTAAATGCTTGTTGCTTATATTTGGTTGGAAAATTTATTCAATTGAAATATATAAGAGTACATGGTAATCAAAGTACGTAGTACTCAAAAGCATATTTTTGGACCCAAATCAGATATTTAAATTTGTAAATGTCTTATAATTTAAAATTTACGTAATTTTTAAAAATTATGTATTTTTTAAATTTGTTGGTCGAGACTTTATATAAATTATAGTGTAATAGAGTGATCCTTTTATAGATTATCTTCATAATATAAATATACAAGTCTTACACTTAAACAGGGTGAGACTCTTAATACATATTACTATATATATTTACATATAGTAAACATACTAAATATTATAAATATATAATAACATATAATATAAATATATATTTTTATATTAAAAATTTTTTGGATGCAAAATTGGGTACGGTTTGGGACCCCGTTGGGGTCATACCACCTCTCGCCCCTATATTAATCTTTGCCCTGCGGGGTGGGGTGGGGTGGGGTTGCCTGCTAGCCATGAGGGAGCGGGGTCGAAGCGGGGTGCTTGGCTCCTCCACCCACTCCTAAGAGGAGCATCCTATATATATATTTTTTTGTCTTACAATAGAATATATCTTTTTAGATAATGCAGTACTAAAATTTTCCAATCCCATTGATTTTTTTATCAGAAAGAAATTATCTGAGCAATCAAATAAAATCGCAAATAACTAGTTGCATGAACGAAATCCACCATATATATTAGCTTTCCCTTGTGTCTTGCCAAGAAATAAAGTGACTTTTTGCGGCGCACATTTTCGTTACAAAGAGTGGTAAAAATCGTTGCCAAAACCTTTTCTTGGCAATTTTAACTTCGTTACATATTCGCCGCTATTATTCCTTCACTTTGGCTCTCCTACAATGAAAGTAAAAAATGATCACAAAAGGATAGGCTTTCCCGGCAATTTTTTTAGTCGCAATTGGTCTAAAATATAGTCGCAATTGAGAAGTATCATTCAGTTACAAATCATTGACAAATACTTATTCCAGCGATTTTGATTCCGTCGCAAATAGCACTCAATTCACCGCAAATACTAAGTTTCCGGCGATTAAGCACATCGCTGGCAATAAGAATTCTGTTATAAAAAGTTACGGCAACCTGTTTTCGCCGCTAAGGTCTCTTACCAGCGGTTTTGACATCGCTGGAGCGAGTTTTCAATTTCAAAAAGCATTTACCAATTCGACCGTATGACTTTTATAGCCATTCAGTTTTACTGGTATTTTTTAGGCTATATAGCTTAAAACATGCATTTTTTTTTTTTTATAAAATATTATAAATACACTAAGCATAAATGATTAAAACCCTTACAATATGAGCTTGTACAACAAAGAGCTAGTTTTCATAGATTATGCCACAAGTGTCTGACAAAAAAGCTTATCCTAAAAGTAACTTCAGACTAATCGTTAACAATAATAAAAAAGAATTAAAGTACTGAGAAGCATGAATGCATTTATCATTTCAAAACTAAATAGCAAACAACAATTTTACTACAAAACTGAATAGCATTAAACAACAATTTTACTACAACTAGCATTGTCATAAAAAAATGAAAAGTATGTGAAGTTGTTAAAAACAAACCAGAATGCTGGTCATAAGTTTTGCCCAAATAGATACATAAACTTTCACATGAAATTAATGAAATAAAAAACATGAAGATCTACAAACTTACCCAAGCAAATTTCCCATTCGTGACCATGCAAGAAATGCAGGGCCTCCAAAGGAATCATCCAAATCTGTTTTGCTTACATTAAATTTATGCTAGACAATAAATACTAGATGGTTAGCAAAGCAGACATCTAGGGGTGCTAAATTAGTTCTTACACAATTTTCAACATCACTGCAACCATCTTCAATACAAGTATGATATTTTCAATATGCAAATGGCATGCAAACATCAATCTAGCAGTTATATAGATAAAATGCATCATTTAAGAACAAGAAGTTATAGATTTAAGAAGGCATTATCCTAAGATTAGAAATGAAGCAGAAAGAAATGCACATCAATAGGATGAGAAGTGAAGCTTCTATTACATTCGGACCCTCAAACTAGAAAGAAAAACCGAGTACTGTCCAGCTGTTTTGACTATATTGAAATATTAAACACAAAAACCAAGGAAAATAACCAAGACTAAGAAAAGTAGAGTACTATCAGGATGTTTTGATTACATCAGGTTATTTACTTGATCATCTTAAGTGCATCCTTTACATATGCTTGATTTTACAAATACCACTAATTTGTAATATGAGGATTTGTGTTGTTGTGGGTTTGGGCCTCCTTGTTATCATGCTAATATTCAAAACACAACTAAAAGAATTACATCTTAATAACTCATTTAAGCAGATAACTGAAAGAATTAAATGTTAATAACTCTATGTCATTGTAGATCAATATAGATTTGGTCATGCATAATCTCAATATAATAATATCTGGTGCATAAGTATTAAAAATATCTTGATCAGCTGCATTTCTATGTAAGATCATTAACACAAACTACAGGCTTCAACACATGTATGTTAACACTACGGACTTTATTAGTTTGGAGTTAATTCTATTGAAGTTTATTTTGCAGTTAAGAAATTAAAAATGCTATTTGTATCAGACACCAATTTATAAATCAATTAGCAATAATCTTTGAAGAAGGAAATTCAAATAATGTGGACTTGGCCAAAGTTGGGGCTTCATAAAGACAACAATTGTAGCTAAGGGAGCAGCACCTGCACTGATTTGAGATGCTTCATCTGTAAAAAAAAACACATGGATGAAGCATTAATCAACATAAATGCAGCTATATAAACCCTCTGATTTGGACGATTATTAGAAGGGTATTGCCATTTGAAAACTAGAAAACATTTTATTTAAGTTCGTTTGGTTCCCCACCTTTCTAGAGCATTAAAACATTCAAATTAATCTCATTCGCACAAGATCCCCTCATACAAAACAAAATATAATGTAAACATCAAACCGAAACACTGAAAAATCCCAGGATTAGACTAACTTCCAAGAACCTAATTGGTGACACATTCACCAACTAGAAAAAATTGTTGAGAAAGATAGCTCACTCAAAAGGACTGATTTTTTACTTCCTAAACCCACCAGGGCCGTAATTGCTAGAACCCTAGAAATAGTCTAAAATGAGTTAGAAGCCATACTTGTGGTGGTGGAAGACACCCAAGAGTCTAAAATACAAAAATCTTGACCTCTGATGCTGACATTTCTATGAAAAAACCCAACTACCCACTGGGTCTCGAATCGCAGGGCACAGTTGGGGGAGAAGACGACGACCGTAGCTTCCGCAAGAGGAAAATGGGGTGGAGGAGAAAACTTTGAATGGTGAAAGTCAATGGAGATGAATTCGTTTGTGGGTGGGTGGAGATGACCAATTAATCGAAACTGGGTATACGCGTGGGAGAATGGGGAAGACCAGAGAGTTCGAAATGGGGAGCGAAATTAGATATCGGGAGGGAAATAAAATGTTTGGTGGCCCGCCCGTAAATGTGACGATTCTGTTAGCGTTGCAACAAATTTTCACCTTTTTTTGGCAGAAAATCTTGTTACAAAAACTCTAATTAGTCGCTGGAAGTAATCTATTGCAGCAAACGTTTTTGCAACAAAATAAAATTCGCTACAATTGATCACGTTTCTTGTAGTGGTACTAAAAGAATAATTATTCTTAAGAACTCGCATTTAAGAAACTTTTTTTAAAGTATTGGTTATTATCTAGATAATTTGGTTTGGATTTGTCGAGGAATAAATGCGCAGTCTTGACAACAAACTCAGCAGGGAATAAAAAAACGCAAAAGAAGTTATGGTTTGAAGAATTCTTATAATGCAAAAAATTACGTTGACAACGCTAGATGAGTTGAATTTCAAGAGAAAAGTCTCGAGTGCTTGCCATTTTTTTCCGGATGTCTTGACAGGTTATTTTTCATTAAGAAAAAAATAGAACCATCCTTATAGCGTTCCTCCATTATGTTATCAAAATCTTCATTTTTTTATCTGGTTCTCTTTGGTGATAAAAGGAACATTCTGGATATTTTATTATTTTATTTTACTATCATAATTTTTTGTATAGATAAAACCGTAATTTCTTTAAATCATAGACTTTAATTTTCTATGAGAAATAATTTCTTTAAATAATTTCCAATGTAGCTTGACTCTTGAGAAAAAATACTTATGGCCTTATAAAAGAATTTGTTGCAACACTAACGGAATCGTCACATTTACAGAGTGAGAATTTAAGAAATATTTTAAACTTATATCATATATTTTAGTAGCTGAGCAAAATAATGAATTTTTATTAAGAAACTACCAGTCACACCCTACTGATTTAATATCATCATCTGAAATGAATGGTACAAGACTTGCATCATTCTCATAAGTGAATGATGCATCTTTTCGAAAAAATCGGATGTGTAGACATGGTAGGAGAAATTATAAAAATGTTAGTTCCAGAAGTGACAATATTAAAATAGATAATAATATACTGTATCACCGAAAGTGGTACAACTCAGAAAGGGGTAAAAATCCTCAAAATAATTCTTCAAAAAGAGGTGAAGATATGTGCCATAAATGTGGTATGATTGGACATTAGTCACGTACCTGTCGTACGACCAAACACTTAGTAGATTTATATCAAGTATCTATTAAATGAAAGAATAAAATGCTTGAAACAAATTTAGTAGAACCATAAGATGATTCATTAGATTCAGTAAATGTATATGTCACTCATCTTGATGTTTGTGATTTCTTTAAAGATCCTAATGGTAAAATTGATCACTTAATTGGAGATGGAAGTGTTCCACTTAATTAATGTATTTTCTTTATTATTTGTAATAAATTTTGTATATTTTATAGAATTATGGATCACATGGATAAACTTTTTATCTCTGAGTTGAATGATAAAGATGTATGTCTCGCTCACAGTGTTATAACGTCTCACACAATTCTCAAAGATAAGAAATATTTTAAAAATCTAACACTAAACAAAGATTATGTCCATACCATATCAAGTTCATCAAATCTAATTGAGGACTTCGGAAGAGCTTATATTGTATTGTCTAAAGGCACCAAATTTTGTATTGATGATGCTTTATTTTCTTCACAATTTAGAAAAAATTTATTAAGTTTCAAAGATATACATTGTAATGATTATCATATTGAAACGATTAATAAAGGCAATAAAGAGCATCTTTTTATTATTAAAATAGTACCGGGCCAGAAACTCGTATTAAAAAAACTATCTGCTCTCTCTTTTGAATTGTATTATACAAAAATGAGAACAATTGAATCATATGTGGTAGTGTACCAGAAGTGCATTTGATCCTAAAGTATTTATGACTTGGCATGATCACCTTGGACATCCGGGATCAATAATGATGAGACGAATCATTGATAATTCTTATGGGCATCCTTTAAAGAATCAAAAGATTCTCTTATCCAATGAATATCCGTGTTCTACATATTCCTAATGTAAGTTGATTATCAGACCATCTCTCTCAAAAGTCATTATTGAATCTCTATCTTTTTTACAAAAAATTCACGGAGATATATGTGGGCCTATTCATCCATCAAGTGGATCATTTAAATACTTTATAGTTTTGATTGATGCATCAAATCGATGGTCATATGTTTGTGTACTTTCCACTAAAAATATTACATTTTCTAGACTTCTTTCTCAGATAATCAAACAATGAGCACAATTTACTGATTATCCAATTAAAATAATTCGATTAGCTAATGCAGGCGAATTTTCGTCTCAAGTTTTTGATAACTATTGCATATCAATAGGAATAGATGTTAAACATCCTGTTGCTCATACACATACTCAAAACGGGTTAGCTGAATCTTTGATAAAAAAGATTCAGCCAATCGCTAGATCTTTACTTATGAAATCAAGACTACTTGTTTTGACTTGGGGACATGCTATACTTCATGCAGCATCATTAATTTATATTAGACCATCTGCATATCATAAATATTCTCCATTACAGTTTGCATTTGGTCAACAATCAAATATTTCTCATCTTCGTATTTTTGGATGTGTTGTATATGTTCCAATTGCACCTCCACAGCGTACAAAAATGGGTTTTCAACGTAGTCTTGTGATATATGTTGGTTTTGATTCTTTATCAATTATTAGATATCTTGAATCACTTATAGGGGATATGTTTAAAGTACGTTTTGAGAATTATCATTTTGACGAATCCACTTATTCATTACTGGGTAACGAAAAGTCGGTGCCTGAAGCACGACAAGAAATTACTTGGGATAATAAGACCCTGTCTCAATTTGATTATCCTAAAAATAAATGTGAACTAGAAGTTTAGAGAATTATTTATTTGTAAAATGTTTCAAATCAATTACTGGATGTATTTACTGACACTAAAGGTGTAATAAAATCTTATATTTCTGCTGTTAAAACTCCAATAAGGATTGAAATTCCTGAAGGACAAGTTGTCAAAACAACAATAAGTGAGTCTAAGACATGCCTGGAGTGTGGAAGACCTATTGGTGCAAAAGACAAAATTTTTCAAAAGAAAAGAATAGAAAATGAATTTGATGTTCCTAAAGAACCCATACTCACAATACATGCTATAAATATAGTTGATGCTCCTAAAGAGGTCAAATCTTCTAGGCTAAAATCTCCTAAAAAGGAACCTCCTGAAGAGGTATTTCATAAAATGTTTTCCCTTGAATAGGAACAAGTATCTGAAAAGAATGATATTTCAATACATTTAATGAGTATTGAAAAAATTTTGAATAGAAATAAAATTGTTGTGGACAATATATTTTCATATAAAATAGCCATTGACATTATTAGAAGTAATGAAGATAGTGAGTCAATAACTGTCGAAAAATGTCAACGTAGAAATGATTGGCAAAAATGGAAAGTAACTATTGAAATTGAATTAAACTCGCTAGCAAAGCGAGAAGTATTTTAACTTGTTGTCTAAACACCAAATAGTGTAATACCTGTTGGGTATAAGAGAGTATTTATACGAAAATGAAATGAGAAAAATGAAATTGTGCGGTATGATTAAGCTGAAATATTGTATATTTATATATTTAGAACCAATATATCTTAATTATTTCAAGATATTTTTATTGGTTTTAAATATAAAAATTGGTTATAAGGTATAAATCCAAGTTGTGATTAAAATATCTTAATAGCATGATTTATGTTTAATTTTATAGTTTGTGATTTATTTGAATAGTATTTCTTCATATGCACAACACATTTTTAATATTCTAATTTTATTTTATATTTTTTGATCATTTTTAAGGAAATGAAAAAGAAAAAAAAAGCAAAAGAAAAAGGAAAAGAAAAGAAATAAAATGATGAAAAATATAACAATGATTGCTTTTCAAAAGGTGAATGGAGGTGATTTTGTCTTTTTCACAAGTGGTTTTATTTTTTTTTCTTCTTCGTTGACAAATAGCAACAGGCAACACGTGAAAGCGTTTTTTTTGTTTGCTGGATTGAAGAAAATGAAAAGTAGATATACATAAATAGATGAGTTGCTTTTCAAACTTTGACAAAGCGTAGAGAAAGAACATGCCGCACGAAACAGAAGGGGCATATTTTTACATGTTGAAGACACACCGTAGAAAATGAAAAATTTAATTGGTATCGGGTCTTCGACACAGGAGAGCAATATATATATATATATATTTTGGGTCTTAAAAAGAAAGTTGGGGAGAAAATATTAGAGAGAAGCGGCGCTTGAAGAACTCGAAATGGTCCAAACTGCAACTGCTCCAGCCTTTTTCATTGCTTTCCATCTCCATCTCTATTATTTGGCTTGCTTTTTTCATTTCATACTTTTTTTATTTAATTTCACTTTGAAATTTATGGTGTATTCTCAAGATTTTTGGCTTAGAAGTTTGGATATTTTATTTGTTGTTTATTTTATGTTAGTTATTTTCCTTTCTTCTTCAAGTTTCCATTAAATAGGCATTACAACTATTTTGGATTGATTTTGAGAATTTATTATTTGAATACAAGGATAACTCCAGAATCTTGATTTTGAGGCTTTTCAATCTTCAGCTCATATGGTGTCAATTATTTTCTAATCGAGTTTAATTCTTAGCTTAGTTTTAGTTCCATTGTCTTTTAGATTGATAGAAGATTAATTAGGACTTAAATCATTTCAGTTTTATTATTTAACTTTTAGATTAATTAAGAATGTTTAGCTAGTTGATTTCTTAGTTGTTAATTTCAATTTGTTAGTATTTTACATTCCATTTCGACGTTAAAAAAAAATCCAAAAATATGAATCTAGTCCATGACTAGTACCATTTTCAATTTCATTGCATTCTTTTACTCATTGCACATATGACCACTTTGATTTTTTCTTTGTGAATGTTTTTTTATCGTTTACACGAGTTTGATTTTAAACAACTTTTTTCGAAGAGATGATCTAGGAAATTTATTCATAATTATTACACGACATCCTTTTGCACTTGGGATAGCCTTTGTGCTACTCATTTTTGAGTGAATCACGATATCTTTGTAACACAAGATTTCTTGCAGAAATCTGAAATTGATTATAAAGAAACATATTCTCCTGTTATGGGTGCAATCACATTCAGATTTTTGATTAGTCTGTTTGTTACAAAAGAATTAGAGATGCAGTTGATAGATGTGGTCACTGCATATTTATATGGATCCTTAGACCATGACATATATAAGAGAATTCCTGAAATATATAAAATACCTGAAGCATATAAAATGTTTGAAGGATATAAAATGCCTGAAGCATATAAAATGTTTGAAACATATAAAATGCCTGAAACATTTACAAGTATATGTAGAAGTATGTACTCTATCAAATTTCAAAATTTTTTATATAGGTTAAAACAATCTGGACACATGTGGTATAATGGCCTAAGCGAATATCTATTGAAAGAAGGATTTGAGAATAATCCTATATGCCCACGTATTTTTATTAAGAAATCAGAATCCGAATTTGCCATTATTTCGGTTTATGTTGATGACTTAAAAATTGTGGGAATTCCTAAAGAGATCTCAAGAACCGCTACATATTGAAAGAACAAATTTGAAATGAAAGATCTTGGCAAAAAAAATTTTTGTCTTGGCCTGCAGCTCGAGCACTTACTAAATGGAAATTTTATTCATCAGTCTATATATACAGAGAAAGTCCTAAAACACTTTTATATGAACAAAACTCATCCCTTAAGTACTCTAATGATTGTTCGATCACTTGATGTGAATAATGATCCATTCCGTCCTTGTGGAAACGATGAAAAAATTCTTGGTCCTGAAGTACCATATCTCAGTGCAATTAGAGTTTTGATGTATCTTGCAAATTACACTCAGCCTTATATTACATTCTCAGTTAATCTGCTTGCAAGATATAGTTCTACACCAACTCGAAGGTATTGAAATGATATTAAACATGTCATTCGTTACCTTTAAGGTACGGTTGATATAAGATTATTTTATCAACGTGGATCAAGTCCACAATTGATTGGATATGCAAATATAGGTTATTTTTCAGATCCACACAAAGGTATATCTCAAACTAGATATTTATTTACTTATGAAAATACTGACATATCATGAAGATCTGTCAAGCAGACACTATCTACCACATCTTTAAATTACTCAGAGATCATTGCAATTCATGAAACAAGTCGATAGTGTATTTGGCTAAAATCAGTTATTCAATATATCCAACAAAAGTGTGGTCTTCCCATGATCAATAATAGCCCAACAATTTTATATGAAGATAATACTGTTTGTATCACTTAGATCAGAGGATGATATATTAAAGGTAACAGAACCAAACATATTTCTTCTACATTCTTTTATACTCACGAACTTTAAGAGAAATGTGAAATTGATGTCAAGCAGATACGATTAAGTGATAATCTGACAGATTTATTCACAAAAACATTACCAACTGTGACATTCAAGAAGATTGAAATGCGAAAACTCAAAAATCTATCGTCATACACTTTTCAGGGGGAGTAAATGTCTTGAAAACTTGTACTAATTGTACACTTTTTCCTTCGTAGAGGTTTTGTCCCACTGTGTTTTTCTTTACAAGGTTTTAATGAGGTAATCTTAAAGCATTTGGAGGTATATAAGAATACTGTACTCTTTTTCTTTCGCCATTGATTTTTCTTCCTATTAGATTTTTTCTTAGTAAGGTTTTAACAAGTCAGATTCTTTATGGGTAGTCATTTAAGAGGGAGTATTAGAATTATTGAAGAGAAATGGGGGGCATGAATGACCCTCCTCCACTATCCTTCACGTGAATGAGGTCCCTCAACTTTGTTTTTTCATATATGTGTACAGTAACTTGCATAGTAGTTTATACTTATAAATACATTTTCGTATAGTTTTGTACAAACAGAAGAAAGAAGAGAAGAAAAGAAAGAAAAGAATGAAGAGAGAAAATTTAATTCTTGAAAAATAAAGAGTTTCAAATATTTTTTCTTATAAATAATAATTTTTATATTAATTTTATAAAAATAATTTGATTGTTAAAAGGGAGGCAGGTCTAAAGAAATCCATGACCACCAACGAATTAGGTGGTCATGCTCTGCTAATTGTTAGAAGAAAATAATTAGCGTTTAATATTTCTATCGTTCAAACATCTGTAACAACGTCGCCTCAAGTCGGATCCATTGATAAGCTGATGACATATGTCTCCTCAACCATGCCAACTCATTTTACGTAAACATTCGACAAAAAAATTACACCTATTTGGCAACATACATTATAAGTACTAGAGCACATCAATTCAACTGATCATCATGGTGAATTAGAATTGTCCAAGCAAGATAGATACTCATAAGTACTCATGATTATCTAAACTATTTCATTAAATAAAATAAGATTCAAACTAACTTTTAAGACAAATATTCAAATATAGCTATTTATTTAACCCCTCTAGCTCCCTCTTGTTGTCAAAACATAATTGGCTTAAACTTCGATTTTCATGAAATAATAATCTATTGACACTAATATTAATCAAGATTATTCCAAAACCTTGAACAAATTTTTAAATGAAAAATTTTATTTGCAGTCACGAATAAAGGATTGCATGTAAAGATGATCCATTAACAAATTAAGGTAAAAGAGAAAAAAAAAAAAATCATTTTAAGAATGAAATTATTAAATCTTTTTAAAAATAACTGTATAAACTTGCATAAGCCATCCTCAAATGAGAACTGGACATAGACTAACTCTTCTCAAATATTGTATAACGCTTTGATTCCTGCAATATCATCCGCATGCAATCCTTTGGTCACTCCTGTAGAAATAGTAGGTTCCATAATTGCTCCCGGAACCGAGCTATGGCCAAGCCCAAGAAGGTGCCCAATTTCATGCAAAGCAATTGTCTGGTAGTCGAATGCACCCGTGGTCGCACCAACACTAAACTGCTCATCTGCATCATAATGGAATCTCCCATCTGTTGGTGGAAAGGCATGAGCAATGGTTCCACCAGGTCCGTCAAAATCATTCCCGTCTCCATGCGCTCTCCTATCAAAATCAATAGTAATATCTGCTTTTGAAAAATCTCGAGCTTGCGAGAATGTGAAATGGGTGTTTGCCGCCCATGTTCGAAAAGCTTGTACAATGGGACTCCTGGCTTGAGCTGGAACTCCATAGAGAAATCTGTAAGTGAGATGATACTTTGAGGCAGGCCATTTTGGAGCATCCGGAGAGAAAAAACTATAGTGAGAGACGGTATGAAATGAGTTATGGCGGTGACGATGATGATGGCTCTTCAGCTTGTTCGATTGCATCGGATTTGTACCGTTGAAAATATCAGCCACTCCACAACGAGGCATCATCATCTTTGATACTGTTCCAGCATCCAAAATTCCAGTGGCATTGAGATGGTAATTGAGTTGGTACGTTCTCACGGCAGATTCCAAGAGTTCGTCGAAATCATCATCGTTGGCTGCATGAGTGCTATTTTTGGTTTGGTGATAATAACCAAAGTGTTCAAGGTATGTTTTGAGGTCATGGATGCCTTTGATATTGTCACCCTTGTGACATCCCTGAAGATGCTCGAGAAACCCAAAGGCTGATGTTTTTCGATCATCCGGCCAATTTGGTGGAGTACTTCTTGCGTGGGAAAGGAGGGGAACGAGGCCAAGGAGGAGAACGATGATCAAGGAGAAGAGGGAAAAAGCTTTAGAAATCATGACTAGAAATTAGAATCGAAACCGAATTAAGCAGGCCGTAATCAATTATGTTGTGGAAAAGGTGGTGCTTTTCTAGATTAGTGATGTTTAGAATATATAGTGGGTTGTATCTTGAAAAAGCAGTCAAGTTTTCCCCCCTTATGCGAATTAGTCAGTCCTTTCAATGACGACTTTCCCTTTTTCGGTTTTCTCAAGGAAGCAATGGACTGGGTTTGTTCACCACTCTTTATCAGCTGGTGTAAATGGACCCGATCAAGTCCACACATAAGCGAGTTATAGAGTTTATGATTTGGACTTCTCCTTTGATCAAAGAGCAGTGCTAAATAAAAAAAAATACTTGTTTAGTTACTAAATAAAAAAATTATTACTGTTTTTTTTTATGTCGAGAAATTTGGTTGAAAGATTTAGTCAGTGATTTAGCACATTTCTGATGATCAAATTCCATCCCTCAAATTTGATCGGGCAAGATAAAATAGAAGAGTAATAAGACACATAAACTGATTTAGTACATTTCCTGCTCATCTGCTTGAAAGATTTATACAGATAAAAATAAAAATAAAAATTTGCAAAGTCAACTACAAGAATTATGGCTTATTTCAGCACCTATTTTCATTGGAAAAAGCCCATAAATTAGCCGGCCATGAACATTTTCATTGATTCTCCAATTGACGCATATTAGTTGCATTTGTTTGCACCTTTATATGTTGAGTTGGCTGCAATGGGAAATCGTTGAAACAAGACGTTGGAGAAAGCGGCTATTAACTGACGTTGCCTGTAGCAAATTAATTGCAGCAAAAAGGGGTTGCAGACTCGTACCAATTTGGCTGGGAAGGCTTGTATGCGGCAAAATAGTTGGCTGTCTAATATTTTATTCGGCTACCAAACAAAGCTGCAAAAACACCCATCCAAGCCGAGTGTATTCTTTCCCAACATTTCCATTTCGCTGGAATATGTTTTCTGCAACATATTATAATTAGTAGCAATATTAAACGGCTATTAATTGCGCGCCCTGATCTTGTCTCAAAGTGTATTATGAATCAAATGTCTAATTATGCTGGGTTAATGAGCCCTATTATTTACTTCCTACTTTCTTGCAAGAAATAACCTTTTTAATTTATGTGTTTTTTAATATATTAATTAAGCCCAGAGTACGCAACATATTATAGAAGTGTGTTATAATTAATAAAACATCTGTGAATTTCAGCTCTCACAACATCAACGCCAAATCAATAAACTAGCACATTTAATAATAAACTATACATTCAATCATATGCATTCACTCTATTATACATATGTATATATATATTTATGGCAGTACATAGGGGTTGATACGCACAAACATATATCAATGCCGCAATACCCATATATATTCATATATTAAATATATATTTACACAACATTAAGAAAAATAAAGCATCTCGCTTGATTATAATATAATTATAATATTCATGCTCCATTTCCATAAACCCAATTTACCTGCATACAAGGAAATATTTAACATCTAATTTATACACTCATATATATTTGGAGACCAATAGAATTCTACACATGATCTGATATTAAAAATTCAAGCATTCTGGAAATCAATATATAACTCCCAAACCGACAACAAAAGAGAATCCCAAAAGAATTTTTGTCCTGATGTTTCCTAACCATTTATGGAACAAGCCAATGAAGTCTACGTATAAAGTGCTAACAATCATTCAGCAATATTACATAAATTAACCAATTGCATGAGAACCCACAACTATGAATATGTGCACACCCAATTATCACTTTATACAACAGCATTGTAAATAAACCAGGATCTTCATTCATTCATTCATCACGTAATTAAGTAGTTAATTTGGGTGCCCCCATAACACTTTCATCACGCAGTTTTCACTTCCTAATACACTATTGGTTATATACACCTGTGCAGTCATGATATATTCATTGTTTCAAGCAACTGTTTGCATTCCCCATGTAGATATGATGCCCTATTTAAGTGATCTTATACATGGACCCAATGATGTGCAGCTTTCTCTTCCAGTAAATGGCCTTCTTCACATCATGCTGTACTCCCTCATTTGTCCTTGGCTTCGCTGGATTGTATGAAACAAAGTCTGTTCTCGGACCCAAACCAAATAGTTGTTCCATATAACCCATCCTTTGAGTGTAAATTTGTCTGGCAGCCTTCCTCCAAAACCCCTGCAATTACCACAAACAAAATTAACATGTTTGCTTTTCATCCTTATTTCTCAAACCTACTTTAAACCTACTTGTTAGAGTAGGTTTTATGTCTTTTAGAAACATTATTCGATTTTCAACTGGCTTTTTACCCCCTATTACTAAGTATATATCCTCTTGCAAACTATCCAATTACTGGAGGTAGTGTGGCTGCTCTACACAGTCAATAGGTACCAATAATACACTAGCAACTATAGTGTCGAAAATCATCTGTTTTAATTACTAAGAATATGACCAGATACGATGGAGGTCATTATGCCAACAGATCCGACACTGGACTGCATCAAACTGTGTATCCCGTGGATATCAGACATGGGCGGGCATGCATGCTTCCCATTTTCTAAGTTAACAACATATATCAACAACATCAATTGGTGGATCTTTGACTCAATATTTAAACACCCCATCAGACATGACCATTAGACTAAAATCTATTTAAAAACTCCACCTAGTACTTCTTGGGGTATGCTAGCAGTGAACCAACTATAACACACTCCTTGTCTAAGTTCGAACTGCACAAGTGTTACATTTTTAAATAGATTTTAAATAGACTAAAATCTATTTAAAAAGTCCACCTAGGACAATAAGATAGCCAATACCAACAAGCCCACAAAACAATAATTACAAAAATATAAATGAGAAGGCAATGTGGCAAAGAACAAAAAAAAAAAAAAAACAGCCATGTTAAGCTACACAATGTGTTACATTTTATTCATAATAAAATGTATGTGGGTGTCCTGTGTTCCCAGTTATAAAATTTTGTGATCATCTCCAACGTTGCAAGCATCTCTACAAGCATATTTTCCCCCATGAGGAAGTAAAGTTATCACCAATACCTTTATATATTCATCTCACTACAAAAAAAAATATAGTATTTAGGACTACATTCATTTTGGGCTACAGAAATTTTGTCGCAAAAAGCGGCCTTTGCCAATCCAACTTATTCCTTTTTGTCAAGCCGGAATAAGTTAAAACACAATACACAATATAAACTAATCTGACGCCTAATTTTCCGCGATATTTAGTCTCCCCATTTCAATCTCTCCATCTTAAGCTCTTCCGATAGCTCGCTCTCTCTATTTCTCACTCTCTCTCGGCTTGGCACAGTGGTTTTCATTGCCCGCACAAGCTATCTTCTCGCCGCCTTTTGGCCACCTCGACGACGTTGGTGAGTTCCTCTTCACCATTTCAGGCTCAATCTCTCTCTCTCTCTCTCTCTCTCTGTGTGTGTGTGTGTGTTATGCACCCGATTGTAACAAACATCGTTTGTGGGTGAACAATATGAACCATTTTCTACTCATTCTCTGTGTTGCCCCTTTTATCTACATTTCATCATAGCATTTGGAATTTCGTATTCTATTATATACTATATAAAAGTAGGTCTATAACACACACACACACACACTCTCTCTCTCTCTCTCTAACTGCCGCTCAGTGACCCCCATTCTCTCTACATAGAACAACCATTTTGTTTTTCATTACTATGATTTGGTTGCATTAGGTCATGAGAAGTGTTTTCCATTTACATAGTCCTAAGGAATCGAGTCCTTACGTGTCCCTAATTTCAAGCCTAATTTCAACCCTAAATTTTGTAGTTTTCTTCATATTTTTTGCGTTATACAGTGTTACATAGTGTTTGTAGTGATTTTATAATTTTCTTTATATAATATTTTTTTTAATCGATCCTTGATTTATAGTGCATGTGCCTGACTTTAGTCTGACTTGCAGCTTCTTTGGAGTGGTACCAGTTGATCGATATTTTGCACCAATCTCCTTTGCCTTGAGGATTTCTTCCCTAAGAGTAGCTTCAACCATTGCCCTCTTTTCTTCTGCTTTCTTGTGAATCATAACAGCTTTGTTTCGTAGGAACTAGTTTAAAGCTTATTAGTTTTTGCTTGGTTTTTTATCAATGCTGTTTTGGGATACTAGTTATCATGTTAAAATATTGGAAAAATAGTTGAATGGATTTGTCAATTTGAGGTGGCCCTAATTACCATTTTAGATTAAATTATGTGTAAATTGCTATGCTCTCTTTAGAAAAAGTAGACAGAAATAGGACAATTGTGTTAAGTTTTTAATTAGCTTAAATGCGCATTCACTATGACACTGCACCAGATTTGTAAGTCAAAGGTCTCCAACCAATAAAAAATGAATTTATAGGAAACTGAGGGCGCAAACAGGAAACCTAAGTATTTTGAAAAAAGTCTTCAAATTTAGTTTAATGGGGTTAGAAGGTCTTTTTGTTTTCTGTTCTTCCTTCACTTTGCTTCCTCTGTCAATTTTCTTAGAATTCTATAGCGAGTTAGTAATTAATTGATCTTAGCGAGATAGATACTCTCTTCACTATATTGGTTCTGA
The DNA here is from genome assembly GCA_036898215.1 of Platycarya strobilacea. Classification (NCBI taxonomy): domain Eukaryota; kingdom Viridiplantae; phylum Streptophyta; class Magnoliopsida; order Fagales; family Juglandaceae; genus Platycarya; species Platycarya strobilacea. The sequence continues at coordinate 12,691,533 of CM072556.1, forward strand.
AATTCTACTGGATGAGTTCATGGATCTGACTTTACTGATGCATTTATTTGTTGCTCTCTTGAAGGTAGTATCATGTAGTGAAAAGATATACTTCTTGGGTCATTGCTTACTCCTGTTGCTGTTGTTGTTGTTCTTTATCAAGCACTTTCCAATCTATTTGAGAAGTTTGGAAGGTAATCCTCTACTTTTGGGTTCACTATTTTCTCCCAATGAAACTAGGGAGGCTCAGACCATGTATAGCTAGCTAGATTCCTATCATCCTCCCAATTTCATAAATTATTATTTGATGCACATGAAGCTATTGGTTCCCAATTGTTGTACAGCTAAAAGAAATGTGGAAAGTGTGATTAAACCACCAAATCAGGTTCAATGTGTTAAACAAACAAAAATCTCTGCCTGTACATAATTTATAAGGTCCTTATGGAAATCTGTCAATTATTTCAATACGTCCACTTATTATTATTTTTTTTATCCATTTATTTGGCTACAAGAGATTTCATAGACTTTTTGTGTTTCTTTTTCCTGCACTAACTTGGTCTGCATTCCAAGATCTGATCAGAGATTTCTTCTATGATTCTTGACCCCAAGCCACAACAATGGTGCACCGATAGTTACATGTCCTGTGAGATCCCGGATTTACGTGTATTTTTACACGTTATTTTATTCTCAGTATTAATTATTTTAATTTATTTTAATAATATTATTAGTTGTGTTTTATTTGTTTAAGATATTTATTTGAGCTATTAATTAGTTAATATTGAGTTACGTTGCTTTTCTTATGTATTTTAATATGAGTTAATTATTTTAATGATTGGAATTTAATTCCTTTATTTTATTATGTGAGTTTATTTGATCTGTTTTCATTATATTAATTATTGTTTTATTTTTAATATTGCGCTTGGGTTTAATTTATTTCTATTGTTGTGCTTTAAATATTTTATTTTATTGATATTAGATTGTAGTATTTCAAGTTGACTTTTATTTAATTTATTGTGTTTCTTTTTCTAGTTATTTTTTTTTTCTTTTTCCTTTCCTTTTCTTTTCTTTTTCTTCTTTTTCTTCCTTTTCTTTCCTTTTCTTCCTCACTGATTCGGCCCCAGCCCGTGTGCCAGCCCTCCCTCCCCTCTTCTCCTATCCCTCTCGTTGGTTCTCTCATCTCCCCCAGGGCCGCCGTCGGCCACCCACTAGCGACACCTCCCACAGCGCCAGCCTCCCCACACACCGGCGAGTTCAACGGCACCGGTGGTGCCACCTTCGGCCACCCCACCACCCCTACATGATCCCCTACCCGAAATGACTATTTTTGCTTCTCTTGCATTTCGACCACCGCTGGCACCGGCGACATACAACTAGACTCGCTACCCTCTGGCGAGCATAACCTACTGCCCAAAGCCACCCATTCCCTTTGGTTACCCCTCCACCTGAATGGGTCCTTAAACGGATCCATATTTGCCACGCTGTTGTCTGGCCGCCTTCCATCTCACCACTGCCCCCAAAAGACTCCCCTCGCCCAGCCGGTCATCCCTCTAGTTCAGTTTCCCCAACCGTTGCCTCACCTTCCCGGTACAACCTCAAATCGGAAAATGGATTTTCACCCATTTTGAGCCCGATCCGCCACCTTCCGGTGGTTGTGCCGCCATACCACTACCTCCATGAGATTCCCCACCCTTCAATGAGTATCTCCCTAAATTTTGGTGTCAAACCGAATATTTTAGCCTAACGTATCGGTGACTGCTACGAATGCTGCAGATTGGCGTTGTTCAAGGTATTGCGTTTTTATCCGCTGTAAGTACTTTCCAAACGAGTTTTAAGATTTAAATATATTTTTACATTAACATCTATGTGTTGGTTGATGTTGGTAGTTGTTGGTTGATTGGATTATTTAATTGTTGGCTATTTGGTGCATGATTATCTGCATTGTGTATTTACGCGCATGTTCATAAAAATATTTGGAAAGTGGATTTTTGCATGATTTTGGATATTCATGTGCTGGAAATGGAAACTGGGTTTTAAATTGAGTTTAATGGATTTTAAGGGTTTTTGGCTGAGTCATAATGAGGACAGCGATACGTAACGCCCTTTGTGATCCAGTTTATATGTGTGGATGACATAATGGGGACGGTGATACGTAACTCCCATTATGGTTATTGTGTGTGTCAGTCATATTGGGGACGACGATACGTAATGGCCATTATGATTGGCAGTGTGTGTGGATAACATAACGCCCATTATGATCATTGTGTGTGCATTACATATCGGGGACGGCGATACGTAACGTTCGATATGAAATGAGTATGTGTGAATCATAATGGGGACGGCGATACGTAACGCCCATTATAATTGGTGTGTGTGTTTATCATATCGGGGACAGCGATACGTAACGCCCGGTATGATTGGTTTTGCGGATAGTATTTTATGAAAAATGATTGATTTTACTAGAATTTTATCGTGGACCAATGGGATTTTGGCGTGTGTGGTTATTTCTTTGACTTTGAGGAAATGATTTTAAACCTCATGCATATGATAATTTGTTCATGGTTGTTGTTGTGGCATTAATGTATTTATTATTTTGGATTTAGTTGGGTTATATTTACCTGCGATGCCATCTTGGCGTCGTAGTTTTTGGATGCAGATTTTGAAGAGGCTGAGCCTGAGGAGATGGCTCTGCCGGTGATGTGTTATTATTATAAATTGTTATTTCGGAAAATTTATTTTTCCCTTTTTAAAAATATGTATTTGTTTTAATTGTATCTCGGATGACTGTATTAAATTTCTTGTTGGAGAGTTTATATTAAAATGGTTTGTAAAATATTTTTAAAAAATTTTGGTACTTAGATAATGATTTTAAATATCCACTGCCTATATTTATGTATGTCACGTGTGCGCACACATTTGGTACTTGTCGTTGGGATGTGTGACCCGTGTTGTCATCATCCCGACACCTCAATTCCTGTGTTTATTTTAAGGAGAATTTGGGGGCATCACATGTCCCCCTGCTTTCAGACTTTATATTTTGCTGTTTCGATCATAAGTTTGGAAGATCTGTGTACCTGCATGTACTTATTTGTTTTTCGAGTTCCCTTAGGTCTTTGAACCTGAATATGCATGTTATTCTTCTAACGTTTCTTGTGAGTTGTGACTGATCATGATTATCTGCTCCAGATAAGAGAAGAGACTGTGACCATATCTTTGCTGCTAATTGAATGCAACTTGGAGTTTTTGCCACTTGATCAACAACAAGTGCTTGTGTAGATACCAGTTTTGCAATAGTAGGCAGTAGCTTTGAGGTTAGGATTCTCAATATTTTATTCCAGAAGTTTTCCTCTTTCTTCATTATAGCCTATTTGGATGTCGGTTAGCATCCTAGTTGGACAGTCACTTGAGTGACTTAGCAGTAGTACTAGTTGATTGCTTCAAATAAGAATTCCAGGGATGAGATTGAAATCATGGATGACTTTGATTTTATATTAATCGACCTAATTAATATAATATATTAGGGCTTAAAATTCACGTACAAAATGTATATATATATACACACACTAAGTAATATATAGGCATGAGATCAATCAAACCGATGGATTAAAAAATAAAAGGCATTTATGGTTAATACCTTTGGCCTCAGGAGAAATTTGGGGTTATTAAATTGATAACAATTTTGGAGCAAGTAGAATGGGGTTACTAAACTGCACATGAATGAACAGGCCATTCCCCTTTCTTTTTTACCCTAGTCAAGGCTGCTACTAAAATTGATTTTAAAAAAATGATCTTCGTCTGCTAATACCATTTGTCTTCTCAGATTATGTGAACTTCTGTGTCTTTTGTAATCTTAAATTTCTTTTTGATAGGTAAAAGGAGATGACTATGAATTTTACAATCTTAAATTGTAACTTTTTATTACATTGTAGACGGTAGTTTCCATTAGGAGCACTTTTGAAAATTAAGCCTTTGGTACTACGTATCGTTTCTCTCTTCTCTTTTCCCATCATTATAGTTGTTTCCATATGAGTTGGTATTTATTTTTTGGGCTGGAGCAGGTGAGGGGCTTCCCAAAAGAAGGCTAGATCTGGTGTCACTTGAGGTTTATATATCTTCTTCCTTTCCTAATATTTGTGTTATTTATATGTTCTCTCTTCTCTGATAGCTAAAATATTAGTTGATAGATTTCTTTGTATAGTGCAGGTCGCATACAAAATTAGTGGCCATTTCGCAAGTGCAAATGCAACAGAGAGCTTTCATGAAGACAACTTGATGTTAGCTAGACAACAATTGTTAGAAAGAATTCAACTTGTAAATCTTTAGAGTATTCCATTGCGATATGTTTGACTGTAATCTATAAAACTGAAGATTATAAAGTGTGAATTTCAAATATGTACATTGAAAATATTTGAATGATGTTGACATGTATGACGGCAAGCAAATATAAATTTCTCCAAATCTAACATTTTTTAATTTATAAGCAAGCAAGTAACTATTATAAAAGAGATAATATCAGGGGAAAAAACAACAAAATAGAAAAAAAATAAACAATTCACCGCAAAAACAAATATTGAGACAACTGGTTTTTATTTTTACTAGTTTGCAACGACTTTACACTTATTTGCGGCGATATCTTGTTGTAGGAAAAAATAATTATTTCTGTCAATTTTAACTGTAGCCGAAAAAATGTTTTCTTGGCTCTCTATAAGCAGTTACTGTGGGGCGAGATGCTTTAGCCGGAATTAAGTAATTCCGACAATTTTTGATGGTATTTTGGCAACTTTAGTCGCCAGAAATAAGGTTATATTTTGTAGTGTCTGCGCATTAGAAGTTTGCCTACAATCAACAAGCACAATGCAACTTTGAAATATATAAAAAACTAACTTTCTAAGACATTTCAGAGTTATCCAGCGTACCTCACATGTAGGACATCCCCCCTCCCCCTTACTTTCTTTGACAAAATAAAGAGATATTCCTATTACTATCATATGCTTGATCCTAACAAAAACCAGCTGCTCTGAATCATATGCTACTACATAAACAAAATTGCTCCTGTAATAGCTACCAAAAAACCTTTAACATGTTATCTGCTAATCTAATTAAAGGACTTTTCCAAGCCACAAGCATGTTATCAAAATGCACCCAAACAACTTGGTCTATCTTCAAAAGTGTGGTCCACAACTATCATCACAAGATTACTGAGTCCCTCTGCGAAGCTCAGAGGGGTGAGGGAAATGATCCAAAAAATATTTCAACAATTTGTCAATCTCATTTTGCCTATACATCAGTTCTTCCATGTTAGCTTTCATTTTGGACATTTGAGCTTTGTGCAAATCTGCGTTGTTCTTGTTTTTGGCCAATAGAACTTGGTATTGCTGGTCCCTTTCTCAGTCGGGTATTCTGGTGGGCTCAGGAATCACCATCTCGCCTAGGCCTCGGTCATATCTTGGCCTACTCCCAAGTACTTCCCTGAAGATGGCCACAACAGCCTCCTCAATACGTTGCTCTGGTTGCAATGCATCAAACTTCTCAGCCATGCTTTTCAGCACATGGAACAGGTACATTCAAGGTGGTGTTTATTACCTATATTTACACGATAATTTGCACTATCTAATTATTAATACAAGCAATGCAAGAAAAATATTTAACACTTATAATTTGATTTTGTAATTTAGAGTAGACTCATGTGGCTTTCTTCTGCAGCAGGCGTCACAAACGCACCCATCCTCTTAGACCAACAAGTTGCTTTGAAGAAGTCCACCATGTTTGTTCCCATCTCCCGCTATATGTTTGTTTGGAAGTATAGTGAATTAGATTAAATTCAGATTAAATCCAGATACATTTGAAATCAACTCCGCAAGCTGGTTTTGAGCTAATGTGTGTAGTGCTAAGCAGTCATGCAATATAAGGTGTAAATGTTGAAGAACTTGTGAATTTACGACTATTTAATATGGAAAGCATAATACCAAATGTTGGCACCAAGGATGGTCAAGTACCTTTTCCTCCAATATCCTTACAAATGATTTTTGACCACATGTATGATTTGTAGTAAGCCTCTTTCGGTTCTCCTGATTTTGGTTGGATATTTTCTACCATATAAACAATAATGTCAGGTAAGTACACATCAAATATTTTTGTTCTACTTGTTTTGTTTAGGTTAAATTGTATGCATGGCTAATAAAAAGACTATTACCCCCATACCTTAAAGTGCTCGGATCCCCACTGACTACATAGTTTTATCCATACTTCATTAGGGACCAAACTAGTCCCACCAACAAACGCCTTTTCATGGGTGTCATATTCGAGGTACTTCCTATGGAACTGGTGGTGGAATGCATTAAATATCTTTCGTAGTTGTTTCGAAAACGCGACCCGATGATTAGGCAACTCCTAATTTAAGACAAAGTCACCCTACACATGGGACAAAATAGAAGAATTATACTCAATTGTCTCCATCGGCCACATTAAAACAAAGCAAGTGTATAAAACAATGTGTTACCTTGATACGTTCAATCATCTCATCCTTATCTGAAGTCGGGGACATCAGTCCATCGAGCATAGCTCATGTCCAGGTAGTGTTTGAGGATCCACGTCACCTGTGTTGTAAACATGCTCGCGTTCTCACAACATGGTGCGGTTTTGCCATCATTTTTCTTCAATGGAATTGGATCGTGCTTTCTCAACTTTTCAAATTCAATGAACTTTGCAGGTCCACGCCCACGTTTATTGCTGGGTTGGTTGACAACAAGCACTGCCTCTTGATTATTTATAAAATTAAATGATACAAGTTAGTGTCATGAAGGTCATCCATACTACTTTGTTTGGCACTACCAATGGAATTAATTGAAGTAACTATTTCGACCTCTAAATATTGTAGACTTTCTTGTACCAACACGTTATCTGTCTGAGGTTGTGGGGTTGGGCATACAGGTGATGTCTCCCTAGTAGGTTGGGGTAGTAGGGTAGGACAATAAAATGATGTATCCCTACTAGGTTGGAGTAGTGGGAGTGGAAACTGTGAGATCCCAGACTTAGGTGTATTTTTACACGTTATTTTATTTTCGGTATTAATTATTTTAATTTATTTTAATAATATTATTAGTCATATTTTATTTATTTAAGAAATTTATTTGAGCTATTAATTAGTTAATATTGAGTTACGTTGTTTTTCTTATTTATTTTAATGAGTTAATTATTTTAATGATTGGAATTTAATTTTTTTTATTTTATTATGTGAGTTTATTTGATCTGCTTTCGTTATATTAATTATTGTTTTATTTTTAATATTGCGCTTGTGTTTAATTTATTTTTATTGGTAGGTTTTAAATATCTTATTTTATTGATATTAGATTGTATTATTTCAAGTCGGCTTTTATTTAATTTATTGTGTTTCTTTTTCTAGTTAGTCTTTTTCTTTTTTTTCTTTTTCTTTTTCTTCATTTTCTTTCCTTTTCTTCCTCACGGTTTCGACCCCTGTTCTCCTCTCTGTCTCTCGCCGATTCTCTCCTTAGCCCCAGGGCCGCCGCCGGCCACCCACCGGCGACACCGCCCAGCTCAACCTCACCCCCACATGCTGGCGAGTTCAACGGCACCGGTGGTGGCACCTTCGGCCACCCCACCGCCCCTATACAGCCCCCTACCCGAAATGACTATCTTTGCTTCCCTTGCATTTTCCGGTCACCGCCAGCCACCCCTTGGCCTCCGACCACCACCACTAGACTCCCCACCCTCCGGCGAGTATAACCCACTGTCGGTAGCCACCCATCGCCGCTGGTTACCCCTCCACCTGAAATGAGTCCTAAAACGGGTTGTTCTTCGCCGTGTCACCGTCCGACCACCGTAGGCCTCACCACTACCACCAAAAGACTTCCCTCACCCAGCCGGTCATCCCCCTAACTCAGTTTCCCCAACCGTGGCCCCACCTTCCCGGTACAATTTCAAACCCGAAAATGGGTTTTCACCCATTTTGAGCCCGATCCGTTGACTTCCGGTGGTTGTGCCGCCACACCACCACCTCCATGAGATTCCTTACCCTTCAAAGAGTATCTTTCTAAATTTTGGTGTCAAATCGAGCATTTTAGCCTAACGTACATGTGACCGCTACAAACGCTGCAGATTGGCGTTGTTCAAGGATTTACGTTTTAACCGCAGTAAGTACTTTCCAAGCGAGCTTTAAGATTTAAATATATTTTTGGCATCAAAAGTTATTGTGTTTGATTATTGTTGCTATGTGTTGGTTGATGTTGGTATTTGTTGGTTGATTGGATTAATTAAATGTTGGATAATTGCTGCATGGTTGTCTACATTGTGTATTTATGCCCATGCTCATGAAAATATTTGGAAATTGGATTTTTATATGATTTTGGATATTCATGTGTTGAGAAAGAAAACTTAGTTTTAAATTGAGTTTAATGGATTTTAATGGTTTTGGGCTGAATCATAACGGAGATGGCGATACGTAACGCCCGTTGTGATCAGCGTGTGTGTGTGTGTGGATGACATAATGGAGACGGCGATACGTAACGCCTGGTATGAAATGAGTGTGTGTGAATCATAATGGGGACGTCGATACGTAAAGCTCATTATGATTTCGAGTGTGTGTATATCATATCGGGGACGGCGATACGTAATGCCCGGTATGATTGGTTTTGAGGATTTTATTTTATGGAAAATGATGGGTGATTTTATTGGGATTTTATTGTGGATTAAAATGAGATTTTGGCGTGTGTGGTTATTTCATTGAATTTGAAAAAGATGATTTTAAGCCTTATGCATATTGTAATTGTTCATGGTTGTTGTTGTGGCATTAATGTATTTCTGTCTTTTGGTTTGGTTGGGTTGTATTTACCTGCGATGCCATCTTGGTGTCGTAGTTTTTTGGATGCAGACTTTGGAGAGGCTGAGCCTAAGGAGATGGCTCCGCTATTGAGGTGTTATTATTATTAATTGTTATCTCGAGAAATTATTTTCCCATTTTAAAAATATGTATTTGTTTTAATTTGTATTTCGGATGACTGTATTAAATCTCTTGTTTGAGAGTTTATATTAAATTGGTTTGTAAAATATTTCTAAAAATTCTGGTACCTAGTTATCGATTTTATTATCCGCTGCGACCTATATTTTATGTATGTCACGTATGCACACACTTTTGACATTTGTCGTTGGAACGTGTGACCCGTGTTGTCATCATCCTGATGCCTCGATTCCCGTATTATTTAAAGGAGAATTTGAAGGCGTCACAGAAACACATGTGATGTCTCCCTATTAGGTAGAGGTAACAGGGTTGGATAATAAGGGAGTGTGTCTCTATTTGCTAGAGTACAAGGAATTGTAAACATGCTTGACATCGACCACCAATCACCTGGAGGTAGTGGGGTTGGACAATAAGGTAGCGTTTCTGTATTCCACTAAGGTAGGGGGGAACTGAACCCACTAGTAGGCTGAGGTGTCTCTATATTAGGCCGAGGTAGGAGGTTGGACAGTAAGGTGTCCTGTCTCTGTTATGCTGGGGCAGCAGGGTGGGGGACACACTAGAGACATCTCCCTATGAGGATGAGGTCAGGGGGTTGGAAAAACAGGTGAACTCTCCCTATTAGGATGAGGTCGGGGGGTTGGAAACACAGGTAAGGTCATATGACCCACTTCATCCTGTTGAAGGGGGTTATCAGAACTAGTGTTGGCACATTCTTCGGAGCTGTGGTATGAGCTGATTTTCATTCCACGCGGCTTGCGGGAATAAGGACGATACGACACAAATTGTCAACCCCTTTTGCCTCGTCCCCTTGTTGAGCTTGATCGAATGGCAACCTGATCCATGTGTACACTGGAAATTGTAATCACATTCTTGGACAAGTAATAGTATTTTATAATGGTTGTAGCATATATGCTTCATTGAACTTGAAAGGGGCTTAAGATGAATATATTGACAAATGTTAAGCTACATTTGATTCTGTCCACACATTGTAGCATGTGTACCATTGTGTTGGAATCTACCAATTATGTATTAGCATAATTATAAATGCTTTTTCTACCAAGTACATGTCTATTATGGATAATTAAATGTCATTCTACAATGAGGGAATTAATCACATAGGGCAGCAATCAATTGTCCCCAACTTACTTGGTGTCTAGCAAAATATAAGATGTGCTCAGTACATGTTAATTACTTTTATTCGTCTTCGAACCTGCATGTATGTTGTTTTGATTATCCAGAACTAAGAATATATTAAAACATTTTGCAATACTTTGAGTCTGTGCATAACATTGTAGCATTTGTAACATTGTGTTGTAAACTAAGAACTTATTAATTATCCAGAATATTGATTCGTTGTATTCTTAGCCTACACATTAAAAGGGCTATAATGAAAGAACATAGGTTATCTATGTAAAATCCTGTTTTGCAAACATATTGTGAATTTGCCAAATGTAAGCTGGGCATAAACTCCCCTAGTCAAGAGAATAGAAAACTAAAACACCATTTTCTATGCAAGCAGATAGTAATAATTTATTAAGGGTTGAAATCTCCTATTTGTTAATAATTTACCTTTACAATTGCTGCCGCTCTAAGTAGACCTCACTGCTATGTTGGTCCTGAGATGACAGATTTGCTATCCATAAAAAAGATAGTGAGGGCTTTTTAGTGTTGGTTATAAGCAATACCAGTGAGGGCTCTTTAATGTTGGTTATAAGCAATATAAGTATTTCATGTGTAGACAGCTTCTCTTAACAAAAAACACCTTCTACTCATAAATATGATGTATACTCATATGCTAGATAACCCTAAACCGAAAACTTTAGGAGGGGTACAAAATTTACAGTTTAGTGGCCATGCATGTCTCACCCCCCTCCCTCCCTACTTAAAAAAAAGGAAAAAGTATAACTGAGGGTTTGACACAAAAATTGTTTGAACCTCAATAACATAAAAGAAGTTGAGATAATGGCCACGAAATATATTTCATACTCATCTAACCCAGATATGAAGGAGGAGAACATGGAGAGACAAAGAAGATAAATTATATTTTCCCTTAATCAAATCCAGTTATGTAGGAGAACATAGAGAAAAAGAGAAGACATTTCTCACCCCAGTAGCTGTCGAGAAATTTGTGGAAAATCTGTAGAATATACGTACCTAGAAATCCACCAAATCAATATGTAAGGTTGAGCTACAAAGATATCAACTTTCTTCACCAGCTATACCCAGCAAGGGTAGAAATATCTGAAGAAACCCTAGATTTAGTGATATTGTTCTCAGCCTTCAGCAACCAGTGGTTGGAAATCTGAATATATGTACTTCTCCACAAAATCTACTTACAACACTTGACGTCAGATATCATCCTTGCAATTGTTAAAAGCCTATTTTGTCCTATCTTTTGGTAGAAAACAATTTTCATGATTTATAACCCCGCCCATGCTATATCTTCCCAGTGGGATTAATTGAAACAAAGAGACATAATTTCCTTGACGTATTGCCAGTTTTTTTGTTTTTAGAAAGTATTGCCATATTTAAAAGGCTATATTTTTAGTGTAGCCCCGTATACAAGAACATGTAAGCCAACCAGCTCGAGGTCTACTACAAACAATTAATCTTGAACATAATCGAAGACCAGGAATTTCTGGAATGCCAAGTTCCCTAAGATTGTCACCATCTAGTCTAGAAAATGAACCAACCTTATGCATTCTTTAAATATGGAAATTAATGTCAGCAACTTCTTGATGGAAAGCCATATATTTTCTACTGTACAATTTCTTCCTTCCATCCTAGCCAAATATCTCCACCTCCAAAGTTTCGATCAAATAAGAACAATTAACAAACCTATTATGACCCCATTTTGACTAGTTTTCCTAGCACTTCTAAACCAATGATAAATATGGTACCACTAGTTTAATGAAGACAAATAATTTACACCCAACACGATTGATGCCCTCCTCCATAATTCTTTGGCCACCTCTTGAGAATTTAAAACATGCTCCCAGCCATCCTCTATAGCTCCCAACTTGCAACAATTATAGGGAGAAGCTAATGGAACCCTAATTGCTTGAACCCGTGCATCAACCAAAAGGCAATTAAATCTTGCTTTCCACATGAAAACATAAGATTTTTTAGAGAGGAGACTATGCCAAATCCAATCCATACCTTCCAACTTCGCACCCTTTATTCTAACCATATCCCACGAAGAAGCCATAGAAAACTTCTTATCACTACTTGCTTTCAAATCACAACATCATTTCCTGCACGACCACAAGACAGTGTAGCTCTAAATTCATTAGCCATATTACAACTAACCAAACATTCAAGCAACTGCATACACTACAAGGAGAAGGGGTTTCTCCAGCTATTTTCTTTTATGGCAAGAAAAAAAACTGGAAAAAGCCGTTTTATTTATTTAGAGTGCTCTCATTTGATTGGTCAAAATTTTCTTTCAAAAAGTACAAGTTTGTACACATATCAAAATTTTTTTGTCACATTTGATTAAAAATGAGGAGAAAAAAGTGAAAAAAAGAAATAAAAATATTTTTTGTCTTCAAAAGTGAATAGTAACCCTTCAAGAACAAATTTGAAGGGTTGTTATTCATTTTTTATGACAAAAAATATTTTATTCCCTTTCTTATATTTTTTCTCCTCATTGTTAATGATATATGATATATATTTTTTTTTATATGTGTGCAAACTTGTACTTTTTAAAAGAAAATTTTGGTCAATTCAATGAGAGTGCTCTTAGTTTGACATCTTCCAGCCAGAAGGAAAGAAATGCCAGAAAAAATGTTGTTATGGCGGACTTATGACAAATTGAGACGTGAATATAAAGTCATCGGGTATTGATTAATTTAAATGATTTATTGCGATGACCCATTACTGCCGCAATAAGTTTTTTTATTCTAATAAAATGGGGAAAACCACAAATGTTGCTCGTATTTTGTTTTCCCTCCTCCTTCATCGAAAAGCTCTGCTCCTCTTCCTTATCATTCATTTGCCATTTCAAGACGCCGATGCTGTCAATTCAGCCCAAGCTAAAGGCTTGGCTGGTTTATCTCCAAAAACATTAAATCCTTTAGCCTAAATCACTTATTTATCTTCTCATTGCATATATGCCCTAACTTGAGCCTACTTGTATTCATCTTCTCACAAACACAGAGGCTTAGAGTAAGTTTTAACTTTAGGTTTTTTCTAATGCGTTTGGCTAGTGGGAGAGTTGGAGAAAGGGAGGGAAAATAGATGTACAAAGATTTTTGTTAGTCATTTTTTAATGGTGCGTGATATAATTGTATTGAATATCTGAATTACAACTGTAGTTTTTACAGTTTTTAAGCCAAATGTGGAAATAGCATTGACAAAGTTGAACAAATTGATTCTGAGTCAAGCTTGGTCAACTTAATAAACAAATTAAATTGGGTTTGAATCTTGTGGAGTTAATCTCAAATAACTTGTCTGTGTGTTGTTTTATTTACATTTAGAGTTAGGAGTGTTTTTAAGTTTTCTAAGCACATCTTTTTGGTTTCTCAACTCACGCCTTTTTGTTTTTGTAAGTAATGTATCAGTATGTATAAAGGTCATGATTGCATTTGAGTGGAAGTTAGTAACCTATAAGTTAGATACAACTCTTGATAGGTTGGTTATTTTGGCACACTACTTATAGAAAATTTTCATTGGAAAATTCTAGTACATTGTGCAGATGAATGATAACCAATTCACAAGCATCACATCAATATTTAACTCAACATCAGACATATGATATTTAGATATCCGTAACACTGTATCAAATTCTAAGAAGTTAAACTACAATAGTTCATCATTTATTTTTCTTTTTAAAGATAAGAGGGTAGAATTTTACCCGCATAATTTTGCCAATAGTTCATTTTTTTTATAGAGAGTGTTTTCGTTTGAATGCATGACAAAGATTCTTCTAAGTTTTTTGGTTCCAAATTAATAATAACAGGGAAACTTGATTTCTTAAACAAGTAAATTATTTGGAGACACAAATCCTATAGGTAGTTAGATTTCCCATGTTATTATGAAGATGATATTCTCTGTGAGCATGATCGTCTCCCTATTATCAAAGAAAATCAAATTATTTTAAATTATAGGACCAGATCACCCATACATGATTTTAGGAAGGTTCATAAAATAAACTAACACACACATATATAAGAATATTGGAAAGAATATGATTTGTCAAATTCAATGTTTGTTTTAACTTCAAATCGAAGTGCCAAACAAGGCTTCAGATGATTTGTGGTCCATTAATGTTCATAGGCAAATGTCTTTTCTTATTTTTAAATTTAATTTTATTACTAAGTATTATCTGTTTGATAAGCCCGCCATCCATACGTGTTTGTAAAGGTTTTAGAACTAGTTTCTTCCAAGTATATTTGCAATGCAATGAAGTCTCATTATGACTTGACTCCACCTTAGTGATTATTTGATAATAGAATCATAGGGGAAACCAAAAAAAGCAAAAATCAAGCGAGCTGCGAGCAGTAAAAAAAAATGAGGTTCTTTGAAGTTGTAGCATTACTTTTGTAGAACCGCTTTGGAGATGTGGCATTTCCTTAATTTGTTAAAAGTAGTTTTTGCTTTGATGCTTGTAAAAGTTATTATGATCTTTTGGGATAATAACCAGTCTTTTTTTTCAAAATTTTGTAAAATGTTTCAAAAGAATTTAAAATTCCATCATAATGCATATTTCTCTTCTTGAATATTTAAATTATAATGTACAACAGTGTTCATTGGTCTCATTTTGCTTTCAAATTGTCCATGCATGGTAGGAGATTTTTGCATTCCAAGATTTTTGCAACATAGCTTGTAGACTTTACAATCTTGTCATGCTGTCTATCCCATCTATAGATTGTAGTTCAATCTATCATACTTGTCATTCTAAATTCTCTAAACATACATTCATTTGTTTCTAATATTTGATACAGGGTCTAACCTTTATTTCTGGATAGCCATCGTTCTTATTTTAGTAAGTTGTATTTTTCTTTCTTCTTTTTCATTTGTAGCTTTCACATTTACTTATTGGCTGATTGAATACGTTGTGGATTCCAAGGGGGTATCATAGATGTATTTTCACAAACTAACATAGATGGTCAACATATTACATCTTAATATTAAATGTCCAATTGGTGGAACTACCTCAAGAATGCATTTTCTAAATTGAGATTTGATCTTAGATTTGTTACATTGCTGGGAGTTCCATCATGTACATGTCATGTCATGGGAAAATATATATTTTTTCCTTTATTTTCTCTGTTAGGATGGAAGATCTATGCTTAAACTAAACTATCTTTTGATATCATCATAGTGGCAATTTGGGTATGATTCTTGCTATATCAGGAGTCATTTGCACGTGTAACTAAGGCTGATTTTGGGTAGGCAAACATTTAATTGTTGTCCGTCTTGTTTAGGACATGTTTACAGTCATGACCCTTTTTTATTGTCATTATCCTGTAGGTATCTGGACAGTTCCTTTGCAATTACAACACCTTGCCTCTTTATGCACTTATTACTCAAGTATTATTATTGAGTAAAAGTTTGGGTTGAAATATAGCAAAAGCATGGAACTACCTATTTATAAGGTAGTACTCTCTTGTGCCATAAGTTTGAGATCTAATGTGATTGGTTGATGAATTATGAGATGGTGGGGAGTTTCTACTTTTGAGAGCAAGCTTATTTTGATGGCCAAAAAAGCTTTTGACAGGGAAATTTCTTTTTAAGTTTTTATAGGTCAATAGAACTTAAGCAATGGGATAAATATGTTTGGTATGCTTTAGTCTAAACATGTTTAAAAGTCTCCAAGTACCTGTAAATGATGTTAGTGTGTCCTTTAGTGCATGTGCATGTGTTTGTATTCTTGTCTATCATTTTCTTTATATGTGTGTTTATTTTTGGGTCCTATATATAAATTATTTGGAAAGAAATTTCAATTAATGTACTAAAGAATGTACATTGTGGTTGACTTTGAGAACTAAAAAAAAATGTACATGTTTGCAGCAATTAAAATCAATGAAGAAGACATCCAATTTTGAGAAGAAGAGTTTAAGAAGACGGTTTTGAAATCATGACGAAGAGAGCTTCCAATGGATGATCAAGCGTGATTAAGAAACCCTAGTACCATATATTCAACACTTGTAAAAAAATATTCATACATTGTGGGATGTTAACTTAGAATAAACCATCATAAATTTCAATTTGAGCTCTTTTCATTAATATATGATGTTTAAGCCTTATATATATATATATATATATATATATATTTCAATGATTCATAATATTTTAATGCTTATTAAGAAATATAATTGATTAGATGTATCTTGGATTAAATTGATGTTGAAAGTAGGCTAAATTATATAATTACTACGACATTTATTAAAAAAGGGGAAGGGGGAGGGGGGGCTGGAAAAACACATTTCCCATGAACATTAGTTGCCACAAATGATCAATTTCATTTGTAAAAGTATGCTGCGTAGGAGTTATTTTTGGCTCCTTACCGATGATGGTATTTGCTGTGAAAATGAGGCTTTTTGCAGTGACTTAGTGTCGTCGAAAATACTACTTTGTATTGTAGTGACATCCCAATAATTATCAATCTACACATCTTTAATCTTCGAGTTCATATTTGATATGGAAGAATAATAAATAGCTAGAGGGCCATTGGAAAGCCATTTATCAAACCAAAATAAAATATTACCTTCTCTTGCCTTAATAATCATATTATTAAGGACTTCCAGCAACACCTTTGTAATAGACCCCCACAAATTGGGAATCTGAACTTCTACTCCCAGATACAAGCAATTGCTCCCCTTTTGGATACTTTGCTTTAAAGAATTTTGCCCATAAATTGTCCATAGACAAAAGTCTCCAAATAAACTTCCTATGCAAGGATTTTTGTACATCTTCAAAACTCCTAACACCAGTTCCTCCCTCCACCATTAGCCTACACATACTTGACCACGAACACCGTCTTCTCTACCCCAAAAGAAATTAGATAAAATAGAATTCGGCTTTCCTAACACAATCTTCAAAACATCCAGAACTACTAACAAGTATGTCGACATACTAGATAATACATGTTTGAGAATAATCAACTTACCCTCTTGAGAAAGAAGTGACACCTTCCAACCTACTACTTTGTTTTGCAACTTCTAAAATATGACTTGTGAACCAGCCATTTATTGGTGCCCCAAAATACCATGTAGGCAAACTTCCTTTCACAAAACCCATCAAACTCAAAACATTTGAATGTTGAGAGCTACTGATGTTTTTCAAGAAAAACATAGAAGACTTTTCATGACTAAGTCATCTGCATATAACATATGTGAAATCAGTGGAGCACAACAGGGATGAATAAAACTCCATTTCCCACTTCCAACAAAACCTTTATGTAATAATCGAGACAAGATCTCTTCCATTAAAATAAACAAATAAGGCAACAACGGATGTCCTTGATGAAGTCCTCTAGATGGCTGAAAAAATCCTTTATAAGTCCTATTCTTCATTATAGAGAACCAAGGGGACTTAATACACATCCCCACCAAATCACAAAAATTCTTAGAAAACTTGAAAGCCTGTAGAACTTGAATTAAAAAATTTCAATCTACTCGATCATAAGTTTTGTTTGTATCTATTTTTATTGTCAAATTACCTCCATAATGCTTCTTGTTAATCAAGAATATCATTTCCTGAGTCAAAGAAATATTTTAAAAAATGCTTCTACTTGAAATAAAAGTACCCTTCTCCTGAGAAATAATTCTAGAAAGGAATGGTGTCAAACGCTTCAAAAGTTTTTTAAAAAAAATCTTGTAGGCCACTGAACACTAATTGATCGGATGGAATTTATCAAAACTCTTCGGTTCCTGCACTTTCGGAATCAAAACAATATATAAAGATGAGTAAAATCTCGGTAAAGGCTTAACCGAGAAAAAATCACATGCTACCTCCACAGAATCATCCTTGACAATATCCCAGTGGGACAGAAAAATTTGATCCAAACCCATCAGACCTAGCACTACTATTTCTTAGAATAGACCATAGCGCCTCAAGCACCTCTAACTATGTCGGCATTCCATAAAGCCCATCATTTTCCTCAACCAAAATTAATGAAGTTACTAGCAGTAACAAATCTATCATTTGAGAAGATCGCGGCCCATTCGGAAAGGGCTCAAAGTATTTAACAACACCACAATGAACCTCTTCCGGCGTACAAAGAACAACCCCCATCCGAAAGGGTAATAGAAGCAATCTGCATCAAACGGCGCCATCACATATTGGCAACTGCATGAAAAAAACTTAGAATTCTGAAGCTAATAATCAACTTGCTCTATCCTCTCCTCAACCGCCTTAATAGTGTAATTAACATGTCCAAAAATCTTCTTATTTCAATCCTTCAAAAATATTTTTAATTTCTTCAACTTGGCCGCGAGCTTCAAAAACCCAACTCCCTCGCATTCTCTTTCCAGATCGACTCCCCTTTCTTCATAAAAGAAGGATGTTGTATCCACGTGTTTTGGAATCGAAATGGTATAGGGCCATATCTATCAACAATACTCGACCCCTTAATTAACAATGGTGCATGATCTATTGATTTTTGAGATAAATACTCCATAGAAGTTGATGGAAAAGTTTACAAAAACACATAATTCATGATGGCTCTATCTAAGCGAGTCCAGCTTCTAGCACATCCATGTTGACCATTACACCATGACATAAATCTACCTCTAGTTGGAAGATCAACTAAACCACAATAATCAAGACATTCATTAATATCATTCATCGTAACCAAAGGTCTGGGAAGGCCCCTACCCTTTCTCTAATCATTACGAATGATATTAAAGTCACCAACCACTAGCCATGGAATGTTAACACTATCCATGCACCTTAATGAATCCACAACTCACGTCTATCCAAATACTTGCATTTAGCATAAACCAACATCAACAACATTTTCATTCCTCCTTTTGTAACTAAAATCCAAATGAATTGATCAAACATATCCAAAAATAAGTCCTCTTGACAAAGCAACCACATTTTTCCATCCATCGAGACATTAGAACATAAATTCTTAAAACCCAAAAAATATGCCAGATCAAGCAGCTTATCCTCCCCTACAAAAGGCCATTCAATGATACTTGGAAACCAAACTCTTTAACTGACACTTAGACATGCCAATCCTGCGCACGTTCCATATCAACATATTATCAATCACAAATTCATTTTAGAGGGGCGGAATAACACCTGCTGAGACTAATGAAGAACCATTCTACCTTTACTTTTTGATCGACTAGCCAAAACCTTAGCTTCATTCTCAAAGAGTAACCATTTTCTTTCACAATCTAACTTAGCGAGCATTCCACTTCATGACCTGACATATGATCCTCTTCCAATACATAGTCCAACTCCACACCTTCTAACGCCAATACAACATCAATCACCTTAGTGGAGCCACCTTCCTGTCAAGCCAGCCTATTACTATCATCCCTTATAAAAAAATTCAATGTCAAGAGATTGATTATTTACTAGAGACCAAACATGCTCCATAATTTCTCTTAGCTCAACCAGATCATTCCAACCTCTACAACACCCTTGTCTACATAGCCCATGCCCTCACACCTCTGACTCACCCCCACATCAGATGATGACTCATTTTCCACATCACTCACCAAAAAATTCTACGCCTCTATATTTTTCTGAGCCAAAACAATCTCTTTCGCCTTCTCAACTCTACTTGGCTTACTTGTTTGATCTTGTTCCAATTCCTCCACCATAATCGGGTTCAACATTTTCCGTATTGGTTCTTTTTTAGCCTTTTTCTCACCCCACATTTCTTTCTTTCCCCCATTTCTATCAATATCCATCCTCTCTTCATTTTTCTTCACCACTCGTTGTTAACCACCCTACATATCACTACCGTGTGCCCGTGTCTTCTACACTTCTCACAGTAGAAACTCAATTTTTATACTTCACTAGTTGCCAATTTTTTTTTATTAGCCACAACAATCAAAAAATGTTGCACCAATTCAACCCATAAATCGCTTTCTACACAAATGCGTGCACCATTTGCTCAAGTGCGAGCTAAAGTGGCATGACCCATTCTTAAAAACCTCCCAAAAAGACTGGCCAATATCTGTAGGCAATCATTTCTATACAAATATATTTGCAAACCTGGATGAAAAATCTTCCACCGACCCTCTCTTGCCCTGCCATGTACAAAATATCATTCACTACCCATCTAAACCCAAACATGATAGTTATCCATGAAACTCACAATTGGAACTTCCAGTAAATCTCAGGTTTTCACAATAGCCAACCTAACTCTGTTAAGACCCTAATAATTTCTAAAAGGAAAATTAGGTTAACAATGGCAAAATGACATGGGTAGATGATGAAGGGAACCACATTCAGGGGATTCGAGGTCTCAATTCCTCCCAAAAGCCAATTCCAAATTCTCTGTTCATATGTCATTTCCCAGCATAGGCGCATGAGTATAATAGCATAATAGACAATTACATAAAAGCCCTTCAAAATAACGAACTACTAAATTATAAATCTTCATCATTTTACTACACTAAGTTGACTTATTAAAACACAATCGTTTAATGCAAAGGGACCAAATGCTCTATTCTGGACATTCCCGAAACGTTGTCATTCACTTCCTGCCTATAAACGACGTCGCTTGCTCATCACTAAAGATCTAAATCACGCCGACTGCTTTGAATCGCCTCGGATTCCTCTCTCTCTCTCAAAGTCTCCTTCACTTCAAAGCTCCAAGCTTTATTCTTCAAACCTAAAGATGGAAGTTTCTTACATTCCCTCTTCGTTACATGACCTTGCCCACAAGGTGTGGGTATAGGGCTTGTAGTTTTCATAGGTTTTTCTAGTTGTTCTCCTCTTTAGGAGCCTCTATCCAGCACTCGAGTACCTCCGTGATGGCTCACAATCTTTACTGTTTCAGACGAAGATCTACGACAGCCATTGGCTTAGGTAATACCTTTCCTTCCTCATTGGTTGGTGGTAGATTTGGAATGACTTGAACCCTATTTGCCAATTTTCTCTTAAGGCAAGTGACATGAAACATGAGATGGATCCGTGATGTTTCAAGTAGCTTGAGACAGCAAGCCACTTGTCCCAACCTTTAGACCACCTTAAATGGTTCAAAAAATCGAGGTGCAAGCTTCATGTTCCGCCTTGAAGCCATTGGCTTACGGTTGGAGTCTCAAGTAGACTCAGTCACTGACACTAAATCCCCTCTCTGTTCATTATAAGAGTACTAATAATTAAGAGAATTCAAATCAAGAAATTAATTAAGCTGTTGATCATTAATGTTGCAAATTTAAATAATTAGGCTTTTGTATTTTCCAAATTAGACTTCTTGATTGACTTACCATATACGAAAAATGCTTCACGGACTGAATGTTTCAGATTGATATTTTTTAGATGCCAGATGTTCTATTTTGAGTGGCCTATATTTAAAAAATAAAAATTGCAGTGATTAAAAACTCCCTTCCTTTATATGTCATCATCCATTCCCTCTGCTAAAGTAAAAATTGCAGGCTTGTAGCTATCAAAGTGTCCCTCCATTGTCCCTCCCCTCCCGATGCTATCCAAGACAAAACTGAAGTGAATAAAAACTTCACTTGCCTCCCTCCATCGTTCTTTTTTGTCCTGATTGTGTCTATGACAAAATTGAAGAAAGTAAACTATAGCTTTCTACGGCAAAAAGATCAAATCAGTTGTGTCCTTCGAGAAGTATTTCGCCTTGGTTCGGAGCTTCAGAGAAGCCAGAAATTATTACAAAAGAAAGGACATTAAGGAGTTGGAGAAGAAGAACACAAGCCATAAGAAGACGAAGAGGGACGTAAGCTCCGATTCGGAGCTTTAGAGAGCTACAAAGAGATCACAATTTTTTTTTGGTAATTATGAACCGAGGGTGTGTAAAAGCCACAAATTCCTTGTTTTGTTTTCTAAAGGAAAGTAAAGTTTTGATTTTGGCTATTTTCCATTGGGAATAGCCAGAGTTAAGCTCGAGAAGATGTTATCACCAATTTTTTTTGGAATTGGATCGATCAATTCTTAATTCAAAGTTGTTTCAATTGGATGTGTTCGGAAGTTCGATGTTTGATGAGGATTTGTTTGAATACTCTATTGATCACAACACATGTACTTTTAGTAGGATTAGTGGTTGATGGATTTTGTGACGGGATGTGAGTGTGTTAATAAGGATGATAATGAAACTCAATTTTTTCCTTTGAATACTTTACCAATTCAATATAATCTTATCTTGTTTGTGACAATAAACTTTCTTTACAAATGATGATCTCTTAGTTGCCAAGTTTTACCAATGAAGCCATAGTAGTAGTTTGATGGTGTTATCCCACAGAACATTTCTTTCATTGGATGGGTCATTTCACGGCCAGAACTTTTGTTGGTTAAAACTGTCTCAGCTCGTTACAGATGGACTTGGAGTTTGATGGCAATTCAAATAGGTTGCAAATGACATGATATCTTAATTGACATGTTAATCTAGGCATGAATGTTGTTTATAAAACCACATGAAATTTCACCATTTCTCTGCATAATGGAAGAAACATGCAAGCTAATCATTTCAACATCCAGTTTATCTTTGTTTTTGTGCATTCATGATGTGCACTAAAAGTCTAAAATCCATTCTCAAATTTGAAATTTGGATTTGAATCATGATGTTGAAAATATTATGTACCCCTTTTCATCACAAGCATGCTTAAACCCTAGTTTGAATCCTAAATACAAGACTCTTTGTTGCTGTCTTTACAAAAAAAGCTCAATACGAAGATAAATTACAGAGTTCCAATTTGGAGTATTTCTTGCATGAAAGATAATCTTCACAATCAAATTTGCTCTTATGATATGTTAATATGGTTTCGTGCTTTAAGGCCCGAGGCAAAGTTTTCGCGCTTTGTCAATATGGTTTCGACACTCCTCCCCAAATGGCACATTCTCGTAACCACCCGCTTTAACAACTACAAACTTGAAATTTTTTGCCGACTATATTCCTATCTCATCATTTATTTCAAACCTCTTATCCACAAGAGCATCAATCTTCTTAAAGTATCTGAAATGTCTTGCATTTCTTGGACTACGAGCGAGTGTATGCTCCAAGTTTACACCAATTAGGGTATATCCATCTTCATCATTCAAGGACGCATTAAATTTAGCCATACATCCTAACTACTGTGTTTGTTTTGGTTTGAGAACATTCACAGTTTTACTATTTGATGTGCCTTGACGTGTACATGCCAAGGTAAACCATATGAGAATCCCATCTTCTCCCTATTTAGAATTCATTCTATGCACTCTAGATCCCTTATACTTGGCATACTTCATTTAGTAAGACCAAACTTCATCTTTAGATGAAAACCTCATTCCAACCTTAGGTTGTTCACTAGTGCCATTAGGGAGTTGCTCCTTGGCAACTTCTAAATCAGCATATTCAATCTTCAAGAGATTTATATTGGAATCCGTGCATGTCCAACCTTTGAATAAATATAAAAAGATCCAACCCAATCCAAAACGAAGTCAGAGAATAGAAATGCAACGTTAGGGGAAAAATGACTATACTTTGAATAGGATAACCAACCATTTTTTTTAACCAACTCAACATATTGCAATAGGATAACCTTAAATTCTCAAGAAGATTTTAGATCTAGTCAACATGATTCGGCCCAATAAAGTAGGAATGGTAATGTTATTATTTTTTAACTTTATTTAAATTTTGTTTGAGTAAATAACAAACCAATAACAGTAGTTCTGATAGTATTTTTTTAGAAAAGAAATACCATAGATTTGAGCATGACGTTGGGTTTTTCCTCTAAGCAACTACAATAGTTTGTCTATATAGATCAATACTTGTTTGTAGTTTTTCTTCTAGGAAAATACATGTATAATTAGTTTGAAGTGTCTACTAATAATTAGTCTGAAATGTCTACTAAAAGTTAGACTTTTAACATAAAAAATAGATCACAAGAATATCTACTAATAACTAGTCTGAAATGTGAACAAGAATGGAGGAAAATAAAATTTACTGCTCAGATTCGTGTGGGAGCGACGGAGGTGGGAAATGTCTCTGCCGCATGGATGGAAGGATGGGGCAGGGGAGGATGAAAATGGGTAACGGGAAGAGCTAGAAGCAAATAGTTTCCCTCTTTTTAATTTCTAGTTCTTTTTCTCTTTTTTAAACCATGGTCTCCATTTTTTTTTAAAAAAAAATTCCAGGGGATGATGAAAATGCATTTGTGGGCTCCGTAGCATTAACCAATATAGATATATATATATATATATATATATATAAGAGTTGTGGTACACTCACCGAAAAATTCTACCTAGAAGGCTGAATCCATTAAATTTTTTTTATACATATTTTAATATACTTAAATTTTTTTAAAAAAAAATACGAAATCATTAAAAAAAATACTTACCTAATCACTAAATAAAAAAATTAAGTATTGATAGAGACTCTACAGACCTAAATTGTCTCGGTGAGTTCAGCATTATTGTATAGATAATGCTAATCTATTCATTTTTTCTTATGCAAAGTAGTCGGTCCTTCCAATATCTAGCACGACCCAATACCTTTTTTTTTTTTAAAAAAAGAAAGTAAATATTCATAAATCATTAGAGTTCACTACAAGTTCTGTACATAAAGACAAGTACAGAAGCAATTTCTCTAGGACTATCTTCGATCCAAACTGCTTCAGTGACCAAATTCTGTGCATATTGAGCAGCTTCATGTGCTGCTTTGTTGCCGTCCCTCTTGAAATCAGTTATTGGCTCAGAGAGAGAGACAGAGAGAGAGGTGGTCTTGGTCAAGGGTTCTCCTGCAAGAGGGAGGGAGGGAGAGGAGAAGGTCTTCGGCGAGGTCTTTCTCAGAAGGAGAGAGAGAGAGAGAGAGAGAGAGAGAGAGAGGATTAGAAAATGAAATGTGGTGTGGTGTGGTGTGGTGTGGTGTGGTGCGGTGCGGTGCAAGATTGAGGATTTGTGATGTCTACATGGCAGATCACCATTGAAGGCTTAAGTATGAAAACGGAAGAACCTGTGGGGATCTACACCGGCACTAATCAATGAATTCTCTCTTTTTCTAGGCCCCACCGCCCAACAAATCTATAATATGATATCATTTACACATGAATTTGTAACATATTCAGATTGATGATTTTAGACTTGGAGAAATTATAACCTCAACAACATTACATAATTAACTTCCAACAATTACAGCACAAGTCTCATTCAAATTAGGTTCTCTAGATTACACAAGTCTTATCTAGCATTGATCGACATACACAAGTCTCGTTCAAATTAAAAAAAAAATAAAAATAAATTACACCACATAGCACAACAATACAAGACCAAGACAAGTAATTTATTTTTTTCTTGTATCATTGTACTTCTTTTCCAAAGCCATCAAAACATAATTGGCTTAAACTTCGATTTTCATGAAATAATAACTATTGACACTATTATTAATCAAGATTATTCCAAATCCTTCAACAATTTTTTAAATGAGAAATTCTATTTGTAATCTCGAATAGAGAATTGCCTATACAGATGATCCATTAATAAATTAAGACAAAAGAGAAAAACAACATCATTTTAAGAATGAAATTATTAAAATATTTTAAAAGTAACTATATAAACTTGCATGAGCCATCCTCAAATGGTAACTAAACGTAGACTAACTCTTCTCAAATATTTTTCAACGCTTTAATTCCTGCAATATCATCTGCATGCAACCCTTTGGTCACTCCTATAGAAATAGTAGATTCCATAATTGCTCCCGGAACAGAGCTATGGCCAAGCCTAAGAAGGTGCCCAATTTCATGCAAAGCAATTGTCTCGTAGTCGAATGCACCCGGGGTCGCACTAACACTAAACCGCTCATCTGCATCATAATGGAATCTCCCATCTGTTGGTGGAAAAGCATGAGCAATGGTTCCACCAGGTCCATCAAAATCATTCCCGTCTCCATGCTGCAGATCAAAAGGTGGTGCTTTTTCTAAATTAGTGATGTTTATAATATATATATAGTGGGTTGTGATCTTGAAAAAGCAGTCAAGTTTTCCCCCCTTATGCGAATTAGTCACTCCTGCTCATTTATTACTATTTCTTTTTTATGTTAAGAAATTTGGTTGAAAGATTTAGTCAGTGATTTAGCACATTTCTGATGATCAAATTCCATCCCCTCAAATTCGATCGGGCAAGATAAAATAGATCAAGAGTAATAAGACACATAAACTGAGTCATCTAACATTTCCTGCTCATTTAACGCTGCTTGAAAGATTTATACAGATATAAAAAACAATTTGCAAAGTCAACTTTGTCTTTGATTTCTCTCTATTGACAATTGGTTTTATATCTATTTAAAGCAGAGGATGGTACTCCAAGTTTATTGATTGCTCTCACGTATAATGAAAGAATACCGTGATAATAGATAAGACACTTTGAATTTACAGATATTCAAATAAAAAACCATCTTAGATATCAAAACCAAATAAGCAAAATAAGTACCTATACAATAAACTAAACCAAATAACCAAATAGCCAAATAAGCAAATCATCGAAATGCATGTATGTACATTTTTTCATCCTTCCCGAAACTGATAAACCACCATGTATTCAAAAAACAGAATAACCTCCATAAGTTCCTCCCAAAAATCCCCTAAATACCAAATCGTTTAAGAAATTCTTTTCAACCAATGAACAACTAACATTAAGTCACATTCTATCTGCAACTTTCTTATTCCAAGCTACCTGCCAAGAATCTAACCTTAAGTTAATGCACAAAGCTCATCTTCATTGTTTGTACAATAGGAAAACTTTACCGAAAATGCAGCTATTAATTTTCCTTCATCATTATGGACCACACCACCATCGTCACAACTACCCGGGTTACCTCTACAAGGACCATCTACATTCAATTTAACCCAGCCAGCTCGAGGTCTACTCCAAACAATTAATCTTGAACAGCATCGAAGACCAGGAATTTCTGGAATGCATTGTTCCCTCAGATTTTCACCATCTAGTTTAGAAAGCGGACCAACCTCATGCATTCTTTAAATCTGGAAATTAATGTCAGCAACTTCTTGATGGAAAGCCATATATTTTCTACTATACCAGTTCTTCCTTCCATCCTAGCCAAATATCTCCACCTCCAAAGTTTCGATCAAATAAGAACAGGTAACAAACCTATTATTGACTAGTTTTCTTGGCACATCTAAACCGATGACAAATATGCTGCCACTAGTTTAATGAAGACAAATAATTCACACCCAATACAGTTGATGCCCTCCTCCATAATTCTTTGGCCACCTCTTTAGAATTTGTAACATGCTCCCCGTCCTCTATAGCTCCCAACCTGCAACAATTATAGTGAGAAGCTAATGGAACCTCAATTGCTTGAACCCGTGCATCAACCGAAAGGCAATTGAATCTTGCTTTCCACACGAAAACATAAGATTTTATAGGGAGGAGATTATGCCAAATCCAATCAATACCTTCCAACTTCACACCCTTTATTCTAACCATTTCCCACGCTGAAGCCGTAGAAAATTTCCCATCACTACTTGCTTTCAAATCACAACATCATTTCCAGCACGACCACAAAGGCACTGCAGCTCTAAATTCATTAGCCATATTACAACCAACCAAACTTTCAAGCAACTGCACATCCCAGTAATTATCAATCCACACATCTTTAATATTCAAGTTCGTATTTGATATAGAAGAATCAAGTTCGTATTTGATATAGAAGAATTATAAATAGCTAGAAGGCCATTGGACAGCCCTTTATCAAACCAAAATAAAATATTACCATCTCTTACCTTAATAATCATATTATCAAGGACTTCCAGCAACACCTTTGCAACAGACCTCCACAATCAGGAATCTGAACTTCTACTCCCAAGTACAAGAAAATGCTCCCCTTTTAGATACTTTGCTTTAAAGAATTTTGCCCATAAATTGTACATAAACAAAATTCTCCAAGTAAACTTCATATGCAAGGATTTTTGTACATCTTCAAAACTCCTAACACCAATCCCTCCCTCCACCATTGGCCTACACATACTTGACCGCGAATACCATCTTCTCTACCCCAAAAGAAAATAGATAAAATAGAATTCAGCTTTCCTAACACAATCTTCAAAACATCCAGAAGTACTAACAAGTGTGTCGACATACTAGATAATACATGTCTCAGAAGAATCAGCTTACCCTCTTGAGAAAGAAGTCACCCCTTCCAACCTTCTACTTTGTTCCGCAACTTCTAAAATATGACTTGTGATCCAGCCATTTATCGGTGCCCTTAAATACATGTAGGCAAACTTCCTTTCACAAAACCCATCAAACCCAAAACATCTGAACTCTGAGGGCTACTGATTTTTTTCAAGAAAAACATAAAAGACTTTTCACGACTTACCAGTTGCCCAAACAAAGCTGAATAAACCTCCACAATTTTTGAAATACCTCTTATAGATCTCCTTTCCCCACTAGAAAAAAATGAATTAAGTCATCCGTATATAAAAAATGTCAAATCAGTGGAGCACACCAGAGAGGAATATAACTCCATTTCCCATTACCAGCAAAACCTTTATGTAATAATCGAGACAAGATCTCTTCTATTAAAATAAACAAATAAGGCGACAACGGATTTCCTTGACGAAGTCCTCTAGATGGCTGAAAAAAATCCTTTATAAGTCCTATTCTTCATTATAGAGAACCAAGGACTTAATACACATCCCCACCAAATCACAAAAATTCTTAGAAAACCCGAAAGCCTTTAAAACTTGAATTAAGAAATTTCAATCTACTTGATCATAAGTTTTGGTCATATTTATTTTTATCGTCACATTACTCTCAAAATGCTTTTTGTTAATCGTCTATATCATTTTCTGATATACTGAAATGTTTTGGAATTTGAAAAAGTTAAAATTTTCAAATATTTTTCAAAGAATAAAATATTGTTGTAATATATTTTTTTAATATTAATTTTTTATTATATTTTGTATGAGAATTTGAAAAAGTATAATGATGAATTTGATATGTATTTTTGATTTTTAGTTTCATTCTCATAAACAAACCAGGCTAATTTCCAAAACATAACCATGACCTGTCATCATGTGGTTTTAGTAGTTTTAGTAATTGCGATGTACACTGTCTTTGTGCTATTACAAGGTGTCAATAGAACCCAGTGAACAAGATGGGTGCACTGGGTCCATCCATATAATAAGACAATGATATATGGTTCTAAGAGTAATTTTCGAATCTAAGATCATCTGGAGAATTCCACAAGCATGCCAAACCCCCCAATTCAACCTAGACTTTCCATGACAAAACTGGAATCATAGCCCAACAAGTCTTAGACATATTCCACTTTCCTTCTTCCACTTTTGGTTTTCATAAGGAAAACCACTTTTGGCATCTTTAATTTCATCCAAAGGTGAAGTTTTTGAACTTTAAGAAGGTTACCAAGCCTTCTATAGTTCCAACTAAGCCCATCATTGTTGTTGGTGGAGCTACATAGCAAACTCCACCTATCCAGTGTCATCACTGCAGGTCACATGCTCCTTGCTCCTTCTCATTTTTCTGTCGCTTACCACTATGTGACAGAGTAGTAAACAACTTTGACCCATCTCTTTTGGTTCTACCAGAAATGTGGGCGTCAAATTCTGAAATGATGATGCCTTTAGCCGCCCTTGCCCTCCTCTTCCAAGATGGAAGCTTAGGTTTACTATTTTCTTCTGTGTGACTCTTAGTTAGCCCATGTTAAGCAGCTTCCAATTCCATACCATTCAAAAATTGTTCTATGCTTTGCTCAACTATTCCCATAATTGAAGAGATATTTATTTCAGATGCCTCTTGTCGTTGAATGGGAGTTAGACCACATGCTGGTATCCCCCTTTCTTTGAAACATACTACTTTCTGAGTTGGTTGTGGACACCCCTTCAAATTTTGATGGTCTGCAATTGAATGAACCTCTTGGTTCACAGACGTTGGGTGCTAAACAGCAATATTATGTGTGCTCGAATTATTGGTTCGGAACGTTGGTTCTCTGTTTTCTCACCCCCATTTGTCCTAAATTCAAACATGTTAGTGTTCATGGGTTATGCACGAAGCCAAGGACCAAATGGCTTATCTTGTTTAACCTCTTCTGATGGAGAATTATTGATTTGGGTGCAATTTTCTCCTTGATGAAACAGAGTTACACAACGGAAACAAAAAGCTTGTAGTCTTTCATATCAAAAGGAAATCCAATATTTCTTTCTTTTGAAATTTAGCCATCTTCCCCGCAGCAAAAGTTTATGGATGTCAATGGAAATTCTTACTCTTAAACGCTTACCCCAGGCTATACGATCAAGTTTAGCTTCTACCTTAATAACAATGTCTACTGCTTCACCAAACTGTTGTCCCAAAGTCTCATTTATAGCAGCAAATGACAATTTAAGGACTTGAACCCAAAAGAGTTCATATTTAAATTGGATGGAGTTTAGGGTTTCAGTCTCATCAATTTCTTTCATAGTGAACAAGTGTCTATTGAAAAACCAAGGTCTTCCGCTAAGAACTCTGCTTTTATCCTTGAGCTTTTGAAATTCGATAAGAAATTTTTGGTTTCCAAGATCTTTGAACTTCACCCAACCTGATAGCTTCCAAATCTGGGTCATGGTTTTTCAGAAGGCTTCATTGTTCATGTTCTTTTGACGCCAGACAGAATAACGATTATTCTGCAGATTAGTTTCAATAGATGAATTTACAGGAAAGAACACAAGAAATTCGCCCAAAATACAGAGAATACGTCTCTGAGAAAAAAATTGAATATTACCAAATCAAAGAGTGTTGAAAATCAGTCCACAAACCGGACTGTATAGTTAAAATTCGTCTATAACCGAATTTTACCAAAAATGACAAAATCTCGAGAAATTCAAAATAAAATAAACAATCTACAAAAAATCTGAAACAAATCAGATTTAAAATACTTCTTAATAAACATATGAAATATTACCAAAAATAGTAAAAAATAACTAAAAATAACAATTCGGAAAAGAAAATAACGAAATTTGAGGTCGAGAAAAGGATACATGGAGCCATGCTCTATGTGGACTATGTGCGCACCAAAAAGAGTTTTCCGAATTGGAGTTTTATGTGCAATTCTGACACCCGTATCAAAAGTTATGGCCAAAAACCTGAAACGCACCTAAAATTGTTCTATTGGAAAGTATTCACAATCACTTCCCGCCTTTGCG
Source organism: Platycarya strobilacea (assembly GCA_036898215.1). NCBI lineage: Eukaryota > Viridiplantae > Streptophyta > Magnoliopsida > Fagales > Juglandaceae > Platycarya > Platycarya strobilacea. The sequence continues at coordinate 12,722,769 of CM072556.1, forward strand.
CTAATCTGCCAACTCATGGTATCTCAACGCCATCAATGTGCAATCTGACAGCTCAACATCATTTGACTCGGATCCCCCTGCATCAATCGCCCCGGGGTTGGAAAGAACTCGTCCTCGAGTTCAGAGTAGTGTCCTCAGAATCCACAAAACAAGAACTTAGGTGCTTCACATTAAAGACGTTAGAAGTCTTCAAATGAATAGGAATGCGCAACCTGTAAGCATTATCATTGATCTTTTACAGTACCTCACAAGGTCCAATCTTTTGGTCCTTAAGCTTACTATACTCGGCAACAGGAAAACGATCACGAGTTAATACAGTTCAAACAAAATCTTCAACATCAAAAAGTACCTGATGACGATGACTGTCAACTCGAGTCTTGTGCTTGGTATTGCTCTCATGAATGTCCATTTTCACATGCTCATGGATACCCCGAAGATGCTCTACCATCTCATATGCTTTAGGACTAAAATGTCTTACACGTGGAATAGGGGCTAAGTCCAGCACCCGAGATGGGTTCCGACCATAGACGATCTCAAATGGGCTTAGGCCTGTGGTTCTATTTTTCAATCTGTTATAGGCAAATTCTGCCTGAGGTAAACCCAAATCTCACTGTTTCGGCTTAGTTCCTGCCAAACACCTCAAAAGGTTGCCCAAACTCCGGTTTACCACCTCGGTCTATCCATCTAAGGGTAGTAGGTGCTGCTAAAATTCAACTATGTTCTCAATTTCCCCCATAGTCGCTTTCAAAAATGAATGATGAACTTTGAATCACGGTCGGAAGTGATGGTTCGAGGAACACCATGTAAGTGCACTATCTCCTTGAAGTAAAGATGGGCAATCCGAGTAGCATCTATCGTCTTCCTGCAAGCGACAAAATGGGCTATCTTGGAAAATTTGTATACCACAACAAGGATAGAATCCAAGGCCCATTGGGTGCGGGGTAAACCCAATACAAAATCCATGCTGACATCTAACCAAGGTGCTTCAGGAACAGGTAAGGGAGTGTATAGGCTTGCATTGGTGAGAACTCCCTTAGATTGCTGGCACACATAACAACGGTCCACATAATGAGCCACATCACTGGTCAGCTTAGGCCAATAAAATTCAGAAAAGATAAGGGCCAATGTCTTGTCTCGACCAAAGTGTCACTCATTATGAAGTTCACTTATAATTTGTTATCTCAATGAATAATCTAGAATGCACAACTGTAATTCACGAAATAGATAACCATTATGCAAAACAAAATCATGACGGTGACCATTGATTACCTCCTCAAATATCCTTCCGAACGAAGGATCAGCTGCATACATATCTGTGAAAGCCTTAAAGCTTACAACTCTAGTACTCATGGTGGTGAGAAGTAAAGTACAACGGCTTAGGGCATTTGCGACGCGGTTCAGGCTCCCGGCTTGGTGCCTCAACGCAAATGTAAACTCCTGCAAAGATGACACCCACTTGGCATGTCGTCTACTCAGCTTGTGTTGGCCATTGATATACTTCAGGACCTCATGATCAGTGAATAGGATGAACTCCCTCTGTACTAAGTAGTGACGCTAATACTTCAGGGACTGAACTATGGCATAAAACTCAAGGTTATAGGTGGAATAATTTTTCTTTGAGCCCGATAGCTTTTCATTGAAAAAATCAACCGGACGCCTTGACTGACTTAGAACACCACCAATGCCAACACCAGATGCATCATAGTTTACCTCAAACACTTTGTCAAAGTCAGGAAGTGCCAGAACTGGTGCCTCAGTCATCTTCTATTTGACTAGTTGAAAACTAGTCTCTGCCTCCTCAGACTACTTGAAATCACGATCCTTGAGGCACTCTATGATAGGAGCAATTAGAGTGCTGAATTTCTGATGAATCGGCGGTAGAAGGATGCCAATCCATGGAAACTCCTAACATCGTGCAAAGTCTTTGGTTTTGGCCACCCCAAGATTGCATCTATCTTTGACTAATATGCATGAACACCATCAATAGACAAAACAAAACCAAGAAAAGTTATAGAAGTTGTGAAAAAAGAACACTTCTTCTGATTGACAAATAAGCACTCCGTTTTCAACATCTCAAAAACAACACGTAGGTGATCAAAGTGTGAAGTCCATGTCGGATTATAAATGAGAATATTGTCAAAATATACCATAACGAACTTTCCCATGAAAGGCTGCAAGATCTGGTGTATAAATCTCATGAATGTGCTGGGTGCATTGGATAACCCAAAAGGCATGACCATCCACTCGTATAACCTGTGTTGTGTCTTAAACGCTTTCTTCCACTCATCTACAGGTCTTATTCTGATCTGATGGTATCTGCTCTTAAGGTCAATTTTTGAGAAGACCTTAGAACCGGACAACTGATCCAACATATCATCCAAGTGAGGAATTGGAAACCTGTACTTCATGGTAATTCTGTTGATTGCTCGGCTGTCAACGCATATATGCCAAGAACCATCTTTGTTTGGTATGAGTAGGGCAGAGACTGCACATGGGCTCATACTTTCGCGAATATAACCTCTCTCCAATAACTCCACCATCTGTCGCTGCAACTCTTCAACCTCTTTGGAACTGCGGCGGTACATTGGTCGATTTGGCAAACTTGACCCTGGAACAAGGTCGATTTGATGCTGGATATCTCTTATAAGCGGTAGCCTAGGAAGGAAATCCTCTAGCATCAGGTCAGCGAACTCTGCCAACAATTGCTGCACCTCTACTGGAAAATCAAAGTCTAGGGCTACTGCACTGTTCCCGCAAGGTAGTAGAGCATAGACCACGTCCCCATGCTCAATCTCATCTAAAAACCTGGATATAGAAAGCATGTTAGTATTATTGCTTACCGAGGTAGGAGTGGGTCCTTCCCATCGGGACGCCAACACAATCTTTTTTCCCTTGATGTTAAAGGAATAAGTATTTTTCCGTCCATCATGAATAACATTGCGATCATATTGCCAAGGTCGACTCAACAATACATGACACGCATCTATAGACACAACATCACATCATATATTATCGAAATATTTTCTGCCAATTAAAAAAGATACAAGGCATCGCTTATCTACTGTTATCTCACTGCCTTTATTCAGCCATGACAACTTGTATGGCTTAGGATGACGGTTTTTCTTCAACTGCAACTTCTGGACAGCTTCCTTGGACACTACATTCTCGCAACCGCCACTGTCAATGATCATTTTGTGGACTTTATCTACAACTGTGTAGGTTGTATGGCAAATATTAGTTCTCAACCAATCGTCCCCTGAATCATCCTTGGGAGTCAGTAGACTCTTGCGAACGACCAGAGTCTCATGGCCATCTCCATACAGCACATCGTCAACTTCATGTTCGTCATACACGGGCTCGCCAATCTCCTCAGTCTCGTCTACTGCGCCTTCCTCAGTCAACAAATTTTTGCCCATTTGATTAGCAGGCTTCCTGCAATCAGTCGCTTTATGCCTCTGTTCCCCACAACGAAAACATCTAGTAGTAGAGTTAGAATTACTTTGTGGTGGCTATTGGATAGGACGAGAATCCTGAGTGCGAACTGACCGACTGTTTGCTCTTGATCACTGGCCTCTTGTTTTGTTGTTTTTCAACAGCAAGTACATGCTGGTATGCCTCTGAAACAATCCACAACGAGTGAAGGCTGAGGACATCTTGCAAGGGCTGGCGCAAACCCCCAAAATATCGCGCCACCAACTGCTCCTCCGTCTCAGATAAATCGTTTCGGGCGACCAACTCGTAAAACTTTTCTGTGTAATCATTGACTGATCTCGCACCTTGTCTCAACGCATGAAGTCGCTGAAACAAGATTTGAGTATAGCCAAAGGGAAGGAAGTGACCCTTCATCTTCTTCATCATCTTCTTCCAATTAGTGATCTTGGCCTTGCCTTGCCTGTCTCGTGAGCGTCTTAACTGCTCCCACCACGCAGATGCTCTGCATTTGAGTTTGATGGTGACCAGTTTTACTTTCACACGATCGGGGACTTCCTTGTAATAAAAAATACGCTCCACTTCATTTATCCAATCAATGAATCCCTCGGCCTGTAATATACCAAAAAACTCAGGCAGATCGACCTGAAAACCAAGGTCTCCATGACGTTCCTCCTGACCACGGTGCTCCTGGAATAGAGTACGATTGTGATATGGGTTTTTGAACGTGAAAGAAATCGGAATTATGATCGGAGGCTTCATGATCCTCGAAATCGCGTGCCGCCAAACGTTGGGTTAACTCTGTGACTTGCCTCTAAATTCTCAATCATCACATTCTGAACGCTACGATCACAGTGTTGGCCTTCCTCATTCAGAACCTACCCACAATGACCACGAACACAACCATCAGCCATTGAAACTGATAAAATTTTGCCCAAGAAGATGTTGAAGCTCTGATACCAACTGACGCTAGACAGAATAGCGATTATTTTGCAGGTTAGTTTTAATAGATGAATTCATAAGAAAGAATACAAGAAATTCACCCAAAATACAGAGAATACGTCTCTGAGAAAAAAATTGAATATTACCAAATTAAAGATTGTCGAAAATCAGTCCACAAGCCGGACTGTGTAGCTAAAATTCGTCTGTAACCGAATTTTACCAAAAATGGCAAAATGCTGAAAATAACGTAAAATTGAAATTCAAAATAAAATGAGTAATCTGCGAAAAATCTGGAACAAATCGAATTTAAAATGACTTCCTAATAAATATACGAAATATTACAAAAAATAGTAAAAAATAACTAAAAATAACATTTCAAAAAAGGAAAATAGCAAAATTTAAGGTCGGAAAAAGGGCACATGGAACCATGCTCCATATGGACTGCGTGCGCGCCGAAAAGAGCTTTTCGAATTGGGGTCTTATGTGCAATTTTGACACCCGTAATAAAAGTTATGGCCAAGAGACTGAAACGTACCTAAAACTGTCCCAATTGAAAAGTATTTACAACCACTTTCCGCCTTTGTGCTGATCTGCCAACTCATGATATCTTAGCGCCATTAATGTGCAATCTGATAGCTCAACATCATCTGACTCGGATTCCCCAGCATCATCTTCTCAGTTAAAACCTGGCCAACAACAAAAGCTTTTCCCCAAGACATGAGTTTGATCGAGGGAGAAGCACGAAAAGTGATTATACCTGAAGAATAATGCAGTAGTTATAATGTAGCATTGGAGTATTGATTCTAAAGGAAGACAGATTAAAGAAGCAAAAGAAACAACAAAAACAACTAAAAAAATATTTAAATGATTAATGTGGGAATAAAAACTAATTTTAAATGCAAATTAAAATAAAACTAAGTGATTAATGGAAAAAGTACTCAAATTTAACAAACAGTAAAGTTTCGAGAATCCTTTACACATATCCGGTATTTTAATTATTCTCAATTCATTGATAACTCAATTGAGAATTCAATTAGAAAATTTTCAATCGAAAGGTATAGAATTATAAACTAAAATTAAATCAAATATAACTCTTTGAAAAATCATTTATTAATTTTAAATCAAACAAATTATTATCTACATTGAGAAAATCCAACGACGATAATATATTCAGGGATCAATATTACAACAGAGAATTAAATCAATATAGATAATCAATTTATCCAAACATAATCAAAGAACTAATTCATTAAATAGAAAAAACATAACTGAATTTATAAATAGAACAAATTTCATTATTATTCGGAGAAGAAAACATTAATAATATATTGAGAATGATAAAATATAGAATTTTAATAAATTAAAAAAAATCAAATATTTGAATTAAAAATAAATTAAAAATATTATCCAATATGAAAGTTTATCCTTAATGATAATTTAATTACTCTTACATATTATGGACAACATCAATTCCTGAAAAAAAATAAATGAAGCAGCCCCATGAATTTTCGTTCTTTTTCGTCCGTGGACGTGCGTCTCTGTGCTCCTCTCCTCTGTAACACGGCCCTGCTTGAAAAACATATGGATATATATGTGTTTTAGCCATCGTGCCCTTGCCGTGGGTTGACATGCGAGTGGCCCATGAATTATATTACGAGGCGAAGCCGATTAAAGTGGACCTTTCAATCGCTGAGTTGCCATGCAAAGCCTGGAAGTCAATTAAAGTGTGGCCCCCAATCGAATTAAACCATGCGACTTGTAGGTGTGGTGACCCAAAAGCAACGTGTGGCTCCAAATGTTCAAGTGAAGGTGCATGGAAAAGAAGCAGCCTATTTAATTCGGTTGGGCCTCTCTTCATGAGTCAAGTCTTTCAACCCCATGAAAATTCTCCTTTTTATAATTTTTTTTTTCTTTTCTTTCCATTCCTTCATCACAAACAAATAAATAAAAATAAAATAAAATCACAAAAAGTAAAGAGAAATAATTATGTTTAAACATATCTCAATATAAATAAAATAAATTATATCCTATTATTTATATTTACATTTTAACATTTTAATTCAATAATATAATATTTAAAATATACTTTCGTGCACCCATCAAAAAATATTACTTTTTTTGTTAGATAGGTTCAATTTCTCCCCTGCTGCGAGCGAGTTCTTCCTCCACCACCATGGTAATCTGCCCTAAACTCTCAGAAACTAAACTCTAACGCGAAGTAAGGTCAACCGCCTTTCTTTCTTGAGAGAAAGGAGTCTAATTTATTTTATAGTTTGTAAAAACACGTCTACTTACACAACATGATGTTAATAGATGATATTCTTAAAATTTAGAAGCCGATTATGCAATTGTGATACGCGTTGTCGTTATAATTTGATCACTCTTAATTTGAGAATTAATATTTTCGACGTGGCAGCCAGTTTTCAACCCCAAAGAAAACGTTTTGTTGTGAATGAAGATGGAATGGCTATATATGTAGGAAGAGTGAGGCTGCCTAACTGCATGACTTGGGTCTTATCCCAATTCCTCGTCAATAAAACCAGCTTTGACATGTACTATACGGTCTCCGGAAGCAGCTTCTTGGTCCAAATTATAATTAACGTATGCTTCATGTTAAATTGACTAATTAATACGCCCAAGAAAAAGAGGTATGCTTTTACAATTTATGAGCATACAGCTAGACGCTGTTAGCAGTCAATAAAATATAGCATCCAATTCCTGAGCGTTCTGCACCATCCATCCATGCACTTTAATTGCTTGATTTCACCCTATAGTAGTCATGGCTGCTAAAGGTTATTCCCTCTTCTTGTTGATCACTCTCGGCCTCCTCCTTGCCCTCCTTTCTCATACAACAATTCTGCCTGACTCTTATGACCAAAATACATCACCGTTTGGATTTCTCAAGCATCTTCAAGGATGCCACAAGGGTAAGAAGGCCAAAGGCATTCATGACCTCAAATTGTATCTTGAAAAGTTTGGTTATTATCATCAAACCAAAAACAACGACACACATGCCATTCACGATGATTTTGATGAACTCTTGGAATCAGCTATCAAAACATACCAACAAAATTACCATCTAAAGGCCACTGGGATTTTGGATGCTGAAACGGTATCCAAGATGATGGCGCCTCGTTGTGGCGGAGCAGATATCATCAATGGTACAAACTGGATGCAATTTGGCAAGAAGAATCATCACCACCACAAGGGCTCATTTCATACCGTCTCTCATTATAGTTTCATCTCCCCAAGTGCCCCAAAGTGGCCAACCTCAAAGTTGTTGGGAATTTGGACCTCCCAAATTCACCCCCAGGATCCACCTCTATGCAGGAATATAAAGAGATATACAGAAATAATAATAACACAAGAATTTACCTGGAAACTCCCAAAGCAGGAAGAAAAAACCAGCAGACCCAGAGAAGAAAATACACTATGTGAAAAATTGTTACAATCACACAATTTTTCTCCTCACCACAAATGACACTCACAAAATTTTCTCACTAAGAAAACTTTAACTTTCACCTCTTTCCCTTTTACAAGAAAAGGCTAATAGAGGATTTTACTCACAAGTTATTACTTGATAACTTGTTAGTTGGTGTGTCTAACCAAGAAGTCTTAGCCTCCTTATATAGCCCAAGAGGCTTATTGTGGCTTCACTTCCTACCCATGTGGGATTGAAGCCAAGGAACAAACTCAACAATCTCCACCTTGTGACTTTGGCTGATCCCACAGCCATGCTCCACCTGGATGAAGATCTTCATAGCTTCCGCTATCTTTTTTGCCCCTATCTTTATGCTTGAAGACCAATTGAAGTCACGCACAGCTTCAGTTTCTCAAGTGTAACGCTCTTTGTCAACATATCAGCAGGGTTCTTACTTCCACAAATTTTCTCAAGTAACAACTGTCCATCATCTACCAATGATCGTATGAAGTGATACCTGATCTGTATGTGCTTAGTCCTGGAATCAAATGCTGGGTTCTTGGCGAGGAATATTGCACTCTGATTGTCGCTGTAGAGAGTGCCCTTTTGAATATCTTTGCCCAATTCCTCCAAGAAACCCTGTAGCCAAATCATTTCCTTTGCAGCTTCTGAAACTGCAATGTACTCAGCTTCTGTCGTCGACAAAGAAACTGTCTTTTGTAGATTAGAACCCCATGAAACTGCAGTACCACCCAGGGTGTAGACAAACCCTGTGGTACTCTTTCTGCTATCAACATCTCCAGCTAAATCAGCATCAACATAGCCCTGCACCTCTAAGCCCTCTCCTGAGAAACACAAGCACGTTTCTGAGGAGCCTTTTAGGTATCTCAAAATCCACTTTACTGCTTCCCAATGTTGTCTTCCCGGGATACTCATGTATCTACTCACAACTCCCACTGCATGGGCAATATCTGGTCTAGTGCAAACCATAGCATACATAAGTGAACCAATAGCTGAAGCATAAGGAACCTTACTCATGTAGTCTTGTTCCTCTTCTGACTTTGGTGACTGATCCTTACTGAGTCTGAAGTGATTGCCTAAAGGTGTGCCAACTGGTTTGGCCTTGTCCATATTGAACCTGCTGAGTACCTTTTTCACATACTCAGCCTGAGAGAGTCTTAACGTGCCTCTGACTCTGTCCCTAACAATTCTCATGCCAAGAATTTGCTTTGCAGCTCCCAAATCCTTCATTGCAAAGTGCTCTGACATCTGCTTCTTCAGATTATTGATCTCATCAATACTAGCCCCTGCAATAAGCATGTCATCCACATATAACAACAAGATAATATAAGAATTGTCAAACTGCCTGACATAGCAGCAGTGATCTGCCTGACATCTGATGTATCCTGCACTGCACATAAAACTGTCAAACTTCTTGTACCACTGTCTAGGAGCTTGCTTCAGGCCATACAAGCTCTTCTTCAGTCTGCAAACTGAATCTTCATTTTCCTGTACTACAAACCCCTCAGGTTGGTGCATGAAGATGTCTTCTTCAAGGTCTCCATGAAGAAAAGCTGTCTTCACATCTAGTTGCTCAAGAAATAGATCTTCAGTAGTAACCATAGCCAACACTAACCTGATGGTTGTGATTTTTACCACAGGAGAAAAGATCTCAGAGTAATCAATACCCTGCTTCTGCTGAAAGCCTTTTACAACAAGTCTGGCCTTGTACCTTTTACTACCATCTTGCTCAGTCTTTACCCGGTACACCCACTTGTTGTGCAATGCCTTCTTCCCTGATGGAAGTTTTGTCAACTCCCATGTCTGATTCCCTAACAAGGAATCCATCTCATCTTTCATGGCCAGCTTCCACTTGCTAGAATGTTCATCTTGCAAGGTTTCCTGGTAGCTCTGCGGTTCTCCACCATCTGTCAATAGAATATAATTCAAAGTAGGTGAGAAACGCTGTGGGGGATGAATAGTCCTAACTGACCTGCGAACTGCAGCTGCAGGAGTAGACGGCTCTGGTTCTGATTGCGGAATAATTGGAACGGGTGCATCGGACCCATTCTCCCCGTCACTCACATCTCTACACTGCACAGTGGTCTCTGGTAGGTCATCCAAGTTCTCGAACTCGAACTCATGAGGAGCTGCTTCAGCAACTGTACTGGACTTATCCTTGTACATAATCTTCTCATTGAATATCACATTCCTGCTTCTTATAATCTTCCGACCCTGATCATCCCAGAAACGATAGCCAAATGCCTCGTCTCCATAGCCAATGAAATAACATTTCTTTGACTTAGCTTCAAGTTTACTACGAGCATCAGAATCAACAAGAACATAAGAAAGACAGCCAAAAGTTTTAAGGTGAGAAAATTTGACCTCTTTCCCACTCCAAGCCTCCTCAGGCAGTCCACAATCCAATGGAACTGATGGCCCTCTGTTTATCAAGTACACAGCAGTGCTGACTGCATCTGCCCAGAAAGTAGGTGGTAATCCAGCGTACAGCCTCATGCTTCTAGCACGCTCATTAATGGTTCTATTCATACGCTCAGCAACTCCATTTTGTTGTGGTGTTCCAGGAATGGTCTTTTCCATTCTGATACCATGAGTTGCACAGTACTCATTGAATCCTCCATCAATATATTCTCCACCATTATCAGACCTCAAGCATTTCAGCTTTAAGTCTATCTCTGTTTCAACCAGGGCTTTCCAATTTTTGAACACATTAAATACATCAGATTTATGCTTCAAAAAATAAACCCATACCTTCCTGCTGTGATCGTCAACGAACGTGACATAGTACCGAGAACCTCCAAGAGATGCAACTGGGGAAGGTCCCCACACGTCTGTGTGCACAAGATCTAACTTTCCTGTTTTCAGTGTTCTACCACTCTTCAAGAAACTGACCTTCTTTTGTTTTCCCATAATGCAACTCTCACACGTACTGAGATCAACTGACTTTAGTTCTGGTAGCTTGCCTCTTGCCAGTAGTTCTTTCATGCCCTTCTGACTCATATGGCCAAGCCTACAATGCCACAAATCTGCTGTGCTCTCTGCAACGGTAGTAGCAACAGTATTATTCAAACCAGTAGTCATATAAAGTGTACCAGTTTTCTTACCCCGAGCCAGTACCAATGCCCCTTTAGTGACCTTCCAGGTGCTATCTGAGAACACTACTGAATAGCCACAATCATCGAGTTGCCCAACAGAGATGAGATTCTTCTTCAACTCAGGAATGTGTCTGACTTTCTGCAGGATCCACTTGTTCTTGTTAGGGAGTGCAATATCAATGTCTCCCATTCCCACCACATTCAAAGCCTCTCCATCAGCCAAGTACACCTTCCCAAAATCACCTGCAACATAGTTTTGCATTATTTCCCGATGGGAAGTTGTGTGGAAAGAAGCTCCTGAATCCAATATCCAGTCATCAACTGGAGTATGAACTGCAAGTAATAGTGCATCTTGTACTTCTTCAGTTACCACATTAGCACTATCATTCTCCTTTTTAGGATTTCTGCAATTCCTTTTTATGTGACCAGTCTTGCCACAATTCCAACAAGTTGCCTGCTGCCCAGGCTTTGTCTTGCTCTTGCTCCTGTTCTTTGATTTTGATCTGCCTCTGTTTGAGTTTCTGTCTTGTGATCTCCCTCGAGAATCAACATTAAGCGCTAAACTCGAACCCGAGATTTCGCCTGAATCCCTCTTGCGTACCTCCTCAGCCAAAATCAAATCACGAATATCATCATATTTTAATTTTGATTTACCAGCAGAATTACTGACAGCCATTCTCATGGCTTCCCAACTATTTGACAGTGAGGCCAATAGTATCAATGCACGTATTTCATCATCAAACTCAATTTCAACAGATGACAATTGATTTGTGATAGTATTAAAATCATTTAGATGTTGTGCAACAGACGTACCATCTGACATTTTCAAGTTGAATAACTTTTTCATCAAATGTACTTTGTTATTTGCTGACGGCTTTTCATACATACTTGACAAAGCCGCTATGAGATCTGCAGTCGTCTTCTCCTTGATGACGTTGTGTGCAACGGATCTCGATAGGGTTAGTCGAATAACCCCCAGAACCTGTCGATCTAGCAGGTCCCAATCAGCAACTGCCATGATCTCTGGCTTCTTCCCTAACAATGGAAGATGAAGTTTCTTCCCATATAGGTAATCCTCTATCTGCATCCTCCAGTATCCATAATCTGTGCCATCGAACTTCTCGATCCCTGATACTTTCACGTCTGCTCCAGCCATCTCCTTAGACCCGAACCTTGGCTCTTGATTCTTTTACCGTAGGAATGAATAGTACTCACTAAGTAAGTTCCCAGGAAAGATTTCTCTTTCCTAGACAGAATTTCAAGGTTCCCAGGAAAGATTGGAGAGTCACAATGGACACACTTAGAATTTCCAATCTCCTTAGACAGAACCTCCTTAGACTGTACGTATCCACACTACCATACCAAAGCTCCACCCCACAAAAGAAAGAGGACCCCAGCTCTGATACCAATTGTTGGGAATTTGGACCTCCCAAATTCACCCCCAGGATCCACCTCTATGCAGGAATATAAAGAGATATACAGAAATAATAATAACACAAGAATTTACCTGGAAACTCCCAAAGCAGGAAGAAAAAACCAGCAGACCCAGAGAAGAAAATACACTATGTGAAAAATTGTTACAATCACACAATTTTTCTCCTCACCACAAATGACACTCACAAAATTTTCTCACTAAGAAAACTTTAACTTTCACCTCTTTCCCTTTTACAAGAAAAGGCTAATAGAGGATTTTACTCACAAGTTATTACTTGATAACTTGTTAGTTGGTGTGTCTAACCAAGAAGTCTTAGCCTCCTTATATAGCCCAAGAGGCTTATTGTGACTTCACTTCCTACCCATGTGGGATTGAAGCCAAGGAACAAACTCAACAAAAGTATCATCTCACCTACGCGTTTCTGCCAGGAACCCCAACTGAAGCCATGAGTACTGTAGCACAAGCATTCCGAACTTGGGCAGGAAACACCCATTTCACCTTCTCGCATGCTCAAGACGTATCAAACGCAGATATCAATATTGGTTTTGCTAGTGGGGATCATGGAGACGGGTATCCTTTTGATGGAAGTGGTGGAACAATTGCTCATTCTTTTGCGCCAATAGATGGAAGGTTCCATTATGATGCAGATGAGCCCTGGAGTGTGGGTGCTACTGCTGGTGCATATGACTTGGAAACAGTTGCTTTGCATGAAATTGGGCACCTTCTTGGACTCGGGCATAGCTCTGTTCAAGGAGCAATCATGGAACCCACTATCTCTAACGGAGTGACTAAAGGCTTGCATGCAGATGATATTGCAGGAATTAAGGACTTATATAATGTTACTACAAGAAAGCCGTTTGCTTGTTCATGTCAATTATTTTCTATGAAAAAGATTATTTTCTGTCACGATGAGTCTATTTTCATCGAAAATGACTACTCTTCTCAACACAAATAGTCATTTTTGTAAGAGATAACTTGTCATAAATGCTCAATTTTCATGTAGTATGTTTGAGAGAAATGTCTAAGAAGTTAATGGGAAAATCTTAGGTAAGAACCCAACCCAGATATTGTTACTAATTTACGAATATTTTGATCCTTCGAATTTCGTATTATTTTATAATTCCTTTATTTTTATTATTAGTATTATCAATTTAATCAAACTATAGAATTACTAATTCTTCATAGTTTTAAATATGGATTTTATTTTATAGCTATTATTTCAATTTTATGTTGTTAATATTTTTATATATATGTAATAATTTATCTTAATTAGTTTAAGAAAAAATAATTTGAAACCACAGCTATCTTTTACCTCTCTTGTAATCAACTGAAGCTGCATTTCTCGACTTGAATTTAATCACTAACTCACGTACTCACACGAACCAGATTCATGCACGTCTCCCTCTCAGCTGATTTATTCTACTGCCTTTGGCCGATTTCTTCTAATTCGGCGGCCTTCAGCCGATATCTTCTACTGCCTTCAGCCGATTTTTTCTGTATAAAGTTCTATGAGTACCGTTTTATCTAACAAACTTCACATTGTTAATTTCCTTGCACCGACTCACACTAACGGAACCATTACCCACGAAACCTATGCACATTATCGAACACCTCATCCTCTCCTCCAGATCGATGCAGACGAAGCAAAGCATTACCACATCAGCCACCAACTCAAAGTAGACTAAGCAAGATGGCACCACGTCAGCAAGACACCTGGAACACTATGAAGACTCTGGAATCACCTAGATTTACCTTGTAAATTCATCAATATAAATTTGCTATAATTCTCTAATTGGTTGTACTAAAGTTGGCTAAGAATATTCTAACCAACTCTACATATATCTCTGCACCACAGCACCTACAAGGTGCTCGCTGTAATGCACAGACCAGTTGGACCATGGTTGCCCTGTGCCTATAAATACCTTACTGTCCATTCAATTCATTTTAATGAGAAATATATTCACAGAGCATTTTCGTTGTCTTCCTCCTTGAAACCTATCATGGTATCAGAGAAGAACCTTGACTAGAATCTTCTCTCCATGGCCGATGAACACTCCTCTCCTTCTTTTTTCTGTTCTCTACACAAAGATCATCCTTCCACCTTTCAAATTCCAAGCAATTTTTCCCATATTGTCTCTATAAAACTTGGCACAGACAACTTCCTTTTATGGCATGCCCAAATTGTTCCTTACCTCCACGGCCAAGAGCTCTATCACTTCATTGATGGGTCCTCTCCTCCGCCTCCTCCCGTGCTACCAAACTCACCCCCATCCGAACAACTTTACCTCAACCTCCCACTAACCCTGCCTATCTTCAGTGGAGACATACGGACCAACTTCTACTCAGCGCTCTCCTTTCATCACTCACAGATCCTATTCTTGCCCAGGTCATTTCATCTCGAACATCTAGAGAACTCTAGGTCAATCTTGACTCCATGTTCACTTCTCAATCACAAGCCAAAATTTTTCAAATTCTTCATCAGCTCACTAACATCAAAAAGGGGTCTCTCTCAGTGACTGACTATTATCGTAAGGTCCGGTTACTCTCAGACACAATGACTGCAGCAGGTGAGCCCATAAGAGACTCAGAAATCATCTCTTACCTTCTAAACGGACTCAGCTCTGAGTTTGAAACATTTGTCATCTCTGTTTCTACCCGAGCCACTCTATTCTCCTTTAATGAACTCTTCAACCTCATGCTCACATATGAGAGCTGGCTTTCCCTCACCTCAACTCAACAAGGTTTGCTTCCTATCCCTTCCGTGAATCTCACAACATCCACACCAAATCGTGCATCTCGAGGCAACTATCGCGGTGGTCATTCTGGATCACGCGGTGCTCGCAACAGAGGTGGACGACTTCCATCCCCCTTCAACTCCTCTCAGCAACAACGTCCAAAACCAACCTGTCAAGTATGCAATAAAACGGGCCATATAGAACTTCAATGTTATTATCGGTTCGACAATGCCTATCAATATTCACCACCATCCTCTCTCACCGCTAACTACACCTCATCTCAAGCATCACTTGACGAACAATGGTATTCGGACTCAGCTGCCACAAATCATAGTACCTCTGACTTCCAAAATCTGAACCCCTCATCCGATGTTTACATGGGTAACTGATGAGTGTATAAAAATGCACTCTAAATATTCTATTTAAATGTTAAAAAAAATGAAAAAATAATGGATATAACTCATGTTATTAAAATTAATGGTCATTTATCTTGAGATAAATATAAGCATGATTTAATATATTGACAAAAATATAAAATGTCATATTTTTTTCTCTTAATGTTTAATATTTTATTCTCATTTGATGTCTAAATATACTCATTATTTTTACATTTTGATTTAGGACACAAATAGAGGCATTAGGAGCAAATGAAGATAATTGCAGAATTTTAGATAGTTCTCACGTCTTTTCCTAATATGGGCATAACTCTCTCATCTAATTGCCGATTGAGCTGATTCAAGATGATATAGAACCGCTAGAGAAATATATATAACTTTTATGTTTTATATTTTAAGAGATATCTACTCAATCCAAGACAAAATCAACTATCAAGTAGACGCACTTGCACTTGACGTTCCTGGATATTTTTCAGCTACTTACATCAAATCTAAATGTCATCATAATATTTTCCAGCAAGCACTCCTGCACCAACTTGAAAATTCAATGATCAATTCATATGCAAGATGAAGTGCACTCAAGTTTCTCCAAGACAAATTATTTGACCACAAGATATTAAATCATACAAGACAACTAATGGATAGAGAAGCAAAATTGAAACACTCAACCTACAAGCAGCTCATGCATAGTGGAAAAACAAATGATCAAAATGACACCTCACAAATCACTTGGATTCAAGAATGGCACATGGCAACAAGTTGAAATTGTGATGATTTTGTCATGACAACTTGCATGAAGGATACTTATAAATAGAAGGGAGGGGTGTGTGTTCTAAGACCATGTTTAGTGTGCTTGGATGCCTTGGAAGAGACATTGTTTTGGGAGCTTGAGAAAAGAAAAAAAAATCAAAGAAAAGAGAAGAAAATAATGGTTGGCTCTTCCATATTATCCCTTGGAGAATTTTTGTTGCATATTTTCAATATGTGTAATTAATTTTCTAGTAGAGTTAGGGATGAATTTGTATATATGATGGTATTTGTAATTGTTTTTAATTCATATATGTGTTCTTCAAATATTAAACTCTTTTGTTTAGTCATTCGAAATTTATTATAAATATTTTTGTCACCAAATAATTTTAAAATTTATTTCATTTATAGATTCAGTCATACTTTTTCTATTGAATGCAAAAATTCTTTGATTATGTTTGGTTCAATTGGTTGTCTATATTAATTTAATTCTCTGGTGCAATATTATTCTACGAGTATATTGTTGACGTTGAATTTCTTTAATATCGATAGCAATTCCCGTTCTTATATTGCGACGAATGATTTTTCGAAAAGTTACATTTCATTTTAATTTGGTTATTAATGTTTTATCTTCCGATTGAAAATTTGAACAAAAAATTTTCAATTGAGTTATTAATGAATCAAAAATAATTAAACTATCGATTATATATAAATGATTCCCGATGCTTTATTTTTCTTCTCATTTTTATACTTTTTAAATTACTCATTTAGTTTTAATTTACGTCGCACTCTAAAATTTACTTTTCGTACTCATCTAAATCTTTTTGTTAATTTCGTTACTATTTTTCAATTTCTCAATCCATCTCCCTGTGGAATCGACACTCCAAAGCTATATTGCAAATGACTGGGCGTAATCAAATTTTGGCGCCGTTGCCGGGGACACGGTAGAAGAATTTGTAGTTTTTTTAGTAGTTTGTAAAAAACAAAAAGAGCGGTAACTCCGTTGATTTTCTTTTTAGCTTTTTGCATCTTTATTTTATTTTACTTTTTTCTTTTCGTAATTATTTTTTTCAGTATTACGCTTTTCTTTACTTTGCATGCGCATGTACATAGACGCTTTTGGACGGTTTGTTAGTAGACCCGTGCTAGAATCAGATTCAGAATTTAATTTTTCTAATCGCTTGTTTGATAATTCTTTCAATTTTGACGCGATGAGTGAATACGCGGACCAACCTATTAGAACCCTCCAAGATTATCTTCATCCCGCACGAACAGCCACACCATCCTGTATTATGTTCTCACATAAAGTTCGTCATGTATATTACAAAACAGGAATGATACAATTACTTCCGACTTTCCATGGTCTAGAAAATGAAAATTCCTATGTTCATATTAGGGAATTTGAGGAAGTAGTTGTAACATTCCACAGTCAAAATACCACTGACGACACGGTAAGGCTAAAGTTTTTTCCTTTTTCTTTGAAAAATAAAGCTAAGAGTTGGTTGTACTCACTAAGACCACGGTCTATTGGAACATGAAGTGAGATAACTCAAGTGTTTTTTAATAAATACTTTCCCAAATATAAGACCAATGCTTTAAAAAGACAAATATCTACCTTTGCACAAAAGGATAGTGAGATTTTGTACCAGTCTTGGGAAAGATTTAAAGAATTATTGAGCATGTGTCCCCACCATGGATATGAGAATTGACGCTTAGTGAGTTATTTCTATGAAGGGCTTATGCCTAGGGAACGTCAATTCGAGGAAATGATGTGCAATAGAGAATTTTTACAGAAAAATCCCGATGAGGCCATAGAGTACCTCAATGAGCTTGCTAAAAAAGCTCATACTTGGACTGGACCTAGTGCTACTGATAGCACAAACAGGTCACGATCTACAGGAAACCCGAGTGGTGGTATTTACCATTTAAGGGAGGAGGATAACCTTAAAGCTAAGGTTGAAATGCTCACCAGAGAATTAGAGTTATTGAAAACCAAAAACTCAAAACCAACACACATGGCTAATCATGCAAAATCTTTTGGGGCATGTGTTGTCTGTAGTGGGATAGATCATCATGCCCAAGAGTATCCTATACATACTAACATGAATAGTATGTATAAGGAATAAAGTAATGCTCTGGGTATATACAAAAAGCTCTTCACACCTTACTCTAAAACCTACAACCCAGGATGGCGTAATCATCCTAACTTCAGCTGGAAGTCTGAAAACCAGCAGCCTACACAACCCTCTAGATCATATCCTGCACTATACCATGCACGTCAATCTTCTAGAAATTCTTTAGAAGATATTTTGCATACTTTTATTGAAATACGGGGTAAAACTAATCAGAAATTTGAATATTTGATTATGCAGGTTGTTGAAGAAAATAAGGAAATAAAGAGCTAGGTGTCTAAAATAATGAGTTCTTTGACTATGAATGAGAAATGTAAGTTTCATTCTCAATCTCAGTCTGTACCACATGGTCAACATATGGCACAAGGAGACCTGAAGGACGTAAATGCCATTGTGACACGAAGTGGTAAGTCTCTACGTGGTCCAATAATAGACAAAACATGTAGAGAAAGATCAAGATAGCAACAGTCCTGAGCTTCCCAAAGAACTTGAGGTAACAAAACCCGAAGAACCTGAGGTAACAAAAAATCCTGGTAAGGTACCTTTTTCTCAAGCATTAAAGTCAACCAAACAAACTGTGGATCATAACAATGATATTTTGGAAAATCTTAGACAGGTAAAAATTAATCTTCCTCTTTTGGATGTAATTAAATAAGTTCCTATTTACGCAAAAATTCTCAAAAATTTGTGTACAGATAAGAGGAAGTATCATGTGAAGAAGACAACATTCTTCACAGAGCAAGTTAGTGCTCTAATTGAACAGAGGATTCCCCCTAAGTACAAGGATTCTGAATGTCCAACTATCATATGCAACATTGGCAATCATGAGTTTGGACATGCCTTGCTAGATTTAGGGGTTAGTGTAAATTTGATGCCATATTCTATTTATTTGCAATTAGGATTGGGAGAAACCAAACCAACTTCTGTGATATTGCAATTGGCTGATCGTTCAGTCAGAACACCACGGGGTGTGGTATAGGATGTTTTAATTCAAGTTGACAAATTTTATTATCCTATTGATTTCTTAATTCTAGACACTAGTTCTGCTGTAGAAACCACCTCTAAAATTCCATTAATTTTGGGTAGACATTTTCTTGCTACTTCTAATGCTCTTATCAATTGCAGAAATGGATTGATGAAACTCTCTTTTGGCAATATGACTCTTGAGGTAAATATTTTTCATATTACAAAACAGCCATAACACGATGTCGAGTGTCATCAGACATACATGATTGACTCACTTATAGAAAGGGACGTTCTTACAACTCATGACTCAAATCCCCTTGAATACTTTACTGTTAATTCTAAATTTAATCCTATAAGTGATTCATCTGATGTAATTGACATTTGTGCTATTTTTGACAGAACTTATAATTATAGCACACAGGCATGGCAACCAAAGTTTGAGAAGTTGCTTGAAAAAAGAGAAAGACAGATTCCTTCAAGTAGGGAAGCCCCTAAAGTTGAATTAAAATCCCTACCTAAGGGTTTAAAGCATGTTTTCCTTGGTCCAGGTGATACTTTTCCTATTATTTTTTCATCTGAATTATCTGAGTCCCAATGTGAGAAATTAATTCAGATTTTATGCAAGTATAAATCAGCCCTAGGATGGAGTATTGCTGATATAAAAGGCATTAGTCCCCTGATCTGTACTCATAAAATAAATTTAGAGGAATGAACTAATCCTCGAAGAGACCCCCATCGTAGACTTAATCCCACAATGAAAGAAGTTGTGAAAAATGAAGTATTAAAACTATTAGATGCAAGAATGATATATCCTATTGCTGATAGTAAATGGGTAAGTCCTACGCAAGTTGTTCCTAAAAAGTCAGGGGTAACTGTGATAAAAATGACCTTGGAGAGTTAGTCTCTACAAAACTGGTGACTAGTTGGCGGATGTGCATTGATTACAGAAAATTAAATGCCGCCACACGAAAAGATCATTTTCCGCTTCCTTTTATTGATCAAATTCTTGAGCGGGTGGCTGGTCATCGTTTTTATTGCTTTTTGGATGGTTATTCTGGTTATTATCAAATTGAAATTACATTAGAAGACCAGGATAAAACCACTTTTATTTGTTCTTTCGATACTTATGCTTTTCGCAGAATGCCATTTGGATTGTGTAATGCTCCAGCTACTTTTCAACGTTGCATGATGAGTATTTTTAGTGATATGGTTGAAAAGTGCATGGAAGTTTTTATGGATGACTTGACTGTTTTTGGATCTTCTTTTGATGCATGTTTAATGAGTTTAGAAAGAGTACTGACTCGTTGTGAAGAAAAAGAATTGGTTTTAAATTGGGAAAAATGTCACTTTATGTTACCTTCAGGTATTGTTTTAGGGCATATTATTTCTTCCAAAGGAATGGAGGTTGATCAATTAAAAGTTGAATTAATCTCTAAATTGCCTACACCTAGAACAGTCAAGGATATAAGATCATTTCTTGGTCATGCGAGTTTTTATAGGAGATTCATACAGAATTTTTCTGCCATATCTAGACCACTATGTAACCTCCTAACTAAGGATGCCCCATTTGAATGGACATAAGCCTGTCAAGAGGCTTTCAAAACATTAATTGGCAAGTTTACTTCAGCACCAATAATGCAACCACTTGATTGAAATTTACCTTTTGAAATTATGTGTGATGCTAGTAATTTTGCTGTAGGTGCTGTTCTTGGACAACGAAGAGAAGGGAAACTTTTTGTCATTTACTATGCTAGTCGAACTCTAAATAGTGCCCAAATGAATTACTCCACCACTGAAAAAGAGTTGTTAGCTGTAGTATTTGATTTGGATAAATTCCGTGCTTATTTGATTGGTTCTCCTATCATTATCTTTACAGATCATGCAGCCCTTAAGTACCTTCTTACAAAGAAGGATGCTAAGGCATGATTAATACGATGGATTTTACTTTTGCAGGAATTTGACATCACCATCAAGGACAAGAAAGGAGTGGAGAACGTAGTGGCAGACCATCTCTCTAGACTCACATTTGAGGACACTTCTGATCACATACCAATCAAAGATGATTTTCCCGATGAGCATTTACTTTCTATTACTTCTCTACCATGGTTTGCTCATATTGTAAACTATTTAGCTGCAAATGAAATACCAAAGGATTTTAGCACCCAAGACAAAATGAAATTCATGATTGAGGTACGAAAATTCTACTAGGATGACCCTTACCTTTTCAAATACAGCCCTGATTAAATTTAAAGGCATTGCATCCCTGATGAAGAGATTGCAAGCGTTTTGGAATTTCGTCATTCCCAAACTTTTGGTGGCCACTTTTCAATGAAGAAAACCGTTGCAAAAATCCTACAGTGTGGATTTTATTGGCCCACCTTGTTTAAAGATACAAATATCTATTATCGCTCATGTGAAAGATGTCAAAAGTTAGGAGTTACGACCCGTTGTAATATGATGCCCTTAAACCCAATTTTGGTAATTGAAATTTTTGACTGTTGGGACATTGATTTTATGGGACCATTTCCTCCTTCTTTTGGATATTTATATATTATTGTGGTAGTAGATTATGTGTCAAAATGGGTAGAGGTAGCACCTTGCAGGACCAATGATAACCGGACGGTAATTAAGTTTCTCAAAGAAAATGTATTATCTCGATTTGGTACCCCACGTGCTATCATTAGTGACCGAGATATGCATTTTTGCAACTATTCTTTTGAAGCTTTAATGAAAAGATATGGGGTGATACATAAACTTTCTACTGCATACCACCCTCAGACAAATGGACAGGTTGAATTTGCGAATAGGGAAATTAAACAAATTTAAAAAAAAACGGTCAACCCGAATCGGAAAGATTGGTCTTTGAGACTAATCGATGCGCTTTGGACTTACCGTACAACTTTCAAAATTTCCTTAGGCATGTTACCTTATAGACTTGTTTTTGGAAAACCTTGTCACTTGCCCGACTTAGAAAATTCCAATTGACGGAATTACAAGAATTGAGAAATGATGCTTATGAAAACTCCAAGATCTATAAGGCTAAAATGAAAGTATTTCATGATAAAAATATTTTGAGAAAAGCATTTAAGCCTAATGATCGAGTATTTTTATATGATTCAAGACTCCATAAGCATCCAGGAAAACTTCGATCTAAATGGACCGGCCCTTTTATAGTAAAAAACGTTTTCATAAATGGGGCAGTAGAAATAGAAAATCTAAAAGATGGATGTATCTTCAAAGTAAATGGTCAGCGCCTCAAAATCTTAATTGATAGACAAATTTCGAAAGTGGAAGACATTCCACTTACGGATCCAGTATATCAATCTTGACCATCTCCAGATATGTTTTTCTTTTCTTTTATTTTCATTCATTTTCTTTTTGTTTATTGTTTAATTTATTTTGTTATAGGTTAATTTTATTTTCACAAATACCATCTTTGATACCAAGCAAGCCACCCACATCCCACATCAGGTGTATTATACCCTGTTTTCAATTCTGATTATTAAACATTGAGGACAATGTTTCATTTAAATTGGGGGGTGGGAATACAAATCTGTTATTTAAACTCTGTGGCATATTTCAATCAAAATATAAAAAATTGCCAAATTTTTTTCACACAGGCATCTTTTCACACATGATACTCATGCTCATTCATAACCATCTTGGTGAATTCAATAAACCCATCTTAAATCATTTTGCTAAAGCATCTACAGAACTATTTATGCACTTCTCCAAATTTTGTGGTAATATGGTGATTTGACACATGTAACTAAAGAATTATTTTGCTCAAGTATTCATGTGAATTTTGTGAAAATTGAGAGCTTACAAATACAGAAATTGTGATAAGTATCCATTGATCTGTTGAATTTGACACTTCTTTTAAGAATATCATTACATGATTTGTGGTAAGATGGTGAATATACTTGGGATATGATGAAAGTCAACTTAGGATTAACATTTGAGCCTTTCAAGCTGACCATTTTCATCATAGACCCCTAGTAGCTAATTTTGAGCCAATATATACATATGTCCTTTTCTTTTCATATCTATATCATCCATACCTCTCCACATTGGAGTATAGCTTATACACTATATTTTCTTACCATTTTACTTCCAAGTGTGTACTAGGTGTGAAATTATTATTTCAAAAAAAAAATGGCATGGTGCTAGATGTGTCCATCAAATTATTCATGAAAGAGTTCAT
Source organism: Platycarya strobilacea (assembly GCA_036898215.1). Taxonomy (NCBI): domain Eukaryota; kingdom Viridiplantae; phylum Streptophyta; class Magnoliopsida; order Fagales; family Juglandaceae; genus Platycarya; species Platycarya strobilacea. Next base: position 12,746,291 of record CM072556.1, read on the forward strand.
CAAATTGCAAAGACACCAGTGGCAAAAGAAGATGGAAAAGTATACTTAGTCAAAAATCTAAAAAAATGAAAAGTACATCAAAAGGAAAGTATAGTCTACTAAAAAATTTAACAGATTCCCTTTTGTGTATACTTGGAAGTTTTTGAAGCCACTTCACATTTTTTTTCTTACGAACCCTAAACCTAAACCACATTACAACCCTTTGTGTTGATTTTTCAAATCCTAAGTATGTGATTACGCCCAAAAAATAACGCAGTCGTTTGCTATATAGTTTTGAGGTGTCGATTCCACAGGGAGATGGATTGAGAAATTGAAGAACAGTAATGAAATTAACAAAAAGATTAAATGAGTGTGATAAGTAAATTTTAGAGTGTGATGTAAATTAAAACTAAATGAGTAATTTAAAAAATATAAAAATGAGATGAAAAGTAGAGCGTAGGGAATTCCTTGTGTATTTGTGGTATTCAAATTTATTCTTAATTCATTGATAACTCAATTAAGAATTCTATGTCCAAATTCTTAATCGGAAGATATAACATTAATAACCAAAATTTAAATCACACTCTAAAATTTACTTATCACACTCATTTAATCTTTTTGTTAATTTCATTACTGTTCTTCAATTTCTCAATCCATCTCCCTGTGGAATCGACACCCCAAAGCTATACTGCAAACGACCGCGTTATTCTTTGGGCGTAATCAAATTTTGGCGCCGTTGCCAGGGAGACGGTAGAAGAATTTGTAGATTTTTTTAGTAGTTTGTAAAAAAAAAAAAAAGAGCGGTAGTTTCATTCATTTTCTTTTTAGCTTTCTGCATCTTTATTTTATTTTACTTTTATTTTCGTAATTATTTTTTTTCAGTATTATGCTTTTCTTTACTTTGCATGCGCAGGTATAGAGACGCTTTTGGACGGTTTGCTAGTAGACCCGTGCTAGAATCAGATTCAGAATCTAATTTTTCTAATCGCTTATTTGATAATTCTTCCAATTCTGACGCGATGAGTGAACACGTGGACCAACCTATTAGAACCCTCCAAGATTATCTTCATCCCGCACGAACGGCCACACCATCCTGTATTATGTTCTCACCTAATATTCGTCATGTAGATTTCAAAACAGGAATGATACAATTACTTCCGACTTTCCATGGTCTAGAAAATGAAAACCCCTATGTTCATATTAGAGAATTTGAGGAAGTAGTTGCAACATTCCAGAGTCAAAATAGCACTGACGACACGGTAAGGCTAAAGGTCTTTCCTTTTTCTTTGAAAGATAAAGCTAAGAGTTGGTTGTACTCACTAAGACCACGGTCTATTGGAACATGGAGTGAGATGACTCAAGTGTTTTTCAATAAATACTTTCCCGAACATAAGACTAATGCTTTAAAAAGAAAAATCTCTACCTTTGCACAAAAGGATAGTGAGACTTTGTATCAGTCTTGGGAAAGATTTAAAGAATTACTGAGTATGTGTCCCTACCATGGATATGAGAATTGGCGCTTAGTGAGTTATTTCTATGAAGGGCTTACGCCCAGGGAATGTCAATTCGTGGAAATGATGTGCAATGGAGAATTTTTATAGAAAAATCCCGATGAGGCCATAGAGTACCACAATGAGCTTGCTGAAAAAGTTCATACTTGGACTAGATCTAGTGTTACTGATAGCACAAACAGGTCACGACCTACAGGAAACTTGAGTGGTGGTATTTACCATCTCAGGGAGGAAGATAATCTAAAAGCCAAGGTTGAAATGCTTACAAGGGAAATAGAGCTGTTAAAGATAAGAAACTTAAAGTCAACACACATGGCTAATCATGCAGACTCTCTTGTGCCATGTGCTGTGTGTGGCGAGGTAGATCATCATGCCCAAGACTGTCCTACACATGCTAACATGAGAGGATGGCATAATCACCCCAACTTCAGCTGGAAGTCTGAAAACCAACAGCCTGCACAACCTTTTAGATCATATCCTGCACTATACCATGCACCTCAATCTTTTAGAAATTCTTTAGAAGACACTTTGCATGCATTTATTGAAGTACAGGATAAGACTAACAAAAAATTTGAGTCTTTAATTATGCAGGTTGTTGAAGAACAAAAGGAGATAAAGGGCCAAGTGTCTAAAATAATGAGTTTCTTGAGTGTAAATGAGCAAGGTAAGTTCCCTTCTCAAGCTCAGTCTGTACCTCATGGTCAACATATGACACAAGAAACTGTGAAGAATCACGAGTGCCAGCAGATATATATGATTGACTCACTCATAGATAGGGAAGTTTTCACAACTCATGATTCTGATCCCCTTGAGAATTTTATTGTTGATTTTGAGTATAATCCTATCAGTGATTCATCTGATGTAGCTAATATTTATGCAATTTTTTACAATACTCAAGATTATAGCACACGGGCTTGGCAACCGAAGTTTGAGGAATTGCTTGAGAAAAATGAAAAACAGATTCCTTCAAGTGGGCAAGTACCAAAAGTTAATCACCGAAGTTTGAGGAATTGCTTGAGAAAAATGAAAAACAGATTCCTTCAAGTGGGCAAGTACCAAAAGTTAATCTAAAGCCTTGCCACCTACCTGTGAAGCTCGAGCACTGAGTTTATTAGACAAATAAGCGTTTCATTTTTGACCCAGGAGGAATAGTTCAAGAAGTGGAAGATAGTCCAGTTGTAGACTTGGTCTATCAACTTTGACCACACCATGCAACAATAATTATTATTATTATTATAATTATTATTATCATCATCATTATTATTATTATTATTATTATCATCTTATTTGTTTTGTTTTGTTTTTATTTAATACTGTTTTCTTTATTTTTGTTTGCAGGATAGTATCATTTTGTCATTTCAGATCACTACTTTTGACGCTTAGCGAGCTATCTACATCACACATCAGGTGTATCTTACCCTTTTTAGTTACTCTTCATCCAATTTTTATTATTAAACATTGAGGACAATGTTTCATTTAAGTTGGGGGGTGGAAATACAAATCTGTTATTTAAACTCTGTGGCATATTTCAATCAATATATAAAAAATTGCCAAATTTTTTTCACACAGGCATCTTTTCACACATGATACTCATGCTCATTCATAATCATCTTGGCGAATTCAACAAACCCAACTTAAATCATTTTGCTAAAGCATCCACAGAAAAGTTTTTATGCACTTATCCAAATTTTGTGGTAATATGGTGATTTGACACATGTAACTAAAGAATTATTTTGTTCAAGTATTCATGTGAATTTTGTGAGAATTGAGAGCTTATAAATACAGAAATTGTGATAAGTATCCATTGATCTGTTGAATTTGACACTTCTTTGAGAATATCATTATATGGTTATGGTAAGATGGTGGATATACTTGGGATATGACGAAAGTCAACTTAGGATTAACGTTTGAGCCTTTCAAGCTGAGCCTTTTCATCATAGATCCCTAGCAGCCAATTTTGAGCCAATATACACATATGGCATTTTCTTTTCATATCTACATCATCCATACCTCTCCACATTGGAGTATAGCTTATACACTATATTTTCCTACCATTTTACTTCCAAGTGTGTACTAGGTGTGAAATTATCATAAAAAAAAAGAAAAAAAAAAAGAAAAAAGAAAAAAAAGAAAAAAGAAAACCATGACAAAAATGGCATGGTGCTAGATGTGTCCATCAAATTATTCATGAAAGAGTTCATCAAATTGCGAAGACACCAGTAGCAAAAGAAGATGGAAAAGTGTACTTAGTCAAAAATCTAAAAAATTGAAAAGTACATCAAAAGGAAAATATAGTCTACTGAAAAATTTAACAGATTCCCTTTTGTGTATACTTGGAAATTTTTGAAACCTCTTCACCTTTTCTTCTTATGAACCCCAACCCTAAGCCACATTACAACCCTTTATGTTGATTTTTCCGATCCTAAGTATGCTTGTGGAAAGAATGGTGGAAATCTCATTTATTAGTATTCCTATCATAAGATCAATGTTTACTTGTTACTTATATATAATCGGCTAAATGTTCATGAGAGTAAATGTACACCTTTGTCAACTCTATAGAGAGAACCCATACATGAAACACTTGTATACCCGTGAGTTATGGAGTTGAACCTTTTTGCTTAAGATATTCTAATGTTGCATGTGTCGAAATTTCTGATTTGATAAAAATAGTTTGGAACACATACACACTCTTTGGATTGCTATATTTGAATTACTTGTGAAAGGGTTATTGAATTTCTAAAATTGTTTTGATATGTAAATTTGAAAAATGTGTCTTGATGGCCCCTATGTGTGATTTTCTTTGGTCTTTCTCATCATTTTGCATGAAAATTGCTAGGGACTAACAATGAGTAAGTTGGGGTATGATAAGTGCACAAAAATTCACTCTAAATACTCTATTTAAATACTAAAAGAAATGAGAAAAAATGGATATAACTCATGTTATTAAAATTAATGCTCATTTATCTTGAAATAGATATAAGCATGATTTAATATATTGATGAGAATATAAAATGCCATATTTTCCTCTCTTAATGTTTAATACTTTATTCTTATTTGATGCCTAAATATACTCATTATTCTTATATTTTGATTTAGGACACAAATGGAAACATTAGGAGCAAATGAAGATAATTGCGGAATTTTAGACAGTTCTGACATCTTTTCGTAATATGGGCATAACTCTCTCATCCAATCTCCGATTAAGCTGATTCAAGATGATCTAGAACTGCAAGAGAAATATATATAACTTTTATGTTTTATGTTTGAAGATATATCCACTCAATCTAAGATAAAATCGACCATCAAGTGGACGCACCTGCACTTGACGTTCCTGGATATTTTTCAGCCACTTGCATCAAGTCCAAATGTTATCATAATATTTTCCAGCAAGCACTCCTACACCAACTTGGAAATTCAATGATCAATTCATATGCAAGATGAAGTGCACTCAAGTTTCTTGTAGACAAATTATTTGACCACAAGATATTAAGTCATACAAGACAACTAATGGATAGAGAAGCAAAATTGAAACACTCAACCTACAAGCAAAATCCAGCTCATGCATGGTGGGAAAACAAATGATCAAAATGACAACTCACAAATCACTTGGATTCAAGAATGGCACATAGCAAAACAAGTTGAAATTGTGATGATTTTGTCATGACAACTTGCATGAAGGATGCTTATAAATAGAAGGAAGGGGTGTGTGTTCTAAGAATGCTTAGTGTGGGAGGATGCTTTGGAAGAGCCATTATTTTGAGAGTTTGAGAAAAGAAAAGAAAAACCAAAGAATAGAGAAGAAAGTAATGGTTGGCTCTTCCATATTATCCCTTGGAGAATTTTTGTTGCATATTTTCAATATGTGTAACTAAATTCTCAAGGAGGGTTAGGGATGAACTTGTATGTGTGATGGTGTTTGTAATTTATTTTTGATTCATGTATTTGGTCTTTAAATATTAAAAATCTTTTGTTCTATTATTCTCAATTTATTTGTGATATTTTTCGTCTTCAAATAATTATAGAATCTATTTCGTTTATAGATTCAGTCATGCTTTTTCTATTGAGTGAATTAGTTCTATAATTATGTTTGGAGCAATTGATTGTCTATATTGATTTAATTCTCTGCTGCAATATCGCCTCTTGGGTATATTGTCGTCGTTGGATTTTCTCAATGTCGATAACAATTTATGAGAATTAAGGGCGAAGAATAATTTTTCAAAGAGTTACATTTGATTTAAATTTTGGTTATTAATGTTATATCTTCCGATTAAGAATTTGGACATAGAATTCTTAATTGAGTTATCAATGAATTAAGAATAAATTTGAATACCACAAATACACAAGGAATTCCCTACGCTCTACTTTTCGTCTCATTTTTATATTTTTCAAATTACTCATTTAGTTTTAATTTACATCACACTCTAAAATCTACTTATCACACTCATTTAATCTTTTTGTTAATTTCATTACTGTTTTTCAATTTCTCAATCCATCTCCCTGTGGAATCGACACCCCAAAGCTATATTGCAAACGACCGCGTTATTCTTTGGGCGTAATCAAATTTTGGCGCCGTTGAATAGAGTATTTAGAGTGCATTTTTGTGCACTCATCAGTATGCTTGTGGAAAGAATGGTAGAAATCTCATTTGTTAGTATTCCTATCATAAGATCAATGTTTACTTGTTACTTATATATAATTGGCTAAATTTCCATGAGAGTAAATGTACACCTTTGTCAACTTCATAGAGAGAATCCTTGCACAAAAATACTTATATACCTGTGAGTTATGGAGTTGAACCTTTTGCTTAAGATATTCCTACTGCTGTATGTGTTGGAACCTCTAATTTGATAAAATAGTTTGGAACACATATACACTCTGTGGATTACTATATGAAAATTACTTATGAAAGGATTATTGAATTCCTAAGATTGTTTTAATATGCAAATTTGAAAAATGTGTCTTGATGGCCCCTATGTGTGATTTTTTTTTGTCTTTCTCATCATTTTGTATAAAAATTGCTAGGGACTAGCAATGAGTAAGTTGGGGGGTGTGATGAGTGCATAAAAATGCACTCTAAATACTCTATTTAAATGCTAAAAGAAATAAGAAAATAATGGATATAACTCATGTTATTAAAATTAATGGTCATTTATCTTGAGATAGATATAAGCATGATTTAATATATTGAAGAGAATATAAAATGCCATATTTTTCTCTCTTAATATTTAATATTTTATTCTCATTTGATGTCTAAATATACTCATTATTATTAAATTTTAATTTAGGACACAAATAGAGGCATTAGGAGCAAATGAAAATAATTGCGGAATTTTAGACAATTCTGATGTCTTTTCGTAATATAGGCATAACTCTCTCATTCAATCTCTGATTGAGCTGATTTAAAATGATATAGAACCGCAAGAGAAATATCTATAACTTTTATGTTTTATATTTTAAGAGATATCCACTTAATTTAAGACAAAATGGACCATCAAGCAGACGCACCTGCACTTGACGTTCCTGGATATTTTTCAGCCACTTGCATCAAATCCAAATGTTATCATAATATTTTCCAGTAAGCACTCCTACACCAACTTGAAAATTCAATGATCAATTCATATGCAAAATGAAGTGCACTCAAGTTTCTTCAAAACAAATTATTTGACTACAAGATATTAAGTCATACAAGACAATTAATGGATAGATAAGCAAAATTGAAACACTCAACCTAGAAGCAAAATCCAGCTCATGCATAGTGGGAAAACAAATGATCAAAATGACAACTTACAAATCACTTGGATTCAAGAATGGCACATGACAACAAGTTGAAATTGTGATAATTTTGTCATGACAACTTGCATGAAAGATGCTTATAAATAGAAGGGAGGGGTGTGTGTTTTAAGACCATGCTTAGTGTGCTTGGATGCCTTGGAAGAGACGTTGTTTTGATTGCTTGAGAAAAGAAAAGAAAAATCAAAGAAGAGAGAAGAAAATAATGGTTGGCTCTTTCATATTATCCCTTGGAGAATTTTTGTTGCATATTTTCAATATGTGTAACTAATTTTCTTGTAGAGTTAAGGATGAATTTGTATATATGATGGTATTTGTAATTGTTTTTGATTCATATATGTGTTCTTCAAATATTAAACTCTTTTGTTTAGTCATTTGAAATTTATTATAAATATTTTTATCACCAAATAATTTTAGAATTTATTTCATTTATAGATTCAGTCATACTTTTTCTATTGAATGCAAAATTCCTTTGATTATATTTGGTTCAATTGGTTATCTATATTAATTTAATTTTCTGCTGCAATATTACTCTACGAGTATATTGTTGACGTTGAATTTCCTTAATATCGATAGCAATTCCCGTTCTTATATTGCGACGAATGCTTTTTTGAAAGATTACATTTGATTTAAATCTGATTATTAATGTTTTATCTTCCGATTGGAAATTTGGACATAGAATTTTCAATTGAGTTATTAATGAATCAAAAATAATTAAAATACCGATTATATATAAATGATTCCCGATGCTCTACTTTTCGTCTCATTTTTGTACTTTTCAAATTACTCATTTAGTTTAATTTACGTCACACTCTAAAATTTACTTTTCGCACTCATCTAAATCTTTTTGTTAATTTTGTTACTATTTTTGAATTTCTCAATCCATCTCCCTGTGGTATCGATACCCCAAAGCTATACTGCAAACGACCGCGTTATTCTTTGGGCGTAATTAGTAACGAACAAATTAAGGTTGGAGATGGTAGTGCTTTATAGATCTCTCACATTGGTGACTCTCTTCTACCCTACTCTAAATCTACTTTTCTCTTACATAACCTTTTAAGTGTGCCACAAATCACCAAAAATCTTATTTTCGTATATCGTTTTTGCTTTGATAATGCAGTCTATTTTGAATTTCATGACTCCTTTTTTTCTTGTGAAGGACAAAACGACGGGAACACCACTACTCCAAGGCCCTATGCATAATGGATTCTATCCATTTCCTCCTTTCTCTGGTCACTCCTCTACCCCTATTGCCTGCTTTGGTGAACAGATAATTGTCAAACAATGGCACAATAGACTAAGCCATCCCACTCTTCGGCTGGTTTCTCACAATTTGCACAACAAATGCTTGCCTTTTGTTTCATCTCAATTGAACTTTTTTGTAATAGTTGTCCTCTTGCAAAGTGTAGGCAGTTATCATTCAAGCAATCTGTCAATCGCTCTTCTGTACCTTTGCATTTAATCTTTGTAGACATTTGGGGTCCATCCCCTCACTTATCAAGAGATGGTTTCTGTTACTATATTTCTTTTGTGGATGACTATAGTCGCTATACATGGTTTTATCCTCTTGCTTCTAAAAGTGATGCCACCTCCATTTTCCTACTCTTTCAAAAATATGTGGAGCGATTGCTAAATGCTAAAATCAATATTTCTCAAAGTGATTGTGGTGGAGAATTTTGTCCACTATCTCGCATTTTAAATGAGCAAGGCATTATGCATCGCCTTTCTTGTCCTCACACCCATCAACAAAATAGTGTGGTGGAGCGCAAACATCGTCATACTGTGGAGATGGGTCTTGTTCTATTAGCGACGACCTCTCTACCTCCAAGATTGAGCTTCTTGGAGCGACTTTAGGTTTTATTCGAGATAAATCCCACCTCTAAAGGGAATTCAACAATATACAACTTCAATAATGTAACTACAATCGCTTAAGCTTTTATATCAATAATTAGACTTAAACATTGTGTTTCATGACTCACTACAATTCCACCTAAACACACCGTATCACTAACGGTCGTTCTAATTTAGTTACAATCTAGTTACAACTACTTTTATTCTAAAATGCCCCGTTTAACTAAAAATAAAACACATAATTTTATTATACAGCTATCGAACCCATGACAAAATCCTCCCATTCAAAGCCTTGTCCTCAAGGCTGCATGCTTGCTTCCTTTGCCCCTTTGCTATTGTTGCTATAGTAGTCCCCCCTTTTCAGAGTACCTTGTCTAGAAGATGTGGGTAAAGCTCTCTCAGTTGCCCCAAACTTTGTGAAGTATTGTCTTCAGGAGGAGCATTTAACTACTGCACCAACACCTTAGTCACTGCCTTATTATCCCTCCTGACCATTCTCCTATCAAGGATTGCAAGTGGTTCTGGTTTAATTATGCCATCAACATCCACTAGTGGCAATGTTGGTAAATGAGCAATTTGTTGGCCTAATTTCTTCTTAGGGCAACTGACATGAAATACTGGATGTATCTTAGCTGAAATCAAGTTTATAAGCAACTTAACCTATTCTTGCCAAGATCTGAAATGGATCAGAATATCTGGGGGCTAACTTCATGTTGTGTCTGAGTGCTAGTGAGTTATGTCTATATGGCTGCAACTTTAGAAAGACCTAATCCCCAATATGAAATTCCCTCTCAGTTCTCTTCTTATCAGCAAAAACTTTCATCATTTCTTAAGCTTTCTGCAAGTTCTCTTTTAACAGAGATAAGTTTTCCTCTATGGACTTCAACTGAGTGTCTACTGTAGCATTCAAAGTAGTTCCTGGAACATATGAGGGTAACTTTGGAGGAGGATAACTTTATAATGCTTCAAAAGGTGTCATTCTTGAAGAAGAATGAAAAGTAGTGTTATAACACCACCCTGCTAAGGTTAACCAGTCAGTCCACCCCTTAGGTCTTGAACCAATGTAACATCTAAGGTAAGTCTCGAGGCACTTATTAAGACTTTCAATTTGCCCATCCGTTTGTGGATGATGGGCAGAACTGAAGGATAATATGGTTTCTTGTAACTGAAACAACTTCCTTCAGAAAATACTAATAAAAGTTGGATCTCGATCAGACACAATTGATCTTGGCAATGTTTAAAAACCCCTGCAAAGAAGACTTTAGCCACCTTAATGGCTATGTAAGGATAAGCCAAAGGAAAGATATGTGCATGTTTAGTGAGTTTGTCTATCATAGAATATACCACACTAAAACCATTGGATGAGGGTAACCCTTCTGTAAAATCAAGGGATATATCAGACCATGGTAAATCTGGAATGGGCAGTGGCTACAAGAGACCTGCTAGATGTATTGCTTCATAGTTTTGGACTTGACAATCACATTCTTTGACAACCTGCTTCACATCTTTCTTCATTCCTTCCCAAAAAAAAAATATTGCTTTGCTCACTTTAATGTCTTATGGTAGCCCATATGGCCAGCTTGTGGACTATGGTGGATGTACTGGAGTATTTTTAATTGAAATTCTGAGTGAGGAATGATAACCATCTTCCCTTTCCTGAGTAAAAGGCCCTGTTGCATTGAATAATTTTTCATAGAATTTGGGTCCTTAGTCAGCTGTGAAATGGTATCCATTACCTTAGGAGACAATGCGTAACTCTTCTATAATTTATCAATCCAACCCAAAGTAGGAAAAGAAATGAGTGCCAAAGTAGCCACTTCTTCTTCTTGTTTCCTGGATAAGGTATCTGCAACTTTATTTTCCTTACCTTTTTTGTACTCAATTGAAAAATCATATCCCAAGAGCTTAGTTATCTATTTCTGTTGATTTTCTGCCCCCAATTTCTATTCAAGCAAAAATTTCAGTGCCTGTTGATCAGTTTTCACCTTGATCAGTTTTCACAACCCCTACACCCAACCCACTTACATCACACTTTATTGCAAACTCCTTATTGAAATTTGGAAGCCTCAATACAGGGGGTTGGGTTATAGCTTTCTTAAGTGCATTAAAAGTTGTAGTAGCCTCATCTCTCCATTTAAAAGAATTCTTTTTAAGCAAGGGGGTCAATGGTGCTACTATCAATCCATAATTCAGAATAAATTTCCTATAATAGCCAGTAAGGCCAAGGAAACCCCTCAAAGCTTTAATAGAATTTGGAATAGGCCACTCTAACATAGAATCCAGCTTTTTAGGGTTTGCTTTCACCCCATCTTTTGAAATAATATGGCCCAAGTATTCAATCTCTAAAATACCAAAACTGCATTTTGATTGTTTAGCAAACAAATTGTTACTTTTCATTACTGATAGTACCTCATTCAAATGCTTCAAATGATCTTCCATGCTTCAGCTGTGAACTAGTATGTCATCAAAAAACACTAGTACAAATTTTCTTAGGAATGACTAGAAAACTTCATTCATTAAACTTTGAAATGTTGTTGGAGCATTAGTGAGCCCAAAGGGCATCACTAAAAACTCATAATAGTCTTCCTGTGTTCTAAAGGTAGTCTTTGGGATGTCTTTTTGTTTCACTCTCACTTGATGATAACTTGATCTCAAACCAATTTTTGAAAAGATCTTAGTTTCCCATAACTCATCCAAGAGTTCATCAATAATTGGAATTGAAAATTTATCTTTGACTGTATGTTGATTTAAAGCCCGGTAGTCCATGCACATTCTCCAACTACCATAAACTTTTCTCATCAATAAAACAGGTGAAGAAAAAGTGCTTTGGCTTGGAGTAATGATCCCAGCTTGTAATAAATCTTTTCAATCTCAATTGTTTGGTAAAAAGGATACCTATAAGGTCTGACTGAGATTGGCTGAGTTCTCTCTTGTACTACAATCTTATGATCACTTTTCCAGGAAGGAGGCAGACCAAAGGTTCTTCAAAAACTTCCCCAAATTGATCTAGCAACTACTGAATTTCTTTTTGGTTCCCATCACATAGAACAACAGCTTCATTCAATACAACCTATAAAAAACAATCCCTCTTTTCTATTCTAGATGGTTTAAAAAAAGATCCATCTGTTATAGACATTTCACCAGTAGATAATTCTTTCAAAAATAAAGTAGTCCCCTTGAATTGAAATTGCATTGTTGATTGCTGAAAATCCCATACAATTGGTCCTAGTGTCTTCAACCACTGCACCCCTAAAACTATATCACACTCACCCAAAGTGAGTAAATGAAAAGACACAGGAAATCTATTACCTTGAACTTTAATTATTATAGTCTGGCATCTTCCAGAACTCCATAAGCTTTCACCATTGGCAACCTTCACATGTAAGCCATTCAACTCTTCAATTATCATTTGAGCTAGCTTTGCTAGTCCTGGATCTAGGAAATTATGTGTACTTCTTGACTCAACCAATATAACCACAGGTTGATCAACAATAGTTCCTACTATCCTCATGGTATTTGGACTAGGTTTACTAGGAATTGCATTTAATGAAATCTACAAATTGTTCTCCACATCACCTACTATATTCTGCAACATCACAGTATCACTTTGTTCCTTGCTTGCATCACTAGTCTCCCCATCGTCCTCCACTTGTAACAAATACAGCTTATGATTCTTACAATTGTGACTTGGATTCTATTTTTCATCAGATCGATCAAAAGAAAATTTGTTTCTAGGAATAAAATCCTTTTGAAATTTTTTAGTTAGGTCTTCCTTTGAGAATGCAAACTGGGCCTCATTATTTGTCACTAGTCTTGAAGATTTTCTTGAACTCAATACATACTCTTCTTGAATCTTGGTGAGTCCAATTGCAGCACTCAAATTTATGAGATTGAGCATTCGAATTGAAAATCAAATCTCATCTCTAAGACCACTGAGAAAGTAACTCAACTTATACTTCTCGGACAAACCCTTCAATCTATTTGATAAAACTTCAAACTGAGTTTTGTAAGCCAAAACTGATCCAATCTACTTCAATCTAGTCAGAGACTCCATTGGATTATCCTATGAAGTGGGACCAAATCTTATTTGCAAAGTCATAACAAAAGTATCCCAATTCACAAATTGAACAGTATCCTTGGCATCTTGATACCAAGTAAGCGCATCACTTTCCATATAAAAAGAAGCTATCAACAACTTTTGATTTTCATGGGTCTAATGGTAATCAAAATATTGATTTACCTTAAAAACCCAACCCGCTGGGTTACTTCCATCAAAATGGGGAAACTCTATTCGAATACTCTTAGGAATACAACTCCTATCTTCATTATTATGAGAACGAGACTCTTGCTCACTTTCAATATTACAAGAAACATGATTAGGTTCAAAATAAGTGTGCATTATATTCTGCATTTGATCTTACCTTTCTGTCAATGATTGTAACACTTCCTTATGTTTATCCACCTGCTTCTGCAAAACATCTTGTTGGTTCTTTGTGACTGCCGATCTTATACCTTCCACCAAGAGAGTCGAATTCAAGAGAGGATCAGCCTCTTTGATACCAATGTTAGGGTTCAACTACCCAACTACTTAGTATCAATCAAGAATAGGAACAAGAATTGATGGAGAATTGAGGGAAAGAGAGAATTGTATGGAAGTGTCCGAGATTGAACTTCTTGGGGCGACTCTAGATTTTATTCGAGGTAAATCCCACCTCCAAAGGGAATTCAACAATATGCAACTTCAGTGAATGTAACTATAATCGCTTAAGCCTTTATATCAACAATTAGACTTAAACGCCGTGCTTAATGACTCACCACAATTCCACCTAAATGCACTGCATCATTAACAGTCGTTCTAATTCAGTTACAATCCAGTTACAACTACTTTTATTCCAAAATGTCCCGTTTAACAAAAAATAAAATACATCGTTTTATTACACAACTATCAAACCCATGACATGAAAACCACGCAACAAGGCACAAAAAATGCCGATAGATGAACTGATGTCAGACTTGTGCTACATCAGAGCTCTGCAACCACAGATTGAAGTTGCCACCATTGACCCTCAGCCTAGCTCAGTCGTGTTGTGCCTTCCTTCACGATGCCTTCTTCTACTCGGGTAGGACTCTGTCGCCAACCTTCTTTTTCTTGTTCGTGTGTCGTGTGTGATGCCTTTGAAGTAAAATTGGTATTTATACATATGTAGCCCTAATAGCACTAGCATTGGTTTCATTAAAGAAACCATTTAAATTTGATGATAAATATAAATTTGATGAGAAATACACGCTTCTATATTTATAACTACACATTGGATTTATAATTAAACTCATCAAAATAATAATATAATAATATTTTTTTTAAAATAGAATATTTTAAATATGTTTTCATATTTTATAATTATACTAACCATCTATATTAATAATTTAATTTGATATATAGTGGATGAACAGTGACTATATGTATATTAATAATTTAATTTGATATAATTATACTAACCATATGTGTAACTTCACATTTGATATTTAATTTGATCATTTAATTTGATATTAGTTGGTGGACAGTGAACAAGAGAGAAAAAAAAAAGAAAAAGAAGAAAATAAGGTGGGAAAATAAAATATATTAAACAAATACTTTAGTGGGTGAATAGTGACTCTTCAAATTTGAAGGATTTGACTAATTTTATGATAACTCAAAATTAGACATGTATTTTGATGAGACCAATGTATAGTTGTTTTTAACACAAATTATCAAATTTAAGTTTAATGAGTTATTTAATAAGACCCATGCTAATGTTCTAATGGTCATAGGGGAGAGAATCTAGATTTAGCTACAATGCCATTCTATTTGAAAGCTATGACCGATGTGGGTTGAATGACTTTTTCGTGGGCTCCATTTTTTAATGGACTCTTTAAGTTGGCCTTAATTATTCTGAGCTTTGTTTTAATATCAAATATTATAGTGTACATATTATATTTTAACTACTATCTTCCTATAACGAATTTTAGTTATAAATAGAGTTTGATTTATTTTAATTTATTAAGTATATTTTATGAAACAAACTTTCAATATTATTAATAGATTTAATCCAAATATAATTTCCTACTAAATTATATTATATTATTAGTGTTAAACTTTTGTTAATTTATAATAATAATTCACGGGATTTTAATACTAAGTATTATTAAATTTATTTTATGAACCAAATAATTCAAATGTTATTTTCTGGATTTAGATAATATATATACACATTATTTACAAGAATATATACTTCAAAGACTATATGATATTGTCGTTTAAATAATTATATGATATTAGTATTCATTTGATTTCTTATATATTGAATAATTATGTTGATTATAAGATAATAAATCTATTTTAAGGATATAGATTTTTACGACTGATTTTGATAGAATTCAATGTAGCTAAAGTATGTTTGCTAAATTATAATATGTTATTGGTATTTAAATAATTTAAGATACTAACATTCTTTGATTCTCGTATTGAACAGAATATTTATTTGGTTAATCTATGCGGCATGAAATTAACCAAGTGAATTTTTAGGATACGTTCTTGAGATAGATTTAGTAACTATTTAATACTTCGTATAGGCGACTAACTATGAAGTGAGATTCAAGAAGCAGTACAGACATATAAGTAATTTGATTACAAATTAGGATCATCATAGTTTAGCTTATATTATTGGAACTAGTTCTTTGGCAGCCCCTTTTTATGAACCATTCATGCAAGCATGTCACTTAGCATAGTACACGATCATGTTATTTCAGCATCATGTTCAGTTTTAGAAATTTTACAGTTATTTATATCAATATGTATATCATGCATCTCATGTCACATAAAATATGTAAGTTAGTTAAGTTCAAGTGTAATATAAGACCAGATCAGTTAATCAGCTGGTAATTCAGATGCATAGTACTAATGCAATTATGATCAGGGTGGATATGTAAGTCATGGGCTCAAGCATGATCTACTGTAGTATGCCAGACTATTGCACAATTAGCTTCCTTTGCTACAGTTGAGAAAATTAGTGTAGAACCTTGCATATAGGATTAAATATGTTGGTCAATTAGCTCAGTTAATTTAGTTAGATCATTTAAATTTGTCATATCAGTTAAACTAGTTAGATCAATCAGTTAAATCAAATCAGTCAGTTAATACAGATATGTCAATCATGTCAAAAGGAATATTTTTTTATAATTGTTTTCCTGTATTTCATTGAGGGATTGTGCCCTATTTATAACCCTTACAACAGCGATTAAATTACTGGTAAAAAAAATGAGAAAATGATAGCTGTACATCTTACAAATGCTAGAATATTCTAAAAATAGGATTTATGAGAATTCTCTAGGCTAATACGTCCTTGTGAGTCAAATGGGGTATCTACCACATTGAGACTCGATCTAAATCTTGCAAAATTATCTAAGACCAAGAGTTTTGTTAATACATCAGCCAATTGGTCTTTGGAGATACAAAAGGAAACTAATAAAGTCTTAGTAGCCACCCTATCATGAACAAAGTGATAATCAATGCTGATATACTTGGTCTTGGAGTGGTAAATAGGATTAGCTGATAAGTAGGTCACACCAATATTATTGCACTATAAAACTAGAGGTTGAGGAAGAAAGATAGCAAGTTCCCGCAACAATTTTTGCAAACATATCAATTTGGCAATAGTTGTGGCAAGGTATTTACACTCAACTTCCGTGCTTGATTTTGCAACAGTTTATTTCTTTGAACTCCGAGAGATGAGATGGTTTCCCAAGTAGATAAAAAAAACCAGATGTGGACCGTCTATCATCAACGCATTTGGCCAGATGGTTTCCTTCAATCTTCATCTTGAAGATTGAAGGATGAGGAGTACTGAAACAACAAGCCATAATTAATGGTGACTTTGAGATACCGGAGAATGCGCTTGACAACAGACTAGTGAGATTGTTTGGGAGAATGCATAAATTGGCATACTTTATTTACTGAGAAACCAATATCAGGTCTAGTAAAAGAAAGATACTGTAATACACCAATAATGCTCCAAAACAGTGTGTCATTAGTGAAGGAGGGTGTATTAAACTTTGAGAGCTTGGTAGAAGCAGCCATATGTGAAGTGATGGGCTTAGCTAATAGCATGTTACTTCTAGCCACTAAATTATGAATGTACTTCCTTTGTGATAGAAACAAACTAGACTTAGAGTGATCAACCTCAAGACCAAGGAAGTAAGATAAACAACCCAAATCTTTAACAAGGAAAGCATGACCGATTTCCTTGAGAAAGCTCTCAATAGCAGATGGCTTGGAGGAGGTTAAAACAATGTCATCCACATTTATTGACAGAAACATGTGCAAGTCACCATGATATAAGATAAAAAGAGATGGATTCGAAATAGATGTAGAGAATCCATAATCAAGTAACCAAGAGCTCAATTGAGCAAATCAAGCCCGCAGAGCATGTTTTAAACCATAAATGGCCTTATGAAGCTTGCACATATGATTAGGAAAATTTTTGTCAATGAATCCCTAAGGTTGTTGCATATAAACAATACAGGACAGAGAACCATACAAAAAGGCATTCTGAACATCTAATTGATGCATACGGCATCCATGGTTAACAACAATTGACAAAACCACACAAATTATAGTCGGTTTGACTATAGAGCTAAAAGTATCGTGATAATCTAGGCCAGGTTATTGGCGGTAGCCTTTAGCTACCAACCTGGGCTTTCTTCTTTCAAGAGAACGATTAGAATTAAATTTGGTCTTAAAGACCCATCTACAACCAAGTATATTAAAAGAAGGATAAAAAGGTACCAGACTCCAAGTATTATTGTGAAGAAGAGAAAAGTACTCTTGAGTCATTGCCGCATGCCACTGAGAAATTGTTCGGATCTTCAAGGACAATAGCAGTGGACAAGAAGCAGCTCTATCTTAGATATGGAACCATACCATCTGTAAAGATGCGAGGTCGAGAATATTGGGTTTGACTACGAGTGATGACAGGTGACCTAGAAGGTCTAGGTGGTGGAGTGGGTATGTGGGATGCATTGATAGGAGAAATGGACTCATGAGATGAATCTAAGGATGGATAAAGCCTTTGAGAAATGGGATTCGAAGAGAGAGGAGAAGCAGAGGGTGGTGGTGGAGTGGATTGAAGTGGTTGACTGTTAATGGGAGCAAAGGGCATAAAGGGAGGGTTAGGGCTATGGTAATCAGATAGAGAGGGGTGTGAGCCTAAGATTGAGGACTCGGGAATGGTAGTGGTAAGGGGTAGTGACATGGATGGATTTGAAGAAGTGTTAATGGGCTAACTTGGGCTTGGGCCGAGAATCGAGTAAGGGACGAGTGGAAGTAAACTAGCGGATGGAGTTTGGATATAAGAAATAGTTGTGTTGGACTTGGTGAAACGAAAAGTGGACTCATGAAAGGACATGTCTCTAGAGAGATATAATCTGTTGGTTGTGAGGTCTAGACATTTGTAGGCCTTGTGGGTTGGGCTGTAGCTCAAAAAGAGACAAGGGGTGGACCGAAAGTGAAGTTTATCTTTATTGTAGGGCCATAGGTTTGGAAAATATTGACACCCAAAGACTTTTAAGAAATTATAATCTGGCTCGTGATGAAAGACAAGTGAGTATGGAGTTTTATTATGAAGAGTTTTAGTAGGTAGTAAATTGATGAGGTACACGGCCATTTCGAAAGAAAGGGCCTAATAAGATTTTGGAAGGGCCTAATAAGCATGAACAAGTAATGCGAGTCTAGTTTCGACAATATGTCGATGTTTGCGTTCAACAACACCGTTTTGTTGGTGTGTATGAAGACATGCGAACCGATGAGCAATACCAAGTTTTTGGCATAATTGTGTGAATAATTTGAACTCTCCTCCTCCATCGGTTTGAAGAGTGAGTAATTTGACATTAAAGAGGCGTTTAATGTGAAACAAAAAAATTGTAAAAATGTGATAAGCATAAGATTTTAATTTAAGAGGATAAAACCAAGTATAACACGTAAAGTGATCAACGAAAGAAATATAGTACTTAAAACCCATTCTAGAAATAATAGGAGTTGGGTCCCAAATTTCTACACTGATTAATTGAAGAGGCCTTCTGCAAACGGCCCGACTCGATACAAAGGGTAATTGATGAGATTTTGCCATCGAGCATTCAGGACACTAAAAAGGTTCTCTGTTTGGAGTAGCGAGCAAGCTGTGGAGTGAAGAAGATGGGAGACGATCTTGAGGGAAAGGTGTCCTAGACAACGATGCCACTGTGCAATGGAGGTGCGCTCGTAGAGAGAGATGGACGAAGAGTTGGGATTGAGCAGAGAAGATGATGAAGACGGGGGAAAGATGTAGAGTCCATTATAGTTGGGACCAGTGAGAAGGGTTTTCTTGGTCCAAAGATCCTTCATAAAGAAATGAGTGGAGTGAAATTCAAAAACGTAATGGTTATCAGCACAAAATTGGAGAACAGAAACCAAATTTTTAATGATATTGGGAACCTGCAATAAATTGTGTAAATGAAAAATAGAAGGCTGAGAATGGAAATTAGAGTCACCAGGGTGTTGAATCAGGAGGCAGGAACCATCTCCAACATGGATTGCTTGCCCCAATTTATGTATGAGATTTAACGTAAACTAAAGCGTTGTGATTTGTAATGTTAGGCTACAAATCTCGTTGTTTATGCCAGAAATTAAATGCATGAGCCTAACTTACTAAAAGTATGCAAAATATATTGCAATGGAATAAGGTTGAATCTGAAGATCAGCAAATAAATCAAATTCTTTGCGATAATCACATGGTATATTACAATAAAAACCATATCCTTATAAAACATCTAGAATACTGTACCAAATTCTTTCCATAATAAGTATCAAGACAATTATTCAACTTATACGCTCTATTACCCTTAGGGGATTGATTCTTTTCCGTCTTCTCTATAATCTTATCATCAACAATTGGTTGTGTCATCAACATAGGAGTATTCTGTAAGACCCTTGATGAGTGCACAAAAATGCACTCTAAATACTCTATTTAAATACTAAAAGAAATGAGAAAACAATGGATATAACTCATGTTATTAAAATTAATGGTCATTTATCTTGAGATAGATATAAGCATGATTTAATATATTGATGAGAATATAAGATGCCATATTTTCCTCTCTTAATGTTTAATACTTTATTCTTATTTGATGCCTAAATATACTCATTATTCTTATATTTTGATTTAGGACACAAATAGAGGCATTAGGAGCAAATGAAGATAATTGCGGAATTTTAGACAGTTCTGACATCTTTTCGTAATATGGGCATAACTCTCACATCCAATCTCCGATTGAGCTGATTCAAGATGATCTAGAACCGAAAGAGAAATATATATAACTTTTATGTTTTATGTTTGAAGAGATATCCACTCAATATAAGACAAAATTGACCATCAAGTGGACGCACCTGCACTTGACGTTCCTGGATATTTTTCAGCCACTTAGAACACACACCCCTCCCTTCTATTTATAAGCATCCTTCATGCAAGTTGTCATGACAAAATCATCACAATTTCAACTTGTTTTGCCATGTGCCATTCTTGAATCCAAGTGATTTGTGAGTTGTCATTTTGATCATTTGTTTTCCCACTATGCATGAGCTGGATTTTGCTTGTAGGTTAAGTGTTTCAATTTTGCTTCTCTATCTATTAGTTGTCTTGTATGACTTAATATCTTGTGGTCAAATAATTTGTCTTGAAGAAACTTGAGTGCACTTCATCTTGTATCTGAATTGATCATTGAATTTCCAAGTTGGTGTAGGAGTGCTTGCTAGAAAATATTATGATGACATTTGGATTGCACCGTTGCCGGGGAGACGGTAGAAGAATTTGTAGTTTTTTTAGTAGTTCAAAATTTGATTACGCCGAAAGAATAACGCGATCGTTTGCAGTATAGCTTTGGGGTGTCGATTCCACAGGGAGATGGATTGAGAAATTGAAAAACAGTAACGAAATTAACAAAAAGATTTAGATGAGTGCGAAAAGTAAAGCATCGGGAATCCTTTGTATATAATTGGTATTTTAATTATTTTCGATTCATTAATAACTCAATTGAAAATTCTATGTCCAAATTTTCAATCGGAAAATAAAACATTAATAACCAGATTTAAATCAAATGTAATCTTTCGAAAAATCATTCGTCACAATATAAGAACAGGAATTGTTATCGATATTAAAGAAATTCAACGTCGACAATATACTCATAGAGCAATATTGCAGCAGAGAATTAAATTAAAATAGATAACCAATTGAACCAAACATAATCAAAGGATTATTGCATTTAATAGAAAAAGCATGACTGAATCTATAAATGAAATAAATTCTAAGATTATTTGGTGACGAAAACATTTATAATAAATTTTGAATGACTAAACAAAAGAGTTTAATATTTGAAGAACACATATATGAATAAAAAAAAATTACAAATACCATCATATATACAAATTCATCCCTAGCTTTACTAGAAAATTAGTTACACATATTGAAAATATGCAACAAAAATTCTTCAAGGGATAATATGGAAGAGCCAACCATTATTTTCTTCTCTCTTTTTTGGTTTTTCTTTTCTTTTCTCAAGCTCTCAAAAATAATGTATCTTCCAAGGCATCCAAGCACACTAAGCATGGTCTTAGAACACACACCCCTCCCTTCTATTTATAAGCATCCTTCATGCAAGTTGTCATGACAAAATCATCACAATTTCAACTTGTTTTGCCATGTGCCATTCTTGAATCTAAGTGATTTGTGAGTTGTCATTTTGATCATTTGTTTTCCCACTATGCATGAGCTGGATTTTGCTTGTAGGTTGAGTGTTTCAATTTTGCTTCTCTATCTATTAGTTGTCTTGTATGACTTAATATCTTGTGGTCAAATAATTTGTCTTGAAGAAACTTGAGTGCACTTCATCTTGTATCTGAATTGATCATTGAATTTCCAAGTTGGTGTAGGAGTGCTTGCTGGAAAATATTATAATCACATTTGGATTTGATGCAAGTGGCTGAAAAATATCCAGGAACGTCAAGTGCAGGTGCGCCCACTTGATTGTCGATTTTGTCTTAGATTGAGTGGATATCTCTTCAAACATAAAACCTAAACGTTATAGATATTTCTCTTGCGGTTCTATATCATCTTGAATCAGCTCAATCGGAGATTGGATGAGAGAGTTATGCCCATATTACGAAAAGATGTCAGAACTGTCTAAAATTCCGCAATTATCTTCATTTGCTCCTAATGCCTCTATTTGTGTCCTAAATCAAAATATAAGAATAATGAGTATATTTAGGCATCAAATAAGAATAAATTATTAAATATTAAGAGAGGAAAATATGGCATTTTATATTCTCATCAATATATTAAATCATGCTTATATCTATCTCAAGATAAATGACCATTAATTTTAATAACATGAGTTATATCTATTGTTTTCTCATTTCTTTTAGTATTTAAATAGAGTATTTAGAGTGTATTTTTGTGCACTCATCACACCCCCCAACTTACTCATTGCTAGTCCCTAGCAATTTTCATGCAAAATGATGAGAAAGACCAAAGAAAATCACACATAGGGGCCATCAAGACACATTTTTCAATTTTACATATCAAAACAATCTTAGAAATTCAATAACCCTTTCACAAGTAATTCAAATATAGCAATCCACAGAGTGTGTATGTGTTCCAAACTATTTTTATCAAATCAGAGGTTTCGACACATGCAACATTAGAATATCTTAAGCAAAAAGGTTCAACTCCATAACTCATGGGTATAGAAGTGTTTCATGTATGGGTTCTCTCTATGGAGTTGGAAAAGGTGTACATTTACTCTCATGAAAATTTAGCCAATTATATATAAGTAACAAGTAAACATTGATCTTATGATAGGAATACTAACAAATGAGATTTCCACCATTCTTTCCCCAAGCATACTTAGGATCGGAAAAATCAACACAAAGGGTTGTAATGTGGTTTAGGGTTGGGGTTCATAAGAAGAAAAGGTGAAGAGATTTCAAAAACTTCCAAGTATACACAAAAGGGAATCTGTTAAATTTTTCAGTAGACTATACTTTCCTTTTGATGTACTTTTCAATTTTTTAGATTTTTGACTAAGTACACTTTTCCATCTTCTTTTGCCACTGGTGTCTTCGCAATTTGATGAACTCTTTCATGAATAATTTGATGGACACATCTAGCACCATGGAAAGTCGGAAGTAATTGTATCATTCCCGTTTTAAAATCTACATGACGAACATTAAGTGAGAACATAATACAGGATGGTGTGGCTGTTCGTGCGGGATGAAGATAATCTTGGAGGGTTCTAACAGGTTGGTCCACGTGTTCACTCATCGCATCAGAATTGGAAGAATTATCAAACAAGCGATTAGAAAAATTAGATTCTGAATCTGATTCTAGCACGGGTCTAATAGCAAACCGTCCAAAAGCATCTCTGTACCTGCGCATGCAAAGTAAAAAAAAGCGTAATACTGAAAAAAAATAATTACAAAAAGAAAAGTAAAATAAAATAAAGATGCAGAAAGTTAAAAAGAAAATGAACGAAGCTACCGCTCTTTTTTTTTTTTTTTACAAACTACTAAAAAAACTACAAATTCTTCTACCGTCTCCCCGGCAACGGCGCCAAAATTTGATTACGCCCAAAGAATAACGCGGTCGTTTGCAGTATAGCTTTGGGGTGTCGATTCCACAGGGAGATGGATTGAGAAATTGAAGAACAGTAACGAAATTAACAAAAAGATTTAGATGAGTGTGAAAAGTAAAGCATCGCGAATCCTTTGTATATAATTGGTATTTTAATTATTTTCGATTCATTAATAACTCAATTGAAAATTCTATGTCCAAATTTTCAATCGGAAAATAAAACATTAATAACCAGATTTAAATCAAATGTAATCTTTCGAAAAATCATTCGTCACAATATAAGAACTGGAATTGTTATCGATATTAAAGAAATTCAACGTCGACAATATACTCATAGAGCAATATTGCAGCAGAGAATTAAATTAAAATAGATAACCAATTGAACCAAACATAATCAAAGGATTATTGCATTTAATAGAAAAAGCATGACTGAATCTAAAATGAAATAAATTCTAAGATTATTTGGTGACGAAAACATTTATAATAAATTTTAAATGACTAAACAAAAGAGTTTAATATTTGAAGAACACATATATGAATAAAAAAAAATTACAAATACCATCATATATACAAATTCATCCCTAGCTCTACTAGAAAATTAGTTACACATATTGAAAATATGCAACAAAAATTCTTCAAGGGATAATATGGAAGAGCCAACTATTATTTTCTTCTCTCTTCTTTGGTTTTTCTTTTCTTTTCTCAAGCTCTCAAAAATAATGTATCTTCCAAGGCATCCAAGCACACTTAGCATGGTCTTAGAACACACACTCCTCCCTTCTATTTATAAGCATCCTTCATGCAAGTTGTCATGACAAAATCATCACAATTTCAACTTGTTTTGCCATGTGCCATTCTTGAATCCAAGTGATTTGTGAGTTATCATTTTGATCATTTATTTTCCCACTATGCATGAGCTGGATTTTGCTTGTAGGTTGAGTGTTTCAATTTTGCTTCTCTATCTATTAGTTGTCTTGTATGACTTAATATCTTGTGGTCAAATAATTTGTCTTGAAGAAACTTGAGTGCACTTCATCTTGTATCTGAATTGATCATTGAATTTCCAAGTTGGTGTAGGAGTGCTTGCTGGAAAATATTATGATGACATTTGGATTTGATGCAAGTGGCTGAAAAATATCCAGGAACGTCAAGTGCAGGTGCGTCCACTTGATGGTCGATTTTGTCTTAGATTGAGTGGATATCTCTTCAAACATAAAACATAAAAGTTATATATATTTCTCTTGCGGTTCTAGATCATCTTGAATCAGATAAATCGGAGATTGGATGAGAGAGTTATGCCCATATTACGAAAATATGTTAGAACTGTCTAAAATTCCGCAATTATCTTCATTTGCTCCTAATGCCTCTATTTGTGTCCTAAATCAAAATATAAGAATAATGAGTATATTTAGGTATCAAATAAGAATAAAGTATTAAATATTAAGAGAGGAAAATATGGCATTTTATATTCTCATCAATATATTAAATCATGCTTATATCTATCTCAAGATAAATGACCATTAATTTTAATAACATGAGTTATATCCATTGTTTTCTTATTTCTTTGAGTATTTAAATAGAGTATTTAGAGTGCATTTTTGTGCACTCATCAACCCTCGAGGTACCTTAGAACCTTCCATGACATTTGGGTCTTGTAATGAATTACCTATTCCTGCAATAACATCTATCATTCCGTAAAAAATGATAGATAAAATAAAAAGAGTGAGATTTCAAAAACATCTCAGTAAGTACACTTATAACATAATAAAGGCATAACCAATCTTTACATATGACATGTACTTGCATGAACATATGACTTACGATATGACTTAAACTTGACTAATGCTTAAGACTTATGCGTGAGACTTATATCATGATTTCTACTTGAGTTACGCACAAGTTTACAAAACTAGCATACTCTTATACGATCTTTTTATGAAAACGGGTGCAAAATTTTTTGTAATGTATGAAAATATTTTTCTTGAAATTCTTACTCTTTCACATTTTCCTTCTAATTCATGTAATTCTTAGTCTTAATCATGACGGTAGTTACGTATCTCGCCTTCACTGTTAGATTTCTTAGCATGACTTATGTACCCTCTTCAGATGGACTTATACACTTTCATGAGAAACTTATATGAACATGGGTACAAAACCTTCCGTGATATGCAATGACTTTTTTAAAATTCTTATCTTATTCATATATTTTCTTAAGTCTTATTTTGATATCTGAACCTCGACAAGCGTTATGTATTACTGTCCCTGTCGGGGTTCTTATTCGCATCAGTCATACGGGCATTACATATCGCCGTCTCCGTCATGACATAACATACCTATTATGGTGGCAGTTATGTATTACCTTCACCGCCAAGTCATATCAGTCATACGGGCATTACGTATTACCGTACTCACCATGATGTAAATATTTTTATCGTAGCGGGCATTACATATCGCCGTCCATGCTATGACATGACTTCTTATTATTCAACGGGAGTTTTGTATCGCCCTCCCCGTCGGCATATTAGTCATACGGGCATTAGGTAAATGTTTAAATTTCTTCTTCTTAGCTGTTCATTTCTTATTCTTATAAATATTCTTTTTCTCAAAAATGCATGCCATGCTTCCTTGACGTAAAACTTGCCATGCCCTTGAATAAAACTTGTGACGTATTGGGATATGTATATACTCTTAGACATTTGCATGCATGTTTCATGCTTATATTGGTCATATGACGTATAAAACATATTTAATCACTGCATGGAATGAATAATTTACATCATATATCATATATCAAATCAAACATAATCAATTCATTTAAAAGAAGCATAAAATAAATTAAATCTTATGAAGATTAAGCATAGACTAAAAACTCAATAGAGTATTGAGAAATTCTTTTCTTTTCTTATTATTGTTCTTATAAAACTTTTTGTACTCCTATTTTTTTGGAAAATCGCATGACTCAAAACATGAAGTCTTATGATGGAACATAGATATGCATGAACGACTAGTCCTTTCATTCATGGTACATGTATTCACAAGTCATATACCATATAAAACATGCCATACCAACATAGGACATGCATATAATAACATCTAAAATTCAATCCTTACAATTAAAGCATAAACATATCTACTAAAAGAAAACACGTAATTTTAGCCCTAATAGATGTAGGGCTGAGAACCATAATATATGTGGACTACAAATTTCTCCTCTTCTTCTTAGATTCGACTTATTTTATTCTCAACATATCGTGAAAATTTCATAAATAGCCTAAAGTAAGCCATAGCCGAAATTACTCTTCCCTTACTAGAACCTTCAATTCTTTCTTAATCCAAAATAATTATATTTCCACCAAATAAATCTTAATTTCTCCACTACTCTTCAAGAAAATAAATCCATAAAATTTTCCTCAATCACTTACTAACTTAATTTAATCATCATATTATTTATCTATAAATAAACTATTAACACCTCAAGAGACCCCACCAATGCTAAAACCACCTACTCCCATGCAAGTCTCAAAATTCAATTCTTTTATAAACCAAGTTTCTCATATAAACCCTCCAAATTTCCATCTATAATTTACTCAAATAATTCTTGCTCCTTTTAATATTTTCTCCATTTATCTCACTATTTACCATTAAAATCAATTCAACACGACATAACATATCTTATGAACCTATTAAGCACTCAATTCAAACATCCTTCAACATGTTAATTCTAGACACACAAATAAATACTAAAAGTGAGTTAAAAGTGTTCTTACCGATTTTCCCAAGGAATTTACAACCAAAATCTTGTGAGGATGATTTTCCTTTGAGATCCTTTGGAAAAGTCTCACACAAAAACTTTGGAGGTGAACGTTTGGGAGAAGAGATGGAGTGTAGTTTAGCCATGAGTTTTTGATTGAAAAGTAGGGAAGAAAACTTACCAATACATGTGGTCAACTAATTATACTCCAAGAGGTGGAAGAAATCTTAGAAAATTCCTAAGACCATTTTGGGAGATCCATGTGTCCATTAGGCTATAGGGTAATCATCCTCCCTTAACTTAGGCTTAGTTGAAAATTTTGATAAGATCTAATATTTGTCCTATACTAAGTGGACACATATGAGATGATGACAAATATAAGTAACATGTCCTATGGTAATTTCGGCTACCTAATCCCTTGCCAATGGTTATCTGAATTTCATCCCATTCATAAGCTCAATGAGTACCATGTGTCACATGATTATTCACGTAAACATGTTAGTTTAGTCAGTTTACATATATAAGTTGGTGCTTACCACCTTTTTCCATCTTATTTTCAAAACCCTCTTCTAGCTATATGACAAGATTTCCTCATCTATATTATACAAAAAAATAATCTAGGCCATCCATGTAGGGTGGAGTTGAAAAAGTTTCTAGAACACTACGTGTTCCTATTGCCATAATCCACTTGTCCCTTTTTGGTTTAGACTTAGTGAGCAAGTAAGGCTAATATTAAGCCATTTGTTCCTACACATGGCATGATATCATATGTGGTAGAAAGATATTTCTAAGGGGTAAGTCACCAAGTTGGTTATCCATGTCAAAGTCGGTGCTCTTCTACGCTCAATTTGATTCTGTCAAATTCAAGCCCAATGTCATTCTTGATCAGGTCCATATCTCTTAAAACTCAAAACATGAAAGTTGTAAATATTTCTCTTGGCTTTTCATAGAATCTTGAATTATTTCAATCTGAAATCAAATGAGAAATTTATGCCTAGATTACCAAAGGAAATCGAAACAATCTTAAATTTTCTAATCCGGAAATATCATGTGGTATATTCCTTACTTATACCACTTGACTTCCTTTGTCAATTTTCTTTTAATTTCTAAATATCTCCTTGAATATCCAAAAGCCATATCTTTCCATCATACTTAGTGTCTCATATAAGTTTTCCAACATTTAGGTATTTCTCAAGTATTTTTCCTCTAATACATATAGGCTTAATATCAACAAAAGGTTCATAGGAAATATATATATATATATATCCAAAAAATTTCAAAGGTTTCTTAAAATAATCCTAAATAAACATAACCATGCCAAGCACGAAAATTAAAAGAACACATAAAAATTCTGGTTATCACATTGCTTCAAGTCCACTGTAGGGCTCCGATGAAATGTTCAGATTGCTCAAGTCACTAGTGATGTGATGACTGGCGGTAGAATCTGGGTACCATGATGAATCTGAGTAAGTATTTGTGTTGGTTGGAGTGGTGTAATTTGCAGACAAAGAACAGGGAGGATCCATTTGATAGGAGTGATTAAATCTGTAGTAGCACTGGAGGGCTACATGACCAACTTGTTGGCAAACTTGGCAGATGGGCCTTGACCCACCAGGTGTTTGAGAGTTTGCATTAGTGGGTTGAGGGTATTGACCACCATGACCATTATTGCATCCTCTACCATGTCCTTGCCTTCCACCACAAAAGAAACCTCGGCCTCGAGAGTTACGGTCTCCAATTGCAACATTGGCTGATGGTTCAAAAACAACCTTGGAAGCATGTTGTTTTCATGCGATTTTCATGAAAGAGTAAGAGTTGAAACAACTCATATGAAGTGAGAGTTCCAGCGCGAGTTGTAATGGAAGTAACGAATCCTTCATAAGAAGGTCCGAGGCTAGTAAGAATGTAAGTGATAAAGTGAAACGGGTAGCTAGTGGAGGCGAGTGTATCAGGATGATTTCTGACCTTCCCAAAGTAGTCAGAGATGGACTGATCTCCACGGGAGAGCTGGGTTAATTGAAAGCATATTTGAAATTATTTTCCCTGGGTTTGGGAAGTGAACATCGAGGTGAGAGATGACCATAAGTCATGGGAGGTTTGAGCAGAGGGGACATGGTTGCTGACTAAGTTAGAGAGGGAGAAAAATAGGACACTAAGAACTAGTTAGTCCATGTGTATCTATGAGAGAAAAGCAAGATTAGGTTGGGGAGCGGAGGAGGTAGAATCTTGCGGCAAGTATTTTGGAGGACATGGCAGTGTTCCATTAACATATCCGTAGAGATTTTGCCCTGTAAGGAATGTCGATATCTGTACCTTCCATAATAAGAAATTCTCAGCTGTTAATTTCATAGTAACAATGAGAGAAAAGGATAAGATAATAGAAGAATGAGAGGAAGGAGAACTTGAGGAAACAAGGGAGGCCATGGATCAAGATGACTGCTAGTCTAGTAGATCTGATACCGTGTTAGAAGGAATATTTTGTATAACTGTTTTCCCGTATTTCATTGAGGGATCATGCCCTATTTATAACCTTTACAAGAGTGGTTCTGTTATAGGTAAAACAAATGAGAAAATGACAGTTGTACATCTTACAAATACTAGAATATTCTAAGAAGAGGATTTTTGAGAATTCTCTAAGCTAATAAGTCATGCATAGCATAAACATCAATATGAACAGTCATGTTTTAAGTTCTTAGCATGAAAACATTTATGAAAAGCCTTATGTTTTATTATGTTCACATTGTGAGAAATTTCTTATTGAGTCTTCAACTCATTTTAGTTTATTTCATATTTTTATACCACCTAGGTCAAGTTGATGATCAGTGCTAGCAGGCGGGTCAGGCTTAGATGGAGCAGTTGAAATGAATTTCAGACATTTATTATACTTATTAAACTATAAATTACTTGCCTGATTTATTTTTATAAAAATCACATGACACTCTTTAGCCTATGAGAAGATGGGTGTTACATCTAATAGAATAAAAGTTGCTTATAAAATAAACTATGACAATGATATTGTAGTAGCCAATTGTCCTGTATGGTGTGGGACAAAATTAAATTGCTACGATTACTGTGAGACAGAAACTTGGCATGTAAAAAAAATCAAAAAACCGATTGAACCGAATGAACTGGTTGCTTCGACCTAGTTCATAATCGGTCTTGCATCAGTTCTTAAAAACCAAAACCAGTCTGAAACTGATTTGGTAATGGTTTTCATTTTTGAAAACTAGCTTGAACTAAATTTGACCCGTGGTACTATATATGTGTATATATATATATCTTTTTTTATTATTTTTTTTACATGCTAAGTTTCTAACTAATATAACATATAAGTTTATTACAGGAATGAACTCTTAAGCCTCAACTTATATGGTGCTACAATGTAAACGATAAGCCAAAAAAATCAGGCCAGATCGGAGCGAAGTTGAAAAACTAAAATTCCCAATTTCAACGATGTGTCGATCCGTAGGTTCTTAAAATTTCAAAATTTGTGCATATCAGTTCAGCTCTATTTTTTTCTAAAACAACTAGTTACACCCCTAGCAAAAATCATAATTTCACAATTATTCGCTCGAGTGAACTCTTTGTCTGATGTTCACTTGAGCGATATGTCAAATGAGTGTTAAGCAAACTCTATGCCTTAGTTTTGCTCGAGCTATCCATTGTGCAAACGTGGAGCAAACTTTTTGCTTGGCAAATCTTGAACCCCAAATGGGTCAAAATATTCCCTAAGGGCAATGACCCAAGTCTCATTGAAAATCCACAAGAAAAAATGGTGATGAACTCTTGTTGAGCCAGCTTATCAAATCGAGCAGCCACAAGAATGAACTAGGATCCATAAACACAACGAATTCTCCCAATTGGACACTGATACATAAGGGTCCTACCCGCCCCCGAATGGGCAAGGTGCAGCTTTTGCTTGTCGGAATCTACTACTACATCCCATGATGAGGTCCCCAATGTCTTGTGGTAGGCCCGCAGCCATCGCCCACACAATACTGTCACAATCTAGAAAAAATTGAAAAAGAGAAAAGAAAATCCACAATACAAGACACAACTAACGGAAACAACAAAAGTGAATGACAATTGTGCTGCCTTAGCAATTGTGAGAGGGTTTGAGAAGGTAGAACCAAAAAGAGGAGAGAGAGAATGGAGGAAGAAAGATTGGGGAAAGGGGGGGTTTAACTTAACCACCACATCCTCCAAAATGTTGTTGTTTCATTTTATTCTTTTAAAAAAAATAAACCTGTTACAATTATATAGATTTTTGGGCTAAGCTTAAGCCCAAGCCAAAGCCCAGACTGCCTCGTTCCCTTACACTGGGTGGGCGGGGTTACCCTCGCCGCCTAGGAGAGGCTAAGGTGGTGGACACGAGGTGGCGGGAGTAGTACCATACCACCCACCCCTACTAGTATAGCAAACACATCACCACTAGCCTTAAAATTGAAATCCTCCACCTTTGCAATTCATAGCCCATGTCTTCAAGTTAGAAGACAAACTAAAGTTGCACACAACTACAGCTTCTCAAGCGTAACACCCTTTGTCAATATATTTGTAAAGTTATTGTGTCCACAAACCTTCTCAAGTATCAGCTGGCCATTATCAAGTGAGATAAAATGAAATGTAGAACTCTTTGTAAGGAATATGACACTTTGACTGTCACTGAAGAGAGTGCCCTTCTTGTTCTGACTGCTCCAAGAAACTCGATAGCCAAATCATCTCATTTGAAACTTCTAACAGGCAACATACTCAACTTCTATGATAGGTAAGACAACTATCTTCGATAAGTTTGAATCCCAAGACACGACAGTAGCACCAAGAGTGTATACAAAACTTTTGGTACCATTCCTCTTGTTGGTAAACCAACTAAGTCAGTATCAGTATAACCATATTGTTTCAAATTTGCTCCAGTGACATAGAGACACATTCTTGAGGAGTCTTATAGGTACCTCAAAATCCATTTTGTTGCCTTGTAATGCTATCTTCTTGGGTTGCTCGTGTACCTGTTCACAAGTCCAGACCTTATCATACATGTGTGAACAATTAATTAAGGCATAAGGAACCTTGATCATGTAGTCATGCTCCTCCTTTGACTTAGGTGATTGATCCCGTCTAAATCTGAAGTAACTGCATAATCGGCTTACTCTTTACATGTGATGTCCCCAATTTACGTTTGAGTTTTAACGTAAACTGAAGCGACAAGATAGGTAGCACTAGACTACATACCCTCGTACATGTTGGAAATTTTATGCATGCACCTAAGCTTACTAATATATATATATGATGCATTTCGCAGTAGAATAGAGTCTATATCCGTAGTTATGCAAAGGGACCTAGCTCTTGCATAAGTAAATTACATGGTAGAAGTAAAACTATAATCTTCAAAATTTCGGATTTACAATACTATAATGTATCAAATATTTACACAACCAAGTTAGTTTTCTCAAAACACATACTGTAATCCTATGCTGTCTTGAAATCTTGTTATCGCACTTGGTTACATACAAAAGAGATCATCCCATCAAGAGATAAGTGTTTTGCAGGACTCTCAGGATACCTCAAAATCTCCTGTAAAGTTTGAATCTCCTGACAATTTATTAATTCTTTCAACATCATCTATCATCCCATACGGAATGACATATAAGATTAAAAAAGTGAAATTTTCAAGAAATCTCAGTAAATACACAAATAACTTAACAAGTGCTTTATCAGAGCATATTAATAACATAAAATAGCATATATCATGATAAATTAACTTAAGACATGATTTATGAATGCCATATGCATGTCTTATGCATGACTCAGGTACCCTTTTCACATAAACTCGTGCCTTTACATGAAAACCTATATGATTATGGGTACAAGACCTTTTGTAACATGCAAGGATTCTTTTTTCAAAACTCTTATCTTATTCGTATCTTTTCTTAAATCTTAGTCTTGTTTTTGAATCTGGACGGGCGTTACGTATCACCGTTTCTGTCGGATTCTTCACTATTATTACCCGGGGTTGGGTCATATCATATTTACTATTATTACCCATGATTGGGTTATATCCACTATTATTACCCATGGTTCGGCCATCACTATTTCTGAACCTTGAGGGGCATTACATATTGCCTTCCCTTCTGAATTTATATTCTCGCCAATCGCAAGGGCGTTACGTATCGTCATCCCCGTTGTGATGAGCCTTATCATAGTCGTATCAATTATACGAGCGGTATGTATTACCATCCCCGTTATGAGATAAACATTCTTATTATAACGGGCGTTACATATCATCATCCCCGCTAGTTGTGTCAGTCATGCGGACATTATGTATCACCGTCCCCATCATGACATAACTTTTTACCATACAACGGGTGTTAAGTATTGTTGTCCCTGTCAGCACGTTAGTCATATGGACGTTACGTATCATCATCCTCGTCATGATGTGACTTTATGCTTATCTTAATATTGTCATATTCTTATAAAATTTTCTTATCTTATTTTTCTTAAAACTAACGTTATGACTTATGACAACACGTATGTGACGTAATGAGACCTGAACATACCTCTAAACTTTTGATTGCATATTTCATGTTCTTATGAGTTTTATGACATACAAAATCATACCACAATAACATATGTCACATGCATATACATTTATGTCAAATAGCTTTGTAACGTCAAAACATAACAATTACACTTCAAAGATTAAATAAAATAATAATATATTACATTCACAAGGGCTGGCCGAACACTATATGGGGTTCAAAATTTATTTTCTTTTATTTTAAATTTACCAAATTCTTTATTTATATAACACTAAAATTCCTATAACTTCAAGAATAAAATTCAAGTCTAAATCTTTATATTTTCTTATGTACTTCCTCACCAATTTCTTGGATGATAAATCTTGAATTTTTTTTTTCAAGTAAACTAGAGTCCCTAAACTCATAGGAATTATTAAAATATCATCCAAATAACTAAAATTAATTAGATAATAATAGGTATAAAAAAATCACCCATAAGCCCTATTAAGGCTGAAAATTGCTAGGATGAGTTTCTTATTTTTTTGTCAAACCAAAACATCTTATTTTCACATGAATTCCTTAATATATAAAAATAGAACATATTCCTAGGTTCTTAAAGTTTTTCTTAGTATTTTTCCATAACAAAAGCCAATTTAAAACTCACTAGATTTCATTTTATCACTTAAACAAAGTTTAAGATCAAATAAGTAACAAACATAATCTAACCTTCAAATAAATTATTCTATGTGAAGATTAGATTAAATCGTGTACTTACTAATTTCTCCAAAGCTTGATTTGATGATTGGATTAGGCCTTATGCAATTTGTCTTACAAAACCCCTATTTTGCTCTCTTTTAAATTTAGTGACGTAAGTGTGTTTAGGTGAATTTTCTTGCTTCTTTTTCCACTATGGTTGAAAGTTTTCTCTAAAAAGGAGATAGAAGAAGAGTACACACATATATAGGCATAGGGGCAACTCATGCATGGCTTAAGGGGTAAAAACACTTGAGATATTCGACTAAGCCCTTTGCCGAGGATGGGTGAGGTGTCCTACCTCTTGTTTCTCATGATCACCTCTAATCCTTAGGCTTATTTGCTAATATCTCCATCCAAGGGTCATGTTTGATCCACCTACAAGCTTCTCTTGATCAATGGCTCAAATGAGTCCAACACATGGAGATAAAAACAAAACAACATCATGGTAATCTTCCAATGGGTGTATACGGCCACCTGGCCTCTCTAAGGGTTACACGGCAACTCTAGGGGTTTAACCCCATTTTGCCACTTGTTTTAACCTCTATTGGTACACTTGGGGTAGTTTAGTAGATTTTTCTAGGGCTTGGTTGGGGTATTAGTTAGCATCAAATGGATAATTGGATGATTAGGCTATTTCCAAACCGATCATTTGCCATACTTAATTTCTCCATGGTTTCTGGCTAACTAACCTTCTACATTATTTTTCCTCCACCTGCCACATACCCCCTTACACATTTCAAGATGAAAAAAACCTTGAAAACCAATCAGATTTCCCCCCCAAAAGTTCGGCGTTGTTGAAGATCCAATTTGGATTCCAATTTTCGCCTATTTCAAGTCTGATCACTTCTAGCCCAAATAAGTCCTTGATCCAATTCTATTCTCCGAAAACTCAAAATAGGAAGAATTTTTAATCACCTCAGTCTGAGATCATATGAGAGAGATATTATTATTTTAACGAAACAAGTTAAAGTCACCCCAAAAGCACCCAATCCAAGCTCTACATGTGTTCCCTTCTTCCAATTTCGAATTTTTCTAAATTTTCTTCTTAATCCTCCAAAATAACAACTTCCTAAGTTTAGACTGAAATTAATTCTTATTTCCATGACTCACACGAAAATTGAGGGGCAAGGAAGCCCCTATACTCAAGTCAATGCTAGTCTTCCCCCTTAGCCAATCATATGGTTCAAGT
Organism: Platycarya strobilacea; assembly: GCA_036898215.1. Classification (NCBI taxonomy): domain Eukaryota; kingdom Viridiplantae; phylum Streptophyta; class Magnoliopsida; order Fagales; family Juglandaceae; genus Platycarya; species Platycarya strobilacea. Next base: position 12,782,323 of record CM072556.1, read on the forward strand.
GGCTTCTTCTCTTTAGTTTGCTTCTTTACCTAACTTTCACGCTCATGCCTGATCTCCTTGAATATTCAAAAGCCATATTTTCTCATCATATCTAGTGTTTCCAATAATCTTTCAATCATCTAAGTATTTTCTAAATATTTTTCCTTCAATAAAAAGTTCATAGAATATATATATATAATTCCAAAAAGTTCTAAAGGTTTATTAAAATAATCTTAAAAAATCATAATTATACCAAATATGAAATTTAAAAAGACACTTAAAAATTTGGGTTATCATATTCTCACTCCCTTAAAATAAATTTCTTCCTCGAAATTTGAGAGATCAAGTCTCACTATTAAGATATAACCCAGAGCATGCTTAGGAAAATCATATAATCACTAATACCAACATGGGCACCAATACTACTCTTTCTCTAAGCACATCATGTTTAAAAATTTCTAAAGCATATGAGTAATTCAGAATCTTGACATTTTCTCAAAAATCTTAATACCATTCCCAGAAAATCCAACAATTATTATCTTCCTTTAATAAACCAAGCTAATTTCAATCGATTCTTATGCTTTATCTTCCAAATGTTCATTCATATTTTATCTTTGGTAACTTGAAATAATCTTTCAAGTTAACCATAAATAAAATTTCTTTCCTAGTAAATCTCCAAATCCTCAAAATCGATATAATTTGAACCTCTGATTATAATCAACATTACGTTTTCGCTACGTATTCTTATAATGTTATTCACCTTATGCATAAAATTTAAATTATCACGACACTGCTTCTAAAATAGAACCAATATCCTCATTTTCTCCAATTCCATATGTTCATAGCTGTACAGGTGATCCATTCTTATCATTTTCATCGTTCCAACCTATATCCTTAAAATCATTAAGAATCATTTCTTACATCCACAACATCTATTATCTTTAAACTTTGATATGGATCAATCCTAACTCCAGACATTTCAATCTCAGACCCATGCCAACTGTTTTTCTCGAATTCAATCCGAATCCTCAACGCTTAGAAGAATACACGAATTACTTCCTTCAATCCACAAAATATCTTTCTTGAAAATTCCTCTATCAATCTTTCACCTCGCTTAATTCCATTCTAATAATTACAAACTAATTAATCTCCAAAATAAACCAAACCAACATAATGAGCTTACAGCACAAAAACTCAAATAAGATCTTCAAGTCTTGAAATCTCAAAACCTAAAAAAATCATTTGCCAAAATCTGTAAGAAATATAAACTTATATTTAATAACAAACAATCGACTCACGAAACTTTCAACATCTAAAACATTAAACATTAATCGATTATTTATTAAGATCTGCAAAACCTTAAACCTTTTGTCAAATTCTCATAAATTTGTTCTCACGGTTCATTGAATTTACAACTTCTTACTCTATAGATTATTTCATAAATTCTATGGAAGTTAGAATCTCATTTAAACAACGACTTTCCCTTCAGACCTCAATAAAGTAATCCATGTCCATAAAAGTTCAAGTCTGCCACACTTAAAATTTATACTTATATTGGTATTTTCGATCCTATCATCTTCTCATTATGACTTAACCTTTAACTTACTATAATCCAACTTCCCTATATTTTTTGCATATTAAACCTTCTGCATCTTCATATAACTCCTAATTTTTTTTAAAATGTTCCTGATCTACCCTTTTCTTAACGGCTTCCAAAGATCACCTTGAGTTTCCCACTCTAGTTTCCTTTAGACTATGACCTTGACTTCGTTCTATTTAGCTCCTTTATGGCTTTCGTTATTTAATAAATTACTCCCTCTGGTACAATACATTGAAAGATAGATCTCTTTTGCTATCCAAATCCATAATAGTAGTACCATACTTATTCAATCCTTCAAGTCTTTCTACCCTGAAACATCTTTGCCTTCTAAAGCAGATTTAACACCTAAATTCATTTCTGTTTCCCAATTAGACTACTATTGAAACTGACATTTGGTGGGTTTCTTCTACGTCAAGTTATATATTAGATCAATGTCAAGTGGCATACTGCTACGAATTTCAAAGGTTAGAAAAATAGAAGTTAAGAAAATAGCAATAATTTCAATCAATAATTTATATGTGCATTTTGTCAGATCAAGGTCCGAATCAGAAAAGCATTATACAAAAGGACTAGAGAGGATTCCTCCATTATTGAAATTCCTTTAATACCTTTACTCCTTCTAGCAAATTTAATACTATAGGCAAAACGTAATCACTTCTTATTTCAACAGCCAATCTTAATTTGATAGCTAGATAGCCAATCCATATTTCAAATCAAATCAATCCTCGTTAAAGAAAACTCTCAGGCTGGGAGTTAACCTCAATCACAGAACCTTTAAAGAGTAATTCCTTATTACTCAGTGATGTCCAACTATTTTCTTTTCAGGTATTACTTCCTATCATTTCCATTTATATGGACTTACATCCTCAAAATTTGTTTTCCTAGGAAAGTCATGAAATCTGAAATCTCTATATCCTCCAAGATTTTAATATAATCTCTCGAAAATCCTAATACTTATTAGCTACATACAACACATTGAGTCATCATCGATTGACTCCAAATTTTAATTACCAACACTAATAAACACAATTATGCAACAAAAACCCGTTAAAAAGAAAAGTATAAAAATCTTAATTTACTCCACCAATTCCTTAAGACTGATCCAATATTAACATTATGGAGTCTTCTGATAATACTTCACATCTAGCGTCTCACAGGTAACATTGATTTCAAATCTCCAATTTACCGAATAATATTACACCACATTCCCAAATCCTAAAATCTTGTTACCTCATAATTCTAGTTATACCACCATAGTTGACTCCTAAGTTTCAACTCCCACACCTCCAATGTACACTACATTGGAGATTCTTCAAGCTATTCTCAATTAATCAAGAAACTTACCACAATACCCATAGTTCTCCTAACAAAGCCTCCAATATTCCAAAAGAAAGAGTGGCCACAAATATTCAAATTTCTATGTGATCTCAAATCACCACTACTTCCAGAAAATAACCACGGTAATTGTAGCCAACGATAACTTCCCCAAGTATCATACTTAGAGTGTACACTCCAATTAACTCACCCAAAAGCTAAAAACTTAGATTCTTTTGAATTTAATACCATCTTATCCAACCAACATTCCACACAAAACAAGGACATGCACCACGCTTTTCATCTATTTAACCTTACTATTGATAATGTAGGCATTAACAACGTGTTCATTCTACATCTACTTTCCCTTGTGCCACCACATAACCTATCCTACTAACTCCAAATTTTGAAATCTGAGACGTCCACGATTCCAATTCCACATAGAAACCAACTTGACTAAAATCTTCCAAAAATTTAACCCTATCTTATTACCATGTGATTTTCATCCTAGGACATTCGTGGGTTTACCCAGAGTCGTATTACTCTGATACCACTTGTGATATCCTCAATTTACGTTTGGATTTTAACGTAAACTGAAGCGGAAGAATAGGTAGTACTAGGCTACATAACCCCGTATGTGTTGGAAATTTTATGCATGTACCTAAGCTTACTAATATAAATATGATGCATTTCGCAGTACGATAGAGTCTATATCCATAGTTATGCAAAGAGGTCTAGCTCTTGCATAAGTAAATTACATAGTGGAAGTAAAACTATAACCTTAAAAATTTTGGATTTATAATAATATAATGTATCAAATATTTACATAACCCAGTCAGTTTTCTCAAAAGACATACTATAATCCTCTTTCATCATAAAATCTTGTTATCTCAATTAGTCATGTACAGGAGAGATCATCCTATCAAGAGAAAAGTATTCTGTAAGACCCTTAGGGTACCTCAGAATCTCCTATAATATTTGGGTCTCCTGACAGTTTACCTATTCCTATAAAATCATCTATCATCCCATAGGGAATGATAAATAAAATAAAAAGAGTGAGATTTCCAAGAAATCTCAGTAAGTACATAAATAACTTAACAAGAGTATTATTAGAGCATATCAATAATATAAAATAGCATACATCATGATAAATTAACTTAACACATGATTCATAAATGCCTTATACATGTTTTATGCATGACACAGATACTCTTTTCACATAAACTCATGTCTTTACATGAAAACTTATATAATTATAAGTACACGACCTTTCATAACATGCAAGCATTCTTTTCTCAAAAATATTATTTTATTCGTATCTTTTCTTAAACTCTCTTCTTGTTTCTGAACCTTGACGGGTGTTACGTATCGCCGTCCCCGCCTAGTTCTCCATAACAAAAACCAATTTAAAACTCACTATATTTTATTTCACCACTTAAACAAAGTTTAAGATCAAATAAATAACAAACATAATCTAACCTCCAAATAAATTATTCTATGCCAAGATTAGGTTAAATTGTGTACTTACTAATTTCTCCAAAACCTTGTTTGATAATTGGATTAGGTCTTGTGCAATTTTTCCTCCAAAACCCCTACTTTGCTCTCTTTTGATGTTTAGTGAAGTAAATGTGTTTAGGTGAATTTTCTTGCTTCTTTTCCACTATGGTCAAAAGTTTTCTCTAAAAAGGAGATCGAAGAAGAGTACACACATATATATAGGCATAGGGGCGACTCATGCATGGCTTAAGGGGTGAAAACACTTGAGATATTCGGCTAAGCCCTTTGTCGAGAATGGGTAAGGTATCCTACTTCTTGTGTCTAATGATCACCTCTAATCCTTAGGCTTATTTGCTAATATCTTCATCCAAGGGTCATGTTTGATCCACCTACAAGCTTATCTTGATCAATGGCTCAAATGATTCCAACACATGGAGATAAAAACAAAACAACATCATGATAATCTTCCAATGGGGTGTATCCGTCCACTTGGCCTCTCCAAGACACGGCAACTCTAGGGGTCTAACCCCATTTTGCCACTTGTTTTAACCCCTATTGGTACACTTGGGGTAGTTTAGTAGATTTTTCTAGGGCTTGGTTGGGGTATTAGTTAGCATCAAATAGATAATTGGATGATTAGGCTAGTTCCAAGCCAATCCTTTGTCATATTTAATTCTCCATGGTTTTTGGCTGACTAATCTTCTAGATAATTTTTCCTTCTCCTGTGTAATACCCCAACATTAATTTTAGATTAAAAATTTCATTTTACTATTATTATTATTATTATTATTATTATTATTATTATTTCATTGTTACTATGTTATCAAGTTATGTTTTTTTTTATAAATTTTAGACTAGTGTTTTAATTTGTTTTAATTTCTCTCCTAACCGTATTCCATCTTTTAGATTTTTTTTGTTATATAAAACAAATCATCATCATCTTAAAATCATTAACCTTGTTTAAAACCACCTCTAATTCAAAACCACTATCCGAATTTTAACTCCTAAGGTATATTTCAAACTCAACCCAAAGACTCTGAGCAGCACCTTAGTATTGGTTTGGGCGAGATTAGCTTCCCAAATTAAATTTAAATTTAAATTTCAAACTTAAACTCTTAGCCGAACTCGTCTCCTAATCAAATAGGTATCTCCCTCTCCACTTCATTTGTAAACCCATTCCCTCACTAGTCCGAAGCTGCACCCCAATACCAACCTCCCGGCCTCCCATGCAGCCTTTCCATCTCATGGCTAACCAGCCATATGACAATCAGTTCGTGCCCAGTAGCTCATCTCCATGCAACAAAAGTCACCGACCAATGCCTATCTAGTGGAAACCAAGACACCAAAAAACCACAAAGCTACCCTTCACCTCTCATGCTGCACAGACCAAAAACCACTAAGAGAGTCCTCTGTTTTCACTGCCAAAAAATAGAGCAGCAAGTGCTCACTGATTTCCAACCACCACCGACCATAACTTCGCAAGAAACCACCCAGAAAACTCCGTCTAGACACCACCCATCATCCCATGTGTTTTTTAGTGTGTTCCCGTTGGAATACCTCTTCCTCCCTTGATTTACCACTCTCAGCTGCTCTTCTCTCTCTCTTGCATTGTGCCAACTTCCTAAGGAATCCAGTGAGTCACCGATCACCCCTACGCCACCTTGACTCCCAATCCTGGGCCGCTGTTGCATCTTATTCTTCCTCTCAGTGAGTTCTTTTTCCAGCGCACAATTCCTCTATTTTATTCCCTTCTTATAAGCTTGCTTCTTTGTTTTCTCCTCTATTGTTTTGGTCTCCTTTAAGTGAGTTATATCAGTTGTCCCTCCTTTAAATAACTCAAATGCCTTTTATCCTTAGTGTTGTACCGAGCCCTTATTCTTTTCCAGGTCTCTAATTTTTATTAGGCCTTGGAGCCTTAATTCCTCTCCATCTTGTGATTGTATTTTAAGCTTTTTGGGCCTAATTGTTTTAAAAATAATTATTGGGTCAATTCCCTTAGTATTTCAAAAATTAATTTAGATCTTCCTATTATTTTTTTCAAAGGGTTTTTAACCATATTTTAAAAGTATAGTTTTGGTCTATTTAAATTATTCTAATTATGATTTTAAACTATTAGAATTTGCCATGACGTTTATCTAGTAAAATTGTAACGATTGGTGTCTAGCATAAGTTGAGAGCTACGACATAAAATCAGGAAGCAGTGTTAAGAGGTAAATATCATGATCATATTTTTCATGCATGTACGGTAAACATGTTTTATAAAAATATTATGTATGCATGGCCATCATTTGGAAGCCCCTTTTAATGTACCCCAATCATGATTTAAAAATTATGAAAATTCATGCATGATTTATTAAGATGGCTTATGCATTAAAAACATTTATAAAATGTCATGATTTTTATAATAGAGTTATGCATTAAGATATTTATGAAACATCATAATTTTATGCATTAAAGTTATTTTTGAAAAGTCATGATTTTATGTGAGAATGCATAAAATTACTTATGAAAGATCATGGATTTCTGTGAGGAATCATGCACACGACATGTTATGAAAGTATGCGATTTCTTTTGAAATCTAGGTTATGATAGGTTTGCAAGTATGATAAGATATGTAAGTGGCCTATGTATGATATGAAGTCAATACTTATGTATAGGCATATTGTATTGCCAGGTCGTACATGCTGGTAGTGCACCCAGTATGTCTTCCTTATATATGGATTCTACAACCCATGATCACGGGCGGAATCAGAATCTTTTAGATTCACTAACCCTAACTCACAGGGGTCAACAGTGGGTAACGGCCTATGAGATGAAACGAAATGATCTGATAAGATACGCTCAAGTTCATGTTCATGTTTTTACGAAAAGCTCATGATTTATGAAAAGCTCATGTTTTCAGCATATATGAAAAATTTATGTTCACGTTATTATGTATGTATTTATGAGTATGCATGTTTTGAGAGAACTGATAAATATAATTTTTACCATATGATGTGTGCTTATTGAGTATTCAACTCATTTTATTTTTATTTCTGTGTTTCTATGTTTCATTTTCAAAATCATCATAGGTGATGTAGATAAGCAGATAGCAGAATTTGACTCAGGGAGGCGATGCAAAGGCCTAGACAGTATATTAGTTTTATTTTGTAGTTTCTAGTGAATAAGTTATTATTTTTTATAAACACATGAGATTTCAACTTTTTTTTACTAAATGCTTCCGCTTACTCTCTTTAACTTTTATAAAGTCTATTCCATTTATTATAAAACATTCGTATTTAGTGCGTTTTGTAAATAAAAGTTTTAGTAGCACACTAACTCCTTAAAATATCTTAAAAATACTACAATTGAGAGTAGGGTGTTACAACCTGCCACATACCCCCTTACACATGTCAAGATGCCAAAAACCTTGAAAACCAATAAGATTTCGCCCCCAAAAGTAAGGCGGTCTGAAGATCCTATTCAGGTTCCAATTTTTGCCTATTTCAGGTCTGATCACTTCTCGTGCAAATAAGTCATTGATCAAATTCTATTATCTAAAAAGTCAAAACATGAAAGTCACCTCATTCTGAGATCAAATGAGAGAGATATTCTGAGATCAAATGAGAGAGATATTCCGAGATCAAAGGAGAGAGATATGCAAATAAGTCATTGATCAAGTTCCTCTTAGTGATCTATAGAAATTTGAATCAACTCATTCCAAGATTGAAGGAGAAAGAAATTCTTATCTTATTGAAATAGGTTAAAGTCACCCAAGAACACCCAATCCAAGCTCTCCATGTGTTCCCTTCTTCCAAATAATAAATTTAAAAGGACACTTAAAAATCCAGGTTATCACATTACATATAATGTACTAGTGATAGTTTCAGTGTGCCCTTGACTCCATCTCTAATCATGCTCATACCAGGGACTTGCTTCACAGCTCCCAAATTCCTTATTATAAATTGCCACAATAACTGCCTCATCACATTATTGATTTCCCCAATGCTAGATCCTGTAATTAGCATATCATCCATATACAACAACATAATGATATAGGAGTTGTCAAAAGTACCTAGCTAACATAGCAACAATGATCTATCTGACATCTGATGTACCCATTAACTACACATAAAACTATCAACGTTATTTTACAACTGCTTGGGAGCTTCTTTCAAACTATGCAAGCTTTTCCTCTATTTGCAAACTACGATCTCCTTCCCTTGTATGTGAATTTATTTAGGTGGTGCATGTAGATGTCCTATTCTAAGTCTACATGAAGAAAAAATGTCTTGACATCTAACTAAGATGTAAATCTCAGAGTAGTCAATGTACTTTTGTCCTGAAATCCTCTTGCAGCTAGTCTTATTTTGTACCTTTTATTGCCATTGTGCTCAGTCTTCACCATGTATGCTCACATATTGTGCACTTTGTTCCTTTCTAGAAGTTTTGTCAGCTCCTATGTCTGATTTTCTAACAAGGAATCCGTCTTGTCCTTCTTGGCTAGCTCTCACTTGCTCAAATTCTTATCTTACAAGGTTCCCTCATAAGTCTACAACTCACCATCATCAATCAATAGAATGTAGTTTAGGGTTGGTGGGAACCATTGCAGGAGTATGATGGCCCTGGTAGACACATTGGGCCCACTCTCTTTGCCACTCAGACGTCTACTTTACACTGTAACCTCTAGTAGGCCATCTAGGCTCACAAACTCAAATTCTTAAAGGGCTGCATCTGTTGTTGTACTACACTTGTTCTTGTACATAACTTTCTCATCACAAAATCAATAGTCAAATGCTTCATCTCCAAAACCAATGAAATAGCATTTTCTTCACTTGGCATTAGGCTTACTTTAAGTATCATAATCAATATGAACATTAGAAAGACAACCAAAAGTTCTAAGATGAGATAGTATCACCTCTTTCCCTTTCCAAAACTCCTCAGGTAGTCTATACTTTAAAATGACTAGTCAATAATACAAGTGTAATGTCCCAATAGAAGGCTAAAACCAGATGGCCTATAACTCAAAATGACTAGTCAATAATATAATTGGAGCTCTATTAGAATATTATAAAGAGTAATAACTTTTGCTTCTCAAATAATGTGAGATCTATACACTACCCACCTTTATCCTTATCATATGAGGTATCACAATATACCCCTTTTTGACTCCTGACATCCTCGTTAGGCAAGTCCACTATAGGTAGCACAGCTCAAGTTCCAAATTTACGATTAGAATATGCTCTAATACTTTTTGTAATGCCCCAATAGAAAGCCAAAACCACATGGTCTATACTCTAAAAGGACTAGTCAATAATATAATTAAAACTCCATTGAAACCTTATAAAAAGCAAGAACTTCTCATTCTCAAGTAACATGGGATCCTATTCATTACCAACACTTATCTTTATCATGTAGGATATCACATAAAGGCACCCAATTAATTAGGCAAACAACAATGCTAATTGCATCTTCCTAAAATGTTAGTGGTAACCCAGTGTGTAGCTTCGTGGTTCTAGCACTCTTATTGATGGTCTTGGTCATGCCCTCAACAACATCGTTCTATAATAGGGTCTCAAGAATGATCTTCCCCATTTTGATACCGTGTGTTGCGCTCCTTGATCCCTTTGTCAATGTATTTTCCACAATTGTCAGACCTCAAGCATTTCAGCTTCAAGTCTGTCTTTGTCTCAACCATGACTTTCCATATCCTAAACACACAAACTTTTAATTTCAAGAAATAAATTCATACCTTCCTATTATAGTCGTCGATGAAATTGAGGTAGTGCCGAGAGTCTGCAATTAATGGGACTAGGGCACGTCACAAGTTTGCGTGAGCTAATTCTAACTTTCTTAACTTTGGTGCTTTACTGACTTTCAAGAAACTGAATTTTTTTGCTTTTCCAAAATATAGCTCTCACACATGTCTAGATCAACTAACTTTAGCTCGAGCAATTTACTCTTTGGTAGAAGTTCTTTCATACCCTTCTGACTCATATGGACAACCCTGCAATGCAACAACTCTACTGTACTATTTACTGTAGTAGTAGCAATTATGTCGCTCAACCTCAATGTCATGTGCAAAGAAATAGTCTTCTGACCACGGGCCAACATCATCACTCCTCTTAGACCTTACATGTGCCAATTGAGAAGACTAATGAATGACCAATATCATCAAGTTATTCCATTGAGATCAGGTTTTTCTTCAGCTTGAGAACGTGTTTGATTTCTACAGAGTTCCAAAATTTCTCCCTCAGCCAAGTACACATTCCCGAAGTCACCAACAATGTAGCTCTGCGTGATTTCTTAGTGTCGGGAGGTGTGGCTAGAAGTCCCTGAATCCAATGCAGAATAATCAACTGAACTGTAAACTGCAAGAAGTAGAACATCTTTATGTCCTTAGTTACCATGTCTGTAATGCCATTCTCCATCTTCTTAGGATTTGGCAACTCCTTTTAATGTCACCAATCTTGCCACAATCCCAACAAGTTGCATGTTGGCTATACCTTTAAGGCAGGTCACTTTGGAGCATTGGGAGAGAAAAATCTATAGTGAGAGACGATATGAAATGAGTTATGGTGATGATGACGTCTCTTGATGTTCGATTGCATTGGATTTGTACCATTGAAAATATCTGCCACACCGTAGCGAGGCATCATCATCTTTCATACTATTTCAACATCCAAAATTCCTATGGCATTGAGATGGTAATTAAGATGGTACGTTCTCACAGAATATTCCAAGAGTTTGTCAAAATTATCATTGTTGGCATGAGTGCTATATTTGGTTTGGTTATGGTAACCAAAGTGTTCAAGGTACATTTTGAGGTCATGGATGCCTTTGACCTTGTCACTATTGTGATAATATATCCTTGAAGATGCTTGGGAAATCCAAAGGGTGATATTTTTCAATCATCCCAACTTGGTAGAGTTCTTGCATGAGAAAGGGGGGGAATGAGGCCAAGAAGGAGAAGAGGGAAAAAACTTTAGAAACCATTACTACAAAGAATCGAAATCAAATTAAGCAGGTAATCAATTATGTTGAAAAAAGGTGGTGCTTTTTCTAGATTAGTGATGATTAGAATATATATAGTGGGTTGTGATTTTGAAAAAGCAATCAAGTTTTCCCCCCCTTAAGTGAATTAGTCAATCCTTGCAATTACTACCTAACATGAAGATTTTCCCTTTTTCGTTTTACTCAATTAAGCAATTGACTAGGTTTGTTCTCCACTTTTTCAAGTTTTATAAATTGACCCAATCAAGTCCATGTAGTGTCAATATGGTTTCGACACTTGATGAGTGCACAAAAATGCACTCTAAATACTTTATTTAAATGCTAAAAGAAATGAGAAAATAATGGATATAACTCATGTTATTAAAATTAATGGTCATTTATCATGAGATAGATATAAGTATGATTTAATATATTGATGAGAATATAAAATGTCATATTTTTCTCTCTTAAAATTTAATATTTTATTCTTATTTGATGCCTAAATATACTAATTATTTTTACATTTTGATTTAGGACACAAATAGAGGCATTAGGAGCGAATGAAGATAATTGCGGAATTTTAGACAATTCTGACGTCTTTTCGTAATATGGGCATAACTCTCTCATCCAATTTTCGATTGAGTTGATGCAAGATGATATAGAACCCGTAAGAGAAATATCTATAACTTTTATGTTTTATGTTTTAAGAGATATCCACTCAATCCAAGAAAAAATCGATCATCAAGTGAACGCACCTGCACTTGACGTTCCTGGATATTCTTTAGCCACTTGCATCAAATCCAAATGTCATCATAATATTTTCCAGCAAGCACTCCTACACCAACTTGGAAATTCAATGATCAACTCATATGCAAGATGAAGTGCACTCAAGTTTCTTCAAGACAAATTATTTGACCACAAGATATTAAGTCATACAAGACAACTAATGGATAGAGAAGCAAAATTGAAACACTCAACCTACAAGCAAAATCTAGCTCACGCATATTAGAAAAACAAATGATCAAAATGACAACTCACAGATCACTCAGATTCAAGAATGGCACATGGTAAAACAAGTTGAAATTATGATGATTTTGTCATGACAATTTGCATGAAAGATGCTTATAAATAGAAGGGAGGGGTGTGTGTTCTAAGACCATGGTTAGTGTGCTTGGATGCCTTGGAAGAGTCATTGTTTTGAGAGCTGGAGAAAAGAAAAGAAAAACTAAAGAAGAGAGAAGAAAATAATGGTTGGCTCTTCCATATTATCCCTTGAAGAATTTTCGTTGCATATTTTCAATATGTACAACTAAATTCTCCAAGAGGGTTAGGGATGAACTTGTGTGTGTGATAGTGTTTGTAATTTATTTTTGATTCATGTATTTGGTCTTTAAAAAACTCTTTTGTTCTATTATTCTCAATTTATTTGTGATGTTTTTCGTCTTCAAATAATTATAGAATCTATTTCGTTTCTGGATTCAGTCATACTTTTTCTATTGAGTGAATTAGTTCTATAATTATGTTTGGAGCAATTGATTGTCTATATTGATTTAATTCTCTACTGCAATATCGCCTCTTGGGTATATTGTCATCGTTGGATTTTCTCAATATCGATAACAATTTATGAGAGTTAAGCGCGAAAAATGATTTTTCAAAAAGTTACATTTGATTTAAATTTTGGTTATTAATGTTATATCTTCCGATTAAGAATTTGGACATAGAATTCTTAATTGAGTTATCAATTAATTAAGAATAAATTTGAATACCACAAATACACAAGGAATTTCCTATGCTCTACTTTTCGTCTCATTTTTATACTTTTCAAATTACTCATTTAGTTTTAATTTACGTCACACTCTAAAATTTACTTTTCGCACTCGTCTAAATCTTTTTGTTAATTTTGTTACTATTCTTCAATTTCTCAATCCATCTCCCTGTGGAATCGACACCCCAAAACTATACTGCAAACGACTGCATTATTCTTTGGGCGTAATCAACACTCCTTCTCCCCAAATGGCACATTCTCATAATCACCTACTTCAATAACTAGAAACTTGAAATTTTTTGTCGATTGTATCCATGCCTCGTCATTTATTTCAAGCCTCTTGCCCACACAAATATCATTCTTCTTAAAATATTTCAAATGTCTTGCCTTTCCTGCACTACAAGCGTGTGTATTCTCCATGTTTACACTAGTCAGGGTATTTCTGCCTTCACCATTAAAGGACGCATTAATTCTAGCCATACATCCTAACTTCTCTGTTTGTCTTGGCTTGAGAACATTGGCTGCCTTACTATTTGATGTGCCTTGATGTGCACAAATCAATATAAACCATTTGACAATCCCATCTTCTCCATATTTATAATTCACTCTATGCATTCCAAATCCCTTATACTTGGCATACTTTATATAGTAAGACTGAATTTCATCTTCAGATGAGAATCTCATTCCACCTAAGGTTGTTCACTAGTGTCATTAGGTAGTTGCTCATTTTCAACTTCTAAATCAGCATATTCATTTCCCGAGAGATCTATATTGGAATCCGTGCAAGTCCAACCTTTGAATAAATATAAAAAATCCAACCAAATTCAAAACGAAGCTAGAGTATAGAAATGCAACATTAGGGGAAAAATGATTCTGCTATACATTGAATAGGATAACCAACCATTTTTTAACCAACTCAATAGACTGCAATAGGATAACCTTAAAATTCCAATAAGATTTTAGATCTAGTTAACATGATTCAGCCCAATAAAATAGCAATAGTAATATTATTATTTTTTAACTTTATTTAAATTTTGTTTGACTAAATAACAAACCAATAACTATAGTACTGATAGTATTTTTTAGAAAAGAAATACCAAATATTTGTGCATGTTGTTGGCTTTTTCCTCTAAGCAACTACAATACTTTGTATATACACATCAATACTTGTTTGTTTGTACTTTTTCTTCTAGGAAAATACATGCATAATTAGTGTAAAATGTCTACTACTAATTAGACTTTTAACATAAAAAATACATCACTAGGATATTTACTAATAACTAGTTTGAAATGTAAACAAAAATAAAATTTACCAATCAAATTTGAGTGGGAGCAAGCTGGGAGGCGGGATGGGAGCAACTGAGAAGAATGATCTAAGCCAAAAAATGTCTATAGACTGCCGCACAGATGGAAGGATTGGGGAGCGGAGGATGAAAATGGGTATCAAGATGAGCTAGAAGAAAATGGGTTCCCCTTTTTTTTCTAGTTCTTAATTTTTCTCTTTTTTTTAATCATGGTTTCCTTTTTTTTTCCAAAAAAAAAAATTAGGGATGTTGAAAATGCATTCGGGTAGAGGTTTTGATAAAAATGTCCCGTGATCGAACGATTATCGATAAAACTCGTGGCCTCCATAGCATTACCTAATATATATATATACATATAATATATATATATATATAAGTTGTGGAACACTCACCAAAACATTCTACTGAGACGGCTAAATGCATTAAAAAAATTTTCTAAATTTTTTAATTTACTTAAATATTTTTAAAAAATCACAACATCATTAAAAAAATACTTATTTAATCACTAAATAAAAAAATAAAGTATTGATAGAGACTATTGAGACCTAATCTTGTTGACTTTAGCATTATTGTATATATAATGCTAACCTATTTATTTTTTCTTATGCAAAGTAGTCGGTCCTTGCAATGTCTAGCATGACCTAATACCTTTTTTTTTTGTTTGAAAAGAAAGTAAATATTCATTAATCATCAAAGTTTACAACAAACTTTGTCCATAAAGACAAGTAGTGAAGCAATTTCTCTAGGACTATCTTCGATCCAAACTATTTTGGTGACCAAATTCTGTGCTTATTGAGTAGCTGCATGTGTTGCTTTGTTGCCATCCCTCTTGATAAATAGTAACTTCCCAATTAGGCTACCATGATAGTAGCTATTGAATGTCCTCGATCAACTATCCATACCAAGAGTAGTCTATTGAGAGGTGGCTTTAATCAAGCACCTCTTCAGTATGCTCGCTAGAGTCTCGCTCGAGAGCGAGTCTCATTTGACATCCAGCTCGTGCAAGACTCAACCCGTAAGTTCGCTCGACCCTCACTCGATATTTAGTTCGAGCGAGATACCAGATAGTAAGTTCGCTTGACCCTCACTCAACATCCAACTAGAGCAAGATACTAGGCAATGAGTTCTCTCGACCCCCGCTCAAGGGCCCACTCAAGCGAGATGCAACCCTAGACATTCACTTAATGGTTTCTCCTCGAGCTAATGTTCTACAGACTAGGATTGGTGTGATGCTCCCAATTTAGGTCTGGGATTTAACGTAAACCAATGTGTCAAGATGAGTAACACCAGGCTATTCACCGTCGTACATAACAAGAATTTAATGAATGCATCTAATCTTACTAGCATATGCCAATAAAATTCGCAGTGGATCAGGTCTAAAATATAAAAGTTTCTAAAGATCACATGGAGAAAAGTATACTTATAACATCCACACCATTCATTCATTACCAAACATTGTACTGTTATATATACAAACCCAAATTGTTATCAGAGTTAACAAAATACTTATCACATATCAAACGACCGTCCTTAAAGCCACTTAGGTTCCTTCTTCACTTTAGAAAATTCCCTCCCATAACGAAACATATCTAAACTAAGACAAAAGTCTTGCTGAATATATTGTTTCTGTGGTGTCGTGTAAACCTCACATATGGACAGGAAACTGTCTAATCCTAAAGTTAAGCAGCATCCCGTACGTCACTCCTCTTCAGAAAAAGCAGATGCACCGGGTCTCCAAAATCCCATCGGTTGGTCATAGATAGGAGGTCCCAAGGAAACAAAAATGAAATCTACATAGGGACTATAACTGGAGGGTCTCTCAGGATTCCTTTGAGTCTCCTGCAGCATTGGGGCTTTCTCCTTGTTGGCCATCAAACCCTATGTATAGTTTATATGCACAAGAAAGAAATATAGAACCACAAAAGAGTGAGATTTTCTTAAAAATCTCAGCAAGTACACAATTAGCTTAAAAGAGCATAGACATAAGGAAACATTTATATTCCTAGAGAATCAAAAAAGGACATAACTCAAGATATATTCTATGTGACTTACGCATAACTTATACTTTACTTAACTTAAACAGGATTGCATTCTTATGAGGACTTATCATTATTTAATTAAAAAAAAAATCTTATTTACTTCTTATCTTTGATGGGCATTACGTATCGTCGTCCCCATCACATATAACTCATCAGTCATTTAGGCGTTACGTCTCGTCATCACCATTGTGATGAGTCTCATGTCAATCTTCCGGGCGTTAAGTATCTTTGTCCCCATGATGACAATATATATATTATTATCATACAACAAGCATTACATATCGTCATCCCGGGTATTACGTCTCGCCGTCTCCGTCACGACGTGACTAATCTATTCAAAAGTCTTATTCTTAGTTGTTCCTTTCTTATTCTTATAAGTATTTCACAAATACATGTCATGCCACTCTTTCTTAAAACCCATCACATACTGGGACATGCATGTATTCTTAAACTTTATACTGTATGCACATCCAATACAACATATATCATATAGATTATACTTATTTTTCACAGATAACTCTTCGTACTTGAATCATCCACCTTTATCCAAGAAAAAATCCTGAATTTAAGCAAATAGGGTATTTCGCTCGAGCAAGGTATCAAGCGAGCATCAAGCGAAGTCTCGGGTTGTCATTTACTCGAACAAGATATCGAGCAACGGTCAAACAAAGTCTTGGGTTGTCACTCACTTGAGTAGGATATCAAGTGAAGGTCAAGCGAAGGGTTTTATTTATTTTTCGCTCGATCCACAGGTTGAGCGAGGTCACGGTTCATAAGTTTTTCAACTTAAATCATACTATTCTTTCATATAAATGTTATTTTTTAACTTATTAAAACATAAATTTATGTTCTTCTAATTTTATTTAACACCTTTTCATAACAAAACTAATCCAAACATACTTAGATTCCATTTTGTCACTTAAACAGGGTTTTAAGTGTCCAATACTAGCATGCATAGTTCAACCACTCAAATAAGTCATTTCCATGCTAAAGTTAAGCTAGAATGTAGACTTACAAGTTCTTCAAAACTTGTTAGAAATGATCCAACCACTCCTTGCAAGCTTTCTCCTCAAGAATACTCACTTAGCTCACTTAAGAGATGTGTGGAAGTTTAGGGACCTAAGGGGGGTTTTTCTTAGTCTTCTTTCAAGTGGAACGTGTACTATGCTTCTAAAGAGAGTTATAAGGCTCTCCAACACCTATTTATAGGGTAGGGGTCGACCCACATGAAGGAAAGACGAGATGAAGGGGAATGGGTGTAACTGGCTACCTATTGGTGCATGAGGTGTCCATCCTCAAAAATCTCATAATTAAACTTAATCCTCCAAGATCCTAGGCTTTGCAGCTAAAATGATCATCCAATGGCTAACATTTGAGATATTGTTGCAGCCAATTTGATCAATGGTTGAGAAGGGAGCTTGCGAGATAAGGCATGAGGTGGCATCTCACCTAACCATGCATGAACCAACCCTTTCCAGCCCTCTTCTGGTATGCAACGCCCCCCAGCCTCTCCTAACCCATTTGATTACATGATAAACCTCCTAAAACTCTATTTGACATGTTCTAGAAGATCACTTCTTGGTTTAGTTAGGATAGAGTCAAATCTTGATTCACTTAGGTATGTATCAACAAATTTTAGTTCCCTTGTGTTTCCATCACAAAAAAAAAAACAAAAACAAAAACAAAACAAGCTAACTAAACTTCTAGATCAACTCCTCATCACTTGCCAACTATTTTTACACACGTCAAGATACCTGAAAACTTCAAAACTAGTTAAATATTTTGTCACATGCCCCAATTTAGTCTATTTCATCTAACTCAAGTTCCACTTGAGCTCAATCCAGAATAGTCTACTTATTTCCCAAATATGTCATCGATTCCATCCCAACCGTCAAAAACTTAAAACCTAAAAGTTTTAGATATGTCTCTTAGGATTCTATTTGAATTAGAATCACCTCATTTGGAACTTATATGAATAACTTATGCTCATTACACTAAAACTTGACAGACTAATCCGAGAATGCCTATTTCGGGCACCAAGTATTTGATCTTTGATTCTATCACTTTCTCTTGCATTTATACCCTAATTTTTAAAAATTTATCTCCTTATAAGTTCAAATTGAATTTCTCTAGTTGATACCTTGTTCCAAGTCTCAAAAGTCCTTCTAAGTCTCTAAGTCTCCAACTGTATTTACCTAGAAAATATATTTCCAATAAATTTCTTTTAAAAAGAAACTCAATTAAAAACTTTATCTTAGAAATTTCAGGCTATTACAGTTGGCACCATTTTAAATAGTGTTCGCTTGAGCGAGATATTCTCGCTTGAGCAAGAACCACTTATATAAATAGTACGACATTCTTTTAAACGCTGTGGCTTAGAACTCTGTGTTGATATTCATTTTGAGAGTTGAGAGATACACATGAGTTGAGAGCTATACATGCGAGACTGAGTGATTTCTTTATAAGAATCTTATGATTCATTCTCTGTACTTCATCTTTGTTGATAGTGAATTTTTGAGACCGACCCTACAGTGAACATAAACTTATCCTGAGCCTAACTACTTAAATTTATGTGTTCTATGTGATTGTCTAACTTTCTATTGTTGTTTGTTAACTGGTCTATCCCAACAAATTAGTATTAGAGCATTCGCTCTGTGAAGATCAAAAGAGATGGCCACACAAAGATTTGAAGTGGATAAATTTGACAGACAGAACAACTTCAGTTTATGGCACATAAAGATGAATGCTTTGTTCAAAGTTCTAGAAGAAAAAGTGTCTGTTAATTCTTCTATATCATCTAAGGATGAGGAAGAAAAAGTATACAACACTATTCATTTATCATTATCTCATGGAATTTTGAGAGAGGTTGTTAAAGAGGAAAGCGCTATTGGTCTTTGGAAAAAGTTTGAGAGCTTGTATATGAAGAAATCTCTAATAAATATTTTGTATTTGAAACAACGGTTATATATTCTCAAAATGAATGAATGAACTTTTATTTCTGAACATCTAGATAAATTCAATAAGATTATTATGGATCTTAGGAATATAGACATTAAGCTTGAAGAAGAAGATTAAGCATTAATTATTTTATGTTCATTACCAATGTCGTTTGAAAACTTTGTGAATTCCATGTTGTATGAAAGAGATATTATTTCCTTGGTAGATGTGAAATTTGTTTTGAACTCTAAGGAATTGATAAACAAATTTAGTGACAAGGGTAGTGAGAATCAAGCCAATGGCTTGTTATTTTAAGGTTCCTCTAACCAAGAAAGATCTGGTGAAAAAGGTTCAGAAAAGAGCAGAGGCAAGTCTAGGGGTAACTTGCAGTCAAAGTCTAACAAGAAAAATGTTAAATGTTACTACTGTTACAAGTTTAGTCCTTACAAGAACGAATGTACTAAACTGAAAAAGAATGAGGAATCCACTAGTTCCTCTAATGCCATTATTGTTGCTGATGAAAAATTTAGTGGCTTAGATATTATCTTAGCAATTACTTACTCGATTAGTCGCTTTAGTAACAAGTGGGCCATGAACTCAGCTTGTACTTTTCATGTGTCCCAAGAGGGATTGACTCATGGCTTATGAATCAGTCAATGATGGTTCCATTTTATTGGAAAATGATATGGCTTGTAAGATTGTAGGACTTGGCTCAGTCTAGATAAAGATGTTTGATGTGATTGTTAGGACATTGTCTAACGTCCAGCATATCCTAGATTTGATGAAAAATCTTATCTCGATGGGCGCTCTTAATTCTATAGGTTTTAAGTGCACAAGAGAAGGTGGAGCTATGAAGGTCAACAAAGGCTCCATGGTTGTAATGAGAAGAGATAAGACAGATGGACCTTATTTCCTTCAGGGCAGTACAATGATTAATGTAGCTGCAGTATCTGCATCAGATAATCCAGATTCAAATATCACTCATTTATAGCATATACGATTAGGTCATATGAGTGAGAAGGGGATCCTTATTCTCAATAAGTAAGGGTTGTTTAGAGATCAGAAAAAAGGTAAACTTGACTTATGTGAACTTTGTGTATTTGGAAAACAGTGCATGGTTGAGTTTACTACAGGTATTCACAGAACTAAAAGTATTATGGACTATATTTATTATGTATTTTGGGGTCCATCTTTTGTTCCATCAAGGGGGAGCTAACTATTTGCTTACTTTGATTGATGATTACTTATGGAAGGTTTGGGTGTATTTTTTAATGCAGAAAATTGATGTTTTCACCAACTTCAAATAGTGGAAAGCTTTGATTGAGAATCAGACAGGTAAGAAAGTAAAACGACTTCAGACTAACAATGGTTTGGGATTTTACGGAGGTGAATTTGATGAATTCTGCAAAAACGAAAGCAATGTCAGGTATCGTACAGTTAGACATACTCCACAACAAAATAGGGTAGTTGAACGAATGAATAGGACTTCGTTAGAGAGAGCACACAGTATGCTTTCTAATGCAAGCTTGTCTTAAGACTTTTGGGCAGAAGCAGTTAATACAACCTGTTTTCTGGTTAACCACTCAAATTTTTATTTTATAAACAATCTATGCTTAATCTAAGAAAGGAGTTTACTATGTCTACAGATGAAGACTAGAACACTGGCCAGTGGTGGAGCTACTGGCTTAGGTTCTACAAAGACACTAGTTAACACCCAAGATCATGCTATTACTGATGAGCATGATTTTGATTTTGAGACTGATGCACATGATGAGCAAGAATACAGTATAGCTACTGGTAAACCGCTTCAAAGACATGCTCACGCAGATATGGTGATGTACGCTCGTACTACAACGGAGGCGATTTTTGGTCAGGAGCCTTCCTGTTATTCAAAAGCTATTAAGGGTACAGAGTCTACACAATGATGCTCAACTATGACAAAAGAGATTGAGTCTCATCATAAGAACCAAACATGGAATTTGGTTAAGATGCTAGAGAAGACAAAAACTGTTAGCTACAAATGGGTCTTCAAAAGAAAAGAGGGAATCCAGAATTATACAGATTCAAAATAAAAGGCACGCTTGGTTGCTAAAAGCTATAGTGAAAGAGCGATCGACTTCAATGAAGTTTTCTCTACAGTTGTAAAACACAGTTCAATCAAAGTTTTACTTGCTATTACAGCATTGTATGACTTAGAGCTACAACAGCTTGATGTTAAAATAACATTTCTACATGGTGAGCTTGATTAGACCATCCATATGCATCAGTCAAAGGGATTCATTGTTACAAGTAAGGAAGATCGAGTATGCAAATTGAAGAAATCATTATATGATTTGAAGCAGTCTCCGAGGCAATGGTATAAACGTTTTGATTCATTTATGATTGATCATGGTTATTTGAGAAGTAGCTATTATAGTTGTGTTTATCATAGACAATTACTTGATAAATCTTTCATACACTTATCACTTTATGTTGATTATATGCTTATAGCTGCTAAAAGTATGTATGATGTTAATTTGATGAAAACTCAACTTAAAAATGAGTTTGAAATAAAAGATTTAGATATTGCAATGAAGATTTTGGAGATGGAGATCCAGGATAAGAAAGCTGGAAAGTTGTACTTGTCTTAGAGAAAGTACATCGAGAAGGTTCTTAACAGATTTGAAATGTCTACTTCCAAACCTGTAAGTATACCGCTTGCTTTGCATTTTAAGCTTTCAGCTTCCCTATCTCCCCAAACAGACAAGGAGAAACGATCTATGGCAAATGTTCCTTATTCTAGTGTAGTTGGTAGTGTTATGTATGTAATGGTTTGTACCCATTCAGATATTTCACAAGTAGTGAGCGTTGTTAGTAGATACATGTCTAATCCAGGTAAAACTCATTGACAGGTAGTGAAATAGATACTCAAGTATTTGAAGAGAACTTTGCATGTTGGCTTAATTTTTTATAGTGATGTTGATCTCAGTTCAAATGTTGTTGGATAAGTTGATTCTGACTATACTGGGGATTTAGATAGAAGAAGATTACTGACATGTTATGTGTTTACTTTGTGTGATTCTGCTATTAATTAGAAAGCAACACTACAATCAACTGTTGTTTTATCAACTAGAAAAGTATAATACATTGTAGCAGCTGAAGCTGTTAAGAAAGCTATCTTCTTCAATCTAAGTCTTGTTTTGGTTGTTGGGAATTTCTTCTCCGTCACAAATGATATTTCTAAAATTACTTGGTTCTATGCTTTCAAATGTAAATTTGAAATGGCTATATGTGAATTTTGTTGTGGGTTTTGAATTTATCTATGATTTTTATTGAATTGTGAAATTTATCTATGAAATTATCTGTGATTATTATTGAACTTGGTTGTCACAAAAACATTTACCTCCATAAAACTGCAAGGGCCAGATAATTCTTTACTTCACTCATAAGAGGCAAACCTCTGCACCAAGTATTGTAGATGCCAACAGTTAAAACTTAAAAACAATATTGATTTGCAATTATTGATTTACGAGGGAGGGAGGGTTACCCATGAGATCTTTGAAATTAGTTCTTGGCTCAGAGAGGGGAGAGAGAGAGAGAGAGAGGGGATCAAAAAATTAAATGTGGTGTGGTGCGGGATTTGTGATGTCTACATGGCAGACCACCATTGAAGGCTATTAGTATGAAAACGGAAGAACCTGTGGGGATATATATTCTCATAATAGACCGGCACTAAAAAAGTGATTTTTTTTTTTGTTAAAATAGGAGCACTAATCAATGAATTCTATGTTAACGTAAATACTTATTAAACAGAGCGACTGGGGTAAGTTGTTTTCCATTGTAACTTCTAGCTAATATATATAGAAATCTGTATGAAAACCTTTCTCCTCACACCTCCGTCTGATCAACATGATAGTGATTTGTTATTTTTACCTTTGTATCTTAATGCTATAAGTGCTATAAATATTAAAATATTTTATAAAAATAAACTAATAAAATTACATAGTATTATATAATATATCAAACCTATTTTACAATGAAAATAATTTTATAGTCTAATTAACATTTTTATATAACCACATCAATATTTTATATATTTACTTTTATAAGATTTTTTGTTGCTAAATAGCCCTCATATATACCAGTTTATCAAATTATGGATAATATTTTCTAGTCTAACTATTTTTTTCTAATTTTATTTTTTTTAACTTAATTGTCCTATTTTCAATTCTTCGAATGTAACTTTATTTACAATTTTAAAAAAAAAATAGTTGATTCTTAATTTATTAACTTTCTAGTTTGAAAATACACACAAAGATATATACATACAAAACATCGCTACAAGAAATAAACTTATGTTCACGATCAAAGTTGCCAGAAATTGTCTAAACAATTGCTAGAATTGCTTAATTCCGACTCAGCAAGGCTGCCCAAAAGTCACTGCTTTTGTAGGGCCAAGTAAAAATATTTCTGATGATTACCAATTGGCAAAAATACACATTTTTTCGGCGACATTATTTGCCGAAAATGGGATAAATGTTCGTCCCAAAAAAGTTTGTAGGCATTGATCAGCATTTTGTCGTTAAAACCTATTTGCGGCGACAATTCTTCACTAGAAATAAGTCAATTACATTAGTGGGGATTCTTTGTATCATCGAAAATGAAGCCTGTGGAGGAGGGTGTACCAATGCGCATAGTCTCCTCTTTACTTTTTTGCTCTAGTGAAAATAAGGGTGGTGTGAACAATTTGGTGTCGATAGTGAGTTTTTGGTCATGGAGAAATTGCAGGAGATGTGGGATCATCTAGTTGAATGAGGAAGAGGGAGCAGCAATTCATAATGATGGTGAAGGGATCACTGAGGTTCAATGCAAGGGAGATCACAATCTAGTGAGTAAGATATGGTATGATCGATATTTAGGGAAGTGATAGTACCCCATTAAAAACCGCTCTACATTATGCCTTAACACCGCTAGGGAAAGGTCAGGACAGTCACTTGGCTAGCCTGCATGCATGCCTTGGCTCAAACCTTGACACGTAGCAAGCAACCATGAAGGCTACTTGCGACACGTAGCAAGCAACCATGGAGGCTACTTGCGACATGCAGCCCATGCGCCCAGACCGCCAGTTTGGGCCATTCATGACCATCACCCCGGCACTCAGCCGGGGCCATGCAAGACCATCACCCAAGCCACCTGACTAGGCCATACTACCACAGCAAGGCATCACCCAAGATACATCATCAAGCTTAAGTATGTCACCATGTCATGCACACTATCAGATGCCATACAGCCAGGCGCCATGCAGACAACCATCTGTGGGCCATGCCATGCCACAGGTCATGCCTAGGCCACAACATGCCACGGCCCCATCATCATTGGCGCCACCTTTGCTTATTTATGTATTTATTTTATTTATTTATACATTTGGTTATTTTAGTAATTATCTTATTTTGTTAGGGACCTTTTGGGGGTTTCCAATTTGTTCAACTCCATAAATAGGAGCTCTAGGTTTTCATTTCACTTCTTTTTTGGAGATTTGAGAATTATAGTAGCTTCCTTAAGAGCTTAGGCTGGCCACTATTGTGGTTTGGATTTTCGGTGCTTAGGCACTTGGTCTTCAAGGGGTGCAATTTGTAAATCCCCTTGAAAAGGAACACATTGTGCAATTCGTGAATCGATGTGTTTCACATCTATCCTTTATTTATCAAAGTATTTGAGGTATTTCTTTCAATTTGGTGTTCTTGTCTATTTGGTGTTGTTCTTGAGTCCTTGGAGTTGGTTTAGTTTGTTCTTTGTTCTTGAAATTATTTAGAGTTCTTTTCTATTTGTTGATTCTTGAAAAACTACAAAAAAGAGTGTTTTAGTGTCTTGTTCGAGTACCAAATTTACACAACTTGTGGATTTGAAAACTTGTGTGTCTTCCCTACAGGAATTCGAAATTCTCCTCCATTAGGAGATTTGGATTGCTCAAGAGTGTGAGTGTTGAGAGTGTGTGAGTGATTGAAGAAGAAAGAAGAGTTGAAGGAAGGGCATTGCCGAAAACCCCTTAGTGCCTTGAAGGAGTTGGCTTGTTCTTCTATGGTCTTTTATTCAACCATCATTTGATTGTTCAATTGATCATTTTAGTGTTCTTTTTGCCCCATAGCATCCACGGAAAAATCCCAAAACCCTACCCATAGCACACGTCCAAAGGCCATCAAACCCTAGCCAACCCACTTGCCACTTTTGCCCTTTGACCTAGCCGAACACCTAACCCCATCCACTCCTATATTTTCTCACTTAAATCCACCTCATCCCTCATCCAAAATAAGCCAACTTCGTGCCCCCCTAGCCCTTACATGACCGGTTACTCAATTGAATTTGAATTAAAAATAATTCAAATTCAATTCAAATCCAAACTCCTAGATTTTCTCATATTCGGCGATCACCCTTTTACCCTAGCCGAAACTCCTTTGCCATATCATTAAATTGCCACATCATTCTCTTATTTAATTGGTCATCAATTGAAGAAGAGAATCAATTAAAACCAGCCCCATCATCAAGCACCCAACTGACCACATAAGTCCTAGCCTTGCCGTCCACTCTAAATGCCTGTAAGCTATACTCCTAATTTTTAGGACTTATCTAAAACCACTTAAAACCCTAGATTCCTAATCCTAATTGACTTGACCGAAAACCCTAGAGAAATCCTAAGCCATGTTCGGCCACATCAAACCCTAAACAAACCCCATCTAGCCTAAACACAATCAAGCCTAACTGAACCCCTCACTTGCCACTTATCCATCATAACTTCCCATATTTCTCTCAACCAAGTCAATTCAAATTCAAAACCTATTATACCGACCAAATCTATTCCATAACCGATCACTACAAAAATCCCTATATCCAGCCACATACATTTCCCCCATTTCAAATCATTTCAAAATCTAAATCAAAATTCCCACCAAATCTCCAACAACAATAAACCAGCCACTCAACTTTATCATAAACTCAAATCAATTCAAAATCAAAACTTTCAACTTTCCATAAATATCTCACTCGGCCATTCCATCCCTAGCTATTGCCGAAATTTTCCACTTGCCACATCACCAAATTAACCTTAATTCTCTCAAATGATTAATCAATTATCCAATTGATTGAATCAATTAAATCTTATCCCAAAATAGAAGTAATACTCGGCTAACAACCTTACCTCATTGCCGCCCACTTATCTTGCTAAAATCCTAATTCCTACATTTTAGGAATTATCCAAAACATCTCAAAACCCTATCCCACTTAACTCTAACCACCTTGGTCGAAACTCTTCTTCCAAACTCTAGCCAATTGACTTCCAAACCCTAACCTAGTCTTAATCTCGAAATTCCCCTTAGCCTCCACTAAAACCATAATCCTACTACACTATATGACTCATATTCCTTACCAAAGAGACCCCAATACATAGGCCTACCCAAAGGACATTCTCCTAAATCTTTTCTACCCTAATCTACCACTCATCCCATACATCTCCCTTCCCAATATCATAACCAAGACTACTATAGCCTAAATACTACCTTATTGCTCCATATATTTAGCCATCCAACCTCATTATCGTACACCACTCTACCCTACCTTAGCCAAGACGAACTCAATCAATTTCTCTTAACCACCTCAACCTCATATTATCTTTTCATCCATTGTTGGTATACGCGAACCATCACAAGTAAAAGGAGCCTTACTCGGTCATTAAGGAGCAACAAGATGAAGAGGACCCGCTTAGTTGAGTGGGGACACGACCGAGGTCCCTATTAGGAAGGCTCTGGTTGAGACTTCTATGGTCAAGATATGGTGTTTAAGCAAGCCAGCTTTTTTCACTAAAATGGGACGGAACCTTTTTATCATTTCTTTTGGCACCCATGCCAATAAGGATCGTGGAGTCAATTGGCGCCCCTGGTTCTTTAATGGTCATATCTTTGTGATGAATGACTTTGATGGCTCCTCTCCTATTACTAAGATGGCATTTAATAAGGTAGCACTATGGGTCCAATTTCACGATTTACCTCTTGTTGGAGTGTCACAGGATTTTGGGTTCAAACTGGGTAGTTCTTTGGGAACAATGGAGGATGTGGAGGTGGATGCTGATGATGTGGAATGGGGAATGTCCTTTCATGTTAAAATCCTAATGGACTTGAGGAAGCCTTTGGCTAGAAGGCATACTGTCATGTTGGAAGGAAAGAAAGCTTGGGTTTCAATCCAATATGAGAAACTTCCATAGTTTTGCATGTATTGTGGCCGGATTATTTACCCTATGGAAGGTTGCCCAAATTCTACTCTCAAGGAAACAACTTCAAAGTAGTATGGGATTTGGTTGCGTGCTGATGTAGGGGTCAAGAAATTCAGACCTATAATTTAGATTGAGGGTGCTTCTAGCATAGAAGCAGTCCATCTGAGAAAGGGAAACAGGGGTGGAACAAGGTGGTGCTGGAGTTGATTTTCAGGCCACTGGTAATCGGAAAACACCTTCAAATTCAGTTATGGGCAGCGGTTATTTTGACTTGCAGGAGGATGGTCACCAGAAGGAATTTCCGCTGAAAGTGCACATGGCCACGACTAATTTAGGGACACCTGTTGATAGTTCTTGGCAAAATCAGTTATTAATTGACAGCAATGTAGAGGGGTGTTTGTTTGGAAGTTTGTGGAACATAACGACTATAACGATATTTCAAATTCTTCAAAGGCGGTCAGTGAGGTAGTGGGCAGGTGACTGTTGAATATGTTGGCGATAATAGAGCATTATTCTCTAGAGAAAATCAAGGCAGCAATCAAACAGAAAATCAATCCAAGCATCAAGGAGCAATACATGGCAATACAGATGTTGTACAAATGTATAGGAGTTGATTAGTTGTAAATATAGAATATGTAATTATCTTTCCTTGTATAACCTGTACTGCTATTGTTAGCTTTTAATACTTGTAACAGTTTTCTATACAATGAAGAATCCCACGCCATAAGCAATTATTGTGGTTTCAGTATTGTCTCTAAATCTCATCTTGGTATCAAGAGCTTTATAGGATTAACCTCCACTCAATTCTATGGCCTCAGAAAAATTCTTCTACACTCTCCTTCAATACTATGGTTCACCTAGTAACAATCAGCTATCATCAAATAATTTTCTTCTTTGGCGCAGCCAAGTAGTTCCCCTGCTACAATGTCAAAAATACCATGGATATATTGATGGCTCAATGCCTATGCCTTCTGCCACCTCTGATCCCACAGCCCACAACCTTTGGAAGCAAAATGACCAACTAGTCATGAGTCTTCTTCTTTCCTCTCTCATAGAGGAAGCACTCTCAGTCGTTATTGAACTTACAACATCAAGAGAAGTCTGGAACACTCTTGAAATTGCCTTCAGTCATAAATCTAAGGTTCAGGAACTTCAATTAAAAGATGAATTTCATCTCATGAAGCGTGGCTCTCGCAGTGTTTCTGAATACTCTCAAGTATTCAAGGCCCATTGTGATCAATTAGCGGCAATGGGACGACTAGTTGACAACATTGACAAAGTGCACTGGTATTTATGTGGTCTAGGCCTCAAGTTCTCGAGTTTCTCTACCACTCAATTATCTTTAACTCCCATCCCAAGTTTCAAAGATATTGTTCCTAAAGCAGAAAGCTTTGATCTTTTTTCCAAGTCTATTGATAATACTGCAGGTGGCGTCTCTGCCTATGTGGCTCATTCCTCCTCTGCATCTTCAAACTGAAATGCAAGGCCCAATAATAATCAAAATAAATATAAAAGAGGCCAATCAAAGGGAGGAAATCGTGGCAAGCAGCAGTATAGGAGGCCTCCTCGATGTCAAATCTATCGTGAAGAAGGCCATTATACCACGGACTATAAGATCAGATACATAAAATCTGATGCAAACCTTGCTGAAGCACTTGCAAATTGCACCATCAGCAATGCCACAGCAGATTGGTACACTGATACAGAAGCATCCGCACACATGACTTCTGATGTCTCTCAACTTGATAAGGTGGAACCTTACACTGGTAAGGATAGAGTTATTGTTGGTAATGGATCCTCCCTACCCATCACACACATGGGTTCCTGCTCTCCCACTCCAACTCTTCAATTAATTGAAGTTCTTGTGGTGCCAAAATTAACCAAAAATCTGCTTTCCGTCAGTAAATTAACCAATGATTTTCCTTTGTCTATTTCCTTTACTGGCAATGATTTTATCATACAGAATCTTCAAACTCGAAAGGTAGTGGCAAGCAGTAATTGTGTAGATGGACTCTATGGACTGAAGCGTGGAAACCATGTTTTTTCTACTGTTATTAGCAAGCACAATTTATGTAATTCCTTTGACACTTGGCATGCCCGTTTAGGCCATGTATCATCTCAAATAATTTCCATGCTTAAGAAGAAAGGTCTTCTATCTCTCACTTCTATATTGTCGAATCCATCTTTGTGTGTTAGTTGTCAAAAGGCTAAAAGCCATAAACTCCCTTTTCCAATAAGTGATAGTCTATCCAAAAGAATTTTAGGACTCATACATTGCGATTATGGGGTCCGGCACCAATAAATTCTATCTCTGGATATTGATATTATGTTATTTTTGTAGACGATAACTCTTGCTTCACTTGGTTCTATCCATTAAAGCACAAAGATGATTTTTATCAAACCTTCATCAAATTTCAAACACTTGTTGAGAATCAGTTCTCAGCAAAGATAAAAAAAATTCTCAAAGTGATGGGGGAGGTGAATTCACAAGTACCATTTTTCAATCTCACTTAGCCAAATGTGGTATTCACCATCAAGTCACTTGTCCCTATACACCTTTTCAAAATGGTAGAGCTGAGAGAAAACACAGACACATCACTGAAACAGGCCTAACAATGTTGTTTCATGCCAATCTTCCTCTTCATCTTTGGGTTGAAGCCTTCAGTACAGCAGTTTTTACAATTAATCGCTTGCCCACACCTGTCTTGAATGGCGCTTCTCCATTTGAAATTCTGTGGTAAGTCTCCCACCTATGCAATATTTCGGATTTTTGGATGCTTATGTTTCCCCATACTTACGAGATTATACTAAACACAAGTTTGAACCAAGAAGTCTCTCATGTATTTTTCTTGGTTATAACTCATCCTACAAAGGATTTTGATGCCTAGATCCTAACTCACATCGAGTATTTGTCACTCGACATGCTCGCTTTGATGAGACAGTTTTTCCATCATCTTCTTCTCTTATGCAACCTTCTCATGGACTCTCAGATTATATTTATTTTCATGATCCCACTCCATCAAATTATCCTTTGTCCAGCACTAATTCTTCTGCAGGTTCTCGACCATTACCATCAGTCACTCCATCCAAGCCATGTAAATCATGTGCCTTGGAGTTGAACACATCTCGGAGTTCAGCAATATCACTTCCTCATGTGCCTACTCCAATAGTTGAGCAAGTTCTAGAACTACCTCTTGTGCCTACTTCAATAATCCAGCCACTTCCAGATATGCCGATTGGACCAGCTCAAATTCTACAACAAATCAGAATTCTTATCATATGTTAACGCGTGGAAAAGCTGGTATCTCAAAGTCCAAACTTACAATTATGTTTATCAAGTTCCTTCCTCTCCTTTATTATCATCATTATTAGTAATTAAGGAACCAAAAGGATTCAAGAGTGCCACCAAATCACCCGAATGGCTAGTTGCAATGGAGGATGAAATTCGAGCTCTCAAAGACAATCAAATGTGGGAACTAGTTCATTGACCACCTGCTACTAATGTGGTTGGATCCAAATGGATTTTTTGAATCAAATATCATTTAGATAGATCTATTGATAGGCTTAAAGCACACCTTGTTGCCAAAGGCTATACTCAACTTTATGGACTTGATTTTAATGACACTTTTAGTCCAGTTGTTAGAGCCTCTACAGTTCATATTGTTCTCTCTATTGCAATCTCTCGTGGCTGGAACATACGTCAACTTGACGTTCAAAATGCCTTCTTGCATGGACACTTACAAGAAGAGGTTTATATGGAACAACCACCGGGATATATTGATACTTCTCATCCAAATCATGTTTGTCGTCTCAAAAAGGCAATCTATGGTTTGAAACAAGTAACGAGAGCATGGTTCCATCACTTTAGTAGCTTTTTAATCAAAATTGGTTTCAATTGCAGCAAAGCTGATTCTAGTTTATTTGTTCATTCATCGGACAATGGCATCATTTATTTACTCTTATACATGGATGATATTGTTATCACAAGCAGCTATGTGTCTCTCCTTGACACTTTCATTAACAAGCTAAGGCAAGAGTTTTATATGAAGGATCTTGGCAATCTAAATTATTTTTTGGGCCTAGAAGTTACTCATTCTAAAAAGGGAATGTTCCTCAGTCAAGTGAAGTATGCGAGAGATATTCTTATTCGAACTGATCTCCATGATTCAAAGCAAATTGCAACACCAATGATTGTGTCAAACCATTTGACTACTGATGGTCCTCTGTTTGCTTCACCAAGAACTTATCAATCCCTTGTTGGTGCACTGCAATATCTCACCATTACTAGGCCGGATATTACATATGCAGTAAATTCAGTAAGTCAATTCATGCATACACCAAGAGAGCAACATTTTCAAGCAGTAAAGAGAATTCTCCGATATGTTAAAGGAACTCTCCATTTCGGACTCAACATCAGTCTATCAAGCAATTTCAAAATCTTGGCTTTTTCAGATGCCGATTGAGCTGGTTGCCCAGAAACAAGTCGATCAACATCAGGATATGCAATTTTTCTGGGTGATAATTTAATCTCATGGACTTCCAAAAAGTAGTCCATAGTATCTCAGTCTTCGGCGGAATCCGAATATAGAGCATTGGCAATCACTGCAGCTGAAGTTAAATGGTTGTTAAACATTCTTCATGATTTAAAAATTCAACCAACAGAACCACCTACTTTACTCTGTGACAACACAAGTGCCATTTTTATGACTCAAAACCCAGTAGCTCAATGAAGGTCCAGTCATATTGATATTGATATTCACTTTGTTAGGGAATTAGTCTGCAGTGGTATATTGAAGATTAAACATGTTCCATCAACCTTGCAAATAGCAGACATATTCACCAAAAGTCCATCAAGACCTCTATTTCTGCTATTTCGATCCAAGCTTTGCGTGTTGCCAACCATACTTAACTTGAGGGGGGGTGTTGGCTATAACAGAACATTATTCTCTAGAGAAAATCAAGGTAGCAATCAAACAGAAAATCAATCCAAGCATCAATTAGCAATACACGACAATACAGACATTATACAAATGCATAGGAGTTGATTAGTTGTAAATACAGAATATGCAGATATCTTTCCTTGTATAACATGTACTGCTATTGTTAGCTTTTAATACTTGTAACACTTTTCTATATAATGAAGAATCCCATGCCATAAGCAATTGCTATGGTTTCAGTATTATCTCTAAATCTTATCAAAATAGACCTATATGCAAGGTAAGGCCCATTTACTGTCTCAGGGGTCACTAAAGAGGAGCATGCTGACTCGTAGCAGTTTAAAGAAGCAGGCTCCAAATGCTAGTAAATCCCATGAATGCCCATCTCAGAATTTGGGTATAAGAGAATGTTTATAGATTAAGATGTTGAGGTGCGGTCTCAGGGTGGTGTTAAAAGGGTAATGACTGACAAAAGAGGGAGGGGCAGTGATTCATGTTCATGACAAGAACAACCAGGATGAGGAACCTTTTAACTTGATATCGGTAAAGGTTGTGAATCATCCTTGCTGACGCCAATGAATCTCCGAAGTTGGAACATCTATGGGCTTGGGAACCCATGTGGTGTTCAAGTGCTCTCTGATGCAGTCAGGGAAAAAGATCTCATACTCTTGTTTGTACAACAGATAGAGGTTCATGCAAAAGTAATGGAAAAGCTGAAGTTTAAACTTGATTTTGAGAATGTATTGTCAGTTCGTAGCGAAGGGAGAAGTGGAGGAACTGCATTGTATTGGAAAAAGGTAATCAATGTTAATATAATAAATTTTTCAAAACATCATGTGCATGCTTTTGTACAAACCACCATAATCGATTATGAGACCTAGTTTCTAACAGGGGTGTATGGTCACCCTGAGCACAACAAAAGAAATGAAACTTAGAGTCTATTAAGGCATTTGATGGTACCGAATGAGAAAGCTTGCTACTGATGGGAGATTTCAATGAAGTGTTATGTTGAGTTGAGAAGTATGGAGGCTTGGATTGAATTGAAAAACAAATCCAGGACTTGAAGCTATTGATGAATATGAACTCTAGGATTTGGGATTTAATGGAATGCCTTTTACTTGGTGTAATAATAGGGAATTACCTCATTGTATTAGTTCCAAACTTAATCGTTGCTTGTGTAACCTAAAATGAAAGAGCTATTTGTTGGGAGAGAAATCTAAACACCGGAAAAATTATCTCCCACTTTGTGTGAACCTGTTAGGAAGTAATTGAATGGATAACAATACAAAGAAAAATCACACATACAGAAAGCCAATTTTTTTAGGTGGAAAACCCTGCAATGCAAAGGGAAAAACCACGGGACCTAGTTCAGTTAAAACTTCCACTATCAACAATATTTGTGTACATAAATATTCTCTCTAGATAATATTAGAGGCATACAATCAATGATAATCTCAAGAAAAACACTTTCTTTGCAACCAAACAATGTGATTAGGAAAGAGCTTACCAAATAACCGTGTTACTGTTCATGACATCTAGCATCAGAATTAATGCTTCAAATCTTATCTCCACCGTTCAGATTGTAGAGCCTTGAGTTGTGAACGTTCCTGTAAAATTTCAGCTCAATTGGACCACAAAAGACTTATATCAGAGCTTTCAAATATGTGTTACTGTTCACAATCTCGAGCACCAAAACGCATTACTGTTCGCGAACTCGAGCACCAGAAATACTACTCAAAATCTGATCCTCACCATTAAGATTGTAGAGTCTTGAGTTGTGGACGTTCTTGCAAACTCTCAACTCAATTAAACCTCGGATGACTTAGATCGGAGCTTTTAATTGAAACTGGATAAGAATTCCTTTCTCTCCTCGTTTTTGCTTTTCTCTTCTTTTCACTCTCTCTGTCTGCTCTCTTCTTCTTTGACTGACAAACATATATGAGTATATGTTAGTTTGATATTAGCTGGCTTCCTCCTCACATGACTTCCTCCTCAAATGGAGGGACCCATAACAAATCTCTCTCCCTCCCAACTATGTGGGAGGCTCCATCAAACCTACTTTTACTATGCATACTTCGAATGTTTGCATAGGCAGTGGTTTTGTCATCATATCTGATCCATTTTCATCAGTATGGATTTTCTTAATCTGTGACAACTTCATCTCCAAACATTACGAATCCAGTAATTTATCACATCAATATGTTTGGACCTTAAATGAAAAGTTGAGTTCTTGTTGAGATGGATGACACTTTGACTATCACAATAGAAAGTATACTTCTCTTGTTTCTGACCCAGTTCTTCTAGCAACTTCTTCATCCATAGCAACTCTTTGCTGGCTTCAGTTATGGCAATATACTCAGCCTCTGTAGTATACAGGGCAATACATTTTTGTATTTTGGATTGCCATGACACAACTCCTCCTGAATAAGTAATCAAATATCCTAAAGTAGATTTTTTGGAATCAATGTCGCCAGCCATATCAGCATCAGTAAACCCATCAAGCATACGTTTACCATTTTCAAAGAATAAACATACTGTGGAAGTTCCTTTGAGGTATCTCAAAATCCATTTAACAGCATTCCAATACTCTTTATCTGGATTTGAGAGAAAACGACTTACTACACCAACTGTATGAGCAATATCTGGCCTCGTGCATACCATTGTATACATTAAACTACCCACTATTGAGGCATATGGGACTCTTTCCATATCTTCCTTCTCTTTATTAGTGGAAAGGCTTTGCTTTATGCTTAACTTCAAATGAGTAGCAAGAGGAGAGCTAACTGTCTTAGCTTTATCCATATTGAATCTATCAAGCACCTTTTCAATATATCGCTCCTATGACATCCGTAATTTCTTCTTTTTTCTATCTCGGTAAATTCGAATACCAAGAATTTGCTTTGCTATTCCCAAGTCTTTCATGGTGGAGGACTGACTCAATTCCTTCTTTAGATTTTCAATCCTTGAAGAATTCCTGCCAACAATCAACATATCATCAACATAAAGCAATAATATTATGAAGTCATCATCACAAAATTTCTGCACAAATACACAACAGTCAGAGGTGGTCTTTTTATAGCCTTACTCTTCCATAACTGACTCAAATTTCTTGTACCATTGTTTGGGCGCCTGTTTTAAACCATATAGGTTTTTCTTTAACCAACACATGCAATCTTCTTTGCCATTCACCCTGAAACCCTTAGGCTGCTCCATATAATTCTCTTCCTCTAAATCACCATATAGGGAGGTAGTTTTCACATCCATCTGTTCAATTTCTAAGTCTAGGCTAACTGCTAAGCCAAGAATCATACGGATGGATGATATTAACACAACTGGAGAGAAGATCTCATCAAAGTCGATACCCTTTCGTTGACTAAATCCTTTAACAACAAGTCTAGCTTTGTATCGTGGCTTGGAAGTGTGTTCATCTTGCTTCAATCTATAAACTCACTTATTCTTCAAAGCTCTTTCGTCTTTAGGCAACTTTACCAGCTCAAACGTGTGGTTATCATGTAATGACTGCATCTCATATTGCATGGCATCAACCCACTCTGCCTTATGTTCATCTTCCATTACTTCTACATAACACTCGGGCTCTGCCCCGTCAGTCATTAACACATACTCATTTGTAGGATACCGAATGGAAGGATGTCAATCTCTGATAGACCTCCTGAGTGGAACATCTAATGGCAGCTATAATTCTGGCAGCTGATCAGGGGTCTCATTTTGAAATGAAGCATCTGCATTACTAGGACTCTGTTGGTAATCTTGGATAGCATCTTCAACTTGTGCTGGCAAGTCAGTCAATGGCATTGGATCCAAGTTAGCTGAACTATTATTGGACCGAAGCATTGCTATGTCTGTTTTCTGAATATCTTGTATGGTTTGTTCTTCAATAAACATAACATCTCAGCTTCTCACTAGTTTCTTATCAACTGGATCATACAATCTGTATCCAAACTCATCAAAATCATAACCTAGAAAGATACATTGTTGGGTCTTCACATCGAGCTAAGATCTCTCATCTTTGGAAATATGCACAAATGCTTTACATCCAAAGACACGTAAGTGATCACAAGTAACATCCTCACCAGTCCAAATTCTGTTTGGTACATCAAACTGAAGAGGAACACATGGTGTGAGATTGAGAACATGTACAGCAGTACTCAAAACCTTTCCCCAAAAAGATCCAGGCAATTGTGCTTGTGAAAGCAAACATCTCACCCTCTCAATCAGTGTTCTATTCATCCTCTCAGCTAAACCATTCAACTGAGGAGTTTTTAGAGGTGTATTTTGATGTCAAATACCTTGCTGTTTGCAATAGTCATCAAATGGGCCTAAATACTCTCCTTCATTATTAGTTGGGATGCACTTCAGCTTCTTTCCAGTCTGCCTCTTAACCAAGGCCTGAAATTGTTTAAATATTTCCAATACTTGATCTTTTCTTTTTAGTGGATAGACCCATAACTTTCTTGAATGATCATCTATAAAAGTCACAAAATATGAAGAGCCACTAAGTGTTTTTGTCTTCATAGTACCACAAATATTTGAATGCATAAGATCAAGTATCCCTGACTTTCTTGAAGAAATTCTTGAAGAAAGAGAACTTTTAAAGAAAACTCTGTTCTGCTTCCCTTCTAAATAGTGAGTACACTTTTTCAAAGGTGAACTCTTCATCCCAAATAGAAGATTCTTTCTAACCAATATTGTCAAGCCTTTCTCACTCATGTGGACAAGTCTCTTATGCCACAATTGTACTGTGTCCTCATTCTTCATAACATTAACAATGTTACTGGAGAGCCTTGCATGCAGCATGTACAAGGTTGATACCTTATTTCCTGGAACTATAACCATAGCGCCCATTGTAAACTTCCACTGTCCATTATAAAAGGTGTTGCAATACCCTTCATCACCAATTTTACTTGTAGAAATCAAATTCAAATAAATATCAGGAATATGCTTTACATCTCTAAGAACAAGAACCGTGCCATTATTTGTTTCCAAGCATACATCTCCACTTCCAATAATTTTAGACAAACCACCATTGCCCATCTTTACTGTGCCAAAGTTACTGGGCACATAGTTTATGAAGAAATCCTTTCGAGGTGCAGCATGGATGGAAGCACCACTATCAATCACCCAGCTAGTTTCATGGGAAGTAATGTTTACAGTAACATTATCCTCATAAACAATGAAGAAGTCTCTGGTAGTAGTAGTAGCAACTTGATCATCTTCCTTTTCATCGTCGTTCTTCTTCTCATTCTCTTTTTCTTTGTATTCTCTTTTAAACTTTCTGCAATATTTCTTAATATGCCCTTTCATGCCACAATGGTAGCACTCAACATTAGCAAACTTGTTTGACTTGCTCCTACCCTTATCTCTGTTCTTCGGACCTCTACTTTTACTCCTCCCTCTCTTTTCTGTCACCAAGACATCTGACTGCGAAGAAGAATCTTGTGATTTTCTTCTCATTTTTTCATTCAAAATACTGTTTTTCACCAGATCCATACTGATTACACTATCCGGGGCTGAGTTAGATAATGACATTCTAAATGTCTCCCAAGAGTCCGGCAATGTACCAAGCAAATACAATCCCTGTACTTCATCATCGAACTTGATACCCATTCCAGCCAACTGATTATTATTCCTTGGAATGTATTCAAGTGATCTGTCAACGGAGTTCTATCTTGGTATCTCAGAGTCATCAAATGCTTGATCAAATACATTTTATTATTTCCAGTCTTACGAGCATATAACTATTCAAGTTTATTCCAAAGTGTACGTGCATGTGTCTCTCTACTAATATGGTTCAAAATATTATCATCTCCCCACTGCCTGATGTATTCACAGACTTGTCGATGTTGCAAAGTCCATTCTTCATCAGATTTATTTTCAAGCTTCTTAGAAGCAAACACCAATAAATGAAATTGCTTCATGAATAAAAGGTCTTCCATTTTTTCCTTCCAAATATGATAATTAGAACCATTCAAAGTAACCATTCTACTCAAATTGACCTCCATTATTCAACACAAAGTACTAAGCGATTAAATCCCCGCTCTGATACCACTTTGTTGGGAGAGAAATCTAAACAGCAAAAAAATTATCCCACTTTGTGTGAACCTGTTAGGAATTAATTGAGTGGATAACAATACAAAGAAAAATCACACACATAGAAAGCCAATTGTTTTACGTGAAAAACCCTTCAATGCAAAGGGAAAAATCACGGGACCTAGTCCAGTTAAAAATTCCACTATCAACAATATTCGTGTACATAAATATTCTCTCTAGATAATACTAGAGGCATACAATCAACGATAATCTCAAGAAAAACACTTTCTTTGCAACTAAACAATGTGATTAGAAAAGAGCTCACCAAATAACCGAGTTACAGTTCATGACATCTAGCATCATAATTAACGCTTCAAATCTGATCTCTACCGTTCAGACTATAGAGCCTTGAGTTGTGAACGTTCCTGTAAAATTTTAGCTCAATCGGACCACAAAATACTTAGATCAGAGATTTCAAAGATGTGTTAGTGTTCAAAATCTCGAGCACCAAAATGCATTACTGTGCTCGAACTCGAGCACCAGAGATACTGCTCAAAATCTGATCTCCACTGTTCAGATTGTAGAGCCTTGAGTTGGAAACGTTCTTGCAAAATCGCAGCTTAATCGAACCACAGATGACTTAGATTGGAGCTTTCGATTGAAATTGGATAAGAGTTCCTTTCTCTCCTCATTTTTGCTTTTCTCTTCTTTCCGCTCTCTCTGTCTGCTCTCTTCTTCTTTGACTGACAAACATATATGAGTATATGTTAGTTGGATATTAGCTGGCTTCCTCCTCACATGATTTCCTCCTCACATGGAGGGACCCATAACACTATTTCCCTATGGAAAGGGTGAATCATGATTCTATGGTTTATTCAAACCATTTGTTAATAAACTTGTAGTTACATCAAGTTAGCCACCACCAACCAGTGCAAAAGCTCTTTCTTCAAGTTAAAGCTATGTGAGCGGAGGATAAGGAATGTAAATCAGTGATTCAATGGGCTTGGATTATTGGAAATGGAACAAAGACGAAAGATGGAGTGATGAGGAAGATTAGAAATTGTGGGAAACACTTGGATAGATAGAATAAAGCTATATCTGGCATTTAGAAACAACTTAGACTTGCTAAGCAGCACCTCCAGCATATTAAAGCCACGGATCCAAGGGGACAAATCAAGCAACTCTGAAACAAGCTAGGTCAGAGGTTCACAAATAGTTGGAAAGAAGTGAAATCATGTGGCAGCAATGGTCTTGAGCATTATGGCTTTCTAAAGGAGAAGTTATACTGACTTACTTTCAAGATCTTTTCACAGCTTCATCAGAAAGGGGCAATGCATAGTTTTTAAACAAGTTAGAAAGTCAAGTTTCACCAGAAATGAAAGCTGGTCTCAAGCCCAAGTTTGTTGCACAAAAGGTAGATCAGGCTCTCAAAGACATGAATCCTAGAAAATCTCTTGGACCAGAATGTATGACCCTTTTATTTTATCAAAAGTTTTGGTTAATTGTTGAAAGTGATGTTATTCATGCTGTCTTAACCTCTCTAAATAGTGGTAGTTTCCCCCACAATCAAACTATACTTTTATTACATTGATCCTTACGAAGAAAAAGTGTGAATTTGTTT
The DNA here is from genome assembly GCA_036898215.1 of Platycarya strobilacea. Classification (NCBI taxonomy): domain Eukaryota; kingdom Viridiplantae; phylum Streptophyta; class Magnoliopsida; order Fagales; family Juglandaceae; genus Platycarya; species Platycarya strobilacea. The sequence goes on from CM072556.1 coordinate 12,822,575, forward strand.
TTGACTATAGCCCAATAAGCCTATGTAATGTCATTTATAAATTGATCTCAAAGGTGTTAGCCAATAGGCTTAAAAGGGTGCTTCCAAGTCTAATTTCTTCAACACAATGTTCTTTTGTACCTGGAAGCTTAATTACTAATCATGTGCTCATCGCATATGAAGTTGTTGAATTTATTTGTAAAAGGAAGCAAGGAAAGAAAGGATTTATGTCCATAAAGCTTCACATGAGTAAAACTTTTGATCGATGGTAGGTCCATTAACATTTGGTCAGATTATTAGTTACCAAAATACCAACTTATCCCTCTCCATGCTTCTCTCATAAGTTCGATACAACATTGGACGATTTCTGAGTTGCTAGAGCAGGGTGAGAATAGATGGAATGTAGAAAAAGTGCACAGATTTTTACCACCATCAGCAACCTCTGGAGTGCTTAATTTGATACTACCTATTGATGCAAGACTTGACAGCATGGTATGAGAGCATGAGAAGAGTGGAAAGCTTAGTGCAAAGTCTACCTATCGTTGTTTCAGGCAGCTTGAACCGGCTCACTAGTCGGGGGAGGTCTCTTATGGAGAAGACCAAAAAAGGTTGTGGCTTCGTTTGTGGAAGATGATGCTTCCTAATCGACTGAAGATCTTTGCTTGGCGATTGTGCAGAACTGGCTTACCAACTTTGAAGTACCTACAAGTAAAAATGGTGTTGATAGAGCCCAAGTGTTGATGGTGTCAAGGGGAGAGAGAGGATATTAAGCCTACTTTATTATATGTCCCATGATAATGCAGTTTATTTGCTCTCAGTTTGTAGTATTGCAAGAAAATCATATTCAGTGAGATATCAACCAAGTCCTACTTCAACTACTAAGCAGAAATAAGGGTGAGGAAGTTGACAAGTTGATTATCTATTCTTGGAGTATGTGGTTTAGGCGTAATTAGTTTTACCATGAAAACTAGAAGATGTTGCCTGCAAAAGCAGTGAATTATGCTTTCACGATATGTAATGAGCACAAATTGGTGGACTCAGAAACAGAAAAGTCTCAAGGTATAGTGGGAAATGAGAACCGCCCCCTCTAGGAGTATTAAAGTTGAATGTGGATGGAGAATTGTCACTAAATTATTGCCGCTTTGGGATTGGAATGGTTCTTAGAGATCATTCGGGGTAAGTACTTCTCACTACAAGTAAACCAGAACACCATGTAGTTGATCCAATGGAGGTGGAACTCCTTATAATGCTAAGAAGCCTGCAGGTTTGTTTCCCCTTGGGATTCAATGTATGCCAAGTTGAAGGTGATGCTCGACTTGTGGTCCAGGAGATAAACAGTGACCATGCATTGACATCCATATGGGGGAACTTGGTGTATGAATCTCAAAGCTTACTATAAAGAGGTTCAAAAATGTAATAGTACTCTAGCATTAGGGTCGAATGACTAATGTTGTGGCCCACGGTTTGGGACAGTTATGGCATGTACATGATCTAGTGATTTGGTGGAACTTCTTTCCGGATTGTGTTTCCCAAGTCATTTGGAGTATGAGTGTAACCAGCTTGATTTGATCTGATTTTGAGCAAAATTAAGAATCGAACTGGTACCACTAGTTTTACATTTCTTAAAACCGATTATGCCCTAATTTCTTACAGTACCCATTTTATTAGTTCTGGTCCGATTTTCTTGTTTTAATAAAATGTCAATTTATAAAAATCAAATATGTTTTTCTTAAAAAAAAAGTGGTTTGAAAATTTTGTTATAGTTAAAAAATTGTAATCCATTACAAAAATCTATTTTAGTATAAAAAAAATCTATTACATATAAAAGACTAAATTAAAAAAACTACTATAAAATAAAAACTATTCTATAAAGAAAAAACAGTTCTATAAAAATAACTGTTTTAGTAAAAAAACACCTATTATATAAAAAAATTTGCATTAAAAAAACTGCTATAAAATAAAACAGTTTTATAAAAAATTACATTATCTTATATCTAATCAGAATTTATATTTTTATATATAGTACAAAACATTATCTATAAAATACAAAAAAACTAAAAATAAAAATAAATAGAACCGGTCCAATTATATCCGGTTTGGTCTTAAAATGGCCAAAACCGGTGCACCCACTTTTATAACATCAGTAATGCCATATACAACCAACATTGTGCACCCATACACGAACATGTACATTCTGATTGAATGCTTTCCTATTTTTCATTTTAAATTTAAGTGTTTTATTAAATTCATTTCTTCACTTCAACATTGGTACACATATATGTGCCCAATGTTACTTGCATTTAGAGTTTTCCAATAAAAAATATTAGACTTGGAAAAATTTATATTTACTGGCCAAATAACCTATAACGCCTGTGTCTCGGAGGTCCAGAGAGTTAGGTTCTTTTTCTCGAATCATCTCAAATAACACCAATTCATATATTCCAAAATCTCCAATAACCAACTATTATTAAAAAGACACTCCATAATTACTTAGCAAATATTCATGATACTTTCCAAGAAAAACTAAACATAAACTTTAATAAAAATTAAATGACTTCGAATACTTGCAACAATCCAAAACTTGACATACTAAAATAATCAACAAAGATAAATTTTTACTAAGACTCAAAGAAAACTTGTAGACTCGAGCGCTTATTCTCCTATGATCACCAAGCCTCTCTAATAATGGCTACCTTTGCTGAGACTGCAGTGAACCATCTCAAATATCTGAAAAATGTTATTAGCGGAGGGGGTGAGTTATCCACAACTCAATAAGCAAAGAATATATACTAGTGTGCAAACATGAGCATTTGCCAAAATTCAGAATGCAAAACAAAATCCATTACTAGATATTTGCCAAAAAAAAATATTTCTTACTTTTCAGAATGCAAAAATAGATCATGTTATCTAAAAGTTAGAGTGAAAGTTCAATATTAACAGAATCAAAAATCCATTTGGCATAATATAACTGAAATATCTTATCAGAACAAAAATACCATGTTTAACCCCCGTGGTAGGGTTGTGCAAATCCCAGCGGCCAACCAAGCATAAACATAATGTGAATCTTCCCCTTATTATTCTCAGAGTCCCGAGTGTGCACATAAGAAAGATCACGCAGAAAACCAGTTTGCAACCAAAGTAAGTGCATCAGAAACAAAATAGTTGGTACTAACCCGGAACAGAACAGAGAGGAACAGAATCAGAATGTCATGCCAGAGATTTCAGAAATCATATTATATCATATCAGAGTATAGAACTTTTCTAAAGTAGAACATAATCATATCAGAAATATCATTTATGCAGAAACTTTCATATTCGCTCTTGTTCAGTTCAGAAAACAGAATGCAAAAATATTACCTCATGTCTACACTAGTTTATGCCAGAAACACTTTATTCTTATACAGAGTTTTATGCATATGCGAAACAAATAACTGAGGTAATTTCAAAGTTTATTTTCGTAACTAAAACATGCATATTTTCTAAAATAAACCTCAGTTCATATTTTTGATGCAAAGTCTAGTATACGAACCCCGCTTACCTGAACCTCTTAGCCTTTCAGAAATTCTCCAAATAACGCCGAAAAATTAATAATCAACACTTATAAAATAATCATGTAACTCCATAAATTTCCAAATAATCACAAACCTCAAAAATAGAACCTGAGACATAAAACCCACTATCTTCTCTTAACATATAAAAACCCTCAAAATTCTAATTATCAACTCTCTCTAAAATGTTTTGAATTTATCGAAATCCTCCAAAACCTTAAAATATCATAAATCCTGTAATTCCTCAATTTTCACTTAATGATCAAATAATCCAAGTTTTCCAACCCAAACCCAATCTCTGCAAAAATAAGAAAATCAAGAATACTAAAATACTGAAAAAATGTGAGTTAAAACAAAACCGTTTATAGCACCAAAAATAATTTACTGAAACCTGCCGGTGAGGTCCATCGAAATGTGCCTCATATAATAAAACATTACAATGCTTTGAGAGAACAAACCCATAGATTTTGAAAGAAAAACAATCACATTTCTATATACTTTTAAGAGATAAAGGATAGACTAAATTGTTCTCAAAAGAAAACATATTAAAACTTTGTTTTCTGCAAAATATATATATATATATATATATATATATATATAAAACAAGGTTGATCACACGTGAAATTAAAGGAAACACAGGCTACTGAAATGATATATATTAGGAAATGATAAAATGTCATGCATGAACCCAATGATAAATTAAGTCCGTTGGGTATAAAAATAAAATAAAAATCCGAACAAATCAAAACTCATGCCTATTATAGCAGAAAACATAACGATGGCAACGAGCAACGGAAGCTCACCGAGAAGAGAGAAACGTGACGGAACTATAGAATTGTGGCAGTTACCGGGAAGGAGCACGACAAGAGATTAAACTAGATCAACCCATAACCTTGGATGACGGGGGTGTCTGGCGGCTTACCGCAAGAAGACCGACAGACCCGGGGAAAAGGACAGCGGTTGCTATGGGCTTTCACAGTGGTTTTCGACGATTTGTTCTCGGTCTGTACTATTTGCAGTAGTTATCGGCAGGGGTGGTTGCAGTGGTTGGCGAAAGGGTGGAGAGTGCTTTGTTTCGGGGAACAAAAATAAGGTTTGTTTTCGGTGATGGCTAACGGCTGGTTTCTCTCGTTGTGGGTTCAAGACTGCAAAGGTTGGGAATGGCTGAGCTATGTGGAGGCCTTCAGCAGCTGGTGTGGTTTTTCTCGGTTCGGTTGTTCTCGGTTGTTCTCGGTTCGGTTGTTGGTGTGGAGACTGCTACATGATACACGATGCAGGTGCCGAACTGAGGAGGGGCTTTGGCTTTGATGGAAAAATGATTTATACGTAGAGGGCTGCGGCTTTTCACTACAGCATGTCCGAGAGTCTTAGAAACATGCTTATATATATAAGGTGACATTGAGAACCCTAAACGAAAACGTGAAAGCAAAAGAAACAGACTCATTGGAGGCAGACTTGGCTTGGAAAAGAAGTTGATGCACCAAAAATACATATCTACAAAAATATTGATCGGTTTCTGAAATTAGTGGGAGAAGATACATGCATGGGGATGTGAAAGTGAGAGCAGTGATTGCGGAAGAGTCTGGGATTGCTACACATGATGCTCGATTCTATGAGATACGGCCACAGTGGGTTAGAAAGGAAACTAACGGAAAAAAGCAATATCTAAGTATAGAAGGAAATGTGAGAATAAACTCAACGGAAAAGGAAGGAAATTTAAACAATGGAATATATAACAGAGGAACCGTTGGACATAAATAAATAAACAAATAAAAAAAATCACACGTTAAAACTATGTCAGAAAAAGATCTAGCTCCTCAAAGATCTGGGTGTTACATAACCTCATGTCAATATCATTCAAATAACCTCAACGTACTACATATTTGAAGTTCTCCACTATTTAGTCTTAAATTTTACATAATTCCATCCAACATATACAATAGAATATACATTTACAAGTGTTTTTCTTTCTAACCATTGTGTAGCTACCAGCATGTTGTCTTGAACATGATTGTGATCTAAGCCATCATCTCGATTGGCACTGCCAAATTCAAATTAAAAAAAAGATTAGATAGAACAAGCGTGCTTGATACTTGATAGTGCTTGATTGTCCTTATTTAATTAGTTTGACAAGTTAATAATTAAGAATCTTCTGCTTTAATTTAAATTATGCAAAACTGGTCTATTTAACCAAATAAGGACAGATATTCTTAGCTAGAGGAAAAGATTAAATAAATAAAATGCCAAATAATTGTAATATTATTTCATAGCCAGGAAATATACTTAACTTGCAGATAATTATAAATATAAATGAAGTTAGGAATTAAACCCTGTGACTCATGTAATTAGGGAATTGGGATAGTACGTACTATAATCTCAAATACCTTAAAGCAAGCTAGTGATCGGAAGAATTTTATTGTCTTGATTGGACATTTAGGTTTTGAATTAACCCTTGGAGTTCGGTAAGAATTTAAGGATCTATTTTGAAAAAAAATGTTTAAGAAAGATTATTAATTATGAAAAATCTTAATCTAAAAACATGTGAAAAAAGGGATCTATTTTGCTTGGATTAGAGGATTATTTGCAAAGGGACGGACAACATAAGCAATATCCTTCTTTACAATTGATTAAACGAATGATTAGGCATGCAAGACTAATATCAGACAAGCCATTTGGAATAATTTCCTAAAATGACGTCTTCTTATGCATGAGATTTCACTTTTTGAGGAGTTCCTGCTGCTAGCCACTTACTTGGCGAAAGAAAAAGGAAAATTAAAGCCACCTCCCAGCAAGGCAAAAGATTTACTCCATCAAACCACAAACAATATATACGCCTGTCATTACTGCACATTATTGCTAATATAGGGAGGGGTAGGAAATTAAGGGTACGAAACCCGAGAGAAAGAGAGAGAGATAGAAAAAGAGGGAAAGATTGGGAAAGTGAAATAAATTAAGGCGCCAAGAGTAAAATTAGGGAATTTTACTGACTTATTATGGTGACTTACATGTCGCCAAAATAAGTCAAATACAAAAAAAATATCAATATTTTGTGGTGAAGCCAATTACTGCGACAAATATTCACTGTAAAGAGAAAATGTAACGGTGGAAAACCCGAGAAATATTCACCGACAAATATACAAATACGAGAAAGAGAAAAATATCGATATTTTGTGGAAAATCCGAGACAAAGAGAGAGAGCGAGAGAAAGAGTGGGAAAATTGGGAAAGTATAGGAAATTAAGACAAGGGTAAAATTAGGAGATTTTACTGGCATATGATGGTGACTACTTACATATATGTCGCCATATATAATAACTCCAGCACGAAAAACATATCGACATTTGGTGGCAAAATCAATTATTGTGACAAATATTCACCGTAAAGAGAAAATGTTACGGCAAATACGATGCAAGGACGAATATGTTATTAGGACAAAGATTAAACCTAACAGTAATATAGTTTTTTTGCAAGAATAATTACGTTGACAGAAATAAAAGTATTAGCAAATGCTAATTTTTCTTCTAGTGTGTACTGAATAGATACCATTCTTAAACTTATTTGGAAGCCGATTATGCATTTGTGATACGTAAGTATCATCATGTGATTAATCTTGATTTGAGAATTAATTCCGACGTGGCAGCCAGTTTTCCACCGCCAAAGAAAATGTTTTGTTGCGATTCTTAGGAATGTGAAGACCGGAAAGGCAATATATATAGGTAGAAAGACTTGCATCGATGCCTAACTAGTACTGCATGATTTGGGGTCTTACATCAATTTCTCAATTAGAAAACCTTGACGCGCGTCCTATATACGGTCTCCGAATGTTGCTTCTTGGTCCAAAATAAATAAAATATTTCATACTACTTGTTGGTCCAATTTATTAACGTATACTTCATGTTCAATTGACTATATGCCAAAGAAAAATGGGGTCTGTTTTCACAATCTATATCACACGATCCCGCAGATATAACATACTAGACACCGTTATTAGCAACCTATAAATAGCATCCAATCCATGAGCCTTCTGCAATATCCATCCCTACACCTTAATTGTTTGCTGGCTTTCACCATTTAGTACTACTCATGGCTGCTAACAGTCTTCCCCTCTTCTCCTTGATCACTCTTGGCCTCCTTCTTGCCCTCATTCCTCTCCTTTCTCATGCAAAAACTCCACCACACTCTTCTGATCACAAAAAAAAATCACCCTTTGGATTTCTCAAGCATCTTCAGGGATGCCACAAAGGTGAAAAGGTAAAAGAGATCCATGACCTCAAAACGTATCTTGAACAATTTGGTTATTATCACAAAACCAAAAACAACACCCATGCCAATGATGATGATTTTGATGAACTCTTAGAATCTGCAGTCAAAACATACCAGCAAAATTATCATCTAAAGGTCACTGGGACTCTAGATGCTGAAACAGTGTCAAACATGATGAAGCCTCGCTGTGGCGTAGCGGATATCATCGATGGCACAAATTGGATGCAATCGGGCAAGAAGAAGCATCACCACCGCAAGGGCTCGTTCCATACTGTCTCTCATTATACTTTCATGTCTCCAAGTGCCCCATTCCCAAAGTGGCCGACCTCAAAGTATCATCTCACCTACGCGTTTCGCCCAGGAACCCCAACTGAAGCCATGAGTCCTGTAGCACAAGCATTCCGAACGTGGGCAGGAAACACCCATTTCACCTTCTCGCAGGCTCAAGACGTATCAAACGCAGATATCACTATTGGTTTTGCTCGTGGGAATCATGGAGACGGGTATCCTTTTGATGGAAGTGGTGGAACCCTTGCTCATGCTTTTGCGCCAACAGATGGAAGGTTTCATTATGATGCAGACGAGCGCTGGAGTGTGGGTGCTACTCCTAGTGCATATGACTTGGAAACAGTTGCTTTGCATGAAATTGGGCACCTTCTTGGACTCGGGCATAGCTCTGTTCCAGGAGCAATAATGGAACCTCGTATCTCTAAAGGAGTGACTAAAGGCTTGCATGCAGATGATATTGCAGGAATTAAGGACTTATATAATGTTTGATAAATATCTTAGAATTTAAATGGGAGTAGATTATCATAGAATAAAGCATTTGTTGCTTATAAAAGAAACTATGACGATGATCGAAGTAGGCCATATTGTTTTGGCAAGAAGAGGGATATAGTTTAACAAATTAGCTGTTAAGATTTATGTCTTAAAACATTAGTTTGAATTTTCACTTTATTAATAAAGTCAAATTTTGATAATCGTGAATATCTTCATCATGTTTGGGAAATTATAATTCCTGAGATGAATTGATCATGTGCTCATTAATTAGGTGCATTTTATTATGGTGGTTTATATGAAAATTAATCATGAGGTGGTATGGTTGAGGACATTAGTTAAAAATTGGCTACGTACACTAGCATAAGATTTTTAATAGTACGCTAATGTAATAGGGTCAATGGAATTAACAAGTTTGATCAAAATCATGTAAAAGGAAAATAATGTGTAATTAGATGTGTCAATGATCTTGCAACATTAAAGCATGCAGATTTGAGAATTAATATTTCCGACGAGGCAGCCAGTTTTCAATCCCAAAGAAAATGTGTTATTTCGAATGAAAAGGGAAAGACCGCTATATGGGTAGGAACCCGCGTAGAAGAAGAGTAGTAAGTTTATATATAATATATAAGTTTATATATTTATATATATTTACATATATATAATATTAAATTATTTCTCAAATTATAAAAAAAATAAAAATTGTCCTTCTCAAACTTTTATTAAAATTATTCTCTCAAATATCAATATATATATAATTTTATTCTAACTTTTGATTTTATTGAAATTTAAATTTCAACTCACCTAATCTCACAATTATTTTAACAGTCTAATTCTAAAAAATATATCGTTATAAATTTATATGATTGTCAAAATTAATTAATTATACTTATTTATATAGTTTCACTCTAACTTGATTGTATGATTATGAGATATAATTTGTTAAAAATCTAACATCGATATATAAATAGTTATTAGAAATTTTTTATGTTTATTTTTGATCTATTCTTTTTTTTAAATCAAAAAATAATATGAGTAAGTAAAAAAATTGATTTTTTTTAAAAGAACGTAGATAATTCGAAAAATAATACATTTAGAGAGTTCGATAACGAAAAAATGTGATATTTCTATCAAGTTCTTTTAAAATTTATATATAGCATACATTTTATCAATCGCCCCCCAAATACAAAATCCTAGTTCTGCCCCTGGCTATAGCAGTCTATAAATAGCATCTAATTCACGAGCTTCTTTATGCAACATTTATCCATGCACCGACGGAATTAGAAATCCTAGGGCTGAGTACCGACTAAGTCGGAGTCGAAAATAGGATCCTCCAACTCCGACTCCAGCTTTTATACACTCTGATCCGACTCCTACTCCGACTCCGACTATGACTTTGTCAGAGCGGAGTCGGAACGGAGTTGGAATTGGATTTTTTTGTTGAACTTTTGTATTGAACTTTTTCTTAACCCATTTGACATTTCAATTTTATAATTTCAAACTATAATAAATCGAATTTGGGTTTCAATATCATTACATAACGAAATACAAAGCCAAAAGTCCAAAATTACAAATTCCAACCAATTAAAATTACAAAACCAAAGTCAAATGTCAATGATAAAATAAAATCATTCTTATAAATTAACAATACAATATACATAATCAAAAGCAAATATTGAGAATTACAAAATAAAAGTATTCATACAAATTAACAATACATAACTTGATGGCAGTAACCATACTATTGTCTCATTTCAACAAAAAATAAAAGCAAACAATACCCATTATCTAGTATCTATCATCTATCATAGTTCATCATTGAACCCATATTTCATCATCCTGGATATGCAAATAACACCCATCACGTACCATCATTGAATCTATATTCTATCATCTATCACATCATATAGATGATTCATCCACATTCCACAATTTATCTTCCCAAATTTCAAATTATTATCCAACAACAAAAGATAAACAATAGAAAACAAACAAACAATAGTTTCCACATTTTAACAAAATAACTAATACAAATTATAAATTACATGTCATTTCAAAATTTCAACTTGTGCAGCGGTGCTTGAAGAAGAAAAAAAGAACAAAATTAGTAAGGAAATAAGATACCACATAAATTTCTACAAATAAGAAAACAAAATTAAACAAATAAAAAAGTACACAAACTCAACAATAACAAAGTATCTCAAACCTCAATCATCTTCATTCTTCACGTAGTAAGTTCGCCATATTAGTAACCAATTCTACATTAATATATTAAAATATAAGCTATTAGTATTAGAAAAAAAAAATACAAATCAAGTTATGTAACATAATTAATTAAATTTGAAATATGTTATTTGAGTCTAATTTATAACTCTTTGCATTATCAATTAAAGCAAAATGTTTTTGACTCAAACATATGTGAGTAGACTTCAACCAATACACACAAGGGCCTCCACAGTTCTAGGAGTCAAAGAATTTCAGAATAGATCCAAAATATGACCTCCCGTGCTAAATGCAGATTCCAAAGCAATAGTGGTAATTGGAATGGCCAAGATTTTTCTCGCCATCATTGCAAGAATTGGATATTTGGTAGAGTTGACCCTCCACCAAATTAAAATATCAAAACTCTGTGAGGGGATCTCAGCAGCTTCCAACAAATACCGTTCTAACTCTGACTTAGTATCCAACATACTTGAACTCTTATCTTTATGGAGATCTATAAAAATAAACATTATACACCTCAAACCTTCAATAAATTCCTCTGCAATTACCTCCCCAATCATGGAATAATTCAGGCCAAATGTGAAAATGAAGCAAAACTAGGAGAGATAAGGACGGTGCTTACAAGGGATGCAGCTAGAAACAACAATTTTTTTTTTCATTTTTCTAAACAAAAACAAGTTACAACCTAGTTATCTTTTGCTCACTTATAAACATAAAAGGATTAATTTATACCATTTCCAATACTTATAAAAATTGAAATCGAGACATCGAGACTGGGGACAGAGTATGAACATGAAAACCCACAGAAAATCAATATTCACACTAACACAGATTAGAACCAAAATCAATTAGACCAAACTCAGCGCAAATCAATAGAAATCTAAAACCCACAATAAATTAGACCAAAGTCACGAATAACGGAATAAGCATGTGGGTTATACGAACTAACCTCTTTCGGTAAGCGGTATTGATCTGGAGGAGAGCAACGGTAGCTCTCGGCGGCAACTCTTGAACAGATGAAGCAGGCGCAGGGGGAATGGGGGTATCACTGAGGTGCGTAGGGGAGTTCCGAATCCCGAAAGCTGAAATGAAGAGAGCATGAGAAGTGAGGGGAGGAGCGCAGGGGGAATGGGGCTTTTGGTAGGTTAGTGGTGATATATATGCATTTAATGTATACCGTTAGATCTAGGTTAAACCTAGATCTAACGACATATATTAAATTTATAAATAAGTTTATGAATAAATTAAATAAAAATAGACAATTAAAAGTATAGATATAATATAATTAATTCAAAATAAATACTAGAACTAATAGTATTTTATTATAAAATTAAATAAGAAAGTTTATTAAATATATTTAAAGAAACAAATTATGTTAGTAAATGGAATTTAAAAATGGTTTTAAATAATTATAAGTTTTTTAAATAAAACAAATTCCTTAAACTTTATGCAATAGTATTATGATACATTATGATATTCTATTATTTATTAACTTATAATACATCACTACTTATATGTTAGTCTTTAAAAACATATTGGTGTTTATACATTAATATTGCTATTATATTATTATTAGGGAATGTCTATTATATTATTGAGAAATTATTTTGGAAAAGGTTATGCTTATAAAATTATACAATAGTAATTTAATACATTATTATATTTTATTATTTATAAACTTATAATACATCACTACTTATATGTTAGTCTTTAAAACATATTGGTATTTATACATTAATATTATTATTAATGTACATTAGCTCATACATTGATATTTATACATTAGCCAACATACTATTATTTCATTTAATTATCAATTTATGGTTGCAATAGTCTAGGATTTAGGATTAAGGGTTTAGAATTTAAGGTTTGAATTTTGGTCTTAATAAATGTCCATTATATTATTAAGAAATTATTTTTGAATAAGTTTATGCTTATAAAATTATACAATAGTAATTTGATACATTATGATATTTTATTATTTATTTATTTATAATACATCACTACTTATATGTTAGTCTTTAATTTTGTATATATTAATATTACAAATTATTACATTAGTAATTCTTAATATATTAGTATTTATAATTATATATGTCTATTATATTATGAGTAAATTATTTGGAAACAATAATTAATTTAATTATCTATTTATAATAGTTTTATATGAAAATACATATTTTTTTTTACAAATTATATGCAAAATGTCGGAGTCGGAGTCGGATATTTAGTTGGAATCGGAGTCGGAATCGTAGTCGGAGTCGAAGTCTGAGTCGGGTTATGAGTCGGAGTCAGTATGTCGGAGTCAGATCAGGTCGGAGTCAGTATGTCGAAGTCAGATCAGGTCGGAGTTTTCAGGACTCCTTTACCGATTCCGACTCCAACTCCGATTAAAGTTGGAGTTGGGACAGAGTCGGGGCGGAATTGGGGTCGGAGTCGGATTTTCGGATTTTTGCTCAGCCCGAAGAAATCTGTTTTAGGAGGGCAAAATAAAGTTAAAATAATATATATAATATTTTTTTATTCTATTTTTATATAATTTTTTTTATATAGAATAATTTGATTGTAAAATCTAAAATAAAAATAAAATATGCTTGCTAATATTATTATATTTTTTCAATTTCTTATATAAAATACAAATCTCTATACACTTTTTTCGAATCTCAATATATATTTTTCAAATCTCAATTCAACTTTTTCAAATATCAAAATAATAATAATATTAAATAATAAACTAAATTCATCTTATCTCCGAATCCAAATGAAATCTTAATACAACTTACGTATTAAAAAGTATATGATATATCAAGAATAATATATCATTAAAATAATATAAAGATACTTATACAAATATATTAAACAAAAGAAATTCAAAATCTTTATGATCATAACTTATACTCTTTTAAAGAAACAAAATCAAGATGAATTATGATTTTTAATCCTTAGGATTTTATAGAAGAATTTTCTTTCAGGTTCAATCCTAGGAATTTTATAAGGGTTTTCTAGAAGATCAACTTCATTTCTTTTAAAGAATAAGTGGATAGTTTTTAATTTAGATATCACTCATGAATCTAAATCTAAAATAAAATTAAAATACATATAATAAAGTTAGATACACAAAATAATAAAAAACAATACCAGACGAGATGGAATAATCATGCCGGACTTGCGAACAGTGAAGCAAAATGGAAATGGTGACTTGCGAAATGTGAGGAACTTGTGAAGGAAAACGAAAATGGCGAAATAAAAATGAAAATGAGATGAGGCTTGCAGCCAGCGGCAGAGCTATGTAGGTGTAGCCCGCCAAGTTTTTTCAAAATTCAAAATAACCTGCTAAGTTTTTTTCAAACTTCAAAATAACTCATAAATTTTATCATAATTTTATGTATATAGAAATTGGCCTCCTAAAAAAAATATATAATTTCGTTATTCCTATATATTTTATAAAAATTTATAAAATTTCATTATACATAAAAATGTCTGTCTAATTAAATTAAACAATAAACTATTAATTTGTACCCTAATTTTTTATTATATATTATTGAGTTTCTTAATATAGAATCCAAAATAAAAATACTATAAAATCATTTAAGACTAATGATTTATATAAAAATTAATAGAGCTAATTTATTCTCTAAATTTTATTGAGCAAGAAAATATTTTTTTAAGGTCTCATTTGTAGTATTTTATACGTAATGGGACATCAAAATAGATATATTTTATATTAAATTTGATCAACTAGTTTAGATATTAAAAAGAAATATGACATTTAAAAAAATTATTTGTTAAGTTTTAAAAAGAAAACAATTTATAAATATTTTATATTTTCAAAGATAATAATAGATGAATGTTCATCTCTGAAAAAGACATTAAGTTGTGGGTTTTTACATTATTTGGCAAATTACCAAGATTGAATTTTAATATATGATTTATAAATTTATAATATTTTTTGTATTTTATATAAATATCTCATATTATAGAAAACTTATCCTCTTAAAAAAACTGTTAGCTCTGCCATTGCTTGAACCCAAGGGCCAAGTACTTTCTAACTTTTGTCATTTGTGTTTCTAGTGGATATTGGCTAAAACTAAGAGCATGTTTGTGATTGCATTTCGAGACTTTAAAAGTACTTTTAAGCAGTTAAAAGCACTTTTAAAGAAAATTGACATATTTGAGTAATTTTATTAAAAACGTTTTAGTCGGTTGAAAAAGCTAAAAATTAGTTTTTTAATAAGTACAAAATTTAAGTTTTTATCAAAAAACTAATACAAACAACTATATATTTTTAAAAAACCACTGTAACTAATTATAAAAGTGCTTTAAACATATGGATCCCAAATGGTAAATAGTTTTTAAGTAATAGAGCTTATTACATTTAAGTTTTAAGCTAAAAACAATATTTCTCACCGCAATCCTAAACATGCTAAATGTTTAAGGACTGAAACATGAAGGAGTACAATCTTGCAATTGCAAGTAGGGGTGATCTCCGCCCTACCAGGGGCGGGGTCCCCCAATTACCGCCCCCGCCCTCGCCTGGGTGGGGGGTCACATATTTCGACCACACCCCACCCCGCTTACACGGGGGTGGGGTACCCCATCTTGCAGCGGGGGGTGGAGAGGAGGGTCCATCCGTCCGCCCCCCGCCATTGCCCCTATTGGGCCTGGCCCAATTGACAGTTCTCGATTTTTTTCGGCTTAGATCAAATTTTTAGGTCATTTTTTACCTAGAAAATTATCAAACCTGATTTAATTTCACAATGATAAATATCAATATATTAAAAACTAAATAATTATCATTACTAAAGTCTAGAGTGACAAATTCATTTAAAAAAACCCTCACTAAAAATCTAAAAGTCTAAAATAGTAAAAGTTAAAATTTAAAAGTAAAGACTACTAGAAGTCTAGATTAGTTACTAAACTATTACAATTTATAAATTTACAATAATACAAATTAATCCTACAAAATACAAAACTACAAATTGTGCTATTAACTATTAGCATTACAAAATTACAAATTTACAATTTACAATTTACAAAATCATAAAAAATAAGATTGATAATATTGGTCATTGGACACTGGTGATTGGACTTTGTCACTTTAAAAGAGTCGTAATGCAAACTTGGATGGGGACCGTGGGGTTGTTGGGCCTTAAGCTTAACCTACAGTAATAAGTTAAAAAACAATTAGAGTACAAATATAAAGTTATAAACATAAAAAAAAAAAAAAATTTATTAAAAATACTAAATTACTTACCAAGATTAAATTGGGTTATTAACTTGAAAGGGGCTTGACAATTGACATACAAAATAATACTGTCATAGAAAATGTCAAAACTCATAAACAAGAATTACAAAATAATTAGATACTAACATTGCAAATATTATAAAATTATAAATGTATACAACAATTAAAAAAGAAATTGTGTAAAGTGCAAATCATGGTTATGGGCTGGTAGGTGACGTAGGTCATACTACAGCGGAGGTAGCTGTTGACGGTGTCTCAGGTGTTGGCGTTACGGTCGCTACAAATTACAACAATTAAATGTAAAATCTGTGTAACACTAAATTCAATTAAATAAATACAAAATAATGTAAATATTTATTCAAGTGAAAATATACCAGATCTAGACTGATCAGCAGCCTTGTCCTCGACCTCAATCAGATCATAATCAATAACCTATGGAATATGAATTTTAGCACCTATGATCCAATTCTGTGTGCAAATCAGGGACTCAACAATGATAAGATCTAATGAGCTTCGGAAAGGATCTAATATGCGCCCTCTAGTACTGAAGGCCGACTCTGAGGCTACTGTACTGATCAGGATGGCCAAGATACTGCGAGCAACCATTGAAAGTACGTGGTATTTGGAGACATTCATCTTCCACCAAGCTACTATATCAAAATCTCGTACAAATGGATGAAGATCCAATGCCAAATATCTGTCTACTTCTGACTGGGTATTTGTGGTGGAACCCATAAATCCAAGGGGGTCGACTCAATCTTGTCACCCCAGTCCATTTTACTTTTTTTCCACGCCTAGCATCTGCACCTGGTAGAGGGTTACATGTGGCTATAGGTGTTGCAATACTACCACCTCTCACAATGGTGAACTCATCAAATAATCTAACAAGTGTTTCTTGAACCCGAGATGCAACAGCTGACGCACAATCCTTGCCAATTGCATCAGTCAACCCAAATACCATGCCTTTTACCTTAAACCGTGGGTCAAGGACACATGCAACATATAACAAAATATTGGCTTTATCAAACTCTTCCCCCCGTACTCGTCGAATTTCTCCATAATGGTCCTAGACATCTCCTGCAAAGTGGCGTTACTACCCGTTGCAATATCATCTAATTGTTTTTTCACTTTGGCTATTTGTTGACAAAATTGATGTGCCGTGAGATATAGAGAACCAGATAAAACCTTAGTAACATCGTAAAAAACCCTCAGAAACTTTACAAAAATAGATACAATGTAACGCCCCGATTTTTTGCATCGATTACAACATAAATCGACGCATCTGGATAAGTAACACAAGGCTACTTATCCTACGTAAACATAAAAAGTAGCATGGATGCATCTAAATTTACTAATTAAATGCAACGCCGATCGCAACTGGAAGAAGTAAATTCTCAATATATGCAAAGAGATCTAACTCTTACATAAATAGATCACATGGCATACTAAAATTACACTTTTCATAATATCGTATTTACAAAAACATACTGTATTAAATCTTACATAACCCAGTTAGTTTTCTCAAAACATAATCTCATATCCCACCATCATCTAGTACTCTTACTTCTTTACTTATCACGTACATGAGATCATCTCAAGCGGAGAGGAGCATTCTATAGGATCCTCAGGTAGCTCAGAATCTCCAGTGTTGACCGAGTCTCAATGCAATTTATGGAATGATAGACAAAATATAAAAAAATGAGATTTACAAGAAATTTCAGTAAGTACACAGTTAACGAAATAAGGCACAGATAACATCAACTATTATCATACATGATGAGTGCACAAAAATGCACTCTAAATACTCTATTTAAATACTAAAAGAAATGAGAAAATAATGGATATAATTCATGTTATTAAAATTAATGGTCATTTATCTTGAGATAGATATAAGCATGATTTAATATATTGATGAGAATATAAAATGCCATATTTTCCTCTCTTAATATTTAATACTTTATTCTTATTTGATGACTAAATATACTCATTGTTCTTATATTTTGATTTAGGACACAAATGGAGACATTAGGAGCAAATGAAGATAATTGTGGAATTTTAGACAGTTCTGACATCTTTTCGTAATATGAGCATAACTCTCTCATCCAATCTCCGATTGAGCTGATTTAAGATGATCTAGAACCGCAAGAGAAATATATATAACTTTTATGTTTTATGTTTGAAGAGATATCCACTCAATCTAATACAAAATTGACCATCAAGTGGACGCACCTGCACTTGACGTTCCTGGATATTTTTCAGCCACTTGCATCAAATCCAAATGTCATCATAATATTTTCGAGCAAGCACTCCTACACCAACTTGGAAATTCAATGATCAATTCAGATACAAGATGAAGTGCACTCAAGTTTTTTCAAGACAAATTATTTGACCACAAGATATTAAGTCATACAAGACAACTAATAGATAGAGAAGCAAAATTGAAACACTCAACCTCCAAGCAAAATCCAGCTCATGCATAGTGGGAAAACAAATGATCAAAATGACAACTCACAAATCACTTGGATTCAAGAATGGCACATGGCAAAACAAGTTGAAATTGTGATGATTTTGTCATGACAACTTGCATGAAGGATGCTTATAAATAGAAGGGAGGGGTGTGTGTTCTAAGAATGCTTAGTGTGCTTGGATGCCTTGGAAGATACATTGTTTTTTAGAGCTTGAGAAAAGAAAAGAAAAACCAAAGAAGAGAGAAGAAAATAATGGTTGGCTCTTCCATATTATCCCTTAGAGAATTTTTGTTGCATATTTTCAATATGTGTAACTAAATTCTCAAGGAGGGTTAGGGATGCACTTGTGTGTGTGATGGTATTTGTAATTTATTTTTGATTCATGTATTTGGTCTTTAAATATTAAAACTCTTTTGTTCTATTATTCTCAATTTATTTGTGATGTTTTTTCGTCTTCAAATAATTATAGAATCTATTTCGTTTATAGATTCAGTCATGCTTTTTCTATTGAGTGAATTAGTTCTATAATTATGTTTTGAGCAATTGATTATCTATATTGATTTAATTTTCTTTTCGTAATTATTTTTTTTCAGTATTACGCTTTTCTTTACTTTGCATGCGCAGGTATAGAGACGCTTTTGGACGGTTTGCTAGTAGACCCGTGCTAGAATCAGATTCAGAATCTAATTTTTCTAATCGCTTGTTTGATAATTCTTCCAATTCTGACGCGATGAGTGAACACGTGGACCAACCTGTTAGAACCCTCCAAGATTATCTTCATCCCGCACGAACAGCCACACCATCCTGTATTATGTTCTCACCTAATGTTCGTCATGTAGATTTTAAAACGGGAATGATACAATTACTTCCGACTTTCCATGGTCTAGAAAATGAAAACCCCTATGTTCATATTAGGGAATTTGAGGAAGTAGTTGCAACATTTCACAGTCAAAATACCACTGACGAAATGGTAAGGCTAAAGTTCTTTCCTTTTTCTTTGAAAGATAAAGCTAAGAGTTGGTTGTACTCACTAAGACCACAGTCTATTGGAACATGGAGTGAGATGACTCAAGTGTTTTTCAATAAATACTTTCCCCAACATAAGACCAATGCTTTAAAAAGACAAATCTCTACATTTGCACAAAAGGATAGTGAGACTTTGTACCAGTCTTGGGAAAGATTTAAAGAATTGCTGAGTATGTGTCTCCACCATGGATATGAGAATTGGCGCTTAGTGAGTTATTTCTATGAAGGGCTTACGCCCAGGGAACGTCAATTCGTGGAAATGATGTGTAATGGAGAATTTTTACAGAAAAATCTTGATGAGGCCATAGAGTACCTCAATGAGCTTGCTGAAAAAGCTCATACTTGGACTGGACCTAGTGCTACTGATAGCACAAACAGGTCGCGACCTACAGGAAACTTGAGTGGTGGTATTTACCATTTAAGGGAAGAGGATAACCTTAAGGCTAAGGTTGAAATGCTCACCAAAGAATTAGAGTTATTGAAAACCAAAAACTCAAAACCAACACACATGGCTAATCATGCAGAATCTTTTGGACCATGTGTTGTCTGTGGTGGGGTAGAACATCATGCCCAAGACTGTCCTACACATGCTAACATGAGAGGGTGGCGTAATCACCCCAACTTCAGCTGGAAGTCTGAAAACCAACAGCCTGCACAGCCTGCACAACCTTCTAGATCATATCCTGTACCATACCATGCATCTCAATCTTCTAGAAATTCTTTAGAAGACACTTTGCATGCATTTATTGAAGTACAGAGTAAGACTAACCAAAAATTTGAGTCTTTAATTATGCAGGTTGTTGAAGAACAAAAGGAGATAAAGAGCCAGGTATCTAAAATAACGAGTTTCTTGAGTGTAAATGAGCAAGGTAAGTTCCCTTCTCAAGCTCAGTCTATACCTCATGTTCAACATATGGCACAAGAAATTGTGAAGAATCACGAGTGCCAGCAGATATATATGATTGACTCACTCATAGACAGGGAAGTTTTCACAACTCATGATTCTGATCCCCTTGAGAATTTTATTGTTGATTTTGAGTATAATCCTATTAGTGATTCATCTGATGTAGCTAATATTTGTGCAATTTTTGACAATATTCAAGATTATAGCACACGGGCTTGGCAACCGAAATTTGAGGAGTTTCTTGAGAAAAATGAAAAACAGATTCCTTCAAGTGGGCAAGTAACCAAAGTTAATCTTAAACCTTGCCACCTACCTGTGAAGTTCGAGCACCGAGTTTATTGGGCAAATAAGCGTTTCGTTTTTGACCCAGGAGGAATAGTTCAAGAAGTGGAAGATAGTCCGGTTGTAAACTTGGTCTACCAACTTTGACCACAGCATGCAACAATAATTATTATTATTATTATCATCTTATTTGTTTTGTTTTGTTTTTATTTACTGCTGTTTTATTTATTTTTGTTTGCAGGATAGTATCATTTTGTCATTTCAGACCACTACTTTTGACGCTTAGCGAGCTATCTACATCACACATCAGGTGTATCCTACCCTTTTTAGTTACTCCCCATCCAATTTTGATTATTAAACATTGAGGACAATGTTTCATTTAAGTTGGAGGGTGGAAATACAAATCTGTTATTTAAACTCTGTGACATATTTCAATCAATATATAAAAAATTGCCAAATTTTTTTCACACAGGCATCTTTTCACACATGATACTCATACTCATTCATAACCATCTTGGTGAATTCAACAAACCCATCTTAAATCATTTTGCTAAAGCATCTACAGAACCATTTATGCACTTCTCCAAACTTTGTGGTAATATGGTGATTTGACACATGTAACTAAAGAATTATTTTGCTCAAGTATTCATGTGAATTTTGTGAGAATTGAGAGCTTACAAATACAGAAATTGTGATAAGTATCCATTGATCTGTTGAATTTGACACTTCTTTTGAGAATATCATTACATGGTTTGTGGTAAGATGGTGGATATACTTGGGATATGACGAAAGTCAACTTAGGATTAACGTTTGAGCCTTTCAAACTGAGCATTTTCATCATAGATCCCTAGCAGCCAATTTTGAGCCAATATACACATATGGCCTTTTCTTTTCATATCTACATCATCCATACCTCTCCACATTGGAGTATAGCTTATACACTATATTTTCCTACCATTTTACTTCCAAGTGTGTACTAAGTGTGAAATTATCATTTAAAAAAAAGAAAAAAGAAAAAAAGAAAACCATGACAAAAATAGCATGGTGCTAGATGTGTCCATCAAATTATTTATGAAAGAGTTCATCAAATTGCGAAGACACCAGTGGCAAAAGAAGATGGAAAAGTGTACTTAGTCAAAAATCTAAAAAAGTAAAAAGTACATCAAAATGAAAGTATAGCCTACTGAAAAATTTAACAGATTCCCTTTTGTGTATACTTAGAAGTTTTTGAAATCTCTTCACCTTTTCTTCTTATGAACCCCAACCCTAAACCACATTATAACCCTTTGTGTTGATTTTTCCGATCCTAAGTATGCTTGTGGAAAGAATGGTGGAAATCTCATTTGTTAGTATTCCTATCATAAGATCAATGTTTACTTGTTACTTATATATAATTGGCTAAATATCCATGAGAGTAAATGTACACCTTTGTCAACTCCATAGAGAGAACCCATACATGAAACACTTCTATACCCGTGAGTTATGGAGTTGAACCTTTTTGCTTAAGATATTCTAATGTTGCATGTGTCGAAACCTCTGATTTGATAAAAATAGTTTGGAACACATACACACTCTGTGGATTGCTATATTTGAATTACTTGTGAAAGGGTTATTGAATTTCTAAGATTGTTTTGATATGTAAATTTGAAAAATGTGTCTTGATGGCCCCTATGTGTGATTTTATTTGGTCTTTCTCATCATTTTGCATGAAAATTGCTAGAGACTAGCAATGAGTAAGTTGGGGGGTGTGATGAGTGCACAAAAATGCATTCTAAATACTCTATTTAAATACTAAAAGAAATGAGAAAATAATGGATATAATTCATGTTATTAAAATTAATAGTCATTTATCTTGAGATAGATATAAGCATGATTTAATATATTGATGAGAATATAAAATGCCATATTTTCCTCTCTTAATGTTTAATACTTTATTCTTATTTGATACCTAAATATACTCATTATTCTTATATTTTGATTTAGGACACAAATGGAGACATTAGGAGCAAATGAAGATAATTGTGGAATTTTAGACAGTTCTGATATCTTTTCGTAATATGAGCATAACTCTCTCATCCAATCTCCGATTGAGCTGATTCAAGATGATCTAGAACCGCAAGAGAAATATCTATAACTTTTATGTTTTATGTTTGAAGATATATCCACTCAATCTAAAACAAAATCGACCATCAAGTGGACGCACCTGCACTTGACGTTCCTGGATATTTTTCAGCCACTTGCATCAAATCCAAATGTCATCATAATATTTTCCAGCAAGCACTCCTACACCAACTTGGAAATTCAATGATCAATTCAGATACAAGATGAAGTGCACTCAAGTTTCTTCAAGACAAATTATTTGACCACAAGATATTAAGTCATACAAGACAACTAATAGATAGAGAAGCAAAATTGAAACAGTCAACCTCCAAGCAAAATCCAGCTCATGCATAGTGGGAAAACAAATGATCAAAATGACAACTCACAAATCACTTGGATTCAAGAATGGCACATGGCAAAACAAGTTGAAATTGTGATGATTTTGTCATGACAACTTGCATGAAGGATGCTTATAAATAGAAGGGAGGGGTGTGTGTTCTAAGAATGCTTAGTGTGCTTGGATGCCTTGGAAGATACATTGTTTTTGAGAGCTTGAGAAAAGAAAAGAAAAATCAAAGAAGAGAGAAGAAAATAATGGTTGGCTCTTCCATATTATCCCTTAGAGAATTTTTGTTGCATATTTTCAATATGTGTAACTAATTTTCTAGTAGAGTTAGGGATGAATTTGTATATATGATGGTATTTGTAATTGTTTTTTATTCATATATGTGTTCTTCAAATATTAAACTCTTTTGTTTAGTCATTCAAAATTTATTATAAATGTTTTCGTCACCAAAGAATCTTAAAATTTATTTCATTTATAGATTCAGTCATGCTTTTTCTATTAAATGCAATAATCCTTTGATTATGTTTGGTTCAATTGGTTATCTATTTTAATTTAATTCTCTGCTGCAATATTGCTCTACGAGTATATTGTCGACGTTGAATTTCTTTAATATCGATAACAATTCCTGTTCTTATATTGTGACGAATGATTTTTCGAAAGATTACATTTGATTTAAATCTGGTTATTAATGTTTTATTTTCCGATTGAAAATTTGGACATAGAATTTTCAATTGAGTTATTAATGAATCGAAAATAATTAAAATACCAATTATATACAAAGGATTCCCGATGTTTTACTTTTCGCACTCATTTAAATCTTTTTGTTAATTTCGTTACTATTCTTCAATTTCTCAATCCATCTCCCTGTGGAATCGACACCCCAAAGCTATACTGCAAACGACCGCGTTATTCTTTGGGCGTAATCAATACATAGTCATACTCACCAACATATCACTTATAACAATGCTTTATGGGACTTATACAGGCCAATTACCCATCTTCCCATACAAACTTAGATCTTATCTAGACCCACTATCACATACTTAATACTTATACTTTTCACCTTACTTCTTAACCTTGTAGGTTTCCCTTATTTCTTATCCTCGATGGGCGTTACGTATCGACATCCCCATCGAGATCTACTTATTGCATAACCTCGACAGGCGTTACGTATCGCCGTCCCTGTCGGGTCTTACTTATCTCTTATCTTCGATAGGCGTTACGTATCGCCGTCCCCATCACATATAACTTATCAATCATCAGAGCGTTACGTATCGCTGTCCCCGTAATGATGAGTCTCGTGTCAATTTTCCGGACGTTACGTATCTCTGTCTCCATAATGACACAGAACATACTTAACATATATGATAGGCGTCCCCATCAACTTATCAGTCATCCGGGCATTACATATCGTCGTCCCCGTGATGATGTAAACATTCTTATCATAGCAGACGTTACGTATCACCGTCCCCGCTAGTCATGTCAATCCTACGGGCGTTACGTATCGCCGTCCCCATAGTGACATAATTCTTATTCTTACGACAGGCGTTACGTATCGCCGTCCCTGTCGGCACGTCAGTCATACAGGCGTTACGTATCGTCATCCTTGTCATGACGTGACTAACATATTTATACATGCATATGCTTTTCGTTCTTATCTTTGAACCCTTGTTCTCACAAGTCTTTACTAATATCCACTATTATTACCCGTGGTTGGGCCATGTCACTATTGTTACCCATGGTTGGGCCATGCCACTATTATTACCTGTGGTCGGGCCATGCCACTATTATTACCCGTGGTTGGGCCATGACACTGTTATTACCCATGGTCGGGCCATACTATATCTTTTATTATTCTTATGAGTTTTTCATCTATAACTCGTTTCATTTGAGACACCAATTTTATTTTAGGAAAAACCCTCGGTCTAAGCAAAATAGGATATCTCGCTCGAGCGGGTGTCGAGCGATCATCAAGCGAAGTCACGGGTTGGAACTGGCTCGAATGGGGTATCAAGCGACAGTCTAGCGAGGGTTCATATTTTGCTTTTGCTCGACCCACTTGTCGAGCTACAGTCGAGCGAGATCACGACTCATGGGGTTTTTCAACCTAAACCAAGCAATCTTTTCACATAAACCATATTTTTACTTATTAAAACATAAATCTATATCCTTATAATTTTCCTAACATTTTACCATCACAAAATTATATCCAAAACACCATAGATTTCAAGCATATTATATAAGCGTAGTTTAAACTCCAACTAACAACAAACTTAATTCCATCAACAACCTACTTATTCTATACCAAGATTAAGTTAAATTGTATACTTAAAAGTTTCTCCAAAGCTTAATTGAATGATCAAACTAGTCCTTACAATATTTCTCCTCAAAACACTCACTTAGCTCACTTAGGTGATGTTTGGAGGTTCAAGGGTTAAGAGGCTATTTTCTTGTCTTATTTCCTTGTGTTGGGTGTGAGTTTCTTCTCCCAAAAGATCCCTTATGGACTGAAGATGACTATATAAATGGAGGAATTGATGGCTTGGGGAAAAAGGGAAGGAAAACAAATCAAGACAATTGGTTAAATTAAACCGTGTAAGGGTATGTGCTGTCCAACCTTGGCCTAGTCCAATGATCATCCATAACTCTCATGATCTATAAGGATTTTCATCCCATGGCTATGCTTATTCCATATCTAAAATCATCTTAGATCAATGGTCCAAATAATTACTAAATATAGATATAAAAGTAAAATCCAAAAAGCCTAAAATATCTAAGATAAGCTCAACCGGCTATTGGCCTTTCTTGCACCCCCAAAGCTTCTAGAACCTCTTCTTCACCTTTGGCCCCACGTCCCAGACTTCCTTAGTACCCTTAGAGTGGCTGGAAAAAAATCTTATCACCTGCTTCCCAAAATTCGGTTACCAATTGGTTGGAAACAAGGGGAATAGTTGGCTGTTTTGGCCAATTAGATTAGTTCTTCACTTTTGCTTGGTTTTAGACTAATTATTCTTCTAGAAGCTCTTCCTCCACTTAACACATACTTTCATACTTGTATCTATCTGATAGCACTGAGGAAAACTAATCAAATTTGAGCATCTAAAGTGAGGTGGTGGAGTGATTTACTTTCGGGCTCCAGTTTGCACTTAAAATAGATTAGTCCCATTCCAGCCCAAATAATTCATTGATACACTTCGATTCTCCAAAACCTCAAATCATAAAAGTTCTAGATCTATTTCTTAAGGTTCCATAAGGACTAGAATCACTTCATTTGGAGTTCATATGACCAAGTTATGATTTTCTAATAAAACTCGATAGATAAGCCCGAGAACACCAATCCGGGCACACCAAGTGTTGAATAGATGATTCCTCTTATTTGGACTAAATAAAATCTCCTCATTTTCCACATCTCTACATACTTTTCCAGATCTTAGGATAATTGAGAAAATAATCCAAAGGCTTAATCTTATCCAAAGTTTTTAGTCAACTTCAAAGTCAATGCTTATCTATCTCCAATTTAGATCTGCCACTTCAATCTCTATTTTTTATTTAATTAAGTCCATATATTTTAAAATGCAAACCATAAACTTTGTAGATATTCCTCTCAGCTTTCTATAGCCTCTTGAATCACTCAAATCCAATATCAAATGAGCAAGTTATGACCGTTCTACCAAAAGACGTTAAATTTGTCCCTGTATCTCGCTCGATCCAGATATCAAGCGGGAGTCGAGCGAGATCTCGGGTTAGACACTTTTCCACCTTAAAACAAGCCACATTTGTACCCAACCTTACTCCTAACCTTTCAATATAAAAAATCCTATACATATATCCCAAAATTTCCTAAAAATAGTTTTGAAAAAATATAATCATCCCACATATGAAAGTTAAGCGAATATCCAAAAATCCGAGTTATCACATACAATCTCCCAATCATTAGACAAAGGGTGCCCCAACTTTTCATCAAAATGCTTGACATATTGTATATCTTCATTACGCAATGTATCAAATGCCAACTTATACTCCTCAGCTACCTCCAACATAAAAAATGTTGAGTTCCACCTTATAGACAAATCAGTGTAAAGACATTTTTTACATGTTATACCCATAGTAGTTGCAGCAACTTTGAACCTAGCCAATCTAACAGAAGAAGATCTAACCCATCTCACAGCAGTCCTAACCCGAGCAACCGAGTCACCAAGCTTATCCAAGCCATCACCCACAATAAAATTAAGAATATGTGCTGCACATTGCACATGCAAATAATCCCCACCCGTGCGAGTGCAAACCCGAGTCAACCCCCACTCTTTTATAGTGGCCTCTAAGGCCTTCCCTATCGTCTCACCTTTGTAATAAGTGGTTTGACAAAATTTGAGGAGTTTCTTATACAATGTCCACCCCCATCAACCCAATACACTATCATACACATAAAATTAAGATTATTACAAGAAATCCAACAATGAGTGGTGAGGCAAACATTCCTCCCCGCCAATAAACCCCTCAACTTCTCTTTTGCTGACTGATAAAGTTTTTAACATCTCTTGTCACTGTGTAGCGAGAAAGAATATTGAATTTTGGTTCCAAGTACCTAGAATAGGTTTGGAACCCTTTCCCATCAACCACTTGGAAAGACATCTCATCTATAATGATCATGCGACCTAGGTGTGTCCTACCCTCATTAGGATCGTATTTTATGTATCCCTTTAATGCCAACTCCCCACTACTCCCCTCACCCATTTTTTTAAATCTAACTTCAAGCCTAGATTGGCTCTTCTCTTCCAAATATTTCAAAATTGAGGATTTCTTGTATTGTTCCTCCAAGTGCAATTTTATTTGGGAAGTGACATGTGTCTTGTAGTGGCACCCATAAAATTTGTCACAATAGTTGTATTTGGCTTTTAGGTCATTAGGGTTACCACCTTCTATCTTGGTGACATGAGCCCAAATTATGGATGAGGTTTTCTTACTAGGCTGCTTGGGGGCGGGCAAGTAGTAGTGGTAAGGGTAGGGTCAGGGGTCTCGACCGGAAGGGGAGTACTAGTAGGATTAGGGGTAGTGGTAGTAGTAGTGGTAGTGGTCAGGATAGGGTTAGGGTTAGGGTTAGGGTTAGGGTTAGGGCTAGGACCGGAGGTATCCAAGGCCCTCTCTGAGGAGCTCGCACTAGAATCTTCTGGACTTTCCATTTACAACAAATCTAAAATTATAATAAATGCAACACAAATGGTCATACAAAATATAATAGGCTCAAATCTCAATTCAAAATTAGACTTAATTGTCCAACTTTCAAATAATACCTAATGCATCAAACTATATTAATTATTTATTTTATATGATTATATCACTCATTTTGCCTATTAATTTAACATGACATCACAAATATATATGTGTGCGTATGTATATTCTTATTTCTTTTATTTTGAGATGTATAGACTTATAGTTAACATGAATGGTTAGTAGTGATTTTATTTTTCAAATAATAATTTTATTTGTCAAAATTTTTGTATTTTCTATTGATCCGATTCGTTCATCCATATAATATATACTAATATATTAATATAAAGTAATATATAGTATATAATATGTAATATATCTATTTATATATATAAAAGCGGAATCATTTAGTCCGAGTTGTCAATCAAACCGTGAAATTTGATTAAAACCGTGACACTGAAGCACTCAATCACACGGAACCATACTTGACACGTTATCAAAAATCACTTATCAACTTGCGCTCAAATCGTTAAACTTCCGCATAAATCGGCTTAACAGTTATAGCATACCGTTTCTTTTCGTCTTTGTTTCTCTTTTGCATACATCTTCTCTCTTCTTTTCGTTTCGATGAAATGGGCAGGTTGGGACCGTTACGAACTCATTCGAAAAAACAGTAGATGCAACACCACGAACTCATCCGGTAAATATATATATTGGGTTTTTAATCTATTCTTTGCCCATTTCCATGATTGAATCATAATCAATTTTGTAAGCAAAAATCCCACTGAGGCGTTCTCCAAAATTGGTCACCACTTGAAACAGTCATAGAGCATGAAATCTCATCTTTCTCATAAGCCATCGGCTTTAATTTGACAGATAACACCCAAATTTAAGGATCATGATTCTACTAAGAGGAGTAGTTAATTTTGAAGCTTTTAGATTTTGGTTGTCTTCCACTCCACATGCCGGTAACCTCTCTTTAGATCTCTCTCTGTCTCGCCCTCTCTTTTATTATCTGGGTGTTGATTTTACATTTGTGTCATGTTGGGTTGGATTGGAATTAACCCTAGGTTTCACCATTACAGGGGGTTGCACCGTGCTCTATAAGTGTGCTTCGCGACGTCGGTACTGCTGCAAGTGAAACCACTTACAAAATGCTGCATTGAAAATAGAGATGGAGAGAGGAAGAGAATCTACTAAGAGGAAAAGAAATGTGAGTTAAGTAACCGTATGGAAACGAAAAAGGAAGTGAGTGGGGATGATGTGGTTCAGTTAAGAGAAAAGCTTGGGAGGAGATTAGGGATCAGGTTAGTCTCTGCTATACGTTGTTGTTGTTGTTGTTTAATTCTTTGGAAATAGCCGTTCATTCAAATAGGAAGAAAATCTTCGCCCGAAAAATGGGCTTTTGGTTTTCACCCATGATAGCTTTCCTCGCCAACTTCACCGTTGCGCTTTTGTTTATGCTTTTTTGCACTTTTTTCACTTCAATAGGTTGCCAAATATGGAATATTTTGCCTGTTTATTGTTTCCATCCATGTATACTTTTTCAGCCTTTAAAAACTTACAAATATCAATAGTCTTGCCATTAATACAACTTCATTTCTTGGGGATGTGGACCTATTGATTGGTTGTAATAATATTTTTAGGATTTTCCAGGATTTGCTTGTTGTATGAAATGACTGAGGCGGTTTTCTCTCCGTTCGTCATATTAAATTTCTAGTATTTTTCATATTCTTTTACCATGTTTAGCTTGATGATGAAACCGGGCTCTAATTCTAGATTCTCAGTATTTTATAAAATCATTTATATAGAACATGCTTCATTATCGAATTGAGATTTTGTTGTTCTTTATATAATCATTCAAGTCACTTTCCAAGAATAGAAAATGCTGCTAAAACAAAGATAATTCGGTGGAGTTATTCAAGATTCTCTATCTTTAGAAAAACTACAAAGACACTTAGAAACAATAGAGAAAGAGAGACTTCGTGGTGGGAATGAGACAGATACAAAATTGGAAGTTAGAAATACTCTCTGCATCAGGATTTGAATGAAACAAATAGTTGAACTTGATTACTCCTTTTGAATTTGAATGAAATATGATACTACATTCCATGGTAACTTCATATAGTAAATTTACAAAAAAAAAACATAATAAAAAAAAGAAGAAGAAAGAATGCAATATGTACGTTTGGTTTGGTTTTTGGGGTTTGTATTTTGAGGAAATGTTGTTTCCATTGATTTCTCAACTTTGTTCTGTGATTTGTTCTCATAATTTTTTTTTTAAATCGTGATTTTCCCAATTGGTTGGTTTTTTTGTTTAACAGTCACTACCAAAAGCATAAAAATGAGTGCTTTTTGCTTATGTCCATGTGATGGAGAATTTGAAGAATATGCTTTAGGCAATACGATATACAGGCATTGCCTTTGCCGAAGATACTTTTTCCTCTAGCTATTTAGTGCCTCAGTATGCAGTTGAACATGTGAGTGACTAAATACTTTGCCTTTTAATCTAATAAATGCATGGAAATTTTGAGAACACTGTAATTAATTTTGTAGGGCTTCTTTCTATACCTACTGCAAAAGTTACAAAAGTTAGCTTAGTGAAAATTGGATCCTATTTGAAATTTTGATGTCAAGTTTCCTGAAATATATTCCAGTACATTTGTTGAATTTCTATTTAGGTTTCTAATTTGCTTCTTGATTAATGTCATGACGGTTTGCTATGGCTCACTTCCTAGATATAGAAATGGTGCTAAAACAATGATAATTCGGTGGAGTAAGTTGATTTAACTGTTCTTTTTTTTGGTGTATGAAAATAGTAGAAAGAAGTCTAATATATGTTTCAAGTTTCATTCTAAAATAGTTGCTGTTTAAATCCTTAGGTTTCTAATTTGCATCTTCATTGAAGTCATGAAGGTTTGCTATGGCTCACTTTCTAAGTATAAAAAATGGTGCTAAAGCAATGATAATTCGGTGGAGTAAGTTGATTTAGGTATTTTTCATTTTTTCTTTGGGTGAATGAAAATGGTTGAACAAGTTTAAAAATTGCTAGAACAAGTTTAAAAATTTTACTACTAGAATAAGTTTAAAAATTGCCTCTGTTTCTTAATTTATCTTTTTTTTTTCAACCTATAATTCTCAATTTTTAAATAAAGTTGACAATTCCTTTTCTTATATATCATGTTTTGGCTGGGTTTTTCTTCTTTAGATGCCTATGTTGCACTTGACACACATGGAAATATGACAATCAAATGGGATATAATGTGCTGAACACCTGAAGGATATGTATGAGTATTAGTTTGTTGATATGTATATGTACTTTCTATAATGGAAAGTATATAATCTAGAAAGTATATAATGTGAGTATTATAGAAAGTATATCATCTCAACTATTTATGCACATGATCAAGCCTCTAATCTAGACCTTTTGAGCATCCAATAGATTGAGATTGAATATGATCTGGAAGAGAGGAGATAATTTGTGGTGATCGATGGAAGAAAGCTGTGATGTAAGAGAAGAGGTGAAACAAAGTTGTTTGTCTGAGACACAAATCTGGACTTCGGAGAAATAAAATGAAAAGAGAGTATAGATTGGAGATAATTAAGATTGGTTCATTTATCTTGAGTTTGAACTTCAAACGAGTAGAGCCTGTAAAGCCATCAAAATACATCATTTTGTTTTCATAATTCAATCCAATTTATGTTGCCATGTCCATGAAAATTCACCTAATCTTGAGGACCTTTTATTAATATATAATAAATATATATGTATTTTTATTTTGGATGATTCACATTAATATAGCAAAACCAGTCCGTATCTATAATTAAATATAGGAAAATTAAAAGCAGCCATGTGGGGATGAAAACCAGTTTGTATCGATGCATTTTGCAAACGATTAAAGATAGAGAGGTAATTTATTATAGGTGATTTGATACGATGGAATATTTGAATGTGGTTTTTATAAAGTTAATTTGCAAGAGGATATACTAAGCTTGCCTTGCCAAAGTAAGCAACTTCTAAAATATTGTAAATTGATCATGAAATATTTATTGATAAAATGAACTCTTTTTTTATATGTGCATTGTCTATTTTATATATATTTGATATATAATTTTTGAATAATTGTTATAGTCATTATGTATAATAAATTATTTAAATTTACAAAATTCAGCGAAAATGACACTCCGCGCATTGCGTGGGTTATAAACTTGTATATATAATATATATATATACATATATAATATATACTGAGTTTGAGTTGGAAAATGCTCTTTTTGAAGGAGACTCGTTGCTGGTTGTTAAAGCAGTGGAAAACGAGATGCAGAATCAAGGTATCCTATGCTCACTGGTTGATGATGTAAAACCTATCTTGGCAGGTACAACTTGGAAAGTAAAATATGCCAATAGGAATGTAAAAAATGTAGCTCATCAGCTAACAGCCTAGCACAACAGGCGGTTAACTTAGATTATGAAATTGTAGGAGACATGAGAATGAAGTGATGACTTTAGAAATTACCAAATTACGAGTATTTTACATACAACGAAAGAAAAATAAGTTAACGTAGAAATTGTGATATATTTTTATGCATGTGATATATTTTTATTATTAACATCAACATCAACATCAACATCAACATCATCTTCATTATTATAATTATTATTATTGCTTTGAGTTTTAACTTCTAGAGCAAGCCTCGGTTGACTGATGCATAGCAATAGATAGTAGCAGTGGAGCCACATATATAGCTTGAGGGGGTTATTCTAAAACTTAAAATAGTGTCTTAACTCTTTTTAGTTACTTCCCTTTCCATAGGTTTTGTCCAGCTAACACAGTTATTTTATGTTAAAAAAATGATTATATAGTCAATTATATTAGTGATCAAATGTCAAAAATAATTGCACATAAGATTTTTAATATATATATAATATGATAGCTACTAGATTAAATTAATTAGCAACATTCTCTCCACAATAATTTTCTATCATTAATTTGGTTGTAAGAACAAGCTAGCTAAAACTTGTGTACTTAAGTTCTGGTGTTAATTTGAGTCATTCTAATATTCATGAATATGTTGAATTTTAAGTTTGGATCATTTCCCGATCAGACAATCCATCTGAACCCTAGAACTACTCAACACAATCAGACAATCAACGATTCAACACAATCAGACAATCCATCCGAACCCTACAACTACTCAACACAATCAGACAATCTAATCCATAAACTCATAATCAATGATTCAACAAATTCAAGTTTTCAACACAATTATATATTTTCAAAATTTCAAGAATCAAAACGAAAAAAATTGGAGATTAGGATTTAGGTGATTACCTTTGTGGAGAAATATCGGAGAGGCTGAGAGGGAGAACCAGAGAAATATCGAAGACGACAGAGAGGGATTCTTGGCACTTGGCAGTGACGTGGCTAGGGGGGGGCTATGACGACGGTGGCCTGAGGTGCGTTTTTAGGAGCTAGGGTTCGGACCTTTGACGATTTTAGAGAGAGAGTGAGAGGGAGACGAGAGAGATAAGAGTGAAGAGAGAATGAGAGACGGGAGTTCAAAAGGTAGAGGGGGAGGGCTTAATTCAACTTAATTCATTTACATAAAATGATGTCGTTTTATGTAAGTAAATTAAAAAAAAAAAACAATTACAAAATGGTATCGTTTTGAGTCATCTGGATTTTTTTAATATATAATATATAATATATTTAATATTTAATATATATATATATATATATATATATGCGGGGGCGGAGGCGGGGTAATGTGGGATGAGGTCACACCTCTACCGCCCCCCGCCCCCACCTATACCCAAAAAGTGGGCGGGTTCACACCGCCCACTGTAGTCGGACGGGTTAACCCGCCCCCGCCGTGCTGGGCTGGGCGGAATGTGAGTGGGTTAGCGGGTACGGATACCCGCTACCCACCCTAATTGCAAGGACGCTGATTTAGGAGATTATGTGCTGCAGTGCTTTAGTAGAATAATGTTAACAATATAATTAAAATAATTTCTATAATAATTGATAATTAAATTATGAACTCATTAATGCCATAACAAGTGATAAAACAGATACTACTAATATTAATAATAAAATAATTATATAATAATATGAAATATTGAATATTCGTATTTAAATCCTAAATATCTGAGCTGAGATGTTACAAAATATTTAACTACTTAATCAAAAATAAATTTACGGATAAAAGAGTATAAAATCTAAAATTATAAAGAAAATAAGAATAAATCTAGAGTGTTTAATTCTACCTTGAAAATTCCGTTACTCCTCTCTCAATTTCCAATACTGAATGCAGTGATCTCTTAATATTCAAAGCCGAATGCCCCAAAATCTAAGATTGTCTTCTCATTCCTTCAACACAAGAAGATAAATGGAATTAAAATTAAATTAAAATAAAATAAAAATAAATAAAGAAAAACTAACAATTTTAATAAGTAGAAAGATAATAAAAATCATGTAAAAATTACAGTTATCAAAACCCCCACTTCCGTGTCCCATAGTGGGCCCCATTGTCAAAGCCCACACACGATTATTAAAACCCAAAAAAATATCAAATAAAAGAGAAAATCCACAATACATTACACAAGTAAACCAAAACAACAACAAAAACCTCAACTAGTAAAATCGAAATCATTGTCATGTTGCCCACCCCTACCCCAAAATTGCAATTCTCCCCCTCTAAAGCTCATAGCCCATGTCTTCAAGTTAGAAGACCAACTGAAATTGCATAAAACTTCCAACTTTTCAAGCATAACACCATTTTTGAACATATTTGCAAGGTTTTTTCTTCCACACATCTTCTCAAGTATCTGCTAGTCAATATCAAGTGAGATCAAATGAAATGTAGGACTCTTTGCAAGGAATATGACACTCTAGTTGTCACTATAAATAGTGTCTTTCTCATTCCTTTTATCCAACTTCTCCAAAAAACTCTGTAACCAAATCATCTCCTTTGATGCTTCTGGCACGGTAACATACTCAATGCTTATGGTAGGTGATTACACCCAAAGAATAATGCGGTTGTTTGCAGTATAGCTTTGGAGTGTCGATTCCACAGGGAGATGGATTGAGAAATTGAAGAACAGTAACGAAATTAACAAAAAGATCTAGATGAGTGCGAAAAGTAAATTTTAGAGTGTGACGTAAATTAAAACTAAATGAGTAATTTAAACAGTATAAAAGTGAGACAAAAAGTATAGCATCGGGAATCCTTTGTATATAATTGGTATTTTAATTATTTTCGATTCATTAATAACTCAATTGAAAATTTTATGTCCAAATTTTCAATCGGAAAATAAAACATTAATAACCAGATTTAAATCAAATATAATCTTTCGAAAAATCATTCGTCACAATATAAGAACAGGAATTGTTATCGATATTAAAGAAATTTAACGTCGACAATATACTCGTAGAGCAATATTGTAGCAGAAAATTAAATTAAAATAGATAACCAATTGAACCAAACATAATCAAAGGATTATTGCATTCAATAGAAAAAGCATGACTGAATCTATAAATGAAATAAATTCTAAAATTATTTGGTGACAAAAACATTTATAATAAATTTCGAATGACTAAACAAAAGACTTTAATATTTGAAGAATACATATATGAATCAAAAACAATTACAAATACCATCATATATACAAATTCATCCCTAGTTCTACTAGAAAATTAGTTACACATATTGAAAATAT
Organism: Platycarya strobilacea; assembly: GCA_036898215.1. Taxonomy (NCBI): domain Eukaryota; kingdom Viridiplantae; phylum Streptophyta; class Magnoliopsida; order Fagales; family Juglandaceae; genus Platycarya; species Platycarya strobilacea. The sequence continues at coordinate 12,858,663 of CM072556.1, forward strand.
GCAACAAAAATTCTCTAAGGGATAATATGGAAGAGCCAACCATTATTTTCTTCTCTCTTCTTTGGTTTTTCTTTTCTTTTCTCAAACTCTCAAAAACAATGTATCTTCCAAGGCATCCAAGCACACTAAGCATGGTCTTAGAACACACACCCCTCCCTTTTATTTATAAGCATCCTTCATGCAAGTTGTCATGACAAAATCATCACAATTTTAACTTGTTTTGCCATGTGCCATTCTTGAATCCAAGTGATTTGTGAGTTGTCATTTTGATCATTTGTTTTCCCACTATGCATGAGTTAGATTTTGCTTGTAGGTTGAGTGTTTCAATTTTGCTTCTCTATCCATTAGTTGTCTTGTATGACTTAATATCTTGTGGTCAAATAATTTATCTTGAAGAAACTTGAGTGCACTTCATCTTGCATATGAATTGATCATTGAATTTCCAAGTTGGTGTAGGAGTGCTTGCTGGAAAATATTATGATGACATTTGGATTTGATGCAAGTGGTTGAAAAATATCCATGAACGTCAAGTGCAGGTGCGTCCACTTGATGGTCGATTTTGTCTTAGATTGAGTGGATATATCTTCAAACATAAAACATAAAAGTTATATATATTTCTCTTTCGGTTCTATATCATCTTGAATCAGCTCAATCGGAAATTGGATGAGAGAGTTATGCCTATAGTACGAAAAGATGTTAGAACTGTCTAAAATTCCGCAATTATCTTCATTTGCTCTTAATGCCTCTATTTGTAACCTAAATCAAAATATAAGAATAATGAGTATATTTAGGCATCAAATAAGAATAAAGTATTAAACATTAAGAGAGGAAAATATGGCATTTTATATTCTCATCAATATATTAAATCATACTTATATCTATCTCAAGATAAATGACCATTAATTTTAATAACATGAGTTATATCCATTATTTTCTCATTTCTTTTAGTATTCAAATAGAGTATTTAGAGTAAATTTTTGTACACTCATCACACTCCCCAACTTACTCATTGCTAGTCCCTAGCAATTTTCATACAAAATGATGAGAAAGACCAAAGAAAATCACATATAGGGGCCATCAAGACACATTTTTCAAATTTACATATCAAAATAATCTTAGAAATTCAATGACCCTTTCACAAGTAATTCAAATATAGTAATCCACAGAGTGTGTATGTGTTCCAAACTATTTTTATCAAATCAGAGGTTTCGACACATGCAATATTAGAATATCTTAAGCAAAAAGGTTCAACTCCATAACTCATGGGTATAGAAGTGTTTCATGTATGGGTTCTCTCTATGGAGTTGACAAAGGTGTACATTTACTCTCATGGAAATTTAGCTAATTATATATAAGTAACAAGTAAACATTGATCTTATGATAGGAATACTAACAAATGAGATTTCCACCATTCTTTCCACAAGCATACTTAGGATCAGAAAAATCAACACAAAGGGTTATAATGTGGTTTAGGGTTGGGGTTCATAAGAAGAAAAGGTGAAGAGGTTTCAAAAACTTCCAAGTATACACAAAAGGGAACTGTTAAATTTTTCAGCAGACTATACTTTCCTTTTGATGTACTTTTCAATTTTTTAGATTTTTGACTAAGTACACTTTTCCATCTTCTTTTACCACTGGTGTCTTCACAATTTGATAAACTCTTTCATGAATAATTTGATGGACACATCTAGCACCATGCCATTTTTGTCATGGTTTTCTTTTTTCTTTTTTCTGTTTTCTTTTTTTAAATGATAATTTCACACCTAGTACACACTTGGAAATAAAATGGTAGGAAAATATAGTGTATAAGCTATACTCCAATGTGGAGAGGTATGGATGATGTAGATATAAAAAGAAAAGGTTATATGTGTATATTGGCTCAAAATTGGCTGCTAGGGATCTATGATGAAAAGGCTCAGTTTTAAAGGCTCAAACGTTAATCCTAAGTTGACTTTCGTCATATCCCAAGTATATCCACCATCTTACCACAAACCATGTAATGATATTCTCAAAAGAAGTGTCAAATTCAATAGATCAATGGATACTTATCATAATTTTTGTATTTGTAAGCTCTCAATTCTCACAAAATTCACATGAATACTTGAGCAAAATAATTCTTTAGTTACATGGGTCAAATCACCATATATACCACAAAGTTTGGAGAAGTGCATAAATGGTTCTATGGATGTTTTAGCAAAATGATTTAAAATGGGTTTGTTGAATTCACCAAGATGGTTATGAATGAGCATGAGTATCATGTGTGAAAAGATGCCTGTGTGAAAAAATTTGGCAATTTTTTATATATTGATTGAAATATGCAACAGATTTGTATTCCCACCCCCCAACTTAAATGAAACATTGTCCTCAATGTTTAAGAATCAGAATTGAATAACTAAACAGGGTAGAATACACCTGATGTGGGATGTGGGTGGCTTGCTTGGCATCAAAGATGGTATTTGTCAAAATAAAATTAACCTGTAACAAAATAAAGTAAACAATAAACAAAAATAAAATGAACGAAAATAAAATAAAAGAAAAACATACCTGGAGATGGTCAAGATTGATATACTGGGTCTATAAATGGAATGTCTTCCACTTCTGGAATTTATCTATCAATTAAGATTTTGAAGCGTTGACCATTTACTTTGAAGATACATCCATCTTTTGGATTTTCTATTTCTACCGCTCCATTTGTGAAAGCGTTTTTTACTATAAAAGGGCCGGTCCACCTAGATCGAAGTTTTCCTGGATGCTTATGGAGTCTTAAATCATATAAAAATACTCGATCATTAGGCTTAAATGTTCTTCTCAAAATATTTTTATCATGAAATACTTTCATTTTAGCCTTATAGATCTTGGAGTTTTCATAAGCATCATTTCTCTATTCTTCTAATTCCGTCAATTGGAATTTTCTAAGTTTTCCTGCTTTTTCCAAGTCAAAATTGAAATGTTTAATGGCCCAATATGCTCGATGCTCGAGCTCCACGTGCAAATGACAAGGTTTTCCAAAAACAAGTCTATAAAGTGACATGCCTAAGGGAGTTTTGAAAGCTGTACGGTAAGCCCAAAGCGCATCGATTAGTCTCAAAGACCAATCTTTCCGATCCGGATTGACCGTTTTTTCTAAAATTTGTTTAATTTGCCTATTTGCAAGTTCAACCTGTCCACTTGTCTGAGGGTGATATAAAGTAGAAAGCTTATGTATCACCCCATATCTTTTCATTAAAGCTTCAAAATAACGGTTGCAAAAATGCATACCTCGATCACTAATGATAGCACGTGGGGTACCAAATCGAGATAATACATTTTCTTTGAGAAACTTAATTACCGTCCTGTTATCATTGGTCCTGCAAGGTGCTGCCTCTACCCATTTTGACACATAATCTATTGCCACAATAATATATAAATATCCAAAAGAAGGAGAAAATGGTCTCATAAAATCAATGCCCCAACAGTCAAAAATTTCAATTACCAAAATTGGGTTTAAGGGCATCATATTACGACGGGTCATAGCTCCTAACTTTTGACATCTTTCGCATGAGCGACAATAGATATTTGTATCTTTAAATAAGGTGGGCCAATAAAATCCACACTGCAGAATTTTCGCAGTGGTTTTCTTCATTGAAAAGTGGCCACCATAAGCTTGGGAATGAAAAAATTCCAAAACACTTGCAATCTCTTCATCAGGGATGCAACGCCTTAAAATTTGATCAGGGTAGTATTTGAAAAGGTAAGGGTCATCCCAGTAGAATTTTCATACCTCAATCATGAATTTCCTTTTGTCTTGGGTGCTAAAATGCTTTGGTATTTCAACTGCAGCTAAATAGTTCACAATATGAGCAAACCATGGTAGAGAAGTAATAGAAAGTAAATACTCATCGGGAAAATCATCTTTGATTGGTATGTGGTTAGAAGTGTCCTCGAATGTGAGTCTAGAGAGATGGTCTGCCACTACGTTCTCCACTCCTTTCTTGTCTTTGATGGTGATGTCAAATTCCTGCAAAAACAAAATCTATCGTATTAATCGTGTCTTAGCATCCTTCTTTGTAAAAAGGTACTTAAGGGCTGCATGATTTGTAAAGATAATGATAGGAGAACCAATCAAATAAGCGCAAAATTTATCCAAAGCAAATACTACAGCTAACAACTCTTTTTCAGTGGTGGAGTAATTCATTTGTGCACTATTTAGAGTTCGACTAGCATAGTAAATGACAAAAGGTTTCCCTTCTCTTCGTTGTCCAAGAACAGCACCTACAGTAGAATCACTAGCATCACACATAATTTCAAAAGGTAAATTCCAATCAGGTGGTTGCATCATGGGTGCTGAAGTAAGCTTGCCAATTAATGTTTTGAAAGTCTCTTGACAGACTTGTGTCCATTCAAATGGGGCATCCTTAGCTAGGAGGTTACATAGTGGTCTAGATATGACAGAAAATTTCTGTATGAATCTCCTATAAAAATCCGCATGACCAAGAAATGATCTTATATCCTTGACTGTTCTAGGTGTAGGCAATTTAGAGATTAATTCAACTTTTGATTGATCAACCTCCATTCCTTTGGAAGAAATAATATGCCCTAAAACAATACCTGAAGGTACCATAAAGTGACATTTTTCCCAATTTAAAACCAATTCTTTTTCTTCACAACGAGTTAGTACTCTTTCTTAACTCATTAAACATGCATCAAAAGAAGATCCAAAAACAGTCAAGTCATCCATAAAAACTTCCATGCACTTTTCAACCATATCACTAAAAATACTCATCATGCAACGTTGAAAAGTAGCTGGAGCATTACACAGTCCAAATGGCATTCTGCGGAAAGCATAAGTACCGAAAGGACAAGTAAAAGTGGTTTTATCCTGATCTTCTAATGCAATTTCAATTTGATAATAATCAGAATAACCATCCAGAAAGCAATAAAAAGGATGACCAGCCACCCGCTCAAGAATTTGATCAATAAAAGGAAGCGAAAAATGGTCTTTTCGTGTGGCGGCATTTAATTTTCTGTAATCAATGCACATCCGCCAACTAGTCACCAGTTTTGTAGGGACTAACTCTCCAAGATCATTTTTTATCACAGTTACTCCTGACTTTTTAGGAACAACCTGCGTAGGACTTACCCATTTACTATCAGCAATAGGATATATCATTCATGCATCTAATAGTTTCAATACTTCATTTTTCATAACTTCTTTCATTGTGAGATTAAGTCTACGCTGGGGGTCTCTTAGAGGATTAGTTCCTTCTTCTAAATTTATTTTATGAGTACAGATTAGGGGACTAATGCCTGTTATATCAGCAATACTCCATCCTAGGGTTGATTTATATTTGCATAAAATCTGAATTAATTTCTCACCTTGGGACTCAGATAATTCAGATGAAATAATAATAGGAAAAGTATCACCTGGACTAAGGAAAACATGCTTTAAACCCTTAGGTAGGGATTTTAATTCAACTTTAGGGGCTTCCCTACTTGAAGGAATCTGTCTTTCTCTTTTTTCAGACAACTTCTCAAACTTTGGTTGCCATGCCTGTATGCTATAATCATGAGTTATGTCAAAAATAACACAAATGTCAAATACATCAGATGAATCACTTATAGGATTAAATTCAGAATTAACAATAAAGTATTCAAGGGGATCTGAGTCATGAGTTGTAAGAACATCCCTTTCTATAAGTGAGTCAATCATGTATGTCTGATGACACTCGACATCCTCTTCTGGCTGTTTTGTAATATGAAAAATATTTATCTCAAGAGTCATATTGCCAAAAGAGAGTTTCATCAATCCATTTTTGCAATTGATAAGAGCATTAGAAGTAGCAAGAAAAGGTCTACCTAAAATTAATGGAATTTTAGAGGTGGTTTCTACAGCAGAACTAGTGTCTAGAATTAAGAAATCAACGGGATAGTAAAATTTGTCAACTTGAATTAAAACATCCTCTACCACATCCCGTGGTGCTCTGACTGAACGATCAGCCAATTGCAATACCACAGAAGTTGGTTTGATTTCTCCCAATCCTAATTGCAAATAAATAGAATATGGCATCAAATTTATACTAGCCCCTAAATCTAGCAAGGCTTGTCCAAGCTCATGATTACCAATGTTGCATGTGATGGTTGGACATCCAGGATCCTTGTACTTAGGGGGAATCCGCTGTTCAATTAGAGCACTAACTTGCTCTGTCAAGAATGCAGTCTTCTTCACATAATACTTCCTCTTAACTGTACACAAATCTTTGAGAATTTTTGCGTAAGTAGGAACTTGTTTAATTACATGCAAAAGAGGAAGATTAATTTTTACCTGTCTAAGATTTTCCAAAATATCATTGTTATGATCTAGAGTTTGTTTGCTTGACTTTAATGCCTGAGGAAAAGGTACCTTACCAGGAGTTTTTGTTACCGCAGGTTCCTCAGATTTTGTTACCTCAAGTTCTTTGGGAAGCTCAGGACTGCTGCTATCTTGATCTTTCTCTACATCCTTTTTTTTGTCTATTATTGGATCATGTAGAGACTTACCACTTCGTGTCACAATGGCGTTTACGTCCTTCAGATCTCCTTGTGCCATATGTTGACCATGAGGTACAGATTGAGTTTGGGAAGGAAACTTACCTTTCTCATTCATAGTCAATGAACTCATTATTTTAGACACCTGACTCTTGATTTCCTTATTTTCTTCAACAACCTGCATAATCAAAGATTCAAATTTTTGATTAGTCTTACCCTGTATTTCAATAAAAGTATGCAAAGTATCTTCAAAAGAATTTCTAGAAAATTGAGGTGCATGGTATGGTGCAGGATATGATCTAGAGAGTTGTGCAGGCTGCTGGTTTTCAGACTTCCAGCTGAAGTTGAGATGATTACGCCATCCTGGGTTGTAGGTTTCAGAGTAAGTTGTGAAGGGCTTTTTGTACATACCCAGAGCATTACTTTGTTCCTCATACATACCATTCATGTTAGTATGTATAGGATACTCTTGGGAATGATGATCTATCCCACCACAGACAACACATGGCCCAAAAGATTCTGCATGATTAGTCGTGTGTGTTGGTTTTGAGTTTTTGGTTTTCAATAACTCTAATTCTTTGGTAAGCATTTCAACCTTAGCCTTAAGGTTATCCTCCTCCCTTAGATGGTAAATACCACCACTCAACTTTCCTGTAGGTCGTGACCTGTTTGTGCTATCAGTAGCACTAGGTCCAGTCCAAGTATGAGCTTTTTCAGCAAGCTCATTGAGATACTCTATGGCCTCATCGGAATTTTTCTGTAAAAATTCTCCATTGCACATCATTTCCATGAATTGACGTTCTCTGGGCGTAAGCCTTTCATAGAAATAACTCACTAAGCGCCAATTCTCATATCCATGGTGGGGACACATACTCAGTAATTCTTTAAATCTTTCCCAAGACTGGTACAAAGTCTTACTATCCTTTTGTGCAAAGGTAGAGATTTGTCTTTTTAAAGCATTGGTCTTATGTTGGGGAAAGTATTTATTGAAAAACACTTGAGTCATCTCACTCCATGTTCTAATAGACCGTGGTCTTAGTGAGTACAACCAACTCTTAGCTTTATCTTTCAAAGAAAAAGGAAAGAACTTTAGCCTTACTGTTTCGTCAGTGGTATTTTGACTGTGAAATGTTGCAACTACTTCCTCAAATTCCCTAATACGAACATAGGGGTTTTCATTTTCTAGACCATGGAAAGTCGAAAGTAATTGTATCATTCCTGTTTTAAAATCTACATGACGAACATTAGGTGAGAACATAATACAGGATGGTGTGGCTGTTCATGCGGGATGAAGATAATCTTGGAGGGTTCTAACAGGTTGGTCCATGTGTTCACTCATCGCGTCAAAATTGGAAGAATTATCAAACAAGCGATTAGAAAAATTAGATTCTGAATCTGATTCTAGCACGGGTCTACTAGCAAACCGTTCAAAAGCGTCTCTGTACCTGCGCATGCAAAGTAAAAAAAAGCGTAATACTGAAAAAAAATAATTACGAAAAGAAAAGTAAAATAAAAGAAAGATGCAGAAAGCTAAAAAGAAAATGAACGAAGCTACCGCTCTTTTTTTTTTTTTTTTTTTTTTACAAACTACTAAAAAAAACTACAAATTCTTCTACTGTCTCCCTGGCAACGACGTCAAAATTTGATTATACTCAAAGAATAACGCGGTTGTTTGCAGTATAGATTTGGGGTGTCGATTCCACAGGGAGATGGATTGAGAAATTGAAGAACAGTAACGAAATTAACAAAAATATCTAGATGAGTACGAAAAGTAAATTTTAGAGTGTGACGTAAATTAAAACTAAATGAGTAATTTGAACAGTATAAAAATGAGACAAAAAGTATAGCATCGGGATTCCTTTGTATATAATTGGTATTTTAATTATTTTCAATTCATTAATAACTCAATTGAAAATTCTATGTCCAAATTTTCAATCGGAAAATAAAACATTAATAACCAGATTTAAATCAAATGTAATCTTTTGAAAACTCATTCGTCACAATATAAGAACAGGAATTGTTATCGATATTAAAGAATTCAACGTCAACAATATACTCGTAGAGCAATATTGCAGCAGAAAATTAAATTAAAATAGATAACCAATTGAACCAAACATAATCAAAGGATTATTGCATTCAATAGAAAAAGCATGACTGAATCTATAAATGAAATAAATTCTAAGATTATTTGGTGACGAAAACATTTATAATAAATTTCGAATGACTAAACAAAAGAGTTTAATATTTGAAGAACACATATATGAATAAAAAACAATTACAAATACCATCATATATACAAATTCATCCCTAGTTCTACTAGAAAATTAGTTACACATATTGAAAATATGCAACAAAAATTCTCTAAGGGATAATACGGAAGAACCAACCATTATTTTCTTCTCTTTTCTTTGATTTTTCTTTTCTTTTCTCAAGCTCTCAAAAATAATGTATCTTCCAAGGCATCCAAGCACACTAAGCATGGTCTTAGAACACACACCCCTCTCTTCTATTTATAATCATCCTTCATGCAAGTTGTCATGACAAAATCATCACAATTTCAACTTGTTTTGCCATGTGCCATTCTTGAATCCAAGTGATTTGTGAGTTGTCATTTTGATCATTTGTTTTCCCACTATGCATGAGCTAGATTTTGCTTGTAGGTTGCGTGTTTCAATTTTGCTTCTCTATCCATTAGTTGTCTTGTATGACTTAATATCTTGTGGTCAAATAATTTGTCTTGAAGAAACTTGAGTGCACTTTATCTTGCATATGAATTGATCATTGAATTTCTAAGTTGGTGTAGGAGTGCTTGCTGGAAAATATTATGATGACATTTGGATTTGATGCAAGTGGCTGAAAATTATCCAGGAACGTCAAGTGCAGGTACGTCCACTTGATGGTCGATTTTGTCTTATATTGAGTGGATATCTCTTCAAACATAAAACATAAAAGTTATAGATATTTCTCTTACGGTTCTATATCATCTTGAATCAGCTCAATCAGAGATTGGATGTGAGAGTTATGCCCATATTACGAAAAGATGTCAGAACTGTCTAAAATTCCGCAATTATCTTCATTTGCTCCTAATGCCTCTATTTGTAACCTAAATCAAAATATAAGAATAATGAGTATATTTAAGCATCAAATAAGAATAAAGTATTAAACATTAAAAGAGGAAAATATGGCATTTTATATTCTCATCAATATATTAAATCATGCTTATATCTATCTCAAGATAAATGACCATTAATTTTAATAACATAAGTTAAATCATGCTTATATCTTTTAGTATTTAAATAGAGTATTTAGAGTGCATTTTTGTACACTCATCAGTAGGTAACACAGTTATCTTCGATAAGTTTGAACCCAAAATCACGATAGTAGCAATCTGAGTGTAAGTTTGAATCCCACTCGAGTTGAGCCCAAGCTCAACTTATTTATAAATGGGCCCAATATGCGGTTCGAGCTCGATTCATTTGGCATTGATAGAAGGCCGAGCTCGACTCGAGCTCAAGCACATACAAGAGTCAAGCCCAAACTCGACTTGAACTCGGCCCGATTATATTGAGGCAAATTCAGCCAATTTTTTTTAAAGAGAAATTCAGGAAGTATGAACATTAGGCTATGAACATTTAAAAAAAAGAAAATCCTTCCGCTCAAAACCTTCCAACTTGTCAAGATTTGAAGTTCTAACAACTAAAAAGCTCTAACAAATTTGAAGTTTGAAGTTCGACAACTAACCTCAAAAAATATTCCAAAATTTTTTTTCTGGCATCGGTTTTCCCAATGCTTCAAAACCATTTACAAGAAGAAGTGTTGTTTGGCTGGCGTTATCTCCCATAGAAAGACATTGAGGCACAAAAAACCTCTCACTGAAAAAGCAAAGCAAATGAACATTGTAAGGAACCTTGCAAGAACCCATCTTGTCCTCAACATATCTACTATTTTACAAACTTTTGAAGAATTAGATAGAAAAAAGGAGACAAGTTGATATTTCTCCGAGTTTGATCCTTCATTTTCCTAGCTCGCCCTTTCTATTTCCCTAGCTTTTCTCAACGAAGTAGTGATCTCCAACTAGGGATCCTACGAAATTAACAGAAATTAATTATATATTAATATAATTAGTCATGCTAATTTATTTTTTTTAAAGGAAGATTGAATTAAAGTTACCTTCCTTTTCGTCGGATCCCTAGTGTTGGAGATCACTACTTTCCCACGTTTGATCCTTCCTTTTCCTAGCTCCCTCTTTATATTTCTCTAGCTTTCCTCATCGAAGTAGTGATCTCTAACACTAGGGATCCAATGAAATTAAGAGAAATTAATTATATATTAATATAATTAGTCATGCTAATTTATAAATTTACTTTTGTGAGATTTCTTGTAAAACATTTCTCATATTATTTTATCAAATTATGGATATATAATTTTTTTTTTTAATCTAAGTAGTACTATTTCTATTTCTAATTTTAACTTTTCTTTTTTTTGTTTTTTCAATTTCATTAATTGTCATTTTTTCTGTTATTCGAAGGTAACTTTACTTCAATCTTCCTTTAATTAAAATAATAATAGTGTGTTCTTAAACTTATTTTTTAGTTTGCAGAAATATAATATATCTACGTACTCATGACATAACATATATGCTTAATAGATGCAAATACCTTCCTTTTGACAAAAAAAAATGTTAATAGATATATGGTATTCTTAAACTTAATTTAGAAGCCGATTATGGTTATAAAAAAGAAAAAAATTAGAAGCCGATTATGCATGCAATTGTGATACGTACGTATCGTCGTTATAATTTGATTAATCTTGATTTGAGAATTAATATTTCCGACGTGGCAGCCAATTTTCAATCCCAAAGAAAATGTTTTATTGCCAAAGAAAAGGGAAAGACCACTATATGGGTAGGAACCGTAGATGAGGAGTAGTAAGAGTACTGGTATTAAATTAGTCAATTTTTTTTTTTTAAAACATATAAATTTGCATATATATCAATACAAAATTTATCATATTTGATCAAATATAATATGAAGAAAGTGGGAGAAGAGAACAAAAGTATATTTTATTTTTAAAAGTGAAAAATAACTTTTTAATTTTGAAGAGTTTCCAAATTTTACTATTTATTTTTAGAAATAATTTGCGCTTTTATTTATTTTTAATTTTTATCCCCTCATATTTAATATAAGAAATTGTGTATAAATTTATATTTAAAAAAAAAAATTGACTAATTCCAGTGCTCTAAGCTGCCGGCCAACTGCGTGACTTGGTTCTTATCCCAATTCCTCGTCAATAAATTACGAGCCTTGACGTGTCCTACATACGGTCTCGGCCGGAAGCAGCTTCTTAATCGGTCCAAATTATTAACGTCTGCTTCATGTTAAATTGACTAATACGCCCAAGAAAAATAGGTCTGCTTTTACAATTTATGCCAATATTAGCTAGACGCTGTAGCAGTCTATAAATAGCATCTAATTCACGAGCTTCTTTATGCAACATCCATTCATGCACCGACGGAGTTAAAAATCTGTTTTAGGAAGGCAAAATAAAGTTTAAATAATTTATATAATATCTTTTAATTTTTTTTTATATAGAACAATTTGATAATAAAATTTAAAATAAAAATAAAATATGGTAAATACAACTTACGTATTAAAAAATATAAGATATGTCAAGAATAATAGACCATTAAAATAATATAAAAGCACTCATACAAATATATTAAACAAAAAATATACAAAATCTCTGTAATTATATTTGTGCTCTTTTAAAGAAACAAAATCAAGATGAGTCATGATTTTTAATCCTTGGAGTTTTAGAAGAATTTTCTTTCAAGTACAATCTTTAGAATTTTAGAAGAATTTTCTAAAAGATTAATTTCATTTCTTTTAAAGAATAAGTCGATAGCTTTTAATTTAGATATCATTCATGAACTTAAATCTAAAATTAAATTAAAATACATAAAATAAAGTTAGATACACAAAATACAAATAAACTAATTTCAACTAAATAAACAAAATAACAAACAATGTAATGATATGTGTGCTTTTAAACAAAATAAATGCATTGGATTGGCTATCTTCTTCTTCAAAATTTGAAAAATATACAACTTTTCATATTTTAATTAATCACTTAAAATATGAAGTCTAATATCTATATTGAATTAGCTATCTTATTCTTTATAATAATAAAATATTATTATTTTTTATTATTCATATATATATTTTTCTGTAAAGACTAAGAGGTATTAAAATGCCGTGTAGCATAAAGCAACGACTTGTAGCATAAAACTACCTGCTCCAAATATACCTTCATATATTTCATTAATTTCCAAATATAATTCCAACTACAATTTCAGACTTGAAGTATAAAACTATAATTTCAGACTTGTATTCATTAATATCTCTTAAGTATTTACAACTTAAACCTGCATTGTATTTACAATAGCATGTATTCATTAAAATGCCATGCAACATAATTTCAGACTTATTTGCTTAAAACCACCTGCTCCAAAATATGATCATCCATACCAACAAAATGAAAAAGATAAGTGAAAAGTTAAATGCATGTCTTTAACACTAGCGCAGGGCTCCATCATCTCAAGCTTGGCAGCAATACGTGCTACACAGCCATCCACAATACGGTTGAGATATACCATTGGAGTGTTGCCTATCAACTACACAATCTAGAAAAACAAAAACATCGGCAAATCCGGTTGTTGAACATGTTATGTTCATTTGTTTTTCCACTTCATGAAATCGCAAGGGGCTCACCGTCTTGTCAGCACTGAAGATGGTAACCAAGAGTAAATGCATGAATATCAGAAGGACTTGTGCTAGGCCTGAGAACATCCATTAGCAAAGAATCATATTCCAGTAAAATAACTTAGGAGAGAGAAAAGGGGTTGGAAAAAAATGTGATCAGCAATCATGTAAAATATATAAAACATCATTCAAGACATTGACCTGAATTTATATAAATTAGTTTAAACTATTTTAGTTGTTGGTGTGTAGGAAGAAATGATATATCACAGATACTAGGTTATTTCCACTGCCACTTTAAGAAGCTGATTGTACAACCCTATTTATAAGGACTAAGGAAGCAACCAAAAACAACTCAGCTCCTAATCCTTATGGATATGACTAGAGCTGTTTCTGGGAGAGTGAAATCTTTATTTCAACAATGTAATGTTTCTGCTCTGCCCATCAGTTGCCAAAGACCTAGAGAGAATGCAACTAAAATTGAATAGGAGAGCCTTAGATTTGATTTTAAGCAAAGAAGATCCCGTGATAATGCTCACTATAGGCATGATCTAATAGCACAAAAATGAGTTGCACTTTATGTTTCACTTCACCAAACATAACATTATAACATTATCTTTGGGACCATATTATGCAGTTAATAATTTCCCAAAATCTAGATGTCTCCCCACTATAAGATGAACATACCTTTTGTTGATTGTACCATAGTGGAAGCTTGTTTTTCCAGTCTTGACATCTTGAATATACTGCAGCCAAAAGATGAATGTGACCCCACAACATAGAATTCATGTCTATACAGAATTTGACAACAATGATACAGTTTTTTGGTTCAAAACTGATCCATACCAAATTCAAGGTTACAAACATCGATGAAAATGCCAAGGAATTAAAAGGTATATCGTCAAGGGCAAAAAGCTGGCATTCAGATGATTCTGGACCTGGTGAGTGTTGGGATCGGTGGAAGATCACAAATAATATGGAGACCAGAATTTAACGTGGTTCGGCCAATTTAGCCCATGTCCACATACACAAAGAGGAGAATTTGTATTAAATAGCAAACCAATTATTTACAATGATTTCTCTCAACTCTCGCAGCTTCTAATCTCTCCAACGGACCTCACCTCAAGCTCTCCTTCCTCATTACAATTTTACATGTATTTATAGGACAAAAAAATAGTGTGAACATGAAATAACGGTGGAATTCCGGCGGCCTCCATTCTTGAATTTCCAGGCAGCGCCTACCTTCCAGCTGCTACTGACGGTGCCTACCTTCACCTTCCAGAAGCCTCCAGCTTCTTCATTTGCGTGTGTTGATTTTTAACAATCTCCCCTTCAACACCAAACGGAGGATATCCTGGCACATTTTAGTTCAAGGTACTTAACTTGGCTATGTTTCTACATAGCTCAAGTTTTTCGTATGTGACTACCTTTGTTAGCATGTCCGCTGGATTCTCCTTTGTATGAATCTTTACAAGCTTCAACAGCTATTGCTCCATTACTTCACGTATCCAGTGATATCGAATATCGATGTGCTTTATTCGGGAGTGGTACATCGAGTTTTTACTCAGATCAAGAGCACTTTGACTATCACAATAGATTCTGTACTCTTTTTGACTGACTCCCATTTCTTGGAGGAACCGTTTTAGCCACAACATTTCTTTACCTGCTTCTGTTGTAGATAAAGCCACACATTTCTGCAGTTTGGACTGCCATGATACAGCTCCACCTACAAATGTGTAAATATATCCTGATGTAGATTTTCTCCCATCAAGATCACTTGCCATATCAGCATCTGTATAGCCATCCAAGACTGGGTTAGCTCCCCCGTAGCATAAGCACAACTTTGATGTACCCTTAAGGTACCTGAGAATCCACTGTACTGCTTTCCAGTGTTCTTTCCCTGGATTTGAAAGAAAACGGCTCACAACTCCAACAGCGTGAGCGATGTCAGGTCTGGTACAAACCATGGCGTACATTAAACTTCCTAGTGCTGAGGAGTACGGTACTGTAGCCATTTCTTGAACCTTTTTTGGTGATGAGGGACATGAGCTTTTGCTCAATTTGAAGTGATTAGCCAGTGGAGTACTGACTGGTTTTGCTTTCTCCATGTTGAACCTTCTTAGTATTTGTTCAACATACTTTTCCTGTGACAGCCATAGCTTCTTTTTCTTCCTGTCACGAGTGATCCTCATGCCCAAAATCTGCTGGGCAGGTCCTAAGTCTTTCATCTCAAAGACTTTGGAGAGATCCTTCGTTAGCTTCTTGATAATGGATGGATCTTTTCCAATAATTAGCATGTCATCAACATAGAGCAGTAACACCACGAAGTCACCTTCTGAAAATTTTCGGATGTAAACGCACTGATCTGCAGCAGTTTTCTTGTAGTCATGACTCATCATGAATGAGTCAAACTTCTTATACCACTGTCTGGGAGCTTGCTTCAAACCGTAAAGGCTCTTTTCTAACTTGCAGACCAAATGTTCCTTTCCAGGAACTTGGAAGCCTTCTGGCTGCTTCATGTAAATCTCCTCATCAAGGTTGCCGTAAAGAAATGTTGTCTTCACATCCATCTGTTCAAGCTCCAAGTCAAGACTTGCCACCAATCCGAGTACCACTCGAATTGAAGTCATCTTCACAACAGGTGAAAATACCTCATCAAAGTCGATTCCTTTCTTCTGCTGGATCCTTTGACGACCAAGCGAACTTTGTGCTTCACCTGCTTGCTTGTTTCTCTTTCTACCATGGCATGGAAGTTTTTGAATTGCTCAAAAACTTGATCTTTCCTTTTTAGGAAATACACCCACACTTTTCGTGAAGCATCATCAATAAAAGTAACAAAATATTTGTTACCTCTAAGTGATTCAACTTCAAAAGGACCACAAACATCAGAGTGTACCAAGCTCAATAACTCTGATATTTTTCCAGTAGATGTCTGGAATGAAACTCTATGCTGTTTACCAAATAAACAGTATTCACAAGGGTTGAGAGCAATACCTTTATTTACTGTGATCAATGCTTTCTTTGCAAGTATAAACATCCCTTTTTCTCCCATGTGGCCAAGTCTCCGATATCACAAGTTTGGTGACGTATCATCTTCAGCTACATTGAGACTGTTTGCACATATCGTAGCACTTGATTTGTACAAAGTGCCACAGATATGTCCCCGTGCAACGACCATTGTTCCTTTCTTCAATTTCCAAGCATTGTTGCTGAAGATACTCTCGTAACCCTGTTGATCAAGGGTTGTTATAGAAATTAGGTTGAGTCGAAGATCGGGTACGTGCCGAACGTCATTTAGCACCATAGTACAGCCAACACTGGTTTTTATTCTGACATCTCCAATGCTCACAATCTTTGAGAAACTCGAATTTCCCATCTTGACTGTACCGAAGTCTCCTGCCTTGTAAGTACTGAAGAAATCCTTACAAGGAGTGGCATGATAGGATGCTGCTGTATCTATTACCCACTCGACTTTCTCGCTTGAAACATGCAATCAAGATTCTTCACCAGCGGAAAGGAGTACACAATCTCCAGAAAGCTTCACTGCAGTTTCGCCTTCTTCATGCTTTGATTGATTGCTTGGCTGATTCTGCAGCTTTCGGCATTCTCTTTTAAAGTGGCCTTCAATACCATAGTAAAAGCATTTTCCCTTATTTCGCTGTTTACCGCGACTTTGGGATCTCCCTTTGTTTTGACTTCCGTTCTTTTCTCGACTTCTACCTCTACTATTTCTCTGATTAATTCCTTCTGTTACAAAAGCATCTGTCTTGTCTCCTCCAATCTCCTTTCGTCTAGCCTCTTCATTAAACAAGGCGTCTATCACCATTGACATGGCGAGCTTTCCATCTGGAGCTGAATTACTAAGTGAGACCACTAGAATTTCCCAGCTATCTGGTAGGGAACTGAGAAGTAGTAGAGACTGCTCTTCATCTCCGAGCTTAAAATCTACGGATGCAAGTTGATTTACAAGATTCTAAAACTCGTTGGTGTGTGCGGCCACTGAGATGCCGCTTTTGAGTTTCAAGTTGACAAGGCATCTCATTAGTAATGCCTTATTCCGAGCAGTTTTTGCCTGGTACATGTTTTCCAGCTTTTTCCATAGCTGATAGGCATCCATTTCTTGTGTAACATGATGAAAAACACTATGATCAATCCACTGCCGGATCTGACCAATAGTTTTCTTATTCAACTTAAGCCAGTCTTTTTCTGCTACATTATCTGGCTTTACGCTTTTCTCTTCAATTGGATCGAAGAGATCTTTACAATTCAAGAGATCTTCCATTCGAGGTCTCCATAGTGCGTAATTTGTAGATGTTAGCTTGATCATCGCACCTGCTCCCGAGTTTTCCATCAGTTCGGCTTTAATCTTTGATTTGAGTGACCATTTCTCAATGTTCAGAGTTGAATCTTAACAAATGGAGCTCACCGTTGCGTCCGGAATGGTGGAAAACCTTAGAAATGACTCTTGTCTCGTTCCAAAACGATCAAAATTACGCCGAAAACCTGAAAAATAAGAAAAATAGAATATTCTCTGACGTCACCAGAATATTCCTTCGTCTGCCGGAATATTCCCACTGTCCACCAAAATATTCGCTCCGGCAGCGGAATATTCGGTCACCGGAATATTATCACGATCGACAGCATATTCCCACGATCACCGGAATATGCTCATCGCCGACGGAATATTCCTTATCCGATGGGTTGCTGGAGCGGGTCGCGAACTGGGTTAGTAATGGGTCCGGGTCGGATCACCCGGAATGCGGGTCGGAGCTCGTCTTCTTCCTGGCATGTGCGTGGGGCGCGTGAGGCGAGTGGCCGGCGCGTTGCTGGAGCTGGGTCAGCGCGTGCGGCGTCTCCCGGTGTCCGTTCGAGACGAAATTTTCACCAGAATTTTCGTCTTGACCTGAAGAATCTGATGGTATCCTCCAAACTTGATTTCGATCAAGTTTAAAAATGGGCCTCTCACGAAAATTCACAAATCCGGCCTCCTACCAGCTCTGATACCACTTGTTGGGATCGGCGGAAGCTCACAAATAATATGGAGACCAGAATTTAACGTGGTTCGGCCAATTTAGCCTACGTCCACACACACAAAGAGGAGAATTTGTATTAAACAATAAGTCAATTATTTACAATGGTTTCTCTCAACTCTCACAGCTTCTAATCTCTTCAACAGACCTCACCTCAAGCTCTCCTTCCTCATTACAATCTTACATGTATTTATAGGACAAAGAAATAGTGTGAACATGAAATAACGGTGGAATTCCGGCGGCCTCTATTCTTGAATTTCTAGGCAGCACCTACCTTCTAGCTGCTACTGACGGTGCCTACCTTCACCTTCTAGAATCTTCCAGCTTCTTCATTTGC
Source organism: Platycarya strobilacea (assembly GCA_036898215.1). Lineage (NCBI taxonomy): Eukaryota > Viridiplantae > Streptophyta > Magnoliopsida > Fagales > Juglandaceae > Platycarya > Platycarya strobilacea. The sequence goes on from CM072556.1 coordinate 12,877,292, forward strand.
GTGTGTTGATTTCTAACAGTGAGAACTGCAGTTTCTTGAGCTTTGCTAAGAAGATTATGTAGGTGTGCTAAAAAAAGACAAGCAAATAGCTTACCAAAGATGAGCAAAAAGATAAGCAATCTCAACAACCAACGATAAGCAAAAACAGTCCAATGGATGCACTGATGGAAAAAGTCCAATGGATAATCAAACGAGATAAGACCTTTATCTCATACTTACCAAAGCCTAACATCAGTATTCACCATCGAAAACACTTTTACAACTATAAAAAACACAAAAAGAACCTTTGAACTAAAGACTATCTATGTACTCCATTTTTTTATTGCTCAATTTGAAGAGGCAGAGAAGAGATAACCTAACACCAGTAGGCATTATTACAATTTCCAAAAAGAATTCGATGGAATGAATAATATGTTTCAAAATTGAATAGTCTTAATAAACTCAAGTATTCTCGAATTGCCTAAGCACGAAACTACATTAAATTTCCATCTCTAAGACTCTAACTAAGCAAATAAAGGCGCAAAGTGAACATAAAAATCAATTGAAATAACTAAGAGAAGCAGAAGAAAAATAGAGCGGGGAAGACGGCATTGTTCTTAACTAGAACCGCTGAAATGGTGAAGGAAGAGACGAAGCGAACTTGTAAAGCTCTTCGAAGTTGAGGCTGAAAACCCTAAACAAAAACCCAACTTTCCAAAGCCTAAATCAGTCCAACTAGAGTGGAGAAAATGAAAAAACAATTTGTTTACCTGTTTACCTGGAGAGAAAAACCTTTTTTGGAGTGGAAAATCTGGAGAAGAGGTCGTGGTTTGGAGTGGACAATTTGAAGATGATGATGGGAGATGAAGACGGAACCCTCACCGGCGATAAAGACGAGCTAACGAAGAAGAGTTGGTGTCGACGGGAATGACCTGACGATGTGAAGAACTGGAAATGGAAGGATGAGTATTCGAGCGAGAGAAGAGACGAGGTCGTGGAAAGGCTCTATCACTGGAGCCGCAGGAAGGAAATTAATAAAATAATGGGATGAAAAGTTATAGTATCTTTTCATATATAAAAAATAAAATAAATTTATTTAAAATGGAAAGTTTATAGTGAATTCGATGCAGATGGATTTTAACAAATTTTCTTCAAAATTTAGAAAGTACTGATATTTGACTAAACTGCGTGACTTGGTTCTTATCCCAACTGCGTGACTTGGCTTTTGTTAATGTAAATTTTATTGGCTTGGATTAGTGCTGACGTATTTGAATTCAAATAGGATAAGATTTCATCTTATCTCTAAAGCTGTAATCTTGAGTTGTTGAATTTGAATTTAAATAGGATAAGTTTGATTTTTGAATGAATGTAATTTAAACTATGGGATTTATCCATTGTATTTTGAATTTATTTAGGAGTCTAGGGAGTCTGTTAAAGAGGCTGGGAAGTTGAATTTCGAGATCTGGAAGGATAAAATCAGAAGACAAATTCGAAATTCAAATTGCAACAGTAAATCCGAAAGTCTGGTAGCAACCTGTCAGCAGACGGATTCTGATGAAGGATGACCTGTCAGCAGACGCGTTTCAGCAGCACTTTTGGATTGTCTATTTAAATCAAGTCATATGGTAACCCTAAGGGGGGATTTTCGGCCAGAGCTGATTTTAGATATACTTGAGAGCCATTTAAGAGGAAAATTAGTGGAGAATTTTCTTTGTGATTTTTATACACTTGCGAGTGTGATCTTCTTCAAGGTTTGAGAAGATCGTTGATTGGTGTACGTGGTCAACCACTGGAGGTTCCAGTAGGAAAGGCATAGATTGAAGATCGTCAGAGGTTCTGGCTACTACTGCGGTAGGGATAAACGGGTCGTTTATTCGGTCAAGTAAGGGAGTCAATTGACAAAGGTTTTGTAATTGAATAGCTTACTTGTAAACTGATTTTCAATCAATAAAAATGACTTTCCTGGGTTTGGTTGCCCCGTAGGGTTTTACTTTTGAAGAGTTTTTCAAAAGGTTTCCCTTCGTAACCAATCGATGTGTTATGCTTAATAATTTATTTATTGCATATTTATGAATATTTACACGATTGATATCTAACAAATTTGATTGTGAAAATTGTTAGATATATTTGGCCATACAGGGGTAAAAAGGGATTTTCAATTGGTATCAGAGCGGGTTCACTCATTCGAGTGTGATTCGTTCCCCTGGTAGAGATGGCATCATTGTATATTCCACCGGAATTTGATGGTGAGAACTATGCATATTGGAAAGTACGCATGCGAGCATTCCTCAAATCATTGGATGAACGGGTATGGCACACTGTTGAAACTGGTTGGAAAAGACCCGAGACGAGTGTAGAAGCTTGGTCGAAGGATGAATTGAGCAATAGCAATTTTAATAGCAAAGGATTGAACGCCATATTCATGGCGGTATCACAAGAAGAGTTCAAAAGGATTTCCATATGTGAGATAGCTAAAGAGGCATGGGACATATTGGAAGTCACACATGAAGGAACAATGACTGTGAAAAATTCTAAATTACAATTGCTAACATCTAGATTTGAAGAAATTAAAATGCTTGAAAATGAATGCTTTAATGATTTTTATGCTAAACTAAATGATCTTGTGAATTCCAGGTTTAATCTTGGAGAGAAGGTTGAAGACTCAAGAGTCGTGAAGAAAATCTTGAGGTTTCTACCTGAGAGATTTCGACCAAAAGTCACAGCCATTGAGGAAAGCAAAGACTTGAATAAAATCAAAGTTGAAGAGCTCGTCGGGTCATTACAAACGTATGAATCATCTCTTCCCCAAACGAGAAAAGGTAAAGCTATTGCTTTAAAAACTGTGAAAGAAAGCATGATGATAATAGTGGTGAGGAGAGTTTAAATGATGAGGATATAGCTCTTATTGCGAGGAAATTCAAAAATTTTATGTTTAAGAAAAAGACTAATGAAAATAAAAGAGAGCAAAAGAATTTTCAGCAAAGAAAAATGAATTAGAAAATTGGAATAAAGAAAAAGTTGAGAAAAATAAGAAGGTAAAATGTTATGAATGCTTAGGTTATGGTCATATTAGAATTGAGTGTCCTAACTTCAATAGAAATAAAGGAAAAACATCAAATGTGTCATCTAGTGATACTTCAGATTTTGAAAGTGAAAACTCATCTTCTGATAATGAAAAATCTTTTAAAGTTTTTTCTACTATTGTGAATGATTTGGCTGAAAATTCACTAACAAAATCTGAAAGTAGTTGTGCTCCTAGTGATTTGGACATTACTTTAGTCGATGCCGACCAAGAACATAGTGTTCAAGATGCTTACAATGAAGTATGTAAAGAGGTAGTCAAGTTGAAAAAACTTAATAAAAAGTTGTATAAAAACCTTACAGCTATAGAAAATGAGAAAAATAATTTGATTGAGGTTGTAAAAGTCTCTAAGGTCGAGGTGTTCAGCTAAAAAATCAAAAGGTTGAAATAGAACAAAAATTGAAAAAATTTCAAGAGTGTGAACAAAATTCAGCAACCCAAAAATTAAATGAAATGTTGAGGTTTCAAAAACCAAGCAGTGATAAGATGAGATTAGGATATGTGGTTTCTAAAGGAAAAGGAAAACAAATACCCTTATCCGCTACGTCGAGCTCCAAAAGTAATGTGTTTGTAAAGGAAAGTCAAAAGAAGAACCATAACAATCCTCTCATGCCGAAGGCTGGCGACTCAAGAAATTTGCACAAAAATTCTCCATCAACCATGATGAAGAAAGGTAGGTATGAAGGTAAGTTTACTCCTACTTGTCATAATTGTGGAATTGTTGGGCATATAAGACCATATTGTTTTAATATGTCTCAAGGGCAGAAAATCAAAATTGGAAAAAGTCTGAAAATGAGTGGAAAAAGCCAACAAAATCAAATTGATGAGATGGACCAACAAATTAATTTTGTAAGTCATGAGTTTGGTGAATTGGTTAAGCTGTGTATTCAAAATAATGGAAAGGAAAAACCAAATCTCAAGGCAAAATGGGTGGTCAAAAAGGATGTCGTGCCACATTAGTTTATAGGACCACATGCATGTTCTTGTATTTCTTGCATATCGTTAGTATAGGACATGCATTTTTATTGTGTTTCGTTTTGTTTATTTAAAAAAAAATGAATTTTTTTTGGTTGGTTCTAAGTTTTGGTTTCCTAATTTTTATTAAAAAAAAAAAATTGTGTTTTTTGGCCAAATGATGTAGGGTGCATGTTTGATGGTATGTTGAAGGAATTGAACATGTTGATACTCACTTTATAAATCCTTGCACTCATGCACTATTCTTGTGTTGTGCGTCCCACATCGTGCATTATAACCCTATGGGTCATCATAGTAAAGGTTCACTTTTAATGCACTGTGAGAAACTTGTGTGAATGCACTTTTGTTTGATTAAAAGGGGGGTTGAATAAGTATATTGAGATGCTCATCATAGAGAGAGTCCAAACTTTAAATTGACTAATACTAGTTGAACCTAGTACAAGTATGAAAAATGTCTCCCCTTGCCAAACACCACTTGTTGATCTATATAGAAAAAGTCGATGTGAAATTTATTGCGGAAAAAGACTCACACCCCACACGGATCTAACCTTGGAAGTTCTTATAGAAAAAATCATTGCTCCTATCATTGTGGAAAAAGATGAGCAATAAAAATGAACCAAAAAGGGGCTATGCAAGTAAAGTGTTTGGAGGAGACACTTATGTATCTAGACCCTAGCATAAAGTTTGCCTTAAAGTGAGTGACAAACTCTTGGGAGCATCTTTTAAAATAAGATTCCTATTAAAAATGATAAAAAAAAAAAAACATTCATGAAAAAAAAAAAATTTAAGAAATAAAATCATCAAGAAAAAGTTGCTACCTTTCATAAGTTGCTCACTCACACACTCACATGAACCTTGACTTTGATGATTTTATGAGGAGTGAAAATCTATTGTAGGTGTTGCAATCAAGAGGATGTATGGTCTTGAATTTATTTGGTGAGTAGCACTTTGATTAAACATAAATGCATCTCTTTATGCTACTTGCCTCATTGCCATTGTTTTTTATTCAAAAAAAAAAATACATATAAACATTTTTTTTGGCAATTTATTTTCTGACCAACATGAAAAAAAATAAAAATAAAAATAACAAAAATTTGGTCAAGTTTTTGGTTTTACAAGTGCATATGAGGCATTCTTTGAGAATCAATGCTTAGGACTTCTTGAGGTTTATGTGGGAGTGATCTGATTGTTATATTTTGTGGCTAAGTTCCGGCGGGACACAAAGAAAGGTCTCGGCAAGGTCACAACACGTGACCAAGTGTTTGGTCACTCACAGTGACTCACGGCAACCTTAGTTGCGTATTCCTAGTGCGTTAGACCTTCTAGTACCTATATCGCATGCAAGACTATTTGGTACTCTAAGGCTCCACTTCTCATTCTACCCTAAGTCCCAAGTTCTATAAAATCTCACTCAGTGTTTTGCATGATTTTGGACTACACTCAGGAAGTATCTTCCATCTCTCGGCATCTAGGTAAGTCACTTTAACTTTAATCTTGATTTTTCCATTCTAAGGCTCGGATTCTATCCTTAAGAAATATGAGTTTCAGTTTTTGTATTGGTATTGGATGAGAAGTATGGACTTGAATGTTGGGTTGATTGAGTTAATCGATGCATATATGTCTATGACAAGTTGAGATAACTTTGCTGGATATTGAACCATATGGTTATTTTTTTTGGAATTTTTTTTCATTTCAATGCAAGTTTGATACTCGGGTTCTCCTATAAAGGTAACTTGCGTTTATTTTTTTTTCCTAATATTTTGGTTGTGAGTGCTCAGATGAGAACTAAGGAAAAAGCAAAATCTTCCCTCACCCGATTCCTCAAGTGAGGCTACAAGTTCAGCTTACACATGACATTAATTTGGCTAAAATGATGACAAAAAGGGGGAGAAAAGTAATGACTGAGGGGGATCAGCAGCACATACTAAGGGGGAGAAGCATTGATGAAGGGGGAGAAAACCCGAGCAGGACATGAAACATACATTCATCAAAAATATTTTGTCACCAATCAGCCAAAGGGGGAGATTGTTAATGTAAATTTTATTGGCTTGGATTAGTGCTGGCGTATTTGAATTCAAATAGGATAAGATTTCATCTTATCTCTAAAGCTGTAATCTTGAGTTGTTGAATTTGAATTCAAATAGGATAAGTTTGATTTTTGAATGAATGTAATTTAAACTATGGAATTTATCCATTATATTTTGAATTTATTTAGGAGTCTAGGGAGTCTGTTAAAGAGGCTGGGAAGTTGAATTTCGAGATCTGGAAGGATAAAATCAGAAGACAAATTCGAAATTCAAATTGCAACAGTAAATCCGAAAGTCTGATAGCAACCTGTCAGCAGACGGATTCTGATGAAGGATGACCTGTCAGCAGACGCATTTCAGCAGCACTTTTGGATTGTCTATTTAAATCAAGTCATATGGTAACTCTAAGGGGGGATTTTCGGCCAGAGCTGATTTTAGATATACTTGAGAGCCATTTAAGAGGAAAATTAGTGGAGAATTTTCCTTGTGATTTTTATACACTTGCGAGTGTGATTTTCTTCAAGGTTTGAGAAGATCGTTGATTGGTGTACGTGATCAACCACTGAAAGTTCCAGTAGGAAAGGCATAGATTGAAGATCGTCAGAGGTTTTGGCTGCTACTGCGGTAGGGATAAACGGGTCGTTTATCCAGTCAAGTAAGGGAGTCAATTGACAAATGTTTTGTAATTGAATAGCTTACTTGTAAACTGATTTTCAATCAATAAAAATGACTTTCCTGGGTTTGGTTATCCCATAGGGTTTTACTTTTGAAGAGTTCTTCAAAAGGTTTCCCTTCGTAACCAATCGGTGTGTTATGCTTAATAATTTATTTATTGCATATTTATGAATATTTACACGAATGATATCTAACAAATTTGATTATGAAAATTGTTAGATATATTTGGCCATACAGGAGTAAAAAGGGATTTTCAGCTCTTATCCCAATTCCTCGTCAATAAATTACGAGCTTTGACGTCTCCTACGTACGGTCTCGGCCGGAAGCAGCTTCTTAATCGGTCCAAATTATTAACGTCTGCTTCATGTTAAATTGACTAATACGCCCAAGAAAAAATAGGTCTGCTTTTATAATTTATGCGAATATTAGCTAGACGCTGTAGCAGTCTATAAATAGCATCTAATTCACGACCTTCTTTATGCAACATCCATTCATGCACCGAGGGAGTTAGAAATCTGTTTTAGGAGGGCAGAATAAAGTTAAAATAATATAAATAATATCTTTTATTTTATTTTTATATAATTTTTTTTATATAGAATAATTTGATAATAAAATCTAAAATAAAAATAAAATATGATTAATACAATTTACATATTAAAAAATATAAAATATGTCAGGAATAATATATCATTAAAATAATATAAAAATACTCATACAAATTTATTAAACAAAAAAATACAAAATCTCTATAATTGTAATTTACACTCTTTTAAACAAATAAAATCAAGATGAGTCATGGTTTTTAATCCTTAAAGTTTTAGAAGAATTTTTCTTCAAGTTCAATATTTGAAATTTTAAAAGAATTTTTTAAAAGATCAACTCCATTTTTTTTAAAGAATAAATCGATAAATTTTAATTTAAATATTATTCATAAACCTAAATCTAAAATAAAATAAAAATACATAACATAAAGTTAGATACACAAAATACAAATAAGCTAATTTCAACTAAATAAACAAAATACAAATAAACAAAATAACAGACGAGATGGAATAATCATACTGAACTTACGAGCTGCGAAGCAAAATGGAAATGGCGACTTGCGAAATGCGAAGGACTTGTGAAGCGAAACGAAAATGGCGAAATAAAAAATGAAAATGGGATGGGGCTTGCAGCCAGCAAAATAACCCGTTAAGTTTTTTTCAAAATTCAAAATAGCTCATAAATTTTATTTATAATTTTATGTACATAGAAATTGGCCCTCCCCAAAAAATTATAATTTCTTTATACTCATATACTTTATAAAATTTTATAAAATTTCATTATACATAAAATATCTCTCTAATTAAATTAAACAATAAACTATTAATTTGTATCCTAATTTTTTATTATATATTATTGAGTTTCTTAATATAAAATTCAAAATAAAAATACCCTAAAAATCATTTAAGATTAATGATTTATATACAAATTAGTAGAGCTGACTTATTCTCTAAATTTCATTGAATAAGGAAAAATTTATTTAATGTTTTATTTGTAATATTCTATGCTTAATAGGATACCGAAATAGATATATTCTATATTAAATTTGATCAACTAATTTATATATTATAATGAAAGATGATATTTTAAAAGATTATTTGATAATTTTTAAGAAGAAAATAATCTTTAAATATTTTATATTTTAAAAAATAATAATGGATGAATGTTAATTTCTGAAAAAGACATTAAGTTTTATTTTAATATTATTTGATAAATTATCAAGATTTAATTTTAATATATAATTTATGAATTTATAATATATATATTTTTATTTTACATAAATATTTTATGTTATAGAAAAGTTAGTCCCCTTAGAAAACTCGCTAGCTTGCCACCGCTTGAACCCAAGGGCAAAGTTGGCCCCCTAAGGACTAGGGGTGTAAATGGTTTGGTCCGGTCCGAGAAATTTGTGGATCGATTCCATTCGGTCAAAAAATTCTCTCACCCTGGACCGGACCGAACATGAGTTCGGTCCATACCGGTCCGGTCCAATTCGGTCCAGGGGTGGTCTAGTCTGGTCCAGGGATGTCCCATATGATTTAATGGGCTAAATTCAATCTAAAATTCTACAATGATTAAATATTTTTTGACCCAAATTTAACTACTATAAATTATAATATGTTAATATTATAAGAGTATATATTATATATTAATATGTTAGTATATATTATATATTAAGTATGTTAGTAAATTATAAGTAATAACACTATTACATTAATATATTATATATTTATATGTTAGTAAATAGTGATAAATTAGTAATAATATATTAAATCATAATAATACAGTTATTACTTATAAGTTATTATTAATATTCTATATAAATATATTATAATTTATATTTTTATACTACAACTAGTCAACCAATAAATAATAATATGTTAATATTATAAAAGTATATATTACATATTTATATATTAATATGTTAATATATATTATATATTAATAATTTAATTTATATTTATATTAATATTATAATTTATATACTATTTTTATATATACATATATATATATATATGGGATTCGGTCCGGTCCGGTCCAGGGACAAAAATCCTTTAGACCGAGATCAGACCGGAATCAATCGGTCCATGTAAAAAACCGGTCCGGTCCGGCCTTTTTATAACCCTACTAAGGAGACTATGTGTTGCAGTGCTTTTAGGCTTTCAGCATTGGAAAGCTACGTGTGCAGTGTTTGGAGACTTGTTTTTTTATTTTCATCTAAAATAAAAACTTGTTATTATATTATTATATTATTTTATTTTATATAAGAGATATTTTCTTTATTTTATATTTAAATTAGATCAAAATAAGATCAAAATAATTTTATAGAGGAGACCAATATAAATTTTAGAGAGAGACCAACACAACATAAAATTAATGTCATTCTATTATATTATAAAAAAAACTAGTATATATATATATATATTCCAAATATTTGGGGGGACCATAGTGCCCTTGCCCTCACATAGATCCGCCAATGCATCCATGCACTTTAATTGCTTGATTTATGCTTTTAGAAGTCATGGCTGCTAAAAGTCATCCCTTCTTCTCCTTGATCCCTCTCGACCTCCTCCTTACCCTCCTTTCTCATACAACAATTTCGTTTGACTCACCTTTTGGATTTCTCAAGCATCTTCAAGGACGCCACAAGGTTAAGAAGGTCAAAGGGATTCATGACCTCAAATTGTACCCTGAAAAGTTTGGTTATTATCACCAAACGAAAAACAACACAAATTCCAATGGGATGATTTTGTTGAACTCTTGGAATCAGCTATCAAAACATACCAGCAAAATTACCATCTAAAGGCCATTAGGGTTTTGAATGCTAAAACAGAATTCAAGATGATGGCACCTCGTTGTGGCGGAGAAAATATCATCAATGGTACAAGCTCGATGCAATTGGGGAAGATGAATCATCACCACCGCAAAGGCTTAATTCATACTGTCTCTCAATAAGTTTCATGTCTCAAAGCGTCCCAAAGTGGCCGCCCTCAAAGTATCATCTCACCTACTGGTTTCTCCCAAAAATCCCAACACAAGCCATGAATCTCATTGCACAAGCTTTCTGAACATGAAAAAGATACACAAACTTCATGTTCTCACGGGATCGAGACATATCAAGCACAAATATCACTATTGATTTTGGTTGGGGGGATCATAGAGATGGGTTTCCTTTCGATGGACTTGGTGGAACCATCGCTCATTTTTTTGCACCAATAGATGGGAGACTCCATTATAATGCAGATGCGTTCTGGAGTGTGGGTGCAACTCCGGGTGCTTATGACTTCGAAACAATTGCTTTAGAAGAAATTGGGTACCTTCATGGACTATGGAATAGCTCAGTTCAAGAAGCAGTCATGGAACCTAGTACCTCTGCAGGAGTGACCAAAAGCGTGTATGCAGATGATATTGCAGGAACTGAGATCGTGTATAATGATACCATAAGAAAATTGTTTATTTGTTATCAATTACAAAATAGATTATTTCCTGTTAAGATGAGTCTATTTTCGTTACAAGTAGTCATTTTCATCGAAAATACTACTTGTAACGAAAATAACTCGTCATAGATGCTCATTTTTCTTGTAGTGTGTTTGAAAAACGTCTAAGAATTTAATGCAAAAAAGTTACTATAGAATAAAGCATTTCCTGCTTACAAAATAAACTATGACGATGATATTGCAATAGACAATTGTCATGTATACTATGGGACAAAATCACAATACTAAGAACGGCCATATTGATCATAATAAACATATGCGTATGTGTCTATGTGGTTATACAGTAGAAATTAAGGGTGTAAAAAAAATTGAAGAACCAGTTGAACTGAACGAGTTGGCTGGTTCGGTTTAGTTCATAACTGGTCTGGCACCGGATTTTCAGAACTAAAATCAGTCTGAAACTGGTTTGGTACTGGTTTTTATCTTTGAAAACTAGTTTGAACTAAACTTGACCAGTATATATATAAATATATATATATATATTTCTTTTAATTTTTCATTCTATAAGCCAAATTTTTAATTAATACAACATGTAAAAAAAGTTCCTATGAAGAGATTAAGCATTATAGGAACCAACTTCAAGTCTCAACTTATGTAGTGCCATAGAGTAAACGATAACCCAAAAAAATTGGGCCATACTGGAGCGAAACTGAAAAAAATGAAAGTTTTAGTTTCAATGATGAGTCGGTTTGTATCAGTTCTTAAATTTTCAAAGTCGGTGCATATCAGTTTAGTCCTAAAATGTGTCTAAGATCAGATTGGTTATACTTTTGGCGGAAACCATAATTTCACAATTACTGCGTTGTTTGCTCAGGCGAACTCTTCGTCTGATATTCACTCAAGCGACATGTCGACTACCTGAGTTTCACTTGAGCTATCTATTGTGCAAACGTGGATCAAATTTTTATCTGGCAAATCTCAAGTCAAAATACAATTAAGATTTTCGATTGCCCCAAGCCTCGTTGAAAATTCATAAAAAAAAATGATGAATCCTTGTTGAGCCAACTAATCAAATTGAGCAACCACAAGAATGAACTCGGCTCCATTGACCCAACAAATTCCCCCAATTTGAGACTAGTATATATGGGTGCTACTTGCCCCTGCATGGGTGGGCTGCAATTCTTGCATTCTAAAGTCTGCCACTACATCCCATGGTGAGTCTTGTTTGCGTGAAAATATTTGTAAGTGCCCAAAATCATAAGAAGTAATAATTTTTTTTTTAAGAAAAATGAATATTGCACCCACAAAGATTAATCATGTTGTTGAGTACTGAAATTTAATAAATTAATTACTATTCGAAAAATCAAAAAAAATGGAAAAATTATACTATCTAAATTAAATTGAAATACTTAACAAAAATAAATTAACAATAAAAAAGCATAAAATCTAAGATTATAAATATAACAAGAATGGATTTAGAACTTTCAATTTCACATAGCAAATTCCACACAATTTATTCTTCCTAATTTAAACTTCCAATAATCCAATGTTGATGATAAAATTTTTTTAACTATTCAATATTTTCTCTCGAATAATATAAAATATATCTCCAACTAATAACTACATATTTCTATGTGAATTGAATTAGTGAGAAACTCAGTAAATTCTTTGAATTTTTCATAAAGAATCACACTAGTCACGGTGAAGTATATCTATTTTCACTCAATTAATGATGTTTAATTCTATAGCTAAAATCACAAATCACATCTCAATTTCATTGAGATTCACAAATCACAAATCCTATCTTTTCCTCGATTTTATGCAAACAAGTAAACAAATAATAGATCTCTAAAAACTTTATAGGCTTGCTTTTCGAATTACTCTCCATTAATGTAGAACAAAATATTACCAAGGATCAATAGGTCTTTAATATATAGCTCTTTATTAGGCTTGTGATCTAAGGCTAGAGCGAGGGCTACAAAGAAAATATAGGATTCAAACAAAATAAGAGAACTTAGGTTCGAAGTACAAACAAAACAAATAGAGGATTCTTACTTCTAAAACACACACTTCTTTTCAATTTTTTGAATATCTCAACACACTTCTCTTTATTGTTCTTTCAAAGTTTCCACTTTTTTTTCTTTTCTTTTATCTTTTTTTTTTGTTCTTACTTCAAATTATCACTTATATTTTGACATTAATACAAGTATTTGTGATAGATGCACCTAGCTACTTAACAAGTCACACACTTAAAGTGCTTTTGTAGACTCATATTTCAAATTTCGGTTTGACGTAATGGAACATTGGTAGTAAATATCTATAGTTACTAAGCAACTCAAAATATTTGAGTGAATGAAACTTTGTACACATTTATTCATTCATTTGTCTAATCATTATCACTCTCTTTACTTCAACTTTGTTTGGGACTAGATCAAATGGGTGATTAGAGATAAAGATAATAAATGTCTAAGCTTGGAAGGCTCAATTGATTCAAAGAATGCCTAAATCATTTTTTAAGTAATATTTTATCTAAGAATTTGCCTTGAGTGTAATCAAATAATTTGTAGAGTAAGTTGAGACCATCCCAATTCACATAAAATTTCTCTAACTATACACATTGATTAATGATCATTATAAGCAATAAATATAGAAAATATCAAACCAAGCAAGATCAAGTAAAGAATTAACAGCTGGACTTAAGCAATGGGAATTTTTCATAAAAATTATAATCAAATTCAATCATATTCTTAACATAGACTTCTTTTTTCCAAAATTAAACATAACGAAAAATAACATTTTTTTTAGTAAAATAAATTTACTTCCCTCAAACTTAAATATCACATTGTTCTTAATGGGAAAAAGGAATAAAAACTGAATAAAAGAATGAGAGAGGACAAAAAATGCTCCCTTGATTTCCAATTGAATATTTTTTCTTAGGTGCAGCATGTATTGATTGGAGATTTCTCTAACCTCATTGTTCCTACAAAATGAAAGCAAAAGAATAAGATTAAGTAAAAAAAATAAATAGAAAAATAAAACTTGGGTTACCTCCCAAAAACGCTTTATTTAACGTTTGTAACTAGACATTTTCCTCTTATCATTTAACATTTGTGAGATTGATGGAAATCTTTTCTGAGTTAAAGTCTCCATCCACATAGGGTTTTAATAGCTATCGATTCACTTTAAATGTTCATTTTGTTTCGTGATGGACTTCAACCACCTCATAGGGAAATACATGGGTCACCACAAATGGCGGAAACCACCGAGAGTGCAACTTTTTCCATAAAAGAGTGAAAGTCTTGAGGAGAATAATAAAACTTTCTACTTGACTTCTATTTCTCTTCTCATAATATGCTTATTATGCCATCTTTTAGTTTTATTTTTGTAATTTAAGTATTCTCATAAGCATCATTGCGGAACTCATTTATTTCGTTGATTTGCAATATTCTCTTCTCGCCAGCTGCTTGTAAATAAAAGTGCAATGTTCTCATCAATATAAGTTCATTGTTGTCATTCTTAATCATGGTTATGTCGCCTTTCTTTGAAATGACTTATAATGGACTTACCCTTGCGCTGCCTGAGATTAGATAGATAATCCTGGCATTTAACAACTTTAGTACTTCTTTATGCACCACTTCTTGCATTGTTGGATTCAATCTCCTCTCGGGTTAGATGATCAGCTTATAATTATCCTTCATTAAAATCTTATACATGCAAATTGAAGGACCAATTTCTTTGATGTCCAAGATGGTCCAACCCAAGGTTATATTGTGTTTCCACAAGATTTCCAGCAACTTCTTCTCTTCTAGATCACTCAAGGAATTGTTAATAATAACTGAAAAAGTAGAGTTTTGGTCTAAGAAAGAATACCTTAAATTTGATGGAAGTGGTTTGAGCTCAAGGTTGGGTGGTTTTTTAGTTGGAGATGTCAGCTGAGAAGAATTTACCTCTTCCACTTTTGGTTGTAATGAAGGAGGAAAGGATGGTGTTGCTTCCAAATATCTCTCGTACTCTAAAACCTCTTCATCTTCAAATTTAATAGATGTAGAGCATATATGACATAACTTAAGTGGCAGCTTTAGAAATTTAGCTATATAAGTCTCATTGGTCATGACCATGTTTTGGTCACTATTTGAAAACAAGAATGTATCTCAGAAAGAAATTTCATAGGATTAAATACATCAAAAGAGACCTTCTCCCCACCGACCCTCAAAATGAGTTTCTCTTGCTCGATATCAATTAAGGCTCTCTTCAATGCAAGGAAAGTTTAGCCTAGTATCAAAGAGATCTCTTCGTCCTCCTCCATATCGAGTACGATGAAGTCAGCCTAAAAGATAAACTCATTAACTTTTACTAGTACATCCTCAATAAGTCCTCTCGAGTATTTAATAGATATGTTTGTCAATTGTAGAGATATGGTAGTCTATTTTGCTTCTCCAAGACCTAATTTCTTGAAAAGAGAGAATAATATTAGATTAATACTTGCCCCTAAATCACATAAAACTCTATCAAAATAAGATTTTCGTATATTGCATGGGATAATGAAACTCCTCGAATCTTTCAACTTAGGCGACAACTTCTGTTGTAAATTGCAATGCTCTCCTCGATCAGTAATTGTCTCATGCTCCTCCAACTTTCGCTTAGTTGATAATATATCTTTAAAAGATTTTGCATATTTAGGCATTTGTTCTAAAGCTTCAATAAGAGGAATATTAATATGAAATGACTTAAAATAGGTCCAAAAATTTAGAGAACTAATTATCAACCTTATTTTTTCTAAATCTTTGCAATAAAGAAATTGGTAGATCATAAATTGAAGAAGAATGAATTTTATAAGTAACTTCCCTGGAATTTTGGATTTTGAAGCTCTCTGATTCTCCTTAGTCTTTTCGAATTTCTAGTTGGCTATCTTTTCGGTTTGCTCCACTTCCTTTATCTCAGACTCGGCCTCCATCATCTTGGACTCCTCATTATATTCAGTTTCATCTTGTTTTGCATTTGTTGTTTTTGGCTACTCATGTGTCCGCCAACTTCTCAATGATATTTCCTTGACATGTTCTTTCGAATTGATCATAGTTTTGCTTAGCAAAGTCCCTTCAATCCTCTCGGTGAGCATGTTTGAGATTTGACCAATTTGTGCCTCAAGATTGTAGATTAAAATTGAGTTGTTGTTTTGAATTGCTATAGCTGTCTTTTGCATGTATTGCATGAACATGTCCTCAAGTGTTGACTTTTTCTCTTACTATGAATACTGTTAAGGTGGTCTAACTGGCCCTTGATTATTGCTCCTTGAAAAACCAAGGTGATTCCTCTATCTGGGATTGAACGTGTTCGAGTATGGATTATTTTGATGTTGAAGATTTGATAAGTAATTAGCTTGTTTTGAATTTATTGAGCAAAAGGATTCCCTACTTGGAAATCTACACTTGAATGATTTTCTGCGCAATGATCACAATCAACATTAGTTTCAATAGCATTAACATTCATCTTACCTAGTTGTTTAAATAAAATTTCCATTTGTGCCGCTAAGGTAGTAATAAACTCAAGTTCAAAGACTCCAGCTGCCTTTCTTGGCATTGCTCTCTCCGAATACCATTGATAGTTGTTGAATGTAAATTCTTCCAAAAGTTAATAAAGTTGCTTCGTGAGTTTTACTCATTAAAGGCCCTCCAGCTATTGCATCAACCATGGACATGTTTGTAGCTCCCAAACCATCATAAAATGTTTGGACTTGAAGCCATGCTGGAAGGTCATGATAATGACACTTTCGCAATAAATCTTTGCATCTTTCCACCCTCAAATTGAATGAATGTGGTAATGTCATTCCTTAATTTTGCCTTTCCCCACCGGGGGGGGGGGGGGGGGGGGATAAATTGTTAAGAATTTTTGTGCCAACTCCTCCCATGTAGTAATGATGTCAAGTGGCAAAGAATTCAATCAAGCTTTTGCTTCTTTTTTTTTTTTAAGTGAGAAAGGAAAAAAACCATAATTGAATCAAATCATCTATCACTTTTTTGTGTTTAAAAAGTCTCACAAATTTTGAGAAAATTTACAATATGGATATTAGGTTCCTCTTGTGATAACTCCCCGAACTAGACAGTCTGTTGTATCATTTGAATGACAGATGACTTAATCTCAAAATTATTGTCTTGTATGGCCGATTTCATTTTGCTAGGTGTAGCCCGATTAACTTATGGCATAGCATAGTCTCTTAACACCTTATGCCCCTGGTCGACCATATTAAGTACCAATGCATTTGCCTCTTTCTTTTCTCTTTATTAATCCAACGTAAGGTTCTTTCAATCTCAGGATCGAAAAGTGTATTGATGAGTGCACAAAAATGCACTCTAAATACTTTATTTAAATACTAAAAGAAATGAGAAAACAATGGATATAACTCATGTTAATAAAATTAATGGTCATTTATCTTGAGATAGATATAAGCATGATTTAATATATTGATGAGAATATAAAATGCCATATTTTCCTCTTTTAATGTTTAAAACTTTATTCTTATTTGATGCCTAAATATACTCATTATTCTTATATTTTGATTTAGGACACAAATGGAGACATTAGGAGAAAATGAAGATAATTGCGGAATTTTAGACAGTTCTGACATCTTTTCGTAAAATGGGCATAACTCTCTCATCCAATCTCCGATTGAGCTGATTCAAGATGATCTAGAACCGCAAGAGAAATATCTATAACTTTTATGTTTTGTATTTGAAGAGATATCCACTCAATCTAAGACAAAATCGACCATCAAGTGGTCGCACCTGCACTTGACGTTCCTAAATATTTTTCAGCCACTTGCATCAAATCCAAATGTCATCATAATATTTTCTAGCAAGCACTCCTACACCAACTTGCAAATTCAATGATCAATTCAGATACAAGATGAAGTGCACTCAAGTTTCTTCAAGACAAATTATTTGACCACAAGATATTAAGTCATACAAGACAACTAATAGATAGAGAAGCAAAATTGAAACACTTAACCTACAAGCAAAATCCAGCTCATGCATGGTGGGAAAACAAATGATCAAAATGACAACTCACAAATCACTTGGATTCAAGAATGGCACATGGCAAAACAAGTTAAAATTGTGATGATTTTGTCATGACAACTTGCATGAAGGATGCTTATAAATAGAAGGGAGGGGTGTGTGTTCTAAAAAGTGCTTAGTGTGGGAGAATGCTTAGAGTGGGAGAATGCTTAGTGTGGGAGAATTCTTAGTTTGGGAGGATGCTTTGGAAGAGCCATTATTTTGAGAGCTTGAGAAAAGAAAAGAAAAACCAAAGAAGAGAGAAGAAAATAATGGTTGGCTCTTCCATATTATCCCTTGGAGAATTTTTGTTGCATATTTTCAATATGTGTAACTAAATTCTCAAGGAGGGCTAGGGATGAACTTGTGTATGTGATGGTATTTGTAATTTATTTTTGATTCATGTATTTGGTCTTTAAATATTAAAACTCTTTTGTTCTATTATTCTCAATTTATTTGTGATGTTTTTTCGTCTTCAAATAATTATAGAATCTATTTCGTTTATGGATTCAGTCATGCTTTTTCTATTGAGTGAATTAGTTCTATAATTATGTTTGGAGCAATTGATTATCTATATTGATTTAATTCTCTGCTGCAATATCGCCTCTGAGGGTATATTGTCGTCGTTGGATTTTCTCAATGTCGATAACAATTTATGAGAGTTAAGGGCAAAGAATAATTTTTCAAAGAGTTATATTTGATTTAAATTTTGATTATTAATGTTATATCTTCCGATTAAGAATTTGGACATAGAATTCTTAATTGAGTTATCAATGAATTAAGAATAAATTTGAATACCACAAATACACAAGGAATTCCCTACGCTCTACTTTTCGTCTCATTTTTATACTGTTCAAATTATTCATTTAGTTTTAATTTACGTCATACTCTAAAATTTACTTTTCATACTCATCTAAATCTTTTTGTTAATTTCGTTACTATTTTTCAATTTCTCAATCCATCTCCCTGTGGAATCGACACCCCAAAACTATACTGCAAACGACCGCGTTATTCTTTGGGCGTAATCATGTATGCTTTAATTATTTATATCGGGGCATGCACTTTTAATTACTGAAAAGAAAAACCAAACTAAGATTTATTTAAATCAATTTCAAAAATAAAATAAAATCCAAAGTTGAAAATTTCAGATAGTACCAATATCGATAAAAAATAATTAATTTCTGATAATGGTGCAAAAAACTTGTTCGTGTGAAAATATCTGCAAATGTACAGAATTATAATAAGTAGTAAATGGTTATATTAAGGAAAACAGATGTCGAACCCACATAGATTAATTATGCTAGTGAGTACTAAAATTTACTAAATTAATTACTATTTGGAAAATAAAAAAAAAAATAGAAAGATTCTACTATCTAAATTAAATTGAAATACTTAACAAAAATAAATTTATAGATAAAAGAGCATAAAATATAAGATTGTACATATAATAATAATGAATCTAGAGCATTTAATTCTATCTAGCAAATTCTGCTGCTCCTCTCTCAATTTCCAATACTAAATGCAGTGATCTCTTTTTATTTAAAGCCGAATGCCCCCAAGCCAGCCTCATGTTTTTTTTTTTTTTCTTTTTTCATTGTATTCTCATTCATTCAACACAAGAAGATAAATGGAATAATAAAAAAAAAAGAAATAAAGAAAAACTAACAAATAGCAGGCCCCACCGTTAACTGCCCACACATAACTATCACAACCCATAAAAATATCAAATAAAAGAGAAAACCCACAACACATTACACAAGTAAATGAAAACAATAGAAAAAACCTCAACTAGTAAAATCGAAATCATTGTCATAACACCCACCCCTACCCCAAAATTGAAATTCTTCGCCTCTAAAACTCATAACCCATGTCTTCAAGTTAGAAGACTAACTGAAATTGCAGACAACTTCAACTTCTCAAATGTAACACCGTTTGTCAACATATTCTCAAGGCTTTTTCTTCCACACATCTTCTCAAGTATCAGCTGGTCAATATCAAGTGAGATCGAATGAAATGCAGAACTCTTTGCAAGGAATATGACTCTCTGGTTCCCACTGTAGAGAGTGCCCTTTTTGTTCCTTTTACCCAACTTCTCCATGAAGCTCTATATCCAAATCATCTCCTTT
The DNA here is from genome assembly GCA_036898215.1 of Platycarya strobilacea. Classification (NCBI taxonomy): domain Eukaryota; kingdom Viridiplantae; phylum Streptophyta; class Magnoliopsida; order Fagales; family Juglandaceae; genus Platycarya; species Platycarya strobilacea. The sequence continues at coordinate 12,897,185 of CM072556.1, forward strand.
GAAGCTTCTAGTACGGTAATATACTCAATGCCTATGGTAGGTAACACAACTATCTTCGGTAAGTTTGAACCCTAAGTCACGATAGTAGCAATCAGAGTGTACACAAAACATGTGGTCTTGTTTCTCTTGTCAGTGTCACCAACCAAGTTAGTATCAACATAACCCTATAGTTTTGGATTTGCTCTCGTGAAACACAAAGAGTTTTTTGAGGAGTTTCTTAAGTACCTCAAAATCCATTTCACTGTCTTATAATGCTGTCTTTTTGGGTTGCTCATTTACTTGCTCACAACTTCTATTATATGATCAATATCTAGTCTTGTACATACCATAGCATACATAAGTTAACCAATAACTGAGGCATGGGAAAACTTAATTTAATTATTAATTAATTAATTAATTTAATTATTAATAATAATATTGAGAAGTGAGGATAAAGGCTTGGGCTTAAGATTGAAACCTTGAAAGCCTAACTTGAGTTAGTGGGCCAAGAAAGGAATAGCAAGCCCACAAGCCCATGAGATTGACACATGATCCATCAAGCCCACACAAGAGACACATGTCACCTCTAGAGAAACCCTAGTGAGTTATCCAAGACTAGTAGATAAAAGTGAGAAATTACTAGTAGTTGAGAGTTGACTAGTAGAATGCCTTGTAGGATGGATTGTGAAATCTCATGATGAGATTTTTCCATTACTGGGATATCTTGGGAAGAACAAAGATATTTTTTATTATAGTCTTTCTAGGATATACCATATCTATAATAGTGACACAAGTGGCATGAGAGGAGAAAAGAAGTGAGCAGCAAAATGGGGTTTCAATGGAGGCTTATAGTCGAACCACTTTGGTGGGTTTTCCCATAAAATCTTCAACAATCTAAGCCAATGATCAAGAGTAGATCATGTAAGAGTGAGTTGACAAGATGATTTACAAGTGAGAAGTGGTATCATGAGAGAGAGAAAAGGAAAAAAGAAAAGAAAAATCAAGAGGGGTTCGGGTGAAGCCTTGCTGTGGGCTTCATTTGGAGTCTTCCTAGTGCTTTACCAAATCTAGTTGAAGGGGCACATGAGATTGGTGTAAGAAGGGAAAATAAACATGAGTAAGAGTGTAGAGAAGAGTGGTGACTTGAAAAGTTGATGGATAGATGATGAAAAGAGAGAAAACCATGGGAGAAGAAGAGAAGGATTTGGTTGAAACCGAAAGAGGCATGGCCGAACCATGCTTGACCATTTCCCAAAAAAGACTTGATCTTGAAATTCTTTAGATTGACACATGAGGTGATGGAGAATAGATGGAGGAGTGATTTGATGGAAATAGGAGGCCAAAACCCCATGGAGGGCGCCGGCCATAGCAAGAGTTTTAGGGGGCGGGGGGACAAAATCTACTTAAGTATAGACTAGATTTGATCTTTGAATGGTCTTGAGTTAGAAGTCAATTAAAGAGTTAATCAACCTTTCAAAATGTCACACCAAAGCATAGAGAAATGAGTGGCTAGACCTAGGGAAGAACCCCATGACCGAATGACCTATTTTCCTTGACCTTTTCCTTTCTTGCTCACACACACATACACACACCCATCCTTCCACCCCACACCTCTCGGCCTTAAGCAATTCTCTATACCCTCACCATTGTTTCACTTTCTTCTTCCTCCTAAATCAAAGTATCCTAAGTCTAGTGGAGTTAGGAGCAAGTGTTCTTGAAAAGGAAATTGCTTTGGAAGAGGCAAGTGAAATCTCTAAATAGTTCAAACATAGAAACCTAGAGAAGAATACACACACCACATCCATGTTCTTGTGTAGAAATCTTCTCTTTAAAAATATTATGTTCTTAGATTAATCTAATAAAATGCTTAATATATTTTCATATTTCATCTAAACTAACTAGGAGTATTGTAAGTATATTATTATCTTGCCCTTAGTAATTTTAATATACTTTTGAGAGAATTTGATTGTATTGTTTGAATCCTTGGTTGTGTATGCTAAAATGAAACTCCTTAATGAAAATGCCATGCTTAGTTAGGTAGAAATCCATGTTTAAGTTTATGATTCTTTTAAGTTGGAGAATATAAAATGATGGGTGGATTTAGTAAATTTATTTTTAAAGAAATCAATATGAGGTGGATTAAAGAAATGCATGTATGATTAAGGTTAACTTGTAGCATATTAGATAATGTGGGGTAGATTACTTGAAGGAAATGTATTGTTTATTTGTTGGCAAAATATGTGTTTAGTCTAAGTATCTTACTAGATTAAAGATTATATTATGTTGTGGATTTGAATACTTTGATATAAAGGAAGAATGAGGTATCATCACCATGATGAGTGTTGATGATATGCATGCATGCTAAAAATTAGACTTGGAGTTGGAAAATGTTGGATTGATGCATATTAGTGTTTTGGTTTTTCAAGGATTTTTGGGTTGAGCTTACTTTTCCAATTTTATGTTATATTATGATTAAATCTTGGATATTTGGAGAAATTAGAGGTATGAGAACTAAAGGAAATTTAATAGCATAATATTCGGTTTTTGCATGAAGGGTTAAGTGAGCTATGTTGATGAAAAGAAAGGTGAATAAAATGACAAACATAGGGACCCTAGGTTTTGGCCAAGACATGTTTTTAGTGTTAAAAATATTCAAGTATTTTATTGAAGTTAAATTAGAGTATTTGGAGAACTTGGATTGTGAAAGTGCTTGACGCATATTGAACGCGTGTTCGTCTCACGAATCGCATGATAAGTATCATGAGTTGCATGCCTCATGCATAAAGCACGAAAACTATGTTTTTGAGTCAAACATGTTTTTTTTAAAGAAAAAAAGAGAATTGAAGTTTTATAAAAACCCCAAAGGCTGGAATGGGGTGCCCTAGTGGAAATCCCTGTTTACTCAAGAGTGTCTAAAGTCGAGTGAAAACTCCTGGGTCGACAAAGAACTGTCAGTAGATCATGTATGACTCCAAAATGTGTCCGGAGCGTGGTCACACCTAAAGTTAGTGGGTGCCTACAGGACGGTGTTGGCTTTTACCTCGCCAATACAGAAAAGTTTGTAGTCACTCGGTGAGTGATCAATCGCCAAGTGATGAAGAGGGCAAAAGGGCGCAAAACGTAGCTACTTAGGTTTGATACGGTCACCGAGTGCTACGGTAAGTATCAAGAACACACGGTGCATAGGGAAATCGTGAGGTGTCCAAAAAGATGTCAAGACGAAAAGATGGGCTTTCGAGCCATATGATATGATATGATAAGTGGTGCCTAAGATAAGGAAAAGATGAAAAGCATTTGAAAAGATGAATTTTGAAAAGAAGTTTAAACATTTTATTTTATGAGGATACAAGCAAACACATGAAGAAGTTAAAGAAAATAAGTTGAAGAAAATGACATGGGCATGAGCATGAGCATAAGTACGTGCATAATTAAAGTCACGAGTCCCATAATGCATGATGCACATATGATTGTTTGTGAACGCTTAACTATATACTTGAAATGCTTTTGTTGAGATATAAATGTACTTACTGAGATTTCTCTTGAAATCTCACCCCCTTTTTATCTCTCCACTATCGCCTTTCTTTTCTGGACAATATAAGTAGTTGCAGGTGATGACAACCCCATTGAGTGTGATTCTAGGGACGAGATCTCGGACCCCCAAGGGCCCGACTGAGATCGCTACAATTCAGCTAGTGACTCTCGGCTTACTAGGCCGATGGGCAGTGGAGTCATTACCTTTAGCAATGTATATATTGGCGGACCTACGCCCTACGGGGTGTTGTTTGGTCTTAGGCGTATATGATTCCCTCCGCTTGGGATGCCTGTATGAGTCATCATTTGGGATGAATTTGATGTGGCGCCTACCTTGGATCTGGACCGTCTTCGTTATGGTCGCGATTTCAAGGGGATTAAGAAAGAGCTCTTGGATTAGATAGGGGAGGATAATGGGAATCGCCTACATGACTTTTGTATTTACTGTTTATGTTTTGGGCTTCCGTTGTTTTGGAAGAAAAGACAATTGTGAATGATCTTTGTGTTATATTAATAGTAATGAAATATTTTGGGATATTAAATTTGTTGAACCATGTAATTATGCTTAGAAAGATTTGACCTTTATCCGCTGTGAAAACCTTTATTTACTGCTGATGAGTGCATAAAAGTGCACTCAAAATATTCAATCTTTGAATTAAAATGCTAAAAAATTAATAAAAAGAATGGGTTAAAACTTGTATTATTAAATTTAATTTCTATTCACATTGAGATAGATTTGAGCATAATTTTATAATATTTTATATCTCAATTTTAGAAAATGAGAAATGGCTTATAAATTGCAAGACATGTTGAGATTTTATTTAATAGGCCCATGCATGCTTACACACGGCAATTCATTTTATAAAATCAAACATGCTTTTAATCTTAACTCTTACTTACATGAACCATGGAGGCCCCATGAGATATAATTTTGTCTCTTACTTAATTTAGCCATGACTTCACCTCATTTAATGTTTAATTTAGCAAGAGGCGCCAACCCCAAATTGCAAGCAAATGTCAACCACTTGCAAGATAACTTGGGACCCGCCACTTCATGATAAACTCAAGCTTACTTCAAGTCGAAATGTTTGACCAAGATCAACTTGGGAAGATGGCAAGCTAGATATGGCAACACATGGAATTGGGCTCCACCTACAATATGTTGGAAACTTAGCTTGCATATTTATTCAAGGTTAAATTCACTTCAATAATCAAACTACAGCTGCATATGCAACTCCTCAAGCTGAAAGTTTGGAACAAATAAAATGCATAAGAAGAAGGCATAGGTACCCCACTTGCAAATTGAAGGAAATCAATTACAAGTGTTGAAAACAAACACATGGCACCTCATTACTTTAACAAAGAAACTGACGCCACTTGCACTACTCACATGCCTAATTTAATTCAAAAACAAAACAAGCTTAGAGATCTGACAAGACGAGCCGAAATTGTTGACCATTTCAAAGCTGAAATTGATAAAGAAGTTGATAAAGCAGCCGCACACTTGACATGTTGTATAGCTGGAAATCAACTGAATAACGGCAAGCCTCATGATGATTTTTTTTAGGCAACTTGTTTATAGAAATGTCTATATGTATGGATACAACGAAAGCAAGAGGGACATGCTTGGAGAGCCATTTGATACGTTGAGAGCAAGAGAGAAAACCAAAGAAAAGAGAGAATCCATAGCCGGTTCTATCATAGTATCCCTTGGAGAATTTTAATTGTATATTTTCAATATGTGTAACTAAATTCTCAAGAAAAGCTAGGGATGAACTTGTGTATGTAATAGTATTTGTAATTTATTTTTGATTCATGTATTTGGTCTTTAAATATTAAAACTCTTTTGTTCTATCATTCTCAATTTATTTATGATATTTTTCGTCATCAAATAATTATAGATTCTTTTTCGTTTATGGATGCAGTCATACTTTTTCCATTGAAAGGATTAGTTCTATGATTATGTTTAGAGCAATTGATTGTCTATATTGATTTAATTCTCTGTTGCAGTATCGCTCCCTGAGTATATTGTCGACGTTAGATTTTTTCAATAGTGATAACAATTTTTGTTCTTGAATCGCGATGAATGATTTTTCAAAAAGTTACATTTGATTTAAATTTGGTTATTAATGTTATATCTTCCGATTGAGAATTTAAACATAGAATTCTCAATTGAGTTATCAATGAATTAAAAATAAATTTGAATACCAGAAATACACAAGGAATTCCCTACGCTACTTTTCATCTCATTTTTATACTTTTCAAATTTCTCATTTAGTTTTAATTCATGTTACACTTCAAAAATCACTTTTTGCACTCTTCTATACCTTTTCCTTAGTTTCGTCACTATCTTTCAATTTCTCAATCCATCTCCCTGTGGAATTGACACCCTAAAACTATACTACAAACGATCGCATTATTCTTTAGGCTAATCAACTCCTTTTATTTAGAAAAAAATATACACGATAAGACGAGGGGTGAACTTCCATGTAATGCTCATCCCTGACATCTCGATTTGCGTACAATCCCAAGCGCAAGCTGGGGCGCCAACAGTGGAAGTTTGGGAGTGCAAGGACCGGTGCAGCTGTTAATGTCTCTTTAATGCTATGGAAGCTCTCATCTTGTTCCTATCCCCAAGAGAACCTACATTTCTTCATGCATTCTATAATATGAGCCACCAGGGAGCTGAAATTCCAAATGAACCTTTGATAGAAGGTTGCGAACCCATGGAAGCTACGAACCTGGGGTTACTGTGGTGGGTGTTGGCCAGTCTTGAATGGCATGCACCTTCTCTTCGTCAACATGTATTCCTTCAGAACTCACTACAAACCCCAAGAGTAATAGTCTGCGACCCAAGAAATTGCATTTCTTTAGGTTAATGAACAGCTTGTTATGAGAGCGTGTTGCAAGAAGTTCCCTAAGTTGCTCCAAATGTTCACCTTCATTGTGGCTGTAGATGAGTATGTCATCGAAGTATACCACTACGAACTTCCAGATAAAGGGCTTAAGGACTTCATGCATGAAACACATAAATATGCTTGGCGCGTTTGAGAGACCAAATGGCATGACCAACCATTCGTATAAGCCAGCCTTGGTTTTGAAAGTCATTTTCCACTCATCCCCTAGGTAGATTCGAATTTGATGATAACCGTTTCGAAGATCAAATTTTGAGAAAATATTGGACCCTGCAAGCATGTCCAATAAGTCAGTCAATCTCGGAATGGGGAATTGATATTTTACTGTTATTCTATTGATGGCACGGTTGTCCACACACATCCACCAGCTTTCATCTTTCTTTGGCGTGATCAAGGCAGGCACGGCACAAGAACTCATGCTCTCTCTTATCAGCCCCTTGCGAAGGAGATCCTCCACTTGACCTTGCAGAATATCATGTTCATTGGGACTCATTCTATTATGTGGTAAGTTCAGTAAGCTAGCTCTCGGAACCAGGATGATATGGTGTTGGACATCCCTCATGGGAGGTAGTTCCTCGGGCAACTCAGAGGGCATGAAACTTGGGAACTCGGTTAGTAGATATTGGACCTAGGTAGAGACTTTTTCTCCCTTCACTATCAAGGTCCATATTTGCCCTGTTTCCTTCACTTGATCTAGGAACTGGGCCTCGTTGATGGTAAATAAGTTTGCTTTCTCCTCAACTTGTGGGAATTTTTGGCTTCGGTCTGCAGTGGGGATGAGTGTAATTTTTCTGTCTTGCCACCAAAAGGAATATATATTGTCCCGCCCCTTGTAGGTGGCATCAACATCAAATTGCCAAGGCCTTCCAAGAAGAACATGGCATGCGTCCATCTCTACTACATCACACAAAGCTTCAGCTTGATAATACTTCCCAATAGAGAAAGCTACACGAAAATGCTGCTGATTTTGGTCTCAGCTCCCTTTTGAATCCAACTAATTTTGAAGGGTCGTGGGTGCTTCTCTATTTTCAGCTCCAGCGCATTCACAAGGGCCTTGGATACTATATTTTCACAACTCCTGCTATTGATGATCACGTTATATACTTTGTTTCTAATAGTACACCACATCTTGAAAGTGGAGTGCCTCTGATTTTTTTCCTCCACTTTCAGAGCCAACGAAATTGGGTGGATAACACAATTGATAGGATCTCCCTCATTTCCTTCCACCAATTGTTCTAAATTGCATTCGTTGCTACTGTCACCCTCTCTCGGTTCATCATCACCTTCTTTTATCACATGAACTAAGCGGCGTGTGGGACATTCATTGGATCGGTGCCTCGGTTGGTTGCACCGAAAACACTTCCCTGTCATGGGCCTTGCATATGGGTTATGGTTCCCTGCCTCTTCATGCGTTGGGGCCTTTGTATTTTGGCTGCTACTTTCCTCGTTTTGGAATTTGTTGTATGCTCGTGAGTCACTAGATTGTTGCTGTGGGACGAGATGTTTTGACTGTGGTGCTTGAACTAGTGTCCGCGATGGGGGCCTAGCCAGCTGCATTTCAATCTTCATAGCTAGATTAACTACCTCGAAAAAATACCATACAGTATATAGGGATACTTTGTCTTGTATGGACACACAATCCCCCCATGTATCTCGCAATTTGTTGGCCTTCTATCTTCGAGAGATTGTTATGAGCATTAAGCCTGTAAAATTCCTCCGTGTACTTGTTTATAGTTTTCACCCCCTATTTGCAGTTTTGATATTGTTTGTAAAGGATTTGCTTATAATCTAGAGGAAGAAATCTTGCCCTCATCAGTCGCTTCATTTTAGGCCACACGCCCATTGGTTGTTATGCATTTGTTCCCACCACGCCGAATCTCCACCACGCAGTTTATAGGCCACTAGATTTACTTGTTGTGCCTCGGGTATTTGCAAATAGTGAAAAAAATTCTCTACCTCTAGCATCCAGTCGAGGAAGCTCTCGAAGTGGAGATGGTCATTGAAACAAGGCAAGTCAATCTTATTCTGAAGTTGTGGTTGTTGTCGGGAGCTCTCCTTGCATCTTGGTTCCAAGCGAGGTCTTCCACCTCCTCATCACTAGAAGAATCATTTATTGCTTGGTTCCTTTGTGGACACATAAAATTGTTGTTTCCTCTTTGTTGGTTTGGGTCTTCTTCCTCTCGATATCTTTTATTTTCATGGTTTCCATTGCCTCCAACATTAATGTTGGCAATGGTTCATTAAATCTCTTGTAGCATTTTTTCGATTTTTTCGAATCTTTGGTTTTGCGTTTGAATAGCAGCCCACAGGGCTGGTATTCCACATTCAGCATCGTTGAGATTACCTTCCTGTCGTGCCATCGAGCCAGGAAAAACCTGGTTCTTATACCAATTGGCGTAGCAAAGTAACGTGAAAATCCGAAAATAGAGTAATGAAAGTGCAAAATAAGTCAAGGAAGAACTGTGTCTTCCATAGGGACATAGCTTTACTGGAAAATAGTCTCACTGAAATTCTTATTCAAAAGTTCATAATAACTGTCCTCATTAAAAAGAAGCCAACGTTAGATAAAACTCACTAAGGAAAGTAATAAATGGAAATGGAAACTTTCGAAAGAAAGGAAAGGAAATAAACCAAAACATAAACTTGGAAACAAATAATATCAATTTGTAAACATGCCCTAGAGTCTAACTGGACTTTCCCTTTTTGATTGAGATGATTCCTTAGTCAAGGATCAAATCCTGTGAAGCTCGGGCTGTGAAGCTTGTGGGTAGCCTAGGCCTGTTCAGTGTTCACCCAAATATAGGTGGTCATAAGGTGTTCAAGATTAGGCCAGTTACCAAATTGGTATCCCTTGGTGGCTTTTTGATTTTAGTTTATCAAATTATGGATAATATTTTCTAATCTAAAGTATTATTTTGAAATTTTAATTTTTTAAAAGTTTATTTTTTCAATTTTTCAAAATTTAAAAATTATTACACATGTTGTTATTTGATAATTTATCTTGATTTGATACAAGATTAGCCTCTAGTTTCCATCCCAGAGGAAATATTGGCTGCCCAATTGCATGACTTAGGTCTTGATAAACCTTGACACGCGCAGTCCTTACTTATATACGGTCCTTACTTCGCATGCAAATTTCTTCTTGGTACAAAATAAATGGAATATTTGATACTTGATACTTGTTGGCTGTCCAAATTATTAACCTATACTTTATATTAAATTTACTAATTATATGCCCAAGAGAAATGAGTATGCTTTCACATTAATTAGACACGGTCAACACACTACAACAAATGTGGGCCTTTCCCACAAATTCTTTTTCCATGATATAAGTTTGCAACAAATAGTACCTTATTAACACGAAAACTGATTGAGTAAAAAAAAGAAGCTTTTTGTCACAAAATCATGTTAATAAGTAAAACTTTGTAGCAAATACTTGTTTTTTGGCGAAAAATAGTGTTCTTGGGGCGACGTGTTGTCACAACAAATAAATATACATATTTGTTAAATTTATTTTTTGCGATGAAGGAAAAATTCGTGGAAAAAATCTTTTTTGCAGCCACTTAATGTTGTCACAAATAAACTTATAAAAAAAATATGCATATTGGTTTTTGAGGTGAGGAATACTTTTATGGGAAAAAAGATGTAGCAGCAAGGATTTTTTTTTTTTTTTGCAGTTACATGTTATCACCGCTGAGAAAGTTAGTGAAATACTAAAATAAATTGGCAATTTTTTCCAATGCTTTTGATGAGCATTTGCGGCAGTTTGTAATCGCGAGAAATTGTTTTTAAATTAAATCCCTTGCTTCCTTAATTTCTTCCACCACCTAATGGACTCTCTCTCTCTCTCTCTCTCTCTCTCTCTCTCTCTCTGTCTGTGCACGACGATTGCATGTGTTTCTTTCCTTGCCACTGAGCTGACCCAGAGCAATCCCCCTTCGATGTGACCTTACCCATTCAACCATCCTTCTCCATGGTAAGCATCTCTCTCTTCTCCCATCATCTTCTCTATTTATGAGTTTATTTCTGTGTAATTTTGCAGTGGAAATGGATAAACGAAAATGGTTTTTTGTGTAATTTGTGATGATATGATTGTATAAAATTTGTGTAATTTTGTGATGATATGATTGTGTAAAATTTTTTTAAATCTTTTGCGATCATGTTTGTGACGACCCGAAATTTTCATTTCATATTATTTTAACTAAGTAATTATTTTGATCAAGTGATTAATTAATTTAATTAATAATATTGAGAGGTGAGGGTGAAGGCATGGGTTTAAGATTTGAGCCTTGAAAGTCTAGAGTGAGTCATTGGCCCTAGAAAGGGATAACAAGCCCATGAGATCGACCCATGATTCACCAAGCTCACACATGAGACACTTGTCACCCATAGAGAAACCCTAGTAAGTCACCTAAGACTAGTAGGTGAAAATGGAAAATTACTAGTAGGTAGGAATTTGACTACTGGATGGTTGGTAGGATAGGTTGTGAAATCTCATGATGATATTTTTCCATCATTGGAATATCTTGGGAAAAACAAAGATATTGTCTATTTTAGTCTATCTAGTATATGCCATATTTAGATAAGTGACACTTGTAGATTGAAATAGGAAGTGGAAGAGAATAGAAGGAAGGGATTTGGTTGGGCATGTAGCCGAAACCCCTTTAGGGTGTTTTCCATGTGATCTTTCACAATCCAAGTCAATTATCACACATAGGATCATATAAGAAAGAGGTGACAAGATTATTAACAAGTGAGGAGAGGTGTTATGAGAAAGAGGAAAGGACAAAGAAAAGAAAAGAAAGCCAAGGGGTTCGGGTGAAGCATGCCATGAGCTACCTTGGAGATTTTGCTAGAGCATTTTCAAATCTAGTTGAGGGGACACTTTAGATATGTGTAAGAGGATGAAGTACAAGTTGTAAGAAGGTATGGTTATGTAAGGGAATGATTGAGGGTTGCTTGAAAAGGAAGGAAACTAAGGAAGGAAGAGGTAAGGTTTCGAATGAAACCAAGGGAAGGCATGGCCGAACCATGCATGCTCATTTTCCCAAAAGAATGGTCTTAGGATCTTGTGGATTTGCATGAGAGTGGCTAGATGAGTGTGTAATAGGATTGAAATTACAATAGAATGAGATAAGAGGGAAATAAATTTCGGTGGAGACAACTAGTAAGGCAATGAAACCGAATGCCTTAGGTCTTGTTACTCTTTAAGGATTTCATTCTAAAATAAGAAGATCTTCTAGGGGAATGGCCTTGATGTGATGTTAGATCTTAGGATTATCCTTGGGATGGGATGGGACCTTACCATTTTAGTCCATCTCCCATGAGGACTTCGGCTACCCTAAGGAAACACAAACCGGTTTTTCACTTCCTCACACTTTAATCATTTGCTTTCTTTTCCCTTGTAAACACCCTTGTCTAATCATGTGTCTTTCAACCCAAAGGTATGATGGAGTGTCTTTTAGCCCTAGGAAAATGGGTATGGCCGAATGACCTTGAGAAGGCTCATACCTCACTTGGCCATCTCACATTTTCACAAGCTCTCTCATTCTCTCTACCTCTCGGCCAACTCCATTACTCTTTCAATTTTCATTTTCTTTTCACTTTCTTCTACCCTTTAAACATCAAATTATCCTAAGTTTAGAGGAGTTAGAACAAATATTTCGAAGAGGAGTTGCTTTTGAAGTGGTAAGTATCTTTTAAGTTAAGATCAAGTCTAGAAACCTAGAAAAGAGCACACACCACATCTATGTCCTTATGTAGAGTTTTCCTTTAAAAATGCTATGCTCTTAGATTAATCTAATGAAGTGCTTAATATGATTTCAGATTTTCATCTAGGCTAGCTCGGAGTGTGGTAAGTATATTCTTATCTTACCCTTAGCAATTTTAGTATACTTTTGGATGAATTTGGTTGTGTTATTTGAATCTTTGCTTATGTATGCTAAAATGAAACTCCTTGGAAAGAAAAATTGCCATGCTTAGTTAAGTAGAAATTCATGCTTAAGTTATGATATTTTTCTAAGTTGAGGATCTAAAATGATATATGGTCTTAATTAGTTTACTCAACATGAGGTAGAATGAAGGAGATGCATGCATGATCTTAGGTTAACTAGTATGATATTGGACGATACCTTTAATGTTGTTTATTTGGTGGTAAAAATCCATGTCTAAGCTTAAATATCTTACTAGGAGTACAGATTATTTCATATTATGAATTTGAATATTTGATATAAAGGAAGAATGTGGTATGATCAACATGATGAGTGAAGATGAAAATATACTTGTTAGATTTTGACTTGGAGGTGAAGAATGTTGGCTTTGTGCATGTATCTATTTCAGACTTAAGGGTTTTTGGGTTGAATTATTGACTCAATTATTGTGTTTATGTTATGATTAAATACTTAAATATTTGGAGAAATTAGAAGTATAAGAACTAAAAGATCATACTAGCATGATTGGTGGTTTTCACCTAAATAATTGGGTGAGCTATCTTGGAAGAAAAAAAAGGGGGTGAATAAAATAATAACTTAAAGGACATAGGGTTTCGGCCAAGCTATGTTTTTAGGGCTAGAAATATATATTTAAAAGGTTGAAGTTAAATTTGAGTGCTTGGAGAAGAATAGGAAAAGAAAAAGTTAGGAATCACTAAGGGAGGGTCTCGGCCCAACCCTAGCGGGAAGGGACCGAGCACCCCTAGGTGTGTAAAAGGCCCAATATGTGTTTTTGGGTAGGAAAGAAGTGGAATTATGAGGTGCGAAAATTGTGAAAGAGCTTGACGTAGAATACACATTATGTTCGTCTCACATTTCATATGTTTAGTGATATGAGTCTCATGTCTCATGGATACATCATGAAAATCGTGTTTTAAACATGTTTTTAAAAGAAAAGAAAATAATTAAAATTTTATAAGAACCCCAAAAGCTGGGACGTGGTAGTGACCCAGTGGAACTCCTTGTTCACTCAAAAGTGTCTAAAGTCGAGTGAAAACCCTTAGGTCGACAAAGAACCGTTGACAGACCATGTATGACTCCAGAAGGTGTCTGGAGTGTGGTCGCACCTAAAGCTAGTGAGTGCATACAGGACGGTGTTGGCTTTTGCCTTTCCGGTACAGAAAAGTTTGTAGTCATTCGATGAGTGATCAATTGCTGAGTGATGAAGAGCGCGAAAGGGCGTGAAATGTAGCTATTTAGGTTTGATATAGTCGTCGAGTGCTATGGTAACTAGTAGGAACATAAGGTGCATAGGGAAACCGTGAGGTGTCCAATAGAAGTCATGACGAAAACATGGGCTTTCGAGCCACATATGATGTAATAAATGACACCTATGATAAGAAAAAAAATGAAAAGCATTTGCGAAAAGATGAATTTTGAAAAGAAGCTCTAACGTTTTGTTTTCTGAGGTTACAAGCAAGAATATGAAGTGAGTAAGAAAAGAAAAAGGAATTGAAAAAGAAACGGCATGAGCATAAGCATGTGCATAAAATAAAGTCATGAGTCTCATAATGTATAAAGTATAGCTGATTGTTTGTTATTCATTTAATTGTATGCTTGAAATGCTTTTGTTAAGATATAAATGTACTTACTGAGATTTTTCCCGAAATCTCACCCCTTTTTAGCTCTCCACTATCGCCCTCTTTCGGGACGGAAGAAATAATTGCAGGTGATGACGACCCAGAAGAACATAGTCCCAGGGACAACGTCTCCAACCCCCACGGGCCCAACTGAGTCCGTCACTTCTGAGTTAGTGACTCTTGACTATTTGGGTTGATGGGCGGCGGAGTCACTACCTTTAGCTGCCTATGTTTTGACAGACTTTCGCCCTATTGGGTGTTGTTTGGTCCTTGGTATAGATGATTTCCTCCACACGGGTCGCCTGTATGAGTCATCCTTTGGAATGAGATGTGAGGTGGGACCGATCTTGGATTTGGACCGTCTTCGTTAGGCCTAAATTTCAAGGAGATTAAGAAGGAACCCATGGTTTAGGAAGAGATGGCAGAGGATCTTTTATGCAGCTTTTGTATTTATTGCTTATATTTTGGTTTTCCGGTATTTTGGAAGAATGAATCATTATGGATGATCTTTATGTTATGTTAATAGTAATGCAATATTTTGGAATATAATTTGTTAAGCCATGTGATGTACGCTTAGAAAAGTTTGACATTTTTCCACTGTGAAAACATTATTTCAGTAAAAAAAAAAAACCATAGTACACGATAAGATGAGGGGTGAACTTCCCTGTGATGCTCATTCCTGACGTCACGATTTGCGTATGAGCTTAAGCGCAAGCTGGGGCGTTGACAATGTTTCTTTTGAGCCCGTTTTGGTTTTAGTTCCTTGTGAGATACCGTGAAATGGACAATGACATGGTTGTTGAGTGCATTTATAGAACTTCGAGTTATCAATGAATCAATGAAACAATTTTTTTTAGGAAAAATTATGTGCTTTGATACTTAATGGATAGATGCAAATGCAATAGTGCTTGATTACCACCTAAACATTGCAATATTGAAAGTTTGAGGTATTAGGTAAAAAGGTTAAACACTTTTGTTCAGTTTTGAACTTTACAATGAAGTTTGTTTATATTCCACTTTCTTTTGAACGTCATTCTTCTAATAAGATGCATACAGATCAAGTATATAATTCCTCATCCGATTTTGGAAAGAACTTGAAGTTCTTTCTGTACCAAATTTTGCAAGGCAGTTCTTTCTGAAAAATGTATTATTTGTATTTTCTTAACATTCTTAAATCATATAAGAGATATAAAGGACCTAGATCAGCACCCATACTCATTGGAGGAGTGATGAGTACACAAAAATGCACTCTAAATACTCTATTTAAATACTAAAAGAAATGAGAAAATAATGGATATAACTCATGTTATTAAAATTAATGGTCATTTATCTTGAAATAGATATAAGCATGATTTAATATATTGATGAGAATATAAAATGCCATATTTTCCTCTCTTAATGTTTAATACTTTATTCTTATTTGATGCCTAACTATACTCATTATTCTTATATTTTGATTTAGGACACAAATGGAGACATTAGGAGCAAATGAAGATAATTGCGGAATTTTAGACAGTTCTGACATCTTTTCGTAATATGGGCATAACTCTCTCATCCAATCTCCGATTGAGCTGATTCAAGATGATCTAGAACCGCAAGAGAAATATCTAGAACTTTTGTGTTTTATGTTTGAAGAGATATCCACTCAATCTAAGACAAAATCGACCATCAAGTGGACGCACCTGCACTTGACGTTCCTAGATATTTTTCAGCCACTTGCATCAAATCCAAATGTTATCATAATATTTTCCAGCAAGCACTCCTACACCAACTTGGAAATTCAATGATCAATTCATATGCAAGATAAAGTGCACTCAAGTTTCTTGTAGACAAATTATTTGACCACAAGATATTAAGTCATACAAGACAACTAATGGATAGAGAAGCAAAATTGAAACACTCAACCTACAAGCAAAATCCAGCTCATGCATGGTGGGAAAACAAATGATCAAAATGACAACTCACAAATCACTTGGATTCAAGAATGGCACATGGCAAAACAAGTTGAAATTGTGATGATTTTGTCATGACAACTTGCAAGAAGGATGCTTATAAATAGAAGGAAGGGGTGTGTGTTCTAAGACAATACTTAGTGTGGGAGGATGCTTTGGAAGAACCATTATTTTGAGAGCTTGAGAAAAGAAAAGAAAAACCAAAGAAGAGAGAAGAAAATAATGGTTGGCTCTTCCATATTATCCCTTGAAGAATTTTTGTTGCATATTTTCAATATGTGTAACTAAATTCTCAAAGAGGGCTAGGGATGAACTTGTGTGTGTGATGGTATTTGTAATTTATTTTTGATTCATGTAGTTGGTCTTTAAATATTAAAACTCTTTTGTTCTATTATTCTCAATTTATTTGTGATGTTTTTTCGTCTTCAAATAATTATAGAATCTATTTCGTTTATGGATTCAGTCATGCTTTTTCTATTGATTGAATTAGTTCTATAATTATGTTTGGAGCAATTGATTGTCTATATTGATTTAATTCTCTGCTGCAATATCGCCTCTTGGGTATATTGTCGTCGTTGGATTTTCTCAATGTCGATAACAATTTATGAGAGTTAAGCGCGAAGAATGATTTTTCAAAAAGTTACACGTGATTTAAATTTTGGTTATTAATGTTATATCTTCCGATTAAGAATTTGGACATAGAATTCTTAATTGAGTTATCAATGAATTAAGAATAAATTTGAATACCACAAATACACAAGGAATTCCCTACGCTCTACTTTTCGTCTCATTTTTATACTTTTCAAATTACTCATTTAGTTTTAATTTACGTCACACTCTAAAATTTACTTTTCGTACTCGTCTAAATCTTTTTGTTAATTTCATTACTATTCTTCAATTTCTCAATCCATCTCCCTGTGGAATCGACACCCCAAAGCTATATTGCAAACGACCGCGTTATTCTTTGGGCGTAATCAAATTTTGGCGCCGTTGCCGGGGAGACGGTAGAAGAATTTGTAGTTTATTTTAGTAGTTTGTAAAAAAAAAAAAAAAAAAAAAGCGGTAGCTTCGTTCATTTTCTTTTTAGCTTTCTGCATCTTTATTTTATTTTACTTTTCTTTTCGTAATTTTTTTTTTCAGTATTACACTTTTCTTTACTTTGCATGCGCAGGTACAGAGACGCTTTTGGACGGTTTGCTAGTAGACCCGTGCTAGAATCAGATTCAGAATCTAATTTTTCTAATCGCTTGTTTGATAATTCTTCCAATTCTGACGCGATGAGTGAACACGAGGACCAACCTGTTAGAACCCTCCAAGATTATCGTTATCCCGCACGAACAGCCACACCATCCTGTATTATGTTCTCACCTAATGTTCGTCATGTAGATTTCAAAACAGGAATGATACAATTACTTCCGACTTTCCATGGTCTAGAAAATGAAAACCCCTATGTTCATATTAGGGAATTTGAGGAAGTAGTTGCAACATTCCACAGTCAAAATACCACTGACGACACGGTAAGGCTAAAGTTCTTTCCTTTTTCTTTGAAAGATAAAGCTAAGAGTTGGTTGTACTCACTAAGACCACGGTCTATTGGAACATGGAGTGAGATGACTCAAGTGTTTTTCAATAAATACTTTCCCCAACATAAGACCAATGTTTTAAAAAGACAAATCTCTACCTTTGCACAAAAGGATAGTGAGACTTTGTACCAGTCTTGGGAAAGATTTAAAGAATTGCTGAGTATGTGTCCCCACCATGGATATGAGAATTGGTGCTTAGTGAGTTATTTCTATGAAGGCCTTACTCCCAGGGAACGTCAATTCGTGGAAATGATGTGCAATGGAGAATTTTTACAGAAAAATCCCGATGAGGCCATAGAGTACCTCAATGAGCTTGCTGAAAAAGCTCATACTTGGACTGGACCTAGTGCTACTGATAGCACAAACAGGTCACGACCTACAGGAAACTTGAGTGGTGGTATTTACCATCTCAGGGAGGAAGATAATCTAAAAGCTAAGGTTGAAATGCTTACAAGAGAAATAGAGCTGTTAAAGATAAGAAACTCAAAGCCAACACACATGGCTAATCAAGCAGACTCTTTTGAACCATGTGTTGTCTGTGGTGGGGTAGATCATCATGCCCAAGACTGTCCTACACATGCTAACATGAGAGGATGGCGTAATCACCCTAACTTCAGCTGGAAGTCTGAAAACCAACAGCCTGCACAGCCTACACAACCTTCTAGATCATATTCTGCACCATACCATGCACCTCAATCTTCTAGAAATTCTTTAGAAGACACTTTGCATGCATTTATTGAAGTACAGGGTAAGACTAACCAAAATTTTGAGTCTTTAATTATGCAGGTTGTTGAAGAACAAAAGGAGATAAAGAGCCAGGTGTCTAAAATAACGAGTTTCTTGAGTGTAAATGAGCAAGGTAAGTTCCCTTCTCAAGCTCAGTCTGTACCTCATGGTCAACATATGGCACAAGAAACTGTGAAGAATCACGAGTGCCAGCAGATATATATGATTGACTCACTCATAGACAGCGAAGTTTTCACAACTCATGATTCTGATCCCCTTGAGAATTTTATTGTTGATTTTGAGTATAATCCTATCAGTGATTCATCTGATGCAGTTAATATTTGTGCAATTTTTGACAATACTCAAGATTATAGCACACGGGCTTGGCAACCGAAGTTTGAGGAGTTTCTTGAGAAAAATGAAAAACAGATTCCTTTAAGTGGGCAAGCAACCAAAGTTAATCTTAAACCTTGCCACCTACCTGTGAAGTTCGAGCACCGAGTTTATTGGGCAAATAAGCGTTTCGTTTTTGACCCAGGAGGAACAGTTCTATGAGTGGAAGATAGTCCGGTTGTAAACTTGGTCTACCAACTTTGACCACAGCATGCAACAATAATTATTATTATTATTATCATCTTATTTGTTTTGTTTTGTTTTTATTTACTACTGTTTTTTTATTTTTGTTTGCAGGATAGTATCATTTTGTCATTTCAGATCACTACTTTTGACGCTTAGCGAGCTATCTACATCACACATCAGGTGTATCCTACCCTTTTTAGTTACTCCCCATCCAATTTTGGGGGGTGGGAATACAAATCTGCTATTTAAACTCTGTGGCATATTTCAATCAATATATAAAAAATTGCCAAATTTTTTCACACAGGCATCTTTTCACACATGATACTCATGCTCATTCATAACCATCTTGGCGAATTCAACAAACCCAACTTAAATCATTTTGCTAAATCATCCACAGAAATTTTTTTATGCACTTATCCAAACTTTGTGGTAATATGGCGATTTGACACATGTAACTAAAGAATTATTTTGCTCAAGTATTCATGTGAATTTTGTGAGAATTGAGAGCTTACAAATACAGAAATTGTGATAAGTATCCATTGATCTATTGAATTTGACACTTCTTTTGAGAATATCATTACATGGTTTGTGGTAAGATGGTGGATATACTTGGGATATGACGAAAGTCAACTTAGGATTAACGTTTGAGCCTTTCAAGCTGACCTTTTTCATCATAGACCCCTAGCAGCCAATTTTGAGTCAATATATACATATGGCCTTTTCTTTTCATATCTACATCATCCATACCTCTCCACATTGGAGTATAGCTTATACACTATATTTTCCTACCATTTTACTTCCAAGTGTGTACTAGGTGTGAAATTATCATTTAAAAAAAAAAAAAAAAAAAGAAAAAAAAGAAAACCATGACAAAAATGGTATGGTGCTAGATGTGTCCATCAAATTATTCATGAAAGAGTTCATCAAATTGTAAAGACACCAGTGGCAAAAGAAGATGGAAAAGTGTACTGTCAAAAATCTAAAATATTGAAAAGTACATCAAAAGGAAAGTATAGCCTACTGAAAAATTTAACAGATTCCCTTTTGTGTATACTTGGAAGTTTTTGAAACCTCTTCACCTTTTCTTCTTATCAACCCAAAACCTAAGCCACATTACAACCCTTTGTGTTGATTTTTTCGATCCTAAGTATGCTTGTGGAAAGAATGGTGGAAATCTCATTTGTTAGTATTCCTATCATAAGATCAATGTTTACTTGTTACTTATATATAATTGGCTAAATTTCCATGAGAGTAAATGTACACCTTTGTCAACTCCATAGAGAGAACCCTTACATGAAACACTTCTATACCCGTGAGTTATGGAGTTGAACCTTTTTACTTAAGATATTCTAATGTTGCATGTGTCGAAACCTCTGATTTGATAAAAATAGTTTGGAACACATACACACTCTGTGGATTGCTATATTTGAATTACTTGTGAAAGGGTTATTGAATTTCTAAGATTGTTTTGATATGTAAATTTGAAAAATGTGTCTTGATGGCCCCTATGTGTGATTTTCTTTGGTCTTTCTCATCATTTTGCATGAAAATTGCTAGGGACTAGCAATGAGTAAGTTGGGGGGTGTGATGAGTACACAAAAATGCACTCTAAATACTCTATTTAAATACTAAAAGAAATGAGAAAATAATGGATATAACTCATGTTATTAAAATTAATGGTCATTTATCTTGAAATAGATATAAGCATGATTTAATATATTGATGAGAATATAAAATGCCATATTTTCCTCTCTTAATGTTTAATACTTTATTCTTATTTGATGCCTAACTATACTCATTATTCTTATATTTTGATTTAGGACACAAATGGAGACATTAGGAGCAAATGAAGATAATTGCGGAATTTTAGACAGTTCTGACATCTTTTCGTAATATGGGCATAACTCTCTCATCCAATCTCCGATTGAGCTGATTCAAGATGATCTAGAACCGCAAGAGAAATATCTAGAACTTTTGTGTTTTATGTTTGAAGAGATATCCACTCAATCTAAGACAAAATCGACCATCAAGTGGACGCACCTGCACTTGACGTTCCTAGATATTTTTCAGCCACTTGCATCAAATCCAAATGTTATCATAATATTTTCCAGCAAGCACTCCTACACCAACTTGGAAATTCAATGATCAATTCATATGCAAGATGAAGTGCACTCAAGTTTCTTGTAGACAAATTATTTGACCACAAGATATTAAGTCATACAAGACAACTAATGGATAGAGAAGCAAAATTGAAACACTCAACCTACAAGCAAAATCCAGCTCATGCATGGTGGGAAAACAAATGATCAAAATGACAACTCACAAATCACTTGGATTCAAGAATGGCACATGGCAAAACAAGTTGAAATTGTGATGATTTTGTCATGACAACTTGCAAGAAGGATGCTTATAAATAGAAGGAAGGGGTGTGTGTTCTAAGACAATACTTAGTGTGGGAGGATGCTTTGGAAGAACCATTATTTTGAGAGCTTGAGAAAAGAAAAGAAAAACCAAAGAAGAGAGAAGAAAATAATGGTTGGCTCTTCCATATTATCCCTTGAAGAATTTTTGTTGCATATTTTCAATATGTGTAACTAAATTCTCAAAGAGGGCTAGGGATGAACTTGTGTGTGTGATGGTATTTGTAATTTATTTTTGATTCATGTAGTTGGTCTTTAAATATTAAAACTCTTTTGTTCTATTATTCTCAATTTATTTGTGATGTTTTTTCGTCTTCAAATAATTATAGAATCTATTTCGTTTATGGATTCAGTCATGCTTTTTCTATTGATTGAATTAGTTCTATAATTATGTTTGGAGCAATTGATTGTCTATATTGATTTAATTCTCTGCTGCAATATCGCCTCTTGGGTATATTGTCGTCGTTGGATTTTCTCAATGTCGATAACAATTTATGAGAGTTAAGCGCGAAGAATGATTTTTCAAAAAGTTACATGTGATTTAAATTTTGGTTATTAATGTTATATCTTCCGATTAAGAATTTGGACATAGAATTCTTAATTGAGTTATCAATGAATTAAGAATAAATTTGAATACCACAAATACACAAGGAATTCCCTACGCTCTACTTTTCGTCTCATTTTTATACTTTTCAAATTACTCATTTAGTTTTAATTTACGTCACACTCTAAAATTTACTTTTCGTACTCGTCTAAATCTTTTTGTTAATTTCATTACTATTCTTCAATTTCTCAATCCATCTCCCTGTGGAATCGACACCCCAAAGCTATATTGCAAACGACCGCGTTATTCTTTGGGCGTAATCAAGGAGCTCAAAGTAACAACAAAAGATGCAATCACAGTACTGGGGACGTAAAGTTATGCTAGGTAGACACTATTCTTCTATACTATCTTTATTTGTGCAATGTGTCACTACAACAATTTCAGTATACTTTTTTGTTTTCAGAGAATTTTGTATGTAGGAAATGACACTATATTTAAGTCAACTGACCTTAATTCAAAGGTGATTTCTGTTTCAGTTATAAACTGTATTTATTATATCAAATGTCCTCCTCCATTTTATTTTGAGGTGTTTCTACTTTAGAAGGTCAATTGAAGCACTCATTAGATTTGATATTCCATTTCATTACCCTCACCATTGATTTGGACTAATTAAAGCACTTGATAGAAAACAATTGGACTAAAAGTTATTTATGTTTTACCGAAGTAAAATGCTTATAGGAAATGAAAAATGGCTTTGAATCTACACAAATTGTGGAAATTCTCATTGTTTAATTCTTTATGCTAGTTTATTACTTAAAGTAGCTGCTATGCTTAGTTCTTTGTGTTCTTGTCACTCTGATGGAAGATAATCTTACTATTTAAATACTACTACTATTATTTGTGCTGTTATGATTTTTTTCACCTCTTGACTTTTGATGGCAGACGTACCACCTAATCGAAAAGTAATTGATTTTCTGTTCTAAATAATTTACCTATTATATAAATATATATATATATCCCTTGGAGGGTGTCTAGCCCTCATCAGAGAATCTTTAAACCATAAACTTTCCAACTATACCTTTTTCTTGCTATCACATTTGTCTTTTTAGCATTCCTATTTAGAAAGTTGGATTTGTATTTGTTTTACTTGGAGAAATAAAAGCTAGATCTATTAACATATTTGATATTTAGATCATCCCATAGTTACAATTGTTTTACTTTTTGTATATTGACAATATGTATTAGAATATAGAGGTTGGGTAGACAAGGCCAATGGGCAGGAGAGGATTAAAACCTTGAATGAATTGAGTATTGCTCCAACAATGAGAATTTTGGTGATAATTCTCTTTATAATATTTTTGCTGACTCTTGGATTATTTACCTAGGACTTTTTAAATATGAAGTGACCTCTTTCATATCAGAGTGTTACTTTGTCTTTGCTTTACATATTTCATTTAATATCTTATTATTCCCATCTATGTTGACAAGTTTGCAATTCTGACCACTAATGGCCTTTGTAAATTTTTTTATATTCTTGATTTATGATTTGTTATGCTCAATTGATAGGTATTGGCAATGACCTCTATATGAATATGGAGTGACTTCTTGTTACAAGTTGCTTCCAAAAATAAGTTCTTGAAATTCCAGTAGATCAAGCACGTGGAAGAGTGAAAAGTCTTTATCACTCATATCATTGTTTAATCAAATCTGACAATGTTACTAGACCAAACCAAAAATAAAGTGGTATGATTTTATTTCGTTTTGAGTTTTTTGGCATTGATTGAAAATTGAATGAAGTTTCGCTGCCCACATCTACTTTGTTGAGAGTATGCTATAATTGAATTGTTTATGTACATGCTCATTTTCATTGTATCTGATGTCTATTAAGGGATGAGTTGATTTATTTTTTGAATGCCTTTGCCAAATATATGGCTTTGCAGTCAGTCTTAGCCTCAGAACTTATGTGTTAATTATGTATATTTTATTATTACAATTCTTTGTGTGTATTAATGACTTCGAGATCTCAAGCTTTCTATCTTAAGAAATCGTGATTACAATTGATGGCCAATTGTTATGTTGTATATCTTTTAGTTTTTAACAGTGAAGTTATTCGTGTGTGCACACATTAGTTTTTTACTAACTATGTAATGTCTTTATAGGTCACTGTGTCATGATTTGTAGCTATGACACTGACACATGAATTTAAGATTAGAGTCAATCCTGCAACTTCCATGTTTTTTATTTTTATTTTTTTAAAACCTAGACTCTTTTCCGTGCATTTGGTTTGAAATGGTCATAATGAGTAGTTAATTGAAGTTATATTCATAAAGGAAAATTGGATTGGATGTGTAACATGGGGATGAGGTTGCCCATACATTAAGAATTTTTGCTTGATCTCTTGTTCATGTTCTTTTTAAAGGGAATATTGACTGATTAAGAAAGATGATTAGCGCCTAGCCATTCTTTGCCTACCAAAAAAAAAAAATTGGATGATTGCCTTACTGCTCACTTGGTGTGTAAAGAACCTAATTTCTTTATTGGTACAACGAAAGGATAAGTGGTCCATAGATATATATTAAAAATAAGGAATGATAAAACCAGTTTTTATTTACTACTTATATATATATATATAAAAGAACTAGTTATTATTTACTTTTTCCTGTGATGAGAGACAAGGCAAATAATACAAAATAAATGCAAAACAATTCAATACTCGAGGCACGTTAAAGAAGATGCACCGGTAACTAATTGGCTAGCTTATGCCAATCACTATCAATATTAGGAACAACTTAAAAAAAACACTTGTGAGAAAAGTTACGGAACGTTCTTTAATTAATTGGCACAACTTATGTTGTATTCTTTTTCTTTTGCTCTATATTCAACACAAACTTTTTAACAGGTTGATGAGTACCATCATCTCTCTTTTTCTTCACTAGCCTACACTATATAATATGATCTATGTGGTCAATTAAAATATCACTATTCTAAGATCCCACTTTCAATTAGAAGATGGACTGAAAGATGGATAGGTTTTAGTTTAGATGGTTTTAATATAATCAAATGGGTTAGATTATTTCAAGCTTGAGGCTATGCACCAGTTGTAACCCTAATTTATAATTAAGCAGCTAACCAACATTAGTTAATAAAAGCTATCAAAAGTGGACTATATAGTATTTTAAGATTCATCAATGTTGGGGAAAAGGTCTCTAGCTAGATTGGCTTTGTCAGTATTTTAAGATTAATCATTTCTGTAAATGAAGAGAACACATAACCTCTAGAGCTTTGTCAATATTTTAAGATTCGTCCTACAAATTTTGGAGAACTTGATCTCTTACTCCCTCCTCCACAATACATGAACAAATTCAACCATGCAAATTTCAAAAACTAAAATCTAACATGAATTAGGAAAATAAACTAATGTGCCTAACAATAGTCCTGTCTTATTTTTTCTGAAGTTCATTGCTAAATTACAACAAAAAATAAATTGACATTTGATAGTGGTTGATTTGATAGCCTGTAATGATGTACAAAACTGTAAACCCTTACTAATGCATGAGGGTCACCTTGACCACTTCCCAGCTGCCCTAAGACCAAATTCATGCATGTAACCTTAAGTTTAGTTTGACAGTTATTGAAAACTAAAGAGAAATGATATGTTTTGCACTCTCTTTTAGAGTGCTTTATATTTTGATTAGAAAAAAATGCTTTCTATTCCATCAATTATTGATCTTGCAGTCTCATAATGTCTACAGTTAAAAGTTTATGTTTTTACAACATATTGGCGAAGTTTGCTATGTGTTTTTTTTAGAGGCAATGGTTTATTAGATAAGAGTTTATTTTGAAGTGATACTTTCTAAGGACCTATGGTTTGTCTATACTTATTGTTATTTGAATTGATAGCTTGCAATTTGAATGAACTATATTATCCCCATCCACCTTAGTTTTTTTTTCTTGTACATTAGATGCTTATATTTTTGAACAATTTATTTTATAGTAATGCAAGACAAATGTGCCTCTGACATAAGCTCCACTGCTAGTATATATATATATATATATTATATTATATTCTTTGAGATCTTGTTTTGCATATATGCTTGCTTTCCTTCCGCTACTTCATTTTATTGTGTTTTTCTTTTCAAATAAATTAATAATATGCATATGATGGGCTGTCATGCTCACAAATACAGACAAGCATGTGAATGACCTAGTGCCATTCTTGTCTATAGTTTTCTAAATTAATTCTCTTAGAATTATTTGATGTTGGATAAGTTATTATTGCATATTGTTCAAAACTCTGCTTCTCTGTATAGCTGAATAAATGTGCTTGTAACATGTTTTTTTTTAAACATGTAGTTTTTTAAACATGTAGTATGGCTGTCACCGTGTGAAAACTTTTCTTTTGAGAGTGGTTATGGATCTCTACTGTGGTGTACATTAATTGATTTCTGTCTTTATTAACTATTGAATTTAGTTGCAATTGCTTTACATGGTTTTATAATTCATATGTCTAGATATCTAGACCTTGCATTATATTTATACTAAATTACATATCTGCATATTTTAAATTACAGATTTGGTACTTTCAAATATGCTAGTAGTGTATGATCTTGTAAAACAGGCAATTGGATGGACTGAATACAACTATAAGTACTATATAATTTTATGCCGTATGCCTGGATTTTAAACTAATTTATTTTTTAACTATTTATTTTGACTTGAAACTTCTAATCAATTTTCATCATCTTGATTGCTCTCTCTAGCAAGAGATATATGGGTATAAAATATCATTTATCCCCTTTCCCCACGGAGAGTTTATGATCTGTCATTACAATTTCTTTATCTCCTCTTTTTCCTATTTTTTTCATCCCTTTTATTGATTCTTTTGTGCATTAGATTAAAGACAATTTAGTCAAGTGAAATGAATTTATACGCTAGAGAGAGAGATTTGACCCACTCTGTGGTGCTCTGACCCCCACGTGAGCACGGTGGAAGTCAAGACACTCGGATGATGACCACATGGGTCACATACCCCATCGACATGTGCAAGTGTGTGCAAACAAGCAATATTGCAATACAAAAGAAATTTTGCTGTAGAAAATAAAAGGGGTTTACCAAAACTAATGTATTAGAAAATTTACAACCTTACAATCCAAATTAACATATTCCAAAAGCGTTTATACAATCATCCATTGACTTACAGCTAAGGGTAAACTAGAATCATGAATAAATACTAGAGGAGATTGACCTCTAATTATACACTCCTCCGACGGAGCTAGTTCCGCTAGCTCAACCTTATCTCTGCAAAAAAACTACGGTTCCATGAAATGGAACTGCAAATGGAAAGGAAACACCGTATGAGATTATGGCATCTTAACAAGTAAATAGTCAAACAACATTTAAGAGTTTAAAAAATACATTTAATTAACCAACACATCCAAAACCACGTCAAAGAATATGCAAAAACAAATCCGTCCTTTTCCCCAAAATGGACACGTTAACTCAACATGTTGAAAGCCCAGTTTTCGGTCCACAACACAAACCATTCATTTAGTCCACATCATGTTCTCCTCTTGGGACCAACCATACATCTTGGCTTTCTTCGTCACACTATGGGTGACAACCGTTAATATGACTTCGTAACGAGTGATACACAGCTCCGCACCCAGTGCGTACCATGACTAGGCATCCTCTAATCTTTGCCAACAGAGGGGCCATGGAGTCCGCACAATAGAGTCACTCTCTTCCAATCCCATTGTCGCTCGGCAACAACCTAGATGACGTCACATCAGTGTATTACGCTTCCAAGTAATTAGAGGAGCTCCACTGAGATAATGCCCCATCTCGACTTAAGGTCGTAATACATACAATCCATACAATCATTTTATTATGCGTGCACCTAGCCTCCCTTAGGGACCATTCGTATACCCTGGCTCCTTTCGTTACATCACAGGTAATGACCGTGCATGTGACTTCATAATGAGTGATAGATAGTTCCGCGCCCAATGCATACCATGATTAAGTATCCTGTCTCGTCCGACTTGGGGTCATGATACACACTCACCCATATGCTTTGACAAATCACATCACCCAATTTAAAGACATATACCACGACATCACAACACAATTAAACAATGACAGTAATTAAATAACGAACGATGCATGATGGGCAGTTATTGGATGACATGGCAATGACACTAGAAAGGCAAACATAATCATCCATATAATCACATCAACAAATCCAATTCACAACCAGTCAAGTTACGGGGTGATCACATCCTCTATTTCTTGGTCTTAAGCCTAACCAACCTACTCTCATTTTATTATTACGAATATTAACCAACACTTCATTGGGCTCGAGGCCTAGTGTAACCAACCAAGCAATATAAGATATTAAAGCATTATTATTATTTTAAACCCTAATGTTGCGTTGGAAGATTACTTACAACACTTTCGCGCAAATTCTGGAAGATAACGCATCAGCCTGTGATCCTGTGCAACGTTAAACAAGTGTGTTGCTAAGCCGCAAATGAATATTTAAACATCAGTAATATAATACAAAATATATAATTTAAGAAAATAACCAAATGTGGAGGTGCATCGACAAGACAACGGCGGCATAAGGGGTTGCGACGATGTTTGGGTTCAAGCACTCAAATTTGTTGGTCTTCTAGGATTAGGGGCATGGGATTTCAACATGCAGCAACAGCTGCAATTAGTGGAAAGTGAAGACCCAAGGTCTGTGAAGGACCCCCCGCGTCATAACCAGCCATCAAACCAAAGTAGTTGAGTGCTGCCATGGCTAGGGGTGTCAAATCGTGTCAACGAGTCGTGTTCGTGTCGTGTCCAGACATGTATATTATACTATATAGGTCAATCCTAACCTGACCTGTTAAGTTTATCGTGTCAAAATTTCAAATCCTAACACGACCCGTTAACGTAACTTGTTGTGTCGTGTTAACCTGTTATGACCCATTAGTGAATATTATGAAATAAATTAACACGCAAAATATGATACTTTCAACCTGTTTAGGTAAATATGTTGAATATGTCCAAAATTAATCCATTTGACTTAATTAAACTTAGCATAATTTTATACAAATGTTAAAATCACAATATCTATAAAAAATTATAATACTAACTACAAGTATAAATTATAATATAAATAATAAAAATATTGAAATTAAGATTCTAACAATTTTACCTTTAAATGTAAGGGTATACTTCTAATTTTAACTTTTTTAACTAATTTTAACTTTTTTAACGTGTCATAACGTGTCATACCATTAAGCAATCGTATCATAATGGGTCAACCCATTTTGACCCGAAACCCTTTAAGACTAAACCCTAACCTACTATTATCATGTCGTGTTCGTTTTTGGTTAACGGGTCGTGTGACATATTGCCACCCCTAGCCATGGCTAGAGAGCTCACCCTTTGCACACGAGAAAAGGGGGGAAACCCAGGGGAGGCTCACGGCTTGAGGAGAAAAGGTGAGAAAACTCTCGCACGTGGCTCGCGGGAAGGGAAAAAATAGCAGTGGTACAGGTCCGACGAGGTAACGGCTACCCTGGGCGAAACATGCGACGCGAAAGGAGGGCCAAAAAGGGGTGGCAGCGTGGGTTAGGGCTCACGGGTTACATGCAATGAAGGAGAAAACTAGGAAAGAAGAAAAGAAAGAAGAAGGAGAGTGGAAGAAAAGAGGGGTGCGGCACCAAGAGGAAGAGAAAACTAGAGACTAAATAACTAGTCGAGCTCGCTTATGAAGCATCAATGGAGCTTCCACGGTGCAAGACGACAATGGTAGCAGCCTCACGTGGTGGAAGGCGGCGCAATAGCAACTGAAAATGGTGAGAAGGAGCTCAAGAGTTGGTTTGCAATGGTGGAAATGAGAGGGAGCTTAAAGGAGGGGGTTGTGCAGCACATGAAAACCAGAGGAGAAAGAGATAGACTTAGAGCTTATTTGGGATTGCGTTTCAAAGTTTTAAAAGTGATTTTAAGTAGTTAAAAGCATTTTTAAAGAAAAAATGACACGTTTGGTAATTTTATAAAAAGTGATTTAGGAGGTTAGAAAAGCTAAAAATCAGCTTTTTCAAAAAGTACTAAATTGGAGCTTTTATCAAAAAACTCTTGCAGATAATTATATATTTTAAAATACTACCGTAACTAATTCTAAAAAGTGCTTTAGACATATAGATCCCAAATAGTAAATAGTTTTTTAGTAGTAGAGTTTATTACATTAACCTTTAAGCTATAAGCCTTAAACTAAAAGCAATATTTTCCACCGCAATCCCAAACATGCACTTGTTTTCCTTCTATAGCAAAACGCACAGCTTAAGGGCTTGATGGGCTGGACTCTCCTACATGTGGGTTGGGCCTAAAATCCACACACGGCCTGACACTTAAAACACACACACAATCACAAGCCCAAATGGAAATAATAAAAACAAACACTAAGCCCAACCCGAAAATAGAATACAAAGAAAACAAAAGCACATTAGAATAAATCACACAACTTAGTAATGATAAAACAAAATAATTAAAAGCCCAGAATACTACTTCATAGAATAAACTAAAGAACGATTAACATGGTTAAATAAAGTAAACTAAACTAACCATACAATAATCCAAATAAAGCACTACACAAAGAGCTTAAACTAGGATATAGGGAAAAGATAATCCAAACAAAAGCACTACACAAAAAGCTTAAACTAGGATAGAGGAAAAAGATTCAATAAATTAAATTAAATACCACAATATGAAATAGAAAAAAATAATAAAACACAATAATTAATAAGTTAAGATAAAAGAATCAATCCGAGAAAACCCAATTGAGTAAAATGTTCATTGAAATAAAAGGAATTCAACAATTTAAACGATGATGAATAAAATGATTAAAAAAAATTCAAACGATAAACTAAACCACTAGAAATAATAATAAAACAAAATAAAACGGTCAATGTGACGCCCTTAAATTCTCCTTAAAATAACACGGGAATCGAGGTGTCGGGATGATGACAACACGGGTCACACATCCCAACAACACGTGTCAAACGTGTGTGCACATGTGACATACATAAAAATATAGGTCGCATCGGATGATAAATTAATAACTAAATACCAGAATTTTTTTTTGAAATATTTTACAAACCAATTTAATAAAAACTCTCCAGCAGGAGAATTTAATACAGTCGTCCAAAAATACAATTTAAACAAATACATAATTATGAAAAGGGGAAAATAAATTTCCCGAGATATCAATTAATAATATCACCTCAATAGCGGAGCCGTCTCCTCAGGTTCGGCCTCTCCAAAGTCTGCATTCAAACGAAACTACGACGCCAAGATGGCATCACAGGTAAGTACAACCCAACCAAACCAAAAGACAAAAATACATTAATGCCACAACAACAACCAAGAACAATTACCATATGCATGAGGCTCAAAATCATCTTCCTCAAAATCGATGAAGTAACCACACTCGTCAAAATCCCAATTTAATCCACAATAAAATCACCCGTCATTTTCCATAAAATAATATCCTCAAAATCGATCATACCGGGCGTTACGTATCGCCGTCCCCGATATAATATACACACACACCCAAAACCATAATGGGCGTTACGTATCGCCGTCCCCATTACGATCCACACATACTCATTTTATACCGGGCGTTACGTATCGCCGTCCCCGATATGAAATACACACCCGATGACCATAATGGGCATTACGTATCGTCATCCACACACTCACACGCTGATCACAACGGGCATTACGTATTGCCGTCCTCGTTTATGACTCAGCCCAAAACCATTAAAATCCATTAAACTCACTTTAAATCCCAGATTCCATTCTCAACACATGAATATCCAAAATCATGCTAAAATCCACTTTCCAAATATTTTCATGAGCATGCGTGTAAATACACAATGCAGACAACTATGCACCAAATAGCCAACAATTAAATAATCCAACTCAACCAACAAATACCAACATCAACCATCACATATCAGCAATAATCAAATACAACAACTGTTGATGCCAAAAATATATTTAAATCTAAAGCTTGTTTGGAAAGTACTTACAGCGGTAAAAACGCATTTCCTTGAACAACGCCAATCTGCAGCGTATGCAACGATCACATGTACGTTAGGCTAAAACACTCGGTTTGACACCAAAATTTAGGGAGGTACTCATTGAAGGGTGGGGAATCTCATGGAGGTGGTGGTGTGGCGGCACAACCACCGGAAGGTGGCGGATCGGGGCCAAAAGGGGTGAAAACCCATTTTCAGGTTTGGGGTTGTACCGGGAAGGTGAGGGCACGGTTGGGGAAACTGAGCTAGGGGGTTGACCGGCTGGGTGAGGGGAGTCGAATGGTGGCGGTGGTGAGACCTACAGTGGCCGGACGGCGGCGTAGCGAAGAACGACCCGTTTAAGGCCCATTTCGGGTGGAGGGGCTAACCGGCGGCGATGGGTGGCTTTGGGCAGTGGGTTATGCTCGTCGGAGGTTGGGGAGTCTAGTGGTGGTGGTCGGAGGCCAAGGGGTGGCCGGAGGTGGCCCGAAAATGGAAGGAAAGCAAAAATACCCATTTCGGGTAGGGGGCCGTGTAGGGGCGGTGGGGTGGCCGGAGGAGACACCATCGGTCCTGTTGAGCTCGCCGGCGTGAGGGGAGGCTGGTGGTGTGGGCGGTGTCGCCGGTGGGTGGCCGGCGGCGGTCCTGGGGCTGAGGGAGAGAAACGGCGAAAGGGAAAGGGAGGCAGGGGAGGGCTGGGCACGCGGGGAGCAGAGGAAATAAGAAGAAAAAGAAAGAAGAGAAAGAAAAGAAAAAGAAGAGAAAAAGGAGAAAAAGGAAAAAGATGGAAAAAAGAGTCTAGCCAGAAAAACACAACAAATTAAATAAAAGCAGACTTTAAATATTATAATTTTAATATCAATAAAATAAAATATATAAAGCCCCAACAATATAAATAAATTAAACTCAAGTACAATATTAAAATAAGACAATAGTTAATATAACGAAAGTAGATCAAATAAATTCACATAATAAAATAAAGGATTTAATTCCACTTATTAAAATAATTAACTCAATAAAATAAATAAGAAAAGCAACGTAACTCGATATCAACTAATTAATAGCTCAAATAAATATCTTAAACAAATAAAATATGACTAATAATATTAATTAAATAAATTAAAATAATTAAGACCGAGAATAAATTAACGTGTAAAAATACACGTAAATCTGGGATCTCACATCCTCCCCCCCTTAAAAAGAATTTCGTCCTCGAAATTTGCTCGGCTGCAACTAATAAAACTCCAATAACTCACCTACTACATCACTTAATACTAACTCCAAGCATTAGTACAATCATCTATTTTCCTCAAACACAAATGGATTTTATTTCATCATAGACGTATAGTCTCCAAATAATATTTCATCTCTAAAACTCCTGAGATAGCCAATCAATCTGAACTCCACATGCACAAAAACCTTGGTACAATCTCTCAAAAATTTAATATTCACTAACTCCTTACAACAATTTGTGTTACCCTAAAATAACTCTCAAGTTTAACTTTCTAACTTAATCGCCAATAAACATAATTTACCCAACTAAAAGATAAATCCTCACTTACAAGTATCATCTGAAATTTCAACTCACCACTAATTCCTCAAAATTTACACAAGAATTGAACCTTCAACTATATTGCAATTCATCACGCTTCCGCGCGCACTTTGATAACTCGCTAAATTCATAAAAATTTAAGTCTTCATAAAATATCACCGCTGAGCAAAAACTAGTTCAACACCTATTACAAGAAATCATTTGCCACATTTACAAATCCTAATGTTTTGTCATCTCACAATTCAAGTTATGCCACCCAATATTAAAGCCTAAAAATTTCTAACTCCCAAACCGCTAATATACTTGTCCATCATTATAACTCCTCACTCTCATCATAGATTAATTATTTAAATCCGTATTCTCTCAATCGAACCGTCATTACCTATGACATGGAATAACTTCAATTATTTAAACTCTTATGTGACTTCAAGCCAAAACTAAATTCTTTAAGATACCTCGACAAATGCTACTAACCATTAAATTCTTCGAAATATTATTCTTAAATTATCCACTCCTAACAATTCGCCCAAAAGCCTAAAATTTATATCTCTTAAATTTATTTCCATCGCATCAACTCAACCTTATCACTTAATAAATAAATATTTCCCAAGTTACACACTAGCCAAAAACAAATACTCTCCAAAATTTACATGCACATTTATTATATATCAATCTATAATTATCCACAAATAACATCAAAATTTCACCAAGAAAATAATTGATCGCCCACCATCATAAGCATTACTAAAACAATTTCTATAACACTATACCAATGGCTAAGAATTTTACACTCACATGAAGAGTCTATCTAAATACAATTCCAATAATCTCCCAGAAATAAAATTAGAACTTAAACACTCAAACACTCTGTGAGACCTAGGTAATAAATACACAAAAATAGCATATACAATATCGATAAAGAAATGAAATTGCATAAATACCAACAAACTATTAAACAAATCTATCTCGCAATTATAAATAATAGAATACCCAAATATTAAACAAAATTCAAGTAATTCACATAATTATTATATAAAAACACAAAAGGGGAAAAAGATTTAATAAACAATTAAGTAAAAACCACTCATTCAAGAAAACAAGCCCACCTCCTTTAATAAACACAAATTCACCTAAAACTTTTATTAAATAAAGAAAGGAGGATAAATTAAAATAAGAACAACAAACAAAATCACAAATAAAATTTTAAAATTCTCTACAAAACTCAACTCTTAAAAAGATTACTGTAGAAATCTCTAAAATTTAAAATCTGTTAAAAGAAACGAACCATCATAAAATAATTAGATCGATAAATTAATTAATAAATAAATACAAACAAGTCGCCAAAACAAATCCACTCGTTAAAGTAAATAGATAAATTTTTAAAATAAAACATACGAAAATGTGGAAAGATAATAAATTTTAAAACTTACTTCAAAGCATGTCCCTAAAAATAAAACAACAGAAATGTGAAAAGATAATCAATTTAAATTTATCTCAAAGCATAAACTTAAAAAGAAACATGGCAGCGATGCTTTTAAATTTTTGTCTAAATAAATTTTCAAACGTTCAGAAATACTTAAAATACAAGAGCCATAATTAAAATAAACAAATAATAAACCAAATCCAAAACTATCTCGTAGGAAACCTATGAACTGAAATTAAAATCAAATCCTGATGATAATTGAATAAAAGCTTAAGACGATAAAATAACCCATAACAAAATAAATAAACTTTAAAATAAGGAATTATATAACACAACTGTTTAAAATAACAGATTCAATAAATGGATTGATTTGAAATAATAATTTAATCCGAAATATCCAAATTCTAATTTAAACAAAAACAAAGGCATATATATAAAATAAATAAATAATTAAATACATACTCGACAACTTAACCAAATAAAATCACTAACAAAAATCTGAATTACTACACATGTACAATATTTAACAAAAATTAAAATAAAATAAAACAAAGCCAACAAACCAATCAATCAGAACTGATTTAATTATGAAAATAAATAAACAATAAAAACATTAAAATAAAAAGCACAACACAACAAAATAAATACCGATAATGTTACCATATAAATTAGTCGAAAGACTAAGACAACAAATAAAATAATAAAATAATAAAATAAAATAACCCAATCATCAAACAAATAAATTTTTAAAAACCACAAACATTTCGAGTACTGTCCCTAGGTAACTTGCGGATTTACCCAGAGCCGAACTGCTCTGATACCACCTGTGACGCCCCCAAATTCTCCTTAAAATAACACGGGAATCGAGGCATCGGGATGATGATAACACGGGTCACACATCCCAAAAACACGTGTCAAACGTGTGTGCACACGTGACATACATAAAAATATAGGTCGCAGCGGATAATAAATTAATAACTAAGTACCAGAATTTTTTTTGAAATATTTTACAAACCAATTTAATAAAAACTCTCCAGCAGGAGAATTTAATACAGTCGTCCAAAAATACAATTTAAACAAATACATAATTATAAAAAGGGGAAAATAAATTTCTCGAGATATCAATTAATAATATCACCTCAATAGCAGAGCCGTCTCCTCAGGCTCGGCCTCTCCAAAGTCTGCATCCAAACGAAACTACGACGCCAAGATGGCATCGCAGGTAAGTACAACCCAACCAAACCAAAAGACAAAAATACATTAATGCCACAACAACAACCAAGAACAATTACCATATGCATGAGGCTCAAAATCATCTTCCTCAAAATCGATGAAGTAACCACACTCGTCAAAATCTCAATTTAATCCACAATAAAATCACCCGTTATTTTCCATAAAATAATATCCTCAAAATTGATCATACCGGGCGTTACGTATCGCCGTCCCCGATATAATATACCCACACACCCAAAACCATAATGGGTGTTACGTATCGCCGTCCCCATTACGATCCACACACACTCATTTCATACCGGGCATTACGTATCGCCGTCCCCGATATGAAATACACACCCGATGACCATAGTGGGCGTTACGTATCGCCGTCCCCATTATGTCATCCACACACTCACACGCTGATCACAACGGGCGTTACGTATCGCCGTCCTCGTTTATGACTCAGCCCAAAACCATTAAAATCCATTAAACTCACTTTAAATCCCAGATTCCATTCTCAACATATGAATATCCAAAATCATGCCAAAATCCACTTTCCAAATATTTTCATGAGCATGCGCGTAAATACACAATGCAGACAACTATGCACCAAATAGCCAACAATTAAATAATCCAAATCAACCAACAAATACCAACATCAACCATCACATATTAGCAATAATCAAATACAACAACTGTTGATGTCAAAAATATATTTAAATCTTAAAACTTGTTTGGAAAGTACTTACAGCGGTAAAAACGCATTTCCTTGAACAACGTCAATCTGCAGCGTATGCAACGATTACATGTACGTTAGGCTAAAACACTCGGTTTGACACCAAAATTTAGGGAGGTACTCATTGAAGGGTGGGGAATCTCATGGAGGTGGTGGTGTGGCGGCACAACCATCGGAAGGTGGCGGATCGGGGCCAAAAGGGGTGAAAACCCATTTTCGGGTTTGGGGTTGTACCGGGAAGGTGAGGGCACGGTTGGGGAAACTGAGCTAGGGGGTTACCGGCTGGGTGAGGGGAGTCGAATGGTGGCGGTGGTGAGACCTACGGTGGCCGGACGGCGGCGTGGCGAAGAACGACCCGTTTAAGGCCCATTTCGGGTGGAGGGGCTAACCGGCGGCGATGGGTGGCTTTGGGCAGTGGGTTATGCTCGCCGGAGGTTGGGGAGTCTAGTGGTGGTGGTCGGAGGCCAAGGGGTGGCCGGAGGTGGCCCGAAAATGGAAGGAAAGCAAAAATACCCATTTCGGGTAGGGGGCCGTGTAGGGGCGGTGGGGTGGCCGGAGGAGACACCACCGGTGCTGTTGAGCTCGCCAGCGTGAGGGGAGGCTGGTGGTGCGGACGGTGTCACCGGTGGGTGGCCGGCGGCGGTCCTGGGGCTGAGGGAGAGAAACGGCGAAAGGGAGAGGGAGGCAGGGGAGGGCTGGGCACGCGGGGAGCAGAGGAAATAAGAAGAAAAAGAAAGAAGAAAAGAAAAGAAAAAGAAAAGAAAAAGGAGAAAAAGGAAAAAGAAGGGAAAAAGAGTCTAACCAGAAAAACACAACAAATTAAATAAAAGCAGACTTTAAATATTATAATTTTAATATCAATAAAATAAAATATATAAAGCCCCAACAATATAAATAAATTAAACTCAAGCACAATATTAAAATAAGACAATAGTTAATATAACGAAAGCAGATCAAATAAATTCACATAATAAAATAAAGGATTTGATTCCACTTATTAAAATAATTAATTCATTAAAATAAATAAGAAAAGCAACGTAACTCGATATCAACTAATTAATAGCTCAAATAAATATCTTAAACAAATAAAATATGACTAATAATATTAATTAAATAAATTAAAATAATTAAGACCGAGAATAAATTAACGTGTAAAAATACACGTAAATCTGGGATCTCACAGCCAATAAAGAGAATTAACACCAATACGTAAAATACGAAAAACCTGGGATCTCACACACTCCAAATAATTGTTGTTGAAATCTCCATACCAATGTACTTTGACTCGAGAATGATAGTAATCCAACAATTTTGATGGAATTTTCCAGATTCCCTTTTAATATTATAGAGATCAAGTTACCTTTTTTATCATAGAAATTAATTTGATCAAGGTATTCAAACATATCATGGTATGCATGTAATGTCATCTAAACTTGGTGTTTTATTGTTGTAGCAGGGGCAATATGTGGCTTTTTTGATATATGGTTGTTTTTGTTTATTATAGGTTCTTCAAACATTAAGGTGAGCGATGAGTCTAGAGCGATGTATTCTATTTATACCCACAATCTTTCTTCAGCTTCCACTGCGATTATTAGGAGAACGTTTACCTTTATGCTATTATTGATTGGTATGTTGCACAGCTTTTCCTTTTAATTTGTTTCTGCATGGCAATGTTCACCAATTTGTTTTACTATTATATATCAAATAAAAATGTTTTTCTTTCATCCACTCAATCCTTTTTTTTATAGTATTTGAGGTGGGGCTACATACTTGCAAAT
This sequence comes from Platycarya strobilacea, assembly GCA_036898215.1. Taxonomy (NCBI): domain Eukaryota; kingdom Viridiplantae; phylum Streptophyta; class Magnoliopsida; order Fagales; family Juglandaceae; genus Platycarya; species Platycarya strobilacea. Next base: position 12,935,758 of record CM072556.1, read on the forward strand.
GATATATAGTAATTGAAATAGTATAGTATTACTTTCATTCATGGGAAATTGGAAATTTTTTTTTTAAATGTGAGTTCAATGCATAAACAAGTTGCAAATCATCCTCTCCTACTTTGGATTATGCAAGTCCACAAGATTTTGTGTACACTTGGTGTATATCTTTTAAGAAAAATGTTTGCTTTAGTTATATATAATTGTATCTTGAACATTGGATTTTGTGTTAGGTAGAAATATTGAAGCTTTACTCACTAAATGCCTGTGTGAACATTTTATTTGAGTTTAAGAAAATTGATTTTGGCTTTCTTTGTGACAAGATGGATTTGCTTATCAAGAATAATGACTATAAATCTATAAAGTATACATGTTGCTTTTGTCTTTACTCCAAATGCTTCTTCTTCAATGAGGCCATGTAGACATTAAGTATGTCTTGATTTAGTAATTGCTTCTCTAATTAATCTTAATTTTGGAGGTCATGTTTTGCCATGCAACATGAGTTTATATTTGTGTTGAGAAGATGCCAACACAAACATAAATATTTGGGTTTGTACATTGAGTTGGAGTTGACATTGAGATAGTTTAGTTGTTTCGATGACATTGAGTTGGTGAAATTGGTAGCACAGTTTGTACATATTTATTTGAGATCGTTAATTGATATTTTGCTGAATCTGGATCTCCATTGCTTTCATATTTATGCTTTTAGGCTTATTACATATCATTCTTTTTCTATTTTTGGACTCATTCTCGATTCATTGGTTCTCTAGTCTATTTTGGCGAAACTATTTGTAGAGAAAAAGAATTACTAACTAAAGTTCTTGTCACAATTTTTTTTTTTACATCGAAACTTAGAAAATTGCATATATATATATAGAGAGAGAGAGAGAGAGAGAGAATATTAGCATTAGTAAGGAACTGTTTTGCCAAAATAAATCTTTTGTTGAGATGTATTATTACAAGATTAATGATTTCCCTGCAGTAGCGGCTCATAAATTATCAGATTTGTCGACTATTAAGATCATCCATAACAACTAGTTATGAGGATGTAGAGTTGTGTGAAAACATTCAATATTGGCGATAATGGATGCAAATAGATTCCAGTTGCTAAAAGATATAGTGGTTGCTAATAGGGAATTGGGAGAAGATCGATTGAAGCCAATCGTCTATTGCGGCAACTTGTGTTTGCACGAAATAGTCATAGTGATCAAAGTTAGAGCTGTTATGGGTGCCATTTCTGACCGAATATTTCCCTATTAGCAATAACAAGTTTTGTAGCAATAAGAGAATAATTTTTACAAATTGGTGCTTTCTCGAAATAGGTAGCATAATTGGCAGTTTTTAATTTACAACCATGCGGCAATGAGTTTTGGCTACAATAAGTCCTTCCCCAAAATTTTCAGCCTATTGCCGCAAAGCATTTTGCGAGTAAAGCCCTCATATGTTGTAGGGTCTATAAATAGCATCCAATCCATGAGCCTTCTGGCATCCATCTCTACACCTAATTAAATGCATGCTTGATTTCACCATATACAAGTCATGGCTGCTATAAGTTTTCCCTTTTTCTCCTTGACGATCTGATCTCTCGGCCTCCTCGTTCCTCTCCTTTCTCATGCGACGACTCTGCCAGACTCTCCTGACAAAAAACTATCACCCTTTGGATTTCTCAAGCATCTTCAGGGATGCCACAAAGGTGAAAAGGTAAAAGGCATCCATGACCTCAAAACCATGACCTCAAAACGTATCTTGAACAATTTGGTTATTATCACAAAATCGAAAACAACACCCATGCCAATGATGATGATTTTGATGAACTCTCAGAATCTGCAGCCAAACATACGAGCAAAATTATCATCTAAAGGCCACTGGGAATTTGGATACTGAAACGGTATCAAACATGATGAAGCCTCGTTGTGGCGTAGTAGATACCATCGATGGAACAAATTGGATGCAATCGAGAAAACGAAACATCATCACCACCGAAAGGCGGGCTCAATTCATAACGTCTCTCATTACAGTTTCATGTCCGAAGAAGCCCCAAAGTGGCCAACCTAAAAGTATCATCTCAACTAAGCCACTTTATATATGCCAGGAACCCGAACTGAAGTCATGAGGGCCTGTAGCACAAGCATTCCGAACGTGGGTTTAGGGTAAATCACCCATACTTCACCTTCTCGCAGGCTCAAGACGTATCAAGCGCGGATATCAGTATTGGTTTTTATACTAGAGATCATGGAGATGATCATGTAGGTTTTGCGACAACAAATGGAAGGTTCCGTTATGATACAAATGAGACCTGGAGTGTGGGTGCTAATCCCGGTGCATATGACTTGGAAACAGTTGCTTTGCATGAAATTGGGCACTTTCTTGGACTCGGGCATAGCTGATCAGTTCAAGGAGCAATCCTGGAACCCACTATCTCTTCCGGTGTGACTGAGCGCTTGCATGCAGATGATATTGCAGGAATTAAGGATTTATATAATGTATGAGAAATGTTGTCTAAGATCAATTTAATGGGTCGGAATATGTTTATTTATTTATTTATAGAAGAAATTAACCATTTGTTGCATGCATGCTTATAAAATAAACTAGGACGATCATCGAAGTACTAGTAGGCCGCCATATTCATGTTTTGGCAAAAGAAGATGATCAGGGATATTGATAAAATATATATATGCATGTTTAGAAGGAGACCAGATCAGAGAGAAATTAGTGCACCGTGCGTGTGCCAAGTGAAACTTGTTAGTGTGGGGATGTAAGGCCTGGAATCAAGAAACTGAAAATAGACATGATCAGAAATTGCAGAAATTGTAAGGCCTCGACCAACTAACATTTTGTTAGAAGTATGCATGACAACAATAAAATGAGAAGAGGAATCGATGAGAATGACAGCATAGAGATGAAGGCTTTTGGGAAAATGCTTCTCTATTTTCCTTGTTAGTTCATTACATAGTGCCTCTTGGCTTTATACAGATGGAAAGCAGCTAAAATATAGATAAAACAAAGTATGCTATGTCTGTACAAGGGGCGTGAACCATTACAAATGAAAGTAAACATTTTCTATGCAATTCTGCCAAGGGACAACAGCAGAGCAGGCAGGTCACTGTCATGTATTTGTTCCTTTTTAGTTTGCTGCTTGTTTCACATTGCAGCTTGTTTGCTTTTCGAGTTCTCTTTAGTTGATACCATTTCATGCAATTCTTATGGCATTTGGGGGCCACATTCTTAAGCAGTGCAAAATTCTAGTGTTTACAATATTCTAATTTAGAATAGGTCCCACTACTGGTGGGTGAAAAAAAGTCAGTAGTGGTACGTGGCATAAGTTATTCTTACCTAACTAATTCAATAACTCCACACTAAGTTCCTTCCTAATGTCTCGGTTTTCAAATGGTTTCCAAATCTGCTCATGTTATGTCCTTGTAAAATTTAACGGATAATGGATGAACGTCCAACTAGATCTATAATCTCAAACACGTTAAAGTAAGCTAGTCGGGAGAATTTTATTGTCTAGAATGGACATGTAGGTTTTGAATTAATCCTTGGAGTTCGGATAAGAATTTAAGAAGATATTATTATTATTATTAGAACTAGATGAAGTCGTTTGGAGCAAAATTTTTGAGCCATCTTTAATATAGGGTCATGATGTGAAAATGGACACTACAAGAAATAGCGCCTATAGCAGCGCTTTTCTCTTTGCTATAATTGAAAACGATGAAAAACGGCACTTGAAGCATTAGTTTTCATTAGGGAGACAAAATCCAAGCAAGACTTGGTAATCTGGTTTTTTGCGGCAAAATTTAGGACTATTTGTGGCGCTACGGAAGCACCACAAATAGTCTTTTAAATATTTTGCCCAACGCAATAGCCCAATTTTCTCCGAATCCCTAATTTCTTTATCTTTCACCGTGATAACAGACTCCCCCCCTACGATTTCCCCCAAACCCTCCCTCTCTCTTTCTTTCGCTGTGTGTGACTATGCCCCCTTCGTCGCTACCGTACATGGGTTGTCGCCGTCTAGCTAAGCAAGTGTCTCTCTCGTGTCTTCCCTTTCCGTTTGTCTCTCACTTTTGTAGTGCTCTCTCTTCGTTCGTCGTTGTTTCTCTCTCTCTATCCATTCCTCTATCTCTCTCTATTACTTATCATTTTAAGTTTGTTTTCCTATATTTCTATGTTATTGGCAATTTTAGCTTGATTGAGAGATTTTAGATTAGGTTTTTATGATAGTAGAGGATTAAGGTTTGTATCAGTGGATTATAGTGTTTTATTGAAATTTATTGTGTTTTTTTTACCCCCTGTTATATATTTTTTTCCAGGATATATTCCTCTGTTTTCCCCCACAACAAAGTATTGATCTAGGTGGGTTTCCATCGATGATATTAGAACAAGAAATTAGTTTTTTATTTTTCGTGCTTTGATGACTTCATGATGCTCCTTCTCTTTGGTTCTTATTATGAAACCCATAAAACATTTGTGTTTCTTTCATGATTCTCTTGTAATGTTCACCAACTCTTTAGGTCTTTGGATTCATAATATTTTTCAATCTTTTTTATTTGATGCTTCTCCTACATGATATTGTTTTATTTCTTATCTCAACTTTGCTGCATTTTTTTGTTATGAGTAAGAAAGATACTTTTATTCATCAAGTGAAATAGGCGAACCCCATGTACACAGGAAGTATACTTTTACTTTTGTTTCTTTAAATCTGTAACTTGTATATATTTATTGAACCATTCTAGTAGTCTAGCATACTTGCTTGTGTGCAGAATCTAATGAAATTGAAGATGTTTTTGTTCCACGTGAGAAAATATTAGATTGCATGACATCTTGCATCCGTGTGGCAAATATAAATGATATTGTTGAACAACAAAACAATTTATAAATGTCTTCATTACTTCCCTCTCGCCTTGCTCCACATGGATAGGTATCCTTCTTGTCCTTTTCTCTATTGGTGTTATTAGTTTAGTAAAACTATAGTATCTTTATGGACAGTCAAAATATCAGCATTTTCATGAATCAAATAACTTTGCTCAAGACTCAAACAAGGTTTTAGATGACTCTTAGGGAACTTCCCTTCATGCCAACTTAACTTCTTTAGTTCAGAGGTAATCAAAGTCCACTTCATTTACGACACATTTGTTATGGCTTGTCTTAATGCTATTTTGCTTCTTGTTTCAATTATTTCACTCTATTTGTGTCACTTGAGATAGTGCAATGCATAAGCACTATAAAGAGTGCCCAGGTATGCCATCCATTTTCTTGTTAGGTTTATTATGCATGTTTGGGACTTGTAGTTATTTAACTGTAACAGTCCATGCATTGTAATAGTTAATAACTTTAGAGCTAATGGGTTGTGTCATTCAGCACTAGTCCTATATTTATATTGTTCTGTTTTCCTTTTGAATGTCTCATGACATTTGCTACTTTTTTCTTCTCCTATAGTACTATATGATCATGTAGTAATTCTAGTAATTTGATCATTTCACTATGTGGTCTATGTTGACGTGGTGTTTGTTAAGATATAAATAATAATAAAATCTGAATGTACACAAACCTGCACAAAAATAGTTGGATAAGTTATATGAATTTCATAAATTATATAGTTTGGAAACAAAGGCCAAATCAAGAGTGAAAATATTTGACTTATATGGTAGCTAGTCTGTGCAGCCATATAGCAAACATATAAGAGCATTGTTAGGGTAAGTTTTTTTGCACTTCATTTCTTTTTTATAAGTAGTCTGCACTTCATACATGTTGAATTAAACAATTTTGTAGATTGTGCTTCATGATTTTGTTGTGTTTTGTAATATACAACTTTGACTATTTACAACTCTGAACTATAGTTTACAAAGCCATATAAATATGTTCCTTACTTTTGGAGTATTCATAATATTACTCCCTTAACATTTGAAGTTAATAAATTTTATGTATTCAGCTTTGGTGCTGGGTTTCTTGGCGTACATGTCCAAAAGGTGAAAATAAATGTGAAAGAAATAAAATAAATAAAAGACATGTTGGTAGAATGATCTTATTTAGACAAAGTATTTATTTTGAACAAATGTTGGTTCTGAAATTTATTCCCCTTTTGTTTTTTGGCTTCTTTCTTTCTTTCTTCTTCTTTTCTTGTATTTTTTTTTTATTTCTTTTCTAGTAAGGTTGTTATGGGCTACTAATTTCTTCTAATTCTTATTCCCTATTTTTGTTGTTGGAGTGATGTAGAAATTATGTTTTATTAGAAGCTTATGCAGTTCATGATTTGATAGGTGCATTAGTGAGTGGCAAATGGCTGGTTACATAGGTAGAAGTGTGCACATTACTCAGTAGGTGCTTATAAAGTTTTCGGTACATTGAGTGTCAAGGAAGATTATGATTGTGTGTACTTGAATGTTATGATTTTTTTTTTTTTGGTCTTGAATAAGATTTCATTAAACTTAGTTGCCTTTCAAAACTTAAAGTCCTTTCATTAAACTTAAATTCCTTTAAGAACTTAAATAAGATTTCATTAAGCATGATCGATAAGAGTTTTAAAACTTCAATAAGACTTTTGTCTGTGATTTTAATTTCAAGGTACCATAGGTCATATCCTTGAGTGGTTGGAGTTGTTGAGAATTCATTTGCTTTCCCTACTTATTATAGAATGCTCACTTCATTATTTGCTTCTTGTTTGCAACAGGACATACAAGATTGAAACTACACAGCATGTGTGGTTGGTTAACTAAATGGCTGCTTTATTATTGGATGTTGAATATACTGAATATGTTGTTGATTCTATCGGCGCCCCAGCTTGCGCTTGGGTTTGTACGCAAAATGCGACGCCGGGGACGAACGTCACAAGGAAGTCATCCCTCATCTCTACATGTGAGAGCCTTATTTATTTATTTATTTTTCGTACACAGATATATTTCTCTCCTTTTTTTTTATATATCGCAGCGGAAAAGGTCAAGCCATCAATAAACGACCAAACGTTACGCTTGTCGCACATCACATGGTTAACGAAATAAACCCAAATTAAACATCACACATATATATATCAGGATAAGGTCACCAATGTAAACAGTTTTATACAAAAGTACTTCCCAAAACAACGGGAAGATTTTTCTACAAAATACATCAGTGAATACAAAATAAAGGTGCTGCCAATCCACTCCTCCTTCCGCCAACCATACTAATAGGCGGGTTCTTCTTTTATCTTCTTAAAGGTCAGGCCATAACGAAGGCTATCCAGATTCAGTCCTGGACCTACGTCACACATCATCCCAGAGGATGACATAAACAGGCGTCCCATGTGGAGGAGCCCATCAACTCCTAGCACCAAACAGCACCCCATAGGGCGTAAGTCGTCAAAAAATACGTCGCCATAGGAAGCGACTCTGCCGCCCACTGACCCAACAGGTCTAGGGTCACTGGCCCAGCAATCTCAGTCTTAGTCGGGCCCATGAGGGTCCGACCCATCTTCTCGAGAGTCGTAATCCAGGGATCCATCATGTCCTGCAATAACTTCTATCGTTCCCAAAGGAGCGATAGTAGAGATAATAAAAAGGGGGTGAGATTTCGGGAGAAATCTCAGTAAGTACACTAACACTTAAACCAGAACATTTCAAATATACAGATAAGTGAACAAAACATTCTTAACTAATGCACATGCAATGCATGACTGACTCATGCACATGCTCATGAAAACTTTTAAACAGGCTTGCTTCTTTCGGACTTCTTTTCATAAAAATTTCATGCAGATTTCTTCTTTCAAACTTCTTTTCGTATCATCATTACTTTTCAAAACATTTCTTTAAAACATTTCATATCTTTCATTCTTTCTTAGGCACCACTTATCTTGAACAGATCTTTCTTATGGCTCGAAAGCCCTTCTTGTCATGACTTTTCACTTAACATGTATGGGACACAACACGGTTCCCCTAGCACCGCGCGCTCCCTGCTGGTTACCGCATCACCTTAATGTGAGTGCATCTTATAACTTTAAAACGGCAGGTCCTTACACCATATCTGTCCTTGGGCACCCACCAGCGTTAGGTGCTACCGCGCTCCAGACACCTTTTGGTGCCATACACGGTCCGCCGACTGTTCTTTGTCGACCCAGGGGCTTCCACTCGACTTTAATCACTCTTGAGTGGACAGGGAGTTCCACTGGGGCACTTCCCCGTCCCAGCCTTTGGGGTTCTTATAAAACTTTACTTCTTTTCTTTTCTTTCAAAACTCAATCTTTTATTTTCTTGTCTTTTTCTTAAAAACATGCTTGACTTTAAAAACATTCTTTTCATGACTTATGCATGGGACATGCATGCATACTTAATTTCATGCAAAACCCGAGACAAGCTCGAGTGCAATCACATTTTATTTACTTTCTCCCTCTTTTGGAATAACTTCATAACTTTCCTACTTAGTCATCATGTTCTATACTCAAATTGGGCCTAGGATTGAAGTGGGGAATTGGGCTCATCTCCAACCCATCATGGCCGAATCTTCCTAAAGAGTTCCTAGGGCTTTCCTTCATCATTTGACTCCAATTATCTTCCAATAAATTTTAAAGTATCAAATTAAATCATGTACCCTCCTTAGCAAGGGGTAACTGAAACCTTAGTATTTCCCCAAGTAACCATTTTCACTTCCAAACTTAGTCATTTCTATTTCCTCCATTCACCTTTCTGATTTAGGGAACTCCTCTCATTAGTCTATTCAAACTTCCTTCTCTATCAATTTCTTCTATGAGCTTAGCTAAACAAAATCACCACAAAGCAATATAATTTTAATCTTCCAAATCTCAACCTTAAATGTCATAAAATTCCAATTAAACACTACAATACATCATACACAAATGTTCACTTCTTCCATATGCAAGTATATACCATTTCCATTCATGTCAATCATGTAATTTACTCTCATGTCCATTTTCATTTTCTCAAACCAATATGCTCCTTAATAATTAAATTTCATCACTAGTTTCCTCAAATAAACTTTACCTTAGCAACACCAAATTTAATATTTAACACTAAAATCCTTCATGCATCAATTTCATCATTTCATAAAATAATCATGTTTTTCCTTTCTTTTTGCAACTAACACTTGATCCATCATCGCTACTCACATTCTAAACTTATTTCATCATATAGATTCTCACAAAAATATTCATATCACAAACAAGAAAAAAAATCAATTCAATCCAAACGTGGCAATGGCAACCATTAATCCAACAAGCATGATCACCTCACTATATACAAGAATTGTTAAGGAAAAGGTGAAAGTATACTTACCACACTCCTATTAGACCTTAGCTTAAGATCTGAAAATACATATATGAAATCTCTTATTAGGCTAGCCATGAACATAAAACTCAAAGGAAACCCTATTTCCTTCTAACCAAACAAAGTGTCACAAGTGTGTGTGTTCTTCCTAAACTTGCATGAATTAAATCACTAACCTGCTCCAATGAATTGGTCACCTTAACACTCTTGCTTTTTGGCTTCACTACTATAGGGTTCTTCAAATTATGTGGTGAAAAGAGAAGAAGCAAAAGTAGAAGTGACTTGAATGAGTTTGGCCGAGAGGTGAAGAGAGAATGAGAGTGTTTGCATGTGACCAAGTAAAATGAGCTAAGGGGGATTGCATAAGGGGTCACATGGCCAGCTCTCTTCCCTAGGGTCTTTGGTACACTTCTCATCATATTTAGGTATGGCTAATGATAGATGGAGTGATTGACAACTCTAGGCCACTCCAAGATCAAATCTTGGCCATGCCTTGGTGATTTTCCTTTCTCTTTCTCCTTCCTATGGCCAGCAGCTTCTTGGTGCTTCTAGCATCCATTTTCTTGCTTTTCACTCAATCATCATTCCCCTATCCTCTCATATGTCCATCCAAGTGATTCCAAAGCCATGCTTTTTGGAATTTGAGTAAGGCATGATCCGGCCAACCCAAGCTCCACCGAAAACCCACCTTGATCATTTTCCTAGCTTTTGTCATTTCAATCACCTACACCCACACTATACCTCTCTTCACATCACCATACCTTCTTACACATGCACTTTATTCACTTACACACTATTCTCCTTTTGTCCTATCACTTGTTGGTGGACATACTCCATGAGATTCTCCAATGCATCCCACGGATTGCCTTCCACCGAAACCACCAAGCTTCCTTCATCCATGCTTCTCCTCATGTCATTTGTCATTTCCCTACACACCATGATCTCAATTGGCAAGCCAAGGGATGGTGTCTTGTACCTCCAAGATTCCATGGTAGGAAAATCATTTCATTTGATCTTACACTCAATCCTACATGGCATGTATCCAACTACTAGTCAACCTCTGATGAGTGCACAAAAATGCACTCTAAATACTCTATTTAAATACTAAAAGAAATGAGAATATAATGGATATAACTCATGTTATTAAAATTAATGGTCATTTATCTTGAGATAGATATAAGCATGATTTAATATATTGATGAGAATATAAAATGCCATATTTTCCTCTCTTAATGTTTAAATACTTTATTCTTATTTGATACCTAAATATACTCATTATTCTTATATTTTGATTTAGGTCACAAATAGAGGCATTAGGAGCAAATGAAGATAATTGCGGAATTTTAGACAGTTCTGACATCTTTTCGTAATATGGGTATAACTCTCTCATCCAATCTCCAATTGAGCTGATTCAAGATGATCTAGAATCGCAAGAGAAATATCTATAACTTTTATGTTTTATGTTTGAAGACATATCCACTCAATCTAAGACAAAATCGACCATCAAGTGGACGCACCTGCACTTGACGTTCCTGGATATTTTTCAGCCACTTACATCAAATCCAAATGTCATCATAATATTTTCCAGCAAGTACTCCTACACCCACTTGGAAATTCAATGATCAATTCATATGCAAGATGAAGTGCACTCAAGTTTCTTCAAGACAAATTATTTGACCACAAGATATTAAGTCATACAAGACAACTAATGGATAGAGAAGCAAAATTGAAACACTCAACCTACAAGCAAAATCCAGCTCATGCATAGTGGGAAAACAAATGATCAAAATGACAACTCACAAATCACTTAGATTCAAGAATGGCACATAGTAAAACAAGTTGAAATTGTGATGATTTTGTCATGACAACTTGCATGAAGGATGCTTATAAATAGAAGAGAGGGGTGTGTGTTCTAAGACCATGCTTAGTGTGCTTGGATGCCTTGGAAGATACATTGTTTTTGAGAGCTTGAGAAAAGAAAAGAAAAACCAAAGAAGAGAGAAGAAAATAATGGTTGGCTCTTCCATATTATCCCTTAGAGAATTTTTGTTGCATATTTTCAATATGTGTAACTAATTTTCTAGTAGAACTAGGGATGAATTTGTATATATGATGGTATTTGTAATTGTTTTTGATTCATATATGTGTTCTTCAAATATTAAATTCTTTTGTTTAGTCATTCGAAATTTATTATAAATGTTTTTGTCACCAAATAATCTTAGAATTTATTTCATTTATAGATTCAGTCATGCTTTTTCTATTGAATGCAATAATCATTTGATTATGTTTGGTTCAATTGGTTATCTATTTTAATTTAATTCTCTGCTGCAATATTGCTCTACGAGTATATTGTCGACGTTGAATTTCTTTAATATCGATAACAATTCCTGTTCTTATATTGTGACGAATGATTTTTCGAAAGATTACATTTGATTTAAATCTGGTTATTAATGTTTTATTTTCCGATTGAAAATTTGGACATAGAATTTTCAATTGAATTATTAATGAATCGAAAATAATTAAAATACCAATTATATACAAAGGATTCCCGATGCTCTACTTTTTGTCTCATTTTTATACTATTCAAATTACTCATTTAGTTTTAATTTACGTCACAATCTAAAATTTACTTTTCGCACTCATCTAGATCTTTTTGTTAATTTCGTTACTGTTCTTTAATTTCTCAATCCATCTCCCTATGGAATCGACACCCCAAAGCTATACTGCAAACAACCGTGTTATTCTTTGGGCGTAATCAAATTTTGGCGCCGTTGCCGGGGAGACGGTAGAAGAATTTGTAGTTTTTTTAGTAGTTTGTAAAAAAAAAAAAAAAAAAAAAAAAGAGCGGTAGCTTCGTTCATTTTCTTTTTAGCTTTCTGCATCTTTATTTTATTTGACTTTTCTTTTCGTAATTTTTTTTTTCAGTATTACGCTTTTCTTTACTTTGCATGCGCAGGTACAGAGACGCTTTTGGACGGTTTGCTAGTAGACCCGTGCTAGACTCAGATTCAGAATCTAATTTTTCTAATCGCTTGTTTGATAATTCTTCCAATTTTGACGCGATGAGTAAACACGTGGACCAACCTGTTAGAACCCTCCAAGATTATCTTCATCCCGCACGAACAGCCACACCATCCTGTATTATGTTCTCACCTATCTTCGTCATGTAGATTTTAAAACAGAAATGATACAATTACTTCCGACTTTCCATGGTCTAGAAAATGAAAACCCCTATATTCATATTAGGGAATTTGAGGAAGTAGTTGCAACATTCCACAGTCAAAATATCACTGACGAAACGGTAAGGCTAAAGTTCTTTCCTTTTTCTTTGAAAGATAAAGCTAAGAGTTGGTTGTATTCACTAAGACCACGGTCTATTGGAACATGGAGTGAGATGACTCAAGTGTTTTTCAATAAATACTTTCCCCAACATAAGACCAATGCTTTAAAAAGACAAATCTCTACCTTTGTACAAAAGGATAGTGAGACTTTGTACCAGTTTTGGGAAAAATTTAAAGAATTACTGAGTATGTGTCCCCACCATGGATATGAGAATTGGCGCTTAGTGAGTTATTTTTATGAAGGGCTTACGCCCAGGGAACGTCAATTCGTGGAAATGATGTGCAATGGAGAATTTTTACAGAAAAATCCCGATGAGGCCATAGAGTACCTCAATGAGCTTGCTGAAAAAGCTCATACTTGGACTGGACCTAGTGCTATTGATAGCACAAACAGGTCACGACCTACAGGAAACTTGAGTGGTGGTATTTACCATCTAAGGGAGGAGGATAACCTTAAGGCTAAGGTTGAAATGCTCACCAGATAATTAGAGTTATTGAAAACCAAAAACTCAAAACCAACACACACGGCTAATCATGTAGAATCTTTTGGGCCATGTGTTGTCTGTGGTGGGATAGATCATCATTCCCAAGAGTGTCCTACACATACTAACATGAATGGTATGTATGAGGAACAAAGTAATACTCTGAGTATGTACAAAAAGCCCTTCACACCTTACTCTGAAACCTACAACCCAGGATGGCGTAATCATCCCAACTTCAGCTGGAAGTCTGAAAACCAGCAGCCTGCACAACCCTCTAGATCATATCCTGCACCATACCATGCACCTCAATCTTCTAGAAATTCTTTAGAAGATACTTTGCATACTTTTATTGAAATACAGGGTAAGACTAATCAGAAATTTGAATCTTTGATTATGCAGGTTGTCGAAGAAAATAAGGAAATAAAGAGCCAGGTGTCTAAACTAATGAGTTCATTGACTATGAATGAGAAAGATAAGTTTCCTTCCCAAACTCAATCTGTACCTCATGGTCAACATATAGCACAAGGACGTAAACGCTATTGTGACACGAAGTGGTAAGTCTCTACGTGATCCAATAATAGACAAAAAAAAATGTAGAGAAAGATCAAGATAGTAGCAGTCCTGAGCTTCCCAAAGAACTTGAGGTAACAAAACCCGAGGAACCTGCGGTAATAAAAAATCCTGGTAAGGTACCTTTTCCTCAAGCATTAAAGTCAAGCAAACAAACTCTAGATCATAACAATGATATTTTGGAAAATCTTAGACAGGTAAAAATTAATCTTCCTCTTTTGCATGTAATTAAACAAGTTCCTACTTACGCAAAAATTCTCAAAGATTTGTGTACAGTTAAGTGGAAGCATTATGTGAAGAAGACTGCATTCTTGACAGAGCAAGTTAGTGCTCTAATTGAACAGTGGATTCCCCCTAAGTACAAGGATCCTGGATGTCCAACCATCACATGCAACATTGGCAATCATGAGCTTGGATAGGCCTTGCTAGATTTAGGAGCTAGTGTAAATTTGATGCCATATTCTATTTATTTGCAATTAGGATTGGGAGAAATCAAACCAACTTCTGTGGTATTGCAATTGGCTGATCGTTCAGTCAGAGCACCACGGGGTGTGGTAGAGGATGTTTTAATTCAAGTTGACAAATTTTACTATCCTGTTGATTTCTTAATTCTAGACACTAGTTCTGCTGTAGAAACCACCTCTAAAATTCCATTAATTTTAGGTAGACCTTTTCTTGCTACTTCTAATGCTCTTATCAATTGCAGAAATGGATTGATGAAACTCTCTTTTGGCAATATGACTCTTGAGGTAAATATTTTTCATATTGCAAAACAGCCAGAAGAGGATGTCGAGTGTCATTAGACATACATGATTGACTCACTTATAGAAAGGGATGTTCTTACAACTCATGACTCAGATTCCCTTGAATACTTTATTGTTAATTCTGAATTTAATCCTATAAGTGATTCATCTGATGTAGTTGACATTTGTGCTATTTTTGACAGAACTCATGATTATAGCACACAGGCATGGCAACCAAAGTTTGAGAAGTTGCATGAAAAAAGAGAAAGACAGATTCCTTCAAGTAGGGAAGCCCCTAAAGTTGAATTAAAATCTCTACCTAAGGGTTTAAAGCATGTTTTCCTTGGTCCAGGTGATACTTTTCCTGTTATTATTTCATCTAAATTATTTGAGTCCCAAGGTGAGAAATTAATTTAGATTTTATGCAAATATAAATCAACCCTAGGATGGAGTATTGCTGACATAAAAGGCATTAGTCCCCTAATCTGTACTCATAAAATAAATTTAGAGGAAGGAACTAATCCTCGAATAGACCCCCAGTGTAGACTTAATCCCATAATGAAAGAAGTTGTGAAAAATGAAGTATTGAAACTATTAGATGCAGGAATGATATATCCTATTGCTGATAGTAAATGGGTAAGTCCTACGCAGGTTGCTCCTAAAAAGTCAGGAGTAACTATGATAAAAAATGACCTCGGAGAGTTAGTCCCTACAAAACTGGTGACTGGTTGGCGGATGTGCATTGATTACAGAAAATTAAATGCCACCACACGAAAAGACCATTTTCCGCTTCCTTTTATTGATCAAATTCTCGAGCGGGTGGCTGGTCATCCTTTTTATTGCTTTCTGGATGATTATTCTGGTTATTATCAAATTGAAATTGCATTAGAAGATCAGGATAAAACCACTTTTACTTGTCCTTTCGGTACTTATGCTTTCCGCAGAATGCCATTTGGACTGTGTAATGCTCCAGCTACTTTTCAACGTTGCATGATGAGTATTTTTAGTGATATGGTTGAAAAGTGCATGGAAGTTTTTATGGATGACTTGACTGTTTTTGGATCTTCTTTTGATGCATGTTTAATGAGTTTAGAAAGAGTACTGACTCGTTGTGAAGAAAAAGAATTAGTTTTAAATTGGGAAAAATGTCACTTTATGGTACCTTCAGGTATTGTTTTAGGGCATATTATTTCTTCCAAAGGAATGGAGGTTGATCAATTAAAAGTTGAATTAATCTCTAAATTGCCTACACCTAGAACAGTCAAGGATATAAGATCATTTCTTGGTCATGCAGGTTTTTATAGGAGATTCATATAGAATTTTTCTGCCATATCTAGACCACTATGTAACCTCCTAGCTAAGGATGCCCATTTGAATGGACACAAGCTTGTCAAGAGGCTTTCAAAACATTAATTGGCATGCTTACTTCAGCACCCATAATGCAACCACCTGATTGGAATTTACCGTTTGAAATTATGTGTGATGCTAGTGATTTTGCTGTAGGTGCTATTCTTGGATAACGAAAAGAAGGGAAACCTTTTGTCATTTACTATGCTAGTCGAACTCTAAATAGTGCACAAATGAATTACTCCACCACTAAAAAAGAGTTGTTAGCTGTAGTATTTGCTTTGGATAAATTTCGCGCTTATTTGATTGGTTCTCCTATCATTTATCTTTACAGATCATGCAGCCTTTAAGTACCTTTTTACAAAGAAGTATGCTAAGGCACGATTAATACGATGGATTTTGCTTTTGCAGGAATTTGACATCACCATTAAAGACAAGAAAGGAGTGGAGAACGTAGTGGCAGACCATCTCTCTAGACTCATATTCGAGGACACTTCTGACCACATACCAATCAAAGATGATTTTCCCAATGAGCATTTACTTTCTATTACTTCTCTATCATGGTTTGCTCATATTGTAAACTATTTAGCTGCAGGTGAAATACCAAAAGATTTTAGCACCCAAGACAAAAGGAAATTCTTGATTGAGGTACGAAAATTCTACTGGGATGACCCTTACCTTTTCAAATACTGCCCTGATCAAATTTTAAAGCGTTGCATCCCTGATGAAGAGATTGCAAGCGTTTTGGAATTTTGTCATTCCCAAGCTTGTGGTGGCCACTTTTCAATGAAGAAAACTGCTGCAAAAATCCTGCAGTGTGGATTTTATTGGCCCACCTTGTTTAAAGATACAAATATCTATTGTCGCTCATACGAAAGATGTCAAAAGTTAGGAGTTATGACCCGTCGTAATATGATGCCCTTAAACCCAATTTTGGTAATTGAAATTTTTGACTGTTGGGGCATTGATTTTATGGGACCATTTCCTCCTTCTTTTGGATATTTATATATTATTGTGGTAGTAGATTATGTGTCAAAATGGATAGAGGCAGCACCTTGTAGGACCAATGATAACAGGACGGTAATTAAGTTTCTCAAAGAAAATGTATTATCTCGATTTGGTACCCCACGTGCTATCATTAGTGACCGAGGTACGCATTTTTGCAACCATTCTTTTGAAGCTTTAATGAAAAGATATGGGGTGATATATAAGCTTTCTACTGCATATCACCCTTAGACAAGTGGACAGGTTGAACTTGCGAATAGGGAAATTAAACAAATTTTAGAAAAAACAGTCAACCCGGATCGGAAAGATTGGTCTTTGAGACTAATCGATGCGCTTTGGGCTTACCGTACAGCTTTCAAAACTCCCTTAGGTATGTCACCTTATAGACTTGTTTTTGGAAAACCTTGTCATTTGCCCGTGGAGCTCGAGCATCGAGCATATTGGGCCATTAAACATTTCAATTTTGACTTGGAAAAAGCAAGAAAACTTAGAAAATTCCAATTGACGAAATTAGAAGAATTGAGAAATGATGCTTATGAAAACTCCAAGATCTATAAGGCTAAAATGAAAGTATTTCATGATAAAAATATTTTGAGAAGAACATTTAAGCCTAATGATCGAGTATTTTTATATGATTCAAGACTCCATAAGCATCCAGGAAAACTTCGATCTAGGTGGACCGGCCCTTTTATAGTAAAAAACGTTTTCACAAATGGGGCGGTAGAAATAGAAAATCCAAAAGATGGATGTATCTTCAAAGTAAATGGTCAACGCCTCAAAATCTTAATTGATAGACAAATTCTAGAAGTGGAAGACATTCCACTTATGGACCCAGTATATCAATCTTGACCATCTCCAGGTATGTTTTTCTTTTATTTTATTTTCGTTCATTTTATTGTTGTTTATTGTTTACTTTATTTTGTTATAGGTTAATTTTATTTTGACAAATACCATCTTTGATGCCAAGCAAGCCACCCACATCCCACATCAGGTGTATTCTATCCTGTTTAGTTATTCAATTCTGATTCTTAAACATTGAGGACAATGTTTCATTTAAGTTGGGGGGTGGGAATACAAATCTGTTATTTAAACTCTGTGGTATATTTCAATCAATATATAAAAAATTGCCAAATTTTTTTTTCACACAGGCATCTTTTCACACATGATACTTATGCTCATTCATAACCATCTTGGTGAATTCAACAAACCCATCTTAAATCATTTTGCTAAAGTATCCACAGAACCATTTATGCACTTCTCCAAACTTTGTGGTAATATGGTGATTTGACACATTTAACTAAAGAATTATTTTGCTCAAATATTCATATGAATTTTGTGAGAATTGAGAGCTTACAAATACAGAAATTGTGATAAGTATCCATTGATCTATTGAATTTGACACTTCTTTTGAGAATATCATTACATGGTTTGTGGTAAGATGGTGGATATACTTGGGATATGACGAAAGTCAACTTAGGATTAACGTTTGAGCCTTTCAAGCTGAGCATTTTTATCATAGATCCCTAGTAGCCAATTTTGAGCCAATATACACATATGGCCTTTTCTTTTCATATCTACATCATCCATACCTCTCCACATTGGA
The DNA here is from genome assembly GCA_036898215.1 of Platycarya strobilacea. NCBI lineage: Eukaryota > Viridiplantae > Streptophyta > Magnoliopsida > Fagales > Juglandaceae > Platycarya > Platycarya strobilacea. Next base: position 12,954,094 of record CM072556.1, read on the forward strand.
GTATAGCTTATCCACTATATTTTCCTACCATTTTATTTCCAAGTGTGTACTAGGTGTGAAATTATCATTTAAAAAAAAAAGAAAAAAAAGAAAAAAGAAAACCATGACAAAAATGGCATGGTGCTAGATGTGTCCATCAAATTATTCATGAAGGAATTCATCAATTGCGAAGACACAAGTAGCAAAAGAAGATGGAAAAGTGTACTTAGTCAAAAATCTAAAAAATTGAAAAGTACATCAAAAGGAAAGTATAGTCTACTGAAAAATTTAATAGATTCCCTTTTGTGTATACTTGGAAGTTTTTGAAATCTCTTCACCTTTTCTTCTTATGAACCACAACCCTAAACCACATTACAACCCTTTGTGTTGATTTTTTCGATCCTAAGTATGCTTATGGAAAGAATGGTGGAAATCTCATTTGTTAGTATTCCTATCATAAGATCAATATTTACTTGTTACTTATATATAATTGGCTAAATTTCCATGAGAGTAAATGTACACCTTTGTCAACTCCATAGAGAGAACCCATACATGAAACACTTCTATACCCGTGAGTTATGGAGTTGAACCTTTTTGCTTAAGATATTCTAATGTTGCAAGTGTCGAAACCTCTGATTTGATAAAAATAGTTTGGAACACATACACACTCTGTGGATTGCTATATTTGAATTACTTGTGAAAGGGTTATTGAATTTCTAAGATTATTTTGATATGTAAATTTGAAAAATGTGTTTTGATGGCCCCTATGTGTGATTTTCTTTGGTCTTTCTCATCATTTTATATGAAAATTGCTAGGGACTAGCAATGAGTAAGTTGGGGGGTGTGATGAGTGCACAAAAATGCACTCTAAATACTCTATTTAAATACTAAAAGAAATGAGAAAATAATGGATATAACTCATGTTATTAAAATTAATGGTCATTTATCTTGAGATAGATATAAGCATGATTTAATATATTGATGAGAATATAAAATGCCATATTTTCCTCTCTTAATGTTTAAATACTTTATTCTTATTTGATACCTAAATATACTCATTATTCTTATATTTTGATTTAGGTCACAAATAGAGGCATTAGGAGCAAATGAAGAAAATTGCGGAATTTTAGACAGTTCTGACATCTTTTTGTAATATGGACATAACTCTCTCATCCAATCTCCAATTGAGCTGATTCAAGATGATATAGAACCGTAAGAGAAATATCTATAACTTTTATGTTTTATGTTGGAAGAGATATCTACTCAATTTAAGACAAAATCGACCATCAAGTGGATGCACCTGCACTTGACGTTCCTGGATATTTTTCAGCCACTTGCATTAAATCCAAATGTCATCACAATATTTTCCAGCAAGTACTCCTACACCAACTTGAAAATTCAATGATCAATTCATATACAAGATGAAGTGCACTCAAGTTTCTTCAAGACAAATTATTTGACCACAAGATATTAAGTCATACAAGACAACTAATGGATAGAGAAGCAAAATTGAAACACTCAACCTACAAGCAAAATCCAGCTCATGCATAGTGGGAAAACAAATGATCAAAATGACAACTCACAAATCACTTGGATTCAAGAATGGAACATAGTAAAACAAGTTGAAATTGTGATGATTTTGTCATGACAACTTGCATAAAGGATGCTTATAAATAGAAGAGAGGGGTGTGTGTTCTAAGACCATACTTAGTGTGCTTGGATGCCTTGGAAGATACATTGTTTTTGAGAGCTTGAGAAAAGAAAAGAAAAACCAAAGAAGAGAGAAGAAAATAATGGTTGGCTCTTCCATATTATCCCTTAGAGAATTTTTGTTGCATATTTTCAATATGTGTAACTAATTTTCTAGTAGAGCTAGGGATGAATTTGTATATATGATGGTATTTGTAATTGTTTTTTATTCATATATGTGTTCTTCAAATATTAAACTCTTTTGTTTAGTCATTCGAAATTTATTATAAATGTTTTCGTCACCAAATAATCTTAGAATTTATTTCATTTATAGATTCAGTCATGCTTTTTCTATTGAATGCAATAATCCTTTGATTATGTTTGGTTCAATTGGTTATCTATTTTAATTTAATTCTCTGCTGCAATATTGTTCTACGAGTATATTGTCGACGTTGAATTTCTTTAATATCGATAACAATTCCTGTTCTTATATTGTGACGAATGATTTTTCGAAAGATTACATTTGATTTAAATCTGGTTATTAATGTTTTATTTTCCGATTGAAAATTTGGATATAGAATTTTCAATTGAGTTATTAATGAATCGAAAATAATTAAAATACCAATTATATACAAAGGATTCCCGTTGCTCTACTTTTTGTCTCATTTTTATACTATTCAAATTACTCATTTAGTTTTAATTTACGTCACAATCTAAAATTTACTTTTCGCACTCATCTAGATCTTTTTGTTAATTTCATTACTGTTCTTCAATTTCTCAATCCATCTCCCTGTGGAATCGACACCCCAAAGCTATACTGCAAACAACCGTGTTATTCTTTGGGCGTAATCAACCTCCACCAACTAGGATTTTCCTATAAGTGTTTGGATAATTTTCTAGGATTTTTCTTCAATTGACAAGTGTCTCTACTATGGGCTTGATGGGTCATGGGCTCATTCTATGGGCTGTTGGACTCACCATTGCTCTCTTGGCCCATTTACTTGATCCATTTCCTTAAAAGTCTCACTCCTAAGCCCATCTCTTCAAAGCCTATTTTGTTCTTTCACCAATTACCACTAATCTTGTGTATTAATCTTTAATTAATTAAATAAATTAAGATGAAGATTTTTAGGGCTATTACAATTCTCTTGCCATGATTCTTGTTGATCTGCACATATATGAATTTTTAGTTGTCTGAAAATATATATGTACAATAGTGAAGGCCAAAAATGATAAAACAAAAACTAAAAGGGCATTTGTAAAAAAAGACATTGTTTACTACAATTGTTGCATATGTGTAGGACATAGGTGGCGGTCTCAATTTGTTATGCAAATTTCTGTGTGTCCCTACTGATGTCTCTCTCTCTCTCTAGCTTTATTTTTCAAGTTTTCTTTCTATTTGTTGTCTCTCACTCTGCATTTGTTTGTATAGCCCTCAGGTTTCCTACAATGGCTATTCTAAACCACACTTTTAGCTCACTCAAATATGATTGAAGAAACAAGTTGCTTTTTTCTTTCTTTCATTATATTATAACGCATTTTACTTCCAATCCATTGGTCAGGAAACACAAGACCAACTGCTGTCTAAAACCAGACATGAACAAAAGTATTTTCTTCATTAGAAAATTCTAAGTTTTATTATGAATCATGTCAGCTCATTCATGTCAAAACCATGCATTTTAATTGCTTTGATGTTTTATTTGTGGATCTTTATCAATTTGAGGCAAATTAGATACCACTGAGGCAATTGGCAATGGTAAATCTACACAAGTGTAGCATTTGAATTCTTTTATGTTCTCATGGTTTATATTAGTGTACTTATACAACAATTATTGTGTGAGAATAACAAATTCAGACTTATGAATGATTATTATTTTGAGTTCTTAGTTTTTAATATTCATGTGACTGTGAGCAGTCTTACCTTGTTTACTTATCTTCTAGTTCTAATATTTATTTATTTTATCAGTGTGGTAAGAATTGAGCAACCTTCATATATGGGCTTGTTTGTAAATTAGGAAATTCCAGACTATGTTTACAATTTACCTTTGTTGCTAATTCTCACTACTAATTCCAAACTAGTTAATCACAACTTTTGAGCTTTTATGTGATAATTTTTTTAATTAGATGTTGTTTTGGTAGTCATTATTTAAAATACATAAGATATCATAAAAGAGTTTATTATATTGTATTTTAACAAAATACTAGTGAAACAAGTGAAATTGGTTCACTAGTTTTTTTTTTGTAAAAGAATGATTGCGGCGATTTTAGGTCGCCGCAAATTATCTTTCACTCACCGCAAAAAGATTTATCCCATCAGCAGGGTTAAGAGACTTTTTGCAGCAACATGATTACACCGCAAAAAGTCTCCCAACATCGGCGCTTCGGCCATTTCGAAGCCAAAGTCTTGTACCCCCTGACTTAAGCAGCAAAACATTGGCCCCGCAAAAAACGCTACGAAAAGGTTATCTCCCACTATAATAAGGCCTTTTGCGGCCAATTATATATTATTAAGAGGTCATCGATGGGGTGCAAAAATATAAATTAGAAAAGGCAAAAGTAGTACTTTCCACCTCCTCTAAATATGGTTTAAAAGAAAAGCACATGCATTGGCCAGAGCATGCATTTGCTGTGATAATTGGGTTTCACTGATATTCTACATCTAGATAAGAAATAAAGAAAAAAAGAAAATATCAAAGAAAACTAGGATCAAGTATTTCTCGGTCATTCCAAACATATTGGTAATTTAAAGAGGTAAATGCGTCATAGAAGGGTCCTCACATTATATATTTTTTTGTTGCCAACAGTACATTGAACATTACTATTACATGGTATATATGAGGTCTAAATGTTGTGCATGTTTCTCTCTTGGTTGCAAAAAACATAAAAATAAATATGTTTAAGAAAGATAATTAGGAAAAATCTTAATCTAAAAACATGTGAAAAAAATTAAGGGATCTATTTTGATTGGATTAGAGGATTATTTGCAAAGGGATAGACAACATAAGCATCCTTCTTTGCGATTGATTAAACGAATGATTAGGCATGATTAGGGTTCTATTTTGATTGGATTAGAGGATTCGGCTTGTCGATATTAGCTAAAATGATGTCTTCCCAAACAAGAGATTTGGATGAGATTTCACTTTCTATGGAGTTCGTGCGCTAGCCACTTATTACACAAAATACTTGGCAAAAGAAAAAAGGCAAAGCTACCTCCTAGTAAGGTAAAAGATTCACTTCACCAAACCACAAACAATATGCCTACCATTATTGCTCATTGTTGCTGTTGCCCAGATGACTAACACAATAGGGGGAGTGAATTGGGTTATATTATAAAAATTAATACTTATAAACCAAATACATAATATAAAATATAAACAAAATATAAAGTAGCAAGAAATGTAAAGAGTAGGGTAAGAAGAAGCAAACTCAGTACTTTTATGAGGTTCAGCCCCACTGCCTACGTCCTCGCCTTAAGCTACCTCTTGAAGATCCCAAATTCACTATTCAATCTCCTTTAGGTAGTTTCGGCATCCTAGCTTGCGCTTGGGTATGCACGCAAATTACGACGCCGGGGACGAACGTCACAAGGAAGTCATCTCTCATCTTTACGTATGAGAGCATTATTTAATATATATATTTTTATCTTGCAGCGGAAAAAGGTCAAGTCAAAAACATTCGACAAAACGTTTACGCTTGTCGCATATCACATGGTTAACAAAATAAAACCCAAATTAAACATCATATACATATACATCAAAGTTAAGGTCAGCAATGTAAACAGTTTTATACAAAAGCATTTCCCAAAACAATGGGAAGATTTTTTTTCAAAATATATAGGTGATACAAAATAAAGATATTAACGATCCCCTCCCCTTCCGCCAAACATACTAATAAGCGGGTTCTTCCTTTATCTTCTTAAAGTCCGGACCGTAATGAAGACTTTCCAAACTCAGACCTGGGCCTACATCACACATCATCCCAGAGGATGATGTAAACAGGCGTCCCATATGGAGGAGCTCATCCACTCCTAGCACCAAACAACACCCCGTAGGGCGTAAGTCATCAAAAAAGTACGTCGCTATAGGAAGCAACTCTGCCGCCCACTGACCCAACAGGTCTAGTATCACTGGCCCAGCAGTATCTGTCTTAGTCGGGCCCATGAGGGTCCGACCCATCTTCTCGAGAGTCGTAATCCGGAGATCCATCATTTCCTGCAATAACTTCTATCGTTCCCAAGGGAGCGATAGTAGAGATAATAAAAAGGGGCTGAGATTTCGGGAGAAATCTTAGCAAGTATACTAGCACATTAACCAAAACATTTCAAATATACAGATAAGTGAACCAAACAGTCTTAGCTAATGCATATGCAAATGAATGACTGACTCATGCACATGCTCATGTAAACTTTTATACGGACTTGCTTCTTTCAGACTTCTTTTCATATCATTGCTTTTCAAATCATTTCTTTAAAACATTTCGCATCTTTTATTCTTTCTTAGGCGCCACTTATCATATACAGATCTTTTCTTATGGCTCGAAAGACCATCTTGTCATGACTTATCACTTTGTATATATGAGACACAACACGGTTCTCCTAAGCATCGCGTGTTCCCTGTTGGTTACCGCATCACCTTAAAGTGAGTGCGTCATATAGCTTATAAAACGGCAGGTCCTTACACCTTAACCGTCCTTGGCACCCACCAGCTTTAGGTGCTACCGCTCTCTGGACACCTTTTGGAGCCATACACGGTCCGCCGACTATTCTTCGTTGACCTAGGGGCTTCCACTCGACTTTAAACACTCCTGAGTGGACAGGGAGTTCCACTGGGGCACTACCCCGTCCCAGCCTTTAGGGTTCTTATAAAACTTTACTTCTTTTCTTTTCTTTCAAAAACTCAATCTTTCCTTTTCTTTTTCTTAAAAACAAATTGGACTTTAAAAACATGATTTTCATGATTTATGCATGAGACATGCAACACTTACTTATTTTCATGCAAAACCCGAGACGAGCTCGAGTGCATTCATAGTTCATTTTCTTTTCTTTCTCATTGAGATAAACTATACAATTTCCTACTTAGTCATCATGCTCTACATCCAACTTAGGGCCTAGGATTGAAGTGGGGTACTCGGCCCATCTCTAACCCATCATGGCTGAATCCTCCTAGGGTAATTCCTAGGGCTTTTCTTAATCACTTGACTCTAATTATCCTCCAAAAGTTAAAGGTGTCAAATTAAAACATATACCATCCTTAGAAAGGGGTAACCGAAACCCTATTATCCACTAAGTAGACATTTTTATTTCCAAACTTAATTTATTCCAACTTCCTTCCTTCACCTTTCAACTTGGGGAAAATTCCTTCTATTAATTTATTCAAAGTTTCCTTTTCCATAAGTTTCTTCTATAAGCTTAAACTAAATAATTCCACCACAAAGCAATATGATTCCATCTTCCAAACTCAACCTTAAATATCATAAAATTCCAATTAAACATTACTAATCATCATATACAAGTGATTACTTCTTTCCATATGCACATATACACCATTCCAATCCATATCAATCATATATTTTATTCTCAAGTTCATTTTCATTTCCTCAAGATAAATTCTCTTTGAATAATCAATTATATTACTAATTTCCTTAAATAAATTATATCTTAGTAACACCAAAATATTAGAATCCATCATGCATCAACTTCATCATTTCTTATGATACTCATGCTTTTCATTTTCTTTTTGCAACTAATACTTGATCCATCATCTATACTCACATTCTAAGCTTATTTTATCATAGAGATTTACACAAGAATATTCATATCAAAGACAAGTATAATCAATTTAATCCAAACATGGCAATACAATCATCAATCCAACAAGTATGATCACCTAACTATATACAAGAATTGTTAAGGAAAGGTGAAAGTATACTTACAATATTCCTATTAGATTTTTGATTAAAATCTGAAAATACACACATAGAATCTCTTATTAGTCTAGTTATAAATATAAAGATTTAAAAGAAACCTTATTTCCTTCTAACCAAAATGAATGTGTTACATGCGTGTGTGTGTTCTTCCTAAACTTGCATGAATCTAGGCACTAACCTTCTCCAATGTATTGTCCACTTCAACACTCTTGATTTTAGCTCCACTAATTTAGGATTCTTCAAATTGTGTGGTGAAAGAAGAAGAAACAAAGGTAGAGGTAATTTAGGTGGTTTTGGTCGAGAGGTGAGGAGAGAGTGAGATAAAAATATGCTTGCATGTGTCCAAGTGAAGCAAGCCAAGGGAAATGGATATGGGGTCACACGGCCAAGCCCTTGCTCTAGGGTCTTTGGTACACTTTTCACCATGCTTAGGTATGGCCAATGATGGATTGAGTGATTGACAACACTAGGCCATTCCAAGATCAAATCTTGGCCATGCCTTGGAGGATTTGCTTTTCTTCTCCTTCACTTGCCATGGCCGGCGCCTCCCTTGAGTGTTTAGCACTCATTTTCTTGCTTCTCACTCAATCATCATCCCTACATCATCTCATGTGTCCATCCAAGTGATCTCAAGGCCATGCTTTTTGGGAATTGAGCAATGCATGATCCGGCCAAGCCTTGCCTCCACCGAAACCCACTTTGCTTCATCTCCTTACTTTTGTCATTTCCATCACCTACACCCACACCATACCTCTCTTCACATCACCATACTCTCTTACACATTGTACCTTATTCACTTACACACTCCTCCCTTATCTTATCAACTTGTTGGTGGCCATACTCCATGAAACTATCCCAAAGTGCCTCATGGATTGCATCCACCGAAAACCTGCTTGCTCCTTCCTTCCATCCTTCTCTTCATGCCACTTGTTACATTCCTACACACTATGACTTCTATTAGAAAGTCAAGGAATGATGCCTTGTACCTCCAAGATTCCATGGTAGGAAAATCCCTCCATGAGATTCTACACTCAATCCTACATGGCACATGGCTACCTACTAGTCAATCTCCACCAACTAGAATTTTCCTACAAGCCTTGGATGATTTTCTAAGGTTTTTCTTCAAGTGACATGTGTCTCTACTATGGGCTTGATGGGTCATGGGCTCACTCTATGGGCTTATGGGCTCACCACTACTCTCTTGGCCCATTCACTTAATCCATACTTCAAAAGCTTCATTCCCAAGCCCATCTATTTAGGGCTTATTTTTACAAATTACCACTAATCTTGTATATTAGAATTTAATTAAATAATTAAATTAAGATGAAGATTTTAGGGCTATTACAGGTAGAGATAAAAACCTATTACACCTTTGAGCAGCACCGCTCTAAAGAATCCGTGTACAACACCCTCTAAACTTCCAATCACCTCACACTTGGTGATTTAACTATTTCCTGTGTAGAACACTTTCTATACACACAAGGGTTATACGCACCCTCTTACAGATATAAGAGTTGATAGTGGGTAGACTATTAAAGTACACTCCTCAACAAGTGAGATAGAAATAATACAGCATAACCTATATTTCTCTTAAAAAGAACAAGAATTAAGGTTCAAAACTTTAAAAAAGAGAGAATGAGAGTTTTGAAAGAATGATACAAAATTTAGCAATTCATGTGTAAGTTCTTATTGTGATTTTTGCAAAACTCAAGTGAGTTATTTATAAGCAAATGAGTCTTCAATTTCAAATTTGAAAAGATTCACATGTCAAATAAGAGCACTATTCACTTTTCAAAAAACTCAAATAAAAACATTTCCTTTTTGCATTTTTCAAAAACAACTCCATTCATTTTTTAAAGAAATTAAACCTAATCTTTTGCTTTTCATACATGATAAAATGAGTATGATTTATTTTTCAAATCAAATCATTTTCTTTTTTCATATGTTAAAAAAATACACAACCACCCTTTAAGATTTTTAAACAAAATAATCTACCTTTTACATTTGTAAAAAATAAACACACCACCTCCCTTCAAGACTTTTAAACAAAATATGCACATATCAAATATGATAATCATTCATCTTAAAAATTCAAATTTTTATATAAAAAATATAATTTTCAAAATTATTTTGTTTGATGATGTTATGCACATGTGAAAAACATAATTTTCAAAACTAAGACATTTAAAAATGTCTTGCATATGTAAAAAAAGTAATTTGATGTTTTATGAGAAAAAAGAGTAATTTGGAGCCTTAATCCAATTTTGAATTTTATCAAGAGATGCACAAAAATAATCTATGAACTTCATTTGTAGACTTGTTCTTTTATATTTGATGTGCGCTTCGCTCCATTGCGTAGATAATTTAAGCTTGAGATTTGAATTCATTTATTATCATCAAAATCTACACGTTGATACAAAACTTGAAATATTGGATTCAACAATCTCCCCCTTTTTGATGATGACAAATACTTAGTAGAATTTTGAGACTTGCAATAATGCTTAAGCTCTCCCTGAAAATATGCGTTAGTTTTTCAAGCAATAGATAAACATAATTCCAGTATATATAACAGAGTTAAAAATCTAAATATTTACGTCTAAAACTTCTCCCCCTTTTGGCATCATTAAAAAGGAATCATAATTAGCTCAATAAGATATCTTCCTATAATAACCAATAGACAAATAAAATAGTGCGTTAGTAGAGACTGTAGAGAATTCGGTGCGGAGCCACGCGTGTCCGACAAAACCTACAAAGGTTGGAGGTCTAGTTCTGACAATTCGGTGCGGAGCCATGCGTGTCCGACAAAACCTGCAAAAGTTGGAGGTCTAACTCTGGCAATTCGGTACGGAGCCATGCGTATCCGACAAAACCTGCAAAGGTTGGAGGTCTTATTGCAATTCGATGCGGAATGGGATTCAAATCTGCTTGATACTCATCATCCATCTTTATAAAAGCAATCCTTAGTTTTATCTAATCTGCATCAAATCTTCTTCTCATTGCTGTAGTTCATCTACATTCTCACTTTACAAAATTTTAATGGCTCGTCAATTTTACTTCAGTACTTCTCGTGATCAATCTATTTCTGCATCTGTTGTAGGTGCCATGAAGCAACAAAACACTAATTTGGCTAATAAATCAGAACATGATGCCATTTACGAGCTTGTGAGTCTTGAAACTCAATAGTCATCGTCCATTGTCGCTTTTTCCGCTCAGTTGCAGTCTAAAACCCGCGAGATAGAGAAGTTTAATGAGAAGATCGATATTCTTCAACGACTTGTTCAAAAGTCTAACAGAAAAATAGTAGACTAAAAGTAATAGAACAATTGCCTCTTCATTTCGATTGCCTAATCCTTTAGACAAGGATGGCATGATGATATATGAGGAGCAAATGCATTTGAATGATGAGGCTAAATGTCTCAAGTTTCTATAGGTCATTTGAGATAATGGAATAAAGATATCTAGCAGATATTCATGGAATGCATCATTCTTGTTTCTCTTCTAATCATGAATAATCTATCTTCTAGTAGGGATTTTGTGAAAATGTCTGCTAATTGATCGTGTGTGCTTGTGAATTTTAGTACAATATCACATTTCTGCACATGATCTCTAAGAAAATGATATCTAATTTCAATATGTTTGGTCCTAGAATGTTGTATTGGATTCTTTGAAAGATTTATAACACTAGTATTATCACATTTAATAGTAATATGATTATACATAAGTTTAAAATTATCAACTTGTTGTTTCATGTAAAGAACTTGAGCATAACAACTGCCTGTAGCAACATATTCTGCCTAAGCAGTAGATAATGCAACAGAATTTTGCTTTTTACTAAACTATGAAACAAGTGCATGACCTAAAAAATGACATGTTTCACTAGTACTTTGTCGACCAACTTTGCAACCAGCATAATCCGCATCTGAATAATTAATAAGATCGAAAGAAGTGTGCTTAGGATACCATAACCCTAGGTCAATGGTACCGGCAAGATATCTAAAAATATGCTTGACTACAATCAAATGAGATTGCTTTGGAGATGATTGAAAACGTGCACATAAGCATACACTGAACAAAATATCAAGTCGACTAACTGTCAAATATAATAAACTACCAATCATATCTCGATATACCTTTGAGTCAACTGGCTTAACGCTTTCATCTTTATCAAGTTTGGTGGTTGGACTCATTGGTGTTCCAATTACCTTCGCACCTTCCATCTCAAACTTTTTTAAGTAACTCTTTGATATATTTTGACTGATTAATGAATGTTCCACTTTTTGCTTGCTTGATTTGCAATCCAAGAAAGAAATTAAGTTCTCCCATCATGCTCATTTCAAATTCTTCCTGCATACTCTTAGCAAAATCATGGTACATATTTTCATTAGTAGCACCAAATATTATATCATTAAAATAAATTTGAACTAGAAGAATATCATCCTGTTCATATTTGATAAAAAGAGTTGTATCGATCTTTTCTCTAGAAAAACCTTTCTCAATCAAGAAACCACTAAGCCTCTCATATCAAGCTCTAGGAGCTTGTTCGAGTCCATATAATGATTTTGCGAGCTTAAAAACATGATTAGGAGAAATATGATTTTCAAAATTCGGAGGTTGCTCAACATATACCTCTTCATTTATAAAACCATTTAAGAAAGCACTTTTAACATCCATTTGAAAAAGTTTGAAATTTTTATAACATGCATATGCAAGTAACATTCGAATAGCTTCTAATCTTGCGACAGGTGTATACGTTTCATCATAATCAATTCCTTCCTCTTGATTGAAACCTTGGGCTACAAGTCGAGCCTTGTTTCTAGTGATGATTCAAGACTCGTTTTTTTTTATTTCTAAAAGCCCATTTTGTTCCAATAACAGCGTGATTTTTGGGTTTAGGAACAAGTGTCCATACATTATTTCTTTCAAATTGATTTAACTCTTCTTGCATAGCTAGAATCCATGATTTATCAATAAGTGCTTCATCAATATTTTTGGGTTCAATTTGAGATAAAAAAGCAGTGCGATTACAAATATTTCTAAGAGATGATCGAGTACTTACACCTCGTGAAGGTTCTCCTAGAATTTGTTCCACTGGATGATCTTTCACATGTTTCCACTATTTGGTTGCATCTTGTACTAAATCTTAATGATCTTTCCTGATATCTCCATGTTGGACTTCTTCCATAGTATTCTCTTTATTGAAATTGAGATTATTTATGTTATTTGTACCTTCTGATTCTTCATCAATAGATTTCTTGGAGAGTAAAGGGTTAGATTCATCAAATACTACATGCATAGATTCTTGTACAGTCAAAGTCTTTTTATTGAGTACTTGATGAGTGCACAAAAATGCACTCTAAATACTCTATTTAAATACTAAAAGAAATGAGAAAACAATGGATATAACTCATGTTAATAAAATTAATGGTCATTTATCTTGAGATAGATATAAGCATGATTTAATATATTGATGAGAATATAAAATGCCATATTTTCCTCTCTTAAAGTTTAAAACTTTATTCTTATTTGATGCCTAAATATACTCATTATTCTTATATTTTGATTTAGGACACAAATGGAGACATTAGGAGCAAATGAAGATAATTGCGGAATTTCAGACAGTTTTGACATCTTTTCGTAAAATGGGCATAACTCTCTCATCCAATCTCCGATTGAGCTGATTCAAGATGATCTAGAACCGCAAGAGAAATATCTATAACTTTTATGTTTTGTGTTTGAAGAGAGATCCACTCAATCTAAGACAAAATCGACCATCAAGTGGACACACCTGCACTTGACGTTCCTGGATATTTTTCAGCCACTTGCATCAAATCCAAATACAAGATGAAGTGCACTCAAGTTTCTTCAAGACAAATTATTTGACCACAAGATATTAAGTCATACAAGACAACTAATAGATAGAGAAGCAAAATTGAAACACTCAACCTACAAGCAAAATCCAGCTCATGCATGGTGGGAAAACAAATGATCAAAATGACAACTCACAAATCACTTGGATTCAAGAATGGCACATGGCAAAACAAGTTGAAATTGTGATGATTTTGTCATGACAACTTGCATGAAGGATGCTTATAAATAGAAGGGAGGGGTGTGTGTTCTAAGACCATGCTTAGTGTGCTTGGATGCCTTGGAAGATACATTATTTTTGAGAGCTTGAGAAAAGAAAAGAAAAACCAAAGAAGAGAGAAGAAAATAATGGTTGGCTCTTCCATATTATCCCTTAGAGAATTTTTGTTGCATATTTTCAATATGTGTAACTAATTTTCTAGTAGAGCTAGGGATGAATTTGTATATATGATGGTATTTGTAATTGTTTTTTATTCATATATGTGTTCTTCAAATATTAAACTCTTTTGTTTAGTCATTCGAAATTTATTATAAATGTTTTCGTCACCAAATAATCTTAGAATTTATTTCATTTATAGATTCAGTCATGCTTTTTCTATTAAATGCAATAATCCTTTGATTATGTTTGGTTCAATTGGTTATCTATTTTAATTTAATTCTCTGCTGCAATATTGCTCTACGAGTATATTGTCGACGTTGAATTTCTTTAATATCGATAACAATTCCTGTTCTTATATTGTGACGAATGATTTTTCAAAAGATTACATTTGATTTAAAACTTGTTATTAATGTTTTATTTTCCGATTGAAAATTTGGACATAGAATTTTCAATTGAGTTATTAATGAATCGAAAATAATTAAAATACCAATTATATACAAAGGATTCCCGATGCTTTACTTTTCGCACTCATCTAAATCTTTTTGTTAATTTCATTACTGTTCTTCAATTTCTCAATCCATCTCCCTGTGGAATCGACACCCCAAAGCTATACTACAAACGACCGCGTTATTCTTTGGGCGTAATCAAATTTTGGCGCCGTTGCCGGGGAGACGGTAGAAGATTGTAGTTTTTTTTTTTAGTAGTTTGTTAAAAAAAAAAAAAAAGCGGTATCTTCGTTCATTTTCTTTTTAGCTTTCTGCATCTTTCTTTTATTTTACTTTTCTTTTCGTAATTATTTTTTTTTTCAGTATTACGCTTTTCTTTACTTTGCATGCGCAGGTACAGAGACGTTTTTGGACGGTTTGCTAGTAGACCCGTGCTAGAATCAGATTCAGAATCTAATTTTTCTAATCGCTTGTTTGATAATTCTTCCAATTCTGACGCGATGAGTGAACACGTAGACCAACCTGTTAGAACCCTCCAAGATTATCTTCATCCCGCACGAACAGCCACACCATCCTGTATTATGTTCTCACCTAATGTTCGTCACGTAGATTTCAAAATAGGAATGATACAATTACTTCCGACTTTTCATGGTCTAGAAAATGAAAATCCCTATGTTCATATCAGGGAATTTGAGGAAGTAGTTGCAACATTTCACAGTCAAAATACCACTGACGACACGGTAAGACTAAAGTTCTTTCCTTTTTCTTTAAAAGATAAATCTAAGAGTTGGTTGTACTCACTAAGACCACGGTCTATTGGAACATGGAGTGAGATGACTCAAGTGTTTTTCAATAAATACTTTCCCCAACATAAGACCAATGCTTTAAAAAGACAAATCTCTACCTTTGCACAAAAGGATAGTGAGACATTGTACCAGTCTTGGGAAAGATTTAAAGAATTACTGAGTATGTGTCCCCACCATGGATATGAGAATTGGCGCTTAGTGAGTTATTTCTATGAAGGGCTTATGCCCAGGGAACGTCAATTCGTAGAAATGATGTGCAATGGAGAATTTTTACAAAAAAATCCCGATGAGGCCATAGAGTACCTCAATGAGCTTGCTGAAAAAGCTCATACTTGGACTGGACCTAGTGCTACTGATAGCACAAACAGGTCACGACCTACAGGAAACTTGAGTGGTGGTATTTACCATCTAAGGGAGGAGGATAACCTTAAGGCTAAGGTTGAAATGCTCACCAGAGAATTAGAGTTATTGAAAACTAAAAACTCAAAACCAACACACACGGCTAATCATGCAGAATCTTTTGGGCCATGTGTTGTCTGTGGTGGGATAGATCATCATTCCCAAGAGTGTCCTACACATACTAACATGAATAGTATGTATGAGGAACAAAGTAATGCTCTAGGTATGTACAAAAAGCCCTTCACACCTTACTCTGAAACCTACAACCCAGGATGGCGTAATCATCCCAACTTCAGCTGGAAGTCTGAAAACCAGCAGCCTGCACAACTCTCTAGATCATATCCTGCACCATACCATGCACCTCAATCTTCTAGAAATTCTTTAGAAGATACTTTGCATACTTTTATTGAAATACAGGGTAAGACTAATCAAAAATTTGAATCTTTGATTATGCAGGTTGTTGAAGAAAATAAGGAAATCAAGAGCCAGGTGTCTAAAATAATGAGTTCATTGACTATGAATGAGAAAGGTAAGTTTCCTTCCCAAACTCAATCTGTACCTCATGGTCAACATATGGCACAAGGAGATCTGAAGGACGTAAACGCCATTGTGACACGAAGTGGTAAGTCTCTACGTGATCCAATAATAGAAAAAAAAAAGGATGTAGAGAAAGATCAAGATAGCAGCAGTCCTGAGCTTCCCAAAGAACTTGAGGTAACAAAACCTGAGGAACCTGCAGTAACAAAAAATCCTGGTAAGGTACCTTTTCCTCAAGCATTAAAGTCAAGCAAACAAACTCTAGATCATAACAATGATATTTTGGAAAATCTTAGACAGGTAAAAATTAATCTTCCTCTTTTGCATGTAATTAAACAAGTTCCTACTTACGCAAAAATTCTCAAAGATTTGTGTACAGTTAAGAGGAAGCATTATGTGAAGAAGACTGCATTCTTGACAGAGCAAGTTAGTGCTCTAATTGAACAGCGGATTCCCCCTAAGTACAAGGATCCTGGATGTCCAACCATCACATGCAACATTGGCAATCATGAGCTTGGACAGGCCTTGCTAGATTTAGGGGCTAGTGTAAATTTGATGCCATATTCTATTTATTTGCAATTAGGATTGGGAGAAATCAAACCAACTTCTGTGGTATTGCAATTGGCTGATCGTTCAGTCAGAGCACCACGAGGTGTGGTAGAGGATATTTTAATTCAAGTTGACAAATTTTACTATCCTGTTGATTTCTTAATTCTAGACACTAGTTCTGCTGTAGAAACCACCTCTAAAATTCCATTAATTTTAGGTAGACCTTTTCTTGCTACTTCTAATGCTCTTATCAATTGCAGAAATGGATTGATGAAACTCTCTTTTGGCAATATGACTCTTGAGGTAAATATTTTTCATATTGCAAAACAGCCAGAAGAGGATGTCGAGTGTCATCAGACATACATGATTGACTCACTTATAGAAAGGGATGTTCTTACAACTCATGACTCAGATTCCCTTGAATACTTTATTGTTAGTTCTGAATTTAATCCTATAAGTGATTCATCTGATGTATTTGACATTTGTGCTATTTTTGACAGAACTCATGATTATAGCACACAGGCATGGCAACCAAAGTTTGAGAAGTTGCCTGAAAAAAGAGAAAGACAGATTCCTTCAAGTAGGGAAGCCCCTAAAGTTGAATTAAAATCCCTACCTAAGGGTTTAAAGCATGTTTTCCTTGGTCCAGGTGATACTTTTCCTGTTATTATTTCATCTGAATTATCTGAGTCCCAAGGTGAGAAATTAATTCAGATTTTATGCAAATATAAATCAACCCTAGGATGGAGTATTGCTGATATAAAAGGCATTAGTCCCCTAATCTGTACTCATAAAATAAATTTAGAGGAAGGAACTAATCCTCGAAGAGACCCCCAGCGTAGACTTAATCCCACAATGAAAGAAGTTGTGAAAAATGAAGTATTGAAACTATTAGATGCAGGAATGATATATCCTATTGCTGATAGTAAATGGGTAAGTCCTACGCAGGTTGTTCCTAAAAAGTCAGGAGTAACTGTGATAAAAAATGACCTTGGAGAGTTAGTCCCTACAAAACTGGTGACTGGTTGGCGGATGTGCATTGATTACAGAAAATTAAATGCCGCCACACGAAAAGACCATTTTCCGCTTCCTTTTATTGATCAAATTCTTGAGCGGGTGGCTGGTCATCCTTTTTATTGCTTTCTGGATGGTTATTCTGGTTATTATCAAATTGAAATTGCATTAGAAGATCAGGATAAAACTACTTTTACTTGTCCTTTCGGTACTTATGCTTTCCGCAGAATGCCATTTGGACTGTGTAATGCTCCAGCTACTTTTCAACGTTGCATGATGAGTATTTTTAGTGATATGGTTGAAAAGTGCGTGGAAGTTTTTATGGATGACTTGACTGTTTTTGGATCTTCTTTTGATGCATGTTTAATGAGTTTAGAAAGAGTACTGACTCGTTGTGAAGAAAAAGAATTGGTTTTAAATTGGGAAAAATGTCACTTTATGGTACCTTCAGGTATTGTTTTAGGGCATATTATTTCTTCCAAAGGAATGGAGGTTGATCAATCAAAAGTTGAATTAATCTCTAAATTGCCTACACCTAGAACAATCAAGGATATAAGATCATTTCTTGGTCATGCGGGTTTTTATAGGAGATTCATACAGAATTTTTCTGCCATATCTAGACCACTATGT
The DNA here is from genome assembly GCA_036898215.1 of Platycarya strobilacea. NCBI lineage: Eukaryota > Viridiplantae > Streptophyta > Magnoliopsida > Fagales > Juglandaceae > Platycarya > Platycarya strobilacea. The sequence goes on from CM072556.1 coordinate 12,972,312, forward strand.
AACCTTCTAGCTAAGGATGCCCCATTTGAATGGACACAAGCCTGTCAAGAGGCTTTCAAAACATTAATTGGCAAGCTTACTTCAGCACCCATAATGCAACCACCTGATTGGAATTTACCTTTTGAAATTATGTGTGATGCTAGTGATTTTGCTGTAGGTGCTGTTCTTGGACAACGAAAAGAAGGGAAACCTTTTGTCATTTACTATGCTAGTCGAACTCTAAATAATGCACAAATGAATTACTCCACCACTGAAAAAGAGTTGTTAGCTGTAGTATTTGCTTTGGATAAATTCCGCGCTTATTTGATTGGTTCTCCTATCATTATCTTTACAGATCATGCAGCCCTTAAGTACCTTTTTACAAAGAAGGATGCTAAGGCACGATTAATACGATGGATTTTGCTTTTGCAGGAATTTGACATCACCATCAAAGACAAGAAAGGAGTGGAGAACGTAGTGGCAGACCATCTTTCTAGACTCACATTCGAGGACACTTCTGACCACATACCAATCAAAGATGATTTTCCCGATGAGCATTTACTCTCTATTACTTCTCTACCATGGTTTGCTCATATTGTGAACTATTTAGCTGCAGGTGAAATACCAAAGGATTTTAGCACCCAAGACAAAAGGAAATTCATGATTGAGGTACGAAAATTCTACTGGGATGACCCTTACCTTTTCAAATACTGCCCTGATCAAATTTTAAGGCGTTGCATCCCTGATGAAGAGATTGCAAGCGTTTTGGAATTTTGTCATTCCCAAGCTTGTGGTGGCCACTTTTCAATGAAGAAAACCGCTGCAAAAATCCTGCAGTGTGGATTTTATTGGCCCACCTTATTTAAAGATACAAATATCTATTGTCGCTCATGCGAAAGATGTCAAAAGTTAGGAGCTATGACCCGTCGTAATATGATGCCCTTAAACCCAATTTTGGTAATTGAAATTTTTGACTGTTGGGGCATTGATTTTATGGGACCATTTCCTCCTTCTTTTGGATATTTATATATTATTGTGGCAGTAGATTATGTGTCAAAATGGGTAGAGGCAGCACCTTGCAGGACCAATGATAACAGGACGGTAATTAAGTTTCTCAAAGAAAATGTACTATCTCGATTTGGTACCCCACGTGCTATCATTAGTGACCGAGGTACGCATTTTTGTAACCGTTCTTTTGAAGCTTTAATGAAAAGATATGGGGTGATACATAAGCTTTCTACTGCATATCACCCTCAGACAAGTGGACAGGTTGAACTTGCGAATAGGGAAATTAAACAAATTTTAGAAAAAACGGTCAACCCAGATCGGAAAGATTGGTCTTTGAGACTAATCGATGCGCTTTGGGCTTACCGTACAGCTTTCAAAACTCCCTTAGGCATGTCACCTTATAGACTTGTTTTTGGAAAACCTTGTCATTTGCCGGTGGAGCTCGAGCATCGAGCATATTGGGCCATTAAACATTTCAATTTTGACTTGGAAAAAGCAGGAAAAATTAGAAAATTTCAATTGACGGAATTAGAAGAATTGAGAAATGATGCTTATGAAAACTCCAAGATCTATAAGGCTAAAATGAAAGTATTTCATGATAAAAATATTTTGAGAAGAACATTTAAGCCTAATGATCGAGTATTTTTATATGATTCAAGACTCCATAAGCATCCAGGAAAACTTCGATCTAGATGGACCGGCCCTTTTATAGTAAAAAATGTTTTCACAAATGGGGCGGTAGAAATAGAAAATCCAAAAGATGGATGTATCTTCAAAGTAAATGGTCAACGCCTCAAAATCTTAATTGATAGACAAATTCCAGAAGTGGAAGACATTCCACTTATGGACCCAGTATATCAATCTTGACCATCTCCAGGTATGTTTTTCTTTTATTTTATTTTCGTTCATTTTATTTTTGTTTATTGTTTACTTTATTTTGTTACAGGTTAATTTTATTTTGACAAATACCATCTTTGATGCCAAGCAAGTCACCCACATCTCACATCAGGTGTATTCTACCCTGTTTAGTTATTCAATTCTGATTCTTAAACATTGAGGACAATGTTTCATTTAAGTTGGGGGGTGGAAATACAAATCTGTTATTTAAACTCTGTGGCATATTTCAATCAATATATAAAAAATTGCCAAATTTTTTCACACAGGCATCTTTTCACACATGATACTCATGCTCATTCATAACCATCTTGGTGAATTCAACAAACCCATTTTAAATCATTTTGCTAAAACATCCACAGAGCCATTTATGCACTTCTCCAAACTTTGTGGTAATATGGTGATTTGACACATGTAACTAAAGAATTATTTTGCTAAAGTATTCATGTGAATTTTGTGAGAATTGAGAGCTTACAAATATAGAAATTGTGATAAGTATCCATTGATCTGTTGAATTTGACACTTCTTTTGAGAATATCATTACATGGTTTGTGGTAAGATGGTGGATATACTTGGGATATGACGAAAGTCAACTTAGGATTAACGTTTGAGCCTTTCAAGCTGAGCCTTTTCATCATAGATCCCTAGCAGCCAATTTTGAGCCAATATACACATATGACCTTTTCTTTTCATATCTACATCATCCATACCTCTCCACATTGGAGTATAGCTTATACACTATATTTTCCTACCATTTTACTTCCAAGTGTGTACTAGGTGTGAAATCATCATAAAAAAAAAAAAAAAAAAAAAAAACATGACAAAAATGGCATGGTGCTAGATGTGTCCATCAAATTATTCATGAAAGAGTTCATCAAATTGCGAAGACACCAGTGGCAAAAGAAGATGGAAAAGTGTACTTAGTCAAAAATCTAAAAAATTGAAAAGTACATCAAAAGGAAAGTATAGTCTACTGAAAAATTTAACAGATTCCCTTTTGTGTATACTTGGAAGTTTTTGAAATCTCTTCACCTTTTCTTCTTATGAACCCCAACTTTAAACCACATTACAACCCTTTGTGTTGATTTTTCCGATCCTAAGTATGCTTGTGGAAAGAATGGTGGAAATCTCATTTGTTAGTATTTCTATCATAAGATCAATGTTTACTTGTTACTTATATATAATTGGCTAAATTTCCATGAGAGTAAATGTACACCTTTGTCAACTCCATAGAGAGAACCCTTACATGAAACACTTCTATACCCGTGAGTTATGGAGTTGAACCTTTTTGCTTAAGATATTCTAATTTTGCATGTGTCGAAACCTCTGATCTGATAAAAATAGTTTGGAACACATACACACTCTGTGGATTGCCATATTTGAATTACTTGTGAAAGGGTTATTGAATTTCTAAGATTGTTTTGATATGTAAATTTGAAAAATGTGTCTTGATGGCCCCTATGTGTGATTTTCTTTGGTCTTTCTCATCATTTTGCATGAAAATTGCTAGGGACTAGCAATGAGTAAGTTGGGGGGTGTGATGAGTGCACAAAAATGCACTCTAAATACTCTATTTAAATACTAAAAGAAATGAGAAAACAATGGATATAACTCATGTTAATAAAATTAATGGTCATTTATCTTGAGATAGATATAAGCATGATTTAATATATTGATGAGAATATAAAATGCCATATTTTCCTCTCTTAATGTTTAAAACTTTATTCTTATTTGATGCCTAAATATACTCATTATTCTTATATTTTGATTTAGGACACAAATGGAGACATTAGGAGCAAATGAAGATAATTGCGGAATTTCAGACAGTTTTGACATCTTTTCGTAAAATGGGCATAACTCTCTCATCCAATCTCCGATTGAGCTGATTCAAGATGATCTAGAACCGCAAGAGAAATATCTATAACTTTTATGTTTTGTCTTTGAAGAGAGATCCACTCAATCTAAGACAAAATCGACCATCAAGTGGACACACCTGCACTTGACGTTCCTGGATATTTTTCAGCCACTTGCATCAAATCCAAATACAAGATGAAGTGCACTCAAGTTTCTTCAAGGCAAATTATTTGACCACAAGATATTAAGTCATACAAGACAACTAATAGATAGAGAAGCAAAATTGAAACACTCAACCTACAAGCAAAATCCAGCTCATGCATGGTGGGAAAACAAATGATCAAAATGACAACTCACAAATCACTTGGATTCAAGAATGGCACATGGCAAAACAAGTTGAAATTGTGATGATTTTGTCATGACAACTTGCATGAAGGATGCTTATAAATAGAAGGGAGGGGTGTGTGTTCTAAGACCATGCTTAGTGTGCTTGGATGCCTTGGAAGATACATTGTTTTTGAGAGCTTGAGAAAAGAAAAGAAAAACCAAAGAAGAGAGAAGAAAATAATGGTTGGCTCTTCCATATTATCCCTTAGAAAATTTTTGTTGCATATTTTCAATATGTGTAACTAATTTTCTAGTAGAGCTAGGGATGAATTTGTATATATGATGGTATTTGTAATTGTTTTTTATTCATATATGTGTTCTTCAAATATTAAACTCTTTTGTTTAGTCATTCGAAATTTATTATAAATGTTTTCGTCACCAAATAATCTTAGAATTTATTTCATTTATAGATTCAGTCATGCTTTTTCTATTAAATGCAATAATCCTTTGATTATGTTTGGTTCAATTGGTTATCTATTTTAATTTAATTCTCTGCTGCAATATTGCTCTACGAGTATATTGTCGACGTTGAATTTCTTTAATATCGATAACAATTCCTGTTCTTATATTGTGACGAATGATTTTTCAAAAGATTACATTTGATTTAAAACTGGTTATTAATGTTTTATTTTCCGATTGAAAATTTGGACATAGAATTTTCAATTGAGTTATTAATGAATCGAAAATAATTAAAATACCAATTATATACAAAGGATTCCCGATGCTTTACTTTTCGCACTCATCTAAATCTTTTTGTTAATTTCATTACTGTTCTTCAATTTCTCAATCCATCTCCCTGTGGAATCGACACCCCAAAGCTATACTACAAACGACCGCGTTATTCTTTGGGCGTAATCAGTACTCCATAAATTTTACTATTTGTTGAATACCGAAGAAAGATACCTTCATTAGATTTTGCATCAAATTTTCTTAAATTATCTCTGTCATTGAGTATAAAACATTTGCATCCAAATATATGAAAGTAACTAATGTTTGGCTTTTTCTCATTCCAAAGCTTATAAAGGGTTTTATCTAATTTAGACCTCAACATAACTCTATTTATAACATAACATGCAGTACTTACCGCTTTGGCCCAAAAATAACTAGGTAAACTATTTTCATTAAGTATTGTTCGTGCCATTTTTTGAAGAAATCTATTCTTCCTCTCTACTGCCCCATTTTGTTGAGGAGTTCGAGGAGCAGAGAAGTTATGCAGAAAACCATTTTCATCACAAAAAGATTCAATATCTTTATTGACAAACTCTTTCTCCCTATCACTTCGGATGTTTGAAATAGTATATCCCTTTTCATTTTAAATTCTCTTGTATAACTTGGTAAAGGCATTATGTACCTCATTTTTATGAGCGAGAAAGATGACCCAAGTATATCTAGAGAAATCATCAACAATAACAAATGCATAATATTTTCCTCCCAGACTCGCAACTCTGTTTGGTCCAAAAAGGTCTATGTGTATTAGTTGCAAAGGTCTACTAGTGGAAATATGTTTCTTGATTTTGAAAGAAGTTTTTGTTTGTTTACCAAATTGGCATGCATCATAGATTTTGTCTTTAAAAAAGTTTGCTTTTGGCAAACCTCTTACAAGATCATTTTTTGAAAGTTTGAAAATAAGTTCCATGTTTGTATGACCTAACCTTCTATGCCATAACCAACTATTTTCATGTTGAGTTGATAAACAAATAGTATCTTGTGAGGCAATTTCTTCAAATTCAATTGTATAAACATTATTGTTTCGAAGAGCAATAAAACAAACATTGCAATCATGATTATTCAAAATAATGCCCTTATCATTTTTAAAAGTAATTGTAAATCATTTATCACATAATTGACTTATACTTAAAAGATAATGTTTTAGACTTTCAACAAGTAGAACATTTTCAATTATGAGAGAAGACTTATTACCAATTTTATCTATTCCCACGATCTTCCCTTTTGAATTGTCTCCAAATATCACGTGTCATTCTTCTTCAGGAGTGAGATCAATGAACTTAGTTTTATCTCCTGTCATGTGTCTTGAGCATCTGCTATCTAAAAATCATCTTGTTTTACTTACGGAAGATTTCATGCATACCTACAAAAACAATTAAAATAATTTTTCTTGGTACCCATGTTCTTTGGGTCCTTTATTTATTAGTATTAGAAGAAATAAGATTCTTTGGTACCCATATGGTCCTAATAGTCATTGTATATTTTCTTCTAATAGGACAAGCATGATAGTTATGATAATTTCTATTGCAAAAATTACAAGTAACATGTAACATACTTGAAGAACATGAGTGATTGTAATAATGTCTTTTTTTGACAAATCTATTTTTAGGAAAAGAATTTTGAAAGATTGGTTTTGATTTAATGGGTTTATCAAAGAAATTTTTATAGGATTTGAGTTTTTCTTTTGACATGTATCCCAAGTCTACCTTATCAAAAACACATATTTGATTACCAAGAAGTTTTTCGAAATTTCATTTTTCCATTTGTGAAATTTTCAACAATCTTTTCTAAATCAGCTACTTTCTTTTTCAGTTTATCATTGTCATCTTTTGAAACTATATTTTCTTTTCTTACAACATTAATTTCATTTATTAAAAAAGAAATTTTCTTTTTCAAAACGGTATACTTAATACCCAATTTTTCAAATTCCTTATATACCTCTTCCAAAGTATTTTGCAATTCTTTATAAGAGGGATTTTCAAGATTTGTTACCTCAAGATCATCTTTAGCCATAAGACAAAGATTTGCAGATTCTTCATTACTTGCGTCGCTATTTAAACTACTTGAATCATCATCCCATGTAACTTTCATTGCTTTCTTACCTTTGTATCGATCTTTCTTTAGCAAAGGACAATCTACCTTGATATGTCCTGGCTTTTTACATTTACAACAAATTAATGAATCATTTTTACTTGTATCTTTGTTAGAAGATTTTTGAAATGTTTTCTTGGAGAAGCTTTATTTTTCAAGAATCTCTTAAATTTTCTTGTGATCATTGTAATCTCTTCGTCATCGCTTTCTTCATCTTCATCGCTTTCACTTTCATGAGGAACGGCTTTGAGTGCCAAGCCCTTCTTTTGTTTTCCTTCTTCCTCTCCTCTTTTCAATGTGTACTCATGGGTAATAAGTGACCCGGTGGGTTCATTTACTTCGAGTTTTTTAAGATCTTTAGCTTTAAGAATCGCCGTTACTTTTGATTCCCAACGTTTTGACAAGGAGTTGAGAATTTTCCTTACTATCACTAAGCTGGAATAAACTTTATCAAGAGATGTCAAACTATTTATAATATTGGTAAAACGAGTATACATAGAAAAGATAGATTCATCATCATTCATTTTGAACATTTCATATTCATGCGTAAGAATATAAATTTTTGATTCTTTGACTTGCGAAGTTCCTTCATAGGTTACTTCCAAGTTGTCCAAATTTCCTTTGCTGTCCTGCAAGTCATTATTCTGTTAAATTCATTACCATTGAGAGCATTATATAAAAAATTCATAACCATTACATTCACAGTAGAAAGTCTATCGTCTTCGCGATCAAACTCTTCCTCTTTTTTTTTTTACCTTTACTCCATCAACAGTTTTTGTTGGAATATAAGGCTCATTTCCAATATATTTCCAGATTTCTCGACCTTGAGACTGAAGAAATATTCTCATTTTAGTTTTCTAGAAAGTATAATTATCTGCACAAAATAGCGGAGGTCGACTAATAGATTGTCCTTCAGCGAAAGTAACTGCAACGTTAGCCATATGATTTTAACTCAACAGATAGTTAATCTTATAACAGAGCTCTTGCTCTAATACCAATTGTTGCCCAGATGACTAATACAAGAGGGGGGTGAATTAGGTTATCTTATAAAAATTAATACTTATAAACCAAATACACAATATAAAATATAAACAAAATATAAAGTAGCAAGAAATGTAAAGAGTTGGGTAAAAAGAAGCAAATTCAGTATTTTTACTAGGTTCAGCCTCACTGCCTACGTCCTCACCTCAACTTACCCCTTGAGGATCCCAAATTCACTATTCAATCTCCTTTAGGTAGAGATAAAAACCTATTACACCTTTGAGCAGCACCGCTCCAAAGAATCCGTGTACAACACCCTCTAAACTTCCAATCACCTCACACTTGGTGATTTAACTATTTCCCGTGTAGAACACCTTCTACACACACAAGGGTTATACGCACTCTCTTACAGATACAAGAGTTGATAGTGGGTAGACTATTAAAGTACACTCCTCAATAAGTGAGATAGAAATAATACAGCACAACCTATATCTCTCTTAAAAAGAATAAGAATTAAGGTTCAAAATTTTAGAAAAGAGAGAATGAGAGTTTTGAAAGAATGATGCAAAACTTAGCAATTGATGTGTAAGTTCTTGTTGCAATTTTTGCAAAACTCAAGTAAGCTATTTATAGCAAATGAGTCTTTAATTTCAAATTTGAAAAGATTTACATGTCAAATAAGAGCACTATTCATTTTTTAAAAAATTCAAATAAAAACATTTCTTTTTTGCATTTGTAAAAGACAACTCAATTCATTTTTCAAAGAAATCAAACCTAATCTTTTGCTTTTCATACATGATAAAATGAGTATGATTTATTTTTCAAATCAAATCATCTTCTTTTTATATATGTCAAAAAAATACACAACCAGTCTTTAAGATTTTCAAACAAAATCATCTATTTTTTTTTATTTGTAAAAACAACATACCACCTCCCTTCAAGACTTTCAAATAAAATATGCACATGTCAAATATAATAATCAATCATCTTAAAAATTCAAATTTTTATATAAAAAATATAATTTTTGAAATTATTTTGTTTGATGATGTTATGCACATGTGAAAAACATAATTTTCAAAACTAAAACATTTAAAAATGTCTTGCATATGTGAAAAAAGTAATTTGATGTTTTATGAGAAAAAAGAGTAATTTGGAGTCTTAATCCAATTTTGAATTTTATCAAGAGATGTACAAAAATAATCTATGAGCTTCATTTGTAGACTTGTTCTTTTATGCTTGATGTGCGCTTCTCTCCATTGCGTAGATAATTTGAGCTTGAGATTTGAATTCATTTATTATCATCAAAATCTACGTAGATACGAAATTTAAAACCTTGGATTCAACAGTTGCTAATATAAAATCAATTTGTAACAGGCAAAATAGGACCATACAGAGTGAGAGATTATGAACGACTCATGATCACATAAAATCAAAATGCCTAATTTGTAATTGTCAGTCGAACAAAAGAAGTCTCAAGCAATATTTACATGCATTCAGTGTGTATGTAGAGAGATAAAAGGGGTACCAAGCGAGAGTTACAGACATTACAACATATAAAGCTTTTTACGGCGACTGAAGTCATCGCAAAAATCCTCAAAATCTTGACAAAATCTCATTTGCCACGTTTTGAAGATCGCGGATTAATCATGGCTATTTGGGCATAACATAAGCCTAACTTCATGCCGCAATGGTTCCTCCGCAAATATTAGGTGCTATTTGCCGCGATTTGGATGTTTCATACAAAATCAAAATCAAAAACTATTTGTCGCGAGTTGAGGTCGCTGCAAATAATGTCAGAATTTTGAAAAAAATATAATCGGCTAATAAAAAGCTGAAAATGGCCCCATACAAAATCAAAATATATATTTATATATGCAATTAAACATAATCATGAAATTCTATTACATAAATTTTGGTATAAAACACAAAATTTAATATATAAATGCAATTAAACATCAATATAAAACACAAAATTTACAAATATTAGTATCTCACTTCTCTTAGAAGTGTTGAAGAGTTATAAAGCAAAATATATAACTTTTTATAATTGCCTAAATTCTATTTGTATTTAAAAATACAAAAAAAAAACACTATATGAATTAAAAAAAGTAATGCAAAAAATGCATTGTATGAATGAAAAATAAGTAATGCAAACACCAAAAACCTTCCATGGGAAACAAGAGGCTCCTTGGGTATGTAGAGAATGTACCAGCTCTAAGTGCAGGACGCATATCTAGTTCCCAAATTTGCCAAGCCCTATTGATCCCCAATCGAATTGCTCCAACTCGACTTGCCGTTATTTTGGGTCATATCTGGTAAGATGGCAAGAGACATGTTCAAGCAAATAAGTAATAGTTATATCACATTGTTGAAGAGTTAAGGACCTTTAAATCTCATAAACTTCCCTTAGGTCAAAATGTAGCCCACATACAGCAATTCAATGTAAGACAATTCAAAACAAGAACTTTACTTAATGGCAGCATACATTGTGAGATCCTAGATTTACATGTATTTTTATACATTATTTTATTCTCGGTGTTAACTATTTTAATTTATTTTAATAATATTATTAGTCGTGTTTTATTTGTTTAAGATATTTATTTGATCTATTGATTAGTTAATATTAGTTTTATGTTGTTCTTATAATTAAGTATTGAGTTACATTGCTTTTCTTATTAATTTTAATGTGAGGTATTTATTTTAATAATTAGAATTAAATTCCTTTATTTTATTATGTGATCTTAATTGATGTGCTTTCTTAATATTAATTAGTGTTTTATATTTAAATTGTTCTTTAAATTAAATTAGTTTATTGTTGGATTTTAAATATCTTATTTTATTGATGTTGAATGGTAGTATTTTCAATCGACTTTTATTTAATTTATTGTGCATTTTCTAGTTAGTCCTCTTTTTCTTTTTTTTCTTTTTTCTCTTTTCCTTTTCTTTTCTTTTCTTTTTCTTCTTTTCCTTTCTTTTCTTTCCTTTTTCTTCCCCTGCTTCCCCCCCCAGACCCGCGCGCCAGCCCCCCCTCCCTTGTTCCCTCTTTTTTCTCGTTGTCCCTTCTCCCTACATCTAGTGCCACCGTGCGCGGCCCTTGGCCAGTACTGCCCCTCCCATTCTCTTCCCCACCGGCCAGCGACCAACCCCCTTCATTTTCAGTCCAACTCCTGCCGCCGTTTGCCCCCACTCCCACTTCCAAGCCGCGGCCCATAAATGCTCCAGTGTTGCCGTTGCTCCACCACCGGCCACTACCTCTTTACCACTTCATCACCGGCCTCCCAGCTACCTAACCCACCGCTGGTAGCCCCTCACTCCTCCCATACGATCAAGCCAGGAAAGGGGATTTAAAACCCACGGGTTGAGCAACCCAGCACCACCATCCGGCAATTGTTAGCCTCACCGCCACCACCAAACCACTCCCCTACCTCAGCCGACCACCCCCTAGCTCAGCTTCCCCATCCATGGCCCACCTTCCCTGGACGACCCCAAACCCGAAAATGGGTTTCCACCCATTTTGAGCCCGATCCACCACCTTTCGGTGGTTGTGCTGCCACACCACCACCTCCATGAGATTCCCTACCTTCCATTGAGTGTTTTTTTAAATTTTGGTGTCAAACCGAGTACTCTAGCCCAATGTACAATGTGTCTAGCTGTGAACGTTGTGGACTGGTGTTTGCTCAATGATCCCATTTTTACCCACTATAAGTACTTTCCAAGCGAATTTTGAGATTTAAATATATTTTGCATTAACAACTCTGTGTTTGGTTGATGATTGGATTTATTAAATGTTGGATATTTGTTCATAGTGGTATGCATTGTGTAATTGAACGCTTGTTTATGTGTATATTGATATCTGAGATTTTAATGTGAGATTTGGTGTTTGGATTTTAATATGAGATGTGGTTATTGGATTTATGAATTTTAACGGTTTTTGACTGAGTCATAACGGGGACGGCGATACGTAATGCCCATTATGATCAGTAGGTGTGAATGACATAATGGGGACGGCGATATGTAACGCCTATTATGGTCATTATGTGTGTAAGTCATAATGGGGACGGCGATACGTACGCCCATTATGATTGGTAGTGAGTGGATGACATAACGGGGACGGCGATACGTAATGCCCGTTATGGTCATTGGGTGTGCATTTCATATCAGGGACGGCGATACGTATCGCCCACTATAAAATAAGTGTGTATGAATCATAATGGGGACGGCGATACGTAATGCTCATTATGATTGGTGATGTGTGTATATCATATCGGGGACGGCGATATATAACGCCCGGTATGATTGATTTTGCGGATATTATTTTCTGGAAAATGATGGATGGTTTTTATTGGAGTTTTAATTTGGGCCAAATTGGGATTTTGGCATGTGTGGTTATTTTATTTATTTTGAAAAAGATGATTTTAATATTCATGCATATGATGTCATGTTCATGTGTGAGGTTGTTGTTGTTGCATCAGTATATTTTATATCTTGTGGTTTGGTTGGGTTGTACTTACCTGTAATGCCATTTTGGCGTCATAGATTTTGGACCATACAGAGTGAGAGATTATGAACGACTCATGATCACATAAAATCAAAATGCCTAATTTGTAATTGTCAGTCGAACAAAAGAAGTCTCAAGCAATATTTACATGCATTCAGTGTGTATGTAGAGAGATAAAAGGGGTACCAAGCGAGAGTTACAGACATTACAACATATAAAGCTTTTTACGGCGACTGAAGTCATCGCAAAAATCCTCAAAATCATGACAAAATCTCATTTGCCACGTTTTGAAGATCGCGGATTAATCATGGCTATTTGGGCATAACATAAGCCTAACTTCATGCCGCAATGGTTCCTCCGCAAATATTAGGTGCTATTTGCCGCGATTTGGATGTTTCATACAAAATCAAAATCAAAAACTATTTTTCGCGAGTTGAGGTCGCTACAAATAATGTCAGAATTTTGAAAAAAATATAATCGGCTAATAAAAAGCTGAAAATGGCCCCATACAAAATCAAAATATATATTTATATATGCAATTAAACATAATCATGAAATTCTATTACATATATTTTGGTATAAAACACAAAATTTAATATATAAATGCAATTAAACATCAATATAAAACACAAAATTTACAAATATTAGTATCTCACTTCTCTTAGAAGTGTTGAAGAGTTATAAAGCAAAATATATAACTTTTTATAATTGCCTAAATTCTATTTGTATTTAAAAATACAAAAAAAAAACACTATATGAATTAAAAAAAGTAATGCAAAAAATGCATTGTATGAATGAAAAATAAGTAATGCAAACACCAAAAACCTTCCATGGGAAACAAGAGGCTCCTTGGGTATGTAGAGAATGTACCAGCTCTAAGTGCAGGACGCATATCTAGTTCCCAAATTTGCCAAGCCCTATTGATCCCCAATCGAATTGCTCCAACTCGACTTGCCGTTATTTTGGGTCATATCTGGTAAGATGGCAAGAGACATGTTCAAGCAAATAAGTAATAGTTATATCACATTGTTGAAGAGTTAAGGACCTTTAAATCTCATAAACTTCCCTTAGGTCAAAATGTAGCCCACATACAGCAATTCAATGTAAGACAATTCAAAACAAGAACTTTACTTAATGGCAGCATACATTGTGAGATCCTAGATTTACATGTATTTTTATACATTATTTTATTCTCGGTGTTAACTATTTTAATTTATTTTAATAATATTATTAGTCGTGTTTTATTTGTTTAAGATATTTATTTGATCTATTGATTAGTTAATATTAGTTTTATGTTGTTCTTATAATTAAGTATTGAGTTACATTGCTTTTCTTATTAATTTTAATGTGAGGTATTTATTTTAATAATTAGAATTAAATTCCTTTATTTTATTATGTGATCTTAATTGATGTGCTTTCTTAATATTAATTAGTGTTTTATATTTAAATTGTTCTTTAAATTAAATTAGTTTATTGTTGGATTTTAAATATCTTATTTTATTGATGTTGAATGGTAGTATTTTCAATCGACTTTTATTTAATTTATTGTGCATTTTCTAGTTAGTCCTCTTTTTCTTTTTTTTCTTTTTTCTCTTTTCCTTTTCTTTTCTTTTCTTTTTCTTCTTTTCCTTTCTTTTCTTTCCTTTTTCTTCCCCTGCTTCCCCCCCCAGACCCGCGCGCCAGCCCCCCCTCCCTTGTTCCCTCTTTTTTCTCGTTGTCCCTTCTCCCTACATCTAGTGCCACCGTGCGCGGCCCTTGGCCAGTACTGCCCCTCCCATTCTCTTCCCCACCGGCCAGCGACCAACCCCCTTCATTTTCAGTCCAACTCCTGCCGCCGTTTGCCCCCACTCCCACTTCCAAGCCGCGGCCCATAAATGCTCCAGTGTTGCCGTTGCTCCACCACCGGCCACTACCTCTTTACCACTTCATCACCGGCCTCCCAGCTACCTAACCCACCGCTGGTAGCCCCTCACTCCTCCCATACGATCAAGCCAGGAAAGGGGATTTAAAACCCACGGGTTGAGCAACCCAGCACCACCATCCGGCAATTGTTAGCCTCACCGCCACCACCAAACCACTCCCCTACCTCAGCCGACCACCCCCTAGCTCAGCTTCCCCATCCATGGCCCACCTTCCCTGGACGACCCCAAACCCGAAAATGGGTTTCCACCCATTTTGAGCCCGATCCACCACCTTTCGGTGGTTGTGCTGCCACACCACCACCTCCATGAGATTCCCTACCTTCCATTGAGTGTTTTTTTAAATTTTGGTGTCAAACCGAGTACTCTAGCCCAATGTACAATGTGACTAGCTGTGAACGTTGTGGACTGGTGTTTGCTCAATGATCCCATTTTTACCCACTATAAGTACTTTCCAAGCGAATTTTGAGATTTAAATATATTTTGCATTAACAACTCTGTGTTTGGTTGATGATTGGATTTATTAAATGTTGGATATTTGTTCATAGTGGTATGCATTGTGTAATTGAACGCTTGTTTATGTGTATATTGATATTTGAGATTTTAATGTGAGATTTGGTGTTTGGATTTTAATATGAGATGTGGTTATTGGATTTATGAATTTTAACGGTTTTTGACTGAGTCATAACGGGGACGGCGATACGTAATGCCCATTATGATCAGTAGGTGTGAATGACATAATGGGGACGGCGATATGTAACGCCTATTATGGTCATTATGTGTGTAAGTCATAATGGGGACGACGATACGTACGCCCATTATGATTGGTAGTGAGTGGATGACATAACGGGGACGGCGATACGTAATGCTCGTTATGGTCATTGGGTGTGCATTTCATATCAGGGACGGCGATACGTATCGCCCACTATAAAATAAGTGTGTATGAATCATAATGGGGACGGCGATACGTAATGCTCATTATGATTGGTGATGTGTGTATATCATATCGGGGACGGCGATATATAACGCCCGGTATGATTGATTTTGCGGATATTATTTTCTGGAAAATGATGGATGGTTTTTATTGGAGTTTTAATTTGGGCCAAATTGGGATTTTGGCATGTGTGGTTATTTTATTTATTTTGAAAAAGATGATTTTAATATTCATGCATATGATGTCATGTTCATGTGTGAGGTTGTTGTTGTTGCATCAGTATATTTTATATCTTGTGGTTTGGTTGGGTTGTACTTACCTGCGATGCCATTTTGGCGTCATAGATTTTGGATGCAGATGTCAAGGAGGTGCTATTTTGGCATTGTAGATTTTGGATGCAAATGTCGAGAAGGCTAAGTCTGAGGAGGCGGCTCCGTCGTTGGAACATTTATTTATAAGTTGTCATCTTGAAAAATTGTTTTCCCCTTTTTATAAATATGTATTTGTTAAATTTATATTTCGGATGACTGTATTAAATCTCCTATTGAAGAATTTATGTTAAATTAGTTTGTAAAATAATTCTAAAAATTCTGGTACTTAGCTAATGACTTAATTTATCTGCTACTTTTTTTTATGTATGTCACATATTCATACACTTAGCACTTGACGTTGGGGGTACGTGACCCGTGTTATCAGCATCCCGACGCCTTAATTTCCTTATTTATTTTAAGAAAAATTTTGGGGCGTCACATACATGACATTACCCTTTACATTGCATACGTCAGAGAAGATGGTATTAGATAACAAATAAAACTAACATCAAATAAATAATATCCAATAAAGTTCTCACAAAATGTCCACAAACCGATGGCATTTATATCAGCTGCACAAATCGATCAACTACAATTTAACAAAACAAGATTAAAACAAAAACGATAAAAACAAATGGAAAGGCCTTTCCCATATACATTTATCTATTAGTCCAATTAACTTGTGGCTTGTATAATCTATGGCAAACTTAAATTCTGATGTAGGCTACAACATTACAGAAATCATATTATGAAAAAAAAAAAGAGTAACCATGTACTTCTATGGTTGAGCAATATGCTAGAGAATTGGGGCGATAAGTTCATAAATTAAATTATGTGATTGGAGGTGTAGATATTAGCTTATTAATATAAAACCTGCTTCAATAAAGAAATCATTCCCAGTGAAAGCAGGGTGGTGAAGAAAAAATGGGAGGATTAAATAGAAACTCAGATTAAATGGAAACTCTTATGATTTAAGTACAATATTTGTGACGCCCTCAAATTTCTCTTAAAATAAATACGAAAATTGAGGCATCGGGATGTTGACAACACGGGTCACGTACCTCCAACGTCAACTGCTAAGTGTGTGAACACGTAACTTGCATAAAATAAAAGTCGTAGCGGATAATAAAGTCATTATCTAAATACCAGAATTTTTAAAAATATTTTACAAATCAATTTAATAAAAATTCATCAACAAGAGATTTAATACAGTCATCCGAAAGATAAATCATAAAAATACATATTTATAAAAAGGGGAAAACAAGTCCCAATGTAACAAATTATAACATAATAGTCCAACAATGGAGCCGCCTCCTCAGGCTCAGACCTCTCGACATCTGCATCAAAAATCTACGACGCCAAAATGATATCGCAGGTAAGTACAGTCCAACCAAATCACAAGATATAAAATATACTTATGCAACAACAACAACATCACTCATGCACTCATGAACATGACACCGTACGCATGAATCTTAAAATCACATTTCTCAAAATAAATAAAATAACCACACACGCCAATATCTCTATTTGGCCCAAATTAAAACTCCAATAAAAACCATCAATCATTTACCAGAAAATAATATCCGCAAAACTAATCATATCGGGCGTTACGTATCATCGTCCCCGATATGATATACACACATCACCAATCATAATAGGCGTTACGTATCGCCGTCCTCATTATGATTCATACACTCATTTCATATCGGACGTTATGTATCGTGTCGATGCCCCAGCCCACGTTTGGGATCGCACGTGAATAGAAGCATCGGGGATGAACATTGCAAGGAAGTTCACCCCTCGTCATATCATACGTTTACGTTTTTTTTTTAAACGTCAAGTAAAGATTATCGTAATGGAAAAAAAAAGGTCAAGCCTTCTATAACATGCATCACATGGTTACGCTATGGATCCCAAACATTATATTATACATAGCCCGGATTTAAATATTACATAACTTGTCCAGATAATCAAAATAGTGTTTCCCACATGCGGGAAGACTTTACCAAAATCATCAATACAGGGCATCAAAATATAATATGGATCTTAACATTACCCATATATTCATTGGACAGGTTCCTTCTTCACTTTCTTAAGGGTCGGGCCCCAGCGAAGCCGATCCAAGTCCATGCTAGGCCCTACCTCACATATCGTCCTAGACGGCAGTCCAAAAATACCCCTCAAGTGAAGGGACTCGTCGACCCCTAATACTAAGCAACACCCCGAAGGGTATAGACCAACAGAACTGTACATGGTCACCTTTAGTGACTCCACCTCCCATTGACTCGGGCGGTCAAGAGTCACTAGCCCCCTAAGGGCCTCAATTGGATTCTCGAGGATCCGAGGTGTCGTCACGGGGGTCGTACCCATCTGATCCATCCTCACCTGCAAGTACTTCTATCGTTCCCAAGAGGGAAGGATAGTAGGGATATAAAGAGTTGGGTGAAATTTTGAGAGAAATCTCAGCAAATACATCTATATTTTAACGAAAGCAATTTAGGCATATAGTCAAGTGAATAACAAACAAATTTCTTACGTATGCATTAACATGGGACTCATGCTTAGACTGATGCACATGCTCGTGACAAAAATTCATCTTTCTTTTCATTTTCTTAATTCCCAAAACATACTTGTTCAAATCACTTAACAAAACTTCTTTAATGCATATTCTTTCAAAAGATACTTTGTTCATAAACTTTTCATCTTTTCTTATCTTAGGCGCCACTTATCATATCATATCATATATGGCTTGAAAGTCTTTTTTCTTTTTCGTCATGACTTCTTATTTTGGACACCTCACGGTTCCCCTATGCACCGTGTGCTCCCCGCTAGTTACCGTCACACCCGGTAACCAAGTCAACCTAGGTGAAGACGTTTCGTGCCCTTTCGCACTATTCATCACTCGGGGATTTCTCTCCGAGCAACTACAACCTTATCAGATGGCAAGGCCTAAGCCAACACCGCTTATATGGCACCCACTAGAATTAGGTGCGACCATGCTCCAGACACCTTTTGGAACCATACATGGTCCGCCGACTGTTCTTCGTCGACCCAGGGGTCTTCACTCAATTTAAACACTCCTAAGTGAACAGAGAGTTCCACTAGGACACTTCCCCTTCCCAGCCTTTGGAGTTCTTCGAAAACTTTAATTTATTTCTTTCAAAAACATACTTTACTCAAAACATAGGTTTTCGTGCTTATGCATGGGATATACAACTTTCGACTTTGTGAATGCAAAACTCGAGGCGAACCCAAGTACACACATTTGGTCGTTTTTCCTTCAAAACCTTATTTTCTAAACTCACACTCATGTGAAAACACTTAAACAAGTGCATTAGGGTGAGTGGGGTGCTCGGCCTCCACCCCTAGAGTTTGGGCCGAGACCCTACTTTGTCTCCCGTTGATGTTCTCTTCTTCCACTGATCTCCCTAACACCATCTCGCCTTAGTTCAAAATTTAAAACAATTTCCTAGCCTTGTAAGGGGTCAAACCCGAAACCTATAGCTCTCAAGTTTTGTGTTTTCCTCTCTTAGCCCTTCAAAGCTAGGGTCCTACTTGAATTCTCTATGTGAAACCGAATCCATACATGTCATCCTCCCAATATACATACTTCTACTTCTCCAAAATATCCAAACATGAATATTACATAAATAAGGGATTAAAACTTCAAGATTTTCACTTCAAGAAATTCTTTCAAAACATAACTCCACAAGCATGCATCTTTATAATCATCAAGCAATAATAACATCAATATCTTCCAAGATCAATATAACTATTTTCCATCAATGCTTTATACATATTCATCCTAGCATGGCATTTCTATAGGCAAGATATTTATAACTAAAAATCAAGATGCTTCTTCAAATAACATATATGCATATATCCCATATTCACCAATACTCAACTAACTTAACAACTTCATGCTTACATGCTTTTCCTCATCAAACCACCAAGATCATTAATCATCTCATAACTCTTTAACCAATAAGATTATAGGTTCTAAACATGGATCCTATTCAAAATAACAATCCTACTTTAAAATTTTCACCATGGCATTTCTAAGCAAGTAACCAAACAATATAAGCATATACAAGCATATAAACACATTCAAGCACATTCACTCCAAAATATACAAAAAATGCTAAAGGCAAAGTAAGGATATACTTACCAATCTTCCTAACTAGCTTATATAACTTCTGAAAATAAAAGAAATACTTAGTTAGAACATGCTAAAAATTTCCCATTTTCAAAAGAAAGGTTTCCTTTTTGAAAGGTATGAACATAGGGTTCTTCCATATGCTTCTAGGTTTCATTTCAAAGTAACTAAGTTACTTACCTCTTCTAGGTTTATCCTCCTTCCACAAACACTATCCTCTTCTCCTTCTTAGCTTGGAGTGTTTAGGTGTCTAAGTGGTGAAAAGAAGTGAAGCAAAGTGGAGAGAAATGAGGAGTGTTGTTGTGAGGTGCAAAGTGAGGGATGTGTGTGTGTGTGTCCGAAATGAGCAAATCAAAACAAAGGGGAAGCAACGCCATTCGGCCAAGGTGCTCTACTAGGCTCCTTGGCCACTCATTCCCCTAGGTTTGAGTGACTTGTGATGGGCTTGAAAGACCCTTGAGTGACTCCCATCACTTGATCACATCAACCCTAATCTATCCCATCCTAGGTTTGGAGATTTGCTCCCTTTTTCTCTCCTCATGGCCAGCCTCTCATTTTAGGGTTCAAACCCCTTTCCATCATCTCACGTCATCTCTTGTCTCCCCAAAAATCCTCTCACATGTCATTCCAAAGAATTTGAGAATCCAATTTTGGGAAAACACCCAAGTGGGTTTCAGATTTCCTAGCCTCCATCCGAACCCTCTATTCATCTCACTCTCATTTCCATTTTGTCACATGCTATTTCCATTAACCAATCACCTCACATCTCACGCAAGCTTGTCATGTCACTCTTACACAAATCTTTATCTAGATTTGGTGGCAAAAAGGAAGTCAAACAAGGGGAGGGGGAGTCTGCTAATGCCATACCCGAAACCCTCATCTCCCTTTCTTCCACTTTTTGATCCATCACCTCACATCTCACGCAAGCTTGTCATGTCACTCTTATACAAATCTTTATCTAGATTTGGTGGCAAAAAGGAAGTCAAACAAGGGGAGGGGGAGTCTACTAATGCCATACCCGAAACCCTCATCTCCCTTTCTTCCACTTTTTGATCCATCAACTCACTTCTCATGTCACTTCCTCCTACACATCATGTCTCATCCAATCTTACACAAATCCTACATGTCCTTTCCATCTAGATTTGGAAAAGTTTTAGGTGAGAAAGCCCTAAGGCCATTCGGCCAAAGCCCCCACCGAAACCCTTCCCTCTTGTCTCATCTTCAAATCTTCTCAAGTCCTTTTTCATCATTTTACTAGATATGGTAGGATCCCATATTGATCTTATTTGGCAAAATCCTACACCTCACACACTTCTCTAGGTAGGAAAAAATGGAAGATTCCACTTATGTCTTCTATTTTCTTTCTCCACAAAACAACTAGTCAACTAGCTCACCTACTAGCATTTTCTTCTCTCAACTACTAGTTTTGACTCAAATTACTAAACTTTTTCTAGCTTGACATGTGTCATCAAGCATGGACTTGGGTTGACTAGTGGGCTTCCTTTCATGGACCTATGGGCTTGTCTCTCCCCCACTTAGGCCCAAAGCTCTTACCATGGCCTTGATGCCCTTAAACTCCTAAGTCCATCTTCTTAAGGTTTTAGTCACCAATTTTCTTAAGTCACTAAGCCATATATATATATATATATATATAAGCAAAATATGACAAATCTTGGGGCCGTCACATATCGTCGTCCCTGATATGAAATACACACCTAATGACCATAATGGGGATTACATATGGCCGTCTCCATTATGTCATCTACACACTACCAATCATAATGGGCGTTACATATCGCCATCCCCATTATGACTTACACACACAACGACCATAATGGGCATTACGTATCGTCGTCCCTATTATGTTATCCACACACACACTGATCATAACGGGTGTTACGTATCGCCGTCCCCGTTATGACTCATTCAAAAACCATTAAAATTCATAAATCTAATAACCACATCTCATATTAAAATCCAAACACCAAATCTCATATTAAAATCCCAAATATCAATATACACATAAACAAGTGTTTAATTACACAATGCATATCACCATTAACAAATATCCAATATTTAATAAATCCAATCATCAACCAAATACAGAGTTGTTAATGCAAAATATATTTAAATCTCAAAGTTCATTTGGAAGATACTTACAGTAGGTAAAAATGTAAATCCTTGAGCAAATGTCAATCCGCAGCGCTCGTAGCGGTTACTTGTACGTTAGGCTAAAGTGCTCAGTTTGACGCTAAAATTTAGAAAAATACTCATTGGAAGGTGGAGAATCTCATAGAGGTGGTGGTGTGGCGGTGCAACCACCGGAAGGTGGCGAATTGAGCTCAAAATGGGTAGAAACTCATTTTTGGGTTTTCCCTTGTACAAGGGAGGTGCGGCCATGGATGAGAAAACTGTTTTAGAGGTGTAACAATATGAGGTAGGGGAAGCTTTTAACAGTGGAGGTGAGAGTCACAGTGGCCGAACGGCGGCGCGGCAAAGGGAAGTTCATTTGGAAACCCATTTCTCGTTTTATGGAAGGCAAGGGAAGGTGAGGGCTCCGTTGGGGCTGAACTTTTTGGTGGTAAGTCGTCTATGGATGGCGGATCAAATGACGGGGGTGGTGTCATGGTAGGGTGGGTCATGGAGGAGATATGGGCGGAGTAAGGTGCAACATAGAGGATTAAACACCTCTCAGGTTTGGGGCTGCCAGTGGGACGTGGAGCTTCCGTGGTCGACACCTCCGGTGGGGTTGGACTCACCAGAGGGTGGCGGTTCAAGCAGGGTCGGAGGTGAGGCTTGGCGAGCAGGGGTGGCACTGCCATGGGCTGAAAACAAAACTGCCTCCCCGTGGTTACTGTAGCACGTGGGAGAGAAAAGAGTGAAGAGAGGGAGAAAAGGGAAAAGGAGAGGGAAAAAATGAGGAGTTTGATCATTTTAGCACTATTTATAGGCCCGACGCTTTTGAGTCTTCAAACTGACAAACAATGTGTTTAAAACACTTATATAAAAATACATAAAGTTAATTAAGCTTAAAAACATTCATGAAAATAAAATAATATATCATTTCAACTTAACTCTAATTTTATAATACAATATTTTCCATCCTCAATTAAAATAATGAAGCTTCTAATTATTTAAAAGAAGCCTTATATTTAAACTAAATGCTTAAAATAAATTTAAGATCTCGCAATATTTTAAACAATTAAAACCAATGCAATAAAATGATCATATATTAACTAATTAATAGCTCAAACAATTATTTTAAACAAATAAAACACAACCGATAATATTATTATAATAAATTAAAATAATCAATAATAAGAATAAAGACAATATATAAAACTACATGTAAATCTGGGATCTCACAATATTATTTACAACATACTCGATATTCTTATGCTTCTTAATAACACAGAATTGAATTCAATGGATCTCTGCTGCAATCCAAGCACAAGATTTCCTCTGTTTGAATGATAATTTTGATTTCTCTTATCAAATTTAGTTAACAATTAAACTATCATGAAAAAATTGAGCTAAATATGCAGTGCAAAACATCAAATTCAAAATCGTGAAGAACCTCGATTTCTTTTGTGGTGTAAAATATCAAAACCTATGCTATAAACCTAATAACACAAGTATAATTAAGTAGCTTAGTTAACACACACTATTTAATTAAACATGTCACACAAAAAAAAAAACTCTTTTCCTCGCACATAGGAGGATGAGTATAGTATGACCTCCATGATATCTAACCACATGTTATATCTTCCTTCATTAATGGAAGTATGAGTGCCCCATGTTAGCAATTTCAGCAACTGAAAGTCATACAAACTGAACCACGTATAATTCCAAGAAGTTTAGCAAATAGAATAGAATTAGCAAGAAAGGCATAATTCTAATGCAATGCATTAAAACAGAATGCTACGTACTAGTCTAAAGCTAAGGGATCAGATCTAGAATATTATACCTTGGTGTAACCTTCTGATTCTTTACGAGTGACCTTGGAGCTTTAATGCTTACTATATGAAATCAGCATATTCAGGTCAGGAAACACATTTGTAAATGCAATTTAGGTAGCAAAACTACCTCCATTGCAATAAAGCATGCCCCTAAGCTCCTTTTAC
This sequence comes from Platycarya strobilacea, assembly GCA_036898215.1. NCBI lineage: Eukaryota > Viridiplantae > Streptophyta > Magnoliopsida > Fagales > Juglandaceae > Platycarya > Platycarya strobilacea. The sequence goes on from CM072556.1 coordinate 12,996,177, forward strand.
AAGCTAATGAGATTTAACAAGAAATTGGTGAGATTAATTCAGGGGAAAGAAACTCACGAATGAAATAGTTATATATATCGTCTTAAGATTTGCCTTAGACCTGTCGACCATAAACACACCATTGACAACCAATTTCAGAGGTCGTGCTTATCAAGATCCACTACAGCCTTATAGCTTCAGAATCATGTGTTGATTTGAGGCTACAAACTTCATTATCTCTCAGTTGGTTCGATTAAACCATCTAATAGTAAGGGGCCTTGATCAAGTGGGGTATTGAGCACATGGCTTAGAGAGTCAATAAGGGGCTCGAGAGGGGGAATAAATCTCCATGACAAGGGTGGCGGATCGGGCCTCGAGAGGTTTTAGAGATAATGTGCAAACTCGACAATATGAAAGTCTATATGTATTATGATTCAGATGTGGATGCAATATTTTATTTCTCGCATGACTCTTTGAGAATAGAAGATAACGTACAATTCTACTCCTTTTCAGAAGAATCCACAACTGCTAGTATTAGAGATATAAAATTTTTCCTAATGATTGGATCTGTGTTCAGAATACTATGATCTTAATGATTTTGGGGGTGAAATTTTTTTTTTAGGAGGGGAGGATGTGACAACCCTGTTTTTTTTTTCTCCCATTGGATTTTTTTTTTCACGCTTGGAATGGACGTTTTATGTTAGTCATTCTTTGGAAATATTTGGAGATATACTCCCTATTTATTTAGGCCTTTCCTTGCATAGGATATTGAGAAGTTAGGCCCAAAAAGGTGGAAAGATCCAAGTAAAGCCATAGGAAGACTTAAAAGAGGTGCCTAAGGCTTTGTGGAATTTTTGAGACTTTTGTTTTAGGACACTTAGCACACAAAGAAGTATTTTTAAAATTCTCGAGGAGCTTTGCATGTGAAGTGAGAAATGCAAGTAAAAAAATTTGGTTTTTTTTTTATATATATATATATAAAGTTTCAGATATAAGGGATTATTTTAAAAAATATATAAGTGTTTGAAAGATCATTTGAGACACTTGGTATGTTAAGATTGCATATGCCATTTTGGAATTTTAAGATGATATGGCATAAGAGTTTTAGTGAATCAAGTAAAGGATATTTCTTCTTGAGACCAATGGATTGGACGAATTCTAAGGGAGAAATGGACTAAGAATTTTGCTATTTTATTTCTCTATATTAGTCCATTTTTTTAGTTCATTTCTGTTGAAGAATAATTGACCAAAGCCAAGCGACGATTGGAGATAGACATGGGATTTCTTATTGGTGGTTTCGGTTTGGCATATACCTAACACTTTGTTTTTTCTTTTATATACAAGAATTTACCTTTAGAGAGATGGTGACAAGTGGAAGTAGGGAAGAAAGGTAAGCAAGATTAAGTACTTTTTCCTCCTGTGAATTTTGAAAATGATAGAAGTGGAAGGGGGATAGCCAAATGTCACATGTGTTTTTATCTTGTATGTATAGTATTTCAAGGATGGATAAGGATTTGATTTTTGCCTAACTTTATCTTTTTTTATACAAAAGAAATATATGACTTGTGTATTTTCAAGAAACTCAAGCATGGAATGTTGATTTAGGAAGCTAATAGTATGGAATTTAAGTCAAACAAGTAAAGAATATGAAGAATATTCTCACCCCTTTTGGAAGCAATTGGATTGGAGTATTTGAGAAGGATAAACTTACCTGTAATTTTGTCTTTTATTACTCCACTTTAGTTTACTTCTTTGACAAGATATTAGACAATTGATAAAATTTGATTGGAAGGAAAAATATAGTGTTTTCCTTGATGATTTTTGGCTAAAATAGAATAAGGTGGGAATGGGGTAGCCGAATGGGACTTTGTCTTATCTTCTAGGAACTTCCTAGATTTGGTATAAGAACTTGGTCATATCATGCCAACTAAGTCTAAGAGAGGTATGAGTACTCTAATACTCTAAGTGGACACATGGCATGGTTTAACATGGCTTGAGATTTTGCCATTTCTTTTCTCATAGGAGTCAACCAAGCACACATGGTACACACTCACTCTATTCTCTCCAGGCTCTCGACCAATACCTCCCCTCATCTCTCCATATCTTTTCTTCATTTTCCTTACCTTTCAAACAGTTCTCTCTAGCACACTTGTGTGGATTCTCTTTAAGAATTTAGTGGAAGTCTTCTTTTTTTCATTCTCAAGTCCAAGTACATTGATTCAAGAGATACTTGAAGAGATATATGGTGAAATGCTTAAGGAAAGATTTCAAGGAATAAAGTAAGAGTTTCGGTTAAGGGGTTTAATCTATGGCATTATATGTTTGAAGAATAGAAATTGTATTTTTAAAAGTATGTGGTTTTCGGCTACACCAAGTCTTTCGGGAGAATCTTTAAGTTTTGACTCCTAATGGATAATATGTCTTATAACCTAGGTTTTAGAGGAATTATGAAAGCATACCTTTTGATATTTTAAGAATAGTTGCATACAAGTAGTTAATTTGGAAAGAAATTATGTGATGAAGAACAAGTTGAGAAAAAGATTTTAAAAGACAATATTAGTGGTTTCGGTTAATGAGAATTATAATAGGATTATGAAGTTTCAATGTGTAATAAGAAAATACAAATTAGTCATGAGAGAAGAAATGAATATTTGGCTTTTCCTTGTCAAGAATTTCTTCCTAGACCTATTTAGGTTTAGTGTTTGTTTATTTTTAACTCTTTCTTTAATAGAATATTCATGACTTACTTAAAAAGAATTAAGATCACATGTGTAATATATGTTTGTCATGCCTTGAAAATGCATGCTTTATATGTTGCGAAAATCATGTGTCATGCATGAAAAAGTCTAAGTTTGTATGCATGTCCATTCATGACACAAGTCCTATGATTTGGATCATCGTGTTTTTCAAAAGAAATAAAAATAAGAATAAGAAAGGTGAAAACTCATGTCAGGACGGTGAAGGAGATTCGATCTTCCGTATGACTAACATGACCAAGAAAACCCGACGGTGAAGGCGTTTCGAATTGCCATCAAGGTTAAGAAAATTGACAGTGAAGGCATTTCAATCTACTGTCAAAAGTTGAAAAGTCATATCGAGACAGTGAAGGCGTTTCGATTTTCCGTTAAGAAGAACATGACCAAGAAAGCTGATAGTGAAAGCGTTTCGATCTGTCATCATGCTAAGAAATACGACGGTGAAGGCATTTCGATCTGCCATTGAGGTTAAGAATAAGTATGACAGTGAAGGCGTTTTGATCTGCTATCATACGAAGATTGATGTGAATACGAACAATGACACTACATAATAAGAATTTCAAGAAAAATATATGACAAAGTCACGAAAAATTTTGCACATGTGTTAACTAAAACTTTTTTTTTATTAAAATATGAATTTTTTTGTAAAAAGGTGTATGGTGCATAAGTTATGTCATAAGTCTCATGATCATGATACATGCATTTGTGCCTTTACTTGTATATGCTGACAATGTTTTCATTATGTTATCTGTGCACCTATTGAGATTTTCTAGAAATCTCACTATTTTAATTTTTCCTATAATGATAGACATTAGTGCAGTAATAAATGGTTCAATACAGGACCTAGACTACTTGGAAAATTCTGATGAACCCCTGTAGGTGAAGAGGGTAGTTGTGTACTTGTTCTTTTGGGTTATAAAATAATGACGTGTACTGTTAAGAATCTGGTACATTATACTTTATGTTTTCTAAAATTATTAGTTTTAATATAATTTACCATGTGATATTCACAAAGATTTAGATTTCTTTACCGATTACTTGGAATTAACCTTATTCTGTTGCGATATAGATTACATACTGTTAGTAAGTTAAGTGCATGTGCATTATTTTTGACATGAGCAAGGGGTATGTAGCCTAGTGTTACATGTTTTGACGTTTTAATTTACGTCAAATCTCAAACGTAAATTGGGGACGTAACACCAAAGATTTGCTTCACAACTCTAAAATTCTTCAATTTATTGATCTTCTTAATGCTAGACCCTATAATGACCATATGATCCACATATAACAACATAATGATATAAGAGTTGTCAAAGTACCCAACATAGCAACAATGGTCTACCTCACATCTGATGTACTTTGAACTACACATAAAACTGTCAACGTTATTGTACCATTGCTTGGGAGCTTGTTTCAAACCGTATAAGCCTTTCCTCTATTTGCAGACTATGCTCTCGTTCACTTGTATTGTGAACCCCTCTGGTTGTGCATCCAGACGCTTATTCTAAGTCTATATGAAGAAAAATTATCTTGACATCTAATTGCTCAAGATGTAAATCTCAGAGTAGTTAATGCTCTTTTTTTTTTGAATTCCTTTTGCAACCAATCTTGCTTTGTACATCTTACTGCCATTGTGCTTAATCTTCACCCATTTACCCACTAGTTGTGCAATGCTTTCTTCTCGACCATAAGTTCTATCAGCTCCCATGTCTAATTTCCTAACAGGGAATCTATCTTGTCCTTCATGGCTGACTCTCACTTGCTCAAATTCTTATCTTGGACTGTTTCCTCATAAGTCTATGGCTCACCACTGTGAGTTCCCAGATTTTTTATATTTTTATGTATTGATTTTATTGTTATCGTTCACTATTTTAACTTATTTTAATAAATTTTATGAATGATTTATTTCGCCTATTTTATTGTAGGTTATGTTGTTTTATTTGCGATTTATGTTGGTTGTTTGTGAGATATTTAATTTTAGTACTTTTAGTTATTTAAATTTTATTATCGGTTTCATCATTTGAATTGTTATTGATATTATTGTTGGTTTAAAGGTTTTAGTTTTAATGTTGTTACAAGTTTTTGTGAAATTCTTTAATTATAGTATTTCTAATTATTTTATTTAATCGTTAATAATGGTCTTTTCATTTGAATGGTTAGTATTGTTATTTTATTAGTTTAATTCTTTTAGTTTTATTAAAGTCTAATTGGTTGTGTTTTATTTTTATCTAATGAGCATTTTGTATTGTTGGATTTCTTATTTTAAGTATATTATTAAGATTAGAACTATTAGTTTGCTATTATTATCTTTTAATTATTTTTATGTTTATTGTGATGCATTTCTTTTAATACTTGAATTAAAAATCTTTATTTTATTATGTTAATATTCGATTTAATGTGTTTTATTTTATTTTATTTAAGTGATTTACGGAATTGGGCTATTTCAGTTTTGTTATTGGGCTTTAATATGTTTTTAGGCCTTGTTTTTAGATCACTTGCAAACCCAAGCCCAACCCGTTTGAGCCCGGCCCGTGACCACTTGAAACCAGCCCCCTTTGTTGCTTAAAATGGCACCGTTTAGATACCTTGATTAATTGAATTTCAGGCCTTCTTGCGTGCAACCGCCATCTTCTTCTTCTTCTTCTTTATCTTCTTTCTTCTTGTTCTTTTTATTTTATTTTCTTTCCTCTGTTTTCCTGCAACACCCCCATAAACCCTCTGTTGGAAATCTGGACCTCTCAAATTTCTCCCACCAGGATCTACTTTTGACAGAATACCAAGAAAAATAAAGAAATAAACACAATACAAGAATTTACGTGGAAAACTCCCAAAACAGGAGAAAAACCACCAGACCCAGAGAAGAGAATACACTATGTGAAAAATTGTTACAATTACACAATTTTTCTCCTTACTCTTACGACACCCACAAAAAACTTCTCCCACTAGTAAAACTCTAACTCTCACGTCCCTTCCTTTTATAAACAAAAAGGACAACAAAGGAATTTTACTAAAGTCAAAAGTTACTAGATAAGTTTTTGAGTGGTATAATTGACTAAGGAAGCTAGGCCTCCTTTTATAACCCCATAGCCAGCCCCCTTTTACAAACCCTACCGATGTGGGATTAAGAAAAGGAGCAAAGTCAACAATCTCCACCTTGCGACTTTAACTGATCCCACATTCACGCTTCACCGCAATGAGGATCTTCATAACTTTCGCTATCATGCTTCACCATAAAAGCATACTCACTTAGAATAAATCAATTCCAAGCATTTCACTTCGGCCTATGTCAAAAAATAACCTACCTGAAAAATTATGGTGCAACTTTCACGTTTGGCTTTCCTATTTTCTGGAAGTTCAATAGTCATCGATATGAATTTCCACCACACACCCTACATCAATACCAAATGAATGCTTGTGTGCAAACTTGTGGAACAACTAACATTAACACATCCTCTTTCATGGCAACTTTTAGGATTTGCGACATGTCATGAGGATGTACATGTCTCTTTTAACAGATATCATCTTCTGTGAATAGAGATACAATATTAGTTTCATTATCAGTATCTCCATTTACTGACTTGGAGCCTTTTGCTGAGCCTACTCTACCTCTTGGACAATTTTTCCTGACGTGCTCAGATTGTTCACACACCCAAGAGACTACTTTCTTTTTCATAGAGTTCTTCTTCTTCCAATCACCAGTTGTTACCATTGCTAAGTTCTCAGGTGAACCATTACTTCCACCACCTAGCCTCCTTTCTTTAGAAAAAGTTTACTAGTAACCTCTAAAAAATATATTTTCTCCTTCCCATGTATCCAAATAGGCTTCATATGCTCATAGGAAGATGGAAGAGACCAAATCAACTTCAAGGCTTGATCCTCATCATCAATTTTAACTCCAATAGACTCCAACTCAAAAACAATGCCGTTGAGAGCACTTAAATGATCTGAAATAGTCGTACCTTCACTCATCCGCAGTGTATGAAACTGCTCTTTCAGATACACTCTATTTGAGACACCCTTCATCTGATGCAACTCTTCGAACTTTTTTCAGAATCCCTTTGTCGTAAATATTCCATGCATATTTGTAAGAACATTCTTGGCCAGGCATAGACGAATTGCACTTGTCGCTTTCAAATCCAGATCCTCCCAATCTTCATCGCTCATTCTAGATCTGCTCTTTATTTCACTAGTAGCGCTTGGACCGCTACTGACTTCAGGGACTGGTCTGCCTTTCAATGCCTTGTGTAATCTTGATTGAATCAAGATATCCTTGACTTGCACTTGCCACAAGCCAAAATTGATTCTTCCATCAAATTTCTTCACCTCAAATCTGATAAGATTTGAAACCCTACCTCCTGACATAACTTCAATGAATTTTACAGTAGAAATGAATAGTACCCACTAAGTAAGTTCCTAGAAAAGACTGATCTTTCCTAGACAGAATTTCAAGATTCCCAGGAAATACTGGAGGGTCACAACAGACACATTTAAAATTTCCAATCTCCTAGACAGAACCTCCTTAGACCGTACGTATCCACACTTCCATACCAAAGCTCCACCCCGCCAAAAGAATCTAGTGGCTCTGATACCACTTGTTGAGAATCTGGACCACCCAAGTTCCCTCCACCAGGATATACTTTTGACAGAATACCAAGAAAAATAGAGAAATAAGCACAACACAATAATTTACGTGAAAAACTCCCAAAATAGAAGAAAAACCACCAGACCCAGAGAAGAAAATATACTATGTGAAAAATTGTTACAATCACACAATCTTTCTCCTCACCCTAACAACACCCACAAAAAACTTCTCCCACTAGTAAAACTCTAACTTTCATCTCTCTTTCTTTTACATATAAAAAAGAATTTTACTAAAGTCAAAAATTACTAGATAAGCTTCTGACTGGTGTAAAGAGACTAGGTCTCCTTTTATAACCCCATAGCCTACCCCCTTTTACAAACCCCACCGATGTGGGATAAAGAAAAAGAGCAAAGCCAACACCCTCAAGCTCAGATTTTTCAACTTTTCCTTCACCCATTTCAACCACGCATTGCTCTTTCAGATGCCTATTACTTTGCTGAATATTTTTCCACTTATTTTGTCTCTAGTCTGTGTTTCACGTGCATAAAAATCCATCCTTTTTCTTTGAAAACTGTGAGCTCAGCCCCTTTTTTTTCCTCTGTTTTCATCTATAAAAGTGAGCATTCTCTTCCATGACAGATCACCTTTGTCTTGGTTCGGTTTCAGTATGCTATGCTTTGATTTTTCCTGCCCAAAATCGGTGCATTAGTGGACAGTTTTAGGCCTGTCGACCCCTTGCAAAACCCACACCCAAAAATGCTTTTCTTCCCCTTAAAATCGTGTGCTTAACCATCCCTTTTAGACCTCTTTTTCTTCTCAACTCCAACTTGAATTTCTCCTCTTCCCCCCGCTTGAAATCCAAAATTTTAGTTGTTTTTTAGTAGTTGTTTCTCTCGCTTTTTGGATGCCATTATCGCCGTTTTGCAATATCATCAGTAAGCCTCCTTACCTGTTTTATTGATTAATTAATTTATGTGTTGTTTTAATTTATTTAGGTAGTTTTATTTATTACTTTAAGTGTTTTAATTATTTTTTTAATAATATTTATTATTAGTATTTGAGTTGTTTTATTTATGATATTTTATTTACGTTGGTGTAATGGGCGCGATTTTAACGACGTGCTTGTTGATTAAGGCATGGGTCGGCGTTTCGATATTTTCGTGCTCATCCACAATTTTTATTGAACTTGTATTAAGTAGCATTCGTTTGTGGTTTGTGTTTTGTGTCGATTTATTTATTTGTTTTTTATTACTAACTTTTCTTGGTAGCTTGAAGTGTTGGTATCTATTTAATAAAAATAATAAAATTTGGGAGTAGATTTGTGAGGCTCAAGGCTGTTAAATAGGGGATGAGATCACCCCGTAAGGATTGATTGTGATTGGTTTGTTGTTGAATTTATAAATGTTTGGTTGAAATATTGCATTGTTATGTAATATTGTCATGTCATTCAATAACTGTCTATCATACATATACCATTATTTGATTGGTCTGTATATTTTTGGATTGTGAGGTGTCTTGAGGATGGGTACTTTTTGGTAGTCTGGTTTGTTCTGGTCATAGTGGGTGTGTGTGTATCACGACCCCAAGTCAAGATGAGACATTATCTCAGTAGAACTAATATACTGACGTGATATCCCTTGAGTTGGCGCTGTGTGACAACGAGATCAGACAAGATGGTTACGCTCTCGTGGCGACTCCGTGACTCCTTTGACGGCAGGAGCTAGGAGATGTCTGGTCATAGTACTCGCTAGGCGTGGTTAGTTGGGCATCACTCATTATGAAGTCACATGCACAGTCATTAGTTGTAGTGTGATGAAGAGAGCACAGATGTAAGGATAGTCTCTAGAGGAGACCATGATATAGAGTTCATAAATAAATTAAAATTGTGTTGTGAGTTAGAAATTGGGTGTTTGGCAGATTGTTGATGAGGTCCTTTCCGGGAAAAGATAGATGTGGATGTGTTTCTTTCTGGAAAAGGACGGTCCGTTGATGAATTCCTTTCTAAAAAAAGATGGTTTGATAATAAGGTCTTTTTTGGGAAATGACAGTTAGTTGCATTGCATTCCTTTTTGGGAAAGGGCAGTTGCATTTTTGGGAAAGGGCAATTAAGTGTATTTGTGGACTTCCTTTCTAGGAAAGGAAATTGGTGTGAATTTTATTTTGGCTTGGTTGAGAATAATTGAGCATATTGTTGATTGTAATTATTTGTTTGTGTACTAACTGCTATTAACTGAGATTCGCATATCATGTAGTGTATCTGGTCCACCTACGATTCTATTTTATGGAGTCGTAGTTTTTGATGTAGAGAATTAGGATGAGCTCGAGGGGCAGGCTCTACCGGAGGAGTAGTTGCTTTTCTAGGAAAGGACGGTCCATTGATGAATTCCTTTCTGGAAAAAGATGGTTTGATGATGAGGCCATTTTTGGGAAATGGCAGTTAGTTGTGTTGCATTCCTTTTTGGAAAATGGCAGTTGCCTTTTTGGGAAAGGGTAGTTGAGTGTATTTGTGGACTTCCTTTCTGGGAAAGGAAATTGGTGTGGATTTTATTTTGGCTTGGTTGAGAATAATTGAACATATTGTTGATTGTAATTATTTATTTGTGTGCTGACTACTACTAACTGAAATTCGCATATCATGTAGTGTATTTGGTCCACTGAATGGAATCATAATTTTTGATGCAGAGAATGAGGATGAGCCCGAAGGGCAGGCTTTGCCGGAGGAGTAGATTGTTGTGATGATAGAGAGTGTGATTATGATTTCGAATGTTGTTAATTATCTTTATTATCTTTTATCGCTTTTTTGTTTGGGATGACTGTATAATCTCCTTTTGAAGAATTATATTTTAGGCTGGTTGTAAGTTTTTAAATTTTCTAGTACTTGAATGAATGCCTTTTTATTTTTCATTATGATTAATTTTAGTTGTATACTTATGCATGCTTCACACACTCTTGAAGTACTAAGTGATGGGATGATTAATACATGTGATGATCATCCCGGTGTCATGAGTCCTTCTAAATCTCAGGGGAGAGTCATGGGCACCACAACCACCATCATTAACAGAAAGTGGTTTGAGATTGGTGGAAATTGCTATAGGGGTCTGATGGTCCTAATAGACCTGTGACCTGGAATTGCAAGTGTGGACAACTCAAGGTTTGTTTACAAAATAATTGGAATGGGCACATTGGGTGCACTGCCCTCATCACTCACCTCTGCTTTACACCGCTACCTCGGGTAGGTCGTCCAAATTCACAAACTCAAACTCCTAAGGGTTGCGTCAGCTGTTTTACTAGATTTGTTCTTATACATAACTTTCTCATTGAAAATTACATTCTTGTTTATGATGATTCTCCAACTCTCAAATTGATAGTCAAATGTTCCATCTCCATAACTATTGAAATAGCATTTTCTTGACGTGGCATCAAGCTTACTATGAGAATCATAATCAATATGAACATAAGAAATTCAATCAAAAGTTCTAAGACGAGAACATCGTCTTGTTCTAGGGTCCTGAGAATGGTCTTCTCCATTTTGATAATGTGTACTACATAGTACTCATTTATCCCTCTATCACTATATTTTCCACTATTGTCAGACTTCAAGATTATTCCACCTTCAAGTCTCTACCTTTGTCACAACCTCTGCTTTCTGTTTCTTGAACACATCAAATTTTAATTTCAAAAAGTGAACTCATACCTTCCTAGTGTAGTTATCAATGAACATGAGGTAGTATTGAGATTCTCCAATAGATGGGACAGGGAAAGGTCACAAGTTTGTGCTCTAATTTATATATTGACTTGCATGGTGGTTTAGATGAAATTAATGAGTTGGCATTGTTGAGGACAATTATTACATTTTCATGGATCTTGCCTCAATATGCCTAGTTATAGATTTTTGAAATATAGAAATTCAGAGTACCAAATGCTCATTTTACATAAAAATAAAAAATTAGAGCACCACTGTGATGCCCCCAATTTACGTTCACAATTCAACGCAAATTGAAGTGTCAGGGTAAGTAACACTTGGCTAGTCACCCCCGTACTTATCGAAATTTGAGGCAAATTGCAGAGAAAAAGTAAAAATAAATATTCTAGGGATCACATGGGTACACAAAACCTTAGTATTCATATCATCCATTTTTAAAATATCATTGTATCATTACATGCATAACCCAGTTAGTTTTCTCAGTCGAAATACAAATTTATCAAAACTTTTGACTTAAAGTAGCCTAGGCTCCTTCTTCACTTCGGGAAACTCTTTTTTCATGCTCGTGCTGGTCCCTATTACTACCAACTGGTCATAAACGTTTATGGAGAAAGAGTACTCCGGGGAACCCTCAGGGTTTCTTCGGGTCTCTCGAGTAACTAGGGTCTAGCCCATGACTGTCATCCAACACTGCAGCAAAAATCATATTCCAAAAGAAAAGAAACCATACAAGAATGAGATTTCCAGGAAAATATCAATAAGTACACATTTAACTTAATAAAAGCACAGACATAGTGAAATAGTCACATATAAGAATTAGAGTATAAATTTATGACATGATTCATGTGACTCATGTATGAATTAAATTTATCTCTTATGTGGACTTACATGGAATTTTCATTCTTAGTCATATCATATACATATCATTTTATCATAATCCACTATTATTACCCGTGGTTGGGCTATACAACTGTTATTACTCTAGGTCGGGCCATACCATTATTATTACTCATGAAAGGGCTATGCCACTATTATTACCTATGGAAGGAACATGCCACTGTTATTATCCGTGGTTGGGCCATACCATTATTATTACCCATGGAAGGGCCATGCCATTATTATTACCCATGGAAGGGCCATACCTTATCTTTTTTTATTTCATTTCTCATATCCTTAACCTTATCATCATCTCATAGTGTTATAACATAACAAATAATACTTGAATAACAAATTATCATAAAATCATGGATGACCAATCACTTTATAAATTCAACATCTTATTTTCATTTTCTTGAACTATAAACTCTTCAATTAATAATAATCTCAAAATCCAACATAATAAGGTATTGCGCTCGAGCCAAACGTTAATCAAGGGTCAAACCAAATTTCTGCCTAAATCTCGTTCTGCCAACTAAATTCAGATTTTGTCATTTATTTATTTCTTATCTCGTAAAACTTAAAATATAAAAGTTGTATATATATGTCTTAGCTTTCCATAGCATCTTGAATCATTCAATTCTGATATCACACTAATACGTTATGACCATTTTACCATAGGATGTTAAATCTGTTAACTTAACCCCTTTTAAGTCCGAAAGTTGCTAGGGTTGATCTATCAATTTTTTCAAAATCAAGACCTCATATTTTCACATAATTCCTTAGTATATCATCATATAATATGTTCCTAACATCTCATAATTTTCATAGTATTTTATCATAGCAAAAACCACTCCAAAACTCAATAGGCTTCAATTTAATACATAAACAAAGACTAAGCTCAAATAAATATCAAACATAATTCAATCACCAAACCACTTATTCTTTACCAATATTAAGTTAATATATGCACTTAAAAAATTTTCCAAAGCTAAATGATTAGTCTTAAGTTGGTTTTGCACCACACTTCTCTCCAAGGTCCTTACTTAGCTCTCTTTTGGCACTTAAGTGATGTGAGTAGGTTTTTGTGTATTTCTCTTGGGTATTTCTCACTATAGCCGACTGGTATCTCTCATGGGGAAAGAAGAGAAGCCCATGCATTTATTTATAGGCATAAGAGGCGTGGGGTGCAAGGGAAGAGGGCTTGGGCATTTCAGCAACCCCATTTGGCTGCATAGGTGAGGTGTCCCCTACTTGTGGTTTCATGATCACCCCTAATCCTATGGAGATTTGCTGATATTTTAATCCCATGGTTGAGATTAATACACCTATAAAATTATCTTGATCAAGGGCTCAAAGAGTTCCAACACATTGGGGTGAAGACAAAACACCATCATAGGAAATTTTCCAAGAGGTACATCTGGCCACTTGGCCTCTCCAAGGGATTAGCTACGTTTCAGCCTTAATACATCATTGATAAAATTTGATTCTTCCAAAACTCAAAATATGAAAGTTTAAGATAATTCTTTTAAAATTCTTCTGGATTTTAAATCACCTTATTCTGATAACATATGGGAGAAATATGATTAATTTACTGAAACACATCAAAACTTACCTGAGAATATCCAATCCGAATTCTCCATTTGTTTTCGTACCCACCAAGGCTTCTAGATGAATTCTTATCAACTTGCCACATGTTTCCACACATGTCAATACCTCATAAATTATAGTAGCTAATCTCAATTTTCGACACATAGTTGAATATAAGACAACTCATCTAAGTCGATTACCAGTTGACTCCTGTTTCTGTCCGTCCATTTTCACACTAGATTTAGTCCTTGATAAATTCCTTATATTAAAAAAAAAACATAAAAGTATTAGATCTCTCTCTAGTGGTTCTATACGAATTGGAATCACCTTATTTGGACCTCATATGAAATAATTATGATTATTACACCAAAACTCGACGGTACAGTCCGAGAATCCGTTTTGTCACGTCAAGTGTTTAATGTTTTGTTCTTTCACTTCCCTTTGAATTTCTTTCTCAAATTTCAAAAATTTATGTCTTTCTAGGTCCAAATTGAATTTCTCTAGTTGATACATTGCTAAAATTAAGGCAGACTGAATATTTTGCCCTTGATGGGTTAGATTCATGAGACGTTGCTAGCTATAGTTTGTGATATTTAAGATTTATTGAGAGATTACACAGACGTAGTCTTAATAATTTATTCAAATGATTTAGTGTTAACTTGTATTACACGCTGAAAAGGGTCAATGCATGGATAATTTCAACCCTAATAATTATTAGACAAAAAATAATTAATATTAAGTTTTATGTTGAAAACAAAATGGGATCAATCATACATTTTCTGTTAAAATAAAATTAGGGTTGGGATATTCGTATAAAAACATTTGTAAAATTGTGATATAACTAAGTGTTAAAATGAGTTAAAGTGAAAAAAAGGGTCGAAGGGAGCTCAAAATGGCTCGAACAGAATTCATACAAAGAGTTTGCTTGACAGATGCTCAAAATAGAGCTTGATCATGCGAAACTCATATAAAGAGTTCGTTCAACATGCGCCAACATGGGACTCGAGTAAAACTCATAAAAAAAATTGCTCGACAAAAGCTTAACATGGAGCTCAAGCAAAAATCATACAAAGAATTCACTTAACCCTCACTCAATCTGAAGCTTAAGCGGCAACCTAGAAATAGAGTTGCAAGAAAACTTTGAAAGGTTGTATAAGACTGTGTAAAATTGAGAAACTCAACAAAGCACATATTGAGAAAATATAAATTTGCAAATGAGAAAATACAAGATTTGAAGGCAAACTAGATGAAGCAATTAATCTAACAAATTAATTACTAAGAAGGAGTGTGTCTCTTGAAGATAAAGTAAAAACTCAAGAAAGTGAGATGATTTTGTTAAACACTAAGCTTTAAAAATTATCCAATGGGACACAAAAGCTTGATCAAATCCTAAGTTTATGAAAGTCCTCTGATGAAGAGAGTAGTCTAGGTCACGTTGAAGAAAAATCTAATGTTCCTTCAACCTCATAAACCTCTTATAATAATGTAGGAAAAGCTGTGTTTGTTCCTTCGTTGACTGAGAATAGGAGTGCTCACCCATCTGAAAAAAGGTAAGAACTCTTACATGTGCAAGAGTTAGTTCCACTTCCAAAGAGACCAAGAGCTCACAACACAAATCCTATATGTCATCATTGTGAGAAGACTAATCGTGTTAGACCAAATTTCTTTAAATTGAAGAGACTATGCATGCCCTTACACCCCTGCCTATCCTCCAAAAAGGGGTAAGAATATCAATAATGCTCCTAAGTATGTCTCAACTTTCATGAAAACCTGAGCTCACAAAGCAAGCCATGTGTGTTATAGTTGTGGTAAGAATGGTCACACCTTTCCAAACTTTTTTGAGCTTAGGAGGCATCCCAAGAGAATTGAAAAGTCTTACTCAAGAAAAGGGCGTCAAAATCTCAGGAGTCAAGCCATTGTCTTAAGTTAAAAAATGATATGATCAATGTAAAATTAGACCAATTGACTACTAGCCAAAAGACTAGGAAGGCTAATTCTCCAAAAACCATAAATTTGTGGATCAAAAAGGAAGAGATACATGTCATGTAGCACATATTGTTCTAAAGACAAGAGACACCTCCTTGTGGTAGTTTGATAGTAGGTGTTCTCGATATATCTCTAGTGATAGAACCCTATCTAAACCTTTTGAAAAGTATAAATGTAGAACAATCACATTTGGAGGTGATGGAAAAGCATATATAATTGGAAAATATGAAATTGACATTCTTGGATTACCTGTCCTAAAGGAGGTCTTCTTTGTTGATAGCTTGAGGGTGAATCTAATTAGTATCAGACAAAAGTGTGATAATAGTGCTGAGTTTTGCTTTTCCAAAATGTGTGCATTACGCTGGATAATGATAGAAACTATGTGATGCATGGAGTCAGGACCTCTGATAATTGCTATGGCATTGTTTCCAACTCACAGTATAGTTGCAATAGTGCTAACAATGAGGTTACTGATCTTTGAAATCAAAGACTTTGGCATGTAAGTCCTAGAAATCTGTCTAAGATCTCCAAGAAAGAAATGGTGATAAGATTAACTAAGCTAGGTGAAGTAGAGACTCCTATTTGTGAGTCATGTCAATTGAGGAAACAAGTTATAATGGCTCACAAGAACATAACAACCATCCTGACTAAACAACCATTAGAGTTGTTGCACCTTGATCTTATGGAACTCTCTAGAACCGATAGCCTAAAGGGGAAACAATACATACTAGTGATGGCAGATGATCTTATTAGATACTTTTAGGTTGATTTTTGAGAGCAAAATAGTACTAAATTGTCTAATGTGGTTAGAACATTGTACTAGAAATTTCAAAATGAGCAAGGTAATTCCATGGTCAGACTTAGGAGCAGTCATGGAAGAGAGTACAAAAATTCTTATTTTCAGAGATTTTGTGATGAAGAGGGTATTAGTCAAGAATTCTCTACTCCTATCACTCCACAGAAAAATGAAGTGGTTGAAAGAAAGAACAAAGTCATCTAAGAAATGCCTTGTGTAATGATGCATAATAAGAGTGTACCTACTCACTTTTGGGGAGAAGTTGTAAACATAGCCCATCCAATTATGAAGATTCTATCCTAGACCAAGCACATCCAAGACATCATATGAACTGCAGAAAGGAAAGAAACCAAATGTAAATTATTTTAAGATATTTGGAAGCAAATGCTACATTTTGAGAGATAGGGAAACTTGGCTAAGTTTCATTTAAAGAGTAATGAAGGAATCTCTCTTGGTTATTCTAGAAATAGTCATGGAATCGATAAATATGATTGCAGATGATACTCCTAGAGAGGCACTAAGCAAGAAAGAGCAAGTAATGCACCAAGTGAAACTAGAGAATAAGATTCTGGTGGGTTTAATGAAAATTAATTTTGAGACATCTTCTAGTAAAAAATAAAATAAAAATCAATGATCCTGAATAGCCCTTTTCAAGAGTGCAGTTAAACAATCTTCAGGATAACATTATAGATAACTTAGATGAAGGAATGAGGCTAAAGAGGAAAGTGATAAATCAATTGGCTCACTCATGTTATGTTCACAGCTTGAACCATAAAGAGTTAAAGAAGCTCTAAATGATTAGAGTTGGATAAATGTCATGCACGAAGAAATAAATTAATTTGTGAGGGATGATGTTTGGTACTTAGTTCCTAGACCTAAGAATCATAATGTGGTTGGTAGCAAGTGGATTTTAAAGAAGTCTAATGAGAATGGTATCATTGCATGAAATAAGAAGATTAGTTACTCAAGGATATGCTTAGATGGAAGCAATAGATTTTGATGAGATCTTTGAACTGGTTGCCTGACTTGAGTTAATCATGATATTGTTGAGTATTTTTTGCCATATGTGTTTGAAGATTTATCAAATGGATGTCAAGAGTGCCTTCTTGAATAGGATCCATTAAGAAGAAGTGTACATCGAGCAACCCAAATTGATATTTTAAAAAACTCATTTTTATTATTAATTAAAAATTTAATTCAATATTTACAAGTTCAACATTGAAAATAGGAACAAATAAAATACAACACAACATTAAATCTATTTTCTAGACATTTTGATATAATTCCTATGAGTAGAATTAAACCATGTGCAAAATATTTGAAATTCATATGTTTAAATTTTATTCTTTTTAATAGTTTAAAAAAATTTATTATGCTTTTCAATAAAAAAAATTTATTCTTTTTGCCCCGTTTGGATTGCAAACTCATCTCTTCTCAACTCATCTCATTTCGAATTCATCATTATATTTTTTTAAATTTTCATACAAAATAAAAAATCTCAATATAACTTTTTCAAATTCGAATATAGATTTTTTAAATCTCAATTCAACCTTTTCAAATCTCAAAATAATAATGATAATATTTTATTCAACTTTCAAAACTCATCTCATCTCAACTTCGAATCCAAATAAGAATAAATTTCTCTTTCTCTCACGCTCTCTCTTCTCCAAAATCTCCCATCTGATATGTCTCTCTACCTACCCCCCTCAAATCCACCCTCTCAAACATTTGCCTTTTTAAGGTTTGCTCTCTCTCTTTCTCTCTCTCTCTCTCTCTCTGTGCGCGACCATTGCTCCCAATTACGACTCTCTCTTGTTTGCATGCTCACAGTTGCTCTTCGCCTCTCTTTGTCTATTTTTTCATCATGGATTGATAGGGAAATTAAGAGATCTTGTCCATTTCCTACAAATTTGAACAGACCTGATTGTGTGTTTTTTTTCCATCCTTGTTTCGTTGTTGTTCTAGATTTGTTTTTTGTTGCTACATCTGAACAAATCTTCATATTTTTTAAGAGATCTTATTCCAATCCGAGCATTTATGTTTTTTTTTTTTTCGCCATTGTTCTTTATGGTTTTTCCCCCGTAGATTTGAGTATAAATTTTCCAAGGTGTTTGATCTCTGATTTACATAGGTATTTCTTTTAAAGTGTTTTACTTTCTAAGTCAAAATCTTTTATAGATCTGAATCTAAAAACTTGTAACCTAATTTTTTTTTAATCTTTTTTTTTTCTATATATGTCAGCATGAATTCTTTTACTTTCTCAATGTTTTCATCTTCTACATTTTTTGCTTTTTTTTCCCCCTAAAGATATGAACAGAGATTCATATTTTTTAAGAGATCTTCAAATCTAGAATAATTTACTATTTTTTCTCGTTTAGTCTTTTTTATTTTATTGGGGGTTTTTTTCCTACAGATTGTTAGAAAATCTGTATACGTATAGAGATTGAAAGAAAAGAACAATCAGGCGATTGTTAATCTGTCTCTCAGATAAATATTACCTCCCACTTGTATAGAGTTCTGCAAAAAAGAATCATAAGCAATTATGTTTTCAGGATACAACACTGTTTATATAGTGTACAGATTGCAAATTTTGAATACTAACCTTTTGAACGAAAAGATGCAATAGCAACAGATATAACGTTTCAGTTAAAATAAAAATATGACAGTTATTATCTGAAGAGTTATAAAAATAACTATAATTGATAGTTAATCACAACTGTCAAAATAGTGATCAGACGCATCATTTTGCTTAGCAAAAGAATTCCATCACTTGCGATGATGTGTACGTGCGAAGTGCTAAGTGAGTCTAAAGCGTCAATGCGTCTATGCGTCTCTCACGCGTGCGTACGATCAGTGCTTCGCACTAGGTGACACTTCTAGACTGTCTACCCTTTTATTTATTTTATATATAGTGAAATACATTCACTTATAAACCATTAAATATTTTACTGTCTAACCAATGTGGGATTAAAAAAATACATTAGAGAAATTTTAAGAAAAATAGATAATTTGAAAAAGAAATAATATTTGAAAATCAAATTTGAAATATAATTTGAAATAATCTAACATTCCCCCACTTATTTCAAATAATATTTTTTTTTTTAAATGCTGCTATTACAATTATATGTTGACACATAAATGTAAGTACCTTTTGGGTTTGAACTTCCATGTAGCATATGATTCTCAAAGTTTTATCACTATAATAGTAGACATAATATCTTTGAACTATCATATCGTGTGATAAAACCGAAAAATCAATGCATGTCAATACATATTTCCATCGTTCTTAATAGCTGCGCATTAAAGGCCATACGCGTTATCACGACTTCATGAGTGCCATAGGCAGTTTACCAAACCCCAACAAAAGCGGTCTGACTTTACACTCACATAGGTAGAGTTCTTCTAGGTGCTCCTGCATAAAAACACCTTTTATACGAACTCACTAAGGGTCATGCTCAACCTTTCCTTTTTCACTGCAAGACTAGAACTAAATCATAATATATATATATTATAAATGACGGTCTAATTCAGTGCTATTATCATTACTAATAAGACTTTGTTTTTTCCATTGAACCTAGAATTTAGAATTCTAAATCTAGGTTGGGTTGCCATCTCTTAGTGATCTATTCCATAGGTTTTAGACCCATCTCAAGCGTTGTTTTACGAATCAGATCCTTATTTAGGCCTTTTATTAGAGGATTTGCTAAGTTCGTACTTGACTTTAGATATTCTACTGTGATTATGTCTTCTTCCAACAATTATCTCACAGCACTTAATTTTCCATTGTATGACTTGCTATACACTCTTGACAATGTAGCTTGACTATCACAATGTAAGGAAATAGGAGGCATTGGACTTGGCCACATAGGCAAGTCTATTAGGAGGTTTCTCAACCATTCAGCCTCTTTTCCAGCAGCTCCTAAAACCACTAATTCAGACTCCATTGTTGAGTGAGTTATGCAAGTTTGTTTCTTGGATTCCTATGAGATGGTCGTGCTAACAAGGGTGAACACCCACCCACTTGTGAATTTAGATCCATCATCCACACAATTCCAATTAGCGTCACTAAAACCCTCAATTACAAATAAATAACCCAAGTAACCCAAAATAATGGAAATTGCTTTCCAATGTTCCATGCCTGGATAACTTGTGTATCTACTCAATTCGCCTACGGTAAAAGCTATATCTGGACGTGTGAAATGCATTGCATACATCAGACTTCCAATAACACTAGAATATGCTAGTTGTGATACACATCGATATTTGTTTGGTCCAAGCTTTAAAGCAGGATTGTATGGAACTCGAGATATTTTCTCATGTAAATGATTAAATTTACTCAAAATTTTATCAATGTAATGACTTTGTGATATAGCATAAGTATTATCATTCCTATATATTTTAATACCAAGTATGGTATTCGCAACACCCAAATCTTTCATATCAAAATGAGATGACAGGAATAATTTTGTATCTTTAATGCCTGAACTATTATCACTGAATATCATCATATCATCTACATATATGCATGTTATCACAAAATGATTATCACATGCTTTAGAATAAATGCATTTGTCTGCTTCATTCAAATAAAAACCATTAGACAGAACTACATTATCAAATCTTTCATGCCATTGTTTAAGAGCTTGTTTTAAAGCATACAAAGATTTGACTAACTTACAAACCTTATTTTCATGACTTGGAACAATGAAACCCTCTGATTGCTCCATATATACTTCTTCATCTAAATAACCATTTAAGAATGCTATTTTCACATCCATTTGATGGATTTCAAGATTAAATATAGAGGCCAAAGATATCAAAGTTCTAATTGATGAAATCCTAGCTACAGGTGAATATGTATCAAAGTAATCTATGCCCTTAGATTGTCTAAAACCTTTGACTACGAATCTAGCCTTATACTTATCAATGGATCCATCAATTTTTATTTTGCTCTTGAAAATCCACTTACAACCTATAGGTTTAGAGCCGGAAGGCAAATCTACAAGGATCCATGTCTTATTAGACATTATAGATTCTATTTCATCATCAATAGCCTCCTTCCAGGAAGTAGCATCCCTAGATTTTAAAGTTTCTTGTAAAGTAGAAGGGTCATTTTCCAAATTGTAACACAAACTAAACTCCTGTAAGATTGTTTTAGAATTTCCTTCTATAAGATATGTTACAAAATCAGAACCAAATTTTTTTTCTTTTTTTATTCTTTTGGATTTTCTGATTTCCAAATTCTTTTCATTTTCAGAACAAGTCTTTTCAAGATTACTATTTTTATAGGAAGTGTTACCTTCAAAAGATTTTTTAAAAAAGTTATTTTCAAAAAATCTTGCATCTCTTG
Source organism: Platycarya strobilacea (assembly GCA_036898215.1). Classification (NCBI taxonomy): domain Eukaryota; kingdom Viridiplantae; phylum Streptophyta; class Magnoliopsida; order Fagales; family Juglandaceae; genus Platycarya; species Platycarya strobilacea. The sequence goes on from CM072556.1 coordinate 13,017,795, forward strand.
ATTCAATAATTATATTAGATTCTTGATCCAGAAAATGATAAGCTTTATTATGTGAAGCATATCCAACAAAAATACATTTTGAAGTTCTTGGTCCTAATTTAGATCTTTTGAGATCAGATAATCTTACATATGCTAGACACTCTCACACTTTAAGATAATTTAAGTTAGTTTTATGTTTAAACCATAACTCATATAGTGACATATTATTTTTTTTAGAAGGCACTCTATTTAAAATATGAATTGCAGAAACTATAGCTTCTTCTCAAAGATTGTCAGAAAGGCTTGATTGTTCAAGCATGGCATTGACCTATCCATAAGTATTATATTTTTTCTTTTTGCTATACCATTCTGTTGTGGTGTGTAAGATGCTGTGCATTGGTATATAATACCACTATCTTCACAAAAATGATCAAAATCATTATTAAAATATTCACCTCCTCTATCACTTCTCAAAATCTTAATGTTGCAATTAAGAAAATTTTCTACCTCTCCCTTAAATATTTTGAATTTATCTAAAGTTTCATCTTTAGTTCTAAGTAGATAAATGTAAGCATATTTTGAAAAATCATCTATGTAAGTAATAAAATATCTTTTTCCGCCCTTTGTTAATTTACCATGTAAATCACATATATCTGTATGTATCAACTCAAGCAAAGTTGAAGATGATTTATTAATATTTTGAAAGGGTTTTCTTGTTAATTTAGTCTTAACACAAGTCTCACATTTATTTCTATCATCATGTAAATTTGAAGGCAATAAACCTAATTTTGTCATACGAAGTAGAGAATTATAATTTACATGACCTAATCTAGCATGCCATAATGAAAAAGAATCAACAAAATAAACAGAAACATTATCCTTTATTAAATTAAGTCTGAACATCTCATCAACAGTGTATCCTTTGTCCACAAACATGCCATTTTTTGTCAATACAAATTTATCAGACTCAAATACAAGCTTATAGCCATGTTTGGACAAAAGACCGCCAAAAACCAGATTCTTACAAATTTTTGGTGCATGAAATACATCAAGTAAAGTGACTATTTTGACATAAGTAAACTTCAACTCAACGGTGCCTTTTCCAACCACTTTCATGGTAGAAGAATTTCCCATGTATAGTTTGATCTCGTTACCAATCTTCTCATATTTCTTAAAGAGATTTTTGTCTTCACAAATATGACGAGTTGCACCGGTATCACCCACCAACCAGAAGTATCGAACGCCATGTTGACTTCAGACACTACAGTAATGAGATTCTCTTCAATATTGTTTGCTTGCTCTTGCTTCTTTCGAAGTCTACATTATTTGATGTAGTATCCTTTCTTTTTGTGGAAATGACAAGTGCCTTTCTTTTCGAAATTACCCTTACTCTGTTTGTTAAAAATACGAGTATCAATTTTAGGCTTCTTTCCTTTCTTGTTGTCTGTTTCAACAACATGAATTGATTTATTCATTTCAGCACTTTCTTCAATTTTATCCCGTAATCTCGATTTCTCTTCAATTCGGAGTTGTCTTTGAAGACCTTCAAGAGTGAAATCATCTCTCTTTCTCTTCAAAGACTTATGGTAGTCCTTCCAAGTTGGCGGTAATTTGGCAATAATAGCACCCACTTGAAGTTTCTCATCAATAGGAATACCATCAGAAATAATTTTTTGGATAATAAGTTGTAAATCATGCACTTGATCAAGTATTCACTTGTTATCTACCATTTTAAAATCAAATTAATAACTAACGAGATAGCTTTTTTTACCGGAATCCTCGATTTTGTATTTATTTTTTAGAGCATCCTATATGTCCTTTGCATCTTTCTTTGGCGCGTACATATCGAACAAAGGATCAGTGAGAGTGTTGAGAATATTCCCACGGCATGTATAGTTGTCATCTTCCCATTTTTTCTTCGCTGAAATTTCATCTTCTCGCAGAGTTTGTGTCGTAGAAAGAACTGGACAAGGGGTATCCAACACATACCGCACTTTCAAAGTAGTAAGTAAAAACTCAACTTTCTCCTTCCAACGTCTGTAGTTGTTTCCATCAAATCGATCCAACTTTGAAAGATCTTGTGGTACAATGCTTAAAGAAGTGATCGCAAGGTTTGCAGAAGAAGATACCATAATATTTGTCTAAGACTTATTAGAAAATTTGTATATGTATAGAGATTGAAAGAAAAGAACAGTGAGACGATTGTTAATCTGTCTCTCAGACAAATATTGCCTCACACTCATATAGAATTCTGCAAAAGGGAATCAGAAGCAATTATGTCTTCAGGATACAATACTGTTTATATAGTGTGCAGGTTGCAAATTCTGAACACTAATCTTTTAAACGAAAAGATGCAATAGAAGCAGACATAAAGTTTCAGTTAAAATAAAAATATGACAGTTATTTTCTGAAAAATTACAAAAATAACTGTAATTGACAGTTAATCACAACTGTCAAAATAGTGATCAGACACATTATTTCACTTAGCAAAAGAATTTCGTCACTTGCGACGATGCGTACGTACGAAGTGCTAAGTGCGTCTAAAGCGTCAATGCATCTATAAATCGTGTGCGTGACGTGCCTGTCAAAACCCCTAGAGGAGATGCCCGGGATCAGGCCCTGACTCAGGCCTTGGAGGGCCAGGACAGTTCCCTGGCTAGCTTGCAGGCATGCCTTAGCTTAGGCCTTGACACGCAGCAGGTGCCCAACAAGGCTGTGCATGCGTATAGCCCGACGTGTGCATAGGCGCGCTCCATAGCGCATTCACCTGCGTGCACGCATGCATGTGCATCTGTGAGCATCACTGTGCCCCACAGCCCCACTTAGCAAGGTTAGTGGCGTGTTTTCACAGGCACGCCATCCAGCGCGCGGCACCAGCCCGCGCCTTGCAGAGCAGACTAGTGGCATGCACACCATGCATGCCAACCAGCGCACGGCACCAGCCTGTGCCTTGCAGCCTATGCCCAGACCATTAGCTTGGGCCATGCATGCACACCACCCCGGCACCTAGCCTAGGCCACACAGGAGCACCACCCGAGCACCTTAACTGGGCAGCACCAGAGCAACGTGACTTGACCCTATGCCTACCACCAGGACCATGCATGGCGCATCACCATGAATACCATCAGTTGGCCCTGCACAGAGTCATGCTCTGCGCACCACCAGGCGCCATGCAGCGAGACAACATTAGACAAGCCTGACCGTGGATGAAGCATCACACTAGCCCACCTTGGGCCAATTGTACCCCGCGGCCACACATGCTAATGGCACCTTCCACCTTTTATTTTTATGTTATTTTATTATTTTAATGTATTGGTTAATTTGGTAATTAGCTATTTTTAATAAGGGACCTATTGGGGGTTTTCAACTTGTAAGTTAAATAGGTTTTCTAGGTTTCATTTTAGTGATCTTTGGATAATTTGAGAATTAGACTTTTGCTCTTGGAAAAGAGTTAGGCCGGCCACAAGCATTGTGGTTTGGATTTCGGTGCTTAGCACTTGGGCTTCCCTAGGGTGCAATTCGTGAATCCCTTTGGAAGATGATCATCGTGCAATTCGTGAATCGATGATCCACATCTATCCTTTTATTTGTTTTCATTTTATTTGTAAAAAAAATCTTGAGGTTATTCATAAAAAGTGTTCGGTGTTGAGTGAGTTCTTGTTGAGTGATTTTATAATTTTATGTTCTTGAGTGGTTTGTTTGATTGTTGTGTGAGTTGTGTGTTTGTGAGGCCAAATCCACACCACTTGTGGATTTGAGAACTTGTGTGTGTATCCCTAGAGGAATTCAAAATCCTCCTCCCTTGGGAGATTCGGATTGCTCTAGAAAGTGTATTGTGTGGGAGTTGTTGATTGAATGAAGTGTTAAAGTCTTGAAAAAAGTGTGTGTGCTGAAACCTTGGAGTGCTTGAAGGGCATTGGTGTGTTCTTGGATATTTGAGTATTTAATAATCATTGGGTTGATCACTTGGATTGAAAAGTGGTTCCTTGCCTCAAAGTAGCCCACGACAACAACCCCTAAACCCTACCCAAGCCACACGGCCAAATGTATGAAACCCTAGCCTAAACACTTGCCAACTTTGCCCTTTACCCTAGCCGGCCACCCAACCTCATCCAGTCCTATATTTTTTCACTTAAATCCACCTCATCCCTCATCCAAAATAAGTGAATTTCGTGCCCCCTAACCCTAGCATGACCGGCCACCATTTGGATTTGAATTCAAATTGATTCAAATTCAAATCAAACCAAGATCCCTACAAAATCTCATTCGGCCATCACTCCTTACCCTAGCCAAAATTCCCATTGCCACATCATTTAATTGCCACCTTATACTCTTATTTGATTGGTCATCAAGTGAAGAAGAGAACCAATCAAATCCCTCCCCATCATCCAAGCAAATTCGGCCAACATAAACCCTAGGTGCCACCCACTCCAAATGGCTATAAGCCATGCTTCTACTTTTTAAGACTTATCCAAAACCACTCAAAACCCTAGGTTCCTAACCCTAATTGCAATTGCCGAAAACCCTAGCATGCCATAAGCCATGTTCGGCCACCCCAAACCCTAAACAAACTCCATTTAGCCTAAACACAATCAAGCCTAGCCGAACAACCAAAATTGCCCCATTGTCGTGCAGCATTTTGCACATTACCTAACCAATTAACCTCACATTCAACCCTAACTCCACTAAATCCTAACCTCACTTAACCTTTTCCCTCATCCATATTTCCCTTATCAAGCACTGGAGTCTAACTCGGTCGTTGAAGGGAACAAACCACGCAAGGAGGAACCTTCGGGTGATTGGGACAAGACCAAAGTCCCTATCAATGCCCCCGCGCACGTGCGTGCATGCATGCGATCAGTGCTTCGCACTAGGTGACGCTTCTAGACTGTCTACCCTTTTATTTATTTTATGTATAGTGAAATATATTCACTTATAAATCATTAAATATTTTACTGTCTAACCAATGTGGGATTAAAAAAATACATTAGAAAAATTTTCAAAAAAATAGATAATTTGAAAAAGAAATAATATTTGAAAATCAAATTTGAAATATAATTTGAAATAATCTAACATAGATAAAATCAGATTTAAGTGTATTTATTTCTTAATGAATAAAAATTGTTTTATAACTTCTACTCATAAACCATATTTTAAAAGAAAAGTAAAGGCAAAAGCATAAATACGCTAGTAAAACAAAACTTGAAAAAAGAAAGTGACTAATAAAATGGTAAATAAAGAAAACAAAGCCAAACATGAGGTAATTAACTGATGAAGATAAAGGAAAAATAAATAAAAAAATCGTTAGAAATAGCATAACTTAGTCATGATAGAGTGAAATTAAATATAGAAGTAGGGAAAACTGGACAAACCAAATGGTAGCTTTTGCTTTTTGCATTTAGACGTTTAATGTGGAAGATATATTGCATCCTCGATCTTCTGTATTTTTGTAGCCCAATATTTAATTTTGAAAAAGCAGTGGTCAAACACCCTACAAAACCTAGAGCAGGGATGAATAGGTGTAGTTCAAAAACTATGACAATTTAAAATTAATTCAACACAAGCAACCAATAAATTAAACATAACAACATAAATAAACACATTGATTTTGGTTACAAAGTGGAAATTCATTTGAAAAACCTCTTCAAAATCTAAAATCACTCTGAGTGTAAGACACCACCTCAAATCTACTATAGAAACTTTAGTTTGTTACAACCAAATTAGAAACACTCACAAACCCATTGTAGCAGCTAAACTTGGCTTGCAACACCACGAGTGACCCACTCAATCTTACACGCATGTAGTGCTGGAATTTCGATCTTTCTATAGCTTCTCACAAGAACAACTTGATTTCTTCATCAAACCAACTTGAAGAACTCTTCCAGCTTGATGAACACGTCCACTCCAATGGACTTACCAAAACTTTAATCTCGAGTGTGTTGTGATGGAGATATGTAATCCAAGAGAGAAATCTCTTTGAATGTGGGGATGAATTTCTCTCAAGGATTTTTGAGGAGGCTCTCTTGTTTTTATTCTGTTTTTCTCCACCTTGAGCAGAGAGTTTAATGATGCTTTTATAGGCCTCCATCTGAAATGGTGCTCAAACCCTTGAAAATCTTATCTGTCATGATACTCACTCGAGCTACATGTCGAGCAAGGGACCAGTGAGGGTTGAGTGAAATTTTTGTCTGAATTTCGCTCGAGCACCAGGTCGAGCGAGGATCGAGCGAGATCACTTTGTAGGTCTTTGCTTGATCCTTTTTTATCTTCTTCATGTTGACCACTTCCACTATTGATTACAACTCTATTACATAAGTTTTTCATAAGACAATGCCAACCACATATTTTTACATCAACAATCTCCCCCCTTGACATTTCTGTGACAAAACTTCTAACCTATACATTAGACCTAATCCTATCATACCATATTAGGATTTCCACATAAAAGCTCTTGAGCACAAAATGTATTTCTGCATACTTAACAAATGGGTAAATGTACCAAAAAAAATATAAGTGCTGTAAGAACAGATCAAGTAAAGCTACTCAAATCATACTAATTTAATAATGAAAATTCAATAACCATGAGTTCAACAAAAGATCACAACAATGAGTTTAAAAAAAATACAACATGGCTATAAGTAAGAGCTATCACTGGCTACTCGTCATACAAATTAGCTAGCTCCCCTACGACTTAGCTCCCCTTAAATTAGCTGCCCCTTTTTGTCACAAATGGTAAAGGGGCTCAATCTTCATTCTCTTCGGTCTCATCATCTAGTTGTTATTGAATTCTCTAAACTTGAGTGTTGAGACTGTCAAAGTGAGTATTCGAGTAACTTGAGTTTGAAGACTATTAAAATGAGCATCAATGTGTGTATCCAAGCTAGTTACTGACTGCTGAATGCTAATGAGAAACTCAATGACCATCTGCATGGTCAGCTTAGTGGAAAACGGTGCCGGACTCGAGCTGGAAAGAGTTGAGCTAGAATCAACATAAGGTGCAGAAGGACCACTCTGGGCATGAGGTATAGGAGGGGGATCAGCACCAGAAAGATGTGTCTGACTCATCTGCATGGTCCTAGGGTAAATTGGATTAGCCACTCGAGGGGCCCCTAGCAAATCTGCCATAAGGTCTGGAGTCACCCAGAAAAGGATGTTTTGGAAACCTACTTGAAATGAGCCATCAGATGAAATGTCGTGCATATTGGAGTAAAACTCCCTAACTAACTCCACCGAAGGAGCGGGATGACCAGTAGTTAAGGCAAGCCACTGGCGTGACTCAAGAATCTAAGGGACAATGGGATAAGTTTCTCGAAACTCAGCGAGGAGGACCTCACGCTCCATAAGAAGGGCGCGATGGGAAAAGTTCTGTGTGTAGAGGTCCTCAGCTTGGGGATTTTGGAAATAAGTCTGAGGAGCGGGTGTAGCTGTGCTGCAAAGGATGGACACATCGAGACGCCATGGCAACTATAAACGGATCAAGCACAGACGGTGAGGCATATGACATGATGATATGCTTAATGAGTATGCCTAAGATGCCTAACAAGAGATTGGCATAGATAACAATGTGTATGCCAAAAATGTATGCCTAAAATGCTCAAAATTGGCCCAACAATGCTCCACATGAGGTGTACAGACCATGTATGAGACCTAGACTATGTCTAAGTGATCAATGCACCAAATTAAGGTCAAAATGCCAGATAAATTGCTAGTGAGGCATTTCATTTAACAAGTGTTGTGCATTTCGTAAAAACATGAGATTATAAGACCCTACGAAAATGTCACTACTCCCTATATACAACAATAGTGCAATGTGAATAAACATTACAAAAAGAAACACAAAGGGTTTCCAAAACCCTAGAAAACCGAAATACCCCCAATCCAAAACCAACCCATATAACATCTCTATGAATGGAATGGAATGGGAAAATGAAAGAAAAGACATGAAAATGTAAATGAACCGATGCTTAGCCGAGTAGGATGGTCATTTGTGGTTTAAATGAGGAAGAAACAATGTGGATTGAGTGTTTGGGAGGAGAGAAATGTGAGAGAAAATGAGGGAAAATGGAACTGGTGAGAACAGGAATGGAAATGCTTGAGCGAGTTTTAAACCCTCGAGCGAGATTCTAGCTGGAGCGAGATACACCCTATCGAGTGGTGTATGAGCGAGAAACACCCAGATTCCAGTTTAAGCACAATTACAACACAAACAATCACAGGGCTTCATTCTGAACATAAGGGAAGACACTACAAGAAATCTTCCAATATGTCAAAAGTAAAATTGCATCATATTTTTCAAAAATCACACAGATAATAAGAACGAGGTGTCACAAGTAATACGAGCATGCTTGTTTAGACAGGGTTCTTGCTCAATCAAGAAATTTGAACCCCGAGGCATGAGTGGGGTTGGGCTAAACAAGAAACTATAGATGCTTGGAAGATCCTTTCAAGGTTCAGAAAGTCAAAACGAATGCTGCTAAAACCTAATATTTGTGTTTAAAAACCTATTTCATAATTGGTATTGTAGCTCTTTTCTCTTCATTTTTCTTTTTCTTTTTCTTTTTTGTGCCTTTTTTTTTTTATATAAATAAGGGGGAGAGCCTCTTCATTTTCTTTTCTCGTTTGAGGTATATGGGTTTTTACATAGGTCATCTAGCCCGAGCTCAATTTTGAACACAAGTAGGACTTCCTGACACCTATAATTGCCTCCCTAAAAACTCATATGTGGTCAAACATCAAGAGATTGAGCTAGGGGTGTAGTGTGTGTTGCAAAGCACAAATTACAAGTGACACATATGTCTCACACCTTTGCAACACAAGCCTATGATACAATTTTCAAATGACACATGCTTGAAGGAGAAATATTTAGCACTAAGGCTAGGAATCTTGATCAGGAAAAGCACGTAATACAGCCATATCTCAGAGATATACTAGATGAGAATAAACAAAAACAAATAAATAAATCAACGACACAGAGGAAAGACACAACAATAAAAAATGAAATGTATACAATGTATGAAATGCATGTTACACCTCTTATGTCAAGGCACAAATACCAATAGCCTTTCTAAGGCATTCAAAGCGAATGCCATCTAAGGGTTTGGTAAAAAGGTCGGCTAATTGATGTTAGGTGGGAATGTATTTAAGAGTAACCACATGTGTTTCCACAAGTTCCTGAATGAGATGATGCCTAATGTCAATGTGCTTGGTCCTAGAGTATTGGACAAGATTTTTAAAGATGTTGATGGCACTGGTATTATCACAATAGACGTTCATCACAACCTGAGTAATGTCATAGTCACATATCATTTGTTTCAACCACATCAATTGAGTACAACAACTCTCAGTAGTAATGTATTTAGCCCCAGCTGATGATAGAAATAGAACTTCAGGTGGATGTTTTTATGTGCGAATAAATCTTGTCACTTGGATGACGAATTCCATTGAGAAATGCACTTCGGTTTCTCAAAACCTATAGACATGATTTAGATATTTTGGATCCTCAAAACCTTTCAGTTGCTCGACGTACACTTCTTCTTGAGGAATTCCATTGAGAAATGCACTCTTAACATCCATTTGGTAGAGTTTGAAACACAAATAACAAACAATGCTCAAAAGTATTCAGATCGACTCAAGTCTTGCAACCGGTGCAAATGTTTCATCAAAGTTGAATCCTTCCATTTGGGCATAACCTTGTACCACCAATCTTGCCTTATTCCACACAATCATACCATTTTCATTAGAGTTATTCTTGAAAATCTATTTAGTACCTACAACATTGTGTTTTTCAGGCCTTGGAACCAAGTATCATACATCATTCCTTACAAATTGATTAATTTCTTCATGCATGGCAGTGGTCCAATTTTCATCCTTTAAGGCTTCTTCCACCCTTTATGGTTCGATCTGAGAAATGTAGCTTGAGTGAGCTAATTGACTTATCACTTTCTTTCTCAACCTCATCCCTTCATCTATATTCCTGATGATGTTATCCTGAGGATGATTTAACTTCACTCTCGAAGAGGGCTCCTTATGGATATGAACATTTTCAATTGATGAGGTTTCTAGACCTTCATTAAGTTCACTGGAGTTCTCTTCAGTTTCACTTGGTGTCTCAATTAGATCTCGATTCAACTCTTCTTTAGGAGTATCATTCACAACCACATTGGTTGATTCTATGACAGTTTGAGTACGTAGATTATAATATCTGTAGGCATGGTTGTTTCTTGAATAACCAAGATATATTCTCTCATCACTTTTAGGGTCGAACTTACCTAGGTTTTCCCTATCTCTCAAAGTGTAACACTTACTCTCGAACACCCTTAAGTACTTTACATTGGATTTTTTTCCTTTCCACAACTCATATAGTGTCTGGGAAGTGCTAAGTCAAGGGTAGACTCTATTCACAATGTGGCATGCTGTGTTTACCGCTTCACCCCAAAAATGAGCAGAAACATTTTTGCTATGCATCATGACCCAAGCCATTTCCTGGATGACTCAATTTTTTCTTTCAACTACTCTATTTTGCTGTGTAGTAATAGAGGCGGAGAATTCTTGACTAATGCCTTGTTCATCACATAATTTTTCTAGGCTTGAGTTATCAAATTCTCGTCCATGGTCACTCCTAATTTTGACAACATGGTTCCATTGTTCATTTTGAAGCTTCTTACACAAGCTTCTTATCACTTTAGGAGCTTCACCTTTCTCCCTCAAAAACTCTACCTAAGAGTATCTGGTGAAATCATCTACCACCACCAGTATGTATTTCTTTCCCCCCAAACTCTCCGCCTTAGAAGGGTCCCATAAGATCAATGTGCAACAACTCTAAGGGTCGTTTGGTCAAGATATCTGTTGTGTTCTTGTGGGCAGCTTTAACTTGTTTTCCCACTTGACATGACCCACAAACAAAGATCTCAACATTACCTAGCTTGGACAGTCCTACCGCCATTTCTTTCTTTGCAATCTTGGATAGATTTCTGTGATTCACATGTCTAAGTCTTTGATGCCAAAGAGTAGTGTTCTCACTCTTAGCACTATTACAACTCTACTGTGAGCTAGGAGCAACATCATAACATTTATTAGAAGTCCTTAATCCTTGCATCAAATAATGTCCACTGTTATCATAAACAATGCGCATTTCTTTTGAGAATCGAATTTCAGCACCATTATCACACATTTGACTTATGCTAAGAAGGTTTGCTTTTAATCCATCAACAAATAGAATTTCTCTCAACGTTGGCAAACTAGAGATGCTAATTTCACCTTTTCCAATTATGTTTACTTTTCCACCATCTCCAAATGTCACTGTCCCACATTTGTATTCTTCAACTGTTTTAAAAAGGCTTCGATCACCAGACATATTTCGAGAACATCCACTATCAAGATACCACAGTGAGGTGTCCCAGGTCTTTAGAGCAATGTGAGCAACGTGACATGCGTTTTATTCCTCCTTCTTGATCCACACATTTTCAACTTTTGGAGAGGTGACTTGTTTACCCTTCTGGGTAATGGTTAGGTGGTCTATCTTAGCATTCAACTGCTCATTTTGTCTAGTGAGAGTCATGACTTGATTCAACAAATTCTGATGACCTCGTATTGGAGGTCTCTTTCCATTTCTCACTTGATGTCCTCTTAGTGCACATCAATTTGGCCCGATGCGACCAAACTTATCGCAATTATGACATATGCGATTTTCTTTGTAAGTTTTTTGTTTCCTGAAGGATGAGCAATACCTAGGAGCATTCTTGACATTTTTGCTCCTATTTGAATTTTGCACATTACTACTTTTGGAGAGTCTAGGATCATTCATGGTGAGTCTTTTCAATTTCAAACAGTCCATTCTCACATGACCCATCTTCCCATAGTGATGACACATTGACCTAGTGTTGTAAACTCTTTGGTTCTCATGAGTTGGAGGTATGAGTTTCTTTCCCTTTTTCAGATTCGTGAGCATCCTTGTTATAAGTAGATGTAAGGACAAAATTTGTTTTCACCAAGCTGTTCTGAGGGGTTTTTGAGCTTGCACCCACTTCGAATTTCCCTTCAACATATCCTATTTCACTCTTGTCTTTTGAGAGCTTCCGAAGACTTAAATTTTGTCCAGATTTTATTTTTCAGTAAAAAGTGTTTGCAATCTGTCATTTAGTTGGGTTAACTTACTCTCCTGAATTTTTACAACATCTTCCAAGGACTTATTTTTCTTTTGTAACTGATTAGTCAACACGTAGGCTTCATCCAATTTGCCTTGAAACTCATCATTTTCTTGTTTTCACAGATTTATCTTTTCAATATGTGCTTTGTTGATTTTTTTCAATTTTACACACTCCAAGTAGAGTTTCTCATATATCTCTTACAACTGATCTTTACACTTGGACTCATTTCCAGATATGCTACAATCATCAAAAACTTGTTCATTGCACTGATTTGTGCCCCCAACAGAAGATGTAAATGTCCACACCCATGACATTCATGACACTGATCTCGTGTCTTGTCTTTACTAGTTCTAGTGTAACTCTTGAAGCTTCTTTCCTTATTCTCTGAGCTTGAGCCTCCACTGTATCTTTCAAACTTTTCCTTCTCATGTCTTGGGCCCCTGTTATTTCTAGCAGCAAACATTTTTCTAAATTTCTTAGCATAATAGGCTATCCCTTTATCACTCATAGCTAATTTATCGAAAGATTCATCCGACTCCTCCCGAATAGTATTAAGAGCAATGAATTTGTTTTTCTTATCCATTGGTAGAGTGTGTTCATAGGTTTGTAGAGAACCTACCAACTCTTCAATTCTTATGGTGTCCAAGTCTTTACTTTCCTCTATTGCAGTGACTTTGGGACGAAATCTCTTGGGGAGAGATCTGAGAACTTTCCTCACAATTCTATTTTCAGGAATTTTATCTCCTAAGTTAAATGGGAATTCACAATATTGTTCAACTTAGCATAAAAAATATCGAAAGTTTCATCCTCTTTCATTCTAAGTTCCTCAAAGTTGGTGATCAGCATTTGGAGTTTAGAGTTTTTCACAGCCCTAGTTCCCTCATGAGTAATCTCAAGAATGTCCCAAGCCTCTTTGCTTGTATTACACATGGAGATTTGTTTGAACTCCTCTTGGGACACAGTCATAAAAATTGCATTCAAGCCTTTACTATTCCAGTTAACTTCATTCAACTCATCCTTTGAGTAATCATCCACATTAATGGGAACTTCTACTCCCTCAATGATATTGACAGGTTGTTTCCATTATCCAGTCAAGGAGACCCACACACATTCATCTACGGACTTGAGGAAAGCTCGCATTTGAACTTTTCAGTACGCGTAATTGCTACTATCAAAGTATGGTGGTGATGTGAGAGATTGAGACCTATCCATTGGGACCACTAAAGCAGAATCACACTCAGGAAATAAATACTAGCGGAGTGAACCCATTCTAATACCAATTGAAAAAGCAGTGGTCAAGCACCTTACAAAACCTAGAGGGTGGGTGAATAGGTGTAGTTCAAGAACTATGATAATTTAAAATTAATTCAATGCAAGCAACCAATAAATTAAACATAACAACATAAATCAACACATTGATTTTGGTTACAAAGTGGAAACTTATTTGAAGAAACTCTTCAAAATCTAAAACCACTCTGGGTGTAAGATACCACCTCAAATCCACTATAGAAACTTTAGCTTGTTGCAACCGAATTAGAAATACTCACAAACCTATTGTAGCAGCTAAACTTGGCTTGTAACACCACGAGTGACCCACTCGATCTCTATACGCATGTAGTGCCGGAACTCTGACCTTTCTATAGCTTCTTACAAGAACAACTTGATTTCTTCATCAAAAAAACTTGAAGAACTCTTCCAGCTTGATAAACACGTCCACTCCAATGAACTTACTAAACCTTTAATCTTGAGTGTGTTGTGGTGGACATATATAATCCAAGAGAGAAATCTCTTTGAATGTGGGGATGAATTTCTCTCAAGGATTTTTGAGGAGGCACTCTTGTTTTTGCTCTGTTTTTCTCCACCCTGAGCAGAGAGCTTAATGATGCTTTTATAGGCCTCTATCTGAAACGGCGCTCAAACCCTAAAAAATCTGATCTGTCATGATACTTGCTTGAGCGACATGTCGAGCAAGGGTCGAGCGAAATCTCGGCCTGAACTTCGCTCGAGCGACATGTTAAGCGATGGTAGAGCGAAATTTTTGCCTGAACTTCGCTCAAGCGACATGTCGAGTGAAGTTTCTGCCAACCAGGTTTTTTATAACTCTATTACACAGGTTTTTCACAAAACAGTGCCAACCACATATTTTTACATCAACACCTTTTATATATCTTCAGTACATGACATACATCATGAATAACATGCATTTTGCATGTGATTAATTAAGTGTTTATTAGGATAGTGAAATGAGATGATATAAGATGGTTTTAAATAAAAGTTGAAAAAATATTATTAAATTTTTAATATTATTATTATTTTAGCATTTGAAAAAATTGAATTAAGATTTAAAAATTTTAAAATATTTATTGTATTGTGTTAAAATTTGAAAAAATTATAATGATGAGAGTAAATAAAATGAGATAATCTCATCTCACTCATGAATCCAAATCATGTCTACATGTTAAAACAGTTTTTTTGATCGTTTGACCTCTGAAGAGGGAAAAAAAACTTTAATTAGAAGCCATGAGTACTACTAATTAAGATAATTGAAATCAAACGATTAATTAAGCTGCTGATCAATGTTGTACATTAAAATAATTAGGCTGTGTCATGCATTTTCCAGATTACGATTGATGTATCGATCGATTGAATATATATATCTACAAATTCTATTGAAAAGGCTAAATGCCTTTAAAAATTTTCATATATTATTTTTATATGATCATTAATTATTTTGAAAAAAATTACATGAACAAAAAAAACTTATTTAATCACAAAATAAAAATAAAAAGATAAGAGTGTCGGTAGAGACTCTCGGGACCTAATCTATGTGAGTTCAGCGTTAATGTATTTAATTATAATGCATTAGTTGTGGTCTTTTGAGAGTAGCTAATCTTTATTTTTTCTTTTGTAAATAAGTCGGTCCTTGCAAAGTCTAGCGCGACGCGGTACTTCGCCCTTTTTTTTTCGGGCGCGCAATATAGTAGACCGGAACTAATCAATGAATTCTACGTTTTATATGATTTGTTATTTTTATTTTTCTATCTTAATGCTTATAAATGCTTATAAATTCTAAAGTAACTTTATAATTAATCTAATTAACACGTTGTATGTCTACATCAATTTGTACATTTATTTTTGTGAGATTCTTTTATTACTAATTAATATTTATCATATTAGTTTATCAAATTATGGATAATTTTTTTCTAGTTTAATTATTATTTCTATTCTTATTTAAAAAATAATAATTAACTGTCCTATTTGCAGTTCTCGAATGTAAGTACTTTATTTTCAGTTTTTTTTTTTTTTTTACAAAAAAAAAGGTTGATTCTTAATTTATTTTATAGTTT
This sequence comes from Platycarya strobilacea, assembly GCA_036898215.1. Lineage (NCBI taxonomy): Eukaryota > Viridiplantae > Streptophyta > Magnoliopsida > Fagales > Juglandaceae > Platycarya > Platycarya strobilacea. Next base: position 13,033,267 of record CM072556.1, read on the forward strand.
GTAAACATATATATATATATATATATATACATGATTGACAACACATTCTTAAACTTATTTTAGAAGCCGATTATGCATTTGCATGTGATACGTACGTGTAGTCATTGGATTAATCTTGACTTAAGAATTAATTCCGACGTGGCAGCCACTTTTCCACCGCCAAAGAAAATGTTTTGTTGCGATGCTTGCGAACGTGAAAACCAGAAGGCAATATATAGGTACGTAGAAAGACTTGCATCGTTGCCCAAGTTTAACTCATACGTTCTCCGCCGAAAGTTGCTTCTTGGTCCAAAATAAATAATATGTTTCATACTACTTGTTGGTCCAAATTATTAACGTATACTTCATGTTCAATTGACTAATATGCCCAAGAAGAATGCGTCTGCTTTCACAGTTAAGATCAAACGATCCCGCCATAAATAACATATATACTAGTACTCTACAAATAGCATCCAATCCATGAGCCTTCTGCAACATCCATCCCTACACCTTATTTGCTTGCTCGATTTCACCATTTAGTAGTACTAGCTAGTCATGGCTGCTGCTAAAAGTCTTCCCCTCTTCTCCATGATCACTCTTGGCCTCCTCCTTGCCCTCATTCCTCTCCCTTCTCATGCAACAACTCCGCCAGAATCTTCTGACAAAAACACATCATCCTTTGGATTTCTCAAGCATCTTCAGGGATGCCACAAAGGTGAAACGGTCGAAGGCATCCATGACCTCAAAACGTATCTTGAACAATTTGGTTATTATCAGAAAACCAAAAACAACACCCATGCCAATGATGATGATTTTGATGAACTGCTAGAATCTGCAGTCAAAACATACCAGAAAAATTATCATCTAAAGGCCACTGGGACTTTAGATGCTGAAACGGTGTCAAACATGATGAAGCCTCGTTGTGGCGTAGCAGATATCATCGATGGAACAAATTGGATGCAATCGGGCAAGAAGAAGCATCATCACCACCGAAAGGCGGGGTCATTTCATACCGTCTCTCATTATAGTTTCATGTCTCCAAGTGCCCCAAAGTGGCCAACGTCAAAGTATCATCTCACCTACGCGTTTCTCTCAGGAACCCCAACTGAAGCCATAAGTCCTGTAGCACAAGCATTCCGAACGTGGGCAGGAAACACCCACTTCAGCTTCTCACAGGCTCAAGACGTATCAAACGCAGATATCACTATTGGTTTTGCTAGTGGGGATCATGGAGACGGGAATCCTTTTGATGGAAGAGGTAACACCATTGCTCATGCTTTTGCACCAACAAATGGAAGGTTCCATTATGATGCAGATGAGCAATGGAGTGTGGGTGCTACTCCTGGCGCATTTGACTTGGAAACAGTTGCTTTGCATGAAATTGGGCACCTTCTTGGGCTCGGGCATAGCGATGTTCCAGGAGCAATCATGGAATCCCATATCGATCCAGGAGTGACTAAAGGCTTGCATGCAGATGATATTGCAGGAATTAAAGACTTATATAATGTTTGAGAAATGTCTAATTAGAATTTAAGGGGAGTAACTTATTATAGAATCAATAAAGCATTTGTTGCTTATAATATAAACTATGACGATGATCGTAGTAGGCCATATTGTTTTGGCAAGAAGAGGGATATAGTTTAATACATTAGCTGTTAAGATTTATGTCTTGAAACATTAAGTAGTTTGAATTTTCAATTTTATTAATAAAGTCAAATTTAGATAATCGTGAATATCTTCATCATGTTTGGGAAATTATAATAATTCCTGAGATAAATTAATGTGCTGATCAGGTATAATGTATTCTAATTAGGCGCATTTTAATTTCTTACATGCGCGCAGCTTGCATGGTACTTTAGATGGAAATTAATGAGGTGGCTGCATGGTTAAGGATACTTGTTAAAAATTGGTTGTTGAAAATCACCATACCAATGTACTTGGACTTGAGAAGTCGGTTCCTATGTTTTTTTAGATTACTCTAAGGTTGAAATCAGATCTTGTATTTTGGTTTCCCATTTGTTTGTTTTTAATTTCTGTCATGTAGTTTGGTTTAAAATTAAAAAAAAAAAAAACCAAAAACAATGTCTCTAGGACCTATGGTCCGTAGAGTATTTCTCCCTCGGACTTGTTCGTGGGGGTTTTTGTAACACTCGGGCCCAAAAGACCGAAGCCCGTCCCAAGCCCATGCCTGGTTCAACCCAGCCCTCAAAACTCGAAAAACGGCGTCGTTCCTTCAGGTCTGCTGCTTTACTCTTCTTTTGTTTTCTTTTATTTTATTTCTTTCCTTCTCTCGACGGTTAATTCCCCTACTAATGTCTCCCGCTTTCCTTTGAGAACCTGTCATTTTACTATCTTTGTAATTTAATATTTTAATGTTAAATATGTTTTATTTACTAATTTAATTTTGGGTGTTATGAGTTGGCGTATATTATTATGTAAATGATTTAATTAAAAGTTAATTTATTTTCTTATTTTACTATTGTGGTGCATTTGAGTTAATCTCATCATTTTATTATGTTGGCATTTAGATTAAAGTGTTGTAGATTATTTTATTTTAATTTAATGTGTTTTAATTAATTTATTTTAGGTGTTTTCAGTTTTGGGCTATCATGTATAGATATATATTTTGTTGTAGAGATGGTTTTAATATGTGTGATTAAGCCTAGTTTTAAACCCAGCGCGTAAATCCCTTAGCCTAGCCCTTTCATTGTACCAAACATTGTCGTTTGAGTTGGTATAATAGTGAAACCAGGCCTCTTGATTGCTTCATGCGTTGGCTCTTCCTATAGAAGCAAATGGCACCGTATGAGTTAAGGTTTAAGTGTTTTTCAGCCCTTCATCTTGCACCAGTAGTACATCACCTTCTTTCTTCTCTTTTCTTTTCTTTTCTTCCTCTGGTTTTCGTCACTATTCGCCCGTGAATTCCAGCCAAACTTTGTAGCCTTTTCAATCGTCATTTCTCACACGCGTTGCTCCAAAAGATGCCCAGTACTCTACTGAGTTTTTCCCCTCAAATTTCGTTGCCGATCCGGGCTTCACGTGCCCACAAAACTGACTGAAACTGGGCATTTTCATCCTTGTTTCGCCTCTGTTTTTCTCATATGAAAAACTGAAGATTCCTTTCTTTTTCTAGCTTGCTTATCTTGCCTTGGTTGTGGTGTGTTTCACGTGAGTTTTCCCATTTATTCTCACTCTCAATCATTCATTTTTGTGCCTATATAAGGCGTCGGCGTCCATTGCTAAAAACTACATTTTTATTTCTTTAGCTCTCGGTTTCACCCATTTTAGCATCTCTTTCATTCATTTCTTCTCATTCTCTTCAACTAGAATATTTCCTCTTCAAAACCCCCCATGAATCCTATCTTTTCAATGGGTTTTAATCGCCATTTTACTCGTCGTATTTCACCGTTTTGAGGAACATTCGGTAAGCCTTTCTACTCGTATATTTGATTAATTAATTTAAGTGTTTTTTTAATTTATTCATGTGTTGATCTTAATTTATTTTTGTGGTATGATTTTATTTATGATCAAGTGTTTAGTTTAGTTATTTAATAATTTTATTTTATTTATTTACAGTAAAATGATTAATTTATTTGGTTACAATATTTGGGATAATTATTTGAATTGGTTATATGCATATATATTGTTCTATTTACGTTATTGGTTTAATTAAATTGTTAGGTTTATTTATTGGTTTTATTGGTGTTACTATAATTTATTGGTATTTAATTAAGTCTGGTTATTTATTTATTTATTTTAGTTGTTTCCGATATTAATATTTATGTATTTGTGATGATCTATTTACGTTGGTGCTTTGGGTTTGATTTTAGTGGCGAGTACGCGGTTGGAAGCTCGGAATCGCTATTCGGCATTTTTGGTAACTTCAGAAATTATAAGCGAGCGTATTGTAAGTACTTTCCAAACGAACTCTTAAGATTTAAATATATTTTTGCATTAACATTTATTTGTTGGTTGATATTGGTATTTGTTGGTTGATTGAGTTGATTGAATATTGGATATTTTGTACATGGTGATATGCATTGTGAAATTGCACGGTCGTTTATGTTTATATATGATATTTGAAATTTTTATGTGAAACTTGAGTTATGGTTTATTAAAATGATTTATTTGAATGGTTTTATAAGTGAGAAATAGTATGATTGGGTTTGTAGATTTTAATGGTTTTTGACTGAGTCATAACGGGAACGACGATACGTAACGCTCGTTGTGATCAGTGTGTGGAAAACATAACGGGGATGGCGATACATAACGCCCGTTATGGTCATTGTGTGTGTAAGTTATAATGGAGACGGTGATACGTAACGCCCATTATGATTGATAGTGTGTGGATGACATAATGGGGATGACGATACGTCATGCCCATTATGGTCATTAGGTGTATATTTCATATCGGGAACGGCGATACGTAATGCTCGCTATGAAATGAGTAATGCTCGCTATAAAATGAGTGTGTATATATCATAATGGGGACAGCGATACGTAACGCCCATTATGATTGGTGATGTGTGTATATCATATCAGGAACGGCGATACGTAACACCCGTTATGATTGGATTTACAGGCATCATTTTCTGGGAAAATGATGAATGATTTCATTGGAATTTTACTTTGAAATTTTGGAGTTGTGCTTTTTTTATTTGCTTGAGAAAAAACATTTTTAGACTCATGCATATAGTATTTTGTTCATGCATTTTGTTGTTAGACAAATGTATTTAATATCATGGTGTTATGAAACTTAAAGAAAGTAAACTACTATTGCAAAAGAGAAATAAGAAATTCTTTCTAGAACTCTTAAGAACTGAAACTTTCTTTCTCTCTTTACTATTTCCTTATAAATTTCATTACAACTGAAGCCCCTATTTATAGGCTTTGAAATTACTATGCAAGTTACTATACAAGTCACTGTGCAAGTCACTATGCAGAATTTAAAATAATAGTGGTGGGGTCATTCACATAATTTAGTGGTGGACCAGGGGGCGGCTGCATTTCGTTCGTTCATTACACTCCCCCTTCAATGACCGCCAATAAGGAATCTGCTTCGTTAAAACCTTGCCAAGTAAAAACCCAGTGGGAAGAAAAACTAATGGCGAAGGAAAAATAGTACAGTCTTCTTATGTATCCACAAGTGCTTTAAGATTGCCTCATTAAAACCTTGCAGAGGAAAACCCAGTGGGACAAAACCTCAGCGAAGGAAAAAGAGTACAATCAGTACATTTACTCCCCTTGAAAAGTGCATGACAAAAGATTTTTGAGTCTTCGCATTCCAATGTTATGCACAATTTTCTTGAATGTGGAAGTTGGTAACGCCTTTGTGAATAAATCTGCCAGATTATCACTAGATCGTATCTGCTTGACATCAATTTTACCTTTCTCTTAAAATTCATGAGTATAAAAGAATTTAGGTGAAATATGTTTGGTTCTGTCACCTTTGATATATCCTAATCTGATTTGAGTGATACAAGCAGTATTATCTTCATATAAGATTGTTGGGCTATTATCGATCATGGGAAGTCCATACTTTTCCTGGATATGTTGAATAACTGATCTCAACCAAATACACTCTCGACTTGTTTCATGAATAGCAATGATCTCTGAGTGATTTGAAGAAGTAGCAGATAGTGTCTGCTTAACAGATCTCCATGATATGGCAGTATCTCCATAAGTAAATAAATATCCAGTTTGAGATCTATCTCTGTGTGGGTCTGAAAGATAACCTGCATCTGCATACCCAATTAATTCTGGACTTGAACCACGTTGATAAAATAATCTCATATCAACCGTATCATGAAGGTAACGAAGGACATGTTTAATGCCATTCCAATGCCTTCGAGTTGGTGCAGAACTATATCTTGCAAGCAGATTAACTGAGAATGTAATATCTGGTCGAGTGCAATTTGCAAGATACATCAAAGCTCCAATTGCACTGAGATATGGTACTTCAGGACCAAGAATTTCTTCATCATCATCACAAGGACGGAATGGATCTTTCTTCACATCAAGTGTTCGAACAATCATTGGAGTACTCAGGGGATGAGATTTGTCCATATAAAAATGCTTTAGGACTTTCTCAGTATACATGGACTGATGAATAAAAATTCCATTTGGCAAGTGCTCAAGCTGCAGGCTGAGACAAAATTTTGTTTTGCCAAGATCTTTCATTTCAAATTCATTCTTTAAATATATAGCGGTTTTTGAGATCTCTTCAGGAGTTCCCACAATATTTAAATCATCAACATAAACCGCAATAATGACAAATCCGGATTCTGATTTCTTAATAAAAATACATGGGCATATAAGATTATTCTCAAATCCTTCTTTCAATAGATATTCGCTTAAGCGATTATACCACATGCGTCCGGATTGCTTCAACCCATATAAAGCTCTTTGTAGTTTGATTGAGTACATATTTCTAGATGTACTTGTAGATGCTTCAGGCATCTTATATCCTTTAGGGATTTTCATATATATGTCATGGTCTAAGGATCCATATAAATATGCAGTGACCACATCCATCAACCGCATTTCTAATCCTTTTGTAACAACCAGACTAATCAAAAATCTAAATGTGATTGCATCCATAACGGGAGAGTATGTTTCTTCATAATCAATCCCAGGTTTCTGCAGGAAACCTTGTGCTACAAGCCGTGCTTTGTATCGTACAATTTCATTTTTCTCATTATGTTTTCGTACAAATACCCACTTATATCCAACAGGCATCACACCCTTTGGTGTTTGGACAACAGGTCCAAATACTTCTCGTTTTGCTAGCGAATTTAATTCAGCTTCAATAGCTGTTTTCCATTTTGGCCAATCATTTCTACGTCGACATTCTTCGACGCTTTTTGGCTCACTTTCTTCATTACTTCTGGTAATATCAAGGGCCATTTTATATGAAAATATGTTGTCGACAATAGTTTTATTTCTATCCAGAATTTCTCCAGTTTTCATGAAATGTATTAAGATCTCATTATTTTCAGGGGAAAACATTTCATGACACACCTCTTCAGGAGGTCCCTTTTTAGGAGATTTATATTCTTCAAGAGTTTCCTCTTCAGGAGGTTCTGGAATAGAAGATTTAAGCTTTTTAGGGGCACCAATTATATTTGTGGCCTGTATTGTGGGTACGTGTTCTTCAGGAACACCAAATTTATTTTGTATTCTTTTCCTTCTGGGAATTTTGTCTTTTGCACCAATAGGTCTTCCACGCTTCATGCGTATTTTAGATTCACCGATTGCTGCTTTGACAATTTGTCCTTCAGGGACTTCAATCCTTGCTGGAGTATTAACAGCAGGAATATAAGATTTTACTATACCTTTAGTGTTAGTAAATACATCCGGTAACTGATTTGCAACATTTTGCAAATGAATAATCATTTGAACTTCCCGTTTACATTCATTTGTAGGAGGATCAAAATGAGACGGGGTCTTATTATCCCAAGTAATATCTTGTCGTGCTTCAAGCACCGACTTTTCTTTACCCATTAACGGAAAATTTGATTCGTTAAAATGACAATTTTCAAAACGTGCTTTAAACATATCCCCTGTAAGGGGTTCAAGGTATCTAATAATGGATGGAGAATCAAAACCAACATATATCCCAAGTCTATGTTGAGGGCCCATTTTTGTACGTTGTGGAGGTGCAATTGGAATATATACAGCACATCCAAAAGTACGAAGATGAGAAATATTTGGTTGTTGACCAAATGCAAGCTGTAATGGAGAATATTTATGATATGCAGATGGTCTAATGCGAATTAGAGATGCTGCATGAAGTATAGCATGTCCCCAAACAGAAATAGGTAGTCTTGATTTCATAAGTAAAGGTCTAGCGATTAGTTGAAGCTTTTTTATCAAAAACTCAGCTAAACCGTTTTGTGTGTGTGTATGGGCAACAGGATGTTCAACATCTATTCCTATTGACATGCAATAATCATCAAAAACTTGAGATGAAAATTCACCTGCATTATCCAATCGAATGGTCTTAATCGGATACTCAGGAAATTGTGCTCGTAGTTTAATTATCTGAGCAAGAAGTCTAGCAAATGCAACATTTCTAGTGGAAAGAAGACAAACATGTGACCATCGACTAGATGCATCAATTAGAACTATAAAATATCTAAATGGTCCACTTGATGGATGAATAGGCCCACATATATCTCCGTGAATCCTTTGTAAAAAGGATGGAGATTCAACAATGACTTTTGAGGGAGATGGTCTAATAATTAACTTACCTTGAGAACATGCAGCGCATGGAGATTCATTGGGTAGAAATATCTTTTGATTCTTTAAGGGATGCCCATGCGAATTTTTAATAATTCGTCTCATCATTATAGAACCCGGATGTCCAAGGCGATCGTGCTAAGTCATAAATACTTTAGGGTCAATGCACTTCTGGTGCATTACCACATATGATTCAATTGTTCTCATTTTTGTATAATACAATCCAGAACATAGAGCAGGCAGTTTTTCTAATACGAGCTTCTGGCCCGATATTGTTTTAGTAATAAGAAGATGCTCTTTACTGCCTTCATTGGTCGTTTCAATATGGTAATCATTACGACGTATATCTTTGAAACTCAATAAATTTCTTCTGGATTGTGAAGAGAATAGAGCATCATCAATACAAAATTTGGTGCCATTAGGCAACACAATATAAGCTCTTCCGGAGCCCTCAATTAAATCCGATGAACCTGATATGGTATGGACATAGGCTTTACTTAGTGTTAGATTTTGAAAATATTTCTTTTCTTTGAGAATTGTGTGAGTTGTAGCACTGTCAGCCAGACATATATCTTTATCATTCAACTCAAAGATAAAAAGTTCATCAATGTGATCCATGATTCTACAAAATATACAAAACTTTTATTACTGATAGAAAGAAAATACATTAATTGAGTGGAACACTTCCATATCCAATTAAGTGTTCAATTCTACCTTCAGGATGATTAAAGAAATCAGATACATCAAGATGAGTAACGTCTACATCTACTGAATCTAATAAATCATCTGATGGTTCTACTAAATTTGTTTCATGCACTTTATTCTTTCCTTTAATAGAAGCTTGATATAAATCAGCTAAGTGCCTGGCCGAACGACAGGTATGTGACCAATGTCCAGTCATTCCACATCTATGGCATACCTCTTCACTTTTCTTTGAAGAATTATTTTGAGGATTTTTACCCCTTTCTGAATTGTACCACTTCTGGTGATATGGTATATTATAATCCCTTTTAATGTTGTCATTCTTGGGACCAACATTTCTATAATTTCTCCTACCACGTCCACGCCTCCGATTTTTTCTAAAGGATGCACCATTCACTTCTGGGAATGATGCAAACCTATTACCATTCACTTCAGGGAATGATATTGAGTCAGTAGGGCGTGACTGGTGGCTTTCTAATAAGAACTCATTATTCTGCTCAGCTACTAGAAGACATGATATAAGTTCAGAATATTTCTTGAACTTTCTCTCTCGATACTGCTGTTGCAGGAGCACATTCGAGGCATAAAATGTAGTAAAAGTCTTCTCTAGCATATCTTCATCGGTGATTTTCTCACCGCATAATTTTAATACTGAACTTATTTTAAAAAGTGCGGAATTATACTCACTAACACTTTTAAAATCTTGCAACCTTAGGTGCATCCATTGAGAAAGAGCTCTTGGGAGGATGACAGTCTTCTGGTGTTCATACCTCTCCCTTAAATTGTTCCACAAAATATAGGGATCTTTTACTGTGAGATATTCAGTTTTCAATTCTTCATGAAGATGGTGGCGAAAGAAAATCATTGCTTTAGCACGTTCCTGCAGGGATGCTTGATTTCCTTCTTTAATAGTTTCTCCCAGGTTCATTGCCTCAAGATGTATTTCAGCATCAAGTATCCAGGATAAATAATTTTTCCCAGATATATCAAGAGCAACAAATTCCAATTTTGTAAGATTTGCCATTTTTTACACATATAAATAATAAATATGTGTATCTCAGAAAATATATTTATAAATTCACACAGATAATCATCAATAAAATATATTAAAGACTTCAAATAATATATTGAAAAACTTACAGAGGAATAAGGCCACTAGCTTCAGAATTGGTAGAACCATCGTGCTGATAACGTGTTATGAAACTTAAAGAAAGGAAACTACTATTGCAAAAGAGAAATAAGAAATTCTCTCTAGAACTGTTAAGAACTGAAACTTTCTTTCTCTCTATATATTTTCTTATGAATTTTATTACAACTGAAGCTCCTATTTATAGGCTTTGAAATTACTATGCAAGTTACTATGCAAGTCACTATGCAAGTCACTATGCAGAATTTAAAATAATAGTGGTGGGGTCATTCACATAATTTAGTGGTGGGACAGGGGGCGGCTGCATTTCGTTCATTCATTACACTTGGGTTTTATTTGGGATTTTTACTTATCTGCGGTACCATTTTTAGTATCGTAGATTTTGATGCGGAGAACGACGTTGAGCCTGAGGAGGCGACTCCGCCGTTGGAGTGAATTAGTATAGTTGGTTTCCTTGGATGATGTTTACTTAATTCTGATGAATATGTATTATGTTTATTTGATCTTTGGATGACTGTATTAAATCTCCTGTTGAAGAATTTACATTAACCTGATTTGTACTATTTAAAATTCTGGTACTTAGATATTGACTTTATTATCTACGGCGACTTTTATTTTATGCATGTCATATGTTCACACACTTAGCACTTGACGTTGGGAGTGCATGACCTGCGTTATCATCATTCGGACGCCTTGATTCTCGTGTTATTTTAAGGAGAATTTGGGGGCGTCACATTTCCTCTCCTCATTTCACTCTTTTGCTGCAAATTTTCACTTTCATCAGACTCTCTCTCTCTCTATGGCAGTTATCCCCTGTTTGGGGATCTGTTTTCTACCGATCTCCCCTGTTTTTGTTCATCTACAATTCTTGCTGGTAAGTTTTCTTCTAACCGCATCTTTTTCTTGCAATTCTTTTCTTCTTAAAGGGTGCAGGTTTGGGGCTTTTAATCATTGAAAGCTTGTGTGTTTCTAGTGGGTGAGGTCAAGCGAGGAAGCTGGATTTTAATCATTTAAGCCTCTATTTTCTTACAGGTTGTTCTTCATTTTCAGGTAAGATTGATAGTTCTTTTTGAATAGATGTTTCTCTTACATAAATTGTATAAAAAATTCCTTTTCTTTTTCCGAATCTCTTTCGAAGTGATTTTGGTGGATTTTCAAGGATTCGTTGTTTTATTTGTTGCTGTTTTGTATTGCCCGATGGGTTGGTTGGGAGTGTTTTCGAGTAATACAGGATGACTAGAGTTGATGAGTGGCGCCGAAAATTTTTGTGGGTGTGTAAAATGGTTAGTTGAACGTATATGACACTATCTTTGATGGGTGTTACTTGGTAGTTCAAAAAGAATGAATCTCTTTAGAAGTGGTGAATGATGTATAATGTCCGACTTGAATTTGCCAAATAAGTATAATATTTTTATGGAAGTAGTGTGATAGTTGGAGTGTGGGTTGACTTCTTGGGAGTTGTTTAGGTTGTTGTATATGAAGATGCTTTGGATCTTTTGTTTAGAAAATTCTTACAAGTTGTTTGTGGTGTTATTTTATTTTATCTCTTGGCTGTTTTAAGTTATGAGTGGTTGAAGGAAGGATTTTTTGAGCAACTGGTGGTGTGTATTAAGAAGTTTATTTTTCAGTGTAGCATGAGGTCATTGGAGATGACTAAAGTAATAGTTTTACTTGTATCTTAGGGGAATTTTCCAGATTACATGGTAGCTGGTTGGGTTGGGTGATCTCACTCAAGTATAGTTCTAAATCTTTGTTTTGAATCTCCTAAAACAAAAACGTATTGCTGGTAATTAATATTTGGTATATCTTTATAGATAAATAGGTGACGAGACTTTTAGAGGTCAGACTCAAAGCTTTAATTATACGCTTCAAGAGTCAGGTAAGTAGGGTTCATATGCTTGATTTTATACCAAATATAGACTGAGGTTGACTTTCTAAAAATTCGTGCATGTTTGGTTATGAAATGAGAACTTGAGAAAAACCAATCTCAATCAATTATTTGCATTACTCATGAAACTTATATGAAAGAAAGACAAATGTTTCTGTCATGTATTGTGTAGACATGAGCATTATTTTTGTCATGCTGTCTTTGAAATGTGAAAGAGCGATTTTGAGAAATTGATTATTTGTGCTTTTATTTATAAATATATTCTGACTTTGTTTTGTTTTCTAAGATTGATCTGAAAATATTTTGAAATTCTGTGTTATTTTAGTGTGACTCTGAAAATCTTTGGCATGATATACTGGTTTGTATCTGATTTTGTCTCTGCTTTGCTCTGTTCTGCTCTGTTTGGGTTGGTACCAAATTCTCTGTTTCTGAGTGCACCCATTTTAGAAACAAAATGGTTTATCGTGGACTTTCTTGTGTGCACACTCGAGGCTCCGAGAACGAATAAGAGAAAATTCTTACCTCTGTCTCTGCCTGGTTTGGCTACCGAGATTAGCACAACCCTACCAAGGGGTTAAATATGGTCTCTGCTCTATAAGATGTTCTGTTTTGATATGATGATAATGCTCAGTTTGTTATGCCAAAGTAATCTGTGTTTTATATGATTTAAAAACCATCGTTCTGTTACGTATGAAAATGGGTTTGTTCTGTATGTTAACTCCGAAAAATATTTATTATTCTACATATTGAACTATGGAAAAATGCTCTTGTTTGCACTTTAGTATATGTCATTCGCTTACTGAGTTATGGTTAAACTCACCCCCTTATCTATATATATTTTTCAAATAATGTGGATGTCTCAATTGAAGACCAAGAATAATAATTGTGAACTAGACTAAGATGTTAGAGTACCATTATTGATGTGAAGATTGTAAACATTGAATTGATGTGATTTTTTCAGTGTTACTTGAATCAAGTGTTAGTATCTCATTCTATTGGGATTATTGGGAGATTGTGGACTCTTTGTTATGGTGACACATTAAATTATGAATTTGTGGTTATGCTTATGTTAGATTTAGAAGTGGGAATTATTATTATTATTTTTTTTTCAGAAAATCTCTGGAAACTTTACTTGTATTCAAAGATAGGTTATATTGAAAATGTAGTTTTCCCGAGCCTGCGGGTATGGAGTGTTATAGTTTTCCTCCTCCTGTCTCAATTTAGTACGGGCTGGAGTTTTGGTTGATTTGTTTACTTAACTCTAACTTGGATAGAGTTTGGCTCTCTCTCTAATTTGATTTGGAGAGGTATGCTGCCTAGGACTAGATACTGTCAATTATTTTTAGTGTACTGAGATATAATAGATCTTCGTTTAGTTGACTTATAATGTATATTTCAAGTCCAGTTATAATGCTCATTTTTAATAAATACAATTTGCTCCATTTTCAAAAAAAGAAGTAGAAGATATTTAGATGGAATGGAAAATTTTGGAAGGCTGAATATCTATGCACGAGACGTGAAGAAGATGAGATTTAAATTCATGAAGCCGGCCAGAAATCGAAGGAAAATAAGAAACGTTGAAAACTGAAAGAGTGCAAACGACGGAACAAGTGATCACAAAGTAAAAGTTGAAATTCAAAAAGAAAGCAGGGGCTGGTGCATTTTATTTTTTAATTACTACACGTACAGCATGCATGGGCAATCAAGGACAACGTGAAAATTAAAAAGAGAAAAAAAAGGAAAATAGACGTGATGATGCGCCAACCTACCTCCATGATGAGTTCAAAAGTTTAAAAATTAAATAAAAAAAGAATGGGCGATGTGATCTTTATCAAGCACGTGCAAGTGGTAGGAGAATATAAAAGGAAACAAAAGTGAAGAAAAACCCCATCTGTAGCGCCACTGACTGGAAGGAACCTACTGAGAAAGAAGAATTAGTCGAGAAGCAGTGAAGAACGGGACTGCATCTTGGTATTGCAAGTATTTTTTTCAGTTTTCTTTTTAGAAAATTATGGTGAATTCATTTATATTGAATTTAATTTTTAGAATGAACTAAATTTATTTATTCTAAAACAATGATGTAATCTAGTTCCAAACTATACTTTATTTTTTAAGCTAATTTGAAGTAATTGTCTTTTATGTTTATTTGATTTATTCTGAGTATATTGCTTCTAATTAATTGACCATTAATTAGATGAGTTTTATAATATTGTGTTTTGCTATCAAAAGAAGGGATTATAGGATAGAACTTGAATATTTCAGCATAAGTAAACATAGTGATAAAAAAACTTATATAAACCTATGTAGTATTAAAAATCATTGGCCTTAATGATTTATTGCTTTATTAATTTACACACTCTTATGTAAAATTATGAACAAGAATTTTTCCAATTGATTATCGAAAGAAGCCTTTGGATGAATTTTGTTGATTTTCTAACAATTAGAGAAAATTCATTTTAATTAGCTATATGAGAAAAACATTGCCAAGGATTAGGTGAAATTGGTTTCCTAGAAATTCTTGTTCTCAGTAATTTGATTATAAAATTACAACTTTCTTTTCCATTGAATGTTTTCTTAGAATTAATTTTATTTCAGATTTCAACTTAGTAAATTTTCTAAATAAAGTCAAGGTTAGTATAATTTTGGTACTTGTCAATAATAAGATATCAATCCCTAAAGACGATACTCTTATTATTTTATTATAAAACTACGATATTGTACACTTGCAATTTTGCACCAATCATTATGCCCACAATCTTTCTTCAACTTCCACTGCGATTATTAGGAGAACATTAACCTTCATGTTATTACTGATTGGTATGCTGCACAACTTTTCCTATTAATTTGTTTCTGCATGGCAGTTTCACCAATTTTGTTTTACTATAATATATTGAATAAAAATGTTTATCTTCTTTTATCCACTCAAGTCTTCTTTATTTTTTAGTGTTTGGGGTGGGCTACATTCTTGCAAATGATATATAGTAACTGAAACAGTATAGTATTACTTTCATTCATGGGAAATTGGAAGGTTTTTTTAAGTGTGAGTTCAGTGCATAAACAAGTTGCAAATCATCCTCTCCTACTCTGGATTATGCAAGTCCACAAGATATTGTGTACACTTGATGTATATCTTTCAAGAAAACTGTTTGCTTCGGTTATAATTGCATCTTGAACATTGGGTTTTGTGTTACATAAAAATATTGAAGTTTTACTCACTAAATACCTGTGTGAACATTTTATTTGGGTTTAAGAAAGTTGATTTTGGCTTTCTTTGTGACAAGATGGATTTTCCTATCATGAATAATGACCATAAAGTATGCATGTTGCAGTTGTCTTTATTTCAAGCGCTTCTTCTTCAATGAGTCCATGTAGACATTAAATATGTCTTGATTTAGTAATTGCTTCTCTACTAAATCTGAATTTTTGATGTCATGTTTTGTCATGCAACATGAGTTTATATTTGTGTTGAGAAGATGCCAACACAAACATAAATATTTGGGTTTGTACATTGAGTTGGTGATGACATTGAGATAATTATTTGTTTCAATGACATTGAGTTTCTGCAATTGATAGCACAGTTTGTACAAATTTGTTTGAGATCATCAATTGATATTTTGCTGAATTTGGATCTCCATTGCTTTAATATTTATGCTTTTAGGCTTATTACATATCATTCTTTTTCTATTTTTGGACTCATTCTCTGTTCATTGATTCTCTAGTCTAGAATTTTTTTTAATTTTTTTTTTCTATTTGTGGCAATATGTTGTTGCTGCAAATATTTTCTTTTCTATCAATATAGATTATTTTTGGCTAAACTATATGTAGAGAAAAAGAATTACTAACTAAAATTCTTGTCACATATTTTTTTTTTACATCAAAACTGAGAAAATTGCATAAATATAACTTCATGTGCAATTGACAATATTGGTATTAGCAAGAAATTGTTTCACCAAAATAAATCTTTTGTGGAGATGTATTATTGCAAGATTCATGGTTTGCCTGCAGTAGTGGCTCGTAAATTACTAGATTTTTTGACTGTTAAGATCATCCATAACAACTAGTTATGAGGATGTAAAGTTGTGCCAAAAAATTTACTATTGGTGATGATGGTGGCAAATAGATTCCAGTTGCTAAAAGATATAGTGGTTGCTAATAGGGAATTAGGAGAAGGCATATTAAAGACAATCATATATTGCGGCAACTTGTGTTTGTCGGAAATAGTCATAGTGATCGAAGTTGGAGCTGTTATGGGTGCCATTTCTGATCGAATATTTCGCTATTAGCAAAAACAAGTTTTGTAACAATAAGAAACTAATTTTCACAAACTAGTGCTTTGTCGAAATAGGTAGCATAATTGGCAACTTTTTATCTGCCATTATACAGCAATGAGTTTTGATTGTAATAAGTCATTCCCTGCAAATTTTCCAACCTAATGCCGCAAATCATTTTGTGGATAAAGCCCTCATATGTTGTAGACTCCATAAATAATATCCAATCCATGAGCCTTCTGCAACAACCAATATCCCTACGCCTAATTAAATGCATGCTTGATTTCACCATTTACTAGTCGTGGCTGCTATGAGTATTCCCTTTTTCTCCTTGACAATCTCTTTCAGCCTCTTCATTCCTCTCCTTTCTCGTGCGACGACTCTGCCAGACTCTCCTGACAAAAAAATATCACCGTTTGGATTTCTCAAGCATCTTCAGGGATGCCACAAGGGTGAAACGGTAAAAGGCATCTATGACCGCAAAACGTATCTTGAATATTTGGTTATTATCACAAAATCGAAAATAGCACCCATGCCGGTGATGACGATTTTGATGAACTCATAGAATCTGCAGCCAAAACATACCAGCAAAATTATCGTCTAAAGGCCACTGGGAATTTGGATACTGAAACGGTATCAAACATGATGAAGCCTCGTTGTAGCGTAGTAAATATCATCGATGGCACAAATTGTAACACCTGATTTCAATGTCACTCTGTTTTCAATTTTTATTATTTTTTTTACCATCCAATCTTAACCCTTTATTTAAAATGGATGTTACCCGATTTCTCTCAAGACTAAGCCCGTTGACATCTTATTTGGGCCCATGCCATGCACGGCAGTTTCCCTTGCACGCCCTCTTCCTCTAGGTTTTCAGTTATATATATATATATATTCTCTTTAAGCTTGATCTCGCTGCTACTTATCACTTATTTTTTTTCTTTCCATCTCAACATCTGCCCGCTCTGCTGTATCACCTAGAATCACGGCATCACGAAAATAATTCCGAATTTTTCGACTTGCACCACTCGAGCGCATTTGTTTTTCTTTCCATACACGCCTTTTTTTTTCTCTGTTTTCCTCTCTAGAGTTTTGAGTTTAATCACTCATACAAATAGTTCAAGCAGCCTTCCCCGCATGCACGAAGAAATCAAAGCTTCTGTGACCCTTTTACCAGTGCCGCATCTTCTTTCCACCGTCTAGAGTATTCAGAAAAACCAAAGTTCCTCCGGTGCGTCACCACCACCTTCACATCACAGCCGCAGCCTCCATAGAACCTCATGTGTGAAATCCCACCCAGTCCCTTCTCCCGGCCATGACTACAAAACAGCCCCTCCACCATAGAAAACAATCCCCATCCATCCACTGTTTTTGTTTTCGAAAATAGAGCACCCATTGCCCTTAACTTCCAATGCTATTAGGTGTGCCAACAAGGACTCGGTGAAACCCAGCGACGTCGACAGCCTCCTCCTCACCTCCTCCTCTCCAAATGGTGCTGCCAAGCACATCGCATCCCCAGTTGGTTTTCTTCCCTCTTGATATGCCTCAACCGTACACCCCTTCCGGTGTTCTTAGTTTTTTGTTTATATTTAGAAGGGATTTTGTTACCTTCCCGTAATGCTTATTTGAAGTATGAATTTTTTCTTGTTAGTATTACACTTTTGGTTGCCTGATTTTAAAACAAAATAGGTTTTGGTTTACTTTCTTTGCAAACTAGTTTAAGCTTAATGCCTTTTATTTACGTAAAGCTTCGTACGCATTAATGTTAAAGCTCTGTTCTATGATTAAAATAATTAAGAGAAGTTTTAAAGTTTTACTTAGTGAGTCTGGTTCTCACGGGATTTACTCTTTTTTTTTTTTTAAATGTGTTTTGATAAGTTATTTGGGAGTTAAATGTTTTTATATTGGATTCTTGTTCTAAATTATTTTTGGGTTGGTTAATAATGTTATTTTAACGAGTTTTCGAGATTTAAGTGGATCAGTTTGTTTTGACTTATGGAAGAGACGGGTGTTTGAGTTGAGTCTGGAGATAGAATTATAGTAAGTGATTATTAAGTGAAAACTCAGGTATTGGAGGATTTGTTTTATTTTAAGGTTTTGGAGGATTTTAGTAAATATAAAGTATTTTCGGAGAGTTGATATCATAGGATTTTGATAGACATTGAGGAAAGTTGTTGATTTTATATCTCAGGCTTTAATTCTGGAGTTTGTAATCCTTTGAAAAATTATGGACTCTCATGTTATTATTATAGGCGGCGTTTGATTTTTCGACTAATACTATTGTCGAGAAATTCTGAAAAGTTAAGAAGTGCAGGTAAGCGGAGTTCCTATGCTAGACTTTGCAATAAAAATATGAACTGAGGTGTTTTTTGAAAAATATGCATGTTTAAGTTACAAAAAGAAATTTTGAAATCACCTCAATTATTTATTTCGCATATGCATAAGATTCTGTATAAGAATAAAGTGTTTCTAGCATGAACTAGTGTAGACATAAGCTAATTTATTACATTCTGTCTTTCAAACTGAAAAAGATCGATTATAAAAATTTCTGCATAAATGATATTTCTGATCTGATTTTTTTCTGGTTTGGAAAAGTTCAGTACTCTGATATGATATGATATGATTTCTGAAAAATCTGGTATGACATTCTGATTCTGTTTCGCTCAGTTCTGTTATGGATTGGTACCGACTATTATGTCTTTGGTGCACCCATTTTGGAAGCAAAGTGATTTTTCTGCGTGGTCTTTTTTGTGTGCACACTCGGGACTACGAAAATAATAAGGAGAATATTCACATTCTGTTTCTGCTCGGTTGGCCATTGGAGTTTGCACAACCCTACCACGAGAATTAAACTTGGTATTTCTGTTTTGATAAGATGTTTTAATTATGCTGCGCTAAAGGGTTTTCTATTTCTGTTTATACTAAACTTTCGCTCTGATTTTTGATAACATAATATGTTTGTGCATTTTGAAAATAAGAATTATTTTTGTTTTGCATTCTGAATTTGGTAAATGCTCATATTTACACGCTACTATATGTTCCTTGCTTACGGAGTTATTATTAAACTCACCTCCTTATCTCTGATTATTTTTTTTCAGATGAATTTGGACGTTTTAGTGAAAAATCAGATTATAAAACTTTAAGTGATAAGACTTATGATAGTTTGAACATTGAGAGTTTAAATAATTATTGACAAGATTTAGTAAGGAAATATTATTATATTCTTGTGACGTAACATTTATAGAATTGATGATATTGAGAAAAATCATTTTAGAACCAAGTTGTATATAATATTGGAGAGTTCTGAATTTTTAATTATTCTATTGAAATATAAATTATGTGATAAGAAGTAATTCTCCGAGCCCTATGTGATCGGCGTGTTACACAAATTGGATGCAATCGGGAAAGAAGAAGCATCGTCACTGTTGGGATCGACGGAAGCTCATAAATAATATGGAGACCAGAATATAACGTGATTCGGCCAATTTAGCCTACATCCACACACACAAAGAAGAGAAATTTTGTATTAAACAATAAACCAATTATTTACAATGGTTTCTCTCTTCTAATCTCTCCAACGGACCTCACCTCCGACTCTCCTTCTCATTACAATCTTATATGTATTTATAGGAGAACGAAATAGTGTGAACGTGAAAAAAACGGTGGAACTCCGGCGGCCGACTTTCTTGAATTTTCCGGCGGCGCCTACCTTCCAGCTGCTACTGACGGTGCCGTCTTTCACCTTCCAGAAGCCTCCAGCTTCTTCATTTGCGTGTGTTGATTTCTAACAATCTCCCCCTCAACACCAAATGGAGGATATCCTGTCGCATTTTAATTCAAGGTACTTAACCTGGCTATGTTTCTACATAGCTCAAGTTTTTCGTATGTGACTACCTTTGTTAGCATGTCCGCTGGATTCTCCTTTGTATGGATCTTTACAAGCTTCAACAGCTGTTGCTCCATTACTTCACGTATCCAATGATACCGAATATCGATGTGCTTTGTTCGGGAGTGGTACATCGAGTTTTTACTCAGATCAAGAGCACTTTGACTATCACAATAGATTCTGTACTCTTTTTGACTGACTCCCATTTCTTGGAGGAACCGCTTTAGCCACAACATTTCATTTCCTGCTTCTGCTATAGCAATGTACTCTGCTTCTGTTGTAGATAAAGCCACACATTTCTGCAGTTTGGACTGCCATGATACAGCTCCACCTGCAAATGTGTAAATATATCCTGATGTAGATTTTCTACCATCAAGATCACCTGCCATATCAGCATCTGTATAGCCATCCAAGACTGGATTAGCTCCCCCGTAGCACAAGCACAACTTTGATGTACCTTTAAGGTACCTGAGAATCCACTGTACTGCTTTCCAGTGTTCTTTCCCTGGATTTGAAAGAAAACGACTCACAACTCCAACAGCGTGAGCGATGTCAGGTCTGGTACAAACCATGGCGTACATTAAACTTCCTACTGCTGAGGAGTACGGTACTGTAGCCATTTCTTGAACCTTTTCTGGTGATGAGGGACATGAGCTTTTGCTCAATTTGAAGTGATTAGCCAGTGGAGTACTGACTGGCTTTGCTTTCTCCATGTTGAACCTTCGTAGTATTTGTTCAACATACTTTTCCTGTGACAGCCATAGCTTCTTTTTCTTCCTGTCACGAGTGATCCTCATGCCCAAAATCTGCTGGGCAGGTCCTAAGTCTTTCATCTCAAAGACTTTGGAGAGATCCTTCTTTAGCTTCCTGATAATGGATGGATCTTTTCCAATAATCAGCATGTCGTCAACATAGAGCAGTAACATCACGAAGTCACCTTCTGAAAATCTTCGGATGTAAACGCACTGATCTGCAGCAGTTTTCTTGTAGTCATGACTCATCATGAATGAGTCAAACTTCTTATACCACTCTCTAGGAGCCTGCTTCAAACCGTAAAGGCTCTTTTCCAACTTGCAGACCAAATGTTCCTTTCCAGGAACTTGGAAGCCTTCTGGCTGCTCCATGTAAATTTCCTCATCAAGGTTGCCGTGAAGAAATGCTGTCTTCACATCCATCTGTTCAAGCTCCAAGTCAAGACTTGCCACCAATCCGAGTACCACTCGAATTGAAGTCATCTTCACAACAGGTGAAAATACCTCATCAAAGTCGATTCCTTTCTTCTGCTGGAATCCTTTGACGACCAAGCGAGCTTTGTGCTTCACCTGCTTGCCATCATTTTTCAGCTTGAACACCCATTTGTTTCTCAGTGCTCTCTTATCATTTGGAAGTTCCATTAGCTCATAAGTCTGATTCTTTTGTAACGAGTTCATCTCATCCTGCATAGCTTGCATCCATTTGTTGCTATCTGGATGAGATATTGCCTCCTAGAAGTTTTCTGGCTCCCCCTGATCTGTAAGAAGAATATAATCTGATTCCAGATATCTTCGTGACGGAATCAACAATCGTCCTCTAGAGGATCTGTCCTGCTGAGGTTGATCACCTGACAACTCTGCAGTTTCTGATGGAAAAGGCAACTGCTCCCCCTGCTCAGTAGTGGTTTCTCCGTTGTCAGTATCCTCTTCTTTTTCTGGGAAAACTTCCTGTCTATCTTCAGTGTTTGAAACAGACTGAAGTGGTAGTGAACTCGGAGCTGGTTCTGGAGCACTTGGAGTTGTTTGTTCTGATCCAAACATCTGGTCTTCATGGAACACTACATCCCTGCTTCTGATGACCTTCTTCGCTTTTGGATCCCATAATCTGTATCCAAACTCTTCATCTCCATAGCCGATGAAAAAACACGGAGTAAACTTTTCATCAAGTTTCTGTCTTTTCTCTTTGGATACATGTGCAAATGCTTTGCACCCAAATACTCTTAGATGAGAGTATGAAATCTTGCGGCCTGACCACACCATCTCTGGGACTTCGAACTGCAGTGGAACTGACGGTGTTCTGTTGATCAGGTAACATGCTACTTTTACTGCTTCACCCCAGAATGGCTTAGGCAACTTTGCCATACTCAGCATGCATCTGGTTCGTTCCACAATGGTCCGGTTCATCCGTTCTGCTACACCATTGTGTTGTGGGGTATAGGGGACACTCTTCTCGTGTCTGATGCCATGTCTGGAGCAGTATTCTCTGAACTCTCGAGAAGTATATTCACCTCCATTGTCTGTCCGGAGGCATTTCAGCTTCTTGCCAGTTTCTCTTTCTACCATGGCATGAAAGTTTTTGAATTGCTCAAAAACTTGATCTTTCCTTTTTAGGAAATACACCCACACTTTTCGTGAAGCATCATCAATAAAAGTAATAAAATATTTGTTACCTCCAAGTGATTCAACTTCAAAAGGACCGCAAACATCAGAGTGTACCAAGCTCAATAACTCTGATCTTTTTTCAGCAGATGTCTGGAATGAAACTCTATACTGTTTACCAAATAAACAGTATTCACAAGGATTGAGGGCAATACCTTTGTTTACTGTAATCAATGCTTTCTTTGCAAGCATAAACACCCTTTTTTCTCCCATGTGGCCAAGTCTCCGATGCCACAAGTTTGGTGATGTATCATCTTCAGCTACATTGAGACTGTTTGCACTTATCTTAGCACTTGATTTGTACAAAGTGCCACAGACATGTCCCCGTGCAACGACCATTGCTCCTTTCTTCAATTTCCAAGCATTATTGCTGAAGATGCTCTCGTAACCCTGTTGATCAAGGGTTCTTATAGAAATTAGGTTGAGTCGAAGATCGGGTACGTGCCGAACGTCATTTAGCACCATAGTACAGCCAACACTGGTTTTTATCCTGACATCTCCAATGCCCACGATCTTTGAGAAACTCGAATTTCCCATCTTGACTGTACCGAAGTCTCCTGCCTTGTAAGTACTGAAGAAATCCTTACAAGGAGTGGCATGATAGGATGCTGCTGTATCTATTACCCACTCGGTTTCCTCGCTTGAAACGTGCAAGTAAGATTCTTCACCAGCGGAAAGGAGTACACAATCTCCAGAAAGTGTCACTGCAGCTTCGCCTTCTTCGTGCTTTGACTGATTGCTTGGCTGATTTTGCTCCTTCTGAAGCTTTCGGCATTCTCTTTTAAAGTGGCCTTCAATACCACAATAAAAGCATTTTCCCTTCTTTCGCTGTTTACCGCGACTTTGGGATCTCCCTTTACTTTGACTTCTGTTCCTTTCTCGACTTCTACCTCTACTATTTCTCTGATGCCTTCCTTCTGTTACAAAGGCATCTGTCTCGTCTCCTCCAATCTCCTTTCGTCTAGCCTCTTCATTAAACAAGGCGTCTATCACCATTGACATGGCGAGCTTTCCATCTGGAGCTGAATTACTAAGTAAGACCACTAGCGTTTCCCAGCTATCTGGTAGGGAACTGAGAAGTAGTAGAGACTGCTCTTCATCTCCAAGCTTAAAATCTACGGATGCAAGTTGATTTACAAGATTCTGAAACTCGTTGGTGTGTGCGGCCACTGAGATGCCGCTTTTGAGTTTCAAGTTGACAAGGCGTCTCATTAGTAATGCCTTGTTTCGAGCAGTTTTTGCCTGGTACATGCTTTCCAGCTTTTTCCATAGCTGATAGGCATCCGTTTCCTGTGCAACATGATGAAAAACACTATGGTCAATCCACTGTCGGATCTGACCAATAGTTTTCTTATTCAACTTATGCCAGTCTTTTTCCGCTACATCATCTGGCTTTACGCTTTTCTCTTCAATTGGATCGAAGAGATCTTTACAATTCAGGAGATCTTCCATTCGAGGTCTCCATAGTGCGTAATTTGTAGATGTTAGCTTGATCATCGCACCTGCTCCTGAGTCCTCCATCAGTTCGGCTTTAATCTTTGATTTGAGTGACCGTTTCTCAACGTTCGGAGTTGAATCTCAACAAACGGAGCTCACCGTTGCATCCGGAACGGTGGAAAACCTTGGAAACGACTCTTGTCTCGTTCCAAACCGATCAAAATTGCGCCGAAAACCTGAAAAATAAGAAAAATGGAATATTCCCCACTATTCACCGGAATATTCTCTCCGGCCACCGGAATATTCCCTCCGGTCACCGGAATATTCTCTCAGTCACCGGAATTTTCTTGCACCAGAATATTCTTTCCGACGACGGAATATTCTTTCCGGTGACGGAATATTCTTCCGGCGACGGAATATACCGACGGAATATTCTTTTTCCGTTTGGTTACTGTAGCGGGTCGGAAACCGGGTCAAACCGGTTCGGGTCGGATCACCCGGATTTAACGGGTCGGAGGTTGTCTTCTTCACTGCGCGCGCGTGTGGCGCGTGGGTCCCGTTGCCGGCGCGTGGCCGTCGCCGAGAAGACGCGTGTGGAGCGTGTAGCTTCGTCCGGTGTCCGTTTGAGACGAAATTTTCGCCAAAATTTTCGTCTTGACCTGAGGAATCTGATGGTATCCTCCAAACTTGATTTCGATCAAGTTTAAAAATGGGCCTCTCACGAAAATTCACAAATCCGGCCTCCTACCGGCTCTGATACCACTTGTTGGGATCGACGGAAGCTCATAAATAATATGGAGACCAGAATATAACGTGATTCGGCCAATTTAGCCTACATCCACACACACAAAGAAGAGAAATTTTGTATTAAACAATAAACCAATTATTTACAATGGTTTCTCTCTTCTAATCTCTCCAACGGACCTCACCTCCGACTCTCCTTCTCATTACAATCTTATATGTATTTATAGGAGAACGAAATAGTGTGAACGTGAAAAAAACGGTGGAACTCCGGCGGCCGACTTTCTTGAATTTTCCGGCGGCGCCTACCTTCCAGCTGCTACTGACGGTGCCGTCTTTCACCTTCCAGAAGCCTCCAGCTTCTTCATTTGCGTGTGTTGATTTCTAACAGTCACCACCGAAAGGCGGGCTCAATTCATAACGTCTCTCATTACAGTTTCATGTCCGAAGAAGCCCCAAAGTGGCCAACCCCAAAGTATCATCTCACCTATGCGTTTGTGCCAGGAACCCGAACTGAAGTCATGAGTTCTGTAGCACAAGCATTCTGAACGTGGGCAGGAAACATGACCCACTTCACCTTCTCGCAGGCTCAAGACGTATCAATCGCGGATACAGTATTGGTTTTTGTAGTAGAAATCATGGAGATCATGGGCATCCTTTTGATGGAAGTGGGCGAATCCTTGCTCATGCTTTTGCGCGAACAGATGGAAGGTTTCATCATGATGCAGATGAGACCTGGAGTGTGGGTGCTAATCCCGGTTCATATGACTTGGAAACAGGTGCTTTGCATGAAATTGGGCACCTTCTGGGACTCGGGCATAGCTCAGTTCAAGGAGCAATCATGGAACCCACTATCTCTTCCGGTGTGACTGAGCGCTTGCATGCAGATGATATTGCAGGAATTAAGGATTTATATAATGTTTGAGAAGTATTGTCTAAGATCAATTTAATAGGTCGGAATATGTTTATTTATTTATTGATAGAGAAATTAACCATTTATTGCAAGCATGCTTATAAAATAAACTATGACGATCATCGAAGTACTAGTAGGCCGCCATATTCATGTTTTGGCAAGAGAAGATGATCAAGGATATTGATCAAATATATATATGTTTAGAGGGAGACCAGATCAGAGAGAAATTGGTCCACCGTGCGTGTGTGCCAAGTGAAACTTGTTAGTGTGGGGATGTAAGGCCTGGAATCAAGAAATTGAAAATAGACATGATCAGAAATTGCAGAAATTGAAAAATAGAGATATATACCAGAGAGCAAGAAACTACCGCATAAGCTAGTATATAAACGATGAAATTTTGTTCATATAAACAAGCAAGTTCATGTCATGTCACAGAAATACAAATTCCTACTATATTATATATTGTAAATCATTATCATATATATATGTACATATATTGGTCGATTTGAAATCATTGGTTAATTACCAATTACCTTTTATAATTATGAGATTATAAGTAAAAGGATGGGATTTTTAAAGTACGTTGTTTTCTTCAAGGGAAAAAATGATTAATATTGTGGTGACAGCTTTGCAAGATTTAGATAAGAAAAAAGAAAAAGATTTTGAGATAAGCTAGAATGTAGAACCAAAGCTCTATATGCCTTATTCAGAAAACCAGATCACTACAGCAGAAGGCCACTAGGGAAGTTTTCCTAAAAATATTTAGATAGAAATATGTCAAGTTCAGAGATTATTAATACCAAAACTATTATCCGTTGAGTTCATGTATACCTCTTATTAGTGCCTTCCAATAAATTATTGGCACAAACTGACATTTTGTTAGAAGTATGCATGAGAATGCAACAATGAAATGAGAAGAGGAATCGATGAGAGTGACAGCACAGAGATGAAGGCTTTTGGGAAAATGTTCCTCTATTTTCCTTGTTTGTTCATTACATGGTGCCTCAGCTTTATACAGATGGAAAGCAGCTAAAATAAGATAAAAACAAAGTATGCTATGTCTGTATAAGGGGCATGAACCATTACAAATTAAAGTAAACATTTTCTATACAATTCTGCCAAGGGACAGCAGCAGAGCAGGCAGGTCACTATCATGTATTTGTTCCTTTTTAGTTGATACCATTTCATGCAATTCTTGTGGCATTTGGGGGCCATATTCTTAAGCAGTGCAAAATCTTCGTGTTTACAATATTCTAATCTAGAATAGGTCCCACTACTGGTAGGTAAATAAAAGTCAGTAGTAGTATTGTAGTTGAAATCACAATGGCATAAGTTATTCTCACCTAACTAATTCAATAACTCCACACTATGGTCCTTCCTAATGTCTCTGTTTTCAAATGGTTTCCAAATCTGCTCATGTTGGATTCACTAGGAGATCAGATATTATATATAGTTTATGCTTTTTTTTTTCTGTTACGTCATTGTAAAGTTTTAACGGATAATGGATGAACCAACGAGATCTATAATCTCAAACACGTTAAAGCAAGCTGTCGGGAGAATTTTATTGTCTAGATTGGACATTTATTGTCTAGATTGGACATGTAGGTTTTGAATTAATCCTTGGAGTTCGGATAAGAATTTATAAAGGTTTTATTATTATTATTATTAGAACTAGATGAAGTCGTTTGGAGCAAAACTTTTGAGCCATCTAAATTATAAGGTCATGATGTAAAAATGGATCTTATATATTGTTAGGAGGTCATCGATGGTTGAAATAAAAGCAGCATCATGTGATGTGAATCAGAGCATGCAAAAGAAATGGGGTGCAAAAATATAAATGAGACAAGCAAAAGAAGTAGTGCTTTCCACCTCCTCTAAATGTGGTTTAAAAGAAAAGCTCATGCATTGGTCAGAGCATGCATGTGCTGCAATAATTGGGTTTCACTGATATTTGGATTAGAGGATTATTTGCAAAGGGACAGACAACATAAGCATCCTTCTTTGCTATTGATTAAACGAATGATTAGGCATGCAAGAGTCAAGACTCATATCAGACAAGCCATTAGAAATTCCCTAAAATGATGTCTTCCCAGACATGAGATTTAAATGAGATCACTTTCTGAGGGGTTCGTGCACTAGCCAGTTATTACACAAAATACATGGCGAAAGAAAAAAGGAAAAGCTACCTCCCAGCAAGGTAAAAGATTCACTTTACCAAACCACGAGCAATATGCCTACCATTACTGCTTATTATTGCTAATATAAAAACAATTTATAAAAGGCAAAACAGCATCAGAGAGAGAGATTATGTACGACTCAGGATATCACTTAAAATCAATATGCCTAATTTGTAAATGTCGGCCAAACAAAAGAAGTCTCAAGCAATATACATGCATTCAGGGCATATGTAGAGTGAAACGAAGGATACCGAGCGAGACTTACAGAGAGAGAGAGATCGACAGGGTCTAAACATTTGAAATGGAAACTCATCAGCATCAGCGAGAAGCCCAGAAGGCAGTGAGAAGACGACAACACTGACAATGATCGGAAACCCCTGTGGAAAACTCGAGAGAAAGAAAGAGTGGACAAATTGATAAAGTACTGTGGAAAAATTAGGGGCTGGGGGTAAAATTAATTAGGGGATTTTACTAAAGACAACTTATTATGGCAACTTACGCACCACAATAAAATCGACCTATTGTATTCAAAAATGTCCCGTCGATAATGTATCACTAAAGATGACTTTTTATGTCTTCAAAGACAATACCGCAAATAGGGTCAATTTTTGGTCAAATTAAGCACATGAATAATAAAACTTTTAGTCCTATCGTTTTTACCTATTTGCATCATTTTTTTGTTGCTGCAAAAAATACTACAAAGTACAGACCATCAAGCATCAATATTCTATAGTTACAAGAACCAAATATTTTTATTGCGACACATAAATTTTTTTGTGTCCAAATTATCGATGTAATTTGGGTCCAACTGGAATCAAACGGTTATTTGAATAGTTATAATAGGTTTTGCAATACAATTATATATTTTTGTATCTAAATTCAAGCGAAGCGAAAAAGAAAACTTATTATTACACAATTTAATTTTTTTGGGCCTAAATTTTATTGACGCAAAAGGAAGTCATCTGCATCATTTCTAAAGTGTTCGCTAATTTTTAATGCAACAAATCTAAACAATTATTCGCAATTAAAGTTTATTGGGTGGTTGCACGCATGGCTCTGTAGTAAGTCAAATACGAAAAAATAAATACCAATATTTTGCGGCAAAACCGATCAGTGCGACAAATATTCGTGGTAAAAAGATAATACATCGGCAAACATGTTATTAGGACAAATATGTTATTAGGACACAGAGATTAAACCCAGACAATAAAACAGCTTTTTTGCGACAATGATTTTGTCGCTGGAAATAAAAGTACCTGCAAATTCTTGTAGTGTAGATGACATTCTTAAACTTATTTTAGAAGCCGATTATGCAATTGTGGTACGTACGTGTCCTCGTTAATTGATTAATCTTAATTTGAGAATTAATTCCGATGTGGCAGTCAGTTTTCCCCCGCCAAAGAAAATGTTTTGTAGCGATGATTGCGGATGTGAAGACCGGAAAGGCAATACATAGGTAGAAAGACTTCGCATCGCTGCCAAGTCAAGGTTTTAAATTTTATTACGTTTTAATTAGAATGGTTGGAATTTTCCGTTTTGATATATTATCCGGTGTATTATATCCCCTTATTTTGTTTTGGTCTAAATTCTGGATCATTTCAGTCTGTTCCGGTCATTTCGATCGAATTTTGACCGTTCCGATCTAAATTCCGGTCATTTCGATCCTTTCTCCGTTTCGAATTATTTTTATATTTTTTTTTTCGATGTTTGAATGAAATTTTTTTAAAATCTTAAATTCAGATAATATTTAATTCATTCTAAAATATAAAATATATTTATATACTTTGTAATTTTAAATATGTCTCCCTTTTTTATCTATTCTTTTACTTTATTTTATTTTTTTTGTATCTCAACTCAAATTTGTATTTTTTCAACCTATATTCATCTTATAAATTTTTAATTTTTCTTATATGTACACATATATATAATACATATATATAATACACATATATATAATACATACTTAAATATATATATTTATTCTATTAGTTGTTAATTTATATATACATATAAATATTTATATATAATATATAATTAATTCCGAAATGACACATTAGAATGAACCGAAACCGAAATATTTTATTCTAATACCTCTATCAAAATGGTAATCAAAATAAAATTTAAAACTATAGCCCAAGTCCTAAATGACTTGGGGTCTTAAATCAATTCCTCAATTAGAAACCTTGACGTCCTATATACGCTCTCAAAGTTGCTTCTAGATCCAAATTAATATATAAATGGAATATTTCAAACTTGTTGGTCCAAATTATTAACGTATACGTCATTTTCAATTGACTAATATGCCGGCTAAGAAAAATGGGCCTGCTTTTACAATCCATATCACACGATCCCGCCACATATAACATACTAGACACCGTCATTAGCAGCCTATAAATAGCATCCAATCCATGAGCCTTCTGCAACATCCATCCCTACACCTTATTTGCTTGCTCGATTTCCCCATTTAGTAGTACTAGTCATGGTTGCTAAAAGTCTTCCCCTCTTCTCCATGATCACTCTTGGCCTCCTCCTTGCCCTCATATTTCCTCTCCCTTCTCATGCAACAACTCCGCC
This sequence comes from Platycarya strobilacea, assembly GCA_036898215.1. NCBI lineage: Eukaryota > Viridiplantae > Streptophyta > Magnoliopsida > Fagales > Juglandaceae > Platycarya > Platycarya strobilacea. The sequence continues at coordinate 13,063,631 of CM072556.1, forward strand.
ACACTCTTCTGACAAAAACACATCATCCTTTGGATTTCTCAAGCATCTTCAGGGATGCCACAAAGGTGAAAAGGTCGAAGGCATCCAGGACCTCAAAACGTATCTTGAACAATTTGGTTATTATCACAAAACCGAAAACAACACCCATGCGAATGATGATGATTTTGATGAACGCTTAGAATTTGCTGTCAAAACATACCAGCAAAATTTTCATCTAAAAGCCACTGGGACTTTAGATGCTGAAACGGTCTCAAACATGATGATGCCTCGTTGTGGCGTCGCAGATATCGTCGATGGCACAAACTGGATGCAATCGGGCAAGAAGAAGCATCATCACCACAGAAAGGCGGGCTCATTTCATACAGTCTCTCATTATTCTTTCATGTCTCCAAGTGCCCCATTCCCAAAGTGGCCGATCTCAAAGTATCATCTCACCTACGCGTTTCTCCCAGGAACCCCAACTGAAGCCATGAGTCCTGTAGCACAAGCATTCCGAACGTGGGCAGGAAACACCCACTTCACCTTCTCACAGGCTCAAGACGTATCAACCGCAGATATCACTATTGGTTTTGCTAGTGGGGATCATGGAGACGGGTCTCCTTTTGATGGAAGAGGTAACACCATTGCTCATGCTTTTGCACCAACAAATGGAAGGTTCCATTATGATGCAGATGAGACCTGGAGTGTGGGTGCTACTCCCGGTGCACATGACTTGGAGACAGTTGCTTTGCATGAAATTGGGCACCTTCTTGGACTCGGGCATAGTTCTGTTCAAGGATCAATCATGGAACCCACTATCGCTTCCGGTGTGACTAAAGGCTTGCATGCAGATGATATTGCAGGAATTAAAGACTTATATAATGTTTGAGAAATGTCTAATTAGAATTTAATGGGAGTAGATTAATTATTATAGAATCAATAAAGCATTTGATGCTTACAATATAAACTATGACGATGATCGAAGTAGGCCATATTGTTTTGGCAAGAAGAGGGATATAGTTTAATAAATTAGCTCATGTTAAGATTTATGTCTTGAAAAATTAAGTAGTTTGAATTTTCAATTTATTAATAAAGTCAAATTTAGATAATCGTGAATATCTTCATCATGTTTGGGAAATTATAATTCCTGAGATAAATTAATGTGCTGATCAGGTATAATGTATGCTAATTAGGCGCATTTTAATTTCTTACATGCAGCTTGCATGGTAGTTTAGATGAAAATTAATGAGGTGGCTGCTGGTTGAGGACACTTGTTAAATTTTGGCTACGTACACTAGCACAAGATTTTTAATAGTGCACTAATGGAATAGGGTCAATGGAATTAACAATTTTGTTTAAAATCATGTAAAAGTAAAATAATGTGTAATTAAATGTACTGTCAATGATCTTGCAAATTAAAGCATGCAGATTGCATATTTTGCGCAGGAGTGGTCAGAATATTCATGAAGTCGTTCTAAAGTAATATCATGTATTCAATATTATAATTCTACTGTTTTGTTTATATTTGGATTTTATTTTTCAATTTCATTAATTGTCCTATTTGCAGTTCTTCAAAGGTAACTTTACTTTATTTTCCTTTATTTATTTTTTCTTTTTTTATAAAAAAATAATTGGTTCTTAACTTATTTTTTAGTTAATTGTAGAAACGTAGGCCTACTGACACAACATGTTACTAGATATTCTTAAACTTTATTTACAAAAACATAAAAATATAAAAAAAGAAGCCGATTATGGATATATAATATTTTCTAATCTAAGTACTATTTCAAATTTTACTGTTTTTTTTTTGTAATAAAAAAACTTATGAATTTTCCTTTTTTTTTCTTTTAAAAATAATTGGTTCTTAACTTACTAATTTTTTAGTTTGTAGAAACGTATGTCTACTGACATAACATGTTAATAGATGCATGTCCTCCCAAAAGTAATTAGCCGGCAGATTCTTTGGCACGCATGGGAGAAGGATGTATTTGCATATATGGAATTAGGGATGGGCTCCGACTCAAATGGAGTCAGAGTTCAGAGTTTCCGACTCCGACTCCTACTTAAGTTGGAGTCGAAAATTACTTCCGACTCTAACTCCGAAATGGAATCGGAGTCCGACTCCGATCGGAGTTCGATCGAAATTCCGAACGGAAGTCGGAACTCCGATTTTCGTTCCAACTTCCGACTGAAATGGGCAAATTTTTTGGCCCATTTCTGATTCTACTTGGCTCAAAGGAGCCAATTTTTTGATGTATTTTATCTGTTTTACATATAAATAATAAATTAGTAAATTAGTGTTAAATAATCTACCGTTGAATAGTTGATATTTGATAAACAAATAATATAAATTATGTTATTATAATTTACAATGTTGATTGCTAATACTAACTGCTAAGGCTAATACAAAAAATAGGACAAACTAAATTAGTGTTAAATAATCTACCGTTGAATAGTTGATATTTGATAAACAAATAATACAAATTATATAATTATAATTTACAATGCTAACCGCTAAGGCTAATACAAAAAATAGGACAAACTGAATAATACAAATAATAAATAGTACAAACTACAAAATAAACTATTTGTAAAGTAGAGAAATAATATATGCAACCGTTCCATCGTAATGTGGTTCATCAGTCATCGACAATTATGTCAGGATTGATATGTAGATCAGTGAAATAATAGATAATATAAGTTAGATAGATATATGAAATCATAAAAAATAGTTATTGAAATAATTATATACACTTTGTTACTTTCATCATAAGAAAACAAGTAAATAAATTAATTTAATTTTACCTGACTCAAGCCTCTAGCTAACAGCATCGATGACAATGCTCTCTAGTCCAGAAGGAATATCACTAATCCAATTCTGTGTGCAAATGACGGCCTCCACAGTTGACGGTGCCAATGAACTCCGATAAGCATCCAACACTCGACCTCCGGTGCTAAACGTCGACTCAGATGCAATTGTAATAATAGGAACGGCTAGTACATCTCGAGCAATACGGGAGATGATTAGGTACTTGGAAAAATTAACCCTCCACCATATCAAGATTTAAAACTCATCAGTAGGCTCCTCGATCTCTGCCCATAAATACCGCTCAACCTTATTCATACATTGCAGTGGATTTCTCGCCGACCGTATGTGAAACGATGTCATAACGTTGAAATCTCGAGATCGACTGACATTGTCTACACTGGCCTGACGGGTACTGGCATCTGAAGGAGGTCTTGACGTCAAGCTCAAATGTGAACTACCTGCGGTTGCTAAGGATGAAGGCTGTCTATTAATGTTGTAGTGGGTGTATAAGTCGTTCAGGTCTATCTTAAGTGCTCTGATAAATGCAGCTACCTTTACTGCCTTGAGAACTTTAGTTGCCCACCATTCTATCACCGCCAACTTCAATCAGGGGTCGAGAATCGATGCTATGAAAAACAATCGATTTATTTTCTCAACCTGCCCCTAATATTTATCATATTTCGACTGCATCTGTAATGCCATACCAAATAACAGTCTGCTCAGGTCAGCACAATTTTCTTTCAAGTGGTGGTGTATCATTGAGATCTCGCTGAACCATATATTTGCCGTCGCATATGCGAATCCAGATACCCGCTTAGTAATATCATAGAAAATCTGTAAAAAGTTGACAAACTCGGATATAGATTGCCTATCCGTACTGTCTAGCGGAATGAACCCTGTTCCATTAAGCTCCAGCAGGGCATACCTCAGACCCCCATCCTCAATCTCCAACTGCTCAAATGCCTTCTGGTATGTGGAGTTCTATCGAGTGGGAACATCCAAACACAACATTTTTGAAGACTCAACCCTATTGCCTTGAACTTCCGCAGCCTTTAGGGACAAGCCCTCGCGTACCACATAATATTGTGAACTTTCTTGATAGAGTCGTCCACATTTTCCATCCCCTTAACTGTTTCATTATTGAAAAATGATACCATTTTCAAAATTATTAATCATAAAAATATTAAAATATAAAATACAAAATCAAAACCAGAAAGGCTCACCAACAATAAGGTTGAGTATGTGAGCAGTGCATCGAATGTGGATATACTGATGATTTTTAATCATATCGTATCTTGCCCTAGTATTTTGCGAAAACCACTCGATGGCAGTCTCATTAGCACTGACATTATCAACTATAATACATAGCAATTTTTGGATGCCCTAGTCCACCAGACAATCATCCATCTCTACCCCTATTGATGCACCCTTATGGTCAACTATTTCTTTAAATCCAATATTTCTCTTTTTAAGATTCCACTCACTGTCAATGTAGTGTGCTGTGATACACATATACGACGTATTCTGTATAGACGTCCATGTGTCAGTCATAAATTACACTCTCTGGCCAGTGGTGCTGAACATCTTCTTCATCTCTGCCTTCTCACTCATATGCCTCTTTATGCAATCACGCATTGCTGTATAACGGGATGGCAGTAGAAATCTTGGCTCAAGCAGCTTCACAAACTTGCGGAACCCTTTCTTCTCAACAATGGTAAATGGCATCTCATCCTCTATAACCATCTCTGCAAGTGCCTCACGGTACACCTTCTCACTGTATCAAGGGATCATCAAATTTCTCATCTGGTTTCCTGTCCCATCAGTTACTGTAGAGGTCTTAGTTTAAGAATCACCTGCGACTGCAGATAATAATTTATGGTTCAATATTAGTTTTAAAATTTTAAGTTAAAATTAAATGGGATTAAATGAATAAATCAATTAGCATACATAATACATATGACCCTATGAGATTAATAAAACACTAACCTCTTGACGCCAGCCCCTTCGCTATTTGGTGTCGCTGGCAACCGTTGAGATGTGATGATAGACAAGCGATGCCTTGTCTTTTTGAATGACACCCAACTTGAGCGCCACAATAGTTGCATTCAGCCCGTGGCTTCTCGGGATCCCCACCATCAACTTTCGTGAAATGTTCCCATGTTCATGATCTTTTTTTATTTGATCGTGGATGGGGTGGTCTCATAGCTGCAAGGTGTACTGGTACATTCGGATCCTGAACCGGATCGTCCCCAAGACCCATATCCTCCTCCTCCTCCTCCTCCTCTATAAACTGATCGAAATATCCCACTTCTAATTCTATGTTGATTGGAAGTGGAAATCCACTACTAGCACACGAGGTCTGTGCTCTAGTGGAGCTAGGTAATCGACTCTAAGTCCGACTCGGTACTGCTGCTTGGGATGCTGACGGAGTCCTAGCATCTAGAGTCTCATATGGAGTCGGAGTCCCACTGGCACTATGTGAGCGTAAGGGATCCATCTGTTAAGTAAACTTGAAATTCAAGTATAACAATAGAAAAAACGTTATATATGTTTGACTTATATATAAGTTTATATATATGCATATAAAACATCACTCAACTCACGCCGCTAGCTATATATGTTTGATTAAAGAACCTAATATAGAAATCATGTAAAGGAGTCAAAGATCATACTAGTTTATCATTTTTTTTTATATTATTATAATTTATATATAGGTCCTATGTCAATCATTATCCACCAGCTTTTATACCAATAGTAACTCTTAAGGTATTAGGTGTTTGGTGTGGACTGTGGTAGATGTCATGTAAGGGCCTAAGGCTGTAAGCCCTGGCGGCTGGCATTATATTGAATATATTCCTTTACTGTGAGAAAAGCAATGGCTCAAGGCAAAAGATGGGAAGTTGGGAACCCTCTACAATCCGCTCATTTATTATAGAAGTGATTCTTGAAGAACAATCACAAAAGGCAAAGAAAAAAAAAAGAGGGGAATAGAAAGGACAAAGTGGAAGGATGTTGAAGTTGATCCCATCACATAAACTTTAGAAAAGAAAAAAAATTATACCCATTTGACTTTCTTATAGCTCATAGCCTCATTATACACTATTGAATCATTGATTGTACTATATATATATATATATATATATAAACATGTAATACATATATAATGATCAGAGATGACTCATGTGTTTAAACTATTAGCGCCTTAATTGTGGAAAAATTATATATATATATATATATATATGTTAATGATTTTTGTAAACTTGATGCAAAGACACTAACTATATGAATTTAGTTTAAATGCACTTATCAATCATAATGATGGAATAAGTGGGTAGAACCCAACCAGAAAATTCTATACATAGACCTAGGCATAGGTAATGATTTCCTTATATAATCCCAACGAGTTCTAGATTTAACAGCGCCATAATAGAAAGAAAAAACAACAAACTAGTGTCCTATAGTTTTATTAAAATCACAAAGAATGTGTATAGAATTACTAAAATCACCAAGCTAGATGTACGTGATTGGTAATGAAAAAGTGGGTAGCGACCCACTAAGTACACAAAAAGGCTCTAAATGACACATGGTTGTTTAAAAATAACACCAAATATCACATTACTAATGTTAGCAGATTGAAATTAAAAGAACTTGTATAAAACAAATTACAAACAATTAAGCATTGAGTTAGTTGTACACCTACATTTCATCTCTGGCTTGTATAAAAAAATTTAGATCAAGTAGAATGTAATAACAACGAGACCCTAGAGAAATAACTGGTATCCTATAGTTGTTACCATGAACAAACTTAGTACAAGTCTTGCTAACAGTTAGCCATAATGTTATGTTCTTCCCCATTCTTTCAACCCAATAAACTAGGGACCCTAAAACATTGAGGACATCTCAGGTCAAGAGATTGAACTAATCTATGTTTGGTGTTCTCCCTTGCTACAACTTGCTGCCAACTACCCATATGGGCATTCATTCATGTACAAGTTGTTCTTTTCGAAAGCTTTATTACTTTCCTTTGACAAGTTTCATTCTAGATCAAACAATCATAAGGAGTCCGGACTGAGCATTCTATCAAACACCTAGTGGGCAGTGAGCATCTCAACATTCTATCAAAACCAGGATAATTTTTCTCTTAAATAAATATATGCAATACAACCAAAACCATATACAAGTAGAGAATTCTTTAATTTGCTACCAAAAAAATTTCGAAACCCTAGAGGGCAGACGGCGATGGCGTCAGGGGCCACAGCAGAGGCTAAAAATTTGAAGAAACAAAAAAATTAAACACTATAATTTCGAATCTTCAATTACCTTACAAAATTAATACAATAGAAAATAATTAACACAATCCAAACTCAATTTCTCAGATTAAAATTAAAAATAAATTCCTATTTTGAAACCCTAAAAAATACCAATTAAAAAGAGAGATTTCTGATTTCTCGAATCTCCTAGGCAGTGGCAAAGCGAAAGTCAGATGGCGGCGTCGCGGCTGGAGAAACGGTTGCTTGAGCCTCGAAGACGAGAGAAGAATCAAAGATGAAGCTGGAGAAACGGCTGCATATAGAAACCAAATGGCGAAGCAGAAGAATGAAGAGAGAGAGAAGGGGGGATCGGGGGAGGAGATAAAGTAATACCAAAATGGTGTCGTTCTTCATCAATTGGAACGATGTCGTTTCATTTAAAACAAAAAACCTAGATCCCTCTTTTGCATCTGGATTTTTTTTAAAAAGATCGGAGTTCGGAGTCAGAGTTCGGAGCAATCGTGTGCTCCAACTTCGATTCTGAACTCCAATTTTGGAGTCAGAAGAATTCCGACTCCGACTCCGACTCCGACTCCGACTCTGACTTCCAACTTTCGATTCTGATCAAAGTTGGAGGTAGAGCGGACGTCGTTTGGAAGTCAGAAGTCGGAATTTTTGCCCACCCCTATATGGAATAACTATAATGAAAATCCTTATTTACTGAAAGGCTTATTACTTAAAAAGGGACAAGATGTGACTTCCTTATTTAATTAAGAATTTCTTAATTCTTTGATTGGGTTGGTTTATTGCTTATTTTCTTTCCAATTGTAATTGGCTGATTTGGTTATATTAATAAGGTCTTTGACCATTGTTGATGATGTAATCACGATTTTCCATAGTCAAAAATGAGGTTTTTTTAATAAAGTGCCGAAAGTACAATCCCTTTTTGAAAAAAGAAATATTAATAGATGCATATATATATATATATATATATATATGTATGTGATATTCTTAAGGACAATGTTAGAGAATTCGTTAGTGTTATTTAATATTTTTTATCTCTATATATTTTTGTCATATTATTTTTTTAATATAACAAAAATATTTTTTAAAAAAATATAAAAAATTCATAATATTATTAAATAATATTATTTTAATCATTAAATTAAAAAAATAATAATAAAAGAAAATGAGACAAAGGAGCGAGACAATCTAGAGGGCTAAAAAGCATTTCCCTATTCTTAAACTTAATTTAGAAGCCGATTATGGTTATCAAAAAAAAAAAAAAAAATAGAAGCCGATTATGCAATTGTTACAGGTGTCGTCGTAATAATTTGATTAATCTAATTGATTTGAGACTCGGCAGCTAGTTTTCAACCCCAAAGAAAATGTTGTGTTGCGAATGAAGAGGGAAAGGCTATATAAGTAGGAAGAGGGAAGGGCTATATTAGGCTGCCCAACTGCATGAATTGGGTCTTGTCCTAATTCCTCCTCAATAAACCAGCTTTGACGTGTCCTATATATATACGGTCTCCAGAAGCTGCTGCTTGGTCCAAATTATTAACGTCTGCTTCATGTTAAATTGACTAATACGCCCAAGAAAAATAGGCCTGCTTTTACAATTTATGAGCATATTAGCTAGATGCTGTAGCAGTCTATAAAATATAGCATCCACTTCATGAGCTTCTTCCCCAACATCCATTTCATTGATGGAGTTAAAAATTGGCTAATATATTTTGCTTTATTTCTATATAGTTTTTTTGCTTCCTTTTTTACATACCATAAATATTCTGTAGCATGGAATGAACAATATATATTGTAAGGTTCATTTTATGTGGATATCTTCTTATTAACTAAAAATCTTGTTCTCCAATCTCCAGCTTGTGATTAATTCTAAATCAATTGCACACTTTTCACTCTTTGAATTCATGAATTATGTAATGCATTATTATATATATAACAAAAGGACACCTTTAGTTATTAGCAAGTTCTATAAAAAAGTCGGACCAATGCTGAAGTTACATGGAGGGAGTTGAACTAGACCATCCAGGACTACTAACTAACCACAACCACACAAAGAATACATTCAATAGAGATGAAAATACAAAAAATCTCAAAGGAAATAAGAAACTGATAGGATCAAAGCCATATGCACTTGCTATGTGCATTCTTCTATTCAAATTTTCTTTCTTTAAATTTTAAAAGATGGTGAACTTTGTGGATCTTAAACTGTTGCATTGTTAAGTTGCTTTTATATGTTTCAGATTGCTTTGGTCCTTAAATGAAAAGCAGAAGACATGATGCAAAATCCCAAATATGTAATGTATTTTATTGTTTTCTTAATTGACAGGTTTGACTTTTGAGAGAATCCATTTCACAAGAGTCAGCAAAGTTAATAAACAAAGTTTTAGAGTTTAAAATCTTAAAAAAGAAGTTGCACTCAGTCCTCGACTCCTCATCTTAAATCAGATTTAAAAAAGCGGGTTATTTGGTTGTGCAAAGATGAGTTGGCTATGCTTTATAAGTTTACAGGTTTATATTTTACTAATATTTTTTATATTATTATACTTGAATTTCAGGTATACATAACAAATGAATCCCTCATGCAGTGCCAGTGGGACTCCGACTCCACATGCTATTCCAGACCCCAAGACTCCGCCAGCGTCCCAAGCGGCAGCTTCGAGTCAAAGTCGACTACCTTCCACTTGAACACAAACCTCATGCGCTAGCAGTGGATTTCCACTTCCAGTCGACATAGAATTAGAAGTGGAAGATCTCGATCAGTTTATGGAGGAGGTGATAGGTCTTAGGGACGATCTGATTGAGAATCTAGATGTATCAATACACTCAGTAGCTGCCAGGCCATCCCGTCCACGATCAAATAAAAAAAAATCATAGATATGAGAACATTTTGATAAGTTTGAGGGTGAGGATCCCAGAATCCATGGGCTAAGTGCAACCATTGTGGCACTCGAATTGGGTGTCATTCAAAAAGGCAAGACACTTCTTGCCTGTTAGCACATTTTGTATGATACTTGATTTGTTCATTTAATCTCAATTGAATTCCACTTAAGACTAATATTGATAATAAATTATTAAACACGGTTGTAGGTGGGTCTTAGATTAATCTTAGCTACGACACTTTTACAACCACTAATGGGACAAGAACACCGACGAGGAACTTGGTGGTCCCTCAATACAGTGAGAAGGAATACCGTGAGGCACTTGTGGAGATGGTTATTCAAGATGAGATGCCCTTTACCATGGTTGACAAGAAGGAATTCCACAAGTTTGTGAAGTTGCTTGAGCCAAGATTTTCACTACCATCCCATTATACAGTGATGCGTGATTGTATGAAGATGTATCTCAGGGAAAAGGCAGAAATGAAGAAGATGTTCATCACCACTGGCCAGAGAGTGTCATTTACGACCAACACATAAACATCTGTACAGAATACCTCATACATTTGTATCACAGCACACTACATTGACAATGAGTGGAATCTTTAAATGAGGATTATTATATTTAAAAAAATAGTTGACCATAAAGGTATATCAATAGGGCAGAGATGTATGATTGTCTTATGGATTGGGACATTCAAAAGATTTTATGCATTACAGTTGACAATGTCGGTGCCAATGAGACTACTATCGAATGGTTTATATGGAATACAAAGACATGAGACAATGTAATTAAAAATCACCAGTATATCCACATTCGATGTACTGCTCACATAATCAACTTTATTGTTGGTGAGTCTTTCTGGTTTTTATTTTGTAATTTGAATTTTATTTTTTAATATTTTTATGATTAAAGTCTTTGAAAATAGTATTATATTTTATATTGTTATGATAATTGGGTATTTTTCAATGATGGAACAGGTGAGAGGTTGAAAGATGTGGACGATTCCATCAAGAAAGTCCACAACATTGTGCAGTATGCAAGGGCTTCTCCCCAAAGGTTGTGGAATTTCAAGGAAATAGCTGAACATGTTGGGGTTGAGTTTTCAAAAATGTTGTGCCTGGATGTTCTCACTCGATGAATTCCCCAAGACTTAAACTGTGCTAGTCCTCAGGCAAAGAAAAGGAAAAACAATTTCTTACCTCAAAGATTTGCATAAAGCTTGTAATTCAAAGGAACCGTTCCCACTTCATCATTAGCTGCCCGGATGGCTTTATGCAAATAAATAAATAACTACAATCTCTAAAAGCTCTATAAGCATACTTTTCAAATCACTTTCCACTCATGTAAAACAAAATATTACCCAGGATCAATAGGTTTTTATAAGGCTTATAATGTATGGTTAGGGTGAGAACTACAAAGAAAAGATATAATTTAAGCAAGTAGAGCACTCTCATTCATACAACATTCACTCTTCTCAGTCCTTTGAATATCTCAAAAGACCTCTCTTTATCAGTCTTTCAAAGTTCGCTCAACTATTTTCTTACTTCAAGTCATCACTTATCTTTTGACGTAAATGTAGGCATTTGTAATAGATGCACCAAGTTACTCAACAAGTTAGACACTCAAAGTACTTTTGCATACTCATATTTCAAGTTATGGTTTGACATAAGAGTAAATATTGGTAATGAATAGCCCTAGTTACTAAGAAACTTAAAACATTTGAGTAAATAGAACTTTATACATTTTTTTTTTCACTTGTATATCATTCTCTTTTCTTCAACCCTGTTAGGAATAGATCAAATGGGTGACTAGGGATAAAGATAATAAAAAGGTAAGCTTGAAAGGCTCAATTAATTCAAAGAATAACTAAATCACTTCTCAAGTAATATTCTGTATAAGATTTTGCCTCGAGAGTAATCGAGCAAGTTCTATAATAAGTAGAGATTATCCAAATTCATAAAATTCACATAAAACTTCTCCATGTATGCACAATGATTAATGATCATATAAAATTACACAATATCAAGTAAAGAATTAACAGCTAGACTTAAGCAATGAGAATGATTCCTAAGAATTATAAGGAATTTCAACCATATTCTTATTATAGGCACTTTTTTCTAACCAAACACAACGGTTTTTTTTTTTTGAATAAATAAAATAAATTCCCTTCCCCCAAACTTAAATTTCACATTGTCCTTAATGGAAAAAAAAAAGAAAAACTAAAGAAAAGAGTGAGAGAGGATGATAGATGCTTCCCTAATTTCCAACTGAATATTTTTCCTTAAGTGTGCAGCCGTGTACCCATTGGAGATTTCTTCGGTCTTTTTTTTCCTAAGAAAAATGAAAACAAAACCATAAGATATAGAAAAAAATAATAAAACAGAAATATAAAAACTTGGGTTGCCTCCCAAAAACACTTTATTTAATGTTTGTAATTAGAAGTTATCCTTTCATCCTTTGTTACTGATGAGAAAGATTGAGTATTTTTCTGAGTTAAAGTCTCCATCCATATAGGATTTTAATCTCTGTCCATTTACTTTAAATGTCCCTTTTGTCTCATGATGGACTTCAACTGCTCCATAGGGAAAAACTTGGGTTACCACAAATGGTCCTGACCACCAAGAGCGCAGTTTTCCTGGAAAGAGTTGAAGTCTTGAATTAAATAATATAACTTTTTGCTCGACTTCAAATTGCCTACTCAGAATATGCTTATCATGTCATCTCTTAGTTGTATCTTTGTAAATTCGAGCATTCTCATAAGTATCATTGCGGAACTCATCTATCTCATTGATTTGCAATATTCTCTTCTCGCAATCTATTTGTAGATCAAAGTTCAGTGTCATTGTCGCCCAATAGGCTCTGTGTTCTAGCTCTATCAATAGATGGCATGCTTTTCCATAAATTAGCCTATAAGGTGCCATTCCAATTGGTGTTTTGAATGCTGCTCGATAGGCCTATAGTGCATCATCTAACTTTCTTGCCCAATCTGTACAAGAGATATTCACGATCTTTTCCAATATATGCTTCAGCTCCTGATTAAATACCTCGACTTGGCCACTTGTTTGAGAATGGTATGGTGTCGCTACATGATGGGTAACTCCATACTTAGTTAATAGTGCTTCAAATTGGCGATTGCAAAAATGCTTCCCACCATCACTGATTATAGCCCTTGGAGTGCCGAATTGGGAGAAAATGTTTTTTCACAGAAAATTCACTACGATCCTCGCATCATTAGTCGGCAAGGCAACTGCTTCCACCCATTTGGAGACATAATCTAAAGCCACCAAAATAAATTTGTTAGAATATGAGGATGGAAAATGACCCATGAAATCAATACCCCAAACATCAAATAATTCAATCACCAAAATATTGTTTAAAGGCATCTCATGTTTCCTAGAAATATTTCCAAGCCTTTGACAATGATCACATAAATTAACAAATTTAAATGCATCTTTAAAAAAAGATGGCCAATAAAATCCGGATTGTAGAATTTTTACCGTTGTTTTTGAACCACCAAAGTAGCTGCCAACTTTCAATGAATGACAATGTCTCAGTATGTTCTCCATCTCCTCCTTGGGCACACATCTTCTTATTATTTGGTCCACGTAATGCCGGTATAAAAAAGGTTCTTCCCAAAAATAATATTTCAAGTCGGAGAAGAACTTTTTCCTTAGTTGATATGTCATCCCGAGAGGTAGGATTCGCGACGCCAAGTAGTTGACTATGTCAGCATACTATGGAACAACTTGTATAGCCATCAAATGCTCATCTGGAAATGCTTCATTAATTTGCAATTACCGGTCATCATCTGTACCTTGAAGCTCCATTCGGGATAGGTGATCTACTACCAAATTTTCAATACATTTCTTGTCCTTAATCTCCAAATCGAATTCTTGTAGAAGCAAAATCTATCAAAGTAATCTTGGTTTAGCATCCTTCTTTGCAAGCGAGTACTTAAGAGCAGAGTGATCGGTGTAGACAACCACCTTCGAACCAATTAAGTAAGAACGAAATTTGTCAAAACCAAAAACAACTGCTAATAATTCTTTTTTAGTAGTAGCATAATTCAGTTGAGCTTCTATTAAAGTCCTACTTGCATAATAAATAGGAAAATGCTAGGGATCCCTACTTTGGGATCCCTACTAGGGGATCTCTACTTGGGATTTTTTTTAAAATTTTTTTACATGATTTTTATATAAGTATTTTAAAATAATGTTGTGATTTTTTTATATTTTTAAAAATATTTTAACATGTTAAAAAAATCATGTAAAGAAAATATATATTTCAATGTTTTAAAATGTATATTTTATTTACAAGATTTTTTTAACATTTTAAAACATTTTTTAAAAATATAAAAAATTACAACATTGTTTTAAAACACTTATATAAAATTATGTAAAATAAAAAAATAAAAAAAATATCCTAAGGATTCCCTAGTAAGGATCCCAAAGTAGAGATCCCTAACATTTTCCTAATAAATAACATACTATATATCTTGAAGTGCAGGTAGTCGTAATGCATCATACTACAATGTCAAGTAGATTCTAATTGTGACAGTGTGAGCTTGAATATGGCATGTTGTAAAATCATTGTCAGTTAAAAAGTGGTAGCTAGACTGTAAAACACGGTCCTATTCAACTCAAGACCAGTTGATAAGCAACTAAATCAATAAGCAATGTTCAACAACTTTTACTTGGATTTAGGTAGAAAATAATGTCATCTAGCTCAACTTGTGAACTTGAGAAAATGGCCATCCAATGCGATGCTACAAGGAAAATTTAGCCACGCTTAAATTGACTCAGTGGTGATTTATTAAAAGATATTAGGAGTTTCACTCGGGATAAAAGATGTACAGGCTCAGAAAAACAATTGTATCCAAGTCCCAAAAAAATTGCAAAAGAAAAAAAAAAGAATAATAGCAATTAGCACCTCCATTTCAAAAATATCCCCATCTCGTTTTTTTTCAACATTCTTATGCTCACACCTCTCCAAATCTATAAAACAAAAATAATCAACTGTAAATCATTATCCACTTTCCCACTAGCCTATTATTATTATGACGTGACGTGACCACTTACGAGTAAGAAAATGGAATTGAAAATGTGTGTATATATATATATATATTTTTTTATAAGTAAGAAAATTTTATTGACCTCGTAATTACACTAAAAATATATGAGAAACAAAATACTCAATTACAGCCTACTAGGATTAAAAATATTTTGTTTCAACATGGGTTGTTTCAACATGGGTTGCAATATTGCATGGAAATATAATCATATATGCAGGAAATAATTGAATAAAGTGTCAAATACACATTAGCAATTTCCACAAATGATTACAATCCAACATAACTCGGATTTTATCTTCTTAATGGAAACAGAGCACTGGGGGAAGGTACTGATGAATATTCTGGAAGATTTTATTTAGAGGATATTGTAATGGAGGTTTGGTCCCTCTTATGTGACAACCCAGAATTTTGTACCTTATTTTATTTAAATTAATTAATTATTATAAGGGTGATGGAAGTATTTTATTTATTTAAACACTTGAAGTTGGGTTTAAAATTGAGTTTTGGAAACATGACTTACGATATTGGTCCAAATTAGTATATTAAAGCCCATAAGAATGATCCATGAGTCAACCAAACCCATGCATGGAGACACATGTCACTCTAGGAAAGTATTAGTAAGTCTCCAAAGACTAGTAGGTGTGAGAAAAAAAAATACTAGTAGTTGGAGGGTTTGACAAGTTGTTTATAGGAGGAAGAAGTGTGAAAATCTAATATAAGATTTTCTCATCATTAGCCAATTAGGTAGGGGTGTAAGACAAGGAGGAGTCTTCCAATTAAGTCTCCCTAGGTGGATATCAAATCTAGGAGGTTGACTTGTACTAGATCTTGTAAAAGTAGAGGATTTGTGTGTAGGTGGATCACTTGGAAGATGTGTGTGACAAGTGACAAATAGAATGGTTGTGTCATTGGGAAGAGAAACCTTGGTTGGAGAACAAGGAGTCTACATGTGAAATGGAGAAGGGAAGCCAACCTTGCTTCACTTTGAGTCTCTTTATGCAAGCCTCACTTTTGATGTGACAAAAATATATTTGGTGTAAGAAAATCCTTAGAGGACTTGTAAGGATGTGATGGTAACAAGGAGGTGACTGTTTTTGGAGAGGAAGAAGTCTTCCAATTTAGTCTCCCAAGGAGCATGCCATATCTAGGTGAGTGACATTTGTAAGATATGATGGAAATAGAAATGGGAACAAAGAGAGGTTTCGGTGGAAGCACATAGACAAACCCTTCATTGGGTTTTCCCATGCAATCTCATATAAATCTAGATGAATGACCATTGATAGATCTTGTAAGTAGGAGTGACAAGGTGATTGACAATTGATGGAAGGATGTAATATCATTGGAGAGAGGAAAAGAAGATGAAAAGAAAACAATAGGATTTGGGTGAGCAAAACCGTAGGCCTTGTTTTTGGTCCTCTTAGAGTTTTAACAAATCTAAGTGAAAGGACATATGAGATTGTGTAGGAGTAGCTTGTACTTATGTGTAAGAGTGTAAGATTCAATGGTGATTGATGGGACGCATGAGAGAAGAAAGGAAACCAAGGAAGGATTGAGATGGTTTCGGATGAAACCAAGAAAGGGTGTAGCCGAGTATGGCTTGCCCATTCTCCCAAGTTTTGATTCTAAAATATTAAGGAATGACTTATGAGGTGATTGATGAGTGTGTGAGGAGTGTGTGAAAAGAAAGGGAGGGCTTGAAGCCCATGCATGTGCCAGCCATAGGAAGAAAAATGAAGAGTTTTCAACCTAAAAGTGATCTAGATTTAGTGTGATCTAGTGATAGAAGTCACTCAAGTTTCTTTCAAACCTATCAAATGTCAACCCTAAAAAGTAGGGAATGAGTGGCCTAAGAGCCTAGAGTTTCACTTGGCCGAATGGCCTTATGCCCTTGTTCTTTCCTACTTGTTTGTTTCACTTGTTCACCCACACACCTCCACCCTACACACAGCAACAAGGTCTCCCATCTCATTCTCACTTTGCTTCTTATTCTTCTATCTCCTAAGCACCAAAATATCCTAAGTTCAATAGAATCAAGCAAGTATTCTTGAGTGGAAAACTACTTAAAGAGGTAATGCAAAAGCCTAAGTTATTTCAAGAATAGAAAGCTAGGTTAAATCACATGCACACACCAAGGCCTATATCCTTAATATTTTCTTTTGAACTATATGCTTATAAACTATTTTAATGGATTATTTTTATATATTTTCAGAGCAAATCTTTGCTACTTAGAGTATTGTAAGTGCACTTTTATCTTGATCTTACCATTTCTTGTATATATATTGAGTGAATGTGTTTCTATTGGTTGTTAGCTGTATGGAAATGCTAGATTAGGTTTTTCTAAAGAAAATGCTTTGTTGCTATAGTAGAAAACCCATGCTTGATCCATATGATTCTTTAGGCTTGAAATTTGAATATGTTGGTGGATCTAGCTAAGTTGTTGCAAAAGAAATGAAGCATGATGATATGATATATGAAGATGGTAGAAATACATGCATGACTAAGATTAAGTTTGTTAAGTGCTTGGAGATGCTAGGTTAGGTTCTCTTGAAAGAAATGTTTTGTTTATTTAGTTAAAAATCTATGCTTAGTCCATATGTTATTTGATGAGTGCACAAAAATGCACTCTAAATACACTATTTAAATACTAAAAGAAATGAGAAAACAATGGATATAACTCGTGTTAATAAAATTAATGGTCATTTATCTTGAGATAGATATAAGCATGATTTAATATATTGATGAGAATATAAAATGCCATATCTTCCTCTCTTAATATTTAATACTTTATTCTTATTTGATGCCTAAATATACTCATTATTATTATATTTTGATTTAGGACACAAATGGAGACATTAGGAGCAAATGAAGATAATTGCGAAATTTTAGACAGTTCTGACATCTTTTCGTAAAATGGGCATAACTCTCTCATCCAATCTCCGATTGAGCTGATTCAAGATGATCTAGAACCGCAAGAGAAATATCTATAACTTTTATGTTTTGTGTTTGAAGAGATATCCACTCAATCTAAGACAAAATCAACCATCAAGTGGACGCACCTGCACTTGACGTTCCTGGATATTTTTCAGCCACTTGCATCAAATCCAAATGTCATCATAATATTTTCTAACAAGCACTCCTACACCAACTTGGAAATTCAATGATCAATTCAGATACAAGATGAAGTGCACTCAAGTTTCTTCAAGACAAATTATTTGACCACAAGATATTAAGTCATACAAGACAACTAATAGATAGAGAAGCAAAATTGAAACACTCAACCTACAAGCAAAATCCAGCTCATGCATGGTGGGAAAACAAATGATCAAAATGACAACTCACAAATCACTTGGATTCAAGAATGGCACATGGCAAAACAAGTTGAAATTGTGATGATTTTGTCATGACAACTTGCATGAAGGATGCTTATAAATAGAAGGGAGGGGTGTGTGTTCTAAGACCATGCTTAGTGTACTTGGATGCCTTGGAAGATACATTGTTTTTGAGAGCTTGAGAAAAGAAAAGAAAAACCAAAGAAGAGAGAAGAAAATAATGGTTGGCTCTTCCATATTATCCCTTGAAGAATTTTTGTTGCATATTTTCAATATGTGTAACTAATTTTCTAGTAGAGCTAGGGATGAATTTGTATATATGATGGTATTTGTAATTGTTTTTGATTCATATATGTGTTTTTCAAATATTAAACTCTTTTGTTTAGTCATTCGAAATTTATTATAAATGTTTTCATCACCAAATAATCTTAGAATTTATTTCATTTATAGATTCAGTCATGCTTTTTCTATTAAATGCAATAATCCTTTGATTATGTTTGGTTCAATTGGTTATCTATTTTAATTTAATTCTCTGCTGCAATATTACTCTACGAGTATATTGTCGACGTTGAATTTCTTTAATATCGATAACAATTCCTGTTCTTATATTGTGACGAATGATTTTTCGAAAGATTACATTTGATTTAAATCTGGTTATTAATGTTTTATTTTCCGATTGAAAATTTAGACATAGAATTTTCAATTGAGTTATTAATGAATCGAAAATAATTAAAATACCAATTATATACAAAGGATTCCCGATGCTTTACTTTGCGCACTCATCTAAATCTTTTTGTTAATTTCGTTACTGTTCTTCAATTTCTCAATCCATCTCCCTGTGGAATCGACACTCCAAAGCTATACTGCAAACGACCGCGTTATTCTTTGGGGGTAATCATTATTGTACGCTTGATCTACATTATGTTGATGGATTTACTTAATTTGATGCAAAGGAAAAAGAAGCATGTTAATATAATATAGTGATCAAATGCCTGCATGACTAAGTCGGAGTGCGTTGAATGATTGTTGATACTAAGTTAGATTTGCTTAAGGAAATGCCTTGTATGTTTAGTTATAAATCCATGCTTGGTAATGTATATTATTCTAGGCTTGAGATTTACGTTTTTTTTTATTGGTGGATTTAATTACTTTGTTATAAAGGAAAAAGAGAGCATGACTAGTACAATAAATGGTGACGAAATGCATGCATGTTAAGATAAAGTTTGGAGTTGAAAAATGTTGGATTGGTGCGTATAAGGGTTTCGGTTTTAAAGGTTTTAGGGCTAAGTTTTTAATTGATTAACTATTCTTTCATATGATGATTGAGCCTTGAATACTTGGAGAGAGTTAGAAGCATGAAAATTGGACGATTTCGTAGCATGATATTTTGGTTTCACATGTATGATTTAGTGTGCTATTTTGGTGGAAGGAAAAGTGATGAAAATACTAATCCTAAGGACAATAGGGCTCGGTCAACTTCTCTTAGTGAGCCTAAATGGTTTAGTTAATTTTACTAAAGTTTATTGAGTATATGGAAGGAAATACAAGGAAGAAACCTTAGGTAGTAACCAAAGACGGTCTCGGCCCAACCATAGGAGTGAAGGCCGAGCACCCCACTCAACTCATTAGGCCCAATTATGTGATTATATATGTATTGTAAGTTGAATGATGTGATGTTTGACTTAAGAAAGAAGATGGCTAAGTGTGCACTCGGGTTCGTCTCGGGTTTTTTTTGCATGATTAGCATTAAAGGTTTGCATGTCACATGCATGAAGCACGAAAATCATGTTTTTGGAGTCAAACATGTTTTCAAAGGAAAAGAAAATAATTAAAGTTTTTGTATAAACCCCAAAGGTTGGGACGGGGTAGTGCCCTAGTGGAACTCCTTGTTCACTCAGGAGTGATTAAAGTCGAGTGAAAGCCCCTGGCTCGACGAAGAACAGTCGACAGACCATGTATGGTTCCAAAAGGTGTCCGGAGCGTGGTCGCACCTAAAGCTAGTGGGTACCTACAGGACGGTGTTGGCTTTTGCCTTACCGATATAGAAAAAGTTTGTAGTCGCTCGGTGAGTGATCAATCGCCAAGTGATAAAGAGCGTGAAAGGGCGCGAAACGTAACCACTTAGGTTTAATATAGTCGTCGGGTATTACGGTAACTAGCAGGAACACACAGTACATAGGGAAACCGTAAGGTGTCCAAAATGAACAGTGACGGAGATGGCGATACGTAACTCCCGTATCATTGATAAGGACTGTCACGATATGATAGGGAAGACGATACGTAACTCCCGTATGACTGACGTGATGACGGTGAAGGCGATACGTAACTGCCGTTGAGGTCAAAGAATGATATGACTATGATAAGTGGCACCTAAGATAAGAAATTATGAAAGAAACGAAACATTTTTACGAAAAAGGATTTTTAAAGCATGAGTCAAAAGAATTTCGTATATGATGAACCCTTTTTATGAAAAGCAAGTATATGAACCAAGATTGAAATAAATTCAAGTTTTTATGAAAGTCTTCATGAGCATATGCATTTGCTAAGTCATTAATTGCATATGCATGACACATGTTCTGTTTGTTATTCACTGATATGTATGCTTGAAATGATTTTGTTGAGATAGTTGTGTACTTACTAAGATTTCTCGATATCTCTCCCTTTTATATTTCCACTATTGTTCCTTATGGGAATGATAGAAGTTGATTCAGGAAAAGACGACGTTGACGACTATGAGACTTGGAGAGACTCTCTAGACCACTGATGATCTTGTGATCTCCCCATCTATTGACGTGGTCACAGGGTCAGCATTTGAATGAGGACATTTACTTACGTTTTATTTTGATCTTAGAGGTTTTCGATATTTTGGGAGAGTATATATATTTTTTAGAGACTGATACACTTGATGATGTTTAGAAATATGAAATTTATTTTGGGATCTTAAATTTGTTATACCATGTGACATAAGGCAAAATTGTAAGTTCTAACCTAATTATAGAGTGGCTTGACCTTTTTCGCTATGAAAATTTCCTATTCACTGCGTTTAGTTTGAAATGCATACTCGAACGTAAATAAGAACGAGGGATGAACTTCCTTGTGTTGTTTATTCCCGACATCTCGGTTTGCGTCCGATCCCAAGCGTGGACGGGGGCGTCGACATTTTATAACCCATATCAGTATACCAGTGGCTCTATTGAGTTTTTTATGAAACAACTTCGTTGCATATTCACCCATTCCTTATACATCGGTTGTGATGATTTTCATTACACTACGTTTATACTACATCCCTTTCTCTGCACTTACACATCCATTTCATTACATTCAACAATCCCATTTCAGTATCCTTACAACACTCAATTGTATCTACTTAGAAGAGATGAAAAATTACCACCAAAGAAATACTACAACAAAACCCACTTCAAGTAATTTTGTCTCCCAGGAGAAAAATTAATATTAGAGAAGATTAGGACAAAGCCACGCCAAGTTAGGTTTATTATGCTAAAGATAAGTGTAGATTTCATGAAACAATGAGGGCAAAAAAAAATATTCAAATAACAAAATCCTTCCCAAATATCAATTTCTATCGGGAAATTCATTTGATAAACCCTAGGAGACAGATAACAACGGAAATTCCGTACATTTATTCGAGAAGTGGATATACGAGACTCTACTATGGGCTAGGTGTGAATCGGTGCTGGAGTGATGCAGGTTCAACCGGCATCAGATGAACAAGCTTGTGGAATTTGAGTCTTACGGCGGAGAGGATGAACCGATCTGGAGCAAGGTTACAGCAGATAAGAGAGGGGCCCGATGTCTACTTTCAATTATGTGAAAAATGAAAGTTAATAACTTTTAACGGCGAACACGGCCACAAGCGCCATAATAGACTGACCTTCCCCATTGAAAAACGATGCCGCATTTGTTTTATTTTTGCAGCGACAACAAAAATGCCGTTTAAGATATTTATACGACGCATAAAACCAAATAAATCACCCGCGATGTATAATTTTGTTTCACACAATATAATGACCGGAAAATAAATTATTGCACGCAGTTAACACCTCAATTCTGTCATTTTTAGATTGCGGCAACACTAAAAATGCCAGGGTAAGGCATATTTCTTATAGTGACAGATAATCTGTGGCTTCCTTATTTAATTAAGAATTTCTTAATTCTTTGATTGGGTTGGTTTGTTGCTTATTTTCTTTACAGTTGTAATTGGCTAATTTGGTTGTATTAATAAGGTCTTTGATGATTGTTGATGATGTAATCACGATTTTCTACCGTCAAAAATAAAGTTTTTTTAATTAAGTGTCAAAAGTATTGCCCTCTTTTTGAAAAAAAAAATATAAATAGATGCATATATATTATTCTTAAACTTAATTTAGAAGCCGATTATGGTTAGAAAAAAAAATAGAAGTCGATTATGTAATTGTGATACGTGTCATCTTTACAATTTGATTAATCTAATTGATTTTAGAGTTAATATTTCCGACTTGTCAGCCAGTTTTCAACCCCAAAGAAAATGTTGTGTTGCAAATGAAGAGCAGTGGCAGGGGGGCCATGGTACCCCCTCCCCACGGGCGGCCATGTTAGGGCAGGGGGGCCATGGTCCCCCCCTCCCCACGGGCTCCACCCCTCTCCTAAAAAAATAAAAATAAAAATATATATATATAATATATGTTTTTTTTAAGAAAAATAAAATAAAATATGTTTATTTTTTTATAATTTTGTAGGATGATATTAATTTTATTTTGTGTTGGTCTATTCTCTAAAAATTATATTGGCAGCTCCTTCTATAAATTAATTAATCTGATTTAAAAAAAAAATACATCTCATATAAAATAAAAAGATATAATAACAAGATAACATATTTTTATTCTAGAAAAAAATAAATAAATAAGAAGTTAGATGATTTCTAATGTATTTTTAATATATTTTTATTATGATGACATGTTCTTGATATATTATATAATTTTTTAATATATAAATTGTATTAAACTTATTTTATTTTTATTATAGATCTTATTATTAGATTGTTCTATATCGTATAAAAAAATATATATAAATAAAAATATATATTATTTTATATATTTTATTTTAGTTTTACTCGACCCATTAAAACAAATCTCTACTTCGCCATTGATGAAGAAGGAAAGGCTACATAGGTAGGAAGAGGAAAGGCGATATATTGGGCTGCCCAACTGCATGAATTGGGTCTTACCTTAATTCCTCGTCAATATACCAGCTTTGACGTGTCCTATCCACGGTCTCCAGAAGTAGCTTCTTGGTCCAAATTATTAAGCGCATCCTCGTAGGTCTTTTCTTTTTTTATCATCAAAGTATACTTTTTGCATATATAATAAAAAAATAATATCATATTTGATCAAATATGATTAAAAGAAAGTATGAAAAATAATATAAAGGTATTTTTTGCTTACTTTTTGGTGATTTACTAATCAAAAGTTAAACAAAAAGTAAGCAAAAAAAATCTTTATGTTATTTTTCACACTTTTTTTTAGCCATATTTGATCAAATATAGCATTATTTTTTTAGTATGTGTACAAAAAATACATTTTTAATGATAAAAAAAGACGAGACTATTGAGAATGCTCTAACGTCTGCTTCATACTAAATTGACCAACATGCCCAAGAAGAATAGGCCTGCTTTTACAATTTATGAGCATATTAGCTAGACGCTGTAGCAGTCTAGAAAATATAGCATCCAATTCATGAACTTCTTCCCCCCAACATCCATTTCAGTGATGGAGTTAGAAATTTACTTTAGAATGATCAAATAAAGCTACAACAATATATATATATATATATATAATATTTTTTGCTTTATTTCTAAATAATTTTTTTTCGGTATAAAATAATTTGATAGTAAAATCTAAAATAAAAATAAAATACGACTAATATAACTTGTATTAAGAAATATATAATATTCCAAGAATAATATATCATTAAAATAATATAAAGACATTCATACAAAATATTTAATAAATAAACACAGAATGTCTAAAATTATAACTTACACTCTTTTAAAGAAACATAATTATGATGAGTCGATAGTTTTTAATCCTTGGGATTTTAGAAGAATTTTCCTTTAGGTTTAATCCTTAGAATTTTCAAAGAATTTTCTAAGAATGAGTCAATAGTTTTTTTATTTAAACATTATTCATGAACCTAAATTTAAAATAAGATTAAAATATATAAAAATAATTTTTTTAAAAGGAATAGATAGGGCCACATGTCCAATAGTGATCCCTTCCAAATTTATTGATTGCCTCAGTTATGGCAGAAGAATACCGTAGTTACAATCAGATACCTAGGGGTTACAAATAAAACATAAAGGCGAAAACCCAAGCATCAAGAAAACAAATTATAACCAATCATAATGTCCACTTACAAATCCAATAACAGACAAACCCAAACAACGGCAATACAAAACAAAACTAGAGGAGAATAGACGTGCAAAATAGTACACCCATGAGATAAAACAAAACCAAATAAACAACTTACCAAACATGACATTATGAAGGTCCCAGGTTCAAAAGACCCATCTTGTCCATATGAAGAAGGGCTCTTAAATTTCTAGGTAGCATAAAATCTCCAAGCCAATTCAAGTACATACCTTCAACTCCCCGCTTAGCAAGAAAATCTGCAGCAATATTTTCTTTACGGGAGATAGGAGTAACAGTATATTCCATGCAATTAAAATAATAATGTAAATCATCCCAAAAATTTTCTAATACCAGATATTACAATGACCATTTTTTATCTAATTTCCAAGGATGTTGGAATTAGTCTCGATCTCAACTTTGAAAAACCAAACTGACAGCATCTACGGACCCCTTCCAGTAAATTTCTCATTTTAGAAAAATTGTTGGATCCCATTCCCAAGCAAACAGACTACGCCACAATTAAATTACCACAAGCATCACGAATAACACCTCCAACACCAGAGAGCCCAGGATTTCCAAGATTACTACCATCATAATTAATTTTAACCCAACCCTGCTGAGGCCAAGTCCATCTCAATACGAACCTTTTTAGGCATAGGAGCTAACAATGGAATATCAACCCATTTAAAATAGCATTATATATCCTGGGCAGAGGCTCTAGAAACTTTCATATTCAAATCTATAATCCAGCGAAGCCATACTTTAATAACATGCCAAACCAAATCAACTGAGTCAACTTTATCCTCATACTGGGCCATGTAGCATCGATCCCAAAGATTCCAAGAAACAAGAGATGAAAGAATACCGAAAGAATCCGCAACTAGGAAGACTTACCCACACGAAAGAACCAAAAATTTGTTTGTTCCTGCTAAGTTTGATAAACACCTATATAAACACCTAGTTGAGTTGCCGCCAAGCGCCAAATTTGTCGAGCAAAATCCCTAGTGCAAAGCATGTGGTTCAAATTCTCAACATGGCCTAAAGAACAACAATCACATTTTGAAACCACGGGGATACCAATCATTTTAATTCTCTCATCAACACTCAAAAAATTGTCTAAAATCTCGCAATTATCTTCATTTGCTCCTAATGCCTCTATTTGTGTCCTAAATCAAAATATAAGAATAATGAGTATATTTAGGCATCAAATAAGAATAAAATATTAAATATTAAGAGAGAAAAATATGGCATTTTATATTCTCATTAATATATTAAATCATGCTTATATCTATCTCAAGATAAATGACCATTAATTTTAATAACATGAGTTACATCTATTATTTTCTCATTTCTTTTAGCATTTAAATAGAGTATTTAGAGTGCATTTTTGTGCACTCATCAGGCAAAATTTTCAAATACCAAACTCCATCTAAATTTCGCTCCGATTCCAACTCCGATCAGAGTCGAAATTCAAAATTCAAAATTCAAAATTCGGAGTTAGAGTTGGAATTTGAGCTTGTTTGGGTTTCGAGTTCCGACTCTGAACTCCGAATTTCAAAAAAAAAAAAAACATATGCAAAAATACATCATTTTGCATATGTTTTTTTATTAAACTTAGTCTAAATGACGCGTTCCATTTAAATAGGAACAACTTCGTTTAAGTCTTCGTCGAGTCACCCATACTTCCTTCTTCATATTTCTTCTATTCCTTCTTCATTTCTTCTCTCTTCTCTAGTTCTCTACATCTCTCCACCTCTGCCCTCTGCTCTTCGTCCCTCGATTCCGCCGCGATCTCAACTGTCCACTCAGCTGTCGGTTGCTCACGCCATCGGCTGTCACGGACTCACGACCCACCATCTCTTTCCGAGATCAGTTGGTAATTGATTTTTGATTTTAGTGGTTTAACTTTTAAAATTATGGATTTTAATTACAACTAATTAGAAAAGTTATTTTTTTGTTCTTTGATTTTGGATTGTGTTAATTTTTGGTTGTATGTGCTTTTGTAGTGAGGAATATTTGAAATGATTGTTGAGATTGCTTGGAGTTTTGGACAGTGTGTGCAAGGTGTTTGAGGGAATGTCACCATGAAAAAAAATTAGTTTTTTAATGTTATAAATTAGTTTTTTGGAGTCTTGGAGCACTGTTGAAATTGCAAACCCCTTTTTCCATACTCATGAGGAGTCAAGGACAATATTTTCGTGCATTTCCCACTATATATATGGTTTCTTGTAGTGTTGTTGGTTAGTCCTATAGCTTCTACAAACGTGTATAGATTGTGTCGCAGTCAAAGAATATGTTCTATCTGCGTATAACCCTTGTGTGTGTACAAGGTATTCTACATAGGAAATAGTTGAATCACCAAATGTGAAATGATTGCAAGTGTAGAGGATGTTCTACACGGATTTTTTCTAGCAGTATTACTTAAAGGTATAATAGGTTTCTATCTCCACTTGAAGGAGATTGAATAGTGAATTTGAGAATTCTCAAGGGATAGCTTAAGACGAGAACATAGGGAGTGGGGATTTACCTCGTTAAAATATTGAGTTTGTTTCTTCTTGCCCTTACTTTTTATATTTTCTGCTATTTTGTATTTTATTTATATTTTATATTGTGTATTCGATTTATAAGTATTATTTTTTTAATATAACTCAATTCACTCCCTTCTTGTGTTAGTCATCTAGACAACAATTGATATCAAAGTAAGGGTTCTGTTATAAGATTAACTATATGTTGAGTTAAGATCATATGGCTAACATTGTAGCTACATTCATTGAAAGTCAATCCAGTAGTCAGCCTCTACTATTTTGTGGAGATAATTATACTTTTTGGAAAGATAAAATGAGAATATTTCTTTAACCTCAAGGTCGAGAAATCTGGAAATGTATTGTAAATGGGCCTTATATTCCTACAAAAATTGTTGATGGAGTAAAGGTCAATAAGGAAGAAGAAGAGTTTGATCGTTAAGATAATAGACTTCATACAATGAATGTAATGGCTATGAATTTTCTGTATAATGCTCTCAATGACAATAAATTTAATAGCATAATGACTTGTAGGACAATAAAGAAAATCTGGGACAACTTGGAAGTAACTTATGAAGGAATTTCGTAAGTCAAAGAATCAAAATTTTTTATTCTTACGCATGAATATGAAATGTTTAAAATGAATGATGATGAATCTATTTCTTCTATGTATACTCGTTTCACTAATATTATAAATAGCTTGACAGCTTTTGGTAAAATTTATTCTAGCTTGGAGATAGTAAGGACAATTCTCAACTCTTTGTCAAAATATTAGGAATCAAAAGTGACGGCAATTCTTGAAGTTAGGGATTTTAAAAAACTCGAAATAAATGAACTCATTGGGTCACTTATTACTCATGAGTACACATTGAAAAGATGAGAAGAAGAAAGAAAGCAAAAGAAGAGCTTAGCACTCAAAGTTATTCTCCATAAAAGTGAAAGCGATGAAGATAAGGAAAGCGATGACAAAAATGACGAAATTACAATGATCACAAAAAGATTTAAGAGGTTCTTAAAAAATAAAGTTCCTCCGAGGAAATCCTTGTTTGTCCATTACATAGTGCCTCGACTTTATACAAATGGAAAGCAGCTAAAATAAGATAAAAACAAAGTATGCTATGTTTGTATAAGGGGCATGAACGATTACAAATTAAAGTAAACATTTTCTATACAATTCTGCCAAGGGACAGCAGCAGAGCAGGCAGGTCACTTTCATGTATTTGTTCCTTTTTACGTTTTAGTTTGCTACTTGTTTCACATTGTAGCTTGTTTGCTTTCCTATTATGGATGCAGGTGCATTCGAGTTCTCTTTAGTTGATACCATTTCATGCAATTCTTGTGGCATTTGGGGGCCACATTCTAAAGCAATGCAAAATCCTAGTGTTTACAATATTCTAATTTTGAATAGGTCATACTACTGGTAGGTAAATAAAAGTCAGTAGTAGTATAGTAGTTGAAATCATAGTGGCATAAGTTATTCTCACCTAACTAATTCAATAACTCCACACTATGGTCCTTCCTAATGTCTCTGTTTTCAAATGATTTCCAAATCTGCTCATGTTGGATTCACTAGGAGATCAGATATTATATATAGTTTATGCTCCTTTTTTTTTCTTTTTTCTTTTTTCCTGTTATGTCCTTGTAAAGTTTTAACGGATAATATTGGATGAACCAACTAGATCTATAATCTCAAACACGTTCAAGCAAGCTAGTCGGGAGAATTTTATTGTCTAGATTGGACATGTAGGTTTTGGAATAATCCTTGGAGTTCGGATAAGAATTTAAAAAGAAATTATTATTATTATTATTATTATTGTTATTAGAACTAGGTGAAGTCGTTTGGAGAAATTTTTGAAGCCATCTAAATTATAAGGTCACTTTCTGAGGAGTTCGTGCGCTAACCACTTATTACACAAAATACTTAGCGAAAGAAAAAAGGAAAAGCTACCTCCCTGCAAGGTAAAAGATTCACTTCACCAAGCTACAAACAATATGCCTACCATTACTACTCATTATTGCTAATATAAAATCAATTTGTAAAAGGCAAAATAGGATCACACAAAGAGAGAGGAGAGATTATGTACGACTCAGATCACATAAAATCAATATGTCTAATTTGTAAATGTGCCAAACAAAAGATGTCTTAAGCAATATTTACATGCATTCAGGGTATATGTAGAGAGAAACGGGGGGTACCGAGCAAGAGTTACAGAGAGAGATAGACGCAGTCTAAAAATTTGAAAGAGAAACTCACCAGTGTCAGTGAGAAGACGACGGCACTGGCAATGATTGGAAACCCCCGTGGAGAACCTGAGAGAAAGAGAAAAGAGAGAGAAAAAAAGAGAGGGCAAATTGAGAAAGTATTGTTGAAAAATTAGGGGCTGGGGGTAAAATTAATTAGGGAATTTTACTGAATACAACTTATTATGATGTGAAAATGGATCTTATATATTGTTAAAAGGTTATCAATGGTTGAAATAAAAGCCGCATAAAGTGATGTGAATCAAAATGGCTCATTTTCTAGCTAGTCAGAAATGGGGTGCAAAAATATAAATGAGAAAAGTAAACGAAGTAGTGCTTTCCACCTCCAATGTATATGGTTTAAAAGATCAAAAGCTCATGCATTGGTCAGAGCATGCATGTGCTACAATAATTGGGTTTCATTGATATTCTACATCTAGATATAAGACATAAAGAATGAAAGAAAATATCAAAGAAAACTAGGAACAAATATTAATTTCTGAGTCATTCCAAACATATTGGTAATTTAAAGAGGTGAATGCATCATATAAGGGACATACCTCACATAATATATTTGTTGTTGCCAAGATTACATGAACTTTAATATTACATGGTATAAGGTCTAAATGTTGTGCATGTTTCTCTCTTAGTTGCAAAAAAGAAAAAAATGTTTAAGAAAGATAATTATGAAAAATCTTAATCTAAAAACATGTGAAAAAAATAGATCTGAGGATTATTTGCAAAGGGACAAACAACATAAGCATCCTTCTTTGCAATTGATTAAACAAATGATTAGGCATGCAAGAGTCAAGACTAATATTAGACAAGCCATTAGGAATTCCCTAAAAGGATGTCTTCCCAAACATGAGATTTGGATGAGATCTCACTTTCTAAGGAGTTCGTGCACTAGCCACTTATTACACAAAATACTTGGCGAGAGAAAAAAAGGAAAAGCTACCTCCCTGCAAGGTAAAAGATTCATTTCATGAAGCTACAAACAATATGCCTACCATTACTCATTACAAGAAAAATAAGTATAAATAACCAATTAGTTCCATCCAAAATGGCTATTTGCAATCAAAACAGTTTGATTTAGTTGCAAATAGGCCTTTTGGATGTAGTTAATTGTTTATTTATAATCATTTTTGTTGTAGTTAGTGCTCATTATTGCTAATATAAAACCAATTTGTAAAAGGTGAAATAGGATCACATAGAGAGAGAGAGAGAGAGAGAGAGAGATTATGTATGATTCAAAAATATCATATAAAATCAATGTTGGGAATAAACCGATAAACAAACAAGATTTAAGTGGTTTAGCTCAGTTGAGCTTACATTCACTGTAGGTTGGTCTCAAAGTTTCACTATAAACAAATGGAGTATAAAGAGAGAGAATCAATAGATTCTTACAAGAAAAATCACTCATCTCACGTGTATACACTCTATCCTCACATGTTTACACTCAATCACTCAAGAAATGAAAAAGAAATGAGGCCTAGAAGTGATCTATGTTTGTCAGGCGAAAAATAGAGCAGCGAAGTTCATCTGGGTCTTCGCAAGAAATGAAGCTTGCGATATTTATATTAATGCAATCTCGCTCGAGTGAGAGTAACTTTCACTCGAGCGAACACTACTAAGTCAGACTCGCTCGAGCTGGACGTCGAGCGAGAGTTATGCAAACTCTCGGGTTGAATCTCGCTCGAACTGGAACTCAAGTGAGAGTTGAGTGAACTTACTTGATGACTCTCGCTCGAGCTAGATATCTAGCGAGAGTCAAGCGGGAAACAGGGGAGGCGCTTATTCAAACTACCTCTCAACAAATCTCCACCTTGGCTTAAATTGTCACAAGCCTCACATAAAGAAACCAATTATTTAACAAAAGAAACCAACCCATTCAAAAAATCCCCTAAGGGATGTGGATACCCTGAACACCAATCAAGTCCAAATAAAGTTTGAACTTGTGTGCTATAACTGGTTTTGTTATCATGTCTGCTTGATTCTCTGTAGTAACAATCTTCTGAATGTCCACAATACCATCTGCAACTACTTCTTTGAGGAAATGATACCTGACATCAATGTGCTTTGTTCTCTTATAATACATTTGATTTTTGGTCAAATGTATTGCACTCTGATAGTCACAAAACATTGTCACCCCCTCCTGCTGAAAACTCAAGTTATTGATCAGGCCCTTTACCCAAATGGCTTCTTTGACAGCCTCAGCTGCTACCATATATTCTGCCTTCGTAGTTGATAAAGTAACAATTGAATGAAGTGTTGCTTTCCAACTAATAGCAGAACCGTATAAAGTGAAAACATAACCTGTCAATTATCTTCTTTTATCTAAATCTCCAGCATAATCAGAATCAAAAAATCCAACAACATTAGAACTAAGATTAACATTTTTATCAAATATCAAGCCAAAATGAGAGGTTCCCTTCGAATTTCTCAATATCCATTTCACTACCTGCCAATGAGCTTTACTAGGTTTAGCGATATATCTGCTAACGACGCTCACTGCCTAATTATGCCCAAAGAATAACGCGGTCGTTTGCAGTATAGTTTTGGGGTGTTGATTCCACAGGGAGATGGATTGAGAAATTGAAGAACGATAACGAAATTAACAAAAAGATTTAGATCAGTGCGAAAAGTAAATTTTAGAGTGTGACGTAAATTAAAACTAAATGAGTAATTTGAATAGTATGAAAACGAGACAAAAAGTAGAGCATCGAGAATCCTTTGTATATAATTGGTATTTTAATTATTTTCGATTCATTAATAACTCAATTGAAAATTCTATGTCCAAATTTTCAATCGGAAAATAAAACATTAATAACCAGATTTAAATCAAATGTAATCTTTCAAAAAATCATTATAAGAACAAGAATTGTTATCGATATTAAGGAAATTCAACGTCGATAATATACTCGTAGAGCAATATTGCAGCAGAGAATTAAATTAAAATAGATAACCAATTGAACCAAACATAATCAAAGGATTATTGCATTCAATAGAAAAAACATGACTGAATCTATAAATGAAATAAATTCTTAGATTATTTAGTGACGAAAACATTTATAATAAATTTCGAATGACTAAACAAAAGAGTTTAATATTTGAAGAACACATATATGAATCAAAAACAATTATAAATGCCATCATATATAAAAATTCATCCCTATCTCTACTAGAAAATTAGTTACACATATTGAAAATATGCAACAAAAATTATTCAAGGGATAATATGGAAGAGCCAACCATTATTTTCTTCTCTCTTCTTTAGTTTTTCTTTTTTTTTCTCAAGCTCTCAAAAACAATGTCTCTTCCAAGGCATCCAAGTACACTAAGTATGGTCTTAGAACACACACCCCTCCCTTCTATTTATAAGCATCCTTCATGCAAGTTGTCATGACAAAATCATCACAATTTCAACTTGTTTTGCCATGTGCCATTCTTGAATCTAAGTGATTTGTGAGTTGGCATTTTGATCATTTTTTTTTCCACTATGCATGAGCTGGATTTTGCTTGTAGGTTGAGTGTTTCAATTTTGCTTCTTTATCCATTAGTTGTCTTGTATGACTTAATATCTTGTGGTCAAATAATTTGTCTTGAAGAAACTTGAGTGCACTTCATCTTGCATATGAATTGATCCTTGAATTTTCAAGTTGATGTAGGAGTGTTTGCTGGAAAATATTATGATGACATTTGGATTTGATGCAAATGGCTGAAAAATATCCAGGAACGTCAAGTGCAGGTGCGTCCACTTGATGGTCGATTTTGTCTTAGATTGAGTGGATATCTTTTCAAACATAAAACATAAAAGTTATAGATATTTTTCTTGCGGTTCTATATCATCTAGAATCAACTCAATCGGAGATTGGATGAGAGAGTCATGCCTATATTACGAAAAGATGTCAGAACTGTCTAAAATTTCGCAATTATCTTCATTTGCTCCTAATGCCTTTATTTGTGTCCTAAATCAAAATATAACAATAATGAGTATATTTAGGTATCAAATAAGAATAAAGTATTAAACATTAAGAGAGGAAAATATGACATTTTATATTCTCATCAATATATTAAATCATGCTTATATCTATCTCAAAATAAATTAACATTAATTTTAATAACATGAGTTATATCCATTATTTTCTCATTTCTTTTAGTATTTAAATAGAGTATTTAGAGTGCATTTTTGTGCACTCATCACTGCCTATGAAATATCTCGACAGATACAAACCATGGCATACATAATGCTGCCAACTGCACTAGAGTAAAGAACACTTGCCATGGCCTGTGGATTTCCATTCCCAAAATCTTCCTAGCAGCACCTAAGTCTATCATCTCAAACTCATTTCTAAGTTGAGTTTTTATCAAATCAACATCAACCATGCTTTTAGCAATTATAAGTATCTCATTAACATAAAACAATAAGTGAATGAAAGACTTATCACGCAATTATTTATGATAAACACAACAATTATAGCTACTCCTCAAATAACCACGATCAATCATAAACAAATCAAAATGTTTATACCAT
Organism: Platycarya strobilacea; assembly: GCA_036898215.1. NCBI lineage: Eukaryota > Viridiplantae > Streptophyta > Magnoliopsida > Fagales > Juglandaceae > Platycarya > Platycarya strobilacea. The sequence continues at coordinate 13,097,677 of CM072556.1, forward strand.
TGTATAGGTGTCTGCTTCAAACCATACAAAGACTTCTTCAATCTGCACACTCAGTCCTCTTTGCCTTCAACAATGAATCCCTCTGGCTGATGCATATAGATAGTCTCATCAAGCTGTTGTAACTCTAGGTCATACAATGTCGTGATGGTAAGTAAAACTATGATTGAACTGTGTTTTACAACTAGAGAGAACACTTCATTGAATTTGATCCCCTCTCTCTGACTGTAGCCCTTAGCAACTAAGTGTGCCATGTATCTTGTATCTGTCTCAAACTGGATTTCCTCTTTTCTCTTAAAGACCCATTTGCAGCCAACAACTTTCGTCTTCGCTGGTAATTTAACCAAATCCCATGTTTGGTTTTTGTGAAAAGACTCAATCTCTTTTTTCATAGCTCAGCACCACTGTATAGACTTGGTACTCTTAACAGCCTCTGAGTAACTGGAAGGCTCTTGCCCAACAATTGCTTTTGATGTAGCAAGTGCATACATGACCATGTCTGCTTGAGCATATCTCTGAGGTGGTTTGATCTCCCTCCTCTATCTACTAGTAGCTATACTGTATTGGTCTTCAATTGGTGCTTCAGTATCAAAATCAGAATCATGCTCATCAGTTATAGCATGATCCTGAGAGTTAAGTGGCATTCGCTGTGGAGCTTGAGTCTGTAGCTCCACCTTCTTACTTGTAAACACAATAAGCTCCTTTCTCATATTAAGCATAGACTTTTCATTAAAAAAAAATCTCTGCTAATCACAAATTTGAGTGATTTGGGATCAGTACACCACAACCTATATCCTTTCACCCCAGTAGCATATCCTACAAATATGCATTTCTTTGCCCTTGGTTCTAACTTACCATTATTAACATAAAAGTAAGCAAGACAACTAAAAATTTTCAAATTTGAATAATCACTAGGTAAATCAGACCATACCTGATTAGGTGTCTTCAAACTAATAGCTGTGGCTAGAGAGCAGTTGACCAGAAAGCAGGCTGTGTTGACTGCTTCCGCCCAAAAGTTGTTAGACAAGTTGGCATTTGAAAGCATATTGTGTGCTTTCTCTAGTATGGTTCGGTTCATCCGTTCAGCTATCCCATTTTGCTGTTGGGTGTGTCTAACTGTACGGTGTTTGGCAATGCCTTCATTTTTGCAGATTTCATCAAAGTCACCTCCACGAAATTCCATTCCATTGTCAGTTTGAAGCTCTTTAATCTTCTTGCCTGTTTGGTTCTCGATCAGAACTTTCCACTGTTTAAAATTTTTTAAGACATCACTTTTTTATTTCAGAAAATAAACCCACACATTCGGTGAATAATCATCAATGAAAGTAAGCAAGTAGTTTGCTCCACCTTTCGATAGAATTGAGGATGGACCCCAAAGGTCGAAATGAATATAGTTCACCGTACCTTTAGTCCTGTTGACCCCTATAGCAAATTGAACCCTGCACTGTTTTTCAAACACACTGTGCTCACACAAGTAAAGTTTACCTATATTCTTACCTCCTAGAACCCCTTGCTTACTGAGGATAAACATCCCCTTCTCACTCATATGGCCCAATCTCATATGCCATAGACGAGTGACATCTGAATCTTGATTATCAGATACAGACACTACAGCTTCACCACTGATTGTACTGCCTTGTAGGAAATAGAGACCATCTGTCTTATCTTCTTTCATCATAACCATGGAGCATTTACTAACCTTCAGTACTCCACCTTCATCTGTATACTTAAAACCCAAAGAATCAAGATCCCTATGGAGATAAGATCTTCTTTAAGTCTGGAATGTGCCGAACATTAGACAATGTCCTAACAATCTCATCATACATCTTTATCTTCACTGAGTCAAGTCTTGCAATTTTACAAGCCAAGTCATTTCCCAATAAAACAGAACCATTGTTGACTGGTTCATAAGTCATGAACCAGTCCCTCTTGAGACACATGTGAAAAGTGCAAGCTAAGTCCATTACCCACTTGTCACTAAAACGACTGCTAGAGTCACTAATTGCCAGGATAACATCTGAACCATCAGATTCATCAGAAACATTGAAGGCATTAAAGGCATTAAAGGAACTCGTGGATTCTTCCTTCTTCTTCAACTTAGTATACTCACTCTTGTAATGTCCAAATTTTTGGTAGTAATAACATTTGACATTTTTCTTGTTGGATTTTGACTTCGACTTTTCCCGAAACTTGCCTTTGCTCTTCTCTGAACCCGTTTCTCTGGATCTTCCTCGGTTAGAGGAATTTTTGACAATCAAAGCACTGGCTTGACTTTCACTACCCTTATTATTGTACCTACTCCTCAACTCCTTCGAGTTCAAAGCTGACTTCACATCTGCTAAGGAGATGGTATCGCTTCCATATAGCATAGTATTCACAAAATTCTCAAATTATGCAGGTAATGGATCTTCATCATCAAGTTTAATGTCAACATTTCTAAGATCCATAACAATCTTGTTAAACTCATCTAAGTATTCAAAAATCGAAGAACCATCACTCATTTTGAGAGTGTATAATCGTTGTTTCAAATACAACCGGTTAGTGAGAGATTTCTTGATGTACAAGCTCTCAAGCTTGTTCCAAAGACCATTAGCGGTCTCTTTATTAGCTGCCTCTCTTAATACTCCATCAGATAATGATAATAGGATAGTGCTGTGTACCTTCTCTTCATTGTCCTTAGACAGTATAGGAGAATCAGCAGACCTTTCTTCTAAAACTTCAAACAACCCCTACAAACGCAACAAAGCCTTCATCTTTAAGCGCACAAACTGAAGGTCACTACAAAAAAAAATTAATAAGTATCCTTGACGGATTATTTGCTGCGAATATGACTATTTGTAGCGAAAATTGGCAAGGAATAGCCATTTTGGCAAAGAATAGTTGTCCACAGATAGCCAGTTTTCTTGCAGTGGCTGTTCTATCCGTCAAACTTCTCTACTCCAAATATTGCTGTGACCGTCCCTTATGATTTTCAAAGAACCAAAGCTCTGATACCAGTTTGTTGGGAATAAACTGATAAACAAACAACAAATAAGAAGAAACAATGCAGCGGTAGCAACAAAAAGAAGAAAAACAATCACATAACACAATATTTAAGTGGTTCAGCTCAACTGAGCTTACATCCACTATAGGGTTGGTCTCAAAACTTCACTATAAACAAATGGAGTACAGAGAGAGAGAATCAATAGATTCTTACAAGAGAAATCACTCACCTCATGTGGATACACTCAATCCTCATGTGTTTACACTCAATCACTCAAGAAATAAAGAAGAAATGAGGCCTAGAAGTGATATGTGTTCGTCAGGCGAAAAACAGAGCAGTGAAGTTCGTCTGGGTCTTTGCAAGAAATGAAGTTTGTGATATTTATATTAATGCGATCTCGCTCGAGCGAGAGTAACTTTCGCTCCAGCGAATACTTCTAGATTAGACTTGCTCGAGCTGGATGTCGAGCAAGAGTAGAGCGAACTCTCGAGTTGAATCTCGCTCGAGTTGGAACTCGAGCGAGAGTTGAGCGAACTAATTGGATGACTCTCGCTCGAGTTGGACGTCGAGCGAGAAATATGGGTGGCGCTTATTCAAGCCACCTCTCAACAATCAATGTGTGATCCCAGATTTATATATATTTTTGCATATTTTTTTATTCTTATTGTTGATTATTTTAATTTACTTTAACAATATTATTGGTTGTGTTTTATTTGTTTAAAATTATTATTTGATCTATTAGTTAGTTAATATTAGTTTTACGTTATTTTTATATTTATATATTGAGTTACGTTACTTTTCTTATTCATTTTAATGTGAGATAATTATTTTAATGATTGGAATTGAATTCCTTTATTTTATTTTATGAGTTTATTTGATGTGATTTCGATATATTAATTATCGTTTTATAATTAAATTGCGCTCGGATTAATTTTATTTTTGTTGATGGGTTTTAAATATTTTATTTTATTGATATTTAATTGTAGTATTATCAGTCGGCTTTTATTTAATTTATTGTGTTTTTCTAAGTTAGACTTCTTTTTCTTTTTTCTCTTTTTCTTTCCTTTCCTTTTTCTTTTCTTTTCTTCCTCCCGGGTTCAGCCCCAAACCTGCGTGAACCCCTCCCCTGTTCCTCTTTCCCACCCGTGTCTCCTTTCCCCACCCAGCGTCGTCGTGTGCCACCCTTCAGTGACACCGCCTAGCCCAAACCCACCCCCTCACGCCGGCGATTCCAGTGCTACCGGAGGTGTCATCTCCGGCCACCCCACCGCCCATGCACAGCCCCCTACTCGAAAATGAGTTCTTGGCTTTTCCTACGTTTTCTGGCCACCGCCGACCACCCATGGTGCTGGCAACCTACCAGCAACCTCCCTTCACTCCGGCAAGTATAACCCACCGCCTAGAACCACCCAGTTCTGCCATTTGCTCCTCAACCCGAAATGGGTCCTTAAATGGGTTGTTTTTCGCCGTGCCGCCGTCTGGCCACCGTAGGCCTCACCACCGTCACCAAAACACTCCCTTACCTTAGCCGACCATCCCCCTAGCTCTGTTTCCTCATACACGGCCCCACCTTCCCTGTACAACCTCAAATCTAAAAATGGGTTTCCACCAAATTTGAGCCCGATCTGCCACCTTCTGGTGGTTGCACTGCCACACCACCACTTTCATGAGACTCCCCACCCTTCATTGAGTATTTTTGTAAATTTTGGTGTCAAACTGAGCACTCTAGCCCAACGTACAACGTGACCACTATGAGCGCTGTGGACCGACATTTGCTCAAGGATCCATGTCTTACCCACTGTAAGTATTTTCCAAATAAGTTTTAAGATTTAAATATATTTTGCATTGATAAATAGTATGCTTGGTTGGTTTTACTGGACTGAGTCCAAGAGTTTAAGGGTCGGTTGGATTGGAGGATGGAGTTGTTTGTGTGTTGGTTGATTTTGGGATCTGTTGGTTATTTTTTATACATGGTCGTATGCATTGCATAGGGTATGCATGTTTATGTTTGTTAAGGAAAACTGGGTTTTCGTATAATTGCATGCATGTTCATGTGTTGAAAAAGAAAACTGGATTTTCATGTGTTAATGGTTTTCGGGTACGTGTGTATCACGACCCTAAGCCGAGATGGGGTATTATCTCAGTGGAGCTCCTCTGGTCACTCGAGAGCAGAATATACTGAGTGACGTCCCTTGAGTTGTCGCCGGGCGACAACGGGATCAGACGGGGTGGTAACGCTCTTGTGCCGACTCCGTGGCTCCTCTGCTGGCGGGAGTTAGGGGATGCCTGATCATGTTACATGCTGGGCGCGGTTAGTTAGGCATCGCCCATTCCGAAGTCACATGCGTGGTCATTACCTTCAGTGTGATGATGAGAGTCAGAGTGTGCGGATGGTCCCTAGGGAAGATCATGGTACATACGGTTAATAAAATGGATATTTAGGCTATTTTCTAGGAAAGTTGCAGGTTTTGATTATTGGTGTTATGTGGACCATTTTTTGAAAAAATGCTTGTTGTTTTAATGGTTTTACGGACATCATTTTCTGGGAAAATGATGATGTTTTTATTAGAGTTTTATCGTAAACCAAAATGAGATTTTGGTGTGTGGTTATTTTATTTATTTTGAGGAAGATGATTTTAAACTTCATGCATATGGTGTCATGATCATGCGTATTGTTGTTATATGAGTATATTTTATATCTTGTGGTTTGTTTGGGTTGTACTTACCTGCGATGTCATTTTTGGCGTCATAATTTTTGGATGCAGAGTTTTGTGGAGGCTGAGTCTGAGGAGGCGACTCCACTATTAAAGTATTCATATTATAATTTTTTATATTGGAATTTTGTTTTCCCATTTTTATAAATATGTATTTGTATAATTTTTATTTCGGATGACTCTATTAAATCTTCTGTTGGAGAATTTGTGTTAAAATAGTTTGTAAAATAATCCTAAAATTTCTGGTACTTAGATATTAACTTCAATTATCTGCTGCTTTTATTTATACATGTCACTTGTTCACACACTTAGCACTTGACGTTGGGAGTGCGTGACCCGTGTTGTCAGCATTCGATGCCTCAATTCCCGTGTTTCTATACGTGGGAGTTGGGGGCGTCACAATCAATATGCCTAATTTGTAAATGTCGGCCAAACAAAAGAATTCTCAAGCAATATTTTCTTGCATTCAAGGCATATGTAGACAGAAATGGTGGGTACTGAGTGAGAGTTACAGGGAGAGAGATCGACGAAGTCTAAAAATTTGAAAGAGAAACTCATTGGCTTCAACGAAAGGCCCAGATGGTAGTGAGAAGATGACGACACTGGCAATAATCGAAAACCCCCGTGCAGAACCGAGAGAAAAAGAAAGAAGGAGAGAGAGAAAGAAAGAGACGGCAAATTGAGAAAGTACTACGGGAAAATTAGGAGCTGGGGGTAAATTTAATTAGAGGATTTTACTGAAGACAACTTATTATGGCGACTAAATTGACTACAACAAGATTGACCTCTTGTGTCCAAAAATGTTCCGTCAGTCAATAATGTATCATGATTACGCCCAAAGAATAACGCGGTCATTTGCAGTATAGTTTTGGAGTGTTGATTCCACAGGGAGATGGATTGAGAAATTGAAAAATAGTAACGAAATTAACAAAAAGATTTAGATGAGTGTGAAAAGTAAATTTTAGAGTGTGACGTAAATTAAAACTAAATGAGTAATTTGAAAAGTATAAAAATGAGATGGAAAGTAGAGCATCGGGAATCCTTTATATATAATCGATATTTTAATTATTTTTTATTCATTAATAACTCAATTGAAAATTCTATGTCCAAATATTCAATCGGAAGATAAAACATTAATAACCAGATTAAAATCAAATGTAATCTTTCGATATACTTGTAGAACGGGAATATAAGAACGGGAATTGTTATCGATATTAGGGAAATTCAACGTCAATAATATACTTGTAGAGTAATATTGCGGTAGAGAATTAAATTAATATATATAACCAATTGAACCAAACGTAATCAAAGGATTATTGCATTAATAGAAAATGCATGATTGAATATATGAATGAAATATATTCTAAAATTATTTGGTGACGAAAATATTTATAATAAATTTTGAATGACTAAACAAAAGAGTTTAATATTTGAAGAACATATATATGAATAAAAAAACAATTACAAATACCATCATATATACAAATTCATCCCTAGCTCTACTAGAAAATTAGTTACACATATTGAAAATGTGCAACAAAAATTCTCCAAGGGATAATATGGAAGAGCCAACTATTATTTTCTTCTCTCTTCTTTAGTTTTCTTTTCTTTTCTCAAGCTCTCAAAATAATGTCTCTTCCAAGGCATCCAAGCACACTAAGCATGGTCTTAGAACACACACCCTTCTCTTCTATTTATAAGCAACCTTCATGCAAGTTGTCATGACAAAATCATCACAATTTCAACTTGTTTTGCCATGTGTCATTCTTGAATTCAAGTGATTTGTGAGTTTTCATTTTGATCATTTTTTTTCCACTATGCATGAGCTGGATTTTGCTTGTAGGTTGAGTGTTTCAATTTTGCTTCTCTATCCATTAGTTGTCTTGTATGACTTAATATCTTGTGGTCAAATAATTTATCTTGAGGAAAGTTGAGTACACTTCATCTTGCATATGAATTGATCATTGAATTTCCAAGTTGGTATAGGAGTGCTTGCTGGAAAATATTATAATGACATTTGGATTTGATGCAAGTGGTTGAAAAATATCCAAGAACGTCAAGTGCAGGTGCGTCCACTTGATGGTCGAGTTTGTCTTGTATTGAGTGGATATATCTTAAAACATAAAACATAAGAGTTATATATATTTCTCTTGCGATTCTATATCATCTTGAATCAGCTCAATCGGAGATTGGATGAGAGAGTTATGCCCATATTACGAAAAGACGTCAGAACTGTCTAAAATTCCACAATTATCTTCATTTGCTCCTAATGCCTTTATTTGTGTCGAAAATCAAAATGTAAGAATAATGAGTATATTTAGGCATCAAATAAGAATAAAATATTATTTATTAAATAATGCTTATATCTATCTCAAGATAAATGATCATTAATTTTAATAACATGAGTTATATCTATTATTTTTTCATTTCTTTTAACATTTAAATAGAGCATTTAGAGTGCATTTTTGTGCACTCATCACACCTACCAACTTACTCATTGCTACTAGCAATTTTCATACAAAATGATGAGAAAAACCAAAGAAAATCACACATAGGGGCCATCAAGACACATTTTTCAAATTTGCATATCAAAACAATTTTAGGAATTCAATAACCCTTTCACAAGTAATTGTCATATAGTAATCCACAGAGTGTGTATGTGTTCCAAACTATTTTATCAAATGGGAGGTTCCAACACATACAACAGTAGAAATAATTTAAGCAAAAAGTTCAACTCCATAACTCACAGGTATATAAGTGTTTTTGTACAAGGATTCTCTCTATGAAGTTGACAAATGTGTACATTTACTCTCATGGAAATTTAGCCAATTATATATAAGTAACAAGTAAACATTGATCTTATGATAGGAATACTAACAAATGAGATTTCCACCATTCTTTCCACAAGCATACTTAGGATTGGAAAAATCAATACAAAGGGTTGTAATGTGGCTTAGGTTTGGGGTTCATAAGAAGGAAAGGTGAAGAGGTTTCAAAAACTTCCAAGTATGCACAAAAGGGAATCTGTTAAATTTTTCAGTAGACTATACTTTCCTTTTGATGTACTTTTCAATTTTTTAGATTTTTGACTAAGTATACTTTTCCATCTTCTTTTGCCACTAGTGTCTTCGCAATTTGATGAACTCTTTTATGAATAATTTGATGGACACACCATGTCATTTTTGTCATTTTTTTTTAAATGATAATTTCACACCTAGTACACACTTGGAAGTAAAATGGCAGGAAAATTTAGTGTATAAACTATTCTCCAATGTGGAGAGGTATGGATGATATAGATATGAAAAGAAAATGCCATATGTGTATATTGGCTCAAAATTGGCTGCTAGGGGTCTATGATGAAAATGGTCAGCTTGAAAGGCTCAAATGTTAATCCTAAGTTGACTTTCGTTATATCCCAAGTATATCCACCATCTTACCACAAACCATGTAATGATATTCTCAAAAGAAGTGTTAAATTCAACAGATCAATGGATACTTATCACAATTTCTGTATTTGTAAGTTCTTAATTTTCACAAAATTCACATGAATACTTGAGCAAAACAATTCTTTAGTTACATGTGTCAAATCACCATATTACCACAAAGTTTGGAGAAGTGCATAAATGGTTCTGTGGATACTTTAGCAAAATGATTTAAGATGGGTTTTTTGAATTCACCAAGATGGTTATGAATGAGCATGAGTATCATGTGTGAAAATATTCTTGTGTGAAAAAAATTTGGCAATTTTTTATATTTTGATTGAAATATGCCACAGAGTTTAAATAACAGATTTGTATTCCCACCCCCCAACTTAAATGAAACATTATCCTCAATGTTTAAGAATCAGAATTGAATAACTAAACAGGGTAGAATACACCTGATGTGGGATGTGGGTGGCTTGCTTGGCATCAAAGATGGTATTTATCAAAATAAAATTAACCTATAACAAAATAAAGTAAACAATAAACAAAAAGAAAATGAACGAAAAGAAAATAAAATAAAAACATACCTGGAGATGGTCAAGATTGATATACTGGGTCTGTAAGTGGAATGTCTCCACTTCCGGAATTTGTCTATCAATTAAGATTTTGAGACGCTGACCATTTACTTTGAAGATACATCCATCTTTTTGATTTTCTATTTCTACCGCCCCATTTGTGAAAATGTTTTTTACTATAAAAGGGCCGGTCCATCTAGATCGAAGTTTTCTTGGATGCTTATGGAGTCTTGAATCATATAAAAATACTCGATCATTAGACTTAAATGTTTTTCTCAAAATATTTTTATCATGACATACTTTCATTTTAGCCTTATAGATGTTGGAGTTTTCATAAGCATCATTTCTCAATTCTTCGAATTCCGTCAATTGGAATTTTCTAAGTTTTCCTGCTTTTTTCAAGTCAAAATTAAAACGTTTAATGGCCCAAGGGAGTTTTGAAAATTGTACGGTAAGCCCAAAGCGCATCGATTAGTCTCAAAGACCCATTTTTCCGATTCGGGTTGACCTTTTTTTCTAAAATTTGTTTAATTTCCCTATTCACAAGTTCAACCTGTCCACTTGTCTAAGGGTGGTATGCAGTAGAAAGCTTATGTATCACCCCATATCTTTTCATTAAAGCTTCAAAAGAACGGTTGTAAAAATGCATACCTCGGTCACTAATGATAGCACGTGGGGTACCAAATCGAGATAATACATTTTCTTTGATAAACTTAATTACCTTCCTGTTATCATTGGTCCTGCAAGGTGCTACCTCTACCCATTTTGACACATAATCTACTGCTACAATAATATATAAATATCCAAAAGAAGGAGGAAATGGTCCCATGAAATCAATGCCCCAACAGTCAAAAATTTCAATTACCAAAATTGGGTTTAAGGGCATCATATTACGACGGGTCATAACTCCTAACTTTTGACATCTTTCGCATGAGCAACAATAGATATTTGTATCTTTAAACATGGTGGGCCAATAAAATCCACATTGCAGGATTTTTGCAACAGTTTTCTTCATTGAAAAGTGGCCACCACAAGCTTGGGAATGACAAAATTCCAAAATGCTTGCAATCTCTTCATCAGGGATGCAACGCCTTAAAATTTGATCAGGACAGTATTTGAAAAGGTAAGAGTCATCCCAGTAGAATTTTCGTACCTCAATCATGAATTTCCTTTTGTCTTGGGTGCTAAAATCCTTTGGTATTTCACATGCAGCTAAATAGTTTACAATATGAGCAAACCATGGTAGAGAAGTAATAGAAAGTAAATGCTCATCGGGAAAATCATCTTTGATTGGTATGTGTTCAGAAGTGTCCTCGAATGTGAGTCTAGAGAGATGGTCTGCCACTACGTTCTCCACTCATTTCTTGTCCTTGATGGTAATGTCAAATTCCTGCAAAAGCAAAATCTATTGTATTAATCGTTCCTTAACATCTTTCTTTGTAAGAAGGTACTTAAGGGCTGCATGATCTGTAAAGATAATGATAGGAGAACCAATCAAATAAGCGCGGAATTTATCTAAAGCAAATACTATAGCTAACAACTCTTTTTCAGTGGTGGAGTAATTCATTTGGGCACTATTTAAAGTTCGACTAGCATAGTAAATGACAAAAGGTTTCCCTTCTCTTCGTTGTCCAAGAACAGCACCTATAGCAAAATCACTAGCATCACACATAATTTAAAAAGGTAAATACCAATCAGGTGGTTGCATTATTGGTACTGAAGTAAGCTTGCCAATTAATGTTTTGAAAGCCTCTTAACAGGCTTGTGTGCATTCAAATGGGGCATCCTTAGCTAGGAGGTTACATAGTGGTCTAGATATGGCGGAAAAATTCTGTATGAATCTCTTATAAAAACCCGCATGACCAAGAAATGATCTTATATCCTTGACTGTTCTAGGTGTAGGCAATTTAGAGATTAATTCAACTTTTGATTGATCAACCTCCATTCCTTTGGAAGAAATAATATGCCATAAAACAATACCTGAAGGTACTATAAAGTGACATTTTTTCCAATTTAAAACCAATTATTTTTCTTCACAATGACTCAGTACTCTTTCTAAACTCATTAAACATGCATCAAAAGAAGATCCAAAAACAGTCAAGTCATCCATAAAAACTTCCATGCACTTTTCAACCATATCACTAAAAATACTCATCATGCAACGTTGAAAAGTAGCTGGAGTATTACACAGTTCAAATGGCATTCTGCGGAAAGCATAAGTACCGAAAGGACAAGTAAAAATGGTTTTATCCTAGTCTTCTAATGCAATTTCAATTTGATAATAACCAGAATAACCATCCAGAAAGCAATAAAAAAGATGACCAGCCACCCGCTCAAGAATTTGATCAATAAAAGGAAGCGAAAAATGGTCTTTTCGTGTGGCAGCATTTAATTTTCTGTAATCAATGCACATCCGCCAACCAGTCACCAGTTTTGTAGGGACTAACTCTCCTGTAATAGCCCTAAAAATCTTCGTCTTAATTTAATTAGTTAATTAAAGGTTAATACACAAGATTAGTGGTAATTGGTGAAAGAACAAAATAGGCTTTGAAGAGATAGACTTAGGAATGAGACTTTTGAGGAATGGATCAAGTAAATGGGCCAAGAGAGCAATGCTGAGTCCAAGAGCCCATAGAATGAGCCCATGGCCCATCAAGCTCATAGTAGAGACACTTGTCAATTGAAGAAAAATCCTAGAAAATTATCCAAATACTTGTAGGAAAACCCTAGTTAGTGGAGGTTGACTAGTAGTTGGATACATGCCATGTAGGATTGAGTGTAGGATCTAATGGAATGATTTTCCTACCATGGAATCTTGGAGGTACAAGACACCATCCCTTGACTTGCCAATTGAGATCATGGTGTGTAGGGAAGTGACAAATGGCATGAGGAGAAGCATGGATGAAAGGAGCTTGGTGGTTTCGGTGGAAGGCAATCCGTGGGGTGCATTTGGAGAATCTCATGGGGTATGGCCACCAATAAGTGATAGGACAAAGGGGAAGAGTGTTTAAGTGAATAAAGTACATGTGTAAGAGAGTATGGTGATGTGAAGAGAGGTATGGTGTGGGTGTAGGTGATTGAAATGACAAAAACTAGGAAAATGATCAAAGTGGATTTTCGGTGGAGCTTGGCTTGGCTGGATCATGCCTTGCTCAAATTCCAAAAAGCATGGCTTTGAGATCATTTGGATGGACACATGAGAGGATAGGGGAATGATGATTGAGTGAAAAGCTAGAAAATGGATGCTAGAAGCACCAAGAAGTTGCCGGCCATAGGAAGGGAGAAAGAGAAAAGAAAATCTACCAAGGCATGGCCTAGATTGATCTTGGAGTGGCCTAGAGTTGTCAATCACTCAATCTATCATTAGCCATACCTAAATATGGTGGAAAGTGTACCAAAGACCCTAGGAAAGAGAGCTGGCCGTGTGACCCCTTAGGCAATTCCCTTAAGCTCAATTCACTTGGACACATGCAAACACTCCCATTTCCTCTCCACCTCTCGACCAAACTCACTCAAGTCACTTCTACTTTTGCTTCTTCTCTTTTCACCACATAATTTGAAGAACCCTATAGTAGTGAAGCCAAAAAGCAAGAGTGTTGAGGTGACCAATTCGTTGGAGAAGGTTAGTGATTAATTTCGTGCAAGTTTAGGAAGAACACACACATACTTGTGACACTTTGTTTGGTTAGAAGGAAATAAGGTTTCCTTTGAGTTTTATGCTTACGGCTAGCCTAATAAGAGATCTCATATGTGTATTTTTAGATTTTAAGCTAAGGTCTAATAGGAGTGTGGTAAGTATACTTTCACCTTTTCCTTAACAATTCTTGTATATAGTGAGGTGATCAGGCTTGTTGGATTAATGGTTGTAATTGCCATGTTTGGATTGAATTGATTTTTACTTGTTTTTGATATGAATATTCTTGTGTAAATCTCTATGATGAAATAAGCTTAGAGTGTGAGTAGAGATGATGGATCAAGTGTTAGTTGCAAAAAGAAAGGAACAGCATGATTATTTTATGAAATGATGAAATCGATGCATAAAGGATTTTAGTGTTAAATATTAAATTTGGTGTTGCTAAGGTAAAGTTTATTTGAGGAAACTAGTTATAAAATTGATTTATTCAAGGAGCATATTGTTTTGAGAAAATGATAATAGATATGAGAATAAATCATGTGATTGATATGAATGGAAATGGTATATACTTGCATATGGAAGAAGTGACCACTTGTGTATGATGTATAGTAATGTTTAATTGAAATTTTATGATATTTAAGGTTGAGATTTGAGAGATTAAAATTATATTGCTTTGTGGTAATTTTGTTTAGTTAAGCTCATAGAAGAAATTATTAGAAAAGGAAGTTTGAATAGACTAATGGGAGGAGTTTCCTAAGTTAGAAAGGTGAACGGAGGAAATAGAAATAACTAAGCTTGGAAGTGAAAATGGTTACTTGGAGGAATACTAAGGTTTCGGTTACCCCTTGATAAGGAGGGTACATGATTTAATTTGACACTTTAAAATTAATTGGAAGATAATTGGAGTCGAATGATGAAGGAAAACCCTAGGAACTCCCTAGGAGGATTCGGCCATGATGGGTTGGAGATGGGCCAAGTACCCCACATCAATCCTAGGTCCAATTTTGGGTATAGAACATGATGACTAAGTAGGAAAATTATGAAGTTATCCCAAAAGAGGGAGAAAAGAAAATGAAATGTGAATGCACACGAGCTTGTCTCGGGTTTTGCATGAAAATAAGTACGCATGCATGTCTCATGCATAAGTCTTGAAAAGAATGTTTTTAAAGTCAAGCATGTTTTTAAGAAAAAGAAAAGAAAAGAAAAGATTGAGTTTTTGAAAGAAAAGAAAAGAAGTAAAGTTTTATAAGAACCCCAAAGGCTGGGACAGGGAAGTGCACCAGTGGAACTCCCTGTCCACTCATGAGTGATTAAAGTCGAGTGGAAGTCCCTGGGTTGGCGAAGAACAGTCAGCGGACCGTGTATGGCACCAAAAGGTGTCCGGAGCGCGGTAGCACCTAACGCTGGTGGGTGCCAAGGACGGATAAGGTGTAAGGACCTGCCATTTTAAAGTTATAAGACGCACTCACCTTAAGGTGATGTGGTAACCAACAGGGAGCACGCGGATCTAGGGGAACCGTGTTGTGTCTCATACATATTAAGTGAAAAGTCATGACAAGAAGGGCTTTCGAGCCATAAGAAAGATCTGTTCAAGATAAGTGGCGCCTAGGAAAGAATGAAAGATACGAAATGTTTTAAAGAAATGATTTGAAAGGTAATGATACGAAAAGAAGTTTGAAAGAAGAAATCTGTATGAAAGTTTTATGAAAAGAAGTCTGAAAGAAGCAAGTCTGTTTAAAAGTTTTCATGAGCATGTGCATGAGTCAGTCATTCATTGCATGTGCATTAGTTAAGAATGTTTTGTTCACTTATCTGTATATTTGAATGTTCTGGTTTAAGTGTTAGTGTACTTGCTGAGATTTCTCCCAAAATCTCACCCCCTTTTTATTATCTCTACTATCGCTCCCTTGGGAACGATAGAAGTTATTGCAGGACATGATGGATCCCCGGATTACGACTCTCGAGAAGATGGGTCAGACCCTCATGGGCCCGACTAAGACTGAGACTGCCGGGCCAGTGACCGTAGACCTGTTGGGTTAGTGGGAGGCAGAGTCGCTTATTTTTTTGACGATCTACGCCCTACGGGGTGCTGTTTGGTGCTAGGAGTTGATGGGCTCCTCCACATGGGATGCCTGTTTACGTCATCCTCTGTGATGATGTGTGACGTAGGCCCAGGACTGAGTCTGGATAGCCTTCGTTATGGCCCAGATTTTAAGAAGATAAAAGAAGAACCCGCCTATTAGTATGGTTGGCGGAAGGAGGAGTGGATTGACAATATCTTTATTTTGTATTCACTGATGTATTTTGTTGAAAAATCTTCCCGTTGTTTTGGGAAGTACTTTTGTATAAAACTGTTTACATTGGTGACCTTATCCTGATATATATATATATATGCATGTGATATTTAATTTGGGTTTTATTTCGTTAACCATGTGATGTGCGACAAGCATAACGTTTTGTCGTTTATTTATGGCTTGACCTTTTTCCGCTGCGATATAAAAGAAAAAAAAAACAGAAATATATCTTTGTGTATGACATAGAATAAGGCTCTCACACGTAAAGATGAGGGATAACTTCCTTGTGACGTTCGTCCTCGGCGTCGCAATTTGCGTACGAACCCAAGTGCAAGTTGGGGCGCCGACACAAATTTAACTTACTCCCTAATTTAACTTACGAAGAGTGGCCGACACAAATTAGCGATCGCAAGGAGCAAGAACTAAGGAATCGAAAAATCTCCTTAGTAAAAGTGTTTTGGAATAACCCGGTATTTCAAGAAGCAACTTGGGAACGCGAAGATGCTATGAGGGCTAACTACCCTCATTTGTTTGAAAATTTATAGTGTATTTGATTTTCGTTTGACTGAATTTTGTTGTGAATGAATGAATGCTTTGTTTGAATATATAAACAATTGATTGATATTTTGAGTGTTATATTCTTTGGATTACATCACCGCACTATAAGTAACTTTTTAATAAAATTTAACTAGGTTATGACCAGAACTAGAAGAACCCCACGCATGTCAGTAGCTACTATAGCCCAATTAAGAGAGAGGAGAGAGATCAGACAAAGAATCTTGCGTAGAAGGCGTGAAAGAAAGAGAGTACAGAGGCTTAGGCACCTGGAGCGATGTGAGAGACATCGTACTCATCGGATGGACATAGGACCTAGAGGGAACCTCGTATTCCGTAGAGCTACGCCGAGCGAAGAGCGACAACCCCCTAACCCCTGGATGAAGGGAGAGAGAGAGCAATTGCGTAGAATAGTACGGGGAGAAGCGAGTGAACCAAACATGGAACCTTTGGAAAATTCTGATACCTCTAACGATCGCATAAGACAAAGAGTAGAAGGGATACCACGAGTGGAAATGGAAGAAGAAATAATGCACAGATTGAATGAATTAAAGATCAACCTATATTACGACTCTGACTTGGATGCAATATTTTATTTTTCTCAAGACTCTATGACCGAGGAACAAGGAGTACCCATTTATTCATCATCAGAAGAGTCCACTACTAATATTCCTCGAGGTATGATATAGTTTATTATTATTCTCCATGGCATAGCATGCATTGATTTCGAGGACGAAATCTTTTATTAGTGAGGGAGGATGTAATAGCCCTAAAAATCTTCATCTTAATTTAATTAGTTAATTAAAGGTTAATACACAAGATTAGTGGTAATTGGTGAAAGAACAAAATAGGCTTTGAAGAGATGGACTTAGGAATGAGACTTTTGAGGAATGGATCAAGTAAATGGGCCAAGAGAGCAATGCTGAGTCCAAGAGCCCATAGAATGAGCCCATGGCCCATCAAGCTCATAGTAGAGACACTTGTCAATTGAAGAAAAATCCTAGAAAATTATCCAAATACTTGTAGGAAAACCCTAGTTAGTGGAGGTTGATTAGTAGTTGGATACATGCCATGTAGGATTGAGTGTAGGATCTAATGGAATGATTTTCCTACCATGGAATCTTGGAGGTACAAGACACCATCCCTTGACTTGCCAATTGAGATCATGGTGTGTAGGGAAGTGACAAATGACATGAGGAGAAGCATGGATGAAAGGAGCTTGGTGGTTTCGGTGGAAGGCAATCCGTGGGGTGCATTTGGAGAATCTCATGGGGTATGGCCACTAAGAAGGGCTTTCGAGCCATAAGAAAGATCTGTTCAAGATAAGTGGCGCCTAAGAAAGAATGAAAGATACGAAATGTTTTAAAGAAATTATTTGAAAGGTAATGATACGAAAAGAAGTTTGAAAGAAGAAATCTGTATGAAAGTTTTATGAAAAGAAGTCTGAAAGAAGCAAGTCTGTTTAAAAGTTTTCATGAGCATGTGCATGAGTCAGTCATTCATTGCATGTGCATTAGTTAAAAATGTTTTGTTCACTTATCTGTATATTTGAAATGTTCTGGTTTAAGTGTTAGTGTACTTGCTGAGATTTCTCCCAAAATCTCACCCCTTTTTTATTATCTCTACTATCGCTCCCTTGGGAACGATAGAAGTTATTGCAGGACATGATGGATCCCCGGATTACGACTCTCGAGAAGATGGGTCGGACCCTCATGGGCCGGACTAAGACTGAGACTATCGGGCCAGTGACCCTAGACCTGTTGGGTCAGTGGGCGGCAGAGTCGCTTCCTATGGCAACTTATTTTTTTGACGATTTACGCCCTACGGGGTGCTGTTTTGTGCTAGGAGTTGATGGGCTCCTCCACATGGGACGCCTGTTTACGTTATCCTCTGTGATGATGTGTGACGTAGGCCCAGGACTGAGTCTGGATAGCCTTCGTTATGGCCCAGATTTTAAGAAGATAAAAGAAGAACCCGCCTATTAGTATGGTTGGCGGAAGGAGGAGTGGATTGACAATACCTTTATTTTGTATTCACTGATGTATTTTGTAGAAAAATCTTCCCGTTGTTTTGGGAAGTACTTTTGTATAAAACTGTTTACATTGGTGACCTTATCCTGATATATATATATATGCATGTGATGTTTAATTTGGGTTTTATTTCGTTAACCATGTGATGTGCGACAAGCGTAACGTTTTGTCGTTTATTTATGGCTTGACCTTTTTCCGCTACGATATAAAAGAAAAAAAAAAACAGAAATATATCTCTGTGTATGACATAGAATAAGGCTCTCACACGTAAAGACGAGGGATGACTTCCTTGTGACGTTCGTCCCCGGCGTCGCAATTTGCGTACGAATCGAAGCGCAAGCTGGGGCGTCGACATCTCCAAGGTCATTTTTTATCACAGTTACCCCTGACTTTTTAGGAACAACCTCCGTAGGACTTACCCATTTACTATCAGTAATAGGATATATCATTCCTGCATCTAATAGTTTCAATACTTCATTTTTCACAACTTTTTTCATTGTGGGATTAAGTCTACGTTGGGAGTCTCTTCGAGGATTAGTTCCTTCCTCTAAATTTATTTTATGAGTACAGATCAGGAGACTAATGCCTTTTAAATCAGCAATACTCCATCCTAGGATTGATTTATACTTGCATAAAATCTAAATTAATTTCTCACCTTGGGACTCAGATAATTCAGATGAAATAATAATAGGAAAAGTATCACCTGGACCAAGGAAAACATGCTTTAAACCCTTAGGTAGGGATTTTAATTCAGCTTTAGGGGCTTCCCTACTTGAAGGAATCTGTTTCTCTTTTTTCAGGCAACTTCTCAAATTTTGGTTGCCATGCCTGTGTGCTATAATCATGAGTTCTGTCAAAAATAGCACAAATGTCAACTACATTAGATGAATCACTTATAGGATTAAATTCAAAATTAACAATAAAGTATTCAAGGGGATCTGAGTCATGAGTTGTAAGAACGTCCCTTTCTATGAGTCAATCATGTATGTCTGATGCACTCGACATCCTCTTCTGGCTGTTTTGCAATATGAAAAACATTTACCTCAAGAGTCATATTTCCAAAAGAGAGTTTCATCAATCCATTTCTGTAATTGATAAGAGCATTAGAAGTAGCAAGAAAATGTCTACCTAAAATTAATAGAATTTTAGATGTGGTTTCTACAGCAGAACTAGTGTCTAGAATTAAGAAATCAACAGGATAGTAAAATTTGTCAACTTGAATTAAAACATCCTCTACCACACCTTGTGGTGCTCTGACTAAACGATCAGCCAATTGCAATACCACAGAATTTGATTTGATTTCTCCCAATCCTAATTGCAAATAAATAGAATATGGCATCAAATTTACACTAGCCCCTAAATCTAGCAAGGCCTGTCCAAGCTCATGATTGCCAATGTTGCATGTGATGGTTGGACATCCAAGATCCTTGTACTTAGGGGGAATTCTCTATTCAATTAGAGCACTAACTTGCTCTGTCAAGAATGCTGTCTTCTTCACATGATACTTCCTCTTAATTGTACACAAATCTTTGAGAATTTTTGCGTAAGTAAGAACTTGTTTAATTACATGCAAAAGAGGAAGATTAATTTTTACCTGTCTAAGATTTTCCAAAATATTATTGTTATGATCCAGAGTTTTTTTGCTTGACTTTAATGCTTGAGGAAAAGGTACCTTACCAGGATTTTTTGTTACCTCAGGTTCCTCGAGTTTTGTTACCTCAAGTTCTTTGGGAAGCTCAGGACTGCTGCTATCTTGATCTTTCTCTACATCCTTTGTTTTGTCTGTTATTGGATCACGTAGACACTTACCACTTCGTGTCACAATGGCGTTTACGTCCTTCAGATTTCCTTGTGTCATATGTTGACCATGAGATACAGACTGAGCTTGAGAAAGAAACTTACATTTCTCATTCATAGTCAAAGAACTCATTATTTTAGATACCTAGCTCTTTATTTCCTTATTTTCTTCGACAGCCTGCATAATCAAATATTCAAATTTCTGATTAGTCTTACCTTGTATATCAATAAAAGTATGCAAAGTATCTTCTAAAGAATTTTTAGAAGATTGAGGTGTATGGTATGGTGCAGGATATGATCTAGAGGGTTGTGTAGGTTGCTGGTTTTCAGACTTCCAGCTGAAGTTGGGATGATTACGCCATCCTGGGTTGTAGGTTTCAGAGTAAGGTGTGAAGGGCTTTTTGTATATACCCAGAGCATTACCTTGTTCCTCATACATACCATTCATGTTAGTATGTGTAGGACATTCTTGGGCATGATGATCTATCCCACCACAGACAACACATGGCCCAAAAGATTCTGCATAATTAGCCATGTGTGTTGGTTTTGAGTTTTTGATTTTCAATAACTCTAATTCTTTGGTGAGCATTTCAACCTTACCCTTAAGGTTATCCTCCTCCCTTAGATGGTAAATACCACCACTCGGGTTTCCTGTAGGTCGTGACCTGTTTGTGCTATCAATAGCACTAGGTTTAGTCCAAGTATGAGCTTTTTCAGCAAGCTCATTGAGGTACTCTATGGCCTTATCGGGATTTTTCTGTAAAAATTCTCCATTGCACATCATTTCCACGAATTGACGTTTCCTAGGCGTAAGCCCTTCATAGAAATAACTCACTAAGCGCCAATTCTCATATCCATGGTGGGGACACATACTCAATAATTCTTTAAATCTTTCCCAAGACTGGTACAAAGTCTCACTATCCTTTTGTGCAAATGTAGAGATTTGTCTTTTTAAAACATTGGCCTTATGTTGGGGAAACTATTTATTGAAAAACACTTGAGTCATCTCACTCTATGTTCCAATAGACCGTGGTCTTAGTAAGTACAACCAACTCTTAGCTTTATTTTTCAAAGAAAAAGGAAAGAACTTTAACCTTACCGTGTCAGCAGTGGTATTTTGACTGTGGAATATTGCAACTACTTCCTCAAATTCCCTAATATGAACATAGATATTTTCATTTTCTAGACCATGGAAAATCGGAAGTAATTGTATCATTTCTGTTTTGAAATCTACATGACGAACATTAGGTGAGAACATAATACAGAAGGGTGTGGCTGTTCGTGCGGGACGAAGATAATCTTGGAGGGTTCTAATAGGTTGATCTGCGTGTTCACTCATTGCGTCAGAATTAGAAGAATTATCAAACAAGCGATTAGAAAAATTAGATTCTGAATCTGATTCTAGCACGGGTCTACTAGCAAACCGTCTAAAAGCGTCTTTGTACCTGCGCATGCAAAGTAAAAAAAAGCGTAATACTGAAAAAAATAATTACAAAGAGAAAAGAGTAAAATAAAATAAACATGCAGAAAGCTAAAAAGAAAATCAACGGAGTTACCGCTCTTTTTTTTTTTTTTTTACAAACTACTAAAAACAACTACAAATTCTTCTACCGTCTCCCCGGTAATGGCATCAAAATTTGATTACGCCCAAAGAATAACGTGGTCATTTGCAGTATAGCTTTGGGGTGTCGATTTCACAGGGAGATGGATTGAGAAATTGAAAAATAGTAACGAAATTAACAAAAAGATTTAGATGAGTGCGAAAAGTAAATTTTAGAGTGTGACGTAAATTAAAACTAAATGAGTAATTTGAAAAGTATAAAAATGAGACGAAAAGTAGAGCATCAAAAATCCTTTATATATAATCGGTATTTTAATTATTTTTGATTCATTAATAACTCAATTGAAAATTCTATGTCCAAATTTTCAATCGGAAGATAAAACATTAATAACCAGATTTATCAAATGTAATCTTTCGAAAAATCATTCGTCGCAATATAAGAATGAGAATTGCTATCGATATTAGGGAAATTCAACGTCAACAATATACTCGTAGAGTAATATTGCGGCAGAGAATTAAATTAATATATATAACCAATTGAACCAAACGTAATCAAATGATTATTGCATTCAATAGAAAAAGCATGACTGAATCTATGAATGAAATAAATTCTAAGATTATTTGGTAACGAAAATATTTATAATAAATTTCAAATGACTAAACAAAAGAGTTTAATATTTGAAGAACACATATATGAATCAAAACCAATTACAAATACCATCATATATACAAATTCATCCCTAGCTCTATTAGAAAATTAATTACACATATTGAAAATATGTAACAAAAATTCTCCAAGGGATAATATGGAAGAGCCAACCATTATTTTCTTCTCTCTTCTTTGGTTTTTCTTTTCTTTTCTCAAGTTCTCAAAACAATGTCTCTTCTAAGGCATCCAAGCACACTAAGCATGGTCTTAGAACACACACCCCTCCTTTCTATTTATAAGCATCTTTCATACAAGTTGTCATGACAAAATCATACAATTTCAACTTGTTTTGCCATGTGCCATTCTTGAATCCAAGTGATTTGTGAGTTGTCATTTTGATAATTTGTTTTCCCACTATGCATGAGCTGGATTTTGCTTGTAGGTTGAGTGTTTCAATTTTGCTTCTCTATCCATTAGTTGTCTTGTATGACTTAATATCTTGTGGTCAAATAATTTATCTTGAAGAAACTTAAGTGCACTTCATCTTGCATATGAATTGATCATTGAATTTCTAAGTTGGTGTAGGAGTGCTTGCTGGAAAATATTACGATGACATTTGAATTTGATGCAAATGGCTAAAAAATATCCAGGAACGTCAAGTGCTACAAGTAGTAAATCGGCTTAGGATGCAAGATGGTCTTCATATTCTAATTTCAACGGAACCAAACGAAGGAGAATGTTGAATCCAGGTTTCATAGAATTTTTTCTGTTTTTTTTTTCTCAAGAAGCAAACAAGAGACTAACATAAATTTTTGGTTCGATTTTCGTTCATGCTGGATCGAGTTTGGAAGCATCAGAAAATTCAAGGCGAAGAGAGAAATCAGAGCGGGAAGAGAGAAGTTCCCATCTTCATCTTCAAAGCCATGGTCCCGTAATAGTAAAAAAATGACAGGAAATTGTAACAAGATTATAGGGAATAAAGCAAAGAGGAATGAGATCCGATTTCCTATCAAACCTACCTAGGAACTTTGCTGTTCTATTTTTGACCTTCAAAAGGCACTCTATTCGCACCCAAACAATCTTTCATTAAAGGGAAAATGAAGAAAACTCAGGAGCCATAGCTGAAAATTGAAAGAGATCGAGGAGGAAAATGAGGGATGAGTTGAAGAAATGAAAATGAAGCCATTTCTTCCATGCAGGCATGAGTCCGCAGCGGGTTTATTATCCCGATTTCCTATAGAATTTTTTATATTATATATTGGTAGAAAGACTTGGCAACGCTGCCTAAGTACTGAATGACTTGGGGTCTTACATCAAATCCTCAATTAGAAACCTTGACATCCTATATACGGTCTCCGAAAGTTGCTTCTAGGTCGAAATTAATATATAAATGGAATATTTCAAACTTGTTGGTCGAAATTATTAAGGCATACGTCATTTTCAATTGACTAATATGCCTAAGAAAAATGGGTCTGCTTTCACAACCATATCACATGATCCTGCCAGATATAACATACTAGACATCGTTATTAGCAGCCTATAAATAGCATCCAATCCATGAGCCTTCTGCAACATCCATCCCTACACCTTATTTGCTTGGTCGATTTCACCATTTATTAGTACTAGTCATGGCTGCTAAAAGTCTTCCCCTCTTCTCCATGATCACTCTTGGCCTCCTCCTTGCCCTAATAATTCCTCACCCTTCTCATGCAACAACTCCGCCACACTTTTCTGACAAAAACACATCATCCTTTGGATTTCACACACCCGGTTCCAACGCCACCTTTCTTTCTAAAATGTTTTCTTTAATTAATTTTTTTTAAGTAAAAGACCCGCTTCCGATATTCAAAAATTTGTTTTTGAATGACCACGGTGCAAAATTGATGTTTTAGTAAATTGTCTTTTTTTTATTTCATTTGATTTGATGATTATAAAAAATATATATATTTTTATGGGTAGAGAATTTTTTTTTAGGCATATTGATTTTATTATTATTATTATTATTATTTTATTTATTCGTGTGTGTATATATATATATGTATGTATATATCTTACCCCGATTTTTCTTTCCCCATTTGAGTTTTAACCCTCCACGATTTTTTGCAGTCTCCTTCCAGATTCTCACATAAAATTCATTCCCTCAATAGATTCAAAACTCAGATGCTCCCTCTCTTTTCCCCTAGGGTTTCAAACACCTATTTAGGCACCGTGCATGTTACCAATCACTCGGCACATCTTCTCCTGCTTTTGCTCGTTTGAGTTTTTGAATTCTCACGACTACTGCGGTTTCCGTTTTAGATTCTCTCTTAAAACCTCCCTCTCAACAAATATATATATGCGTATTGGTAATTTAGATACACTTGTTAAAACTACCTTGGCCTCGGACCTCATACCCTAGCCATCTCTACCCATGGCAAAGCCACTATCGTCGCCACAACAAAGCCTCACCACCACCGAAAATGACAACCCAGCCCAGACCTCCACGCTGAACCACGTCTTGGACCTTCACCCTATGCCACTACACTGCCACCGTGAGACACCCATGTAGACCATTAACCACCTTGTTGCACCGCTCTAAAAGGCGCCGTTCCTCCAAACGAAAACAAACAACATTTACTTCCTCATCGTTTAAGCCATACCCCAACCCCACTCGCTGCTCCTCCCATAGAGCACCATCGACAACCAGCCATCGAAAGACACAACAAGCAGTACTCTGTTCTGGACACCCGAAAACAGAGCATCCCATACTATTGCCCTCCACACACACTTCACCTCAGCCACATACCTCATGCCGGAACAAGCGGAGAGCACCTAGAATCCACCGACAGCACCACCCCAGTCTGCCATGACCCTCTCGAACCTGCCGCCGCTCCCAGCCACGCCTCCGTAGACATTTTTGCTGTAGCCAGCCAATGCCGATATTCCCCTCTCTATCGTGAGTTAATCTTTCGTCGGTGACTTATTCCAATCGCACGGTTTTATGGCTTAGTTGCAGTTTTTATGCTATAAAGCTAAAATTCAGACTTCAGTCATGTGTTTTATAGTTTTACTAGCACCCTAACGTTAGATTTGGTATTATGGAATAGTTTTATTCTTTTTGTGTATGACATATAACGAAAATAGAGTTTTGAACTATATTATTATAGCAATAATATATTGTTTTAAAATATAAATTTCTTAATCAACAATAAGAATAAAACCTTATTTCTGAACCTCTCTAAAAAGAAAGCGACTAAGTTTTTTCTTTCTAACTTTACTAGATTTTGTGGTAGTTATGTTAAATCATACTTTATGGAGTTGAATATATATGTTTTCTTAGGTTGTCCTCGGGCTTTAAGTATTTTAGGATTTTGGAGGATTTTAAATAAATTGAAGGCATCTTGAGAGATTTGATGTTTAGAGTTTCGAGGTATTTAGATGTTAAGAAAATATTTTGGATTTTATATCTTAGATTCTATTTATGAAGGTTGTGATTAGTTGAGATTTATGGAGGTTACATGATTATTTTATAGGTGTCAATTATTATTTGTTCAGCACTGTTTAGAGAATTTCTGAAAAGCTAAAAAGTTCAAGTAAGCGGGGTTCATATGCTTGATTTTATACCAAATGTAGTCTGAGGTTGATTTTCTAAAAAATTGTGCATGTTTTGTTATGAAATGAAAAATTGAGAAAAATCAATCTCAGTCAATTATTTGTATTACTCATGAAATCTATATGAAAAAGAGAAAAAATGTTTATATCGTGCATAGTGTAGACATGAGCAATATTGACATGTTTCTGAAATGCATAAAAGAGTGAGTATGAAAAATGATATTTTATTTATGTGATGTGAAATGTTTAGAATTGTTGTTGGTTATTTAAAAATGATTTGAACAAGTTTGGTACATGATTTGATATGACATAACATGATATGATATGGATATGAAAACCTTTGGCATTCTTATCTGTTTGATCTGCTTTGGAATATGGTTCTGATATAATAATATGGATTCACATGATATGGTTGGTACCACCATGATATGATATGATAGAGTGCAACTACTTTGGAAGCAAAGTGGTTCTATATGTGTTTCTTTCTTGTGTGCACACTCGGCACTCTGAGAACGAATAAGGGAAAGTTTCACAATATGATACCGCCTGATTTGACCACGGGGAATAGCACAACCCTACCATGGAGGTTAAACATGGTACATGTTCTGATATGATGATAAGATGAGATGTATAGTTACTTGTACCAAAGCATTTTTTATCATGAATAGTGATTTTCTAAATATAAAAGGATTGAAAAGTCGCTCTATTTTATTGATAATATTTTGAAAATCTAGATATGAAAATAAAAGGATTTCTGGTTCATGCATATGAAGTTTCTTTTGAAAATGCTCATGTTTGCACTCTTGTATATGTCCTCTACTTACTAAGTTGTGGTTAAACTCACCCCTTATCTCTGAATATTTTTCAGATGAGTTTGGATATTTCAGCCAAAGATTGGATTATGAAGCATTGGGTGAAATGACTCAAGAATGGTTGATTAAGTATAGAGAATTTATATGAACATTGATAAGGTTTAGTAAGAAGATATTATTGTAATCTAGTGACTTAGCATTTCTGGAATTGGTGATATTGAGGAAAAGGATTTTCAAACTAAGTTTTATATGATATTTGAGAATTTTGAGTCTATAATTATAGTGTTGAATGTGAGTATATGTGATAGGTAGTAACTCTCGAATCCCTACGAGACTCGGGCATTAAAGCATCCATGACCTCAAAACGTATCTTGAACAATTTGGTTATTACCACAAAACCAAAAACAACACCCATGCCAATAATGACGATTTTGATGAACTCCTAGAATCTGCAGTCAAAACATACCAGCAAAATTGTCATCTAAAGGCCACTGGGACTTTAGATGCTGAAACGGTGTCAAACATGATGAAACCTCGTTGTGGCGTAGCAGATATCATCGATGGCACAAATTGGATGCAATTGGGCAAGAAGAAGCATCACCACAGAAAGGCGGGCTCATTTCATACAGTCTCTCATTATACTTTCATGTCTCCAAGTGCCCCAAAGTGGCCAAAGTATCATCTCACCTACGCGTTTCTCTCAAGAACCCCAACTCAAGCCATAAGTCCTGTAGCACAAGCATTCCGAACGTGGGCAGGAAACACCCACTTCACCTTCTCGCAGGCTCAAGACGTATCAAACGCAGATATCACTATTGGTTTCGCTAGTGGGGCTCATGGAGATGGGCATCCTTTTGATGGAAGTGGTGGAACCCTTGCTCATGCTTTTGCGCCAACAATTGGAATGTTCCATTATGATGCAGATAAGCCTTGGAGCGTGGGTGCTAATCCCGGTTCATATGACTTGGAAACAGTTGCTTTGCATGAAATTGGGCACCTTCTTGGACTCGGGCATAGCTCTGTTCAAGGAGCAATCATGAACCTAGTATCTCTCCAGGAGTGACTAAAGGCTTGCATGCAGATGATATTGCAGGAATTAAAGACTTATATAATGTGTGAGAAATGTCTTAGAATTTTTGGGAGCAGATTATTATAGAATAAAGTATTGATTGCTTATAAAATAAACTACATATGACGATGATCGAAGTAGGCCATATTGTTTTGGCAAGAAGAGGGACATAGTTTAATAAATTAGCTGTTAAGATTTATGTCTTAAAACATTAGTTTGAATATCTTGTTTTGGAAATTATAATTCCTGAGATGAATTGATGTGCTCAGTTATAATGATGCTAATTAGGTGCATTGTATTTTCTTACAGCTTGCATCAATATGGTTTAAATTAAAATTAATGAGGTGGCATGGTTGGGGACACTTGTTAAAAATTGGCTACGTACACTAGCATAAGATTTTTAATAGTGTACTAATGGAATAGGGTGATCAATGGAATTAAATACAAATTTGATCAAAATCCTGTAAAAGTAAAATAATGTGTTATTAAATGTCAAAATTAAAGCATGCAGATTGTTTTGCCCTTGAGGGTGTCAGATTCATGAGTCGTTGTATGGTATCATGTACTCAAGATTATATATTAATATAATTAGTCGCGTTAATTTATGAATTTACTTTTATGAAATCTCTTGTAAAATATTTTTCATATTATTTTATCAAATTATATTGGATAATATTTTCTAATCTAAGTACTATTTCTAATTTTACTGTTTTTTGTTTAACTTTTATTTCTCAATTTCATTAATTGTCCTATTGCAGTTCTTCGAAGGTAATTTTACTTCAATTTTTTTTTTAAATAATTGGTTCTTAACTTATTTTTTAGTTTGTAGAAACATGTGTCTACTGACACAACCATGTTAATACATGCATATGATTAAACTTAATTTAGAAGCCGATTATGGTTATAAAAAAACAAAAATAAATTAGAAGCCGATTATGCATGCAATTGTGATATGCATTGTCGTTATAACTTGATTAATCTTGATTTGAGAATTAATATTTCCGACGTGGCAGCCAGTTTTCAATCCCAAAAAAAATGTTTTGTTGCTAATGAAAATGCTGAAAGACCGCTATATGTCTTTCAAGAGTAAATACATGTTTGAAATTGTGATGAGAAATATAATTTAGAATTTTAGAATTTATAACTCAACTTAAATAATAAACTCTATACTTCAAAAGTTGTTTACTCTTTAGTAAAAAATGTATTTAAAGTGCTTTTAAAATTAGTTTTAATAATTTTTTTAAAATATACAGTTATCCGCAAAAACTTTTGATAAAAACTCAAATTTGATGTTTTTTTAACTAACAAAAATATTTTTTATAAAATTATCAAACATGTCATTTTTGTTTTAAATAATTTTAACTGGTTAAAAAATATTTTTTAAATTTCCAAACACAATAAACTAGCTTTGACGTGTCCTAAATACGTGTGGTCTCCGGAAGCAGCTTCTTGGTCCAAATTATTAACGTCTGCTTCATGTTAAATTGACTAATACGCCCAAGAAAAAAAAGGTCTGCTTTTACAATTTATGAGTTACTAGCTAGCCGTTAGTGTAGCAGTCTATAAATAGCATCCTAATTCATGAGCTTCTTATGAAACATCCATCCATGCACTTTAATTGCTTGATTTCAGCCTTTAGTAGTCATGGCTGCTAAAAGTTATCCCATCTTCTCTTTGATCCCTCTCGGCCTCTCCTTGCCCTCCTTCGCCAATATACAACAATTCTGCCCAGCTCACCTTTTGGATTTCTCAAGCATCTTCAAGGATGCCACAACGGTAAGAAGTTTAAAGGCATTCATGACCACAATTGCATGTATCTTGAAAATTTTGGTTATTATCACCAAACCAAAAACAACACAAATACCAATGACTGGTGATTTTGATGAACTACTCTTGGAATCAGCTATCAAAACATACCAGCAAAATTACCATCAAAAGGCTATTGGGGTTTTGGATGCTGAAACGGTATTCAAGATGATGGCGCCTCGTTGTGGTGGAGCAGATATCATCAACAGTAGTACAAACTCGATGCAAATTGGAGAAGAATCATCGCCACCACAAAGGCTCAATTCATACCGTCCCTCATTATGATTTGATGTCTTAAAGCGCCCCAGCCTCAAATTATCATCTCACTTGCGAGTTTCTCCCAAAAAACCCAACTAAAGCCATGACTCCCATTGCACATGCTTTTTGAATTTGGGCAGAAAACACACACTCACTACAAGCAAATAGTCTCTGGCGAATTTATTTTTCGCCGCTTAGGTTTAACAAGTCCACTTTCCTCTAACTTATTGAGGCGATTATATCTACTATTGCGGCAAATCATTCGCTGCAATAAAGGTTATTCTTTAACAAACGCGCCAAACACTTAGTTTCTTTCCCCCCCGCCCCCCAAACTCCCTCCATTTCTACACGACTTCACCATCTCCCCCAAAGATTCGTTTCTGATCTTGGCCAAACGCCATTCACTCCGTAATTTAATTTCTCCGATTGTAAGAGGACTCTCAGGGGGTTCATGGAGATGATGGGAGGTGAGTCTGAGCAAGATAACAGCCTTCGAATCCCCCCCCCCCCCCGGTTCTATGCAACTTCACCATCTCCCTCAAATACTTGTTTCTCTTAAAGAAACGCCGTTCACTCTGCGATTTAATTTCTCCGATTCCAAGAGGACTCTCAAGGGGCGTTCATGGGGACAACGATAGGTGAGTCTGAGCAAGAGTAAGGGTTTGAGGGGGAGATTTGAAGAAGATGAAGATGAGCTTAAAGACAATTTGAAGTATGGAGGTAGTTTGACCAAAATTAGGTCAGTTTCTAAGTTTTTTACTTACCAAAATTAGCTGTTTGTGTAATTTGATCAAGTCATTAGGTATTTGGAGAACATCTTGACTCGTATTGGTAGGTAATTTCTCTGTTCAATCTTTTCTATTTGCATTGATATTAAGATGGATGATTGACATGAACTTACACTTTATTAAATAAGATTCACTGGCAATTTATTTTGTTCTTTGAGTTGTTCTTTCTTAATTTATTTTGAATTATTCATAGGACTAGCACAATTAGAATCTAGGTGAAGTGACCTAGTTCTTATTATTCATAACAGATCATCCCATTCTTTTGTACTTTTATTATTCTATTTTTTCTAGTCTAAAATTAAATTGCAAAAAACCAAGAATCTGGACCTACCTTAATATTTTGTAACCTAGTGCATCGTCATTGTAAATGAAACAAAGACTCCGAACTCGTACCTCTGCTTTCCAATTGTCATTGTTAATTAGAGAAGGGGGTTCCTAATCTTTGTTTCTGATTTTCCTTCCACAGTTGATATCATTTCAGCAATCGAATTTGACAGAACTGGTGACCATCTTGCTACTGGTGACCGTGGGAGCCGGGTGGTTCTCTTTAAGAGAACTGATACATAAAATGTATGTGCTTTCTATGCATATATAGTCTAACAAATGCAATATTGATACAGTACGTAGATTAGTTAGTAAGTCTTAATGGCTATGGGAAGAGGAAAAGTGTTTAAAACATTTCTTCATGTTATGAAGTTGGAAACTACTTACTAATTTATAGATTTTTTGAAGTCGGAAAACTCTTAATGCTATGGGATTGTTAGCTGGCAGAAGTGAATAGATAAATTGCTTATTGAGTATGTCAAGCTGCATGGTGATGTTCCCTTCCATCTGATCTTTCTGTCTTTTTGTCTTCATTTCTTTTTTCCTCAAATTGTTCTTCTCTGTAGTTACTAATTTTTTAATACTCACTTATTTTATTACAACTCAGGAATCTCTCTATCTCTCTCTCTCTCTCTCTCAGAAGAAAAGCTTAGTTAAAACTAAGTGTTTAAATTTTTCCTTTGGTTATTTTTCTTTGAAACGTAGAATGTCGGTAGCCGTGGATTGAAGCGGATTTGCCGCAAAGATCATACGCCTGAAGGGAAAAGATTAGATGATTTGATGGAGGAGATATCACAATTTATGTTTTCAAAGCTCAAATAGCCAAGTTTTTGTAATTTGTAAAAAACATTAATTATATGCCATTAGTGTATAGAGTACGGAAATGAATATAAAACAAGTTTACTATTGGATGAAAATTGATTATATGCCATTTTACATTTCAATTTTGGTTTGATCTTCTATTTTTGGTTTAGCATAACAAATATTATAGTGTTATTTAATATTTTAAGTGAGTTGGGTATATAAAGAGCCACTAGTAACATTAAAAAAAAGGGTACTGACAATACATTAAAAAAAATGTATTTGTAGCCATTTTATAATTGCCCGAAAAAAATTTTAGAACATTTTTATTTAACGGGCAAAAATTATTTGCTGTAACAAATTGGAACATGCAGTTTTTTTTCCAGCGAAATAGAATTCACTGCAAATATCTTTTATGGGTAGTATGCAAATCCGGAATATCTTTTATCAGTGGCATTTTTATAGCGGAGAATCATCCGACGCTAGAAAATCGTTGTTGATACTCATCAGCAGCAAATAAATGGGTTTTTTGCGGCAACTAATTTCGTCGCAAATAGTATATTTTCTTGTTGTGACTTCACGTTCTCACAGGTCAAGACCTACCAAGGGCAGATGCCACTATTGATTTTGGTTGGGGGAGTCATGGAGATGGGTTTCCATGCATTTGATGGACATGGTGGAACCATCGCTCATTCTTTTTCATCAACATATAGGAGACTCCATTATGATGCAGACGGGTTCTGGAGTGTGGGTGCAACTTCGGGTGAATATGACTTGGAGACAGTTGCTTCGGATGAAATTGGGCACCTTCTTGGACTTGGGCATAGCTCAGTTCAAGAAGCAGTCATGGAACCTAGTATCTCTGCAAGATGATCACGAAAGGCTTGCATGCAGATGATATTGTAGGAAGTAAGGCCCCAAATAATATTACAATAAGAAAACCGTTTTTTAATTGCTATCAATTATTTCCTATGAAAAAGATATTTCCTACCAAGATAATTCTATTTTGGTCATAAGTAGTCACTTTCGACAAATATAACTCAACATAAATGCCCATTTTTCTTGTATTGTGTTTGAAAAATGTCTAAAAGTTTAATGCGAAAAAGTTATTATAGGATAAAGCATATGTTGCTTATAAAATAAACTATGACGATGATATTTCAATAGACAATTGTCCTGTATGTTGTGGACAAAATTACACTACTAAGAACAACCATATTGTGTGTTAAGGTCACAAAAATCGGCCAACAGGTCGAGGCGAGAGAGAGAATTATTTCCAACCCACTGGTGCGAGTTGGGCTTCATTTGAGATCGTTTGGGGCTTCCGGTGAGGTCCCCGCGTGATTGTACATACGTAATAACAGATGAAATAAATAGAGATGGACGCACAATTTTACGTGGTTCGGCAAATGCCTATGTCCACGGGTATTTGGGGATGAGAATCCACTATAATGGAGATTTCTACAATCTCTCATAACTCACTGTTTAGGGAAAAATATAGATGAATATTCAGATAAATTCGTTAGTCGAAGCTGTTAGGGGAGGCTAAAGAAACCGCTGTTGGGGAAGATAAGTTGCCTTAATTTTTCAACCGAGAGAGTCCCTTTCTTTCATCTGTTCGAGTCCTTTTATAGCAAAATTTTGACTTGGGCAGTCAGATATTTTACTTTAGCCGTATGCACTTATCACTTCCTTCCTTTGTTCCTATCTTTTTCTTTATTTTCCTGACAGCCCCCATCACCCCTAGTCAAATCTTGTCTACTTTTGTACTGTTAAGGTGCTGTAGATATTTCTAATCCCTTTCAAAACCCCGCGAATGCTTATCAAAGATACTTTGATGGAAATTTTGTCTTTGTAGTTTTATATCCTGAATCCCGAGAAAATACTGATTGTGTAAAATATTGCTATGAAGCTAGGTTAAGGGGAGACCTTAGTAATCTTCGCGTGGGTGGATTTTTTGTAGGTTGTGGATGGCCATACAACTTGCGAGCCGTCGAAAGTGTTGTGGTTGATCTCACAACCCCGTGAGCCTTTTGAGAGGGATGTTGCTGTGAGGAGGGCGCAAAGCTTATTCCGTCATAGTATAGGACCTGTCTGGTGGTGTCATCACGTGAGATCCAGCAGGAATGCATTGCCTAAGACTCAGCGGGAGGTGTTATGGCATGAGACCCGGTGGGAGTGCATCACCTAGGACTCCACGGGAAGTGTCATCGTGTGAGACCTGGTGGGAGTGCATCACCTAGGACTCCGTGGGAGGTGTCATCGTGTGAGACCTGGCGGGAGTGCATCGCGTAAGACTCCGCGGGAGATGTCATCGCATGAGACCTGGTAGAAGTGCATCGCGTAGGACTCCGCGGGAGATGTCATCGTGTGAGATCTGGCGGGAGTGCATCGCCTAGGACTTTGCGGAAGGTGTCATCACGTGAGACCTGGTGGGAGTGCATCACCTAGGACTTCGCGGGAGATGTCATCGCATGAGACCCGGCGGGAGTGCATCACCTAGGACTCCGCGGGAAGTGTCATCGTGTGAGACCTGGCAGGAGTGCATCGCCTAGGACTCCGCGGGATTTGGCTGATTTCGCGTAGGTGGGTAGGCCGATCATGCAGGATTCGGTTACTTCGTGTGGGTGGATAGACCGACCCCGTGGGAGGTGATAACGTGCCGACATCCCACGCTGCAGGCAATAATTTTATCAGTACGAAAATAAAATCACATATTGCAAGAGAGACAGACTGATGTATTTTTGTCTGTGAAAAAAAAAAAACTTCCGAGTGTCGACTTCCGAGTGTTGAGGCATGGGTGGTGTTGCCTGATTCCTACAAAAAGGAGAGGAAGATAGCCCTTATGGAGTATGAGTATTCCGAGCTTGTGAGTTTCCCATGGGCGAGGTGAGTCCCGAATATATGAACAAATGAGAACCCAAGTTGCTTAGTTTAATTCCTGATGACCTTCTAAGGTTGGTGCGCCTACGAGGAAGGCATGATTGGTCCCGAGCGGGTGACAAAATTCTATGTCCTGAGGAATGGATCCACGTAAATGGGACCAGAAGAGTCCCAAGAGCACAGAGACTGGTGCGCCTAAGGGTGATGCTGTGAGTTCATGGGTGAGGCGAGTTTTCGGATATGTGTAAGGTGTTTGGCCTGAATATGCATGAGTGATATGAGTTCTGAGTAAGGAGATGTATGATAAGTCTCGAGAGAGATGGAGGGAGCTTGATGAGTGCACAAAAATGCACTCTAAATACTCTATTTAAATACTAAAAGAAATGAGAAAACAATGGATATAACTCATGTTAATAAAATTAATGGTCATTTATCTTGAGATAGATATAAGCATGATTTAATATATTGATGAGAATATAAAATGCCATATTTTCCTCTCTTCATGTTTAAAACTTTATTCTTATTTGATGCCTAAATATACTCATTATTCTTATATTTTGATTTAGGACACAAATGGAGACATTAGGAGCAAATGAAGATAATTGCGGAATTTCAGACAGTTCTGACATCTTTTCGTAAAATGGGCATAACTCTCTCATCCAATCTCCGATTGAGCTGATTCAAGATGATCTAGAACCGCAAGAGAAATATCTATAACTTTTATGTTTTGTGTTTGAAGAGATATCCACTCAATCTAAGACAAAATCGACCATCAAGTGGATGCACCTGCACTTGACGTTCGTGGATATTTTTCAGCCACTTGCATCAAATCCAAATGTTATCATAATATTTTCTAGCAAGCACTCCTACACCAACTTGGAAATTCAATGATCAATTCAGATACAAGATGAAGTGCACTCAAGTTTTTTCAAGACAAATTATTTGACCACAAGATATTAAGTCATACAAGACAACTAATTGATAGAGAAGCAAAATTGAAACACTCAACCTACAAGCAAAATCCAGCTCATGCATGGTGGGAAAACAAATGATCAAAATGACAACTCACAAATCACTTGGATTCAAGAATGGCACATGGCAAAACAAGTTGAAATTGTGATGATTTTGTCATGACAACTTGCATGAAGGATGCTTATAAATAGAAGGGAGGGGTGTGTGTTCTAAGACCATGCTTAGTGTTTTTGGATGCCTTGGAAGATACATTGTTTTTGAGAGCTTGAGAAAAGAAAAGAAAAACCAAAGAAGAGAGAAGAAAATAATGGTTGGTTCTTCCATATTATCCCTTAGAGAATTTTTGTTGCATATTTTCAATATGTGTAACTAATTTTCTAGTAGAGCTAGGGATGAATTTGTATATATGATGGTATTTATAATTGTTTTTGATTCATATATGTGTTCTTCAAATATTAAACTCTTTTGTTTAGTCATTCGAAATTTATTATAAATGTTTTCGTCACCAAATAATCTTAGAATTTATTTCATTTATAGATTCAGTCATGCTTTTTCTATTAAATGCAATAATCCTTTGATTATGTTTGGTTCAATTGGTTATCTATTTTAATTTAATTCTCTGCTGCAATATTGCTCTACGAGTATATTGTCGACGTTGAATTTCTTTAATATCGATAACAATTCCAGTTCTTATATTGTGACGAATGAGTTTTCAAAAGATTACATATGATTTAAATCTGGTTATTATTGTTTTATTTTCCGATTGAAAATTTGGATATAGAATTTTCAATTGAGTTATTAATGAATCGAAAATAATTAAAATACCAATTATATACAAAGGATTCCCGATGTTTTACTTTTCGCACTCATCTAAATCTTTTGTTAATTTCGTTACTGTTCTTCAATTTCTCAATCCATCTCCCTGTGGAATCGACACCCCAAATCTATACTGCAAACGACCGCGTTATTCTTTGGGCGTAATCAAATTTTGGTGCTGTTGTCGGGGAGACGGTAAAAGAATTTGTAGTTTTTTTTTTTAGTAGTTTGTTAAAAAAAAAAAAAAAAGAGCGGTAGCTTCGTTCATTTTCTTTTTAGCTTTCTGCATCTTTATTTTATTTTAGTTTTATTTTCGTAATTTTTTTTTTTTTTTCAGTATTACGCTTTTCTTTACTTTGCATGCGCAGGTACAGAGACGCTTTTGGACGGTTTGCTAGTAGACCCGTGCTAGAATCAGATTCAGAATCTAATTTTTCTAATCGTTTGTTTGATAATTCTTCCTATTCTGACGCGATGAGTGAACACGTGGACCAACCTGTTAGAACCCTCCAAGATTATCTTCATCCCGCACGAACAGCCACACCATCCTGTATTATGTTCTCACCTAATGTTCGTCATGTAGATTTTAAAACGGGAATGATACAATTACTTCCGACTTTCCATGGTCTAGAAAATGAAAACCCCTATGTTCATATTAGGGAATTTGAGGAAGTAGTTGCAACATTTCACGGTCAAAATACCACTGACAAAACGGTAAGGCTAAAGTTCTTTCCTTTTTCTTTGAAAGATAAAGCTAAGAGTTGGTTATACTCACTAAGACCACGGTCTATTGGAACATGGAGTGAGATGACTCAAGTGTTTTTCAATAAATACTTTCCCCAACATAAGACTAATGCTTTAAAAAGACAAATCTCTACCTTTGCACAAAAGGATAGTGAGACTTTGTACCAGTCTTGGGAAAGATTTAAAGAATTACTGAGTATGTGTCCCCACCATGGATATGAGAATTGGCGCTTAGTGAGTTATTTCTATGAAGGCCTTACGCCCAGGGAACGTCAATTCGTGGAAATGATGTGCAATGGAGAATTTTTACAAAAAAATCCCGATGAGGCCATAGAGTACCTCAATGAGCTTGCTGAAAAAGCTCATACTTGGACTGGACCTAGTGCTACTGATAGCACAAACAGGTCACGACCTACAGGAAACTTGAGTGGTGGTATTTACCATCTAAGGGAGGAGGATAACCTTAAGGCTAAGGTTGAAATGCTCACTAGAGAATTAGAGTTATTGAAAACTAAAAACTCAAAACCAACACACACGGCTAATCATGCAGAATCTTTTGGGCCATGTGTTGTCTGTGGTGGGATAGATCATCATTCCCAAGAGTGTCCTACACATACTAACATGAATGGTATGTATGAGGAACAAAGTAATGCTCTAGGTATATACAAAAAGCCCTTCACACCTTACTCTGAAACCTACAACCCAGGATGGCGTAATCATCCCAACTTCAGCTGGAAGTCTGAAAACCAGCAGCCTGCACAACTCTCTAGATCATATCCTGCACCATACCATGCACCTCAATCTTCTAGAAATTCTTTAGAAGATACTTTGCATACTTTTATTGAAATACAGGGTAAGACTAATCAAAAATTTGAATCTTTGATTATGCAGGTTGTTGAAGAAAATAAGGAAATCAAGAGCCAGGTGTCTAAAATAATGAGTTCATTGACTATGAATGAGAAAGGTAAGTTTCCTTCCCAAACTCAATCTGTACCTCATGGTCAACATATGGCACAAGGAGATCTGAAGGACGTAAACGCCATTGTGACACGAAGTAGTAAGTCTCTACGTGATCCAATAATAGACAAAAAAAAGGATGTAGAGAAAGATCAAGATAGCAGCAGTCTTGAGCTTCCCAAAGAACTTGAGGTAACAAAACCTGAGGAACCTGCGGTAACAAAAAGTCCTGGTAAGGTACCTTTTCCTCAAGCATTAAAGTCAAGTAAACAAACTCTAGATCATAACAATGATATTTTGGAAAATCTTAGACAGGTAAAAATTAATCTTCCTCTTTTGCATGTAATTAAACAAGTTCCTACTTACGCAAAAATTCTCAAAGATTTGTGTACAGTTAAGAGGAAGCATTATGTGAAGAAGACTGCATTCTTGACAGAGCAAGTTAGTGCTCTAATTGAACAGCGGATTCCCCCTAAGTACAAGGATCCTGGATGTCCAACCATCACATGCAACATTGGCAATCATGAGCTTGGACAGGCCTTGCTAGATTTAGGGGCTAGTGTAAATTTGATGCCATATTCTATTTATTTGCAATTAGGATTGGGAGAAATCAAACCAACTTCTGTGGTATTGCAATTGGCTGATCGTTCAGTCAGAGCACCACGGGGTGTGGTAGAGGATGTTTTAATTCAAGTTGACAAATTTTACTATCCTGTTGATTTCTTAATTCTAGACACTAATTCTGCTGTAGAAACCACCTCTAAAATTCCATTAATTTTAGGTAAACCTTTTCTTGCTACTTCTAATGCTCTTATCAATTGCAGAAATGGATTGATGAAACTCTCTTTTGGCAATATGACTCTTGAGGTAAATATTTTTCATATTGCAAAACAGCCAGAAGAGGATGTCGAGTGTCATCAGACATACATGATTGACTCACTTATAGAAAGGGATGTTCTTACAACTCATGACTCAGATCCCCTTGAATACTTTATTGTTAATTCTGAATTTAATCCTATAAGTGATTCATCTGATGTATTTGACATTTGTGCTATTTTTGACAGAACTCATGATTATAGCACACAAGCATGGCAACCAAAGTTTGAGAAGTTGCCTGAAAAAAGAGAAAGACAGATTCCTTCAAGTAGGGAAGCCCCTAAGGTTGAATTAAAATCTCTACCTAAAGGTTTAAAGCATGTTTTCCTTGGTCCAGGTGATACTTTTCCTGTTATTATTTCATCTGAATTATCTGAGTCCCAAGGTGAGAAATTAATTCAGATTTTATGCAAATATAAATCAACCCTAGGATGGAGTATTGCTGATATAAAAGGCATTAGTCCCCTAATCTGTACTCATAAAATAAATTTAGAGGAAGGAACTAATCCTCGAAGAGACCCCCAGCGTAGACTTAATCCCACAATGAAAGAAGTTGTGAAAAATGAAATATTGAAACTATTAGATGCAGGAATGATATATCCTATTGCTGATAGTAAATAGGTAAGTCCTACGCAGGTTGTTCCTAAAAAGTCAGGAGTAACTGTGATAAAAAATGACCTTGGAGAGTTAGTCCCTACAAAACTGGTGACTGGTTGGCGGATGTGCATTGATTACAGAAAATTAAATGCCGCCACAGGAAAAGACCATTTTCCACTTCCTTTTATTGATCAAATTCTTGAGCGGGTGGCTGGTCATCCTTTTTATTGCTTTCTGGATGGTTATTCTGGTTATTATCAAATTGAAATTGCATTAGAAGATCAGGATAAAACTACTTTTACTTGTCCTTTCAGTACTTATGCTTTCCGTAGAATGCCATTTGGACTGTGTAATGCTCCAGCTACTTTTCAACGTAGCATGATGAGTATTTTTAGTGATATGGTTGAAAAGTGCGTGGAAGTTTTTATGGATGACTTGACTGTTTTTGGATCTTCTTTTGATGCATGTTTAATGAGTTTAGAAAGAGTATTGAATCGTTGTGAAGAAAAAGAATTGGTTTTAAATTGGGAAAAATGTCACTTTATGGTACCTTCAGGTATTGTTTTAGGGCATATTATTTCTTCCAAAGGAATGGAGGTTGATCAATCAAAAGTTGAATTAATCTCTAAATTGCCTACACCTGGAACAATCAAGGATATAAGATCATTTCTTGGTCATGCGGGTTTTTATAGGAGATTCATACAGAATTTTTCTGCCATATCTAGACCACTATGTAACCTCCTAGCTAAGGATGCCCCATTTGAATGGACACAAGCCTGTCAAGAGGCTTTCAAAACATTAATTGGCAAGCTTACTTCAGCACCCATAATGCAACCACCTGATTGGAATTTACCTTTTGAAATTATGTGTGATGCTAGTGATTTTGCTGTAGGTGCTGTTCTTGGACAACGAAAAGAAGGGAAACCTTTTGTCATTTACTATGCTAGTCGAACTCTAAATAATGCACAAATGAATTACTCCACCACTGAAAAAGAGTTGTTAGCTGTAGTATTTGCTTTGGATAAATTCCGCACTTATTTGATTGGTTCTCCTATCATTATCTTTACAGATCATGCAGCCCTTAAGTACCTTTTTACAAAGAAGGATGCTAAGGCACGATTAATACGATGGATTTTGCTTTTGCAGGAATTTGACATCACCATCAAAGACAAGAAAGGAGTGGAGAACGTAGTGGCAGACCATCTTTCTAGACTCACATTCGAGGACACTTCTGACCACATACCAATCAAAGATGATTTTCCCGATGAGCATTTACTTTCTATTACTTCTCTACCATGGTTTGCTCATATTGTGAACTATTTAGCTGCAGGTGAAATACCAAAGGATTTTAGCACCCAAGACAAAAGGAAATTCATGATTGAGGTACGAAAATTCTACTGGGATGACCCTTACCTTTTCAAATACTGCCCTGATCAAATTTTAAGGCGTTGCATCCCTGATGAAGTGATTGCAAGCGTTTTGGAATTTTGTCATTCCCAAGCTTGTGGTGGCCACTTTTCAATGAAGAAAACCGCTGCAAAAATCCTGCAGTGTGGATTTTATTGGCCCACCTTATTTAAAGATACAAATATCTATTGTCGCTCATGCGAAAGATGTCAAAAGTTAGGAGCTATGACCCGTCGTAATATGATGCCCTTAAACCCAATTTTGGTAATTGAAATTTTTGACTGTTGGGGCATTGATTTTATGGGACCATTTCCTCCTTCTTTTGGATATTTATATATTATTGTGGCAGTAGATTATGTGTCAAAATGGGTAGAGGCAGCACCTTGCAGGACCAATGATAACAGGACGGTAATTAAGTTTCTCAAATAAAATGTATTATCTCGATTTGGCACCCCACGTGCTATCATTAGTGACCGAGGTACGCATTTTTGCAACCGTTCTTTTGAAGTTTTAATGAAAAGATATGGGGTGATACATAAGCTTTCTACTGCATATCACCCTCAGACAAGTGGACAGGTTGAACTTGCGAATAGGGAAATTAAACAAATTTTAGAAAAAACGGTCAACCCGGATCGGAAATTGGTCTTTGAGACTAATCGATGCGCTTTGGGCTTACCGTACAGCTTTCAAAACTCCCTTAGGCATGTCACCTTATAGACTTGTTTTTGGAAAACCTTGTCATTTGCCCGTGGAGCTAGAGCATCGAGCATATTGGGCCATTAAACATTTCAATTTTGACTTGGAAAAAGCAGGAAAATTTAGAAAATTCCAATTGACGGAATTAGAAGAATTGAGAAATAATGCTTATGAAAACTCCAAGATCTATAAGGCTAAAATGAAAGTATTTCATGATAAAAATATTTTGAGAAGAACATTTAAGCCTAATGATCGAGTATTTTTATATGATTCAAGACTCCATAAGCATCCAGGAAAACTTCGATCTAGATGGACCGGCCCTTTTATAGTAAAAAATGTTTTCACAAATGGGGCGGTAGAAATAGAAAATCCAAAAGATGGATGTATCTTCAACGTAAATGGTCAACGCCTCAAAATCTTAATTGATAGACAAATTCCAGAAGTGGAAGACATTCCACTTATGGACCCAGTATATCAATCTTGACCATCTCCAGGTATGTTTTTTCTTTTATTTTATTTTCGTTCATTTTATTTTTGTTTATTGTTTACTTTATTTTGTTATAGGTTAATTTTATTTTGACAAATACCATCTTTGATGCCAAGCAAGTCACCCACATCCCACATCAGGTGTATTCTACCCTGTTTAGTTATTCAATTCTGATTCTTAAACATTGAGGACAATGTTTCATTTAAGTTGGGGGGTGGGAATATAAATCTGTTATTTAAACTCTGTGGCATATTTCAATCAATATATAAAAAATTGCCAAATTTTTTCACACAAGCATCTTTTCACACATGATACTCATGCTCATTCATAACCATCTTGGTGAATTCAACAAACCCATTTTAAATCATTTTGCTAAAACATCCACAGAGCCATTTATGCACTTCTCCAAACTTTGTGGTAATATGGTGATTTGACACATGTAACTAAAGAATTA
This sequence comes from Platycarya strobilacea, assembly GCA_036898215.1. Lineage (NCBI taxonomy): Eukaryota > Viridiplantae > Streptophyta > Magnoliopsida > Fagales > Juglandaceae > Platycarya > Platycarya strobilacea. The sequence goes on from CM072556.1 coordinate 13,140,226, forward strand.
TTTTGCTCAAGTATTCATGTGAATTTTGTGAGAATTGAGAGCTTACAAATACAGAAATTGTGATAAGTATCCATTGATCTGTTGAATTTGACACTTCTTTTGAGAATATCATTACATGGTTTGTGGTAAGATGGTGGATATACTTGGGATATGACGAAAGTCAACTTAGGATTAACGTTTGAGCCTTTCAAGTTGAGCCTTTTCATCATAGATCCCTAGCAGCCAATTTTGAGCCAATATACACATATGGCCTTTTCTTTTCATATCTACATCATCCATACCTCTCCACATTGGAGTATAGCTTATACACTATATTTTCCTACCATTTTACTTCCAAGTGTGTACTAGGTGTGAAATTATCATAAAAAAAAAAAAAAACCATGACAAAAATGGCATGGTGCTAGATGTGTCCATCAAATTATTCATGAAAGAGTTCATCAAATTGCGAAGACACTAGTGGCAAAAGAAGATGGAAAAGTGTACTTAGTCAAAAATCTAAAAAATTGAAAAGTACATCAAAAGGAAAGTATAGTCTACTGAAAAATTTAACAGATTCCCTTTTGTGTATACTTGGAAGTTTTTGAAATCTCTTCACCTTTTCTTCTTATGAACCCCAACCCTAAACCACATTACAACCCTTTGTGTTGATTTTTCCGATCCTAAGTATGCTTGTGGAAAGAATGGTGGAAATCTCATTTGTTAGTATTCCTATCATAAGATCAATGTTTACTTGTTACTTATATATAATTGGCTAAATTTCCATGAGAGTAAATGTACACCTTTGTCAACTCCATAGAGAGAACCCATACATGAAACACTTCTATACCCGTGAGTTATGGAGTTGAACCTTTTTGCTTAAGATATTCTAATTTTGCATGTGTCGAAACCTCTGATCTGATAAAAATAGTTTGGAACACATACACACTCTGTGGATTGCTATATTTGAATTACTTGTGAAAGGGTTATTGAATTTCTAAGATTGTTTTGATATGTAAATTTGAAAAATGTGTCTTGATGGCCCCTATGTGTGATTGTTTTTGGTCTTTCTCATCATTTTGCATGAAAATTGCTAGGGACTAGCAATGAGTAAGTTGGGGGGTGTGATGAGTGCACAAAAATGCACTCTAAATACTCTATTTAAATACTAAAAGAAATGAGAAAACAATGGATATAACTCATGTTAATAAAATTAATGGTCATTTATCTTGAGATAGATATAAGCATGATTTAATATATTGATGAGAATATAAAATGCCATATTTTCCTCTCTTCATGTTTAAAACTTTATTCTTATTTGATGCCTAAATATACTCATTATTCTTATATTTTGATTTAGGACACAAATGGAGACATTAGGAGCAAATGAAGATAATTGCGGAATTTCAGACAGTTCTGACATCTTTTCGTAAAATGGGCATAACTCTCTCATCCAATCTCCGATTGAGCTGATTCAAGATGATCTAGAACCGCAAGAGAAATATCTATAACTTTTATGTTTTGTGTTTGAAGAGATATCCACTCAATCTAAGACAAAATCGACCATCAAGTGGACGCACCTGCACTTGACGTTCCTGGATATTTTTCAGCCACTTGCATCAAATCCAAATGTTATCATAATATTTTCTAGCAAGCACTCCTACACCAACTTGGAAATTCAATGATCAATTCAGATACAAGATGAAGTGCACTCAAGTTTCTTCAAGACAAATTATTTGACCACAAGATATTAAGTCATACAAGACAACTAATAGATAGAGAAGCAAAATTGAAACACTCAACCTACAAGCAAAATCCAGCTCATGCATGGTGGGAAAACAAATGATCAAAATGACAACTCACAAATCACTTGGATTCAAGAATGGCACATGGCAAAACAAGTTGAAATTGTGATGATTTTGTCATGACAACTTGCATGAAGGATGCTTATAAATAGAAGGGAGGGGTGTGTGTTCTAAGACCATGCTTAGTGTGCTTGGATGCCTTGGAAGATACATTGTTTTTGAGAGCTTGAGAAAAGAAAAGAAAAACCAAAGAAGAGAGAAGAAAATAATGGTTGGTTCTTCCATATTATCCCTTAGAGAATTTTTGTTGCATATTTTCAATATGTGTAACTAATTTTTTAGTAGAGCTAGGGATGAATTTGTATATATGATGGTATTTATAATTGTTTTTGATTCATATATGTGTTCTTCAAATATTAAACTCTTTTGTTTAGTCATTCGAAATTTATTATCAATGTTTTCGTCACCAAATAATCTTAGAATTTATTTCATTTATAGATTCAGTCATGCTTTTTCTATTAAATGCAATAATCCTTTGATTATGTTTGGTTCAATTGGTTATCTATTTTAATTTAATTCTCTGCTGCAATATTGCTCTACGAGTATATTGTCGACGTTGAATTTCTTTAATATCGATAACAATTCCAGTTCTTATATTGTGACGAATGATTTTTCAAAAGATTACATATGATTTAAATCTGGTTATTATTGTTTTATTTTCCGATTGAAAATTTGGATATAGAATTTTCAATTGAGTTATTAATGAATCGAAAATAATTAAAATACCAATTATATACAAAGGATTCCCGATGCTTTACTTTTCGCACTCATCTAAATCTTTTGTTAATTTCGTTACTGTTCTTCAATTTCTCAATCCATCTCCCTGTGGAATCGACACCCCAAATCTATACTGCAAACGACCGCGTTATTCTTTGGGCGTAATCAGAGCTCAGTGGACCCCTGAGTTGATGGAGCCCGTGAAGGTGATTCGTGAATATGATCCATTATGGCATGAGTGACATGGAGGGTCTCGAGTGTGTTCGTGAGGCGTGTCCTAAGTGGCGCAATGGGTGAGTTGTGGGTATGTTACGTGATTGAATGAGGCGAGGGATGTGTGAGCCCGCGTGAAGGTGAATTGGGTCGGAATCCGAGATAGTGTTCATGATAGTTAGGTTCCCGAGCTTGCGAGTTTGAGTAAGTGAGGGTATGCGAGCCTGTGTGGTGACTCAATGAGCTGTGCATGTGAGAGGTTGTGATCGAATGGGTGTCCTAGGCACGTGACATGTTATCGTGAGAGCACAATGGTCTTGTTACTGTGCACCCGTATAGTCCTTATGCTCACATGCACTTCATGAAGTGAAGCTTCAAGACAAAGATTCGAGTGTGATGTGGCAAGGGTCTTGTGAGCAGAATGCTATAAGGGAGAGTGTTCCTCTAGAGATGTCCTATATAAATGTTCTAAGAGGTGTGAAGGTTTGTGTCTGGAGTTGAGTATGAGTAAATTTAGAGATTTTCCTAAGTGGTGATTACTGAGCTCCTGCAGGGAAGTCCAAGCTCACGGAAGTGTGCTCAAAGCCTGAACAAAGTTGGGAGCTCAAGGTGCGGGCGGTACCCTGCAAGTTTGAGTGGCTCAAATTTATGAGCTCCGAATGGAGGTGGGGGTTTCCAGGTGGCACGGTGAAGACATTTTATTTCCGAATGGTGGTCTGAGATTAAGCTAAGCGTGGTCGAGCCAGCGTGACCTTGAACATGCATGGGTGATGTGAATCCTGAAAGAGAGCCCGAGTTGGTCCCCCGAGCTCATCTGATGTCCTAATGGAAATCCCGAGACAAGGTTGCTCTAGGCTGGGACATCTGTGAACTCCTGAGTTGGTGGATCACCGAGCTGAGTCGGGGAATGCTTCCTGAGTTAGGACTTTGAGTTTACGGAATTTGGTACTGTGGATCCTGACTTGATGGAGTCCAAGAGGTGGAATCCTGAGCTGAAGGTGCTCGATAGGTGGCTTGACCTAGTTGGGGCAGCCCGGACAAAAGAATCCCGAGCTAGCGGAGCTAGGATCGAGAGACCCTGAATGAGGGAGGATGTCCGGTGAACTTCCCGATCAACCTCGAGCTCGGACCAACGAGCTGGTGGAGCTCCAGCTGTGCCATCCAAGGAGTGTGCTCGAAATCTGACACTGGTGCTCACGAGCTCGGGCCAACGAGCTAGTGGAGCTCAGATTGTGCCATCTCAGGAGGGTGCTCGGAATCAACGAGCTAGTGAAGCTCGGATTGTGCCATCCGAGGAGGGTGCTCGGAATCAACGAGCTGGTGCTCTCGAGCTTGGACCAACGAGCTAGTGAAGCTCAGATTGTGCCATTTGAGGAGGGTGCTCGGAATCCACGAGCCAGTGAGAGCTTGGACCAACGAGCTAAGGGGTATGAGAGGTGGAGGGGTGGCCCAAGGTTTTCCGGCGAGGTGATCAGCCGGGGATGGTTCCGTCTGTCCCAGACGACGCCGGCGACTTAGCCAGGGGAGGCGGGGCTCCAGCCATGTCGCGGTTGCCCTGGGCCGCATATCCTTGTTGTTCAGGTGATACGGGTCTGAGTGAGGTGTCTCTGGCAAATGGGCGGCTCGCACCTATCCTGCTGGAGACAGAAACTGCCGGTGGCCACTGGGTGACTGCCGGTGGTTGGCCCGGACCCACAGCGCTGGCGCCGCGTGCTTTCCGCTCACTCTGCTGTGCATGCACGTATGTGCATGCATGGCATGACCCGAGCACTGTGCATGTGCTCGGGCATGCACAGTGTACTGTGCACGTCCCTGAGCACTGTGCATGTGCTCGGGCGTGCACAATGTATGTGCATGTGCTCAGGCATGCACAGTGAACATGTATGTCAGTTCACGGTACACTGTGCCTCCTAAATTTGTTCATGATCATCACGTGTTAGAGCATGTGTTTGTGACTCTTGTGAACACCAGAGTCGCGAACATAAATAAATAGATAGTCCAGGATAAGAGCTAGTTAGACCGAGCTCAATATCGACCGAGCTAGTACTGGCATTTATTTGCCGTGTCAATGATAAAAATAAAAATAGAAACAAGAAGGAGGTGGTCGAGAACACTTATCTAGAGAAAATTTTTGTTGAGTCGGTCCGAAACTTTGATTCAATAGGCTGGAAAATCATCATTCTCCCACTTTCGATTTTTTATAAGATCAAATCCCACAGACGGCGCCACTGTTCAGGTCACAAAAATCGACCAACAGGTCGGGGTGAGAGAAAGAATTATTTCCAACTCACTGGTGCGAGTTGGGCTTCATTTGAGGTCGTTTGGGGCTTCCGGTGAGGTCCTGGCGTGATTGTATATACGTAATAATAGATGAAATAAATAGAGATAGACGCACAATTTTACGTAGTTCGGCAAATGCCTACGTCCACGAGTATTTGGGGATGAGAATCCACTATAATGGAGATTTTTACAGTCTCTCATAGCTCACTATATAAGGAAAAATATAGATGAATATTCGGATAAATTTGCTAGTCGAAGCTGTTAGGGGAGGCTGAAGAAACCGCTGTTGGGGAAGATGAGTTGCCTTAATTTTTCCACCGAGAGAGTCCCTTTTTTTCATCTGGTCGAGGCCTTTTATAGCAAAATTTTGACCTGGGCAGTCAGATATTTTACTTTAGCTATATGCACGTATCACTTCCTTGCTTTATTCCTATCTCTTTCTTTATTTTCCTGACAGCCTCCATCACCCCTAGTCAAATCTTGTCTACTTTTGTACTGTTGACGTGTTGTAGATATTTCTAATCCCTTTCATTGTGTGTGGTTGTACAATAGAAATTAGGGGTGTAAAAAACATCAAAGAACCAATTGAACTAAACAAACTGGTTGGTTTGGTTTGGTTCATAACCAATCCGCCACCAGTTTTTCAAATCCAAAATTAATCTGAAACCGGTTCGGTACTGGTTTTCATCTTTGAAACCAGTTTGATCAAAACTTGACCAGTATATATATATATTAATATTTTATATTAATTAATATAACATATAAATTTACTATACAACACGTAAAAAAAGTTCCTATGAAGGGAACGAGCATTACATAAACCAACTCTCAAGTCTCAACTTATGTAGTGCCACAGTGAAAATGGGTAGGGCAGAAAAATCGGGCAGTACTAGACCAAAATTGAAAAAACTGAAAGTTCCAATTTTGATGATGAGTTTGTTATAACAGTTCTGAATTTTCTAAATCGGTGCATATCAATTCAATTCTAAAATTTGTCTAAAATCAGATTAGTTACACCCCTAACGGAAATCGTAATTTCAAATTATTGCGTTATTCACTCAAGTTAATTCTCTGTCTGATATTCGCTCGAGCAACATGTTGAATGAGTGTCAAGTGAACTATCTAGCTCAGATTCGGTTGAGCTATCTATTGTGCAAACATGGAGCAAACGTTATGTCTGGAAAATCTCAAGTCACAAATATAGTCAAGATTTTCCCCGGGAGCAACTTGCCCAAGCCCCATTGAAAATCCACAAAAAAAAAAAAAAAAACAGTGAAGAATCCTTGTTGAGTCAGTTAATCAAATCGAGTAGCCACAAGAATAAACTAGGCTCCACTAACCCAGTTTGAGGCTAGTACATATGGGTGTTGCCTGCCCCCAATTGGGTGGGCTGCAATTTTTGCCCTCTAAAATGTGCCACTGCATCCCATGGTGAGGCCCCCACTTCTGTGGTCCATAGCAGGCCCCACTGTCCACCACCACAAATGACTATCACAACTTAGAAGAAATATCAAATAAGAGTGAAAATCCATAACACGATGTACAAGTAATCGAAAATGACATAAAAAACCTAAACTATTAAAAATGAAATCGTTGTCATGCGACCTGCCCCTACTAGTATAGCAAACACATCACCATCCACTTCGAATTGAAATTCTCTTCCTCTAAAACTCATATTCCACGTCTTCAAGTTAAAAGACCAACTGAAGTTTTTGCTTACACCCATCTTCTCAAGTATCAACTGGCCATTATCAAGTAAGATTGAATTAAATGCAAGACTCTTTGCAAGGAATATGACACTCTCGTTGTCATTGTAGAGAGTGACTTTCTTATTCCTTTTACCTAACATCTCCAAGAAACTTTGTAACCAAATCATCTTATTTGAAACTTTTGGCACGATAACATACTCAACGTTTGTGACAGGTAACACAGCTATCTCAATAAGTTTGAACCTCAAGTCACAGTATTAGTACCTAGAGTGTATACAAAACATGTGGTCATGTTCCTCTTTTCAGTGTCACCAACAAAGCTAGCATCAACATAGCTTGTAGTTTCAGATTTGATCTCATAAAACATAGACAATTTTCTGAGGAGTCTCTTAAGTACCTCAGAATCCATTTTATGGCCTCATAATACTATCTTCTAAGGTTGTTCATGTACTTGTTCATAACTCCCATTGTATGAGCAATATTTAGTCTTGTGCATACCAAAGCATATATAAGTGAACCAAGAACTTAGGCATAGGGAACCTTAATCATGTAGTCATGCTCCTCTTTTGACTTAGGTGATTGATCCCTATTAAGTCTAAAGTAACTACTGAATCTGCTGAGTACTCTTTACATAACTATACTAGTGATAGTTTCATCATGCCTTTGACTCTATATGTGATTGTGCCATACCAAAGATTTGCTTCACTGCTCTTAAATTCTTCAAACTATTGATCTTCTTAATGCTAGACTCTATAATGAGCATATGATTCACATATAGCAATATAATGATATAAGAGTTGTCAAAGTACCTAACATAGCAACAATGGTCTACCTCACATCTGATGTACCTTGAACTACACATAAAACTGCCAACGTTATTATACCATTGCCTAGGAGTTTGTTTTAAACCGTATAAGCTTTTAATCAATTCATACATTTTCTATTAAAATAAAATTAGGGTTGGGATATTCTTATAAAAACATTTGTAAAATTGTTATATAACTAAGTATTAAACTGCCAAAGAGTTTGCTCGACAGATGCTCAACATGGAGCTCAATCATTAGAACTCATATAAAGAGTTCGTTTAACATGCGCTTAACATGGAACTCGAGCAAAACTCATACAGAAAATTCGCTCGACAAACGCTTAACATGGAGCTCAAGCAGAACTCATATAGAGAGTTCGCTCAACCCTAACTCGACATGGAGCTCAAGCGGCAACCTAGACGTAGAGTTGCAGGAAATCTTTGAAAGGTTGTATAAGGGACCGTGTAAAATTGAGGAAACTCAGCAAAGCACATATTGAGAAGATAGAAATCTACAAATGAGAAAATGCAAGATTTGAAGGCAAACTAAATGAAGCAATTAATCTAACAAATTAGTTACTAAGGAGTGTGTCTCTTGAAGATAAAGTGAAAACTCAAGAAAGTGAGATGGTTTTGTTAAAAACTAAGCTGCAGAAATTTTCCAATGGGATGCAAAAGCTTGACCAACTCCTAAGTTTATGAAGGTCCTCTAGCAAAGAGACTAGTCTAGGCCACGTTGAAGAAAAATCTAATGTTCCTTCAACGTCAAAAACCTCTTATAAAAATGTAGGAAAAGTTGTGTTTGTTTCTTCGTTGACTAAGACTAGGAGCGGTCACCCATCTAAAAATGGTAATAACTCTTACATGTGCAAAAGTTAGTTCCACCTCCCAAGGGACAAAGAGCTCCCAACACGAGTACTATATGTCATCATTGTGAGAAGACTAATCATGTTAGACCAAATTGCTTTAAATTGAAGGGACACTCTATGCATGCCCCTGCCTATCCTCCAAAAAGGGGCAACAATATCATGAGTGCTCCTAAGTATGTCTCAACTCTCATGAGAACTTGAGCTTACAAAGCAAGCCACATGTGTTATAGTTGTAGTAAGATTGGTCACACCAGTCCAAATCTTTTTGATCTTAGGAGGCATCCCAAGAGAATTGAAAAGTCTTTCTCAAGAAAAGGGCATTAGAACCTCAGGAGTCAAGTCATGGTCTTAACTAAAAAAATGATATGATCAATGTAAAGTTAGACCAATTGACTACTAGCCAAAAGACTAGGAAGGCTAATTCTCCAAAAATCATAAATTTGTGGATCAAAAAGGAAGAGATACATGTCATGTAGCACATATTGTTCTAAAGAGGAGTGAAACCTACTTGTGGTACTTTGATTGTAGGTATTCTCAACATATCTCTAGTGATAGTACCTCGTTTAAAGCTTTTGAAAAGTATAAATGTAGAACAATGACATCTAGAGATGGTGGAAAAGCTTATATAATTGGAAAAGGTGAAATTGAAATTCTTGAATTACCTGTCTTGAAGGAGGTCTTCTTTGTTGATGGCTTGAGGGTGAATCTAATTAGTATTAGTCAAAAGTGTGATAATGGTGCTGAGTTTCGCTTTTCTAAAGAAATGTGTATTACTCCGGATAATGATGGAAACTGTGTGATGCACGGAGTCAGGACCTCTGATAATTACTATGGCATTGCTTCCAACTCACAGTATAGTTGCAATAGTGCTAACAACAAGGCTACTGATCTTTGGCATCAAAAACTTTGGCATGTAACTCCTAGACTCTGTCTAAGATCTCCAAGAAAGAAATGGTAATAAGATCAACTAAGCTAGGTGAAGTAGAGACTCCTATTTGTGAGTCATGTCAATTGGGGAAACAAGTTAGAACAGCTCACAAGAACATAACAACCATCCTGACTAAACGACTATTAGAGTTGTTGCACCTTGATCTTATGGAACCCTCTAGAACCGATAGTCTAAAGAGGAAAAAAATACATACTAGTGATGGTAGATGATCTTACCAGATACTCTTAAGGTTGATTTATTAAGAGGAAAGAGTACTAAATTGTCTAACGTGGTTAGAACATTGTACAAGAAACTTCAGAATGAGCAAGGAAATCCCATAGTCAGACTTAGGAGCAATCGTGGTAGAGAATTCAAATATTCAATTTTTGAGAGATTTTGTGATGAAGAGGGTATTAGCTAAGAATTTTCTGTTCCTATCACTCCACAAAAAAATGAAGTGGTCGAAAGAAAGAACAGAGTCATCTAAGAAATGCCTCATGTAATGATGCATGGTAAAAGTGTACCTACTCTGTGAGATCCAGATTTATTTGTATTTTTACACGTTATTTTATTTTCAGTATTAATTATTTTAAGTTATTTTAATAATATTATTGGTTGTATTTTATTTGTTTAAAATATTTATTTGAGCTATTCGTTAGTAAACATTAGTTTTATGTTGTTTTTATAATTAAATGTTGAGTTACGTTGTTTCTTTATTAATTTAAATGTGAGGTAATTATTTTAAATGAGTGGAATTTAATTTCTTTTATTTTATTATGTGATTTTTTTTATGTGCTTTCTTAATATTAATTAGTGTTTTATATTTAAAATGTTCTTTAAATTAAATTGGTTTATTGTTGGGCTTTAAACATTTTATTTTATTGATATTAAATTGTAGTATTTCAAGTCGGCTTTTATTTAATTTATTGTATTTCTTTTTCTAGTTAGTCTTTTTCCTTTTTCTCTTTTTCCTTTTCTTTTCTTTTCTTTTTCTTCTTTCTCTTCCTTTTCTTTCCTTTTCTTCCTCACGGATTCGGTCCCAGACCGCGAGTCCTGTTCTCCCTCTCATCTCTCGACGTTTCTTCCTCCTCCCCCAAGGCCGCCATCGGCCACCCATCGGCAACACCGCCCAACCCACAGCCTTCCCCACACGCCGACGAGTTCAACGTCACCGGTGGTGTCATCTCCGGCCACCCCACCGCCCATACACGGTCCCCTACCTGGAATGACTATTTTATATTCCCTTGCATTTTCCGGCCACCGCCGGCCACCCCTTGGCACCGGTGACCTACCAGCAGCCTCCCCATCCTTCGGCAAGCATAATCCACCGCCCAAAGCCACATCTCCGCCAGTTATTCCTCCACCCGAAACGGGTCTTAAACGGGTTGTTCTTTGCCGCGTTGCCGTCCGGCCACCGTACGCCTCACCACCACCACCAAAAGACTCCCTTTGTCCAGTCGGTCATTCCCCTAGCTCAGTTTCGGTGGTTGCACCACCACACCACCACCTCCATGAGATACTCCAGCTTCCAAAGAGTATCTCCCTAAATTTTGGTGTCAAACCGAGCACTTTAGCCTAACGTATAAGTGACTGCTACGAACGCAGTGGATTGACGTTCACTCAAAGGATTTACGTTTTAACCGCTGTAAGTACTTTCCAAATGAGCTTTAAGATTTAAATATATTTTTGGCATCAATAGTTATTGTGTTTGATTATTGTTGGAATTTATTAATTGTTGGCTATCTGGTGCATGGTTGTCTGCATTGTGTATTTATACGCATGCTTATGAAAAATATTTAGAAATTGGATTTTTGCATGATTTCGGATATTCATGTGTTGGAAAATGAAAATTGGGTTTTTATTGAGTTTGTGAATTTTAATAGTTTTTTGCTGAGTCATAAAGGGGATGGCGATACGTAACACCCGTTGTGATCAGCGTCTGTGTGTGGATGACATAATGGGGACGGCGATATGTAATGCCCATTATGGTCATTATGTGTGTGTTAGTCATAATGGGGACGGCGATACGTAATGCCCATTGTGATTGATAGTGTGGATGACATAACAGGGACGGTGATACATAACGCCCGTTATGGTCATTGGGTGTGCATTTCATATCGGGGACGGCAATACGTAACGCCAGCTATGAACGTCGTCCCCGATATGAAATGAGTGTGTGTGAATCATAATGGGGACGGCGATACGTAACGCTCATTATGATTTCGGGTGTGTGTGTATATCATATCGGGGACGGTGATACGTAACGCCCGGTATGATTGGTTTTGCGGATATTATTTTCTGAGAAATGATAAATGTTTTTACTGGAATTTTATTGTGGACCAAATGAGATTTTGGCGTGTGTATATCTTATTTATTTTGAGAAATATGTTCTTTTGAGATTCATGCATTTGGAGTCGTGTTCATGCATAGTGTTGTTGCATGAGTATATTTCTGTCTTTTAGTTTGATTGGGTTGTACTTACTTGCGATGCCATCTTGGCGTCATAGTTTTTTGATACAGATTATGAAGAGGCTGAACCTGAGGAGACGACTCCGCCGTTGATGTCTTATTGTTATAAATTGTTATCTCGAGAAATTATTTTTCCCTTTTAAAAATATATATTTGTTTAATTTGTATTTTGGAAGACTGTATTAAATCTCCTGTTAGAGAGTTTATATTAAAATAGTTTGTAAAATATTACTAAAAAAAATTTTGGTGCTTAAATAATTATTTTATTATCCGCTGCGACTTATATATTATGTATGTCACGTGTGTACACACGTTTGGCATTTGTCATTGGGATGTATGACACGTGTTGTCAGCATCCTGATGTCTCGATTCCCGTGTTTATCTTAAGGAGAATTTAGGGGCATCACAACTCACTTTTGGGGAGAAGTTGTAAACATAGCCCATCACATTGTGAATAGTCTATCGTAAACCAAGAACATCCAAGACACCATATGAACTGTGGAAAGGAAAGAAACCAAATATAAAGTATTTCAAGATATTTGGAGCAAATGCTACATTTTGAGATATAGGGAAACTTGTCTAAGTTTCATCTGAAGAGTAATGAGGAGATCTTTCTTGGTTATTCTAAAATAGTCATGAAATCCACAAATATGATTGTAGATGATACTCCTAGAGAGGCACTAAGCAAGAAAGAGCAAGTAAATACACCAAGTGAAACTAGAGAATAAGATTCTAGTGGGTTTAATGAAAATTTTGAGACATCTTCTAGTAAAAAAAAATCAGTACTCCTAAAGAGCCCTCTTCAAGAGTGAAGTTAAACAATCTTCAAGATAACTTAGATGAAGGAATGAGGCTAAAGAGGAAAGTGACAAATCAATTGGCTCACTCAAATTATGTTTCATAGATTGAACCAAAAAGTGTTAAAGAAGCTCTAATTGATTAGAATTGGATAAATGTCATGCATGAAAAAATAAATCAATTTGTGAGGGGTGAAGTTTGGTACTTAGTTCCTAGACCTGAGAATTGTAATGTGGTTGGTAGCAAGAGGATTTTAAAGAAGTCTAATGAGAATGGTATCATTGCATGAAATAAGACTAGATTAGTTGCTCAAGGATATATATGCTCCGATGGAAGAAATAGATTTTGATGAGATCTTAGAATTGGTTGCTAGCTTGAGTTAGTCATGATATTGTTGAGTATTGTTTGCCATATGTGTTTGAAGATCTATCAAATGGATGTTAAGAGTGCATTCTTGAATGGGATCCATCAATAAGAAGTGTACGTCGAGCAACGCAAATTAATATTTTTAAAAACTCATTTTTGTTATTAATTAAAAATTAAAAATTTAATTCATTATTTGCAAGTTCAACACTGAAAATAGGAACAAATAAAATACAACAGAACATTAAATCTATTTTCCAATCATTTTGATCTAATTCCTATGAGCAGAATTATTATAAGTTGATGCATCCAATCACATTTTCAGAGTACACAAAAGAGTGTAATAAAATAATTGTATATAAAAATTTTCCTTCATTATCTTTCTCTCTCCAAAATCTTCCGTCTTTCTTATATGTCTCTCTACCTAGCCCCCTCAAATCCACCCTCTCAGACGTTCCCCTTTTTAAGGTTTGGTCTCTATGTGTGCGTGCGCGCGTCCATTGCTCCCAATTACAACTCTCTTGTTCGCATGCTCACAGTTGCTCATCACCTCTCTTTGTCTATTTTTTTCATCGCAGATCGGTAGGGAAATGGAGATATCTTCTCCATTTCCTACAAATTTGAACAGACCTGATCATTGGAATAATTTACTATTTTTTTTTTCGTTTTGTCCTTTTATTTTATTGGGGTTTTTTTTTTGCTACAGGTATAAGCAGATTTAAGTGTATTTATTTCTTAATGAATAAACATTGTTTTATTCGTAAACGGCCATATTTTAAGAAAAAGTAAGAGCAAAAGCATAAATACGCTAGTTAAACAAATTTGAAAAAGGGAAGCGACTAATTATAAAATGGTAAATAAAGAAAACAAAGCCAAACAGGAGGTAACTGAACTGATGGACATAAAGGAAAAGCAGATAAAAAAATCGTCAAAAATAGCAGAACTTAGTCATGACAGAGTGAAATTAAATACAAAAGTAGAAAAAACTGGACAGACCAAATGGTAGCTATTGCTTTGTGCATTCAGACGTTTAATATAGAAGATATGTCGCATCCTCGATATAATATAAGCCTCCTCAATCGCCATTCTAAATTCTTCTGTGTTTTTGTAGTCATATATCTCCAGTTACCCAGTACATGACATTTATCATGACTAACATGCATTTCGCACTTGATTAATTAAGTGTTTTTTAGAATAGTGAGATGAGATGATTTTAGATAAAAATTGAATAGAATATTATTAAAATTTTAATAATATTATTGTTTTACCATTTGATAAAATTGAATTGATATTTGAAAAAGTTGAATTATTTTTTATATTTTATGTTATAATTTGAAAAAATTGTAATGATGAGATTAGATAAAATAAGATAATCTCATCTCACTTGTAATCCAAATCATGTCTATATGTTAAAACAGTTTTTGTGATGGTTTGACTTCTGAAGAGGGAAACAACTTTAATTAGAAGCCATGAGTACTACTAATTAAGATAATTGAAATCAAGCAATTAATTAAGCTGCTGATCAGTGTTGTACATTAAAATAATTAGGCTGTTGGATGCAATTTCCAGATTACGATTGATGCATCGATCGATTGAATATATATATCAGAGTCGTACGTGTAACATCCATCGTCGACAAATTCTATTGAAAAGACTAAATGCCTTTAGAAATTTTCATATATTAATTTTATATCACTAATTATTTTGAAAAAAAATTAAATGAATAAAAAAATACTTAGTTAATCACAAAATACAAAATAAAAAGAGTATTGTATCGGTAGACTCTCGGGACCTAATCTCTGTGAGTTCGGCATTAATGTACTGTTTATAATGCACTAGTTGTGGTCTTTCGAGAGGTGCTAATCTTTATTTTTTCTTATGTAAATTAGTCGGTCCTTGCAAAGTCTAGTGCGACGCGGTACTTCGCCCCTTTTTTTCCTCTGGCGCGCAATTTAGTGGACCGGAGCTAATCAATGAATTCTACGTTCTATATGCAGGAAATCTCACACCTCCCTACCTATTAGTTGAGATGTAATTTGAATTGAGTTTAATCAAACGCATTTTTAGTATGCTTGCTCAACTATCGCTCGAGCGAGACTCAACCCGTAAAGTCGTTCGACTCTCACTCGACATTCAACTCGAGCGAGATTGAGACAGAGATTTCACTCTACTCTCGCTCGACATCTAACTCGAATGAGAAGTCAACTCTAGACATTCATTCGATATTTCACTTCAAACTAATGTTCTGTGGACTAGGTGGCGCCGCCTCATGCATGTTCGCTCGAGCAAGATATCGCATATAAGAGCATAACGGTATTTCATTTGAAGCATAACGTGAAAGGTTCTCATTTTGTTTTAGATTTTCGTGTAAAAGCATTTATGAGGTTTGAGAGTGTGTGAGAGAGAGCTTTGCAACTTGTAAGAGAGGGAGAGTGATTTCTTTGTAAGATCAATCTTGTAATTCATCTCCAATATTCCATTTTTGTTTTATAGTGGATTAATTGAGATTGACCCCAACAGTGGACGTAGACTTGTATTAAGTCGAACCACTTCAAATCATGGTGTCTACTATATTCTGTGTGATTGTCGTAGTTTTTCTTTGTTGCATTTCCACTACATGATTTCCCTATTTACTGTTTGTTAACTTGCTTATTCCCAACATGATCAACCTGATATGATCTGTTATTTTTATTTCTATCTTAATGCTTATAAATGCTACAATACTACAGCCTACAGATATAGAAAGATACTATAAAAATAAATTCAAAAAATTACATGGTTTTATACAATGTATTAGTTCTACTTTACATGCAATAAAAGTAACTTTAAAATCTAATTAACGCGTTGTACGGCCACATCAAGCCACATCGATTTGTATATTTATTTTTGTGAGGTTTTTTTGTTGCTAAATATTTATCATATTAGTTTATCAAATTATAGATAATTTTTTCTAGTTTAATTATTATTTTTATTTTTATTTAAAAAATAATAATTGTCCTATTTGCAGTTGATCTTCGAATGTAACTTTATTTTCAATTTTTTTTTTAAAAAAATAGTTGATTCTTAATTTATTTTCTACTTTGTAAACAGATATATATATATATATATATACTCTACAACAAAATGCATTTTTTCCCAAGAGATATTTGGTCAGAATTAAGCCAACATACTGCCGGAAATGATCTTTTCTGGCATGTTCCATTCACAGCACAATCACCAGAAATAATTGGCCCAGGATGTGATAATTTCCTACCACAAAGTGAAGTGTCCGAAAATATGCTTATTTCTGGCAGCACCACATCCTAATAAACGAGTTAATTTCTGCCAGAATAGGTGCTAAGAATTTATGAATGGATTTTTATCTGGCAACCATTTGCACGGGAAACACATTTTTCTGGCATGTAATTAATGCCAGAATTATTATTTATGGGTTATTTTGTCACTAGAAGCCCCCATTTCCTGCGACATAATTAGGTCCGAAATGTTCAAATTTCCTGCTGCAGCCAATAACTGGAATTATATAAACGTTCTTGTTACGATTTAAAGTGCCAGAAAAACATAGTTTGGACAGTATAGATCATCATAAATTCTCTCTACCTACGGATAATACTTTGGCAACAAATGGGTTTTATGTGCATTATCAATAATTCCAGATTACTTCTTTCTGGGCAAACTAGTAAATGACAGTAGTAGCTCCCATGGGTTGGTTAACATATCGCCCCAATTCAACAATATTGCGGGTATCAACATTTGTTTTTTTTTTTTGGTAAAATTATTATATAATTATATATTTATTGGTGTTCCAGAATTCTAATAAATAAATAGGCCTAATTGAGAAAATTTTAAAACTGTTGCTACATTACATTTCTGAATTATAGTTATTTTTCGAGACCTCAATTCAGAAATACTCGAGTACAAAATATACCAATATTCGGCCTGAACATAAACTATCTGATGAAATGTACATTTCACATTTCAACTGTGTTAACTCAGCTTCTATTAATTGATGCTAGTAAGTAACAGTGCTCAAACAGTTATAATTCAGATATATTCCACGGATTCTGCCCAAACAAAGACCATCTATTAATTGTGTGATTGCATGTCATCAACACGTATAGCCCTATATTTATATTAAACAAGCTTTGAATCCCAGTACACAAAATGACATTTACATCATTGTATTCATCGACCAACACTTAAATTCAAAACATACAATTTATATATTCTTCATTCCATAGTTTGCTGGAGCATTCTTCTCTGATCTGCCTACTTGGAGCTTAATCCGAACCATTTTCCCCTTTGTTTTCAAAATCTAAAACCTACAAATGCACAACCATGCCATTTCTGAAAGATATTAGCAACAAGAAGTCAAGTCCTAAGCCTCATTGATGAGAATTTGGAGCTTTTGAATTAACAATTCCATTTACATATGTTTGCAGAAGTGGTAAATCTATTGAGAGTCAAGTTGAAAGACCTCTTGTACAAATTTGAAACGCATATTAGAGTTATTTTTCAGGAAAAACTCAGATAGTGATACCTACAAGTATATACAACCTGTATGCCACATATTTTCAAAACCCTCATTCACTCTCACACAAATACTATAGGGATCTCTGGTCCCAAATGTATTAAAGTAGAGGAAACAAATTAGTATGGTTGTTCGCCTGTTATTATGCTATCTAGAAAAAAAAAAAAAAAATTGAGATTTCAGCAAATGATTTAGAATGTACAAGTCAATATATATATAAATGAAAATTACTAATGATTGTTTTCTAACCAAAAGATAAATTTGAACCAATTGCATGCACTTGAACCAACCAGAAGGTCAATTTGTAATTAACATGCAAAAGTCAAGCAAATAAAACTATATAATACCTGTATGTCGTGCTCCAAAGCCCATGGGCTGGCAAGTGCTGCACTTTTCCTTGTGGTCAGTAACAAAAGTATCAGGAAACTGTGGGGGCTCCAACACTACTAGTTAACATGTGAGGCAACCTCAACTTAAACTCCCAACGTATTAGTTTAGAAAATCTAATAACAGTGTGCCACTTCATGCTACTCCAGCAAATTCAAAAAACTACCAAAATGGTTAAATTATCCTGGGCCTCTAATGGATGCCTAGGCATCCCTTAGAGTCTCCCGTTGAGACTCCCTCTGGGACTCTAATTGAGACTCTAATTCTGTAACACGGTCGTAAAGCCTATCACATGAATCAAATCTCCCCTGCCCCTCGCCAGATTTGTCATAAATTCCTCAAACCTCTTCCTATAGCCCTCTGCCTCAGCCTTATGCTTCTCGTTCTCCTCCCTAAGACGTTCAAACTCTCTATTGGACAGTAATGAAACAGATGGTTCGGGTATAACCAAGTGTCCTAAGCCTCTAGCATAGCCTGATCGAGTTCCCAACACCTCCTTAAATACTGCATTTGCATTTTCATCATTGTTTTCTTCTGGTTCCATCTTATTCAAACGCTCAAGCATCTTATGCTGCAATACAAATGAAATTATAAATAAAGAGCTAAATCATTAATAGATATATTCATGTTTTTAGCAATTATACGCTAAATCAGTTTATGTTTTCAATCCAAGTCAATTAGTAATACATATTTATGATTTCAACAATTAAGAGCTAAATCCATCTAAAAAAATAAGTATACATTTAGCTAAATCAGTTTATGTTTTTAATACTAATCAATTAGTAATTTTTATTTGTTTGTTTTATTTCAGCACTTAAGAGCTAAATCCATCTAATTCAAGCCAAGCCTACACTAGAACTAAATCAGTTTGTTTTTTCAGTACAAGTCAATGAGTAACAGCAATATTTTCAGCAATACATGAATAGAAAACATCTAAAAAAAAGTTAAAGTATACATAGAATTAAATCAATTTATGTTTTCAGTACAAGTCAATTAGTAATAGATATTTATGTTTTCAGCAATGAAGAGCTGAAAACATCTGCTCTTTCACGACTTTTATACAAAGAGCTAAATTAGTTTATGTTTTCAGTACAAGTCAATCCTTGACAGATTTTTGTGTTTTTAGACACCTTAATAGCTGAAAACATCTCTTAAAAACTCAAGTATACATAGAGCTAGATCAGTTTATGTTTTCAGTACAAGTCAATTAGTAACAGATATTTATGTTTTCAGCAGCTAGAAGCTATAAACATCTAAAAATGTTGTAGGTATACAAAGACGTTTTATTTAATCTAAAAAGATTAAATAAATATACGCAGACTTAATGCAACTCACGTAGTTGTGCTCAGCTGCTTCAGTAATAAATTTGTCCTTCTTGGCAAACCAATGGGTCACCATGTACAAAGCAACATGATTCGGAGCTTGTTCACGCTTTAAACAAATGTTTCAATAACAATTCAGTCAGTTACATAAACTGGTCCAGGGAAAGAATGAGAAAATGATAAATCTGAAATATTTCTCTTCACCTTTTCCACCATCAGCCTAACAAATGACTTCCTACCTCCGTGTGGTTTATCTTTTGATTTTGCCTATTACTTTTGTTCGGCTTTGATAGGTTCTATCATTAACACAAAGTAAACAAAGTATTTATTAACCTTTGAAATTATATTTTAACCATGCAGATTTGTATAAGGTACAAACAACTATCTAGCTAAAATGCATCCAAGGTGTATACTGAAGTTGTTACCTTAAAGTGCTCACTTGCCCATCTTTCACATAAGTGTTCCCAAACCGGCTTGCTTACCATCTTTGTCCCTCCAGCAATGGCAGCCTCATGTGTTTCATATTTCAGGTACTTTTTGTGTAATAGATAATGAAAGTCATTGTACTTTTGAGCAAGTGCCATTGTCACTATCTCTCGGTGGTTATTTTTTAACCACTCCAAGTCAAAATCAGACTATACATATCAAATAGTTAGTGGGACTAAATCATAACATAAATAAGAAATCAGATTAATAGAGCATTGAAAGCTTTTGCCATGATTACAAACCCAAACACGATGTGCTAGCCCTTCTTTACTTAGCTGATCAACACATCTCCAACTTGCATGCCGCATGTTGGCATATATTTTGATAATCCATGTAACGCGTGTTGAAAACATCGCTGCATGTGAGCATGAAACTCCTCTTTGGCCATCCTTAATCTCCACCGCTATTTTCTCCAACTTACGAATGCAGTCAAATTTTGTGCACTTTGCCAGTCCCTTTCCATGCTTCCCAGGGGGAGGCACTTGCGAATAAAAAACCACAACACATTATTATCTTATTATTACCATAAGTACCATAAATTTTATTTAGAGATTTATTATTGTCTATAATCTGATTGTATGAAATTATAAGTTTACCTACAACATTCATGTTACCAATTTCAACCTCATTGAAAGGAATTGTGGGCCCCTCCAAACCGAAACTTGGTCCTTGAGTTTCAGCATCTGAAAATGAAACGACCTCATCTCTCAAGATGGGTGCTCAAGGATGTTGATCTTGGAGTCTACCACGTGCTGCTTTGAGATTGCCAGCACGTCCACCACGACAATTCTTTGATCCTCTCATTAAAGCTACATCAACATAATTTCTTAAATTCATTAAATGTCAGCACAAATACAATTTTATGGGCATAAACAAATTCAATATGGATCAAATTCCTTAACAACCATACCCCTCACACATATTTAATAATTGCTATGCTATACATATAAAACACCTTCAAACATCTAAAACTTTGTAAAGCTGGTTCTGAACTTTACAAGTCATGCATTTAATTAATTTGTCTGCAAATTTGCATTGGTTGGAAATAGGTGTTTTAGTGGACTCTCTTGTTGCTGCTGTCATTGCATGTAAACGTCTAAGAAGGGTCTTTTTTTTGCTTGGCAGTTTTCCAAGTTCATTTCAGATGAATAAAAGTTTGTTTGGTAATCAAAAAAAAAAAAAAACTTCATTCATGTGTAGTTACCTATGTTTAGCACCCGCTATCAGTTGTTTGTAATATGCAGTGACCATCAACATTAAAGCATTGAGAATAACATAAGCCTTATCTAAACCCTGGACATAGTAAATGCCCTGTATTTCAAACCACAGAATTTATAAATGGACTAGCTATGCAATATTGATTTTACTTTATGTGCCAAGGTCAATTCTCTTTCACATGCATGCCCATTAATGTGAGTTTACTTAGTCTTTCACATATAAGCTTCTCAAGCAATAAGCTAAAATATTACAATGCAGTAAATGCAAATCCTTCAACATAGGCACCATAGTTGGACAAAAATCTTCATCATTTTCTAATTCAAGAAGTAGTTCTATACAAAGCTTCCATAAACAGCTCAGTAGACTGGAAAGTAAGTGAAGGAATATCTGAGGAAAACTCACATTTATTTGTATGATTATTTGAAAATCAGCATGTATCCAGGTATCATGCAAGTTATTTGTCCCAAAAATAAAAAAGTTTTGACTTTTGAAAATCATATTTGTTGCTACCATCTTGGGACTTTGAAACATTATGCTTTGAAGATGGATGATATCAGAAACTGTAGAAAATTTATGGGGAGAAGAGTAAAAGCTTAGAGAGTCCATACCTGGGTTTGGTTGTAATGTGGAAGTTGTAATAGAAATTTTGTCGCACCTTGTAATGGCTTTCTACAAGTCCTTTGCTTTATCTTTGCTCTGAAAGTTTCTTGAAGGAGAATGGCTGAACCTTGTGAGCCTTGGGATCCTTAGCAAGACATGTACTGGAATGCAATAGAAAATACTTCACCAAAATATCTCCTCTTAACCTAGAAATTCAGCCCTGCTTTGTGGCAAGTGGGGGTAGTACCTCAAGTACCTCTCAAGTACACCAAATACCCATCCAAGCTCTGACGGTGATCATGAACTTGGAAAAAGGGGCCATTATTTAAACTTGCCCGCGCATATGCTGGATTTGTTTTTTACCGGGCAATGGTTCCTTTGTAGATTTTGGAAACCCATATAACTTTTTACTATTAGCAAATATACTACTAAATCCTCTGGCTGCACGTGTATGGTTCACTTGGTCATTTCATGGCATTGCTTGCATTCATGGGTCAAACACTTAATTCTTAAGCCCAATACCACTTTAATTATACGTATTTCAAAAAATTTACATGTTCATAATTTAAGAAGCTAATTATATTATTATTTAAAGTTGAGTGAATCTAATTTATTCAGAACTTTCAAAAATTCAGTCCATTATTTGATGAAACTAATTCTATTATTATTTAATTATAGCCTTGTGGATTAGATAATAATCCATTGCATAAATTAATTTGCAAATGCATCATCTCAATTTTAGAGGGAATATGACATCCTTATATTTATTGAACAACAACAACAAAGTATTCTGATAATTCTGTAAAAGTGTTGTGGGTCTTTTTGTGCGAATAATATTAATGTCGGATAGGAATACAAAGCTTGAGCTTTTGAGGTGGTAAATCAACCTTCTTTCTAGGAAACTCCACAAACCCAATTCCGTATATTGATAGTTGTGTTTATAATAAATTCTTAAACATCAATTAATGTTATTCCTCTTTTGCAAATTCTCATTTCCACTGGGACCAGTAGCATGAGGAAATTGCAGTTTGCCATGACAGAATAAGTTTACCTACACCATACTGAAATTGCTGCATTACCAACAACTGAGTTGCTTTGAAGCAACTTGCACTGGCTCACTGTAAAGCTGTGCTCTGTGGAGAGGGTAAAAACACTCCCTAGAGCAATATTGGTTATAGACTATAGTACTTGCATTATTGAGATTTACTATTAATTAAACATCCCGAATTGTGTAACATAATCTTTTGGTCATAAACAAAATAATTGAACTGATTTTTTGTTTAATAGGTCAGCCTTAAGCAAGATAAATACTTCTTGATATTATCTACTAAATCATGCAAGTACTTTGGAAATGTATAGCAGAATGTGGCAAAAATAGATTGGCATGGAACCTGCATTAACCTTCTTTTGGGATCTTTCCACATCAAGTGCATTATTGTTGGATATATTACTAATAGAATGTAAACTGGCAACCACAATTCAAACCAGTAGCAAAGTACAAGAGATAACTTGTTATAGTGCTACCAATTATAAGGTTTAGGAGAGAAAGGGAAAAAAACAAGTTGCCCTACTCCAAAATGCAATTCATGATCAGATTGTCATGATGTTTCAAGAAAATTATAAATTCAGATTGGCATAATCTACCACACCAGACATAATGTCCTCCTCCCATACACAAAAACAATGTACCCTTGTAACTCATGTAATGAATTCCATGAATATTATTTGGGTATGAAACAATCCCTACATAATAAAAATCTAGTTTTATTATATTATTATCCAATCCACAACAGCATCCATCGGGTTCAGAAAACAAGAATACCAGACTTTTAGCTAGATAGTGTTATGGTTTGAACTGGAACTACTACTAACTGTTTTCCAACCATATACAAACAATCGTTCCAATCATAGTATAGACATGTCCAAAAATAGCCTACATTATAATTAGCAAGGTTTCGAATGCTATTAACAAAGATCTTCAAATTCCAAAATTGCGAAATCATCAAACAAAATCCAATTGGTACAAGTTCAAAGACAGATTAGTCAGAGTCCGTTTCAGAATTCGATTGGAAGTCATCCTCATTACCAGACCCACTTGTGTCAGTATTGGGATCAGCGCCAGATTCAAATCTATCCACATCATCGTCAATGAAACTATGTTCCGCATCTCCAAGACCTGAACGATGTAGTGTGATTACCTCATTAACAGCAATCGGTTCTTCATCGACTCTATGCAATTGGTCTCGTAAGCCATTATCACTTTCATTGATTGGACCATCTTCGAGTGTGACAAGCCAGAATTTCGTGCTTTATTTTATTTAAATTAATTAATTATTATAAGGGTGGTGGAGGTATTTTATTTATTTAAACACTTGAAGTTGGGCTTAAAATTGAGCCTTGGAAGCATGACTTAGGATATTTGCCCAATTAGTGTATCAAAGCCCATAAGCCCATGAAAATGATCCATGAGTCAACCAAACCCATGCATGGTGACACATGTCACCCTAGGAAAGCTTTAGTAAGTCTCCAAAGATTAGTAGGTGTGAGGAAAAAATACTAGTAGTTGGAGGGTTGACTAGTTGTTTATAGGAAGAATAAGTGTGAAAATTCAAGATGAGATTTTCTCATCATTGGCCAACTAGGTAGGCATGTAAGGCAAGGAGGAGTCTTCCAATTGAGTTTTCCTAGGTGGATATCAAATCTAGGAGGTTGACTTGTACTAGATTTTGTAAGAGTAGAGGATTTGTGTGTAAGGAGATCACTTGGAAGATGTGTGTGACAATTGACAAGTGGAGTGGTTGTGTCATTGGGAAGAGAAACCTTGGTTGGAGAACAAGGAGTCTACGTGTGAAGTGGAGAAGGGAAGCCAACATTGCTTCACTTTGAGTTTCCCAATGTGAAGCCCATCCTTGACATGACAAAAAGATTAATTTTGTGTAAGAAAATCCTTAGAGATATGTGTTGACTTGTAAGGGTGTGATGATGACAAGTGAGGTGACTATTTATTGAGAGGAAGAAATCTTCCAATTTAGTTTCCCTAGGAGCATACCAAATCTACTTGAGTGACATATGCTAGATTTGGTGGAAGAGAAAGTAGTTGAGAGGAAAATGTGAGGAAGAAAGGTTTCGGGAGATTTGGAAATGGGAGTGCCAAATCCCATTGGGTTTCCCTAGGTGACCAAATCTAGAAGGAAGATCTTGAAGGGACTTGAAAAAGTGTGTAGATGATTGATTGAGTGATGTTTCAAAAGGAAGCATCATTGGATAGAAGAAAGAAAGGCTTGTGGAAGAAAATGGTTTTAGGTAGGGAGTGTAGCCACCCATGCTATTTTAGTTTTCCTAAGTCTTTCTCAAATCTAGATGATTTTGACACTTGAGATTATGTAAGAGTGTGTAAGGCATGTGTGTAAGAGGGAATGATTGATAGAACTCATAAGAAGAAAATAAGACCATGGATAAGATGAGAAGATTCAGATGACACAAGGAAAAGGGTGTAGCCGAATTGGTACAAGTCCATTTCCCCAAAATTAATCTTGAGATCTTGGTAAGGGAAATATGAGATGATGGATGAGTGTGGAAGAAATGATGTGAAAGAAATTGAGGGGCTAAGCCCATGTGAGGCGCCGAACATGCATGAAAAAGTGAGGAAGAACCCAACCTAAAAGTGATATAGATTTAGGCATGAAAAAGTGATCTAGTGATAGAAGTCACTCAAGTGTCTTTCAAACCTATCAAATGTCAACCCTAAAAAGTAGGGAATGAGTGGTGATTATGCCCAAAGAATAACGCGGTTGTTTGCAGTATAGCTTTGGGGTGTCGATTCCACAGGGAGATGGATTGAAAAATTGAAGAACAGTAACGAAATTAACAAAAAGATTTAGATGAGTGCGAAAAGTAAAGCATCGGGAATCCTTTGTATATAATTGGTATTTTAATTATTTTCGATTCATTAATAACTCAATTGAAAATTCTATGTCCAAATTTTCAATCGGAAAATAAAACATTAATAACCAGATTTAAATCAAATGTAATCTTTCGAAAAATCATTCGTCACAATATAAGAACAGGAATTGTTATCGATATTAAAGAAATTCAACGTCGACAATATACTCGTAGAGCAATATTGCAGCAAAGAATTAAATTAAAATAGATAACCAATTGAACCAAACATAATCAAAGGATTATTGCATTTAATAGAAAAAGCATGACTGAATCTATAAATGAAATAAATTCTAAGATTATTTGGTGACGAAAATATTTATAATAAATTTCGAATAACTAAACAAAAGAGTTTAATATTTGAAGAACACATATATGAATAAAAAACAATTACAAATACCATCATATATACAAATTCATCCCTAACTCTACTAGAAAATTAGTTACACATATTGAAAATATGCAACAAAAATTCTCTAAGGGATAATATGGAAGAGCCAACCATTATTTTCTTCTCTCTTCTTTGGTTTTTCTTTTCTTTTCTCAAGCTCTCAAAAACAATGTATCTTCCAAGGCATCCAAGCACACTAAGTATGGTCTTAGAACACACACCCCTCCCTTCTATTTATAAGCATCCTTCATGCAAGTTATCATGACAAAATCATCACAATTTTAACTTATTTTGCCATGTGTCATTCTTGAATCCAAGTGATTTGTGAGTTGTCATTTTGATCATTTGTTTTCCCACTATGCATGAGCTGGATTTTGCTTGTAGGTTGAGTGTTTCAATTTTGCTTCTCTATCTATTAGTTGTCTTGTATGACTTAATATCTTGTGGTCAAATAATTTTTCTTGAAGAAACTTGAGTGCACTTCATCTTGTATCTGAATTGATCATTGAATTTCCAAGTTGGTGTAGGAGTGCTTGCTGGAAAATATTATGATGACATTTGGATTTGATGCAAGTGGCTGAAAAATATCCAGGAACGTCAAGTGCAGGTGCGTCCACTTGATGGTCGATTTTGTCTTAGATTAAGTGGATATCTCTTCAAACATAAAACATAAAACATCCAATTAGAGATTGGATGAGAGAGTTATGCCCATATTACGAAAAGATGTAAGAACTGTCTAAAATTCCGCAATTATCTTCATTTGCTCCTAATGCCTCTATTTGTGTCCTAAATCAAAATATAAGAATAATGAGTATATTTAGGCATTAAATAACAATAAAGTATTAAACATTAAGAGAGGAAAATATGGCATTTTATATTCTCATCAATATATTAAATCATGCTTATATCTATCTCACGATAAATGACCATTAATTTTAATAACATGAGTTATATCCATTATTTTCTCATTTCTTTTAATATTTAAATAGAGTATTTAGAGTGCATTTTTGTGCACTCATCACACCCCCCAACATACCCTAGCAATTTTCATGCAAAATGATGAGAAAGACCAAAGAAAATCATACATAGGGGCCATCAAGACACATTTTTCAAATTTACATATCAAAACAATCTTAGAAATTCAATAACCCTTTCACAAGTAATTCAAATATAGCAATCCACAGAGTGTGTATGTGTTCCAAACTATTTTTATCAAATCAGAGGTTTCGACACATGCAACATTAGAATATCTTAAGCAAAAAGGTTCAACTCCATAACTCACGGGTATAGAAGTGTTTCATGTATGGGTTCTCTCTATGGAGTTGAAAAAGGTGTACATTTACTCTCATGAAAATTTAGCCAATTATATATAAGTAACAAGTAAACATTGATCTTATGATAGGAATACTAACAAATGAGATTTCCACCGTTCTTTCCACAAACATACTTAGGATCGGAAAAATCAACACAAAGGGTTGTAATGTGGCTTAGGGTTGGGGTTCGTAAGAAGAAAAGGTGAAGAGGTTTCAAAAACTTCCAAGTATACACAAAAGGGAATCTGTTAAATTTTTCAGTAGACTATACTTTCCTTTTGATGTACTTTTCAATTTTTTAGATTTTTGACTAAGTACACTTTTCCATCTTCTTTTGCCACTGGTGTCTTCGCAATTTGATGAACTCTTTTATGAATAATTTGATGGACACATCTAGCACCATGCCATTTTTGTCATGGTTTTTTTTTTTTTTATGATAATTTCACACCTAGTACACACTTGGAAGTAAAATGGTAGGAAAATATAGTGTATAAGCTATACTCCAATGTGAAGAGGTAAGGATGATATAGATATGAAAAGAAAAGGCCATATGTGTATATTGGCTCAAAATTGGCTGCTAGGGATCTATGATGAAAAGGCTCAGCTTGAAAGGCTCAAACGTTAATCCTAAGTTGACTTTCGTCATATCCCAAGTATATCCACCATCTTACCACAAACCATATAATGATATTCTCAAAAGAAGTGTCAAATTCAACAGATCAATGGATACTTATCACAATTTCTGTATTTATAAGCTCTCAATTCTCACAACATTCACATGAATACTTGAGCAAAATAATTTTTTAGTTACATGTGTCAAATCACCATATTACCACAAAGTTTGGAGAAGTGCATAAATGGCTCTGTGGATGTTTTAGCAAAATGATTTAAAATGGGTTTGTTGAATTCACCAAGATGGTTATGAATGAGCATGAGTATCATGTGTGAAAATATGCCTGTGTGAAAAAATTTGACAATTTTTTATATATTGATTGAAATATGCCACAGAGTTTAAATAACAGATTTGTATTCCCACCCCCCAACTTAAATGAAACATTGTCCTCAATGTTTAAGAATCAGAATTGAATAACTAAACAGGGTAGAATACACCTGATGTGGGATGTGGGTGGCTTGCTTGGCATCAAAGATGGTATTTGTCAAAATAAAATTAACCTGTAACAAAATAAAGTAAACAATAAACAAAAATAAAATGAACGAAAATAAAATAAAAGAAAAACATACCTGGAGATGGTCAAGATTGATATACCGGGTCCATAAGTGGAATGTCTTCCACTTCTGGAATTTGTCTATCAATTAAGATTTTGAGGTGTTGACCATTTACTTTGAAGATACATCCATCTTTTAGATTTTCTATTTCTACCGCCCCATTTGTGAAAACGTTTTTTACTATAAAAGGGCCGGTCCATCTAGATCGAAGTTTTCCTGGATGCTTATGGAGTCTTGAATCATATAAAAATACTCGATCATTAGGCTTAAATGTTCTTCTCAAAATATTTTTATCATGAAATACTTTCATTTTAGCCTTATAGATCTTGGAGTTTTCATAAGCATCATTTCTCAATTCTTCTAATTCCGTCAATTGAAATTTTCTAAATTTTCCTGCTTTTTCCAAGTCAAAATTGAAATGTTTAATGGCCCAATATGCTCGATGCTCGAGCTCCACGGGCAAATGACAAGGTTTTCCAAAAACAAGTTTATAAGGTGACATGCCTAAGAGAGTTTTGAAAGCTGTACGGTAAGCCCAAAGCGCATCAATTAGTCTCAAAGACCAATCTTTCCGATCCGGGTTGACCCTTTTTTCTAAAATTTGTTTAATTTCCCTATTCGTAAGTTCAACCTGCCCACTTGTCTGAGGATGATATGCAGTAGAAAGTTTATGTATCACCCCATATCTTTTCATTAAAGCTTCAAAAGAACGGTTACAAAAATGCGTACCTCAGTCACTAATGATAGCACGTGGGGTACCAAATCGAGATAATACATTTTCTTTGAGAAACTTAATTACCGTCCTGTTATCATTGGTCCTGCAAGGTGCTGCCTCTATCCATTTTGACACATAATCTACTGCCACAATAATATATAAATATCCAAAAGAAGGAGGAAATGGTCCCATAAAATCAATGCCCCAACAGTCAAAAATTTCAATTACCAAAATTGGGTTTAAGGGCATCATATTACGACGGGTCATAGCTCCTAACTTTTGACATCTTTCGCATGAGCGACAATAGATATTTGTATCTTTAAATAAGGTGGGCCAATAAAATCCACACTGCAGGATTTTTGCAGCGGTTTTCTTCATTGAAAAGTGGCCACCACAAGCTTGGAAATGACAAAATTCCAAAACGCTTGCAATCTCTTCATCAGGGATGCAATGCCTTAAAATTTGATCAGGGCAGTATTTGAAAAGGTAAGGGTCATCCCAGTAGAATTTTCGTACCTCAATTATGAATTTCCTTTTGTCTTGGGTGCTAAAATCCTTTGGTATTTCACCTGCAGCTAAATAGTTCACAATATGAGCAAACCATGGTAGAGAAGTAATAGAAAGTAAATGCTCATCGGGAAAATCATCTTTGATTGGTATGTGGTCAGAAGTGTCCTCGAATGTGAGTCTAGAAAGATGGTCTACCACTACGTTCTCCACTCCTTTCTTGTCTTTGATGGTGATGTCAAATTCCTGCAAAAGCAAAATCCATCGTATTAATCGTGCCTTAGCATCCTTCTTTGTAAAAATGTACTTAAGGGCTGCATGATCTGTAAAGATAATGATAGGAGAACCAATCAAATAAGCGCGGAATTTATCCAAAGCAAATACTACAGCTAACAACTCTTTTTCAGTGGTGGAGTAATTCATTTGTGCATTATTTAGAGTTCGACTAGCATAGTAAATGACAAAAGGTTTCCCTTCTCTTCGTTGTCCAAGAACAGCACCTACAGCAAAATCACTAGCATCACACATAATTTCAAAAGGTAAATTCCAATCAGGTGGTTGCATTATGGGTGCTGAAGTAAGCTTGCCAATTAATGTTTTGAAAGCCTCTTGACAGGCTTGTGTCCATTCAAATGGGGCATCCTTAGTTAGGAGGTTACATAGTGGTCTAGATATGGCAGAAAAATTCTGTATGAATCTTCTATAAAAACCTGCATGACCAAGAAATGATCTTATATCCTTGATTGTTCTAGGTGTAGGCAATTTAGAGATTAATTCAACTTTTGATTGATCAACCTCCATTCCTTTGGAAGAAATAATATGCCCTAAAACAATACCTGAAGGTACCATAAAGTGACATTTTTCCCAATTTAAAACCAATTCTTTTTCTTCACAACGAGTCAGTACTCTTTCTAAACTCATTAAACATGCATCAAAAGAAGATCCAAAAACAGTCAAGTCATCCATAAAAACTTCCATGCACTTTTCAACCATATCACTAAAAATACTCATCATGCAACGTTGAAAAGTAGCTGGAGCATTACACAGTCCAAATGGCATTCTGCGGAAAGCATAAGTACCGAAAGGACAAGTAAAAGTAGTTTTATCCTGATCTTCTAATGCAATTTCAATTTGATAATAACCAGAATAACCATCCAGAAAGCAATAAAAAGGATGACTAGCCACCCGCTCAAGAATTTGATCAATAAAAGGAAGCGGAAAATGGTCTTTTCGTGTGGCGGCATTTAATTTTCTGTAATCAATGCACATCCGCCAACCAATCACCAGTTTTGTAGGGACTAACTCTCCAAGGTCATTTTTTATCACAGTTACTCCTGACTTTTTAGGAACAACCTGCGTAGGACTTACCCATTTACTATCAGCAATAGGATATATCATTCCTGCATCTAATAGTTTCAATACTTCATTTTTCACAACTTCTTTCATTGTGGGATTAAGTCTACGCTGGGGGTCTCTTCAAGGATTAGTTCCTTCCTCTAAATTTATTTTATGAGTACAGATTAGGGGACTAATGCCTTTTATATCAGCAATACTCCATCCTAGGGTTGACTTATATTTGCATAAAATCTGAATTAATTTCTCACCTTGGGACTCAAATAATTCAGATGAAATAATAACAAGAAAAGTATCACCTGGACCAAGGAAAACATGCTTTAAACCCTTAGGTAGGGATTTTAATTCAACTTTAGGGGCTTCCCTACTTGAAGGAATCTGTCTTTCTCTTTTTTCAGGCAACTTCTCAAACTTTGGTTGCCATGCCTGTGTGCTATAATCATGAGTTCTGTCAAAAATAGTACAAATGTCAAATACATCAGATGAATCACTTATAGGATTAAATTTAGAATTAACAATAAAGTATTCAAGGGGATCTGAGTCATGAGTTGTAAGAACATCCATTTCTATAAGTGAGTCAATCATGTATGTCTGATGACACTCGACATCCTCTTCTGGCTGTTTTGCAATATGAAAAATATTTACCTCAAGAGTCATATTGCCAAAAGAGAGTTTCATCAATCCATTTCTGCAATTGATAAGAGCATTAGAAGTAGCAAGAAAAGGTCTACCTAAAATTAATGGAATTTTAGATGTGGTTTCTATAGCAGAACTAGTGTCTAGAATTAAGAAATCAACAGGATAGTAAAATTTGTCAACTTGAATTAAAACATCCTCTACCACACCCCGTGGTGCTCTAACTGAACGATCAGCCAATTGCAATACCACAGAAGTTGGTTTGATTTCTCCCAATCCTAATTGCAAATAAATAGAATATGGCATCAAATTTACACTAGCCCCTAAATCTAGCAAGGCCTGTCCAAGCTCATGATTGCCAATGTTGCATGTGATGGTTGGACATCCAGGATCCTTGTACTTAGGGGGAATCCGCTGTTCAATTAGAGCACTAACTTGCTCTGTCAAGAATGCAGTCTTCTTCACATAATGCTTCCTCTTAACTGTACACAAATTTTTGAGAATTTTTGCGTAAGTAGGAACTTGTTTAATTACATGCAAAAGAGGAAGATTAATTTTTACCTATCTAAGATTTTCCAAAATATCATTGTTATGATCTAGAGTTTGTTTGCTTGACTTTAATGCTTGAGGAAAAGGTACCTTACCAGGATTTTTTGTTACCGCAGGTTCCTCAGGTTTTGTTACCTCAAGTTCTTTGGGAAGCTCAGGACTGCTGCTATCTTGATCTTTCTCTAAATCCTTTTTTTTTGTCTATTATTGGATCACGTAGAGACTCACCACTTCGTGTCACAATGGCGTTTACGTCCTTCAGATCTCCTTGTACCATATGTTGACCATGAGGTACAAATTGAGTTTGGGAAGGAAACTTACCTTTCTCATTCATAGTCAATGAACTCATTATTTTAGATACCTGGCTCTTGATTTCCTTATTTTCTTCGACAACTTGCATAATCAAAGATTCAAATTTTTGATTAGTCTTACCCTGTATTTCAATAAAAGTATGCAAAGTATCTTCTAAAGAATTTCTAGAAGATTGAGGTGCATGGTATGGTGCAGGATATGATCTAGAGAGTTGTGCAGGCTGCTGGTTTTCAGACTTCCAGCTGAAGTTGGGATGATTACGCCATCCTGGGTTGTAGGTTTCAGAGTAAGGTGTGAAGGGCTTTTTGTACATACCTAGAGCATTACTTTGTTCCTCATACATACCATTCATGTTAGTATGTGTAGGACACTCTTGGGAATGATGATCTATCCCACCACAGACAACACATGGCCCAAAAGATTCTGCATGATTAGCCGTGTGTGTTGGTTTTGAGTTTTTAGTTTTCAATAACTCTAATTCTCTGGTGAGCATTTCAACTTTAGCCTTAAGGTTATCCTCCTCCCTTAGATGGTAAATACCACCACTCAAGTTTCCTGTAGGTCGTGACCTGTTTGTGCTATCAGTAGCACTAGGTCCAGTCCAAGTATGAGCTTTTCAGCAAGCTCATTGAGGTACTCTATGGCCTCATCGGGATTTTTCTGTAAAAATTCTCCATTGCACATCATTTCCACGAATTGACGTTCCCTAGGCGTAAGGCCTTCATAGAAATAACTCACTAAGCGCCAATTCTCATATCCATGGTGGGGACACATACTCAGTAATTCTTTAAATCTTTCCCAAGACTGGTACAAAGTCTCACTATCCTTTTGTGCAAAGGTAGAGATTTGTCTTTTTAAAACATTAGTCTTATGTTGGGGAAAGTATTTATTGAAAAACACTTGAGTCATCTCACTCCATGTTCCAATAGACCGTGGTCTTAGTGAGTACAACCAACTCTTAACTTTATCTTTCAAAGAAAAAGGAAAGAACTTTAGCCTTACCATTTCGTCAGTGGTATTTTGACTGTGAAATGTTGCAACTACTTCCTCAAATTTCCTAATATGAACATAGGGGTTTTCATTTTCTAAACCATGGAAAGTCGGAAGTAATTGTATCATTCCCGTTTTAAAATCTACATGACGAACATTAGGTGAGAACATAATAAAGGATGGTGTGGCTGTTCGTGCGGGATGAAGATAATCTTGGAGGGTTCTAACAGGTTGGTCCACGTGTTCACTCATCGCGTCAGAATTGGAAGAATTATCAAACAAGCGATTAGAAAAATTAGATTCTGAATCTGATTCTAGCACGGGTCTACTAGCAAACCATCCAAAAGCGTCTATGTACCTGCACATGCAAAGTAAAGAAAAGCGTAATACTGAAAAAAAATAATTACGAAAAGAAAAGTAAAATAAAATAAAGATGCAGAAAGCTAAAAAGAAAATGAACGAAGCTACTGCTCTTTTTTTTTTTTTTTTTTACAAACTACTAAAAAAACTACAAATTCTTCTACCGTCTCCCCGGCAACGGCGCCAAAATTTCATTACGCCCAAAAAATAACGCGGTTGTTTGCAGTATAGCTTTGGGGTGTCGATTCCACAGGGAGATGGATTGAGAAATTGAAGAACAGTAACGAAATTAACAAAAAGATTTAGATGAGTGCGAAAAGTAAAGCATCGGGAATCCTTTGTATATAATTGGTATTTTAATTATTTTCGATTCATTAATAACTCAATTGAAAATTCTATGTCCAAATTTTCAATCGAAAAATAAAACATTAATAACCAGATTTAAATCAAATGTAATCTTTCGAAAAATCATTCGTCACAATATAAGAACAGGAATTGTTATCGATATTAAAGAAATTCAACGTCGACAATATACTCGTAGAGCAATATTGCAGCAAAGAATTAAATTAAAATAGATAACCAATTGAACCAAACATAATCAAAGGATTATTACATTTAATAGAAAAAGCATGACTGAATCTATAAATGAAATAAATTCTAAGATTATTTGGTGACGAAAACATTTATAATAAATTTCGAATGACTAAACAAAAGAGTTTAATATTTGAAGAACACATATATAAATCAAAAACAATTACAAATACCATCATATATACAAATTCATCCCTAGCTCTACTAGAAAATTAGTTACACATATTGAAAATATGCAACAAAAATTCTCTAAGGGATAATATGGAAGAGCCAACCATTATTTTCTTCTCTCTTCTTTGGTTTTTCTTTTCTTTTCTCAAGCTTTCAAAAACAATGTATCTTCCAAGGCATCCAAGCACACTAAGTATGGTCTTAGAACACACACCCCTCCCTTCTATTTATAAGCATCCTTCATGCAAGTTATCATGACAAAATCATCACAATTTCAACTTGTTTTGCCATGTGCCATTCTTGAATCCAAGTGATTTGTGAGTTGTCATTTTGATCATTTGTTTTCCCACTATGCATGAGCTGGATTTTGCTTGTAGGTTGAGTGTTTCAATTTTGCTTCTCTATCTATTAGTTGTCTTGTATGACTTAATATCTTGTGGTCAAATAATTTTTCTTGAAGAAACTTGAGTGCACTTCATCTTGTATCTGAATTGATCATTTAATTTCCAAGTTGGTGTAGGAGTGCTTGCTGGAAAATATTATGATGACATTTGGATTTGATGCAAGTGGCTGAAAAATATCCAGGAACGTCAAGTGTAGGTGCGTCCACTTGATGGTCGATTGTGTCTTAGATTGAGTGGATATATCTTCAAACATAAAACATAAAAGTTATAGATATTTCTCTTGCGGTTCTACATCATCTTGAATCAGCTCAATCAGAGATTGGATGAGAGAGTTATGCCCATATTACGAAAAGATGTCAGAACTGTCTAAAATTTTGCAATTATCTTCATTTGCTCCTAATGCCTCTATTTGTGTCCTAAATCAAAATATAAGAATAACGAGTATATTTAGGCATCAAATAAGAATAAGTATTAAATATTAGGAGAGGAAAATATGGCATTTTATATTCTCATCAATATATTAAATCATGCTTATATCTATCTCACGATAAATGACCATTAATTTTAATAACATGAGTTATATCCATTGTTTTCTCATTTCTTTTAGTATTTAAATAGAGTATTTAGAGTGCATTTTTGTGCACTCATCAAGTGGCATAAGAGCCTAGACTCTCACTTGGCTGAATGGCCTTGTGCCTTTGTTCTTTCCCACTTGTTTGTTTCACTTGTTCACCCACACACCTCTACCCTACACATAGCAACAAGTTCTCCCATCTCACTCTCACTTTGCTTCTTATTCTTCTATCTTCTAAGCACAAAAATACCCTAAGTTCAATGGAATCAAGCAAGCATTCTTGAGTGGAAGACTACTTGAAGAGGTAATGCAAAAGCCTAAGCTATTTCAAGAATAGAAAGCTAGGTTAAATCACACGCACACACCAAGGCTTATACCCTTAATATTTTCTTTTGAAATATATGCTTATAGACTATTTTAATGGATTATTTTTATATATATTTTCAAAAAAAATCTTTGTTACTTGGAGTATTGTAAATGCACTTTTATCTTGATCTTACCATTTCTTGTATATTTATGAGTGAATGTGTTTGTATTGGTTGTTGGATGTATGGAAATGCTAGATTAGGTTTTTCTAAAGGAAATGCTTTGTTGCTATAGTAGAAAATCCATACTTGATCCATATGATTCTTTAGGCTTGAAATTTGAATGTGTTGGTGGATCTAGCTAAGTTGTTGCAAAGGAAATGAAGCATGATGATATGATATATGATGATGGTAGAAATGCATGCATGACTAAGATTTAAGTTTGTTAAGTGCTTGGAGATGCTAGGCTAGGTTCTCTTGAAAGAAATATTTTGTTTATTTAGTTAAAAATCTATGCTTAGTCCATATGTTATTGTAGGCTTGAATCTATATTATGTTGATGGTTTTAGCTAAATTGATGCAAAGGAAAGAGAAGCATATTGATATGGTATATAGTGATAAGAAAATGCATGTGTGACTAAGATAATATTTGTTGGATGATTGGGAGGTTAGGATGAATGCTTAAAGAAATGTATTGTATGCGTAGTGATAAATCCATGCTTAGCAAGGTGTATGATTCTAGATTTGAGATTTACATTTTTATTGGTGGATTTGGTTACTTTGGTAGAAAGGAAAAAGAGAGCATGATTAGTATGAAAAATGGTGACAAAATGCATGCATGTTAAAATGAGGTTTGGAGTTGAAAAGAATTTAAATTGGTGCATATTGGGGTTTCGATTTTAAAGGCTTTAGGGTTAAGTTTTTAATTGATTAACTATTCTTTCATAAGATGATTGAGACTTGAATACTTGGAGAGGGTTAGAAGCATGAAGAATTTGGAAGATTCCATAGCATAATGTTTCAGTTTCACATGTATGATTTAGTGTGCTATTTTGGTAGAAGGAAAAGTGATGAAAATATTAATCCTAAGGACAATAGGGTTCGGTCAACCTCTCTTAGTGAGGCTAAAATGGTTTAGTTAATTTTACTATGGTTTAGTGAGCATGTGGAAGAAAATAGAAGGAAGAAACCCTAGGTAGTAACCAAAGAGGGTCTCGGCCCAACCATAGGGGTGGAGGCCGAGCACCCGACTCAACTCATTAAGCCCAATTATGTGCTTATATATGAATGATGAGTTGAATGATGTGATGTTTGACTTATGAAAGAAGATGGCTAAGTGTGCACTCGAGTTTGTCTCAGGCTTTTTCATGATTAGCGTTAAAGGTTTGCATGTTACATACATAAAGCACGAAAATCATGTTTTTGGAGTCAAACCTGTTTTCAAAGGAAAAGAAAAAAATTAAAGTTTTTATAAGAACCCCAAAGACTGAGACGAGGTAGTGCTCCAGTAGAACTCCCTGTTCACTCAGGAGTGATTAAAGTTGAGTGAAAACTCCTGGGTCGACGAAGAACAGTCAGCGGACCATGTATGACTCCAAAAGGTGTCCGGAGCGTGGTCGCACCTAATGCTAGTGGGTGCCATAAAAGCGGTGTTGGTCCCTGCCTCACCATATGAAAAGTTTGTAGTTGCTCGGATAGAAATCCCCGAGTAACAAAAAGTGCGAAAAGGCAGGAAACGTATTCACCTAGGTTGACATGGTCGTCGAGTATGATGGTAACTAGCGGGGAGCACACGGTGCATAGAGGAACCGTGAGGTGTCCAAAATGAACAGTGACGGGGAAGGCGATACGTAACTCCCGTATCACTAACGTGACGACGGTGAAGGCGATACATAACTGTCGTCGAGGTCAAAGAATGATATGAATATGATAAGTGGCGCCTAAGATAAGAAATGATGAAAGAAACGAAAAGTTTTTACGAAAAATGGTTTTTAAAGCATGCGTCAAAAGAATTTCGTATATGATGAACCATTTTTATGAAAAGCAAGTATATGAACCAAGATTGAAAGAAAGTCAAGTTTTTATGAAAGTCTTCATGAGCATATGCATTTGCTAAGTCATTAGTCGCATATACATGACAAATGTTTTGTTTGTTATCACTAATATGTATGCTTGAAATGATTTTGTTGAGATAGTTGTGTACTTATTGAGATTTCTCGAAATCACATCCCATTATACTTCCACTATCGTTTCTTGTGGGGACGATAGAAGTTGTTGCAGGAAAAGATGACTTCGACAATTATGAGACTCGGTGAGACTCTCTAAACCACTAATGGTCTAGTGATCTCCCCACTTGTTGACGTGGTCACAGGGTCAGCGTTTGGATGAGGATGTTTACTTACGTTTTATTTAGATCTTAGAGGTTCCCGATGTTTTGGGAGAGTATATATATTTTTGGAGATTGATACACTTAATGATATTTAGAAATATGAAGTTTATTTTGGGATCTTAAATTTGTTATACCATGTGACGTAAGGCAAAATTTTAAGTTCTTGCCTGCTTATAGAATGGCTTGACCTTTTCCGCTGTAAAAATTTCCTATTTACTACATTTAGTTTTAAATGCATACTCGAACGTAAATAAGAATAAGGGGTGAACTTCCTTGTGTTGTTTATCCCCGACGTCTCGGTTTGCATCCGATCCCAAGCGTGAATGGAGGCGTCAACATCGAGTATGGCATCTTCATCTTGATATGCACATCACCTTCAGAAAGGTCCTCACCATCGTCTAATGCCGTTGGGATGGGTGGAATGTCATATACATTCCTATTGGTTATCTTTTGCACCACTTTCCAATTCCCCCCTATTCTCAAATCTTTTAAGTAAAACACTTGTGAGCATTGCGTAGCAAGTGCGAAAGGCTCGTCCTGATACCACTTTCTAGAAGTATTAACACTTGTAAGATGATCCCCTACATGTATCCCGTGTCTATGATTACCAACGTCCCATCAGTCACATTTAAACAAGTATACAAGGTGTCATCCCATGTAATGCAATTCCAGAATATCAATCAACACCTTATAGAAATCAATCGACATCAACTGATGTACCCCTGTAACAACAACCCCACTATTTTGGCTGCGTCGATGTTGTTCATGGTCTTTTGTATGGAACCGTATTCCATTCGTGATGCATCCACTATATAACCCAACCCAAGGATCTGGGCCACAAGTAAGAGCATAAAGTTCATCTGTAACTTCATCCGGATTCAAGTTACGCAAATCTCGTATCTATTAACAAAATGCAACGCCGAATGTTAATATAGATAACATTGAAATATAAAAAACCATTAAAAGAAGGTATAGAAAGTGGTATTTATGCTCACATAGCAAATTGCACTGGCTTACATGGTTTTTGAACCATTTCGGAAATTCGACTTGGTGTCTACTATTAACGTTGTTGGTATCCTCTTCTTGAATCTTGTTATAGTGCTGACTACGAACACATCCATTTCAAATATAGTCAAATTACAATGCATACCCTTAATGAAAGATTAAAGATTTATACTTGAAATTATTCATAATATACTTACTCCACAAAGTGTTCAATCTCAGGATAATTGTTAAGCACATACTACTCCGCCTTTCCATATAGCTTATCATCTAGTCTTTCAGTGGAGGGA
Organism: Platycarya strobilacea; assembly: GCA_036898215.1. Taxonomy (NCBI): domain Eukaryota; kingdom Viridiplantae; phylum Streptophyta; class Magnoliopsida; order Fagales; family Juglandaceae; genus Platycarya; species Platycarya strobilacea. The sequence goes on from CM072556.1 coordinate 13,179,777, forward strand.
GAACCCATTGGCCGAACCTTTTGGGAGAAGACACTAATCGTTGCAGTTGGATGGCAATCACCGACATCCACATTCCGTTCCTCTCTAGTGAAATTTTTCTCAATGTCATGGAGGTATATAGAACAAAAAGTAAGACACTCAACATGTATATAAGCCTCAGCAATTGAGCCTTCTGGACGAGCTTTTTTTTTTTACATAACGTTTGAACTTCCCGAGGTATCTTTCAAATGGATACATCCACCTATACCGCATTGGACCTGCAAGCAATGCCTCATGTGGTAAATGAATAGCAAGATGTACCATTACATCAAAGAATGCTGGTGGGAATATCATTTCCAGCTTACACAGAATCACAGGGATATCAATTTGTAGCTTCTGTAGAACATCGATGTTTATAGATCTTGCACACAGTTTCTTGAAGAAGGAACTTAACTCAGTTAAAGCTTGCCTAACATCATTGGTGAAGTACCCTTTGATCACAACTAGCAGTAATCGTTGTAAGAAAATATGACAATCATGACTTTTCATACCTAAAATCTTTGATTCACTGACATTCACACATCGAGCAATGTTCGCAGCAAAGCCATCAGGGAACTTGACACTTACTAACCATTCACAGAAAGCTCTCTTCTCTTGTTTATTTAACATGTAACATGCTAGTCTCATGGAACAACGGTCTCCATCTTGTTGTAGGTGTAATTCTTTTCGTATGCCTAGGTGGGCCAAATCCCGACGTGCAAGCACTGTGTCCTTATTTTTTCCTTTGATTTCCATCAATGTTCCTAATACGCTATCGCATATGTTCTTTTCAATATGCATGACATCTAGATTATGCCTCAATTCCAAAGATTTCCAATAAGGTAGCTCAAAGAATACACTTTTTTTGGTCCAATTCAACTCATTGGCTGGGCGTTTACGTTTCTTTGATGTCTTTCCAAATTGTATGTCTGCCAATTATTCCAATTGTTCTAAGATAGCCTCTCCAGACAAAGGTATAGGTGCATGACGATGGTCGATACTACCATTAAATTCAGCTCTTTTTGATCTCCACCTGTGCCCTGGCAACAGCCATCGTCGATGACCCATATAACATTGCTGTTCTAAGATAGCCTCTCCAGACAAAGGTATAGGTGCATGACGATGGTCGATTCTACCATTAAATTCAGCTCTTTTTGATCTCCACTTGTGCCCTGGCAACAACCATCATCGATGACCCATATAACAGTGCTTTCTCCCATGGACCAACCATAAAGAATTCGTCGCTTCATTACAGGTAGGACATGCCATCTTCCCCTTTGTGCTCCACCCAGAGAGATTAGCATACGCTTGAAAGTCATTGATGGTCCAGAGTAATGCTGTATGTAACTGAAATGCATTTAATGCAGATGCATCATATGTATTGACACCAACCTCCCATAGAAACTTTAGTTCTTCAATTAAGGGTTGTAGATACACGTCGATATCATTACCTGGTGCTTTCAGGCCAGGAATTAGCGCCGAAAGCATAAGGTATGAATCTTTCATACATAACCAAGAGGGCAAGTTGTATACTACGAGTATAACTGGCCAAATACTGTAGGGTTTAGCTATATTGTTAAATGGGTTAAAACCATCACTCGCTAACCCAATTCTCACATTACGAGCATCTGAGGCAAACTGAGGGTACTGCACGTCAAAATCTTTCCATACCTTCGAATCTACAGGATGCCTCATTACATTAGCATCGTTGACACGTTCAGTTGCATGCCATCTCATTGCCACGATAGTCTTATTAGATACAAATAGTCTTTGCAACCTTCAGATCAAAGAAAAATGTCTCAATACTTTGTATGGAATTTTATTTTGTTTGTTACTACTTAATACCCATCTCGAAGTGTTGCATTTTGGGCACTTGTCTCTGTTCGAATGCTCCTTCCAGAGTAAGACACAATCATTCAAGTACGCATCTATCTTTGTATAATTAAATCCAAGCCCACGTTCCAATCGGCATGCGTCATTGTGTAAGTCAGGGAGAAGAGCATCAGGAAATGCAGACTTCAGGAGATTGATGACCATGTTAAAGGATTTAACACTCCAACCACCAACTGTCTTGATATGAAGCAATTTGACGATGAAAGAAAGCATTGAAAAAGTCGAGCATGATGGATAGAGTGGACGCCGTGCATCTTTTGTAAAGCTTGCAAAAGAACCACCTCCAATCACACCATCAGTACCAAGACTTTGAGAACCCCCAAGATCATGCATAGAGGCTCCAGAATGTCATCCAACATATCATCCATATCATCGATATAGGCATCCCCTAAACCTGCCTCATCAATTTCTTCTGAGGAACTAGCGTCCAAGACCTCCACCTCACCGTGGAAGATCCAGTCCTTATAAGAAAGATCGATCCCTGTAATAAACAAATGGTCCTCGACCACATTTAATGGCTGGAATAGCATGTTACGACATAAACGACATGGACACCTAATGTCTACGCCCCCTGGGGCATGGTCCCGAGCCATATTCATGAAATGGTTAACTCCCAATGCATACTCAGTAGACATAAATATGTCTTCAATATGCATCCAAGCCTTGTCCATCTAAACAAGATGCGAGAAGACAAAGTGTGAAAGTTACGTCTATGTCATGGTAATATAAATCCACTAAGCGAAAAGTATAATGAACTCGAAGATGCATATCATGACATTAGTTTGTTGGAATTGGGAACATAACGTGCAAGCGAAAGGGTTTAAAAGATTTCAACAAGCGGGGTTATTATAGTATGTTTTGTATATCAATTTAGCTCCTAGGATCGATTAAGGGTTTCGAACAAATTCTAGGTATGATGTTTAGAGAATGACAGCTCTTCCTTGATGTAAAGATAATTAACAACGAACTCAGCTATGTCAGCAGTTACCTAATTGGTCTGTATGTAATGCAATGCAATAATAATATGGAGTGGTAACGATACTATTTGTAGAAATCCTGGGCAAATAGTATCTTCTACCCCCAATAAATTACAAACACGCTAAGCATACATCCATGGTGTATACTACTAGGTTCCCAACCTAGCTGTTTATAAGTCAAAACAACAATTGTACTCTGGCTAGTTAGTACAAACCAAGGTAGTCATTTTTAGTAGCAATTAAGTAAGTCGGGGAAAGCCATAATTAACAAACTCATTCAACTATGGGGACCTACTCTATATTTATATTTCAGCAAGCGTCCAAGAAATTGTAATCTAAGAAAAAGCCTAGCTAAATCCGAATGTAGCATAATATCATTATATTAAATATCCAGAGTCCAACAAGGTTGTATTTAATTAATGTATGACTCTTCAATGGAAAATTGAAGTCATATGCTCAAGTATGACTTGGGCACATGTGTATCAAAGAGAGTGTTCTTCCATTCACAATGAAAATATGTTTGGATTAAGTCAAATGCAAACACCAAGTAATCATATAGTCAATAACATTCAAGTAACATATTAGTAGACAACTATGCTTGACACCTAATTCAAATAAGTAGGTTCCGATAACAAACTTAAATTTAGTATGCAATTATCAACATGTGAGCAATTTCCCTAAGTGACCGATACTACTAAACCATTTCTACAGTCAATGTTCAGAAAATCCAAAGTACGAACAAGAAATAAATAATTCCAAAGAACTGATTCAATTTAAATAGATTGGTAGTTCTACCTCATCAAAATAAATCAGACTAATATGGAATGAAAGCTTCACCTTCCCAAATAAATTAGGAGTGACCTTGCTCCAATTTAGATCAGATCTTAGCCTCAGCTTTCAGAGCAGCTCTGCAAAGAAGAATTACAGATTAAGAGGAGTGGATTGAAAGTGGCATGTAATTTTATTCCCTGCATTTGAAAGGGAGAGTTAAGAAGTTAACTCCAATCTATTCCTTGCATTTGAAAGGGAGAGTTAAGAAGTTAACTCCAATCTTTACAAGCTGACTACATTTTTTATTTCCTTCAAAGAAAATACATTTACAGTCATATGCAAGGATCACACTCTTTTTAGCAAAAAAAAAAAAAATCTAATTATAAAATGTACATGAAAAACTAAACACTTTTTATTTAAAGATCACATTACTGGCCCCCAGCATGCTGATCACAACACCATCATCCACCAATAGATGAACAAAGCCCATCTCAATCTGTTTTCTTTTGCTTGTATTTCATGTTTGTAATTCTTCTTCTAAATCATAATTCATTCATGCTTCAGGTTTTACATAATGCTGCAAAATAAAATTAAACAGGAAAAGCATTCATGTTATAATTTTCTTTTCTCTGAAATGAGATTTCTTGTCCTTCTATTCTTGGACTGAAAAGAGCTAGATAAATGTTCTACTGTGTTAAACCCAGAATCATTATGGTTCTGAATGAAAATATCTGGCAGTTATAATGAGGTCCATGGGGATGGGATAATAACAAGATAAAATGGGTGTTTTTCACACACTTGTATGGTACATATCCACTGGCAGAGATATAGCAATTCACAATTGAGATTAGAAAAGATGCTTTAGAGAAAATAATAGATTAGAAAAGATGACCAAAACTTCATTTTAGGTTATAGCAACCCAAATTATGGGATACAATCGCAAAATCTACCTGAAATGGTAGTCTCAATGGATTATGCACGAAATATAAACCCTAAACTCTAGCTAATTTGAAATGTAACAAAAAATGGGACACGGAAAGGGGAAAGAAACTCACCTCTTCGTATGACTTCCACTTCTCTGGAATCACCTCAGAACTACCGGCCATGGCCACACCATTGACGCCCAATTTGAAAGAAACTACTGAATCAATATTGAGACCAGTAAAGAGTTTAGATGGATGGATTAAACCATCTGATAAGAGGGCTCGAGTGGGGGGATGGATTTCGTCTTCAAGGGAGAGGAATATGGGGGTTCGAATGGCTGGAAAGACCTTTACCTTGTGGCTAGAAGGTGTCAGCTCGAAGGACTCATACGGAGACGAGGGATGGCGGAGGAGAGGCTAGGGTTTTCATAGGAAGGCACGAAACTTTGCGTTCGCGGGAGGCAGAGCATACTGCGGGAGTAAATGCCAGAGGATGAAATTGTTTTCGTTGAGGGAATCTATCCAATAAAAGTGCGACTTATTGCGGCAACTAATGTCCCAACACATGCCAAATCACTTTAAAATACTTATTGTGGCAGTTCTTTTTGTCGTTAAAAACAAAAGTCACCGTAACAGAATTATTTTGGACAATTATTTTCTTAACCACATCACTTATGTCGGAAAAAATAGACTTCTCTAGCTAAATATTATGCACCAGCTTCAGAGAAAAATATATATATGTATATATTATGCACCAGTTTTCCTGTAGTTAGCAGAGTCTAAATTCAACATTTTCCTGTGTGTACTATGTCCCCGGAAATAAGTTTGGCAACAAATACCACTTTTTGTTGTAGTGATATATATATATATATATATATACACATGATACACAAGATGTTAACAGATGACATTCTTAAACTTATTTTAGAAGCCGATTAAGCATTTGTGATACGTACGTGTAGTCATGTGATTAATCTTGATTTGAGAATTAATTCCAACGTGGCAGTCAGTTTTCCACTGTCAAAGAAAATGTTTTGTTGCGATGCTTGCGAATGTGAAAACCAGAAGGCAATATATAGGTACGTAGAAAGACTTGCATCGCTGCCAAAGTTTAACTCATACCGTTTCCGAAAGTTGCTTCTTGGTCCAAAATAAATAAAATATTTCATACTACTTGTTGGTCCAAATTATTAACATATACTTCATGTTCAATTGACTAACATGCCCAAGACAAATGGGTCTGCTTTCACAAGTCTATAAATAGCATCCAATCCATGAGCCTTCTGCAACATCCATCCCTATACCTTATTTGCTTGCTTGATTTCAACATTGAGTAGTACTAGCTAGTCATGGCTGCTGCTAAAAGTCTTTCCCTCTTCTCCATGATCACTCTGGGCCTCCTCCTTGCCCTCATTCCTCTCCCTTCTCATGCAACAACTTCGCCACACTCTTCTGACAAAAACACATCATCCTTTGGATTTCTCAAGCATCTTCAGGGATGCCACAAAGGTGAAAAGGTCAAAGGAATCCATGACCTCAAAACTTATCTTGAACAATTTGGTTATTATCACAAAACCAATAACAACACCCATGCCAATGATGATGATTTTGATGAACTCCTAGAATCTACTGTCAAAACATACCAACAAAATTTTCATCTAAAAGCCACTGGGACTTTAGATGCTAAAACGGTCTCGAACGTGATGATGCCTCGTTGTGGCGTCGCAGTTATCATCGATGGCACAAACTGGATGCAATCGGGCAAGAAGAAGCATCATCACCACCGAAAGGCGGGCTCATTTCATACAGTCTCTCATTATACTTTCATGTCTTCGAATGCCCCAAAGTGGCCAAAGTACCATCTCACCAACACGTTTCTCTCAGGAACCCCAACTCAAGCCATAAGTCCTGTAGCACAAGCATTCCGAACGTGGGAAGGAAACACCCACTTCACCTTCTCACAGGCTCAAGACGTATCACACTACAACAAATTTTATTTTTTGGGATGAAATTTATTAGGAACCAAATAAATTTCATCCCTAAAAGTGGTTTTTAGAGACATTTTTTAAAACTCGTCCCAAAAATTGGAGGAGTTGCAAAATACGTTCAGACGGACAAAAATCCGTTCGAACGAGTGTAAAAATACGTTCGAACGAAAAAATATTTGTCCGAATGGAATAAATTTGGGGGAGAATGTGGCGGTGGAATTGCAAGTCCGTCCGAACCTGATGAGTGCACAAAAATGCACTCTAAATACTCTATTTAAATACTAAAAGAAATGAGAAAACAATGGATATAACTCATGTTATTAAAATTAATGGTCATTTATCTTGAGATAGATATAAGCATGATTTAATATATTGATTAGAATATAAAATGCCATATTTTCCTCTCTTAATGTTTAATACTTTATTCTTATTTGATGCCTAAATATAATCATTATTCTTATATTTTGATTTAGGACACAAATAGAGGCATTAGGAGCAAATGAAGATAATTGCGGAATTTTAGACAGTTCTGACATCTTTTCGTAATATGGACATAACTCTCTCATCCAATCTACGATTGAGCTGATTCAAGATGATCTAGAACCGAAAGAGAAATATATATAACTTTTATGTTTTATGTTTGAAGAGATATCCACTCAATCTAAGACAAAATCGACCATCAAGTGGACGCACCTGCACTTGACGTTCCTGGATATTTTTCAGCCACTTGCATCAAATCCAAATGTCATCATAATATTTTCCAGCAAGCACTCCTACACCAACTTGGAAATTCAATGATCAATTCAGATACAAGATGAAGTGCACTCAAGTTTCTTCAAGACAAATTATTTGACTACAAGATATTAAGTCATACAAGACAACTAATAGATAGAGAAGCAAAACTGAAACACTCAACCTACAAGCAAAATCCAGCTCATGCATAGTGGGAAAACAAATTATCAAAATGACAACTCACAAATCACTTGGATTCAAGAATGGCACATGGCAAAACAAGTTGAAATTGTGATGATTTTGTCATGACAACTTGCATGAAGGATGCTTATAAATAGAAGGGAGGGGTGTGTGTTCTAAGACCATGCTTAGTGTGCTTGGATGCCTTGGAAGATACATTGTTTTTGAGAGTTTGAGAAAAGAAAAGAAAAACCAAAGAAGAGAGAAGAAAATAATGGTTGGCTCTTCCATATTATCCCTTAGAGAATTTTTGTTGTATATTTTCAATATGTGTAACTAATTTTCTAGTAGAGCTAGGGATGAATTTGTATATATGATGGTATTTGTAATTGTTTTTGATTCATATATGTGTTCTTCAAATATTAAACTCTTTTGTTTAGTCATTCGAAATTTATTATAAATGTTTTCGTCACCAAATAATCTTAGAATTTATTTCATTTATAGATTCAGTCATGCTTTTTCTATTAAATGCAATAATCCTATGATTATGCTTGGTTCAATTGGTTATCTATTTTAATTTAATTCTCTGCTGCAATATTGCTCTACGAGTATATTGTCGACGTTGAATTTCTTTAATATCGATAACAATTCCTGTTCTTATATTGTGACGAATGATTTTTCGAAAGATTACATTTGATTTAAATCTGGTTATTAATGTTTTATTTTCCGATTGAAAATTTGGACATAGAATTTTCAATTGAGTTATTAATGAATCGAAAATAATTAAAATACCAATTATATACAAAGGATTCCCGATATTTTACTTTTCACACTCATCTAAATCTTTTTGTTAATTTGGTTACTGTTTTTCAATTTCTCAATCCATCTCCCTATGGAATCGACACCCCAAAGCTATACTACAAACGACCGCGTTATTCTTTGGGCGTAATCAAATTTTGGCGCCATTGCCGGGGAGACGGTAAAAGAATTTGTAGTTTTTTTTAGTAGTTCGTAAAAAAAAAAAAAGAGAGCGGTAGCTTCGTTCATTTTCTTTTTAGCTTTCTGCATCTTTATTTTATTTTAGTTTTCTTTTCGTAATTTTTTTTCAGTATTACGCTTTTCTTTACTTTGCATGCGCAGGTACAGAGACGCTTTTGGACAGTTTGCTAGTAGACCCGTGCTAGAATCAGATTCAGAATCTAATTTTTCTAATCGCTTGTTTGATAATTCTTCCAATTCTGACGCGATGAGTGAACACGTGGACCAACCTGTTAGAACCCTCCAAGATTATCTTCATCCCGCACGAATAGCCACACCATCCTGTGTTATGTTCTCACCTAATGTTCGTCATATAGATTTTAAAACGGGAATGATACAATTACTTCCGACTTTCTATGGTCTAGAAAATGAAAACCCCTAAGTTCATTTTAGGGAATTTGAGGAAGTAGTTGCAGCATTTCACAGTCAAAATACCACTGACGAAACGGTAAGGCTAAAGTTCTTTCCTTTTTCTTTGAAAGATAAAGCTAAGAGTTGGTTGTACTCACTAAGACCACGGTCTATTGGAACATGGAGTGAGATGACTCAAGTGTTTTTCAATAAATACTTTCCCCAACATAAGACTAATGCTTTAAAAAGACAAATCTCTACCTTTGCACAAAAGGATAGTGAGACTTTGTACCAGTTTTGGGAAAGATTTAAAGAATTACTGAGTATGTGTCCCCACCATGGATATGAGAATTGGCGCTTAGTGAGTTATTTCTATGAAGGCCTTACGCCCAGGGAACGTCAATTCGTGGAAATGATGTGCAATGGAGAATTTTTACAGAAAAATCTCGATGAGGCCATAGAGTACCTCAATGAGCTTGCTGAAAAAGCTCATTCTTGGACTGGACCTAGTGCTACTGATAGCACAAACAGGTCACAACCTACAGGAAACTTGAGTGGTGGTATTTACCATCTAAGGGAGGATAACCTTAAGGCTAAGGTTAAAATGCTCACCAGAGAATTAGAGTTATTGAAAACTAAAAACTCAAAACCAACAGACACGGCTAATCATGCAAAATCTTTTGGGCCATGTGTTGTCTGTGGTGGGATAGATCATCATTCTCAAGAGTGTCCTACACATACTAACATGAATGGTATGTATGAGGAACAAAGTAATGCTGTAGGTATGTACAAAAAGCCCTTCACACCTTACTCTGAAACCTACAACCCAGGATGGCGTAATCATCCTAACTTCAGCTGGAAGTCTGAAAACCAGCAGCCTGCACAACTCTCTAGATCATATCCTGCACCATCCCATGCACCTCAATCTTCTAGAAATTCTTTAGAAGATATTTTGCATACTTTTATTGAAATACAGGGTAAGACTAATCAAAAATTTGAATCTTTGATTATGCAGGTTGTCGAAGAAAATAAGGAAATCCAGAGCCAGGTGTCTAAAATAATGAGTTCATTGACTATGAATGATAAAGGTAAGTTTCCTTCCCAAACTCAATCTGTACCTCATGGTCAACATATGGCACAAGGAGATCTGAAGGACGTAAACACCATTGTGACACGAAGTGGTAAGTCTCTACATGATCCAATAATAGAAAAAAAAAAGGATGTAGAGAAAGATCAAGATAGCAGCAGTCCTGAGCTTCCCAAAGAACTTGAGGTAACAAAACTTGAGGAAGCTGCAGTAACAAAAAATCCTGGTAAGGTACCTTTTCCTCAAGCATTAAAGTCAAGCAAACAAACTCTAGATCATAACAATGATATTTTAGAAAATCTTAGACAGGTAAAAATTAATCTTCCTCTTTTGCATGTAATTAAACAAGTTCCTACTTACGCAAAAATTCTCAAAGATTTGTGTACAGTTAAGAGGAAGTATTATGTGAAGAAGACTGCATTCTTGACAGAGCAAGTTAGTGCTCTAATTGAACAGCAGATTCCCCCTAAGTACAAGGATCCTGGATGTCCAACCATCACATGCAACATTGGCAATCATGAGCTTGGACAGGCCTTGCTAGATTTAGGGGCTAGTGTAAATTTGATGCCATATTCTATTTATTTGCAATTAGGATTGGGAGAAATCAAACCAACTTCTGTGGTATTGCAATTGGCTGATCGTTCAGTTAGAGCACCACGGGGTGTGGTAGAGGATGTTTTAATTCAAGTTGACAAATTTTACTATCCTGTTGATTTCTTAATTCTAGACACTAGTTCTGCTGTAGAAACCACCTCTAAAATTCCATTAATTTTAGGTAGACCTTTTCTTGCTACTTCTAATGCTCTTATCAATTGCAGAAATGGATTGATGAAACTCTCTTTTGGCAATATGACTCTTGAGGTAAATATTTTTCATATTGCAAAACAGCCAGAAGAGGATGTCGAGTGTCATCAGACATACATGATTGACTCACTTATAGAAAGGGATGTTCTTACAACTCATGACTCAGATCCCCTTGAATACTTTATTGTTAATTCTGAATTTAATCCTATAAGTGATTCATCTGATGTATTTGACATTTGTGCTATTTTTGACAGAACTCATGATTATAGCACACAGGCATGGCAACCAAAATTTGAGAAGTTGCCTGAAAAAAGAGAAAGACAGATTCCTTCAAGTAGGGAAGCCCCTAAAGTTGAATTAAAATCCCTACCTAAGGGTTTAAAGCATGTTTTCCTTGGTCCAGGTGATACTTTTCCTGTTATTATTTCATCTGAATTATCTGAGTCCTAAGGTGAGAAATTAATTCAGATTTTATGCAAATATAAATCAACCCTAGGATGGAGTATTGCTGATATAAAAGGCATTAGTCCCCTAATCTGTACTCATAAAATAAATTTAGAGGAAGGAACTAATCCTCGAAGAGACCCCCAGCGTAGACTTAATCCCACAATGAAAGAAGTTGTGAAAAATGAAGTATTGAAACTATTAGATGCAGGAATGATATATCCTATTGCTGATAGTAAATGGGTAAGTCCTACGCAGGTTGTTCCTAAAAAGTCAGGAGTAACTGTGATAAAAAATGACCTTGGAGAGTTAGTCCCTACAAAACTGGTGATTGGTTGGCGGATGTGCATTGATTACAGAAAATTAAATGCCGCCACACGAAAAGACCATTTTTCGCTTCCTTTTATTGATCAAATTCTTGAGCGGGTGGCTGGTCATCCTTTTTATTGCTTTCTGGATGGTTATTCTGGTTATTATCAAATTGAAATTGCATTAGAAGATCAGGATAAAACTACTTTTACTTGTCCTTTCGGTACTTATGCTTTCCGCAGAATGCCATTTGGACCGTGTAATGCTCCTGCTACTTTTCAACGTTGCATGATGAGTATTTTTAGTGATGTGGTTGAAAAGTGCATGGAAGTTTTTATGGATGACTTGACTGTTTTTGGATCTTCTTTTGATGCATGTTTAATGAGTTTAGAAAGAGTACTGACTCGTTGTGAAGAAAAAGAATTGGTTTTAAATTGGGAAAAATGTCACTTTATGGTACTTTCAGGTATTGTTTTAGGGCATATTATTTCTTCCAAAGGAATGGAGGTTGATCATTCAAAAGTTGAATTAATCTCTAAATTGCCTACACCTAGAACAATCAAGGATATAAGATCATTTCTTGGTCATGCGGGTTTTTATAGGAGATTCATACAGAATTTTTCTGCCATATCTAGACCACTATGTAACCTCCTAGCTAAGGATGCCCCATTTGAATGGACACAAGCCTGTCAAGAGGCTTTCAAAACATTAATTGGCAAGTTTACTTCAGCACCCATAATGCAACCACCTGATTGGAATTTACCTTTTGAAATTATGTGTGATGATAGTGATTTTGCTGTAGGTGCTGTTCTTGGACAACGAAGAGAAGGGAAACCTTTTGTCATTTACTATGCTAGTCGAACTCTAAATAATGCACAAATGAATTACTCCACCACTGAAAAAGAGTTGTTAGCCGTAGTATTTGCTTTGGATAAATTCCGCGCTTATTTGATTGGTTCTCCTATCATTATCTTTACAGATCATGTAGCCCTTAAGTACCTTTTTACAAAGAAGGATGCTAAGGCATGATTAATACGATGGATTTTGCTTTTGCAGGAATTTGACATCACCATCAAAGACAAGAAATGAGTGGAGAATGTAGTGGCAGACCATCTTTATAGACTCACATTCGAGGACACTTCTGACCACATACCAATCAAAGATGATTTTCCCGATGAGCATTTACTTTCTATTACTTCTCTACCATGGTTTGCTCATATTGTGAACTATTTAGCTGCAGGTGAAATACCAAAGGATTTTAGCACCCAAGACAAAAGGAAATTCATGATTGAGGTACGAAAATTCTACTGGGATGACCCTTACCTTTTCAAATACTGCCCTGATCAAATTTTAAGGCGTTGCATCCCTGATGAAGAGATTGCAAGCGTTTTGGAATTTTGTCATTCCCAAGCTTGTGGTGGCCACTTTTCAATGAAGAAAACCACTGCAAAAATCCTGCAGTGTGGATTTTATTGGCCCACCTTATTTAAAGATACAAATATCTATTGTCGCTCATGCGAAAGATGTCAAAAGTTAGGAGCTATAACCCGTCGTAATATGATGCCCTTAAACCCAATTTTGGTAATTGAAATTTTTGACTGTTGGGGCATTGATTTTATGGGACCATTTCCTCCTTCTTTTGGATATTTATATATTATTGTGGCAGTAGATTATGTGTCAAAATGGGTAGAGGCAGCACCTTGCAGGACCAATGATAGCAGGACGGTAATTAAGTTTCTCAAAGAAAATGTATTATCTCGATTTGGTACCCCACGTGCTATCATTAGTGACCGAGGTACGCATTTTTGTAACCGTTCTTTTGAAGCTTTAATGAAAAGATATGGGGTGATACATAAGCTTTCTACTGCATATCACCCTCAGACAAGTGGACAGGTTGAACTTGCGAATAGGGAAATTAAACAAATTTTAGAAAAAACGGTCAACCCGGATCGAAAAGATTGGTCTTTGAGACTAATCGATGCGCTTTGGGCTTACCGTACAGCTTTCAAAACTCTCTTAGGCATGTCACCTTATAGACTTGTTTTTGGAAAACCTTTTCAGTTGCCCATGGAGCTCGAGCATCGAGCATATTGGGCTATTAAACATTTCAATTTTGACTTAGAAAAAGCAGGAAAATTTAGAAAATTCCAATTGACGGAATTAGAAGAATTGATAAATGATGCTTATGAAAACTCCAAGATCTATAAGGCTAAAATGAAAGTATTTCATGATAAAAATATTTTGAGAAGAACATTTAAGCCTAATGATCGAGTATTTTTATATGATTCAAGACTCCATAAGCATCCAGGAAAACTTCGATCTAGATGGACCGGCCCTTTTATAGTAAAAAACGTTTTCACAAATGGGGCGGTAGAAATAGAAAATCTAAAAGATGGATGTATTTTCAAAGTAAATGGTCAACGCCTCAAAATCTTAATTGATAGACAAATTCCAGAAGTGGAAGACATTCCACTTATGGATCCAGTATATCAATCTTGACCATCTCCAGGTATGTTTTTCTTTTATTTTATTTTCATTCATTTTATTTTTGTTTATTGTTTACTTTATTTTGTTACAAGTTAATTTTGTTTTGACAAATACCATCTTTGATGCCAAGCAAGCCACCCACATCCCACATCAGGTGTATTCTACCCTGTTTAGTTATTCAATTCTGATTCTTAAACATTGAGGACAATGTTTCATTTAAGTTGGGGGGTGGGAATACAAATCTGTTATTTAAACTCTATGGCATATTTCAATCAATATATAAAAAATTGCCAAATTTTTTCACACAGGCATCTTTTCACACATGATACTCATGCTCATTCATAACCATCTTGGTGAATTCAACAAACCTATTTTAAATCATTTTGCTAAAACATCCACAGAGCCATTTATGCACTTCTCCAAACTTTGTGGTAATATGGTGATTTGACACATGTAACTAAAGAATTATTTTGCTCAAGTATTCATATGAATTTTGTGAGATTTGAGAGCTTACAAATACAGAAATTGTGATAAGTATCCATTGATCTGTTGAATTTGACACTTCTTTTGAGAATATCATTACATGGTTTGTGGTAAGATGGTGGATATACTTGGATATGAAGAAAGTCAACTTAGGATTAACGTTTGAGCCTTTCAAGCTGAGCCTTTTCATCATAGATCCCTAGCAGCCAATTTTGAGCCAATATATACATATGGCCTTTTCTTTTCATATCTACATCATCCATACCTCTCCACATTGGAGTATAGCTTATACACTATATTTTCCTACCATTTTACTTCCAAGTGTGTACTAGGTGTGAAATTATCATAAAAAAAAAAAAACCATGACAAAAATGGCATGGTGCTAGATGTGTCCATCAACTTATTCATGAAAGAGTTCATCAAATTGCGAAGATACCAGTGGCAAAAGAAGATGGAAAAGTGTACTTAGTCAAAAATCTAAAAAATTGAAAAGTACATTAAAAGGAAAGTATAGTCTACTGAAAAATTTAACAGATTCCCTTTTGTGTATACTTGGAAGTTTTTGAAATCTCTTCACCTTTTCTTCTTATGAACCCCAACCCTAAATCACATTACAACCCTTTGTGTTGATTTTTCCGATCCTAAGTATGCTTATGGAAAGAATGGTGGAAATCTCATTTGTTAGTATTCCTATCATAAGATCAATGTTTACTTGTTACTTATATATAATTGGCTAAATTTCCATGAGAGTAAATGTACACCTTTGTCAACTCCATAGAGAGAACCCATACATGAAACACTTCTATACCCGTGAGTTATGGAGTTTAACCTTTTTGCTTAAAATATTCTAATGTTGCATGTGTCGAAACCTCTGATTTGATAAAAATAGTTTGGAACACATACACACTCTGTGGATTGCTATATTTGAATTACTTGTGAAAGGGTTATTGAATTTCTAAGATTGTTTTGATATGTAAATTTGAAAAATGTGTCTTGATGGCCCCTATGTGTGATTTTCTTTGGTTTTTCTCATCATTTTGCATGAAAATTGCTAGGGACTAGCAATGAGTAAGTTAGGGGGTGTGATGAGTGCACAAAAATGCACTCTAAATACTCTATTTAAATACTAAAAGAAATGAGAAAACAATGGATATAACTCATGTTATTAAAATTAATGGTCATTTATCTTGAGATAAATATAAGCATGATTTAATATATTGATTAGAATATAAAATGCCATATTTTCCTCTCTTAATGTTTAATACTTTATTCTTATTTGATACCTAAATATACTCATTATTCTTATATTTTGATTTAGGATACAAATAGAGGCATTAGGAGCAAATGAAGATAATTGCGGAATTTTAGATAGTTCTGATATCTTTTCGTAATATGGGCATAACTCTCTCATCCAATCTCCGATTGAGCTGATTCAAGATGATCTAGAACCGAAAGAGAAATATCTATAACTTTTATGTTTTATGTTTGAAGAGATATCCACTCAATCTAAGACAAAATCGACTATCAAGTGGACGCACCTGCACTTGACGTTCCTGGATATTTTTCAGCCACTTGCATCAAATCCAAATGTCATCATAATATTTTCCAGCAAGCACTCCTACACCAACTTGGAAATTCAATGATCAATTCAGATACAAGATGAAGTGCACTCAAGTTTCTTCAAGACAAATTATTTGACCACAAGATATTAAGTCATACAAGACAACTAATAGATAGAGAAGCAAAATTGAAACACTCAACCTACAAGCAAAATCCAGCTCATGCATAGTGGGAAAACAAATTATCAAAATGACAACTCACAAATCACTTGGATTCAAGAATGGCACATGGCAAAACAAGTTGAAATTGTGATGATTTTGTCATGACAACTTGCATGAAGGATGCTTATAAATAGAAGGGAGGGGTGTGTGTTCTAAGACCATGCTTAGTGTGCTTGGATGCCTTGGAAGATACATTGTTTTTGAGAGCTTGAGAAAAGAAAAGAAAAACCAAAGAAGAGAGAAGAAAATAATGGTTGGCTCTTCCATATTATCCCTTAGAGAATTTTTGTTGCATATTTTCAATATGTGTAACTAATTTTCTAGTAGAGCTAGGGATGAATTTGTATATATGATGGTATTTGTAATTGTTTTTGATTCATATATGTGTTCTTCAAATATTAAACTCTTTTGTTTAGTCATTCGAAATTTATTATAAATATTTTCGTCACCAAATAATCTTAGAATTTATTTCATTTATAGATTCAGTCATGCTTTTTCTATTAAATGCAATAATCTTTTGATTATGTTTGGTTCAATTGATTATCTATTTTAATTTAATTCTCTGCTGCAATATTGCTCTACGAGTATATTGTCGACGTTGAATTTCTTTAATATCGATAACAATTCCTGTTCTTATATTGTGACGAATGATTTTTCGAAAGATTACATTTGATTTAAATCTGCTTATTAATGTTTTATTTTCCGATTGAAAATTTGGACATAGAATTTTCAATTGAGTTATTAATGAATCGAAAATAATTAAAATACCAATTATATACAAATGATTCCCGATGCTTTACTTTTCGCACTAATCTAAATCTTTTTGTTAATTTCGTTACTGTTTTTCAATTTCTCAATCCATCTCCCTGTGGAATCGACACCGCAAAGCTATACTGCAAACGACCGCGTTAGAATCCAAATTATACTGTTCGGACGGACAACAGGTTGGAAATTGTTAATTTCTTTTATCACTATTCATTTATGTATATATATATATATATATATTTGTTTTCTATTAGTTTTATTTTATCATTTTCAAAATATCAAAAATGTGCTTATATTACATTTTATGATTTATGAAGCATTCAAAATATTTATAAATGCAATAATTAATTTTATGTAATTACTTTTAAAATGTTCTTTATTTTATTATCACAAGCAATAAGTAAAATGACGAAAAAAAAAAGAATAATGTTATGAATACCAAGAATAAAAGAAAATACTAATTACATTTCAAAATATATATATAATATTATTCGATACAACACATAAAATAAAAATACTCATACTACTTTGGTATCAAATCTATGTCCTCCTGCATAGATTTAATCTGTGTCTCTATATCATCCATCCTCCTTGTAATGCGATCCTCAGCCTCTGCTACCACGTAGGTCGCCACTCTGTCCACCACGCGCACAACCATCGCCTCCAACTGCTCCAGTGTAAATCCTGCAGGTTGGCTCTGAGCAGGCTAGGTAGCAGCACTAGTAGTAGCATCAGTCGACTCTGGAGTACGTACATAGGGGTGCCCCTTGCTCTTACTGATAGATATCTTGTTGAGAGCCCCCACTGAAGTTCTCTTTCTCACCAATCCGCTCTGTAACTCCAGCTTGAAGTAGGAGGCCAGATATCAACAGTCCAAATGGTAAACTGCCTCCACTCCCATATCGTGACTCCTGTCTGATGCGGAAGAAAATATACAGTGCTAGATCAATCGGGTCCCCCCTCGCTACCCGCATCAAAAGTCGTGCCCGATCCATCCCGAAATCCGTCTTGTGCTTTTTTAGGTCTATGTTGTACCCGACTATCAGATTCAACAATCTGAAGAATGGAATGCAGTCAACCTGTTTGATGACCTTCCCGCCATCATATGCAAGAGCCTCGGGATGCCGTAGTAGCTCACGTACCTGATCATCTGTGAGACCATCATCAGATATGTACTCCTGGTCGCTATCATCTACGTCTGAGCCAGTACCCAACTCATCGGCAGTCCATGTAGCGAAGGGTGATGAGGATTCAGCCTCCGTGTATGCCCTAACAGATCTAGACACTGCTGTTGCTGCGGATGGATGAGGATATGCGTCCATCATGTGCGGGATGTCCAGATACTTTGCAATCACCCGAGGAGAGAAGGTGATGCTGACTCCCCGCACCATGAGTACGTAGTGGTGAATATCTCCAGGCTGATCTCCCAATGCCCGGTAGAATTCGCATACCATATCAGGATATACGATCCCCTCCTGTGTGCAAATCGAAGTCCATCCTCGCACAGTGAAAATCTTGTGGATGGTGTGTCTCTCCCACTCCAGTTCTCTAAAGTCATCCAAAGTGATAGGCCGTTCTACTAGAATAGACCTACGAACAGGAACACTGGCAGCAGCGAGAGAGACGGGTGTGGAGGCAACTAGATCTACGATCACAGGCTTAGTAGCGCTCAACTGATCTCTCCCACGCTTTTGACTTCTAGCCGCCATTTGTATATTGTATACAAATAAGTGATGGAAGAAGTTAGGCAGGCTTGATGGAATCTAAAATACGTAAATTAAACCAATATGTATATCAAACTGTTCTATTTGGAACTTGCTCGTTCGGACGGACAAATAACACGTTCGAACGTGTTATATGCCCGTTCGAACAAACAAGTCTCATTCGAACGGAGATCATTCCCGTCCGAACGGAAACCCTTGCGAAGAGAAATAGCCGAGTTGACTCGGCCATTACTTTTTTCCCCTCCTAAACTCAAATCTATTCGGACCAAATCAACCTAATATCACTTCTAAGGTCCGAAACAATGAATACTTGGAAATAAATTACAAAAACTATGAAAAATGGGTCGGATTCAATTTGAAATCTGACCCACACAAAAATGGGTGTTCATAACCCATTTCAACCAATAGGAGGGGTTAGAGAGACCATACCTTATATATCTCACTGTAGATGATGGTTTCGGGAAGGTGGAGTGTGATTCTAGTTCGAATGGGACTGAGTTTTGGAATCTACCGTTTGATGCAAAAATGGGCCGTTCGGCGAGCATTGGGAATATATACCCCGATACTCGTTCGAACGAGTTTGAGCGTTCGAACGTAATTTTTAGGCATTCGAACGGTAAGGGTATATGTTTGGATGAAGGGGTATCTGTTCGAACGGAAAGAAGAGAGTTTGAGGTTTAAGCAATCCGCTATCAGTTTGGCTAGTTATAACGATATTATTATGTACCATACGACACTAATAATATTATAAAGTTCTTAGTAAAAAATAAAATACTAAAAATAGTCTTTATAATATACATACACTATACATAACACTAAAATGATAATGTTATATAAAATAAATATATATTAAGTACTTCAACTTCATATATATCAATTACTTTGTATATACTAGTATATATTAGTTAGAACATAAGTATTCTACCATTTACATGTAGTGCTTAGTTTATAATAATTAAGTATATGTTACTTAGATTACTTAATATACATGCACTATACATAATACTAAGATGATAATATTATATATAATAAATATATATCAAGTACTTCAATTTCATATATATAAATTATTTTGTATATACTAGTATATATTAGTTAAAACATAAGTACTATACTATTTACATGTAGTGCTTAATTTATAATAATTAGGTACATGTTACTAGATTACTTAATATATAATTTGTAGCATCATCACTTATTGAGGCTATACAATTTATAATATAGGTTATTTAGAGTAGTATTAGTAATATCAGTATATAAATATATAATAATAATTCAATATTATCTAGTATATTAGTATTATAATACTAGTGTAAGTCTATAAGATATAACACTTTTTATATGTCATAATGGTCTCATGCATTCCAACGGAAAATACTTAAAATATGCAAAGAATAACGCATCCGAATACCAAAATAATCCGTTCGAACGCAAAAAGTTGAAAATTCTTCACGAGAAAACTCGCGGTAATTTGACATTTTAGCGTTCAGACGGATAAAGTTTACGTTTGAACGCAACTTCGCAGATTTAAACACCACTCTTCAGTTCATTTCTTAGTCGAGATTGAGCTATTTTTTAGAGAGGGAGACTAAACGGGAGGCAGGGAAGGATTGCATATTGTAGGAGGGTTTTTGAGTGTGGAAGACTTGATATTCTTGAAAGGGAATAGGTAAATCTCATTTCTCAATTTTTTTTTGTTGTATATTTTCAACATTAAAAGTGGTTTATAGTTTTCTCATCTTACAATTTTTAATTATGGGCAGTGTTGTTGAATTGGATTTGAAGTTGGATGTGCAAAAATTGAGGTTAGTTTTCTAATTATTAGGGTAAGATTAAAGATTTATTTTGATATTTTGGGATGATTTTCTATAGATTTTGCATACTTATTTTGATATTTGGAATTTTATTATATAACAAATTTCGAGCATGATTTGTTTATTTGGGTATTTATTGCTTACTTAGTTGACGGTGAGGATTGATTCTGGTATGCTATCTGCATGATTTCCGTTCAAACGAAACTGTTCACGTTCGAACGAATGCTGATGTCCGTCCGGACGTATAAATATACATTCGAACGGAATTCGTGTAGACAGAATAAATAAATAGTATTATGAGGATATCAATTACAATATTACTGATGATATTTGTGAAATGATTTAGGTTTTTTTTAATAGGCAGTAGACGGATAACGAAAATATAATGGACAAAAGTTGGATGCTATTGGGAGATAGACTTGGGCGAGACTATAAGGAGTATGCACGAGAGGTGAAAGTATTCATAGAGTTTGCGAAAGACAGTGCTGATAGTCGGGGTTTTATAAGATGTCCGTGCAAGAAGTGTAAGAACCTGAGTTATTTAAATATGGTAGTAGTGGAGTCCCATTTGTTCGTTAATGGGATAGATCCTAATACTCGCATTGGGTTTTACATGGCGAACCATTTCCTTCAGGAGTTAGATTTGAGAGTCATTCCAATCGAATGGAGGAAACTGATGCCGAGATCAATATCGACGATATAGATGTGGTCGTTTCGGATGATAATGATTATAATGGAGAGGATATCACTAAGATGTTAGATGATATTGGTGCAGGTATGTTTGGTGTTCGAGATGAAGAAGGAACATCTTCACAATTTTTTGAGGGAAACGAGAACTTTGCAAAACTATGGGAGAATGCTCAACAACAACTGTATGAGGGGTGTACCCGCCATAGTAAGTTGTCATTCACAGTGAGGTTGCTACATATCAAGTCAGTATGCCAGATTTCTGCAAAGGCCATTGACATGCTACTTGAGTTACTTAAAGAGGTTCTACCGCAAGATAATATGGTGCCTCGTAACTTTTATGAGGCGAAAAAATTGAAGTGAGCATTGGGATTTGATTATAATATTATCCATATTTGTAAGAACGATTGTGTACTCTTTTGGCAGCAGTATGTAGAATTTGATTCATGTCCAGTGTGCCACGAGTCAAGATGGACTTCAGATAAGCGTAATATACCGAATAAAGTATTGAGACATTTTCCCTTGATCCCTCGACTTCAACGGTTGTTTACTTTTCGAGTGACTGCAAAGGATATGACTTGGCATAATACAGAAAGAATTCGAAATGATCAATTTCTCTCGCATCCGACAGATTCCTTACAGTGGAAGAAGTTTGATTGAGAGTATCCATGGTTTGCCGAAGAGCATCGGAATGTACACCTCGGGTTAGCAACTGATGGTTTTAATCCATTTGGCAATATGAGCACTTCGCATAGTACGTGGCATGTGATATTAATGCCTTATAATTTGCCTCCCTGGAAGTGTATGAAGGATTCTTATTTTATGATGGCTTTATTGATCCCAGGACCAAGGTCACCAAGAAACGACATAGATGTATATCTCAACCACTAATAACAGAGTTGAAAGAGTTATGGGAACTGGGTGTCAGTACGTATGATATGGCCTTATTGCGGGAATTCAAGATGCATGCCGCAGTCTTATGGACAATAAATGATTTTCCAGCATACGAAAACTTGTTTGGATGGAGCACAAAAGGTAAATTGGCTTGCCCTGTTTGCAACAAAGATACACAGTCGCATTGGCTAACAAATGGAAGAAAATTATGTTTCATGGGCCATCATCAATATTTACCTAATAATCATTGATGGCGGTCGAACGGGACAATGTTTGATGGGAAGATTGAGCGGAGGTCATCACCGCCAACACTGTATGGCGATGATATTTTGGCACAACTTCTCAAAATTCCAGAAAATAGATTTGGGAAGGACACACGAGCACGAAAAAGGAAACGGGATGCAGTGGAATTAAATTGGACAAAAAAAAGTATTTTTTTTTTAGTTGCAATATTGGTCTACATTGACACTTCGCCATAATTTAGATGTCATGCACATTGAGAAAAATATATGTGAAAATATTTTGGGTACTCTCATGTCAATAAAAGGGAAAATAAAAGATACAGTTAACTCCCGTAAAGATTTGAAGGAGTTGGGAATAAGACCAGAGTTGCATTTACAAGATAATGGGTCTCAAGTCATCATGCCTCTTGGATGGTATACACTATCAAGTAATGAGAGAAAGAAATTTTGTGACTAGTTATTGTCAATCAAATTACCTGATGGGTATGCTGGGAACATGTCCAGATGCGTGCGAACACAAGACTGGAAGATAACTGGTCTTAAAAGTCACAACTGTTATATATTTTTACAATGTTTGTTGGCAGTTGGTGTGCATGGAAAGCTTACTCAGGATGTTCGTACAGCTCTTACAGAGTTGGGGACATTTTTCAGAGGCATTTGTAATAGGACGTTACAAGTTGACGCATTGTTAAAAATGGAGGCTGAGATCCCAGTGATATTGTGCAAACTAGAGAGTTTGTACCCGCCTTCTTTCTTTGATGTAATGGTTCATTTGGCTATTCACCTACCTCGTGAGGCTTTAGTTGCTGACCCGATTCAATATAGATGGATGTATCCAATTGAGCGATTTTTAGGAAAGCTTAAGCGAAGTGTGGGAAATAAGGCTCATCCAGAAGGTTTGATTGCAGAGTCCTACATTGATAATGAATGGCACACTTTTTGTTCAATTTATTTTCGTGGGGTTGATACCAGATTTACGACACCGGATCGAAATTATGAAGGTGAACAGATGGGTGTTCCATCATCATTTTCTGTATTTACACAAACTGTACGTCCAATGGGGGCACAAGGGGGCGTCGACTTGTGTGGACGAGATTCCGAGAGAGCTCGATGGTATGTCCTGAATAACTGTGCAGAAATTGAGCACTACTTGAGGTTAGTAATGAATTTATGTAAAACTAAAATAATTGAGATTAGTATTTTCGTATAAATTGATATTTCATATAAAAACGTGCAGTGAACATTTAGAACTGCTTAACTCTGGTGGTGGAGTTGACATACAAAAGAAGCATGAAGAGGAGTTCGCCTCGTGGTTCGAACATACGGTAATATTAAATATTTAATATGGATTCTATTGATATTTAATCTTATACTAAATATATTTATTGATGTAGATTAAATTAAAATATGCTACAAATCCTGATGACGTCTCACCAGAACTGTATGCACTAGCATGTGGTCCAAGCAAGAGGGCTATCAAGTATTCGGGTTGCTTGGTACGTGGAAATAGATTTCACACACGTGATAGAGAACGATATAGAAAAACTCAGAATTGTGGGGTCGCAGTCGAAGGGAGCCATGGAGATGATAACATTGACTTCTACGGAGTTGTAGAAAATATTATAGGGTTAAAGTATGTGGGAAGTTATATTGCTTGGTTGTTTAGATGTACTTGGTGGGATGTTTCATATCCTAGATTGGGAATGCATAAAGATGGGGGTTTTGTTAGTGTGAATACATCCCGAACCTAGTACGAGGATGATCCTTTCATTCTCGCCTATCAAGCGAATCAAGTTTTTTATTTAGATGTCCGGAATATAGAAACCCATGGCGAGTGGTGGAGAAGTTTGCACCAAGAAATATATATGATTATATTCCAGAGGCAGATGAACCACATGAAGACTTCGATGGTTCGACAAATGAAGAAGCATATCAAGAAAATGAACCAGTGATCAATCTATTTGTTGACCTGAGTCAGTATGACATTGCCCCACTCCGTCGAGAAGATGTTGTACCAGAAGTGATTGAGGGTGGAATGTCGGAAGAACATGAATCTACTGACGTGTCTAGTGAAGATGAAGAAGACTGGTCTAGAAAAACTGATAGTGAATGAGTTAAAATATATGTGTAAGTATAAATTTGATAAATATCAACAATATCTATCTAGTTATATATTTAATTAATTACAATTTCAAATAGATATGCCTCCCGAATGCAAAGTTGTTCGTGAGCTATCTCCACCCCCACCCATTATTGACTCTCATGCACGTGATTCACTGGCCAGCAATAGTGTACCAGCATCACCAGACCCAGCGCCAGGTATTTTGTCAAATTATGGTATTTACCACATGAGTTAATATATATTTATCAAATGATATATATGTGTTCTAATTACTGTACTTGTAGTTGTAAGCCAGTACCGAGGGTGAGGCATCACCAGGGTTGTCTGCATAGAGAAAGTAGAAAAATGGGTAAAATTAAAGTTGATATATTAGAGGGTCACACTGGTGGGTACAGTGATTCACAAGCATGGCTTTCTACTTATGTTGGTGCCCTCACTCGCACATACGCTCCGATGTCAGTAGCCTACTGGGTTAACGTTCTCGAAGATATAAAAGATCACATAAAAAATCGATGTTTGGTAATGAGCTACATCCCAAGAAAATTCAAATTTAATGTTAATTGTATTTATACTAATTAAATATAATTTTTTTTAAGGATGAGTTTGATTTAGATTTTAGTCAACGAGAGCATCGAAAAACAGTTGAGGAGCTATGTCAAGTGCATTCCGAAGGTACAAAAGTCGGTGCCATGCACATTTTGAGAAATTGAGCACTGCTGCAAAGGCACGCCAAAATCCATTCCAAGCAATACCACCACCCGAGTGGTAGAAGGTTTGTGATTTGTTTGAAGATTCTACTTATAAGGTAATATCACATTTATATTTTTCTAATAGAAAATTATATATGTATTAGAATTTGAAATTTATAATATTTTTCTTATTTTTTGTAAAGCAACGAAGTGCTGTAAACAAAGTAAAAGATCAAATTTAAAGATTCACCATCATGCGACTTCTCAGTCTTTTCATCGTTTACATCAAAAAATGGTCAGTGATACTAATTCCGGTCTCATTTTAAAATATGACCTCTTTTTTTTTAAGTTCTAATTTAATTATTCTTTTGCAGCAAGCTGAAAGTTCAGGTGACTTTAATCTAACCCATTTATATGCTAAAGCGCATAAAAATCGTGATGGTATTTGGACCAGTCCTAAAGCTGAGGTAAATTATGTAAGTTTAAGTATATTAAGTCAAGTTGAATAGAATATTCCTATTATTTACACTAACTTTAATATTTTTTTTGTAGAAAAAGATGAAATATCTAAAGGATGCTACTGCAGATCCATCTGATGAATCATCTGTCAACGATGCTCAGATCCTATCTGAAGCTCTCGGATCACGTTTTGGATATTTGAGGGGCTTAGGGCGTTGTGTGAAACCATCCTCCAGTTCATCATCCTCTTCTAAGGCTAGATCCAATGAAAACAAAACTGAGGAGTTAGAAGCAGCACAACTTGAGATAGAACGTTTGAGGTCCAAGGAACAAGAGTTGTTGATCAGATTAGATAAAGCAGCAGAGTTAGAGTCAAGAATAGAAGAGAGACTGGAGTCGAGGACTTGAGTAATATTTGAAGAATGGCAGAGGATGTCTCAAAACATTATGCCACTATCACGATCTTAAAATCTATTTTTTTTTATTAATTGTACATTTATTATTCTGTTTAACAATAATATTTGAACACATTTGATGTGCAAATTACATTTTTATTATACTAGTAATGCATCTTTTAATTAAATGTAATCTGTATAGCAGTATCGTTCGAACAACTCTTGTATTAGTTCGAACAGATAATATCCATTCAAACGACTCTTATATTCGTTCGAACGATAAATTATTATTTAAAATTCGTCCGAACTAAAAATAGTCCATTCGAACAAGATTTATATTCCAAAAAATTTATTCGTTCAAACAGATAATATCCATCCGGACGCTAGCCTCGTTCGAATATGGCAATCTGTTCGAACGAAATATTTATTAGTTCGAACGAAAACCGTCAGTTTGGACGGCTGAAAAAAAAACCTATTATTTTGTAGTGTCAAACGCAGATATCACTATTGGTTTTGCTAGTGGGGATCATGGAGACGGGTATCCTTTTGATGGAAGACTAGGTAACACCATTGCTCATGCTTTTGCGCCAACAGATGGAAGGTTCCATTATGATGCAGATGAGATCTGGAGTGTGGGTGCTACTCCCGGTGCACATGACTTGGAGACAGTCGCTTTGCATGAAATTGGGCACCTTCTTGGACTCGGGCATAGCTCTGTTCAAGGAGCAATCATAGAGCCCACTATCGCTTCTGGTGTCACTAAAGGCTTGCATGCAGATGATATTGCAGGAATTAAAGACTTATATAATGTTTGAGAAATGTCTAATTAGAATTTAGTGGGAGTGGATTATTATAGAATCAATAAAGCATTTGTTGCTTATAATATAAACTATGACGACGATCGAAGTAGGCCATATTGTTTTGGCAAGAAGAGGGATATAGTTTAATAAATTAGCTGTTAAGATTTATGTCTTGAAACATTAAGTAGCTTGAATTTTCAATTTATTAATAAAGTCAAATTTAGATAATCGTGAATATCTTGTTTGGGAAATTATAATTCCTGAGATGAATTAATGTGCCGATCAGGTATAATGTATGCTAATTAGGCGCATTTTAATCTCTTACAGCTTGAATGGTAGTTTAGATGAAAATTAATAAGGTGGCTGTGCATGGTTGAGGACACTTGTTAAAAATTGGCTACGTACACTAGCATATGATTTTTAATAGTTCACTAATGGAATAGTATAACACCCTGCTCCGATGCCAAATTCTATTCTAAAATTTTTGGATTCATATGTTCAAAAAAAAAATCTATTGAAGTATTTCGAATTATTTTAATTACATTACATTCTTAAGTTACTGTTTTATTTATTTATCTTTTTACAAGAGTTAAACTTATCATTGTTTTAAATATTTGTTATATATTTCAAATGGCTAGAGTTACTAGTTACAATACTCTAGAGTCTTTTTCTCTTTAATTTTTTTTTAAGTTTTTATATATTTAGATATATATGAATATTGCAACACGTATTTGTGGAAAGTTTTTATTTCAAAACTTGCTAGCTGTCCTCTTCACGTTTACGATAGGTACATGACTCAACTCCCACTCCCATGCACGTTTCCAAATCCCATGCCACTACTTTCACGGCAACAATTCACAGTTATTTCCTCTTTCATCTCTATGATTTTACTTTTTTTGGTTTTCCATTCATCTATTTATACCTCCTGTTAGCCGCACTCTCACGCATTTATCGACAATCCTCAACCTAGACTAGGTTACCGCCGCACTACCTTCAAGTAGCCACCAAACAACCACTGCGTAAAGCCATGATAGCACCAGCGCCACACCACTGGCCCACCTATGAGATCTCAAATTTACGTGTAATTTTACACATTATTTTATTCTTGGTATTAATTATTTTAATTTATTTTAATAATATTATTAGTCATTTTTTATTTATTTAAGATATTTATTTGATCCATTGATTAGTTAATATTAGTTTTATGTTGTTCTTATAATTAAATATTGAGTTATGTTGCTTTTCTTATTTATTTAAATGTAAGGTAATTATTTTAATAATTGAAATTAAATTCTTTTATTTTTATTATGTTATGTGATCTTATTTGATGTGGTTTCTTAATATTAATTAGTGTTTTATATTGAAATTTGTTCTTTAAATTAAATTGGTTTATTGTTGGGCTTTAAATATTTTATTCTATTGATATTAAATTGTAGTACTTCAAGTCGTTTAATTTATTGTATTTTTTTCTAGTTAGTCTTTTTTCTTTTTTCTCTTTTTTTCCTTTTCTTTTCTTTTCTTTTTCTTCTTTTTCTTTCATTTTCTTCCTCATGAATTCAGTCCCAAACCCGCGAGTCCCCTGCCTCCTCTCTCTCGTCGATTCTCTTATCTCCACCCAGGGCCGCCGTCAGCCACCCACCGGCAACACCGCCCAGCCCAACCTCACCCCCACATGCCGGCGAGTCCAACGATACCAGTGGTGTCACCTCCGGCCACCCCCACCGACCATACACAGCCCCCTACCCGAAATGAGTGTTTTAGCTTCTCTTGCATTTTTCGGCCACCGCCGGCCACCCCTTGGCACCGGCGACCTACCAACAGCCTCCCCACCCTCTGGCAAACATAACCCACCACCTAGAACCATCCAGCTCCGCCGGTTGCTCCTCCACCTGAAATGGGTCCTTAAATGGACCCATCTTCACCGCGCCGCCGTCCGGCCACCGTACATCTCACCTCTGCCACCAAACCACTCCCCTTGCCCAATAGGTTATCCCTCTAGTTCAGCTCCTCAAACCGCGGCCTCACCTTCCCTATACAACCCCAAACCCAAAAATGGGTTTTCACCCTTTTGGAGCCTGATGCTCCACCTTCCGGTGGTTGTACCACCACACCACCACTTCCATGAGATTCTCCACCTTCCAAAGAGTATCTCCCTAAATTTTGGTGTCAAACTGAGCACTCTAGCCTAACGTACAAGTGACCGCTACAAGCACTGCGGAGTGACGTTTGTTCAAGAATTTACACTTTTAACTGCTGTAAGTATTTTCCAAATAAACTTTAAAATTTAAATATATTTTTGGCATCAACGGATATTGTGTTTGGTTATTGTTGAAAATTATCAGTTGTTGGCTATTTGATGCATAGTCGTCTGTATTGTGTATTTACGTGCATATTCATGTGTTGGAAATGAAAACTGGGTTTTCATTGTCTTTATGATTTTCGGGTGTGTGTGTGTATCACGACCCCAAGTCGAGATGGGGCATTATCTCGGTGGAGCTCCTCTGGTCACTCGGGAGCGGAATATACTGAGTGACGTCCCCTGGGTCGTCGCTGGACAATGACGGGATCGGACGGCATGATAACGCTCTCGTGCCGACTCCGTGGCTCCTCTGCTGGTGCGAGCTAGGAGATGCCTAGTCATGGTACATGCTGGGCGCGGTTAGCTAGGCATCGCCCATTCCGAAGTCACATGCGTGGTCGTTACCTTCAGTGTGATGATGAAAGACAGGATGTGCGGATGGTCCCTAAGGGACATCACGGTGCATACGGTTAATAAAATGAATATTTAGGCCATTTTCTGGGAAAGTGGTGGGTTTTAATTATTGATTTTACGTGGACCATTTTCTGGGAAAATGGTTGTAGTTTTAATGGATTTATGGTCATCATTTTCTGGGAAAATGATGGATGCTTTTATTGAAGTTTTAATTTGGGCCAAAATGGGATTTTGGCATGTGTGGTTATTTATTTATTTTGAGGATGATGATTTAAAGCTTCATGCATACGGTGTCCTATTCATGCATAGTATTGTTGCATGAATGTATTTATTATCTTGAGTTTGTTTGAGTTATACTTACCTACGATACCATTTTTGGCGTCGTAGTTTTTGAATGCAGATTTTGAAGAGGCTGAGCCTAAGAAGACGGCTCTGCCGTAGATGTATTGTTGTTATAAATCGTTATCTTGGGAAATTAATTTCCCATTTTTATAAATATGTATTTTTATAATTTATTCTTCGGATGACTGTATTAAATATCCTATTGGAGAAGTTATGTTAAAATGGTTTGTAAAATATTTCTAAAATTCTGGTACTTAGATAATGACTTTATTATCCGCTGCGATTTTTATTTATGTATGTCACGTGTGAATATGTGCCAAACTTAATGTATAACTGCATATTAAATTGATCTTCTAACGTATCCTTCTCTTCAGCCAATGATGTGCAGACACCTGTATACATTCAGAACCATTCGATCATCAGATCAGAATGGGTTTAACTCGCTGGACAGAAGGGCATTTTAGTCATTGTGCTGAGAAGATATTATATCTGATGCATGATTCTGGATCGTTAGATTGCCACGTGTCAATATCTCTGTTTCTGTATAAATATATGTTAAATGAGAGATTAGGGTTACGGGGTTTTGATTGTGCTTTGCTGAGGCAGAGAGTGAGAGAGAAACCGAGAGCTCCTCTGCTAGGGTTTCTGGGACAGAGAGAAAGAGAGGAACTGAGAGGGTTGGCTCTCTTGAACTCGAGGGCTAGCACTTGATTTGTTGTAAAACACTGAGGCTTTGTTGCTGATTCTTCAATAAGAATGATCTCTGAGGCCGTTCCCGCCGGGGATGTAGACCATTAGGGTCGAACCACGTAACTCTGGTATGTTCTTTCTTTATTGTTCTTTTTATTACTTTATTTTGCTGTTTTTTCATACCATCGTGAATCTGGTTGAAAGTTCCAAAATTTTGATATCTGAAACCCTAAAGATTCAAAAGGGAATATTAAATCTTGGTTAAAGGAAAAAGTATTTTGTTACTGGCTTTAAAACTCAACATCACGTGTGCACACATGTTTGGCACTTGTCGTTGGGATGTGTGACCCGTGTTGTCAGCATCCCGACGCCTCGATTCCCGTATTTATTTTAAGAAAAATTTGGGGGCGTCACACCACCCCTCAAGGTCATCATTCCCACCATGGATAGCACCCACCATGAGTCCCATGCCTTTTGGTTAACATCCAAAGAATACCACCCTTGTTTTACATCACCAAAATAGAGCACCCACCAACTTGTGTAGCCACCGGGTGAGTCTGCCCATCTTTGTGCATTTCAGCCCCATCGTTGCACCTTCGTTACTAGCCACTGGATCTCTCCCTGCCACACAAAGTCTTAGCCACCCCAAGCGGTATCCACTCATCAGGCGATACCCCACCGAAGTGACTCTGTTTTTGGCTCTCCAAAACAGAGCATCAACAACCTAGTACCATTTCATTTGGAGCCACCTGCCAGTGGCAACCCCTCCATGTCGCCATCCTAGCACCTTCACAAAACCACCACTGTCCATCACCGAAATTGGGAGCCTCAATTTTTAGCAACTGGAAACAGAGTAGTCCCATGCTCCTGCCTCCGTTCACACTTCACTCAGCCGCACCCCCCATATGATGGAATAAGCGGAAACTACCCAGAAGCCTCTGACTATACCACCCCTGCCGCCGTAACCCCCTGGGTAAACCCACGAGGAGCTCCCTCCCAACTGCTTTCATCTCTGTCTCTCCCTGTTGCTCTTACCCCCTCAGTCTCTCTCTCTTTATATGCCTCTATCATTTTATTTTGTTTTGTTTTATTTTCTCTCTCACCTTAGTGCGATGTCGTTGACATAACCCCCACCACCTCCCAGCCCTTCGTGCCGCTCCTTCTCTTGGTGAGTATATACACCCCTACCGCATGGTTTGATATGAAAGCTTCAAGTTTTCATTGTCCCTTTTTGTTTTCGTGTGTTTTCTAGGGCCATGCATCGAATGTTGTTTCTACTAAAAGAATACATTACCTTTAAGTGGGTTTTACTTTTAAGTCTTATCATTTTATTTTGTGAAGGTTTTATTTATTTTATTTTCATTTGTATTTCGTTAAATCCTTTGGGAGTAAATGTTTTTGGGTTAGTTTCATGCTTTAATTTATTTTAGGCTCCAGTTTTAAATTATTTCAAGTTCACCTTTAAACTATTTGAGCTTGAGTTATAAATTATTTTGGATCGGATCTTGGGTGTTACATTATCTTTAATGGGTTGAATTTTGATTTTTAGAAAGAGACTTAGATCTGAATTGGAAATTGAGTTAAGTGTTTATAAAGTGAAAATCGAAGTTTTAGAGAATTTAAAATATTTTAAGGTTTTGGAAGAATTTAGTAAACTCCAAGTATTTTGGAGAAAGGTGTTACTAAGGATTTTGAGGATTTTTAGATGTTACGAGAAGTATTGAATTTTATGTCTCAAATTTTATTTTCGAGGTTTGTGAATATTTAGAAATTTATGATTTACATGATTATTTTATAGGTGTCGATTATTATTTGTTCAGAATTGTTTTAGAGAATTTCTGAAAAGCTAAGAAATCTAGGAGCGGGGTTTCTATGCTTGACTTTACACCAACTCTGAAACCGAGGTTGACTTTCTGAAAACTTTGCATATTTTTGTTATAAATGAGAACTTAGGAAAAACAACCTCAGTCAGTTATTTGCATTACTCATGAAATCTATATGAAAAAGAGAAAATGTTTATATCATGCATAGTATAGAAATGAGCAATATTGACATGTTTCTGAAATGCATAAAAGAGCAAGTATGAAAAATGATGTTTTATTTCTGTGATGTGAAATGTATAGAGTTGTTATTGATTATTTAAAAATGATATGAACAAGTTTGGTACATGATTTGATATGACATGACATGATATGATATGGATATGAAAACCTTTGGCATTCTTATCGGTTTAATCTACTTTGGAATATGGTTCTGATATGATGATATGGATTCACGTTATATGGTTGGTACCACCATGATATGATATGATTTGAGTGCAACTACTTTGGAAACAAAATGGTCCTATATGTGTTTATTTCCTGTGTGCACACTTAGGGCTCCGAGAATGAATAATGGAAAGTATCACAATATAATACTGCTTGGTTTGGCCACCGGGAATAGCACAACCCTATTACGAGGGTTAAACATAGTACATGTTCTGATATGAAGATAAAATGAGATTGTACAGTTACTTGTGTCAAAGTGTTTTTGATAATGAATAATGATTTTCTAAATGTAAAAGGATTGAAAAGTCGTTCTATTTTATTGATAATATTTTGGAAATTTATATATGAAAAAAGAAAAAAGGTTTCTAGGTCATGCATATGAAGTTTCTTTTGAAAATACACATGTTTGCACTCTTGTATATGTCTTCTGCTTAGTGAGTTGTGGTTAAACTCACTCCTTATCTCTGAATATTTTTCAGATGAATTTGGATATTTCAGTGAAAGATCAGATTATGAAACATTGGATGAGATGACTTAAAAGTGGTTGATTAAGTATAGAGAATTTATATAAACATTGATAAGATTTAGTATGAAAATATTATTATATTCTAGCGATTTAACATTTTTGGAATTAATGATATTGAGGAAGTAGGTTTTAAAACCAAGTTTTATATAATATTTGAAGATTTAGAATCTATAATTATAATGTTGAATGAGAGTATATGTGATAGGAAGTAACTCTCGGACCCCTGCGGGATCAGGACGTTGCAAATAGGATGAATGGAATTAACAATTTTGTTTAAAATCACGTAAAAGTAAAATAATGTGTAATTAGATGTACTGTCAATGATCTTGCAAATTAACGCATGCAGATTGTATATTTTGCCCAGGAGTGGTCAGATTCATGAAGTTCATGTTCTAATAGATGCATATCCTCCCAAAAGTAATTAGCCGGCAGATTTTTTGGCACGCATGGGGAGCTGAATGATGTAGTTGCATATGGAATAACTATAACGAAATTCCTTGTTTATTAAAAGGCTTATTAAAAACGGACAAGCTGTGGCTTCCTTATTTAAGAATTTCTTAATACTTTGATTGGGTTGGTTTATTGCATGTTTTCTTTCCAATTGTAATTGGCTGATTTGGTTGTATTAATAAGGTCTTCGATGATTGTTGATGATGTAATCATAATTTTCTTTCGTTAAAAGTGAAGTTTTTAATGAAGTGTCAGAAGTACTGCCTTCCTTTTGAACAAAAAATATATTAATAGATGCATATGGTTATCAAAAAAAGGAAAAAAAAAAAATAGAAGCCGATTATGCAATTGTGATAGGTGTCGTCGTTATAATTTGATTAATCTATGGTTTGAGAATTAATATAATTTCCCACTTGGCAGCCAGTTTTCAACCCCAAAGAAAATGTTTTGTTGCGAATGATCAAGAGGGAAAGGCTATATAGGTAGGAAGAGTAAGGCTGCCTAACTGCATGAATTGGGTCCTATCCCAATTCCTCGTCAATAAACCAGCTTTGACGTGTCCTATATACGATCTCCAGAAGCAGCTTCTTGGTCCAAATTAATGACGTCTGCTTCATGTTAAATTGACTAATACGCCCAAGAAAAATAGGTCTCCTTTTCCAATTTATGAGCATATTAGCTAGACACTGTAGCAGTCTATAAAATATAGCATCCAATTCATGAGCTTCTTACGCAACATTCATTCCAGTGGCGAACCTAGGCATTTACTTTGGGAGGGTGAAGCAAAGCTAATATATATATATATATATATATAACATTTTTTGCTCTATTTTTATACAATTTATTTCGGTATAAATCAACAATCTGATAGTAAAATTTAAAATAAAAATAAAATATATTTAATATAACTAATATATTAAAAAAATAATATTTCAAGAATAATATATCATTAAAATAATATAAAGATACTCATACAAATATATTAAATAAAAGAAACACAATGTCTAAAATTGTAACTTGCGCTCTTTTAAAGAAACAAAATCAGGATGAGTCGAAAGTTTTTAATCCTTGGAATTTTAGAAGAATTTTCCTTTAGGTTTAATCCTTAGAAGTTTACAATAATCTTTTAAGAATGAGTCCATAGTTTTTAATTTAGACATCATTCATGAATCTAAATTTAAAATAGAATTAGAATATATAAAAATAAAGTTTTTTTTTTAAGAAAGAGATGACAGGATCACATGTCTAATAGTGACTCCCCTCAAATTTATTGATTGCTCTCATTTGTGGCGGAAGAATACCGTGGTTATAATCGAATATCGGGAGATTACAAATAAAACATAAAAGCTAAAACCTAGGCATCAAAAATACAAACTATAACCAATCATAATGTCCACTTACAAATCCAATAACAGACAAACCCAAACAATGGCAATACAAAACAAAACTAGAGGAGAAAAGACCTGCAAAATAGTACACCCATTAGATGAAACAAACCAAATGAACAACTTACCAAACATGATATTATGAAGTCCGCAGGTTAAGAAGACCCATTTTGTCCATACGAAGAATGCCCCTTAAATTTCTGGGCATAAATCTCAGGGCCAATTCAAGTTCATACCCTCAGCTCCCCACTTAGCAAGAGAATCTGCAACAGTATTTCCTTCACAAAAAATATGAGTAACAGTATATTCCATGCAATTAAAATAATCATGTAACTCATCCCAAAAATCTTCTAATACCAGATATTACAAAGACCATTTTTTATCCAATTTACAAGGATGTTGGAATCAATCTCAATCTCCAGCTTAAAAAGACCAAACTGACAACGTTTACGGACCCCTTCCAGTAAACTTCTCATTTTAGCAAAATTGTTGGATCCTATGCCCAAGGAAATAGACTATGCCACAATCCTTAGGTCTGGTTTGTTTTCACAAATTATCTCATTTCATCTCATCTTATTTCAAATTCATCATTATACTTTTTTAATTTTTCATACAAAATAAAATAAACAATTCAACTTTTCCAAATCTCAAAATAAAACTAATATTAAAAATATATATTATAATAATATTTTATTCTTTTATAACTTTTATCTCATCTTATCTCATCTCATCTTTGAAAACAAACAATGCCTAAATTACCACTATCATCACGAATAACACCTCCAACATAAGAGAGCCCAGGATTTCCAAGACTACTACCATCAAAATTAAGTTTAACCTAACCCTAATGAGGCCGAATCCATCTCACAATACGAACCTTTTTAGGCATAGGAACTAAAAATGAAATATCCAACCTGTTTAAAATAGCAACATCCTAGGCAAAGACTCTAAAAACTTTCATATTCAAATCTATAATCCGACAGAGCCATACTTTAATAACATGCCAAACCAAATCAACTAAGTCAGTTTTATCCTCATGCTGGGCCTTACAGCGCCAATCCCAAAGTTTTCAAGAAATAAGAGATGAAAGAATACCAAAAATAATCCGCACCTGGGAAGACTTACCCGCACGATGGAACCAAAAATTTGTTTGTTCTAGCCAAGTTTGATAAACATCCATATAAACCCCTAATTGAGTTGCTGCCAAGTGCCAAATTTGTCGAGCAAATTCCCAATGCAAAGCATATGGTTCAAGTTATCAACATGGCCCAAAAAATAGCAATCTCATTTTGAAACCATAGGATACCAATCATTTTAATTTTCTCATCAACACTCAAACAATTATTGTTAGCCTTCCACATCATAATAGAACTTTTTTTAGGGAGGTTATCATGCCAAATCCAATGAGCCCAAGGGAGAGAATGTACTCGAACCCGAATACAATCACAAGCACTTGTGGTAATAAAAGTACCACCTTTATCTTTGAGCCAAATAAGGACATCTTGGCCTTCCTTCTACCTGGCCAAAAATTGATAAAGGTCATTAGCTTTCTAATAACCCACAAGCCTTTCCAAAAGAACCGAATCTCACCCACTCTCAATACGACACTTTTTTATTTGAGTAAAGGTTGATCAATCATAGGATAATGTTCACTAATAGCACCCTCCCCCCAATTATACCAGAATGAGATATTGTCTTCTTTCACCACCTATTTAGAACCATTTAATACTTCAGGAAAATTACTGATGACCGCTCTCCAAAAAAGAGTACCTCTATTAGGCACCAACAGGGATAAATGCTTATCTTTAGCATACTTGCCTCTGAAAAATTCGCCCATAAAGACTGACCATGCAAAAGATGCCAAGCAAGTTTCATATGTAACACTTTTCGAACCTCTGTAAAATCCCTAAAATAAAGTTAGATAAAGAAAATACAAATAAATAAATTTCAACTAAATAAACAAAATACCAAACAAGATGGAATAACAAAATACAAATAAATTAATTTCAATTAAATAAACAAAATAAAATAATCAAAATATAGATAAGATGGAATAACAAAATACAATTCAACTAAATTCAACTAAATAAACAAAATACAAATAAGAAAAATACCAAACGAGATGGAATAATCATAATGGACTTGCGAACTGCGAAGCAAAATGGAAATATTGACTTGTGAAATGCAAAGGACTTGTGAGAGCACTGGCATTGATTGGCTAAAAGTTTGCTTCAAACAGTACAAGTTTGCATATATATAAAAAAAAAAATCATATTTGATCAAAAGTGAGGAGAAAAAAATGAGAAAAACGAATAAAATTACTTTTTGTTATAAAAATTGAATAGTAAATTCAATTTTTTTTTTATATGAGGGAGCGCCACAGACGTAGGTGGACGAACAAGAGAGACGAAAATTGATCGGGGTTGTTTCATTGATTTTTCTCTGGAAATTCTTGTTGTCCATCACATATATGGGTAACTAAATTCTTAAGTATGGTTAGAGATGAACTTTCACACTATAAGTATTTTTAATTTATTTTTAATTCATGTATTTGATTTTAATTTATTAAAACTTTTTATTTCATCATTCTCAATTCATTGTTGATATTTTCTTCCCTGAATAATTTTAGAAATTATTTCATTTATGGATCCAGTCATACTTTTTCTATTGAATGAATTAGTTCTTTGATTATGTTTGGATTAATTGATTGTTTATATTGATTCAATTCTTTGCTGCAATATCGCTCCCTAAGTATATTGTTGTCATTGAATTTTCTCAATGTGGATGACAACTTGCGTGATTTAAAAGTGATGAATAATTTTTAAAAAGGTTACATTTGGTTTATAATTCTATATTTTCCGATTGAAAATTTTGGAATTGAATTCTCAACTGAATTATCAATGAATTAAGAATAATTAAAATATCGAAAATGTGCAAAGAATTTTCGACGATTTGATGTTCGTCAAATTTGAATACTTTTTCTGTTAATTATTTTGTTTAATTTTAGTTTGCATTTAAAATCAATTTTTATTATCTCATAAATCATTTAATATTTTTTTTAGTTTCTTTGTTATTTATTTCTGCTATTCTTTTAATTCGTCTCCCTGTGCAACGTAAAATGAAACAAAATAATTAATTAAAAAAATATTCAAATTTGACAAATAATAGAGCGTCGAGAATCCCTTGCACATATCTGATATTTTAATTATTCTTAATTCATTGATAAATCAATTAATAATTTAATTTCAAAATTTTTAATCGAAAGATATAGTACTAATAAACAAATTAAAATCAAATGTAACTCTTTGAAAAATGATTCATTGCGTTTAAATTACGTAAATTGCTATCACTATTAAGAAAACCCAACAACAACAATATACTCAGGGGAGTGATATTGTAGCAGAAAATTATTAGTATAGATAATCAATTGATCCAAATATAATCAAAGAACTAATCTATTCAATAGAAAAAAAAAAACATGACTGAATCTATGAATAGAATAAATTATATAATTATTCGGAGAAAAAAACTTCAATAATAAATTGAGAATGATAAAATAATTGAGTTTTAATAATTGAAAATCAAATAGATGAATTAAAAATAAATTAAAAATATCATCACATGTGTTAATTCATCCCTAACTCTATTTAAAAGTTTAGTTAACAAAAATTTTTGTTACCCATACACATGATGATTAACAAAAATTTTAAAAGAAAAAAACTAATCAGCGGCACCGTACGAAAGCTTCTTGTCCCTGTACATCCATGTATGCCCTACAGCGCATATGAGAATATTTCCAATATATATCGCCATGTGTGCTTCCAAGTCCCCTATTAATTTCAAGTCCTTGCAGGTCCCAAGTGAAGGCCCATAATGCAACAATGAAGTGCGGCCCAATCGTTTATGTCCAACTCGAGTGCGGCATCCAAACCTTCAACTAACATATATATATATATATATATATGAGAAATACTGGGGGCAGATGGGCTGCCCCCTTCAAGCAAAACAGCCCCGCCGCCCCCGATGGCAGTGGTACGGGTCCGAAACGGGTTGAAGGCTGCCGGGAGCACACCGGAGCTCGCCGGAGCTCGGCGTCGTAGGGGTGAGATCGTCTGAGTCCGCCGGTCCCGATGGCGGGGGTGGTGTCGCCCACCGCCACCGGCAGCGGCTCCGTTTGCTCTATGGCCGAATCCCCTCTTAAATTTATCTTCATTTTATTTTTTTATTATATTTTTCATTATGTTTTTTATTATATTTTGTTCATTTTATTTTTTAATATATTTTTAATCCTTATTTTTTTATTTTATTATATTTTTTAATTTATTTTCATGTGTTTTTCATCATCAAGCAGCCCAACGCTAGTTGGGCTGTATTGGACGCTGGGGACAGCCGGACCAATCCCCAGCGTCACCCTATATATATATATATATAGAGAGAGAGAAAGAGAAATCTTATGGACCGGTTGGGCTTATAACCTATCAACAATAGTCCCTCACTAATAAATTGACACGTATGCTTTCCATCTTACTTCACGTGTCACCGCACTTCACCTTCACTTTGCACCCCCTCTTGCACAAAAGGAATCCCTAAACCCTCCCGGCCTACGAACGGTCCTTAAGGCCGCATACCCCTCCCCCTCTGAAACCTCTTCCTCAGGTCACAGTTACGACAACTGTTAGAAATGTCGAGCGTCGTTGCCTCCAAGATCTGTCGCACCACCAAAATCCATCGCTCCCACTAAGATCTCCTCTCTCCATCTTTTCTGAGGGTTTCTCGTCTCTCAATCTTTTAGAGTCATCGCTCTCTGTGTTAGGGTTTTCGACTGCTCGAGTGCACAAAATCTTTTCAATCTCTCGTGATTGTTTCCTCAAATCACACCAACCCATCACTCAATGGTGAGAATGGTGAATTTCTGGAAGTCTGGACTGATTTGGGTGCAAATCTCCCTTTTGAATTTTATTTTCTTACTTGAGTAGTATTTGAATCACTCGATGATTTCCATAGGTTTTTATTTGTGAAGGAATTTATTTCTCCATTTGTGAACTCTTGTATTTAGATTGAACTGAGATCCATTTATGTTAAATTGGTTTTTGAACTCACTGATTTTTGAACGTCGGAGACACGAAATGCATAGCTTTGCTTCACGTCGGTGGGAAGTGAAATGCACAGCTTTGGTTTACTTCATTGGCTGCTCTTGGGGCTTTTCACTCTTCTGAAGTGGAAAGGAAAAATCCCATGCATTTTTGGCTCCTTGACTTGTGTTTTTTTTTTTTTTTCCATTAGAGACAGCTTTTTTCAATTTTGGCGATGACGAACTTGGTTTGGTGCGACGATGGTCTGGGTTTTGTGAGCAATGACCTAGGTTGAAGAAGAATATCAAGTTCGCATGTTTTCTTTTCTTGATATAATCATATGGAACTAATTTTAATGTGTATAACATAAAAGTTCCTACGCGTCTTATTTTCATTGGGGGGCTGTTAGACGTCAAAAATAAGCCCAACCAGTC
The DNA here is from genome assembly GCA_036898215.1 of Platycarya strobilacea. Lineage (NCBI taxonomy): Eukaryota > Viridiplantae > Streptophyta > Magnoliopsida > Fagales > Juglandaceae > Platycarya > Platycarya strobilacea. The sequence continues at coordinate 13,220,513 of CM072556.1, forward strand.
AGAAGCATTATATATATATATATATATATATATATATATATGCCCCTCCATTGAGTGTTGCACTTTTGTTCTATGTGCCTCCAATTCTTACTTACAGAAACATAAGAATTGAGGTATCGAAAAGATGATAACATAGGTCACGCACCTCAATAATAAGTGTTAAGAGTGTATACATGCAACGTATAAAATAAAAGATGCAGCGGATAAATTAAGTCGATCACTAAGTACTAAAATTTGCTTAAAATATTACAAACCAGTTTAAAACAAATTCTCCAACTAGAGATTTAATACAGTCATTTCATAGTCAAAACATTAAAATACATTTTTATCAAAAATGAAAAAAATATTTTTCAAAATAACAAACTACACCAAATCACTCCAATGGCAGAGCCGCCTCCTCAAACTCAGCCTCCTCTTCTCCTAAATCAAAATCTATGACACCACAATAGTACCGTAGGTAAGTAATAATCCAAACAAACCATAAAATTAAAATACATTCATGTAACAACAAAATACATTAATATGATACCATATGCAAGAGACTCAAAATCATTCTTCCCAAAAGAATAGTTTTCTATGCACGCCAAAATCTTATTTTGGCCCAAAATAAATCTATTAAAAACATCCACCATTTTCCCATAAATCCATTTATCAAAACCCGTCATTTTTCCAGAAAATGACCCACAAATCTATTTAACACTGTAGGGGAGAATCGCAGGCGGGACTTTACCACCGTCCCTACTTACCACCATCCCTACCGCGTGCACTATAGGCAAGAATCACAGGCGAGACTCTACCACCATCCTTACAGTTCCTTTTACCTCTCTTTCAATCTATCAAAGCATTATATGCAAGAATCGTAGACGGGACTCTACCACCGTCCCTACTTACCATCATCCCTATCGTATGTACCATAAACGGAAATTACAGGCGGGACTCTACCACCATCTCTACCATGTGCACCGTAAGTGGGAATCATAGGCACAACTCCACCACCATCTCTGTTTAACACCATCCCTACAGTACCTCTTTAAAAACTGTTCAATTCATTTATTTCAATCATGCCCAAAATCATTTCTCACATGAAAACTCAATTTTTAAATTTATGCATGAACTTGTATGCAATTATGCAAAAATCTAATTTTCCTTTACAAACATGAACATGCATGTACTATGCAATACATACGACAATACAAAATAACCAACAACCAATAAATTCTACCAACCAAAACTCATGATTTGTTAATGTAAAATATATTTAAATCTCAAAATTTATTTAGAAAATACGTACTATATGCACAATAAAATTTTCAAAAATAGCGAAATTGCCAAAAATCAATCTCGAGTCTCACCAATGAACACGCTGCAATCGTAGCGCCCAACACACCACCGAAAATAAAACACTATAAATAAATAAGTATTATTTCTGAAGATAATTAAAACAATTAAAACAAATGTAAATAAAATCGCATATTTAAAACAACACAATTAATAACAAATATTATGAACAAATAATTAAACTCTTAAACGTAAATAAATAATCCACGTAAATAAATTAAAAACAATTTTTAAATTAATTAATCAATTTAAATGGATAAAAGCTGCTCAAATATATCTCAAGTAGTAAAATACGGCGAATGGAGATTAAAACACCATTAAAAACTCACTTAAGATTTTGGATTAAAAGGGTTTGAAGAGGAGAACTTGAGTTTGGATTGTGGGGGAAAAGGGGACTCTAAAACCAACCACTTAAGGAGGGAAAAACACAAGTGCCGAAGTGAATTTCGCAAGGGGTTGATGGGTATTTTTATAGGCTGAAATGGGGCACAAAAACGTAGATTTTTGAGCGGGAAAACCCACAAGATTCTGTGGAAGAGAATCTCTAATTATCACGTGAAAAACAAAGGTAAAACCAGTGGGCTAAAGCTTACGATTTTGCTGGAAATCCGGGCACGTGATGCATGGATCGGCTGCAAAAACGGAAGGGAAACAATCATCTATGTGCTAGGTATTCGATGGAGTAACGCGTGGATGAAATGAAGATGAAAAAGGCTATAAAGATTCGACTTTTAGACTCACGGATGCTGCAGGAAAATAGAGGAACGAAGAAGGAGAAATGAAGAAGAAGAAGAAGAAATGAGGGAGTAGAACACGTCGTGCAAAAAAAAAAAATGAAGGGCTGAAAAGTGAAATCACTAAGCACTAATTCAAACGGCGCCATTTGAAGCACAAAGAGGGCTGGGATAAAAAGCTACACGGGCTGGGCTTCACACAACGCACAGAAGGCCCACAACAGATTAAACCATTCAAAACCACAATATATCAAAACTCAACAATTCATCAACTAAAACAAGCCCTACCCGAAAAAATCATCTAAAATAAAATAAATAAAACATATCAAATTAAAATAAATAGATTACAACACTTTAATTTAAATACCAACATAACAAAACAAAAAGATTAAATTCAAGCATTACAATAAATGCATCAAAATGAAATGATAAAGGAAAATAAATTAGCCCACAATTCGAACATGGAAATAAACTTTAAATGAAATTAAAATATCCAAATATTTAAACATAGATACACCAAAATAATATTAATATCAACCAACTCATAACACCCAATATTTATTAACAAACAATACATATTTAATATTAAAAGATTAAATTACACAAAAAGTAAAATTATAGATCCTCAAAGATACCGTGACACAATAGACTACACACATGCAGTGCTATGCGTTGGGTCCATGTCAATGTGTATTGAATGCAGCAAGTGAACATGTGATGCTCTTGAATCCTTAAGTTCAATCCGTGTGCTGTGTCGTGCAGCCCATTTATTTGAAGTGAAGTCTAAATTGCAAGCCATCTCTCACCTACCAATATTTGAGGCTTAAAATATTCTAAAAATGTGTTCAAAATTTAAATAAAAATAAAATTCAATAATATAAATCATATCCTCTAATTTCTATTCATATTTTAGCATTTTAACTCAATAATATGATATTTAGAATAGACTTTCATATACTCATTAGCACTACACGTCCACTCTCTATATTCAGCTCTCGAATTCTTTAATTTTTTTTTCCAATTCCTTCTGTTTTCTCTGTTGTGGCTCTCCTCTCCCGTGTTGAGTTGAACCAAGTATATATATATATATATATATATATATATATATATATATATAGGAAGAGCAACGTGCAAAGCTGCACGTTTGTCTATTTTAGTAAAGTAATTATTTTCAAAAAATGATATAATTTTTATAAAAAATAAATTCTGATTAATAATATAATACATAAAAAAAATTGTAAAAGATAATATAATTTTTAATTGGATGTATCATTTTTCACTTTTTTTATTGTTAATTTTTGGGAGAAAGGAGATTGTTTGAATCTTGGGGAAAGAGATCGATCAATGGGATATTTGTCCAGTCGGTTTGGTTAAAGTGTAGTTTGTATCAGTCTAGCCAATCCCAAAGATCCTATTTTATAGCTGCCAAGTTTATATTTCACTATGTAGTGGGATGATTAATTATGGGATCTAGTGCTTTAGGGATTGAAATATTGAGCTTCCAGGCTACTCTAATGCAGATTAGATAGGAAATGCAAATGATAGAAAAGTATCATTGGTGCATGTTTTTGTGTAGACACTAATCTTGTGGCTTGGATGAGCATGAAGCAAAACTCTATGTCCCTGTACACGGCTGAGGATGAGTACATTGCTACTGCAAGCTGTTGCATACAATTGCTTTGGATGAAGCAAATGTTGTGTGACTATGGCATTATTTAAGGTATCATGAGTATTTATTGTGATAACTCTAGTGCTATAAACATCTCAAAAATCTTGTCCAATAATTTAGGACCAAGCACATAGACATTAAGCATCATCTTATTCGAGAACTTGAGAAAACACAACTTGTAATTCTAGACCACGTTCCCACTGAACATCAACTGGTCGATCTCTTTACCAAACCCTTGCATGGGCTTCGATTTGAATGTCTTAGAATGGCTATTGGTATTTGTGCATTGACCTAAGGGCTAAAAATGCATTACACATATTTTGTACTTCTGTTTTGTATATTTTTTTCCCTTCTTCTTGTTTTTTTATGCGTTACATGGATGTGATAAAGGATATTAGTGCTTACAATTCTAAAAGCTAGATGCATGTGTCTTTTGAAAGTTGTATCATATGCCTGTATGGGTTATAAAGGTTCAAAACATGGGGAGGCAATCAAAGGTGTAAGGGAACTCTACTTGTATAAGGAATTGACTAGGGGTGAAATGACCTCACTATTTCTTCCTATGAAAAAATCTTACATATCAATGAAAAAAAAGAGGACAAAAATAGGAGGGAGGGTCATGCAGTACCCACTACTAATACATGAATACGAATAGAATCATCAAGGTTTTAGCAGTATTGGGTTTGACTTTCTGTATCTTGGAAGGACTTCCCAAGCATTTATTGTTTCTTGTTCAACCCAACCCCACTCACATCTTCCAGTTGAAATTTCTTGATTAAGTCAAGACCTTATAAACACGCGTGTCTATATTCCTTATGATACTCAGTATTTACTATTGGTGTGATTTATGGAAATTTGATGCTCTTAAACATTTGATGTATACTTTGGTTTTAAAATTAACTTCACTAGTGCTTGGAGTCAAGACATGTGAATTTTGGGTGTTGAATTGACCCAAACAAATTCTATATGTCTATCGCTCAATGCAGCACTCAAGATAGTTGTCCCTCGATTGTCAGTTGTCCCTCGATCGAGTGGTAGTCACTCGAATGGCCGCTTGAGGATTTTAAACTCCACTTGAGCGAATTTTTAAATACCCTCCCCCAACGCCGCAAAAATGCATTCATGCATTTTACCCATATATTATTCCCTCCATGTGATTTCTCCTCTTCTCCTTAGGTCTCCCCGTGGTTTCCACTCGATTTCTCTCATGAAATCTCCTATTAATCACAGTAAGCATTTCATATTCAAGTCTCCTTGAGCATTTCATATTCATTTAGGTATTTTTTTCGTTTTACATGCTTTTCCATTTAGGATTTTCATTTAGTTTTCATTTTATATGTTTCGATTTTGGGTCCTTGTGGGTTCCATCTTTCATCCCCATTTTTTTTTTCTTTGCATGTGTTTCAGCATCATGTATCATCTTTAGTAAAAATTACCATTGGGTTTTATCTGTATGTTCGGTGTGTTTGTAAACACCTATTGTGTATGTTTGGGAGGTGTTGTAGGTCAATCATTATTGAGTGTGATGTATTTAGAAGAGTGATGGAACACCCATGGAGTTTTCCACCCATGCTTGGCATAGCAAGCACACCAAATGTTCAATGAAATGCTCAAATGGTCATATTATCGCATTTACATGGTATTTTATCATGCATTAGTTTTGCATTGATCATACACTATTTAGGGCCACTATTGTGTGATGTGAGTATTTAGAAGAGTCATAGTACTTTCAATGAGTCTTAAAACTCACATTGACATAGAATGCACATGCATTAGACATGTTTCTTATCTCTCCATGTTTTTCCTCATTTCAACATCATGGATTAGGCATACATTTTTCTTGTTAGACACCTTGGTTGTGTTATACATGTGGCATGCATGCATGCATTGTCTACACATTGGGGCATTTTAGGCATGTATATATTGGAGCATTCACATATTTTAGTACATTGTCCCATCGTTATTGTTTGGACTATCTATAGAGTGCTATCATGTCTCAACGTGTGTGTCCTTGATAAAATCCTCTTGCTCCTGCCCAAGCACACTTCCACAATGCTCGGGCACGGAGAATCATTGCTAAGAACTTTTCTCACTACACTCCCATTATTGAGCATGAGATATCTTTAGGTGAGCTTAACGAGATCATCGTGCCATATTTTCCAACCTCGTTAGTGGATATTATTTTCCAACCCTAAATAACCCTATATAAGAATCTCTGCTCCAACAAGCTAGCTATCACCAAATTCTTGTGTGGATATGCGATTAATTGGGATTGTAGGACACCACTGCACACTATTAAATTCCCACCTGACTATCTCCTTCTCAGTAGGATCATTCTAACTAACCTTTACCCTATTTCCCGTCAGAATGATGTCACCTTTTATAGAGCCACTCTACTTTATGCACTAATTAATGACGTTCCCATTGATTCGGGAAGTCATCTTTGAAGGGTAGCTCTTGAGGATTTTCAATCCAACAAAGTACATACTGGATTACCTTTTGCTTGTCGCTTGACTTGCAGTACTTTGTCTCAATCTATTGTTGTTCCTCTCCAGGATCCTAAAATCCCTCTTAAGGATCCTATTGGTCGTAAGACCATTCGAATGATGCGTGCATACATTTTCCCTCATACTTTGCCAATTGAGTATCCTCCTGCACCCACTTCTCAATCGTCCAGTTCTACGCCATCCAACTCTCAACCATCTAGCTCAGCACCAGATTATAATGAGCCAAACTTACAGATGGTACTTGATTACTTTGATAGCCTCCACAACTAGTGACATGAAGCTTCAACGAGGTGCAGAATCCTAGTTGCCACAACTGATGATGATGGTGATGGTGATGGTCATGAGGATGGTGGGGATTGAGCTCATTGTCCTTTTGTGACAAAAAAGGGGAATCATATGCAGAGAGAGTATGGTATACATGTAAGGGGAGTGTTTCCATATGTAGGGGACCAGCATATGTTGTAGGAGAGGGTACAGCTAGGGTGAGTAGCATTCGATCATAATAATTTTTTTTTTTTTTTTTTGTGAAACTCAATTTTTGTTCTACTACATTTTGTTATGAAACTCAACTTCTAATTAATTCTTAGTGAAGGTTGTCTTTGATGAAAACTATGCTTTTCTTGTGCTTGTTTTTCTATCCTTGAATTCTTGCTTTTAAATTTGTTAGCAAACATTGATTACACGTGTGAAGATTGTTGCATATCCTTTTTGGTACAGTTACATGTTTTCTAAGTGTTTGCAAAAATATTCAAGCTTATTCAAGACTATACCTGTATTTGAGAATCCTGTGTGGGGTGTGTCAGGATTAGGTCCATGTATAGGTTAATGATTTAGTCACATAAATGCTAAAGGGGGTGAGTGTAAAATTGAGTGTGTAGGCATATTCTAGTGAAAACCATTGTAAAAATTGTGTTTTAACAAGTGATGAAGTGGGTAAAAGTGAAACGGGTTGAAGTGAGTTCAAAATGGCTCGAGCAAAACTTATACAGAAAGTCCGCTCGACAGGCGCTCGACATGGAGTTTTAGCAAGACCCATAAAGAGAGTTCGCTTGACATACGCCCCCACATGGCGTTCGAGTGTAACTCATACAGAGAGTTCGTTCAATAGATGCTCAACATAAACCTCGAGCAGAACCCATATAGAGAGTTCTCTCAACTCTCACTTGATTTGAAGCTTGGGCGATAAGACAAAGAGAGAGTTCACAAAACTTTCGCTCGACACGCACTCAACATTGCTCAAGCAAATGTTCAAATGCTTAAACTAGTGTCTAAGTGCCGTATTTTCTACTGGTTATCAAAGAAAATTGATCTTCTATTCTAAGTATAGAGAAACTGATCGTTGCAAATAGTCCTTATTGACTGTAATTAATTAGTCAGAAATATTTATTTTTCTTATAATGAGTGTTGTATTAGGTAGAATTACTACTTTTTGATTTTCCATCTTAAATATAACACTTTCGAAAAAAAGGGCATCTCATATCACTTTAATGAAAAAGGTTTTTTTGTCTTTGTGCACAAAAAATCTCGTCTTAAAAGAAGTTAATTTTGCCACAGCATATTCTGTAATATGAGGCGGTGTATATCCAACAAATATCGTTGCATGATGTGATAACATGTTCCATATATATATATATATATATATCAATTACTAGTGAAAAATACTATGTTTATGCTATTATCATGTAATCTTAAAGGCTGCATCAAATAATTGAGAAATAAGAAAGATATAACAAGTAGGTTTTCAATTATTTAAAAATGATAATTTAAATGATTATAATCAGAACTAGTAACGTGATACGTAACGTCCAATCGTCGACGGATATTAGTCTCAATGCAAGTGAGGACAAAATGAATATTGACATGTGTTGTACAGTTCTTTGAAAGGTTTTCGAAACGCGCCTGCAACTACTTTTAAATTAAAAAAATTCTACTGCCCGTTTTACGTGTGGAATATATTAATTAAGGTCAATTTATTTATGTAATCTAGAACTAGAAACAGAAAGTAAAGAACAACCCCAGTAGTCCTGGGTTGCTTAAATTGACATGTTCTTCATGTTCAACGCCAGTCTAATGACTACCTCCTAAAAGAAAGGTGGAAAGAACAGCTGGCTAATTCGTCATAAATTATGAAAAATGAATCTGCTTTCACAAGATCTCATTTTAGTTTGATTGATAAATACATTAGCCACAAGATTTACACGAAAAATAAATTTATAAACTAACATATCTTAATACAATATGTCAGATTTATAAAATTATATTTATTATAAAATATATCTAACCAGACTATAAAAGCTTAAAAAAAACTCGTATATGCAGATGCAGATGCACTATTGGCCAATAGTTATTATCATTATTATTATAATTATTATCATAACCTATTTGTACAAGTATTTTATAACCCAAAAACCTGCATATGGTATGGTCGATCATGCCCTGACTGAAAAATAAAACTCACAACGTACTATAGAGCTCAAAAGGATGGAGAAAATAAACGAACACCGCCAATGTTGCTGGTATTTTAAATTTTTAAATCCTGTTGTATCGAGCAGATCAGACATATAAGACAAAGGTGAGAATTAATTATTTACTAATATTTATGTTAAAATAGTTAGGAAAACCACGGATTTGCAGTCTCTATCTATTTAAACGAGATAAAATAAAATGTTAATTTTACAATAATCTCTTACACCACACACTTCCATATTTTTTTATTTAAACTAGATAAAAATAAAGAGGGCTTCTACACTGTACACACCATCACACCATCACACCACACACCACACATTTTTATTTTTTATATTAATTTTTTCAAATTTTTTTAGATTTATTTTGCTTAAATAATTAATTTTTTTTATTCATTATTCATATTCCAAATATTTTAATAAAAAAATTAAAAAAAAAAACATGTGCTGTACTGTGGTGTAGTGGTGTATGTTTAGAATTTCTCAAAAATAAAGGACTACTCTAATTACAAAAGAATTACATAAAAACAATTTCAAAAGCTTATATAACTTAGTATAATTTATCAGATTATAAAATTATTTTTATTATAAAATAAATTTAATAAATCAAATGAAGATACATCAACTTGTATAATTACTTTTATACAATTTCTTTATGGATTTGTAGCAGTACTCTAAAAATAAAGAGTTATTCTATGAGGAAACCTAGCTAGCACCACACACTTCCACCTAACTAATATGTGCTTTACCATTTTTGTCTGTCGTTTGCTTTCTCAAATACTTTTGTCTCGTTTTGTCTCATCTCATCTCATTTCATTTAATTATTATAATTTTTCTAAATTTTTACACAAATTAAATGAAATAATTAATTTTATTAAATCTTAAAATAATAATAATATCTAAAAAATATAGTCTAAAACTATTTTTTTAATTTTTACTTTTTATCTTAATTCATCTCATTTCATTTATGAAAACAAATGAGATCTAAGTTTACAAAGTATAAAAAGGCTTTTTATAAAATTGAAGTTATAAACTGAGGTATTTTAGTGGGATGGATGAAATTTACTTTATAATACAAAAAAGCTTTATACACTCACGTCAGCAAATGTATCCTGCAACTTGATTCTCGTAGAAAAAAGGTTCATTTTAGTAACAAATTTGTCTCGCCAAAATGATTTGATCGCTAAAGCTCATATTTGTTGCAGTGACGTTATAGAATTGTTTTTGTCCGTGGTCGAGGGAACCATACGCACTGCCGACGTGCATGGCCGAGGTGCTGGTGGGCGAGGAGATCTGTCAGGGACGTGAAAGGCTGAGGAGTGGGCTGTGAAGCCCGGGCGAGCAGCTTGTGGGTAGCCTAGGCCTGTTCATTGTTCCCCCAATAGGTGGTCAGAAGGTGTTCAAGATTAGCCCATGGTGGCTTCTGATTTTAGTATATGAAATTATGGATAATATTTTATAATCTAAAGCATTATTTTGAGATTTTAGTTTTTTTAATTATTTTTTAATTTTTCAATTTTTCAATTTTTCAATTTTTGACAATTATGACACACGTCGTTAATTCGATTAATCTTGATTTGACACCTCCAGTTTTCCATCCCAGAGGAAATAATATTGGCTGCCCAACTGCTTGACTTCGGTCTTAATAAACCTTAACGCGGTCCTATTTATATGCGGTCTCCGGATGCAAGTTGCCTCTTGGTACAAAATAAATGGAATATTTCATACTTGTTGGTCAAAATTATTAGCCTATACTTTTTGTTAAATTGACTAATTATATGCCCAAGAAAAAATTACTAATTCTTTCACATTAATTCCGATCACATGATCCCGCCACATATAACATGCCAGACACGGTTATTATCAGTCTATAAATAGAATCCAATCCATGAGCTAGCCTTCTACAACATCCATCCCTAAACCTTAATTGCTAGCTTGATTTAGTAAGAGTTCATATTTAGTCTAAAATCAGCCTCCGTTAAAAAAATACTTTGAACTATAATTTAGTAAGGAATCATATTTAGTTTAAAATCTATTTATAACACTAGAAGCTTGTTTCATCAAATATACTTAACAGATTAAAATAGATTAAACTCTATTTATAGCTAAATTCATTATAATAAATAGTAGTTAAAAATATAGTTTGTATAATCTTTGATATTAAAACAAGCCTAGAATGATCAAGGTCTAAAGTCCAATGTAAAGATAAAGTGAAGCCTACGAAAGACATATGCTACATGTTGAAAACTAAGGGATAAGAAGTAATATGATATGAAAAGGCTTCAAAGCCTCCATCGGAAAGCTTACATGACAAGAGTTTTCAATGGCATTTTATAATTTTATAAATACATAGGCACTTTCTGTGAGGCTAAAAACCTAAAGCAAGCAACTAACATATATGCATCATCAACCAAGTCGTCGACTTCATCGAAGAAAAATAAAGAGTTTGCACGATATATGCTTACCGAACAGAACAGAGACACCACGGGAGTAGGGCTCGATGAAGCTAGGCTGAGGGTCAACGGAGGCTGCTTCAATCCGTGGTGGCAGAGCTCCGAGGTGGCCCGACGTGGAGAAGATCAACTCCTCTATTTGGTGGTGCGAAAACAAGGGAGATGGTCAGCGGTTTGGTGGTTCTCTAAAGGCAAATATGTAGTGCCTCCGATAGTTGGGAAACAAAGTGAGCAGTGGGAGGTAATGGCTTTGTTTTGAGGTGGCTTTTCAGCGTGGGTGACGCTCCCCATGGCTGTCTGCATTAGTCCACGTTGGGGGATGAATTCCTCTATTTCAAATGTCAAAAATAAGGGTTGTTCAAGGGCAGTTTGTGCGTAAATGAGAGGTTGTGACGTGGGGTGTCTTGGTTGTGCATGCTCGTGCCATGTAGGTGCAATGGTGGTGGATGGTGGTATTGGTGGTGAAGGCTAGGAGGGGCGGTGGAAGCTTGGGTTTGATATGCTATAGGGCAACATGATGGTTTGAGAACGAGAGGGGCTACGACAATGAGGTGCACAGGGTCGAGCATGGGACATAGTGGCTGGGCTACTGGCGAGAGCTCTATTTTCGTATGAGGTTTTTCTCTTTGGACGAGGTTACAAGCATATCTATGAAGAGAAACCCTAAAAAAAATAGGGAGAGACGTGTATGGCTGGGACAGTGTGGGTCAGGAGAAGGCAACCGAACTAATTCAAATTTGATAGTAAAATTGATCGATTTTAATTATACGTGAATACATATCCGTGATTGTAGAGATAGTTGGAAAAGAAAAGAACATGAGTGGTAAGCAAAGTGCATGAGACGTGCATGGTTTAAATCTATAAATTGTAATCTACTAGCAAGGAGTTTTATCATGAAGGAAAGTCTAAAAAAAAAATAGTGATCATGTTTGGAGTTTTAAAATAACTAAATAAATAGGTAAATAGAGCCTTAACTCTAGGTTCAAAATATTAACAAAATAGATATAACTTATCCGATAAGGATTTTAACTTGAAAATAACTCTCACTTCTTTAAGGAAAAAAAATAGACATTAACAATGTATTTAAATTACTAGCTGAAATGATAAAAATTCCATATTTAGATATATGAACTTATTAATGCTATAACATCTGATAAAAATTGATAATAATAATAATAGGAAAATTTGAAAAAGCAAATTATTCGTATTTAATCCCTAAAAAAAATATCTAGGTCGAGATGTTACAGAAACTCTGACATATTATTATTGTTTAGAAAAGGAAGTTTTCTTTGTTTGGCTAATTTACAAATATAGCATGGAACATCAGAATTAACAAAATTAGGTACAAACTTATGTAAGAAAGATATTCTAGATGTAGATGGATGTCTTAATCTATTATGCCAGAGATGAAACAAAGAACACTGTGAAGAACTAAAACAAACAGGTAAGGTAGTAATACTGGTGAGGCAGTGTTTAGGTGGAGAAGATCCCGGTTCCTTCAAAAAATAGAGACCTCCATGTTGACTAGCCACTCCAATCAGTTTCAAGATGGTTAGGTCCTAAATGGAACAAGAATGAGATGAAAAAGAACAATAAATAGAAGATTTAGTAAGCTAACTGACAGAAATCAAATTACAACTAGAATTGGGAACACATAAGACATCTTTGAGAATAAGATGTTTAGACAAATGAATAGGGCCAATATGCGTAACAAAAACACATTGATTGTTTGGAAACTTAACAAATTTATTGAAAAAAGGAGTGGCAGAAGAAAAAAAAATCAATAGAAGAAGCTGTGTGTTTTGTAGCCCCCGTGTCAAGTATCCAATGATTTTTAAAAGAATGAAAGACTAAAGAATCATTAGATTAAAAAATAGAGTCATGTGGAGAGGAAGCGATAGTAGAAAAGGATCTAGAAGCTACAGCATTAACCACATGGCTAGAATCATCAGCCTTATGCGAAGAATTGAAGTTTAGCATAGACAACAGCTGTTGATATTGATCCTTAGTCTATGAAAAATTGAAGTTTGTCGTGGACTGTTGCCTTGGTTTGTGCTTGTACTCCGTTTGAAAACCATTACGTTTGTAGCACTTCTCAATAACATGGCTAGTTATTCTACAATACTTACAAACTAACCTTTCTTTCTTAGAGAAAGATTTAATAGCTCTTGAACTATCAGAATTAGCAACAAAAGCATGCAGATCCTAGGATAGAAGGAGTAACAAAAATCTCTCTCTGTTGCTCTTCCTGAAGGACAAAGGGAGAAAATCTTGTTAAGTTGAGGTAAAGGCTCCATCAGCAAAATCTAAACCCTAGCCAAAGAGAAAGACTCATTGAGTCCTATTAGAAACTACAGAATACGTTCATGTTGAACAAATGTGTTCAAAGTATGGACAGCACCACATGTATAAATTAGAATTGGCTTGTAGCTAACCAATTCACCCCAAAGAACTCTCAAACGAGTAAAATAGGTACAAACAGAGAGTTGGCCTTGAGACAGAGACGAGATAGACTTCTGGGTTTAAAAGATCCAAGGCCCATTCTTTTAAGAGAATCTCTCTTTCAAATCACTCTAAATTTCTAAAGCAGTAGTGATATAGAGAACACTAGTCTCAATTTCTAGAGAAATAGAGTTAAGTAACCAGGATATGACTATATTATTACAACGCATCCACGAAGGATAAATCAAAGCAGTTGAAAAAGACTTGAGAATCGTAAGAGAATCTCTCTTTCAAATCACTCTAAATTTCTAAAGCAGTAGTGATATAGAGAACACTAGTCTCAATTTCTAGAGAAATAGAGTTAAGTAACCAGGATATGACTATATTATTACAACGCATCCACGAAGGATAAATCAAAGCAGTTGAAAAAGACTTGAGAATCGTACCATCCACAAACTCTAATTTGTTTTTTGCGAAAAGAGCCATGTTCATCAAGCGTGACTAGGTGTGGTAGTTGTCACCAAATAGAGGTTGCATAACCAAAACAACACCAGAATTGTCAATTGAATTGAAGAAAATATGGGCTTGTAGCATCTTGAGAAGGAGGAGGCGATATGGAAACAGATCTGGAAGGAAAGCTAGATGCAGAGCGTGAAGAGCTTGAAGCAAATCTGGAAGGTGCCATGAGAATAGATCGAAGAAAAGGGAAAAATGAAACGGTAGCTTCAAAATACATCTAATACCATATCAAATGAAGGAACCTTCGAGATCTTCTTATTTTCCTTTAAATGAAAATATCAGAAATTGCAAAAGTAGTTAATACAATTAATCTGCCACTATTTATACTAGGCAGAAAAAGAAAACAAAATTTACATGTAAAGCTATAGTAAGACTAAATATGTAGACTATAGTACAAGGGGTAAAGAAGTATTTTTACAGTTTAATAAAAGGACTGACTAATTCACCATAATTAACAAAAATAAATCTGCTTTCACAATACCACGTGTGAGTTTAAATATTGAAAAATATTTTAGTCACATATTATATAAAAGTATATTCACAAACTAATTTAACTTGATAGTACATCAAATTTTAAAATAAATATAATAAATCACATGTATAATATAAATTTATATTTCTATATATATTAAAAAATCGGGTGCAGGATAGGGGACGAGATGGGCCCCATTGGCTAGGTAGCAGGATGTTGGACCCTACAAGCCACCACTACTTGTTGAATCCAGCAAATAGTAAGACAAGGGTGAGAGTTTCTTTACTAATTATGTTAAAACAGTTGGGAAATCCACTGATTTGCATAGTCCCTTCCTATTAGACTGAAAAAAAAAAAGTTATTTTACAATGCAAGTCTTACACCACACACGTACACATTTTCTATTTAAACTAGATAAGAATAGAGTTATTTTACAAAGAAGCCTTATTGCTACGCTGTACTTTCTACCTAACCATTATGTGACCTGTCATTTTTGCCCTTATTTTAAACACACATATTTAAGCATAAACATAAAATGACAAAAATTACAAATTACATATTAGTTAATGAGAAAGTGATATACACGTAATACTAATACATATTATAAAGGAGATGTATTTATGTAAACTACATTATAAAATTAATATTATTTTACATAAATATCTCTACTTTATAATATATATTGTATAACTTATTGTAAAAGATGTTGTGTAGTAGGTAGAGGTGTGTGGTGTCAGATTTTGATTTAGAATTTATCAATAATAAAAGCGCATGTTTTACAAAGTACAGAAGCTGAATATGCAAGTGTAGTTAGCAGAACCAGGATATGGAATCATCACATTCATGTCCAAACTCAAAAGAAAGAGTTCATAGGTAGTGGCAGAAAGGAGATCTGGGAAAGAACATTTAACTATTAACACACTAAGCTACAATGTTAACCTACTACTATAATACAAAGGTACACGGGCACAACCCTGTTTGAAAGTTCACACGTGACTAAAGTTGCTCAAACGGATGCCTTCGAACAGTACAGTAATATAGCGGGTAGAACTGTAGTTTGGTGATAAACTGTCACCTGGCTGCAAGCAATTTGTTCTCTAGTGGCCTCAATGGGAGCGGACTTTGTGAAAGATGACTAGGGAACTGTATTCCCTTTGGTGATCTCAAGCAAGCTAAGTGGCCATTCACCTTCTTGTTGCAAAGGGGAAGTTTAATGGCCTGTATTAGTCCTTCCTTCTCCCTTGGAACTGGAGCTCCAGTCGGGTCCTGTTTGATTTATTGGATAGTAGGGAAAGAAAGAAAACAGGTTAAAAAATTACTCAAAGACAATATCTTTTAAGCAATCCACTTGAAAATAGTTTTAAGAAAAGGACTTGTTGTGTATATGAGTTTCTGCATTTTTTATACAAGTTTAAAATGCTAAAAAATAGAGCCAACTTTAATCTAACATACCCCGAGTACAAGAAAAGTGAATGCTTGATTCTCTGAACCAAGATGGATTTCAATCAACTTCCTTAAGTCAGCAAGGGTTGCATCCTTTACCACCTTAAGTGTGGTAATCAACTTTCCTGGATTTTCCCTGGAAGCCTCCCATTTCACATGGACGTCAATCTGTTCATTATTGCCATCATATGAGGGGTTATAGTTCTCCTTTGAAGCCAAAGCCATATCATTAAAGACTAGTTTGTTCAACTGTGATTCTGCCAACTTCTGCTCATTCACTTCTTTAACTGGTGTAAGTGGAAAATCCTCCCCATTTTTCATTAATGGAGATGATTGAGGATCCAAGATTCCAGGGCTCCTTTTGGGTACTGGGTTTCTGATGTGTTGAGACAGCTCTCTGTGATTACCACAAAGCGTGAATATGTTTTGGATTCTCAGTCGTCTAGAAGAGGCATCTTCCTTAGCATTTTCTGGTTCTCTTATTGATTCTGACCCCATAAACCTATCCTCTAATGCATCCTTCAGATAGTCTTTTATCCTCGGACTTCTGCTACGCCGTGTTGGTGTCTGCAGGAGCTGATCGACGATACATACCTTTTCCTCTATGATTTCTTTGTCCACTTCTTCATCTAACACTCTCTCCTCCTGTTCTTCTGTCCCTTCTTCTTCCTCGACTACTGTGCTTAGACATACCTTGTCTCCCAACTTTGTTGCAAAAATAGCATGATCCACTGGGTGAGAATGATCCAAAATACCTTGGATTCCAGCAGGTTTACAAACAAATCCACCAACATGTTTCACCTCATGAATAACTGGTTCTTGGTCATCCATGTCCAAATCCATTGATTTTACCATTCCTGGGTCCTCATTGGTATATATCCGCAATAATCCTTTGGCAAATTCGCTTCCATCAACATCCTTTGATGCATTTTCATCACCACTTGCATCCCTTGAACGGCATAGCTCAGACTCAATCTCCTCCAACCTCTGCCTCAGGATTTCAACTTCCTTTTGTTGCTGCAATATCCTTTCTTCCATTCTTCTCCTTTCTAATTCAACAAACTCATTGGTCATTCGTTGGCACTCCTCCAATCTCTTTTCTAGCTCATGTTTCAGAGTCTGAGTTCTCTCATTCACCTTTAAGTTGATCTCCTCCTCACTTGCCCCAGATTTCTCTAGTCTAGCTCTCAGTGCAGCAACTTGTTCTTCTTTCTTCAATAGCTCTTTGTGTGCGTCATTTCGCTCTTTCTCTCTTTGTTTGTTCTCCCATTGTAGCTTCAAGATAAATTCATCCATGGCAGCAATCCTTGATCCTAAAATGACTACAGATGAAGAATCTTCAGTGCCAATTTTATCCTTAATTGGCGTATGAGGGCCACGGACAATACATTTTGCTTTTGCTCCATATTCAAGGGTGGAGATCGTCTTATGTATCTCCTTCGGATCTGGGCTTGCACAGAGTATCATTAAAATTTTTGATTTGTCATCCTCAAAAGAATCCTAGACAGAAAGAGCATAAAACCTTATTAATACAAATTCATATAAACCATCTAAACAGCCATGAGTGGAACTAATATGAAGATTAGTTACCTGCAGAAGCATGGTCAATTTGCTATCTCTAAATGGCACATGAGAATCACCATTTGCAATGGATTCAACCACTCTTTTCAATGCTATGTTTCCTTGGTTTATCTTTGCTGTCTGAGATTTCAATGGAAATACAGAAATCATTGTTTTGCACCTCTGTGATCATTACTAAAGAAAATATAGAAAAAGAACAGCAAACAGTGAAGATATAAAACCACAGTTCTGATGAATCTTACCTGCATTTTTGCCTCAAATCCAATTTGACCAGCCTGCTCAATATTTTCAGATCCCGCCATGTCTACAAGCATCAGGCGTCCTCCCACTGTTGGGACATCAAGGATTATCTGTACAGATTTGCAAAGAACGTGAATTCCAGCCACTTACATGATAAGCAAAATCTAAAGGAAGTATTACCATGCAGTGGCTTCGAGAACTTCTATCGTTACAAAGGGTACTTCTAACAATCCTTCGCTTCTCCACTTTTTGTATCTCTTTCGAAATCTTTCCGGCTTCATTTCCGGAGATATATGCTGCATTTTTTGCCTTCTTTCCCATTACTTCAAGTTTCACCTACAAATAAAGAATTACATATTTCCCGACAAAGATCCACATAAGCTCAACATATATATTGGCTCTAGATTGGAAGTAAGCAACAACCAATTTCGAAAAACTGTGAGAATAAACACATCGAGTCACTAAGATTTCATCATTTAAAATATATCAATAGAAGATGAGCCACTCCTAAAAGGGTCTCCGTGTTCCTACAGGTAAAACCTGACCCACTGACATCAGCATGCTCCTTGATTATTGGAGTAATACAAATGAGGTCAAAAAATGTTAACAAACCATGAAAGACGTTGCTAATTCAATACAAGAATGCAGGTATATTCATTAAGATTCTGAGTGGCTTCGTTTATTTGAATGCCAATTACCACAAAAGAAGCTGTGTGCGTAATCCACCTAACGTAATCCCAACAAAGGAAATCCAAGGACCAAGACCAAAATTCAAGAAATGATGCTTTCAAGAATCAGCAAGCAACTGCAGATTTAAACTCAACAAAGCATGTCTCAAGTCCAATCAACAAGAATACGTTTAACACAAAAAAATAAATAAATAAATAAAGAATTGAGAGAATATTTATTACCTTGGATGCACTGCCCTTCGGCCACCCAAGGCCTAATCCTCCCCCACCATTGCTGGACAAAAGATCATAAATTTCTTCGTTATAAATCTCCAAGACTGTAACTTGCACAAACGTTCCACGCGCGCCGTTGGAATCAATTTCTTCCTCTGCATCCCCAAGAATATCCCTCAAAGACCGGTACACAATCCCCGGCTGTTTCAAGCACCCAAACATTGTGTGACTCTTGCCCGAACCAGTCGGTCCGTACATCATTATCGTACATTTGTCCCCTAACTTCACACTGCTAATCCTGGACTCCACGAACTTCTTGTAAAAGACATCAAGGTCCTCTTCTTCTGACAAAGAAACCCCATCGAGGCAAAAGTCCCGGTAGCCAAAATCAGCCCGAACCCGGATAGAGTGGTTGTTGGAATTGATGTGCAAAACCGAAGCGGCTTTGTCTTTTCGATCCGGGTGGTCGCGGATCCGGCCAATTACTTCGACCGGGTGGTCTTGTGGGGTTTCTTTGGGCACTGCGTTCGGATTCGGAGAAGGGTTTGTTTTGGTGGCATTGAAATGAATACGAAGCTTCGATTGTGGAGTCTTCATCTGGGTCTGGTGGGTTTGGTTTGCTTTAGAAGATGGCGTGGGAGCCATATGAAATATAACCCAGAAAATTCAAGATTGAGTTTCAGACCCGGATAAAAGAGAACAAGCTCGATATGGGAATTCTTGAGAGGAGAGAGAGAAAGAGTGGTAGGAATCTGATACGAGTTTTTGATGTTTAAACCAAAATCTAGCCGTTACTCCCTAACGTCTTTTTTTTTTTTTTTTGGCACTGATGTAGATGATGGGATACTGTGGTCTTATCACAACATAATATATAATATTGTCTGAATAAGTAATCATTTTAATTAGGAAAATTCACTATAACCATTCTATCATTTTAATATTATTTTATTAAATAATATGTGAGATATTTATTATTTTTTATTATTAAATAATTTTTTATTATTTAATAATAATAAATGTGTTTAATAGAATAAAAATAAAATAAAAGTATAATCTATGACATTATTCTTTTAATTAAACATAACATATTGAGATAAGATGATAATACCATCTGTCAATATTTTAAGAATATCTAATAAATATTTTAAATTCTTACATTCAATCATAAATTTATTATAAACATTATTAAAAGAGTTATTGTATTCTCAAGTTAATAAATAGAGTACACCATCCACGTCACCTAATATTTATATAACATAATTTTATTTTTATTTTTTTTTTAAAAGGAGCTTGTCTAGCTATAATAGCATTAAACCAGAGTTTGAATACAAGGTGGAATAAACGCAAAAGTTGTGGTACAACTATTGATACTAAGAGCATCCTTACTTAAGGCATGAACAATAACATTATTTACTCTAACGTTATGCCTTAATAACCAAGGTGTAAATGAGTTGAGAGTTTCTCTAGTATCTACAATGAGATAGCATGCATGGGCATTTGATGTTGAGGTGAGGCTTGATATTACTTGCAAATAATCTCTTTCTAGGATGATGTCTTTGTAGCCTAAGGACTTGTAGAAGGTGATTGCCTAGAGTACTACAAAGGCTTCTACCATTAGTGGATTCAAAAATAAGTTATGTTTCTTTCAAAGAGTGCCAAGCACATGACGCTTCCAATCTCGAAGGATTGCGTCAACTCTCAACTTGGATGAGACTATCAATCAAGGTTAGGACTGTAAAAAGATCGAACTGGACTGATAGACCAAATCGGACTGGACCAAGACCGAGACCAAATCGAACCAGATGGAATTCGGTCCGGTCCAATTCAATTTTTTTATGGACCGGAAAGTTTTTGGTCTGGTTCAGGGGGAGAACATTTCTCCCCCTGAACCGGACCGGACCGAACCGGACCAAATACAAACATATATAATTTATATATATATGTAAAAAAATATATATGTATATATAAGTAATAGTATATAAATTTTAATATTAATATTAATATAAATAAAGAGTGGTAGCATAACATATTAATATATAATATATACTCTTATAATTTTAACATATTATAATTTATAATAGTTGTAGTATAAAAATATAAATTATAATATATTTATATAGAGTATTAGTAATAATTTATAAGTAATAAGTGTATTATTATTATTTAATATATTATTATTAATTTATCACCATTCACTAACATATAAATTTATAATATACTAATGTAAATTATGTAATAGTATTATTAGTTATAGTTAACCAACCTATGATGTATTACTAAATTATTATTAACTAATTAATAATTACTTTTCTTATGATTACATGTAGCAATTATAAATATTAATTACTAATATTATTTTTGACTATATATGAAGTTTGATTAATGATTATTATTATTATCATTGATTAATTAATATGATTTATAAGGATTCAATTAACTAGTCAACCTATGGGTTATATATAATATAGAATATTAGTTATAACTTATAGTATAAGTATTAAGTCTATAGACTCTAAGTTATAACTATATGTTTTATTTAGTATTTAGATGAGATTAGAAATTGAGAATTGGTAAAGATGATTATTTTTTTATGAAAGTAGTACTAGTATATATTTAATAATTTATAAACTTAGGCCAAAAAAGTATATTTAATTATTGCAAAATTTTAGAGTAAATTTAGCCCATTAAATCATATGGGGTACTCCTGGACTGGATCGGACCACCCCTGGACCGAATTGGATCAAACCGATATAGACCGAATTCTATTCGGTCCGGTCTAGGGTGGAAAATTTTTTGAACCAAATAGAACCGGTCTACATTTTTCCTGGATCGGACTAGACCATTTACACCCCTAATCGAGGCATCTCGATTCAACTTAAGCTTTCCTAGAGGTAGTGCTTCCCACCGAGAGTGTTGATGCTTGGGTGTGGGATTGAGCCTGTTCTGTAGATTATGCTAATGGAAATCTTCTACTAAGAGGTTTGACTATTGGATCACATTGGAGGAATGAGTGAAAACTCCCTTAAAAACCTTATCATTCCTCATTTTCCAAATGTTCCATGAGGTGGTAGCAAAGGTCATCAACTCTTCTAGTTCCGGGGATTTAGCCTTACCTTATACTAACTTTGCAAAGTGAAGAAGGTTCATGCTTGTCTTCTGAAGTTTCCTATTATTCATTGCCCATATATGCTTTGTAGATGGACACTCCCACAAGTGTTCAATGGTCTATGATAATTACTGGCAAATTGGACAGCATGGGTTCGCTAGCACCTTCTTCTTAGATAGATTAGCTCAAGTGGGTAAGGCATAAAGCATGCTCTCCAAAGGAAATTTTTGGTGGCATTTGGGATGTATATGTTCCAGAGTTTGGTCCATGGAGCCCGAGAGGGGCTGCGATTAAAGGATTGCCCCATCAATTGGTTATCCAATTTTGTGAAGAGATGATAAGCTGACTTGGCACTAAAATGACTTGATGAAGTGCATCTCCAAGATAACCTATCAAGCTTAGGGTAGGGGCTAAGGGGTATTCTCGAGATTAAGGTTGCTTACTCCTGAGTGAATATAGTAGAGACCAAGTCTCTCTTCCATTGGTGTGTGGTCTTGTCTATAAGTATAGAGACTTTTGAATCCATATGCAGAAATCTAACTGAATTCTAAAGTCTAAAAGTGTTCTGCTTGGGGAGCCATTTGTCTTTCCATATCTCAGTTGTCTCACCATCACCAATTACCTAAATCAATCCCTCGGTGAGTAGTAATCTTGCAACTAAGAAGCCTTGCCACAAAAATGAGGTTTGCTGACCCAGTTTTGCAAACATAAAGAATGTCTTAGGGAAATACTTTTCCTTGAGCACTTGTGGAGCTAATAAGTTGGGATTAAAGACTAGTCTCTAGCCTTGTTTAGCTAAGAGGGTCAGGTTGAAATTGGAAAAGTTCCTTAGGCCAAGATCACCTTGACTTTTAACCCTTTTCATTTGGTTCCAGTGCACCCAGTGCATCTTGTGCTCCTGAGATTTCTATTCCCACCAAAAGTTCATCACCATTTTGTTGAGTTCATGAACTAGTTGTCTTGGAAGCTTGAAGATGCCTATGATATAGCTAGTATAGCCTAAATGATGGATTTTATGAGAACTTCTTTCCCAGCTTGGAAGAGAAACTTATTTTTCCAACTTAAGAGCCTTGCTTGCACCTTATCTAGGATGCCCTTGAATGAATGAGCTTGTGACTTTCCAATTAAAGAAAGTAGAACTAAGTAATTCTCATAAGAGTTTTTGTCCCTTATCCTTGCAATACTGATGATGATCTCTTTAGTTTCCTCTCGAGTGTTGGTGCTGAAGAAGATTGATGTTTTCTCCTTATTTAATTTTTGGCCTGATGCAAGCTCATGGGATTCTAGCAAATAGTAAAGGTTGCTCCATTCAATTGAGTTGGCTTTGAAAACGAGGAGGCTATCATCTGTAAAGAACAAATGGTTAATAGAGAGTTTATTCTTTCCAATAGGCAAACCAATGATGATCTTTGACTTCTCAGTTGTGTTGAGCATGCCACTAAGAACTTCAGTGCACATCATGAAGATAAGGGGATAGGAGATCCTCTTGCCTAAGTCCTTTTGTTGCATAGAACCTCTTTTGTGGGACACCATTAATTAGAATAGAGTATGAGACTATCCCAACACCTTTGATTATCATGTCCACCCAATGTTGATCAAAACCAAACTGTTCCAAGACAGATTTTAGAAAAAAAAACACTCTATCTTATTATAGGACTTGCACTTTTCGAGCTTAAGTACCATAAACTCATCACTCCCTTTTAATCTAGCCTTTATTGTGTGGAGAGATTCAAAGGCAACTATGATGTTATATGTAATAAGTCTCTTAGGAACATCTGTGTGGGGAATATTAGAGCTGGTAGGACTAATTTTAATATGTTAGCCATGGTTTTTGCAAAGATTTTGTAGAAAACATTGCAAAAATTAATTGGTCTGAAATCAGTCACTAGTAAGGGAGTTGGTTTCTTGTGAATTAGAGCTATGAAGGTCTCATTCAAAGAAGTTGTCCACCTACCACCATTGAGAGTTGAAAGCACTGCTTTGGTGACTCTTGAACCCATATTGGTCTAATGATCTTGGAAAAACACAGCAGTGAGTCCATCTAGACTAAGGGATTCTAGTAGATTCATACTGAATATAGCCTCTTTAACTTCTATTTCAAAGAAAGGTTGGGATAGGGTAGCTCTTTTTTCTAACATGAGTTTGCTAAGCAATGCAGTTAGGCATTTAGCTATGCCAGTGGGGTTTGAGGATGTGAACAACTTCTTAAAACAATCCTGAAGCACATGACTAATTTCCAATTGAGTTGTTAATTCCTAGCCTGACTCATTTGATATCTTGGAGATAGTATTTTGATATCTTCTTTGGCTAGTACATTTATGGAAGAAGGTACTGTTATCCCCCTCTCTAAGACTATTTTGCTTAGCTCTTTATTGCTATTTGGTGTTTTCATCTTCGAGCTAGAGGTCCACTTCCTTCTAGAGGTCTTTAATTTCACCATAGATGTCCTTCATTTTATTCTTTGAGGTGGTTTAGTAGTTCAGTTAATCTTGTGAAGGTCTTTACATCACTATTTCTGTGACATTGCATATTTTCATGAGGAATATTATCTATGATTGGAATGGATAATTATTTATTTATTTATTTTATTGAGGTTTTTGGAGTTTTAAGAAAAAGAACCTTTTAGGAAAAATCCTGAGTTTGTTTGATTTGGATCCTTTTAGTGCAATGCCCTTTTGTTTTGTTAAGGTATAAGAAGATTAGACTCAAAAAGAGAGCAAGCCCATGAGATTTAATCCTTTTTTTGAAAGCCCAAATAGGTAAGGGTGTATTATGTAATTTTGGAAAGAGGACAATGTTGGACATTTGTCAAATTTTGCTGGAAGAAGCAAAGAGATAGAAGAAAGCCCAAGGAGGTCCAGCCATGGTGCTAGGCGCCACATGCATTTGAGTCTCTTTATGACATGTGTCAAGCTAAGACACCATGCATTTTACCTTTCCAAAAAAGTGTCTTACATGATGAAGATAAAAGGAGAGAGATGAAAGGTTTTTGTATAGGATGATGCTAGTAGTCGAATGGGTGAATTTGTTTGTTTTACACCCCACCAATAATAACATTACACGTATAGGGTATAGCAAAATATTGAATAAGATTACATACAGAGAATTCAATTCATTTCATCCTTCTTTCCAAGCATGAACACACAAACCCATCTCTTTACCTCTCCATTGCTTTATCTCTTTCTCTCATGTCTCTTTCTTTACACGGTCCCTCTCTATTGCTACTTTGTTGGAATTTTTCATCTAATTTTCTGAAAGCTTTATTTTTATTTCTGATTTTTTTTTTGTAAATAAGAAATAATATATAAACAATCAATTCACGACAAAAGTAAAAAACGTTCGCTATCATTAATTCATTATGCTATTTCCTTGCAGGCATGTCTCTATGAAAACCAATGTTGCTTACAGCTTTAAAAGTTACGAACATTGTCAAAAAATAATGCTTCGTTAGAATAATGTCATGCACAGATTTTTTCTTCCAAAATCTGAATATCAAGGGACATCAATGACAAATTTAAAAACCATGAGCTACAAACAAAAGGGAGAAAATAAATGCGGAAAGCGGCCAATTTCTATCCTCTAAACTAGTGAATATACAAAGAGGAAGGCTAAACATCATTCATAGTATTTAATAGCCCTTTTCTATTTCAATCATCTTTGAAAGTTGGTTGCAAAAGTAATCATAGAAATCAGTAGTATTGTGGCGAGTTGGGGATGAAGTTGGCTCTAAGTTTTGGGTTGGGAGAAAGTTTCTGACTTGTTGGAGGGGAAAGGATTTAAGGTGAGAAAGAGAGAGGTTTTTTAGGCTAGGAGGCACACCGTGATAAGCGCAAGCCTGGGAATGGTGTCAGGTTTATTCCTTTTTTATGCTTCTAGATTTTGAATTTATTCCTTTTAGCACTTTCTTAATGTCTTTTTCTACAAAATATAAGGAAAACAAGCTGGTTTTACTTCTTCAATGGATGTCGTGAATGAGTGAAGATGGGGGAGAAAAGAGGATAGATAAGGAGAACGGAGATATCAGAGAGCAAAAGAGAAATGATTGAATGAAATAAGCTCCATTATAGAATAAGTGAATCTCTTCCGTGTCTATTTTTTATTAGAGGGTGTAAAACAGAAAGTGAAACCCATCTTATACGAAACTTTTCTCTTTTGTGTAAAAAGAGAAGGTATGGGCGTGTAAGAGGAAGGAGAAAAGTGTGGGAGTGGAAAAGACACATTAGGAATGACAAGTATCTTGCACACTCCACTTACCACATGTCAAACACGTGATTATGGTTTTAGCAAATGACCAATGAGTCCTTCTAAGATTTTTGGAAGTAGGATTAAGTTGAGGGGCAAAATTAGAAACAAGGGAGGATGGCATTTTCGAATTTGGTAAGTGGGATAGCAAAAAATCCTGTGGCTTTTGGTTTCCCCAATGCAATCACATTATAAGGGAGAGAATAGAGAAATTACCCATATGTCGTGCATGAATTGATGGTTGCTTTAAAAGGAAAAATACTATATAAACAAAGAGCCGAAAATCAAAGGATTTTTTCCAACCATTTTGCCTCTTCATTTCCCTAGAGTTTTGGCCAAGAGCTTTCCCTCTATACTTTCTTATTTTCCTCCACTTTCTTACTAGCCAAACGTCCCGTAATTGCTTTGCTTTCAAATTTTCTATGTAGATCTTTTAAGGAATATGATCTACATAAAGGTGAGCACCATTTCATATTATTTTTACTTCACCATGCACGAGCTTGAGGGGGGAGATTATCTTGTTGTTTTTGGCCCTAGTGATTTTCTACACAAACACACATCCTCAATAAAAAACTAGGGTTCTTTTCCTTTTAAATAGAACCCTAGGTGTTCTTGAGTTTTTAAAATAAAGAAAATGGGAGATTTCATAAAATAGAGTTTGGTTTTTAAAAGAGAAATGAAAAATATGGTTTTATCACTTTGAGAGATTTGGCCTTAAGGTTTTTGGAAGAGAAGATTGATTGTTTTAGGCACCAAACACTTCTTATATCTTAGAGTTTCGAATTTAGGAATTTTTAGGTCAAATCTTGATTGATTTCTTAATTTATTTTCAAATTTGTTTTGCTTAATATTGTCGAAAAATTTGTAAGTATACTATTAACCTATCTTAGATATTGTTTGCATATATTGTGTGAACTTGTTTGCTTATTGTTTGCTTGCTTGTTTGATTTCTCAAGAATATGTTAAGACTTTTATGTTATGATTTTGAGAATACATTGACAGATTATTTGTGATTATTTGATGAAACTATGGAGAGGATAAGACTTGATAATTTTAGCCCAAGTATATAGAGAGGTATGGAGTGGTTATTTAATGAAATATTATGAGGATTAAAGGCCTATGAGTTTCAGCTATAGCTAAATCTTAGATTTTATTTAATGTTTCAACATATAAGTGAATGCATGTTTATTCTACTCAAGTTTTCATATGATGGATGGTGTGAACTTATCAATTTCTATGGCATGCATATTCGACCTTGAAAGGTTGGAGATGTTAGATGAAGAGTTTTGATGTTTTTGATGGAAAAAAGCATGGTAGGGAAGCTTAAGGTTTCGGCTAGGTATTTGAAAGAATACTTAGAAACTTGTTTGAATAAGCACATAAATGGTTGCATGAGTTTACAAGGTTGGATGGTAAAAATGACTACTTTGAATGGGTTAATTTGTTCGGCCAAGACCCTTTAGGGTTTTATGAAAATCTGATTGATGACTTTCTAAGTTTAATTAATTAAGCTTTTATGAAATGAAGCATGTTTGCATGTTCTAATGTTCTCAAGCCATTATTGGAAATGTATGCTTCACATTCTTATAAATTTCATGCCTTGCATAAGTAAATCAAAGGTTGCATACAAGTTTATAAATTACATGTCTTTGGGTCTAAGTTTTGAAAAGAAAATGAGTTAAAGAGTTTTTATAAGAACCGTAAAGGCTAAGAAGGGAAAATTTCCTAGTGGAACTCTCTATTCACCCAGGAGTATATAAAATTGAGTGAAATCCCTAGGTCGACAAAGTACCATCGACAAACCTCGAAGAATTCTTTAAGGATGCTGGATCGCACCTAAAGCTAGTGGGTGCCAAAAACGGTGAAGGCGAAATAAGCAAATTGCCTTATAAGTTTATGTTTATGACGTAGTCACCTCGACTAAAGGAGTTGTAGAGTGATGCGGTAACTAGTAGAGAACATATGATACATAAGGAGCCATGAGGTGTCCATATATATTATATGAGACTCATGAAAAGAACAAGGCTTAAGCCCATGAATGATATGAAAAGATATAAACATGTGTTAATATGTCAAAAGAACAAAAGAAAAAAGAATGTCTTTTACAAGAAAATATGTTATGCATATACCAAGTTATAAGTCTTATTGTTCATATTCTAGTATTTATTTGTGTTTGCTTCATATGTTCATGATATTTATACTATGTTAATTGT
Source organism: Platycarya strobilacea (assembly GCA_036898215.1). Taxonomy (NCBI): domain Eukaryota; kingdom Viridiplantae; phylum Streptophyta; class Magnoliopsida; order Fagales; family Juglandaceae; genus Platycarya; species Platycarya strobilacea. The sequence continues at coordinate 13,248,839 of CM072556.1, forward strand.
GTACTTACTGAAATTTCTCGAAATCTTATTGTAGTAGTTTTCACTACCATTTCTCTCCCAGAATGGTAGAAGTTGTTACAGAAATAGATAGAGAAGCGCAAGAGACTGCCTCCTAAGAGAGCTTAGGAGACACCGAAGAACCTTGAGGGTCCCTCAAAATCCTTCGCTTATGATAAGTTGCAGGAGATGAACTAGTTTTTTATTCAAATTATGGAACTTTTTGAGAAGTTTAGAAGGATCCAACACAAAGGAAGGGCTAAGCATAACCAACCCAGCAGGACCCATAGTTTGGACTGAAGACTTGGTGTCTTGGTTTATTTTGGCATCAAACAATATTTAAGTTTTAAGTTTAAGCTAGATTCTCAGTTGTTTTGGGATTAAGGAACATATAACTATTTTGGTGGTGCAATTGCTTTGTTAAGTTTTTGGGATATTTATACTTATGGTACCATATGACTTTGGCATTATTATTGTTATTTTGCCTATACTAGGTGCATTGCATATTAATTGTCATTTACGAGAGGTATGTAGCCTTGTGTTACATGCCATCGACGTTTCAATCAACGTTAAATCCCAAGCCTGAGTTAGGGTCTTTGATAGTTCCAAAAAGTGTGTTATGCAAAGGATCTATTTGACCTATGGAGTTCTCCCATGTTCTTTTAATTAGGGTCTCACATCTGTCCATTTTGCTCCACTTTGCCTTAAACCTGAAGGGTCTTTCTGATCTTAAGATACCCAGCTTGTTGTGGATAGTGAGGAGAGGTCTATGGTCTTAAGATGATGTTGTTAGATGGTGAACTGAATGGTCCTCAAACTTTGCTATCCAAAAGGAATTACCATGCACTCTATCAAACCTTTTCTTGGTGAAATGCTCACCCTATTGTTTGCCCATGTAAATCTATCCCCTTCAAAACCAAGGTCATTTAGGTCACAAAAATCTAATGTTTTCCTAAAGTCTATAATCTGCTTGTAGGGTCGTGGTGCAGCTCCCAGTTTTTCACCTAAGCTGGTGATTTCATTGAAATCCCCTGAACACAACCAAGAGACTTGTTTTGTAGGGGTTAAACCCTTAAGAAGATGCCATATTTCATTCCTTTTAGCAAAGTTAGGGTGAGCATAGAACCCTACGAGAAGTTAGAGATTATTATCACTTGGTAATTTGACATAAGATGAAATGTGCTAGTTTGTATAGGTATCCACTTTAACATCTGCATTGGAATTCCACAAGACGGCCAAGTCACCACTTCTCTCCCTAGTTTCACATTGAAGCAGCTTCCAAATCCTAATTTTACATGAATTCTATCTATCGTATCATTATTACACTTGATCTCGATGAGGAAAACCAAATGTTGAACTTTAGACTTCATCAACAGGAGAAGTTCATAAAGTGTTCGGGGGTTCCTAAGCCCCCAAACATTCCAGCTTAAGCAATTAATTTACATGGGTGGGGCTGCTGAGCAACCTCCACCTTAGGCACCTGAGTTAGACTCCTTGTAGGGGTGAGCATGGTTTTCTGTTTCTTTAGACCATTGGAACTGGACCTAGTCTCTATACCAGAAGTTGGTCTTTTGGTCTTTGTGGTATGAGGAGGGGCCATTGGGAAATTGGTGACGTCTGAGAGGGTGTAGAGATGTCCTCTAGCTTTTCTTTTCCATTTGTTGCCTAAGAGGGGTACAGGTGGAGTGGCTCAAGGTCCTTGATGGGAGGTGTAGGAGGTGGGCTAGGTGACTTATTTGGGAAGGTGAACTTTAAAGGGTTACTATTGTCAACTGGTCTAAAACTGTTTGTCATAGAAAAAGGAGAGTTTTGGCTTAAGTTATTTACCTTTAGCAATGCACCTATGAGGAAGGGCAGGAAACCTTTTTGTTTTTTTAGCAAGGATCCCAAGATCCTATGGTTCTTCGGACAAGTTCATTAGACTAAAATTCTGTTCCACTTCCACGTTACTTGCCTGGTTGCTTTGTCCTGCAATGTGATGGGTCGTGATTGACTCCTCAAAACCAGTTGTAGTGTCTTTACTCGTGACCTCATCCTTAGTTGCTGAGTCGGACTCCCCAGAACCACCCTTCTGCTCACTTCCCACTGTAGGTTGTTCCGCGAGAGAAGGTCCCTGCAATGACAATTCTAGTGAGCCTCCATATTTCTTCACTAAGGAATGGTGAGGGAGAACTGAAGATGCACCCATCTGTTGCCCATATTGGTCCTTAGACTGTGGAGCTAGGTTCAAATTGGGGCACTTCCCATGTACATGCTTGAAGAAGCTACATTGAAGTAGAAATTGGGGAGTCTTTCATATTTGAAGTTGGTCCAACATTGTTTTTATTGGGATTCAGGCCAGTCAACAAACAGCAAATATGAAGTCATGCAATGGATGCAACAAAGAGAAATGAAAACACAAGATGCAAAACAGCGATGGACACTAAGATTTGAAGTAGTTTGGTTTAACACAAACCTACGTCTACTGTTGGGTAGATCTCAATGAATTCCACTATAACAACAGAAATGAAGGACAGAGATTGAATCATATGATTCTTACACTAGAAACACTCAATCTTGCTTACAAGTTGCAAAGCTCTCTCTCACAACTCCCAAACCCTTACAATTAGCTCTCCACTCACAAAATCAAACAAGAGAAACAAAAATCTGAGCTCTGCACGAGCTGCTACGGTCGTCTTCTCATTCGAGCGGGACTCTTCTCGCTCGAGCGAAATCCTGAGCTACTCACAGCTTAAACGTTCAAATGAACGCGATCCTTCTTATAGGCGATACTATTTCAGACGGCGCCAACCCTAGTACCTAGAAGCGATGCAACCCTAAGATTGACTCTCGGTTGAGAGGGAGGTCGAGCAAGAGTTGAACGAAGTCTCTGCCTAGATCTCCCTAAATCTCGCTCGAGCAGGAGGTCGAGCGAGAGTCGAGCGAAGTCTCTGCCTAGATCTCCTTGAATCTCGCTCGAGCAAGATGTCGAGCGAGAGTCGAGCGAACTCTCTGTCTGATGCCTCGCTCGAGCAGGATCTCGAGCGAGGGTTGAGTGAAGTCACGGGTTGAGACTCGCTCAGCTACCGCTCGAGCGAGGGTCGAGCGAGAACTGTCTTATGCGCTTAATTGAACTCAATTCAAGCCACATCTCAACAAATTTCCACCTTGGCTTGAATTGTCACAAGCCCTACAAATTTCTAAAAGACCCACAAATCCCTCAAAGGGAACACCCAACACAAACGGCAATGCACTACAATATAGACTGCTTACTTGAAAAAATAGCATCTAAATATGAATAAAGACAACTAAATACTCTCTGCCAAAGTAAAAAACCAACAAAACCTGCACGAACATACACAAAAGGTGGCCAAACTGCCTCCTCTATCTACCAACTGTAGATTTGCTCTCACTGTGCACCAATGCCATGGGCAAAATCATACTTCATCACAAAAGCATGATATAGAGTATCACACGTACGTCATTTCGAAACTCTCTCAGCAACTCCACCTTCTTACTATAAGTCTCTCTCCTTATTGTGGAATGAAATGAGAAAAGGTTCATCAAATAGCAAGATGTAGCTAACCGCTTCAGCCAATCTATAGACAAGCCTGGCAAACCCAAAAGCAAACTGTGCACTCTGCAAGCTCACCTCTTTCCATTCAGCGACTCCTCATGGAGTAAAACAAAACTATATGCTCTGAGTAACGCTATACCTTCTTGTTTGTAAATCACTTGTCTTCTCAAGTGATTGAACATCAAGCACATCACAAAGAAACAGATAGACAAAGCCAAACTCCAATAGTCATAAAACAAATATGAGTAAAACAAAACATGACTTTATACAAGATGTATCCTAGTCAGAAATACTGTAGGAAACTTGATTCTACACTGTTTTCCGAAAATACAATACAAACAAAAACTCAAGATTATTGTCTTCCAATCACACCAAATAAAAGTTGCCGACTCATAAATGACAACACTTGTCTGGCACACTCACATGTGCTGCATGCGAGTGATATATGAATCTGGAGTATGTGAGGATACTCCACATGTTACCGTACTGCCCCTAAGGAAGTAGAGACTAATTGTCATCTTCTTCGTTGTCATTACTACTAGAGAAACTTTCCTCTTCCTCCACATTTTTTAATTGAGGACACTTACCTCTATAATGACCATACTTTTGGAAGTGGTAACACTTTACCTTTTTCTTGTTAGATCTGGAACTACTGGAACTACCCATATCCTTCCCTGAACATCTCTTCCCGAATCTATCACCAAAGGAACATTTCATAAACAAACCATTGGCTTGATCATCCATGCCTAAATCCCCAAATTTTGTTATCAATTCCTTAGAATTCAAAGTAGACTTAACATCTACTAAGGAGAATGTATATTTACCATACAACATTAAGTTTACAAAATTATCAAACAAAATAGGCAATGAACACAAAATAATTAAGGCTTGATCTTCTTCATCAATCTTAATATCTATATTCCTCAAATCCATAATAATCTTATTGAATTCGTCTAGATGTGTAGAAATAGAAGTACCTTTCATCATTTTGAGAGTGTATAACCGTTGTTTCAAATACAACCGGTTAGTGAGAGATTTCTTCATGTACAAGCTTTCCAGCTTGTCCCATAGACCAGCAGCGGTCTCCTCCTCAGCAACTTCCCTCAAGACTTTATCTGATAATGACAATAGAATAGTACTGTGAGTTCTTTCTTTCTCATCCTTTGACGGTGTAGGAAACTCAACAGTCACTTCTAGAACATTGAACAGACCCTGTTGTCGCAACAACGCCTTCATCTTGATCCGCCATAAACTGAAACTATTTTGTCCGTCGAAAGTCTCTACTCCAAAATTTACTGAGGCCATCCTTGTTGGGATCTTCAAAGCAACCACTCTAATACCAGTTTGTTGGGATTCGGGCCAATCGACAAATAGCAAATATGAAGTCACGCAGCGGATACAACAAAGAGAAATGAAAACACAAGACGTAAAACAGCGATAGACACCAAGATTTGAAGTGGTTCGGCTTAACACAAGCCTACGTCTATTATTGGATAGGTCTCAATAAATTCCACTATAATAACAGAGATGGAGTACAAAGATTGAATCATATGATTCTTACACTAGAAACACTCAATTTCACTTACAAGTTGTAAAGTTCTCTCTCACAACTCCCAAACCCTTACAAATAGCTCTCCACTCACAAAATCAAACAAGAGAAACACAAATCTGAGCTCTCCACGAGCTGCTGCGTTCGTCTTCTCACTCGAGCATGACTCTTCTCGCTCGAGCGAAACCCTGAGCTCCTCACAACTTAAATGTTCAAATGAAAGCGATTCTTCTTATAGGCAATATCTCGCTCGAGTGAAACATTCTCGCTCGAGCAAAACACTATTCCAGATGACGCCAACCCTAGTACCTAGAAGCGATACAACCTTAGGATTGACTCTCGCTCAAGCGAGAGGTCGAGCGAAAGTCGAGCAAAATCTCTGTCTGGATCTCCCTGAATATCACTCGAGCAGGATGTCAAGCGAGAGTTAAGCGAACTCTCTGTCGGATGCCTCGCTCAAGTGGGATGTCGAACGAGAGTTAAGCGAAGTCACGGGTTGTGGCTTGCTCGAGCGGTAGCTCGAGCGAGGGTCGAGCGAGAACTGTATGATACGCTTAATTGAACTCAATTCAAGTCACGTCTCAACAGTTTTCCACCAAGGTTGATCATCCTTCCTCTTAGTAGCAATTTTGTGATGTTAACATCCACTCAGAGTCGAAGGAAACTACCCCAACCACAACCTTAGTCATCAACTTTAACTTTATAGACCAATCCTATGGCTGCTCCTATCTTTTCCCCTTGCAGTTTATTCATGCCTACAAAAAGCAAGTTATGAGCTTGAACCCAGAGAGGTTCTAACATGAAAACTACCTCATTGGGGGATAACTCCCCTTTAAGTGCTTAAGGCAAATAAAGTGGCAATCGAAGGACCATGTCCTCCCTTAAAAGACCTTTCTTCTATCTGATAGGAGTTGGAACTCTATCAAGAACTTATTTGTGCCTAGCTCTTTGAAAGTGATTCATCCTTCTGAATTTTACACATTTGCCATGGTGGACTTGAAGACTTTGTTGTTTGAATTTCTATCATTTAAGCTGAAGGCTAAGAGACAATGGCTGCCTCTAAACTTGGTGGATAATATAGCTTCCTTTGGAAGAACCAGTTCTTGTTGTTCTTTGTCAATGAGCTAAAGAGAACCCCACCTAAGTGCAATGTCGTCCTCCATTGCAGTTGAACTCTATAGACTTGTGCCCAAGAGACGAGAGCTTTGCCTAAGGACAAAAATTAATATGTTGATTTATTTAATAGGTCTAAACAAAAAGTCCAGCAATCTAATAAGTCTATGCAAGAATTTTAAAATTCAAATTGGTATTGACTCTACATCGTCGGAGACGAAGCTCCAGTAAAATAGAGTTAAAGTTTGAGATTTTTTTGTTATTTTAGTTGAAATTGAAGCTGGATTTGTTGTTTGACCAACTCTGAGTCTGACTTTTGACTTTATCATCTAATGAAGAGGCTAGACGAAAGGAGATTGGAGGAGATGAGACAGATGCCTTTGTAACAGAAGGAAGGCATCAGAGAAATAGTAGAGGTAGAAGTCGAGAAAGGAACAGAAGTCAAAGTAAAGGGAGATCCCAAAGTTGCGGTAAACAGCAAAAGAAGGGAAAATGCTTTTATTGTGGTATTGAAGGCCACTTTAAAAGAGAATGGAGAAAGCTGCAGAAGGAGCAAAATCAGCCAAGCAATCAGTCAAAGCACGAAGAAGGCGAAGCTGCAGTGACGCTTTCTGGAGATTGTGTACTCCTTTCCGCTGGTGAAGAATCTTGCTTGCACGTTTCAAGCGAGGAAACCGAGTAGGTAATAGATACAGCAGCATCCTATCATTCCACTCCTTGTAAGGATTTCTTCAGTACTTACAAGGCAGGAGACTTCGGTACAGTCAATATGGGAAATTCGAGTTTCTCAAAGATCGTGGGCATCGGAGATGTCAGGATAAAAACCAGTGTTGGCTGTACTATGGTGCTAAATGACGTTCGGCACGTACCCGATCTTCGACTCAACCTAATTTCTATAAGAACCCTTGATCAACAGGGTTACGAGAGCATCTTCAGCAACAATGCTTGGAAATTGAAGAAAGGAGCAATGGTCGTTGCACGGGGACATGTCTGTGGCACTTTGTACAAATCAAGTGCTAAGATAAGTGCAAACAGTCTCAATGTAGCTGAAGATGATACATCACCAAACTTGTGGCATCGGAGACTTGGCCACATGGGAGAAAAAGGGGTGTTTATGCTTGCAAAGAAAGCATTGATTACAGTAAATAAAGGTATTGCCCTCAATCCTTGTGAATACTATTTATTTGGTAAACAGCATAGAGTTTCATTCCAAACATCTGCTGAAAAAATATCAGAGTTATTGAGCTTGGTACACTCTGATGTTTGCGGTCCTTTTGAAGTTGAATCACTTGGAGGTAACAAATATTTTGTTACTTTTATTGATGATGCTTCACGAAAAGTGTGGGTGTATTTCCTAAAAATGAAAGATCAAGTTTTTGAGCAATTCAAAAACTTTCATGCCATGGTAGAAAGAGAAACTGGCAAGAAGCTGAAATGCCTCCGGACAGACAATGGAGGTGAATATACTTCTCGAGAATTCAGAGAATATTGCTCCAGACATGACATCAGACACGAGAAGAGTGTCCCCTACACCCCACAACACAATGGTGTAGCAGAACGGATGAACCGGACCATTGTGGAACGAACCAGATGCATGCTGAGTATGGCAAAGTTGCCTAAGCCATTCTGGGGTGAAGCAGTAAAAGTAGCCTGTTATCTGATCAACAGAACACCGTCAGTTCCACTGCAGTTTGAAGTCCCAGAGATGGTGTGGTCAGGCCGCAAGATTTCATACTCTCATTTAAGAGTATTTGGGTGCAAAGCATTTGCACATGTATCCAAGGAGAAAAGACAGAAACTTGATGAAAAGTCTACTCCGTGTTTTTTCATCGGCTATGGAGATGAAGAGTTTGGATACAGATTATGGGATCCAAAAGCGAAGAAGGTCATCAGAAGCAGGGACGTAGTGTTCCGTGAAGACCAGATGTTTGGATCAGAACAAACAACTCCAAGTGTTCCAGAACCAGCTCCGAGTTCACTACCACTTCAGTCTGTTTCAAACACTGAAGATAGACAGGAAGTTTCCCCAGAAGAAGAAGAGGATACTGACAACGGAGAAACCACTACTGAGCAGGGGGAGCAGTTGCCTTTTCCATCAGAAACTGCAGAGTTGTCAGGTGATCAACCTCAGCAGGACAGATCCTCTAGAGGGCGATTGTTGATTCCGTCACGAAGATATCCGGAATCAGATTATATTCTTCTTACAGATCAGGGGGAGCCAGAAAACTTCCAGGAGGTAATATCTCATCCAGATAGCAACAAATGGATGCAGGCTATGCAGGATGAGATGAACTCGTTACAGAAGAATCAGACTTATGAGCTGATGGAACTTCCAAACGATAAGAGCACACTAAGAAACAAATGGGTGTTCAAGCTGAAAAATGATGGCAAGCAGGTGAAGCACAAAGCTCGCTTGGTCGTCAAAGGATTCCAGCAGAAGAAAGGAATCGACTTTGATGAGGTATTTTCACCTGTTGTGAAGATGACTTCAATTCGAGTGGTACTCGGATTGGTGGCAAGTCTTGACTTGGAGCTTGAACAGATGGATGTAAAGACAGCATTTCTTCACGGCAACCTTGATGAGGAAATTTACATGGAGCAGCCAGAAGGCTTCCAAGTTCCTGGAAAGGAACATTTGGTCTGCAAGTTGGAAAAGAGCCTTTACGGTTTGAAGCAGGCTCCCAGACAGTGGTATAAGAAGTTTGACTCATTCATGATGAGTCATGACTACAAGAAAACTGCTGCAGATCAGTGCGTTTACATCCGGAGATTTTCAGAAGGTGACTTCGTGATGTTACTACTCTATGTTGACGACATGCTGATTATTGGTAAAGATCCATCCATTATCAGGAAGCTAAAGAAGGATCTCTCCAAAGTCTTTGAGATGAAAGACTTAGGACCTGCCCAGCAGATTTTGGGCATGAGGATCACTCGTGACAGGAAGAAAAAGAAGCTATGGCTGTCACAGGAAAAGTATGTTGAACAAATACTACGAAGGTTCAACATGGAGAAAGCAAAGCCAGTCAGTACTCCACTGGCTAATCACTTCAAATTGAGCAAAAGCTCATGTCCCTCATCACCAGAAAAGGTTCAAGAAATGGCTACAGTACCTTACTCCTCAGCAGTAGGAAGTTTAATGTACGCTATGGTTTGTACCAGACCTGACATCGCTCACGCTGTTGGAGTTGTGAGCCGTTTTCTTTCAAATCTAGGGAAAGAACACTGGAAAGCAGTACAGTGGATTCTCAGGTACCTTAAAGGTACATCAAAATTGTGCTTGTGCTACGGGGGAGCTAATCCAGTCTTGGATGGCTATACAGATGCTAATATGGCAGGTGATCTTGATGGTAGAAAATCTACATCAGGATATATTTACACATTTGCAGGTGGAGCTGTATCATGGCAGTCCAAACTGCAGAAATGTGTGGCTTTATCTACAACAGAAGCAGAGTACATTGCTATAGCAGAAGCAGGAAAGGAAATGTTGTGGCTAAAGCGGTTCCTCCAAGAAATGGGAGTCAGTCAAAAAGAGTACAGAATCTATTGTGATAGTCAAAGTGCTCTTGATCTGAGTAAAAACTCGATGTACCACTCCCGAACAAAGCACATCGATATTCGGTATCATTGGATACGTGAAGTAATGGAGCAACAGCTGTTGAAGCTTGTAAAGATCCATACAAAGGAGAATCCAGCGGACATGCTAACGAAGGTAGTCACATACGAAAAACTTGAGTTATGTAGAAACATAGCCAGGTTAAGTACCTTGAATTAAAATGTGTCAGGATATCCTCCATTTGGTGTTGAAGGGGAGATTGTTAGAAATCAATACACGCAAATGAAGAAGCTGGAGGCTTCTGGAAGGTGGAAGACGGCACCGTCAGTAGCAGCTGGAAGGTAGGCGCCGCCGGAGTTCCACCGTTTTTTACACGTTCACACTATTTCTTTCTCCTATAAATACATATAAGATTGTAATGAGAAGGTGAGTCGGAGGTGAGGTCCGTTGGAGAGATTAGAAGAGAGAAACCATTGTAAATAATTGGTTTATTGTTTAATACAAATTTCTCTTCTTTGTGTGTGTGGATGTAGGCTAAATTGGCCGAACCACGTTATATTCTGGTCTCCATGTTATTTGTGAGCTTCCGCCGATCCCAACAAGTGGTATCAGAGCCGGTAGGAGGCCGGATTTGTGAATTTTCGTGAGAGGCCCATTTTTAAACTTGATCGAAATCAAGTTTGGAGGATACCATCAGATTCCTCAGGTCAAGACGAAAATTTTGGTGAAAATTTCGTCTCAAACGGACACTGGACGAAGCTACACGCTCCACACGCGTCTTCTCGGCGACGGCCAAGCGCCGGCAACGGGACCCACGCGCCACACGCGCGCGCAGTGAAGAAGACAACCTCCGACCCGTTAAATCCGGGTGATCCGACCCGAACCGGTTTGACCCGGTTTCCGACCCGCTACAGTACCCAAACGGATAAAGAATATTCCGTCGGTATATTCCGTCGCCGGAAGAATATTCCGTCACCGGAAAGAATATTCCGTCACTGGAAAGAATATTCTGGTTCAGGAATATTCCGATGACTGAGAGAATATTCCGGTGACCGGAGGGAATATTTCGGTGGCCGGAGAGAATATTCCGGTGAATAGTGGGTAATATTCCATTTTTCTTATTTTTCAGGTTTTCGGCGCAAATTTGATCGGTTTGGAATGAGACAAGAGTCGTTTCCAAGGTTTTCCACCGTTCCGGATGCAACGGTGAGCTCCGTTTGTTGAGATTCAACTCCGAACGTTGAGAAACGGTCACTCAAATCAAAAATTAAAGCCGAACTAATGGAGGACTCGGGAGCAGGTGCGATGATCAAGCTAACATCTACAAATTACGCACTATGGAGACCTCGAATGGAAGATCTCCTGAATTGTAAAGATCTCTTCGATCCAATTGAAGAGAAAAGCGTAAAGCCAGATGATGTTGCGGAAAAAGACTGGCATAAGTTGAATAAGAAAACTATTGGTCAGATCCGACAGTGGATTGACCATAGTGTTTTTCATCATGTTGCACAGGAAACGGATGCCTATCAGCTATGGAAAAAGCTGGAAAGCATGTACCAGGCAAAAACTACTCGGAACAAGGCATTACTAATGAGACGCCTTGTCAACTTGAAACTCAAAAGCGGCATCTCAGTGGCCGCACACACCAACGAGTTTCAGAATCTTGTAAATCAACTTGCATCCGTAGATTTTAAGCTCGGAGATGAAGAGCAGTCTCTACTACTTCTCAGTTCCCTACCAGATAGCTGGGAAACGCTAGTGGTCTCACTTAGTAATTCAGCTCTAGATGGAAAGCTCGCGATGTCAATGGTGATAGACGCCTTGTCTAATGAAGAGGCTAGACGAAAGGAGATTGGAGGAGATGAGACAGATGCCTTTGTAACAGAAGGAAGGCATCAGAGAAATAGTAGAGGTAGAAGTCGAGAAAGGAACAGAAGTCAAAGTAAAGGGAGATCCCAAAGTTGCGGTAAACAGCAAAAGAAGGGAAAATGCTTTTATTGTGGTATTGAAGGCCACTTTAAAAGAGAATGGAGAAAGCTGCAGAAGGAGCAAAATCAGCCAAGCAATCAGTCAAAGCACGAAGAAGGCGAAGCTGCAGTGACGCTTTCTGGAGATTGTGTACTCCTTTCCGCTGGTGAAGAATCTTGCTTGCACGTTTCAAGCGAGGAAACCGAGTAGGTAATAGATACAGCAGCATCCTATCATTCCACTCCTTGTAAGGATTTCTTCAGTACTTACAAGGCAGGAGACTTCGGTACAGTCAATATGGGAAATTCGAGTTTCTCAAAGATCGTGGGCATCGGAGATGTCAGGATAAAAACCAGTGTTGGCTGTACTATGGTGCTAAATGACGTTCGGCACGTACCCGATCTTCGACTCAACCTAATTTCTATAAGAACCCTTGATCAACAGGGTTACGAGAGCATCTTCAGCAACAATGCTTGGAAATTGAAGAAAGGAGCAATGGTCGTTGCACGGGGACATGTCTGTGGCACTTTGTACAAATCAAGTGCTAAGATAAGTGCAAACAGTCTCAATGTAGCTGAAGATGATACATCACCAAACTTGTGGCATCGGAGACTTGGCCACATGGGAGAAAAAGGGGTGTTTATGCTTGCAAAGAAAGCATTGATTACAGTAAATAAAGGTATTGCCCTCAATCCTTGTGAATACTATTTATTTGGTAAACAGCATAGAGTTTCATTCCAAACATCTGCTGGAAAAAGATCAGAGTTATTGAGCTTGGTACACTCTGATGTTTGCGGTCCTTTTGAAGTTGAATCACTTGGAGGTAACAAATATTTTGTTACTTTTATTGATGATGCTTCACGAAAAGTGTGGGTGTATTTCCTAAAAATGAAAGATCAAGTTTTTGAGCAATTCAAAAACTTTCATGCCATGGTAGAAAGAGAAACTGGCAAGAAGCTGAAATGCCTCCGGACAGACAATGGAGGTGAATATACTTCTCGAGAATTCAGAGAATATTGCTCCAGACATGACATCAGACACGAGAAGAGTGTCCCCTACACCCCACAACACAATGGTGTAGCAGAACGGATGAACCGGACCATTGTGGAACGAACCAGATGCATGCTGAGTATGGCAAAGTTGCCTAAGCCATTCTGGGGTGAAGCAGTAAAAGTAGCCTGTTATCTGATCAACAGAACACCGTCAGTTCCACTGCAGTTTGAAGTCCCAGAGATGGTGTGGTCAGGCCGCAAGATTTCATACTCTCATTTAAGAGTATTTGGGTGCAAAGCATTTGCACATGTATCCAAGGAGAAAAGACAGAAACTTGATGAAAAGTCTACTCCGTGTTTTTTCATCGGCTATGGAGATGAAGAGTTTGGATACAGATTATGGGATCCAAAAGCGAAGAAGGTCATCAGAAGCAGGGACGTAGTGTTCCGTGAAGACCAGATGTTTGGATCAGAACAAACAACTCCAAGTGTTCCAGAACCAGCTCCGAGTTCACTACCACTTCAGTCTGTTTCAAACACTGAAGATAGACAGGAAGTTTCCCCAGAAGAAGAAGAGGATACTGACAACGGAGAAACCACTACTGAGCAGGGGGAGCAGTTGCCTTTTCCATCAGAAACTGCAGAGTTGTCAGGTGATCAACCTCAGCAGGACAGATCCTCTAGAGGGCGATTGTTGATTCCGTCACGAAGATATCCGGAATCAGATTATATTCTTCTTACAGATCAGGGGGAGCCAGAAAACTTCCAGGAGGTAATATCTCATCCAGATAGCAACAAATGGATGCAGGCTATGCAGGATGAGATGAACTCGTTACAGAAGAATCAGACTTATGAGCTGATGGAACTTCCAAACGATAAGAGCACACTAAGAAACAAATGGGTGTTCAAGCTGAAAAATGATGGCAAGCAGGTGAAGCACAAAGCTCGCTTGGTCGTCAAAGGATTCCAGCAGAAGAAAGGAATCGACTTTGATGAGGTATTTTCACCTGTTGTGAAGATGACTTCAATTCGAGTGGTACTCGGATTGGTGGCAAGTCTTGACTTGGAGCTTGAACAGATGGATGTAAAGACAGCATTTCTTCACGGCAACCTTGATGAGGAAATTTACATGGAGCAGCCAGAAGGCTTCCAAGTTCCTGGAAAGGAACATTTGGTCTGCAAGTTGGAAAAGAGCCTTTACGGTTTGAAGCAGGCTCCCAGACAGTGGTATAAGAAGTTTGACTCATTCATGATGAGTCATGACTACAAGAAAACTGCTGCAGATCAGTGCGTTTACATCCGGAGATTTTCAGAAGGTGACTTCGTGATGTTACTACTCTATGTTGACGACATGCTGATTATTGGTAAAGATCCATCCATTATCAGGAAGCTAAAGAAGGATCTCTCCAAAGTCTTTGAGATGAAAGACTTAGGACCTGCCCAGCAGATTTTGGGCATGAGGATCACTCGTGACAGGAAGAAAAAGAAGCTATGGCTGTCACAGGAAAAGTATGTTGAACAAATACTACGAAGGTTCAACATGGAGAAAGCAAAGCCAGTCAGTACTCCACTGGCTAATCACTTCAAATTGAGCAAAAGCTCATGTCCCTCATCACCAGAAAAGGTTCAAGAAATGGCTACAGTACCTTACTCCTCAGCAGTAGGAAGTTTAATGTACGCTATGGTTTGTACCAGACCTGACATCGCTCACGCTGTTGGAGTTGTGAGCCGTTTTCTTTCAAATCTAGGGAAAGAACACTGGAAAGCAGTACAGTGGATTCTCAGGTACCTTAAAGGTACATCAAAATTGTGCTTGTGCTACGGGGGAGCTAATCCAGTCTTGGATGGCTATACAGATGCTAATATGGCAGGTGATCTTGATGGTAGAAAATCTACATCAGGATATATTTACACATTTGCAGGTGGAGCTGTATCATGGCAGTCCAAACTGCAGAAATGTGTGGCTTTATCTACAACAGAAGCAGAGTACATTGCTATAGCAGAAGCAGGAAAGGAAATGTTGTGGCTAAAGCGGTTCCTCCAAGAAATGGGAGTCAGTCAAAAAGAGTACAGAATCTATTGTGATAGTCAAAGTGCTCTTGATCTGAGTAAAAACTCGATGTACCACTCCCGAACAAAGCACATCGATATTCGGTATCATTGGATACGTGAAGTAATGGAGCAACAGCTGTTGAAGCTTGTAAAGATCCATACAAAGGAGAATCCAGCGGACATGCTAACGAAGGTAGTCACATACGAAAAACTTGAGTTATGTAGAAACATAGCCAGGTTAAGTACCTTGAATTAAAATGTGTCAGGATATCCTCCATTTGGTGTTGAAGGGGAGATTGTTAGAAATCAATACACGCAAATGAAGAAGCTGGAGGCTTCTGGAAGGTGGAAGACGGCACCGTCAGTAGCAGCTGGAAGGTAGGCGCCGCCGGAGTTCCACCGTTTTTTACACGTTCACACTATTTCTTTCTCCTATAAATACATATAAGATTGTAATGAGAAGGTGAGTCGGAGGTGAGGTCCGTTGGAGAGATTAGAAGAGAGAAACCATTGTAAATAATTGGTTTATTGTTTAATACAAATTTCTCTTCTTTGTGTGTGTGGATGTAGGCTAAATTGGCCGAACCACGTTATATTCTGGTCTCCATGTTATTTGTGAGCTTCCGCCGATCCCAACACCTAGAGGTATTGGCCCGTTGGGATTGATCTCTGGGACCCCGGCCTAGAGTTGTTTAGCACGTTGAAGACCATCCCGCCTAGGATGAATAGATCTATACATGTATATTTTTTTAAAAATTGATATTTGTAATTTTAAGATTTACATATCAGTTTTAAAAGAATGGTTATTAAGTCTAAAATCCATTAAATAAGTCACTTTTATAATCACAGATCCTAATTTTTTTAAATGAATGCGCAAAAGTTACACATACTAAGAGTATGTATTAAGCATTCTTTTGTTACGAAACCCATGCATTTTTGTAATTTATGTATTTATAGATTTGATTATTGTGAATGAGTGTTTTTAGTCATTAATAAGAAAGTTGATGTCTTAACTTTTGATTGGAAGTTCTTTTTTTTTTATTTAAACAAGAAAATTTCATTAGAAATAGAAAGAATGATATATGTTCAGGGGGTTGGTTCCCCAAAAATAGTGAAGAAAAAGAAAATAAAACTGATTTTGGAGCTAATTTATTCGTCCCTACCCATGCCCTATAAAGTTGGATTTGACTTAATAAACGTTGGTTTGGTAAGCCATTATTAGAGATGGTGTAAGTGGGTACATTGTAGTAGAATGTCTCATAGAATACACAAGGTCTTATTTACATGAGCTTCTAATGGAATATAAATTATTCTCGAAATGGCCATTGAGCTTGATTAATTTGTTGAATTTATATGTCATAGACTCATAACTCATATCTCAAATTCTTTATACTTTTAGTTGTAATTTTTTAGAAATGCAATCATATATTATTTTTTTATCTTATCATTCTCAATTAATTATATTTATTATGTGACTTTTTTTTTAAATTACTATTGATTCAAATAAATTATCATTTATTCAAATAAATTATCTTACACTTTGTTTTAAATTCAATCATTTTCTAACAAAATTATTGAACATGGGTCTTCATGTAAGTAGCATGCCCCTCTTCTAACCACACTTTTTGGTGTTAATTAATTACAAGGATCGTTGAAATAAAAGTTATTCCATTCTTAAGCTTAAGTGATATATAGAGCACATAGACCGCTTCGTTGATAATAATTGGCTTTTAAGATTTAAATTATAAAATTTATCTTTCAGATCAAATTAGGTTATATAGACACATTATTAGATGTTTTATCTACACCCTTTTATAAATAGAATTTTTCTTAACATAAAGGATAATTGTATTTGGTGGTAGTCCGTCCTTACTTTAAATGAACATCATTATACTGGGTTAAATTAAGAGTGATAATATGTGACACGATCTATAGGTTTAACATGAAGTACATGATACAAAATTAGCAAATTTGAGTTTGATATAAATCAATTTGGATCCAATAGGGTTGATTTATTATGATACAATTAATAAACAGTTTAACCCGCTTAATTCATAATCAACTCGTAATAACCACTGAAATTTTGTTTCAAAATTATAGTTTTATAATTGGGTTGCAATATTGATATTTCTTAATATACAACTTATATTTTTTTGAAATGTAATTATTCGCCTATGCTCATATTTATCATTGTTGGGTTTGTAATATTGGTTTAATACAGGTTAAAATCTAAAAAATATTGATATTTTTTGTTAATAGATAATCTTATTGTTTTTTAGATATTGTAGCTATTAATACTATAGAATTTAACTTTTATGTAAAATTTTATTAACTAAGTCAAATAGGTTATGCAGATTAGTTCAACTTATTTATATGAAACAAGTTAAAATGAGTAGAGTTGTTCCAACTAATTTCTAATTAAGTATTAAACGGATAAAAATGGGCGACCCAACATGAATCATTATTTAAATGAATCGTGTTAGAGTTTAGCTTCACAGATCGCATCTGAGTTTATCTATATAGTTGAATATGTAAGACTACCTTCACATGACTCTAATATTATTCGCAAACACAAGTTGCCTCCTACCGGTGAAATGGTTTAAATTAAATTGAAGTTGATTGAAATTAAAAAATAAAAAAATTTTATTAGGGAAGAGATGGAAATAAATGATTACAACTTATAATATTACCAAGATGGAAGATAAAGATGGCCGTTAAAAGGTATACGTAGGTATGTTCATCCAAGTTCCGGATTCAAGAATCTAAGTTTCGAATTCTTAATTTTTTTGAACCTCTTAGATAAAAATGTCAGAATTATTGAAAAAAAAAATTAAGACCAGGCTAAGTAAAACCCAATCCAGATGAACAAGTTATGGTGGAAGACAGAGAAAAGGGTTGAAAGGAGCAAGAGTTTGAAAGATAATGAAAACAAGTAAGAACTCACCAATCATATTTTGGCACGTAGATGGTTATAATTAAACCACGAGTTTTTTTTTTTTTTGGCCTTACAAGTTTTTTTTTCTTTTTAAGGGTAATAAATATACTTACAATAGTTGTAGAAAAAAAAGTTTTGTTTGAATTTAACGTTGATCTTAATTCATCTCATTTTATTTAATTATTATAAGATCTTAAAATTTTTATATCAAAAATAATAAACAATTCAATTTATTTAAATTTTAAAATAATAATAATATTAATAAATAATATTCTAATAATATTTTGTTCAATTTTTAACTTTTATCTCAACTCACTATCCAAATAACATCTTAATAGATATACTAGTTCCTAGATAAATGAAACTGCAAGGCACTATTTTTATAATAGAAAGATTATATTCTCAAACCAATACGTAGAATACATATAATAAAATATTTACATTTTAAACTTTGAATAGTATAAATCAAATTTTAAACTTGTCTTTCATTTTTCACTGGCCAAATTGGTTTTAACAACATTTAAATTATATTTATAAATACAAAAAATTTCAAAACAATTAAAGAAAAGTATATACTCTATATGTTATATTTTTTTCATTTCCTTTTAACACGTAATTTTTCAAAATAAAAAAAGTAGCATGATAAGATTTTTTATTAATGGAGAACTTAGCCTCATAAGAGGATCATCTTCTTCTCTTCTTATCTTTCCTTAATACCATTTGTTCTCTATCCAACTTTTTGATACATTTTGTAAGAGCAACTTACATTCATCTCCTCTTTATTTTTATTTTTTTGAAAAAGATACTGATCTCATTCATCAACAAGGAACTTCAAAGTTTACAATAAATTTAATACACAAAGGACATTCCTCAATATCATACATGTCCCCTAACAGATAAAGAGCAACTTTAGCAAGTGTGTGGGCAGTTTGGTTTGCCTCACGAAAGGCATGTAAAGCTTCCCATATGCAGTGACCTACTAAACATTCTCTAGCATCTGCAATCAACATTCTACCTAAACTCCAGTTTAGTGGTTTCCTAATAAGTTGATCTATGACTAACTTGGAATAACCTTAAAAAATAACTTGTTTCAGCCTTTGCTCTTTACAGAAAATAACAGCTATAAGGAGACCAAGGGCTTCAGCTTCAAACACACTGCTTAGGAGGGGTCTGCTAGCTCGAAGGGCAGCAAAAGCATGGCCTAGATGGTCCCAAATAATGACTCCCACACCTATCCTCCCCAAGTCAGCATTCACAGCAACATCCCAATTTGTCTTGTAAAAATTTTCTCTAGGGTGTTTCCAATGTATGCTTCTCTAGTAATGTTGTGAAGCCTTGCCTGGCAGCTTGTTGGCTTCCTTGTAGGTTTCGATGTCTACCTTGGCTTTGGTGGTTATGATATTAGGTGGGACGAAATCCTTACCATGCACTATTTCATTTCTTCTAGACCATATCCTTTTTGTGATGTATACAGATTCCTCAAGCTCTTCAGGTTCCAGTTTGTGAACAAAACCTATCCATAACGGATAAAACAATCACAATTGAGAGACATCTTTTGAATTTTAGTACAGCTATAGTCCCAAACATCCTTGGCAGTATCACAACCCCATAAAATGTGGCCAGTGGTTTCGGGTTCCCTGCGACAGAGGAGGCACATGTTGTCCTCGACAATTTTTCTTTTGTTAAGATTAACCATGGTCGGTAGGGCTTCACAAACTGTGATTTTTGCAGCCAGGTTTATTTTCAGTTTTAAATCCCCTTCCAAATGTGACTATCAGTCCTCCTACTTAAGTTTTCACCTTCTAAGTATATCAATACTTCTTTCTGGTGGTGGTAACCACTCCTTACTGTATATTGTCCATTGGTAGTGAATTTTCATGCCATCCTATCTACTCTTGTACCAAGGCTAATAGGGATCATGTTAATGGCCCTTATTACCATTTTCGAGTACATCTCCTCCACCAAGCCTTACTTTCAGACTTTCAATTCTAGGTCTATGAGATCCCCAAGCATCTCACATCAGCATGCAAGGTCCCTAATAAAAATAATCTATTGGTATGGCAGTCTTGGAATCCATTTTTCTGTCCAGATGTTAATGCTATGTCCATCTCCAACCCTCCATATCACTCCTGTTTTTAGAGTTGTTAGCCCGGCATGAATACTCCACCAAGCAAATGATGGACCCGAGCCCACCTTAGAATCCAAAATCCCAGTAAAGGAAAAATACTTTTGTTTCATGATCTTTGCCACCTTAGAATCCAAAATACTTTTGTTTCCTCCAAGCAAAAATTTTGAAGCATCCTCCATCCCTGCTTTGCCAAGATAGCATGATTAAAGCATCTGAAATCCTGAAACTCGAGGCCTCCCATGTCTTTAATGGAGCTGAGTTGGTCCCATGGGATCTACTGAATCTAGGAGTGATCCTAATTGTGTCCCCACCAAAATTTTCTAAAGAGTAAGTTAAACTTGTTAGTGATGGATATAGGGAGAAGAAATATACTCATAGTGTGACGTTCCCAATTTACATTCGTAATTCAACACAAATTGAAGTGTCAAGATAAGTAACGCTAGACTACTCACCCCATTCTTATCGAAATTGCAGCAGAAGAGTTCTGAATAAAAATTTTATAATGATCACATGGTGAACTAAAACTACAATATCCATCCATTCTTATAATAACATGGTATCATTACATACATAACCCAATTAGTTTTACCAGTCATGTACATAATTTATTCTCAAAATCTAGACTAACTTTAAGGTCATCCAAGCTTCTCTAAGTTCTTTAAGTCATCGGGTCTTCTCTTATCTCAGTTATCAATCCTACAACATAATTTTATATTTCTAAAAATAGAAATATATAAGAGTGAGATTTCCTTAGAAATCTCAGTAAGTACACACGTAACTTAATAAAAGTATAAACATCATAAAATAATCACATATAAACCAGACAGTCAGAGTATGTATTTTTGACATGCTTCATGTGACTCATGCATGACTTAGACTTACAAACTCATATCATGCATAAACTTGTATCATACATGCATTTTTCATTCTTATCTTAAAATTATTGTTCTTATAAATCTTTACTTACATCCACTATTATTATCCGTGGTTGGACTATGCCATTATTATTACCCGTAGTAGGGCCATACCATTATTATTAACCTTGGTTAGGTCATATCAAATATTGTTACCTCTGGTTGGGTCGTATTCATATTCTAAATCTTGACAGGCGTTACGTATTGTCGTCCCTGCCGGCACGCCAGTCATACATGCGGTACGTATTGCCGTCCCCGTCATGACGTGACTGACTTATTAATCTTTCCACTTGTAAAGTTTTTTTTAATGTATTTTCTTATAACATATGTCATGACTTATGACGATACTTATATGTGACGAAATGCAACGTAACATAACCTTAAACTTATGACATGCATATTTCATATCTTTATAAACCTTATAACATATGAGAATATTTCTTAATAGCATATATCACGTGTACATGCATTTACATTACTCAATTCATAACGTCAAAATATAACGAATAATACTTAATAGTTAAATAAATTATTAAAATATTCACACATCAAGGCTTACCGAACCCTATGGGTAATCAAACCTCATTTTTTTCTCATTCAAATCAAGCTAAAATCCACATATACAACTTGTCAATTTTTTTTAACTTTCATAAATAAACTCAAGCTTAAATTATATTATTTTCTTGGTTACTTTTCCAATAATTTCTTGTATGATGATTCTTGAAATTTTCTAAACAAAGTAAAGTTTCTAAACTTACCATAATTATTAAAATATCATTCAAATAATTAGAAATCAAGTCACTAAGAATTTTAGAAGAGATTCACCAATAAAATCAATGTCTACTATGATAAACTCAAATCTGCCACTTCAATCCCAGCTTCGTCTTTGATTGAGTCCTTATCTCTTAAAACGCATAACATAAAAGTTTTATATATTTCTCCTAGATTTCTATAGCCTCTTTAATCATTCAAATCCAACATCAAATGAACAAGTTATGCCTTATTTACCAAAATATGTCAACTCTGCCAATAATAATCCTATTAAGTCTGAAATTTACTAGAGTTGTTTATTTATTCAATTTTTTCAAAATTAATACCTCATGTTTTCACATAATTATCTTCATATAATATCATAGAATATATTTCTAAGGTTTAATAATTTTCCTAACATTTTTTCTTAGCAAAAACCACACCAAAATGTAATATATTTCAATTTAACACATAAACAAAGATTAAACTCGAATAAATACAAAAAATAATCCAATCACCAAACCACTTATTTTATACCAAGATTAAGTAAATATATAGACTTACAAATTTTTTTAAAACTAAATTGGATTTCTATGGTTGGTCATGCACTACTTTTTCTCCAATGCTCTCAATTAGCTCTCTTTTGACACTTAGGTGATGTGAGTGGATTTTTGTGTAATTCTCTTGGGTATTTCTCACTATAGCCAACTAATATCTCTTGAAGAAAGAATAGAAGTCCATGCACCTTTTTATAGGCAAAAGAGGCGTGGGATGTAAGGAGAAATAGTTTGGGCATTTCAGCAACTCCATTTGGCTGCATAGGCGAGATGTCCCCTATACTTGTGATCTCAGAATCACCCCTAATCCTATGGGGATTTGCTGATATTTTAATCCCATGGTTAAGATTAACCTACCTATAAAATGATATTGATCAAGGGCTCAAAGATTTTCAACACATGGAGATAAAAACAAGATAACGTCATAGAAAATCTTTCAATAGGTGTATCTGGCCACTTGGCCTCTCCTGGGGGTTAGTCATGTTCCAGTCCAAATAAATTCTGGATAAAATTAGATTCTTCGAAAATTCAAAACATTAAAATTTAAGATCATCCTCTTGAGGTTCTATATAATTTTGAATCACTTCATTACGAAATCAGATGAGAGAGATATGATTATTTCACCGAAACACGTCAAAACTTACCCGAGAACACCCAATCCGAGTTCTCCATTTGTTTTCTTTTGTTTTCTTGC
Organism: Platycarya strobilacea; assembly: GCA_036898215.1. NCBI lineage: Eukaryota > Viridiplantae > Streptophyta > Magnoliopsida > Fagales > Juglandaceae > Platycarya > Platycarya strobilacea. Next base: position 13,271,597 of record CM072556.1, read on the forward strand.
CCACCAAGACTTCTAGATGAATTATTATCAATTTTCCATATGTTCCGACACATTTCAAGACCTTAGAAAAATTGATAACCAATCACAATTTTCATCACATGGCTGAACATAAAACAACTCATTTAAGTCGATTATCAGTTGACTCTAATTCCCATCCGTCCACTTCACACCAGATTTAGTCCTTGATCCATTCTTTAGCTTCAAAAATCTAAAACATAAAAGTTCTAAATATGCTTCTTAAAGTTCTATACGAATTGGAATCCCCTCGTTCTGACCTTATATGAAGGAGTTATGATTATTGTACTAAAACCCGATGGATCAGCCCGATAACTCGTTTTGGCACACCAAGTGTTTGATGTTTTATTCTATCACTTCCCTTTGAATAAGAAGAAAATGAGATTTGATTATCCATAGGGTTCGGTTAGCTTTCATGTGTGAATATTTTAATAATTTATTTAATTGTTAAATATTATTCATTATGTTTTGACGTTATGAATTGATATGACGTAAATGCATGTATATGTGATATATGCTATTATGAAATATTCTCATATGTTATAACGTTTATAAGGACATGAAATATGCATGTCATAAATTTAAGATTATGTTACGTTGCATTTCATCACATATAAGTGTCATCATAAGTCATGACGTGTGTTATAAGAAAATAAGTTAAGAAAAACTTTACAAGTGGAAAGATTAATAAGTTTATCACGTCATGACGAAGACGATGAAATGTAACGCTCGTATGACTGATGCGCCGCCAGGGACGACGATACGTAACGCCTGTTGAGATTTAGAATATGGATACAGCCCAACCAGGAGTAACAATACTAGATATAGTCCAGCCATGAGTAATAATAGTGGTATGACCCAACCACATGTAATAATAGTGGTATGGCCCAACCACGAGTAATAATAGTGGCATGACTCGACCACGTGTAATAATAGTGGCATGACCTAACTATGGGTAATAATAGTGGCATGACCCGACCACGGATAATAATAGTGACTTGACCCAACCATAGGTAATAATAGTGGATATAAGTAAAAATTTATAAGAACAAAAATTTTAAGATAAGAATGAAAAGTCCATAGATGATACAAGTTTGTACATCTAAGTCATGCATGAGCTACATGAAGCATATCATAAATGCATACTCTTGCTGTCTGGCTTGTATGTGATTATTTTTTATATCTATACTTTTATTAAGTTACGTGTGTACTTCCTGAAATTTCCAAGAAAATATCACTCTTGTATATTTCTATTTTTGGTAATATAAAATTATGTTTTAGGATTGATGACTAAGACAAGGGAAGACCTGATGACTTAAAGAACTCAAAAAAGTTTGCATGACCACAAAGTTAATCTAGGTTTTGAGAATAAATTATGTACATGACTAACAAAACTAACTAGGTTATATATGTAATGATATCATGTTATTATAAGAATGTATGAGGTAGATATTGTGGTTTTAGTTCACCATGTGATCATTAGAAAATTTTTATTCAGAACTCTTCTACTGCAATTTCGATAAATATGGGGTTAGTAGTCTAGCGTTATTTAATCTGACATTTCAATTTGCGTTGAATTACGATTGTAAATTAGGGGCATTACACATAGCGTATGTGGGTATGACTTGGAGAACTGCTTTTAGTAAAATCTCTTTTCTTGCCACTGATAATTGCTTTGAATTCCATCTCATCACTCTAGACCAAGTCCTATCTATGAGTGAGTGAAAAGCCGCTGCTCGCCTCTTCCTATCATGGTAGGTAATCCGAGGTATTTTTCCATCGCTCTGATTGCTTTGATCCCTGCTAATTGGAGAAGCTGTTGCTGGGAGTTAGGCTTGGTATTCTTACTAAAACAGACTAACGATTTATCCTTGTTGAGTATCTGACCAGATGCAAGCTCATAGAGATTTAGGATTTCCATCACCTTGGAGATATCTGTAGGAGAAGTTTGATAGAAAAGGAGACTGTTATCCGTGAAGAACAAATGGTTAACCTAGGTTGATCCTCTCCCTATAGGAACACTAGTGAGCTCCCCCATATCCTCGGCCCTGTTTAGAAGAGCTATGAGAACTTCAGCACAAAGAATGAAAATGTACGGGGAAATGGGATCCCCTTGCCTAATTCCCCTAGAAGGCCTGAACACAACTTATGGTTCCCTATTAACAATAATGGAATAATTAACAAAGTCAAGACATCTTTGGATTAGGTCAGTCCACATAGGTGAGAAATCAAACTTTTCAATCACAAATTTCACAAAACACCACTTGACTCTATCATAAGTTTTACTTATGTCTAATTTAAGCGCCACATACGCCTTTTGCCCTTTCATCCTGGTAGTCATAGAGTGGAGCACCTCATAGGCAACGGAGGTATTGTCAGAGATTCGCCTACTCGGCACAAAAGCACTTTGATTTGTTGAGATAAGGTTATGAAGAATGGTTTTTAGCGTATTTGCCACTATCTTGGAGACTAGTTTATATAGAATGTTACATAATCTAATAGGCCAAAAATCAGTGACTTTTTTGGGATTTGGGATACTCGGGATGAGTGTAATGTAAGTGTCATTGATGTCTGTAAGAGACCCCCTTCATTAACCACATGTAAAACAAAATTAGTAATCTCATTGCCAACTATTTCCTAGTTTTTTTGGTATGGGTTGGAAATCCATCAGGTCCTAGAGACCTAAGTGGATTCATTTGAAAAGCTGCATGTTTTACTTCTTCACCATCGAAAGGTTTGGCCAAAGTGCTTAACATAACAGTGGTTAGATTCGGTTCAACATGGCTTAAGCAATATTCAATGTTGTTTGGGAGGGAGGAAGAAAAGAGGGATGAGAAGTAACTTGTGAAACTCTCACCAATATGCACCTGGGACTCAGCAACATTGCCATCCTTGTCTATGATGGAAGTGATAGTGTTGGTTTTCCTTCGTTGCGTGGCTTGTTTGTGAAAATATTGTGTGTTCTTGTCACCCTTCTTTAGCCAATACTGTTTGTCCCTTTGCTGCCATTTCATGTTCTTGCTCTGCTAAGGAAAACTTCACTTTTTGTTGAAGTTGTTTCAATTCCCCTATGTGTGCACCGTCCTCTTTGTCTTGCAATTGTTGAATCTGGGCCAAGTCCTTTGATCAATTTGAGTGTCTTGTTTCTCAATCCACTGATGCCATGCTTGAGTCCCTTTGATCAATTTGAGTGTCCTTTTGATCAATTTGAGTGTCTTGTTTCATCTCCAATTTCGTTCTCGGTGTCCTTGCTCGTGTCTCACTCAGTACACTGTTATTCCATGCTTGTTTTACTACCTCTTTGCATCCATCTCTAAGTTCCCACCCCGCTTCATATCTGAAGATGGATTGTTTCATGTGCCGGATGTATACCCTGCTGTGTATAGAGATATGGAGATGAGAGTGATCAGATTTAACAGTTGGTAGTACCTCACAGATGGCTGTGTTGAAATTATCAGACCAACCAGTGTTAGCCATAGCCTGATCAATTTTTTTTTTTTTTATGTGAAGGCCTCATCTCCTCTTTATTAATATTTACATTCATCTTCTGTTTTTATTCTAGTTATCTGATATTATTTTTATTAATCTATTTACATCTAGTTCTCTAGCGTTGCTTTTATTTTTCCAATTTATTTACTCGCATTAGCACTCCAATTATTTGGTTTTTATTACAAGTCAAGTCATCTCGTCTTTACTGGAACTCCTTAGACCTTGTTTGCTTATAAGGATGAGATCAAAAACTCAAAGAAAAATGCTATCAGGCACGAATGCGAGATGCACGAAAAGCACGAAAATTATCCACCTCATTCCTTTGGTTTCTCTCTCTCGATTTTTTCTCTCCATCTCTCATCCTGAATTCTCTCCCTCTTCGATAAGTTCTCTCTGACTCAAAGCAGGTAATTCTTTTCTTTTGACCATTGAAGACATTCAACTCAAGGTATTCAAAACAATTGTAGCTAATTTCTCTCCCTCTTTCTTTTCGTCTAAAGAGGAGGAGAAAACATGGCGAAGGCAGGGACTGATGCACATAGCAACACATCTGCAGTTTAAGCCACAAACGATGACACTTCGGCCAATAAACTGTGCATGCACTTTTGCACTTATCCGTTTCGTGCATTTCTTTGAAGAAAAAACTCTACTAAATTGAAAAAGAAAATGGAGGAGATTTTTTATTTTTTATTTTATACTTGTCCACCTAAGCAATTTCGTGCTACATAATAGGCTTTTTTATAGCACTACTCAAACTCAAATATAATTTAAATATACTTTAAACTCATAATTATACTTTTTTAAATTTCTATACAAACTATAATAAAAAAATTTTAACCTTTTAAAATTTTCATACTACTTTTTCAAATCTCCATACAAAATTAATATTTTATTTTATTTTATTTTATTTTTATCTTATCTCATCTCTAAAAATAAATAAGGTCTTAATTTAAAACTCAGTTATCTTGTAATATTCAAAATTTAAAATTTAAATAATACGGATGATGCGTTCTACACACAAGTATGAGAATAAAATAACTCTATTCAAAAATAAAAAACGCACATAAAACTACATATAATTATATGATTTTTTAGTATGAACTCATTGCTTTGCGTCATGAAAAATAAAATAATAAATAAATTATTTTTTAAGAAGGAAAGGGCACCCTCCAAAAACATTCAAACTCAATAAAACAGATCTCCCGCCCAAACTGTCCGGATCTTCCTCATCTCTTATGTTTACACATCGTATCACTATCAGTTGAAACTTGAAACAGCTTCATTTTTATCGTATCTTCTTCCGCCTCCTAAAACCCATTAAACTCTCTCATCCGGTTCAATTTATCCATTTTATTTCAAATCCCCCCCTTCCCAAATGTCCGTTTCATCGGCTTGCCGTCTGAAAGACCGCGGCGCCGCCGCCGCGGCCGTCAAGCCTTCTAAACCCCTAACCCCAATCTCCATCTCCAGCAAGAACGCCATCAGCACTTTGCACAAATCTTCATCTACCGGTAAGGAGAATCCAAGGCCCCCTTCTCGGCCTCGTGCTGCTTCCCAGAGGCCCGTGATCCGGCCAGTGCCGCGAGTCGACAAGGCCGCCGCCGCGTCTACCGTTCCCAGTAAAGACAGAGATACACGTGTCCGGTCGTCCACGTCGGCCCAGAGAGGTAGGGCACCCAGTCCTGAGCTTATTAGGGTTTTCTCCGATCGGAGGGTCTCGCTTGGTGTGAGTGGTGGTAAGGGCGTAGAGAGTGGGAAGCGGAAGGAGTTTAAGTGTTCGAGTGTGAAAGGGAGTGAAGGAAATGCGAACGGGCATAGAGTTCTAAGGGATCGTAATGAAAGTTCTAAAATTGGAGTCAATTTGGACAAAAAGAGTGCGGCTTGTGAGGAATCGGAAACGAAAAGTGAGAGAATTGATAAGAGTTTGAATAAAATTGGGGCTTTGGACAGCTGTATTGTTAATGTTAATCGAAGCTCAACTTTGACACGATCGAGTGAGGCGAGTTTCAATTTCGATGAAAAATTTCGAGATGAGTTTGGGGTTGATGATGGTTTGAAGTCGAAAGAGGTAGTTGTCAAGGTTGGAAATGGTGTTGATGAATGTGCGGATGAGGTTGGCGAGAAGTCTTTGGTTAACGAAACGGTTTTAGAGATTCCTAAAGAGGAGTTAAGAGAAGAAGGGGTAGGCAGTCGGTTTGGTAACAAGTATCCAAGCAAGCTACATGAGAAGCTTGCCTTTTTGGAAGGCAAGGTGAAGAGAATTGCATCAGACATTAAGAAGACGAAGGAGATGCTGGATATGAATAACCCGGATGCATCAAAAGTGATTCTTTCGGATATTCAGAACAAGATTTCCGGGATTCAGAAGGCAATGGATGATAATGTTGGAGGGAAATCTGATGGTAAAACCGGACTGTCAAAAGAAATTGGTGAGGATGAGAGTGAGATAGCTGATAAGGGAAAGAGTAAGGAACTTCATGTTGCTAAAACCTCCGTCAAAGGATTGAGTAGCGAGGAACTGGAAGCAAGGCTCTTTCCTCATCATAAGTTGCTAAAGAATCGAATCCCTCTGATATCGACATCAGAAAGCTCTCAAAGTCATGAACCCCTTGGTGTAGGACCGAATTGTGAGCCAAAAGTGGATGCGAAGTCGTTTAGCTCTGTTGATGAGAGCTCTATAGCAATTGAGTTCTTAGCTTCCCTGAATGAGGGGCAAAGCAAAGTCACCGGAAGAGTTGGGCAGGCTGATATGGAATGCTGTGAAGTTCAAGAAATGGATGGTGCTACATCTACAGTAACACAAGGTTATTCAAATATGTCCAATGTAAAGCGTGATGTTGAGCTACTTCTCACAAGTGACGAGATACTTGATGAATTTGATGATCAAGAGAATAGGCAGGGTGTGGTACTTGGTGAGGGGATAGATGATACTTGCATTGATCAGATGAATGAAATTGGTCGTAAGACCTCAACAGGAGGATGGTTTGTCTCTGAGGGGGAGGCGGTTCTTCTTGCCCACGATGATGGTTCTTGCTCCTTTTATGATATTACAAATTCCGAGGTTTGGAAATCTATTTTCATCTCTGATTGGAGTATGATAATATATGGTTTACCTATTTCTTTTTCCTTTGAAGTCATGTATGGGTATAAGAGTAGTTTGGATGAATTCTACATGCAGTATGTAAATGTTAAACTTCCAATTGATTTTCTTGTTTGAAACCTTGGTTTCTATAATTTATCTTCACTTTAGTTGTCTCTTTTCTAAACCTGAAGCTTGCATTTTTGAAAGGACTATATTACATGTTTTATAGTGGTATAGAGAGAATGATTTTGTCAACTGATGGTCCACCGTTGTTCAGGAGAAGGCCGACTACAAACCACCCCCTGGAGTCTCACCTGATATATGGAGGGATTGTTGGATAATTCGCGCCCCTGGTGCAGATGGTTGCTCGGGAAGATATGTTGTGGCTGCATCTGCTGGGAATGCTATGGATTCAGGTTTCTGTTCTTGGGATTTCTATACTAAAGATGTGCGAGCTTTTCAAATTGAGAGTGGGACAAACACTTCAAGAGCAATACTTGGCCCCGTACCCAATAATATTGTGCACAGAAGAACTGCTCTTTCTAATATTCTGGTTCCCGAAAATCGACAATGGTGGTATAAACCCTGTGGACCTCTTATCATTTCAACTGCCAGCTGTCAGAAGGGTGTGAGAGTTTTTGACATCCGTGATGGGGAGCAAGTTTTGAAATGGGAGGTGGAGAAGCCTGTGTTAGCAATAGATTATTCAAGCCCATTACAATGGAGAAACAGAGGAAAAATAGTTATAGCTGAAGCAGAAACAATTTCTGTGTGGGATGTGAACTCTCTGAGTCCTCAAGCACTATTATCCGTCTCTTCATCTGGTCGAAAAATTTCTGCTCTTCATGTGAACAATACTGATGCTGAATTAGGTGGTGGGGTTCGTCAAAGGTGAGTGTCATTCCTTTCCTTTCGCTTTATTCACTGTCACTTGTTCTATTCCATATTTTCTGGTTGTTGCTCGGTCAAGTTTCTCAATGTTGACTGTATTTTGTAGTTGGTTTTTCCCCCAGATCAGGTTGTTATTACGAACATATATTTCTTGAACTGTTCTAAATTTGAAACCTTTTACTAAATTTGTTGCAATTTAGTAATTGTGTGCAAAGACCTTTTACTAAATTTGTAGCAATTTAAGGAAGTGCTAGTCATGTTTGCCTTACAACTCAAAACGACAAGTCAATCTAGAATTATAGCGCGGATGTAATTAACGCTTTCTCAGGTCATAATATTATTTGCTTTTACCCAGTTCTAACATAATTAAGGCATCGTAATGCAGAATAAGTTCATCGGAAGCAGAAGGAAATGATGGTGTTTTCTGCACCCCAGATTCTATTAATATTTTGGATTTCCGCCACCCATCTGGTATAGGACTTAAGATCCCGAAACTGGGTGTCAGTGCACAGTCAATTTTCTCTCGTGGAGATTCTATCTTTCTTGGCTGTTCTGTTGTAAGACCAGGTGGGAAAAAGCAACCTTCTTCTCAGGTGCAACAGTTCTCGTTGCGGAAACAAAGGCTATATAGCACTTACGCTTTGCCAGAATCGAATGCACACTCCCATTACACATCAATAACACAAGTATGGGGGAATTCAAACCTTGTAATGGGTGTTTGCGGATTGGGGCTATTTGTGTTCGATGGACTGAGGGATGATTCATTGCTGTCTTTCCCCACTGATTCTGGAAATGTTCGGAAATCGAGGGAAGTCATTGGTCCAGATGACTTGTATTCCCCTTCCTTTGATTACTTATCATCTCGTGCCCTCCTTATATCAAGAGATCGCCCAGCTGTTTGGAGGCATTTACCGGAGGGATGATGCCTTTGCTTGATACCTGTGAGCATTGTTTTGTTATGGAAAAGAATGTACTGTTTTTTGTGTTTAATTATATGTCCTGTCTTGTAAGATGCTCATGGGATTTACAATATTATCCGTTTCATTTAGGTGGCGGCTAGGCTAGCCCATTTCGTTGAAAATGATAACATTTGGCCCCTCGTTCTTGACACTCTTTGAAATTATTCATATCTTTATATATGTTATGAAGAGTCGGCAGCTGCCCCCTATCCTACTACTAAAATGATGTGAATGATTCTACTACTATTATATTAAATTCTGCATAGTGACTTACATAGTAACTTATATAGTAATTTCAAAGCCTATAAATAAGAGTTTCAGTTGTAATGAAATTCATAAGAAAATATAGATAGAGAAAGAAAGTTTTAGTTCTTAAGAGTTTCTTTTCTCTTGCAATAGTAGTATTTTTTTTATAGTTTTATAATACGTTATCAGCACGAGGTTCTACCAATACTGAAACTAGTGGTCTTTTACTTCAAGTAAGTTTTTCAATATATTATTTGCAGTCCTTGAGATAAATATTAAAGGTAATATTGCTGAATATTATTTGATAAAATTTTATTTTTATTCTCAATGATAATGTGAATATATTTATTAAATTTACAGATTTATTTTTGTAATATAATGTCAAATATTGAGATTTATTACTATTGACATTTCTGAAAAATATTATTTATCCAGATCCTTGATGAGATCTATTTGGATATGATGATGAATTTGAAAGATACAATCATAGAAGGAAATCATGTGTCTCTGAAGGATCGTACTGTGTATCTCATGATGAAAAATCATCTTACTGTGTGAAATGAATTAAGAGAGTGATATAAGCACCAGAAGATGTAATCCTCTCAAAAGATCATTATGATTTATTGCACCTGAAGTTCCAAGATTTTAAGAGTGGTATTGAATATTCTGCATTTTTTAAAATTAGCTCAATATTAAAATTATACAGTGAAAATGTCACTGATGATGATATATAAAAGAAGACATTATTTTTCATACCTCGAATGTGCTCCTGCAGTAGCAATATCGAGAGTGAAAGTTTAACAAATATTCTGAATTTTTGTTTTGTCTTCCAGTGATTGAGCTAAATAATGAGTTTTGTTACACCAGTTACGTCCTATTAATGATATCGAATTTACACAATTCTCAGAAGTGAACGAGAACTAAGGGCGTAAACGTGGTAGAAAAATTATAGAAGTGTTGGTCCCAAAAGCGACAACACTAAAGATGATAAAATTATATCGTATCACCAGAAGTGATTAAACTCAGAGAAGGATAAAGGCCCTCAGAATAATTCTTCATAAAAAGATGAAGATGTTTGTCATAAATGTAATATGACTAAACAGTAGTCACGTACCTGTTGTACGGCCAAACACTTGATTTACTTATATTAAGTTTTTATATATAAGCTTATTAATATTTCATCATGTTTTGAAATAATGAAATATCGGTGCCTGAAGTACGACAAGAAATTACTTGGGATAATAAAACTCTGTTTAAATTTGATCCTCTTACAAATAAATGTGAACCAGAATTTCAGAAGATTATTTATCTGCAAAGTGTTGCAAATCAATTACATGATGTATTTGCTAACACTAAAAGTGTTGTAAAATCATATATTACTGCTGTTAATGCTTAAGCAAGAATTGAAGTCCCTGAAGGACGAGTTGTTAAAACAGCAATAAATGAGTCTAAGATACACCTGAAGCGTTGAAGATCTATTGGTGCACAAGAAAAATAAAAATCGGTGCTCATGAAGAGACCGTATTTTCTGTATAAAATATAATCCTCCTGAAGAGTGTAACTCCTGAAGAGTATAACTCCTGAAAAGAAAACTCCTGAAGAGTATAAATCTCCTGAAGAGGAACCTCCTGTAGAGGTGTTTCATGAAATGTTTTCCCCTGCAGAGGAACAATGAGATCTCAATACATTTCATGAGTACTGGAAAATTTATGCATAGAAATAAAACTGTTGTCGACAACATATATGATAACACTTGATATTACCAGAAGTAATGAAGAAAGTGAGCCAAAAATCGTCGAAGAATGTCGATGTAGAAATGATTGGCCAAAATGGAAAGCAGTTATTAAAACTGAATTAAACTCGCTAGTGAAGCGAGATGCATTTGGACCTGTTGTCCAAACACCAAAGGGTGTAATATTTGTCAAATATAAGTGAGTATTTATACGAAAACGTAATACGAAATGAAATTGTGCGGTATAATTTGTCACACAAGGTTTTCTGTAGAAACCCGAGAGCAATTATGAGTAAACATATTTCCTTGGTATGAATGCAATCACATTCATATTTTTAATTAATTTGGTTATTACAAAAGGATTAGATATGCAGTTAATGAATGTGGTCACTGCATATTTATAAGCATCATTAGATTATTACGATACTTGAAGCATCTAATCCAAGTACATTTAGGAGTATGTACTTTATAAAGTTTCAAAGATCTTTATATGGGTTAAAGCAATCCGGACGCATGTGGTATAATTGAATCAACAAGTATCTATTGAAAGAAGGATTTAAGAATAATCTTATATGTCCATGTGTTTTATCAAAATTCGAACTTGCCATTATTACAGTTTACGTTGATGATTTACCTTGTTAGAACTCTTTAAAAGATCACAAGGGTTGCTATAAATTCAAGGAATGCATTTAAAAAGGAAAGATCTTATTATTCAATTCATAGATGAGTTACAAGAATTTGAGACTTCTAGCCTCATCTCTCAAATGCATTTGTTTTTCATAAAGCAACATACCATCCTTATCTAAAGGATTAGGCAATCGAAATGAAGAGGCAAGTAAGGATTTTAAATTCTTATTCTCCTGCTTTAAGTCTGCAATTTTTCTGTCAGACTCTTGAACGAGTCGTTGAAGTACAGAAACCTTCTCGTTAAGCTCCTCAATCTCACGATTTTTAGATTGTAATCGGTTGGAAAATCCAACAATAGAGGAGGAGTATCGGGTGCCGAGAGTCACCAGCTCATAAACAGCTTCACGATCTGACTTATTAGCCAGATCATTTGCTTGCTGCAACATTGCACCTGCCGAAGATGCAGGATCAACTTGTAATTGAGGTGAATGATACCTCATATGTTGATTGTGAGAAATAGTAAAAGGAAATTGATGAGCCATTAGAAATTTGTAGAATAAGAATACAAATACAGATGAATTATAGATATGAGAAGAAGATTTGATGCGTACTAAATGAAGCTAAAGACGGTTCTTATAGAAATGGAAATAAGAACAAGACAAACCATCATCTCTTCAAATCTCACTTTACAAGATATGCTGAATGCATAATTTCAAAAGCCAGCGAGATTAATTACAGCTATCCCTATTTTCTTGTAAACGCCGAACCTCTACCGTTAGCTGCTGTTGTTGACTTTGTATCTGAGCTCTTTCTCGTTCCAGCTCTTTTACTCGTGTTTTCAGGTCACGAGAATACCAGTCTACAAGTTTCTTCAGCTCCTTGTTTTCTTGTTTTAAATCTTTATTTTTTCTATCTTTAATTGCAAGCGTTTAATGCAACTCAGATATTTGATTTTTAAAATGATTAACCTCACTCGTTCTCGTCAATAGCCTTTGTGACATGGTTGTAAGAGAAGCAGCATATTGAGCACTGGGGGTTCTTGATGCTGCAACAATTTCATGATCAGATTTACTAGATAGATATATCTTTGCTTCTATCATGGTGTTTACAGCCTCAGGAGAAAATATAAGTGGTTGAGGTATAAAAGGTTCATGGTTTAAATCTGGAACATTAGAAAATATAAGGGTTTTCCTTTGCAAGGTTTTAATGAGGCAATCTTAAAGCACTTGTGGATACATAAAGAGATTGTACTCTTTTTCCTTCGCCATTGGTTTTTCTTCCCACTGGGTTTTTCCTTGGCAAAGTTTTAACGAGGCAGATTCTTTATGGGTGGTCATTCAATGGGGAGTGTTATGAAGAGTCGGCAGCCGCCCCCCTGTCCTACCACTAAAATTATGTGAATGACCCCACCACTATTATATTAAATTCTGCATAGTGACTTGCATAGTGACTTGCATAGTAACTTGCATAGTAATTTCAAAACCTATAAATAGGGGCTTCAGTTGTAATGAAATTCGTAAGAAAATATAGAGAGAGAAAGAAAGTTTCAATTTTTAAGAGTTTCTTTTCTCTTGCAATAGTAGTAGTTTTCTTTTTAGTTTTATAACAATATAAGATTAATCTTATTATGTATTTTTAATTTATTTATTTAGTGTCTTTAGCATAGTTTTAAATTTCGTTCCATTCCGGTCAGAACAGTCAAAATGTTTTGTTATGATACCTCAACCGATACATTATACCTCTTTATTTCGTTTCGGTCCAAATTCCAGCTGTTCCGATCCCTATTCCAGTTTAAATTATTTTTGTAATTATTTTTGTATTTGAATGATTTTTTTTTTTAATTTTAAATTTAGATGGTATTTAATTAATTTTACAATATAAAATATATTTATATACTTAATAATTTTAAATATGTCATTTTTAAATATTATTATAATTAATATTTTTTCTATATATTTATTTTTGTATCTCAACTCAAATTTGTATTTTTTCAACTTATAATTATTTTATAAATCTTCAATTTTTCCAATATGTACACATATATGATACACATTTACATATATATGTTTTTATTCTATTAGTTGTTAATTTATATATATTTATATATATTATAATATATAATTAATTCTGAAATGGCACATCAGAATAGACTGGTATTGAAATATTTCGTTTCAGTGTCTCAACCGGAATGATCACTAGAATGGAATTCAAAACTTGACTCTTTAATGTAAAATCTACTTTTTTTTTATTGTCACTTTTATTTCAAACATTTTAAAAAAATAAAAAAAAATATATATTAAAAGTCACTTTTTTAATTATTAAATATATATATATATATGTAAGGTCGAAAATAAAGTTGAGGTGGCATGATAGTATTATTCTTTTTATAATCCCTAAAATGTTTTTGTTTCATTTCCGGCTTTTCTTTCTTCACTCACTAACTGTTTCCAAAAATGTTTCTGTCACCTAAAAATGAGCACATTGCTTAATTATGAGTATTAATTAGTAGTTGGTTGTTGCCTGCATGTTGTAGACTTGGTCCACTTGGATAGTTACAGATCGCCAAATAATCCCATATATAGCTAGTGGACAAGTGGTCGTATTCCCACTGCTGTTATTTTATTTCGAGGGTAACTTAATTAGTTACATGTGACTTTCATAAAAGCTCATAAATACTGTATAGTTTTCATTTCTTGCACAAAATCAAATTTATAATTATTTAGGTGAAGTACAAGATGCCGTTTGATTTTGCCAATCTCTTGAAATTATTTGAAAGCATAGGTGTTTGGGCTCTGTGCCTCTGGTCTTCCTACACTGACGATATTCTCAAAGCACTAATGTGTTTCCAACATTTCGTTGTGTTATTGTATTTTACCATTTGTTCAACATCTTTAACAGCAAGGTCAGCCGAAGATTAAGAACAACAAACAAATTTGGAACATTTGCTAGATGGGTTAGAACAAAGAATTTAATTAATTATAAACATTCAAAATATAGAACAAAGTTGAGGAGATGTAAACAAATAGACTAACAAATAAATGTAGACAATCAAGCTGTCAAATTAAAGTGATGATTGTTCGTAATGACTTAATCGTCAAATTTTCTTAATGGTAAAACATTATTCATTCATTTATAAATGAGATATTGTAATTGTGATCTTCCACATTCTAAGTTAACTAATGCTATTCAAGCTTCTTAAAACATTATATAAGACAAAAGATAAACTTTTCACTCTACAAGGAGGGGAGAACAACATTCTATGGAGACAAGTCCTAGAGATAATGTTTCTTAACAAAACCAGAAAAAAAAAATAGAATACATAGAATGAAAAAATAACGAAATAGAACTTGAAAAGTAGTAAATTCACATTTTCAACCTTGGGAAAAAATAAAAACACAATACAACAATTGTGGTGATGCATGGATTTTACATTCCTGCTTCATATGTGTGTATGGTTTGTGTCGTTCAGTAAAGATCTTTACCTATCCGAAAGATTGACGCTTTGAGAATTTAATGGTGATGCGTGATGGTCACTAGATACTGAAAAATAACAAATTGGCTTTTTGTCATACTTTGCATTGAAAATAACTAAAAAGAAAGAAGAAAAAAACTAGAGAGAAGGGGGTGGAGGGAGGAAGCTCCTCCCCCACTGAATGGTTTATTTTTGGGGGGATTTTGGAGAGAAATCCATCAACAGCGTTTTCGAGAGAGCGAGCGTTCCCAAAGCAAGAGAGTTTTAAACAACTTATACTTAATCATCAAACTGGATCAAATATGAAGCATGTCATTTTTAAAATTGTAAAATTTGAAAAAATTATATTCTAAACTTTATTTCTCAAACTATATTATCAAAAATGTCTGAAATATTTCTATCATCAACGAAGTAATCTTCTTATTAAAAAAAGAAAAAAAAATGAGAAAGTCTAAAAATAAAGGGCGTGAAAGAAAATAGTTACTCCACTTACAATTCGATAGGAATGATTCATTCTTTATACTTTTTATAAATTAAAATATCGCCACATCAATTGTATAATCTTGAAGATAATATCAATAATATATGAGATAGGAAAATGCTATTGAGACCTATTAATTTGACCGAGATTTTTGACCGAATGTACTTTTTATTATTTTATTTTTATTTATTGATTAATAAAATAATTATAAATATATTGATATATATAATTTTTAAATGTTTAAAAAAATATATAAAATGATTGAAATAAAAATAAATATAAATAAAAAAACAAATTTTTACTCATCGATTAAGTTCTTTCGATAATTTATCAGTTTCCGTAGCAGATGGTCTTGATAATTTTGAAAGGAACATTGCTATGTTCCACCGACAAAAGTTATCGAATTTAGTATCGACAGTGTTAAAGTTTTTTTTTAAAAAAAAAACAAATACAAATATCTAAAAAAAACACATATTTCGATAAGAGCAGTTCATATTAACAGTTCATATTTGGAAAAGTTAGAGAAGCTCATTTATATAAACAGTATTTTAAATAATAAAAATACTATTAATATTAATATGAGTGGGCCGACTTTCCAATCAATAACTGTTCTCAATATTTTTCCATTTCGATAGATTTGAATTGTCGGTGAAATTCATGTGTAGCTATATCATTTTCCAATTTGAAAATCGCTACTAAATTGTCCTGTCCCATTTTCAATGAGCTGGTCCCCTTGGAAGGGCACCGTTAACAGAATAATTAGTAGTCACGATGTAGTTTCATTAAGTAATGTGACCGGTGAGGTACCTTGACGCCTCAACATGGGTTGGATGCATATGTCCTATTATCATATGATATAAAATTTTAAAAAAAATACTATTATGATAAAAAAATATAAAAAAAACTCTCAAAATTTAAAACTTTTTTCGTTTTAGAAATTTTTCTTATTAATTTCAGAACGAATAAAACTCATATTTATATGTATTACTATATAAGTTACTGTATAAAATTTAAAATAATGATGGTGAGATTATTCACAAAAATAATTAAGGGAGACATGGGCTGCCTCCAATAATTCATAACATTTTTCCTTGAATGACCACCCATAAAAAATCTGTTTCGTTAAAATCTTGTCAAGGAAAAACCAAATAGGAAGAAAAATCAATAGCGAAGGAAAAATAATACAGTATTCTTATGTACCGCCAAGTGTTTTAAAATTACCTCATTAAAATATTGTAAAGGAAAACCTAGTAGGACAAAATCTCAGCGAAGGAAAAAGAATACAATCAGTACAAATTTTCAAGACATTTACTCGCCCTGAAAAGTGTATGACGATAGATTTTTGAGTTTTCACATTCTAATATTCTGCACAATCTTCTTGAATGTTACTGTTGAACCCAAGATTTCAAGTTTCATGTAAATCTACAAATGGATTTTGATGATAACAAATGAATCCAAAGAATAAAGGAGTCTCAAGCTCAAGTTGTCCACACAATATAATCAAGCACATCAAGGAAGCAAGCATGAGCAAGAAGGGAACAAGTTCACATTAAAATCATAGAGTAATATTGTAAATCTCTTAAAAATTCAAAATTAGGATTAAGGTTCAAAATTAATATTTTATCATAAAGCATTAAAATACATTTTCCACATGTGCATGATATTTTGAAAATTAAATTTGAAAAGTTTGAAAGATGATTGATTGTCATCTTTCACATGTGCATGACATGATTAAAGGTTTGAATTTTGAAAATTTTGAAAGATGATTGATTGTCATATTTCACATGTGCATGACATGATTAAAGGTTTGAATTTTGAAAATATTAAGATAATTGATTGTCATCTTTCACATGTGCATGATATGATTAAATGTTTGAATTTTGAAAATATTAAGATGATTGATTGTCATCTTTCACATGTGCATGTTTTATTTGAATATTTTCAAAAGTAGTGGATGCTTTTCTTGACTTATGCAAAAGGTAGATTTCTTTATTTGAAAATTTTGAAAAGTAAAGTGTGCTCCTTTTGTCATATGCAAAAAGTAAAAGATTATGTTTGAAATTTTTGAAAAGTAAAGTGTGCTCCTTTTGTCACATGCAAAAAGTAAAAATATTATATTTGAAATTTTTGAAAAGTAAATGATGATGTTTTTGATATGGAAATCTTTTCAAATTTGAAATTGAAAAATCATTTGCCTATAAATAGCTCACTTGAGTTTTGTAAAATTCACAACAAGAGCTTACACATCTATTGCTAAGTTTTGCATCATTTTTTCAAAGCTCTCATTCTCTCTTTTCTAAAGTTTTGAGTCTTAATTCTTGTTCTTGTTGAGAGAGATATATGTTGCGCTGTATTGTTTCTATCTCACTCATTGAGGAGTGTACTTTGATAGTCTACCTACTATCAATTCTTGTATCAGTAAAAGGGTGTGTATAACCCTTGTGTGTGTAGAAGGTGTTCTACACGGGGAATAGTTAAATCACCAAGTGTAAGGTGATTGGAAGTATAGAAGGTGTTCTACACGTGGAATAGTTAAATCACCAAGTGTGAGGTGATTGGAAGTGTAGAGGGTGTTCTACACGGATTCTTTGGAGCGGTGCTGCTCAAAGGTGTAATAGGTTTCTATCTCCACCTAAAGGAGATTAAATAGTGGATTTGGGGATCCTCAAGAGGTAGCTTGAGGCAAGGACGTAGGTAGTGGGGCCGAACCTCGTTAACATACTGAGTTTGCTTCTCTCTTACCCTTACTCTTTATATTTATTATTGTTTCATATTTTATTTATATTTTATATTATATATTTGATTTATAATTGTTATTTTTTTTAAATATAAATCAATTCACCCCCCCTCTTGTGTTAGTCATCTGGGCAACAAGTGGTATCAGAGTTAGAGCTCTATTATAAGATTAACTATCTTTTGAGTTAAGATCTTATGGCTAACATTGCAGCTTCATTTGGTGAAGGTCAATCTAGCAGTCGGCCTCCACTCTTTTGTGGAGACAATTACTCATTCTGGAAAGTTAGAATGAAAATATTCCTTCAGGCTCAAGGTCGAGAAATCTGGAAATGTATTGTAAATGGACCTTATATTCCAACAAAAGTAGTTGATGGAGTAAAAGTCAAAAAGGAAGAAGAAGAGTTTAATCGTGAAGACGATAGATTTTATACTTTGAATTTAACTGCTATGAATTTATTATATAATGCTCTCAATGGTAATGAATTTAATAGAGTAATGACTTGTGCTACAGCAAAGGAAATTTGGGATAACTTGGAAGTTACTTATGAAGGAACTTCTCAAGTCAAGGAATCAAAAATTTATATTCTTACTCATGAATATGAAATGTTTAAGATGAATAATGATGAATCTATTTCTAGTATGTACACTCGTTTTACTAACATCATAAATAGCTTGACAGCTCTTGGCAAAGTTTATTTCAAAGTGGAGATAGTAAGAAAAATTCTCAACTCTCTATCAAAACGTTGGGAATCAAAAGTGACAACGATTCTTGAAGCTAGAGACCTCAAGAAGCTCGAAGTGAATGAACTCATCGGGTCACTTATCACCCATGAGTACACATTGAAAAGAGGAGAAGAAGAAGGAAAGTCAAAGAAGAGCTTGGCACTTAAAGCTGTTCCACATGAAAGTGAAAGTGATGAAGATGAGGAAAATGATGACAAAGATGAAGAAGTTGCGATGATAACAAGAAGAATTCAGAGGTTCTTAAAGAAAAATAAAACTCCTTCAAGGAAATCCTTCAATAAGTTTTCCAAGAAAGATTCAGGTAAAAATGACACTCTAATTTGTTATAAATGCAATAAACCTGGTCATATCAAGCCAGATTGTCCTCTGCTAAAGAAAGATCGAAACAAAGGCAAAAAGGCAATGAAAGTTACGTGGTATGATGATTCAAGTAGCTCAGATAGTGAAGCAAGCAATGGAGAATCAGCAAATCTTTGTCTTATGGCTAAAGATGACATTGAGATAACAAATCTTGATAATATTGAAGATCCTTCATATGAAGAATTGCAAAATGTTTTAGAAGAGGTATATGAGGAATTTGAAAAATTGGGTATCAAGTATACTGTTTTGAAAAAGAAAAATTCTTCTTTAACAAACGAAATTGATATTTTAAGAAAAAAAAATATTGTTTTGAAAGATGAAAATTTTGAGTTGAAGAAAAAGAAAACTGATTTAGAAAATATTATTGAAAACTTTACGAATGGAAAAAGAAATTTTGAAAAATTTCTTGGTAGTCAAAAATGTGTTTTTGATAAGGCAGGCTTGGGATATAAGCCAAAACAAAAATACAAATTTTATAAAAACTTCTTTGATAATCCTTCTACATCAAAATCCAATATTCAAAATTCTTTTCATAAAAATAATTTTGTTAAAAAAGGATACTATTATAATCACTCAAGTTCTTCATATATGTCACATGCTATTTGTAATTTTTGTAATAGAAATGGTCATAATTATTTTGCTTGTCCTATTAGAAGAAAACATACAATGACTATTAGGGCCATATGGGTACCTAAATATTTTATTTCTTCTAATACTAATAAATAAAGGACCCAAAGAACTTGGGTACCAGGAATTGTTTTTAATTGCTTTTGTAGGTATGCATGAAGTATTCTACAAGTAAAAATAAATTATTTTTAGATAACGGATGCTCAAGATACGTGATAGAAGACAAAACTAAATTCATTGACTTCACTTCTAAAGAAAAATGATGTGTGATATTTGGAGACAATTCAAAAGGGAAGATCATGGAAATAGAAGGAAAGATCATCAATACTTAGTACAAGATGCAACCAAATAGTGGAAACATGTGAAAGATCATCCAGCGGAATAAATTCTAGGAGAACCTTCACGAGGTGTAAGTACTCGATCATCTCTTAGAAATATTTGCAATCATACTGCTTTTCTATCTCAGATTGAACCTAAAAATATTGATGAAGCACTTTTTGATGAATTTTAGATTCTAGCTATGTAAGAAGAGCTTAATCAATTTGAAAGAAATGATGTTTGAACACTTGTTCCTAAACCCAAAAATCATACTATTATTGGAACAAAATGGGTTTTTAGAAACAAGAAATATGAGTCCGGAGTCATTACTAGAAATAAGGCTCGACTAGTGGTCCAAGGTTTCAATCAAGAAGAATGAATCAATTATGATGAGACATGTGCACCAGTCGCAAGATTAGAAACTATTCGAATGCTACTTACATATGCTTGTTATAAAGATTTCAAACTTTTTCAAATGGATGTTAAAAGTGCTTTCTTAAACGGTTTTATAAATGAAGAAGTATATGCTGAGCAACTTCCAGGTTTTGAAAATCATATTTCTCTAAATCATGTTTTCAAATTCACAAAAGTACTATTTGGATTTAAACAAGCTCCTAGAGCGCGGTACGAGAGATTCAGTAGTTTCTTGATTGAAAAAGGCTTTTTAAGAGGAAAAATTGATACAACTCTTTTCATTATATATGAAAATGATGATATTCTTTTGATTCAAATTTATGTTGATGATATAATATTCGGTGCTACTAATGAAAATATGTGCCAAGTTTTTGCTAAGACTATGCAGGAAGAATTTGAAATGAGCATGATGGGAGAGTTTATATTCTTTCTCGGATTGCAAATTAAGCAAGTAAAAAGTGGGATATTCATCAATCAATCAAAATATATTAAAAAATTGCTGAAGAAGTTTGGGATAGAAGGTGCTAAGGAAACTGGAACACCAATGAGCCCATCTACTAAACTTGATAAAGATGAATCCGGTAAACTAGTTGATTCGAAGGTATATCGAGGTATGATTGGTAACTTATTATATTTGACAGCCGGTAGACCAGATATTATGTTTAGTGTATGTTTATGTGCACGTTTTCAATCATTTCCAAAATAATCTCATTTAATTACAGTCAAGCGGATTTTTAGATATTTTGCCAATACCATTGACTTAGAGTTATGGTATCCTAAACACACTTCTTTCGATCTTATTAGTTATTCAGGTACCGATTATACTGGTTGCAAAGATGATCGAAAAAGTTTTAGTAGAACATGTCATTTCTTAGGTCGTGCACTAGTTTCCTGGTTTAGTAAAAAAAAAAAAAAAACAAAACAAAATTATGTTGCACTATCTACTGCTAAGGCAGAATATGTTGCTGCGGGTAGTTGTTGTGCTCAAGTTCTTTACATGAAGCAACAACTTGAGGATTTTAAACTTATGTATAATCACATTCCAATCAAATGTGATAATACAAGTGCTATAAATCTTTCAAAAAAACCCAACACAACATTCTAGAATTAAGCATATTGAAACAAGATATCATTTTTTTTGAGATCATGTGCAGAAAGGCGATATAGTACTAGAGTTCACAAACACACACGATCAGTTAGCAAATATATTCACAAAACCCTTACCAGAAGATAGATTATTTATGATTAGAAGAGAAATAGGTTTGATGCATGTTATGAATATCTCTTGAAAGATAGATCAGAGTTCATAAAAATAGAGAGATATTTTTTTAAATACTTTTACATAAACTTGAGGTTCTTAGCCTCATGTTTGAGACGCTCATTCTCTTCATACAATATCATGTCATCCCTATCCATGGGAACTGGCAAGCGGAATGAAGAATCCAATAGAGATTTCAACTTTTTATTCTTCTGCCGAAGGATTCCTTCCCTTGTGTGAGATTCTTGAACAATTCGTTGAAGTATAACAATTTGTTCTTTAAGCTTTTCAACCTCATGATTTTTGACTTGTAGCCACTGGGAAAAAGCGACAATAGAGGATGAGTAGCGAGTCCCGAGACTCACCAAGTCGTAGATAGCATCGGAGTCTAGCTTATTAGCCAAACTGTTGTTCTCTTACTGCAACATGTCGCCAATGGTAGCTGCAGAAAGGACATGAGATTGAGATGTAGAATACCTCATAGATGCATCTAGAGGAATGTTAGAAGAATGAGCCATTGAGAAAAGAATTGAAAACTTAAAGCGAGAATATTGAAGGAATGCAGATGAGTTATAGAGATGAGAATAAGATTTGATGCAAATCGGATGAACTTTAAAATTGATTTTATAGAGATAGCATAAAGAACAAGACAAACTATTGTCTCTTCAAATCTTATTAGTCAAAAGAAATATAAGATATGCTGGACACACATTGTCAAAAGTTTTCTTACTAGAAAAACGGTTATCTGCTCATATCATGGCATTGACGGCCTTAGGAGAGAAGATTGATGGTTGATGCGTCAAGGGTTCCTGATTCAAGTCTGGAACATTAGTAGAAGAGAATTTTTCGGCCATTCTATCGTTATGGAGAAACAGAACTTAGGTCAAGAAGCAATGTTTTTTTTTTGGTATCCGATTGGTGAAAATGATTTTTTTTATAGAAACTCAGAGCCTTCAAACCCGTTTGTCAACAACATCAGGCGATTGATCTGCTTTCGCACCGACTGCTAGAGTTAGGCCTCCAACCTTTACAGGTTTTGTCAGATACGCGTGGCTCTACACCGAATTGCCAGAGTTAGACTTCCAACATTTGCAGGTTTTGTCGGACATGCATGGCTCCGCACCACATTGCCAGAGCTAGGCCTGCAGCTTTTGTTGTCTTTGTCGGACACGAATAATTTTAATTATTCAACTTCAAATCTCTGGAACATCTAATTCGTCAATAACATCAAGCGGATTTAAATCTTCTTCCGCACCGAGATGATAAAATTCGGTTTCGACCTTTGCAGATTTTGTCGGGCACGGATGGTTCCAATTATTCAGCTCTTTACAAAATCTCCTTCCGCACCGAGATGATAAAATTCGGTTTCAACCTTTGCAGATTTTGTCGGGCACGGATGGTTTCAATTATTCAGCTCTTTACAAAATCTCATTCCGCACCGAATTACCGAAACTAGGCCTCTAGCCTTTGCAGGTTTTGTCGAACACGTGTGGCTACACACCGAATTCTCTACAGCTTCTACTAACGTAGCGTTTTATTTATCTATTGGTTATTGTAGGAATATATCTTATTGAACTAATTATGATTCCTTTTTAATGATGCCAAAAGGGGGAGAAGTTTTAGACTAGAACATTAACATTGTTTAAATTTCTAAACTTGTTATATATGCTTGGAATTATATTTATATTTTTGCTTGAAAAACTAACGCACATTCTTAGGGGAGCTTAAGTATTAATACAGGTTTCAGGTTCTATCAAGTATTTGTCATCATCAAAAAGGGGGAGATTGTTGAACCCAAGATTTCAAGTTTCATGTAAATCTACAAATGGATTTTGATGATAACAAATGAATCCAAAGAATAAAGGAGTCTCAAGCTCAAGTTGTCCACACAATATAATCAAGCACATCAAGGAAGCAAGCATGAGCAAGAAGGGAACAAGTTCACATTAAAATCATAGAGTAATGTTGTAAATCTCTTAAAAATTCAAAATTAGGATTAAGGTTCAAAATTAATATTTTATCATAAAGCATTAAAATACATTTTCCACGTGTGCATGATATTTTGAAAATTAAATTTGAAAATTTTGAAAGATGATTGATTGTCATCTTTCACATGTGCATGACATGATTAAAGGTTTGAACTTTGAAAATTTTGAAAGATGATTGATTGTCATATTTCACATGTGCATGACATGATTAAAGGTTTGAATTTTGAAAATATTAAGGTAATTGATTGTCATCTTTCACATGTGCATGACATGATTAAATGTTTGAATTTTGAAAATATTAAGATGATTGATTGTCATATTTCACATGTGCATGACATGATTAAAGGTTTGAATTTTGAAAATATTAAGGTAATTGATTGTCATCTTTCACATGTGCATGACATGATTAAATGTTTGAATTTTGAAAATATTAAGATGATTGATTGTCATCTTTCACATGTGCATGTTTTATTTGAATATTTTCAAAAGTGGTGGATGCTTTTCTTGACTTATGCAAAAGGTAGATTTCTTTATTTGAAAATTTTGAAAAGTAAAGTGTGCTCCTTTTGTCATATGCAAAAAGTAAAAGATTATGTTTGAAATTTTTGAAAAGTAAAGTGTGCTCCTTTTGTCACATGCAAAAAGTAAAAATATTAGATTTGAAATTTTTGAAAAGTAAATGATGATGTTTTTGATATGGAAATCTTTTCAAATTTGAAATTGAAAAATCATTTGCCTATAAATAGCTCACTTGAGTTTTGCAAAATTCACAACAAGAGCTTACACATCTATTGCTAAGTTTTGCATCATTTCTTCAAAGCTCTCATTCTCTCTTTTCTAAAGTTTTGAGTCTTAATTCTTGTTCTTGTTGAGAGAGATATAGGTTGGGCTGTATTGTTTCTATCTCACTCATTGAGGAGTGTACTTTGATAGTCTACCTACTATCAATTCTTGTATCAGTAAAAGGGTGTGTATAACCCTTGTGTGTGTAGAAGGTGTTCTACACGGGGAATAGTTAAATCACCAAGTGTAAGGTGATTGGAAGTGTAAAAGGTGTTCTACACGTGGAATAGTTAAATCACCAAGTGTGAGGTGATTGGAAGTGTAGAGGGTGTTCTATACGGATTCTTTGGAGCGGTGCTGCTCAAAGGTGTAATAGGTTTCTATCTCCACCTAAAGGAGATTAAATAGTGGATTTGGGGATCCTCAAGAGGTAGCTTGAGGCAAGGACGTAGGTAGTGGGGCCGAACCTCGTTAACATACTGAGTTTGCTTCTCTCTTACCCTTACTCTTTATATTTATTATTGTTTCATATTTTATTTATATTTTATATTATGTATTTGATTTATAATTGTTATTTTTTTTAAATATAAATCAATTCACCCCCCCTCTTGTGTTAGTCATCTGGGCAACAGTTACAGTTGATAAGCTTTTGTGAATAAATCTGTCATATTATCACTTAATCTTATCTTTGATATATCCTCCTCTAATATAAGTAGTATTATCTTCATATAAAACTGTTGGGTTATCATTGATCATGAAAGATCACATTTTTTCTTGATATGTTGAGTCATTAATTTCAGCCAAATACACTCTCTATTTGCTTCATGAATTGCAATAATTTCTGAGTGATTTGAAGATATAGATATAATATCTGGTTAATAGACTTAATAGAAATCTGATACCTGCAGTAATACTTAAACTCCCTTTGATAATATGTATTAATATTTCAAGTAATAATCAAATATGATTTCAGCATATATAATAGGTTAATAATTCAAGCATGATTTTCATCTAAATAATGTATTAGAGAGAACATGATAATATTTTTATCTAAAATTTTCTCCCACTTATTTAGCATTATTAGGGAGAACTTATAGATATACGGCGAAAATAATATTAGAAACTATCTATATATGATAAAAACTGTAAAAGCTTGGGGTATAATATTATCAGTTCGGCAGAAAATCAAATCCGCTTAATATTGTTGACAAAAGAAATTTTGAAGAGATTTGAAAGTTTCAGGTTGTTATTTATATATAACCAGTTTTACCATTGGTTTATTTCAACAAAAAGATCTCACATTATTCATAGATTCAGTTGTTGTTTATCTAGAACGATATTATATCTGATAAAAATTCTTTTGTTAATGTCCCAGATTTGAACCATAAACCTTTTATACCTCAATCACTCATATTTTCTTCTGAGGCTGTAAATACCATGATAGGAGCAGATATATGTCTTTTTAGTAAAACTGATCTTGAAATTGTTGTAGTATCAAAAACCCTCAATGCTCAATACGCTGCCTCTCTTACAACCATGTCTCAGAGGCTACTGGCGAGAACGAGTGAAGTTTATCATTTTAAAAATCAAATCTGAGTTGTATCAAATGCTTGCAACTAAAGATAGAAAAAACAAAAATTTAAGATAAGAAAATAAGGAGCTGAAAAAATTTGTAAACTGGTATTCTCATGACCTGAAAACACGAATAAAAGAACTGGAACGAGAGAGAGCTCAAATACAAAGTCAACAACAGCAGCTAATGGCAGAGATTCAGCATTTACAAGAAAATCAGGATAGCTGCAAATAATCTTCTTGACTTTTGAAATTATTCACCAGCATATATTGTAATCTTAACTAAGTGAGATTTGAAGAGATGATGATTTGTCTTATTCTTATTTTCATTTATATAAAAACCATTTTTAACTTCATTTAGTACACATCAAATATTCTTCTTATATCTATAATTCATCTGTATTAGTATTCTTATTTTACAAATTTTCAATGGCTCATTAATTTCCTTTCAATATTTCTCACGATCAATCTATGAGGTATCTTTCACCTTAGTTACAAGTTGTTCCTGCATTTTCCGCAGGTGTCATGTTGTAGCAAGTGAATGATCTGACTAATAGGTTAGATCCTGAAGACGTTTATGAGCTGGTGACTCTCGGCACTTGATACTCTTCTTCTATTGTTGGATTTCCAACCGGTTACAATCCAAAAATCGTGAGATTGAGGAGTTTAATGAGAAGGTTTCCGTATTTCAACGACTCATTCAAGAGTCTGACAGAAAAATAGTAGGCTTAAAGTAAGAGAATAAAAATTTAAAATCCTTATTTGCCTTTTCATTTAGATAACGATGACATGTTGATTTATGAAGAGCAAATGCATTTGGGAGATGAGGTTAGAAGTCTCAAAGTTTTATAACTTATCTAGCATTTGAATAATAAAATATTTCTTTTTCAAATGTATTCCTTAAATTTATAGCAGTTCTTGTGATCTCTTCAGGAGTTCTAATAAAATAAATCATCAACATAAATTGCAATAATGGTAAATTCGAGTTCTGATAAAAATATACAGGTATCTAGGATTATTCTCAAATCATTGTTTCAATAGATACTCACTGATTCAATTATACCACATGCGTCTGGATTGCTTTAATCCATATAAAGATCTTTAAAACTTTATAAAGTACATGCTCATAAATGTATTTGGATTAGATACTTCAAGTATTATATATCTTTATATATGTAATGATCTAATGATCTTTATAAATATGTAGTGACCATATTTATTAACTGCATATCTAATCCTTTTGTAATAATCAAGCCGATTAAAAATTTAAATGTGATTGCATTCATAATAAGGAAATATGTTTCCTCATAACTAATCTCTGGTTTCTACAGGAAACTTTGTGCGACAAATTGTATCCTACAATTCATTTCTCATTACACTTTCATATAAATACTCACTTATATCTCATAGGTATTACATCATTTGCTGTTTGGACAACAGGTCCAAATACCTCTCACTTTATTAGCGAGTTTAATTCAGTTTCAATAACTGCTTTTCATTGTGGCCAATCATTTCTACGTCGACATTCTTCGACGATTCTTGACTCACTTTCTTTATTACTTCTGGTAATATCAATGGTAATTTTATATGAAAATATGTTGTTGACAGCAGTTTTATTTCTATCCATAATTTTTCCAATACTCATGAAATGTATTGAGATCTCATTGTTCCTCTCTAGGGGAAAACATTTCATGAAACACATTTTCATGAGTTTTCTCTTCAGGAGTTACCTATTCTAGAGGTTTGTACTCTTCATGAGTTATATTCTTTAGGAGTTACCTCTTTAGGAGGATTATATTTTATACAGAAAGTACGGTTTCTTCAGGAGTACCGATTTTTTTTTTCTTTTGCACCAATAGATTTTCAATGCTTCAGACGTATCTTAGACTTATCTTTTGCTGTTTTAACAATTTGTTCTTCAGGGATTTCAATTCTTGTTTAAGCATTAAAAGCAGTAATATATGATTTTATAACACCTTTAGTATTAATAAATATATCCAGTAATTAATTTGCAACACTTTGCAAATAGGTAATCTTTTGAACTTCTGGTTCACATTCATTTGTAAGAGAATCAAATTTAAACAGGGTTTTATTATTCTAAGTAATTTCTTGTCATATTTCAGGTCTCGATAATTCATTATTTCAAAACATGATGAAATATTAATAAGTTTATATATAAAAGTTTTGTATAAGTGAATCAAGTGTTTGGTCGTACAACAGGTCTTCATCTTTTTATGAAAAATTATTCTGTGGGTTTAACCCTTTTCTGAGTTGGATCACTTCTGGTAATATGGTATATTTTTATTATATTTAGTGTTGTCGCTTTTAGAACCAATACTTCTAAAGTTTTTCTACCACGTCTACGCCCTTGATTCTTTTAAAAGAATGCACCGTTCACTTCTGAGAATGGTATAAATTCAATATCATTAATAAGACGTAACTGATAATTTATTAACAAAAATTTATTATTTAGCTTAATCACTGGAAGACAAAATAAAAGTTCAAAATATTTGTTGAACTTTCACTCTCGATACTACTACTGCAAAAGCATATTTGAGATATAAAAAATAGTATATGTTTTCTTTAATATATCATCATCAGTAACCTTCTCACTGCATAATTTTAATATTGAGTTGATTTTAAAGAGTGCAGAATATTCAATACCACTCTTAAAATCTTGCAACTTCAGGTGTAATAAGTCATAATAAATTTTTGAGAGAATTACATCTTCTGGTACTCATATCTTTCCCTCAAATTATTTCACAAAATAAGAAGATTTTTCACCATGAAATACACAGCACGGTCCTGTAGGGACACATGATTTTCTTTTTAATTGTATCTCTCAATTTCATCATCTCCAAATAGATCTCATCAAGGATCTTGGGTAAATAACTTTTTCTAGAAATGTCAACAGTAATAAATTTCAATATTTGACATTATATATATAAATCACAAAAATAAGTTTGTGAATTTAAAAAATATATTCACATAATCATGAAAATAAAAGTAGAATTTTATTAAGTAATAGTCAACAATATTACCTTTAATATTTATCTCGATGACTACAAATAATATATTGAAAAACTTATTTGAAGTAGAAGATAACTAGTTTCAGTATCGATAAAATCTTGTGCTGATAACGTGTTATAAAACTAAAAAGAAAATTACGACTATTGCAAGAGAAATATAAAAAAAACTCTTAAGAACTGAATTTTTTTTTGTTTTATAAATTTTTCTTATGAATTTCAAAATGAATGAAACTCATATTTATAAGCGTTAAAATTACAATTTAAGTTATTATATAAGATTTAAAATAATAGTAGTTGAGTTATTTATAAAAATAATTGAGGGAGGTTGAAACCGTCCTCAATAATTCATAACAAGATATATATATTTATATATTGTGACACCCCCAAATTTTCCTTAAAAAGAATACGGAAATCGAGGCGTTGAGATGCTGACACCAGGGGTCACGCACCTCCAACGTCAAGTGCTAAGTGTGTGAACACGTGACATGCATAAATAAAAGTAGCGGATATTTGAGATCAATAACTAAGTAATATAATTTTTAGAAATATTTTACAAATCATTTTAACATAAATTCTCCAACAGGAGATTTAATACAGTTATCCAAGGATCAAATATACATTTATATAATTAATAAGCAGGGAAAAACATCTCCCAATATACAACTAGGTCAAGCTATTCTAACGACGAAGCCGTATTCTCAGGCTCAACCTCCTCATCCTCTGTAATAAAATCTACGATATCGAAAAATGGTACCGTAGGTAAGTAAAATCTCAAACAAACCTAAGATAATAAATACATTAATGCAACAACAACAAGTATGAACAAAATACCATATGCATGAGTCTTAAATTAGTTTTCTCAAATAAATAAATAAAGTACACACTATAAAATTCCCAAAGATAAACATTAGATAAAAATTATCCATCATTTTCCCAGAAAATGATGACTGTAAATCTATTAAAACCACAACTATTTTCCCAGAAAATGGTCAACGTAAAACCAATAAATACAATTAGCTACTTTTCCAGAAAATGGCCTAAACATCTATTTTATTAACCGTATGCACCATGATCTCCCCTAGGAACCATCCGTACATCCTGGCTTTCATCATCACACCGAAAGTAACGACCACGCATGTGATTTCGGAATAGGCGATGCCTAGCAAACTGCGCCCAGTACGTACCATAACCAGGCATCCCCTAGCTCCTACTAGTAGAGGAGCCATGGAGTCGGCATGAGAGCGTTACCATCCCGTTCGATCTCGTCGTCTCCCGGCGACGACCTAGAGGATGTTACTTAGTATATTCCGCTCCCGAGTGACTAGAGGAGCTCCACCGAGATAATGCCCCATCTCGATTTGGGGTCGTAATACACACGCACCTGAAAACCATAAACACAATGAAAACCTAGTTTTCAATTCCAACACATGAATATCCGAAATCATGCAAAAATTCAATTTCCAAATATTACCATGAACATGCGCGTAAATACACAATGCATACGACCATGCACAAAATATTCAACAATTAATAAATTCCAACAATGACCAAATACAACAACTGTTGATGCTAAAAATATATTTAAATCTTAAAATTTATTTGGAAAATGCTTACAGTATACTCGCTAATAATTTCTGAAGTTATCGAAAACTCCGAACAGCAATTCTATGCTTTCGCACGGGTACTCGCCGGTATAGTCACGCCCAAAGCGCCAATGTATATAAATCATTACAAGTAAATAAATATCAATATCGAAAACAACTAAAATAATTAAAAATAAATACAAATAGAACACCAATAAAATATGGTAACATCAATAAAAACAATAATTAATATTAACACATTAATTAAACAGATCACGTAAATAGAACGACATTTATTTATAAATAACTAACACAGAAAATAATCTCAAATATTGTAACCCAACAAATTAATCATAAATAAAATCATACCACAAAATAAATTAAGAGTAATACATGAATAAATTAATCAATTAAACTAGAAAAAAATACTTACCGAGAGTATTGTAAACGGTAAATTTTATAGTGATAAAATATCCAATAAAACACCAATATGATTTTCGGATTTAGGTGGATTTTGAAGATGCTAACTCAAACTTGAGTTGAGAAGAATAAACAAGCTAAAATAAGTGACTAAACCCATGGTTTCAAACCCCAGATAAAGCTCGGTATATGGGCTTTAGATGTGATTTTTCGCATGGTTAATTAACTTATAATTAAATTATAGAAATAATATTTTCAAAAGAACATTGAAATATATTCAAATATTTAAACACAGGCATAATAGAAAAATATTAATATTCATTAACTTATAATGCTTAATATTATAATTATAATTTAAATATATTTAATAGTTAAAATCTTAAATTATATAAAGAGTAAAATTATAAATTCTCACATATATATTATATATAATATCGATTAAAGATTCGATGAATTTCATAAATATATGATTTTAAGTTGTCGGGTTTTTTATCATTGATTTGATGCGTTGAATATGGTAAAAACAAAGAAATGCTGGATTGAAGTGACAATTTTGTTAATATTTCTGTTAAACTATTTGGGAGAACTTTTGTTAATATTTCTGTTAAACTATTTGGGAGAAATTTCAACAACACTGGGCCCCACTAATTCTTGAAAGAACACTTTTACATAATTTTTTAATTTTTATGTATTATTATTTTTTAATTTTTATTTAATTTATTTATATTTTTTGGAATTTGTTTTTTTGAATTAATTTAATTTTTTTATTCATTATTTATATATTAAATATTTGATTAAAATAAAAATAAAATAATATATAATATATAAAAATTATGTGAATAATAAAAAATTGAATAAATTTTTTCTTCCCGAAAAGGATGTCAATTTTGGTTAACGCGGTGGGAAACTTCTTGTCGTCATATATAATAAAATATATAATATCGTTTGACGCTGAAATAATACGAAAAGTTCAAACAACAAATTCTAATAAAATATAGTTTTAGGAACTATTTATTTTAATTAATTTTCTGGTGCATAAAACATGCATTATTTATATATAAAAAATATTTATAATCATAAAATATATAATTATTTAGTAATTTTTTAAGAAAATTAAATAAATACAAGACCAATATAATAATTGTTTTTAAATAATTATATAGTAGTTGCATACTCTAGAATTATATGTAATTTTATTCTATTTAGAATCGACATCTACGCCCACAAAAAAGCAAAGCACAAGTTCATGAATTGACATGTTAATATTTCGTCATAAAATCAGAGTTTAGTTTCGACGTCAAGAATATCTTATACCATATGCAAATAGTAATAAAATAATAGCTAACAGTTTATATTTAGGAGTGATTTATTTTCTAAATTCAGTTCCATTATTAATTTATTTACAACTCATTTCAATTAACTTTATCTCAAATATTCATAATTCATCTTATCTTACTTTCGATTTCATACAACCCATTAGAGTATCTTTAATGAGAATAACTTCAGACAGCTAAAAAAAAGAAAAACTTCAAACAAGTTCCACCTGTTTTTCTCCAGATAATAGAGTTGAATCACAATGTGCCACGTAAGTCATGCACCACAAGTATTGTGGTATGCATTTCATAGAAAAACAACTAATAATCTTCCCAATTGGTCTCTCTCTCTCTCTCTTCTATGCTCCCCATGGAGTTCTGATCTCCTTCCCCCGTTGGTCTGCAAGTCTTCTCTCGCCCCCTTCTCTCTCTGTCTCTCTCTCTCTCTCCCCCCGAAATTATCTCCTTCCCCCGTTGGTCCGCACAGGATAAGTTCAATAATTTGAGAGGCCTAAGACTAAAAATTAGTTTAAGGCCTTTTTATGTTAAGAAATAAAATAAAATAAAATAAAATAATTTTAATTTTTATATTATGTTTTTACATAAAAATAATTTCAATGGCTTTGCAAAGTTTATTGATTAAAATTTTATTTTACATTTTCAACTAATAATCAACTTCATCTTATTAAAAAATTTTCAATTTAGATATTATTTCATTAAATTTAGCTAGTTTTACAATATGTAGTTTAAACTCTTAAAGGTTGTCTAGGAACATAAATGTTTTCAAGTATTTTTAGATACTCTCAAATTTAACTTTTTCTCTTTTATTAAAAAAATAAAAAAATATCTTAATTCAAATTATTTCACTACTATTCATATATATATTTCAAGATATTCTATTTAAACAAGCCTAGAAGCAATTATAATTATTATTATCAATAAAGTTGTATAAATAACTTACAAATTATGAAAAAAGTGGGTCATTGCCTATTTAAAGAAGTATATAAAAATATTTTAAGAATACTCAAAAATTAAATTTTATTATTTATAATTTTCATGCTATATATTAAATTAATAATGTCAAAAGAGAAATATATTCTTAGAATGAAAGTATTTGAAATAATTATGAAGTGTGATACTTTTTAAAATTAATAGTAACATAATATTTATTTAATACTTTTAATTTTTTTATTGAGTTAATTAATTTTTTTAATTAAATATATATTTTTTTAAATCCTACTTTAATTTTTTTTTTTAGGCCTTCTTCCATTAGGAATTTAGACCATTGCCTACTTTACCCAATGGAAGAGCCAGGCCAGAGTCTGCAACTTTGATATAAAAATATGGAAATAATGTTCCCTACGGAAATACCGCACTTGGGATTTTATTTTTCATGGCTACTCTTTATTTCTTTGATATTGGTAGAATAGTACATAACGGGAAGCAAGCAACCATCGTAAACACAATCCAGAATAGATAATAAAAACTTAAATGTTTCATTTAGGGTACCGCTTATACATAAAGCGGATTATTTAGTTTAGAAACCTTCGTGAAGTTTAATATTGCTGCAAATATAATTCTCTAGGATTTATTGTTAGTTTTGCATTTAAGAGACAAGCGTTGTTTTGCAGCAATGTCCACAGTGCTCGTCTGATAGCTTCTTGCTACTCTTCTTCTTCTTCCGGCAGAACACTAGCAGAATTGCAAGGAAAACGTCCAAGAAAGCCAATACGGATCCATCGTACAGTGGGCTGCACCGGAAGGGGTGCCCCAAGGTGGAGGGGATGTCGAAGGGTTTTGTGAAAGGCATTACTAGGGGACCCGTTAGCTTATCCCGTTAGCGTTAATTTATATATTTTTTCTTTACATCATTTTTTTAATATGCTTAAACATTTAAAAAAATAAAGTTTGTAATATTATTAAACAATATTTTCTTAATTATTATGTAAAAAAAATTAAAAATAAAATAAAAAATAGGGAGCAAGACAATCTAGTGAGACATACTAAAGGGACAGAAAGCATTTCCCTTTTATAAAGAGTGTGTGATTAAATTTCATTAATTTTCCAAATGTTATGGTGTGAGAATATGTAGATTATATTTGTTTGAAATGCTGATATGACGATTGTTTATTGGTGTTTATTTAGATGGACAACTCTTCTTTAATTGATTACTCTAAATGATGAAAAGTACATATATTATTTTATAAGTGACAACCTCTTATGCGTATATTTAGAATTGTGATCAAAAATATAATTTATAATTTGAATAAAAAATTATATTTTAAAAAAATTATTTACTATTTGATAACCATATATTTAAAGAATTTTTAATCATGTTACATTTATTTAGAAATAAATTAAAAATGTACTTTCTAAAGTAAAAATGATGATCATTTGAACTTTTAAAGATTATGACAAAATTTATGAAGGTTTTTTTTTACATTATCATGTTACATTATGACCATATTTTTTAAGTCTTTTCTTTAAATAAATAAAAAAAAGACGGCACCTCTATTTTTATTGATAATTTTTACTCAAGTTATAGGGGAATCGTGGATCATACTCAACCGTAAAAAAACACAATGAAGGCCAAATAAACAATCAAAATTGAACCGCCACCCAAACTATAAACAAACAAAGCCAACAAAAACAACTTCTAAAATCAAATGCTATGGAGCCCCAATTTATCTAATCTAACCATGCCCCTCATTAAACCTGGTAAGCTATCATCAGTGTGTCATAGCCACAAATATGACCAGCTTCACCTCGTCTTAGAAGATAATCCACTACTTCATGGCCTTCTCAGAATTGATGTACCACTTGATAAATAATTCCTTCTAGCTCTTGAATAGGAGCATCCTTAAAATTCCGTTAAGTACCATAAATTATAGTGTCAGGTAGCAATCCAGTCCACCACTACCTTGGAGTCACACTCTAGTACAACTTGTCTACAATTCTTATCCTTGGGGGTGAACAAAAAAATCGAATTTCGACTTGACCTGACTTTTCGACCCGACTTGCTACCAATATTCCGTTTGTTTCTTGTAATCGGGTAATTAGGTATTACCGTTACCGATTTAACCATGTTTCCCCTTATTTCGTTGGGACATTTCCTCTCATCTCTCTCTCTCTCTCTCTCTCTCTCTCTCTCTTCGACCAAGTAGCGATGAGCTCAAGATCTCTGATACTCACACGACGCAAAAGGGTCTCTCTCACTCGCTCATCCACACCAAGATCTCTAATGATGCTAATCTCCTGGGACATAAGGATCTCTAAGGTGCCGAAGACCAATTTTGAGCTTTGGAAGACTTTGTTCCGGTTAGTGAGAATCTTAGTTTTCTTTTGTTGGTGGGAAACTAAAGTAAACATAAAGTTAAAAAATGAAGTTTTTCGGTTGTATGCCTTTTCATGTGATTTTGCATTTGATCTGTCACTTGTTTGGTTTCTGAGAAATAAAAAGAAAAATTTTGTTTGGTTGCTGAGAAATTGAGTTTTTGATTTTGTGAGTTTTTGTTTTTAAATCCAAATATACAAGGAAATTGGGAAACCCTAATGATGGGAGAATGGTTCTAGTCGTGAAATGGAGAAGACGGGAAACCCTAATGATGCGAGAATGGTTCCAATCGCGCAATGGAGATGACAATGACAAATCCTAATGATGTGCACCTGCACAATGAAGAAGACAACGAGAAACCCTAATGATGCGCAGCTGTGAAATGGAGAAGATGAGCAAATGGCATCATAACGTTATCAGGCTATCGAGTATCGGCCAAATGAAACGTATTGAAAGCAGGTCGAATTAGAAATGGCCTTATCGGGTCAGGTCGGATCGGCTGAACAACCCTACTTATCCTTGCAAAGTATCATCCCTTGCAATGGTGCTCTCAATTCAGCGTTAGTGTTGGTGCCGAAGCCAAAATGAGTGGAAAAAGCTCATTTTACCATACTTCTATGGCATCACTCCTCTACCACCACAATTTTCTAGACGTTTCTAAAGCTTCCATGTACATTTAGTTTTCACTAACCATTTGGTGGTTTTGACCATGCTATTAATTTTGCCTTGACCTGGATGGTGAAAAAATTGAATATCCATGCACACAATACCTGCTCGTCAATAGAGGCGATTATCTTTTTTATCTTCAATTTCATTAACCATTGCACCTAACCACCAGGGAATAGCCCTCTAGACCCCTATGGCATTTTCCTAGATATCGCTCACCTTTGACTTGGATTAGTTCACATGCACTTGCCAATGTGAAACGACCATCTTGAGCAGACTTTTACACTAGTATATCATTTCCTGTATTGCCTGCACAAATATTTTTGCATACATTCGTCGCATGCTC
This sequence comes from Platycarya strobilacea, assembly GCA_036898215.1. NCBI lineage: Eukaryota > Viridiplantae > Streptophyta > Magnoliopsida > Fagales > Juglandaceae > Platycarya > Platycarya strobilacea. Next base: position 13,308,082 of record CM072556.1, read on the forward strand.
TTCCTTGATCAATTGTACTACCAGGTCCAAGTTCCAGTTATCACCTACCCAAACGTCTCTGATTTGCAAGGATGGATGCTTCACCGTATTAACCATATCACATAAGGGGCCATCTATAATCCATCTATCGAATCGAAAGGATAAATGACCCTCCCTCACCATCACTTGTATTCACAAACCTTCGAAAAAAATGAAACCATAGATCTTCAAAGCCTTGAACTAGTCCTTTGAGAGCCCATAAAAGATAACTGGCATCATTTCCTGTATTTGGACACAAGACACCAAGCCAATTTCATGTGCATTGCATGCTAGATTTTCGAGAAGTCCCTAAATCCCAAATGTGCTTTGCCATTGGCTAACTAATCCAAGACCAAGCACATCAATTAGTCTTAGCTTTGCCATCATGTTCTCCCCAAAAAACTATTGACATAGTGGTATTAAGTTTCTTGATCACCACCTTAGGTACAACCATAACTGCAATCAAATGTGAAGCCATACTTTTGAGCACGTGCTTCAATAACATGAGTCTCCTCCCTTGCGATAGTAATTTGGCCTTCCATCCTTCTACTTTGGCTCTAACTTTAGCTACCAGCAACTCCAAATGACAAATTTTCAGCCTCCCACACACCAACGGAACCCCAAGTAGAACACTGGAAAATGCCCTTCCACAAAATTAGTTAACCTCACCAAGCCATGACGATGTGCTGCAGTAATATGTGATGCATTAAAAATAGTAGATTTTGCTTTGCTAACCCGTTGCCTAGACCACTTTTCATAAGTACCCTATCATATGCTTTTTATAAGTACCATGGAGATTTCATACACCCAACCACCAATTTACAAAATCTGTTTGAAAAACCATACCCTGTAAGAGCTTGGAATAAAAAATTCTAGTGTACCCTATCGATTCTAATTTTATTTATTTATTTTAATAGTTTTGATATTTTTTTTTAAGAAATTTATGAAAATTAATCATCTAGATTTCCGAATTCAGAACCCAAATGAACATGCTTACCTCTAGCATAGCTAGGTAGGACTGTAATCGAGCCGAGTCGAGCCGAGCTTTGGCTTGCTGAGCTCAACTTGACTCAAAATATTTGAACTCAAGCTTGAGCCTGGACTTGAGATTTTTATTTATTATTTGTTTGAGCTCAACTCAATAAGCTAAACTTTCAATTCGTGCTCGAGCTTGTCCTACAAATGAACTTGAGTTGAGCCAAGCTCGAGCTCAAACTCAATTTTTTAAAAAACTTTTTTGAATAAAATTTAAAAATAAATAAATAAATAAATAAATAAAAACCTAATAAAAATTTATATTTAATATCTACCTAGTTGAAATTTATTCATCATAAAAATATGTTATATGTTTACATATATTATTAATAAATACACATAATATGATTGCATATATGTATCTCATATATGGTTCCCATATACTAATATATAAAATTATTAAATTTTATATATTAATTATTGCACAAATTATAAAATATAGTTATGAAATATATTCATTATATAGACATAAGTAATTAGATTACATATTATATATTTAATTATAAAAGTGTTATACTTAAATTATTATCAATACATATATAACATATATGTGTATATATTTATCAATATATGAATGAACTTTAATCAAGTCAAGCTAACGAGACGATTCGAATATAAACGAGCGAGTCTTAACGAGTCTTAACCGAGTCGAGTCGAGTTTTGTCTGGTATGTGTCATTTACTAATCGAGCAGATATCTGTTTTCACGAGCGATATTTTTTTTTTTACGACTTGAGTTTGATTTGAATTTAATTAAGCGAGTATCGAGTGGGCTGTTGAGTAGCCTAGTTCATTTACAGTCTTATAGCTAGGTGTTAAAACAATCTGGTCCAATGATGGACCAAAAATTTCGGTCCATCATTTTTCTCGGACCGAACTAGACTAGATTGAACATTCCTGAAATTGGATTAGTCCGGTAGCTATCAATCCAGTATGGTCAATCCGTTCAGTCCAACCCAATTATTTTTTATTTTTATTTTTATAAAAAAAATCAATTAATAAAAGAATTTAATTTAAAATACTAAATTAAAATTAAGTGACTTATTTTATATGATCAATGATAATAAGTTACATGAAAATTACATTATTAATTTGTATAATTACTGTATAATTGATAATAAGTTAGATGAAAATTACATTATTACTTTGTATAATTACTATATAATTGGTTAATTGATATTATATATTAGTTAATTTATAGAATATAAATTTGTTAATAACATATTTAGAATTTTATATTGTTAATGATGATAGGTTAGATGAAAAGTTCATAATAAATTTTACAATTATTATATAAATAATATATATAAAATATATATTTTTATTTTTATTTTTCATTCGAACCGGTCCGGTCCAGGGTGGAAAAACCTTGGACTGGGACTGGAACAAAACTTTTCGGTTTTCTAAAACATGGACCGAGATCGACCGATTTTAGTCTTGGTCCGGTCGATTTGTTCAGTCTGGATTGACCGTTTTTTACCCCTAGGCGTAGCAGTGAAGAATTGGTGAAAGTATTCCCCTGTTCTCAAATGTACCTACTCAGGAGACTCCAATAATATCTCATGCTCAAGCCACATTTGAGTAACAACAGAGTTATTTCTTCTTTGACTCACTATTGCATGAAAATACTTCGAATTCGTATCCCCTCCTTTAACCACTTCTTCTTGGCTATTTATGTTAGTCTAGTCTCTTCTCTCTCTTTCTAGACATCAAGATCCAACTTACTAATAAGGTAATTAATTTCAATATTGCAGAATATTTCGATTGAAGATGAATATCCATTGATTTGAGCCTATCTTCCAACTCCTTAATATTTTGATCAACTTGGTTGAAGACAGATTTATTCCAAGCTCTAAGTTCAATATTAGTACACTTTAGCTCCATTGCCAATTTAATCAAACTTGATCCATACACTGATTTCTCCAAAACTTCCTTGATAAAACTGTGAAACAAGTCATGTGGGCACCACATTTGTTGGAAACAAAATGGAGAAGGACCATACTTGGTTATTGCTGGTATAACCAGGTGAGAAGCTTACCACCAAGGGGTTGTGATCTGAGGAATTCTGCTTGATATACTCTAGTTTCGCCATATCAAACCATGTAGAGAAGGCAATTGGTTTTGCTATATGCTCCCATTTTCTAGCATTACCTTCTTGTACATAACACCACAACAATTGGTTTCTATTGTAACTAAATTCAATGAGGCCACAAGCATTTGTACATACATTAAACTCATGTATCACTTGGCCAACTATAGGACACCGTCAAACTCTTTCACGATCCTCGCTAATAATATTTAAATCCCCCATAAGAAGCCAAGGGTGATCCATCATACAAATGTCTACCAAACTCTCCCATAAACTCCAACGTTCGGCTTAGTTAGATTTAGTGTAAACAAAGGTCACCAACGTCCTTGTAAACTTCGACACAAACCATTCCGTCATGATCTGATTAGAAGCACTGACACTTTAAACACATATAATTGTTTCTACAAAATCCAAAATTTCCCCCCATATCTTCATTGCAGTAGTAACCATTAAAGCCCATAAAACTAGAAAGTTGGTGCAATTTATTTTCTCAAGCAAAAGGTTCAAAGAGTGCAACAATGGTCCCATTCTAACTACGAATCAAAATCTGCAGAGTACGTCGAGAACTACCCATCCCCCTAATATTCCATGCAATGATGGAATATGTCATAAACTTAATTTTTCAGTGCGTGTAGACACTCGTTGTGAGTGATGCACAATCATATTTTTCTGTCTTAAACTAATTATAGATCCTTGAAATGTATTAGATTCATACTCCTTATGCTTAGCTAACATTGCCATATTTTCATCCTCTTGATCTCCATCCGAATCATATAAAGTAATCATTAGGATCTTCCACATAGATAGGTTTGATCACAACATGGCTTTTCAGTTCAAGCACTTCGGACACCATTGCTGCATTGCCATGATCCCCACTAGGCGACGTATGCAAGTCTTCCACAAGAATAAAATCCGATGCAAGACCCTTCTCGGCATTTTTCACCACACTCCATTATGGGACCCCTTTTTGGATTGCAGAAAGCTTTTCAATATGCTTGTCACAATCACGTTCTTCTATCATCTGCATTTCCACACTCTCTTGCTCAGTCCTTACAATTTGCACATCATCCTTTGGCACCAACTTCAGACCATTTTTCTTCCCGAGTACTTCATTCTCTACCTTATATTCCTGTTGCTCATTCCTCCCATCAACCTATGCCTCTTCACCTTGGTTTTTGGTAGTTTTTTTTTTCTTGCCATATTTTCCTTGCACCACCCCTTCACATCATCCTTGTCCCAATGTGATGTACGTTCTCCCACCCTACAGACAACTGACGTATGGCATTGCCCAAAACATTTTAGACAATAGAAACCCTTTTTTTCATACCAAATCTCCTGCCAAAATATTTTGTTGTCTACCATAATAGAAAATCCCTGCACCGGCTCATATGTGAGATCACTCTCAAAACACATGCATGCACCCGAAGCTCAAGATCTATGAAGTGCTGTTGTATTGTCCGTTCTCAGAAAACGGCCAAACTTCATTGTTAGAATATGCAAGCAGTCAAGTTCTATACATATGCAACATTAAACTTGGCAAGAAAATACACTATGGGGCTAATGAAGATTCCTTACATAAATCAAACTCCTTTGCCCATTGAAACAATCTAAAAACACAGCCGGCAATCAAACAACCTTCAAGTGCCCATTCATGCACAAAATCTCTCTCAGACTGCATCTTCACCAATATATGATGATCATCCACAACACTTACAATTGGAATATCTAGGAAACCTCAAGACTTTACGATGGCTAAATGAATATCATTAATGGTTGGTATGGTACTTCCCACAAACTTCAAAATTAGAGCAAAACAAAAGTCTTGGTTCACCATCCATCTACATGTATGACAACAAACCCCTCTCTCCAGCAGCAGCCCCTCCGATTTTTGCGGGGGATCGGTGGCGTCGCCACGGGCTACCCTACGTGCAAAAAATCAAGAAAAGCCCAATATGAAAATTTTGAAACTTATAGAGCGTTTCAAAACATAGTGTTCGTTGTATCAAAACCAAAAAGAGGTAGAACAACTATTGCTATATTTTAAAACATTGTATGGGTATTTTTTTTCATTGACAATTATTTTAAAATTCGAATTACGTTTTGCATTATCCAAAAAAATACTTTTAAGGAAAAACATCGAACATTATTTTAGCTTATTTGAGATTAAAAGTGCTTTGATATGTCATACCCAAACAACCTAATTTTTCTATTAAAGAGTTTTTAGACATATTTAAGCATTTTTTAAGACTCCTATCGTAATCCCAAACAACTCCTTACTGGTCACATAGATTTTTTTTTAATCCCCACTATAATTCAATATATTTAAATTTTTAGTTATTCTACACAAAAAACTTTGGGATCTCACTCTCAACAAATTTATTTTCGTCTCGATCGGACCAAGCAAATGGAAAGTGAAACCCATTCACCAAATTATTTCATGATTTTGGATTTTGAAAGTTATAGGGTTTATTATTAATAAAATTCTTGGCCAGTCGTGACCATATGGTTATAAATATTGACAGATTCCAATCCCTCAAAATTAGCCTCTTCATCAGAAAATTAGCAATCCCTCCATATTAGAAAATTAGCTGTTTAATTGTAATTATTTTTTTGTAACAGTTTCCATAGAGAGTCGAGGCATGTATCTATTTAACTGCACATTCTCAATTGTAAAAAGTAAGATCACAGAAATACAAAGGTCACAAATCTGACATAGTATCAGCCAAACAACGTTCCTGATCAACCTTTAAATGCCTTCGATGGCCAATCCCTCCCATCCCCCTTCTTCTCCCTACCTCCTTCACCCATCTGATTCTCCTAGCCTCATTCTAGTCTCTAGAATACTCATTGGAGATAACTTTCCCAAAAGGCAAAAAGCCATGCCCCGTGCTCTCAACGCCAAAAACAAACTCGTGTTTGTTGATTGTACCCTTTCCCCACCGATACAAATTCACTAGATTATACTCAATGTAATCAAACCAAAGACATGATCTTTACCTGGCTTCTCAACTTCATTAGCCCCTCTATCGCAAACTCTCTTGAATTTCATACTGATCCTTGCGAAGTGTGGCTCGATCTCCAGCCCCGTTTCTGCCATGGGAACAATGCACAGGTCTATCACCTCAAAAGAAAGTTGTTGTCCCTGCACCAAAATACCCACTCCATTCATGAATATTACAACCAGATTAAACAAATCTAGGATGAACTTGGTCACTTACAAAAATGCAGTGACCTCAAAGAATTTCAATAACAAGCGGAGGATAAACGGGTTTACCAGTTCTTACTTGGCCTCAACGACTCATTCTCTCAACTAAGAACCCATATTTTGGCAATGGAACCTCTTCCTCCAATCACAAAAATTTTCTCTATGCTGTTTCAGGAGGAACAATAGAGGCTTATCCACATTTGAACCCCTTCATCTGAGTCCCATAGTTTTGTCGTCCACCACCTAGATATTGTTCTAAGGGGGAAACTCATGTCTGTCGGCTCCAGAAGACACTATATGGTCTCAAGCAAGCCCCCCGTAACTGGTTTTTTAAACTAACTACTGTTTTTCTTGATGCAAGTTTTCCTCAGTCTCAAGTAGACAATTCTTTATTTACTCTTGTGACTCATACCAGCATAACTCTTGTTCTTATTTATGTCAATGACATCTTAGTTGCTGGCAACGATATCTCCCAGATCAAAAGTTTTAAGAGCATTCTCTCTACACACTTCAAAACAAAGGATCTCGGCTCTTTCCTTGGTCTTGAAGTTGCTCGTTCTCAACAAGACATCTTTCTCAATCAACGCAAGTATACACTCGATATCCTATTTGATAGTAGCCAACTTGGTGCTCGGACCGCTCACTTTCCCATGGAATAGAATTTGAAGCTTACAGATCATGACGGCACCTTCCTTACTAACCCGTGTGCCTATCGTCGACTAGTTGGGCGCCTCATCTACCTGACTATCACATGTCCTGACATTGTTTTTGTAGTGAACATTCTCAATCAGTTTATGCATACCCCTCATGTCCCACACATGCAAGCCGCTATCCGTGTCCTTTGCTATCTCAAAGGCAGTTTAGGTCAAGGCATTCTTTTCTCTTCAACCACCAACTTGCATGTTACTGCCTACACAGACTCAAATTAGACCAGCTGTTCCACTACTCGTCGGTCCACCACAGGGTACTTCATCCAGCTAGGCACAAGCCCCATTTCTTGGCAAACAAAAAAACAGATGACAGTAGCACATTCTTCTACTGAAGCTGAATATCGTGTCATGGCAGCCATTACTTGTGAACTTACCTGGTTGAAACAACTCCTCTCTGATCTTGGTGTTCCCCATCCTGAGCCTATTAGCGTCTATTGTAACAATCAATTTGCTCTCTATATCACTTACAATTCTGTCTTTCGTGAGTGCACCAAATACATTGAGATTGATTGCCATATTTTTCATGATAAAATACGAGCAGGACTTCTTACAACTGTTCACACATCCTTTCATGAACAAATTGCCGATATCTTCACCAAAGTATTGGGACGAGAACTTTTTCATCATTTTCTATGCAAGTTGGGCATTACGGATCTTCATGTAATTATTAGAATCCAATCCCTCAAAATTAGCCTCTTCATAAAAAATAAGCAATCCCTCCATATTAGGAAATGAGCTATTTAATTGTAATTATTTTTTTGTAATAGTTTCCATAGAGAGTTTAGGCATGTATCTATTTAACTACACATTCTCAATTGTAAAAAGTAAGATTACAAAAATACAAAGGTCACAAATTTGACAATAAATGGGAACTTGTTATAAAACTAAAGAATGAAACTATTATTGCAAGAGAGAAATATATAAGAAACTCTTTGAAACTCTTAAGAATTGAAACTTTCTTCTCTCTCTATATTTTCTTATGAATTTTATAACAGCTGAAGCCCCTATTTATAAACCTTGAAATTACTATGTAAGTTACTATACAAGTCACTATGCAAGATTTAAAATAATAGTGGTGGGGTCATTCATATAATTTTAGTATTGGGACAGGGGGTGGCAGCCATCCATTCACTTATATTCTCGTTTCATTACACTTCCCCTTAAATGATCACCCATAAAAAATCTGTCTCGTTAAAGCCTTGCCAAAGAAAAATCCAGTGTGAAAAAAAACCAATGGCGAAAAAAAAAGAGTACAGTCTTCTTATGTATCCACAAGTGTTTTAAGATTGCCTCATTAAAACCTTGCAAAAGAAAACCCAGTAGGACAAAACCTTAGCGAAGGAAAAAGAGTACAATCAGCATAAGTTTTCAGGACATTTACTCCCCCTGAAAAGTGTATGACAATAGATCTTTGAGTCTTTGCATTTCAATGTTATGCACAATCTTCTTGAATGTCGAAGTTTGTAACGCTTTTGTGAATAAATCTGCCAGATTATCACTAGATCGTATCTGTTTGACATCAATTTCACATTTCTCTTGAAGTTCATGAGTATAAAAGAATTTAGGTGAAATATGTTTGGTTCTATTACCTTTGATATATCCTCCTATGATTTGAGTGATACAAGCAGTATTATTTTCATATAAAATTGTTGGGTTATTATTGATCATGACAAGTCCACACTTTTCTTGGATATGTTGAATTACTGATCTTAGTGAAATACACTCTCGACTTGCTTCATGAATAGCAATGATCTCTGAATGATTTGAATAAGTAGCAGATAGTGTCTGCTTAACAGATCTCCATGATATGACAGTATTTCTATAAGTAAATAAATATCCAGTTTGAGATCTACCTCTGTGTGGGTCTGAAAGATAATCTACATCTGCATACTCAATCAATTGTGGACTTGATCCACGTTGATAAAATAATCTCATATTAACCGTACCGTGAAGGTAATGAAGGACATGTTTAATGCTATTCTAATGCCTTCGAGTTGGTGCAGAACTATATCTTACAAGCAGATTAACTGAGAATGTAATATCTGGTCGAGTGCAATTTGCAAGATACATCAAAACTCTAATTGCACTAAGATATAGTACTTCAGGACCAAGAATTTTTTCATCGTCATCACAAGGACGGAATGGATCATTCTTCACATCAAGTGTTCAAACAATCATTGGAGTACCTAGGAGTTGAGATTTGTCCATATAAAAATGCTTCAGGACTTTCTTAGTATACATAGATTGATGAATAAAAATTCCATTTGACAAGTGTTCGAGCTGCAAGCCAAGACAGATTTGTTTTGCCAACATCTTTCATTTCAAATTAATTTTTTAAATATATAGCGGTTTTTGAGATCTCTTCAGGAGTTCCCACAATATTTAAATCATCAACATAAACCGCAATAATGACATATCCGAATTCTGATTTCTTAATAAAAACACATGGGCATATAAGTTTATTCTCAAATCTTTGTTTCAATAGATATTCGCTTAAGCGATTATACTACATGCGTCCGGATTGCTTTAATCTATATAAAGTTCTTTGTAATCTGATAGAGTACATATTTTTAGATGTACTTGTAGATGCTTCAAACATTTTATATCTTTAAGGGATTTTCATATACGTGTTATGGTCTAAGGATCTATATAAATAAACAGTGACCACATTCATCAATTACATTTCTAATCCTTTTGTAACAACCAGACTAATCAAAAATCTAAATATGATTGCATCCATAACGGGAGAATATGTTTCTTCATAATCAATCTCGGGTTTCTGCAGAAAACTTTGTGCGACAAGTCGTGCTTTATACCGCACAATTTCATTTTTCTTATTACGTTTTCGTACAAATATCCACTTATATCCAACAGGCATTACACCCTTTGGTGTTTGGACAACAGGTCCAAATACTTCTCGTTTTGCTAGCAAATTTAATTTAGTTTCAATAGCTGTTTTCTATTGTAGCCAATCATTTCTACATCCACATTCTTTGACGATTTTTGGCTCATTTTTTTCATTACTTCTGGTAATGTCAATGACCATTTTATATGAAAATATGTTGTCGACAATAGTTTTATTTCTATCCAGAATTTCTTCAGTATTTATGAAATATATTGAGATCTCATTATTTTCAGGTATCTGTTTCTTTTCAGGAGAAAATATTTCATGACACACTTCTTCAGGAGGTCCCTTTTCAGGAGATTTATACTCTTCAGGAGTTTCCTCTTCAAGAGGTTCTGGAATATAAGATTTGAGCTCTTTAGGAGCACCAATTATATTTGTAGTCTGTCTTGTAGGTACGTGTTTTTCAGGAACACCAAATTCATTTTGTACTCTTTTCTTTCTGAAAATTTTGTCTTTTACACTAATAGGTCTTCCACGCTTCAGGCATGTTTTAGACTCACCTATTGCTGTTTTGACAATTTGTCATTCAGGGATTTCAATCCTTATTGGAGTATTAACACCAGAAATATAAGATTTTACTACACCTTTAGTATCAGTAAATACATCCGGTAATTGATTTGCAACATTTTGTAAATGAATAATCTTCTGAACTTCCAGTTTACATTCATTTGTAGGAGGATCAAATTGAGACAGAGTCTTATTATCCCAAATAATATCTTGTCGTGTTTCAGGCACCTAATTTTCTTTACCCATTAATGGAAAAGTGGATTCGTCAAAGTGATAATCTTCAAAACGTACTTTAAACATATCCCCTGTAAGGGATTCAATGTATCTAATAATAGATGGAGAATCAAAACTAATATATATCCCAAGTCTACGATGATGGCCCATTTTTGTACGTTGTGGAAGTGCAATTGGAACATATACAGCACATCCAAAAGTACGAAGATGAGAAATATTTGGTTGTTGACCAAATGCAAGCTGTAATGGAGAATATTTATGATATGTAGATGGTCTAATGCGAATTAAAGATGCTGCATGAAGAATAGTATGTCCCCAAGCAGAAATAAGTAGTCTTGATTTCATAAGTAAAGGTCTAGCGATTAGTTGAAGCCTTTTGATCAAAAATTCAGCTAAACCGTTTTGTGTGTATGTATGGGCAACAGGATGTTCAACATCTATTCCTATTGACATGCAATAATCATCAAAAACTTGAGATGAAAATTCACTTTCATTATCCAATCGAATGGTCTTAATTGGAAACTCAGGAAATTGTGCTCGTAGTTTGATTATCTGAGCAAGAAGTCTAGCAAATGCAACATTTCTAGTGGAAAGCAAACAAACATGTGACCATCGACTAGATGCATCAATCAAAACCATAAAGTATCTAAATGGTCCACTTAATGGATGAATATGCCCTCATATATCTCCGTGAATCCTTTGTAAAAAAGATGGAGATTTAACAATGACTTTTGAGGGAGATGGTCTGATAATCAACTTACCTTGAGAACATGCAGAGCACAGAGACTTATTGGGTAGAAATATCTTTTGATTCTTTAAGAGATACCCATGCAAATTTTCAATAATTCGTCTCATCATGATAGATCCCGGATGTCCAAGGCGATCATGCCAAGTCATAAATACTTTGGGGTCAATGCACTTCTGGTGCATTACCACATATGATTCAATTGCTCTCATCTTTGTAAAATACAATCCAGAATATAGAGCAGATAGTTTTTCTAATATGAGTTTCTGGCCCGACATTATTTTAGTAATAAGAAAATGTTCTTTACTGCCTTCATTGGTCGTTTCAATATGGTAATCATTACGACGTATATTTTTGAAACTCAATAAATTTCTTTTGGATTGTAAAGAGAATAGAGTATCATCAATATAAATTTTGGTGTCATTAGGCAACACAATATAAGCTCTTTCGGAGCCCTCAATTAAATCTGACGAACTTGATATGGTATGGACATAGGCTTTGCTTAGTGTTAGATTTTGAAAATATTTCTTTTCTTTGAGAATTGTGTGAGTTGTAGCACTGTCAGCTAGATATATATATTTATCATTCAACTCAGAAATAAAAAACTCATCAATGTGATCAATGATTCTACAAAATATACAAAACTTTTATTACAGATAATAGAAAAAAAATACATGTGAAACACTTCCATCTCCAATTAATTGGTCAATACTACCTTCAGGATGATTAAAGAAATCAGAGATATCAAGATGAGTAACATCTACATCTACTGAATCTAATAAATCATTTGATGGTTCTGCTAAATTTGTTTCATGGATTTTATTTTTTCTTTTAATAGATATTTGATATAAATCAGTTAAGTGCCTGGTCGTACGACAGGTACGTGACGAATGTCCAGTCATTCCACATCTATGGAACATCTTTTCACTTTTTTTTGAAGAATTATTTTGGGAATTTTTACCCCATTCTGAATTGTATCACTTCTGGTGATACGGTATATTATTATCCCTTTTAATGTTGTCACTTTTGGGACCAACAGTTATATAATTTCTCCTACCTCGTCCACGTTCTCAATTTCTTCTAAAGGATGCACTATTCACTTCTAGGAATGATGCAAACCTATTACCGTTCACTTCAGGAAATGATATTGAGCTAGTAGGGCGTAACTGGTGGTTTGTTAATAATAGCTCATTGTTCTGCTCAGCTACTAGAAGACATGATATAAGTTTAGAATATTTCTTGAACTTTTTCTCTCGATACTGTTGCTGTAGGAGCATATTTGAGGCATAAAATGTAGTATAAGTCTTCTCTAGGATATCATTATCGGTGATTTTCTCACCGCATAATTTTAATACTAAACTTATTTTAAAAAGTGCGGAATTATACTCACTAACACTTTTATAATCTTGCAACCTCAGGTGCAACAATTGAAAACGAGCTCTTGGGAGGATGACAATCTTCTGGTGTTCATACCTCTCCTTTAAACTGTTTTACAAAATATAAGAATCTTTTATTGTAAGATATTCAGTTTTTAATTTTTCGTGAAGATGGTGGTGAAAGAAATCATTGTTTTAGCACGGTCCTGCAAGAACGTTTGATTTCATTAATTAATTGTTTCACCCAGGTTCATCGCATCAAAATGGATTTCAGCATTAAGTATTCAGGATAAATAATTTTTCTCAGATATGTCAAGAGTAACAAATTCTAATTTTGTAAGATTTGCTATTTTCTACACATATAAATAATGAAATAAATATGTTTATCTCAGAAAATATATTTATAAATTTATACAAATTTTAAATAATAATCATCAATAAAATATATCAAAAACTGCAAATAATATATTGAAAAACTTAAAGAGGAATAAGACCACTAGCTTCAGAATTGGTAGAACCGTCGTGCTGATAAAGTGTTATAAAACTAATGAAAGAAACTACTATTGTAAGGGAGAAATATATAAGAAACTCTTTGAAACTTTTAAGAATTGAAACTTTTTTTTTTTTTATATTTTCTTATGAATTTCATAACAACTGAAATTCCTATTTATATGCCTTGAAATTACTATACAAGTCACTATACAAGTCACTATGCAAGATTTAAAATAATTTTGGTGGGATCATTCACATAATTTTAATGGTGGAACAGGGGATGGCAGCCGTCCCTCCACTTATATTATCGTTTCATTACAAACTTAATTATATTAGTTGTTCCACTTCCTTTTTGTGGTAGCTAGTTGTTCCATGCCATTTGAGCTCGACCCCCTTTTCCTGCCCATAAATTGAAAGGGAGTTGAAAAGAACTGGCATTAAAACTAGCCAACATGATACAGAGTGTAAACAGGTACAGGCCGAATAAGGAAATAAAGTTATAAGCAGTTACAGCTTGTGGCTCTTGTTTATAGCACGGATGCATCATGTCCTGGATATTCATTGTTCATAAATTAAACATTGAAGTACTTTCTTTCTTCCAGCTTTTAGTCCAAAAATTACTATATAAGCTAAGAAGAGTCAAGATCAGCTCCCTTAATTCTATAATATATAGAGAGAGAGAGACAGAGAGAGAGAATAATAGTAAAGAGAGGGAAATTAATAAGAGACCGAGTTTGTGAGAAAAAAAGTGCATGATGATGAGAAAAAGAGGCCATCCTTTGTTGAGGGGATCAGAAGGAGATAAGATCAGCAAATACAGTCATGGGTTTACAGCAGCTGAGATGCATTCATTGACTAGCGTTTGTGAGGCTATTTTACCTCCTTTGCCATCCGATTCTTTGGATGCTACGGATTATGATCATCGCCCTTATACCAAGGGCGCTCGGAACTTCTTCTCCAAAATTTCTGGTTCCCAAACCCCAATTCCTGATCAGGTACGTACAAACTCTCAATCTCTATCTCCAAATTGCACTCTTCTTTTCAGGCTGTTTCAGAGATAAGATAAAATCATCTGATCAATTCAGTCCAAATCATTTTAATTTAATAATTTTAATTATTATTTCCAATTCATCTCATCCCATCTCATTTGATTTCATTTCATCTTATTATCAAAACGGAACTAAATGAAATAAAATTACATGTTGGATTTTTTTTTTTTTGACATGATTGGAACGAACGGCGGCAAGTGCAGGTTGCAGAGCTTCTGGTGAAGAGGGCGGTGAAAGAAGGGCTGATATTGGTGAGAGTTATATTGTTGTTGCTGGCAACTAGGTTGGGCACCTTTTTACTTTGTGGGTCTCTCTGTGTAACTCGGAAATGGCCCTTCATCTCCAACTTCTCTCGCCTATCCTTGGAGGAAAGAGAGAAAATGCTGCAGATGTGGTCTAAGAATAAATACTTGACACCCATAAGGGTTGCATTTCTTTACATCAAGGTCTTGTGCCTCTACGTCGTCTTCTCTCAGGTAATATAATAATTAATATTCTCTCTGAACTATTTAATTATTGTTTTCTTTTTTTTTTTTTTAAAAAATATGTCAACTTCATTCTACCTAAAAACTAAAATTTACAGTATGACCTCTATAAATTGAGAGAGCTCAATTTATAAGTCAATTAAAAATAATTACAAGCACAGAATTTTTAATTTTCTCATATAAAATTTGAAAGATTAATTACTATTGCAAAAAAAATTATTTATTAAAGTTTTTCTTTTAAAAGAAAAAAAAAATTACAATTCCACCAACTCAAAAGTTTGAGAAATTTTTTTTAAATATAAAATTTTTCTCTATATAAACAATATAAACAAAACAAAATAATATTGAATTATTATTCTATTCTATAAATCTTTCCAGTTTTCTTTTATATACATATATATTATATATATGGCCTAAATCGGCAATCATTCTTCTTCAAAATTGTCAAGTGTATTTAAAAAAAACTTATAAAAAATTTGTTTATCTACATGTCAATTATTAATAACTTGAAAATAATAAAATTCAAAATTCAAAAGAAAACTAAACAAATAAATCTTGCAAAAAGAAAAATTAGTTTTTAATTACTGTAAGCTCCAATTTTATTTATTTTTAAGAAAAAATCTATATAATTTTTTACTATTTACATAATTTCTACACACCATATTTTATTTTATTTTATTTCTATTAAATATTAAATATACGAATAATAAATAAAAAATAAAATTATTTTAAAAAGAATAAATTTAGAATAAAAATATTAAAAAATAATAATGTGTGAATGTTAAGAAAGTTATATAGAACAATCCTACTTTCAATTTCCGTACGGATTATCAATGGAGAAGGCTCGTGAGTCGCATTCGGTCCCACTGGCCCCAATCTTATAAAGATTTGGACCCGTGTTCATTCATTAGGCCGAAGTAACAAATGGGACCAACCTAACTAACAATATGTTCTTGTTTTTTTTTTTTTTTTTTTTTTATTTATTTTATTTTTATTTTTTATTTTTCTCTTTTTTGAGCAGCTAATTCTTTGTGAATAGAAGAATATAACAAGATGTACTTGCCCATCAATATGTAACAAATTCTTTGTGAATAGAAGAATATTAAAATATATTTACAGTTATAGAATATATAAGTATTTCATATATTTTTTAAGAAATAAATAAATAAATAAATAAATATAAAATTTATATAAAAAAAGAAATTTTTTAATAATAAATTTTACTTTTTTCTAAAAAGAATACGAGATGCATGTACAACTCATGATTGTATTTAATTTTATTTATTAAAAATATATCAGAATTTAAAAACATTGTGCTTTTATAAAGGATTTAATAGATATTGAGGATGTAGCGTTAGAGCGGACAGAATAAAATCAAGAATAATTCTGAACTTATTGAGTATCAATTCTGAGGATGGGTTTGGATGATTTTTAAGAATTTCTTTTTTTTTTAACTTAGTGATTGAGAAAGTATTCTTGAGATAAGATTATAATTTTTTTGAATAATTAAGGATATACAAAATATATATATATTTATTCTTTTACAACTTGTCGATAGCTATGCATCCTCAATATTGGAATCGTACAGTTGTTTATGTTATTTGTCACCATTTATTCAACTTTTTATGAATTTTAATTTCGTCAACAAAATAATATAATATTATTGGAATTGTGTTCTCTTTACGGTTAATGATACTATTTTCATTTTTAATTTTTTTAATTATTCTTTTCTATTCGTACCCTAGCTTATTTTTATGCTCGTTTGGATATTTAAAATATTTTATTTTTATTTATAAATAATAATAAAATGATTTAAATTAAGCTATTTGATTGAATTTTCAAAAATGAGAGAGAGAATTAAGTTGAATAAAAATAATATAATGTTAAAAAATTGGTTGCATATAATTTTTATTTTAAAATTTGAAATAGTTGTATTATTTTTTTATGTTTTTTGGGAGTCCGAGAAAGATTAGATGAAAATTCAAATTTTGATAAAAAAAAATTTATATTTAAGTGATGTTTGAAAAAGAAATATATGAGATAATATTTGAAAATATATGAAAACACTTAGATGAGTTTTGTTGTCAAACAGACTCTTAGGCATAGTTTGTTTTCATAAATATTAATATTAATGTTATTTTATTTCATCATTATTATATTTTCAATTTTTATATAAAAAAAATTCAACTTTTTTAAATTTTAAAATAACTTTTTCAAATTTTAAAACAAAATTAATATTAAAAAAAATATTACAATAATATTTTATTTATTTTTTAATTTTTATTTTATCTTAACTCATTTAATTTCATTTTTAACTTTTAGTTTTCATGATGAGTATGACCCAGTACTTTAGGTTAGAACTTATTTGCCTTGATTATTTTGATGAATTATTTTAAATGATTATTTATTATCAAGTTGGTGTGTAGAACACATAATTCATTAAATAAATATTTAATTTGTAAGATTTAGATTCTAATTTTTTAAAATCAAATTATATCATATAAAACTTTACTATATGTGATTTACACATCGACTTAAACAACTTGAACTATCATAATTTTCTACACACACACACACACACACACACACACACACACACACACACATATATATATATATATATATATATTAAGGCCAATAGCACATACCAGTTTAATATAGGCAATTAGACACTTTTTTAATAAATTCTATGCAATTTGGAATTTTAAATATTTGAGACACTTTTAAAAAAAAAAAAAAACATTCAAATTTCCATCTAGTCAAGAGACTCATCTGCAGTATTCATTGCTTGAAGTTCCTGAACTATCAGAAGGCAATCTGTAAGTAACTCAATCGTAACAGGCCCCTCCATGAATCTTGGGTCTTAAAATGCTGTAACCTGGTACCCAAGGGTCCTTCCAAATTCTAATCTGCTCACCTATTTCCACTTTAAACTTGCAGCCTAGCCTTCTTTAACCCATTTCTTACTTTCAAAAATCCCCTCTCCACAACACTCTCAAGCCTTGTTTAGCTAATATACAGAGACATGTTAAAAACATGCAATTCCTTGAAACCCATACCCCCTTTGAATTTAGACACATACAACGTTCTCCATTTAATCTATATTTCATATATATTTTTGTGTTAATTTTTATTTTTATTTTTTATTTTTATATTTAATCTATTGAAATCAATAATAACAATAAAGAAAAGGTTACACTCAAATTAACAAGAAGTAGAAATTTTTTAATGAAGGAAAAATGAAATAACACAATAAACTAAAGGTATTTTCCACTTTAATGAATTTTAATTTAATCTATTTCACAAATATATATGACTAATTAATGATATAGCATACTGGATTTATAATTCGGTATAGGAATATATATATATTTATAAATATTATATATATATATATATATATATATCCTAGTTTTATGCTTTTGTTCGATCATCGAGGAATTAACTTCATTCTGCAGGTCAATGAAAATGATGAGAACCCAACATGGGAAGCCATTGGATATCACGTTCAGAACGACGAGGACCCATCTCAAGTCCCTAAAAACAGACCTCTTGAAAAAGGAGTGCTTGAAACTATACGCGAAACTGACTCTTCCCTTGTGCATTCGCTTGCAAACAAAGGTATAAGAGCGACACTAGACATGGAGCAGAATCTCATAAAAATGGAATGTGATGTTCTAATCGTCGGCTCTGGTTGTGGAGGAGGAGTTGCAGCAGCTGTGCTTGCATGTTCAGGCCATAAAGTCATTGTTCTTGAGAAAGGCGGCTATTTCACTTCTGCTGATTATTCTTCTTTGGAAGGCCCCTCAATGGAGCAACTTTATGAGGCAGGAGGTCTCCTTTCCTCTACTGATGGAGGAGTGTTTATTTTAGCAGGTTCAACTGTTGGTGGTGGCTCTGCTGTTAATTGGTCTGCATCCATCAAAACACCAAAAAGCTTGCTTCGGGAATGGGCAGAAAATTACAAGGTTCCACTGTTTGGGAGCCCTGAATATCTTTCTGCCATGGATACTGTTTGTGAGAGAATTGGTGTTACAGAAAATTGTGCTGAAGAAGGGTTCCAGAATCAAGTATTGCGAAAAGGGTGTCAGAGATTAGGTGTTAAAGTTGATTGTATGCCCCGAAATTCATCGGAGAATCATTACTGTGGGGATTGTGGTTATGGTTGTAGAAAAGGAGACAAAAAAGGGACGGATCGTACATGGCTTGTGGATGCTGTGGATCATGGTGCAGTGATCTTAACAGGATGTAAAGCCGAGAGATTCATATTGGAAGAGAACAAGAGAGGAAGAAGCCTAAGAGCAAAGAAATGCCGAGGAGTAATAGCAAGAACTTGGAGCAACAACATCAAACAGATGCTGCAGATCGAGGCCAAAGTAACCATCTCTGCATGTGGGGCTCTTTCAACACCCCCTTTAATGATCTCTAGCGGCTTGAAAAACCATAACATTGGCCGCAACCTTCATCTCCATCCAGTTGTTATGGCCTGGGGATACTTTCCAGAATCAAACACAGATATCAAGGGTAAAACATACGAGGGTGGGATAATGACATCTGTCCATGCGGTAAAAGGGACGGATTCAGATGTAAGAGCCATCATAGAAACTCCAACATTAGGTCCAGCGTCATTTTCTGGCATATGTCCTTGGGAATCGGGACTTGACATAAAGAAAAGAATGGTGAATTATGCAAGAACTGCGCATTTGATAGTGATAGTTAAAGACTTGGGTTCTGGAGAGGTTAGGTCAGAAAGAAGGATAAGCTACAAATTAGATGCATCTGACAGAGAAAATCTCAGGGTTGGATTAAGGCAGGCATTAAGAATCCTGGTGGCGGCAGGCGCGGTCGAGGTGGGCACCCATCGGAGTGATGGCCAGAGACTCAAATGTAAGGGGATTAAGGAGAAGGAACTTGAGGAATTTCTGGACACGGTCAATGTGGTGGGGGGGCCAATGTCATTGACAGAGAATTGGATAGGATTGACCTCTGCCCATCAGATGGGTAGCTGTAGAATGGGGATTGATGACAACGCTGGCGCGGTTGATTTGAATGGGGAAAGTTGGGAAGCAGAAGGGCTTTTTGTTTGTGATGCTAGTGTTCTTCCAACTGCTGTTGGTGTCAATCCCATGATCACCATCCAGTCAACTGCTTACTGCCTCTCTAAGATAATAGCCGATCGAGCTTTCACAAAAAGTGCCCTTCTCTAAAGCTTCTTGATTCCTCTTATTGTTGTATTATACTAAAAGCATATCTGCATTGTAAAGCTATTATAGATTGTGCTGTTCAACTCCACATGTATGTCAATGATTTGATTCATATATATATTGCATTTTATTTTCTAACTCAGGTTCTTTAGACTAACGTTCCATCTGTCATTGTCCAATTTCTGCATTTTGAAACTGGAGCCGATTCTACTCTCTATGATCAGGCTCTATATCCTTATAATACATGGCCAAATTAACTTATACAAGACAAATAGATTCTAATTTTTGAAGGTTTTAAGAAGTGAGAATCGTCTGTAAATAAAATGGACATAATAATTCCTGATCAGTTATAGAATTGGTTGCACAAAATTAGGAAGTTCCTCTTTTAAACTCAAAAGAAGAGTTTCCATTGATTGCTCCCAGTTTGGGCTTAGCCGATTATGAACCTTATTGCTGAAATTGAACCACACTTAAAATTTCATGTCCGGCTTGGAATGCCTAAATGTACAATTGGCACATAAGAATTCACTTCTCGAGCTGGATATGTAATGAGTCATGGGGATCTCACATTTTGCTATATATCATGTGGATCGTTTCGGCTACCACCTCGTCATGGACATCTGTACATGAATGAGTCTTTGAAAGCATTCAGCCATCAGAATCCATCTCGTGGAATGGTAGTGGAACTTCCTTCACTGCCCTGTACTTCCCGACATTGCTTAGATGCTCATTCTCCAACCTATTCAAGGATAACTTACCAAACATCAGAAAATTGAAGTCCCATTTTCCATAAACAAGCTAGCTACTCACTTTACATCAACCATACTGACCCATAAACAAGCTTATGACCATATTTCAGTAAGAATTGTAGTTGATTGAAGTTGTTTCCATCATTTTACAAGCAGGATCATTAACATATCAGCTAATTATGTGGTTGGCTCTAGTCCTATGTTCCCATTATTGAATTATCTGCCAATACAAAAAAAAAAACCTTGATCTTAAATTTTAAGTGTGAGACAGAAAGTACCTATAGAAGTTCCAATGCCCGCGGCGAATTACTTCTAATGAAGCCAAGAAAAAGTCTTTCAAATGATGATCAACAACTTTGTCAATTTTGAACCGCAATACAGATTCCAGCCATGCAAGTCTTAGAACTGCATTCAAGGCCTGCGGTTCAAATTATTATATGTTCAGATCATCTGTGGTTGTTAGAAAAGGAGAAACCAAAATTCTATCGAGTAGGGGATGATAACTCACGATGGATATGTAGTAAATGCTTTTGTTCTTGAGAATTATACTATCTCTAAGCCCCAAGTTTTTCGAGTTTCTGTTGAAAAGCCCCCAGTCCCTAACAAAATCCCAGTAACACTGATATACAGTAGCCACCACAGAAGTCACCAAGAAGATAGCAAGCCATAGGTGGTCTTGCTGCCTATGATATATTAGCCTTGCACCGGCTGCCACCATGGCCGAAACATACTTGCCCATGTTAGCCAAATGATCAACATCACATTCAACAAACCATCTTCTTGCACACTTGTGGTCACATTGAAAAGCAAGGTGTTAGCTGAACAGATTCACAGGCAAAAGACTATTCAAGTGTTCAAAAACCCAAATGGTTATTTTAATGCCCTTAAAAATTTAATGTTATTGATTAGTATCTATTATGGTACTTTGGATCATAAGCAAATTCCCAAGACTTGAAAAAAAAAAAAAGTGTTCTCATCTCCACAAGAAACATGGTATTGAGGAAAGAAATAAAGTCACAATCACAAAAGATGAAAACACCTGATTATACCTGCATTGCACGCCAATAATATGGCAGAAATGAAATTACATAAGAAATCTCCATAAATAGCCTTCCCGATCTGCAGGTTTCATAATGGTGGGTTCTGAAAGTTCCTGCTAGAAAGTAGCAGGCTGTGGATTCCATGTGCCTCAGCAGTGGAATCTAAAGAACGAATTGAATTAATTGGAGATTAATTAATCAGTATGGGGAGAAAAAAAAAAATTTTGAACAAAGTGTGTAGGGTATTATTACTTGGCTTGTAAGCTGGTCAGCCATGAAAAAGTCTACCAAAATGACCTGCATACAAAATAATTCAACCAGAATAAGTCATTATATTGTAAAGAGTGAATAGAAATCTCGAAAAGAAACAATTGTACCTTATAAAATGGAGAGCAGACTATATTACGTATTACACGGATGAAGCAGTAGCGTGTTGGACGATAGAAGATGTCCAATGGGCATATGAGCAGAGCGAGGAAAGACTGAAAACCAGATTCAATAATCAATATCTATCTTCACAAAAACTAATTAGTTGTATACTTTTTAATAATCAAACCAGGGTTATCCTGGAGACAGCCAGAGGATCATGTTGAGTTTGTGAAACTCTGGAGAATTTTAGTCTTAGAGCTAACATGAGAATGTTTTTAAAAAAAAAAAAAAAAAAAAAAACTCTGTTTCAGTCTCTGTATGTGGGAGATGAAGGCCTGGAAAAAACTGAGTCTTAACTAGGCTTTTTTGTGGCTATGGTGTTCTAGACTCTCGTTCTTATTTAAGAGGAAATATTAAAATAAAAAATAAAAAAATTACTTTTTCTCACTAGGTTAAGAATTTTTTATTAGTGGTGATTATATATGATGATAGAGTAGAGTTTTGAATTTGAGTCTTAATTCTACACTTTATTTTATTTAATTAAAATTTTATATATTGTGTCATCTATTGAGAGGCAATCTTATTAACACATGAGTAGGAGTGTTAAGATATTAAATAAATAATAAAAATCTATATTTTGTTTTTCAGTTTAAACTTTTAAGATAATAAATAATTTTAAAAAGAAGTTTCTAAAAATGGGCATTCAAAAAACTTTTTCTGAACATTTCAACTAATAGACACAGGTCTCCAGTCAAATTCTGTACTAGAGCGTAGACAATGCCGCAATGGTACCAACAACAAAATGTAGACATATTTTCTTACTTATTATGTAACATATTTTAAGTAATTGAAGATACAAAACCATTCAAAATATGTCACATCCATAAATATATTAATTAAGGTTGAAAATATATATCTAAGTTGAAAATGTAATTATTTTTTTCCAGAACAGGAATAGAATTTAACATGGACATACAAAGTAAGGCACTAACCAAAAGAAGAATTCCAGGAATGGCATCAACTTGGCTAGGTGAGAAGCCGCTGGCCCGTAAAAGGAGGTGGACGACCATTGCGCCGACAACAATGGTCATGAAGGTGGTGCAGATGAGGAAAGCATCTCTGTAGGTAAGGGCTGTGTTGGGTGAGAATTCAAAGATGAAGTTGTAGTTTATCCTCTTACTCTTCCACATGAACAAATCGCACCCATACATAAACAGGTGCAAGCTTAGCAACGCAAACATGCTGCAAAATTCACACCAACCTCATTATTAGTTTAATAATAACTGATATATTTTTCTTCTCATACTAGAAATTAAATTGTGGATTTAAGTTGAAATGGATACTATTTATAAAAGAGATCATCATAGTAAACTCACAAATTGATATAGTTTCGTATATGATACATAAATGATCAAAATATTTTATACCGTATTATTTAAGTACTTGAACTGTAGAGGATCTCCATCTGAAAAATATCTCTCTCATTTCCATTAATATATCAGCAATAGTTTTATTGTATTAATTGTGGGTGAGAACTAAAGAGATCAGATCATGGGGAGAAATCAAAGACCCACCTGAAAATGGGATATACTATTTCCTTATAATCTCTTTCTGTTCCACTGGAAAATATACCCGACAAGTGCGCTAAGATTGCATACACAGTAAACAGTGAAACAAAACAACCAGTGAACAATCCTGCAATAAAAAATGACAAAACAACTAATTACATTATATTCTTCGAAAAAATATCACTACAAAAAAAATTAATATTTGTAACATTTTAATTATAATTAAAATGACCATTTGTGATAAAAACAGACTATTGTGCATGCATGCATGGTTGTGAGTCACTGATCATGATCAGAAGTGAATTATATCAGGCCACTAGCTATAGACATGAATTAGTGGCCTGCATTGGGGGTTTGAAGTGGTACTAGTGTTAATGGAGATCATGAATAATTAATTAATTATAAATAATTAATTAGGAAGGTTGATCGACGTGGCTAATTTGGGGGGGAATTAAAGATTACCAACAAAGAAGGTGACCATGTGAGAGGCTTTTTGCTGTTGTGGACGCAGGAATTTCATCGCCCTTTTCCTGTCATTATGGGCGAACTGCTTTATGAATATGGACTCCACTTCGTCCATCAGCCTTACAACCTTTTCACAACAAATATAATTACAATACCAATAATTCCTATTAGAATATGATTCCATGCATCTCCAAATCGACTTGGAGAAAAAAAAAAAACAAAAAAAAAGAAAGTGAAAAAATTACTTGTCAATATATATAAACCAAAATATGATCATGATGACGAATTAATAAGGTTGTTTATTTTTAGGTTGTTGGTAACTTGGTGGGAACTGACTCAGTTACCAGGACACATGTGCATGTCAAATGCATATATAGCCAAGGTAAGACTTCTTTTTTTTTTTAAGAGGAAAAAGAGGGGAGAGATTAAATAATAATAATCTACCTTGTCGGAGCTAATAAAATGAGATGCCTTCACAGCTTGTAGATAATTTGCCGAAGCATGCTGGTTGGATACCTGTTCATGAAATAATTAATACTTTAAATTATCACAGCAATTGGAGTTCATCATGCAAATATATCTCAATGAGACCTATGAAGTATTTCTATTCACAGATAAATTCAAATCATTTGAGATCATCAACATCCAAACGCAGTCTAAAACATTCAAAATAAGAAAATAAGTATTTATGATATTTTAGGTGTAACCAGAAAGAATATTTGCGATTAAAATAGCCTATTTTCATCACAAATAATTATTTTAATTGCAATTAAAATTTTACCAATACTTGTTTTTCTTATAATAATTTTATTTATGTAATGTGTCGAAATAAAAAAAGGCATAAGTTAAATGAATCTATTGTTATTTAAATTTATTATTTTAATTTAAATAAGATTAGTAACTTAATTGGATATATTATACTTTTAATAGTGACACAAATAGAGTTGTAATTATTGAGTTCAAGCTAAGTATCTAATGTCCATACTTTGTTCGTACATTAGATGAATTCAAGTTTATCCCCGAGCTACATTTTATTTGCCAACAGCTGGTTCATCTATATATTAATTTTCAAACTATTTTGACTTTGACCACGAGCTACTACTTGATTAATTTATTATTAGTTTATCTAACAAAAAATTTAATTAGTAAAATCTTACATAACACTATAATAAATTTATTTGAGCAAATAGTTACTAAATTATGTACAAGTAATTAATTAATTAACTTAAATCGACTTGTTCAGTTCCTTAATTAACGTACGAACCAAACTCGAATGGAATGCGAATTTATATTGTTCATGAATGACTCAATATGTTTACGACACTATTTAGATATGCCCATGCCACATGGTGATCTTCTAAAGATCATAATTATTAATAGCTTTTAGGGTATAAATTATAGAAAAGGCCGATACGCAATGTGGACATGACTCATATAGATGGTCATGCAGGAAAATTAGATGGGGTGTAGGTAGAAATAACTTTCAGGAGTCTCACACTCTTCATGTGAATTAAGTGCTTAGACATGCATCATTTTCCCCAAAAGGGCGAAAACCAGTAGTACGCTTACCCAAGGCATGCCGCATGGCACAAGTGATTAATATGTTCAAGTATTAATTGCTTGAAACTAGAATTTTCAACTAAAAGCAGCTCATATCTAGGTCAAAAACCATCTTAATTGCAATTATTTTAGCCACAAAAAGATAAAACGAAAATAAATTTACAAATTGACGTGACTTGATAGAATACATTAGATTGAGAAATTACTTTTATTATAAAGTAAATCTAATGGATAACAAGCAATTAAGTTAATTTAGAAATTTATTTTAGTATAATTTGGTAATTTTATTTCATGTAGTGCTTGTCTTTGCTAAAGTGATGGGTTCCAATTCTATATACTACATGAGGCCATACCTTGTCAAATTTCTTGAGTATCTTTGTAAATGCTACCATGTTTAGTGAGCTGAAAAAAATGGTTACTGACATAATTAGAACATGCGTAATGATTTTAGAGAAATAGCGATTAAAAATAAATAAAGTCACAGCTAGCCCACAATTACATTATTCAACATGCACCTGGTAAAGTCACTGGCTACACATCGTTTAAAAAAGTAAGTTGATCATGGAGGTGGCTAGCTAGCTAATTAATTATTGATCAAGAGAATTAGAATCCGGATCTGATCAGCTCTTATACTTTTAAAACTTTCCTCTAGAAAAGGCAAGCGCTTTAGCAATTAAGCACCACCAACCTTAATCGGAAAATTCTACACGTCATATTTATCATTATGTATTATCCTAATTTTATCTTATTAATTAAAATGTGACATATTTATTATTATTAAATAATTATTTATTAAAAAAAAAAACCTGTAAGTTTTGAGCAGGCCAAGGCCCCTATAGAGCTCCACAAAAGCTCCTCGAATCATCTTCTCAGCACATTGAACTTTCTTTCGATTAATGGATTCAGCAAGACCACCTTCTTTCTTGGGATTCTTAACCAAATCTTCCCACAGCAGCGAGGTAAAGGCCACGATCGTACGTGTTGGAGTTGCAGCCGGAATATCAATCTTCATGCCCATCTTATAAGCTGGCTTCCCTCTCTTTGTTTTTGTCGGCCTTGCGCCGCCGGAGTTAGCAAAATCCCCATTATTATCCCTTTCTATTGGAATTATTACATCCTCTGTCTCCGATGCATCTGTTGGGCTTTCAACTAATTCAATCGAGCTTTCTGCAATATAACTCATCACCATTAAAATACATGACAGCAAAGCGTTGGGCAAATCATGATGATGAGAAAAAAAAATAGTAAAAAAGACAAGGTTTTCTAATACCTCATATATATACCCTCTAAATTAATCAAATTTTTTTTTTTGCATAGATTAAAGTCGTGTATTTGATATGCAACGTGTCAGCATGCGCATGCATGACATTAATTATTCCATATTAACTTGGACTTTACAGAGAAATTCTTTTTGATTACAAGTCTACAAGCGGCGAAGTAATGTTTGACGAAAGAATTTCCGGTCTCCAAGAAAAAATACAGTAGCTGTCAGTATGTTAAGACCAATCACATGATCCCTAGCTCCTTATGCAGTGCCATAATTTTCCACAAAAGTCAACAAGTGTTGGAGGAATATTATATATCCCATCTAGCTAGGTGCGAGACGGCGCATAGAAAGCTATGTCAACAGTACTAGTACTACTCAGTCTAAGGACTCGTTTGATTAAAGAAGTAAGATAAGATGAAAAAAAATATATATATTAGATATTAATTTTAATATAATTTTTATGTTAATATTTAAAAAATTGAATTATTTGTTGTATGTATTTTTATGGGAGAATTTAAAAAAAAATGTAAGGATGAGATGAAATGGTTTATGAAATCAAATTAACGAGACCTAATTATGTGTAATATTTATGATTTATCTGACATATATGTCAATATTTGTCATATCGATCATGTTGTATATATATATAGAGGTGTTGTACATGATCAGTAGCAAAATTCATGATATTGAATAATTATATATCATTATACTATCAATATATATTGTAACACATGATCAAACAAAAAAAAAAAAAAAACACACACACCGGAATAGTTGGAAGGCCGGATCGGAGATGACCAAGAAAAAGGGGAATTTCCAAGGCTTGGACTCGATGGACAGTTCTTCCTGATACGGTGTTCGAGAACTTGCTTTAGCTCGAGCAAAACCTCCAACTGCTTGTTTAAAATCTCTGCTCTCTCAACAATGTCACTCTCTTTCTTTTTGTAAAATTGGTTGACCTCATTAAGTTCTTCATCCAATTTCTCAAAAAATATTCTAACCTAATAATTAAAATCCAGCAAACACCCATTAATAAAATTATGGAACTATATATATATATATATGTATATATATATATATATAGATCTCTGTGTGTGTGTGTATGTGTAATATTCAAAGTTATGAATAAAATGCATGAAAATTGAAATATTGATTAATAAATTGCTTCAAAAAAGGGAAAAAAAAAAAAAGAATTTAATTATAAGCAGTAAATAAAATCGATGTGCCAATATTAATATATATAATACAAGCATTACCTCGTCTTCTTGGGAAAACAGCTGGGAAAGCTCGGTTTGATACACCTGATGATCCTCTTCACCTTCCTCCATGCTTTTACTCCTGACCTGCAACAGAAAGTGGAAATACATGGGAGACAAGTTTCTTGATTCCTGTACTGTACACATGATCATGACGTCTTTTACTTTGTTTCAATTTGTCTCTTTTTTGGTACGTACGTAGTTATATTCACGATTGTTCCGTGATATGATTGTATGTGCCTGCAACCGTTTCTTTTGCTTTCGTGACAGAATGACATACTCTCCAAAACGAAAAGCAGAAGACACCAAAAAAGGGTCTAAAAATATGGATCCATCCATCTACCCATCTCATAGCATATATATTATATATTATATATATATTCTATTTATTTTGGTGTTCTAGTATTCGACAAACACTTCTATATCAATCAAGGTCATTAATTTACATGCACTGAGAGTTTTAATTAGTGATATATATATATATATATATAATTAGTTAAAATAAGTACGTCGATCCATTTCTCGCAATAGGATCCTTGATAGCTATGTATAATTATGGAAAATTAATCTCCTGAACAGTGAGAGATCAGTACGTCCTAGCTAGCTAGTAAATAAGTCAAGAGGACAAGGAATTAACGAAATTCCAGAAACCCAAAGTTCAAGGCCGGGTGTTATCGGAGAATCAGCTTAGCTAGCTATATATCGGTGTATCGGAGAAACTAGGTGGATTCTTAATCTGCCTGAAAATGATGTCACTTAACTTTCTTAAAATAGTATTGATCCGAACGAACATACAATCCGACAGAAGTCAGAACCACACAAATTAGTTCCGGGTACGGAAATAAATATTTAAGTATAACTAATTAAGTTTTCAAGTTTCGTATGCCTTATAAATATTATTATGTCTCGCCGGAAACTCTTGATCACACTCACCGGAAAAATTCAGAATGAAGCCAAACTAAGTTCAGAAGCTACCGTGAAAAACACACAAAAAAAAAAAAAGTTATCGGAATCCAATGATTCACGTTATCATGATTCAACATCAATTGGGATGATTTTTAATAGCTAGTCTTGAACACAAAAATACACGCATACATATGGCTTTACATGTTTTTGTGCATGCGTAGTGTACCTGAATTATATCCGTTTCGTTACCGGGATTGCGGAACTTATCATAGATTTTCTTGGCGAAGAATCGAACGGGGTCAAAAATGGAGAGACCAAAATCGCCGCCCATCATGTCTTGGGGTTGTTTGGGTAATCTAGAAAGCTTGATCTTCTTTATTTGTTTCTTCAACTCCCGGTACTTTACAAAAGCATCACTCCATTCAGGTATAAGTTGAGCTTCGAGCTCTTTTGAGAACTTCACCATTTTTCTGTTCTTGATCAGGTGTATGCAGGAGGAGGAAGATCTAGCTGTGAGGTATCAAGGAAGATTCAGCTTAAGAGGTAAGAATGTAATTAAGAGGTTTACATATATAGCTGAGAGATAGGCAGAGGAAGAGCTGTGGAGAACAAAATAAGATATATGTTCTGCCACTACGCCGTGGAAAATTTCAATTTCTTTACGTTAATTACTGTTTTTTTTTTTCCTTTTTAACCAGAGGGTGGTGATGCAGGGTTATTGGTGTTTCGTGGTTATTAATAAAAGGGTTGTGACCATTTTTATTAAAATAATTAAAAAATAAAGTGGATGCTAGTCATTTTGTGGAGCCTTTGATCATATGCATGCATATGTGAATTTGGACATTTATAGAAGTGGTAGGTGGCACCAAATTCTATTTCTTTTACAGCACTATCGACTATATTGATGAGAAATATTATAGGGATGTAGAGATCTTATAAAAGTAAATCTATTAATTATATGATTTTATATGATATATTAGTTTTATTTTATAATAAAGTTTTACAAATATCTGACGTATATAGTCGTATCAATTCATAAATTAAATCAGTCGCCCATTTCCCCTTTCTTTCCCCTCATCCTATTCCCTCTTTCTCGTTGCTCTCTAGTTTTTCGGTGGTGTTTTTTTTTATCTTTTTGCTCTGGTGTTTTTTTTTTTGGAGATGTTTCGATCTATTGGCTAATGCAGTGGCAAGTGGACCACACGTGTGGTCCGAAGCGGGGTGAATGAAGTTCAAATGCCAACGCTAGAGATGTGTTTCTACCGCTGCGTACAACTTCTCTAGGACTAATCAGTTTCCTTCGAAGTTGATTGCCGCTCATGCTCCGAGGGCAACACGTGGACTCCATGCGCTAACACAGCCCTCTATCGATGCTTTATGTTTCTTGGCATCATTTTTTTAACTTAATCTCTATTTGGTTTATGTTTTTAGTATAATAAAATCACAAGTCTCTTAGACATTAGGTCTGAAGAGTATTCCTTAGGACTTTTACTTTGTAGGGTGTGTACTAATCTATTCTTTGAACATGTAGGATGCTGCTTACACTCTGCCTTAGACATAGTGGTGTTGTCTCTCAGATAATAATCTAGCTAGAGAGGCTACAGAAAGGGCTAGGTCATGCCAGTCGCTTGTGTGTACTTGAGAGCTTTTAAAGTTGTAGTTAACTTGTAATGTAAATTTCAAGTTCAGTTGTAATGCTCAATTTCAATGAATGCAATATGCGTTTTTATCAACAAAAAAAAAAATATATATCCATAAATTAAATCATTATTTCTTTATATTAATTGGCGATGCCTATATCTCCTCGATACATATATATGATCGGGATGAGTATCACTTACATCCTTTTAAGTTTTAGTGGATACATACCGATGTCAAAAAATGAATAGACAAGATTTAAATTGATACAAAAAATAAGGTAGTACTGTATATTATTGAAAAAAATAAAAAAGAAGCGTACTAAACATGCAGACAGATAATTTCTTTCATGTAAATAAACAGATCTCTATTATTACAGCTTTGTGGCATGCTAGCTTCTAACCTAGTAGTCATGCAAATCAATACATTCTAGCTTGCTAGTGGCAAAAATTTTATATTTGAATAAATGAAAATTACAAATGAACATAAGGCATATCATACTTTATTTTGAATAACATGATATGTTATAAGACGTTAGGGTAATATTATGATCAATTGTCATTTCTCTACAACAGATTTTGATTTTTATGATGGATGAAATCGTCACAAAAAATTAGCAAACCGTCACCAGTAATTTTTTATGACGGTTTAAAAACGATCACAATTGTCACCAAGAATGCAAGACATAAAATAATTTGTGATGGTTTACTGTTTAGCCACATTGTGACGATTGGAAGTCATCTTGTGAGATATAATGTTTGAACGTGAAGTTAATTTGTGACAGTTGAAATCCATCACAAAAAATAACGCTCGCACATAGAAATAAATGTTCGAACATTAACCTGACCAATTAACATTCGAACGATAAAAAATTGACATTTGTTAATTTTCTTTTGCACATTTGATATTTACAATTGAACGTAAGGATGTTCGAATATTTGCTTTAGAAACATTTGAACATCATGAAACTAACGCTTGCATGTTAAGAGTATCGTTTGAATGTTACATGTCTAGACGTTCAAATGTTACATGCATATAAGCTCAACGTCCAAACGCAAAATGAAATTTCAGCTATTCACTCGAACTCCAAAACTATCACACTCCATCATCTACTTTATTGTCGTGCCACCAAACGCTACCACAACTATCACAAAAGTAGTGTGGTTTTGGTTCATACCGAAACTCCATTGGTGGCCGAATTTTCGTATTGAATTTTTAGCCACCACGGGTTGCCAAATAATGGCCATAGTAAAAATATTTTTTCAAGTGTATAGTTTATTTCTATGGTGACTTTTGGTCATTTTCATTGTGTTTTAACAATTCGAGAACGACTGAGTCGACTCCACTATTTATGTACCCTAAAATTCGAATGTTACATATGAATGTTTGAGCGTAAGACCTTTCAATTTCTTAAAATGTCTTGTACATTTGAATGTTATACTTTAACATTCGAACTATTAGGAGGTGAATTCAAACTTTAATACATATGTTTGAATGTTTATTTAACATTCAAACGTACATTCTTAATGTTCAGATGTAAAACTTCTCAAATTCTTTAACATTACGTGTGTTTAAACATTAGTCTTTTACATTCACATGTTTATTTTCACATTCGAACATGATAGATTACATTTGAATGTAAACATTTTAGCTTCCAAAAATGTCAAACGCATTCAAACAAAAACCGGGTTTATTTTCAAATGCTTTAATAAACATGTTCAAGGGTATTGTTACGTTCTAACGTATTTGTTTGGTACATTCAAATGCAACTACTTTCTATTTCTTTTATTAATATTGTTTCAACGTAGACTTTGTTTTGTTCGAAGGTGAGTTTGTTAATACCGCTTGAATGTAGAGCTTGATAATATTACGTGTGAGATAGGAGCAGTTCTTTTCTGATGAGGTATCAACACAATCTTATTTCTTTTGATGCTAAGAAAATATGTATTTTTTCGTCCATCATGAACAACACTGCAATCATACTGCAAGGTCTACCCAACAATACATAACAAGCATCCATAGACATAATATCATACTCAGCATCATCAAAATATTTCTTATCCACTGAAAAAGATATGAGGCATCAGATATCTATAGTTATCTCACTGCCTTTATTCAACCATAAAAATTTGTACGGTTTGGGATGATAATCTGTCTTCAACTGTAATTTTAGGATAATCTTTTCAGACACTAAGTTCTCACAGTTGTCACTGTCAATGATCAATTTGTATATTTTATTTGCAACTGTACAGGTTGTGTAGAAAATGTTGAAACCAATTGTCCCATGAATCGTCCTTGGGAATTAGTACACTCTTGCAAACGAATAGGTTCGCATGACCATCTCCATACAACACATCTCCCTCTTCATCATCATCATACAAAAGCTCTCCAATCTCCTGAGTCTTGTCTACCATGTTTTCCTCAATCAACAGATTCTTGCCCTTTTGACTAGTAGGCTTCTTGCAATCAGTCGCTCTATGTCTTTGTTCACCATGTTAGAAACATTTAATCTTAAGATTAGAATTCCTTTGTGGTGGTTGTTGAGCAAGATCAAAATCTTGAGGGCAAACTAGTTGACTGTTTTTATCGCTTCTGATCACTAGTTGTTCTATTGTTTTTTCACAGCAAATGCACACTGGTATGCTTCCGAAACGGTCCATAGCTAGTGAATGCCGAGGACGTCTAGTAGGGGTTGTCGCAATCCCCCTAAATACATTGCCACCATCTACTCCTCCATCTTAGATAAATCATTCTAGGTTATCAACTAGTAGAACTCTTCCATATAATCATTGACTGATCTTGCACCCTACCTCAACAAATGAAGTCGGTGAAACAAGAATTTGAGTGTAACCGAATGGAAGGAAGTGACCCTTCATCTTTTTCTTCATTCTCTCCCAATCAATGATCTTGACTTTGTTCTGCCTATCTTGCAATCACTTCAACTGCTCTCGCCACGTAGATGTTCTACCTTTGAATTTGATGGTGACCAGTTTCACTTTGACACAATCCGAGACATCCTTATAATAAAAAAATAACTACTTAATTCAACTAATTAATGAATCATTCAGCCTATAACGTACTAAAAAACTCGAGTAAATCAATTCTGAAATCGAATTCTCCATGATGCTCCTCCCAATCACAATGCTTCCAAAATAGGGCACGATTATGATATTGGTTTTCAAAAGTGTAATCGGAATTGTGATCAGAAACCTTACGATCATCAAAATAGTGCGCCGTTAGACGCTGAGTTAACTTTACAACTGGTCTTTATAAATCCTCAATCATTACATTCTGAATGCTATGATCACAGTGCTGGGCTTCCTCAATCTGCTATGTCCAGGCTTTTAGAAGAGAATAACAGGTAAAATTGGCCATTCATGGGCACAAAGCCAAGTACAAAGCTCAGGCTGATAATCTTCATCATTAGCTTAAGGAGCAGAAGATTGGACCTTGTTACAAAAGATCAATGATAACGTGGGGACTTCTAATGTCTTTAATGTGAAGCACCTGAGTCCTTGTTTTGTGGATTCTAATGATACTGTTGTGAACTCGAGGACGAATTCCTTCCAACCTAAGGCAACTGATGCAAGAGGATTCGAATCAGATGATGCTGAGTTATCAAACAACACATTGATGGCGCTGAGATATCTTGAAAAGATAAATCAGCACAAGGGTGGGCGATAATTGTGTTCTTTTCCAAATTGGGTAGTTTTGGGTGTGTTTTAATATTTTTTACCATAACTTTGGCTATGAATATTAGAATTGCAAATAAGACCCCAATTCTAAAAGCAATTTTCAACGCACACGTCATAGCCACGAGCTATGCTCGGTGTGCATCACTTAGGGGTTGAAATCCATTATTTTTCCTTTCGAATCGATAAATTTAGTCATTCTTTTTCTTATTTGGTAACATTTCATTTGTTGTTTAGGAAATGATTTTGAATTCAATTTGGACCAGATTTTTTGCAGATTACTTATTTTATTCTGTATTTGATTTTGGCTTCATCGTTGAGATTTTGTTAAATTTGGTAAAATTGCGATACAGAAGATTTTGGCTAGACAGTCCAGTTTGTATATTGATTTTTTATCCTTACTTGATTTGATAATTTTCAATTTAACATCAGGGGCAATTTTCTCTGTGTTTTTTGAAGAATTTCTTGTATTCTTTTCTATAAATCATCTGTTAGAATTAGCCTATAAAATATTTGTTATTCTATCTAGCATCATCTTTAATAACGTCAAGGAAAAATTTTGTTTGTGATGGTTTAGACTTTTAGAAACGGTCACAACAAATCATTTCTGTTATAGTAATTTGAGTCTTTGGCCATTGAAGAAAAAGCATTTTTTCACCTTTTTTTTCTTTTGCTTATGTCTCTCATACGTGTTTATGATAAAAATAAATTATTCTCGTATATAAATTATTCTTTGATAATTTTTCTTCAGTTAAAACTATATAATTCGTATATTCATGAAATGGTCTTGTATCTTAGAGTTAGAGAATAAATTATCAGCAATAATTACTCTTGTCTGATTAATTAAAAGAGCTAGCTAGCTTACATATATAATATATTTCCCAAATTCATTGCGACCAAGTCTAGTGTTCAATATTCATCGACCTAAGAATATTGCTTATATTGTATATACTAATTATAATATACTTCCAATATTGTAAATATTAATGGTGTAGTACTTTTATATTTTTTAATTTAATCTACGAACATATATATATTTATATATATTATACTGCGACTTAGCTCACGCGATCAGCTAAATCATGAATGGATATTTAACGACCACTTAACGGATTTTCTCGTTTTTATGTTAAGTGGTCGTTAACTTTAATAACCACTTATTATATCTAAAATATCATATATTTATTTAAAATCAATATGTATAATTAAAAACTGTTGTGGGAGAGTTTTCATTAAAAACCATATATCATATTCTCCTAAGTTTTTACAGTATTCTGAAGATTTTATGGAAAACTTATGATTTGATCTACCACAACAAATGATCATAAGTCATAGCAATAGATAAAAGAAAAAAAAATACAAATTGCATCAAAAGAAGCAAGAGAACATGAACAATATATAATATATATAAATATAATAAGTAGTTATCTAATGATCACTTAATAGATTTTTCTATTTTTCATGAACTTTTCTTTTTTTTTTATTAAATTTAACGGCCACTTAACATAGAAATTTAACATATTTGTCTCATGCATATAATATAGGTTGTTATTCCCTACATTTTAGCCATATCCCTACAATTTAGTCTACTTAATTTTTAATTAATTATATCCCTACATTTTAATCATACAAGATTATTTATACAGTAAGAATCATAGTATGACTAAAATAAATATCTGGAGAATCATATGCATTAATATCATTTTTATATATTTCTATAAAGTGAAAAAAAAAAATCATAATACATCTTAGTTTAAGCTTAAACAGCCTGTAAGAACTAGAATTATATGCATTATTATAATAAATATATTGACAATCATGAGCTATATTATTATAAATATTTTTTTCTCATTATTATTATTAATATTACTTTTATTATTTTTAAAGTGATGTTAATTCTCAGTTTGAAACTGATAATTTTATTATTTAAATTAGATGTTTTACTACATAGTCATTACCAAACTATTATAATTCAATCTTTTCAGAAATCATCATCTATTTTAGATTTCTAAATTGAAATTGAATCTCAATTCAAACACTTCAAAATTCTTATCTTCTCGATTTGAAATTGAATCATACTTTTTCTATATGGGAACTATATATATATATATATAATATTTATTTTCTTTTGATGAAAAACAAAATTACAAAAGTTTGTATTAATATCTAGGGTTCTTCCAAAAGAAAAAAAAATACAAATTAACAAAATTACAAAACTTCTTTTCAAATGAGTCGATCCTAATTTCATGAATTAGTTGTTATAAATTTAATAAAGTGAAACTCATGACTAGATTCATTGCAAAGTTCTAAATTATATATTAAAATATAGAAACGTTTGTACGTTGTTCCTCACTAGTATATATATATATATATATATATATATATATATATTATATGAGAAATGATTTTTGTACGTAAATAAAACGTAGTAAAAACATACCATTAATGCATTCACACTATACCTAATAATTAAAAGTAAACGTTAAAGCAAGGCAAACAAAACCGCGTGAAATGCCGATCCACAACATGAATCCTTATATATTATATATATATATATATATATATATATATGGATTTAGGCCGAATTTTAAAACCCAAATTTTAAATGCCGATCGAAGTAAAAACTAAACTGTCCCTACAGTCTTTTTTCCTTGATTTTGTATTCTCTCTCGGAATGAAATTAGCGTGAACGTCCATATAATACTTAATTATACTGATTCATGTTTGTAATTTGTCCGTGGATGCATGCAAGAGAGACCGCTCATTTATTGCTGGATCATATGGAAGAAGAGTACTCCAACCCACAACTTTATTCATTAACACAAAGTTTCCCATCCTTTTCATATATATATATATATATAATAAAAATTTTCTTTGGTTTTTTAATTATATTGAAGCTCATTAAATTTTTTCCCCCCAAAAAAGAAAAAAAAAATAGAAAACAGGGTTGATCGAGATATTTTAACTAGCTAGTTTTGTATTTTTTGAAGTGGAGTTCATGAGGCACTATAAGAAAAATGAGTTATATAACCAATCTAATGCATCTAAAAATGGCAGATGCATCTAATTTGATTATTTCTGCCATTTTTGAATGCATCAGATTAGTTATATTTGTTCATTTTTCATGTAGTGAGGCATATGAACTCGACAAACAACTAATTAATTAAGTATATATAAAGGATTATGTATATATAGGTCAAGGTTTTTAATTATAAATTAAAACGCTTACATTTATTACATCATCTTAATAAATTAGGAATGAATTATTATTCCACCTCGACTATATAGTATGCCGTCTCATGTAGCTAATTCGCATGTTTAATTAATTGTCAAATAAATATTTAAGCATATGGACTTTGCTTAAAAGTGGCAGTACTAGTGGTGCTTCATGCATGTGATATGCAAATGATTCTAACCTCATAGAGACATTATAAGAAAAACAGGTATTTGTGACATTTTAATTACAGTCGGAATAACTGTTTTTGCTGCAAATACTTTTTTACAACATTTTTTTTCTACTTTTTACGATGAAATCTAATGTCGCAAAAAGCAGATTTTCTTATAGTGAGATTATATTATATTATATTATATTATATATATGTATATATATAATAGTGTTAGATAAAGTTTTAGGTGTGCAAGTTCTTCTTTTTAAAAAGAGTATCATCTATTATTAAAATAAAAAGATTTTCTTATATATATAAGTTCAATATTTATTTACTTTATTTAAATGAAGTGTACGTGTGACCGGACTCATACCCTAAAACTGCAAATATTATTTTTCATAAATATTATATATATATATATCTATGGGATCATTTCTCAAATATATTTATATATGGGACCTGCTGAACTCCCACAAAATTAATTGCATTAGATTAATTTGAATTCATGTAGATTTATACATTCTAAGAGCATTGACATTGGTAGCATCAAAATATTTTTCAAAATTTGGTGGAAAGTATAAGTTTGATAGAAAGTCAATATCTCCAATCGATAATTCTACATTAGATTTATTAAAATAATAATATAATATATAACTCTTATGAAACCAATAAACACATATATAATTTATTCAATATTCAACAAATATATTAAAAGGCAATAATATTTTGATAGATGAATAGTAACCTTTCAAATATGAAGGGTAATACTCAAGTACTAGTATTCTAATCCAAAATAGTTTGAGTTAGTGAATTTTGATAAGTTTAATATAGAATTATTTTAAGTAAAATCATCAAATTTATATTTGATGAATCCAATGATATGCAAGGTCCAATGCTAATTTATATAATATTAGTAATTGATTCAGAAAAAATGGAGCCGCCACTTACGTTTCTGAGGATGAAAATGGTACTAGTGGGGAAGCATATTCTAGATTCTAGAATATTGAAGCCTATAATATTCTTCTTTCTTTACTTTGTCAGTGGAGATCCAAGCAGAGGATAATGCTTCAGTATATGCAGGAATATTCCTAATTAAATAAAGAAATTTTGAGTACGGAAACGCATGCCTATGCCGGGATATTAGAGGGAAAATCTATTACAAACATCAGCTAGCTTAAACCAGTTTATATCAGAAACTAATTTGCATGGAAGCTTGGTGCCCACATTACTGCTGTGCTGCAGTAGTGCTAGCTCATCTTTCGCAAGCCACAGCAGACAGCTCTTGGCCATATACATGATGTTTTGTGAGAGTAGTATTGGGTTTAATTCTAATCACTATGCCATGATGTTGTGTTTCGGTTTGGAACAAAAGGCATCTACGTACGTTTGAGGCAATATCACATACGTGCGTACTGTTTTTTAGGATCTACGATGCGCGGGTTTTGCACCAGGTGAGTGCATGTTTGGCTTGAGATCTCAAGTGAGAATGACCACAACTTCTTTGCATCTTTATTCAAAACTTGCAATTTTTTCTTCTGTTTTCTTCTTTTTTCTCCCGCCCTAAACATCGTGCAATCAAATATATATTTATATTATAATAAGTGATTATTTAACGACCACTTAATAGATTTTTTTTATTTTTTATTAAATTTTATTTTTTCTTCGTTAAATTTAACTATATCCATCCCTACATTTGAATTCTGAAATAATGTGCATGATTCTTGAAATTTAGTCTCCTAATTCAAACTCTTAAATCAAACACTTGAAATTCAAATTTAACTAAATTCAAAACTCATATTCCTCC
This sequence comes from Platycarya strobilacea, assembly GCA_036898215.1. Taxonomy (NCBI): domain Eukaryota; kingdom Viridiplantae; phylum Streptophyta; class Magnoliopsida; order Fagales; family Juglandaceae; genus Platycarya; species Platycarya strobilacea. The sequence continues at coordinate 13,347,838 of CM072556.1, forward strand.
CAATTAGAATCATTATATGAAACTCTCATTCAACTCGAAACTGTTTAAATTACTATTTCTTAGTTACAATTTGAATAAATTTTTAGATCGAAATCAATATCTAATTTCAGACTCAACTCAGTTTTATGACCGACGTTATCATTCCCCCATTATCTATAACACTTACCCAAGATTTAGATTAAACAGCACAAATTACATAAATTATTTATAATTTATATAACATACAAATTATAGATTACTAATATTTTATAATTAGTAAATCTATTTCACGTTACAAATTATAATATATAAATTATAATTTATATTATATATAAATTTATCTATATGATTTAAAATTTCTATTCATTTTACTTAAAAAAGAAATATAAATGTAAAATAATTAAGTTTAAATCTGTTTGTCAACTATTTTTGTAAATACAATTATTTGAATAAAATATTATTTATTTCTCAATTTAAATTCATGATGAAACATTAAATTCAAATAATAATATTTTATAAATAAAATTATAATAATTATTAAATAATTATCTTTCATCACTTCACAATAATTTATGATTTACTTTTATATAATTCTTTCTATGTTAACATATTTTTTTTTTATTATCCGTCAAATATTTGTTAGAACTTACATTTTTTTTCCTCTATGCATTATATTAATATTAATTAAAATTTATTTCTTTATAAAAATCATATCTTTTTTTTTTTAAATAACCACTTCACTAAATTAGAAAAATGTGCTTTGCACATTGCTCCTCTCTAGTATGTATATATATATATATATATATATATATATTACATGCGACCTTCTATATATGTTTGACTTGTACTACAAATTAATGATACAAATTAGCACGCATGCATGGACCATAATAAAGTTTAATTTGCATAGTGGCAGCCACGCGTAGTTTATTAAGAGGTGTTGAAAGCTGATTAATTAAGCATTATCAGGAGATTTTATTATTATTATTATTATATATGCTGCAAATACCCATCTCTCACATGTCAAAAAATATGGATGCCAGTATTTCGGTGCGTGGATGCGTGTATAGATTCGTTGCCAGAGTATCATTTTTGCTGCAGGCAGTAATCCATATGCCTTGTAAGACTCTTACGGATTAATTAATCTAGACGATGGAATGCAGGGAAGTACTGTAGGAAAGTTGTTTCCTACAGAAGCAACGGCAGAAACGTACACTGGTTGTCATAATGGAAATGGATGGAGCAAATTTATCCAACCACTTAATATTTCTGAGTGGGCATGACCACGTTGGAATTAATATTGGATCCCCCCCTTTTTGTGCATATTCCCCCACTAAGACAAGCCCCCGGCCCCACAAAATATGATCAATTTGTTATTTAATGGTACTATATATTGGTGATTAAAATACTATCCATAATTTAGTCATTTTCTATGTGTATCTTTGCTATGGTCAGAGCGTTCAGTTTCCACCGAAGGAGGAAGATCAGATCAATTCCCATTTTGTGTAAGCATCGTGACAAGCTTTGCCGTCCAGGTAACTTTTCCATGTTAATTTATGTGCCACTGATGTGACCTAAAACATATGATACATCTACCACTAAAATTATGTACTTAATTTGTCTCCATTTTTTTCTTTCTTTTATTCCCCATTAAGGAGATTTTGTGTATTCTTTGTTCTTTCCATTATTATAATAACTTCTTGGGTTTTATTAATTTAATCCTTGATTGATCAGTATTGATTTGGAGAAAAAAAGTCAATCACTCATATATTACTTGGTACGTGTAATGCATTATCGTTTTGGATATCAAATTCTCTAGTCCCTCTCTGGCTGACAACCAAATCCCACGTACGAGCACATATGTTCATTCGTGCTTCATCAAACTGGAAGCACGTGAAGTGCGTCGATCGGATTAGATGGATCATTAGCGCGCATTTTTAGTTCTCTTGTACCAAAGATGTTGAAAATCAGTTAATTAATATCAAATTAAGTAAGATGCATGATCGAGTCACCATATTAATAAATTGCGTATCTACATTATATTCATGTCAATTCAATTCCACTTCATCAGGACAAAGATCGATCACTACGACTGGCTAATCTCTGAAAACGCTACGAATATTGCGGATTAATTACGTGAACAAAAACTTGAATTAATAATGCATGTCTACTGTTTATAAGTGACAAAAGACACCCACCTATATATATAATATATATATTTATATATTATTAAACTATAATTCATTTAACTTGGTGATCTTGCTAAAACCCTAGTTGACTAGTGCACAAGTTGAGATCGATCGAAGTGATCCCAAGCCATCACGCAAACGTTACATGAATAGTCATGATAGAATTATTTTATTAGTCATTTTATATAACCAACCAATTAATGTGATAGCCAGTGTCACATTACGATCGAAGAATTTGGTAGCTTGTAGTCTTAGGCCTTGTTTGGATAGATTCAAATATAATCTCAATTCATCTTATTCAACACATCTCATCTAATCATAATAAATTTTCCAAACTTTCAAACAAAATATCATAAAAAAATCAGTTTTTTCAAATGTTAAAATATATATATATATATTCTAACAATATTAAATGCAATCTTTCAAAAAAAAAAAATTTAATTCAACTTTCATCTATTTTAAATCTTATCTTATCTCATCATCTCAACTCACTATCTAAGCATCCTCATAATCAATAAGCATGCAGTTATTTCTTTCTTCTTTTGGGCAAGTAAGATTTGATCAAAATTAAGCAATATGTACCAACAAAAATTCAAGTACTGATTTATAAGATTAATCAGGTAGATCACATCAACTAGCTCTAGTCATTTCGAGATAAAGCTAGTCATGATCAGAAATAGAGATCAATAGAAATTCTTCCGAGACGTTGCGTGCGAAGGAATGGAGCACTAGGATTAATGTGTGTTCATGTTACGTACCGATGCCGACATGCATCCACAGGATGGAGAACTTCGTGTAATTTATACGTACAAGCTGGATCGATCGACGAGACAATATAATATATATATATATATATATATTGTGGCTCATAAAAGATACATGTATTGAACAAATTAATAGAGGCCTCAGATTTTAGTGGGAAACGTTGAAGTGCACTAATCTGCTATGATTAACATGGAAATGCATTGCCAATATATATACCACTTGAGTATTATATTTTGGAGGAGGATATAAAACATGAAAAAGACAATACCACTGAAATAATAAAGCAAATCATCATGATCAGGAATAAGAAATAATTAATGGTTATAACAGGGTTCTTTGGACCAATATTCTTTTTGGTGCATGGTGGCAACCTTCTCAAAACCTAACCCAACTTGTACAAAGCAATTGGCCATGTACTTCTGCGCTCAGATTCATTGAAATTCTAATAAAAAATGCGTAAGCTTTGACAGTCCAATATGATTTCAAAAGCTCAACCAATATTATGTGCAAAATCTGAGTGATGTCACCAGGAAATTATGCAAGACTAGCCAATCCTATTCAGCGACATAATTATCATGATATAATATGTAATACACTGCAACACCCATTACGTACAGGCTTATACAGTATTATAATTAGCACCCAACTAGAACTATATATAAGATCAATGGAATCTCATGATAGAAAGTTCGTTCCTTGACAAATGTATGCTAATCCATGTCAAAAGGTCAACCAGATAAAATATTACAATTTGGATATGGAAATGCACAATATTTTTTAAAGAAGTAATAATTAAGGGTACGTAATGCATGTCATATTCTTTTACACGTACATATTGTGAGATCTTAAATTTTGTGCATTTTTATTTGTTGTTTTTATTTTTATTGTTGGCCGTTGTTTAATTTATTTTAAAATATATATTTGAAATTTATCTTATTTCTTATTTTTGGTTTATTTATCTCTTTTTATTTGACTACTATTATTGTTGTTTTATTTATTATGGTTATTGGAGGTTTGTGAAATCTCTAATTTTAATATTTTTAGTTATTTTATTTAATTAGTATTATTGATTCATTCATTCCAATAGCTATGATTATTATTTTGGTTTAATAGTTCTAGTTTCATTATAATTTAATTTGTTGTATTTTATTTTGTTTTAATGAGTATTTTAGTTTATTGCACATTTTGGATTAGTCCATTGATTTTAACTTATTAACCTATTAGGTCTTATTATATTTATTATATTTTGTTTGGTGGCATTTTGAAGAGTTCCAAAATATTATAATTGTACAAAATCATTTTTTAAATTCGGTTTTAGTTATTTAAAATATTGTGAGATTTTAAATATACTTTAAATTTCTGATTTAAATATATAGCTTTATTCTTTTAAATAATTAGTAAATTTCATCATTTTAATTAATGATGAAAAATATTATTATATAAACTAAAGTTGAAATAATATTCCTGCAATAAGAATTTATATGTCTAAAAATATGGAAACACTCAAAAGTGAGATTTCCTTAGAAATATCAGCAAGTACACAACTAACTTAATGAAACATAGAAAAGATAGAATATTAACATACTTAATAATTATCACAACATATAACTTATGAAATATTTAATGAGACACATGCATGACTCACATTTTTACTTCCTATATCGACTTAAACCTTTCATAGACCTACCATTTTATACTTAACACTTTTATTTCTTTTATTATCTTTCATAATCTTGTAAGTCTTATTTGTTACATATCCTCGACGAGCAATACGTATTGCCGTTCTCGCCGGATTTCATAGCATGACGCATCAGCTTGGCTATATATAACTCGTCAATCGTCTGGGTGATACGTATCGCTATCTCCGTCATGACGAGTCTTGTCTCAGTCTTTCGGGCGTTACGGATCGTCGTCCCTGTCATAACACAGAAATTACTTAACATAGCGTCATTACGTATCGCCGTCTCAGCTACTCATATCAGTCATTCGGGCGTTATATATCTCTGTCCCCGTCGTGACACGACTCTTAACTTATCAAATCATGTCAGTCGTCCGGGCATTATCTATCACCTCTCCGTTGTGACATGATTCTTATTTTACAATAAGCGTTACGTATCGCCGTCTCCATTGATACGGAAATCATACGGGCGTTACATATCATTGTCCCCGTCCCCGTCATGACATGACTTTAGACTTATCTTAGTCTTATCATATTCCTATAGAGTTTTCTTATCTGGTTTCCTTAAAAATGATGTCATGACTTATGACGATATGCATGTGAACGAAACATTACCACAACCTTAGACTTTTAACATGTATATCTCATGTCCTTATAAACCTTATAACATGTATATACTTATCACAATAACATATGTCATGTGCATATACATTTATGTTACATCATTTCGTAACATCAAAACAAAACAAATTATGCTTAAATAATTAAACAAAATATAAAATCATGGTTGGCCGAACCTTATATAATTTAAAACCTTATTTTTCTTTTATTTAAATAAAGTCAAACTCTTCATTTACAAATTACCAAATTTTCCGTTAACTTAAAAACAAATTCACGCTTAACTATATCGTTTTTCTTAATTATTTCTTCACTAATTTCTTGCATGATGATTCTTGAAAATTTTCCATTAAAACTAGAGTTTCTAAACTCATCATAATTATTGAAATATCATCCATTTAATTAAAACTCAATTGGATACAAATTAGAATCAAAGTTTCATCAAAAACCCTATTAAGGCCGAAATGCACTAGGGTTATTTTCTAATTTTTTTTTGTTAAACCAAAGCCTCTTATTTTCACATAAGCTTCTTCATATATCAAAATATAACATATTTCAAAGTTCTTACAATTTTTCTTAGCATTTTCCATAACAAGACTAATCCAAAACTTAATATATTTCATTTCAACACATAAACAAAGTCTAAGATCAAATAAGTAACAAACATGATTTTGCCTTCAAATAATTTATTCTATACCAAATTAAGTTAAATAGTGTACTTAAAATTTTTTCCAAAGCTTGAATTGATAGTTGAACAAAGCCCTTTGTAATTTTTCTCTTCAAACACTCACTTGCTCTCCTTTAGGTGTTTAGGTGATGTAGTGATCTTTGAAAAGGAATATTTTTTTTTTTTGTTATGGTTGAATGTTCTCTCTGAAGGGAAGAGAGGAGAAGTTCACACACACACACACACACACACACACACACACACACACACACACACATACATATACATATATATATATATATATATATGTGTGTGTGTGTGTGAATTAGGCGACACATGCATGGCTTGAGGGGTGAAAACACTTGAGATATTCGGGTAAGCCCTTTGTCAATACCTCCTGTGTCTCATGATCACCTCTAATCCTTAGGCTTATTTGCTAATATTTCCATCCAAGGGTCATGTTTGATCCACCTACAAGCTTATCTTGATCAATGGCTCAAATGATTCCAACACATGGAGATAAAAACAAAACAACATTATAGAAAATCTTTCAATGAGTGTATCTGGCCATTTGGCCTCTCTAAGGGGTTACACGGAAATTCTAGGGATTTACCCCATTTTGTCACTTGTTTTATTCCTATTGGTATACTTGGGATGGTTTAGAAGATTCTTCTAGGGCTTGGTTGGGGTATTAGTTAGCAACAAATGAATAATTAGATCATTAGGCTAGTTCCAAACTAATCCTTTGCCGCACCTAGTTTCTCATAGTTTTTGGCTAACTAGCCTTTTAAAAAAACTTCTCCACATACCACATACCCCTTCACACATGTCAAGAGGTCAACGATCATGAAAACCAATCAAATTTAGTCCCTAACAGTAAGGCGGTGGCACATGTTCATTTCGGACTTCAATTTTCGTCTATTTCATTTATTCTTGCATATATTCGTGGGTGTTTGTCGAATGCGTTGGTTGCTTAAATGTGATTTTAAACTCTTGGTTGTGTTTGATTGCTTACTTATTGAGATGTCATAATCTCATGTGGTATTTCTTATCCACTTGCAGTTCCATTTTATAGAACAGTAGATTTGTTGCAGAGATCAAGTTTGAGCATTGGACTGACTCCACCTGATTACGCCCAAAGAATAATGCGGTCGTTTGCAGTATAGCTTTAAGGTGTCGATTCCACAGGGAGATGGATTGAGAAATTGAAAAACAGTAACGAAATTAACAAAAAGATTTAAATGAGTGCGAAAAGTAAATTTTAGAGTGTGACGTAAATTAAAACTAAATGAGTAATTTGAAGAGTATAAAAATGAGACGAAAAGTAGAGCGTAGGGAATTCCTTGTGTATTTGTGGTATTCAAATTTATTCTTAATTCATTGATAACTCAATTATGAATTCTATGTCCAAATTCTTAATCGGAAGATATAACATTAATAACCAACATTTAAATCAAATATAAACTCTTTGAAAAATCATTTTTCATACTTAACTCTCATAAATTGTTATCGACACTGAGAAAATCTAACGACGACAATTTACCCAAGAGGCGATATTGCAGCAGAGAATTAAATCAATATAGACAATTAATTATTCCAAACATAATTATAGAACTAATTCACTCAATAGAAAAAGCATGACTGAATCCATAAATGAAATAGATTCTATAATTATTTGAAAACGAAAAATATCACAAATAAATTGAGAATAATAGAACAAAAGAGTTTTAATATTTAAAAATCAAATACATGAATAAAAAATAAATTACAAACACCATCACACACACAAGTTCATCCCTAACTCTCCTTGAGAATTTAATTACACATATTGAAAATATGTAACAAAAATTCTCCAAGGGTTAATATGGAAGAGTCAACTATTATTTTCTTCTCTCTTCTTTGGTTTTTCTTTTCTTTTCTCAAACTCTCAAAATAATGGCTCTTCCAAAGCATCCTTCCACACTAAGCATTGTCTTAGAACACACACCCATCCCTTCTATTTATAAACATCCTTCATGCAAGTTGTCATGCAAAATCATCACAATTTTAACTTGTTTTGCCATGTGCCATTATTGAATCTAAGTAATTTGTGAGTTTTCATTTTGATCATTTGTTTTCCAACTATGCATGAGCTGGATTTTGCTTGTAGGTTGAGTGTTTCAATTTTGCTTCTCTATCCATTAGTTCTCTTGTATGACTTAATATCTTGTGGTCAAATAATTTGTCTACAAGAAACTTGAGTGCACTTCATCTTGCATATGAATTGATCATTGAATTTTCAAGTTGGTGTAGGAGTGCTTGCTGGAAAATATTATGATGACATTGGAATTTGATGCAAGTGATTGAAAAATATTCAGGAACGTCAAGTGCAGATGCGTCCACTTGATGGTCAATTTTGTCTTGGATTGAGTAGATATCTCTTAAAATATAAAACATAAAAGTTATATATATTTCTCTTTTGGTTCTATATCATCTTAAATCAGCTCAATCGGAGATAGGATGAGAAAGTTATGCCCATATTACGAAAAGACGTCAGAACTATCTAAAATTCCGCAATTTTCTTCATTTGCTCCTAATGCCTCTATTTGTGTCCTAAATCAAAGTAGAAGAATAATGAGTATATTTAGGTATCAAATAAGAATAAAATATTAAACATTAAGAGAGAAAAATATGGCATTATATATTCTTATCAATATATTAAATCATGTTTATATCTATCTCAAGATAAATGACCATTAATTTTAATAACATGAGTTATATCCATTATTTTCTCATTTCTTTTAGCATTTAAATAGAGTATTTAGAGTGCATTTTTGTGCACTCATCACACTCTCCAACTTAATCATTGCTAGTCCCTAGTAATTTTCATGCAAAATGATGTGAAAGACCAAAGAAAATCACACATAGGGGCCATTAAGACACATTTTTCAAATTTACATATCAAAACAATCTTAGAAATTCAATAATCATTTCACAAGTAATTCAAATATAGCAATCCACAGAATGTGTATGTGTTCCAAACTATTTTTATCAAATCAGAGGTTTCGACACATGCAACATTATAATATCTTAAGCAAAAAGGTTCAACTTCATAACTTACGGGTATAGCAGTGTTTCATGTAAGGGTTCTCTCTATGGAGTTAACAAAAGTGTACATTTACTCTCATGAAAATTTAGCCAATTATATATAAGTAACAAGTAAACATTGATCTTATGATAGGAATACAAACAATTGAGAATTCCATCATTCTTTCTACAAACATACTTAAGATCAGAATAATCAACACAATATGTTGTAACATGGTTTAGGTTTGGCAATAAGAAGGAAAAGGTAAAAAGGATTCAAAAACTTTCAAGTATACACAAAATGGAATTTATTAAATATCTCAGTAGATCATACTTTCCTTTTGATGTACTTTTCGACTTTTCAGATTTTTTACTAATAATACTTTTCTATCTTCTTTTTCCACTGGTGTCTTCGTAATTTGATGAACTCTTTCATGAATAATTTGATGGACACATCTAGCACCATGCCATTTTTTTCATGGTTTTCTTTTTCTTTTTTTTTTCTTTTTTTTTTGAAATGATAATTTCACACCTAGTACACACTTGGAAGTAAAATGGTAGGAAAAATTAATGTATAAGCTATACTCCAATATGAAGAGGTATGAATTATGTAGGTATGAAAAGAAAAGGCCATATATATATATTGGCTCAAAATTGGCTGCTAGGGGTCTATGATGAAAAAGGTCAGTTTGAAAGGCTCAAACGTTAATCCTAAGTTGACTTTCGTCATATCCCAAATATATCCACCATCTTACCACAAACCATGCAATGATATTCTCAAAAGAAGTATCTAATTCAACAGATCAATGGATACTTATCACAGTTTCTGTATTTGAAAGCTCTCAATTCTCACCAAAATTCACATGAATACTTGAGCAAAATAATTCTTTAGTTACATGTGTCAAATCACCATATTACCACAAAGTTTGGAGAAGTGCATAAATGGTTGTGGATGCTTTAGCAAAATGATTTAAGATGGGTTTGTTGAATTCACCAAGATGGTTATGAATGAGCATGAGTATCATGTGTGAAAAGATGCCTGTGTGAACAAAATTTGGCAATTATTTATATTTTGATTGAAATATGCCACAGATTTTAAATAACAGATTTGTATTCCCACCCCCTAACTTAAAGGAAACATTGTCCTCAATGTTTAATAATCAAAATTGAATGGGGAGTAACTAAAAAGAGTAGGATGCACTTGATGTGTGATGTGGATAGCTCGCTAAGCATCAAAAGTGATAATCTGAAATGACAAAATGAAACTATCCTGCAAACAAAAATAAAGAAAATAGTAGTAAACAAAAATAAAACAAAACAAATAAGATAATAATAATAATAATAATTATTGTTGCATGGTGGGGTCAAAATTGATAGACCAAGTTTACAACCAGACTATCTTCCACTTCTTGAATTATTCCTCCTGGGTCAAAAACGAAACGTTTATTTGCCTAATAAACTCGGTACTCGAGCTTCACAGGTAGGTGGCAAGACTTTAGATTAACTTTTGATACTTTCTCACTTGAAGGAATATGTTTTTCATTTTTCTCAAGCAACTCCTCAAACTTCGGTTGTCAAGCCCATGTGCTATAATTTGAGAAGGGAACTTACCTTGCTCATTTACACTCAAGAAACTCGCTATTTTAGACACCTGGCTCTTTATCTCCTTTTATTCTTCAACAACCTGCATAATTAAAGACTCAAATTTTTGGTTAGTCTTACCGTTTACTTCAATAAATGCATGCAAAATGTCTTCTAAATAATTTCTGGAAGATTGAGATGCATGGTATGGTGCAGGATATGATCTAGAAGGTTGTGCAGGCTATTGGTTTTCAGACTTCCAGCTGAAGTTGGGGTGATTACACCATCCTCTCATGTTAGCATGTGTAGGACAGTTTTGGGCATGATGATCTACCCCACCACAGACAACACATGGTCCAAAAGAGTCTGCATGATTAACCATGTGTATTGGCTTTGAGTTTTTCGTTTTCAATAACTCTAATTCTGTGGTGAGCATTTCAACCTTAGCCTTAAGGTTATCTTCTTCCCTTAGATGGTAAATACCACCACTCAGGTTTCCTGTAGGTCGTAACCTGTTTGTGCTATCAGTAGCACTAGGTCCAGTCCAAGTATGAGCTTTTTCAGCAAGTTCATTAAGGTACTCTATGGCCTCATCAGGATTTTTCTGTAAAAATTCTCCATTGCACATCATTTCCACGAATTTACGTTCCCTGGGCGTAAGCCCTTCATAAAAATAACTCACTAAGCACCAATTCTCATATCCATGGTGGGGACACATACTCAGCAATTCTTTAAATCTTTCCCAAGACTGGTACAAAGTCTCACTATCCTTTTGTGCAAAGGTAGAGATTTGTCTTTTTAAAACATTGGTCTTATGTTGGGAAAAATATTTATTGAAAAATACTTGAGTCATCTCACTCCATGTTTCAATAGACCGTGGTCTTAGTGAGTACAACCACTCTTAGCTTTATCTTTCAAAGAGAAAGGAAAAAACTTTAGCCTTACTGTGTCGTCAGTGGTATTTTGACTGTGGAATGTTGCAACTACTTTATCAAATTCCCTAATATGAATATAAGGGTTTTCATTTTCTAGAACATGGAAAGTCGGAAGTAATTGTATCATTCCTGTTTTGAAATCTATATGACGAACATTAGGTGAGAACATAATACAGGATGGTGTGACTGTTTGTGAGGGATGAAGATAATCTTAGAGGGTTCTAACAAGTTGGTCCGCGTGTTCACTCATCGCGTCAGAATTGGAAGAATTATCAAAAAAGCAATTAAAAAAATTAGATTCTGAATCTGATTCTAGCAAACCGTCCAAAAGCGTCTCTGTACCTACACATGCAAAATAAAGAAAAGCGTAATACTGAAAAAAATAATTACGAAAAGAAAAGTAAAATAAAATAAAGATGCAGAAAGCTAAAAAGAAAATGAACGAAGTTACCGTTCTTTTTTTTTTCAAACTACTAAAAACAAAACTACAAATTCTTCTACCGTCTCCCCGGCAACAGCGCCAAAATTTGATTACGCCCAAAGAATAATGTGGTCGTTTGCAGTATAGCTTTGAGGTGTCGATTCCACAGGGAGATGGATTGAGAAATTGAAAAACAGTAATGAAATTAACAAAAAGATTTAGATGAGTGCGAAAAGTAAATTTTAGAGTGTGACGTAAATTAAAACTAAATAAGTAATTTAAAAAGCATAAAAATGAGACGAAAAGTAGAGCGTAGGGAATTCCTTGTGTAATTGTGGTATTCAAATATATTCTTAATTCATTGATAACTCAATTATGAATTCTATGTCCAAAATCTTAATCGGAAGATATAACATTAATAACCAAGATTTAAATCAAATATAACTTTTTGAAAAATCATTTTTCGCGCTTAACTCTCATAAATTGTTATCGACATTGAGAAAATCCAACGACGACAATATACCCAAAAGGTGATATTGCAGCAAAGAATTAAATCAATATAGACAATCAATTGCTCCAAACATAATTATAGAACTAATTCACTCGATAGAAAAAGCATGACTGAATCCATAAATGAAATAGATTCTATAATTATTTGAAGACGAAAAACATCACAAATAAATTGAGAATAATAGAACAAAAAAGTTTTAATATTTAAAGACCAAATACATGAATCAAAAATAAATTACAAACACCATCACACACACAAGTTCATCCCTAGCCCTCCTTGAGAATTTAATTACACATATTGAAAATATGTAACAAAAATTCTCCAAGGGATAATATGGAAGAGCCAACTATTATTTTCTTCTCTCTTTTTTTGTTTTTCTTTTCTTTTCTCAAGCTTTCAAAATAATGACTCTTCCAAAGCATCATTCCACACTAAGCATTGTCTTAGAACACACACTCCTCCCTTCTATTTATAAACATCATTCATGCAAGTTGTCATGACAAAATCATCACAATTTCAACTTGTTTTGCCATGTGCCATTCTTGAATCCAAGTGATTTTTGAGTTGTCATTTTGATCATTTGTTTTTTCACTATGCATGAGCTGGATTTTGTTTGTAGGTTGAGTGTTTCAATTTTGCTTCTCTATTCATTAGTTGTCTTGTATGACTTAATATCTTGTAGTCAAATAATTTGTCTACAAAAAACTTGAGTGTACTTCATCTTGCATATGAATTGATCATTGAATTTCCAAGTTGGTGTAGGAGTGCTTGCTGGAATATTATGATGACATTTGGATTTGATGCAAGTGACTGAAAAATATCCAGGAACGTCAAGTGCAGGTGTGTCCACTTGATGGTCGATTTTGTCTTAGATTGAGTGGATATATCTTAAAACATAAAACATAGAAGTTATAGATATTTCTCTTGTGGTTCTATATCATCTTGAATTAGCTCAATCAGAGATAGGATGAGAGAGTTATGCCCATATTACGAAAAGACGTCAGAACTGTCTAAAATTCTACAAATATCTTCATTTGCTCCTAATGCCTCTATTTGTATCCTAAATCAAAGTCGAAGAATAATGAGTATATTTAGACATCAAATAAGAATAAAATATTAAATATTAAGAGAAAAAAATATGACATTTTATATTCTCATCAATATATTAAATCATGCTTATATCTATCTCAAGATAAATGACCATTAATTTTAATAACATGAGTTATATCCATTATTTTCTCATTTCTTTTAGCATTTAAATAGAGTATTTAGAGTGCATTTTTATGTACTCATCACCACCCGAAATTGAAGTTTTGGAGTGTTGTAGTTGTGAGTTGAGGATTTGTCTTCACCTTATTGGTTAGTTGGGTAACTGTAATAATTTTGTAAGAAGATTTTGATTGGGTTATAGATTTTAAGTTTCTGGTATTAGAATGTATACCTTTCATTTTTTCAATGCGAATATTATTTGTACACCTTATACTTGATGCACACACCTTGAAGCACTTATCAATGTGGTATGACCCATGTGGTCATCATCCGGGTGTCTCGTCTTCCACATGTTCACACATCGGGGTCGAGTACGCCATAAATATGCCTCACAATTAATAACTTGACTAATTAGCTTTCATTGTACGTAGCTTCATGTTTTTTTATTTGATACAATGATCATTAAGTTCTTATATTTATATCTCTTTGAAGTGGAGCAGAATTTCCTACCAGATAATTTCTTATAACTAAAACTCTAATTTTCATAACTTGGAGATATAATATATATATATATATACATGTTATATGTATCATCCTCTCTTATTGATCTTCCTAATTGCTTCTCAAACTATGTATGTATATATATATATATATATCATGCAAGTGAAACTGTATAAGGCATATCTGCATAGGGCATACTGGGTCTTTTCCTGATCTTTAATTTTGTCCTGTTTATAAGAAAATGCATGCACAGAGTATGAAAGTATTCACACTTGCATTGTATTGATTAATTAGAATATGTGTATATATATATATACAAGATGCTTGCTAAGGTAATTATAGAAATAAATTACAGCATTTACAAGAGAATCAAAACTTTACAAAAATATCAGCTAATATCGACAAAATTAAATCTACCTTGTAATAGCACTGAAACTGATTGACATGGCTTGATTCGAGGCAAAACTCATGGAGTTTTGACTTGATCTTGATCTAGGCATTCTTCCTTAATACTCCTCCGCAAGATTGAGCTTCCATTAGCTAGATGAATCTTGTTCCTTAGCATTTTTTTTTTGCTATCTGGACAAAGGCTTTGTTAATAGATTAGCAAGCTGATATTGGGTGTTACATGCCGAACAAGAAGTGTCCCCCTTTAAACAAGTTCCCTTACAAAGTGAAAGTTGTTAAGGACATATTTCGCCGCCCAGCCTCTCCACAGTGATCCAATTGACTCAAATATGCAGATGGATGAGGAAAGAAATGATGGGTCGGGGTCCGAGATCTCTCCAATGCCAAAGTTAGTGCTCAAGATTGGAATCTAAGATAATATGGAAAAGTAAAAGAGTGAAGATATGTAACCTTACCCCAAATGGATTGGGGGCTATTTACAAGGGCTTTTGCATCCAACCTGTTAGTGGGGGTGGTTGGTGTCACTCAGTGACACTGTATGGTTGTCATCCAACCAGACGTGTTAGAATGGATAGCCCTCCCTTGGGCGGGCCAGCAGATGAAGGTCTGGCTCTTCCCATCCAGTCTTAGCAACATTAGCTCCCTTAATTCCTGATTGGGTGAGACTGTGATTCTTTCTGCATTAAATGTGACATGTCCCGCCCAGCCTTACATTTAATGCAGCACAACAATCGGCGTAATCATATCCAGCTGTTTTTAATGTAGCGGCAGTTACTGTTCGAATTGGGCACTCGGGTCCTTCCCTAGAATCCCATGGGTGTTCTGAGTTACCTGGGCTCATTTTCCCAGTCAAGTTGCCTCATTTTCTTGAGCATGGGCTTGGGTCGGCAGTGTGGGACTCTTGGTTCTACCACCTCAATGGCTAAGTCTACCCAAACTTCCCTCTCAATACCTCATAAATTCTCGTCGTAAACACTTCAATGGGATTTTTTTTTTTACCCCGCAAATTCTCAACATCAAGAGTTTGGTGGGAATTCTATCTCGACTTCCCACTTGGACTTGGGAACCAAGAAATTTGTCTCCTTGGTCCATATGGCTCAATCCTGGGCAATTCGTCTTCCAGGTCCACATGGCTCAATCCTGGGCCGTTTATCTTCTGGGTCTACGTGGCTCAGTCCTAAGTGATTCATCTTCTGGGTCCACTTGGCTCAGTCCTAGGCGATTCCTCTTTCGGGTCCACATGGCTCAGTCCTAGGCGGTTCGCCTTCCAAACTCACGTGGGTCAGTTCCAAACCGTTCATCTCTCGATCTGAGGGCATTCAATGCACCTTGGCTATCACACCCTACCGTTTCGCTTTCTGTACCATCAATGCCATTAGCATATCACGTCTTTGAGTTGTGATTGGCCTCATGCTCCACACGAACGTGCCGTCATTACTCAGCCTGACATGATCGCGCACGCCTCTCGCCTCATATTGGTCTATGCTTTGCACGTCCCATGTCCCAAGGGGTTATATCGGGCTGCAAGCCGTCGTGTCACTTTGTTTCCCACGTGGGTTAATTTTCCTTCGGCTATAAAACTCTCAAACCCCACACTTTCCCCATCTCCTACAACTCTCATACTTTCTTCACTTTTTGTTCTTTCCGATTTTGAACCTTCGTTCCTCCCAATCTCGACTTCCATGGTTGTTGCTTCGTCATCTTCCACTCCCTCAATCTCCTTCGCTAGCCACGGCTGGATGTCCACCTTCTTCCCTTTCGATATTCAATCACTTAGGGTAAAATACAAAATTTCCTACCGAATCACATTGGAAGCACCTAGGGAGAATGTGAGAGCTTGCGACTTAATGGGGAAAGCGTAAAAGGTTGTGATATTCCCTATCATGTTCACGGGTTTCTGCATCCCCTTCATCTGGTCCGTCCAAGAGGTCCTTCATTTTCTAGGTCTGGCCTTAGCCTAGATTTTGCCAAACAATTGGCGCTTACTATTGGCCAATTGTGTGGCTTTCCAGATCATGTTTTCAACACAAAATGACGTTTATCCTGACCTGCCGGTTCGGAAGTTCATGTCATTGTACTGCCTGATCCATCGCCCTAGAAATGTAATTGGTTTCCATATCAAGCACAAAAATTGGAAGCTGATCTAGATGGAAGATAGACATTTTAGCATGAAGGATAATTATAGGAAAATTTTGTTCATCTTGGGAGATGGTTGGGAATTTGCTAAGAACGAGGTAGCGAACAAGTTCTCGATCCAGGCGAACTAGGGCTTCCTTCCTCTTGCACAATGCTTAGAGGTGGCCCTTACCCCTAGAGAGACAGACACGGCGGAAGTCATGTTGGCTTGGGTCTGAGAAAAATCCAACTCATAGATTGCTCACTGAGGACTAAAGGGAGGCATGCCAGATGGCTAGTGTCTCCTCTTTAGACTATGAGGACATCGATGCGGCTCTTTCGGCGGCAATGGATAACCCTTTTCCCTTTTACTCAAATGTCATCACCTTCCAAGATGCTTTTCACCAAGAATGAGAGGAACGGGCTATAAGAGCAAGTCAGTTGCCTAACTCGCCGCCCTCTTCCTCTGACTACGGCTCCGATTCTTAAGAGGAATTCAAGTCGAAAGATGCCGATGACATTAAAGTTCAGTCAGGTCGGGACGAGGAAGACCAAAATCATGGCCAAGATGAGTGGGGGAGGATTGAAAGGGGGGACTACCGAGACCATGCGTTGCTTGGACGATGTTAAGGGCGACCGTGATGAGCACGAAGCTCTGGGCGGGGGGCGAGGTCCCATTCGTAATCCTCACTGTCGATGAGTCCCTGAACATGCTTCAGTCTTCGAGGTAGGGTCTTCATCGGGAGCTCGTTCTGAGTCTCCTTGCCGCCCCTTTCTCCTTTCTGACTTCACAGTGGAGTTGTCGTCCTTGGACAACTTTTTGATTCAGGGCCAAGTCAACTAGGGAGGTCGGAGGGTAGTTTGGGTCAAGGCTCGAACCTAAGTCTTGGTGCCTCATCGAGCTTCAAGCTGGCTAGGGTCGCTGCCATTGAACGGGTAGCTAAAATGTTATAGCTTCTCCTAGCCCAAGTAAGATTCGTCACTCATTTGTTTTGTTCCTAGTTTTCGTTGGGCTCGATTAACTTCCTTGTCTGTGTTTAGGTTGCAGGTCAGGTGGCTGGGGCGGTCGGCTATGAATTAGTGGAACTAGGGGAATTCAATCGAGAGCTTGGGACAACTCGACGGGTAGCTCGAGGCTTCTAAGCACACGTGCGAAGGGCTGGCAAAGACAGTTAGGGAGCTGAACATGAAAAAGGGGTGTTTGGAGGAAAGCAATATCTCTTTACAGACTGAGCCAGATGATGCTCAAGCATCTTTGGTGGCTACTAATGGAGATGCGCAAATCTCTCTAAAGCTCAATCTGTTGCTGAGCATGACCGAGCATATGTCTAGAGATAATTGGCTGCTTGGAAGGCGCTTCTGTTTGGGAACTTGCTTCAAAGGGGGAAGCCTTGGAAGCTTTAGAACGCGCGTGGGTCACTTGGGAAGAGAAGTTGGCCATCTCCAAACGTAAACGAGCTGCTTAAAAGGACGAGTTTGCAAGGGTCCAAGCTACCCCTGGCGATGCGAATAGAAGGTTGAAGGAACTCGAACTTCAAGTGTCTCGAGCCTCGGCCGTTCGTAATTCTTCCTAGGGCTACGGCTACACAATAGGTCTGCGAAGAATGAAGGTTAAGCTTCTATCTGACCCCGACCTCAACATCGAGGCTCTCAACCCGAGGTCCCTTCACTCGGACTCTATCGTGAAGAAGTTTGCCAATAAGGAAGCTTGGATACCCTCTTTCTAGGACTAAACTCCTTTTTCTCCACCCCATGGATGATCTTTGTAAAATTCTATGTAAATTGTAGATGGAACAATTACTTTCTCTTTTAGGAATATATTGTCTAGTTTTGTATGTTGTTTCTTTTGTGTCTTACTGTAGCATATAGTCATACCCCACAAATCCTTGTCGAATGCATTCGAGTAAGGATTGTTTAAGTTTTGCGAGCCTTTCCATACATGTTAAATATATTTGAGTAGGTTAGTTGGTCACCCCACGGGAGTTGACTTTGCATGGGTGTGTTAAGGGCCCGGGTCTGGTGCCCGACCTCTAACTTGTGGGAGTTGAATTCACAGGAGTTCATTGAGGGCTCGGGTCTAGTGCCCGGCCTCTACCCCACCAGTGTTGACATCACATGGGTGTGTTGAGAGATTAGGTCTAATGCCCAGCCTTTACCCTGCGGCAATTGACATCACGTGAATGTGTTAATAGCTCAAGTTTGGTGCCTGGCCTCTACCCCACGGGAGCTGACATCGCGTGGGTGTGTTGAGGGGTCGGATCTGGTGCTCGGCCTTTACCATGCGAGAGTTGACGTCACGTGGGTGTGTTGAGGCTTCAGGTCTGGTGCACGGCCTCTACCCTGTGGTAGTTGACGTCGCGTGGGTATGTTGACAACCCCGCGGGAGTTGACATCATATGGGTGTGCTAATGGCATGGGTCTGGTACACGGTCTTTACCCGGTAGGAGTTGATAATGACGTTTTACAAGATACAAGGTGAACTATACAATTAAACATCACACATAGTACCTTTTTAAGTGTTCAGCAATTCAGGGGTGAGGTAGCTTAGCCTTTTGGCTGTCTTACAGTCGATATGAGCTCGACCGATTGGTTGGTGTCACTAGGTACATTCCCTCCTAAGGTGGCCCCAACTTTCCTTCTGCTGAGGTGGTGACACCTGTCTGTCTTAGTACCAAGTCTCCGACTCAAAAACTATGCGGCTTAACTCGTTTGTTGCAGTATTACTCCATCTTTCATTTATTACTGGCCATTTGGATGATAGCTTTTGCCCTTCGAGCATCTAATAGGTCCAACTATTTTGCTATCTTGTCATTGTTGGTCTCCACTTCAAAGTGTTAGACGCGTAGGGTAGGCAACCCAACCTCCACAAGGATCACCGCTTCACTTTCGTAGGTAAGTGCGAATGGCATTTCGCTAGTGGAAGTTTGGATAGTCGTTTAGTACACCCAAGGTACCCTTGGCAATTCATCGGCCCATGCTCCCTTATGCCTTCCAAGTTGTTTCTTTAGCACGGAAAGCATTGTCTTATTGGTTGCTTAGACATTCCCATTGGCTAGTGGGTGTCTGGGTGAGGAGTACTTAATTTTGACTTTGAGTTAAGCGTACCATTCTCGATAATGACTGCAATCGAATTGCTTTTCGTTGTCTAATATGAAACTCTGAGATATCCCGAATTGATAGGCCACTAAGTTCTTCAAGTGGGTAATGCAGAATAGGGTCGTGTTCTTGGCACTTCGTGCATTTCTTAATTAAATCCTGAGCATCTTTGAGCGAGCACGGTCAATAGTACCCAGCTCAAGTTACCCAAGTGGCCAGAGTTCTTCCTCTATATGGTTTCCACAAATCCGTTCGTGGATTTCTGTGAGCACGTATTGGGCCTCATCGTGAGATAGGCATCTAATTAGAGGCTCGGAGAAGCCTTTCTTATACGGTGTTCCTTCCAGTAAAACAAATCGAGTTGCTCTATTCTTGACTTTTCGCACTTCATCCACCTTAGTGGGGAGTTTGCCTTCTTGTAGGTACTTAGTGATGCCTGTCGCCCAATCG
This sequence comes from Platycarya strobilacea, assembly GCA_036898215.1. Taxonomy (NCBI): domain Eukaryota; kingdom Viridiplantae; phylum Streptophyta; class Magnoliopsida; order Fagales; family Juglandaceae; genus Platycarya; species Platycarya strobilacea. The sequence continues at coordinate 13,368,027 of CM072556.1, forward strand.
GGAGTGGTTGCGGTTACACTGACAGTTTCTTTACTAATGGAGGGAGTCTCTACCGATCAAATTTCTGTGTGCTCTGGAGGTGGGTGTTCATCTTGGCTGGATGCAAACTTCACTAAATGGTTTGCCTTTTGGTTTTTTGCTCTTGGGATTTGCTATAATAGGAGATAGCCGAAGTGATCCTTCTCATTGCACATGAGCTGGAGATACTTCTTTAACTTTTCGCCTTTCGTAGCATCCTACCCTAGTACCTGGTTGACAACTACCTATGAATTAGTTCTAGGGAAGAATACAATCTGGGTAATAGTCGACAGATTGACTAAGAGTGCACATTTCTTGCCAATAGCCAATACGGATTCCATGGAAAAACTGGCAACAAGTTTATGTGAAAGAAATAGTGCACCTGTACGGCGTGCCCAAAACGATTGTTTCGGATCGAGACCCTAGATTCAGATCTCTTTTCTGGCAAAGTTTACAAAAGATGATGGGAATGAACTTGAATTTCAACAGTACCTATCACCCACAAACTGACGGACAAACGGAACGGACAATTCAGACCTTAAAAGACATGTTGCGAGCATACGTACTAGACTCGCACGACAACTGGGAAAGTCTTTTGCCTCTGGTAGAGTTTGCCTATAACAATAGCTTTCTAGCTACTATCCAAATGGCACCCTATGAAGCCCTATATGGAAGAAAATGCCGATCGCCTCTATACTAGGATGAAGTAGGCAAGAGTCGAGTGCTAGGACCTGAATACTTATAAGAAGTCCGAACCCAAGTGGAATTGATACGGGAAAGAATGAAGACGGCCCAAAACAAGCAAAAAAGTTACGTAGATAGACGTCGAAGACCCTTGGACTTTGAAGTCGGCGATTGGGTATATATCAAGATTTTACCAATGAAGGGAGTGACTCGATTTGGCAAGAAAGGAAAATTGAGTCCTCGTTACGTAGGCCCTTATGAAATTCTTGAGAAAGTCAGGTCGGTGGCTTATCGTGTGGATTTACCCACAAGTTTACAAGGAATTCACAATGTCTTTCATGTATCATCACTGAAAAAGAGTCTAAGTGAAAGACCGGGGATAGTTATGGACCCAGAAAGTATCGAATTATGTCCTAACTTAACATATGAAGAATGGTCAACCCAAATTGAAGACTACAAAGAACAAGAACTGAGGAATCGAAAGATTTTGATGGTTAAAGTATTATGGAACAACCCCGCTTTTCAAGAAGCGACGTAGGAATGTGAAGATCTTATGAGAGCTAAATACCCTCATTTGTTTGTAAACAATTGATGTATCTATAGTCTTTTGCTTGAACCTTTCGTATCTTTTGGATAATGATGACGATGATATGTGTGTATATATATATGAATGTATGAGTGCTTTGTGATGTTATGTCTGTAATTGTTTGACTATTCCTTAGAATCATAGTGACTTGTGAAATTTTAATCAGGAGATGGTCCGAACTAAGAGAAATCCTCGTATGTCAGTAGCCACCGTAGCTCAGATGAGGGAAAGAATGGAAAATAGACAAAGAATAATGCACAAAAGGCGCGAAAGAATGAGAGTACAGGGATTAGCACGTTCGGAATAATATGAGTGGCACCGCACCCATATGATGAGTATCACTCGTAGAGGAGTACTTGTTCCTCGTCGAGCTTTGCCTCACGAAGAGCGACAACCACCCAGAAGCTAGTTGAGAGCGGAGAGAAAACAATTACATAGGATAATCCGGGGTGAGGCGAGCGAACCAAATTTAGAACCCCTGAACTTTTCCAATACTTTCGAGGACCGTATTAGACTAAGAGAAGAGGGAGTGCCCCGAGTAGAGACAAAGGAAGAAATTACTCATAGGTTGAACGAGTTGAGAGTGAACATGTACTATGACCCAAACATGGATGCTGTATTCTACCACTCCCTGTGACAAAGGAGGAAGACATACCCACCTACTTTTCATCAGAGGAATCTACGGCCACTGGCACAAGAGGTATATATATATATATGTGTGTGTGTGTGTGTGTGTGTATGTGTGAAAAAAAAAACACCACCCTTTATTTGTCTTCTCGTGCATACCGTAGCGATTTCGAGGACGAAATCTTCTTTTTAGTGGGGGAGGATGTGACGACCCCGAATTTCCCGTACTTTACTTTTATTTAATTAAATATATAGAGCTTAGTAACTTAGGCAATTTAGTGGATAGTCTTAAAATATGGGCTTAGAAGATGAAGGCCTTAAGGCCATAACAAAAACTTTGGGCCTAAGTGGGGGAAGACAAGCCCATAGGTCCTTGAAAGGAAGTCTAATAATCAACCCAAGCTCAAACTTGATAACACATGTCAAGTTAGGGAAAGTTTAGTAAGTTAAATCAAGACTAGTAGTTGAAAGAAGGAAAATACTAGTAAGTAAGAAAGTCGACTAGTTGTTTTGGTTGGAGAAAAGAAAGAGAAGACTAAGATGGAATCTTCACATCTTTTTCTACCTAGATAGGCGTGTGAGGCATAGGATTTTTTTCAAATAATATCATCAAGGAATCCTACCATATCTAGTCAAATGATGATGCAAGATTTGAGAAGAATTGGAGATGAGAAAAGATAGAGGTTCGGTGGGGGCTATTGCCGAATGCCTTAGAGTTTTCTCACCAAGATATTTTCCAAATCTAGATGGAATGAGCATGTAGGATTTATGTAAGACTAGATAAGACTTGATATGTAAGAGGGTATAAGAGAAAGATGACATGAGATGTGGATTGATGGACTAAAAGGTGGGAGGAAGGAAATTGAGGGTTCGGGTATGGCTATAACCGACTCCCCATCCTTTTGTTTGACATCCTTGGCTATGGATTTGTGTAAGAGTGATAGGACAAGCTTATGTAAGAGATAAAGTGATTGGTTGATTGAAAGAGCATGTGACAAGAGGGAAATGAGAGTAGGAAGAAGGGAGGGTTTCAGCTGAGGCAAGGGGTCCGAACCCCACTTGTGCATTCTCCCAAAAAGTGATCCTCAAATCCCTTGGAATGACCTATGAAATGATTGTTGGGAAGACAAGAAGTGATGTGAGATGATGATGGAACCCTTGAGAGAGAGGCCGACCATGTGGAGAGAAAGAAAAAACAAAATCTTCAACCTAAAATGAGCTAGATTAGGGTTGATGTGATCAAGTGATGGGAGTCACTCAAAGGTCTTTCAAGCCCATCACATGTCACCCAAACTTAGGGAAATGAGTAGCCTAGAAGCCTAGGAGGGTACCTTGGCTGAATGGCCTTGCTTCCTCACCCATTTGGCTTGCTTCATTCGGACACACATACACCCCACTCACCCTTAATCTCACGGCAACCACTCTCCATTTCTTCCAACTTTGCTTCACTTCACTTCACCACCGAAACACCTAAGCACTCCAAACTTAGAAGAAGAGGAAGTTAGTAGTTTTGAAAAGAGGAGATCCTAGAAGAGGTAAGTGACTTGATTACTTTAAAATAAATCTAGAAGTATAAGGAGAAACACTACCTATGTTCATGCTTTCTAAAAGAAACCTCTTTTTGAAAATGTTATGTTCTTAGCATATTCTAATAAAGTATTTCTTTTATTTTCAGAACTCATATAAGCTAGTTAGGAAGATTGTAAGTATATCCATATTTTGCCTTTAGCATTTTTAGTATATTTTTGAGTGAATGTGCTTGTATGTGCTTGTATATGCTTGTATTGCTTGGTTTCTTGCTTTATATTGCCATGATGAAACTTTTCGGGTAGAAATACTATTTTGGTTAGAATCCATGTCTAGAACCCATGTTCTTTCTTAAATAAAAAGCTATAATGTATTGATGATCTTGGTGGTTTTGTAAGAAAAGCAAGCATGAGAATGTTAAATTGTTTAATGTTGGGTAATGTGGGATGTATCATTTGAAGGCAATATCTTGATTTTAGTAGCAAATATCTTGCCTATTGAAATGTCATGCTAGGATGAATATTTACAAAGTATTGGTGGAATCTAGCTATATTGTTCTTGAAAGATATTATTATTATTATTGATTGATGGTTGCTAAAGAAATACATGCTTGTGAAGGTTCGGTTTGGAGGATTTCTTGGAGTGGAAATTTTGAGGTTTTAATTCCCTTTCACCAAGTACTTGTGTTGGATATTTTTGAGAATTAAAAACATAAGTAGTGTGAGAATGACATGTATATTTCCAGTTTCACCTAGAATACTCAAGTAGGGAACTAGTTTTGATAAGCTAAGGAAAGAAATACTAAACTTAAGGGATATAGGGTTTCGGGTTGCCCACTTGTAAGGGTAGAAAAATTGTTTTAAACATTGAACTAGGGCTAGAGAGTGTAAGGGAGATTAATGGAAGAAGAAAACTCCAAATGGAGATAATAGGGGTCTCGGCCCAAACCCTAGGGGTGGAGGCCGAGCACCCTACTTCCCCTGTTATACTTGTTTAAGTGTTTTCACATAAGTAAGAATTAAGGAGAAGAAGGTTTTGAAGGGAAAATGACCAAATGTGTGCACCCAAGTTCGCCTCGGGTTTTGCATCCCAAAGTCGGAAGTTTGCATGTCCCATGAATAAGCACGAAAACCCATGTTTTGAGTCCAACACGTTTTCGAAAGAAATGAATTAAAGTTTTAGAAGAACCCCAAAGCCTGGGACGGGGAAGTATCCCAGTGGAACTCTCTATTCACTTAGGAGTGACTAAATTGAGTGAAAACCCCTGGGTCGACGAAGAACAACTGGCAGACCATGTATGGCTCCAAAAGGTGTTCGGAGCGTGGTCGCACCTAATGCTAGTGGGTGTCATAAAAGTGGTGTTGGCCTCGGCCTCACCATATGAAAAGTTTGTAGTTACTCGAAGAGAAATCCCCGAGTGACGAAAAGCACGAAAATGCACGAAACGTATTCACCTAGGTTGACTTAGTCGCCGGGTGTGACGATAACTAGCAGGGAGCACACGGTGCATAAGAGAACCGTGAGGTGTCCAAAATATAAATTCATGACGAAAAGAAAATGGCTTTCGGGCCGTATATGATATGATAAGTGGCGCCTAAGATAAGAAAAGACGAAAGTTTCTGAACAAAGTGTCTCTTTGAAAGTATATACATTAAAAAAGTTTTGCTACGTGATTTTGAACCGGTATGCATCGAAAATTGAGAAAAAGATGAGAAAGATGAATTTTGGTCACGAGCATGTGCATCGGTCTCAGCATGAGTCCCATGTTACTGTATACGTATGTAATTGCTTGTTATTCATTTAATCATATACTTGAAATGCTTTCGTTAAAATATTGATTTACTTGCTGAGATTTCTCCCGAAATCTTACCCCTTTCTATGTCCTTACTATCTTTTCCTCTTGGGAATGATAAAAGTAATTGCAGGTGACGATGACTCAACTGAGTACGACCCCCTTGATGATACCTCAGACTCTCAAGGACCCGATTGAGTCTGCCCTTATGGGGCCAATGACTTTGAACCTTTTGGGCCAGTGGGAGGTGGAGTCACTGAAGATGGTGATGTACGGTTCAGTCGGTCTGTACCCTACGGGGTATTGTCTAGTATTAGGTGTAGACGAGTCCCTCCACCTAAGGCGTGTTTTTGGAACGCCCTCTAGGGCGATATGTGAGGTGGGGCTAAGCTTAGATTTAGATCGGCTTCGCTGGAGCCCAAACCTTAAAAAGATAAAGAAGGAGCCCGTCTATTAAACCCCATGGGCAATGTTAAGACCCACTGTATTTTATGACACCCTTTATTTATGTATTTGGTAAAGCCTTCCCACTTGTGGGAAGTGATATTTTGATTATCTGAACAAGGTCATGTAAATTTTGAAATTAGGCTATGTATGTTATTTATTTTGGGATCCATAGCGTAACCATGTGATGCATATTATAGATGGCTTGACCTTTTTCCTTCGTTGTCAGAATCTTCACTTGACGTTTTAAAAAATAAAAAAAGATAAAAAAAAAAAAAACCTACGAACATGATATGACGAGGGGTGAACATCCTTATGTCGCTCATCCCCGATGCTTCTATTCACGTGCAATCCCAAGTGTAGATTCGGGTGTCAATAGCGATGGTATCAGAGCAGTTAAGTCTCTGGGTAAAAACCACAATTCCTAAGAAAGGAATTCACATGGTATAGGATATGACCTCTTAGCTTTAGGCTTAACAAGTTTCGAAGGACTGGTTGAGAATAGATAGTTACTAAGATGATCAGAATAGAATACTGGAGTTTGGGTAACTCACGTGTGAATTCTGTGCTTTCAGGAGAAATATGGCAAGAGAAAAACGATGTGCTCCTACCCCAAGCCCCAGGGCACCTCCAGAAGGAGACGATCAGAATATTGGCAGTCCTACGAGGGGCGAGATGCCATTGATCACTTCCCCGAGAACTGGAGAAACGGAAGCACAGAATATCCCAATGGACAGAGGACAAGCCATAGCTGAGGCGATCCGTCAGAGATGATAGAATTAGTAAAAACCCATATGGAACAAGGCAAATGCCATCCACATACCGGTGGACGAACCTCGGGCTGTTCTTACGAAAAGTTCCTAGTCTACCGGTATCCGAACTTCGTGAAAATGGAGGGAGCTATGAAAGCGGATAGATGGATTATGGACTTGGAACGTACCTTCGAGATCAGCGGATGTACGGAAATCCAGAAAGTACAATATGCGGGACACCTACTACACGGAGAGGCTGGACTATAGTGGGATACAAAGAGGAAGCTACTAAAGGAGGAACTGGGAGAGAATGTGGATCCCACCTGGGAACGCTTCAAGACAAAATTTGATGACCGCTTCTTCCCTGAATCCATCACAGCGCAAAAGGCCATGGAATTCGCCATGCTGGGACAAGGGGGCATGACAGTGAATCAATACGCCACGAAATTCATGGAAATGGCGTGATTCGCTCCTCATTTGGTATACACTAAGAAAATGCGAGCAAAGAAATTCCAAGAGGGTTACAGCCAAGAATCCGCAACCAGGTAGCTTGCCAGAGAATTGAAAATTTTCAAGAATTAGTAAATGTAGCGGCTATCGCTGAGGCAGAATAGAAGAGTTTGATTAACCAAGTGCAAATGAACAAAAAGAGGAATTTTCCATACTCTTCTGGGAGGGACGCAGGCAAGAAAAGAGTTGCTTTTCCTGCGAATAAAGGGAATGGCAAAATGAGCGGGCCAGGAGTACCAGCATCCTTGCCACCTTGTAGAACATGTGGACGACCGCATCCGGGCGAGTGTCGGGTGGCAACGGGAGCCTATTTTTGATGTGGTCAGAAAGGTCATAGAGTCCACGACTGTCCTTAAATGGTCACTAGCGGGACTACGCTACCAGGAGAGAAAGCAAAAACTCCCATGAGAGCCAAAGTATATGCCCTTACTCCGGAGGAAAAAGTGGACATGGAAGATGAGGAAGCCATTAACGCATACATCATTACTGGTAAAAGACTCGACCTTATCTTAATTTAAATTACAAAATGATTTTTGCTAGCTTGTTGATAGTAGAAAATTTTATAGGGGAGATCATTTTGATGCGTAATATAGGAATGCATTATTTGATTCTAGAGCAATGAGATCCTTCATCTCCTATAATTGTATGCAAAAGTGTAACCTAGAAGTAGAACACTTAGATCAGAAAGTACTGGTAGCCTTCCCGGACAGAAGAACGATAGGTTGCCAGCAAATAGCAAGGAACTGTCCTTTAGAGATTGCTGGGGTACGATTAGATGCCAACTTGATAGTTTTTCGCCTATTGGAATTTGACGTGATATTGGGGATGGACTGGCTATCCAAGGATTTCGCCAAGATCGACTGTTGCAAAAAGGAGATAACCTTTGAGCTGCTAGGAGAACCAGAGCTGCGTAACATGAGAGAAATGGTTAGCTCGGTTCCTTCTATTGTGACGGCAAAGGGAGCAGTCAAGAGCCTGAAAGGAGAGGCGAAAGCATCCTTGTTGATATCCTTCAACGCAACCAAAGATAGGAAGAATGATGAAAAAATCCCAGTGGTACAAGATTTTTCCTCAGGTGTTCTTAAAAAAAATGTTTGTATTGAAGCAAGCCTAATCCTGCCATTATGAAGATTGTGAGTAGGTGGCCTTTTCATATTCACAAATTACTAATAATTAGTTTTTTTGTAGTGAATATTTATTAAGCAAAAAATAAAAAATAAACAGAATAAAAGAATGATTAATAAATTGTATGGTGTCCAAATGCATGGGTATTATGAAGATTGTGAGTAATGATATGTCCAAATTTTAAATGCATAATTCTGGTGCAAACTTATTATAAAAAGTATACTCCATTATAGAAAATATGTGAATATATATATATATATATAATATCATTTCTCTTGTATTCAAGGATATCATATTATTGAAAATGTTGTTATAAAGTCATTTTTAATTAATTATATATCATCGTGTGATAAAATAAAAATATCAGTCATCCGAGACAAATTTAGATTTTATAGAATTCTTAATGGTCTAAAATAGAAGAGATATAAAAACATTAAGTGGATCTTATAGCATTTTTTAAATATTTGATGTATGCTGCCTGAGAATTTCACTCAAATATAATTATAAAAATGTTGGATATTCAATTTCATACGGGTCTCTCTCGTACTATCCTCGAGGATCAAAATCAGTTCGCTGACAACGCAAGTGTTAACCCAACCTGGCCAAGATGCGGCATTTGCATTGGAAACACGGTTTCTCTGTCAAAAGATAATGCAGTTGAAAGATTGAAACATGGATGTAGCGATATTTGAATTAACTTGGGCCACCCAAGTGATAAATATGAGCCCACTTAAAAGAAAGCAGCCCACCCTGACATATGCCCGAGTTCGATAACTAATTATCATTTATCAATATTTCGCCCATGACTACTTCTACCTGTAGTTATCATTTCCGTACCCATTTTATTCATTTCGTGTCTCGGAAATTTATCACATTTCTCCCATGAATTTATCACATTTGTCTGCTTCGATATTGACAATCATATTATTAGAATTAATGATAGACGATTGAATTCATTATTTTCTATGATCAGTACTGTTCTCATAATTCCAGGTAACTTTGCTTGGTATCCTGATTAATTTAAAATATGAGTGTTCAAGTGGATTCAAGACTAGAAATCCCAGTCAACCCGCCAGAAACTCATGCCTCCAATCCAAACCGGATTTATCTAGATTGTGATCCAGACTAAAATCTGGATCTATCCGTATTCTAAAAATTCGGAAATCCAAATTTTGCATTTGAAACTTTTTTTTTTTTCCTTTTAGGTGTCAATTTTGGCAGCATACATTTTTTTTAAATAAAAGCTTCTTGTTTCTTCTTCAAACATGCATCTAATATTTAATAAAAACCCATATTATTATATTTATATAATAATGTTGCACAACATAATTCAATTTTCTCCTGTATTTATTTTGAAACTTCAAAAAATGTATTGAAAATTATACTTTTTTTTATAAAAGCCTATGTTATGTGGAAAGCTTTTCTAAATCATCAAAACGCATAATACTAACATTTTTCAGAATAATAAAAATATATAAAACTGATGATGAGGTCACGAGGATGAGCACTGTGGGAGGAAGAGGCTAGGGTTTCTTCGGAGAGAGAGAAAGAGACAGAGAGGGAAAACCCTTAAATGAATTGGCGAAGAAGAAGAAAGAGAAGAGAGAGATTTGAGAGGTGGCTAGGTCTAAGAAGGAAGAACACTTTTTATATTAAATACGGGTAGCGGGTCTAAATGCGGTATTCTGATGTTAAAACTGCATCTGGACCGCTTAGATCTAGTTTTGAAAAAATGCTGACATCTACTGTGATGAAATCTGGGCCGATCTCATAATCGAAATCCGGCTACCCGAATTCGGGCCAGAAAAAATCCGATCCCGAATGAACTACCTACCTGCCTAGGTATAATATAAATGAATGAATAAAAATATATAGAAATGTTGTTTCGGCATGGCAAATATATATTAAAGAAGAAACGTTGTCTTATGATCGAACCACTTGGCGCGCAAACGTTGGCCGGCATGCATTATTAATCCTATATATATATATATATTAACAGTTATAAGGTGCTATTCTTTTAATGTTTTTCCTTGTCTTTTTCTCGGTGTACTCTGCTCCAAATTTTCTCAAACTGTTGTACTTGAAGAAATTTCAAGCTACATATTTATTAAATTTAAATAAGAAATTATTTATAATTTATTCAGGCGGATGTACCAATTAAATTATTATATAAATGGTGGGGATGTGTGAAATAAATCCTGATGATCTACAGTTGCACTACTCTCACAAGGCATTAAGCAAACATGAACATTGATCATCGATATCACTCCGGTCAGCAGTCGAAATGGTCTGCTAGCCTTTTCGACTGTGAAGACGTGGGTACATGTAAATACTCTCTCTCTCTCTCTCTCTCTCTCTCTGTGTGTGCAGAGAGAAACACACTTTGCTGGCCATTACCTTTGGCAATATTCTGGATCTTATTAATTAATTACTAGTGTTCTGAAAGATAAACTGATGATGGTGCAGGTTGCATAACATGCTGTCTCCTGTGCATCACCTTTGGCCAAATTGTTGAAGTTGTGGATGAAGGCCAAAGTTGTATGTGAAATACCACACTTCTAGAATTTCCTCAATATATATATATATATATTGTATGTAATAAAATAATGAAAAGGAGATTGCCCTTGAAATTTCTTCTTCTTTTTATTCAACTGATTTCAATACCATGCATTTTCACAGTTAATAAATTAATTACATATGTATGGGATCGAACTTTTAAATCTCTAGCTAAAGGCAACTACGATGATGATCTCTTCTAATCTTTGTTGTACTTGTTTCATGCATTTCACATATACATATATATATATGTGTGTGTGTGTGTGTATATATAGCTTGTGTGGCTCAAGGCTTCGGGTATGGGTGTTTGATGCTCGTCCAATGCCATTGGCTGATCTCTTACATGTATAGAAAGAAATTAAGATCAAAATTCGGATTACCCGAAAATTCTTGCTGCAATTGCTATGTACATTTCTGCTGTGAACCATGTACTTTGTCAGGAGCATGCAGAGCTCAAACATAGAGGCTTCGACCCCTCCATAGGTTGTATCATTATAATAATTCACACCAGATTTTTTTTATTATTATCAGCACTATTATCTTCAAACATTCTTATTTTAGGTTAATTATTAACTTTGTTTAATTAATTCTAATGTGCATGCTAGGTTGGATTGGCCCACCAAACGCTCCTCCACCTCTAGAGATGCCTCCATCCATGTATAAATGAGCTCGATCCTCTTTGGATTGAAGATCATGATCATCTTCTTCTGATGTCCACATCATGTCTCATTGCTAGTACTATCTAATATTTATGATCTCATAATAATTAGTTGTATAATCATATAATTTGATAATGATAAATATTTATACCTAGATAACACCCTAACTAAGGCTGTTCGGAAAGAGACATCATGTACGTACGATTTTAATGTGCTTTATGTTGGATTATTAAGATTATCAATCACGATGAGTAAACTCAATTATGACTTTTAGTTTAAAATAAAATTCATAATTGAGTTTCAAGCAATTAGTAATATATATAACCAATTTCTTAAAATTTAGACTTAGTTTGTTTTCACAACTTCCCTAAAATTATCTTATCTCATCTAATTATTATCAGTTTTCTAAATTTTTAAACAAAATAAAATAAACACACTACAATAAAATGTCTTTTTTGCATGTCTTTTTGTTGCTAATATCATATATTACTATTGGAATTAAGTTTTTGTCATCAAATTAGATCGTAAATAATTTCTTTTAAAAGGCCTAATAGGAAGAGTGGAGTAATTCCTTATAAAGACTAATATTAGTTTTTTCCTAAACTGTATGGGCTAGACTTCTCAACACACCCCTTCAGTATTGGTTGGTATTTCTAATACTATCATCGTAGATAGGTTGCAGGAGCTCATGATCAGTCATAAGTTGACATATCTCCAATATCATATAGAAACACTTATATTTTTCCCTTTAAAATATCTAATAGAAGAAATGAGATAATTCTTTATAAAGATCAAAATGAATTTATTTTTAAACCGTATAGGACTTCTCAATCCTTCTATTTTAATAACTTTTTTCATATTGTCTTTCTAACTTATTTGGCACCTTTAAGATATATATATATATATATATATATAATCATCCTCTCTTATTGGTCTTCCTAATTGCTTCTCAAGCGTATTACGTTTATGGGACAAAAATGCAAGATGGATTTTAATAGAGTAGCTAGGCATATGTTTATACTTTAAAATTGCCTATCCTAATGAACAGTAATTTTTAAAAAACATTTTTAATCCAACAACGGCCCTGGTGTATAAAAGCCTGAAAAAATGGCCTGCTCAATTTGCCGCCTATGTTGCCCAAATTGACGCTCTCATCCTTGCTTCACGCCTTCCTTTCAGGAAGTTGAAAGGCTGCAGGCAGTGGCCAGTTGGGTCAGGGGATGGGCTCCATTTTTATTTAAAATATATATATATAATATGTGTTTAAAAAAAAGTTGAAAAATGAAAAAATCTATTTATTTATTTTTATGATTTTGTAGGATAATATTAATTTTATTTTGTGTTAGTTCCTTCTCAAAAAATTATTTTGATCTTCTTTTATAAAATTAATCTAATTTAAAAATAAAATACATCTTATATAAAATAAAATGATGACATATTTTTATTATAAATAAAAATAAAAATAAAAAAAGAAGTTTGATGATTTTTAATTTATTTTTAATATATTTTTATTATGATAATATGTTCTTATCATATTATATATTTTTTTAATATATAAATTGTATTAAATGTTTTTTTATTTTTATTGTAAATCTTACTATTAAATTATTTTATATCGCATAAAAATTATATATAAATAAAATAAAAAATATTTTATAAATTTTATTTTAATTTTATCTAACTTTTCTAATGTATGTTTTTGACTCTACCACTGACTTCAAGCTTTTAGTTAAGCATACATCCATCGAACAGATGGTAAATCACAACCGAGCTAGCATACTCACGGCAGGCTACCCAAATGGAATCACTAAATATATACAAAATTGATGCAACCGATCAATTTATACAAAATCGCTACAATAATATATTCATATGTAAAGAAGAAATTTTTTCAGAAAATCACATTTCCAGTGAATCACAGTCGTCTCTTTCACAGGTATTCGACAAATTTTTTTACCAAAAACAATTATTGATTAGATGAGCTGGGCTAGTAGTACTAGAACAGTAGGCCTAGCATATTTATGAATCGTTTTATAATTCATATCCAAAATCTTGAGAAGGACCCAAAAAGAAAAAAGAGCTGTCACAAATAAAGCCTTTTTGATATATTATAGGAGAATTATTTCTATCAACCCATCTAAAAGAGAAGGAAAATTCTACTTACAAGCACTTTTGGGCACCCATTGCGCACCTGTCGGCTGTCAGGCACGGAACCAAAGAAACACGCATTTTTTAAAAAAATTGTACTACATACAAACAAAATGGTATACTAATTTACATATCAACACCGATTGCTTCATCTTTAAAATTTAATTTAACACTATTTCCCCTTCTCTCTTTTCAAAATTTTCGAAATTCAAGTTTCTCTTTCATGAGATTTTAATAGCTCGTCCTCAGTTTTTCAAGCTCATCTCTCTCATCTGCTCTATTCTCTCTCTTTTTTTTTTTTTTTTAAACTTCAAAATCCACGGGACATTTTAACTCTAGAATCAAAAAAAAAAAAATTAGAGTTAAAATGAAAGCTAAAACCAATTGATTTCCTCCTTCAAAATGAGTTTGAAAATTGAAAATAACGATCGCATATTTCAAATTTTTCTTGCTCAAGTTTTTTTTTTTTCAAATTTTTCATACTGAGTTGTTATTATTTTTCACGTTTCAGCCCTCAAAAGGGGAAGAATTTGCTCTGTTTTTTACCATCCAAAACAGAGAAGACGATGACCATAAAAGTTCCAGTTTCATTTTACAGTAAAATGACTTGTGGATTCTGTTGTAAGAGAAAAAAAGATAAAACAAATCTTGAAAATTTTGAGGAAAAAAAAAAAAAACCTTGAACTTGGATCTGGTTGTGCAGGTGCTCGGATGTTGGTTGTGCACAGTTGGACAGCCAGTTTGATAGACTAAAGACAAGTTTTGATGCATTTGAGAAACTTTCTATTTAAAAAGCATGTTGCCAGCATCATTTTTATTGCAGTATTTAGATTAGCTTCTCATTTTGGACAAGGATTCAAGAAGATATAAATTTAAAGCGGGATTTGAGATGGGTCCCAAGACTTTTTGTATAAAGTTTTTCTTCCATGACAGAATTTTTCTTATTTCTGATTTTTTCACCCTTCATATTTTCTTTTTTTTTTTTTCATTGCGCTATCACTGTTTTTCCTTTTTTGCAACCTATTCTTTATTTTTTAAAAAGATATAGTGTGAAATCACATTCATAATATTCAATGTCATATATTACTATTTATATAAGAATAAATCGATAGCATTCAATTTCACGTATTACTATTTATATAAAAATAAATATTATAAGTATGACTTTATTCTAACACTACTCTTATTTTTAACTTTCTAATTGACCGGACGTTTTAAGGTCTAACAAATTGATATTAAAATAAGAATAGGACTCGAAATAGAAAGAAATTGACTCGCATTTACACCTAAAATTTCGGAGTATAAAAAATGCAAAAGCAAGACGTAATGTTAATAAGAAGCGCCGAAACATCGTGCATCTAATTGTGCATTTATCAAAATCACAATCAAAATATGCAAGTAAGTTAAAAAGCTAAATCTATGTTTTTAAAATTAGTTTCTTTACATTTCCTAAAAAAGAGATTCAAATGGAGAGATATTTTGGGTGCAAACTCTAAACTTTCTTCCAAAATATATAGAATTAAATTTGACAAAAGTTTCATTTCTAAAATTTATTCCAAATTTTACTTTTTTTTCTTTTCTCAAATTTTATATATAAATTATCCTACTTTCACATTTTTCAAATTTTATAAATATATTATTCTTATTTAAACCAAGTGCTATGTGCAAGGACATACGTGCCTTACACGTAACACTAACACTAGTCTGCATATAATATATATATATATATATATAGAGAGAGAGAGAGAGAGAGAGAGAGGAAAAAAAAGGCTGGGCTTTTTGTCATCTCCTATATAATATTGTCCTTCAAAGTGCAAAGTCTCACTCCCATCCTATATATTTACGATCTTCACAATCAAGAAATTAATCATGTTCCTACTGAAGCAAGCCCGATTTTACCATTAGATTGATTTTGACCTTCAATCTGAACATCATATGATGTTATTCGATTTAGTCAACGACAAGAAAGTTCTTGCCAAAGTAGCCAACATGCATGATGCATGTGATGCCGGATCTTTGTGAACTGGAGGCAAATGGGAAGGTGGCTTTTTCGTATTCACAGAACTTCACTCATTTGAAACGTTTATTAAGCAAAAAATAAAAAATAAACAGAATAAAAGGATCATTAATAAATTGTATGGTGTCGGCCAAGTATGAAGATTGTGAGTAATTATAAAGTCTCACATGCATAAATCTCATATAAATATTTTTTAAAAAAATGCTCTATTATAAAAAAAAATGTGAATATATATATATATATATCTATATCTCATTTCCCATTATGTATTACAGGATATCATATTATTTAAAATGTTGTTATATAATAATTTTTTAATAGTATATCATCATATCAAGATAAAAAAAATAAATAAATAAGGTATTCAAGACAAATTTAGATTTTATAGAATTCTTAATGGTCTAGAATAGAAGAGAGATAAAGACATTAAGTGGGCCTTATAGCATTTATTAAATATTTGATGCATGCTGCCTGAAAATTTCACTCCAATAATTATAAATATAGTAAACAAAAATAATTTGAAGCATCCATACTCATCACACTCATCCTCAAATGAATAATAATATTACTATTCATGTAAAAATGAGTGTGATGAGCGTGAATGCTATCTAGCAATACTCTATCGTAAATTCTATTTCTGTCTCATAATCCATGAGGGATTCAAATCAGTTCGTTGACAATGTAAGTGTTATCCCAACCTGGCCAAGATGCGGGCATTTGCATTGGAAACACTGTTTGTCGATCGAAAGATAATGCAGTTGAAAGTTTGAAACATGGATGTCGCATTATTTCAATTAACTTGGGCCAGCCAAGTGATAAATATGAGCCCGTTTAAAAGAAAGCAGCCCAAGCCCATATATATGCCTGAGTTCCATAACTAATCATAGTTGATTAATATTTCCCCATGACTACATCTACATGTAGTTATCATTTTCGTACCCATTTTATTTATTTTGTGTCTCAAAAATTTATAACATTTGTGTGCTCCGATATCGTTAGGAGTATTTAATAGTTGATTGAATGCAATAGTGAGGGGAGGCCCATTCACGGTAAACCAGGCCTCGAGCTCAAGGCAGAACTTGGGTCAGCCCAGTTTGAGAGGTATCCAACTGACACTCCATCGTGTAACTCGAGCCCCAGGAAGAAGGCGCCCACTAGCATAACGCTGGAAGAACATCACGTCAGGCAAGAACAACACGCGTGTAACGCATCAAGTGATACACACGCCAAGTTAGGAAGCAACACACCACGCCCCTCATCACATTAAATGCAGAAATCTACCGAGGCCACGTTGCATTTAATGTAAGCATGGCTAAAGTGTACTGCGCACCCCTCTGCATTAAATGTAGTACAGGCGAGCACCACACTGCATGTGGAACAGGAATTCCAAACATACGTTTGTATGAAGCAGGGGCTAACACAGTTCGGAAGGGACAACTCACCACCTGCCTTAATTGTGGCAAGATGCTCGCCCAGACACGACAAAAGGAATGATAGCAACAAGAACAGATAGGACACCCCCACCCCCCCTCCTCCCATCCTTCGGGGATCAAGCTAGGTACGGGTCTGCGCCTATAAATAGAGAAGAGCCCCTCGTTATCCAAGTTAAGTTCTTGATCCCTCATTCTCTTACACTACTAAGCATTCTTACCTTCTCCAACGCATCTAATTTTGGCATCAGAGTGGTCACACACCACCTCCCCCCATCCACTTGTAACTCTTTTGCAGGCCCAGACTATTTGGATAATCGTCGATAGCCTAGATCATGGAGCACCACCTCAATAGTGGCACCATCTGTGGGATAACATAACATGTATTTCGCATGCTGGCCGCGACGCGATCCCAAACAAGACGCAGAGAAGAACACCAGGATAGCGCGATAGAAGTAAGACTTGCAGCAATGAAAGGAACTATCAAGAAGCTGATAGAAGAGGATGAAATGCTACTAAAAAACAACGAGGAACACACCGTGAATCACGAGCCAACCGCCAGTGAACATGCGAGCTCCCTTTGGGAAGAGGAACCCTCCACAAACTACACCTTAGGCTCAGGGAGCTCGGGGACAAGTACGCAGAGATGCCAAACTAATCAAGGGGCCTTTCACAACCGGCTAGATACTAAACAACTCAAGCATGCCCAACATCATGGCCATCTTGCTCCTGCCCAAATGCAAAGTGCCTTAAATGGAGCGCTTTGATGGAGCCAAAGACCTGGTCGAACACTTGGAGGCATTTAAGTCTCAAATGAGCCTCTATGACTTCCCGAAAGAAGTAGCATGCAAGGCTTTCCCCCTTACCCTAAAAAAAGCAGCCCAAGGATGGCTCGAGACCATTCCTCTAAGTACAATCAACAATATCGACGGGCTAACTGACCTCTTCCTGACCTAATTTATGGCGAGTCGCAAGAGGAAATGCTCAACTACTTACTTACTCACCGTCAAACAACGAAACTGAGAAAATTTGAAAAACTAGCTCTCTAGGTCAACCGGGAGCGCATAACCACTGATGATCAGGATAAGAAGATCACCCTGGCGACTCTCTTGGGCAAGATATGGCCTAGGAGCCCATTTATGGCCGAGATCGCCCAGAAAAGTCCAAACACTCTGGCAGAGTTCATAGACTGGGCCGACGAATACATCAATGCTAAGGACACCCTCGAGGCCCTAATCACATCGCGCTAGGAGGAAATGGAGCGAGTAGACAAAAGGGCTGTAAACCAACAAAAAGGCCCTAGACGGGACAACAAGAGGAGAAATGCTCTCGAGATAACATGACCACCCCAATTCATGAGCCCAGCCACGCCTCCATGCTAGCCTGGCAATAAAGGGTGATCGAGAACCAGGGTTAAGTCGACAGCCAACCCAAAGGGCTTGCAGAAAGATGTAATACGAATACCACTAGTTCTATCGGCACAACACCAATAACTGCTACCCCCTTAAAAGAAATAGGGAGGAAGAGTAGCGTAACTTCCGGCAAGAAAGATAACGCTCTGCAACTCTGCGTAGTGCGAGTCCAAGGAGATACAAGTCGAGGCACACGGAGCTCAGAAGCCCGCTCAAGGGAGGAGAGCCTCTGGGTGGGACGACTTCTTTGTCACACAAAGCATATGCCCGGGAAGCCCGCTATGGAGAGCTATTCACCATGTGGGGCGTACGCATTAAGGCCCACCAGCCCCTTAGGAGCCCATCAACCACCTTCGACGAGAAAGATGAGGAAGGGATCCTCCACCCTTATGACTAGGGCTGGGCAACGGGGGATTTGGACCCCACCGCCTTGCTCCGTTCGCTCCGCCCCCGCCTGGGTAGGGCAGATTCATTGCCCCACAAGGCAAGAGACGGGGCCCCCCTCCCTGCTCTACTATTGAATATATATTATATATTTATTATATATATATATATATCAACTACAACATATATATGTTGAGAGAGAGAAAGAGATGGTGTTCGAGAGAGGGGAAACATAGTGAACTGTGAACTATGAAAGCTGGATATCGAGGGGAAGAAGAAGAAGGGGAGGTTTTTTTTTTTTAACTCTGGTCATTTTGGTCTAGGGTTAAAAAAAAACTCCAACCCAAAATGGTGTGTTTTGTTTAAGGGGTGTTGTTTAGGGGATTTTAAATGCCACATCCATGTACATGATCTACATCTTTAATATATAATATGCATAAATCTGGGAAATCTTTAGCACAGTACTTTGGATATATTTCTCTATATATAGAACAAATAATGGTAGTAGTAAAAGAATTAAAAAAAAAAACTGAGTGCATGCGGGTTGCCTTTTCTTAACATGATGAGTCGCTGCAGCATGCAGTACATAGGTGTATCCTAATTAGTCTAAATTGGAAGCTGCCTAAGTATTGATGTAAATGAATGAATAAAAATATATAGCAATGTTGTTTCAGCATGGGAAATATATATTTAAAAAGAAACGTCGTCTGATGATCAAACCACTTGGCACGCAGACGTTGGCCGCAATGGCATGCATGCATTATTAATCCTATATATATATATATATTTGTTAGAAGGCGGTATTCTTCTAATATTTTTCCTGGTTATTTCTCGGTGTACTCTGCTCTAGATTTTCTCAATCTGTTACTTGAAGAAATTTCACTGCATGTTTATTAAATTAAGATAAAATAATTAATATTTATAATTTATTCAGGCTGATGTAATAATTAAAATTATATATAAATGGTGGGGATGTGTGAAATAAATCCTAGGAGAATCCTCATGATCTGCAGTTGAACTACTCTCACAAGGCATTGAGCAAACATGAATATTGATCATCGCTCTGGTCAGCAGTCGAAATGGTCTGCTAGCCTTTGCGGCTGCTCTAAAGACGTGTGTGTGTACATGTAAATACTCTCTCTCTCTCTCTCCTTGTGCAAAGAGAAACACACGTTTTCTGGCCATTACCTTTGGCAATATTCTGAACTTATTACTAGTATTCTGAAAGATAAACTAATGAAAGTGAAATGATGATGGTGTAGGTTTCATAACATGCTGTCTCCCATGCATCACCTTTGGCCAAATTGCTGAAGTTATGGATGAAGGCCAAAACTGTATGTGAAGTACCACACTTCTAGAATTTTCTCAATATATATGTACATATATATATATAGTGTATGTAATAAAATAATGAAAAGGAGATTGTCCTTCAAATTTCTTCTTCTTTTTATTCAACTGATTTCACTACCATGCATTTTCATAATTAATGAATTAATTACAAATGTATGGGATCGAAATTTTAAATCTCTAGCTAAAGGCAACTTCGATGACCTCTTCAAATCTTTGTTGTTGTTTCATGCATTTGACACACACACACACACACACACACACACACATATATATATAGCTTACGTTGCTCAAGGCTTCGTGTATGGGTGTTTGATGCTGGTCCAATGCCATTGGCTGATCTCCTGCATGTATAGAGAGAAATTAAGATCAAAATTTGGACTGCGCGAAAATCCTTGCTGCGATTGCTGTGTACATTTCTGCTGTGAACCATGTGCTCTTTGTCAGGAGCATGTAGAGCTCAAACACAGAGGCTTCGACCCCTCCATAGGTTGTACCATTATAATAATTCACACCCGTTTTCCTTTATTATTATCATCAATATTATCAGTAAATATTATTATTAACTTTGTTTAATTATTTTCTAATCATGTGCATGCTAGGTTGGATTGGCCCACTAAATGCTCCTCCACCTCTACAGATGCCTCCATCCATGTATATATAAACGAGCTCCTCTTTGGATTGAAGATTATCATCTACTTCTGATGCCCACATCATGTCTCATAGCTAGAACTATCTAATATTTGTATCTCATAATAATTAGTTGTATAATCATATAGTTTGATAATGGTATATATTTATACCTAGATAACATTGCAATTAAAGCTGTTCGGAAAGAGACATGGACGTTTTTAATGTGCTTTATGTTGGATCATTATGATTATCAATCACGATGTGTTTAGTAGCTTAAAATAAAAGTCAATTTACTCTATGGAACATGTGGAACATGTGCCAGTATCTTATTCTGATCACCTTTCCATTTTACTAAAACCAGAAGTCCCTCAAGCTAGTTAGATGAACCACAAAACTTTTAGATTTGAAGCTATGTGGAGTAAGTCAGATGATTGTAAACAGGTGATCTATAGAGCTTAAGAAGGTGATTTTGGGTCCTCAAGGAGCATTGGAATGAGAAAATTGATGATGATGTGTGTTCAAATTATGACTTTCTCTGCGTTGGTTAATGGATCTCCAAAAGACACTATATTTCCTAGGATTGAGACTTGGGGATCCTTTATATCCCTCTTTCTCTTTTGCACAAAAGGCCTTATTTCTTTGTTGAAGAGAGCTAAAGTTGTTGGAGGGGTGGAAGGAATTCAAATTTGTCGTGACTCTCCAAAGTTGAACCACCTCATTTTTGCAGATGACTCATTGCTTTTTGGCAGGGCTACTTTGCAAGCAAATTGGAACATCCACTCTTCAACAAAGAGATAAGAAGAAGTTCAACAATATGACAAAGCAAATTTGCCGTGGCTCTCCAAGGAGAAGACGACAATGGTGTTTAGCAAGAATGTGGTTGCTAACCAACAACAACAAATCCTTTCTTTTCTGGGGAGTGCAACAAGTTCAACAATACGAAAAGTACGTAGGTTTGCCATCCATGGTGGATAGAAATAAGAAGAATAATTTTGCTAATATCAAACATAAAGTATGGCAAAAATTACAAAGATGGAAAAAATTGCTTCTCTCTCAAAGTGGTAAAGAAATCCTTATTAACGTTGTTGCTTTGTCGATTCCAACTTTTTTAATGAGTTGTTTTAGATTGCCTGCTAGTTTATGTAAATAATTTGTCGGTGCCCTAGTTTGTGCTTGGGTTCGTACGCAAATTGCGATGCCAGGGACGAACGTCACAAGGAAGTCATCCCTTATCTTTACGTGTGAGAGCCTTATTTTATATTATTATTATTATTTTTTTCTTTTCTTGCAGCGGAAAAAGGTCAAGCCATAATTAATCGACAAAACGATACGCTTGTCGCACATCACATGGTAAACGAAAATAAAACCCAAATTAAACATCACGTACATATACATATATCAAAGCTAAGGTCACCAATGTAAACAGTTTTATACAAAAGTACTTCCCAAAACAACGGGAAGAGTTTTCCTCAAAATATATCGGCGAATACAAAATAAAGATAATGAACATCCACTCCTCCTTTCCGCCAACCATACTAATAGGCGGGTTCTTCTTTTATCTTCTTAAAGTCTGGGCCATAACGAAGACTGTCCAGACTCAATCCTGGGCCTACGTCACACATCATCCTAGAGGATGACGTAAACAGGCGTCCCATGTGTAGGAGCCCATTAACTCCTAGCACCAAACAGCACCCCGTAGGGCGTAAGTCGTCAAAAAAGTACGTCACCATAGGAAGCGACTCTGCTGCCCATTGACCCAACAGGTCTAGGGTCACTGGCCCAGCAGTATCAGTATTAGTCGGGCCTATGAGGGTCCGATCCATCTTCTCGAGAGTCGTAATCCGAGAATCCATCCTGTCCTGCAATAACTTCTATCGTTCCTAAGGGAGCGATAGTAGAGATAATAGAAAGGGGGTGAGATTTCGGGAGAAATCTCAGCAAGTATACGAGCACTTAAACCAAAACATTTCGAATATACAGATAAGTGAACAAAACAATAGTAACCAATGCATATGCAATGAATGACTGACTCATGCACATGCTCATGAAAACTTTTAAACAGACTTGCTTCTTTCAGACTTCTTTTCATAAAACTTTCATACGGATTTTCTTCTTTCAAACTTCTTTTCATATCATTGCTTTCAAATCATTCCTTTAAAACATTTCGTATCTTTTATTCTTTTTTAGGCGCCACTTATCTTGAACAGATCTTTTCTTATGGCTCGAAAGCCCTTCTTGTCATGACTTATCACTTTGCATATATGAGACACAACACGGTTCCCCTAAGCACCGCGCATTCCCTGCTGGTTACCGCACCACCTTAAAGTGAGTGCGTCATCTAATTTATAAAACAGCAGGTCCTTACACCTTATCCGTCCTTGGCACCCACCAGCGTTAGGTGCTACCGCGCTCCGGACACCTTTTGGAGCCATACACAGTCCGCCGACTGTTTTTCGTCGACCCAGGGTCTTCCACTCGACTTTAAACACTCCTGAGTGGATAGGGAGTTCCACTGGGGCACTTCCCCGTCCCAGCCTTTGGGGTTCTTATAAAATCTTTACTTCTTTTCTTTTCTTTCAAAAAAACTCAATCTTTTCTTTTCTTAAAAACATGCTTGACTTTAAAAACATTCTTTTCATGACTTATGCATGGGACATGCATGCTTACTTATTTTCATGCAAAAAAGACCCGAGACAAGCTCGAGTGCATTCACATTTCATTTTCTTTTCTCCCTCAATGGGATAACTTCACAACTTCCTACTTAGTCATCGTGCTCTATATCCAAAATTGGGCCTAAGCTTGAAGTTGGGTACTTGGCCATCTCCAACCCATCATGGCCGAACCTTCCTAGGGAATTCCTAGGGCTTTCCTTCATTATTTGACTCCAATTATCCTCCAACAATTTAAAAGCGTTAAATTAAAACATGTACCCTCCTTAGCAACGGGTAGCCGAAACCCTAACTATTTCCCAAGTAAACATTTTTCATTTCCAACTTAATTATTTCTAACTTCCTTTCTTCACCTTTCCAATTTGGGAATTTTCTTCCATTAATCTATTCAAACTTTCATTTTCTATAAGTTTCTTCTATAAGTTCAACTAAATAATTCCACCACAAAGCAATATAATTAAATCTTATAATCTCAACATTTAACATCATAAAATTACAAGTAAACGTTACTAGTCATCATGCACAAGTGGTTACTCCTTTCCATATGCAAGTATACACCAATTCAATTCATACCAATCATGTATTTTATTCCCATGTCCATTTTCATTTCCTCAAGATAATATTTTCCTTGAATAATTCAACTTCATTACTAATTTCCTCAAATAAACTTTGTCTTAACAACACCAAATTTAATACTTAACACTAATATCCATCATGCATCAACTTCATCATTTCATATAATAATCATGATTTTCACTTCTTTTTGCAACTAATACTTGATCCATCATCTCTACTCACAATCTAAACTTATTTCATCATAGAGATTTACACAAGAATATTCATATCAAAGACAAGTAAAATCAATTCAATTCAAATATGGCAAAACAATCATCAATCCAACAAGCATGATCACCTCACCATATACAAGAATTGCTAAGGAAAAGGTGAAGGTATACTTACAATATTCCTATTAGATTTTTTATTAAAATCTGAAAATACACATATGAAATCTCTTATTAGATTAGCTATAAACACAAAATTCTAAAGGAAACCCTATTTCCTTCTAATCAAAACAAAGTATTACATGTGTGTGTGTGTTCTTCCTAAGCTTGCATGAATTTAGTCACTAACCTTCTCCAATGTAATTATCACCTCAACACTCTTGATTTTTTGGCTTCACTACTATAGGATTCTTCAAATTATGTGGTGAAAGGAGAAGAAACAAAAGTAGAAGTGGCTTGAGTGATTTTGGCCGAGAGGTGAAAAGAGAATGAGATAGGAGAGTGTTTGCATGTGTCCAAGTGAAATGAGCTAAGGGAATTGCATATGGGGTCACACGGCCAACTCTCTTTCCTAGGGTCTTTGGTACACTTTTTACCATACTTAGGTATGGCCAATGATAGATTGAGTGATTGACAACTCTAGGCCATTCCAAGATCAAATCTTGGCCATGCCTTAGTGGATTCTCCTTTCTCCTTCTCACTTGCTATGACATGGCGACTTCTTGGAGTGTTTAGCACCCATTTTCTTGCTTTTCACTCCATCATCATTCCCCCATCTTCTCATGTGTCCATCCAAGTGATCTCAAAGCCATACTTTTTAGAATTTGAGCAAAGCATGATCTGGCCAAGCCAAGCCTCCACCGAAAATTCACTTTGTCCATTTTCCTAGTTTTTGTCATTTCCATCACCTACACCCATATCATACCTCTCTTCACATCACCATACTCTCTTACACATGTATCTTATTCACTTACACACTCTTCCCCTTTGTCCTATCAACTTGTTGGTGGCCATACCCCATGAAATTCTCCAAATATACTCCACGGGTTGCTTCCACCGAAACCACCTTGCTCCTTTCTTCCATGCTTCTCTTCATGCCATTTGTCACTTCCCTACATACCATGATATCAATTGAAAAGTCAAGGAATGGTGTCTTGTACCTCCAAGATTCCATGGTAGGAAAATCATTCTATTAGATCCTACACTCAATCCTACATGGCATGTATCCACCTACTAGTCAATCTCCACCAACTAGGATTTTCCTACAAGTATTTGGATAATTTTCTAGGATTTTTCTCCAAGTGACATGTGTCTCTACTATGGGCTTGATGGGCCATGGGCTCATTCCATGGGCTTTTGGGCTCACCATTGCTCTCTTGGCCCATTTACTTGATCCATTCCTCAAAAGTCTCATTCCTAAACCCATCTTTTTAAAGCCTATTATATTCTTTTACAAATTACCACTAACCTTGTGTATTAGCATTTAATTAAATAATCAAATTAGGATGAAGATTTTTAGGGCTATTACATAATTAGAGGGCATGATGGTAAATTTTTTGTGGGATTAGAAAAAAGAAGAAAAAAAGATTTGATGGGTGAGTTGGAGGCATATGTGAGCCTAAAGATAAGGGGTCTTCTGTTTAAAGAATTGCACACTTTTAATTTGGCTCTTCTAGCTAAACAAAGATGTTGTATTTTGCAAGAGAAAGACTTACTGCTTCACCAAATTTACAAAGCAAAACATTTCCCTTTATGTGACTGATGCTAACTTAGGAGTTAATCCTTCTTTTTCATGGAAAGGAATATGGGAAGTTAAGTTTATGTTGATGAAGTGATGCAAGTGGAGGGTAGGGGATGTCAAATTTATTAATATTTGTATTGACTTTTGGTTGCCAACTCAAGAATCAATCCAAAAACCTGAGTCATTGCCACCTAGTTTGAATATGAATTAGTAATCTGATTGATGAAGAGACATGTTGGTGGAAGGTAGACTTCGTGAGAAATTTGTTATCACCAAAGGAAGCTAATGAAGTTTTGAAAGTGGATTTATGTTTGGCAAATAGAGAAGATAGGTTGTTGTGAAATCGTGAAAAGAGTGAAATTTTCTCTATTAATAGTGCTAATAAACTGTTTTATAATCCCATGTCAAGTCAAGCAGAAGACAAAAGTTCCAATGCACATCAGCAACACAATTTGTGGAAGAAAATATGGAAATTAAATCTACTGAGTAGAGTCAGAGTATTTGCTTAGGGGGCTATCAAGAATGCACTACCTACCCTTAGTAACTTGTTGAAAAAATCAGTAAATCCAAATAATATTTGCAAGTATTGTAAAGTTGGTTCTGAAGATACAAGTCATGCATTATTGTTTTGTCCACAAATTTTCATTTTCTAGAAACAAGTGTTTAGTGGCATTTCTTGGGAGGGTGAACAGCAAGATGTAATGCTATTAGCCCAACTAATACAGAGGAATGGAGTGATAGGAGATCTAGAAAAGTATTCTCTAGTTTCTTGAACCTTTTGATATCGTAGGAACAAATATTTATATGAGGATATAATCCAAGATCCTATGCTTGTTATTGATCATGCTTTATCTTTTTATAAAGACTAAGCTGGAACTCAGATTATGTCTTCTTCAATGTTGAAAAATAGCTAAAATAAAAGCCTCCACTTGATGCAAGCTTTAAGTTGAATACTAATAGGGCTACATTTGGTGATCAAAATTGTTCAGGTATTAGTGTGATTCTTAAAGACTCTACAATGAGAGTTATTATGTCAGAAAGTGGTAAGGAAAGAGAGGTGTTGGATCCGATTGGAGTGGATCTGCTAGCTATCTTGAGGGGTCTTCAATTATGCTATCCATTGGGTTTGCAGGATCTTATGGTTGAATATGATTCTTTATTGAGTGTTCAGGCTCTTCAAATTTAGTTTTATTCCATGTCTTTGTATGAAAATTTAATTCAAACCATTAAGGACCTTGTTAGCCAAATGCCAAGAATTACATCATAGAGTTTCAAATGAAGCAATTGATGGATTGGCTAAATCCGCATATTTTCAAAGTTCTTTAACAATTTGGTGGGGTTGTGTTCCTCATTCTATTTCTCAAATTGTTGAGACTGAATTTGTGTAGTGTGTCCTTTGAGTTGTATGGAGTTTTTGTTTATCTAATGCGGCTTTGTTGCTGCTGACATTATTTGTAATTGTCAAAGCAAGGTCTTTGTTTTGCTTGGCAGTTTTCCAAATTCATTTTAAATTAATAAAAATTTGTTTGGTTATCAAAAATAAATAAATAAAAGTCATAATTGAGTTTCAAGCCATTAGTATTATATTAACCAATTTATTAAATCTTAGACCTTGTTTGTTTTCATAACTTCTCTAAACTCATCTCATCATTAAAAAATTTCTAAATTTTTATACAAAATAATATAAACAATTTAACTTTTTCAAATTCTAAAAAAAATACATATCCCCTCCCGTGTAGTTAAGAACCTTAAGACCACATTTTTGTAACTCCTACAGAATGGACTTATCCCTCTCTGTATCGACCTTCATGGAAGCCCTCATTTTCTTCTTTGGCAAGTACTTAGTTTCAACAAGGTACACCTTAGTCAGCTCAAATACAATATTATTGCCCCCCTTTTCAGTTAACAGTTAGTGTATCAACAACTGAGGAAGCTGGTCCACATGTGGCGGGAAATAAATTGTATGCATAAGAAGCTAGCCATTCTCTATAATCTATATAAATGGCCCAACCCATCCTGGTTTTCTAACACACTCAACTTGCCCCAAATCTTATAAGCAATTGGGTTTATTATTGAAAAATGCAATTTATGACCAACAAAGTACCCAATCAGAGTGTTTTGCCATTCCTCACAAATATCTCTAATAAGGTTCTACAAACCAATGCAAACACAGTAACATGAATGTTTCTAATAGTCAATTTATTTTCATCAGCTAGCCAATGGGAACGAGTTGAAAAAGCACCATCTTGTTGAAAAATTATATACATCTGCTCTTTCTCAAGGGATTTCTTTAGACATAGACTCCATTTTTTTCATGTGGCAAATAGGTCTCTCAAGCCTTTCTTAAAGGATAAATAGTAAGAGATATTGTTCACTGGATTTTTAAAAGTCCACAAGCAAATTGAGATCATCTTGGACTAATTATTAGCGAATCACTTCTAGGCTGGCATCAATCTATCTTGTGCTAGTGGCTCTTGTGTGCCTCATTTATGCTAGTGGCATACTGTACTTTAATGATCTAGATAACTAGGATGGTGTCCTTATGAATGCCAAACTTTGAAGCTAAGCTCATCTCAGATTAGGAGGAGAGTGCACCATTCTCTTACAAGACTTATGATTAAATGTGCGCACTTAGCCAATGAATAAAAACCTTGGTCTGCTTTTGTTCTTTCCAATAGCTCATTCTCGTAGCATATGTTCTATTCAACCAATCCCTTCCAGAGCACAAAGGATGGGCTTTCATTCCTGGGACCAGCTCGGGTCTAGCCCTTTATTCACTTCGATAGTGAATCACCTACTAAAAAAATAGGCAAGCCTGCAAGCATATTTGAGACTACTAGATCTGCGAATCATCTTCTTGTATACACTCTAACAGTGCATGAAAATGAAAGAAGATCAGGCAAAGCGGAAATGACAGGTGGTGGTTGGTCGAAGTTCTAATAGGTAGCCACTCCCTTCTCAAGAAACCATATGTGAGACTTCTGCATCATACGACTTCGACAGAACATGAAACCTATTACTCCAAAAGCACAATGGAGAGCAACAAAAGTCCACAAGTTCCCCAATTGACACCAGTAAGTAAAACCTCCTTGTCCTTTTGGATCCCAAAATAACAATAAAGAGTATGCTAAACTATCAGTAAGAATAGAAACTGCTGTGGTTAAGAAGTTGCAGCCTTCAAAATAGGAACTTGCCAAACCGTATGTATACCATGGAGTTACTAAGGTTGCACCGGTAAATTAACCAACCCCCTAACACAAAATAAGCACAAGGAAATCACATCTCTCATAAACTGGTGACAAAACAGTGCTAACTACCTACTTACTAAAAACGAAAAAAGAAGAAAGAAAATTCAAATAAACACTCACACAAACTTACAAGAAACAAAACATGTACAAAGAGGTTCTGGCATTGTGATTTAGTTAGGATTTTGTCTCCCTTTCACTATCTTTCGCTCCCCTTTACTAGATTTGGACTTCCTCAAAAGAAGCCTTAAGTGGGATATAGTTATGTTATAAGTGCAAGGGTCAAAGGGACTAAACAAAGACAAGTTGGCAACACAAAGCATGAGGGCATACTCACATGTCTTTTGTGGCAATTTGTAGGCAAGAGGGCATTTTCAAAACCAAATAAAAAGGTGAAACATAAACTCTTATCTTCCAATGCACAAGAATTCCAAACTAATTATAGGGGAGGAATCATTCACTCATTTTGTATATGTTGTCTACCAAATTACGCCTTGCTAATTTGCTTTTAAGGCAACAAGGAAGGGGCTTATCAAAAAAAGGGCACACATTCCTCTGTTGACCAATCTCTTTTGTCCTCATTCACCATAGTATAGATCAACCTACTTTTTGTTCTTTTCAAGTGCATTCGCTTTACATCTCCAACACACAAGGAAGGATGTGGAGGAAGGAAACAATCCTAGTCTTTATTAGTAAAAGAGCATTCTCCTGTGCTTCCATAGATGTCAAGCTCCATATATTCATGTATAGTAAAAATGGAAGAATACACAAGGCCGAGTCTAGATCAGAAGAAAAGAGTTGCTAAAGTTGTCTGTCACAAGACGCCTTCCTTAACACTAGGTGGAACATCCTCAATCTCTATGATCTACTGATTGAAAAGATGCAAGCTAGTTATGAACTAATTAGCTTTGTTAACCAGTGGAGGAATTTAGCAACTAAACACAAGAAAAAAGAAGAGGAAGATGCAGTACAAATGGTCATTGATAACCATTAAGGGGCCCATTAAGGAAGAGATGGTGCTAAGAGATTTCTAAACATTCTCTCAATTGTTTGAATTAAGGGTGTAATCGGTCTGGTTTAATCCGATTTTGGACAAAATTTAGGACCGAATAGGTAACATCAGTTTTGTATTTTTTAAAACTAATTACGCACCGATTATCTCCCTAAACTAGTACTTTCGGTTTTATCAATTCCGATCTGATTTGGTTCAATTTAATCTATTAAGTATATTTTATTTAAATTATATATATTAAATATATTGTATTGTCTAAGATTATAATGTTATGTTATAAATTATAATATGTGAACCAGTTCGGTCCAGCTCAATGTTGAAAAATATAAAACCGACTCCAAACTAAATTTGACCAATTTTTAAAATGACGGAATAGATTCCAGACTGAACCAGTCGAAAATCGAACCAAACCAACTGGTTCAGTCCGGGTCAATTTTCTGATTTTTCATTTATTTTTACACCCTAGTTTGAACAAGATGCCCGCATGCAGAGGAGTGTAATAGATGGGTCTATCACTTTCCTCAAGAATAATCCTAATCTTAAGATAAAACTTTAGATTGTAAGGAATCTCCACTATAGAAGAAAAAACTTGGATTTGATCTTGAAAGTGATCAAGTGGAAATGCCTATACCTTATTCTTTTGAAGGTGGGAGAAAAGATAAAACTAAAATTGATTGAATTATTAATCAAAATGAAAGTTTGAAACTTATGTAATTAACCTCTTTTGGTTAACTCAAGAAAAAATGGACTAAGTAGGTTGATACTCTAAACACTAAACAAAACACATTCAATACCAACACCTTTCAAGTATTTCCCAATGATTAACTGCTTTAGTGCTATCGATCATCCAATTGCAAGTTAAGGTACTTTGGATTTGTTAAGTGCCACCATTTTACATTATACATTATCCAAGAAAGCTAGTCTTAGGATAGTTGTTTTATCCTACTGACACTTCTTATGAAATAAAATTAGAATCGATTAATATAAATAGGCTAGACAAGCACTTTCAACCATTTCCTTTTCCCTTTATATCTCTCTAGAAGGCAGACCTTACTAATAGAAAGATCGAATTGTTCGCGTCATGTAAGAAGAAGAAGGTTCTAAATGAGCTTAATAGTCTTTTTTAGTTTGTCCCTTACTCCATTCTATAAGCCTTGACAGAACAAAAGTAGATTCTTAAAAAAGTAGGATGACGTGACAATTGCAATCTTTGATGGTAAATCAGATCAATTGACTACTATTCTGTTGATTCTTCTCCAAATAGGAATCGCCGATTACAAATTTGTCATTCCTTTGCTTATGTTGCTTCCCTTATTCATGTTGGAAAAATAGAGAACTTGATTAGCGCACCTTCTACATGTACTTTTTAGTATGCACTTTTGTTGTTAAGACAGTAATGATTGGGTAATATATGTTTTCGGCCTCGTCATCGAAAGGATTCCAATTCTCGAAAATTCTAAGCTATATGGGGGACTTGGATGGTGAGCAAACACGATTGATCAAGAATTTGGTCAACTTTCACACAATAGGCTTCCCATATATTAAATAAATCGAAAATGCCCTTTATCTCATACTACTCTTTCGATATATAATTGAAAGGTTTTTTTATTATCTCAAATTCGGACATCCAACATGAATAGTGAAACATGAGAAAGTAGCTATAAGTCCAACCTGGCATTTTTTGCGCCTCATAGTTTGGATAATTTCGTGGGTCAAACCCACTTCAACAAATTAAAGTTTTCAATGGAACAAGTGAGCACACAAGCTGGTTATATTAAGCTCAAAATGCAAGTACTTGAAATGGAACTTCTTGGAAAAGTTAAATGAAAATAGAGCGACTTGGCTAGCTTACACAAGAGATTCTGATGAGTGCACAAAAATGCACTCTAAATACTCTATTTAAATACTAAAATAAATGAGAAAACAATGGATATAACTCATGTTAATAAAATTAATGGTCATTTATCTTGAGATAGATATAAGTATGATTTAATATATTGATGAGAATATAAAATGCCATATTTTCCTCTCTTAATGTTTAATACTTTATTCTTATTTGATGCCTAAATATACTCATTATTCTTATATTTTGATTTAGGACACAAATGGAGACATTAGGAGCAAATGAAGATAATTGCGGAATTTTAGACAGTTCTGACATCATTTCGTAAAATGGGCATAACTCTCTCATCCAATTTCCGATTGAGCTGATTCAAGATGATCTAGAACCGCAAGAGAAATATCTATAACTTTTATGTTTTGTGTTTGAAGAGATATCCACTCAATTTAAGACAAAATCGATCATCAAGTGGATGCACCTGCATTTGACGTTCCTGGATATTTTTCAGCCACTTGCATCAAATCCAAATGTCATCATAATATTTTCTAGCAAGCACTCCTACACCAACTTGGAAATTCAATGATCAATTCAGATACAAGATGAAGTGCACTCAAGTTTCTTCAAGACAAATTATTTGACCACAAGATATTAAGTCATACAAGACAACTAATAGATAGAGAAGCAAAATTGAAACACTCAACCTACAAGCAAAATCCAGCTCATGCATGGTGGGAAAACAAATGATCAAAATGACAACTCACAAATCACTTGAATTCAAGAATGGCACACGGCAAAACAAGTTGAAATTGTGATGATTTTGTCATGACAACTTGCATGAAGGATGCTTATAAATAGAAGGGAGGGGTGTGTGTTCTAAGACCATACTTAGTGTGCTTGGATGCCTTGGAAGATACATTGTTTTTGAGAGCTTGAGAAAAGAAAAGAAAAACCAAAGAAGAGAGAAGAAAATAATGGTTGGCTCTTCCATATTATCCCTTGAAGAATTTTTGTTGCATATTTTCAATATGTGTAACTAATTTTCTAGTAGAGTTAGGGATGAATTTGTATATATGATGGTATTTGTAATTGTTTTTTATTCATATATGTGTTCTTCAAATATTAAACTCTTTTGTTTAGTCATTCGAAATTTATTATAAATGTTTTCGTCACCAAATAATCTTAGAATTTATTTCATTTATAGATTCAGTCATGCTTTTTCTATTAAATGCAATAATCCTTTGATTATGTTTGGTTCAATTGGTTATCTATTTTAAATTTAATTCTCTGCTGCAATATTGCTCTACAAGTATATTGTCGACGTTGAATTTCTTTAATATCGATAAAAATTTCTGTTCTTATATTGTGACGAATGATTTTTCGAAAGATTACATTTGATTTAAATCTGGTTATTAATGTTTTATTTTCCGATTGAAAATTTGGACATAGAATTTTCAATTGAGTTATTAATGAATCGAAAATAATTAAAATACCAATTATATACAAAGGATTCCCGATGCTTTACTTTTCGCACTCATCTAAATCTTTTTGTTAATTTCGTTACTGTTCTTCAATTTCTCGATCCATCTCCCTGTGGAATCGACACCCCAAAGTTATACTGCAAACGACCGCGTTATTCTTTGGGCGTAATCAAATTCCAATTGGTCTAATCGAAAATCTTGAATTGCTAACAATCACCATCTGTTTGAATAATGGGAGAGATTAGCTCAGGAATCAATTCAATAAGAAATTCTTATTCTATGTTCCCTTACCTCCTCGTAAGTCCCTCCTTGCCTGGTTTGTTTAAAGGCTTTTACTTGATACAATAATGAAAAAGTTAAAAAATCATCAAGTAATAAGTAAGAAAGAGAAAATTGTGAATCAAAAAGCGAGAAACTTATACTTACCAGAAGAAAGCGTCTACTCCACCTTGGCTTCTTCTCTTCCTTTACTTTAGGAATAAAAATATTTGAGTATCCAAAGTCTCTCTTGCCATGCCTTTCACTCACTTGCTTGAGTCGAACTAAGTCGGCTAAAGAACAAAAGGGCGGCTAAGAATGTCATAACACTAATAGGGCTAAGGTTCGCCCTTTGAATATGAGCTCTCCTATGAGATGATCCCAATTATTCTCCAACCAGCACTCAGGCGTAATATCAAAGGCATCAATCGAAACAAAAGCTAGGCTTTATCATTCATCTAAGGGCAAAAAGTCTTTTTCAAAACCTAGAATTAAGGGTGTTATGACGATATACAAGAAGAATGAATAAAAACCCATGAGCAATTTATAACTTTAAATTAGTAGGCAATTTCTCTCTTGGCATTAGTGAATCCCTTCTTCTTTTAATAGAGTCACCCAATCATCCCTTCTTGCTTGTTTTAGGCTCATCCCATGCTTACTCTCTTCCATATGCTCTTTCTTTATGAAAGATCTCTCCCCATGCCACCTACTTTAAAGCAATTGTTCATGGCGATTGATGAAGCTTGACTATATAAACAATATCCAATGTACATTGTGCCAATGAGGTAGCCTCTTCGGACAAACTTAATCTAGAAGCAAACTATTTAAGTAAATGTAAAACTATAATGATAAAAAGCTCGGATGCACAAGGTTTTGTTCCTCCACTCCAATTTGCACAAAGGAAAGAGTTGGTATCAAAAAAAAAATCTAGAAAAATGCCGACGAACCAATGTTTGAGGGAGTGTTCGTACGCTCGGCAAGATTGAAGTTTTTTCTTTCGTTATACAATTAGAGCCAAGTTCATAAATTTTAACCAAAAACAAGATGATGAGGACTTGGCATTCCCCTATGTAAATTGGGCTCCGAGCTATTGATTTTTCACATTATAGCATGAGTTAGTTTAGAGTCGGCAAGACTGCTATATCTCATCCTTTCCCTAGTAGGGTTTATCCCTAAGAAAAATACAAGCCTCCTTACTAGGTTGGGCGAGTCTCACAAAATCAGTAAGCGGTTCAAGTGCTTGATTACTTGTATCTGTAATTGTGAAATTCACTTATGCGATTGTATTCATAATCAATACCTCATAATGGAATCACTGCAAAAATGCATAACGACATTCAAGACTTAGATTCCTTTTGATCTAAACAAAGATCACAAAAAGTAAGGTATAACAGCATTCAACTGTCCCTCGAAGATGTGCAAATCTCTAAAAGGAAGCTACCTTTTTCAGCTCCCTTGGAGGGGGAGGATTGCTTGCTCGAACCCTTGAAAGCTTTCTGAGGGTTGCCCTTTGTATCAAAAGAGTCTCTTATCTTATCTCCTAGAAGATTTAGTATAGGAGAGGCTGTTGTACCTGGTTAATAGGCTCTAGAATCCACTATGTATCCTTACCTTCTTAATTAGTAGTCCCCCCCCCCCCCCCCCCCCCTCTCTTTTTCTCCTTATTAAATAAAGTGGAAAGTCTTCACTTAATAGTTGGCATTCTATAAGTGACTTAACGAGTCTACGGCAAAGGAATAGAAATCAACTCTTTCATATACTAGAACGTCGAGCGAAGGCAACCCAATGGGTGAGTCTCTATCATCCTTGGGCTTGGGCTAGGAACCAAATAACAGAGAAGATTTAGAAGAATTAGCTTGGGTTCTAAATGAATAAGAAGAAATTGTTTATTTGATTTTGTATATTTTAATAATATTTTATTTAATTATTAATTATTAATTTTAATTCATTTTATTTTATTTACGAAAAAAAAAACCTCAATCTCTCTATGATAGGCAATGTCAAGATAACTACAT
The DNA here is from genome assembly GCA_036898215.1 of Platycarya strobilacea. Lineage (NCBI taxonomy): Eukaryota > Viridiplantae > Streptophyta > Magnoliopsida > Fagales > Juglandaceae > Platycarya > Platycarya strobilacea. The sequence goes on from CM072556.1 coordinate 13,403,718, forward strand.
GTTTTATTTGTACCTTGGTCTTGTCATCCCTTTTAATCCTTTTATTTATATTTCGTAATTGAAAACCTCACATGTTTTCTCGAGTAGAAAGAGGACCCAATAGCCATTTACAACTAGCATCTATGCAAAATGTAAATCTACTCGTCAAGAATCGTGACTTGCAAACTTTTTAAGGAATGAACATTTCATGGCTTTATATGTCATTACGTACTTTTTAAGTAATGATCAATTATTAAATGCAGCACACCTCGTGGGTAAGTAAGGTGTTGAATTAATCCAGAAATGGATGACTTTTTATTTTTGATAAAGATTTCATATTTTAATCTCAATTGCTTTTTATTTATTTATAGTTGAATTAATGACCAGCAGCTTAATTAATACTTTCGAGACAGACCATGACCATAATGAGATGCTTCCTTGAAACAGCCACAACAACCGTGACCATAATGGTGGTTGGATTCATTCCGGGAAGGAAGAAAATGCATATCATGCATGATTATTGTGAAATTATCATTTATTTTAAAGTTTTAATAAGAAGAAATAAATATTATTATTTATTTTATATTTTAATATTCTATTTTACATGTGATTTACGTGTGATTTAGATTTTGTATATAATTAAATAAAATAGAATATAGAATTATCATTCAAACTTATTATTTTTGTTTGATATTAAATAAAATTATCAATTATCATAAAAATTTATTTAAGTGTCCGAAAGCTACATTTGTTTTGAGTACTATCCTACTTGACCTGGTTAATTATTTCCTTTTTTTTTCTTTTACTTTTTTTACAATAAAGCATCGACGACGTATCTGCATGTCAAGTAGCACGTTTTTCTCAACTCAAAGTTCATGTTTCCAGGAGCCAAAACAGATAGAGAAGAGACATTCTTAAGCGCTAAAGGCACTGTAGGTTTAATAATATTTAGGTCCTTTCTATTTTTAGAGGTAGAATGAGATAAAATAAAATTAAAAAAATATTATTATAAATATTTTTTTTAAATTAATTTTATATAGAGATTTTAAAAAATAATATGAAATTTAAAATTTTGAATTTTTTATTATATTTTATATGAAAATTTAAAAAAGTATAATAATAAGATTGATATATGTTTTAAATTTTTGATCTCATCCTCGAAACAAACAAGGCCTTAAAGTTGTTAGTTTCAATTTTCAAATAATATTAGATGCTAGATCAAGTAAGCACTACATAATTCATTTTATGTATGTATTTATTTTTATTTTAGTTCATGAGATTTGGATAAAAAAAAAGGATTTTCATCCAAGAGTCTAAATTAATAATTTTGTGTAATTATCACTTAGTCTATTCATATAATTTCGCACAATAATCACTTAAATGTTGCGTAATGTAGGAATTAAAATGAAACTGCAACAATTATATTACAATTCAAATATTACAAAGTACTGAATCAAGTTTTTCCTCTGTGTTGAAGTACTAGTAGTGCTGCGTTGACACACTGTTTTTTTAATTAGGGTACAAAAATTAATTTTTAAGTGATGAGATGAGATGAGATAAAAGTGAAAAAAAAAATATTATTTTAAGATATTTTTTTAATATTAGTTTTATAAGGAAATTTGAAAAAGTGATATGAGAATTTGAAAAGATTAAATTTTTTATTATATTTTATATGGAGTTTTAAAAAAATATAATAATGAGTTTAAAATATATTTTAAATTTTTGGTTTCATTCTCCAAAACAAATAAGACTAAATTGTAATGGACTTGTTGTTCCATCATTACACATCTTCCTTTTCTGTAATTATTTTTTTAATTTCTTGATCTTTAAGATTTATTTTGTCAAAGTACTGTTTTTTTTTATACAACATTTAGCTTTATTTGAATTTGGAGATGAGTTGAGTTGATATGAGTTTAATTTTTTTTATTATTATTTTGAAATTTAAAAAAATTGAATTAAGATTGAAAAAATGTGTATTAGAATTTGAAAAATGTGTATTAAGATTTGTATTTTGTATAAGAAACTAAAAAAATATAATGATATAATACAAATGAGTTAAGATGAGCTCAACTCACTCTCCAATCCAAACGACCTATAATTTTTTAATTTATATTCATGAATGTATAAAACATAGTTAAGAAATTAAATCTATAAAAGCAAATTATATTTATATCCTTTTTTAATAAATACAGTTTATTACATATGCTTTCTGATATTTCATGTGCAGAAAATTCATATTATAAAGAAGTGTGAATCAACATTCTAACCATCATCACCTCCTGAATTTTTCTTTTTATTTTAAAAGGAAAATCATATTCTTAAATCTTACCTATTTCTCGTTACTTAAGTTTGTATTATAAATAATATTACATATAATTGTAAAGTATATAAATGCTGCATAAACATTTTGAAAAAGAGTCAGACTTATTATTAAAAAACTATTTTTTGTGAATCTTGTCTTTATTCACAACATTTTTTAAAATAAATATGCAGCACTTGCATGCATACTAAACAATTACAAATATCATTATCTTGTATTATTGATTCTCACTTTTAAAATGTCACTTTTTATTTTATTATGACTATTTATAATTTTCTATCTGAAAATGTAGGAATTATTTTAATCTAAGAAATTAAAAATAAAATACTTCAACGTACGTATAAGTACTTATACTTTGAAAAATGAAAGCAAAATTACGACTTATATTTTATTTTTCTCCCCACCATTTGTATCGAAATGGCTTATTCTTTCACAGAAAAACATTTAAGGGTTAATAGAAAATGCAGTTATTTTGATAATAATAACAATTAATATTATTATTATTACAATAAAAAAAATGCCGTTATTTTGATAGTAACATTTATTCCAGGATATTTAATGACATATTTTCCAAATTTATAAAGAACTCGCTAACTGATACAAAGACAGTTTTTCTAAATAAAAAAACAGATCAGAGTTACACTTATCCCTCAATTATGTGATAAATACATGTTTTATTAATAAAATCAGATTTTAAATCAGATTTTAAAAAAATTATATTATTGTTACATGTTTAAGAGATAATAATCATATTTATTAAACAAGAAATATTTTAATCACAACTTTTTTTTTTTTGCATAAATATGTACAATAAGAAATATATAAATTTATTAATCATTTTTATATATTATATATTATATTTTTTTATTAAATATGTACAATATGAATTATGAACAGGATAATTTAATTAATTTAAGAAGAATAAAATTTTAAAAAACTGAAAAATAAAAAATATGATGTAAAATATATAGAGATGATAAATAAGAGCATTGTTACTGGTTAAAAGTTTTTTTTTAATTTAAAGAAAAATTTTAATTTATTATTTACTTTAAAAAAAAAAGAGTACTTTTATTTTTATTTTTATTTTTATTATTAATTAAATATAATTAAAAATTTTTAAAATATTTACAAATTTATACTTTTTTTTTTTAATTAGTCAATTCAATACCTATGCTATGATAAAACTACGTATATATTGCATCTTCCAAATAAGTTAATAACAAACAAATTCGCAATGCCGTAGCTGGTTTCTTATAGGTGATGTTTCCATTTCTCTTTTCTTTTGTCTTTTTATTTATTTTGTTTTGAGGTCTGACTCTTCTGACACTTCGCAACTTTCCAACTTCACCTAACCTTTTCAATTTCAATTATACAAGTTATAACCAATCACTTTCGAATCCCATTCCCAGTTCTATGCTCGGTCAAAGCTCTCGTTCTCGTCTCTTGTCCAAGTCTGAAAGCCCATTGAGGAAGAGAGAGTTACGATTGAGTTGAGAGGTTGATCACACACCCATGTCTGACATTATCAACGTGGCTTGGAGGAAATATCTCCTTCAGCTTCAACTCCACCCTCTCAAAACCAAGGTTTCTTTCATTCTCGACTGAAATCCCTTCGTTTTAACTAAACTATGCTCTTTAAAGTTTCTATTCGTTTCTCTGTTTTTTATTTCGCCTGTTGTTAGATATTGGTTTGGTGTTGTTAGAGATAATGCTTTTTGTACTTGTTTTTTGGTTTAAATTTTGGTTTTTAGGCAATCACGGCCGGGGTTTTAGCGGGGTGTAGTGATGCAATTGCCCAAAAGATTTCTGGGATCAAGAAGCTTCAATTGAAAAGATTACTTCTTATCATGGTATGGTAGCTTTGATAATATTGTCTTTGATTTGTTTTCAATTAAGTGTAAGCTCGTATGGCATGGATCAAAACTCTTCACTCTTTATTCTGAAAGTGGACCGAACAGTAGCTTTTAGTCTTTTTTTTAATTTTTTTTTGCTTTCTTTTCCATGAATTGATTAAATCAGGCATTTATGCCCGGTTAAGGCCTTTTCTTTTGATCAGTCAACTATCATCGAGTCTCCTCCAAATATGAAGTTCTAATATATTTCCCCTTTTATCAGCAGGCAGATTGAAAATTAATGTTGTTTTTACAAATTGTGAGTCAGTTGTTATATTTTGGTATTGTCTGTGTTTACTTAAGTACTCTTTTGCAGCTCTATGGGTTTGCATATGGAGGACCTTTTGGGCACTTCCTCCACAAGTTAATGGATATAATTTTCAAGGGGAAGAAGGACAACAAAACTGTTGTGAAGAAGGTAATGTTTTGCTATTGTTCATGTTCTTTTTGTTTGCACGATTGAAGCAATTTTAAAGTTATTAAACTGACCTTCTGTTCTTCTCTAACCTATATTCAATTTTCTGTTCCAAGTATTGATGGGCGGTGTTCTATTATTAGGTGTTATTGGAACAGTTAACCTCTTCCCCTTGGAACAACTTTTTCTTCATGATGTACTATGGTTTGGTAGTCGAAGGTTTGTGATGTGTACCATTTAATGCATTTTAGTCATTAGTAATATGTAAATATTATTGGACCAGAGCTATCAATTGTTATTTCTGCTATAACTTGTTTAATTTTTACTTTCTTGTCTTATCACGAGCTCTAATGGTATTAGAGATGATGGATGTAGTTGTCAGTTGTTGATGTTAAAATATTCCAACATGCTGTAGATTCTTACTTTTGTGTGGCTTGGTGGCTAAATACATATGTTCTCTAGATGATGGATGTGGTTCTCAGTTGTGACTAAATACATATGTTCTCTGTGTGTGGCTTGGTGGCTTTCGGGTGGCCTGGAGAGGGGGTTTCTTCCAATGTTCAAACCATCAAGCCTTAAAAGGCTTACTCCGTACTGATGGGGAATTGGGGAGCAAAAGTTTACCTTCGAATCTAGAGAAGACACTTCATGACTGGGAAATAAGTTTCATGTTGGATGACATTTATTGTTTTCTTTTGGCATTTAGACCATTACCAGTTCACAGAAAAACTTTTACTCTAAAAAGAACCCGGCTGATTTGACATTCCTAGAAGAATTCTTATGCGAAAGAATTCTGAGTTGAGAAACACCTTCCCTAAACTTGAAGGAAAAAGATTACTTTGTTCTTTAAAAATTAATGCTAGTCTGGTATTGCAGGAAGACCGTGGGGTTTAGTGACCAATAAAGTTCGAAAAGATTACCCCACTATTCAGTTGACAGCGTGGAAGGTATATTGAACCATATTTCGTTATTTGACTTGGAAGCTAACTTGTTAAATTGGCATCACCAAAGCTTTGATACTTGTGGCTTGCAGTTTTGGCCTATAGTTGGTTGGGTGAATTACCAATACATGCCTTTGCAATTCCGGGTCGTATTTCACAGCTTTGTTGCCTCATGCTGGTATGAACATATATGATATATCCTTTAACTTCATGTGCTATTATTTATCTTCCGGTATGAACATATATGATATATCCTTTAACTTCATGTGCTATTATTTATCTTCCGTTGTCTGTACTAAGCTCTTGTGCAAGTATGAGCCAATGTGTGAATGAGTTACATATATATTTTTTTCAATGGACCTTCACAAGGATTGAAGCAATAGATTGTCACAACATACATCACTTTTAGAGGCATCTTAATTCTGGACTCAACGAGTTACATAATGGACTAAAGAAAGATATCTGATATGTTAACTTTTTTATTTATAAGTAGAGTAACTGAATATATTGCAGAAAGTGCAAAGGAAGACCACGTGCAACTACCAAGTTGCACTGGTCAATTATGTTTATACTACTAATAAGAGCAACTATTTCCTATGTAAAGAGCAAGAGCATGATGAAGTGTCATATTGCCATTATATATGTGCTCTGAATCAGCACATATTCCTTATATGGGTTGTAGTTCTGGAATTGAAGAAAAATATAGGAACCTGTTACCCTCTTACCTGAAAACTTATTATTAGAGAAAAGCCAATGACTGTTTAAACTAGAAAATGAAAATACACTCTGTTGGTGTAGTTTTGCTAAATACTATACATTCTGTTTGTTAACTCTTATTTTCTCCTGCCCCATTTGGATTGGAAGAACAGTTGGCTCACAGTGTGCTACAATTATTTTTTATGGGATACAGATTGAAACCATTTGAAATCATGTATTTTTTAAAATCATTATCTTACTGATTCATTTGGAAAATTGTGGTCCTCACCCCCTGACACACAAAATGCAAACTATCCACTACTCTATCCTAAGGCAGTGCTCTATTCCACAAGCACACACACAATCCCACGTTCAAAAGCACCCTACGGAGGTGGTGTAATCTGCCCTGGTTTGAGGACGCAAAACAGAGCACTTTCACCTAACATATGGCATGGACAACTATCCACTTTACATCCTATTTCCTCCTTTTACAAAGCCAAACACTTCCCCGCCTCCTCTTAAATGCTCTTAAATGAAGCTTGTTCTCAAGCCAGAGAGCTCGTCCATAGCACCAAGGTCCATAGAGGCTATACCAACTTCTACAGAATGAGCATTCTCAATAAGGAGCAATCGAAGAATCTAACTTCTATATCATATAATATGATATCCCATATAATAAGGATAAGGGTAGGTGTTGTATAGGATTCCACCTTATTTAGGAATGAGAAGTTCTTGCTCTTTATAAGATTCCAATAGAACTTCAATTATATCGTTGTTTAGTCCTTTTAGAGTATTGACCAAATAGTTTGGGTCTTTTATTGAGGTGTTACAGATGTTATCAGAGTCAAGTTTAAACTAAAAATGTGGGACTTGAGTTATGCCACCTATGATGGACTGGCCTGATGAGGACATCAAAAATTTAAGGAAGATAGATTGTGATACCCCATATGATAAGGATAAGAGTAGGTGGTGTATGAGATCCTGCATTGTTTGGGAATGAAAAGTTCTTACTTTTTATAAGATTCCAAAGAGACTCCAATTGTATTATTGACTAATCCTTTTGGAATAAAGTATAAGTGGTTTGGGTCTTCCATTGAGGTATTATATAGAATGTAACATTTCTTGTAGTTGAAGCACAAACCTTATTTATCCTAATTACTTTTCGTCCATGGAACGAACTTTACAAAAGCAGCGGTTGTTTGGTGGTTGGCAGAAATTGGTGCCATAGTTGGGATGAAAAGCTACAGAGCTCACCTTTGAAAGTGGAAGTTTTCCATCATTTGAACCATCCCAATTATTTCTTAAAAGGCCTTTGGCCTAAACGTATGAACTTCTGCAGCAATCTTCTCCTTAAGTCTGTATGGGAAATGGTTGATCGATACCTTCTAAGGCCATCCATCGTCAAGAATTCTCACTTGTACCGAAGAGTCTTGTTGTCTCATATGGGATGATGCCTTATGAAAATCTTCATAATCAATTCGGCCAAATTTGGCCAACAATTATTTTTCAAAAGTTGCCAGGTGCAGATGGAAGGGAATATTACTGGGGGTTGCTCCTTGAGAGAACCAACTGTTTCCAATCTACTTCAGGTGGATCGTGACATCAGTTTTACTTAGGGTGGGAACAGACCCTAATAAATTATAGCATACTGTGGGTAAGACAGCGGATTAGTAGATTACACTAGAAAGTTTTATTTAGGGCCGGAATGCACATCAACACTAAAGTAATGGTGTTTTTCTCTTCTCCTTGATACCGTTACTCCTCAAAGAAACAGATCATGAACAAGTCTCTGACCACTACCCACTCTATACACTCACACATACAAAATTCTTCAGCAAACAATCCCATGTTCAAAGCACCCAAAGGAGCTGCTCTAATCTGACCTGTTTTGCAGGGTGCTAAACAAAGCACTCACACTAAATGGGTCATGGGATGCTATCATTTTCTAGTCTTACCAAGCCTAAGATCTGTCTGTTTATAAAAGTGGCTAAACCCTAATGGGCATTTTACTTTCCCAAATCTAAGTCAGGCAGAAAGACACAAATTTTGTTGGCATGAATTTTTGTTGGAAGATATGCAACAAACAGGTGAAATTCTGCTATCTCCTTTAGATGCCTGGTGGCATTGACCAAAAATGAGAAGTAAATGTTAATGTTGTTTTCTCTCAGTTCCATAGACTTGAGGAATAGCCATTTTGTTAAGAACAACCAAGATCCCAGTAATAATTTTCGTGTTGCTTCTGGTCTCTGAAATGAAAAAATATAGTTGTAATAACGAGATGGACCATGATTACTTTGGTAGTATTATTCGTTTATACACACATGCATTTAGCAGCATGCGAGAGTATTTTATCGTCAGTTGTAGTCAACTTAATCATGCATGGATTGTAAAGTACTAACGCACTCTTACTCTGCTTGTTAACACCAGGGCAATCTTTCTGAATCTGAAAGCAAGATCTGTAACAAATAAGAAGGCCTAGAACAGAGAAACCTTCTTCCTCAGTTTCTCATTTTCTCCTTCGTCTTCCTCTAATGAAATGCTCCCCTTATGTTTCCTTTCTAGAATCCGCTTGTTTTTACCTTTATTGAAGTTTCCACTTGTGCTCCAATGCTATATGAACATGTAATATTATTAGGTATTATTTACAGCAAAGACGTATGACCAGTGCAGCATTGGGATGGTTGCCCATTTAGGAGATAAAGTAGCAATATAAAACTAAATTGAATCCCTCTCTTCATGAATTTTAATTCCCCCATATTTCAGAGGTAAAGTACTCGAAATCCACGAATACTGTTCTGTATCTGAAGCAATCCACGAATACTGTTCTGTGTATGAAGCAATCAGCATTTCGGAGCTCTCGGTTGTTTTCAAAAAAAAATCTCATATTATCTCATTTCATATTATTTAATCATTATACTTTTTTTAAATCTTGATACAAAATATATAAATAATTTAATTTTTTCAAATTTTAATACAAAAAATCATATTAAAAAAATATATTATAATAATTTTTTATTTAATTTTTTACTTTAATCTTTATGCTTATCAAATCTTATCTGTAAAAACAAACTAGACCAGTTTACGTCCACTAATTTTACTTATGCAAGTTGTTGCGCTGCAATGACTATTAATAAAAAATTTGGAAGGCGATGGGATCCAGGGAAACAGAGAGCACGGGATAGAGCATTCACTATTCTTGGCTTAGAAGATATGATGAGGCGAGAGGAAAATCTACAATTTTACCCTATCTTCTTCTGTGAACTCCTAAACTATAAGAAGAAGAAGAAGAAGAAGAAAAATGCTCTATTTTTTATATTAAATTGTCATTTCGATATCGTTTATGAAGATAAAGAGGATGGTGATGAGCAAGGAAAACCAGTAGGGAAGAAAAATTCTTTAGTTTGGTAACATTGGCAGGTCCGACATAATGATACAACCAAGTTCTGAACCAACTGAAGAAACGGACTTAAAATCACATGATGATTAGGGGAAATCATGTAAAGCATGAAAATACATTCATTAGTCAGTAAAGCCAGTGATTTCTGTCTCAAGCACAAGCCAATAGTAGCATTTGCAAGCAAGTTACGTACATCGGAAGAGTCCTCGATCGTTGTGTACTGTACATATGGGAGTCTAAACAAGAGATCTCTTGTAATTTGGATTTTTCTTTCTGCCGTTTTTAACAAGAGACAGATTAATACATGAGCTTTAACATTTAACAAGTTAAACTAGAAAGCTGTGAATATGTAAATAAAGGTTCTGATCTACTAGTCTATTATCATTAGAAGAAAATTACTTATTCGTGACTAGTTATTCCTTTTTAAAATGATTATTTTTTGTTAAAATGATCATTTTTTACAACAAGTAGTTATCTTTATCACAAATAATTTATCACGGATATTAATTTTTTTTTAGTGATATTTGTGACCTTAAATATATGAAGACTCCGAGAAAGTTGGTGGAAACGTATATATATGATTAATTACAAGGCTTTCTCGGTACACGGTAGGAAAATCATCCTCATGAAAATAAGGAGAATCTATCTATAGTATATATATATAAACTTATTGTAAACTAAAACCATAATAATCATGAAAATAATCGTATGTTTGCAACGGTACTGTAAAGTAAACCACAAATCCAGCTCGTATCCATACGATCGACCATACCCAAACACATGATGATCATCTAAAGCAAAGGTTAATATGATTGCCATGAAAACTGATCGCGATGATGATAATGCATACAAGGAGGAACAAACGTAAGTGCTACTAAAACCATTTTATTTGTTTGTTTGTTCATTTGTTTGTTTTGTTGGACAAACGTCACAAATACAAACCATTCTTTAATTGGACAAAGTTATTTACATATTAGTGTGAAGTGGGGTCGGGATGTTGCTATGAGAATGGACAAAGGAAAGAAACCTCATGATCAAGAAAGCTATATGTGACAAGAAATGGCGAGTCATTAATTTGAATTTTTATTAAAAATCAGAAATTAAGAAACGACGTCATTTGAAATATTGTACCTTATCCGAAAGGAAATATCCGAAATCTATATATTTATCAGATGTTTATATATATATATATATAATGTTGGAACAATCAATTGCGTGCGTACTTGGATTATGTGATCACGAGAAATAATGGGTTTAAAAAAAAAAGTCTGATTCTCACGCTGATGATTTTGTTAACTTTGACGTAAGATTGAACAAAAATTCAAAAATATGACTTTGTTTTTTTACTATGTACCGACTCAGTTTTGGCTTTGTTTCGATTCCAATAAGTCAGAATCAAAACTTTTTTAACTAAAAAAGTCAAAGTTGGAGGTGGCAATGTCTCGATTTTAATTCTGTTTTGATTCCGATTCTGACTCCGATGGTCTAACTCTGATTATAACTCTAATATTATACATATTTTATAAAAATATATGTAGTTGTTATATATTAGTCATATATATTTTATATAATTTACCTTATATAATTAATTAAATTCAATAATATACTAATATGAACAATAAAATAATATGCTTATACTATAACATAAATAAACTAAATTCACTTATGATAATAGTTTAGTATATATAAATATAAACACCATACTATTAATTATTACTATCATGTAACACTAAAGGATAATAACAACTTATGTATAAACACTAATGTATAATAACATCTAATAGTAATTACATAATAACTAATGTATAATAGCATATAATAGTACTGGTGTATTGTATATAAAAACACAAATATATAAATCTATAATAACATGTAATACTAATATATAATAACTAAAATATAATATGTAATAGTAATTTATAATAATCAATGTGAAATTCTCGTGTTACTCCTGATTTTACACATTACGCTTGATAAAAATACTTAACATCAATTAGTAACCAATAATATCATGCAAGGAAACCTAATGAATAACTCTTTAATGGTAAAACCCTACGGTATAGACAAATCCAAGAAAACCAATTTTATTAGATTGAAATATTACAAGTAAAGTTCTCAGATTACAAAACATTTGTAACTAGATACTCTTACTCAACAAGATAAACGATCCACTCGCTTTCTACTGCAGTAGCTATCAGAACTTCTGACGATCTCCAATCCATTGCTTTTTCTCCTAGAACCTCTAGTGGCTAAACATAAACACTTCAACTCTCTTTTAGAGTATGCTCACACTCAATCCCTACAGAACCCCTCTATAAATAGACCCTTCAGTGGTATAGTCATTTAGGATTCTGGTAATGGTTTTATCCAGTTTTCAGTCTATTACGCTACTAACAGTTTACCAACATGTCGAACTAAACCACTTCTACTCGATGTCTCCTAATTCAAGTCTGCTTCGATATCTTCATTTAAATCTTGCATCTCGATCACTTTGATTTCTTCAGTTATTTTTAAGTCAGCTATTCAGATTATAGATAGGATTTTGATCCACATTAGAACTCTACTGAATCAGTCTTTATAGGAGTTTGAGTCGAAGTGAAACTCTATTAATGGATGAGATCTGATAAGAATTTGACTCACAATGAAACTCTACTGACGAATTTGTTGATAGATTCTGCTGCACTTGATATTTATCTTCCCAGCACTAGCTACTTCAAATTCAAACTCTTTTTTGATAAGTTCTTTCTTTTGGAACTTGATTTGAAACTTCATCCTAAACTCTCTTGGATCTCTCATGTTTGAATTTGAAAATTACATGAAAATGATTATATTACAGATTCAATTATATCATTTCAGATAACCTTTAGAGTTCTAAATAAAATTACATTCATCTAATATTCAGAATTTAAAACCTAGTCATCTAATCCTAATTAATTACAAAAATTACATTTACAATCTTCCTATTTGGCTGATTGATGACAAAAATATACTTTGAATGAATGTGATGAATTCCTACAAAATAAATACAGGCCACAATAAAGATTTCATGCAAAATGATTGTACTTCAAAACAACCATATTAATGTTTAGAATTGCATACATATGCAATCAAAAGAGATAAGTATCAAACTATCAAATCAATTTAAGAAAAACAATCAAATATTGTTATTTATTCTTTGCTGGTAGTGATAGTGATTTCATTTTGTTTATGCTCTTACTTTCCTTTTGCTGGCAGTTTGCTTTTGGCTTTTACCTTGAACTATTCATCTTTCTCTCTCCTTATGTGAACTGTCAATAGTTAGTCATTCTAGACTATTCTTTTTTTTAGCAACAGATTTATATTTCATTGGCAAAAGAATAAAAATCCATATTTAGTATGAACACAATGCCACGGATGATTGTATTATCAAACTCTTGTGAGAACGTAAAACATAGAGAACAGTTCCACGCAATAGCTTTGAACCAATCATCCAAAAACCTCATTACTACACTGAACACTTAACATTATTGCAAATCTAGCCAAACACTTGTTTAACAGGAGAAAACTGTAAACTTGAATGATAAAATATAAGAAAATATTCTTTGCATGTTGTATTTAAACCAAACAAGCAATTTTTATAAACCTAAACCATTCAGAACACAAAGTCCTAATCGCATTCTAGAGTTCAATACAGAATCGAAAGGTAAATATTCCTAGATAAGAGTTCTAACCAAACAAGAACTAAAAACAGTCCAGAAAACTCACCTTGAGGATGTCGAAAGAATTTTTCAAAAGATTTTTTGAAAACAATTTGGAGTCTTGGTTGAATTCATTCTCTTAAAAGCTTTTGGAAAAAAGAAATTTCAACTCCAACTTCCTTTTTTTCAAATTTTGAAAAACAAAACTTGCATAACAGAAAAATATTTAAAAGGAGTTAAAAATATTTAGCCCATTTATCTCACAAACATAATACTTCATCAGCAAAACTTAAGCCTTTTGTGTAATTTTCTTATCCAAGTTTTGTGTCATACAAACTTCTCCACATTTTTAGGAGATACATACCTTATCGAAAGATCTTCACAATTGAGTACATGTACCTTAATAATTGACCAACTAAGTATCTTTTGTGTGTGTAAGTGTGTAAGTGAGAAAAAAAAAACTTTCCATAAATTGATTTTTTTTCTCTTTATTTATTTATTTTATTTATCTCCCTTTCTTTATAATTTTTTGTTATTGCTCCAAAAAGTATTGATCTTTCATTGAAAGTCAAACTTTATGCTAAAGCATAAATACTTGAAAAAGTAACTCTCTCTAAGCACAAAGTCATATTCACTTTTTATGTCCTTATTGTATTGCTAATTTTTTTTTTCTAAAATGATTTGAGCAACGATTTTTTATTTTTTACAAGAACTTTTGGAGCATAGCTCTATGCATGAATGTTCGTCTTTTTCTACAATAACTTGTGAACACCCGATTTTTTCTATAAGGATCAACCTAAATGCATAGAAATAGGAGACCTTTTTCCTTTTAGTACTCCCTCCAACTAGTTTTAGCAATTCAAGGCATAAACTTTCCCTTATCTTGAGCATTTTATGAGTATATTCACAATGTCACTAGATTGTTAGGAGGTCAGATCTAAAATCCTCACAATACAGATAATAGGATCCTTGTATGGTCTTCCTTAAAATTTGTGCTTCAAAAGTGAAAAACATATTAGACAAGGTCTGCCTTGATCCCATCAAAGTAATTTGGTGGAGTCACAATGCTTGAAAATTCGGTATACTCATAAAACTTGTACATTGTCAAATGATAGCAACATTAAGTCTGCGAGAAAAAATACAAAATAATCAAAACTCCTACTTTTTTTATAGTATTGCTTCTCCCTTTTTTTAAAGAAATAAATAAACAAAACAAAAAAAAAGCATGCATGTTATAAACTAATGATATGTAAGAAATGCAAGAACATGCAGATGGTTCTTTGATTAATTGATATTGCATCATCTTTGACCACCCACATTGCTTTAAGTTTTTACCTACTATTTTCATCAACATTATTTTGTATGATCTTTTCTTTGTTGTGAAAATGAAATGCTGCTAGTTCGCCAAGCTTAATACATATGAAGGTGATTTGTTGACTCAACTCATCAACTCATTTTTCTAGAGACTTTTCCTTCGTTTTTAACTTTCTTTCACTTTCTTTTCTCTTCAATTTATTAAGTTAAAATAATATGATTTTATATGTCCAGAAATGCCACAATGATAACAAGTAGGAATAGACTTACCTTCGGGTTTATCTGGATGAAGCATGGTTGTATTACCTTTTGTGAGATCCTAAATTTACGTGTATTTTTACATATTATTTTATACTCATTATTGATTATTTTAATTTATTTTAATAATATTATTAGTCGTGTAAAATTTGTTTAAGATATTTAATTGATCTATTGATTAGTTAATATTAGTTTTATGTTGTCTTTATAATTAAATATTAAGTTATGTTACTTTTCTTATTTATTTTAATGTGAGATAATTATTTTAATGACTGTAATTTAATTTCTTTATTTTATTATGCGAGTTTATTTGATGTACTTTCTTAATAATAATTAGTGTTTTATATTTAAGATTGTTTTTCAAATTAAATTAGTTTATTGTTGGATTTGAAATATTTTATTTTATAAATATTAAATTGTAGTACTTCAAGTCAGTTTTTATTTAATTTATTGTGTTTTTTTTCTAGTTAGTCTTCTTTCTTCTTTCTCTTTTCCTTTTCTTTTCTTTTCTTTTCTTTCCTTTTTCTTCTTTTTCCTTCTTTTCCTTTTCTTTTCTTCCTCTCTGTTTTCGGCCCCAGACCGCGCGACTCCCTCCCCTGCTTCCTCTTCCGCCCGTTTCTCCTATCCCTACCCAGCGCCGCCGTCGGCCACCCATCGGCGACACCCCACAGCCCAACCTCACCCCCACATGCCGACGAGTCCAATGGTATCGGTGGTGTCATCTCCGGCCACCCCACCGCCCCTGCACAGCCCCCTATCCGAAAATAAGTTCTTGGCTTTTCATGCGTTTTCCGGCCACCGCCGGCCACCTATGGAACCAGTGACCTACTAGCAATCTCACCTCACTCCGGCGAACATAACTCACCACCTAGAACCACTCAGCTCTGCCGGTTGCTGCTCCACCCGAAATGGGTCTTCAAATGGCTTGTTCTTCATCGCGCCACCGTCCGGCCGCCGTGCAACTCACCTCCACCACCAAACCACTCCCCTACCCTAGCCAATCATCCCCCTAATTCAGTTTCTCCAACTACGGCCCCACCTTCTCTATACCCAAACCTGAAAATAGGTTTTTAACCATTTTGAGCCCGATCCGCCACCTTCCGATGGTTGTGCCGCCACACCACCACCTCCATGAGATTCCCCACCTTCCATTGAGTGTTTCCCTAAATTTTGGTATCAAAACGAGGACTCTAACCCAACGTATAAAGTGATTAGTTGTGAACATTGTGGACTGGCATTTGCTCAATGATCCTACTTTTACCAGCTATAAGTACTTTCCAAACGAATTTTGAGATTTAAATATATTTTGTATTAACAACCCTAAGTTTGGTTGATGATTGGATTTATTAAATGTTGGATATTTATTCATGGTGATGTGTATTGTGTAATTGAACGCTTGTTTATGTATACGTTGATATTGGGATTTTAATGTGAGATTTGGTACTTAGATTCTAATGTGAGATGTGATTTCCGGATTTATGAATTTTAATGGTTTTTGGCTGAGTCATAACGGGGATGGCGATACGTAACGCCCATTGGGATCAGCGTGTGTGTGGATAATATAATGGGGACAGCGATATGTAACGCCCATTATGGTCATTGTGTGTGCATTTCATATCGGGGACGACGATACGTAATACCCTTTATGAAATAGGTGTAAGTCATAATGAGGACGGCGATACGTAACGCCTATTATGATTGATAGTTTGTGGATGACATAACGGGAACGTTGATACGTAACATCCGTTATGGTCATTGGGTGTGCATTTGATATTAGGGACGGCGATATGTAACGTCCGCTATGAAATGAGTGTGTATGAATCATAATGGGGACGGCGATACGTAACGCTTATTATGATTGGTGATGTGTGTATATCATATCAGAGACGGCGATACGTAACACCCGGTATGATTGGACTTACGAATACTATTTTTTAGAAAATGGTGGATGGTTTTTATTGGGATTTTATTGTGATTAAAATGAGATTTTGGCGTGTGTTATTTTAATTATTTTGAGGAAAATAATTTTAAACTTCATGCATAAGGTATCATGTTCATGAGTGATATTGTTGTTGTTGCATGAGTATATTTTATATTTTGTGGTTTGGTTGGGTTGTACGAACCTACGATGCCATTTTGACGTCGTAGATTTTGGATGCAGATGTCGAGAAGGGCTAAGTCTGAGAAGGCGGCTTCGTTGTTGGAACATTTATTTATAATTTATTATATTGGAAAGCATTTTTCCATTTTTATAAATATGTATTTTATGATTTGTATTTCGGATGACTGTATTAAATCTCTTGTTGGAGAATTTATATTATAATAGTTTGTAAAATATTTCTAAAAATTATGGTACTTAGTTTTCAACTTAATTTATCCGCTGCTTTTATTTATGTATGTCACGTGTTCACACACTTGGCACTTGACGTTGGGGGTGCGTGACCCGTGTTGTCAGAATCCTGACACATTGATTCCCGTATTTATTTTAAGTTGAATTTGGGGACGTCACACCTTTACTTATGATTTTCTTTTGGATATTCACTTCCTTTCACAAATGTGATATATTTTGATAAGCAGGCAGTAGATGCATTGTGATTTGGACGTTTGGAACTTATATCCCAAACATATGTAATCAGAACTGTCTCTTTGAACCTTCAATAGTTCATTGAGTTTCTAAGTAGCAACCCTTTCTTTGGCTTCCTGACAAGCTGTCAGCTCCTTCTCTAGAGTTTCTTACTGTGTGTGCAATCTTCACACCTTTATTGCTGACCGTTTTAGTGCTTCCACCAAGTTGTTTTTCTCATTCCACTGTGGTTAGATTTTTGTACAACTTTTTATTTAATTTTTTAATTTTCACAACCTCTTCACACAAATTATCATAAGCTTCCCTCAAACTCAATTCTTGGTCAACAACTTTTGTAACCATATTAGAATCACTATCATCACTATTAGTTTTGTTTTTGTCAGCACATTCTTTACTATTGTCAGTACAATTATTTACAGATGCAGAGAAAGAAACATAAGGAGTTTCATTATCAGACAATGTACTTGATTTTCAGAGTCAGAATCATCACTCAAAGTGACATTTAATGCTTTTCCCTTACTTCTTCTAAAGTAGAGCATTCAATTCTTATGTGACCAAAACTAGAGCATTCATGACATTTAACTTTTTCTTTAGACTCGATTTTGTCTTTATTCTACTTTTCAAACTCATTCTTTTTATTAAAGTCTTTACCCTTTTTCAACTTACCAGAATTCTTTTTATTGAATATAAATTTCTTTAATTTTCTATCTACAAGGACTAAGTCCTTATTATTGAGATTCTCATTGTTAGTCAGATTTTCTTCTTTTATAGTTTTGAGTGTGATGGACTTATTTTTTTTATTATTGTGGAAGAGAAGATTCATAAGTTTATAAAAAGCCTAACAATTCTTTTACCCAAATTGCATCCAAGTCCTTTCTTTCTTCTATAGCTGTTATCTTTGACCAAAATCTCTCATACAGGGATTTTAGAATCTTTCTCATAACTCATGAATCTTTCACCTACTCTTCAAGAGTGAACTTGAAATTTACAATATCAGTAAGTTTTGCATAAAAATAATCAAATTTATTATCTTCTAGCATTCTAATTTCCTCAAATTTTGAGATTGGCATTTCTAATTTTGAATTTTTCACCGTTTTGGTTCCTTCATGTGTTGTTTCCAATATATTTCACGCCTCTTTGGCTAATTCACCCATGTATATTATCTTGAATTCATAAGAGAACCCGCCATCTTTGAGAAACTTTAATAAAAATGACATTGAGATCTTTGTTATTCCGGTTACAATTGTTAGCTTGTTCTTGAGATCAGGTATCAAAAGGCACTACAAGAAATATCAATTTTGCTACCAAATAAATTAGCTGCAGGTGATTTCGGGACAAGAATGAGGCATTTTCACTGAAGCCGTGTTTTTTGTCATGGCGTGTTTTCAATTTGCCATTTACAATACTTAATGCCGCGAGATTATAGCCACGCAACATAAAATTATGTCAATAGCTGTGAAATGTCCTGTTGCAGTGACACTGTACTTGTCGTATTAAGCCAAGACAATTAAAATCGAGGGATTAGCACTGTTCATCTCTCTGCAATTTCATATGTTCTCTTCCTTGCAGGCGATGTTGGCTGTGACCCAATGATCGATTCCCACTCCCACGGCTCCTCGGCTACCAATACGACTCCTCAATCGTTGGTAAGTCTCCTCCGTCTCTCCTTGATATGCTTTCACCATTCGTATATTGAAACTCTCTCTCCCTCTCTCTAGATAACTTCCACTGATCAGTCCCTCTCTCATCCTTCTGCAATCAACATTGCCCCATCGTGCCCCACCGTCACGCATCGCCTCCTCCACGTGGTCCCTATTTCAGCAAGTTATTTTCTCTCCTTTCAATCTGTGTAGTACTACTTTTCTCCTTCAATCCGTGTCTATTGCTCTGTTTTGGGTATAATTGAGGTTTAGCTAGGTTTTTTGTCGATTTATGCAAGTGATAGGTTTAATTCCAGTGCTTTATTAACATTATGAATTTTTTATGTTGAATGATTGGTTTTACTTAGTTTGTTACATGGATTTAAACTTAATTTTGTGTTTTCGGAAGTTTGGTGAATGGTGTTTTTGGTGATATACATTGAGAGTTTATGTATGTGGTTTTTATCTGATTTCAATTGTATGGTTTGATCAAACCAATATATATTTTGATTATTATGTTGGATGCCTTTGATATTAACTAGACTGAAAGAGATTTTGTTCTCCCTCTCCCCAAGAGTGTACCTAAAGCCACAAGTATGTATGTATATATAAATGGTTTTTTTGGGGTCTTTGATGGCTTTACTTTGCATAGTTCATATGAAAAGATCAGTATTTGTCACTCGTGTATTCTATTCTTACTTTAGTTTATTACTTAATTATACCACACTTTATCCTTTACAGAGAAATTTAGTGTATGAATAACTATTTGTCACCACATTTTGTTTAGGCACTATTCATATGAACATATATAACAGGATCTGTCATTCATGTACTCTATTCTCTTACTTTCTAAAGTTGATTAATTACTTCTCTCTCTTTGATTCTTCTGATGCTTTAGTTCATTACTTCTGTCACACTTTATCCTTTCCAAAGAAATGTAGTGTACAAATAACTGTTTGAAAGCACACATTCCTTTTCACACAATGTTCATATGAACAAAACAATATTTGTCATTTAAGTACTCTATTTTTACTTTCTAAAGTTGATTTAACTCTCTCACCTTGATTTTTCACGTGCTTTAGTTATTACTTCTATCATATTTTATCCTTTATAGAGAAATGTAGTGTATAAATAACTATTTGTCACTACACTTTTGTTCAAGCTCAATTCATACGAACATAACAATATCCGTCACTCTTGTACTCTATTCTTACATTTTAAATTTGATTTAATTCTCACTCTTTGATTTTTCAGATGCTTTAGTTCATTACTTCTACCACACTTTATTCTTTCCAGAGTAATGTAGTGTATAAGAAACTGTTTGAAACCACATACTTTTATTCACGCATTGTTCATATGAACATAAGAGGATCCATTACTCATGTACTATATTCTTACTTTCTAAAGTGATTTAATTCTCTCTCTTGGATTTTTCAAATATTTAATTCAATATTTCTACCACATTTTATCATTTCTAGATAAATGTAATGTATAAATAACTCTTTGAAACCATAAAACTATCGCCTGACGTTGCACCATATATTCTTTTTGTTCAATGCTTCTACATTTTGTCCTTTCTCGTACTCAATTATAATGCTTTACCAAGTAAAAGGAAACATGAAAGTAAGAAGTAATGTTGGCTTGCTATAAAAAAAAAAAATCATGTTAATTGGTGGGTTTCCCAAAAACAAAAAGCTAGAAGTTGTGTTGATCATTATTGTAATTTCATGTGTCTCATTATTTTGGGACTACAACAATGTGATCTTGAAGCTGTGTTTTCAATTCTTCTGAAATTATTTAGATTCATCATTCATCAGTCAATTTTAACCCAACCCAATTAATAAAACACGTTAGTGATCAAGTTCATGATCAAGTCATTCAAAATTGTGAGGACTTATCGATTACGTGCTTTTTTTACAATTTCCAAATTACAGAAAACTTTTCTGATAAATTTACCTCAATTAGATGATGAGAAATGATTAATATATATGTTTTCATGACTCTTTTCTTATAAAATCAAACCTTTATGACGATCAAGTTATTTGGGAAGAAAATATATTCTTTTTGATAATAAAATGCCATTTTTGTAAGAAATAAATGCCAAATACATGTATGTATGTTTGATTTGAGAGTGTTTATCAGAAACTTATGTCTATGTCAGAGTTGCATGCATACTGCTTTATAAGTAAGTTTGTTTTCTTTTCTTTTGTCATGTTTGAAATATCTTCATGTTTTAAAATCTTAAGAGAAACTAATGGCATCTACTTTTACTAATTTCCAATAGTAGAGTATTTTTTTTTTAGGACAAGTTATAGAATATCTCATATATAACACAATATATAAAAGGATTGCATGGGTTCCAAGTAGAATAGGTTTATCTTGTTACTTGCTGACCTAGTGTTGGATTTTGACAAATATATTGATGATTTTTGTTTGAGTTTTTTGTAAAATGTAATTGGTTGCATTTTCAATGCTTCAACTCATCGTTTTGATTTAAGGTAATTAAATAACACCTATTTTCTTTCTCGTAGTAAGATGATGATTCAAGAACAATTTTCAGTTCTTTTTTGTTGTAATTTTGTTTGATTTCAAGAAGATCGACACAAACATACATGCATCCCTTTCTTTATTTTAAGTAGTAAACTATCCAAATCCAATTTTTTCATCTTACAATGATGCTCACATGAACAAAAGTTGGATGCATATTACCGACAAATTTAGGTCCACACAATATCGGAAGGGGCACATCAATTCATTACAATGGCCCAAAGCCATGCAACGACAAACGATATCAGGTGTTGATGAGTGCACAAAAATGCACTCTAAATACTCTATTTAAATGGTAAAAGAAATGAAAAAATAATGGATATAACTCATGTTATTAAAATTAATGGTCATTTATCTTGAGATAGATATAAGCGTGATTTAATATATTGATGATAATATAAATGCCATATTTTTCTCCCTTAATGTTTAATATTTTATTCTTATTTGATGTCTAAATATACTCATTATTCTTATATTTTGATTTAGGATACAAATAGAGGCATTAGAAGCAAATGAAGATAATTGCAGAATTTTAGACAGTTTTGACGTCTTTTCGTAATATGGGCATAACTCTCTCATCCAATCTCTGATTGATCTGATTCAAGATGATATAGAACTCCAAGAGAAATATCTATAACTTCTATGTTTTATGTTTTAAGAGATATCTGCTCAATCCAAGATAGAATCGATCATCAAATGGACGCACTTGCACTTGACGTTCCTGAATATTCTTCAACCACTTGCATCAAATCCAAATATCATCACAATATTTTCCAGCAAGCACTCTTACACCAACTTGAAAATTCAATGATCAACTTACATGCAAGATGAAGTGCACTCAAATTTATTCAAGACAAATTATTTGACCACAAGATATAAAGTCATACAAGGCAACTAATGGATAAAGAAACAAAATTGAACACTCAACCTACAAGAAAAATTCAATTCATGCATAGTGGGAAAACAAATGATCAAAATGACAACTCACAAATCACTTGGATTCAAGAATGGTATATGGCAAAAAAAGTTGAAATTGTGATGATTTTATCATGACAACTTGCATGAAGGATGTTTATAAATAGAAGGAAGAGGTGTGTGTTCTAGGATTATGCTTGGTGCTTGGATGCCTTGAAAGAGCTATTTTGAGAGCTTGAGAAAATAAAAGAAAAACCAAATAAGAGAGAAAACAATGGCCAGCTCTTCCATATTTTTCCTTAGAGAATTTTCGTTGCATATTTTTAATATGTGTAATTAAATTCTCTAATAGAGTTAGGGATAAATTTATATATATGATGTATTTGTAATTTTTTTTTATTCATATATGTTTTCTTCAATTATTAAAACTCTTTTGTTTAGTCATTCAAAATTTATTATAAATATTTTTATCACCAAATAATTTTAGCATTTATTTCATTTATAGATGCAGTCATACTTTTTCTATTGAATGGAATAATCCTTTGATTATGTTTAGTTCAATTGGTTATATATATTAATTTAATTCTCTGCTGCAATATTACTCTATGAGTATATTGTCAACGTTGAATTTACTTAATATCGATAGCAATTTACGTTTTTATATTGCGACGAATGATTTTTCGAAAGATTACATTTGATTTAAATCTGGTTATTAATGTTTTATCTTCCAATTGAAAATTTGGACATAGAATTTTCAATTGAGTTATTAATAAATCGAAAATAATTAAAATACCGATTATATACAAAGGATTCTCAATGCTCTACTTTTCGTCTTATTTTTAAACTTTTCAAATTACTCATTTAGTTTTAATTTACGTCATACTTTAAAACTCACTTTTCACACTCTTCTAAATCTTTTTGTTAATTTCGTTACTATTTTTCAATTTCTCAATCCTTCTCCCTGTGGAATCGACACTCCAAAACTATACTGCAAACGACTGCGTTATTCTTTGGGCGTAATCAGGTGTCCTTGTCGTAACTGTCAAATTCCACCCTATAGACTTGGTACAAAGACATTTATTCACTATAGGAATTAATGAAGCTACACTGAAAGGATTTTTCATGGTGAGAAAGAGACTTGAGATGCTAATGAGTTTGATGATGATGCTACTGACCTTAGAAAATAACAAGTACATTGATGACATGGATGAAATGTTAGATGACATTAGGCTCGGTAGGTTTCCAAATGTGGATCCAGGAGAGCATAGTACCAGTGAAGGACCCACCTATGTGCACTCTAGAGCAAAAACTTTTAAACAATTATTTGAAGATGCCAAACGTCTACTTTATCTAGGATGTACCAAGTTCTCAAAGTTATCCTTCATTATAAATTTGTTGTATATAAGGACGATTGAGGGGTGGAGTGTTAAATCATTTGACATGCTACTAAAGTTGTTGAAAGCTTCTTTCCTAGATACACTTTTTGCCTGACTCATACCGCAAGTCACGATAGATGGAGTGGGCCATTGGCTTCAGTTATATAAAAATTGATGCGTGTCCAAATGATTGTATACTAAATTGGAAGGAAAATGTTAACAAGCATCATTGTCCCAAATGTAATATGCCACGATGAGTAACCCCCACTTCTAAAAAGAAAAGAATCCTTCATAAGGTACTTCAATATTTTCCATTTAAACCAAGGTTGAAGAAGTTGTTTATATCAAAAAATACAGCTGGAGCCATGCGATGACATAAAGAAGATCGCGTTGACGATGCAAATGTGATGAGGCATCCACATGACTCAATTGGGTGGAAGGAATTTGATCGAGAGCATATCTTATTTTCTCTTGATGCTCGTAACGTACGCCTTGGTCTAGCTAGTGATGGATTCAATCCTTTCAATAATATGAGTAGACCTTATAGTATATGGCCAGTAATACTTGTCCCTTATAACCTACCAACATGGTTATTCATGAAAAATCATTTCTTCATGTTGTCTTTGTTAATTCCTAGACCAAAGGCACCGGGCAATGAGATCGATGTATATTTGCAACCTCTAATTGATGAATTGATCAATTTGTTGGAAAATGGTGTTGACACATATGATGCAGCGACAAAACAAATGTTTCAATTACATGCAGCATTGTTATAGACAATCAATGACTTTCCCGCTTATGAAAATCTTTTTGGCTAAAACATGAAGGGAAAATTGGCATGTACAGTTTGTAAGGGTGACACGGACTTGTTGTGGCTGAAATATGGTCGACAACATTGTTACATAGGCCATCGTCGATTGCTATCTCCAGAACGTACTTGGAGGAGAAAGAAGGCTAATTTTAATGGCATTACTGATCACCGCACTTCACCGGGTGAATTATCTGGCCAAGATATAATGAATTAACTGAATAATGTTGGAAATGTTTTATTTAAAAAATGTGGAAAGAAGATAAAGTGACAACCTGATGAACTGAATTGGACCAAAACAAGTATCCTTTTTTCAAATACCTTACTTGTCAACATTGAAACTTTGACATAATTTTGACGTCATGCATATTGAGAAAAATATTTGCCACAACATCTTGGAAACATTGATGACCATTCCAGGCAAAACAAAATATTCAATTAACGCACGTAGGGACTTACAAATTTTTGGTCTGAAAAAGGAATTACATTTATAAGAACATGGACGAAAACTTTATATATCACCTGCATGTTATACATTACAAGGAAATGAAAGGAGAAGTTTTTGTGAGTGCTTACAAGCTGTGAAATTCCCAGATGGATTTGCATCAAATATTGCTCGATGTGTTACGTTAAATAGTTGTAAAATATCAGGAATGAAGAGTCTTGACTGTCATATTTTCCTACAGCAACTACTTCTTGTCGCTATTGCCGGGTACTTGAGACCTGACATCCTGTTGGCTTTGACTGAGCTAAGCACATTTTTCAGATTGTTGTGCACACGCACATTGTCTGTAGATGTGTTGAAGCGTCTTGAGATTGATATTTCACTAATCCTTTGCAAACTTGAAATGATACTCTAACCTGCATTCTTTGATGTAATGGTTCATTTAGCTATTATCTACCATACGAGACATTGTATGGAGGTTCAGTACAATATAGATGGATGCACCCATTTGAAAGGTACTTGGGCAAGTTTAAGCGTTATGTTCGAAACAAGGCCTGTGATAAAGGATCAATTGCTGAGGCATATATTCGCATCGAATGCCTGACTTTTTGCTCGATATATCTTCATGATGTCGAAACTAGATTTCATAGAGAAGAACGAAACATAGATGTTTGTGAAGGACATCAACAATTAGAATTATCAATATTCTCACAAAAGGTGCGGCCATTGGGTGCTTCAAGTCCAACTCAATCGAATAATAAAGTATTTTCCAAACAATATTGGTATGTACTCAACATATGTTCTGAGATTGCCCACTACCTACAGTAAGCATCGACTTTGAATGACATATATTGTTGTTCATGCAAGGCATTGCATACTTTATATTTTTAACAAGTAGTTTGACATTATTTACTGGTATTATGCAGGGAGCATTACAACAAATTGATTAATGAAGGCATGTCTAACATTGTTGATGTGTTTGAAAATCAATTTCCAAGATGGTTCAAGAAGCATGTCAGTGTCTAGTTCTTATACTTGTTTGGAGTAAATTTGATAGTATTTGTTATGTTTGCATAAAAATTGGGTGTGGTGAAATGGTCTAACACTTTCTTGATTTGATACATATTAGGATATTGCGTAATTCAAGCCTCGAAGAGGTCTCCGATGATCTATACGCGGTAGCATGTGGACTTGGCCCATGGGTTGTATCATATACTGGCTGCATTATGAATGGAACTAGGTTCCACACAAAGCAACATGAAATGCATCGTCTTACACAAAACAGCGGTGTGCATGTTCTTGGAGAGTATCAAGGTAGGCCTATTAACTTCTACGGAGTTGTAATGAACAATATTGAACTGAACTACTTAGGATGGCACCGTGTATATTTGTTCAAATATGATTGGTTTGATGTACGTGATTTGAGAAGAGGAATTCGTGTTGGTAATCACTTTACAAGTGTCGACTCAACTCGAAAATGTTATAAGGAAGACCCTTTTGTACTTACATCTCAAGCGTCACAAGTTTTTTATTTTAAAGATATGAGCTTAGGGAGAAATTGGCTAATGGTATAGAAGGTAACCACTAGGAATATTTATGACATTCCGAGCACAACAATTGATGATGAGGATGACGAGGACTTAGTTGAGGGTTCAACATACCAGGATGAAGAATATTCTTTACCAACTCATCTCATACATATAGATGATACATGCATGGATATGCCTTTGCATCGATTAGATGTTGACCCGATTTTGGTTAATTTTACAATTATCTTAGACCACCCCCATCCAAGAGTTTAAGAGGATATTCATTCTAGTGATGACTCATTTGCAGATGAGAATGATTAGAATAGTGATAGCACACAAGAGTCAACCGAAGAGGTTGAAAATAGTGATCATGAATCTGACCTCTAATGATGTAGTAAGCATTTCAATACCATCTCTTGCAGCCAATAATTCTTAGTTATTTGGGACTCACTTATTCACAATATAGAGGTACATATATTTGGGTATATATAGGCACTCACTTATGTTTCTCCTAGCAGATTTATCTTTATGTACATGTAGAATCTCTTGCATTTTGTAGTTCCTTAACCCTCAACAATTATGTTATAATATCAATCTATTAATAAGATATATATAGGCACTCACTTATGTTAAAATTGAAAGAAGTTGTTATATGGTTTGAATTATGTTGGTAGTTAATACTCAATTAATGTTCCTTACTTCACTTTAGAGAAGTTTAGAAATTTAAAGAACCGGATGTAGTTTTATTTACCAATTCAATTAAGTGGAGAAAGTTAAAACTAACTTGATACTTGCTCTAACAATGATTTAAATGGTATCGATTAATTAAATATTCCAATTACATGGGTTCAGTCTATGAGTCATCAGTATCATGTACTTCTTAAACTAACTCTAGTTCTTTTTTGCAGTGTCCCGCTCTCATTATCTTGCTGTCCTTCTGAAAAAAAAAAATGTGTCTTCTTCATATGTGAGTCACAAACTTGATATTAGATATATTACTCCAAAACAGTTTCTCTTTTTACTCGTCTCTTACATTGTCTGTTTCATGACTAACATTACAATGTATGACTTAAACTTTCAATTTGCAGGTTGTAATGGGAAATATTTGGTAGTGCATCTGGAAGTTAGACTTTGTAGCATGACAAGTAGCAACATCTTGTTTCACAATTTCTCCTTTTTACCTCTAACTGAAATGTGTGACATAATTGATGTAATGGATTTTGATTCTAGAGTAGGAAGAAATTTTATTTCAATGGTATGCAGATTTCAATGTGATTTATTTTGTATTTTTCCAATATATTCCATTTTGAAAACAAAGTGCTATGTTTTTGGAAATCAGGATATATATGTATATATATTTTCCAATACATCCATTCCATTTGGAAAATAGAGTTTTCAATGGATTGGTGCTATTTTTTTGGAGAACAGGATATATATTGTTCTTTAGAATTCATTCCGCTTGGAAAACAGAGTGCTATATTTATTACTATGTTTATGAAAAATCAAATAAATATTGTCCAGCCTTTTCAATGGTTTGGTGCTATGTTTTTGGAGAACAGGATATATATTGTTCTTTACAATATATTCTGCTTGGAAAACAGAGTGCTATGTTTATTGCTATGTTTATGGGAAATTGGATAAATGTTTTTGGAAAACAGAGTGTTATTTTTATTATATTAAAGGAATTGACCTTTTAATATCATGATTCAATACTCAAAAATATAACACTCACGTAATATTATTAATATTGGATCTTATATTGGATATAATATTTGACATAAATATACTGGTCACGTACTCAAATTATTAATATTTCCAAATTAAATTAATATATCCATGTAGTTTTTCATTTTGGAAAAAAAATTAATAAAAAAAATTGATAGAAAAAGAAATTGAATTGGATATTATTAAATTGATAATGTTTTATTATTATTTTGACTAATAGATAGACAATCCAATGTGGGAATAAGTGTTTAATAGAATAGCTAATTGCAAAATGATGTAAGATTAGGCAATTTTGCAAATGCAAATGTATAATCTAATGAGAATGCTCTTAGTTCCTTGCCTGTTCGTTCTCGACTCAACTTGATATTCATTCAGCTAATCTCAATTCTCTCTCGTTCGTTCTTGCACGATACTCGCTCAGCTAATCTTTATACTCACTCGTTCTTGCTTGTCTGATACTCATTAAGCCACTATTGATACTCTTTACTGATGACTCGCACAATACTTGATCGTTCTTACTCGCCTGATACTCACTTAAGTAATCTCGATACTCGCTCGTTCTTGCTTGCCCAATACTTATTAAGCTACTCTTGATGCTCTTTAGTGATGACTCGCACGATACTTGATCATTCTTACTCACCCGATACACACTCAACTAATGTCAATACTCGCTCGTTTTAGCTTGCCCGATACTCAATCGCTTACCTGATACTCACTCGTTCTTACTTGCTTATGCAAACCTCCCCGATACTCATTCAGTTAATCTTGATACTCGCTTGTTTTTACTCATACAATACTCGCTAAGCTAAGCTCAATAAGTAGATATGTGTATATTTATCATTTTGATTATAAGAGATGTTATATGTAACTCAATTACTTATGTATAGTACTCAGTAAATTTAGTATGAGCACTTCTATATAACCTCCCAACCTCCACACACCATTATTTTTTATTTTTTTATTTTTTGATATTTTTATTTTGAATTTATTCTTTATAGACTAATTTAATTTTTTTATTCATTATTTCTATATCAAATATTTCATAAAAAAAATGTATGGTGTATAGAAGTTGTGTGAATGGTAGGAGATCGTGTAGATTTTTTCATTTAATATATTGTTTTGTCAATTGTTGTTTTTAATTATTAAATTCATTCAATTGAAAATTTTATATTGGTAAACTCAACCTTGAAATTAATATAGTTTAATTATTGGAAAAAGTAAATATTTAATTTTCACTGATAGATTGTTGGCATATAATTCGAGCAAGTCACATGACTTTTAATAATTTTATATTCTCAAACTTTTTTTTGAGTCCTCATTAACTAATTAGCGAAAGTTTATTTTTTATATAAGTAATTTGAAATTATCAACTATATGCAAATGTGCTTGGGAACTGTCTGCATGATTATAAATGGCAAAAAGATTCATTCAAATATCATTAGTACACTCCACGGACGTGTCTTGTTTCACGTCTGTCTGCACCAACTTGAGCTGCACTGAAACAAATAAATTAGAGTTACAATTTAGATATGATATATATTGATATTTCACCAAATGTAAATGATATACGCATGCAGGTAAACACATTTGACTCATGCAACACTGAAACAAATAACGATTATATCAAGTTGGGACCCACTCCCACACCCAAAAGGCAAATTGGGACTTGTTAATTTTCACATTGCGGACATGGGAACGTGAAATATCATAGCGGCAAAAGTGGAGGGAAATAATTGGAGCCAATTTTTACAATCTAAAAAGTAGATTTGCTGTCATCAGAGACATTTTCCAAAACAGTTTTATCTTAGTGGAAACAGAGGGCACCTTTTAAGAAAGTTGAGAGTTGTTTCATTTGGTACAAAATTTACTTCAACCATTTATGAATGTTGATCCCACTCACTCACCTTTAAGCTCTAATAAATCCTAGTAAGTATTTCTGATAATACTCTGGTCACAATATTTCACCAATAGTTTGTCTGATATGCAAGATATCTTGCATATAGGATATGTGGGAGTTTGTGGGATAGGAGTTTGTCTGAATTTCGACTTTATCTTACAAGCTTGAGAACAACTGATTTCACAAATTTGTAAAAATGTTGAGTTTCTCAGTTTACTATACAATTTGTGTGTTTATTTCAACCTAGCAATAGTGCTAAATTGGGGTTAGACCAACTTAGACTAGCTAAGGAAAATGTTGTTTATTAGCTAAGGAAAATGCAAGGAAATAGACTAGCTATAAGGAACCAAACAACACAAAACATGTTGATTAAGTTTACAACCACAATGGAAATAAGGTCTACCATTATCCATTAAGATCTCAAAGGGAATAGTTTTAGACAGATTTGCAACCTACATGGCTTTTAACTATTATTTACAAACATATTGTGTATTTTTATCCTTTTTCTTATGGATAATCCAGTTGTATCATACATAAACTTGAAACTTTTTTGAACTAGTTGATGCCTGTGTGTGTGTGTGTGTGTGTGTGTGTGTGTGTGTGTGTGTGTGTGTGTGTGTGTGTGTGTGTGTGTGTGTGTGTGTGTGTGTGTGTGTGTGTGTGTGTGTGTGTGTGTGTGTGTGTGTGTGTGTGTGTGTGTGTGAGAGAGAGAGAGAGATAACATGTAAGTAGTTACTAAGTAATAATATGATGACCCATCTTTATTCTTATGTTATATTCAGCTGTAGCTTGAATATTATGTATGTTTGTTTCTAAGTAACAAAGTAACTGATCAATGACATGTATGTTTAATTTCTTAACTTTCTTGTGAACATTGCTATGTTTTTTTCTAAGTAACACAATAACAATACTAAGTGTCCACATGTTTATTTAATTTCTTAGATTAATAGTCATGATGGTCACCCAATAATTTTAGAATTTTCAGTTGGGTCAATTTCAAATCTATCATTAGTTGCATATACAATCGATGAGAGGAACAATAAGAGGTGCCTTATGTGGACATGGACAATTGACACAAAGTCACTCTCAACCAGTTAATGGTTGCACAAGGAGTGGTCCAACTCTTTAGGAGCTGCCTAATAGGTGGACACGATTAGTTGACCAAAGCGCATCATCTGATGACTCGGCACAATCCCCAGATATGGTTTTTGGTACTCAAATTAATGAAAATATCAGTGGTACTCCAGAAATAAAGACTGAGAATGATGGTAAATACAATTGTATTTCATTGTGAAAATTGCAAAGCAAAAATTATTTACACAAATCATACTTGTTTATGCAATCCTGATTCTTTTATGAAGCTTGTTGTTCTTTACTTACTATTTTTTGCAACATTTGAATCTGTTGCTCCATCTATTTGATTGTATGTGGGTTTAGGGATTTATTGTTTGTTACTAATCTATGTAAACATGTCAGTGGCAGGGAATCAACCAATGTCAGTGGCTTGGTTCACTGAGTTTATGAAACTTCGTAAACATGGTCTAATTTCCTTGTAGATTAATGATGGTGAGATGGCACCATCATGTGAGAATGCAGTGTTCTTTACAACAAGAGCCACCTGGATTATCAAGCATCATCTCACAATGGTTCAAAATACTTGGGATGTTGTGGATGACCATGAGAAAGAGGAACTGATCAATTGTGTCAGGGTATTAGGCTGCTAGTAAGATAATCTGGGAATATAGAACCTAGTTCCAATTCATGTTTAATTTAAAAACTGTTATTTATAGGACTGGCTTATTTTTTGTGTAATGTTGTAGTTTGATTTCATTCTAAATCGGAGCAAAAGGAATCATCGTGAGATGGTCAAGAAGAATCTTGGGAAGAAGTTCAATGACTTCCATTACCAACTTCATGGAATATACATGGGATGTGCTACACACCAGGAGGCATTATAGAAGACAACGTTATTGGTGGCACCAGATATATGGAAAAAGTTATGTGAGCGATGGGGGAGCGACGAATTCAAGGTAATAAGTGACGACTAGAAGTTTGAAAATATACAATAGTATTATATTTGATGAAAAGCGTGATTGAAAATTAGTGATATGTATTGAGTGTTACTAATATTATCTTTAAAAATATTGCACAAAATCTCCAATCAAAATATAGCCAATAGGAAAAAATAGAAAGTGAACCACATAGCTGGTAGAAAATCATTTGTGAGATTTACAAGAGATGGTAAGATTATTGTGAATTTTCAATATCTAAGTTGATTGGCCTTTGGCTAGAGTGTAAACCCAAGTAGGGGTGATTATACTCAAGTATATAATTTTTCTTTATAATTAATATCCATGTATGCAACTAGCAAACCAAAGTGAGGACCATTATACTCATGTATATACTTTTTTTTTATAAGTTATATCCAGGTAAGTAACTAGCAAACCAAAGTAGGGACCATTATATTCATCTATTCAATTCTTTTTTTTAACAAGTAATATCCATGTATACAATTGAAGGGTCCAAGCTTGGGCAATAGGATTAACTTCTATAAAGCAACTAAATGGTCAAAGAAAAAAGGGAATTTGTCACTCCCATGATAGAAACACTATGTGCATACTCTCTAACTAACCTTGTCTATACTATATTATTCCATTCCTATAAACTTGATAAGGGGTTACTTGTTTAAATGTAAGTATATAACTCATACAAGTAACTTGTTTGAATTAGAATACAATGAATCAGAAGTCTACTGAGATGGCCCTGAGGAGCGCACTGATGAGGCTGCAAATGTTATATTTAGAGATGTGCTAGGACACAAGTCTAGTTATGCAAGATTGCTTGGTGGTTCAGTTATATCCTAGCCTAGACCATCAGCTATGTCAGCACAGCTTGAGCACCTAGCCCAAGAAAATGATAAATACAAAAATGAGGCAACAATGTACAAGACTGAGTTGGATGAACTAAAAAGGGATGTATGCCAATTACTGGCTTGGCAAGAATCCCATGGCCAGAGGATGAATGGCATCAACCCAACTAAAAGAGTGTCTATTATAGACACTCAAGAAAGCATATAGCTGGATAGGTTTTTAAACTGGGACATATTTTGTTGTGTTTTGTATTTATTTTTAATTTGGTGGGAAGGAATTGTTAACTTTTGCTGGCAGGCATCTATTTTGTTTAGAATGTATTAGAAGATGGTGCAGGTTGTAGCTAGATGGTTATACTTGCTGGAATGGCATTTGGAGTCCATGAGCAAATATTGTGAGAATACTTTAGAACCCCTTACATACAACGCATGTCCTTTTAGTAATTGTTAAGAGAGTTCGTCGTTGTTTTATCTTGGTGAAAGTATTTGATAATAAGATATTACAACCAAGGGAGAGCTCGATCCGGTTCGGTCGGTCCTGGAGGAGTTTGCTTGACCGGATCGGACCTATTCGGTCCAGGATTTTTCCACCCTGAACCGGACCGAGAACCCCTAGGACCGGACCAAACCGGTCCATTTCGGTCTGGTCCGGTCCGGTCGGTCTATTCGGCCCATTCCAAAATATATTATATTATTATAAATATATACATATACAATACACTATATTTATACTATAAGTTTATAACTATTAACTCTTATAATATGTTAATAAATTAAATTAATACAATATATACTAAATTATTAATATGATATATTTAGTAAATTATTTTTAATATATTATTATTATTCTTAATGTATAAGTTAATTAAATAATATATATTATATTTAAAATATATATAAGGTAGGTCCGATCCGGTTTGGGGTGGAAAAGACTCAGACCAGAACCGGGACTGAACTTACTCGATCTAGGAATTTTGGACAGGACTGACCAGGACCAGTCTTAGTTTGGTCCGGTCTAGTCCAAAATGACAGGTTCGGTCGGTTTGGCCGGTCTGGACCGGCCAATGCTCTCCCCTAATTACAACTTAAAACTTGAGTAGATCATGTATACTATAATATGAGAATTAATTTCTGGTAACTTTTTCTACAATGAGTCTAGGAACTGAATACAATTGATTATGCATGTCAAGTGATAAAAAATATGAATTAATATTCAGTTTTTTTTTTCCGTAAAGATTTAATGTAGGGTGCCCTTCATTAGTGCTGATTGTAATTATTTGAATTATATTACATTATACTTGCTGGAATTTTTATTGGCAATAATATGTTATATAATTTTTTGCATGTTGGTTGGTGGAATATTTAGTAAAAAGTAATGAGGAAACATTGTGAGTATGCTTTAGCAACCCTTACAACTACATGTCTTGCTAGCAATTGTTAAGAGAGTAGTAGATTTCCATATTTTGTAGATATTACAACCTCAGACTTGAGTAGATATTACAACATGAAACTGGAGTAGATGTATATTAGCATATAAGAATTTTTGTTCAATTTTTCTGCAATATAGTCTAGGAATATAATAGACTTGATTATGTATGTCAAGTGATAACAATGTATACTATGTTTTATTTTTCGAGATGTAATGTAGGGTGTCCTTCATAGGTATTGATTGTAATTGTTTGAATTTATATAATTTACTAATTGTTGGAATGGCATTTGGCAATAATAATGTATATTTCTTGCATGTTGCTTGGCGGAATGTTTTGTAAAAGGTATTACAAACATACATGCTGAAGGACTCCTTCCAACTACATTTCTTGTTAGCAGTTGTTAAGAGAGTTTATACTTGTCATATACACAACATGTTACAACCTGAAACTTAAGATGTATGCTAATCACTTTGCATAATTTTTGGTAACTTTTTCTGCAATAGAGTTTAAGAACATATTAAAACCAGAATTATGCATGTCAAGTGATAATTGAGACATAATATCCTGTTTAGTTTTTTGTTGAAATATGTAATGTAGGGTGCCCTTCATTGGTGTTGATTGTAATTTCTTGAATTTTTCTACTTTGCAAGTAGACATAAGCTTTCAAAGGTTGATATGCTACAAATGTTATTTTTTGATGCACCAATGACCCCACATGCTGGATGGAAAAAGTACACTACACTCCCATGTTAAACAATTACAATGAGTACTAGAAATTTTTATTTAGTGGCAGTATATATGTACTTAAGAATTTAAGCTTGATTTTACATGACATTTTATCTTTCTATATGCTATGATGTTTGATTTGGAAGTAAGTGAGATGTTCATTCAAGCTTGTAAGCCCATCTGGATATATATTGCACATTCAAAATGCAAGTAAAATGTATGGTGTTTTATTTATGGATGATCCATTTAAGATTCATGTATTCAAGTTTGACATTCAAGCTTTTATTTATACATGAATGTCAATTTGCTCATCCAGGCTAGAATGTAGAATATTGATCATCTACTGTAATGAAAATTTGTTTACAAGTTTGTTTTCAATTGATACATATTGGACTAATTAATTGGAAGCTGGCTTCGATAATATTGTAAAGGTCAATATTTTTATGATTTGCGCAAATGGGTTGAGAATGAGGAATTAGAATTACCTAGTTTTAATTAGTTCCAGCGCCTAAATATGAAATAACCTTTGGAGTTAATTTTTTGTACGAAGGAATCACCCCTTATGAATCCCGTAACCAATCCCTACGAGATTTTTGTAGAACATTGATGGCAGTATCCTATAATTCCTCGTAATAGCCCTCAAATTGAAATTGGGCATTGAGGAAATTCGATGACCGAGACTTCCTGTAGTTCTGCAAATGCGGTGGCCCACAAATCACCGTAACTGAAGTGGTTTTTCGATGACGACCCGATGTAAGCACCCATCAAACCCTAACTATTCTTCAATGTTTTCTGCGGAGAGGTTGGCAGCAACAAAGCCAACATTTACGGCCCCCTTACTCACCGAAATTGGTCTAACCAGATGTTTTATTTTCAGCCAATTTGTGGTGAGCTAAAATCGTAGCTGGTGATGTGTTGCTGCGAGATACCAAATGAATTGCAGTGACGTTGCTCTCTGCAAAAGCCATTTTTTCCTATAGTGAGGTCCTACAGGCTTAGTCCATCCTGTCTCAATTGATTGCCGAACCTTCTCATCTAGTGACTTAAAAAATGCTTTCATCCTTACTTTCCAATAAGGCATAGTACTTCCATTGAATTGTGGTGGTGATGATAGTATTGTCATGATTAACCAGGGGAACGGATTATAGTCAATATTAAGTAAACTACGCTCTAATGCTAATTAAAACTCCTATGTTGCCCCTGATTTTACACGTTACGCTTAACCAAAACACTTTGCACTCATTAGTAACCAATAATATCATGAATGAAATATGTAATAAAATAAATACAATATTTGGTTACGAATAGAAATCCAATGAAGAACTCTTCAATGGTAAAACTCTACAGAACAGTCAAATTCAGGAAAGTCAATTTTATTAGATTGAGATATTACAAGTAAAGTTCTCAAATTCCAAAATTTTTATAACTAGACATTCTTACTCAACAAGACAAACGATCCTCTCGCTTTCGACCATAGTAGCTATCAGAACCTTCAACGGTCTCTAATCTATTGTCTTTCCTCATAGAATCCCAGTGGTTGAATACGAACATTTCAACTCCTCTTTGGAGTATGTTCACACTCAATCCCTACAGAATTAGTATCTTGAAAATTCTCCTCTTAAAAATTTTCTCATATACGAATACTTGAAGTTCTCTCTCAATTTCAAGCACGCACTAATACTTATGAAAGTATTTTTAAAGTATTGCCTCTAATGTGTTCACTAAAACTTTAGCCGAATCCCTCTATAAATAGACCCTTCAATGATATGGCCATATTAGGATTCTGCTACTAATTTTATTCAATTTCCAGTCTGTTACGCTGCTAACGGTTTACCAATGTGTCAAACTGAAACACTTTTACTATATGTCTCATTGTGTTTAAGCCTGCTTCAATATCTTCATTTAAATCTTGCATCTCGATCACTTTGATATTTTTAGTTGTTTCCAAGTCAGCTATCAATTATAAATAGGATTTTGACTCACATTAGAACTCTACTGAATCAGTCATAATTGGAGTTTGAGTTATAGTGAAACTCTGCTAACGGATAAGATCTGATAGGAGTTTGAGCCACAATAAAACTCTGCTGATGATTCTATTGCACTCGATATGTATCTTCTCAGCACTAACAACTTCAAATTCAAACTCTTTTTTAGTTAAGTTCTATCTCTTAGAACTTAATTTAAAATTTTATCTTAGACTCTTGAATCTCGCATCTTTAAATTTGAAAATTATATGATAAAAGTTCATTACAAAACAAATTTTATCCTTTCGGATAACCCTTAAAGTTCTAAATAAAATTCCATTCATCCAATGTTTAGAATTTAAACCTTGTCATCTAATTCTAGCCAATTACAAAATTTACATTTTTACAATGTATAGTAACATGTAATACTAATATATAAAAATTAACATATAATACTATATAATAATAATAATAATTTGTACAATGATTTATATCTTCAATTTTGGTTATGTTTTGATAAAAGCGTAAATGAAAAAAAAAATACTGTTTTAAAATAATTAAACTATGAAAGTCCTAAATCAAATAGTAAGAGTTCAAAATTGTCAACTTAAAATTTCTAATGGGTTAAGGAAATAAATTTAAAATTTTATCTTAGACTCTTGAATCTCGCATCTTTAAATTTGAAAATTATATGATAAAAGTTCATTACAAAAAAAATTTTATCCTTTCGGATAACCCTTAAAGTTCTAAATAAAATTCCATTCATCCAATGTTTAGAATTTAAACCTTGTCATCTAATTCTAGCCAATTACAAAATTTACATTTTCACAATGTATAGTAACATGTAATACTAATATATAAAAATTAACATATAATACTATATAATAATAATAATAATTTGTACAATGATTTATATCTTCAATTTTGGTTATGTTTTGATAAAAACATAATTGAAAAAAAAAATACTGTTTTAAAATAATTAAACTATGAAAGTCCTAAATCAAATAGTAAGAGTTCAAAATTGTCAACTTAAAATTTCTAATGGGTTAAGGAAATAAGAAATAAGCTCAATAAAAAGACTCAAATCCGACTTCACTCTAACAAGTCGAAGTTGGAGTTGGATCAAAAGTTATGCAAATCAAAATAGAGTAGGAGGTCGGATTCGTCCTCTAACAAAGTTAGAGTCAGAGTCGGAAGTAGGACATTCCGACTACAACATTGTCGGTGCGCAACCCTACTTTGTTGTGCAAGACAGGAAATAGTAGCCCAAACATGATCTCATTATCTAATTAACTTCAGCTACATGCAGCCTGCCCTAATTCCAAGAACAGAAAAAATTCAGATGCCTGGAAGACGTGAACCTCAGTGTCCACACAAAATGCCATAACTGGCCAGTAGTAGTACTCTTTAAAAGTACTGCCCGATAGAGGTTGGACAGATTCCTTTTACCAGAAGGAAATAAGGAATCAGCTATGAATCGCTGCATGCTAAGGCTAATTCATTTGAAAAATGCAAATCACCATTAGTTTCACCGATGGCATGCATCCGAAACTGGCCGTGAGCTCGTAGCCTCGACAACATCAAAACCCAAACCCAAGATCAGATGCTCCAAAGTGCTCTCTTCGAATCAAACCATGCATGCATGTATGTATCCTGCATGCATGTATACCAACCCACCTCATTCCCATACAAACAACATGACCTGATCCAGCTTCAACTGCCGCTAGCTCCACAAAGAACACATTGATATGTACAAACATATAATATGTATGTATCAATCGATACGTACACCCATCAACCATGAAGTACAAAAGACATGCATATATGCATGTCCATTATATATAAACACATACGCGGGCATAGCATTGGCTTGTATTTACTCGATCAAGCAACTCCGGGAGCCCTTCTTCAATCTTTCATTCCCAAGCCATATATATATATATATATCATATATAGCTTTTTCATGAGCTAGCTGAGCCGATGATTCTCAAGTGCTAGTTATACAAAATCATTCATTATGCATGCCAACATTCATGTATACATAAAGCAACATGTCATCTAACTAAAACAAAACAAAAAGGGCGTGATATAACACATGACACACCTGTGTGTGTGTGATGGACAAAGGAAGCATACATTTTCGATTTCATCGTTTCCCTCCAAAGTTACCAATTCAGTTTAATTTGAAATTAAATATACAACAGCACACAACGAGAGAGAGAGAGAGAGAGAGAGAGAGATGTCGGGTTTTTCTAACAACGTTCCGACATTACGGAAAACTGAACATTCTAGATTGAGAAAGAGACGAGGAGAGTGGGTGAGGGAGTAAAACGGACTGAAAATTCACGCGCCTCATGGGGGTTTAACCTCCTCTGACGTGGACCAATCAAGGATGACGTGTTTATCTTCGTTGGGGTCACATCTGAATCCACCTAGCGAGTTGCGTAGGGTTGACAACTCCCGGAATGTGGGCCCCATCCGTCTTCAGTATGCTCGCCACCTCAGCGTAACTTTCATGCTCCTTCTTCACGCTCACCGCCGCAGCTTCAGCTACCGGCTTCCACCTCTTCAACTCCGCCGATGAACTCGCCAGCGGCACCGCCTCGGCTCGTGCCGGGTCGAACTTTTGCCCGAGTAGGGTACCCTTCTTGAGGAATTCGTACGCCATGTACCCGGCTAAAAGCCGATTCGACGATAGCGGCTCTCCGGGCTTCGAAGCCGCCGCCACTGCCGTGGCTGGAGCCGACGGCTTCAAGGAGTACAAGACCTCTCTCTCCTTACGCTTTCTTGACGCCCCAGGAGTCAAAATCCGATGGGTGTGATAACTCATCCTATGCCCTCAAATCATACCACGTCAGCACCTAGAAAATTTCACTAACTTAGGGGCAAAAGCGTAAAGCAGCTTTCTAGGGAAACAAAATCGTCAACCTAGTCCTGTTTTGGAAGGCCAATAGCGTAAAATCAAGTTGGGACGAAAGTGTCAAATCAAGTTTTGTAAGAAGAGGAGAGGGATAAAAAATAATAAATAAAAATAAAAGTGCACGAAACGGGCTAAACAGGTAGCTTCGGTTGGAGTAAAATGGTAAACAATAACATTTAAAAAAGAAATAAAAAAATGTCAGAAAAGGACAAAATGAAAGGACGAAAGAAGGTGCGGGTGGGTATAAATCGGATCAGAAAAGAGATGGCGGTGGTCGAAGGCTGGAGGGGAGGGATCTCCGGCGAAGGAAGGTGGGCTGAGAGATGGTGCCGGCGAGACGGGTGTAGGTCTCGGGAGGGAGTGAGTGTGGGTCTCTGCGTGCGAGAGAGGGATTGAAGATGGAAGAGCGGAGGAGGAAGAAGAAAAAGGAATATTATTGGTGAGGGATAGATATATAGAGAAATGAGCAAGCGGCGTGGCTAGGTTCCTCTGTATTTAAATGCCTCCTTCTTTTCAACATACCCCTCTTCTTCGTACGATTCTCTTCGTTGCCATGATCTTCCACGCAATCACCATATTGCCCTTCTATTTTTTTTTGAAAAGGCTCTTTAGAAAATAAATGCAGGGAAAATATTAAAATTATAAATTCATTAAAACATACTACTTTCAACATTAAATAAAAAATAAATAAATAAGAAGCCTAGAAAATTCGTTAGATGTCATTCGTGAAATTAGAGTTTTCCTTTAGGATTTGAATGCAAAATTATTCAATATTCTTTGGAAATACACGTGACTGACATACTCCAATTTTAAATTCATTTATAAAAGATTATTAATTTTTTATTATGATCCCATTTAGATAGGTAAATTAGATGAGATGATTTGAAATAAAAATTAAAAGTTCAATAAAATATTATTATAATATTATTTTATAATTATACTTTTGTTTTAATATTAAAAAAAATTAAATTTTTTCATATTTTATATAATAATTTAATAAAATTATAATAATAAATAAAATAAGATGAAATGAGATAAAATAAAACGATTTTTTATATTCAAATGGACCCATATCTATCATACAATATGATAACATAATCACATGTTGTATTCAATAGTTATCTAATAATCAAGATCGACTCAAGTATTAGGTTAATTGAGCCATTAAAGTCCTACTTTTTTTAAAGCCTTCAAAATAAAAAATTAAGATTTTTTTTAATAATATTTTTTAAAGATATATAAAAACTATTTCATTAAGTAACTTTTATATATTTCAATGTATTGCAATGGTTTAGTTTTTATGATTTTCTAGTTTTTATTTCTTCCTCTTAACTAGGTTTAAATCCGTGTATATCTTTTGTATACTTGAATTATGTCTATTTTTATCAATAAAATTTCTTACTTATAGTAAAATGTGGAAAGTTCCATGATACTAAATTTAATATTTTATTTAGTGAATAATTTATATTTTTAAATAATGTTTTCTATGATTTTGCTAAATTAAGGCATAAAATTTAAAAGAGGCCTCATTTTGAATTGTTGTATTAATTATAAAGTAAAATTACTTCATTTAAATATTTTCAATAAAGCCACACTTTTTGAAAATCTTAAAAAAATTCAATATAATAATTTATATTTTATTTTATTATTATATTATAGAATAACTCACTTAAAATTTGTCTTGGACCTTAATTTGTATTGAGCTACCCCTACTAATAATTAATCAAATTTAAAGAAATGATAATTCTATTGTCCGCCAAGCATTTATAGTTGGGCGTGATCACTATATTTTGCTTTTTTTTTCTACATATTTTTCAAAAATATTCAAATTAAACACTTAAAAACATTTTAAAATTACATTAAGGGTCAAATCTAAAAGAAAAATTAGCATTTCTCTGAAATAACTGTTGTTTTTAATTTTGTTGAATCACATCAATTTACTATTCTATTGGTTGTTATTAGTCTTTCCATTAACTACTTAACGTATGAAGTT
The DNA here is from genome assembly GCA_036898215.1 of Platycarya strobilacea. Classification (NCBI taxonomy): domain Eukaryota; kingdom Viridiplantae; phylum Streptophyta; class Magnoliopsida; order Fagales; family Juglandaceae; genus Platycarya; species Platycarya strobilacea. The sequence continues at coordinate 13,445,975 of CM072556.1, forward strand.
ATTAAAATGGAGGGATGGGAGGTGGGACTTAAACCCTACCCATTGATAGGGGGGAAAGTTGGTCGTTCTAGATTGGATAAATCAATCAGATTGATCGTTTTGATATGGACCAGATCAAATTAGAACTAAGACTGATTGGTCTTAGTCTATGATCGAAAATTTTTGGTCCAATCTTGATCCAATATTTTTACACCTCAGATTAGATCAAATGGATTGAATTCATATAATATATATATTATTTATATAATAATTTTATAATTAATTGTGTAATATTTATCTAACCTATGATCTATCAATTAACTAATTATATAACAATTATATTAGTTAATAATATAATTTTTATCTAATTTATTATCATTGACTATATAAAATATTTTTTTGTTGAGTTAGTTATATATTCCACATTAGTAATTCACTTAATTTTAATTGAATATTTTAAATAAGAAAATTTCTTAATAAAAAAAGAAAATAATAATAATTGGGTCGGAGCAATTAGACCGCTTAGGAATGTTCAGACATTCCGGTCCTAAAAAAATGATAGAACGAAAATTTTGATTCGTCACTTCTGAACAGAACTAGACCAAATTAATTTACATCCCTACTTATCCGTCTCAACCCCACCTAGTCGGCAAGGGTGACCTGGCCCCCAACCCCCCTAGCCTAAGCCCAAAAATCACACACACAAAAAAAAAAAAAAAAGGGAGCTGTTATAGGAATAGATAAACAATGAATAAATTTGACCAATAAGTGCAAAGGCACTTTTATATATATTTTTTCTTCTATTTCAATCATTTTATATATATATATATATATTTAAACATAAAAAAAGACCTATTGACTAATAATTGTTATGATCTTTAAATAGAAAATAAAAAAGTCAATTAAACACTTTTATCGATCAATGTATTTATTTAAAGGGTTTTGCTAGGTACAGTCAAGATGTGCAAGCGGGAGGTAAACAAACAGTGCGTGAGATGAATAAAAAAAATAAAAAGGACAGTCTATTTTTCTATTTTTTATTCGTTTTTCTCATTTCTCAAGTCTTTCTTTTCTTTTCTTTTTTTCCTGGGCTTCACCTATTTCTAGAACACCTTTGGCTCAGCCGCACATTGTCTTTCTCGAAATGTAGAGTTTCTTTATTAATTTCCAGTACGGTCCATACAGTTTATTCCGTTAAAACAAGAATGGCCGTAATGCAGTTTTATATATGAAGAAATATACAGTAAGTTTATTTATTGAAGATGCCGATTTGTCATAAAACTGAATAATCTCACTGAGATTTGTTGTAATATTAGTTTCTGGATTTTTTCATATTCTCAATTTTTAAGAAAAAGAACAACATAAAAAAAAAAAAAAAAAGATAAGAGTTCTGGATTTTATTAGAGCCATGAAGGCCTTAGATTTCTTTATCAGATTTTTACTGCGTTGAGGAAGGCGACAAAGCTAATATCCTTCTTTCTTTATTTTTGTTTTTTCCTTTTTGTTTTTCTCTTTCTATCCTACTTTTTTATTAAAAGACGTGCTGTTTGCACAGCGATTATCCTCCTGCGCTTGCAACTAGCATTTTCCTTATTTAAATAATATTTTCTTAGATAAATGTATATATAAATATAATACATTTATATATTAAGATAGATTTTTTTTTTTTGATGGAAGTAATGAATTCTATTTTTAAGAAAACACAAACACCAAAATGGGTGGCAGCGTGGACCACATCTCTCTCTCAGCATGGACCCAAAGACGCCGTTTAGTTTTTTTTTTTTTTTTTTGCAGATCCTCAAATATCTGGTTGTTATTGGTCTGATCGAGTTGCCAGTTCTGATTTTTGATATCTATAATTGTAGATATAAAATGATTTTATGAACTTATTGTGATTATGAATATTTTTTCTTTTTTGTGTATTTTATTTGCAGCTAGAATAATTTTTTGACAATCAAGAATATTTCAAATATTTTATAATTATTTATTATTTTATTATTATTATTTACTTATTATTATTATTATTCATTATTTTATTATTATTTAATATTTTATTATAATATTTTACTTATATTTTTTTTTATTCACAACTTTTTTCGACACTTCTAAATTTCCAAATCTAACTTTAGGCGCCCTTATAATTATAAGAATATTAATATTGGATCCATCAATTTTTTTTTTCAAAAAGTTTAAATTTACATATATATCAAAAAAATTTGATCAATAGTAGGGAGAAGAAAGTGAGAAAATAAAATAAAAATATGTTTTGTTTTTAAAAGTGAATAGTAAAATCAAAATTTCTTTTAAATTTGAAAGAAACTTTAAATTTACTATTTACTTTTTAAAACAAAAAGTAGGTTTATTCTTTTTTTTTTCACTTTTTTTTTCATTATTAATCAAATATAACTAAATTTGTTTGATATTTATGCAAATTTGTATTTTTTAAATGAAAATTTTAAAAGAAAGTGAGAGTATTGACATTGATCTCATCAAAATAAATCATCAAACTTGTACTTTTTTCACATTTTTCAAAAAAATCTAGACATATTTGATTAAAAGTGGAAATAAGAATTGTGAAAAAATGTAAAAAGTACTTTTTGTCTTAAAAAATAGTACACTCATAAAAAATTCTTTCAAATTTTTAATGAGTCTATTCACTTTTGAAGATAAAAAGTATTTTTTCACATTTTTTCACAATTTTTTTCTTCACTTTTGATCAAATATGATCAAATTTTTTTGAAAAGTATGTAAAAAAATATATAAATTTAATGATTTATTTTAGTGAGACTAAAGTCTCGTTTAGATTCAGAGATGAGATGAGTTGAAATGAGTTTAATTTATTTTTTAATATTATTATTATTTTTAGATTTAAAAAATGTATATTGAAATGTGAAAAATATATATCAGAATTTATATTTTATATAAAAAATTATAAAAATATAATTATAAAATAAAAATAAATTAAGGTAAATTTTGAATACAAACTAATCATAATACTAATACTGTGACAATAAACAAAAACTCAGAAAGCAAACGGATTAGAGGTCTGCACTCCGTACCTGCATCCGCAGGAATACAGATCCCAATTCTCGCCAAGGGGATTGGGGGAAGGGGGAAGGGAGTTCCGCTCCATTGGATTTCAGTGGAACTCTTATTAAAATGTATATAAGTTGATCCATAAAAGTAGAATTACAAGTTTAAACTGCTAAAATATAAATTTTTTTATCTTGGATTTCCTATTATTAGCATGGGGAAATGCTTTATGTTCTTTTACTTTGCTCTTTTAGATTGTCCTGTTTTTATTTTTTTTTTAATTTTTTAATTTTTTTTACATAATGATTAAAAAAATATTATTTAATAATATTATGAATTTTTTTTAAATATTTAAACATATTAAAATATATATATATATAATCAAAAATACAAAAATATTAATTTACACTAACGGGCAATCCGCAATGCAGCGGCCCAGCGGGGCTACAATTTTCTTAACAACGTAATCCGCTACAATTTTAGTTGAATTAACTTAATAAAATCTAGCATGGCACATAACACGATAATATATTGCATGTTATATGTTATATGATAAAAAGATAATAAAAATTAAAAAAAAAATTAAAATGTTAAATTATATGGAAACATAAATTTGTTAAATATTATAATGAAGTCAAGATCTACAAAATCTCGAAGAATTGAGTTGAGAAATCAAGATAAAATTTTTAGGAAAATGTTATTCTTTTCTTTTAAATTCTTTTTGATTGCATTCTTTTTTTTTTAATTTTTTTATATGATTTTAAAGTATGTATTTTTATATAATATTATGATTTTTTTTTATTTTTTTTAAAATATTTTAAAATGTTAAAAAATTTATATAAAATAAATATATAATTAAAAAAATTTGAAAGAAATGACTAGCACGTTCCAAATTTTTAAGGGGAAACAAAAATAAGTTCTTGAAATTTCAAATGTGAGAAAAAGGAAATCAGCAGTCAACCCTGGGAAAGTTCAACACTGCCTCGGGCGCGCAGCACATCTTCCTGACATGCATGATCCAAACAGTACTTGGGATGTACAAGTACAACCAATGCCCCGCCTGGATTTAACAAGTTGGGCAATCATGGGTGGCCACCGGCTACTCCTAATTTTTTTTTTATTGCCGTTTAAATTTGAAATTAAAATAAGATTAGTTAAAATAAATTTTAAAAGTTTATTAAAATATTATTATTATTTTTAAAATATTTTAAAAAAATTGAATTAAAATTTAAAAATACAGTATTGAAATTTAAAAAGTCTATATTAAAATTTATATTTTATATAAGATTTTTAAAAAATATAATAATAAATTTAAGATTAAATTAAAATGAATTTAACTCGTCTCCAATTTAAACAAGACTTAATCTTTTTCTTAAATTCTTAGAATTTGATTTTTTTTTCCTCCTTTTGCCACTCAAGGATGAATAATGTTAATATTAAGCTGATCAGATTGATTTTTTGGAAAATAAATTGACAAATAATAACACCTCCTCATAATAGAATTAAATTAGTGAGATCATAAGAATATGATATATAAAATTTCATAATACAAATAGTGTACTCATTAATATTTTTGCCATCGTGTAATTGCCTGAATAAATAAGCTATAAACTTATGAAGATATCGGATTATTTATCTTTGACAAACCAACTATATATACATGGTCCAATCTAAGGTATAATCATCACCAAGCTAGCTATGGAGAGTACGTCAGTAATAACCTTTTTAAAAAGGGTACAAATTCTATATATCCTACCATTATTCCGTTCTTATTCTAGTATAATGGGAGACATTGTCCAATAACCTTTGAATTATTTCTTAAAAGAGAATAATGGAAGAAAATTGTTTATCGTTAATCAATTACTTTCTATCAAAATGATTATTTTTTATTAAAATGAGTCTATTTATATAACTAATAATTATTTTTATCATAAATAATTCGTCACGATTTTTTTTTTATTTTTTAATGCTAACGAAGGATAAAACAAAAACATCAAGCATGCATGACTTATAAGGTATTTTGGATTAGAAGAAAATTAAAAATAAATGATAATTTGTTTGATAAAAACCCAAATATATGGGTAAAAGTATAAAAGCCATTAACTAACAATTCTTGAATTCTCAAATTCAAGAATGATTTCTGTGAAATATCAAAAGCGTAATTCAATAAAAGAATAAGAGTAAAATAAGGTGAAGCCTAGCTAGCACCATGCTCTCGAGATCTCGAATAAGCTTTCACTCTCAAATTAAGGAATATGGGAGAAAAAATGCAGCACTAAATCAATACATAATTTTGTAATTTGTAGCGTTTCAGATAAGAGTTAAACTGGAAATGGGTCGGGCTTTTATTAAGGAAATAATAGCCCACCAATAATCTTGTGACACATATAAGTTACATTAGAAAATATTGGGTGGATGCACTGCATCCGATCGACCCCCCCCCCCCCTCTCTCTCTTTCCCATTTCGGTTCCCCTCTCTCTGGTTTTCTCCAATTCGACTACTCCTTTTCTTCTGGTTTTCCTCTTCTAATTCGCACGTTCTATTTCGCTGTCGGGTCTGTAAGAATGGCAGAGAAAATCCAACAATTTGCGCATCACCACTCTGGGCCAGAAGAGCTGTAGGCACTACCACCAACAATTTGCGCATCAGCACTACTACTTCTCAGAAAGTTTTCCACGAAAATCAAAGGCTTGAAACAAAAAGCTATAAAAAAATGCACAAAGCATGAAAATAGTAAGTCGTAGTTCTGGTTGGTGCTTTGAACATTGCTTTATGTTTATGAAGATATAAAGACTAGTTACCAAAAAGTACCAAAAATTAAAAAAAAAATACAAAGAAAGAAGTAGCAAATTACAGAATTAATGAAGCGTGAGAGAGAGAGAGAGGCAACAAATGAAGAAAATGAAGCAGTAGCAGCAAATTTTGTTCTTAAGAGGCGCTCCGTTTTCCTTGCCAAAACGACGGAGTGCCTACCGCATGATCAGAAAGCTTCGATTTTATCCCATGCGTACGAGTCTACCATGATTTTAAAGTGATTGGAAGCCTGTTTTTTCTATTAAAATGGACGGACCGGCCAGCAATGTTTCCCGACAAATAAACTCATACAAGAAGAGTAATATTTTATGTCCAAAGATTTGTCCCGAATCCATCCCCCGAATTGCAAAAAAAGTTAAATTTTTATTTTTTATTTATTTAACGATTAAATAGATGTTTTTAAATGATAATGTGAATTTTTTTTATTTTTTTAAAAATGTTTTAATATACCAAAAAAAAATAGAGAATATAAATAAAAAGAAAATAAAGGAAAATAAAAAAATACAATAAACCTGTTCGGGACATTTATATATTTTACAACGTTTCCCGACAACAATTTTTTTTTTTATTTATTTTTATTTTTTTTGAAGTATTTTTTTAATATTTTTAATTATTAAGAAAAAATAAAAAATAAATTTTTTATTAATATTCACATTCTTAATCACTAAATAAAATTAAAAATTAAAAATTAAAAAAAATAATTATAAAATAATTATAATTTAGTTATAAGTGTATCATTATTGATATTTAAAAGACAATTACCCATTTGAAATCATATTGTTTGACAGGACGTACTTGTGAAGCATTTCAATGTGTTAAATTTTTAAAAATATTTTTATTTATAAACTTACTAAATATTTCTAGATGTTTAAAAAAAAAATTGGAATGATATTTTATAGTCTCAAAAATAAAAGAGGACATGTTGATGATCATGAAGTATTGGCCTTGGTCTATAGCCATATTTGCATAATATAGGTTTGAAATCCTCTATATTGAATAATGTATATGCAAATATTTGCATAGTTATGAATAATGGTTCTTTAAATTTAAAAAGTTATTATTTACTATTCACTCTTCAAACATTATTTTATTATTTTTTCTCTCTCCTACTCATTAAAATTAACTTTGTGAAATTTATATTAAGATGATTTTTATATATAAATTTTGTGTTAAATGATGATACAAAATGGGTACTAATTGTAAAATATATAAAAAAAATAATTTAAAAAAAATCAAAAAATAATAATATTTTATTATTATTTTGTCTCAACTATATATAATTCAATGTAAAAATTTTGCTTGAATGATAAAATGAATCTCCAAAAAAAATAATTTTGCATATACATATACATAAACCAATATCATGCCCAATAATAGAAGCTTTTTAAAAGTCTAAGAATGAGTTATATGACTTTCAAGCTTATTAACCTTTTACATGTAAATGTAAGTGATGTGTACGTCTTCAGAGAAAAAAAAAAAAAAACTTATGTATATGCATCTCTTTCATAAAAGATTCCATCATAATGGCCATCATGAGCAGGTATGCCTTCGATATAATTCAAGATGAGTAGTGCAACATGTTTTTATAATTTAAAAATTGTTATTATGTTGTCTTATTTTATTTATATATTTTGATTGCTCATGTAATTAATTATTTTTTAAATTTTTTTAATAGTTAAGAAAATGATCATTAATATATTGATAAATATTATATATATATTTTTAAAAATGTTTAAATATGTTTAAAAAATATTTGAAATAAAAAATAAAAAAATATAAAAGTGTAAATTGTATTAGAGGCATACCAAGTGTGTAAATTGAGGAGACATACTAGTACCGATGTGTTATAGTTTTATGTACAAGATATATTTCAATTTTATTTTTAAGTTCAAAATTTGAAATTAAAATTTATAAATTTTAGTATATCATCAATTGACATGATAGTGCGTATTGTTATGTAAGTAAAAATTGTAAGTACATATAATTTTTCATTTTAGATTTTTTTATAAGAAATAGACAGTACTCTAATTTTATTGATAACCCTCAATTATAATAGATGAATATCGTATATAAAAAGATCAAGAGGTTTACAACTAAATAATCTAAAACTACGATCCCGAAAGAAATAAAAGAGAAAATAAGTAATAAATATTATAAAGGATCCGTAAAAATATAAAGAGTAGAATCGACTCTCCTATAATTATACATGAATTCTCGTAAATAAACTTCCTAAATGTAATTATTGTAAGCATAAGTACTTCACAATAACATGGTGTAGAAATTAACAATTATGAAAAGTTACACTCAACTCTCCTGATCCCGACAAGCTACCAATTCTAATAATTACAAGTTTGATATTTAATTTAAATATCTTCATTCCCTATTATCTTATCATCATTTATGTTATCTTTTTAATATTTTTAGTATTTAAAAAAAAATTTACTATAGAGGAAAAGGAAAACATATGGAGGAGAATATGGTCATTTAGGTTACGAGGTGTTGGATGTGTGCGTGTGTGGATGAGAAAATAAAAGAATCCCGGGACGGCGGCTGACGCAACAAATCATGATCCACGGTCTTTTCCAAGACTTTAATCTCAGAATCTGATACGTGTTACAATCTTAGTCCACCGCTTTCTTCCTTTGGAGGGAGCGCCATTGAAGTGCTAGTTTTACACGAATAATATGCAATATCGTTTTTTCAAAATTATCCTCCATTCTTATAAAAATTATCACTTTTATACTTTATATTAACATTGTATATTTTTCATGAAGACTAATGTTAATTAGGTTCAAGTCCTAAACAGATAAGTTCTGTGTAGATCTTTTGTAAAAAATTATGTCTAGCTAAAACGAATAATTTTTTTTGTACTTTTTAATATGGAGTCATCTTTACAATTTACAAAACTTATTTATCTGAGACTTTACAAATTATTATTATTATTATAAAATGGTAAGAGTCATTGATAACTATCCTTTAATAACTCATCATATATTGCTTTCGTGATTTAATGAGATATGTTCCTACTACAATAAATTTGACTTTTAGTGATAGATAAAAACTTTATAAAAAATGACTAAAATGTCATGAAAGATTTTTAGTGACAGTTATAAACCATCATAATAAGTGCGTCATAGATAAATATTTATGATGATTTACTGTTCAACTGTCATAAAATATATATTTTTATAACGGTTAGTGTCTTTTCGTTTGACGTAACGTTCAAACGTTATAATCTTTAGTGACCATCCAAATGTATTAGCAAAAGTCACGTTTGAACGTACAACATGATGTTCGAACGTAAAACCATTTGCTTGACATTCAAACGACATATTATTTCATTTGTTTTTAAGACGTTTGAACGTTATTATTCTCGTTCGAACGTTTGTCACATCTGAACATAAAACCAATGTTCGGACGTTATTTGACTAAGTTCAAACATTAATTTAGTGAATATTCGAACGTTTTGGTTGAATGTGGGAAAATTCATTCGCATGTTGTATTTTACATTCGAATGCAGGTGAAGAAAGGTTCGAATGTTTAATATGTACATTCGAACGTACTAGTCAGATATGATAAATTTTAAGAAAATTAAAAAAATATACAAATTGTATTATGTTATATAGTCGATTAAACAACTTATTATATCTTATAGCATATCAAAGTTAGATTTTAAAAATTACAAATAATAAAGAAAGTTCACATTTATCTTTTTTTTTTCTCGTCCATCGCAATCTTACTGCGATGACATAACACGCTCCATTTGGGCCATCATCTTCTTTTGCATTTATTTTTGGACTGCAATGCACATTCTTTCCTCCTACTCTCTCTGTTGCTCTTGCATTCACGTCTCTAGATTAGAATATCACTCCAAGAGAGACTCCAACTCTTGCTGTCTCGACTTCATAATCTCGTTCTTTTGCCGTGCTGCTTCTAAATCTTTGGTGAGATGCTTGAGTGAATGTTTCAATCCTCTGACCATGTTAAATTTGGCCCCAAGCACTTCCGTAAAAATGTCCATATCACTAGGCGAAGATTCTCTAGAAGCTGAATACATTTCCAACATTCTGTCCTACAATTAGAAAGAAAACACTCATTAAGCAACAAAATTAATCATAATACAAACAAAAAATAAATTATTCAAATATTACATGATTTATTTAACAAAATTAATATTACTTACATAATTTTCTATAGCGATAGGATCCATCAATTCACTACGTTCATTAATGTGAGCAGTAGCATAGATATGAATAAGGGAGAAATTTTCAAAATCATCACCTTTTTAATAAAGACACATTAATAATTGAGAAATTTAATGTTAGTAATTAAATAAATGTATATCTAAAAATTGAATTATTTTCTATAAGTTATTAATTACCATATTCTCAGAAAAATGGTGGAATGATCTTAAATCGACACGATGATGGATAGTGAGAGCGAATCTATTATGAGCATTCGTCGAACTTAAAATGAATAAGTTTGACTGGCTATCCGTCTCCTGCATGTTGAGTTATTCAGGAGCACATTCTTTAGGAGGTGAGTTTGGAGCAGGTTTGGGACTTGGAATACGTGTCACATTTCTTCATACTCTTTTTGGCAGCATCCTTGAAAACGAATAAAAAATTAAAAAATTGTAATTAGAACACTATTTTTAATAATATAATATTAAAAATTTAACTTATATAATGTTGTATTCTTATTCTTCTTCTTCAGATGAAGTTTTCATGGTTATTTCAGAATTTCTCACTCACTTCAATAGACAGGTGCCACATCATCTCTGGATAAAAGGGGCATCTTGAGTGCACCTGGGTCAACAAATAAGTTAATTCATTCATCTCAATCTTCCTAGTAAACCCCTACAATCGGAATGTCATTGTCATCTCCGTTAAACTCATGATCTGCACTCGTTCCTGCCTCATATATGTTCCCAGCATCTCCTCCATCTTATCCCGTTCATCAGCATCTTCCCGTTCGTTCTTATCATAGATATCTTGCATATAATCTAGGTGATCGAATGATACATTAGGTATAACTTCATACGGCTACCCATGGAGTACCCATCGCATATAACTCAGATCCATCTCATTGACAAAGATATGATGCTCAGCTTCATCTAATCCTATAACACATAGATTTTTACAATCTCAACATGGACACTTAATGTAACCATGATTATCAGTAGAGGTTCAAACAAATTCAATGAAGGCCCTTACTTCATGCGCGTAGGAAACGTAGTCCTGCCAAAGCCTATCACCCAGATGCATCCAACTTTTATCCATTTCTAAAAAGTCTATTTTTAAGTGTAGGGCATTAAAATCCACATGCAAAATATGGTCGAAAGTAATTCACTTCATCTTGATAAGATAGTTGGTCTTATCCCATTCAAGATTATATTATTTATATTGCACAACTTTTGTTACTTCTATCGCTCATGTCAGTAAAAATTTCAACAACACCGCCTCATAGTTCTCTAAATATACCAGTTCGTAAAGAGGGTTTGCCACCCTACAAATAGCATACTCGAAGAACGAATGAGGAAGACACTGAAATTTCGTACAAAACGTGAAAAATAGTAGAAGTTACAAAAATGTGCAATGTAAATAATATAATCTCAAACTGTCCACACTAAAAAATTCAAAGATCATTGGACACTTGAGTGTACACTGATTCCCAAATGGGTCTAAAGTTATTTATATATGCATTGTCACACAATATACTAAATAATATTCATTTGCTAATTTCTAACTACTATGTAAACTATATATAAGAGTTGGGGTTTGGGTTTTAGAGTTAGGGGTTAGGGATTTGGGATTTAGAAAAAAATTGCCACATTCTTCGACAATTTTACAATCCACATTCTTAGAAAAAGACACAAATTGTCATAGCCAACATAGAAAAAAATTGACACAAACTAATACAAAATTATAAAATATACTCAAATAATCTTCATGCTACTAATATGAACCAACATTTTCATGCAACTATTATGCATAAATATAACATACCCAATAATACAAAAAAATACACCATACAATAGTAAGTGCTATAGTATTATTGATAGTAGACTATTGTGATACTATATAATACATTATATAATAAATAATGTCATAGTATTATATAGTCTTGGCACAAAAGAATTTTGGTGATGTTTTATAGTATATAATATAATATATTTAATTGTGTTATAATATATTATATTTTAATTTAGGGTTTAAATTAAAAATACAAAAATACGTTCGAACGTGTTATCTTAACATTCAAACGTTTTTGCTCAATGTTAGAACGTTCATTGGAAACATTTGAATGTAAGGAATACTTATGCCTAGTTTGCTTTGGGAAACATAACCAAAATTTTCAAACTTTTTTCAAATTCATCATTACACCTTTTCAAATTCTCATATAAAATATAATAAAAAATTCAATTTTTTCAAATTCCAAAACTACTTTTTCAAATATCAAAATAAAACTAATATTTAAAAAAATATATTATAATAGTACTTTTTTATTTTTTTTTTATTTTTTATCTTATCTTATTTCATCTCATCTCATCTCTAAAAACAAATATGCCTTAGGAAACAAAATATTCAGCTAAACGTTCAAACTAAATCCAGATTACGTTCAAACTAAATCCAGATTACGTTCAAACGTTTGGCCATTACATTCGAACATATGAACAATTTACAGGTAACGTCTGAACGTTCATTAACGAATGTTCGAACATTACGACTATATATACAGTAACCCGAGAACAAACTCCACATTTCTCGAAAAACTATCCGGTGATTTCTCAAGCTCTCTCTGTCACTTCGCCACTGTAATCATCTCCAAAGCCACCGCAAGTGTCATCAAAAGGTAGGAAACTCTGAAACCATTGTTTTCATGTATTTCTTTTTGAATTTAATTGAGTTTCTCAAGTTAAAAAAAAATAGTGGTGGCCGGAACTTCATTCTGATTTTTTGGCCACCATGGGTCTCTATTGGCTAAAAAAACACTATGGAAAGACTCCTTGAAGTGTTTACTTCATTTCTACGGTCGTTTTTAAGCCTAAAACTCCATGAAATGGAGTTTTGAAAATGGCTGAGTCCTTAGCCATTCTCGTGTTTTACATTCGAATGTTCGTAAATATTTAAAATGGGGAAGATGAAGTGAAACGTTCGAACGTAAATTCATTACATTCAAATGTATTTTTCCTAACGTTAGTAGTTGAAAGGTTATGTTCTAGTGTAAAAACTGTACATTGGAACGTAATTCTGGGAATGTTGGAAGACCAATGATCACTTTCCAACATCAGTATTAAATGTTGGAGCGTAAATACTTAAACGTTGGAATAGGAATGGGCACATCCGAATGTAATGATTTTACGTTTGAACTTATACAGACCAACATTTCAAAGATAATGTTCATGTTTGAATGTACCACATGGTACGTTTGCACACTATTTTTTGAGCCCTAATTTATTTTTTATTTTCACTAATCCATTTCTCATTTATGCATATATATATATATATATATATATATTCAGCAACCTCGAACAACAAGAAAAAGGGGTCGTGAAGGAGCCTCACGGGAGGCTTAACGTGTAGAGGCCCGCACGATTACACTGGAATGTGGTGTTGATTAATGCGTTCGACTCGTTACATTGGCAATAGAGAAGCCTTCGGTTGGTGTTCGTGGACAAGGTTTGGACACTGATCTACCACTGAGGGGGACCGTGTACACTAACATAGTCCATGAGTTCTACGCAACGATGTCCTCGTTGTCGCAAGACGCCAACTCCCACATCGTCGAGGTTCGTGGGGTGTAGTTGACCGTCTCGACGGATGTCATTGTCGAGATATTGCAGATCTCTCGTTAGCAAGCTCATCATCCAGTAGCTGTGTATCAGGAAGAGGAAGGTTCTATTGCACTGGCTCCGCCACTAGATGTTGACGTTGGCATGGTAAAGTCCCAAACTGGCCCAATCCCTTCTACGGACAGTCATCACGTGGACTTAGGCAACGATGTTAGATTCGAGCATGAGGGTCCTCAACAAGATGAGGATTTCTACATCCTCACGGGCAGAGATTGGGAGGCACACACTACAGGAAAAGGCACTTTTTGCAATACATTCAATCACCGCTAATAGAAGCTAAAATCGCCTTAAATTCTAATTTGCAGTGATTTATGGGGGCCGACTGTTCGACAATATCGAAAAGCTACTTATAACTATTTACAGCGAAAACGTAAAATCGCCGCTAATAGTAAACCATTAGCGGCGATATAATTTGCTGCAAATAATGACAATAGGCGCAGGAAAATGGTTCAACAATAACGAATCCAACGCTGCGAATACTATTTAGCAGCGAAAATGTGTCGTTGGAAAAACCAGTTATTCGCCGCAAATAAATTCTCTTTGGCTCCCCCAGATCGTTGTTGCGGCGATTTATTTCGTCGTGATATCTATTTTGCAGTGATTTTCTAGGGGTATTTAAATTGAACTTTAATTGCAGTTTTGGTTTTGCAGCATTTTCTGGGCGTTTTGGTTTCGTTGGCTTTTTGGAAGCTGGTTTCCTGGAGCTTGTTAACAACATTTCCAAATTAATGTACACAAGCAATAATTTTAATTTTTTGATTAAACCAAAAATACTAATCATCCAATATATATGAAAGCATATACCAAAAACACCAATCATCCAAAAATACCAATCATCCAATAGTACACTGATTATCTAATAATTTTCAATTTTTGATTAAGTTTAATTTCATCTATATGAAACCATAAGTCCTGGTCATCCAATAATATATGACTGGCCTGGGTGCATTAATTGAGGTAATTAAATACTATATAAGAGAACAACTAATGTTTCATTTAATCATGCCCATTAGTATTTGTGGCAATAAAATATTAATATTAAAATCTTCTCGGCCCGCTATTTCACCAACGCATCTTGCTTGAGGTGAGAAGGTCAAGTACGTAGTGTTTGCAGTGCATCTTGCTTCTGTCCATAGATTTTTCCGATAGTACTTTGCATCATGATTGTTAAGTGAATCAATTTCAAAACATAACATATGAGAAAACTTTATTCTTATATAAGAATAAGAATAATAAAGTTTTCTGCCGTCAATGGAGATTAATTGTAAACATATTTAATGTTTGAAACAACAGCAAAATCATTTAATTGTCATGCATATTTAGCACATGAGAACAAGTAGAAAAACAATAAATTAAAAAATATTGCCACACGTTACAATGAATGTGGAATTCAAGCTAAAAGAATTGACCATCTCTTCTAGCTCTATTATGCATTGCTCCAATACCAAATATTCAAAGTATCTCAACAAGTAACCGAAAATTTCATAGAAATATATAAATCATTTGAATTTATGTATTATCAACTAAAAAAATCTGGAATTGCTAAATTATTGATTGTCGTCATGCATAACACCAACTAGTAAACTCAACGTAATGAAATGGGGGTCAACTATTTATAAAGAGACTCCTTTAAGATCTCTTAAACAATTTTACCATTTGTGCACCAAACTATTCAAAAGAAGAAATATATAAATATTCTATAATTTAAATGCACAATTGATTGATGTAATAAATTATAGAAAACAGCAATGCCACACATACCTAAAGTAATAGAGGAAGAAATGTATGGGTGAAAAAAAAAATTGACTGAACCCATGCATTTGAAAGTTTGTGTTTGTAGCTAAGATGAATGGGGTTACACTTTAAGTGTACAATTTATAAATCTTAATCGTAATTGACTTATTCAAGACATTATTGGTGTTCATTGTTCAAGGTTCGAGAATTTTAGAGGGTTGTATTTGTTCAACATCAGGTCGATATTGGTGTGTAGTTTTTTTCTATGTCAAAAATATCATTCCTTATCACTATAACAAATGCAGACTTAAAGTTTTAAGCATCTTTCTTCAGTTGCCACGTGGCTTAAGAAGAAGCTACTTACACCATGGTATTATGCTTGTAGTTACTCTTCTAACATTGATGTTTTAAACCAATACTAATAATTATGGAAGATGAAAACTCTAAATGTAACTTTTTAATTATGGAAGATGATTAATACAAATGTTTTAAGTGATGCCTCAAACACTAATTAGTGGTTTAAGGATTTTCTTCCATTCAAATATACAAGGTGCAAAAGCAATAAATCATCTATCTATTTATCTCAGGCATCAACTTGGTAAAATACTTCAAAAAAAAATGATAAAGAGCTGAATTAATATAAAAACAGAAAGGATCTAATAGCTATTGAGAAAGTAATACCCAAAATAACTGTTGAAACTATAAAATCTATATATCACTTATACCCTACGGTTTTCAAATGGTATAGCTTTGGCATAAAAAGAAAACAAAAAAGAAGGAAGTAATAGCCTTACTGTCTTATTCTACCTTTTCTTTCCATTATTCATTAATGGGCTTACTTAATGATTTGTCTTAGATTGCTCGCTACATATTGCTTCTTTTGCTATATAGGAACAAAAAATATTAGGAAAAAAACACTCGAGACCATAGAAGTTACCAAACAAAGCAAATTAATCCAAAGAAGCACCGTTGGTAATATGAATTGGTAATCTGCACATACCAATACTAGTAATTGGTAATATGCACATATCATTCTAAATAATATCTCATTGTATAGTAATAGTTTCAGCAATTTATTTATTTACAAAGAAAATTACCCAGACAAACATTAAATATAAAAACAAAATAAAAATAAAAACAAAATTAATGTGCCTTATCACCCCTGTTTGGTTCTGCTCTCATAGACTTTGCAGAAATTGTTACAAAAATGTAACTCCTCTCTCATTTTTCATCTGTAATTTTTCATATAAATGTTCTATTTTCTCAAGTGGAGAGTGCTGCTTTTCACAAAACCAAACACGATGTAACTTAGTTTGATCTCTATTCTATAATGCATCAGGATCTTTCTTATGATCTGAGTATCATATATTTTAGAGGCACTACAATTAGGCAGAAGTTGAAAATGCTCTAAATCTATATTTGGTACTTTAACTCGTTGAGCATCTTCAAACATTAAAATGTTGAGCCTTGCCTTTGTAGTGATTAATGTCCTATCTGAATTCAGAATTTGAAAAATTGTTCTAAACAGTGGTAGTTCTATGCTTTGCTAAAATAACAGGATGAGCTCCTTAAGTCTGAAATCTGACAAACATACATGACTATTTGAGACGTTGATAAACAAGTCTGAACTCTAAGCCAAGAAACCCCAATATTTCCCTTAAATATTGGCTGGTAGCAAAAATAACAGCAACCAATACATTTTGTGTTTGCTCTTTATGTTTGCTCTGTCTGCATTTCATTCACTCCACAAACTTTTTAAGTTATAATGACCTTTATGTTTGCTCTTTACTGTCATTTGTTTAAATTTAAAGGCATATTCACAAACTTTGTCATTAGATGAGAAAAACAATACCTGCAATAATGTATCTAGCAGCAATGGCACATTTATGATTGAAGTTGTCGAACTATTGGATAGAAGATCATCTCCGATAAATCCCATTAGTTGAAGAGATGCAATCGCATAGTATCTCGCACCACCTACATCAATAGATACTACCATCAAAGCAGTCCATACCACCATCAAAACAGTCTAGACCATCTACATTTTGAGAGTGAAAATATGACTTGAAAAATCCATACCACCATCAAAACAGTCCATACTACCTTCAAAACAGTCCAGACCATCTACATTTTGAGACCATCTTTCAAACACAAGAATAGATCGAAAATACTCTATTTGATAACAATATAAAGAGGGCAAAGAAAATGTATAACTAATGTTTTCAATTCTTTCTGAAATCTTAATATACATAGAAATATCTCTTTTTGGCTTTTTTTTTTCTATTGGTTGAGCTGAAATTATTTAATTTATATATATCATGTAATTTATATGATATGGCTCCTTCAGAATTAATATGTTTTGCTCCCAGCAGTTCTTTCAATATGATGGATAAATTCTAAAAAATGTTAAAACTAAAAATAGATTTATTAATAATATGAACTCTAAAGCTTATTATATTGATAAAGTGCACAAAAGAATGCATAAAAATGAGTGTACATATGATTTTTCGACACAAAAAATATTTATATTTTATATGAAACTTGTCTAAGCTGCTAGCTTACGTACTAGAATAAAATATGAGCTTACGTACTAGTGACTCTTTATGTCCTTTGAGCTATTTTTCCTAATTCAAAATTTGCAAAGCACATTGGGTATTACAACACCAAAAGATGGGAAGCAATTTACCTCAATCAAACTACCAGTATTAAGTCTTAGAAGCTGTCCTCGAGAAACTTCTTTACCATTCAAAAAGATTGAACTCTTGCCAAGATTCTTCAGAGAGAAAGAACCATCTTCTTCCATCTTTATAAGAGCCTAGCACAATAATAAACATAGTTATAATTGAATACCAGAAGAGAGGTTCTTTCTAGAATCTCTGGATAACACTGTCAATAAATATATTCTGAGAACATTAACCCATTGCAAAATTTCCAAAAGTACTTAGGGAAGCCCAACCATCATTGGCATTCTTGACCTTTTCTAGTTAGTAATTATAAATAGTTTGGCCCTCATTTCTGTCATATAATTATTTTCTTTCTTGCCTATAGTTTAGCAAAAGATATTAATTTTTTAAAATAAATTCAGGAGTTGCCTTGCTAGGAAACTGACATTTAAAATATGACTCACTAAACTCACTTTGGTAGAAAAGAACAAGTCATTGTTTTATACAGGATTGACAAATGATATAGACATAAGAAAGCTCTTACAAAGGATCAGTACTCACAAAATATCCCACCTGTCGTCTAGATACTTTGTTAATAAAAGTCCTTCTCTTCCCATGTCAATATCAACTTCAAAGTCATTTGTTGCTCTTCCCAAGTCAATATCACATTTACTATTATATTGAAGTCTGAAACTACTTCCAAAAACCAACAAAGAAGCATGCACATACACAAAAAAAATATAAAAAGTGCTTGAAAACTAAAATAGTCTAGTTTGGAAAGTTACTTCCTTAGAAAAGTCTCAAACTAACATCCAGCACGTACCTAAATCTCCAACATGATAAGTAGTAGAATTATCCCCTTAAAAAATCTCATCAAAATACAAAACAAAAAACTTAGATTCAAACACCCAAAATTTGGAATACCATAGAAAACATGTGCAAAACTTAGATATTTTTGATATTACTTCTATTGAGACAATACTTCTGAGAATGGCAAAAAACCTCCTGCTTACAACCATCGTCGCTCCCACAAAAAATATATCAGTCCTAGCCTCTCAATATTGTATATACAGAGAGCTATATATATATATAGTTGTCTATTGTCAATACTATTTCAGAACTACACAAAAAATACACCCAAAGACCTTACAAAAAATTTCCCTCAAAATATGATTATTTCTTGAACACCAGCTCACTGCATCTCTTAACGAGACGCAGCAATGGACGAACGCTGCCCCAACAACTCTCGCATCAGTCGGTCGGTTTCCTCACGAGTGGAAGTTTCAGCTACCTACTTATGCTTCTCAATTGAAGCCAAGTACTCTTTCTCCCTAGCTTGGTCGTGCTGCCTTGTAGACTCTGGGATCACCATCTCTCCCAGTCCTCTTGCGTAACCAGGTCTATGACCAAGTACTTCCCTAAATACCTCCACGGCTACTTCATTTGTTCGTTGCTCCGGTTCTAGAGTATCGGGTTGTTCAACCATTTTATTATGCAATAGGAGATAATGAACAGATTACTTACAATCTAAGGTATTCAAAAAATTACATTAATCATACTTACAAAACTAGCTTGAAAAAATGGCAAATAAAAGTGTTCAATGGAGTTCGAGAATGTTACTCACATAATTTTCTTCAGTAGCTTCTGTGACAAAAGAAACTTTCTTTACGGACCAGTGGTTAGCCTTATAGAAGTCCACCATAGTTTCCCCGTCATCACGCTATATGTGTTTACAATGTGTATTATAAATGTACATGTTCAAGCAAATAAAAAACGTCAAACCTACTAGCCACTTCATTTGGACTCTAAACGCTTTGAGTGAAATAAGGAAAGAAAAATATCATTATTCCCTCTACTTGTTATGTAAATTAAGTGACATAGGACGTTTGTGTACGTCAAATAGGAAAACAAAGTGTTTAGAGCTTAGAGTTTATACCTTCTCTGCCAATTTCCTAACAAAAGATTTACGATCGGATGTGTGGTTTATTTTTTGCTTTTTTCTGTTCTCTCGATTCTTCTCTTATATTTTCTGGCATGACAAACATACATTATGAAAAACAATCAATGTTATAAAACACCAAAGACTTAGATACTTAGAATTTTGTTCAAATACATTGCCGGTTTGGATTGAAGAAACTAACAAGGCATATACCTTGAAGTGCTCGCTGCTCCATCTCATGCAGAGCTTGACCCAGACCACCCAGCCGCCAAAGCTTCATCGTTGTTTGGAAATGAGGTATAAATCTTATGCAGCTCGTGGTGGAATGCATTAAAGCGCTTCCTTAGCTGTTTAGTCACGCCAGGCGATGGTTTTCTAGCTCCCATTCTAATTCAAAATCACCCTGCACGTCGAAATAATACCGTTATAGGTAATCACCAAATCAATCATTTCCATTGTATAAAACTAATAGTATTGCCAATGTCATAAAAGTCTTACCTGAATCCGGTTGATTAACTGATCCTTCATTGGTTGGGGTACATCATTTCATCGTGGGTAGCTCATATCACAATGTTGTTTAACTATCCATGTTATACGAGCAGTAAACATGGATGTATTCTTACAACACGGAACTGTTTCCTCAGGATTTATATTTAGGGGCACCCTACCATGCTTACGTAGTTTCTCAAA
This sequence comes from Platycarya strobilacea, assembly GCA_036898215.1. NCBI lineage: Eukaryota > Viridiplantae > Streptophyta > Magnoliopsida > Fagales > Juglandaceae > Platycarya > Platycarya strobilacea. The sequence goes on from CM072556.1 coordinate 13,466,683, forward strand.
CTCAGTTAACTTCACAGGCCCACGTCCACCCTGAGACGTCTTAGGTTGGGTCGAAGGTGTGTTTACTGGGACCTCCTCACCTGAATGGTGTGGTGGTAATAAATTAATATTCAAATGTCGATATGCATGTAAGTGAGAAGAAGACACTAATCATATTAAACTTTGTTTAATATAAAAAAGTTTGGATATGTGGACTATACCGATTGACCCGCTATCAGCCACTTGTTCTTGCATGTTTGCTTGGACCTTCTCACTTGAATGAGAGATTGACAATAAATTAATTGTCAAAGACCTAAATGCATGTAAGTAAGAAAAAGACACCAATCATATTAAACTTTGTTTAAGGATGAAAATATTGGATATGTGGACTATACCGATCGACTCGCTATCAGCCACTGGTTCTTGTGTGTTCGTTGGGACCTCCTCACCTGAATGAGAGAATGGTAATAAATAAATTGTCAAAAGAATATACCAACCATATTAAACTTGGTTTAATATTGAAAATATTGGATATGTGGACTACACCGATTAGGAGCTCAGCCTTTTGAACTGGTTCACTATTTGGCTCAATCTCTTGAACTGGGTCCGCACATGGGAGCTCAAATAATTAACTCGGAGGCTGTGTGGAGTCATCTAACCCGACCTCATCAGTTAGAGCCAATCCTGACCTTTGTTCAGAGTCACCTATTCGGCAGCCACATGGCTGCTTGGCGCAAGATCTAGGACGAACCCAACTTGGAAAACCTTGGCCTCGTCTGCTGGGCCGACCACGGACACCGTTCCCTATCTAGTCACCTATATGTAAAAGACATACAATTTTGAAGATTCCGATAATCATGTATAACATAGCAAAAATGTTATGGATCTGGAAAAATGAATACTTGGGCTGTTGATGCTCCGCATGACCTCCTAATGGGCATGAAGAAGTTCTAACCGTCTTTTATCCGATCACATGAGATGAAACAAAAAGAAAAATCTTAAGTAGATGACACTATTTAAAGGAATTAAATCTAACACATGGAGTGTAATTAAGATAATACATGACATGATAATTTTATATGCACTTTGAATGCAATACTCTTAAGTATTGTATAGAAGTCATGGTCAATCATGCATAAGTCGATATAACCATAGGTCGGTAAATTAAATCATACCTACACTCATATGTTTAAGTGCATACATAAATAAGTATGATTTTGTATGTTAGATCCCTTTTAGGTTGCCTATTCTGGCTCAGACTCTTCACTGGTGGATAGGTCGTCATCATCTAAGTTCTCCTTCTCATCATAAGCATCTCTAGAAGCAGATGGAACCAGACCATCATCAATGAAGTCATCCAACCCTCCTCCATCGCCAAGAGGCGCCTGGATCTCACGTGTATCAATATGAGTGGGTTCTATATCAGACCTATTAAGAGATCTCGACACTGGGCATGCGTCGCAATGCAAAAGTGGATAATCAGATGATTGCTCATTTTCTTGATAGGCATCATCGTCGCTTGATAAATCATCAATATCATCTAAAGTCCTCGGCACTGTTGATACACCATAGACATTTCTATTATCGTACCTTTGCACAATAAACCAATTCCCCTTCGCCTTCAAATCTCTAATGTAAAAATACTAAGAAGCTTGGCATGCCAACACAAACGGTTTGTCCTTATACCAAGTCCTGTCCATGTTGACACTAGTCATGTGATCGTCTACTCGGACTCCCCGTTTCTTATCTCCAATATCAAACCAAGAACAACTAAACAAATATACTCTTCGACCATCCATATAATGTAACTTCACAACATCATTGATAACACCATAAAAGTCAACGTTATTAGTAACTTCGTTACCAGTTACCACAACTCCTAAATTTTGTGATCGTCGGTGAAGCTCACGCTGCTTGGTATGGAACCGTTTACCATTGATAATACATGCAGCATATGAGGTAACCCAACGGTCAGGACCGCAAGATAACACATACAAATCATCAGACACACTAAGTGGGTTTCTACTACGCTCTTCCTGGACCTGCAACATTGTATTGTGTTGAAATCATCAAGTAATAGTGGAAGCAGATTTGATTGAGCCTAGGGTCAAATTCATTCTACGTAGACAGAACGAACTGGGGAAAACTTACACGTTGCATGAACCAAGTTGGGAACTCAGCTTGGTGCGTGCTCTCAATAGTATTTGGGTTTGCCATCTTGCATTTGTCGTAGTGCTCCTTGTATTTGGAGAATACAAGCAGGCAAACAATTAAATAATAACATCGTAGCGTAGAAGTATCATGGATTGTCTCAAGTCACCAATCATATCCATAAGGAAGTTGGGATTATTTACTCTATATAGCTTCCAATCTCATCGCAGTTGCTAAGCATATACCATATGGTTGAGGTATGAAATTTATCTTCTAATTGCACGTTAGTAGCCATGCCCAAAGGACGAAGTTTTTGAGAAAAAATTATGAATTCATCAACATTTTCTTCTCCACCCGCATCAATGTTGCGTTCTGGATGATTAAACTTTGTCTCAACATCTTGGAGATACATCAAACAAAATATCAAACATTCTCTATGGATATAGGCTTCTACTATTGAATCTTCTGGCCAGGCTTTATTTTTAACATACTGCTTGAACTTACCCAAATATCTCTCAAACGGGTACATCCACCTATATTGAACTGGACTTCCAACCATGGCCTCATGGGATAAATGGACAGCTAAGTGGACCATAACATCAAAAAAAGATGGAGGGAATATCATCTCTAGTTTCCATAGAACAGTGACTATATCATGTTGAAGTTGTGAAAGACGGTTGACATCCAGGGTTTGGGTGCACAACTCTTTGAAGAAACTGATAAATTTAGTCAGAGCCAAACCAATATCACTCCTTAAGAGCCCTCCCACAGCAATAGGTAGTAATCTTTGCAAAAAACATGACAATCATGGCTTTTGAGACCATAAATTTTACAATCCCTTATAGACACACAATGCGTGATGTTGGAGGCAAACCCATCTGGAAATTTCACCTCAGCAAGCCACTCGCAAAATTTATTCCTTTCATCCCCATGTAACGTGTATAATGAAGGTGGCATTGTAACACGTTCATTGATCCGCTTTAGATGTAATTCTTTTTTGAAGCCCATGATTTCAAGGTCACGGCGGAAATTTATATTATCCTTAGTTTTGCCTGGAATGTTCATTAATGTGCCCAAAATGTTATCGGCAATATTCTTCTCAACATGCATGACATCAAGATTTTGTCTCAGTCGTAATGTTGACCAATAAGGTAGGTTGAAGAAGATACTTTTCTTAGTCCAGTTCAACTTCTCTGCAGTCTGTTTTCTCTTCCTACCAGACTTACCAAATTGAACATCTCCAAGCATTTGTAATTGAGTCAAAATTAGTCATCAACTAAATTTGGTGGCATGCGATGATTTTCTATACTGTTGAAAAATGCTTTTCTAAATTGCCAAATGTGATCGGTTGGTAAAAAACGTCGATGTCCCATATAACATTGTTTTCTACCAAACTTCAACCATAAGGAATCATTGCTAGCATTGCATGAGGAACAAGCCAATTTCCCTTTTGTTGACCAACCTGAAAGATTACCATTAGCAAGAAAATTATTGATTGTCCACAATAAGGCAGCATGAAGTACGAATATTTCCTTAGTGGAAGCATCATATGTAGGTAGACCTTCTTCCCACAATTCAAGTAACTCATCAATCAACGGTTGCAAGTAAATATCAATATCATTTCCTGACGATTTTGGACTAGGGATAATGAGAGATGTCATGAAGAACTGGTCTTTTATACATAACCACGACGGCAAATTATATGGGACAATAATCACCGGCCAAATACTATATGTTTTAGCCATATTGTTGAAGGGATTGAAGCCGTCGCTGGCCAAGCCAAGCCTAACGTTGCGGGCATCCTGTGCAAACCAAGTATGATTTTCGTCATATGTCTTCCAAGACTTAGAGTCGACAGGATGACTCATAATATTATTCTCCCTAGTCACCCGTTGCTCCTTATGCCATCTCATATCATCTGCTAACTTGTCTGACATAAATAGACGCTGCAATCTTGACTTCAAAGGAAAATGTCGCAGAACTTTTTGAGAGATGACTCGTGAACCGTGGGTATTTGGTACACAACGTGAAGCATTGCAGATGGGGCACTCATTAAGATTAACATTGTCATTCCAGAATAAGACACAATCGCTGGAGCATGCATGGATTTTCTGGTACTTGAAACCCAAACCTTTCTCCAAAGATCGTGCCTCCTGATATGATTGTGGCAATGAAACATCAGGAAAAGCAGATCGTAAAAAGTTTAGGAGCATATCAAAAGACTTGATTGACCATCCACTGATTGTTTTGATGTGTAACAACTTCACAATGAAGGAGAGCTTTGAGAACTTTGTGCAACTTTCGAACAAAGGACCTCGAGCATCCTCGAGTAGTTGCTCAAATGTTGAGTTTGGATTGGGTTGTGGTCTTGATTGCTGGGTGGGGGATGTAGTGTTGTCTTCGGGGCGTGCCTCATATGTACCTGCCCGTATGTCATCTAACATATGATCCATGTCATCAATGAACCTATCCTCCACTCCAATCCCAGGATCATCTAATATATCGTCATCAATGACTGGGAGTGTTTCCCCCTCTCCATGAAATATCCATTGAGTGTAGTTTGGATTTATTCCTTTTATGAACAAGTGGGACCCCACCTCAAATATAGATAAGTGGAGATTATTCAAACATCTAAGGCAAGGACACCGAATGCGATCACTTCCGATGGAATGGTTTTGTGCCATTGTGAGGAAATTTCTAACACCTTTAGCATAGGCAGGTGACCCAAGTCTATCTCTCATATTCATCCAGCTTTTATCCATCTAAGAAGAAGAATCCAAAAAATAAGTCAATTGTAGAAAAATTCCTTTTAGGTAGATGGAGTATAAGTCACGTATAGGGATGAAAATATTTTGCAAATTAGGTGGATACTTCTCTCATAAATGGAAAGCTGATGTACTAGATGTGGAACCAAAGTGGAAGGAGGGGGACTCAAACATTTTCCTATTTTTTTTAGCAGTGTTGGAATGAGGGTTCTCATATAGATCACTTAAGACACCTCCACTTTATGTCTCAAATTTGTCTCAGATTGTTACAAGCAAACTATAGATATAGTTGCTAACAAGCTTATAAAACCATTGTGCCACAAAGCGAGATACTTTTCTAGTTTTAGGATTAATATCTCATTCCTTAGTAATTTGATAGCTAGTTATATACTTACGTACTTAACTTTTCAGGCGCACAGGAAAAATGGTTATAGTTAGTTCAGACAAAAACTATTAGCTATTGATGCTAGGACTAGCTATGAACAGACAAAATCTTCCTAAAAAAACACTTAGTAAGTTAGGCGCCCAAAAAAAAGTCTAGATATAAAAAACAAGTTCTAGCATATTCAAGCAAAGCACCAATTACAACAACCCCAGGATACTAACCCTATATAAAAGGTAAACAAAAAGAAACAATATTTTCAAAACCTGTCATAAACACCTTTAGGCATTTCCTTTACACATACATACATAAATATATAAAAAACACACATATATACCAACAATGACAGCAAAGCATTAGCAAACAAAACGATAAATTGAATATTGTTGCTCTTCTTTTATTCAAATATCTATTATTTCACCCACAAATCTCTCTTTCTTAGTTGGCCATTACAAAGCCAGTCAATCTACTCATTTTTTTTGGAAGAACTAACTTCTCACGAAACCCATGCACTCAAACACAAATAAACTTATACAAAAAAAAGGCCAAAGTTCTCATCTTTCAGCAAGAAAATATATATCTGTACAAAACCCACCAATTCTTCGTGCCAAGCAATAATATCTGGATCCCCAAAATTGAAAAAAAGCCATAAATGTTCTTGCATATTACAACATGCATTCACACATTACAATCCCTACTTCTTTGCCATCCATGATTCTATCAATCAGTTACCATATAAATGTTTATATTCTGTACAGTTTAATTTGATTTATTTCCTTCTAAAGCATAGGCATTTATAGCTATATAATTAGACTCAAATCAATGAAAATAGTATGAAAGATTTTTTGCCAATTCTCTACTTTGCCCCACTTACCAATTTATGCTAAAAAAGGGAAAAAAAGTGCCAAAGAGATTTAAAAAGAGGTAAATTGCAAATCTTAGCTGCCAAAAGAGAGAAAGAAGATAAAAGCCCCATGAATCAGCCCAAGTTTGGACAGGAGTTTTAGGAGGTAAAGGCAGTATGCGGCAACAGGTTTTCTACGTAAAATATATGTTCATATCATTTATATTTTAAGTTTTTGTACATTCAAGTTAACTCCCTGATATCTCAAGAATAATTCATGCATATATGTATGCATGCCCCAATTTGTATTTCAGTTCCATGCAGTATGAATGTGCAGCTTTTGAGGATGGCAAAGAATGAAGTATGTGGGATTATTACAAGCCACAAATATTCAGGGGCCAGGTCTCTCTCTCTCTCTCAATCTATGTCATTTTTTTTTTGTAGAATATAAAGTTATTGAGATAATTGATTATTTAAAATGATATCAAGCCCGTACATAAGTGCTCTAGAGTTGTAACCTACATAACTAACCACATGATACAAACAATATCATTTTGGCTCAATTTTGATTAAAAAAATGACTGCTGCCTTTAATTGATGCAACCTTATTTCCTTGTTTCATCCCCTCTTGAGCCTTCACCCCTTCAAGACCAGTCCTCTCCTAACTTGTGTTTGGGCTATAAAGTGTTATTAGGTTTATACATTTCTACATTTCCAAGTTCTTAACATAGTAATTTCCCAACATATGAACATACTTCTTGGTCAGTGTGAGTTAAGAGATTAACAATACAATAATATTTGTCCTCTCATTTGGGTCCAGCTGATCTGGCTATAACAATTGTTTATATATATACATACATATATATATGGATGTATATATATAAATAGTTTCCATTTATATCAGTAGTATATATGTGTATATATATATAGGATAATGCTAATTAAACCCATACAAGATCATAATTTTGCTCCCAATCAAAATCCAAAATACCACATTGTATGGAATAAACTTCAAGCATGTTTAAACAAGTAGATATATCTAGTAAATCAAGTAGAGAATAAGCATGAAACCATGTTTAAGCAAAACCCCAACCTTAAAGCATGTTTATATGCTGTAAATAAAAAACCCTAACTTATCCCCACAGGATTGAGTGTTAAAAATCAGGTAGAGGTCTCACCACAAGATCGAAGCAGCAGAGCGTTGATCTACAGAAGGCACAGATGGGGGAGCGATACCCAAATCTTAGTTTCGGATTCCTCAAAATCCAATCTTTCCAAGCTGCGAAACAGTAGTACTCTCTGTGATTAGGAAACAAAAAACAAGTATTTTCTACTATAAATCGTCGTTTCTAATGAAATAATTGAGAGAAAGATTTGGTTACCTAAAAAACTCGAGAATGAGAAGCAGAGTTCCACGCGCAGATGGATTTTAGGGTATCGCCGGTGAGCTGGTGGCACCTGTACGTCACCGGTGGGTTTCTATAGCGATGAAACTCGAAATTGGTGATGAATCCGACACCGATTCCCGTAACGTTCTTCGCAGACCAAGGTTTTTGTGGGAGGGAGGGAAAATGCTGAGTGCGGGAAAAATAAGAGGGAAATGGTCGGTGAGGGGAAAAGAAAAGTATAAGAGCGCTGAGGTTTCGCGCGCGGGTTCATTAAAAGGTCTTTTGCAGCGAAACAATTCGGTACAAAAGTATAAACTTGGGAAACTACGGATATAACGGCGACTTAATTCACTGCAAAAATGAGGAGATATATTACGGCGCAATAAATCGCCACAATATTAACTAAATTCGCTGCAATAAATCAGTTATTCACCGATACGTTATAAATTTGCAGTGGTGTCAAATTCGTCGCAAATATTAATCTTAACCAGCGAACTCATTATCGGCGCCTATAAAATCGCCGGAAAAAATACATTTTCTTGTAGTGACATAAGATGCTAGACACATTCCACCAGAGTGCGCTCGATGGTTTCTTCCGCATGATACATCTAGTCAGTAATTTTATGTTTTTTTAAGTCTTTCTGTATTTTATTTTTAATTTATGTAATAGGCCAATTGCTTATGTAATGTATATATGAATATTTTTTTTAATTTTTATTCTCAATTTTCTTTAATATTAGATTGTCTAAATTTAATTTTAAATCATCGCACTTCATATCTTTCAGAAATTCAATTATTTATAATTCAATGGAGTACAAAATTTGTATAATATTAAAAGCCCACTAGAGTAAAATTTTATTTTAATTTATTTATATATTCCTTATTTATATTTTAATCATTTTAAAATATTTTAAAAAAATAAATATCAATTAAGTCCAATAATCAAATCCTACACTATTAAGTAAAGGAAAACATTTAAAATATATTAAAACACTAAAGGTGTCAAAGTATTTTTTTTTTAAATTTAATGTAAACATTCGAACATTATTTCATATAGTTCGAATGTTGGCGCTAGAAAAATTCACATTCGAACATAATTGATCACATAGTTCAAATGTACACTCAAAGTCCGAATGAAAAATCGTCTTTGTTTGAACGCAAAAAAATCCAACAGTTGTCTTTAGTGATGGTTCCAAAAAACTGTCATAGAAAATAGGTTTTAATGACGGTTTGAAGACTGTCACAAATTTTAAAGTATCACTAAAATCCAAATGTATTGTAGCGTCCTGTGCAATGTAATGATATAATTGTATTTATTGTCAATTTTGGGAGAGTATAAATACAGCTGATCTGAGGCTGTTTGCAAAAGTTTTGGTAATCATTTTAATTCTAGCAAATATTTGACAAGCTAATCATAGAGCAAAATTGTTGAACAGAATTGGGAAATTCCTACTCTTTGGAATCAATATTATAAAAGGAGTAGTGTAATTTAAAATTACTTAGGAAGTATTTTCCTTCTTAAGAAAAAACAAATTAAATGAATTATGTTGGATGTTGATTTTGGGTGGATACGTATAGCTTCGATCTATTTCATCAGTTACGCATGCATGCATGGTTGGGACGTGGACTTTGAGTCATATACAGGACATATTTTCAGTCAATTGTAAAAAAAAAAAAAAAAACCTTCATGAATATCATTTTTTATGATTATTATTTTCTACTTTGGACTCTAGCATTTAACCTAGTCAAAGTCATTCATCATTGAGTTACTTGCAACTCTTCTTTGCAAGATGAGTTGCTGATCATCAGTTGGTGAGCTGATAGGGAGATATTGAAGAACAGCAATATCGAGTGACCTTACGATCAGGATTTCAACATGGCCAAAGCATTCACTTTCTTGTTCCTAAGTCTAAGAAGGGAAGTTAAATAGTCTTCTTTAGTTTCTTGAAAATGAATATACATATATATATATATATGAATATATATTAAAAAAATAAAGAAGGAAGATATATATTACATGCCATGCTTCCTTGACAATGCCCATGCTCAGAATTAAGTTAGCTCCCATGTTCAAAACTCTTTTTGGAAATTAAAACTTGATGTAAAAGTCTCTTTTGAGTATCTTTATAAAGCTTTAATGAAATATCCAAATCATATATTTGAAGCCTTATTGAAATATTATAAATAGAGAAAACTTGTTATTTTTATATAATGTGAAATTTCATACACCACTTATAATATCTTATTATTATATCTCAATAGAAGACCCAAGTTGCATAACTTATATACTAAAAGAATTAGTCAACAATACAAATATAATTCACTTGAAATGTTATAAATTAAGAATACAAATTCTTTATTATCAAATAACATAAAATTCTATATACCATCTGCATTTATCAGTTATCAAAATGAAATATTACAATTTTAAACATCTAGTAGACCAATGCAAGATTAACATGACATATATTGGCAAATTAGCCAAGCCAACTCTTAATTTGAGCCTGGAAATTCCAACCACTCACCCGAAAAAAAAAATAAAATTAGACTAGTTTTGCAAATTGAAACTACGAACTTACTCCAATGAGTGGAAAAAAGTGTGTAGACAAAGCAGTTGATGTTTTAATGGTATTTCTCTTAGATTCGAAGACTATCCCTATTGAGAGGTGGCTTGAATTAAAGCACCCTGTATGCTTGCTCGAGTCTCGTTCGACATCCAGGTCAAGCAAGACTCAAGTCGTAAGTTCACTCGACTCTTGCTTGACATCCAGCTCAAGCGAGATCCCAACTCGAAATTTCGTTCAACCCTCACTCGAGGTCCCGTTTGAGCGAGATGCAATCCTGGATGTTCGCTCAATGTTCTCTCTTCGAGCTAATGTTCTTTTCTAGGACTTGCGCCGTTTACAATAGTGTCTTGCTCGAGCGAGAGAGCAAGTCTCATTTATATAAAAGGAACGGTGTTCATTTGAACGCCTAGACTTTAGAACTCTCTTTTATTAATTTTAAGAGTTGGGAGTATACACGTGAGTTGAGAGCTATATACGTGAGATTGAGTGATTTCTTTGTAAGAATCTTGTGATTCATTCTCTGTACTTCATCTTTGTTTTATAGTGAAACTTTAAGGCCGATTCCATAGTGGACATAAGCTTGTTTTGAGCCAAACCATTTATATCTATGTGTTCTATGTGATTGTCAAATTTTTTAGTATTGCATTTTTGCTGCATTACTTCCTATCTACTGTTTGTTAACCGGTCTATTATCAACAAGCTAGTATTAGAGCATTTGTTCTGTGAAGATGAGAAGGGATGACCACAGCAAAATTTGAAGTGGAGAAATTCGATGGACAGAGTAGTTTCAGTTTATGGCACATCAAGATGAATGTTTTGTTGTGACAACAGAGTTTGTTCAAATTTTTAGAAGAAAATGTGTCTGCTGATTCTCCTGTACTGTCTAAGGATGAGGAAGAAAATGTATACAACACTTTTTTTTTTATCATTATCTGATGGAGTTTTGAGAGAGGTTGCTGAAGAGGAGACCGCTGTTAGTCTCTGGGAAAAACTTGAGAGCTTGTATATGAAGAAATCTCTTACAAATAATTTATATTTTGAAACAACGGTTATATACTTTCAAAATGAATGAAGGAACTTCTATTTCTGAATATTTAGATGAATTCAATAAGATTTTTATGGATCTTAGAAATATAGACGTTAAATTTGAAGAAGAAAATCAAGGTTTAATTGTTTTGTATTCATTACCTATGTCATCTAAAAACTTTGTGAATTCCATGTTGAATGGAGGAGACACTATTTCCTTAACAGATGTGAAATCTATTTTGAACTCTAAGGAATTGAGAAACAAATTCTCTAACAAGGATTGTGAAAATCAAGTTAGTGTCTTGTTTGTTAAAGGTTTCTCTAACTGAGGAAGATTTAGTGAAAAAGGTTCAGAAAAGGGCAAAGGCAAGTCTCAAGGTAGATCACAATCATAGTCTAATAAGAAAAATGTTAAATGTTATTATCGCCATAAGTTTGGTCATTACGAGAACGAGTGTACTAAACTGAAGAAAAAGGAGGAATCCACTAGTTCCTCTAATGTCATTAGTGTTGTTGATGAAAATTTTGATGGCTCAGATTTTGTCTTAGCAATTAGTGACTCGAGTAGTCGCTTTAATAATAAGTGGGTCATAAACTCAGCTTGTACTTTTCATATGTGTCCCATGAGTGATTGGTTCACGACTTATGAATCAATCAACGAAGATTCCGTTTCATTGGAAAACAATATGGCTTGTAAGATTGTAAGACTTAACTAAATCCACGTAAAGATGTTTGGTAGGATTGTTAGGACATTGTCTAAGGTTCGGCATATCCTAGATTTGAAGAAAAATCTTATCTTGATGGGGGCCCTTGATTCTTTAGATTTTAAGTACATAAGACGATGTAAAGCTATGAAAGTTTGCAAAGGTTCCATAGTTGTAATGAGAAGAGATAAGATAGATGGTCTTTATTTCTTTCAGGGTAGTACAGTGACTGGTGCAGTTGCAGTAACTGTATCATATGATCTAAATTCAAATATCACTCGTTTGTGACATATGCGATTGGGCCATATGAGTGAGAATGAGATGTCCATCGTCAATAAGCAAGGGTTGTTAGGAGGTCAGAAGATAGGTAAACTAGACTTGTGTGAACATTGTGTGTTTGGAAAATAGTGTAGGGTTCAGTTTGCTATAGGAGTTCACAAAACTAAAAATGCTATGGACTATATTCATTTCGACCTTTAGGATTAATTTTCTGTTCCATCGAAAGGTGGAGCTAATTATTTGCTTACTTTGAAATGATTACTCACGGAATGTGTGTTTATCTTCTCAAGCAAAAAAGTGATATTTTCACCAACTTTAAACAATGGAAAGCTTTGATTAGAATCAGATAGGTAAGAAAGTAAAACAGCTTCGGACTGACAATGATATGAAATTTTGCGAAAATGAATTCGATGAATTCTACAAAAACGAAGGTATTGCCAGGCATCGTATAGTTAGGCATACTCTATAGCAAAACAGAATGAATGAACTAGACTCTGTTAGAAAGAACACGCAGTATGCTTTAAAATGCAAGCTTGTCTAAAAACTTTTGGACAGAAGCATTCATCACAGTCTGCTTTTGGGTTAACCGCTCTCTAGCTACAACTATTAGTTTAAAGACACCAATTGAGGTATGGTCTGATGTGTTTATTCAAATTTGAAAATTTTTGGTTGCCCTACTTATTTTCTTATTAATGATGGTAAGCTTGAACCATGAGTAAAGAAATGCATATTCATGAGATATACTAATGGGGTAAAAGGATATAGGTTGTGGTATACTGATCCCAAATCACCCAAATTTGTGATTAGCAGAAATATTGTATTTAATGAACAGTCTATGCTGAATTTGAAAAATGAGTTTACTGTGTTGACAGGTACAGACTAGAGGATAGGCAAACAGGTGGAGCTATAGGCTCAGGCTCCACAAAGGATACTAGTTAACACCCATAATCATGCTTGCTGATAAGCATGATTATAATTCTGAGACTGATGCACATGATGAGCAAGAATAAAATATAACTACTGGTAGACATAGGAGGCATATTAGACCGTCTCAGAGATATGCTCATGCAGACATGGTGATATACGCCCTTACTACAATAGATGCTATTGTTGGTCAGGAGTCTTCCAGTTATTTAGAAGCTGTTAAGAGTACAGAGTCTGCACAGTAGTGCTTAGCAATAAGTGAAGAGATTGAGTCACTTCATAAGAACTAAACATGAGATTTGGTTAAGTTGCTAGAGAATATGAAGACTATTGGCTGCAAATGGGTCTTCAAGAAAAAAAAAGGGAAATCAGAATGATACAAATACAAGATACAAGGCATGCTTGGTTGTTCAGAGCTACAGTCAGAGAGAAGGGATTGAATTTAATGAAGATCTCTCTCCAGTTGTAAAACACAGTTCGATCAAAATTTTACTTGCTATTACGACATTGTATGACTTAGAGCTATAACAACTTGATGTTAAAATAGCATTTCTACATAGTGAGTTAGATGAGACTATTTATATGCATCAGCTAGAGGGATTCATTGTTATAGGCAAAGAAGAACGAGTATGTAGATTGAAGAAATTATTATATGATTTAAAGCAATCTCTGAGATAATGGTATAAACGTTTTGATTCGTTTATGATTGATCATGGTTATTTGAGAAGTAGTTATGATAGTTGGGTTTATCACAGACAACTACCTGATAAATCTTTTTTTTACTTATTGTTTTATGTTGATGACATGCTTATAGCTGCTAAGAGTATGTATGATGTTGATTTGATGAAAACTCAACTTAGGAATCAGTTTGAAATGAAATATTTAGGTATCGCAATGAAAATTTTGGGGATGGAAATCCACATGGATAAGAAATTTGGAAAGTTGTACTTGTCTCAGAGAAAATATATTGAAAAGGTTTGTAATAGAGTTAAAATGTTTACTTCCAAACCTGTAAGTATACCACTTGCTTTACATTTTAAACTTTCAGCTTCCCTATCTCCCTAGACAGACGAGGAAGAATGGTCTATGGCAAGTGTTCCTTATTCCAGTGTAGCTAGCAGTATTATGTATGCAATTGTTTGTACCCGTTCAGATATTTCACAAGTAATGAGTGTTGTTAGAAGATACATGGCTAATCCAGGTAAAACTCATTGGTAGGTAGTGAAATGGATACTTAGGTATTTGAAAGGAACCTTGCATGTTGGCTTAAATTTTTGATAGAGATGTTGATCTCAGTTCAAATGTTGTTGGAAATGTTGATTCTGATTATCCTGGGAATTTAGATAAAAAAAGATCATTGACAAGTTATGTGTTTACTTTGTGCAGTTTTGCTATTAGCTGGAAAGCAATACTATAATTAACTGTTGTTTTATCAACTAAAAAAGCAGAATACATGGCAACAACTGAGACTGTTAAGGAGGGCATTTGGCTAAAAGGCCTGATCAGCGACTTGAGTCTATAGCAGGGAGAAATGTCAATTTTCTGTGCCAGTCAAAGTGCAATTCATTTCACAAAAAATCAAATATATTATGAGAGAACAAAGCACATTGATATCAGGTATAATTTCCTCAGAGATATCGTTGCATATAATATTATAGTAATTTAGAAGATTGCAACTATAGAAAATCCAGCAGACATGGTGACAAAATCGATTCCAGTACACAGGTTCAAATTCTGTTTGGACTTGATTGGTGTTTGGATTTTACAAATTCCTTAAGGAATCTTGAAGGGGTTGGTCTTTAGTAAATAACGCTTTCTGTGAGGTTTGTAAAAATTCAAACCAAGATGGAGATTTGTTGAGAGGTGACTTAAATTAAAACACATATATGTATTCTCGCTCAAGTCTTACTGGACATCTAGTTCGAGTGAGATTCAACACATAATTTCGTTCGTCTCTTGCTCAACATCCACCTTGAGCGAGATTCTAACCCGAAAGTTCATTCAACTCTCGTTCGACATCCAGTTAGAGCGAGATTTCAGGCAATGAGTTCGCTCGACCTTCGCTCGAGGTTTTGCTCGAGCGAGATGTAATTCTGGACGTTTGCTCGATGTTCTCGCTTCGAGGTAATGTTCTTTTCTAGGGTTATGCCATTTATAATAGTGTTTCGTTTGAACAAATGTCACTTATATAAAAAGAACGGCGTTTATTTGAACGATGTAGACTTTAGAACTCTGTTTTATTAATTTTGAAAGCTGAAAGTGTACACTTAAGTTAAGAGCTATACACATGAGATTGAGTGATTTTTTTGTAAAAATTTTGTGATTTATTTTTTGTACTCCATTTTTGTTTTATAGTGAAACTTTGAAACTGACCCCATAGTGGACGTAGGCTTGTTTTGAGTCGAACTACTTATATCTATGTGTTTTATGTGATTGTCATATTTTCTATTATTACATTTTCACTGCGTTACTTTTTATTTACTGTTATTAATTGGTCTATTCCCAACAATCTCGATCAGTTTCCAGTAAGAACTCTTGCATATAAATGCATGAGGTCTTGCTTTTTGAGTCCATCCAACTCGAATTTGATATGTTCAAACTTCTTTTATTGAATCAGTTTTATGAGATTAGTTATGTGTATGGATTTTTACATGCTGTCAGAGTTCGCTACAAGATAAATGAGACCCATACTATTTACCCTGTGATAAGAATTAGAAAAAATACTAGCATGCACGTGAGAGAGGATATTAAAAAATAAATCCTACATTGCGTGTAAACAATGTTTTATATATGCTTATAAATAATGTACAAACTTTTTTTATAAAATCGATTTTATGAAATGAGTTAGGTCCATAAATTTTTATATCAAAGCTTGCGACAAGATAAATAGGGGTCTATATTATTTATCTCATCGTAACGACCAAAAAAAAAAAATACTAACTTAGATATAAGAAAGTATTAAAAAATAAATCTTATATTATCTATTAATAAGATCCTAAATATATTTATAAATAATGGGTACAATTTTATAATATAGGTAACGCCATAAATTTCTACAGATATTAGGCGAAGTAATTAATTGCTGGGGATGATAGCGTGTTACATCTAAGAGGGGTAGACCCCACTTGCAGAGATCACATTTTGTCATAGCCTATAAAAAGCTGCACCATGCCCATCGGTCGAAAGGCAAATATCTGACATTTACCACAGGACTCATACTTTATGGGACATGTCAGAGCACACACCCTGCTGCCGAATTAGCGAGAGAGGCAGAGAATGTTCGGTGTTCTTCGGCGGAGATAAAACAAGATGATTTTAAATAAAAATTAAATAAAATATTATTAAAATAATAATTTTTAATATCAAATTATTTATGATATTTTATATAAAATAAGCATTTCTCCCATATTTATGAAGTGATTATTAGTTCTTCTATAATTAACGTGATATAATTATATTATTTCTCATATATTGGACTTTAGATCATTAGAGTAGCAATAATCTATTTTTGCTTCAGATTATTGAGCCTAAGACATATCAATGTTAGATAATTTTGAATTTCTCTTAATTTTAAAAACTAATTTAAGAGGTGTGAGGCAAGATTTTCTATACATTTACACTTATAAATTGATTACTAATTATTTTTACAGATGTATACTATAAAAAAAATGAGTTTTGTGGTCTTTTAATTATTACAAAAAAAATTATTTATGATTAATTTTGGTTGTAAAAATTATTTTGTTAGAAATAATTGATTATAAATAAATAATTTTTTTTATAATAATATATTAATAGTTGAATTATTCGGTATATGTAGTTTCCAATGGGTCATATCCGGGGGGCGATTAATTCATTCCTAGGTAATTAGGGATTGCTGTGATGCTCCGTCCGTGGAACCATTGCAAATTCCTTCCTGATAAAATATGTCAGCATTGAATTGACCCATTCGGTGGCATATGAAGTGATCTTTTGGATGATGCCATGATGGAATAACACATATATAGCTAGGCAGTGATGGAGTCATGATGATTTTTCTTGAATATTGCAAAGTCAATTTAAAATTAATAAATAACGAATTACATAATTTAGATGTGTCTCATGTAACGTTCACACTTATTATTTATATTTTTTAAAAGGTCAAAATAATATTAATTAGTTGATGTGGTAAATCTCCTCATCTTCCGTATCAGCTACTAGGGTTCACATGCAGCATCTATCAATTCTTAAATTATAAAAACTACTCAGATAAAAATACTTTAGAGAATCTCAATTTCAACGAAATCAATCAAACATTTTTGGTTGGTTATCTTTCCTTATCAAGGTAGCTGATCCTTACCTCATGTTAAAGTATTTATTGCTCATTGTGATTTATTTTTTAGAAATGCTTTTAAAGATAAAAAAAAAAACTATAAAATTAAAAACTGACGTGATTAATAATAAAAATATTTTTATTATAATATATATCTAACAGATGATATAAAGACATACATTTATGAATTTATTTTTAGTTATTTCTTGCTTATTAATAATTGGTAGACAGCTTGAAATGCATATCAGTCTGTGAGCTGATTTGTTCCACGTAAGGGTGAGATAGGCAATCATGTTGATCTCACGTGTCCCCTTCAAGCTTAATTATCTTCCCCACAGGCTAGAAAACATGCATATGATATTGTATTTAATCGTTAGGCAGTCCCCATCCAGAAAAAGGATCGAGGGAAATGTATATACAATATTTCTGGACCCTATAGTTGATTCTTCTTAGAAGTGGACCCATTGACACCACAGGTAGTTAGGTAGGAAATGAAAAAAATAATTTCAAAAAAGAAAGCGACCATTTTATTAAACTATTCTAATTTAAATATATATATTTTTTACGAGGAGTAGTGCAATGCTTAAGCCTATTTTTTAACATTCTGGCCACATTATTAGTGTGTACATTAGGTTTCACTTTGATTTAAATTAAAAAAAAAAAGGACTGACTGGTCAACTTCTGCCCATCGTAAGAGTAACAAAGAAATCCAAAGCAACAAGCTGCAACACAAATGTCCCTCATCTGCTCAATCTCGAAGTTATATTCTCTAATATTACATTGCATCCTCATCACCTGCAAGTGAAGTTTCAACCCATGAAAATAGAGTTATTCAATGCATTTTGATTTTTTTCTTCATTTTATATGAAATTTTCAACTCATGAATTTCGATTTTTATATTGAAGATTCGATGCATTTTGATTTTTATATTGAATATTCAACCCATGGAATATTTTCAAGTTCTTTATTTTAATTTGGAAATATATATGGATTTATGTTAAGATTGTTCACTTGTTTACCTTAGCATGATGAACACTAATTCATACAAGCCTTTCTGATCACACATGCAACGAGGATGGCGAGAGCGGGAACATGATTAACGCAATTCCACTGTTTTTACTTGTTTTTAAATCAGATCCTCTTTTCATAGGTCAACAAGCAAAATGGACAAAGGAGAAGATAAAAAATCCCCTAAACCACCAATCGAATACATCTTTTTACTGAATGGTCAAGTCCTACTACCCATCCAAATCCCAATGAGCCAATGACTCCTACAACCACTTATCCCTACATATGGAAAATTCAGGTAAATTATTAACGTTTGGAGTTAGAAGTGCTTAATTATGGAATATTATTATTCACATTAAATATTTTAAACATTGTGTAGCCTCCGTATATCCAACCATTTGGGAGTAAAGAAAATTACCTAGGTTTATCTAGCATGGGAACTTCAAGCAAGGTCGAGCACTTTGTAGAAAGTCAGAAGGCGAAGACTTCGAAACCAATACATGAGAGTAAAACTGAGGATGTCGCTATAACAAAAGACGGTACCTGTACAAACTCAAGCGAGCATCGTATTGAGCAACAAACATATCTACCTCTGAAAATGGTGGGTGATGCTTTGCTCTGTTTTATTATGTAAATGTTGATTATTTCATCTTTGTCGACTATAATAATAATGATGTTATATTGTTAATGAATCAAAAGAACCAGAAGAGGAGATTGATGTGGGGGTTAAGATGGGTATTGATGAGGAAAAAAATGCTGAAAAATCTGAAGTTGAGGTGGTTGATGCCCCAAAGTTTGGAATGATTTTTAAGGATGAACATGCGGTTATTGCATACTACAAGTGCTATGCAAAGCAAATAGAGTTTGGTTGTGCACGCGATGGAAAATACGAAAGTAGATGAATTGATGTGTCGAAACCATGTCCAACAACAAAAATAGAATGCAAAGCCAAGATCAATGCTTGGTTGGTTAATAGTGAGTGGTGTCTGACTAATATAGAGCTTACACACAATCATAGACTTGAGCCCACAGAAATCTAGGTACTTGAGATGTCA
Source organism: Platycarya strobilacea (assembly GCA_036898215.1). Taxonomy (NCBI): domain Eukaryota; kingdom Viridiplantae; phylum Streptophyta; class Magnoliopsida; order Fagales; family Juglandaceae; genus Platycarya; species Platycarya strobilacea. The sequence goes on from CM072556.1 coordinate 13,486,064, forward strand.
TTGGAAAATAAACTCAATCGCCAAGTGGAAGCTGAAAGTTAATGATAGAGCGGGAATACTCACAAATAAGAATTATAACTCGTGTTGTTAAAGGCAGGAAAGAAATGTGTAGTCTTTTAGCAAGCACGTTGATTACAGAGCAACAGTATCAAAGTTAGTAATTATTCGTTGTAAAATTTGTCACCGTCATTAGAAATAAAAATAGAAAAAAAGAAAAAAGTTACGGGAGAATATATTGTAACAATTGAAGTCATGAACTTGGAGGAATCCCAAAAAAATTGTATATACCATAGATTTAATCTAATGTCGTCGTGGAAAGGAACTGCAGGAAATCCCTAAAAAATTTGTTGAACTCCCAAACTGCACCTTCGAGTCCGCCAAAATGGGCTGATGCTGTGGTTTGAGGTTGTTGTCGTCAACTGAGCTAAGATGGGCTACTCGTCGAGTGAGCAAATGGAAGGGAATAGACAGACTGCTTTATTTTCTTCTTTGATTTTGGGAGTCTGTGTGTACTGGCGACCCAAAAATTTAGGTTTTTTTTTTTTTTTTTTTAAATTTTTAATTATTATTATTATCATTATTATTATTTTAAGTAGTTTTAGCTATTTTTATTTCATTTGAACTCCATCACATTCAGATTTATCCTTTTATAATCATTATATATCCTCGTTTGAATCGATCTGCAATTTCAAATTTAATCTCCACAATCACGCTTCAAACTTCAAACTCAAAACCTTATCCAACTTCAAATTTTGTTGTGTTTATTCTCAGTATTCAAATACCATCGTGATAGTATCCTGAGCAAACTCAAAATTCAAAATCAACTCTGAATCAAAATCAAGCCCAAAATCCTTTATTCGCATCAACTTAGTGAATAAAAAAAAAAACTGAATTCAACTCAATGATGATCCTCTGTTTTGCTCAACACAGAACACACCTAACTTTTAGAAATCAAAAACCAACACCAATCATACTTTCAACTCAAAACACTTATATCAAATCTCAGTTTCTAGATGATCAACCACGAAAGCTCCTCCCTTTCATCTATATAACCCAAACTGAGACCCTCAAAATTAACCAAACAAATCTGAAAACCCACTAGCACCCCTGTTTCCCATACCCAAAAACAAAGCAAGAAGATAACCACGTGTCTCAGTTCTCAGCCATTTACCTCGTTGGAAACCACCCCAGAAAATGCCGATTAGCCACAAATCCACCTTCCCATCTGATTTACGGTAGGACCACGACCTTCAGTTGTTGGGATCAGCGAAAGCTCACAAATAATATGGAGACCAGAATTTAACGTGGTTTGGCCAATTTAGCCTACATCCACACACACAAAGAGGAGAATTTGTATTAAACAACAAACCAATTATTTACAATGGTTTCTCTCTTCTAATCTCTCCAACGGACCTCACCTCCGACTCTCTTCCTCATTACAATCTTACATGTATTTTTAGGAGAAAGAAATAGTGTGAACGTGTAAATGACGGTGAAGATTCAGGCGGCCTCCATTCTTGAATTTTTCGGCGGCGCCTACCCTCCAGCTGCTACTGACGGTGCCTACCTTCACCTTCCAGAAGCCTCCAGCTTCTTATCACGTTGCGTGTTGATTTCCAACAATCTCCCCCTCAACACCAAACGGAGGATATCCTGGTACATTTTAGTTCAAGGTACTTAACCTGGCTATGTTTCTACATAACTCAAGTTTTTTGTATGTGACTACCTTCGTTAGCATGTCCGCTGGATTCTCCTTTGTATGGATCTTTACAAGCTTCAACAGCTGTTGCTCCATTACTTCATGTATCTAGTGATACCGAATATCGATGTGCTTTGTTCGGGAGTGGTACATCGAGTTTTTACTCAGATCAAGAGCACTTTGACTATCACAATAGATTCTGTACTCTTTTTGACTGACTCCCATTTCTTGGAGGAACCGCTTTAGTCACAACATTTCCTTTCCTGCTTCTGCTATAGCAATGTACTCTGCTTTTGTTGTAGATAAAGCCACACATTTTTGCAGTTTGGACTGCCATGATACAGCTCCACCTGCAAATGTGTAAATATATCCTGATGTAGATTTTCAACCATCAAGATCACCTGCCATATCAGCATCTGTATAGCCATCCAAGACTGGGTTAGCTCCCCCGTAGCACAAGCACAACTTTGATGTACCTTTAAGGTACCTGAGAATCCACTGTACTGCTTTCCAGTGTTCTTTCCCTGGATTTGAAAGAAAACGGCTCACAACTCCAACAGCGTGAGCGATGTCAGGTCTGGTACAAACCATAGCGTACATTAAACTTCCTACTGCTGAGGGGTACGGTACTGTAGCCATTTCTTGAACATTTTCTGGTGATGGGGGACATGAGCTTTTGCTCAATTTGAAGTGATTAGCCAGTGGAGTACTGACTGGCTTTGCTTTCTCCATGTTGAACCTTCGTAGTATTTGTTCAACATACTTTTCCTGTGACAGCCATAGCTTCTTTTTCTTCCTGTCACGAGTGATCCTCATGCCCAAAATCTGCTGGGCAGGTCCTAAGTCTTTCATCTCAAAGACTTTGGAGAGATCCTTCTTTAGGTTCCTGATAATGGATGGATCTTTTCCAATAATCAGCATGTCGTCAACATAGAGCAGTAACATCACGAAGTCACCTTCTGAAAATCTTCGGATGTAAACGCACTGATCTGCAGCAGTTTTCTTGTAGTCATGACTCATTATGAATGAGTCAAACTTCTTATACCACTGTCTGGGAGCCTGCTTCAAACCGTAAAGGCTCTTTTCCAACTTGCAGACCAAATGTTCATTTCCAGGAACTTGGAAGCCTTCTGGCTGCTTCATGTAAATTTCCTCATCAAGGTTGCCGTGAAGAAATGCTGTCTTCACATCCATCTGTTCAAGCTCCAAGTCAAGACTTGCCACCAATCCAAGTACCACTCGAATTGAAGTCATCTTCACAACAGGTGAAAATACCTCATCAAAGTCGATTCCCTTCTTCTACTGGAATCCTTTGACGACCAAGCGAGCTTTGTGCTTCACCTGCTTGCCATCATTTTTCAGCTTGAACACCCATTTGTTTCTCAGTGCTCTCTTATCGTTTGGAAGTTCCATCAGCTCATAAGTCTGATTCTTCTGTAACGAGTTCATCTTATCCTGCATAGCCTGCATCCATTTGTTGCTATCTGGATGAGATATTGCCTCCTGAAAGTTTTCTGGCTCCCCTTGATCTGTAAGAAGAATATAATCTAATTCCGGATATCTTCGTGATGGAATCAACAATCGCCCTCTAGAGGATCTGTCCTGCTGAGGTTGATCACCTGACAACTGTGGAAACTCTGCAGTTTATGATGGAGAAGGCAACTGCTCCCCCTGCTCAGTGGTGGTTTCTCCGTTGTCAATATCCTCTTCTTCTTCTGGGGAAACTTCCTGTCTATCTTCAGTGTTTGAAACAGACTGAAGTGGTAGTGAACTCGGAGCTGGTTCTGGAGCACTTGGAGTTGTTTGTTCTGATCCAAACATCTGGTCTTCGTGGAACACTATGTCCCTGCTTCTGATGACCTTCTTAGGCTTTGGATCCCATAATCTGTATCCAAACTCTTCATCTCCATAGCCGATGAAAAAACATGGAGTAGACTTTTCATCAAGTTTCTGTCTTTTCTCCTTGGATACATGTGCAAATGCTTTGCACCCAAATACTCTTAAATGAGAGTATGAAATCTTGCGGCCTGACCACACCATCTCTGGGACTTCAAACTGCAGTGGAACTGACGGTGTTCTGTTGATCAGGTAACAGGCTGCTTTTATTAGCTTCACCCCAGAATGGCTTAAGCAACTTTGACATACTCAGCATGCATCTGGTTCGTTCCACAATGGTCCGGTTCATCCGTTCTGCTACACCATTGTGTTGTGGGGTATAGGGGACACTCTTCTCGTGTCTAATGTCATGTCTGGAGCAGTATTCTCTGAACTCTCGAGAAGTATATTCACCTCCATTGTCTGTCCGGAGGCATTTCAGCTTCTTGCCTGTTTCTCTTTCTACCATGGCATGGAAGTTTTTGAATTGCTCAAAAACTTGATCTTTCCTTTTTAGGAAATACACCCACACTTTTCGTGAAGCATCATCAATAAAAGTAATAAAATATTTGTTACCTCCAAGTGATTCAACTTTAAAAGGACCGTAAACATCAGAGTGTACCAAGCTCAATAACTCTGATCTTTTTCCAACAGATGTCTGGAATGAAACTCTATACTGTTTACCAAATAAACAGTATTCACAAGGATTGAGAGCAATACCTTTGTTTATTGTAATCAATGCTTTCTTTGCAAGCATAAATACCCATTTTTCTCCCATGTGGCCAAGTCTCCGATGCCATAAGTTTGGTGATGTATCATCTTCAGTTACATTGAGACTGTTTGCACATATCTTAGCACTTGATTTATATAAAGTGCCACAGACATGTCCCCGTGCAATAACCATTGCTCCTTTCTTCAATTTCCAAGCATTGTTGCTGAAGATGCTCTCGTAACCCTGTTGATCAAGGGTTCTTATAGAAATTAGGTTGAGTCGAAGATCGGGTACGTGCTGAACGTCATTTAGCACCACAGTACAACCAACACTGGTTTTTATTCTGACATCTCCAATGCCCACGATCTTTGAGAAACTTGAATTTCCCATCTTGACTGTACCGAAGTCTCCTGCCTTGTAAGTACTAAAGAAATCCTTACAAGGAGTGGCATGATAGGATGCTACTGTATCTATTACCCACTCGGTTTCCTCGCTTGAAACGTGCAAGCAAGATTCTTCACCAGCGGAAAGGAGTACACAATCTCCAGAAAGCGTCACTGCAGCTTCGCCTTCTTCGTGCTTTGACTGATTGCTTGGCTGATTTTGCTCCTTCTGCAGCTTTTGACATTCTCTTTTAAAGTGGCCTTCAATACCACAATAAAAGCATTTTCCCTTCTTTCGCTGTTTACCGCGACTTTGGGATCTCCCTTTATTTTGACTTCTGTTCCTTTCTCGACTTCTACCTCTACTATTTCTCTGATGCATTCCTTCTGTTACAAAGGCATCTGTCTTGTCTCCTCCAATCTCCTTTCGTCTAGCTTCTTCATTAAAAAAGGCGTCTATCACCATTGACATGGCGAGCTTTCCATCTGAAGCTGAATTACTAAGTGAGACCACTAGCGTTTCCCAGCTATCTGGTAGGGAACTGAGAAGTAGTAGAGACTGCTCTTCATCTCCGAGCTTAAAATCTACGGATGCAAGTTGATTTACAAGATTCTGAAACTCGTTGGTGTGTGCGGTCACTGAGAAGCCGCTTTTGAGTTTCAAGTTGACAAGGCGTCTCATTAGTAATGCCTTGTTCCGAGCAGTTTTTGCCTGGTACATGTTTTCCAGCTTTTTCCATAGCTGATAGGCATCCGTTTCCTGTGCAACATGATGAAAAACACTATGGTCAATCCACTGCCGGATTTGACCAATAGTTTTCTTATTCAACTTATGCCAGTCTTTTTCTACTACATCATCTGGCTTTACGCTTTTCTCTTCAATTGGATCGAAGAGATCTTTAAGATTCAGGAGATCTTCCATTCGAGGTCTCCATAGTGCGTAATTTGTAGATGTTAGCTTGATCATCGCACTTGCTCCCGAGTCCTCCATTAGTTCGGCTTTAATCTTTGATTTGAGTGACCGTTTCTCAATGTTCAGAGTTGAATCTCAACAAACGGAGCTCATCGTTGCGTCCGGAACGGTGAAAAACCTTGGAAACGACTCTTGTCTCGTTCCAAACCGATCAAAATTGTGCCGAAAACCTGAAAAATAAGAAAAATGGAATATTCCTTTGTCTGCCGGAATATTCTCTCCGGCAGTTAGAATATTCTTTCCAGTCATCGGAATATTCTCCCAGTCACCGGAATATTCCTGCACTAGAATATTCTTTCCGACGACGGAATATTCTTGCCGGTGATGGAATATTCTGCCAACGACGGAATATACCGACGGAATATTCCTTATCCGTTGGGTTGCTGTAGCGGGTCACAAACCGGGTCGAACCGGTTCGGGTCGGATCACCCAGATTTAACGGGTTGGAGCTTGTCTTCTTCACTGCGCGCGCGTGTGGCGCCTGGGTCCCGTTGCCGGCCCGTGGCCGTCGCCGAGTCGGCTCATGTAGAGCGTGTAGCTTTGTCTGGTGTCCGTTTGAGATGAAATTTTCACCAAAATTTTTGTCTTGACCTGAGGAATCTGATGGTATCCTCCAAACTTGATTTCGATCAAGTTTCAAAATGGGTCTTTTACGAAAATTCACAAATCCGGCCTCCTACCAGCTCTGATACCACTTGTTGGAATCGGCAGAAACTCACGAATAATATGGAGACCAGAATTTAACGTAGTTCGGCCAATTTAGCCTACATCCACACACACAAAGAGGATAATTTGTATTAAACAACAAACCAATTATTTACAATGGTTTGTCTCTTCTAATTTCTCCAACGGACCTCACCTCCGACTCTCTTCCTCATTACAATCTTACATGTATTTATAGGAGAAAGAAATAGTGTGAACGTGTAAATGACAGTGAAGATTCCGGTGGCCTCCATTCTTGAATTTTCCGGCGGCGCCTACCCTCCAGCTGCTACTGATGGTACCTATCTTCACCTTCCAGAAGCCTCTAGTTTCTTATCACGTTGCGTGTTGATTTCCAACATCAGCCACCCTTCTTCCCTCTGTTTGCTTACGGTGGTCAGCATCATCTTTCTAACTCTCTTTCTTTTCTATCTCATCACCGACAACCATAAAGGACGTTGGGCCACATATTGCCTCCATAGAAACCGCCAAATAGCCACCACTAAGCCGCCATCGGATCCTTCTATCTCTCTCGGGGAGTCGCACGATCACAAGCCTCTATTTTTCTCTCCATTGAATCTCCTTCCCGTAAGCTGCAAAATGGTCCTTTTATCTACTTTGCTTTCTATCTTTCTCAAAATGCCGTTTTCTTAAATTTGTAATCACACTTATGCCCTTTTATCACTTGTTTCAAGCACTTTAATTCCATCTTGCAGCGTTAGGCCCATTCGGCCCTTATCTTATTTTTATGGTTGTGTTCTAAATTAGTGGCCTAGTTTTTATAAACTTATGATTTAAATCGTCAGACCCAGTTCCAATTCATTTAAAAAACTGTTTTTCTTCAATTGGTTAGGCTTAATTTTAAATGGTCTGGTATTTTAAGTTTTAATATAAGCTCAAAGATTTATATTTTTACAATGTATTAAAGTTTTTTTTAAAGTACTTTTAAAGTATATTTTAATATTTTATTAAATTATTTATTTGTTATAATTTTGCGTAATTAGAAGGTTACGATACCTTTTTCTAAGAATTTAATAATGATTAGTGCCTCGTATAGGTTACAAGTTACGATGTAAAATCTTGACGCAATGCTAAGAGGTAAGTAGCATAATCATACTTTTCACGCATATACGGTAATTGTGTTTCATAAAAATATTATGTATATATGGCCATTATTTGAAAATCCCTTTTTATGTACCCAGTTATGATACAAAAATTATGAAAATTCATGCATGCTTTATGAGAAAAGTTATGCATTAAAATTATTTATAAAATGTCATAATGTTATGCATTAAAATCATTTATAAAAGTCATGATTTATGTGAGAGTGTATAACATTATTTATGAAGATCATGAATTCATGTGAAGAAGTATGCATCACGACATATTATAAAAAGTATGTGATTTCTTTTGGAATCTATGTTACGATAAGAATTCAAGTATAATAAAACATGTAAGCGGCTTATGTATGATATGAAGTCGGTACTTATGTATGAGCATATTGCATTGCCAGGTCGTACATACTGGTAATGCACCTAGTATGTCTTTCTTATGTATGGATTTCATAACCCGTAGTCATGGACGGAATCAGAATCTTTTTAGATTCACTAACCCTAATTCATAGGAGTCAACTGTAGGTAACAGCTTATGATATGAAAAGATAAGCAAATTCACGTTTTCTTTTATGAAAAAATTATGATTTATGAAAATTCATGTTTCAGCATCTATGAAAAAGTCATGTTCAGCATTTATGAAAACATCATATTCATGCTATTATATATGTATCTATAAGTATGCATAAAAATCGATGATTATTATTTTTACCATATGATGTGTTGCTTATTGAGTATTAGACTCATTTTGTTTTTTTTTTTTTTTTGTTTCCATGTTTTCTTTTTAAAAACCATTCCAGGTGATAATGATGTATAGTTGACAATATTTGACTTAGGGAGGCATGCAGAGGCCTAGACACTATATTAGTTGTAATTTTATGAATTTCAATGAATAAAAATATTTTTTGTAGATACAAGTGATTTCAATATTTTTTTACCAATTGCTTCCATTGACTCTCTTTAATTTTTATAAAGACTATTTGAAAATGTTCGTATCTGATGTGTTTTGTAAGGAAAAGTTTTAATAGCACACTAACTCTTTAAAATATTTTAAAAATGTTATATTCGAGAGCGTGGTATTACACTCTTGTTTCATTTGTAAGTTGAAGAAGGTAATTTGGTAGAAGCCCTTTTTGATCATTTTGTATTGCTAGGGTAGAGGGTGTAGCCGGAGTGTTAAGATAAAGGCTGGAGAATAGAATTTTCCTTTTACAAGATATGCTCCTTTTAAAATTCAAACATGTACAAACCTCTCAGATTATCAAATATGCATCTATTCTTGCCAATTTGTTTGAGATGTTCAATGACTTGGGTCAAAATTGCTCAAAGTTATTATTGGAATTTAAGGATTTCAAGTAAGAGATAAAACATGAAATGATTTTTACACATGGAGTGGTTTTTACATATACATTAAATGACTTGCTTCTTTCATTTGTGAGTTGGAGTTATTCAACTTAAAATTTGGTTTGAAAAACATATATGTCATTTTATTGACACGTCAAGATTTGACTTATAAGAGATTTTAATTTTAAACTTTTCTAAGAAATCAAAATTTGACATGTCAATGAAACAGAAGGTATATTTTATACCAACTTTCAAATACGATTTTTCTTTATTTCTTTTTTAATTTCGAAGTTTTGCATATATACTACATATAAGGGCACGAATACTTTTTACACTGTTAGGCCTTACAAGTATTGGGCTCAATGACTATCGTAATTGAAATAGAGTACGTGTAAGCTAAAAGGAAGATATGGTGGAGTAGGCTTAATTGCCTTACTCTTGGAATGAATAATTGTATTTATTATACAATTTATTACAATTTTGAATTCAAAAATACAATGATATCTACTAAAGGATCTTAACAACTTAATTTAAATATACAAATCTATTTACATAACAATATTGTTTGTTCTATAGCATCGAGATTTGTCAAAAGATCTTTAAACTTTGTCAAGCAGGATTATCGGGATCTCTCGATCTATCTTCGTGTTTGTTGAGGCTAACACCCTTTGCAAACTGATGAGGAGTAGTCGAATCATCAGTTTAGACTTTAAGAATTTAAGGCCTGGTTTGCTTTCAGAGATGAGATTGAGATAAAATGAGATAAATTGAAATTAAAGTGAAAAGTTAAATAAAATATTGTTACAATATATATTTTAAATATGATTTTTATATTGAGATTTGAAAAAGTGAAATTGTTTATATTATTTTGTATTGAAATTTGAAAAATATGTAATGATTAAATGAGATAAAATGAGATGAGATTGAGTGTGTTTTGAAAGCAAACTAAGCCTAAATCTCATTATTGTATGCCCCTTAGTGAAAATAGCAGCAATCTGGTCTTCAATCGAGATGTGTTTGACTTGAACATCTTTGTTAACTACTTTCTCTCCTATAAAGTGCTAATCCACTTCAATATTTCAATATGCTTAGTTCTAGCATGGAAAACTAGATTTGATGCTAATGCATTAACACCTATATTGTCATATTGAATTACTGGACACTTTGGTAGAACAATTTGTAATTCCTTGAAGAGTATTCTTATCCAATAGAGTTCTGTCATAACTAAAGCAAGTGATCTGTACTCAGCTTTAGTGCTTAAATGAGAGACCACTTTTTTTTTTTTTTTACACTCCATGAAATCAAGTTATTGCCAAGAAAAACACCATAGCCACTATTGTTCCTTCGATCATTTGGATTGCCTGAACAATCTGAATCACAATATGCATTCAATTATGTGTTTGAAGGGGTGTAATATAGACCATGGTCAATAGTACCTTTAAGATACCTAAAAACACATTTGAGACCTGTCCAATGGCACCTTTAAGATACCTAAAAACACATTTGAGACCTGTCTAATGGCATTCTCTCTAGCAATGCATGAATTGGCATAATTGATTAACAATGTAAGCTATGTTAGGCCTTGAAATAGTGCAATATTGCAGTGCTCTAACCACCATACGACATTGGCTTAAATTTTTGAGCTTTTCACAATCTAGAGAGCTTAGCTTCTTTCCGAAAACTGATGGAGAAGAGATTAACAATGTATTTACTTTATCTCAAATGAGGACCATTAGAATCTCGAGATGCTCGAACACCCAAGAAATAATTTAAACTGTCAAGATCCTTGAGTTGAAAGTTTGTACCAAGCTGAGTAATAAAATAAAGAATGACTTGTTTACTTGATCTTGTTACAATGATATTATCAACATATACAAGAACAAATAAATGTAACTCATTCTTGGCATAAATAAATAAGGATGTAATAACATATGATTTCTTAAATCCAAACTCAATTAGTCGTTGTGATAATCTTCGAAACCAAGCTCTTGGAGCTTGTTTAAGTCCATATAATGAAGTATGTAATTTGCAAATAAAATCTAGTTGATATTGATCAATAAAGACTTTCGGTTGCTCCATGAATACCTGCTCATCTAATATACAATGCAAGAAAGCATTGGACACAACTAACTGATGAATTGGCCCATGAAAATTAACTGCCATTGCCAAGATTAAACGAATTGTTAAGGATTTAATAACTGGAGAGAATGTTTCAATAAAGTCTACTCCATCTCTTTGATCAAACCCTTTAGCAACTAAACGTGCCTTATACCTTTAAATGTTGCTGTCATATTTTCTTTTGATTTTATATACTCATTTGTTTTGGACCACTGGCTGATGAGTTGGTCTTGGACAGAGTGACCATGTACCATTGACAATTAATGCATCAAACTCACATCTCATAGCTTCCCTCCATTAAGGAATTGTCACTGCATGAGAAAAACATGTAGGTTCATTTTCTTGATAAATTGTGGATAGAACACAAAGAGGATGTCTGGTGGAATAAAATGTCTTAAAATTTGGGAATTGTTTTGGCTTAAGGTTATCAGTTTTGGAACGTGTGACCATTTGATGAGGTTGTTCATGTGGAGGTTCGGGGATGGGAATGTTAATTGGAGCTGAAGTTTCAACTGGATGCTTTTCTGGAATTGCAGATTTAGGTAATGGGTATGGGGGAATTGAGACAACATTATTGGTATCATGAGTAGGACTTGAGGACAACTGAGAAGGATTCTGTGAAACATTTGAATGAGTTTCTAGATCTAGTTGCTCATGATGAATTGGTGACACAAAATTTATGATATTTAGCATAGGTAAAGTACTTGGAAATCTAAAGGACTTATCAGAAGCATTTTGTGTACCTTCGAACGATGAGTTTAGCTCCATATCAAAGATGACTAAGGTCTCTCATCAAAGATGACATTGCGAGAGATACATATTCTTCCATTTGTCAAGTATAGGTATTTGTAATCTTTTTGTTGTGCTGAGTATCCAATGAAAATGCACTACAAAAGAAAAACACCATTTTCGGTGACTAAAACTCACCACAAAAAGTCCATAAGTCACTGGAAAAGATTATTTTCGACAAGATAAGGTTGCCTAATTGTTGCGACAATTACAGACCCAAGTAAAGTAATTTCCAGTGATAATCAAAGTTGACAGAAAAATTTTAGTTTTTCCGGCGACATGTATTCGCCAGAAATGGTGTAAATCTTCGTCCCAAATAGCTTCCAAATATTCATATTTTTTAAGCCACATATTTGCAGCGACCACTTTTCACCACATATAGTTCCTAAAATTGTTAACATTAATCCAACCAGGCTTTTCAATTGTTCCCTATTCAAAAATTCATAAATAATGATAAATTCTAATATGCTAGTGATTCCAATATTGGAAGAAAAAGAATCTGGAGCAAATTTGAGACAAATTCATTCATTCATTCACAAAAGCCAAAAGTAATAAAAAAAATGTATATCAAAAGACTTTAAAGATGTAAAAGTCACTATATAATTATAAAGTTCCAACAAATAATTATGGTTAACATCATGTCTAGATTGTATCAACAATTTGTACTTTTTTTGTCACTCAAAGATAACATCCTTCTGATTCAGCTCCAAAAGCTAGCAAGCATATGGTTTCTTGACTTGTAAAAATCTTCACAAGGTCTAGTGCTGATGAGAGTATGCAAAACTTGCTTTCCAGAATCTATTGAAAGTAAGTTAGTTCTTGCTTCTTCCTTGAACTCATTTTCCCATACTGGTTGTTCCACTACTTCAGCCCGTTCATAATCAATCCCCCCGCAGCAAAATTTGTAACAACCTGCATTACATTACACACCCAAATATTGTGAAAGTTAAAATTTCTGTTAGTAGAATCATAGGATTGTGAAAGTTTCATTGGTATGCCATACTTAAAAAATAAACAATGTGAGCCCAAATTAGATACTTGACGATATTTTAGCTATTAAAATGAAATAAAAAAAAAATGATACCATCCATCTAGTTGATCATCATCTCTAAGCAAATTATTAGTTAATCTCTAATAGTGGAATTTTCATTCAATCAGCCTAGCTACTAGCTAGCCACGAGTCAAATTGAAAAAACATTTAATCCATTTATAAGCTAAGCCAAGCATAGAAGATCACAAACTGCAATACAAGTAATAAAAAGCAATGGGTTTCAATGCCAGCATTACCAAAAAAAGCTATTATGCAATTTATATCAATGCAAATAAGATAAACAGAGCAATTAACTAGAAGAAGGTATATTTACTTAAGCAAGTTTTGACTTGTATGTAGTCAGAACCATGATTTAGAATGAGTCTAAAAGAGGTTCAAAGACCTAATTATCACATTTAAAAATATAATAATATTAAGGATGCGACAAGGATAACAACAGAGAAAAATTGAACGTCCAAATGTACCTCGCTCAAATGGCCAATGATTTACATGTTCGAGATGCTCAAAAGTTAGAGCCATCAAGCTATCCAATTTTTCAACAATTAAGTCTCCTCCTAAACTCTTCCGACTTAATTCTCTTGGAATCTGCAAAAATAATTTCGTATTATTTTAATGTGAGGCTAAATAATCATAAGCATTCTAAAAGAATAAGAATAAACTAAGATGATAAATAAAATCTCATCCTGACAAATATAATATGAACTAGGTTTGAAAGAGGGCCAAATCTTTCATTAATACTAACCTATAAGTATAAAGTATTAAAAGATCATTTATTAGATTGTTAAAATGTATTCCTAATCTTTTACAATGAGATTAAAGTGTTTACTATTTGGCAAGAATCATTAGAATGAGATCCATCAACTTTCAAAACCTGAAATAAAACTAGAATCTCATATGATAATATATTAGTAGAGAAGACTCATACATATTGGAATATTGATAAGAAGGTATTGACTTTGTTTAATATTTTTCAGATACATTTGATAATTGCATTGTTCTACATCAAGTTGATAGGATTTTCACTTACCTTTGATGATGAAATCCTACGGTTTGGTGTTTAAGAAATCATATGTGACCAAAAAGGTCACATATGCCACATCCCGCTCCAGAGTGACCAAAAAAGCTTTACCGGAATATTGCCACATCCCGGCTTGGGGTCGTGATACACACACACCCGAAAACCATAAACACAATGAAAACCCAGTTTTCATTTCCAACACACAAATATGCACGTAAATACACAATGCAGATGACCATGCACCAAATAACCAACAACTCATAATTTACGGCAATAACCAACTACAATATTTGTTGATGCCAAAAATATATTTAAATCTTAAAATTTATTTGGAAAATACTTACAGTACGCTCGCTAAAAAATTTCGAAGTTACCAAAAATGCCCAACAGCGATTCCGCACTTCCACCCACATACTCGCCGCTACAGTCACGCCCAAAGCGCCAACGTATAAATCATTACAATTAAGTAAATAAATATTAATATCGGGAACAACTAAAATAATTAAAAACCAACTTAATTAAAACACCAATAAATTATAGCAACAACAATAAAACCAATAAATAAATCTAACAATTTAATTAAACAAATAACATAAATAAAACAATATTTATATATATATCCAACCAACTCATATAATTATTCCAAATATTGCAACCAAATAAATTAATCATCATACTGTAAATAAATAAAATATAATTATTAACTAACTAAACTAAACACATATCAGAAACAAATTCATACCACAAATAAATTAAAATTAACACAAAAATAATTTAATCAATTAAATTAGAGAAAAAACTTACCGAGAGTGTCGTAAACGTTGAAATACGGTGATTCAAACGGTGGTTAAAACAATACTAAAAACTCACTTGAAATTTTCAGATTACTAAGATTTGAAGAGGAGAAACTAGTGTTTGGGCTGGATAGGAAAAAGGAACTCTAAAACCGACCACTTACAGGGAGAAAAACACAAAAGCCGCAGTGATTTTGCAAGGATTGATGAGTATTTTATAAACTGAAATTGGGCACGAAAATGTGGATTTTAGAGCAAGAAAAGTCGCGTGAAATACAACATCACCTAGCCAAGACGAACCACAAGATTCTATGGAAGGGGGTCTCAAATTTTTAGATGAAAAACAAAGGGAATAAAATAATTTGAAACTCATGATTTTGCTAGAAATCGGAGCACGTGAAGCATGGATCTGTGAAGAAAAGTTAGGGGAAATGATCTACAATATGCCAGGATTCTAATGATGTAATGCGTGAATACAAGATGAAGGAGAGTTGCAAAAATCTTGGGCTGAAACTTACGTATACAGCGACGGCAAATAGGGGAAACGAAAAAGAATAGAAGCAGAACGAAGTGTACGCGTGAAGGAGAAGAAGAAGAAGAAGAAGAAGAAGAAGCAGTTAGTCCATTAAATCATGAACCCAAACGATCCCGTTTTACTAAAAATGGTTGCTTTAGGCGATCAACATGCTAGACTAACGCAATGGGCTGCAAAGCTAAATGGGTTTGGGCTTACAAACTCACTTCACCAACTGTACACACACATACACACATATATATATATATATATATACCCAAATCTAGTCACGCAAACCCATTTAATTAAAACTCAACCACTACATATAAATTCCTGCATTTATATAAAAGCCCACCATATATATATATATATATATATATATATACTCCCACCAAAAATCACTTAAAATAACATAAAATAAATAGAACACATCAAATTAAAATAAATTAAATTACAACGTTTTAATTTTAATACCAACATAATAAAATAATGAGATTAAATTCCAATATTAAATTAAATGCATCACAATAAAGTTCATAAGAGAAAATATATTAGCTTACAATTATTCATGAAAATAATTCTTAAATGAAAATGAAATATTTCCAAATATTTAATTACAAACACAACAAAATTATATTAATGTAATCAATTCACAACATCCAATATTTATGTTCACAAAAAATTAAAAATATATAAATTTAATATTAAAATATTGAATTACAAAGATAGTAAAATTACGGGTTCTCACAGGAATACAGGGCAAAAGCCAATGTATTAGACGAACTAAGGTTGAGTGATGCATACACAATATTATCCATGGATAAAATGCACGTATGTTGGACAAATTAGAATGAGAGATGTTATAAATCCAAACACATACCTCTTAATCTCAGTCATGCACCTCAAATCCATATTACCAACAGATTTATGACCACCACTATCACACCACCTTTTTAATTGATTAAATTAATCGCAAATTTCAAATAAGCTATTAGAAAAATCGAGGGAGAAAGAGTGAGAGAGAGAGAAGCGAGACTTACAGAGAGAGAGATCGATGGAGCTTAAAAATCCAAAAGACAAACTCACCGGCGTTGGCAAGAATGCCAGAAGGAGGAGAGAAAACGATTGCGAGAAGGCGACGAGAAGATGACGGCGGGAAGACGGGGGCGCTGCAATAATCGAGAACCTCGTGTAGAACCAGAGAGAGAGAGCGAGAGAGAGGGAAAATAAGAGAAAGAATGAGAAGGAAAATAGGATGGAAGGGTGAGAAAATAAGTGTGGGGTAAAACAGAAATGTATGGATTTATTACGGCGACGGGTATATCAAATAACGACATACATGCATTGTAACAAGTCTTTTTTATGGCAAAACATTTTCTAGCAACATAAAAGTGCCAGAATAGTTTACAATTCAGAAATTTTGCCCAATCAACAACAAAAATTCAACGGAATTCATAAAACAACCTATTTCCAGCTATAATCACCTAGCCAAAAATAAAAATATCCCAATTTAATACTTTTTCTTGTAGTGACGAACTTTTTACTTTTCAAACAAAGTTTATGTTCTTTATATGGAGTAAGTAAAGGATAACAACTACATCCAAATATTCTCATGTCACTATATTTTGATATGGTCTTATGAAGAATATAGAAAGGAGACAAATTCTTTAACACTTTTGATGGAAGTTTATTTATTAAGTAAACTGATGTCAAGAATAAATCTATCTAGAATAAGTTTGGTAATTGTGATTGTGCAAGAAGTGTCAATCCCATTTCTCTGATGTGCCTATGTTTTCTTTCAGCTATTCCATTTTGAGGAGATGTGTAAGGACATGTCAGTATATGATAGATCCCATGTTCTTTGAGAAATTGTTTGAATTCATTTGAAAGATATTCTCTCCCATTGTCTATATGTAATTGTCTACTTTTACAAGAGAAGTAATTTTCAACAAGTGTTTTGAAATTAATAAAGACTAAGAATACTTCAGATTTAGTTGCCATAAGATATAGCCATGTGAAACGTGAAAAATTATCTGCAAACAAAACATAATATCGAAAACCAGCTATTGAATTTATTGGAGAAACCCACATATCAAAATGAACTAGTTCCAATGGTCTATGAGATTGTCTGGTAGATAATTCATATAGAAAACTTTTAGCTTTCCCTAGAGGACATGACTCACAGAATGCAAAGTTATCGAAAGAATCATTGCTAGGTAAATAGCCTGATTTAAACAATTTATTCAATACATATTTAGAAGGGTGTCTTAATCAACTATGTCATTTTTCTTTAATAGTCTTGGATTCTAATTTGAATACAAAGTATTGCATCTTATTGGAGAAGCTCTTATTTTTAGGCAAATGATAGAGGCCATGCTCAGCTCAACCTTGGAACAATGTTCTATTGGTTTTGTTCTGTTTAACAGAGAAATCAAGACCTGTTAGAATGAAATAACAATCATTATCCAAACAAAATTTGTTTATGGATAATGGATTAACATAAACTTATGGGCAATGCAAAAGGTTATTTAAATGAAAAGGCTAGTAATTAAAAGAAATAGAGGATTGTCCAGTATTTTTAATAAATAAACCCATGTCATTCCCAACTGTGATCATATCAGTTCCTTCAAAGGGTTACTAAATTGTGACATTTACTACATTATTGATTATGTGTGCATTGGCTCCATTGTTAGCATAATAGACCTAGTCGTCAAATTAAGCATTTGTCTCAATGGCTGCAAGATCAGGTAGGGGAATACGATCTTGATAGGCATAGTTAAACCTCTCATAACAAGAAGAGTAACATGGTTTGTCTTACCACAGATTTGATAGGTAGGTCTATATGATTAAGAGGCTAAGATTCGAGAATTATTCTGTGAAACAGAATGGCCATTACCTCCATTTGTTTCAATAGAGGGCTTATTAGGTCTGTAATTGTTCAAACCTGGTCTTTGTGGCTTTTTATTTAAGTGAGGCATCTTAGACTTTTGAGCAGCAAATGCATAGTGATTGTCTGCATTGGAGTTTTGTTGACTTTTCAAGAGAGCCTCAAAGTTGAATAGTTCAGCTTGAAAGTCCTTCAATGTGAGTGTCACACCCGGTTCCAATGCCACTCTGATTTCAAGATTTTTGGTTTTAGTAGTGTAAGAAGCCCTTTTGAGTTTTCGAACTTTGTTTTAATACACTACATACTAAAAACTTTTGCTTTGGTGAACTGTGATTTTTTTTTTCTCATTGAGTTTGATAATTAGGTTAAAAATCTTTTTATGGGTCGAGATAATTTTATTTAACAAAGTTAGATTATTTTTTTGGATTGAATTGAGACCTTATTTATTTTTGAGAATTCATCGCATGACTTGTTTCCTTTAAAAGATTTGTTTTGATTTTTTAAAACGGATTAAGATTATTACTCTAGAGTCCATGTTTTTTATTTCATTTTTTCAATACTCAACAGTGGGCTCAAATACTTGGATGGGCCCTAGGCCCTTACCCGTTCAACTCGATAAATCCAAGCCCTTTGCACCTCGACCCTTAGTCAGTTTCCCAGCCTTATCATGCCGAGGTTCTTTCCTCCTCCCATGTAGGTTTAGCTTTTCCTTTCCCTCATCCAATGGTTTTTTTATTAGTTTTCTTGTTCCTATATATAAATGCTTATACCCCTCATGCATAGGAAACCTAGTTGCCGCTGCACTGCCTCCTTATGCTTTCACTTTCTTCATCTAGAGTTTGGGGTTGCTGCTGCCTAGATGTACAAAAATAAACCAGTCCAAAGTCCTTGGAAAAAAAAAACACCAACTCAGATCAATTAAATTAAAAAACAACAAAACAAATAAAAACAATGTCATACAAACAAAAAAGAGAAAGAGAAGGGGGGGGGGGAGAGAGCTACTTTCTTTCAAATAATCATTCACAGTGAGTCATGATCAATCATTTGGGAACATAACTCCAACAAGAGTGCAGCAAGCAATTAGTGTGTAGAACAAATAAAAATACAAGGAGCTCCTAGTTGCCGACCATTTACATATTAAAAAAAACATTTTATGCTTGGTTGCTTGCGACTTTTGCAAGTCTTCAAAACATTCTATTGGAAAATGTGTTATGCTTCCTAACTGAAAGTGCATCCCAAAACATGATTTTTAAATGAAGTCAAAGCCGTTGAGGATTTTTTGTCTCTACATGGATACCTCATTACTGAGATAAATGAGTTAAAAAAGAAGTTTAGGATTTGCATTGTGGTCCAAATTAATAAGTGGGCAGGTTTCATAATCAAGATTAATTCCATGCAAATAGCTAGGACCTAGCATATACGATCATCGAAATATTACTGGTGGTTTACAGTTGGCTAACCAAATATATGACTAGAATTAATTAATCTATATATATATATATATACACGT
Organism: Platycarya strobilacea; assembly: GCA_036898215.1. Classification (NCBI taxonomy): domain Eukaryota; kingdom Viridiplantae; phylum Streptophyta; class Magnoliopsida; order Fagales; family Juglandaceae; genus Platycarya; species Platycarya strobilacea. The sequence continues at coordinate 13,505,545 of CM072556.1, forward strand.
ATACTAAATATGAATTACATACGTACAATCTACATGCTAATTTTCTAACGACCTAATAACTTTAAGAAACTTGGCATCCTTTCCAAGACCTTAAACATATATTAAGTTTAGATCTATATATATATATATACACACATATATATAAAAATATGGTTCCACAGCCCCCTTAAATTAATAATATGAGGAAATTGGCATATCTCAATAATCCAATTCATTTTGTATTATAATATTGGTACTGCCTGATTAGAAGCTGGAAACTTGATGAAATTGTAATATTTAATTAGGAAGATGTCAAATTTACTATAAAAATCTTACAACTTTTATATGTTTAATGGTAACACATCAACAATATTTTATTATATATGCATGGCTTGACTTAATTTTGAGTTTATAAGGCTATGTGGTTAAAGTTATAGTACCTGATCTAACAATATTATTACTCTTTCTATAATATTACAACAATAGGCCTACTGGTCTTATATGGTCTTTTATGAAACCTAATCTATTTTAGTTGAAACCAACATGGGAAGAAAAAGTTTCATAAGATCTACAAATAGGTTCTAGTTAAGCCAAGTCTCTCATACACTCACAAAGCCAAGTTCAAACAGAGGTTTTTTCAATTAATATAGGAAATCAGTTGAGCTGAGGCATGATCACGTGCATGAAGCTGCATTAAAACATTTATTATATGACTTCAGGATTTTATCTTTACATCTGAGTAGAGTTTACGTGCATTGATTACCTCTAACAACATGATTAGGCAACATATTTTTTCAGGTCCATAGATCTCATCTTGAATCCAAGATGCTAACACGGTTTAAGTCAAAACCATGTAAACTTGAAATTAAATGATCTGAACAGGTTTCATCCCAATTTAACTGGAGTTCAATCTATGGACATTTTCCAACCAATCATTAAATATTTATGAACAGGCCACTGCTCTTCTTTTTGTCTTATGTAAATTGCAATAAATAAAGAGAAACTCCATGCAAATAAAGATAAAAGAGTTGGCAGAAAAACATGAAGACCACAAATGTATATATGTATGTATAAAGTTCAAATTATGGTGTAATAAACCAAATCAAAATGCATAAGCAAATTTTGTAATAAACCAAATCAGTATAAAGGTAAAATAACAAACACAATAAGCTAGAACCTAAAAGATGGAAAATATCTCAAGTATAAGGTCAAGCAAGCATGAGTAAATAAAGAGTCTTACAAACGTAATAAAGTACCCTGATGCCACATCATTAAAATCCTCTACATCAAGAGATTTTATGTACTTGAAGATCTATATCAAGTATAGAACAAAGGAAATTTGTTGAATTGTAGGAGCAATCATTCCAAGAGTGCTAAACCTTACAATCACGGTCCAATATATTCAATATAAAAAACTCTAAACTCTTAAGTTAAATAAAAAAGAAAAACTAACAATTTTTTAGGTCTAAATAATTAGTTGATGATAGACTAAACATTCCAATATATAGAATTTCAAATCACGAATCAAACCTTCTGATCTTCTCGTTCAAGAAGTCACACAATGCAAGGTGGCTCAGGAACTACATGGAGAAATAAAACATATAAGTGATAAAAATGCTTATATATATATATATATATATATTGGCATGCCAATATCTTCTCTTATAAAAGAAATTATCAATCTTTCTAATCCATATAAATGATCCAAACACTAAATCACTAAATGTATATACATATAGACTGTCCCAAGTAATCCAATTTTTTGGGGCGCATTAGTACAAAAAGTACCACATTTTTTCCGATATGAGACCAATATAACAATCTTTGGCTTTCAATACTTATCTTATTCAACATGTGAAAGGAGGTTAAGAAATCACTGTTAAGCGAACCTCCTTGACTCATGGTAAACCTATAGATCCCTTTGAAGTTTGATGTCGTTAATCGTTTACTCAGCACAGTAAGTGCAGCAATCATCACTACTAATTAATCTCACTAATAAGAAAGTTTTTTTTTTAAGAGATATGCAAATAGTTAAACTTTTTTTTATAAGTGAAAAAAAGTTGAATAATTATACTATAAGCAGAAATCAATATGTGGTGCACATTTATTAAACAATAACTCTAAAGGTTATGCAGCTCTAATAAAAGAAAGTAGCCTCATAAAACTGACATACATGTTGGGTGCATTCAATTGTGAGTTAGAAAACATACTGTCATAAGCCTCTTTGTAGATATCTACCAAGTGAGACCCAATTCCTTTTCTATAGTACTCCCAATGTATGGATTCAAATTCCTGCATAAAAAAAAAAGATCAATAAAAAATAATCATTAATTAGTAACATAAGAGACAAAAGCTCATGAATTACCATTATCATTGATAATGATCAATGTGAACAAAGCCACTTCTTTATATTTGACTTTAAAGCCATATATAAAAAGCTCCTATAAGCTATTGAGCTCTTATTTAAAGCAACAAATAAAACGCTCCTATAAGCTATTGACCACCTTCAATGGATCGGCTTGATCACCCTTCATCACCACCTTCAAAGACACATTCCAATATTCATTAAAAAAACTTGGAAAACAAAAGGACAAATAAAGAATGCTGTTTTTTAGAGTGGATTAAAGAAATAAACAAACCCGTAACCTTCAAAGCCTTTGATATAGCGTCAAACCTTGCGTGCACAACCTTTGAATGCATGTAGATTCTGAGCATGATTTCCTAAGGAGCAGGTGGCTTAGATTCGTCTTTCCCTTCCTAAACAAATAGTTTATAACAAAGATTATTCACAAAAAATAATTAATATTGTGAATATTCTGTTTTTGCAAATAAATAGATTATAATAAACAGATTATAATAGTTTATAATTAACAATGAAACTAATGCATATTAAAAAAAGAAGATGACCAATAAACTGTATTAGATTAACCTATTTATTAATGAGCTGTAGCAATCTTTTGTTAGTCAAAAACTTCAAACCACTGCACACAATCAAAGTAAGAAACTTGGAAATCGAAAAAGAGAAATTTGGTTTGTAGCCAACGAAAAAAGAAAAAAAAACATATGGTTATTATAAACTTACACCTCTTTTGCATTGTTTCTCATAGGTAATTTTTGTGCCAAATCTAAATAGTTGCATAATAATTAATGGGGGAGATGTAATTGCCTGAATAAAATGATTCCTCAGACATCTTTTTCTCTCTTTATTATTGAAATAGAAGATGAAATTCAGAGGAAAAATGTATTCAAAAAATTAATGAGATTCAGAAGATTTTTTTTTAATGAAATTTAGAATATGAAAATATATCAATGTCTCAAGTCCACCTTTTCTCTCTTTATTATTAACAAATTATTTATAATCTGGTTATTTGTAAATAAACTATGTTCTTTTATAAATTGAAGCCTGTTTATTCAGTAAAATAAACCAATTTGGAAAATGAAAGACTTTTTAGAACTACTCCTAAACTCAACCTAAGGTATACATGGTAAATGTATAAGAATCATCATATCTGATTCTTTTTAGAACTATTTTCACAATTTATTTGAACATTGTGAAATAATGTTCTATCATGTGTAAAAAGAAATATTTATACTTTTATTATTCTTTACTAATCTATTTTTTGGCTTATTGTTTATCCGATTTTATTTTTGGGATCTTTTCAAGCGGAGCTTTCTCCCCAAACTCATATATAAAATAACCCTTAAGTTAGCTTTGAAATCGTAAGTAGATTAAGATTAAGATCGTGTTAACAATTATTTTTTGTTATGGGTATTCTTTTATGGTTCTTAGCTTTGCTTGTTTCTGTTTGGGTATTTTTTCCTTCATCTTGTTTTGTTGTCTCTTCGTTAATTTTAGGTTTTTTTAATCATATGTTTAGAGTTCAGGTCTAAATAAAAGAATGCATGTCGAAGTGAAAAGGAATAAATAAATAAATAAAAATCGAACATGTACATCACACCCAAAAGAACTAACAATTCTATAAAAAAAAGTAGAATACAAAAAAACATTCTTTAGATCTGAAAGTATGCTATCAGATTTGATGGAAAAAAGACTAAAATGTCCAAATAATGCAGGATGAATGCTTTCACACTGAAAATGAAATATGAAAAAAGTTGTTACACCAATGTGGATGTAGAGTTTCTGGAAAGCAGCTTGTATTAGGTTTTAGGACAAGTTAGGGCTAAGATTTTGACATGTAAAAGATCAGGGATTAGAGTTTCAGATTGTGTAAAGGAAACATTCAATTTAGAGATGAAAGAAAGAGCAAAAATCTTAGGTTTGGATGATGGATGGACAAATAAAAAAAAACTCACTTTGTTTAATGTCCTCACACTGAAAGAATAAAACAGAGAAATACAAAATCTGTATTAATTTGAAGAAATTAATCAAACACAGAAAACAAAAAACTTAATTTGATGAAATTAGAAAATAGAAGAACATACAAAATCTGTTTTTCTAAGGAAAAAATAACAAAACAAAGGATTTAGTAAACAAAAACAAATTAATACAGATCAATTCCTTAAACCCAAGTAAATCTGAGTACCTTTCAACAACACCAAGATGAATAAAATCTAAACTTATAATAGAGGATTTTCTAAAGAAGACATAACAAAACAGAAGATGAGGTAAACAAAAAATTAACAAAATAGAAGACACAAAACCAGATTTGAAGAAATAACAAAACAAATCAATACTTTCAACCCAAGTAAATTTGAGTAGCTTCCAACAGCATCAAGATCATCACAATCTGAAGCAAAAATAGAGAAATATTTTTATTTTGGAATTTTGAATACAAAAGATAAGCACGGTAAAAAATAAGAGACCTGAATTTAAGATTCATATGTTAAGAAAATGGAACAAAATATTTATTAAGAGTGCACTTGCCTGCAGAACAAAACAAATCAAATTAGATATGAGTTTTTTTAATGTACAGAATGAGAAAAAGAAGGAAAAAAATATTCTTTTTACAAGACTTTAAAATTTTTATTGACGGTAAATAATGAGGAATGACATGGCATGCTCACCATCATTCACAATATATACGATAATATCTTGCATGTCTTTCTTCAATTTTTAATTGAGTTTTACATTGAGAATAGAAGAGACGTAAGCTGTTGAAGTTTTAATTGAAAATATGTGAAGATAGTTACATATTCATGAAAGGTTTTAATCAGATTTATTGATCTTTTTGTTTCTCATATTTATTATTTCACAGCTACCAATGAGACACTGACTATATATAAGTTTATGTTGCACAAAGAAGTATAATGATATTTTCAAGGCTTGCATTCCTAATATAAATGCTGCATTAATGTCCTCATCAGGCGTACTCCCAATATTCCTAAGATAAATGACATTAATGTTACTGTGCGCATATAAGTACAATGAGTACAATGAATATTACACTACATGCATTCCCAATACAAATTTTGTAATAAACCGGAAATATATGCTATAATGAATTCTATGAATAAACGGATGTGAATAGATGCATACAGACAGAAATGCTGTGATGATGCCCATTCATTATTCAAGCTTGTAGTAGTTTTCTTTCACAGCAACCAATGAGACAAAAAAAAAAGAATTTCATAGTGATACATATTGCTATTTTCTATTTATTAATTTGGCCATATGTAGATCAGACAAAAACCAAAAACTCAACTAAGGAAAAAAACTCAATTGACATAAGAGAATGTAAAAATCAAACTTACAAAACTTTGAGGTTAGAAAGGTTGATGAGCTACCATGGAATTGACCCTCTTAGCTTGTTGTTGCTTAATTGTCTATATCATTAATTCAAACCATATCAAACATAATAATCATGCAAAAATAAAAATAAAAAATTATGAAATTCTAAATCTTCTAGCTAGTCAATAGAGAAATATACTGGTACTTACAGAAATCAGAATGACTTCAACTTGGATAGCAACAAGAGAAAAAAACTAAGTGCAAATCCAACCAAGATATCCCATGAATACTTTTTTCCTTCCTTGGTTATGCTATGAACAATACTTAACTTACCTAAACAAATACATGAATGAAAACTGTCTCATCATTTTAACTATAACAATAATAATGACCACAACAACAACAGTATCATCAACAACAATGACATCAATAAAAGCACCAAGAACACAAAACTCAATTGTCTCTTGACCATAAGTTATGATGCCACCCACTATACATGTATAGCATATACAATAAATGTCCATCCTCAATCGAATGAAACCAGTTTAAAATGCTTCCTTATCTGTTTGATGAAAAAAAACCATGCTCATCGAATCATATTTTGTTCAAAACCTGCTAGATAACAATTTACAACCTAGCTTTCTTTTTCTTTATTTTTTAAATGGAAAAGTTAACAAATGTACACATAAACATAAGATTTACATCCTGTAAATCATGTACAACACAATTTACATTCTAGATAACAAGTACCTGGTTCTTCTCCAAGTTAAATTCATATAATCCAAAGTAACAAAGTCATCAAACGTAAACATAAGATTTTGCTACCTTTACAGCCCAGATAAAATAGAGTTTAAAGAAGTGAAGTAGACGATAACAAACCTAAAGGCAGGAAACCATCAGAGGGCACTCTGATAGAAGAACTTGCAAAACACAAATTAAAATATATATATACAAATTAAACCCAATACAATAAACCCCTAATTTGACTTGACCACAACCCTAAATCTAAGCCATCTACTCATAGAAGCTTCAACCTCCTTAACTCCAGATTAGACCCAAAAAGAGAGAAAAAGAAAGAAGAAGAAAATACAAAAACTAAAGAATATACTAAATAACGTTTTGATATAATTTAGTTCTCACAACAGTATTTAACATCTCCTATAATATAAGGATGGTAAAAAAATAAAAACTTAGAGTATTAAAAATGGGAAGCCACAATAACGAAATGTAACCTACGAGTTAAGGGGAGGAGGAGGAAGGGAGTGGTCCTGGGGTGGTGGTGCTCGAAGGTGGCTGCGGTGGCTACTTATGGCGGCGTATAGTTGCGCGAGGGGGAGGAATCCATGTGAAACCCATTTTGGGTTATACTCGCATGCGTCTGAAATAGGGGCTTCCAAGGGGCTTCAACAGTGGGGGTTACTTGTTGGAGCAGGGGGAGTTTTCGGAGGTGGCAGTGAGGCTGGCTGGTCGGTGGTGAGGCTTAGCTGCGGGTTGCTTGGAGGAGAAGTTGAAGGGGTTTGAACCCGTATAATAACGGGTTTGAATTGGGAAAGAATTCTGGAGGAAGAGATGAGAGTTTGTGTGGTCTAGAATCAAGAGGGTTCACTACAAAAAAAATAGATTTTTGTAGCCATTTAATTGCGATCAAATGATTATTTGTAGTTAATTTTAGTTGTAAATAATCATTTGGTTGCAATTAAATGATCACAAATAAACAGTTTTCTTATAATGAAGATATAATGGAAAGATAAAAGTTAAATAATTCAATTTTAATTTTATTGTTTATTATTATAAACAATCCGATAGTCACGTTTTAAGCATATAATATGCTAGCTAGCCCGCCATGCATGCACAGAGCCAAGCTGTGAATCAGAACGGTGCTAATTAAATCATTATGATAATTTGGAAAAGGAAAAAAAATTGACCACATTGATCTTTCCGGACTTCGGGTCAAGGATGAATAAATTTATTATTTATTTATTTTTTTGGGTGGTGGTTAATTGGTAGGCTGTATGTTGGGGGTGTTAAATGAATACTATATATATATATATATATATATATATATATATATATGTTGTGGTCCAGTCTTCACATGCCGGCCATGGTGTACTGGAACCGACCGATCAGTCGCTTCACCGACGATTCTTTCGTGAACCTACTTTTACGGTCTTTGAATAATGCACGTCCTTTCGTCTGTCCTTTATATAATAAGCTGGCTAGGCAAATGATATTATTGATATGTTAATCAAACAAATGATTACAGTGGAAGGAATTCATGAGTAGTTCCCGTTGCGAACATTCAACAAATCAAGATATAACGTATGATCAATGTCGACTAAAAATGATTGAGATTACAAGAAAAAGAATATATTTGTGATGGCCGAATTATTTATGACGAGAATAGATCTATTTTAATAAGAAAATATCATTTTTTTAACATATAATTGATTACAAATAAGTTTTTTCTTCATGAATTAAAGTTTTGAAGTTGAGTTAAAGCACAAGCAGGGTGGCTCAATATATATTGAGATCTAAGGTAAAATTTAAGTGAGTCATTTTTAATTATATATAATATAATAAAATATAAATTATTATATAGAAATAAAATGAAATTTTATTTAGATCTTTAATTAATAAAATAATTTATATGAAACGAGACCTTAATACAAATTTTGTATCTCAATTTAGTATGATTTTAATAAAATTATTTAAAAATATAAATAATTCATTATATTAAATATGAAATTTAGTATTATAAAGCCTTATACACATTGAAAAATATAAAAATTATTGAAATCACTACAAGATAATAGGTTTTTTGAGACAAATCATTTTGTCTCAAAAAGTCTATTTTTTGTCCCAAAAAATCTTTAGAGACAAAAAAATTTTGTCCCAATTTTGTCTAAAAAAACCCGTCTCAAAATGTTTTTAGGACAAAAATTGAATTTTATCCCTAAAAATGATTTTTAGAAACAAAATCTCATTTGCCCGTCCAAATCCGTTCGGATGGGTTTTTTTATTTGAGACAAAAAAAATTCATCTCAGAAACCTATTCGGGCAAAAATTTCAGTTGTCCGAATAGACAATTTCTGTTTGAACGGATAAATATTTGATTCGAACAGATTGCCTGGTCCGAACGAGGTAAGTGTCCGAACAGATATTATCTGTTCGAACGAATAAATTTATTGGAATTAATTTTGTTCGAATGGACTCTTTTTAGTTCGAATGAATTTTTAAATTGTAATGTATCGTTCGAACGTAATTTTTTTGGTCGAACAGTACTGCTACACGAGTTCACATTTAATTAAAAGATACATTGTTATTATAATAAAAATGTAATTTTCACATCAAATTTGTTCAAATATTGTTGCTAAACAAAATAATAAATGTACAATTAATATAAAAAATAAATTTTAAGATCGTGGTGGTGGCATAGCATTTTGGGACATCTTTTGCCATTCTTTAAATATTACTCAGGTCCTCGACTCTAGTCTCTCTTCTATTCTTGACTCTAACTCCGCTGCTTTATCTAATCTGATAAACAACTCTTGTTCTTTGGACCTCAATTGTTATATCTCAAATTGTGCTGCTTCTAACTCCTTAGTTTTGTCTTTGTTGGATCTATCCTTAGAAGAGGATAATGAACTGAAGGATGACTTCACACAATGCCCTAAGCCTCTCAAATATCCAGAAGGTGATCCAAGAATTTTAGATAGAATCTGATCATCGTTGACAGATGATTCATCAGATGGATCTGCAGAAGCGTCCTTTAGAGATTTCATCTTTTCTTACAAAAAAAAAATATTAAAGTTAGTATAAATAATAGGAATATTATATTAGACTTGACTTAATATACTTGAACTTACATAATTTGCCTCAGCTTCAAGACTGGTCCAAACACCATCATGATTTTTATGTGCTTTAGCATATAAATGTATTAGATCAAAGTCACAAGAATTTTCAACTTGCTGCAAAAGAAAAACTATATTAGAACTTGAAAGAGAAAAGTGCATATTTTAATATGAGATCGGAATTAATAGCACTGACCATATTTTTATGCAAACGATGAAAAGATCAAGAACCCGCACGTTGGTGAATTTTTAAATTTGATCTATTTACTTTGTTCATAGCACTCTGTTGCTAAAAAAAAGAAAAATATTATAAGTTTCAAATTCTAATACATTTATAATTTTCTATCAAAAAAAATATAAATGCAATATTACCTTATAAGTAGAATCTTCAAACAGATCACAAACCTTCTCCCACTCGACTGGTGGTATTGCTTAAATGGATTTTGGCATGCCTCTGCAGTAGTGTTGAATTTCTCAAAATGTGCATGACACCGACCTTTGTATCTTCGAAATGCACTCGACATTAGTTCCTCAACTATTTTTCGATACTCTCGTGACTAAAATCTAGATCAAACTCATCCTTGAAAATATTATAAGTAATTAGTATATATACAATTAGCATTAAATTTGAATTTTCTTGGGATGTAGCTCATTACCAAGTAACGATTTTCTATATGATCTTTTACATATTCGGAACGTTAACCCAATAGGCTGCTGACATCGAAGCATATGTGCGAGTGAGGGCACCAACATAAGTAGAAAGCCATACTTGTGAATCATTGTGGCCACCAGTGTGACCCTCTAATATATCAATTTTAATTTTACCAATTTTTCTGACTTTCTTTATGCAGAAACCGCTCGTGATGCCTCGCCCTCGGTATTGGCTTACAACTACAAGTACAGTAATTAGAACATATATATGTGGTAAATACCATAATTTGACAAAATATCTGGCACTAGGTCTGGTGATGCTGGTACACTATTATTGGCCAGTAAATCACGTGCATGAGAGTCAATAATGGGTAGGGGTGAGGATGGTGCATGAATAGCTTTGCATTTGGGAGGCATATCTATTTAAAATTGTAATAAATTAAATATATAACCAGATAAATATTGTTGATATTTATCAAATTTATACTTACACAGATATTTTAATTCATTCACTCTCAGTTTTGCTGAACGAATCTCTTTCATCTTCACTAGACACGTCAGTAGATTCATATTCTTCCGACATTTCACCCTCGATCATTTCTGGTGCAACATCTTCTCTATGGAGTGGGACCAGGTCATATTGACTTAGATCAACAAATAGATTGATCACTGGTTCATTTTCTTGATATGCTTCTTCATTTGTTGAACCAACAAATTCTTCATGTGGTTCATCTACCTCTGGAATATAATCATATACATTTTTTAGTGCAAACTTCTCCACCACTCGCCATGGGTTCCCGTATTTCGGATCATCTAAATAAAAAAACTTGATTCGCTTGGCAGGTGAGAATAAAAGGATCATCCTCGTACCAGGTCCAGGATGTATTCACAGTGACAAAACCTCCATCTTTACGCACTCCCAATCTAGGATGTGAAACATTCCACCAAATACATCTAAACAACCAAGCAATATAACCTCCCACATACTTTAACCCTATAATATCTTCTACAACTCTGTAGAAGTTGGGGTGGGAATTTCTTACATGACCTGTTAACCCAACACGAATACGACACGATAATAACGGGTTAGGATTTAGTCTTAACGGGTTTCGGGTCAAAATGGGTTGACCCGTTATGACATGATTGCTTAACGGGTTGATAGCGAGTCAACCTGTTTTAACCCGTTATGACACGTTATGATACGCTAAGAAAGTAAAAATTACAATTATATTCTTATACTTAAAAGTAAAATTATTAGAATTTTAATTTTGATATTTTATTGTTTAGATTGTAATTTAGACTTATAATTAGTGTTATTAGTTTTATAGATATTATGATTTTAATATTTATATAAAATTATACTAAATTTAATTAAGTCAAACGAGTTAATTTTGGACATATTCAACTCATTTATATAAACAGGTTGAAATGAATCATATTATGTCGTGTTAATATATTTTGTAATATTTACTACGGGTTATAATGGGTTGATACGATATGACACGTTATGTTAACGGGTTGGGTTAGGATTTGAGATTTTGACACGATAAGTTTAACGGGTCGGGTTAGGGTTGACCTATATAATATAATATACATGTCTTGATACGACACGAACACGATCCGTTAATACAATTTGACACCTCTACGTAGAAGTCAATGTTATAATCTCCATGGTTCTCTTCAACTGCGACTCCACAATTCTGAATTTTTCTATATCGTTCTCTATCACTGTGTGAAATCTATATTCACGCACCAAGCAACCCGTATACTGTATAGCCCTCTTGCTTGGACCACATGCCAATGCATCAAGTTCTTGTGAGATCTCATCGGGGTTTGTAACATGTTTTAATTTAACCTATATCAATAAATATATTTAGTATAATATTAAATATCAATAGAATTCATATTAATTTTCTAATAATACCATATGTTCAAACCATGAGGCAAACTCCTCTTCATGCTTCTTTTGTACGTCAGCTCCACCACTAAAGCCAAGTAGTTATAAATGTTCGCTGCATGTTTTCATGTGAAATATTAATTTATACGAAAATACTAACTTCAATTATTTTAGTTATACGTAAATTCATTACTAATCTCAAATAGTGCTCAATTTCTGCATAGTTATTCAAGACATACTATCGAGCTCTATAAAAATCTCGTCCACACAAGTCGTAGCCCCCATGTGCGCCCATTAGACGTACAGTTTGTGAAAATACAGAAAATCATGACGAGACACCCATTTGTTCACCTTCATAATTTCGATCCGGTCTCATAAATCTAGTATTAACCCCACGAAAATACATTGAACAAAAAGTGTGCCATTCATTATCAATGTAGGACTCTGCAATCATACATTCTGGATGAGCCTTATTTCCCACACTTTGCTTAAGCTTTCCTAAAAATCGTTTAATTGAATATATCCATCTATATTGAACCAAGGTAGTAACTAAAGCCTCATGAGGTAAGTGAACAGTCAAATGAATCATTACATCAAAGAAAAAAGGTGGGTACAAACCCTCTAGTTTGCACAATATCACTGCGATCTCAGCCTCCATTTTTAACAATGTGTCAACTTGTTACGTCCCTTTACAAATGCCCCTAATTCTATCTGAGCTGTACAAACATCTCGAGTAAGCTTTCCACGCACACCAACTACCAACAAACGTTGTAAAAATATATGACAGTCGTGACTTTTAAGACTAGTTATCTTCCAGTCATGTGTTTGCATGCATCTTGGCATGTTCAAAGTGTACCCATCAGGTAATTTGATTGACAATAACTAGTTACAAAAGTTCATTCTCTCATCGCTTGATAGTGTATACCATCCAAGAGGCATGATGGCTCGAGACCCATTATCTTGTAAATGCAGCTCTAGTCTTATTCATAACTCCTTCAAATTTTTGCAAGAGTTAATTGTATCTTTTGTTTTTCCTTTTATTGACATGAGAGTATCCAAAATATTTTTACATATATTTTTCTCAATGTGCATGACATCTAGATTATGAAAAAGTGCCAATGTAGACCAGTATGACAGCTCGAAGAAAATACTTTTTTTTTGTCCAATTGAATTCGACTGCATCTTGTTTCCTCTTTCGCGCTCGTGCGTCTTTCCCAAATCTATTTTCTAGAATCTCAAGTAGTTGTGCAAGAATATCATCGCCAGACAGTGTTAGCGATTATGACCTCCGCTCAGTCTTCCCATCAAACATTGTCCTATTCGAACGCCATCTATGATTATTAGGTAAATATTGATGATGACCCATGAAACATAATTTTCTTCTATTTGTTATCCACTGGGACTGTGTATTTTTGTTGTAAACAGGACAAGCCAATTTACCTTTTGTGATCCATCCAGACAAGTTTCTGTATGCTGGAAAATCATTTATTGTCTATAAGTCTATGACATGTATATTGAATTCTCGCGACAAAGCTGCGTCATATATACTACCCAGTTCCCATAACTCTTTCAACTCTGGTATTAATGGTTGTAGATATATATCTATGTCGTTTCCTGGTGACCTCGACCCTAGGATCAATAAAGTCATCATGAAATAAGGGTCCTTCATACACTTTCAAGATGGCAAATTATAAGACATTAATATCACAGGCTACGTACTATGAGAAGTGCTCATATTGCCAAATGGATTAAAACCATTAGTTGCTAACCCAAGACGTACATTCCGAGACTTTTCGGCAAACCATGGATACTCCTCATCAAACTTCTTCCACTGTAAGGAATCTGCCGGATGCGAGAGAAATTGATCATTTCAAACTCTTTTTGCATTATACCAAGTTATATCCTTCGCAGTCACTCGAGAAGTAAACAACCGTTGAAATCTCAAGGGAAAATGTCTTAACACTTTATTCGGTATATTACGCTTATCTAATATCCATCTTGACTCGTGGCACATTGGATATGAATCATATTCTGCATATTGCTTCCAAAAGAGTACCCAATCATTCTTATAAGCATGAATAATATTGTAATCAAATCTCAATCATCGCTTCAGTTTTTTCACCTCATAAAAGTTATGAGGTACCGCGTTATCTTACATTATAACCTTTTTAAATAACTCAAGTAGCATGTTAATGGCCTTTGCAGAAATTCGGCATATTGACTTGATATATAATAACTTCACTGTGAATGACAACTTGCTATGACGGGTACACCTCTCCTACAGTTGTCGTTGTGCATCTTCCCACAGTCTTGCGAAGTTTTCATTTCTTTTAAAAGATTGTGAAGATGTTCCTTCTTTATCTCGAACGCCAAACATGCCTACGTCAATATAGCCTAACATCTCAGTGATATCCTCTCCACTATCATCACTATTATCCAAAACGACCATATTTGTATAGTCGATATTGATCTCATCACCAGTTTCCTCCATCCGATTGGAATGACTCTCAAATTTAACTCCTGTAGGAAATGGTTCGCCATGTAAAACCTAATGCAAGTATTTAGGATCTATCCCATTAACGAACAAATGAGACTCTACTACTACCATGTTTAAATAACTCAGGTTCTTGCACTTCTTGCACGAACATCTTATAAAATCCCGACTATCAGTACTATCTTTTGCAAACTCTATGAAATATTTTACCTCCTGTGCATACTCTTTATAGTCTCGCCCAAGTCTATTTCTCAATAGCATCCAACTTTTGTCCATTATATTTTAATTACCTATCTACCACCTATTAAGAAAAAACCTAATTCATTTTATAAATATCATCAATAATACTGTAATTGATATCCTCATAGCACTATTTATTTATTCTGTCTATACGAGTTTCGTTCGAACTTATATTTTTACGTCCGGATAGACCTAAAAAAAATCCAACATTTGTTTGGACGTGAATAGTTTTGTTCAAACGAAACTTGTGCAAACAGAATACCAGAACCAATCCTCAACATCAAGCAAATAAATAAAAAATGCCCAAATAAACAAATCATGCTCGAAATGGGTTATCTAATAAAACTCCAAATATCAAAAGAAGTATGCAAACTCTATACAAAATCACCCTAAAATATCAAAACAAATCTCTAATCTTTCAACCCTAATAATTAGAAAACTAACCTCAACTTTTGCACTTCCAACTTCAAATCCAATTCAACAACAATGTCCACAATTAGAAATCATAAAATGAGAAAACTCCCAACCACTTTTAATACTAAGAAATACACAAAAAAAAGTATTGAGAAATGAGATTAACATATTCCCTCACAAGAATATCAAGTTTTCCACACTCAAGAATCCTCCTACAATATACAGTCCTTCTTAGCCTCCCTTTCAGTCTCCCACTTTAAAAAATAGCTCAATCCCACGTGAAAAATAAACTGAAGAGTCGGTGTTTAAATCATTGAAGTTCCGTTTGGAAGTAGAATTTATCCGTCCAAACGCAAAAATTTCAAATTTCTGCCTTGTTTTCCTGCGAAAAATTTCAACATTTTGCGTCTGAATGAGAAGTTTTCGCGTCCAAACTCTTTATTCTAAGCATATTTTGAGTATTTATCATTCAAACGAATTATAGGCTATTAGGACGTATAACAATCCTTAATATTTTGTACAAGAAAAATTTTTCTTCAAATTATTGACACAAACTACGAGATAAAGTACATTTGAATAATAATAAATTACAATTCAAACAAGTACTTCATATTAACATACTAAATAATACAAAAAAATATTATATCATTATTGTAATAGGTTTGTACTACATAATGTAATATATTATTTTAGTGTTATATCATCTTATAGAGTCACACTAGTATTATAATACTAATATACTAGATAATGTTTAATTATTATTATATATGTATATACAATGATATTACTAATACTATTCTAAATAATATATATTATAAATTATATGTAGTGAATAAGTGATGACACTACAAATTATATATTAAATAATCTAAGCAACATGTACCTAATTATTATAAACAAAATACTACGTGTACATAGTATAATACTTATATTCAGACTAATATATACTAGTATATACAAAGTACTTGATATATATGAAGTTAAAGTATTTGATATATACTTATTATATATAACATTATCATCTTAGTGTTCTGTATAGTACATGTATATTATAAAGACTAATTTTAGTATTTTTTTTTTTTACTAAATACTTTATAATACTATTAGTGTCGTATGGTACATAGTAATAACGTTATAACTAGCTGAACTGATAGTGGATTTTTTAAACCCCAAACTCTCTTATTTCCGTTCGAACAGATACCCATTTGTCTGAACATATACCCTTACCATTCGAACTCTTATAAACTCCGTTCGGACGCTCAAACTTGTTCGAACGAGAAATTGCTCGTCCGAACGAGTCGGGGTATATATACCTAGCCCTCGTCGAACGCCTCATTTTTGTATCGAACGATAGATTCCAAAAGTCACTCCAATTCGAACGAAAATCACACTAGAACTTCCCAAAATCATTATCTACAGTGAGATATATAAGGTATGGTCGTTCTAACCCCTCCTATTGGTTGAAAATGGGTTATGAACACCCATTTTTGTAGAGGTTGGATTTCAAATCGAATCCGACCCATTTCTCATATTTTTTGTAATTTTTTTCCTAGTATTCATTGTTTCAGACTTTTAGGAGTGATATTAGGTTGATTTGGTCCGAATAAATTTTATTTTTGTAGGAAAAAAGTAATGGCCGTATCAACTCGGCCATTTCTTTTTACAGGGGTTTCCGTTCGAGCATGAATAACCCCCGTCCAAACGAGATGTAGGAGATGATCCTATTTGTTCGAACGGGCATATAACTCGTTCGGATGTGTTATTTTTCGTCCGAACGAGTTAGGGCTAAACAGAACAATTTGATATAAGTTTTGGTTTTATTTTAAGTATTTTGGGTTCCATCAAACTTTTCTAACTTCTTCCATCACTTATTTGTTGAATAGTATACGAATGGCAAGCAGAGGTCAAAAGCGTGTGAGAGATCAGATGATTAAAAGTAATAGCACACCTCCACCAGTGAATGCTACTCCAGTTGCCTCCATTCTCGTCCCTCCCGCTTCTCCCAGTGCTCCCATTGCTCCTGTCCATAGGTCTGTTCTAGTAAAGCGGCCTGTCACCTTGGAGGAATTCAGAGAGCTGGAGTGGGAGGGACACATCATCCACCAGATCTTCACAGAGCAAGGATGGGCTTCGATCTACACGCAGGAGGAAATCACATATCCTGATATGGTATACAAATTCTATCGTGCATTGGAAAATTAGCCTAGAGATAATCACCACTACATGCTAATGGTGCGAAGAGTCAGCATCATCTTCTCTCCTCGCGTGATTGCAGAATATTTGGAAATCCCACGCATAATGGACGCATATCCTCATCCCTCTGCAGCAGCAGCGTCTAGATCTGCTAGGGTAAACACGGAAGCTAGATCCTCATCGCCCTTCGCAACATAGATTGCTGATGAGTTGGCTGCTAGCTCAGACGTTGATGATAGCAATGAGGAGTACGTACCTGATGATGGTCTTACAGACGATCAGGTACGTGAGCTACTGTGAATTCCCGAGACTCCTGCATATGATGGCAGGAAGGCTATCAAACAGGTCGACTGCACTCCATTCTTCAGATTACTGAATCTGATAATCGGGTATAACGTGGACCCGAAAAAGCATAAGACAAATTTTGGGATGGATCGGGCATGACTTCTGGTGTGAATAGCGATGGGGGACCCGATTGATCTAACGCTGTATATTTTTTACCGCATCAGACAAGAGTCACGATATGGGAGTAGAGGCAGTCTACCATTTGGATTGTTGATATCTGGCCTCTTACTCCAAACTGGAGTTATAGAGTGGATTGGTGAGAAAAGAGAACTTCAGATGGGAGCTTTCAACAAGATATCTATCAGCAAGAGTAAGAGGCACCCCTATGTAAGGACTCTAGGGTCGACTGATGCTACTACCAGTACTTCTACCCAGTCTGCAGGATTTACACTGGAGTAGTTGGAGGCAATGGTGGAGCGCATGGTGGAGAGAGTGGCAATCCACATGGTAGCAGAGGCTGAGAACTGCATCATGAGGAGGATAGATGATGTAGAGACAGATCAAATCTACGCAGGAGGACATAGATTTGATACCGAAGTAGTAAGAGTATTTTTATTTAGTATTTTATTTTATGTGTTGTATCGAACAATATTATATATATTTTGAGATTTAATTAGTTTTTTATTTTATTTTTAGTGTTCATAACAATGTTTCTTTTTAATTTTTCTCATTTTACTTACTGCTCGTGATAATAAAATAAATAACATTTTAAAAGTAATTACATAAAATTAATTTGTACATTTATAAATATTTTAAATGTTTCATAAATCATAATATGTAATATAGACACATTTTTTATATATTGAAAATGATAAAATGAAATTAATAGAAAACAAAAAATATATATACACACACGAATGAATAGTGGTGAACAAAAATGAACATTTCCATCCTGTTTTCCGCCCGAACAGTATACTTTTGGTTCGACGAACTTGTAATCCTTGTTTCCTCCAAATATATTCTGTTCGGACAAATAATTTTCCGTTCGAACGTTTTTTTTCGTCTTATTCAAACAAATTTTTGTCTGTCCGAACTAAGTTTGCAACTCGTCCAGTTTTGGGACAAGTTTTAAAATGTCTCTAAAAACCATTTTTAGGGATGAAATAAATTTCGTCTCTAACAAATTTCGTCCCTAAAACTAAAATTTATTGTAGTAAATTTTATATAATGAGATGGTTTTTTATTTAAAAAAAATATCTCAAAAAAAAATTTAATCACTTTTATTTTTAAGAACCTTGTATAAAGTAGGATCTTAGACAATGATATAAATAACCTTATAATTAAGCAGGCCCTAGGTGCAAGTACTTAAGGTAAACAACTCGTGGTGCCTGCATAGCTTGATCATGGTTTCTCACATTAATAAACTATATAATCGAGGTTTTGGCGGAGTTGACGGAAAATGAACTGATTAAAATGTAGGATTTGTCATCGCAATGGAGTCATCGAGGGGTCTAAAATTCCGATCGAGCGCCAACGACTCAACATGCATGCCAAAGATGGATTAGTACAAAAAAATGTTGTTATAAACAATATTATTTAATGTGTACTACGCACGAATGACGTAATAGTAGTAGTAAATATACATATGACTACATAAAATGAAAAATTGAACGGATTAATTTGATGATTGATATCAATCATTTTGGTGTAAACATGTATAGATCGAGACTCAAGCTGGCATGACTAAATTATAGAGCCAACTTATCAAATGATTGGTAACATTTAATTAAGAACCTTATCGATCAGCAATCGAGCATGCAATCATATCCACTACAATAAATTTGGGTTTTTGTGATAGACAAAAAGTCACAAAAAATAGTCAAAAAGTCATGAAAGATTTTTGGTGACAGTTTGAAAATTCACGAAAATCGTCATAATAAGTACGTCACATATAAGTATTTGTGACAGTTTACTGTTCAACTATCACAAAAGTATTTTTTTTTGTGATGGTTAGTGTCTTTGCATTCGATGAAATGTTCGAACGTTAGAATAGTTAGTAACGGTCCAAATGTGTCACCAAATGTAACGTTCGAACGTAATAAAAAATATTCGAAAGTAAATGCATCTTGCTAACATTCGAACGGTAGACTATTTCTTTCAAATGTTAGACGTTTGAACGTTCATATTTCATTCGAACGTTGTTCACATTTGAACGTAATGTTGACATTCAGATGTTACGTATCGCTAAGTTGGAATGTTAATTTGATGAACATTTTCTTCAGTTAGTTCGAACGTTTTATCCCTTCATTCGAATGTTTACTTTGTATATTCGAACTTAGTTGGAATAAATGTTCGAACGTTTACTGTGTACATTCAAATGTACTAGTCAGAAATAGTAAATTTTAATAAAATTAAAAAGCATATAAATTGTATCATGTTATAAATAATAAAACCAAAAAAACCATATAAAATTATACAATGTTACATATTAAAAAACATATAATGTCTTATAGTATATTAAGGTTGGATACTAAAAATTAAAAATAAAAAAAAAACATAAAATTTATCTTTTTTTTTCCTTGTCGACCGCAATCTTGATGCAGTGACATAATACGGTCCATCTAGATGTCATCTCCCTCTGCACTTGTTCATGGACTGCATTGTGCATTCTTTCCTCCTGCTCTCTCTTCTACTCTTGTATGCGTGTCTCTAAATCAGAATGTCGATCAAAAAGAGACTCCAACTTTTGCTGCCTCGACCTCATAATTTCTTTTTCTAGTTGTGCTGTTTCTAAATCCTTAGCGAAATTATTAACCTTTGAAGTTAAGGAGCTCGTGGAGGATGAACCGGCTGATTACTTGAGTCAACGTTCCAATCCTCTAAACATGCTAGACATAGCCCCGAGCACTTTCGTGAGAATGTCGATATCACTAGGCAGAACTCCCTAAAAGCTGAATGCATCTCCAGCATTTTGTCTTACAATTAGAAAGAAAATATACATTAAGCAGCAAAATTAATTAAAATACGAACAAATATAAATTATTCAGATATTGCATAATCAATTTAACAAAATTAAAAATGTTTATATAATTTTCTGTAGTTGCAAGATCCATCCACTCACTATGTTCATTAGTATGAGTAGCAGCATATACATGAATAAGGAAAAAATTTTCAGGATCATTACGTTTCTAACAAAGACACATTAGAAATTTAAAATTTTGAATGTTAGAATTTCTATAAGTTATTAATTACCATCTTATCAGCAAGATGGTAAAACGATCTTAAACCGACATGATGGTGGATAGTGAGAGCAGATCTATTATGTGCATTTGTCGAATTTAAACTCTACAAAATCAATTAATAATGTTATTACTAATTAAGAATGAATACAAATATAAATAACTAACTAATTTAGAATATCTGATAATTAGAATTTGTGAAAATATCACAACATTTCATCCAATCATCTAACTTCATCTTCTAGAAAGGGAATTTTGCAACCTTTTCCAACGTCTGAAACTTCTTAAAGCGCTCATGACACCAACCATTGTGATGTCAGAGTAGCCATCAGTACGTTCACAGTTCTCACATTTTCGATATGAGTAAAATCGACGTCGAACTCATCTTAAGTAGTGAATTAAGTAAGTAATATGATATGCTTATTGAGGAGGAAATAATATAGTTGTAACATTATCTCACCAGTACATGACTCCGAATGTGATTCTTAACTTCAATAGGATCATCTCGCCGTAATCGCACATAAAAATAAGCATAAGCTCGAACTACTGTACCGATATAAGAGAAAAGTGCTACCGCACCATTATCAACTTTTCTAGAGGAATTTTCAGGAATCATGGTCTTAATTTTTCCTTGACGTCTACCATGAGTACAGCCACGACTGCGTCGAGAGGACGATACATTAACTAACATATACAATAGCTGGGTATTAGTTATATATGTTATTGAGTATTAAAATATAATTAAGTAATTACCAATGATATTTCATTACAATTAGGTGTCAACTGGCTATCCGTTTCATGCATGTTGATTTCTTCAGGAGTGCATTCCTCTAAAGACGAGTCCGAAGCGGGTTTGGGACTTGGAACATATGCTGCATTTCTTCTTACTCTTTTTGGTGGCATCATCGAAAACAAATAAAAAAAATTAAATAATTGTAATTAGAATTTTATTTTTAATAATCTAATATTGATAATTTTACTTATATGATTTTGTACTCTTAATTTTCTTCTGATGATGAAGTTTTCATGGTTGTTTTAGAGTTTCTCTAAATCGACCCGTCGGTGTCATCTTGCATGTTTTCTTCATCTTCTTCTTCCTCAGATCCTCTTTTACATCCTCCTCACTCACTTCAATTGAATGAGTGTTTAGTTTGGATGAGTCGAGGTGGATAGGTGCCATATCATCTCTAGATAAATGGAGTATCTCAAGTGCACCTAGGTCAACAAACAAGTTAATTCCTTGATCTTCATCTTCCTGGTAAGCGTCTACACTCGGAGTGTCATTTCATCTCTGCTTGATTCATAATCCGCACTTGTTGCCTCATATATGTTCTTAGGAGTAAACTTTTGCACGCCTCGCCAAGTTATCTCTCCACTATTTTCATCAATGTCTTTTAGTAGATCATCTAAGTAATAGACTTGCGTAACTTGACAAGCCAATACGAATGGATTATCTTCCGACCACTGTCTAGATCCCACCAATCACATCTGAAAACATATGTTATAGACCCACCTAGATATTTCAGTCCAATTATATCATGTTTGACATCATAATAGTCAATATCATCTTTCTCATGACTCCCTTGACCAAAATACCACAGTTCTGTCTCTTTCTATGTTGTTCACGATCTAGAGTATGGAACCTATAACCACGAACCATGCATGCCATGTATCGCATTGCTCTGTTTGAGAGACCACGAGCCGATGTATGTATTTCAAGAGAAATTAACCTGGGATCTCGAGCACATTGTTCTAAAATCTAACAGTGGAAGACTATAGTAAATAATTAATACGTTACAAAAAGTATTTGAAAGTTTCAAAATCAAACATGTTCAAAGTTAGAGTTCATACATGTTGTTCAAACCAACTTGGAAATTATTTTCCATGTATTGCCTCCACATTATCTATGCCTTCTGCACTAAGTTTACGTAGGTGCTCAATGTATAGTAACGATTTACAACCCGAGCGCACAAGTCCCTAAAAAATATACAAAACTCAGTAATGGCCACACGTACACTATACGTCAATTTGCCACGAATTACAACTAGCAACAACTTTTGTATAAATACGTGACAATCATAACTTTTCAATATACTAATTTTCTAGTCTTTTGGGTTCACGCACCTCTAGACGTTTGAAGCATAACCATCTGGTAGCTTTACGCCTTGTAACCATTTGCAAAATTTCATTCTTTCATATTTCGTCATCGTAAAACAGGTATGCGACATAGTTCGATGTAATGTATCTTTCGTCATCATGGGCCACCCGGTTGCCATCTAGATGCAGATGTAGATTGTGTTCAATACCCATTCTCTCAAGATCTCTCATCATCTTGACAGTATCCTTTGTCTTGTTGTTAATGCTAATCAATGTTCCAACTATATTGTCGCATATGGTCTTCTCTATGTACATAATATCTAGACTATGTCGAAACATGCAAGACGACCAATATGACAAGTAAAAAAAAAAACACTACGCTTTATCCAATTCAATTCTCCTGTGCCTCGGTTTCTCTTGTTCTTTTCTCTACCTTTGCAAAAGTTGTTTGCTCGTACATGTTGCAGTTGCTCCAATATATCATTCCCAGATGATGCAAATCTTTCCTCCACGCTCCCAGCAAACTTAGGCCGTTCTCTTCTCCATTCATGATTTGCTACGAGGTAATAATGGTGGCTGGTGAAACACATCTTCTGCGAATATTTTAACCACTAACTAGAACTATCTTCATTACACGTGGGGCATGCTAACTTCCCTTTAGTGCTCCAACTGGACAGATTTCCATATGCAGGAAAGTCATTTATCGTCCACATCATTGCGGTATGCATTTAAAAAGACGTCTCGGTTGATGTATCGTACATTCTAACGTCCGTTTCTCAAAGCTCTTTCAGTTTCTCAATCATCAGCTGTATGAATACAATAATGTCATTCCCCCATGATCTCGGTTCAAGAATCAAAAGAGTTAACAAAAAATTTGATGCCCTTATGCACCTCCATGGGGGAAGATTGTACGGTATCAACATAACGGGCCAGGTGCTATAACTCGTACTTATGTTTCCAAAGGGATTGAATCCATCAGCTGTGAGTTCTAGGTGCACGTTCCGAGCTTCATTCCCAAAATTAGGATACTGTTCATCGAATGACTGACAAGCCAATGAATCAACTGGGTGCCTCATATATCTGCTATCTTTGATTCCTTTTTCTTCGTGCCACCTCATATCTTCAGCTGTATTTTTAGACATGTATAGTCTTTACAGTCAAGATCTCAAAGGAAAATAGCGCAACACCTTGACAGACACATTGTTCTTAGTTTTCCACCTTGACTCACTGCAAACAAGACATACTTATTTTTCCTCATTCTCCTTCTAAAACAAGACACAATCATTCTTGCATACGTGTATGGACTTATACTCAAATCCTAATCCCTTTCTCAATTGTTTAGTGTCATAAAAGTTTTTTGGCAATGCAGACCCTTTAGGAAGCATCTCATTAAATAAGTCTAACATCATGTTTACTGTTTTCGTTGATATTCCACACAATGAGTTTATGTGAAGCAAGCGCACAATAAAAGACATTTTGTTGTGCATTGTGCAACCAGGATAAAGCTCGCACTTTGTATCTTCCCACATTGTAGCAAAATTATTTGGATCACTCTCTCGACTGCTTAGGTTATCGTTCCCAGGTTTATTCATAAACATCCCAGCATCAATATCGCCCAACATCTCCTCCATCTTATCCCGGTCATTAGCATCATCTCGTTCATTCTCGTCATCAATATCTCGCATATAATTTAAATGACTGAATGATACATCCGATATTGGTTCATACGACTCACCGTAGAGTACCCATTGTGTATAACTCAGATTCATCCCATTGACAAAGATATAATGCTTAGCTTCATCTAATCCTATAACACACATATTTTTACAACCTTAACATAGACACTTGATGTAACCACTACTATCAGTAGAGGCCCGAACAAATTCAATAAAAGTTCTAACTCCATGTGCATAGGGAACCTAGTTCTTCCCAAGTCTATCGTCTAGGCGTATCCAATTTTTACCAATTTCTAAAACAATCTATCTATTAGTTTAAGGCATTAAAATCCACATGCAAAAGAGGCATAAATTACAAATATAGACACATTCAATATACCATAAAACACATTCAAATAATCTTCCAATATGTTTGAAAATTTTCCTATCATAGAAATAAACTTTAATGCTACTAAAAACATACAAATATTTAATGCTACTAATATGCACAATGACCAACTATACACAATCACCTAATATTTGTAATCACTAAATAAATAAATAAATAAATAAAATACACAAATATAACATATTGCACAACTTTTGTATTATACCTAAAATCCATCAATAGTATTATACCCAATTTGTTTAACTATATATATGCTTGAAAAAATTCACACAAAAAATATACCCACTTTAAAAAAATTAGTAAACACATGAAAATAATCACCCAACATGTTTTGCAAACCCCTATTGCTAAAATAATACAAACAACACAATATGCTTAAATCCCATCATAGAAAAAATACTAAAAAATAAATAAATCCAAGACTTCATACTTCTTAAATTAAACAAACTAAAAAATTGCACTGGTATAAAATATACAACAAGATACAAATATTAAAATATACAATGAGGGAAATATACCTTGTAAAATCACTAGGCTTTTTTCACAAGTGCTCAAATATTACCTTTGAACTTTTACTTTCACACAACCAAACTCTACAAAAATACGCAATGAGCCATTAAATTCACAGAAAAATCAATAACATAATAAAAAAAATCCCTACAAACTCCTGCGAATCAAGAGTATAAATCAATATACAAATATTACCTTTGATAAGAATAGAAAAACATCAGAGTTTCTCTCTCTCTCTCTCTCTCTCTCTCTCTCTCTCTCTCATGCACGGAATGAAGCCAGAAATGGAAGTTTTGGCTTCATTCTGTGCCTATATTTGAATTTGTCTAAAATTTAAGTACATTTGAATGTTCTAACCTAACATTCGTACATACTTAAATTCTCTTGTTACGTTCGAACGTTTATATAAAATGTTAAAAAATCTTAAATTAAGACAGAAATATTCAAATGTCATAAAGTTATGTTCTAACGTTATAGAAAGTGCGAAACATTTCCCATACTTTTTTTCGATATATAGTTGGAACGTAATTAGATGACGTTCGAAAATTTTTTATTAAATTTTTTTATGATTGAATTCCTAAATTGCTTTATTTATTAAACCAAAATAGGATACAAATATTTAATAAGATTATAGTAAATATACAAATATCTTATCATAAAAAAAAGTTTATAGTAAACGATAATGATATAATATTATATATTTAAGGATTTTATATACTATAGTTATTATATAGTGAACACTATATAATACTATGTTGTTAATATTTTTGTAGTGTTGCCTATATGTGTGTTACTTAATGTTGTAACAAAATAAATAACATCACTTTACAGTAAACAACATAATATTATATAGTGTTAACTAATCATATTTTAAACATCACTTTATATATTTTATCTACTATAGTAACATTATACAATACTAGGTGTTATAGTTTATAGATAGTAGACTATTGTAATACTATATAATACATTATATAATAATTAATACTATAGTATGATATAGTGTTGGCACTAGAGAATTTTAGTAATATTTTAGAGTATGTCATATAATATATTTAATTGTGTTATAATATATTATAATGTAATTTTAATTTTAATTTAAAAATACTATACTATGTTTGAACGTTTCAGTTTAACATTTGAACGTTTCTGTGAACGTTAGAATGTTCATAGGTAACGTTTGGATGTAGAGGATATTTGTTAATAAAACACTCAAACTATGTTTGAACGTTAGGTAGATTACGTTTCAACATTTTCACAATACGTGCGAATGTATGTGATAGTTCATATGTAACGTTCAAACATTACGTGTATATATACCAAAATCATGATAGCAGTCGGCATTTTAACCAGAATCGTCCACTTTTCTCTCAAATTTTCTCCACCACACATGCCACCGTAAAAGTCACCAAAGCCACCATAACCATCACCACCAGGTAGGCACCTCTAAACCAACTATTTTCATGTAATTTTGATTGCATTGGGGTTATTTTTTTTTAAGTTTTTAAAAATAGTGGTGGCTAGAACTTCACTTTGATTTTCCGGCCACCACGGGTCTCCATTGGCCAAAAAGACTCCGTAAAAAGATTTCTTGAAGTGTTATCTTTATTTTTACAGAGCGTTTTGGCCATAAAACTCCACAAAATGGAGTTTTACATTCCATTTGAATGTCCAAGTTTGAATTTTGGAAAGATGAAGTGTTATGTTCGAATGTAAACGTAATACGTTCACACGTAACATTTCCAACGTTGGAATCCGAATAATCATGTTTCAACGTACATCCCATACGTTGGAATGCCAACAGTGTCAGTCATGTTCCAACGTACATTTCGTACGTTGGAACATGATTTTGAGAATATTGGAATACCAACGGTTACATTCCAATGTAGTTTTTCAACGTTGGAATGCAACTGTTTAACCGTTGGAATATGAAAGACACGTTCGAAGGTACCTATGGTACATTTGAACGTGACCTTATTGACGTGCGAATGTGAATTTACTTTCGTTTGAACGTTTAGGCAATACTGCATTTTTTTGGCCTAGACCTAAGATTGTACTACTAAAAATTTATTTTTTATATCTACTAATTTTTATCTCATTTATGCAGATATATATAATAGCTCAACAACATTGAATTACAAGAAAAAAGGGTTGGGAAGGAGCCTCACGAGAGGCATACTGTGTTGAGGCTTGCACGATTACACTGGAGCGGGAGATACAAATTAACGAGTTTGACTCATTATTTTGGCGGTTAACACGAGAGGCTGGTTGTCGATCTGCGCACTGATAAGGACTGTGTAGCATGGTCCATGAGTTCTACACGGTGATTTCCACGTTGTTGCACGACGCCGACTCTCGCGTCATCGAGATTCATGGGGGTTTGGACCACTATCTCGGTGGATGCTACCGTCGACCTAATGTAGATCTGGTGTCAGCCGCCACAGCCATCAGCTGCGCATCAGGTGGAGGATGAAGCTGTTATACCGGCTCTGCTACCAGATGCTGACGCTGGCATGTTGTAGTCCCAGACTGGCCCAATTCTTTCTACGGGCATTCATCACATTGATGACGACATGACAAGCTATTAGGCTAGATCCGAGTAGGAAGGTCCACAGTGGGATGAAGATTTCTACATCCTCATGGGCAGAGACAGAGAGGTGTACAAGACATTAGACTCATTCTCCCAAAATGCGCTCCTCGATTTCTTTCGTATACTGCATCTTATTGTTGCAGCAAATGTGAATCCCCTAACACACACGACGACATTCAGCCAGACATGCGCTTGATTTCTGATTTGGTTAGTGCATGGAGACCCGATTGACCTACCATGGCTAATCTTTGAAAGGATCTGGTATGAGGCGTGCACTGTCTCGACGAACAATCTCCCATACGGAGTCATCATCACCCAGCTAATGCTGGCACATGGAGTAGAGCCATGGGTCTCGGAGATAGCGCGACCACAGATCGGCACCATCGACATTAGCATGTACAACCGAAATCGGGGGTAGAGGAGGCGCATTCCTCCTTCTATAGCTGATTTGGTGCCACTTTCCTAGCACCACACTTTCCAACTTGATCCTGCTGACGTTGCCAATACCAGTCGACAGCCTCAGGCGACAGCCTCATACGACACAGACTCTGGAAGACGTGGCACCTGCTTGGGTCTCGTCGATGTTCAGCTAACTACGAAAACACATCGACTAGCAGTTCGCTGCACAAACTACAGCGGTCACCGCACTCACTCTGCATGTGGATGAGCGTTTGGACCGACTATCGGCTGATATAGATACCTTGCATGTTAAAGTTGAGACTTTGACTGATGAGTTTATATCAGTCATGTTGCCCAGATGACTAGCACAAGAGGGGGGATGGATTGAGTTGTATTAAAAAAATTAACAATTATAAATCAAGTATACAATATAAAATATAAACAAAATATGAAACAGTAATAAATATAAAGAGTTAAGGTAAGAGAGAAGCAAACTCAGTATGTTAACGAGATTCGGCCCCACTGCCTACGTCCTCACCTTAAGCTATCCCTTGAGGATCCCCAAATCCACTATATAATCTCCTTTAGGTGGAGATAGAAACCTATTACACCTTTAAGCAACACCACTCCAAAGAATCCGTGTAGAACACCCTCCACACTTCCAATCACCTCACACTTGGTGATTTAACTATTCCCCGTGTAGAACACCTTCTACACTTCCAATCACCTCACACTTGGTGATTTAACTATTCCCCGTGTAGAACACCTTCTACACACACAGGGTTATACACACCCTTTTACTGATACAAGAATTGATAGTGGGTAAGCTATCAGAAAACACTCCTCAATGAGTGAAATAAAAACAATACAGCACAAACTATATCTCTCAAAATAAATAAGGCTTAAGGCTCAATACTTAGAGAAGAGAGAATGAAAACTTTGAATGAATGTTGTATCCTCTTGGTGTTATAAATGTGAAGCTCTCAAATGATCTATTTATAGGCATATGAGACTTCATATTCAAATTTAAAAAGATTCATATGTCAAAGACATCATCATTCACTTTTCAAAAATTTCAAATCAAATATTTTTACTTTTTGCATGTGACAAAAGGAGCACACTTTACTTTTCAAAAATTTCAAATCTAATCTTTTATTTTTTGCATATGACAAAATGAGCACACTTTACTTTTTAAAATTTTCAAATAAAGACATCTACCTTTTGCATAAGTCAAGAAAAGCATCCACCACTTTTGAAAATATTTAAATAAAACATGCACATGTGAAAGATGACAATCAATCATCTTAATATTTTCAAAATTCAAACCTTTAATCATGTCATGCACATGTGAAAGATGACAATCAATCATCTTTTAAAATTTTAAAATTTAATTTTCAAAATATTCATGTACATGTGGAAAATGTATTTTAATGCTTTATGATAAAATATTAATTTTGAGCCTTAATCCTAATTTTGAATTTTTAAGAGATTTACAAAATTACTCTATGATTTTAATGTGAACTTGTTCCCTTCTTGCTCATGCTTGCTTCCTTGATGTGCTTGATTCTATTGTGTAGACAACTTGAGCTTGAGACTCCTTTATTCTTTGAATTCATTTGTTATCATCAAAATCCATTTGTACATTTACACGAAACTTGAAACCTTGGGTTCAACAATCTCCCCCTTTTTGATGATGACAAATACTTGATAGAACCTGAAACCTGTATTAATACTTAAGCTCCCCCTGAGAATGTGCGTTAGTTTTTCAAGCAAAAATATAAATATAATTCCAAGCATATATAACAAGTTTAGCAATTTAAACAATGTTAATATTCTAGTCTAAAACTTCTCTCCCTTTTGGCATCATTAAAAAGGATCGGCAGCAAGTAAATAGACTGAAGAAAACGGTGCATTAATAGACACTGTAGATAGTTGAAAAAAGGGAGCCGTCCGTGACCCGATAAGTGCTGCAAGGCCTTGAGGCCTAACTCTATGAATTTAGTGCGACTGAAGATTTAAACAATCGCCTGATGTTGTTGACAAACGGGATTGAAGGCTCTGAGTTTCTATAAAAAAAAATAATCATTTTCACCTATCGGATGCAAAAAAAAAAAAAAATCGCTTCTTTACTTGAGTTCTGTTTTTCCATAACGATAGAATGGCCGAACAATTCTCTTACACTAATGTTCCAGACTTGAATCAGGAACTCTTGACGCATCAACCATCAATCTTCTCTCTTGAGGCCGTCAATGATATGATAGGAGCAGAGAACCGTTTTTCTAGTAAGAAAACTTTTGACAATATGTGTCCAGCATATCTTGTATTTCTTTTGACTAAAAAATTTTTGAAGAGACAATAGTTTGTCTTGTTCTTTATACTATATCTATAAAATCAGTTTTAAGGTTCATCCGATTTGCATCGAATCTCTATAACTCATCTGCATTCCTTCAATATTCTCGCTTTAAGTTTTCAATTCTTTTCTCAATGGCTCATTCTTCTAACATTCCTCTAGATCCATCTATGAGGTATTCTACACCTCAATCTCATGTCCTTTCTGCAGCTACCATTGGCGCCAGATTGCAGCAATAGAATAATAGTTTGGCTAATAAATCAGACTCCGATGCTATCTACGACTTGGTGAGTCTCGGGACTCGCTACTCGTCTTCTATTATTGCTTTTTCCCAGCGGCTACAAGTCAAAAACTATGAGGTTGAAAAGTTTAAAGAACAAATTGTTGTACTTCAACGAATTGTTCAAGAGTCTCACATAAGGGAATGAATCCTTCGACAGAAGAATAAACAATTGAAATCTCTATTGGATTCTT
Source organism: Platycarya strobilacea (assembly GCA_036898215.1). Classification (NCBI taxonomy): domain Eukaryota; kingdom Viridiplantae; phylum Streptophyta; class Magnoliopsida; order Fagales; family Juglandaceae; genus Platycarya; species Platycarya strobilacea. The sequence goes on from CM072556.1 coordinate 13,536,961, forward strand.
CATTCCGCTTGCCAGTTCCCATGGATAGAGATGACATGATATTGTATGAAGAGAATGAGCGTCTCAAACATGAGGCTAAGAACTTCAAGTTTATGTAAAACTATTTTTAAAATATCTCTATATTTTTATGAACTCTGATCTATCTTTTAAGAGATATTCATAACATGCATCATACCTATTTCTCTTCTAATCATACATAATCTGTCTTCTGGTAAAGGCTTTGTGAATATATCTGCTAACTGATCATGTGTGTTTGTGAACTCTAATACTATATCGCCTTTCTGCACATGATCTCGAAGAAAATGATATCTTATTTCAATATGTTTGGTTCGAGAATGTTTTATTGAATTTTTTGAAAGATTTATAGCACTTGTATTATCACATTTGATTGGAATGTGATTATACATAAGTTTAAAATCCTCAAGTTGTTGCTTCATGTAAAGAACTTAAGCACAACAACTACCCGCAGTAATATATTCTGCCTCAGCAGTAGATAGTGCAACAAAATGTTATTTTTTTTACTAAACCAGGAAACTAGTGCACGACCTAAGAAGTGATATGCTTCACTAGTACTTTTTTTCGATCTATTTTACAGCCAGAATAATCTGTATCTGTATAGCTGATTAGATCGAAAGATGTGTGCTTAGGGTACCATAACCCTAAGTTAATTGTACCACTAAGATATCTAAAAATGCGCTTAACTGCAATTAAATGTGATTCTTTTGGAGATGATTGAAAGCGTGCACATAAGCATACACTAAGCATAATATCTGGTCTACTGGCTGTCAAATATAATAAGCTACCAATCATACCTCGATATACCTTCGAGTCAACTGGTTTACCGGTTTCATCTTTATCAAGTTTAGTGGATGGGCTCATTGGTGTTCCAGTTTCCTTAGCACATTCCATCCCAAACTTTTTCAGCAATTCCTTAATATATTTCGACTGATTGATGAATGTCCTACTTTTTGCTTGCTTAATTTGCAATCCGAGAAAGAATGTAAGCTCTCCCATCATGCTCATTTCAAATTCTTCCTGCATAGTCTTAGCAAAAACTTAGCACATATTTTCATTAGTAGTACCGAATATTATATCATCAACATAAATCTGAATCAAAAGAATATCATCATTTTCGTATTTAATGAAAAGAGTTGTATCAATTTTTCCTCTTGAAAAGCCTTTTTCAATCAAGAAACCACTAAGTCCCTCGTACCACGCTCTAGGAGTTTGTTTGAGTCCATATAGAACTTTTGTGAGTTTGAAAACATGATTTGGAGAAATATGATTTTCAAAACCTGGAGGTTGCTCAACATATTTTATCTATTCCCACAATCTTCCTTTTCAAGTTGTCTCCAAATGTCACGTGTCTTTTTTCTTTAGATCTAAAATCAAAGAACTTAGTCTTGTCTCCCGTCATGTGTCTTGAACATCCACTATCTAAAAATCATTTATTTTTACATGTAGAATACTTCATGCATACCTACAAAAACAATTAAAAACAATTCTTGGTACCCAAGTTCTTTGGGTCTTTTATTTATTAGTATTAGAAGAAACAAGATGTTTAGGTACCCATATGGTCCTAATAGTCATTGTATGTTGAGAAATACTGGGGGGTAGACGGGCTGCCCCCCTCAACCAAAACAGCCCCGCCGCCCCCGGTGGCGGTGGGCACGGGTCTGAAACGGGTTGAAGGCTGCCCGGGGCACACCGGAGCTCGCCGTCGTAAGAGTGAGGTCGCCTGAGTCTGCCGGTGCCGATGGCGGGGGCGGTGTCGCCCACCGCCACCAGCGGCGGCTCCGTTTGCTCTATGGCCGAATCCTCTCTTAAATTCATTTTCATTTTATTTTTTTATTGTATTTTTCATTATGTTTTTTATTATATTTTGTTCATTTTATTTTTTTAATATATTTTTAATCTTCATTTTTTTATTTAATTATATTTTTTTATTTTATTTTCATGTGTTTTTCATCATCAAACAGCCCAACTAACGTTGGCCTGCTTTGGACGTTGGGGACAGCCGGACCGGTCCCCAGCGTCACCCTTGTATGTTTTCTTCTAATAGGACAAGCAAAATAATTATGACCATTTCTATTACAAAAATTGCAAATAGCATGTGACATATATGAAGAACTTGAGTGATTATAATAGAATCCTTTTTTAACAAAATTATTTTTATGAAAAGAATTTTGAATATTGGACTTTGATGTAGAAGGATTATCAAAGAAGTTTTTATAAGGTTTGTATTTTTGTTTTGACATATATCCCAAGCCTGCCTTGTCAAAAACACATCTTTAACTACCAAAAAGTTTTTCAAAATTTCTTTTTCCATTCGTAAAGTTTTCAATAATATTTTCTAAATCAGTTTTCTTTTTCTTCAACTCAAAATTTTCATCTTTCAAAACAATACTTTCTTTTCTTAAAATATCAATTTTTCAAAACAGTATACTTGATACCCAATTTTTCAAATTTCTCATATACCTTTTCTAAAACATTTTGCAATTCTTCATATGAAGGATTTTCAATATTATCAAAATTTGTTACCTCAATGTCATCTTTAGCCATAAGATAAAGATTTGCTGATTTTCCATTGCTTGCTTCACTATCTGAGCTACTTGAATCATCATCCCATGTAGCTTTCATTATTTTTTTGCCTTTGTTTCGATCTTTCTTTAGCAGAAGACAATCTGACTTGATATGACCAGGTTTATTGCATTTATATCAAATTAAAGTGTCATTTTTACCTGAATCCTTTTTGGAAAACTTTTTGAAGGATTTCCTTGGAGGAGTTTTATTTTTCTTTAAGAACCTCTGAATTCTTCTTGTTATCATCGCAACTTCTTCATTTTTGTCGTCATTCTCCTCATCGTCATCACTTTCACTTTCACGTGGAACAGCTTTAAGTGCCAAGCTCTTCTTTGGCTTTCCTTCTTCTTCTCCTCTTTTCAATGTGTACTTATGGGTGGTAAGTGACCCGATGAGTTCATTAATTTCGAGCTTCTTGAGGTCTCTAGTTTCAAGAATCGCTGTCACTTTTGACTCCCAACGTTTTGGTAGAGAGTTGAGAATTTTTCTTACTATCTCCACTTTGGAATAAATTTTGCCAAGAGCTGTCAAGCTGTTTATGATGTTAGTAAAACGAGTGTGCATATTAGAAATAGATTCATCATCATTCATCTTAAACATTTCATATTCATGAGTAAGAATATAAATTTTTGATTTCTTGACTTGAGAAGTTCCTTCATAAATAACTTTCAAGTTATCCCAAATTTTATTTGCTGTAGCGCAAGTCATTACTCTATTAAACTCATTACCATTAAAAGCATTATATAATAAATTCATAGCAGTTAAATTCAAAGTATAAAGCCTATCGTCTTCACGATCAAATTCTTCTTCTTCCTTTTTGACCTTTACTCCATCAATCACTTTTGTTGGAATATAAGGTCCATTTACAATGCATTTCCAGATTTCTCGACCTTGAGTCTGAAGGAATATTCTCATTCTAGCTTTCCAGAATGAGTAATTGTTTTCGTAAAAGAGTGGAGGCCGACTGCTGGATTGACCTTCACCAAATGAAGCTGCAATGTTAGCCATAAGATCTTAACTCAAAAGATAGTTAATCTTATAATAGAGTTCTAATTCTGATACCAATATAAAATATTAATTTTGAACCTTAATCCTAATTTCAAATTTTTAAGAGATTTATAAAATTACTCTATGATTTTAATGTGAACTTGTTCCCTTCTTGCTCATGCTTGCTTCCTTGATGTGCTTGATTCTATTGTGTGGATAACTTGAGCTTGAGACTCCTTTATTCTTTGAATTCATTTGTTATCATCAAAATCCATTTGTAGATTTACACGAAACTTAAAACCTTGGGTTCAACAAGTCAAAAATCTTATATTTGTTTAAGTCTTTTTGTATTTTATTTTTAATTTATGTACTAGATCAACTATTCATGTAATGTATATATATATATATATATATATTTTAATTCTCAATTTTTTTTAATATTAGCTTATCTAAATTTAATTTTAAATCATTGCACTTCTTGTCTTTCATAAATTAAATTATTCTATAATTAAATGAAGTATAAAATTTGTATAATATTAATAGGCTCGCTTGAGTAGAAACTTATTTTGATTTTTATATATATATTTTTTATTCATTATTTAATCATTTTAAAATATTAAAAAAATAAATATTAATACATTAATAATCAAATCCTATACTATTAAGTAAAGAAAAAAAATAAAATGTATTAAAATACTAAATATGTCAAAATAAGGTGTCAAAATATTTTTTTTATAAAATTTAATTTAAACGTTCGAACATTATTTCATATAATTTGAATGTTAGCATCAGAAATATAAACGTTTGAACGTCAATGATCTCATAGTTCAAACGTAAACTTAACATTAGAACGAAATATCTTCTTAGTTCGAATGCAAAAAAAAATCCCCAGTTCACTTTATTGACAGTTCTAGAAAACCGTCTCAAAAAATAGATTTTAATAACAATTTAGACACCATCACAAATTTTAACCCGTCATAAAAATTCAAATGTGTTAAATGATTATAGATTCGGTGGCAACAATTTAAGAACAGGAGAGATCCGCTCATCATGTGCTCTTTTAATTACTACATACATATCTTTATCAATCGAGATGAGAAATTAATACGCTTAAACAAAGCTAGCTACCCGGCCGGTTTTTCAACGGCATTAACATCTTCATCTACCAAGCACATGGAATCAGCCACCACATATAATTATATTTCGCTTGAAAATTTCGTACAAGAACCCATACATATAGTCTACGAAAAGTCTCTTTTTGGGAACTATTCAGTACTAGTTACACAAGTCACTACTGTGTAACTATATATATATATATATATATGTATATATATATATAATCCCATTAAAAAAATTGCTCCCCCTCCAAATTTTTCATTGAAATTATCCTCTAAATTCTAATATTTATCTAATTTCATTTTAACTTTTAATTTTATTGACATCCAAAATTTCAATTCACCTAGTTTCATAGTTACTATAAGAATACTCCTAAATGATTATTCTATTCTATCTTTTAAAATATATTATCAAAATCTAATTTTTCTATTTTACATACTAAGTTTTGTAATATACCATACATTAATTTATTTATATTTCCTTCATACCATTTGAATATTATATGTTTTTTTAATTATTTCAAATATTTTCTATAACTATCAATGACATCCTCATATATTTGGATATTTGCAATATCTTTCCAAATACAATGTCATATATTTATGCTCTATTTTAACTTAATGCAAATTTATAAGTTAAATCAAAATATAAATTAATTCAAAAAATAAAAGAAGAAATTATATAATAAAATATTCTCAAAGTAATTAATTCACTATGTTTAGTCTAATTCTCTCAATCGTTGCTTCAATATTAATTGATTTGAATTATTAACTGTGTTATTCTTTCTTATTGAATTCAATTTATTCTTTTTGGATTTTCTTTTGAACTTTTTTTTATTTAATTTTTTTGTGTTGATATTGAATTTAGTGAAATGCTAGACATGTATTTTTTGTATACAATTTTATGATATATGATTATTATTTTAATATATAATCACGTGTAAAAAATATATAATATTTATATTCACATGTACAATATACTTTGTTGATCAACCTCGTCCCCCCCCTTCCCCCTAAAAAAAAAAATCAAATCCTGGTTCCGCCCCTGGCCACGAGCCTCCTACCACCGAAATTGGTAGTAAATGATCAATACCCACCAAAAGCATGGTTTTTGCCACAATAACCTTTCTTGACAAAATAAAATTTACCTTGTAGTGATAAATGCATAAATAACAAGCTTCTATATATATATTGTTATGAATTATTGGGGGCAGTTTCCGCCTCCTTAATTATTTTGTGAATACTCCACCACCATTATTTTAAGTCTTGTACGATAACTTACATAGTAATTTCAACGCTTATAAATATGGGTTTCAGTTATTATGAAATTCATAAGAAAATATATAGAAGGAAGAAAGTTTCAGAGAGTTTCTTAAGAGTTTCTTAAGAGTTTCTTTTATATTTTTTTTACAATAGTAGTAGTTTTCTTTTTAGTTTTATAACACGTTATCAGCACGAGGTTCTATCGATACTGAAGTTAGTTGTCTTCTATTTTAAGTAAGTTTTTTAATATATTATTTGCCATCCTCGAAATAAATATTAAAGGTAATATTACTTGATAAAACTCTATTTTTATTCTCATGATAATGTGAATATATTTCTTAAATTTACTAATTTATTTTTGTGATATAATGTTATATATTAAGATTTATTACTATTGACATTTTTGAAAAAAAAAATATTTATCCAGGATCCTTGATGAGATTCATTTGGATATGATGATGAACTTGGGAGATACAATCATAGAAGAAAATCATGTGTCCCTGAAGAACTGTGCTATGTATCTCATGGTGAAAAATCATCTTACTGTGTGAAATGAATTAAGAGAGAGATAAGTGCACCAGAAGATATAATCCTCTCAAAAGATCATTATGACTTATTGCACCTGAAATTGTAAGATTTTAAGAATGATATTAAATATTCTACACTCTTTAAAATCAGCTTAATATTAAAATTATGCAGTGATAAAGTCACTGATGATGATATTTAAAAGAATACATATTATTTTTCATATCTTAAATATGCTCCTACAGTAGCAATATCGAGAGTGAAAATTCAACAAATATTCTGAACTTTTATTTTGTTTTCCAGTGATTGAGTTAAATAATAAGTTTTTGTTAATAAATCACCAGTTACGTCCTATTTATGATATTGAATTTATACCATTCCTAAAAGTGAACAGTGCATCCTTTCAAAGGAATTAAGGGCATAGATGTGGTAGAAAAACTATAGAAGTGTTGGTCCCAAAAGTGACAACACTAAAGATGATAAAAAAATATATCGTATCATCAGAAGTGATCCAACTCAGAGAAGGGTAAAGGCCCTCATAATAATTTTTCATACAAAGATGAAGATGTTTGTCATAAATGTGGTATGACTGAATAATAGTCACGTACCTATTGTACGGCCAAGCATTTGATTTGCTTATACTAAATTTTTATATATAAGCTTATTAACATTTCATCATATTTTGAAATAATGAAATTTCGGTACCTGAAGCACGACAAGAAATTATTTGGGATAATAAAGTCTTGTCTAAATTTGATCCTCTTACAAATAAATGTGAATCAGAAGTTCAGAAGATTATCTATTTACAAAGTGTTGCAAATCAATTACATGATGTATTTACTGACACTAAAGGTGTTGTAAAATTATATATTACTGTTGTTAATGCTTAAGCAAAAATTGAAATTTCTGAAGGACAAGTTGTTAAAACAGCAATAGATGAGTCTAAGATATACCTGAAGTGTTGAAAACCTATTAATACAAAAGAGAAAAATAAAAATAAATCGGTGCTCCTGAAGAGACCGTACCTACAAAATAGGACCTATCTAGACTTTCTGTATAAAATACAAAACTCTTGCAGAGTACAAAACTCTTGAAAAGTACAAAACTCCTGAAGAGAAAACCTCTTAAAGAGTATAACTCCTGAAGAGAAAAATCCTAAAAAGTATAAACCTCCTGAAAAGGAACCTCTTGTAGAGGTGTTTCATGAAATGTTTTCCCCTGGAGAGGAATAAGTACCTGAAATAATGAGATCTTAATACATTTCACGAATACTGAAAAAATTCTGAATAGAAATAAAACTATTGTCGATAACATATTTTCATATATGATGGCCCTTGACATTACCATAAGTAATGAAGAAAGTGAGCAAAAAACCGTCAAAGAATGTTGACGTAGAAATGATTGGCCAAAATGAAAATCAGCTAGAAGCTTAATTAAAATAGCTAGCAAAGCAAGAGGTTATTTGGACATGTTGTCCAAACAACAAAGTGTGTAATGCCTATAAGATATAAGTGAGTATTTATACGAAAGCGTAATGCGAAATGAAATTGTGCGATATAATTTGTCGCACAAGGTTTCCTGCAGAAACCCAAGAGCAATTATGAGGAAACATATTTTTTTATTATGAATGCAATCACATTCATATTTTTAATCGATTTGGTTATTACGAAAGGATTAGATATGCAGTTAATGAATGTAGTCACTGCATATTTATAAAGATCATTAGATCATTATATATATATAAAGATATACGATACTTGAAGCATATAATCCAAGTACATTTAGGAGTATATACTTTATAAAGTTTCAAAGATCTTTATATGGGTTAAAGCAATCCGGACTCATGTGGTATAATTGAATCAACGAGTATCTATTGAAAGAAGGATTTAAGAATAATCCTATATGTCCATGTGTTTTATTAGAATCTAGATTTACCATTATTGCAGTTTACGTTGATAATTTACCTTGTTAGAACTCCTGAAGAGATCACAAGGGCTGCTATAAATTTAAGAAATGCATTTGAAAAGAAAAAATCTTATTATTCAATTGATAGATGAGTTACAAGACTTTGAGACTTCTAATCTCATCTCTCAAATGCATTTGCTTTTCATAAAACAACATACCACCCTTATCTAAAGGATTAGGCAGTCGAAATGAAGAGACAAGTAAGGATTTTAAATCCTTACTCTTGTTTTAAGTTTGAAATTTTTCTGTCAGACTTTTGAGTGAGTCGTTGAAGTACGGAAACTTTCTCGTTAAACTCCTCAATCTCACGATTTTTAGATTGTAATCGGTTAGAAAATCCGACAATAGAGGAGGAGTATCGGGTGCTGAGATTCACTAGCTCATAAATGGCTTCACGATCTGACTTATTAGCCAGATCATTCGCTTGTTGCAACATGGCACCTGCGGAAGATGTAGGAATAATTGAGGTGAAGGACACCTCATATGTTGATCGTGAGAAATATTGAAAGGAAATTGATGAGCCATTGAGAATTTGTAGAATAAGAATGTAAATACAGATGAATTATAGATATGAGAAGAAGATTTGATGCGTATTAAATGAAGCTAAAGACGATTCTTATAGAAATGGAAATAAGAACAAGACAAACCATCATCTCTTCAAATCCTACTTTACAAGATATGCTGGATGCATAATTTCAAAAGCCAGCAAGATTAATTACAGCTATCCCTATTTTCTTATAAATGCTGAATATCTGCCGTTAGTTGCTATTGTTGACTTTGTATCTGAGCACTCTCTCATTCTAACTCTTCTACTCATGTTTTCAGGTCACGAGAATACCAGTTTACAAATTTCTTCAGCTCCTTGTTTTCTTATCTTAAATATTTATTTTTTCTATTTTTAGTTGCAAGCGTTTGATGCAAATCAGATATTTGATTTTTAAGATGATCAACTTCACTCGTTCTCGCCAATAGCTTCTGAGACATAGTTGTAAGAGAGGCTGCATATTGAGTACTGAGGGTTCTTGATGCTGCAGCAATTTCAGGATCAGATTTACTAGAAAGATATATCTTTACTCCGATCATGGTATTTACAGCCTCAAGAGAAAATATAAGTGGTTGAGGTATAAAAGGTTCATGGTTCAAATCCGAGACATTAGAATTTCTATCAGACATAATATCGTTCTGGATGAATAATAACTAAATCTATGAGAAATGCGAGATCTTTTTGCTGGAGTAAACCAATGGTAAAATTGGTTATATTTAAACAACAATTCGAAACCTTCAAATCTCTTCAAGATCTCGTTTGTCAACAATGTCAAGCAGATTTGATTTTCAGCCGAATTGATAATATTAGACCCCAAGTTTTTACAGTTTTTATCATACATAAATGGTTTTCAATGCTATTTCCGCCATATATAAACAAATTCTTCCTAATAATGCCGAATGAGGGGGAGAAAACTTTTAGATGAAAATATTATCATGTTCTCTCTAATGCATTATTTAGATGAAAATCATATTTGAATTCGTAATCGGTTATATATGCTGAAATAATGTTTACTTATTACTTGAAACACTAATGCATATTATCAGGAGAAGTTTAAGTATTACTGCAGGTATCAGATTTCTACTAAGTCTGTCAACCAGATATTATTTTCTACATATTCAAATCACTCAGAGATTATTGCAATTCATGAAAACAAGTTTTGAATGTATTTTGATTGAGATCAATGATTCTACATATTCAAGAAAAGTGCAGTCTTCCCATGATCAATGATAGTCCAACAATTTTATACGGAGATAATGTTACTTATCATTCAAATCAAAGGAGGATATATCAAAAGTATGATCAAGTGATAATCTGACAGATTTATTCACGAAGACATCACCAACTACAACATTTAAGAAAATTGTGCAGAATATTAAAATGTGAAAACTCAAAAATCTATTGTCATGTACTTTCCAGGGGGAGTAAAAGTCCTGAAGACTTGTGCTGATTGTACTCTTTTTCTTTTGCTAAAGTTTTGTCCCACTAGGTTTTTCTTTGTAAGGTTTTAATGAGGTAATCTTAAAACACTTGTGGATACATAAGAAGACTGTACTATTTTTCCTTCGTCATTGGTTTTTCTTCCTACAGGGTTTTTCCTTCGCAAGGTTTTAATGAGACAGATTTTTTATGGGTGGTCATTCAAGGGAGAGTGTTATGAATTATTGAGGGCGGTCCCCGCCCCCTTTATTATTTTGTGAATAACCCCACTACCATTATTTTAAGTCTTACACAGTAACTTGCATAGTAATTTCAACACCTATAAATATGGATTTCAGTTGTTATGAAATTCATAAGAAAATATATAGAAGGAAGAAAGTCTCAGAAAGTTTCTTTTATATTTTTCTTGCAATAGTAGTAGTTTTCTTTTTAGTTTTATAATATATATATATATATATATATATATAAAGCTATATAATATTAATTATATTAATATCCTGGCCTGAAATATCATGATGCATGGTTCATGGTCGGTCCTCATGATCATGACAAGATGATGACCTTAATAATCTGGGGGTCCATCATGCACGAGGACTACGTACATGCATGCATACTCATCCGACTCATGTCCTGATCATTCCCCGTGTGACACTGTAATCTAGCTAACCATTTTCTGTGCACTTCTAATTGGGTGCAATAGCACCGGTCTCCCCTTCTGTGCCGTGCCAGCTTGAGAGTCACGTAGCTCAAGATTACGAAACATATACAGATCATGAGCATGATTCTAACGGGCCGTCTAATTTTTAATCAATATATATATTCATAGAGAGAGAGAGAGAGAGAGAGAGAGAGAGAGAGAGAGAGATGATCAAAGGATTCTGAGAGGAAAATGTGGGCTCCGTATTAATAAGGTAGTACTAGTAACTGTCTTTTTCTTATGCATATGTATGTGGTAAATAACCACCTAGTTAGAATGGAAAATGGTGAGGTAAACCATACCTGAACTTCAACCAATGGAGAAAACCAGATCCAAGTTTCAGTGTACTTTTGATCAGACTTGAGAGTTCATGAACGTACGTAGTAGCTCGATACGTAGTAGGAAAAGCCTAAAGATGGAATCCCTAGTCATGCGGGCAGCAAGTGGATGCATGTGAGAGTTGCGCTGCGCGCCTATAGATTTGCATGTTAGGGTTTTCTTTTCGTGAATGGCAGTGGGAAGAAGTGGTTTAGCTGTAAAAGATAAATGCACCAAAAGCGTGGTGGTAATTGTAGGGGGTACATTCGTGCATTTATGTGGCGATCGGTTAGTGGTTGAGACCCATTTAATGCAAAGGCATTGGGTTCCATCTAGTATAAAAATCTTCGTGCCAGTAAAGCTAATATCAAGAGGGAGTTCATTCTACTCCTAGATACATTTGAGATGGGTCATGGCACTAGGAGAGTTGCTCTATTTTGCTTACTCTGTCTTCATGTTCTTAGCGTGAGTGCGATTGCTAGGGATGTAGTGAGTGTGGGTAAGAATGAGAAAAAAAAACTTCTAAACATTGGAGATGGAGGTGTATTTGGAGGTGGAGGTGGAGGTGGGTTTGGAGGTGGTGGTGGGGGAGGAGTTGGTGGGGGGTTTGGTGGTGGAGCTGGGGGTGATGCTGGTGGTGGCTTTGGCAAGGGTGGCGGCATTGGTGGTGGGATTGGTAAGGGAGGTGGAGTGGGAGGTGGTGCTGGTGGCGCCTTTGGTAAAGATGGTGGCGTTGGGGGTGGGATAGGCAAGGGTGGTGGCTTTGGAGGTGGAATTGGTGGTCATCATGGTGGAGGGATTGGAAAAGGTGGGGGAGTTGGTGGTGGCATTGGCAAGGGTGGTGGTATTGGTGGTGGAATAGGCAAGGGTGGTGGCTTTGGAGGTAGAGTTGGTGGTGGTCATGGTGGAGGGTTTGGAAAAGGTGGGGGAGTTGGCGGAGGAGTTGGTGGTGGAATAGGTAAGGGCGGTGGCAATGGTGGTGGTCACGGTTTTGGGAAAGGTGGGGGTATTGGTGGCGCGGCTGGCGGTGGATTTGGTAAAGGTGGAGGCATTGGTAAGGGTGGCGGATTTGGTAAAGGTGGTGGTATTAGCAAAGGTGGTGGAATTGGTAAAGGAGGCATTGGCAAGGGTGGTGGACTTGGAGGAGGTGTCGGTGGTGGAGTTGGTGGAGGTCATGGTGGAGGGTTTGGAAAAGGTGGAGGTGTTGGTGGCGGAATTGGTGGACATCATGGTGGCGGGTTTGGAAAAGGTGGGGGAGTTGGAGGAGGAGTTGGTGGTGGCGTTGGTAAGGGTGGTGGTATTGGAGGTGGAGTTGGTGGTGGTCACGGTGGAGGGTTTGGGAAAGGTGGGGGAGTTGGTGGCAGAAAAGGCAAGGGTGGTGGCATTGGGGGGGGTGGTGGCTTTGGAAAAGGTGGTGGCATTGGTGGTGGTGGTGGTGGTGGATTTGGAAAAGGTGGTGGCATTGGAGGAGGTGGTGGCATTGGAGGTGGTGGTGGCTTTGGAAAAGGTGGTGGCATTGGAGGTGGCTTTGGTAAAGGTGGTGGATTTGGTGGTGGCGTTGGAGGTGGATCTGGTGGTGGGATTGGAGGGGGATTTGGTGGTGGCGTTGGAGGTGGATCTGGTGGTGGGATTGGAGGGGGATTTGGCAAAGGTGGGGGATTTGGTGGTGGTGTTGGAGGTGGATCAGGTGGTGGGATTGGAGGGGGATTTGGCAAAGGTGGTGGATTTGGTGGCGGCATTGGAGGTGGATCAGGAGGTGGGTTTGGAGGTGGATATGGTGGAGGTGGCGGATTTGGTGGAGGTGGCGGATTTGGTGGAGGAGCAGGTGGAGGTGGTGGATTTGGCGGTGGAGGCGGCTTTGGTGGGGGAGGCGATGGTGGGATTGGAGGCCACTAAGCATCAGATTGTGCGGATATAGTAATAAGTAATAAATGTAATAATCATTAGTGTCATGGAATTGTTTTTTCTATCAAGTGAATTATTTTGTTAAAGAGTTTATAGTTATGTTAGTTACATCTCTTTCCAGTGAAGACAAGTATGCCCACTCAGGCTCAGCTTATTGTAACTTATTTCTACCTAAAATGTAAAATATAAATTGAAAAATAGCACATCTCGCACATTTGCATTTATATCCCTAATTTTTTTCTTTGTGCTTTCATTGCCAATAACAGTATCTAAATTATGACATGTATAGTGTATAAGACAATACATCTAGATATACACATAATATTGCAGTCATATGATATATTTTTGTATCCTCAATCTTTCTTATCATAAAAAAGAAATTACATCAAGATATATTTCTAATTAAATAATCACTGCATTTTAATTAATTTAATTAATAGAAGGGCTAAAATTACAAATTGTAGTGTAGGAACTTCTAAAATTTTGGAATCAACTTTACCGTCTAAAGCGAGAGGGAGAGACTCGCAACATTTATTGAACATTGAATGTGTGAAAATCTTGTTCAGACGATTACAAAAATCAAATCATAAGAATGTTTACGTGTCCATCCCTTTTTACACTTTACAGTTTACACTGATTTAAAAAACCTCAATATTCATATTATTTTCCTCTACAAATAACGATACTGGTCACCACTACCACCACCTAAAAAAGGGAATTTTATTTTATTTTAATCGCATACCTAAAAAACTTGTATATAACAGCTTTCACACCAAGATAATTTGGTTTCTCCCATTCTTAGTTGTTCCAAAGTAATTGTAGCCCAAAAATATAAATAATAAATAATAAAATAAAAAAGACAAAGATAACAATAATTCGATACTTGTTGACGCACATGCTGATTTGGAATATTGTAAAAATGCATCCTTGAATAGGAGACACGATCTGTATACCACTTAATAAAAGTTGATTCATTCTTTCTTTAAAAAACCAAGCTTAATCGAATTTTTTCAATTTCAAAAAAAAAAAAAGAACTAAAATATGTTTCGGAAGTCGTGCTAAAACAATTGGCTCAAAATATACGATACAAATGCACAAAAATGGGATGAGAAAACACCCCATTAGAAGGCCATCTTTAGCCTCAAGTCTGCCCTTTACCCGAAGGCCCCAATTTTGATAGTATTAGGCACTCAATATCTGTAGGTCTTTCAAAAATATCAGGGGAATATGAAATACAACACCTTTTCAGTTGGTATTATTGCTGCAAGTAGTTTTGATGATTGAATCCAGCTCTTCCATTCAGAGTAAGATGTATGTAACTGTCCATCCCAAAGGCAATGCTATTTACTATTCTACAAAAATACTTCAGCCACAAAATGATGTAACTTGATTGAGAAATCAGATTGTAAAATTATTTTTATTATAAAATAGATCTAATAGATTTCATAAAACCACATTAAATTGTGGGTTTATTTTGTATAATCTCTTTATATAATATGTAGCAGTTGTCACTAATCTATCACTACCTGCATCTTCTGTTTAAAGGCTGAAGTACGTTCCCCCAAAAAGTGGATGAATGACCATATACATTAGGTTCTCCTGGGACACAAATAAACACTACTTTCCAATACATGCAACTTTAAGGACATCAAAAGCCAATATAATGTCATCCATACGACAATTTCTTGTGAAGCTAGTTACTAGATCTCCAAAACTTACTTTCTTTCTTACTTTTTCCAGAGCTAATCACCAACAGCGAAAAATATGGAGGTGGAGGGGTGGGGGGTAGGGGCTAGAAACATCTTCCCAGAGCTCAAAGCAATTTCTAGGCTTACAACAATGAAAACTGTTCATTCAGACAGAAGATCTAACAGAAAAGCAACATTCTTTTTAAGAATATATATATATATATATATATATAAGCAAAATGAAGGAACTTAACACACTTCATAAACACAGCCACAGGCTTTTTTGTCAAAAAGAGATAAATGTATAATGGCCACATATTACTCCTTGCGAAGATCTATTCCCGCCTTCTTAGCAACAGCATCCAGGCCATTCTTCTCTATGGTTTTCAATGCCTTGGTTGATAACCGCAGTTTGACATAGCGCTTACCAGCTTCCCACCAGACCCTCTTGTACTGTAGGTTCACAAACTGCAACTTCTTTGTCTTGTGATTTGAGAACGAAACCTTGTTTGCTCTGTTAGCCTTCTTCCCAGTGAAGGGACAGATCCTACCTGAAGAAACAAGCCATAAGTTATGAGATTAGTTCTAACATAAGCCACGCAAATGGTTATCAATTCTAAACACTAATCAATGCTATAATAACCATCAGGAACAACAACTAAAAGGCAACAATTGATAACACTTCCAATATTAAATCTCTCGATTAACATTAAGATAATGTTACTAAACTTTTTTTTTATAAGTAAGAAATTTATTAATCCACATAAATAGGCAAAGTCCGAGAACACAGGGGGTATACAAGATAAATGTTACTAAACTCATCTCAACCTTAACCCTGACGAAATTGGGATCGGATCGGTGGATCTATTCACAACTAATAAAGGCAGCTCTCTCTCTCTCTCACACACACACACACACAATTTCCCCCTAGCATCATTCCGTCTAAAGATTACTCTCAGAGGCTCATATCTTGCATATATCCACTTTCACTAATTCTACTTAAATGTTATTTCACGCTCTGTACAACCTCTTTTTAAGTCCAAGTTGGATTAGAACGCTCTTCCATATTGGCACATTTGTCGGTCTTTCTTGCCCAACATCAAATTTCCCTTTCCCATATTTACTTCACTTAAAAGGGGGAAAAGCCATCGCCAGCTTCGAATGAATAGTCTTGTTCCTTACCTTTCCTAAACTTACATTTACCTAAAATAAAATGAAATACAAGTTGAGAGGGAAAAAAATACAGTGCAAACTATAAACTATACATTACGGGACCGATCTCAACTCAAAATTAACTTGGGCATAACACTGTCAAACTCGCACATTCCCCATTTTTTTTACCTTCAACTCATAAATTATCAGCTGAAACATGAATCCATAAACAGTTAAACACAGTGCTCTAAATAAAATACCATTGTTTTTCTATTTTCAAATTCCTGGTACACAAATGTATGTGCATGTATGAGAGTTGGAACTATATCTACTTGTTGTACGTATGATTTCGGGGAAAACCAAGAAAGACAAATCTTACGGGCAACAATAGGTTGAAGAAGAGGAGATGTGGAAGGGGCGGAGAAGGGTTGGACAGCGTCACTGTGGTTGTACGAGATTTTGAGGCCGCCCAATTGCGAGGTCACAAACCCCAGCTCCGTCACCGCCTTGGTCGTTAAAGATGGTACTGATAACGATCTCCTTAAATTACAACAATTTGTTCGACGTAAGCAAAAAGTGTTTCCAGAAAACACTCCCGATGTTGCCCATACCGCCGACGCCATTGCTGCCACCTCTTTCTAGGATGTTTTCGGGGATGCTAAGAGGTAATTTGAACTGAGGTCGAGACTCGGAATGGATAACGATATACGATTGATTGTCGGATTATATTGGAGCCTCAGGTTCTCTTTTACCAGTGTGGGAATGGGAAAGCCTTAACGTGTACCGCGGATGTAGTGGATGTTAACCTACTGGACAGTTTATATGGGCCGCTGAGACGGATGCCCAGTCCACCGAGTGAGCCCAGATCAGACTTCATTTTATTTAAAAGCAATGCTACAATATATTTTAGAGTAATGGTAAGGTACACCGTACAAGTTTTAAATGTATAAGTTTGTAAAAGTTTTTTTTAAAAAGAATGGGGATCCTATCAAGGGAAATGAGTTTTGCATACTTTATCATGGTGGAGTCCATTTTTTTTATAAAAGACTTATGTGAGATTTATGCATTTAAGACTTTAATATATCATTTCTTTATATTTTAAGTGGTTTTAAAGTGAAGTTACTTAAAATATGCTTGATATAATATCAAACAATGTGACAGAAATGATATATTCAAAAATAAAGAACATCATTTTTTTTTTCATTTAATATAACCATATGAGTTTTTCTTTTTCTTTTTTGTAAAGAGAAACCACTTCATTCATACTATCGCAGCATATGACGGACATAAGGAGGGACTCCCTCCAATTCAATACTCTCCTCAAAAAGTTTTAAAGCGTCATTTTCTAAACTATGCACAATACAATTAAGAGTTCTAGAAATAAAAGAGACAGACACTTGCTGGAATTGATGTAGCAGCCTTCTGATGTTAGAGATCAACATTCTTCTTGCTCTCCATTGGTCTGATTGGCCCCTTATATTATTTACAAATTGGCTGAGCATCACCTTCCAAAATAATACAAGAGAGACCAAGTTGTTGGACCAATATGACTGCTTTGAGTATGGTAAAAGCCTCTGCCATGTAGGCATCTGGGAACATTTGGCGTTGGGATCTCAGGCATGCTACTGCCCCTCCATTCCAATAACGCACTATTACTCTAATTCCTACTTTGCATATGGTTCTATCTACTGCTGCATCCCAATTGCTTTATAAATATTGATAGGAGGTAACTACCACTAGACAACTGTCATGTTTCCTCTTTCTCTGCTAGTAGGCTTCACATGGTTTGCAAAAATAAAATCTAACACCACTTTAGTTGCCTCACACAGCATCATATTTGGATCCAAGAGTTTACCTTAAAAAGTCGATGCATTTGTTCTTCTTCAAATCTAGTAGGTTGTGACAGCAAAAGATTCCATTTCAAATTCATCAAGAAGTGTAAATAAGTACTCAAATAGCTCCTTAATAAGGACTCCATGATAGGGACTTTCTATAGTTTCTTAAAACTGCATCCCCACACATATTGGGCTGATTTGCATAGCCACAAAATGTGAGAAATTGATTTAGGACAGGTTTCACGCATGGGTTTGAGAGGGAATTCTATAATCCTTCTTTTCACTAAATTCTCCCTTGTAGGTAAAGATTTGTGACAAACTCTCCAAATCATCATTTTAACAACATTAGAAGCGTTCAGTTTCCATATATTATTCCTGGGGTCGTCGCTTGCTGGTTTCATAGATGGACCACCCTTTGCATTGGACTCCATTCCACACAAAAGGTGGTAAGCATTCTTAACTAAGAACTTACCATGTATTGAATATCTCCAAATCAATTTATTAGGGACATTTGTGACACTAATTGGGATCCTATTGATAAGGTTTATCTCCTCACTATCTGAAAAATCATGCATCAAATTCTGGTTCCAATTGCAAGTATCTTAATCAATCAGAGCATTTACTTTCCAGTTGACTGCATTTTCTTTTAGTGGAGATTGTGTCTTGAAGATGGTTGCTCAAGGGATCCATTTGTGTGACCATATCTTTACTAGGTCCCCATTTCCAATTTTCCAAATTAAACCATTATTCAAAACAGGTTTTGCTGAACTAAAGCTTTTACATAAATAAGTTGAGTTGCTACTAGTTTTTGAATTCAAAAAACCTGACCTATAGTAGTATTTTGCCTACATAACTCTTGCCGCAAGTGATTGAGAGTCTTATAATAATCTCCACTATTATTTGGCAAGTAGGGTCACATTGATTGCTACAAAATCTCAATACCCCAACCCACTATTCAATTTTGAGGCACCCATTTATCTCCATGTTATTCATTGTGTCTTTGTTCTATCTCCTTACTTCCCCACTAAAATTTATTCATCAACTTGTTAATGGCCACTAAGATAGCTTTGAAAACTTGAAAATACTCATACAATATGTATGAATGACTTTGACTACTGATTTCAACAATCATCTTTGCCTACCTAAGAAAAAAAAAATAACATTCCAGCTTTGAACTCTAGCTCTAATGCTATCCAAGATTGGCTTGAAAGTTGCTAGTTTGTGTTCCCCCTACATAAGAAGGAAGTTCCAAGTATTTCTCAGAGAGATTTAGCTTCCTTAATCCTAGTTGTAGCTAAAACAACTATTTTGATATTAGCTTAGGTGTTTTTGCTTAAATACATAGCAAATTTATCTAGGTTTAGCCTTTGCCTCGAGGCAAACTCATATTCTTTTAGCAAATTGAGAAGCCTACAGCACTTATTTTCAGCATTCGACTCAACACTTCAGAACGTAAAATAAAAAGGCAAGGAGATAAGGGATCCCTTTACCTTAAACCACAGGTTAGGATAATAGTTGGTTGGGGACTACCATTTATCAAAAGGGAGTACCTTACTGAATTGACACATTGCATTATTACTTCTATCCAATGGTCACCAAATCCTAGTCTTTTCAAAACAGCTTCAAGAAACGCCCATTCAATGTAATTGTAAGCTTTACTCATATCCAATTTAAGTGCTATATAACCTTCTTTCTTTTCTTGCATTATATTTTATGTTACCTAGATGACTAATACAAGAAGGGGGTTGAATTGGGTTATATTATAAAAATTAACACTTATTAATCAAATACACAATATAAAATATCAACAGAATATAAAACAATAATAAATGTAAAGAGTAGAGTAAGAAAAAGCAAACTCAGTATTTTTACAAGGTTCAGCCCCGCTGCTTACGTCCTCGCCTCAAGCTACCATTTGAAGATCCCGAATTCACTAGTCAATCTCCTTTAGGTGGAGATATAAACCTATTATACTTTTAAGCAGCACCGGTCCAAAGATTTCGTGTAGAACACCCTCTACACTCCCAATTACCTCACACTTGGTGATTTAACTATTCCCTCTGTAAAACACCTTCTACATACACAAGGGTTATACGCACCTTTTTACAAATACAAGAGTTGATAATGGGTAGACTAATACACTCCTCAATGAGTGAGATAAAAACAATACAGCACAACCTATATCTCTCTCAATAAGAACAAGAATTAAGACTCAAAATTTTAGAAAACAGAGAATGAGAGTTTTGAAAAAATGATACAAAATTTAGCAATAGATGTGTAAGCTCTTGTTGTAATTTTTGCAAAACTCAAGTGAGCTATTTATAGGCAAATGAGTCTTCAAATTCAAATTTGAAAAGATTTTCATGTCAAATAAGAGCACTATTCACTTTTCAAAAAATTCAAATAAAAATATTTCCTTTTTACATTTGTCAAAGACAACTTTATTCATTTTTCAAATAAATCAAATCAAATCTTTTGCTTTTCATATATAACAAAATGCGCATGATTTATTTTTCAAATCAAATCATCTTCTTTTTACATATGTCAAAAAAACACACAACCACCCTTTAATATTCTCAAACAAAATCATCTACCTTTTGCATTTGTCAAATAAACACACCACCTCCCTTCAAGACTTTCAAACAAAATATGCACATGTCAAATATGATAATCAATCATCTTATAAATTCAAGTTTTTTATATAAAAAAAATATAATTTTCGAAATTATTTTGTTTGATGATGTTATGCACATTTAAAAAACATAATTTTCAAAATTAAGACATTTAAAGATGTCTTGCATATGTGAAAAAAGTAATTTAATGTTTTATGAGAAAAAAAGAGTAATTTGGAGTCTTAATTCAATTTCTAATTTTATCAAGAGATGTACAAAAATAATTTATGAGATTCATTTGTAAACTTGATCTCTTTCTTACTCATGCTTGATTTCTTGATGTATTTAGCTCCCTTCATGCGTAGATAACTTAAACTTAAGTTTTCAATATTATTTGTTATCATCAAAATTTATACGTAAATACGATACTTGAAACCTTGGGTTCAACAATCTCCCCCTTTTTGATGATGACAAATACTTAGTAGAAATTTACGACCTGCAGTGATACTTAAACTCCCCCTGAAAATATGCGTTAGTATTTCAAGAAAAATATAAACATGATTCTAGCATATATAACATGGTAGTATAATACTAGTATAAGACTTCTCCCCCTTTTGGCATCATTAAAAAGGAACTGTAATTGGTTTCAATAAGATTTTTTCCCGTAATAAGTAATAACCAAATAAAACAGTGCATTAGAGAGTAAAAGTTGGAATCACTCGTACCCGACAAAACCTGCAAAGAATGGAGCCGAATTTTATCATCTCGGTGTGGAAGAAGATTTAAATCCGCTTGATGTTATTGACGAATTAGATGTTTCAGAGATTTGAAGTTGAATAATTAAAATTATCCGTGTCCGACAAAGACAGCAACAGCTATAGGCCTAGCTCTGGCAATGTGGTGAGGAGCCATGCATGTCTGACAAAACCTGCAAATGTTGGAAGTCTAACTCTGGCAATTCGGTGCGGAGCCACGAGTGTCTGACAAAACCTGTAAAGGTTGGAGGCCTAGCTCTAGCAGTCGGTGTGGAAGTAGATTCAAATCCACGTGATATTGTTGAAAAATTAAATATTATCGATATTTGAAAGTTGCTGTTTAAAAGACCGTTTTCACCTACCGGATACTCAAATAAATTTTCACCCCACTCATTGATCTAGTTTCTGTTTATTCAAAACGATAGAATGATAGAGAAAATTTTGTCTAATAATCTTCAGGATTTGAATCAGGAACCATCTCAACCAGTTATTTTATCTCATGAAGTTGTCAACACCATGATAGAAGTAGAGATGCCTTTTTCAAATAGAACTGATTCTGCGGTTGTTGCAGCATCAAGAACTTTCAGTGCTCAATATGCTGCCTCTGTTACGACCATATTTCGGAGATTACTAGCGAGGGCAAATGAGGTTGATCGACTTAACAATCAAATATCTGTTCTGCATCAAAAGCTTGCAAATAAAGGCAGAAAGAATAAAAGGTTAAAGCAAGAAAATAAAGATTTGACAGAATTAGCTCGTGTTCTGAAACTTCAAATAGAGGAATCGGAACAAGTAAGAGTTCAAGCATAGAGTCAACATCAGCAGATAATGGCAGCATTTCATGAGAGAAATACGGACAATTATAATTAATCTCGCTAGCTTAGTTCGGTAACTTTTGACAATATGCATCCGGCATATCTTGTAAATTTGACTAAGTAAGATTTAAAGAGATGACAGTTTGTCTTCTACTTATTTCCATCTTTATAAAAGCAATCCTTAGTTTTATCTAATCCGCATCAAATCTCCTTCTCATTGTTGTAATTCATTTTCATTCTCACTTTACAAAATCTTAATGGCTCATCAATTCTCTTTCAGTGCTTCTCGTGATCAATCTATTGCTGCATCTATTGTAGGTGCCATGAAGTAGCAAAACACTGATTTGGCTAATAAATCAGATCGTGATGCCATTTACGAGCTTGTGGGTCTCGGGACTCGATACTCATCTTCCATTGTTACTTTTTCCGCTAGGTTGCAGTCCAAAACTGGCGAGATAGAGAAGCTTAATGAGAAGATCGATATTATTCAATGACTGTTCAAGAGTCTATCAAAAAAATAGTAGACTTAAAACAACAGAATAAGAATTTAAAATCCTTACTTACCTCTACATTTCGATTGCCTAATCTTTTAGACAACGATGGCATGATGATTTATGAGGAGCAAATGCATTTGAATGATGAGGCTAAACGTCTCAAGTTTCTGTAGGTCATTTGAGATAATGGAATAAAAGTATCTAGCAAATATTCATGGCATGCATAATTCCTATTTCTCTTCTAATCATGCATAGTTTATCTTCTAGTAGGGGTTTTATGAAAATTTCTGCCAATTGATCAGGTGTACTCGTGAATTCTAATACAATATCGCCCTTCTGCACATGATCTCTAAGAAAATGATATCTAATTTCAATATGTTTGGTCCGAGAATGTTGTATTGGATTTTTTGAAAAATTTATAGCACTTGTATTATTACATTTGACTGGAATGTGATTGTACATAAGTTTAAAATCCTCAAGTTGTTGCTTCATGTAAAGAACTTGAGCACAACAACTGCCTACAGCAACATACTCTGCCTCAATAATATATAATACAACAGAATTTTCTTTTTACTAAATCATGAAACAAGTGCATGACTTAAGAAATGACATGTTCTATTAAAACTTTTTCGATCATCTTTGCAACTAGTATAATCGGTACCTGAATAACTAATAAGATCGAAAGAAGTGTGTTTAAGATACCATAACTCTAAGTCAATGTACTGGCAAAATATCTAAAAATCCGCTTGACTGCAAACAAATGAGATTGTTTTGGAAATGATTGAAAACGTGCACATAAACATACACTGAACATAATATTAGGTCTACTAGTTCTCAAATATAATAAACTATCAATCATACCTCGATATACCTTTAAGTCAACTGGTTTACCGCTTTCATCTTTATCAAATTCAGTGGTTGGATTCATTGATGTTCCAATTACCTTCGCACATTCCATCTCAAATTTTGAGTAACTCTTTGATATATTTTGACTGATTGATGAATATTCTACTTTTTGCTTGCTTAATTTACAATCCGAGAAAGAATGTAAATTCTCCCATCATGCTCATTTTAAATTCTTCCTGCATAATCTTAGCAAAAACTTGGCACATATTTTCATTAGTAACACCGAATATTATATCATCAACATAAATCTGAATAAAAAAAATATCATCATTTTCGTATTTAATAAAAAGAGTTGTATCAATTTTTCTTCTTCAAAAGCATTTTTCAATCAAGAAACCACTGAGTCTCTCGTACCATACTCTAGGAGCTTGTTTGAGTCCATATAGTATTTTTGTGAGTTTGAAAACATGATTTGGAGAAATATGATTTTCAAAACCTGGAGGTTGCTCAACATATTTTACCTATTCCCACGATCTTCCCTTTCGAGTTATCTTCAAATGTCACGTATCCTCTTTTTTAGATCTAAGATCAAAGAATTTAGTCTTATCTCTCGTCATGTGTCTTGAACATTCACCATCTAAAAACCATTTATTTTTACCTGTAGAATACTTCATGCATACCTATAAAAGCAATTAAAAACAATTCTTGGTACCCAAATTTTTTGGATCCTTTATTTATTAGTATTAGAAGAAACAAGATTTTTAGGTATCCATATGGCCCTAACAGTCATTGTATGTTTTCTTCTAATAGGACAAGTAAGATAATTATGATCATTTCTATTACAAAAATTACAAATAGTATGTGACATATATGAAGAACTTGAGT
The DNA here is from genome assembly GCA_036898215.1 of Platycarya strobilacea. Lineage (NCBI taxonomy): Eukaryota > Viridiplantae > Streptophyta > Magnoliopsida > Fagales > Juglandaceae > Platycarya > Platycarya strobilacea. The sequence goes on from CM072556.1 coordinate 13,561,385, forward strand.
AATTATAATTATATCATTTTTTAACAAAATTATTTTTATGAAAAGAATTTTGAATGATGGATTTTGTTTGATGTAGAAGGATTATCAAAATTTTTTTTATAAGATTTGTATTTTTGTTTTGGCATATATCCCAACCCTACCTTGTCAAAAACACATCTTTGACTACTAAGAAGTTTTTCAAAATTTCTTTTTCCATTCGTAAAGTTTTCAATAATATTTTTTAAATCAGTTTTTTTTCTTCAACTCAAAATTTTCATCTTTCAAAACAATACTTTCTTTTCTTAAAATATCAATTTCGTTTGTTAAAGAAGAATATTTCTTTTTCAAAACAGTATACTTGATACCCAATTTTTCAAATTTCTCATGTACATCTTCTAAAACATTTTACAATTCTTCATATGAAGGATCTTCAATATTATCAAGATTTGTTACCTCAATGTCATCTTTAACCATAAGACAAAGATTTGCTGATTCTCCATTGCTTGCTTCACTATCTAAACTACTTGAATTATCATACCATGTACCTTTCATTGTTTTTTTGCCTTTGTTTCGATCTTTCTTTAGCAGAGGACAATCTGACTTGATATGACCAGACTTATTGCATTTATAACAAATTAAAGTGTCATTTTTACCTGAATCTTTCTTGGAAAACTTTTTAAAGGATTTCCTTGGAGGAATTTTATTTTTTTTTAAGAACCTCTGAATTCTTCTTGTTATCATCGCAACTTTTTCATTTTTGTCGTCATTTTCCTTATCTTCATCACTTTTACTTTCATGTGGAACAGCTTTAAGTGCCAAGCTCTTCTTTGACTTTCCTTCTTCTTCTCATCTTTTCAATGTGTACTAATGGGTGATAAGTGATCCGATGAGTTCATTCACTTCGAGTTTCTTGAGGTCTCTAGCTTCAAGAATCGCTGTCACTTTTGATTCCCAACGTTTTGGTAGAGAGTTGAGAATTTTTCTTACTATCTCCACTTTGGAATAAATTTTGCCAAGATCTGTCAAGCTATTTATGACGTTAGTAAAACGAGTGTGCATACTAGAAATAAATTTATTATTATTCATCTTAAACATTTCATATTCATGAGTAAGAATATAAATTTTTAATTTCTTGACTTGAGAAGTTCTTTCATAAGTAACTTCCAAGTTATCCCAATTTTTTTTTGCTGTAACGCAAGTCATTATTCTATTAAATTCATTACCATTGAGAGCATTATATAATAAATTCATAACAGTTAAATTCAAAGTATAAAGTCTATCGTCTTCACGATCAAACTCTTCTTTTTCCTTTTTGACCTTTACTCCATCAACCACGTTTGTTGGAATATAAGGTCTATTTACAATGCATTTCCAGATTTCTCGACCTTAAGTCTGAAAGAATATTCTCATTCTAACTTTCCAGAATGAGTAATTGTCTTCGCAAAAGAGTGGAGGTCGACTGCTAGATTGACCTTCACCAAATGAAACTGCAATGTCAGTCATAAGATCTTAACTCAAAAGATAGTTAATTTTATACCAAAACTCTCGCTCTGATACCAATTGTTGCCCAGATGACTAATACAAGAGGGGGGTAAATTGGGTTATATTATAAAAATTAACATTTATTAATCAAATACACAATATAAAATATCAACAGAATATAAAATAGCAATAAATATAAAGAGTAGAGTAAAAGAAAGCAAACTCAGTATTTTTACGAGATTCAGCCCCACTGCTTACGTCCTCGCCTCAAGCTACCCCTTGAAGATCCCGAATTCGCTAGTCAATTTCTTTTAGGTGGAGATAAAAACCTATTACACTTTTGAGCAGCACCGCTCCAAAGAATCGGTGTAGAACACCCTCTACACTTCCAATCACCTCACACTTAGTGATTTAACTATTTCATGTGTAGAACACCTTCTACACACACAATGGTTATACGCACTATTTTACGAATACAAGTGTTGATAGTGGGTAGACTATCAAAGTACACTCCTCAACGAGTGAGATAAAAACAATACAGCGTAACCTATATCTCTCTCAATAAGAACAAGAATTAAGGTTCAAAATTTTAGAAAAGAGAGAATGTGAGTTTTGAAAGAATGATGTAAAACTTAGCAATAGATGTGTAAGATCTTGTTGTAACTTTTACAAAACTCAAGTGAGCTATTTATATGTAAATGAGTCTTCAAATTCAAATTTGAAAAGATTCTCATGTCAAATAAGAGCACTATTCACTTTTCAAAAAAATTCAAATAAAAACATTTTCTTTTTGCATTTGTCAAAGACAACTCTATTCATTTTTCAAAGAAATCAAATCAAATATTTTGCTTTTCATATATGACAAAATGAGTATGATTTATTTTTCAAATCAAATCATCTTCTTTTTGCATATGTCAAAAAAACACACAACCACCCTTTAATATTCACAAACAAAATCATCTACCTTTTACATTTGTCAAATAAACACACCACTTCCCTTCAAGATTTTTAAACAAAATATGTACATGTCAAATATGATAATCAATCAATTTATAAATTCAAGTTTTTTATATAAAACAAATATAATTTTTCGAAATTATTTTATTTGATGATGTTATGCACATGTGAAAAACATAATTTTCAAAATTAAGACATTTAAAAATGTCTTGCATATGTGAAAAAATTAATTTGATATTTTATGAGAAAAAAAAAAGAGTAATTTGGAGCCTTAATCCAATTTCTAATTTTATCAAGAGATGTACAAAAATAATTTATGAGATTCATTTGTAAATTTGATCTCTTTCTTGCTCATGCTTGATTTCTTAATGTGTTTAGCTCCCTTCATGCGTAGATAACTTGAACTTGAGTTTTCAATATTATTTTTTATCATCAAAATTTATACGTAAATATGATACTTGAAACCTTGGGTTCAACATTTTACATGGAGTGCGTTATTTCATCAACCACAATGATATTGTCTAAGATCAATCTACCTGAAACAAAGGCACTTTGAGTATTGAAAATGATATGAGGGAGCCAAGTTCTTAATCTATTAGCAAGGACTTTGTACACAATTTTGTTGACCACATTATATAGGCTAATGGGTTTATACTCAATCACTGCATCCAGGTGCTTCTTTTTGGGGATTAAAGTTATGAAAGTGTCATTAATTATCTCAAAATCAGATCTGGATGAATTAATATTTCTCACTGCAGTAGAAATTCTTGAACCAATCATATTCCAATTGTCTTGGTAAAAATTTGCTGAAAATCCATAAGGCCCTGGGCTGCTTAAATGATTCATTTCAAACGATGCACTTTTAACCTTCTCGAAAGAGCATTTCCTTTATAAATGAAGGTTCATCTCAAACATATCTTACTACATCTTCAATTCCCAAAGGTTGAATGTGAAGAGGTCTTAATAGAAACTTTGGAAAACTAGGCAAATAGACTCATGAGAGGTTGCACATCAACCTTTTTCATCACTAATTTTCTTGATGGTGTTTACCTTTTCCTATGAGAAGCACACTTATAAAAGTACTTGGAGTTCCAATCGCCTCATTTGAGCCAATTTTCCTTAGCCACATTTTAGTTCCTCATCCTCTAAATGTCCATCCACTTCATCTTAGAGGCATTTTATTATAACATTTTGGTCCCCCTGATTTATACTTGAAGTTCCTGGATCTTATCCCTCTTAATACCAATATGTTTACCTTAGTTACCTCTTGTCATTTTTGCCCATTGAGTCAATTGAGCTTTGAAATTAGTTAAGCCACTTTAATGGACTACACAGAGTTGTAGCCAGTTAGAGAGTTTTCCTAGTCTGACTTAATCAATTCTTTGCAATTTAGCTGCTTAGACCAAATTGCTTCATATCTAAAAATTTGGGAAGATTTACTTCAAATCTTATCAGAATGTTCATAAGAAATAAGAAGCGAATTGTGGTCAGAGTTAAGTATTGGAAAAATCTGAACTAACAACTACAATTTTGCACTTGTTATTCCCCATTAGCCAATATTCTATCTAGCCTTTCTTTTGTGAAATGTCCTCATTCTCTTTTGTTACTCCATGTGAACTTAGAACTTTATACCTCAAATTAGTGAGCTTACAGTCAAATAGAGCCTCCCTAAATCTTTCTATTTGAGCAAAAGATCTACTAACAACCCCAAATTTCTCCTCATTTGAGAGAATCTCATTGAAATCTCCTATGCATAACTAGGTTACTCCTAGCTAGGTTTTATTAATTTCAATAAATTCTAGCTTTCATTTCTTTTTTCAGTTGCCGGCCTCTCATAAAAATTTGTGACCAATCAGTTCATCCCCTTCTCAATTTCTAAAACAAACAATGAAATATGTATGATTGAGTAGGAGTTTAAATTAGCTTTAATTTCTTACTTCCAAAACATGGCCAGATCTCCACTTCTCCCTATACTGTCCACAAGAAAGCTTGAGTCAAATCCAACTCTACTTCTAATCTTCTCCACTTTTTCTCTCCTACATTTTGTTTCAGAGAAAAAAAAAACTTTGAGACCATTCTCTTTCACAAAAAGGTAAAGTTCATGAACTGTCAGAAGGTTCCCAAATCCCCGACAGCTATTAATTGATTATAATTTTTAGAAAACATTATCATTGCCTAAGCCCAGTTGTTAATTCTTTACTTGATCTTGTTTAATTTGATATGATCATTAATCATTGTGGTGCATGCCTAGAGAAATTTTATGTGAACTTTATGAATATGGATGGTCTCTACTTATTCTAGAACTTGTTTGATTACTCTCGCAGCAAAATCTTATACAGAATATTACTTGAGAAGTGATTTAGGCACTCTTTAAATCAATTAAGCCTTTCAAGTTTACCTATATACTATCTTTATCTCTAGTCACCCATTTGCTCTATTCCTAAACATGGTTGAAGAAAAGAAAGTGATATACAAGTATTTAAAAAAAAAAAAGTGTACAAAATTCTATTTACTCTAATTTTTTGAGTTGCTTAGTAACTAGGGGTATTCATCACCAATATTTACTCTTACGTCAAACTGCAACTTAAATATGAGTATGCAAAAACACTTTAAATATGTAACTTGTTGAGTAACTAGATGCATTCATCACAAATGCTTGCATTCACTTCAAAAGATGATTAACAACTTGAAGTTTAAAAAAAAAAGAATTAAAAAAAAACGATATAAAAGGTATTTTGAGATATTCGAAGAGTTAAGAAAAATATATATTTAGAAGTGAAAATGCTCTATTTGCTTAAATCTTATCATTTCTTTATATCACTCACCTTAGCCATGTATCACAAGTTTAATAAAGACCTATTAATCCTAAATAATATTTTGTTCTACATTAGTAGAGTGATTTGAAAAGCAAGCTTATGGAGTTCTTAGAGATTCATTATGTATTTACTTATTTGCATAAAATTATCCGGGGAGCTAATGATAAAATGAGAATGATCAGTTTGCATGAATGTGGAGATATATAATGCAGTAGAGTTGAGTTTTGAATTAATTTTTGGACTTGGTTGATTTTGAATGAATCTTTTGAATTATAAATTTTATGCAATATTTAAAGTAAGAAATTTTATGAAACAAATCAATACTTTTTATTTTATTTTATTTTTTCTTTACTTAAGGACTAGTAAAGTTTAAGTTTGGGAGAATTTAATATGTATAATTTTTACATCACTTTATTATCCTTTCACTTATTAAAATTGTTAATTTTTATTTAATTTGTTTTATTTTATCTTCTTTTATTTTCTTGTATTGAAGGGATGAGAAGAAAATAGAGAGAAAATGGCAAGAGGCTCCAATTAGACTCACTTGGAAGCACAAGCATTAAACTTGGACATTAATATTTTAAGACTTGAACGCACGGCATTAAGGTCCGACCCACATGGGCCCATGCAACTCCAGATGTCCAAGTATATCTAATAAATATAGAAAACACCTATTCATCATCATCCTCTCCTTTTAAGTATATTTGGAATCAAGGAAAGATATGAATGACTTGGTTTGGATATTATTATTAAAAATTGAATAAAATATTATTTTTTTGATATTATTATTGTCTTGAAAATTGTAAAAGTTAATTTGTTTAATATATTTTGTATGAAATTTTAAAAAAATTATAATGATGAAATGAGGTAAATTTTGAATTCAAAATAAGGCAAAATGAGAGATTTAGAAGCCCTAAATTAATAATAAAAATAATAATGAGAGGGTAATGCTAGTGGTACCGTAGATACTGTTGCAACTTACTATTAGTATAATTTTCATTTTCATTTTAAAAATTAAAAGAATGAAAAAATATCAATATATTAATAATTACTTCCTTAATCATTAAAAAAAATAATAAATTAAAATATATGAGATATCAAATTTGATGGACAAACTAATTAACATTTTTTATAATGAGAATTCTCGATAAATTGAACAAGTGGCATGAATGGCACCTAAAGAAGAAAAAGATATGCTAGTTTCGGCAAAGAGTGTGGCAGTGGGGTTGGGGGGCAAGAATATCGAGGTGCATGGTCGGGGGTGAACAACTCTCCTGAGCTATTCTCCTCCTAGTGTCTGTGTCTATCTTCCCACTCCTCCAATCTTTAGATTGCTTAACTGATTTACTTTTCCTTTCAAATCTTTGTGGCCAATCATTGTTATTTTAAAAACGAAAATCACATATATTCTTTATATAACATAGTTTAAATGAGAGATATTTTTATAAAATAACACATAAAAGTAACGCTTTACATAAATACTCACAAGGTTTTCGTGATCTACTAGTTAGCCAGGACAATAGACATTAAAGCCTGATTATCAACAATCTACAACATTGGCTTGTAGAGAGAAATAGATAATACTTTAATAGTAATGTTAGATATGGTGATTGCACAAGCGTAGTGCAATATTTTTTAAAAAGAATGAAATTTATAGTTAAAAAAATTAATTTTTTTATATTAGTTTTATCTTTATTTTTTTTTTCTAAAGGGATTGTGTGACACTTACCTTTTTATATATGTAAATATCTTTTTTTTTCATAAAATAGGATAGAAAATGAAGAGAAGGAAAATGGGAATGCTTTATACGGAGATGATATCATGTGGTTATAACAACTTGCATCATCGACTTCAAGCTCACCCTTCAATTAGATGCACGCATGCTGATCACTCTAGGGACGTAGTTTGGGCCACAAACTAATTTACTTTCTCCATACCATAACCAGATTCTTAGTTTTGGCCGTCAGCATCTTATATTATTATAATATAATAAGCATATCGAAACTTCTTTTTGGTGAGCATATTCAAACTAAAAACAAAAAAAAAAAAAGATACCCTACCAAATAGATAAGTCCAATGTATATATTAATCCTCATGATCACATGCGTCGACTCAAGCTTGGTTGAGTTGGAATATTAGAGAAGATCTTTATTCTCCATGATATTGAGTTTTAGAATAGACACGTGAATTAAGAGAATTATGCCCTCGACCATGGACACTATCTATTCATACGAGCAATACTACAACTGATCAGAAGCTCTTTAATTTTGTGAGGTTCGGAAAGTCTTTTTGACTACAAAATTCAACGCACGTGCTATCTTTTTAGATTTGTCGAATTTAATCAACTATGCATGACCACAAAGAAAGGAGCAAGTTGCCAAGTAACAAGATATCGTTTTGCTCCAATGCTGGAATAATTAGACTCCCTGCTAAGAAGTTCTGTACGTGCGTCTTGCACGTTGATTTCATGTCCCACATTTAATCTTGTGTCGATGCAACCTCATGGATGCTCATTATAATAATAATGCAATATGGAATCCCTACCTTAATTTCTTTTCTATAATACAATAAAATTGTTTATTTCATGTGGCCAGTTATAATTTAATAATAAAATTAGGTGTGCCAATCGGACCGGATTTCTTTTTGTATTCATTAAAGAATCCGAAAATCTAGGTGAGCCTTGACAGATAAATCATGTTACAAATTCGACTAGGTAACCGGTTATCCGTAATAAAATATAATTAAAAAAAAGGCAATATTAAAAACAAATATCACAAAAAAACTAATTAATATAGCATAATAAATAAAATATATAATTTTTATTTCTTTATTTATGAATTTATTTTTTTATTCTTCAACTCATAAATATTGTGTAGCATACAGCAGACACCAAATATCACAAATTATCAATTGACATTTGTTCCTAATATTTTTATTAAAAAATATTTTAAATTTTAAATCTTTTTAGAAAGATCTTTAAAAAAACAAGGTACTAATAATCTTGGATATCCAGGTTAATTTACATCTAAGAAAGATTTGAACAAAAAATCTGGATATAAAGTTACAGCCCAGATCATCCAGTTACCGTCTAGATTATTTTCAAATTTATTCGGACGGATAACTACCCAGTCTTTAAGACCCGGATCCGAGTCCAGACTAACAGTACTGACAGTCTGACAGAACTAAAAATTTGGATTAGGAGCAAGTAAGATTAAAATAAAATATATAAAATATTTTTTATTTTATTTATATTTAATTTTTTATGCAATATCAAATAATTTGATAGTAAGATTTATAATAAAAATAAAATATTTTTAATATAATTTATGTATTAAAAAAATATATAATATAATAACAACATGTCATCATAATAAAAATATATTAGAAATTATTTAATTTTTATTTTTATTTTTATCTATAATAAAAATATATCATCATGCTATTATATTATTTTATTTTATTGGAGATTTATTTTATTTTTAAATTAAATTAATTTTGTAGAAAGAAATTAAAATAATTTTTAGAGAGGAAGTCAATACAAAATAAAATTAATATTATCTCACAAATTTTAAAAAAATAAATATATTTGATTTTTTCTTTTAAAAAAAACATATGTTATAAAACTAAAAATAAAACTACCACTATTGCAAGAGAAAAGAAACTCTTAAGAACTGAAACTTTTTTTCTCTCTCTATATTTTCTTATGAATTTCATTACAACTGAAACCCATATTTATAGGCGTTGAAATTACTATGCAAGTCACTATGCAGAATTTAATATAATAGTGGTGGGGTTATTCACATAATTTAGTGTTGGGACAGGGGGCGGCGCCGTTCGTTCATTTACATTCATAACACTCTCCCTTGAATGACCACCCATAAGGGATCTGCCTCGTTAAAACCTTGCCAAGGAAAAACCCAGTGGGAAGAAAAATCAATGGCGAAGGAAAAAGAGTACAGTCTCTTTATGTATCCACAAGTACTTTAAGATTGCCTCATTAAAACCTTGCAAAGGAAAACCCAATGGGATAAAATCTTAGCGAAGGAAAAAGAGTACAATCAGCACAAGTCTTCAGGACTTTTACTCCCCCTGGAAAGTGCATGACAATAGTTTTTGAGTTTTCACATTTTAATATTCTGCACAATTTTCTTGAATGTCGCAGTTGGTGATGTCTTCGTGAATAAATCTGCCAGGTTATCACTTGATCGTATATTTGATATATCCTCCTTTGATTTGAGTGATACAAGTAGCATTATCTTCGTATAAAATTGTTGAGTCATTGATCTCAGCCAAATATACTCTCGACTTGTTTCATGAATTGCAATAATCTCTGAGTGATTTGAAGATAAAAAATAATATCTGGTTGACAAACTTAATAGAAATCTGATACCTGCAGTAATACTTAAACTCCCCCTGATAATATGCGTTAGTGTTTCAAGTAATAAGCAAATATGATTTAAATATATATAACAAGTTAAGAATTCAAACACGATCTCCAACTAAATAATGCATTAGAGAGAGTATGATAATATTTTCATCTAAAATTTTCTTCCCCTCATTCGGCGTTATTAGGAAGAACTTGTTTATATACGGCGGAAATAACATTAGAAACCATTTATGTATGATAAAAGCTATAAAAGCTTTGAGGTTTAATATTATCGGTTCGGCGGAAAATCAAATCCGCTTGACATTGTGGACAAACGAGATTTTGAAGAGATTTGAAGGTTTCGAGTTGTTGTTTAAATATAACCAATTTTACCATTGGTTTATTCCAGCAAAAAGATCTCGCATTCCTCATAGATTCAGTTGTTGTTCATCCAGAACGATATTATGTCTGATAGAAATTCTAATGTCCCAGAATTAAACCATGAACTTTTTATACATCAACCACTTATATTTTCTCCCGAGGCTGTAAACACCATGATAGGAGCAGAGATATATCTATCTAGTAAATCTGATCCTGAAATTGTTGCAGCATCAAGAACCCTCAGTGCTCAATATGCTGCTTCTCTTACAACCATGTCACAGAGGCTATTGGCGAGAACGAGTGAGGTTGATCATCTTAAAAATCAAATATCTGAGTTGCATCAAACGCTTGCAACTAAAGATAGAAAAAATAAAGATTTAAAACAAGAAAACAAGGAGCTGAAGAAACTTGTAGACTGGTATTCTCGTGACCTGAAAACACGAGTAGAAGAGCTGGAACGAGAAAGAGCTCAGATACAAAGTCAACAACAGCAGCTAACGGCAGAGGTTCAGCGTTTACAAGAAAATAGGGATAGTTGTAATTAATCTCGTTGGCTTTTGAAATTATGCATCCAGCATATCTTGTAAAGTGAGATTTGAAGAGATGATGGTTTGTCTTGTTCTTATTTCCATTTCTATAAGAACCGTCTTTAGCTTCATTTAGTACGCATCAAATCTTCTTCTCATATCTATAATTCATCTGTATTTGTATTCTTATTCTACAAATTTCCAATGGCTCATCAATTTCCTTTTACTATTTCTCACGATCAACATATGAGGTATCCTTCACCTCAATTACAAGTTGTTCCTGTATCTTCCGTAGGTGCCATGTTGCAGCAAGCAAATGATCTTGCTAATAAGTCAGATCGTAAAGCTGTTTATGAGCTGGTGACTCTCGGCACCCGATACTCCTCCTCTATTGTTGGATTTTCCAACCGATTACAATCCAAAAATCGTGAGATTGAGGAGTTTAACGAGAAGGTTTTTGCACTTCAACGACTCGTTCAAGAGTCTGACAAAAAAATTGCAGACTTAAAGCAGGAGAATAAGGATTTAAAATCTTTACTTGCCTCTTCATTTCGACTGCCTAATCCTTTAGATAAGGATGGTATGTTGCTTTATGAAAAGCAAATACATTTGAGAGATGAGGCTAGAAGTCTCAAATTCTTGTAACTCATCTATGAATTGAATAATAAGATCTTTCCTTTTCAAATGCATTCCTTGAATTTATAGCAACCATTGTAATCTTTTCAAGAGTTTTAACAAGGTAAATCATCAACGTAAACTGCAATAATGACGAATCCGGATTCTGATAAAACACATGAATATATAGGATTATTCTTAAATCCTTCTTTCAATAGATACTCGTTGATTCAATTATACAACATGTGTCCGGATTGCTTTAACCCATATAAAGATCTTTGAAACTTTATAAAGTACATACTCCTAAATGTACTTGGATTAGATGCTTCAAGTATCGTAATAATCTAATGATGCTTATAAATATACAGTGACCACATTCATTAACTGCATGTCTAATCTTTTTGTAATAACCAAATCAATTAAAAATATGAATGTGATTGCATTCATACCAAGGAAATATGTTTCCTCATAATTGCTCGGGTTTCTACTGGAAACCTTGTGCGATAAATTATACCGCATAATTTCATTTCGCATTACGCTTTGATATAAATACTCACTTATATCTGACAAATATTACACCCTTTGGTGTTTGGACAACAGGTCCAAATGCATCTCGCTTCACTAGCGAGTTTAATTCAGTTTTAATAACTGCTTTCCATTTTGGCCAATCATTTCTACGTCGACATTCTTCGACGATTTTTGGCTCACTTTTTTCATTACTTCTGGTAATATCAAGTGCTATCATATATGTTGTCGATAACAGTTTTATTTCTATCCATAAATTTTCAGTACTCATGAAATGTATTGAGATCTCATTGTTCCTCTCCAGGGGAAAACATTTCATGAAACACCTCTACAGGAGGTTCCTCTTCAGGAGGCTTATACTCTTCAGGAGTTTTCTCTTCAGAAGTTATACTTTTCAGGAGGTTTCCTCTTCAGGAGGATTATATTTTATACAGAAAATACGGTCTCTTCATGAGCATCGATTTTTATTTTTCTTGTGCACCAATAGGTCTTCAACGCTTCAGGTGTATCTTAGACTCATTTATTGCTGTTTTAACAACTCTTCCTTCAGGGACTTCAATTCTTGCTTAAGTATTAAAAGCAGTAATATATGATTTTACAACACCTTTAGTGTCAGTAAATACATCATGTAATTGATTTGCAACACTTTGCAGATAAATAATCCTCTGAACTTCTGGTTCACATTTATTTGTAAGAGGATCAAATTTAAACAGGACTTTATTATCCCAAGTAATTTCTTGTCGTGCTTCAGGCACCGATATTTCATTATTTCAAAACATGATGAAATATTAATAAGCTTATATATAAAAACTTAGTATAAATAAATCAAGTGCTTGGCCGTACAACAGGTACGTGACTACTGTTTAGTCATATTACATCTATGACAAACATCTTCATCTTTTTATGAAGAATTATTCTGAGGGCTTTTACCCTTCTCTGAGTTTGATCACTTCTGGTGATACGATATATTTTTATCATTTTTAGTGTTGTCGCTTTTAGGACCAACACTTTTATAATTTTTCTACCACGTCTACGCCCTTAGTTCCCGTTCACTTCTGGGAATTGTGTAAATTCGATATCATTAATAGGACGTAACTGGTGTAACAAAAACTCATTATTTAGTTCAATCACTGGAAGACAAAACAAAAGTTCAGAATATTTGTTGAACTTTCACTCTCGATATTGCTACTGCAGGAGTACATTCGAGGTATGAAAAATAATGTCTTCATTTATATATCATCATCAGTGACATTTTCACTGTATAATTTTAATTTTGAGCTGATTTTAAAGAGTGCAGAATATTCAATACCACTCTTAAAATCTTGCAACTTCAAGTGCAATAAATCATAATGATCTTTTGAGAGGATTACATCTTCTGGTGTTTATATCACTCTCTTAATTTATTTCACACAGTAAGATGATTTTTCATCATGAGATACATAGCACGGTCCTTCAGGGACACATGGTTTTCTTCTATGATTGTATCTTTCAAGTTCATCATTATATCCAAATAGATCTCATCAAGGATCCTGGATAAATAACATTTTTCAAAAATGTCAATAGTAATAAATCTCAATATTTGACATTATATTACAAAAATAAATCTGTGAATTTAAGAAATATATTCACATTATCATGAGAATAAAAATAAAATTTTATCAAGTAATATTCAAAAATATTACTTTTAATATTTATCTCAAGGACTGCAAATAATATATTAAAAAACTTACTTGAAATAGAAGACCACTAGCTTTAGTATCGGTAAAACCTCGTGCTGATAACGTGTTATAAAACTAAAAATAAAACTACCACTATTGCAAGAGAAAAGAAACTCTTAAGAACTAAAACTTTCTTTCTCTCTCTATATTTTCTTATGAATTTCATTACAACTGAAACTCATATTTATAGGCGTTGAAATTACTATGCAAGTTACTATGCAAGTCACTATGCAGAATTTAATATAATAGTGGTGAGGTCATTCATATAATTTAGTGTTGAGACAGGGGGCGGTGCCGTTCGTTCATTTACATTCATAACATATTATACTTTTTTTCATTTATTTTTAAGAATAATGGTGGGGCCCTTGAGGAGGGGGGCATGGCCCCACTCTCCCAACATAGCTCTGCCACATACTAACTAAAATGATAATTCATAATTAGTGTCAAAATGAGTATATTTTTATCGTAAATAATTCAACATAAATACTTAATTTTTTATAATATTATAAATTAATATCCATCATATCTAATATAATATATATTAACATTATGCAAATGAAACCGAAGTTGATCAAACGCGGACATGAGCTCGTTCGAAGTTCGTACACGTATGAAACAAATTCAACTAGCTAGCCAATAACTGCTTCTATATTGATCATATACACAGACATATATATATTTAGAGTGGCGATCGATAAAATATGTAATAAATATAAATTTTATAAGGATGATCATCAGTAATAAAAGTGTCATGTTTTGTTATTACCGAGCTCTCTATATACATCAATTTTCGAATTGTTCACGTTTTTTTCTTTAAAAAAAATCATTTATTTTTAAGTATTTGCTCATATTTTTCTATGATTTAAAAAAAAAATTATAAATTAAGAATAAATTTGAGAATTTTTTAATAAGTAATGATGTAAAACTGTTAAATTTTTAATAAACTATATCTCATAATCATATAAATTTATAATCAATTTTTTTATTAGAGTTAGACTGTTAGTTAAATAACTGTGCGATTATGTGAGTTGAAATTTGAATTTAAGTGAAATTAAAAATTAGAATATAAATAGGTATATATTAAAATTTAGATGAATAATTTTAATAAAAAGAATTTGGGCCATAATTTTTATTTATTTTTAATTTAAGAGATAATTTTAATTATATATATATATTTATATTATAAATTAATTTTTAAAAAACTTTGGGGGCGGTAGCCCCCCAATCCTAAGCTAGGTCCGCCCGTATATATATATATATATATATAATATATATATATATATATATATATATATATATATTACAAATTGCTTGAAGCATTGGTATATCTATCAATAATTAATCAAGCAGCTCGTCGACTCAAACACTATAGTCCTATATATATATATAATTAATTATATTATGAAGTAGATTATCTTTTTTCTTTTTCTTTTTAAATTATAAAGTAAATCATTATCTTGATCTAGCTAGAGTACATCTAAAATTTGACCAGCATTGGGCTAGAAAGAAGTACCAAAACTTCAATCCACGTGCATGTGAATTAACTTGGTAAAATCCATTTTGAAATTATTCAAAGTTTTCAGTCAATGTTTTCTGTATATGCTTAATTTGACTTTTTGTTAGTACGTCTTTGACTTACTCAAAATCCGTAATGTGACTATTGGACTAGACTAACCGATCCGTTTATTTTTTCCACTTAATTAATTTTGATCTGTAGCAATATTTATATATATATATATATATATATTATATCGACTTTGTAAGTTTTAAAATAGTTAATACTATCGATCGGTATTATAAGAAGATCAACGATATTATTATTATTTTTATATAAAGTGTGAGTGAATTTGACTTCAGTTTTTTCCATTTGAAAACCAGTCTTTCACTACAAAAAATTGGGATTATTGTCACCAATTTCTTTTTCACGACATACTACCATGGTAAAAAGTAGCTTATTCAGACCATATTGTCTGGTGGGAAAAAAGTATTAGTTATTGTCATCACATTATAGTAGTGGAGAAAAATGGTGAGAAAAATAGTATTTTCCATGAGAAAACAAGTTATTGTCACTAGATAATCTCATGGAATTCAGATGGAACCCTATGTTATGATGTTCCTGGGAAAAAAAATTTAATATCGAGTTTAATTTCTTTTTACAATGAAATTTAATTGCCGCAATAAATGTTAGTAACATATATGAGATTTCCAAGAAAAAAAAGTAGTGGGAACCCAAATAAATTAAATCCTCTCTTTTCCCCCTTCCTACATTCCCCTCTCATATTCTCTCTCTCTCTCTCTCTCTCTCTCTCTCTCTCTCTCTCTCTCTCCCCCTGTGATGAGCCTCGAGTCTCAACAATCCCCCATCGTGACCTCACCCAGAGCTAGACCCTTTTTAGATGCGACCTCACCAGAACCTATCCCCCCCCTCCCCGCGACCTTACCTAGAGCTTGTCCTCCCCCTATGACCTCACCCATTCAAGTCATCCTCATAATTTTCCTTCAAAAAATTGTAGCCTTTACAAATCTCCTCTCTCTCTGTCTCTCTCCATGCGAGTCTTGCTTTGAATGTTGGGAGTTTTCTATGACGAGAGGCAATAACATTTCACCTAGCCATGGATGCCGATTTCTGCCACGATTAGGTAAATGCTTCCTTTATTCTCTTCTTATTTCTAATGATTTTCCTCTCAAATTGATTTTGGGTTCTTTTGGTTTTATTCAGAATTTCTTTTCTAGAAATTGGGTCTTGAAATTAATTTAAATCTTACTATGCATTGCACTTGCTAGTTTAAGAGCTAGAATGATTTGTTTCTCTTCTTTTGTTTTTCTTTAAAAACCTGGGATATTGATCCAAATTTGATCAAAATGTAGCCATCGTCCTTAACTCGAGTTGGATTTGTGTTAATATTGGGGAAACTAGGCTAGGGATAAGTTGAAGAAATCGATGGTGGCCGATAACGAGTCTAGTAAAAGTATAATGAGTGAGGTCCAAACAAGCTTGGACTTGTTTCTTCAGAAATCTCAGGTATTGTTTAATCACTTATTTGTTCAGCATTTAAGGACCTTTATGAGATTATGCGTTTGAATTCTTTGGGTTCGGAATGGCATAAACTTAATAGCGATTGCCTTTTTGCGTAAAGTTAAGGATTCATGTAAATCTGTAAGCGTGTAATGGTAGAATCTATGTTTGTAGCGATCTTGCATGCATTTCTCACAAGGATGTCCTAATTGAGAGAAGATTATTGACATTTTTTTTTATTGGCGTTGGGTGTCTAGTGTAACACCCTGGTCCCGCGGGAGGTCGAAGAGTTACTTCCTATTAAAAAATTCACATTTCAACAGAATAATTAAAGACTTAAAATTCTACAATATTACATAAAACTTGATTCTAAAATCACGTTCCCCAATATCATCAATTCTAGAAATACTACGTCACAAAAATACAAAAATACTTACTTACTAAATCTTGTCAATACTCATATAAACTCTTTATGATGAATCTATCATTCCAAAAATCAGCTCATCCAATGTTTCATAATCTGATTTTTCACTGAAATATCCAAATTTATCTGAAAAATATTCAAAAATAAGGAGTGAGTTTAACCACATCTCAGTAAGCGAAGGACATATACAAAAGTGCAAACATGAGCATTTTTAAAAAAAAAAACTTCATATGCATAAATTAGAAACCTTTTATTTCCATATACAGATTTCCAAAATATATTATCAATAAAATAAAGCAAATTTTCAATCATTTTACATTAAAAAAAAATACTATTTACTATCAAAAACGTTTTGACACAAGTAACTATATAATCTCATGTTATCATCATATCAGAACATGTACCATATTTAACCCCCGTGGTAGGATTGTGCTATCCCCGGTAGCCAAACCAAACGGTATCATATTGTAAGACTTTCCCTTATTCGTTCTCGGACTTCCGAGTGTGCACATAGGAAAGAAACACATACAGGATCACTTTGTTTCCAAAGTGGTTGCACTCTTATCATATCATATCATGGTGGTACCAACCATATCACATGAATCTATATCATCATATCAAAACCATATTTTAAAGTAGATCAAAGAGATAAGAATGTCAAAAGTTTTCATATACATATTATATTATGTCATGTCATATCAAATCATGTACCAAACTTGTTTATATCATTTTTCGATAACCAATAACAACTCTAAAATATTTCGCATCATATAAATAAAATATCAATTTTCATACTTGCTCTTTTATGCATTTCCGAAACATGTCAACTTTGCTCATGTCTACACTATGTACGATAGAAATATTTTTCTCTTTATCACAAAAATTTCATGAGTAATGCAAATAATTGACCGAGATTGTTTTTCCCAAATTTTCATTTATAACAAAAACATACAAAGTTTTCAGAAAGTCAATCTCGGTCTCAGAATTGGTGTAAAGTCAAACATAAGAATCCTGCTTACCTGGACTTCTTAGCTTTTCAGAAATTTTTCAAATAGCATTGAACAAATAATAATCGACACCTATAAAAGAATCATGTAATTCTATAAAATTTCTAATAATTACAAACCTAAAAAAAAAAAGAACCCGAGACGTAAAATCCAACATCCTCTTTTAACATCTAAAGACCCTCAAAATCCTTAGTTACAACTTTCTTCAAAATACTTTGAGTTTACTAAATTCTTCCAAAATCTTAAAATATTTTAAATTCTCTAAAACCTCGATTTTCACTTAATAAACACTTAACTCAATTTCCAATTTAAATCTAAGTCTCTTTCTAAAAATCAAAATTCAACCCATTAAAGATAATGTAACACCCACGATCTGATCCAAAATAATTTATAACTCATGCTCAAAATAGTTTAAAGGTGAACCCGAAATAATTTAAACTGGAGCCTAAAATAAATTAAAGCATGAATCTAATCCAAAAGCATTTACGCCCAAAGGATTTAACGAAACACAAATGAAAATAAAATAAATAAAACCTTCACAAAATAAAATGATAAGACTTAAAAGTAAAACCCACTTAAAGGTAATATATTCTTTTAGTAGAAACAACATTCGATGCATGACTCTAGAAGACTCACGAAAACAAAAAGGGACAACGAAAACTTGAAGCTTTCAGATCAAACCATGCGGCAAGGGTGGTACAGTCAGAGACTCCTGGGTAGTTTCCGCTTGTTCCATCATGTAGGGGTGTGGCTGAGTGAAGTGTGAACGGAGGCAGGAGCATGGGACTACTCTGTTTCCGGTTGCTAAAAACAGAGGCTCCCAATTTCGGTGATGGACAGTGGTGGTTTCATGAAGGTGCTAGGACGACGACATGGAAGGGCTGCCACTGGCAGGTGGCTCCGAATGAAATGGTACTAGGCTGTTGATGCTCTGTTTCAAGATGCTCTGTTTCAGGGAGCCAAAAACAGAGTCATTTCAGTGGGGTATCGCCTGATGAGTGGACACCGCTTAGGGTGGCTGAGACTTCGTGTGGCGGGGAGAGATCCAGTAGCTGGTAACGGAGGTGCAACGATGGGGCTGAAATGCACGGAGATAGGCAAACTCACCCGATGGCTACACAAGTTGGTGGGTGCTCTATTTTGGTGATATAAAACAAGGGTGGTATTCTTTGGGTGTTAACCGAAAGGCATAGGATTCATGGTGGGTGCTATCTATGGTGGAAATGATGACCTTGGGGGGTGGACCAGTGGTGTGGCGCTGGTGCTGCCATGGCTTTATGCAGTGGCTGTTTGGTGGCTACTTAAAGGTGGTACAGCGGTAATCTAGTCTAGGTTAAGGCTTGTCGATAAATGCGTGAGAGTGCGGCTAACAGGAGATATAAATAGATGAAGGAAAACTAAAAAATAAAATCGTAGAGATGAAAGATGAAATAACTGAATGTGCGAACTGTTGCTGTGAAAGTAGTGGCGTGGGATTTGGAAACGTGCATGAGAGTGGGAGTTGGAGTAATATGTTTAAAAAAATAAAAACTAAATAAACTCAACCCGAAATGTAAATATTAAAAAATTTCAAATGGACTATAAATGCATTTAAAATCAATAATTTTATAAGTAAGTTTGGCGCAGAGTGGGATGCTACATCTGGGATAGATCACGAGTAGCTTTTGGCATTTATAAAGATACTTTTTATTTCTTGGTAAGTATTTAAAGGGAGATGCTAATAAAATGAATGCTTCATTAACTTTGACAAGAATCAACAGAAGTTTTACCAGAAATAGGGTCTTCAACTCATTGATCTTTAATTTATTTTGAATGTGGGAATAGAGAAAATCTAAACTTATCTATGTAATTTTAATGAAGAATGTCCAAGATGGAATTTGGCATGGTCAGGGTGATGCAATAGGCATTGGTGGCTTTCATGAATGGTTTTGCCTATGCTTGCTCTTATGTTTCATAGTTTGCCTTCATATCCTTGCATGTATAATTTGCTTTGTACATATAGGGTGGTGCAAAAAGGGAACAGGGTTTGCTTCAGAAACTAAGTGAGTTGGATGGATTTAAAGTTTCCACATCACATGTATGCTATGTATATATGTACATACTAAGGCATTCTTTTGTTTATATAGTAATGTAGATATGTAAGAGTGAATGTATTTGGAAGAGCTAGGCAGCCTTGTATGTACATACATTAATTATAGCCAAAGATTGATATCAAGTGTGTTATGGGCTAGCATCCTTTGTTTTAATGAATGTATTTGGATATCTTTTTTTTAAGCAATTTTTGTCCTTTTTTGTATTTACCTTTATTGTGTACGTGAGATGGTTGTTATAGAAGCTTCATTTAATGATTTTTCCTATTGTTTACTCTTGGATGAAATTAGTGAGGATATCATATTTGATTTCTTGGGGATCTTGGAGGTATGGGCGGTGCTAATAGTTGTTAGTTATTTTTCTTCATCTTTGCTTTCTTGGTGTTTTCATTTGATTTGGATTAATTTCCAACTTTTCTATTTGTCATATAATAATGACAGTTAACTAAATTTCTGAATAAGTCAATTCCACTTATTTGATTTGCTAGGGGGTTAATTCATATGTAAAGTACATTCTTTATTGGATATGTGTCTACTTGTTAAAAACCCATGGTGGCCTCCTAGTGCAGTTCTCCTTCATTTATTTATTTAGAGAAGAAGTATTTTGTTTTATAATTGAATTTATCATAGCATATTTTGATTATATTACTTAATGATTTCAAGACAACAGATACTTGCTAAAACTATTGTTTGGCTTAACATTTCAGCCAAAACAATTTATTTAATTTCTATTGTTAGCTTTTGTAGATATTTCAGGCCAGTGACCCTTGTAGGTTACTCATTTTAATTTGACTATCTTCAACCATTTATTTGTATCATGTGTTAAACTAGTGGAGACGAGAATGTATTTTTTTAACATTTTTCTTCAACTCTAATATACTTGGTTTATGGAGTTGAGATTGTGATTAAATGAGGGATGTTTAAGAGCATGAATGTACTAAAACTGCTAGTTGTCCATGGTATAGCAGAAAATTCTGCTATGCTCTGTTTTGGGACTTCAACCAGTCTATTTCATCCCCATTTTTTCATTTGCATCCTTTGCTCAACCAAAGTGATTTATTTGTATGAAAAACTATTGAAAACAAGGGACAAAATCCAGCCATCTTGTGGACTTTAGCTCTTCATTTAATTTGGTTCCAACAAGTTATTAAAAAACTGTCAAATGTCATTTTTGATGAAAATTCCAGATTTTTATGTCATTTTTGCTTCAAATGAGGAGTTCTAAAATTTTGACTTAGTGCTAAATATGGAGAGAAGTTAAATGGGTTGTTTGTGCATACAGAAATCTGTTCTCAAAGTAAACATCCATTGTGATATAAGCAACAAGTGAAGAAAATCTTGTAAAAAATTGATGGTGGTTTACTGATTTGTTAAATTTAGGTTGGTGGAACTTGGGTTTAAATTAATGTATTTAAAGTAGGGTTTGATAGTGTTTGTTGCAGTAGTATTAATTGAGTAATGATATTACAAAAGTGTTCATTGCAATGGTGTTTTTTGAGTAATGATATTACAATAGTGTTCATTCAATACGTACCATACTTGTATTCATTTGCAGTCACAAACTATGTGCTAGCTTTCATGTAGAAATTAAGGGCTTAATTTTATTATTATTATTTTATCAATTCTAGGATCTTATATTTTTAAAGTTTTGTGAAGGGACCAAGATGAACTTTATATATATATATATATATATATATAGAAATTAAAGCCTCAACTATATTGAATATTTCTTCATGCTAATTGTGCTAGCATTTTTTTACATGTAAAATCTTAACTATTTCAGTATTTAACAATTTTGGAGAAATGATATATATATATATATATATATATATATAGTATGGGGTTATGATGTTTCATTCGTAGTTTTGTTAGTTTCTTTTTGATTGATAAGTGCTGAACTTTAATTTATATTTATAGATCAAGATGATTACACTCATTCTTTTATTGGTTCTTTTGGCTCTTGGACTTGATGCATTTGAGAAGAGCTACATATAATTTGGCTTTACTTGTGTTGATGTTTGAGTATGGAATGGAGTTGGATAAAGATGAATTGTTCTAAAATATTGTGATTAAGTGATAGAATAGTAGTGAATTTGTAAAGCATGATGTCAGTATTGGTTTCTAAAATTTGAATAGATTGGATATGGATTAAGTTTGTACAAATAAATGTAAATTTTCTTAATTTTTTATTATTATTAAAAATGTGAACTCCTCTCTCTAATGTTGAAATATATTTATTTTAGCTTATATTATATATGATTATTTTTTACTCAAGGAGTAGTTTGTAGATTTGATATTTTTTTTTTTGAAATTTCTTAGCATTTACCATGAATGTAATTCGTGACAAATACTTTTTACTATCATTCATCCCGTAGCTAATATCTGTTTTCAAGCAAACGACTTGGTGGAAAATAATCTTAATTTTCATAAAAAAAAATCATCCCAAAAGATATTTTCCCACAACATTAGTATTGGGAACAAGTTATATGCCACCGAAGTAGCCACAAAAATAGTTCGTGGATAAAAGTTTTTTCCGGCCTATTGTCTTCATGAATAGTATCATCTTTGACATTACAATGGAGTGGATGGACATGTTATTTGTCACGAATTTTGCATGTTATACTCACAATGTTAGGTAATTGGAAAAAATATTATTTGCTATGAAATAAAATTTTGATAGAAAATTATTTTTGTTCACGAATTATATGCCATCAACATTCCACCAACAAATTTGGTAGAAAAAAAAAACATTTTCTACTTAACATATATTTTTTTCCACTATATATCTTTGTAGTAAAAAGTCTAAAATCTTGTAATATAAATTTATATATAGTATAAATTTATACTATCTAATCTAAAAGATCTTAGCAACATTAACTATGGTATAATATTATATGGAGGATATATATATATATATTCTATATATATAATTAATATGGAACCCCGAGTACAAGGGAGGGGATATGTGGCAAGAGAGTCTTATAATTACTTTCACAAAAATGCTATATACAATACATAAATGTGTCCAATCGCTTTGAAAAGAGTAAAGTCTATTATTAAATTTTTTTTTTTTTTCGTATTAGTAATTTATTTTACTTACTTCCACAAAGTAATTACGTGATAATTGTACAAATTTATTATTGCAAATTAATATCATTTCTCTTACTCCGGCAGCTGGCATTAAATATATAAACTTGCTAGTCTTCAAACTAACATTATAAAAAAATTGTTTAATTATTTACCGCTAGTTAATTAAAGTGAAATAATTATTTATAATTAAAATTAGTTATAATATTTTTCGTTGTAAATAATTGATGAAAAAAACATATTTTATTATAATGCAAACTCGTGATCATGATGAGATGGTCATATTAGCTCGAAACAAAAATGTTGGATTTGGGAACACAGTTGAGTACTTAACGTATACTTGTCAGTTGTCCCCAGGCCATAAGTTTTAATTTTATAAGCCATTAATTATATACGTCACATATATCCAAATTAAAGAAAGGCCCAGTACTTTAATTAATTTAGGAGGGACACATATATATATATATATATATATATTCAAATTATTTTATCATGTTGTGCGTACGTCTGATCTTGCGATGTAACGTATTGAACAAAAAGTTTGATCATGGCGAAGTTAATTGTATTTTCATTACGAGCTTCTACATCATAATCCGCGTCCCTTATCAATCGATATCATGAACATTTTAATTATGACCATCTAGAAAGTGTTTCGTGTAATTATTCTTGATATAGAATTCTCAATCTTGATCGATCAGCTATATATATTACATGTTCAAGTAGTTTGAATAGTTTACAATGTGTCAAACACCGTACTACGTCATCATTAATTTTTATCTCTTTAGAGTAATATTATTCGTCATCTTTTTATTATTTTATGATGTAGTATTAGATGATTGGAGAATATTTATTATATTTTATTTGTGAACTTAACTATTATCTAATGCTACATCATGAAATGATGAAATGATGATGAATAGATTTTTATTTTATTAAATAATTAGTTAGTTTGATCCTAACCTATGCATGTTTCAACTGGTTGAAGTATGTAGCTTATATCTGAAGCATATACAATGGCAAAATGGTAGATAGCAGAACGAGTGGATGAGGTACAGGAATATTTTTGTAGATTTTTTTAAATACGTCCGTATACTTAAGATTCGTATAAATATATATGATGTAATTCTATTTTTAATAATAATAAAATTTCAGTCATTTGCTCTCATAAATATAAACACAGCGTTGAACTACATATTATTTATTGTAATTGTTGCACGATCAGAATACAACTATATGCTTAATTTTAAAAAGAAATGAATGACGCTTTGCACAATTAATATATAATTGTATCTAGCATTGTTAATACTCTTGGCCGTGTGGTTAATCACTTCTAATATTCTTGTACTTCTCTTTTCTTCCGTCGCTGAATCTCTCTCAAGTAATGCAATTAGGATAAACAAACACATGCATAAGTCAACACAACGGACGAAATAAAATGCAATATTAAAAGAAAAAATATATATCAAAAGAAAAAAAAAGGAGAAAGTTTCATGTTAGATATATATAATCAGCTTATTGGCTGCAGGAGATTTCCCTCCAAAAGTCCTGATCTTCATATATATCCATTATCCAAGGAATTAATATATAGATTGTAGTGAAAAATTAATTTGTTGGTCGCATGGCATGATGCACATGCATGCATGGGTTCAAATCCCTCGACCTATTGCCATATGGCAGTGATGACAAATCATGATGATCTACACGCGCGTAAATATACATAATTACATATATATATATATATATATTAATATATATGCAATACGTTAATATAATATAACAAGAAAGATCATATGATGAATCCATCTAAAGCATCATTGTCATTACGTGGTTTTATATATAGACGGAGTTAATTCCAGAAATTAGGTTGGAGGGGTCGAAGTGATCTCTTCCATATTTCCAATTCATTTAAAAGTTGACACGTATCTCTTAAGTGTGTATATATCTATATATATGTTTATGTATGTATGTATGTATGCCCATATGTTTTTAATGAAGGCATGAAACATGCATCTCAATTTTTTAAGCAAAATTTTGTTTTAAGAAAATATATATACTTGTCACGTGCTTGACGAACGCTTATCATATATTTTTGAGCGCTTGTCATATTTATGATGGGTTGAAAGAAACTGGTTCTTTGACTATTGAGATTGAATGAGATAGGTTGAAAAAAACTGGTTTTTTGAATATTGAGATTGAATGAAATAATTTTAGATAAAATTTGAATTTAAATAAAATATTATTTTTAATATTATTATTATTTTTGAATTGAAAAATATAAAATTATTTATTATATTATATAAATATTAATAAAAATTATAATGAAGAGATAAGATGAATTGAGATTATTTCTCAATCCAAATAATTTTTGATTTTTAGCTCTATTTAAAAAAAAAAAAAAAGAAGAAGGAAAGAAAGAAAGAAAGAAAGAAAGAAAGAAAGAGAAGAACAACTCTTTCATACTCACTAGCAATGGAATCTTATACTCAGTCGGGTCAAACTCGAGCCTACACACCAAGGCCCAAAACTTTAGAAAGATTCGGCAGGTTTGAAAATAAGAGTTTTTGAAAAATTCTCAAATATTTATTATTATTATTTATTATTTATTACTATTATTATTATTTTTTAATATTTTATTATTATTTTTTACTTATTTTTTATCATAATTTATAAACACTTTTAATCATTTTCAACATCCAAAAACCCAAGAAGAAAAGGGGAAAATAACCAATTATTTTGTGAGTCATATTGCTTCTATAATGGGAGCCAAACAGAAGGACCGAAATCTTGTCTGCGGTAAATCAACTGCATTGAATACCGCTCAAAGTGGCCAGCCCGAAGATTAGATCCACATAGCTGACAGGAGTAGCTGCATTTAATACGACGCTACGTCGTCGGGGGGTTGGGGGAAGGGGGGAAGGGTGATCATTACAATAATGGAAGGTCGAGGACTTGAATATAATATAAATGGATAACCAAAAAGTGGAGGTTAAACTCAATCTTTTCTTTTAGTTCTTTACTGTTCTTTCTTCTTTTTAATTCGCACCCGATAACTTCTGCCTTTGACATCGGAGGTGACACGATCACCACCCAGCTACCCTTTCTTCCACCCTTGTATGTGCAGGAGTGCACTAACAAATGGCGGCTACAAAACACACTTCTAACACACATGCCCAATGCAATCACACACATTAAAGTTTGAGATTCTTTCAATGAGCTGTGCTAGGGGGCAGCCCACACACCGGCAGCCCCCTCACAGCTACAGTGAAACTACAGTACAACTGCACTGTAACTGCGAGGGGGCTGCCGGTGTGTAGGCTGCCCCCATATTTTCACTTCTTTCAATACACGTTCATATTACGTAGAAGGCTTGTCAGCAAGTTAAAAACTTTTAAAAAGAATCTATAAATTTTATTTTTAACATGGAAAAAGAACACAGAAAGACTGGCCGTCGTACATTTTTCTGAATTCTTATTTGACATCTACATCAAAATAGTGAGTTTTATGGCATCTAGAAGAGGCTTATTTGAACAAACAGTAAAAACGAAAGAAAGAGAGTGACATAAAGTTAGATTTTTTGTAGTCACTGATGCGGTGTTTCTCTATATAGCATTTTTCTCTCCTTAGTAACACCTTGGACTCTATTTTTGTACTTGTTTTTTTTAAATAATTTTTTTATTTATCAATTAAGTTGACGTGTTGTCACAGCAATCGACTTCGACTACAAAAAAATCAAACTCTATACAGAATTATTGGAAAAAACAAGCGTTAGTTGGGAGATAATTGAAGCCGGTCAGGGTCAAGGGTGTGAACTATCCTTGGTGTCGTTCACAAGTGGTCCCTATCTGAGACCTTAACGCCGCTCAAGAAAGTTGACCATTGATTCTCCATTCAATGAATTGGATTTTTTTCTTCTTTTTCCTCAAGTATCCTCACCTAATTAGTATGGCAGGAATTGGGTTTTAATAAAAAATCTAACCTTAAAATTTTAGAAATTTTGAACTTTTTTAGTTACAAATACTTATAAGAAAAGACTATCAAATATATATTTTTTAGAAGAAAAATATTTTAATTATAAAAAAATTTAGAAAATTAAATTTATAAACTAATTACTTAACTTGATATTGCAATATGTTAAATTATAAAATAGAAAAAAAACTGCATAAAATCACCTTAATTTATAAATTTATTTTTTTTATATATATAACATTTCCCTTATTGAAATTGAAATAGGTTAAACACATCAATCAAAAGCAATGATAGTAAGTTTGATTAATCTTAATCATTTCTAAAAAATAGTTGTAGGGAATCTATGCTTAGATCCACTTACTAGGGATATAATAATGAAACAACTTCATTAATAATAATCAAGTTACATATATATACTCGTAGATCGATGCACGTAATGAATCATGATCAATAGATTCAATATAGAACGTATTTATATTAATTTTTTTCAACTACCATCGTACTAATCGCAGGTATATTTATTGCTTATTAATATTTGCTTAATCTGCAAATAACTGCATCACCTACTTGCATAAATTATGCCACGCCTTACAACTTAAAAAAGGATGCTGTGCCTCCCTATTGAATGCTGCGTTTTAATGCAGCCTGGCTGCATCAACAAAAATAGAGCTGCATGCATTTATTTTATTTAAAATGAATATAAAAATTATTTAATATAAAATTCAAGATGTTTGTATTATTTATAGAAATTGAGATCTTCTCAAATTATATGACCAAGTAAGATGGGTTAATTGTTTTAAAAAAAAATAGATACATCACAACATTAAATGTTCTTGTGAAGTAGTTCGTGCTGTTTCATTATAAGAAAATTATTTATTTATAACTAGTTAATTTTAAAGAAATAATTATTTACAATAAAAATTAGTCACAAATAATATTTTTGTAGAAGATAATTAGCCACAAAAATCTGATTTTCTTATAATGAATTTGAGAAATCAAATTTATACAGGCGGAAATCAGTTTTTATATATAGAACTCAAATAATGTTCAACTGTTTTTAAACCTTAATAATTTTCTTATTTAAATATAATTATAAAAAGCTTTCTTTTCTATTTATGATATATATATATATATATATCCACAAGGAACAAAACATTTTTCTATAAAAGTTAAGCAATATCAATAGTGCTGGATAATACTTTAAAAAAGAGAACGATTTATGTTGAAGATGGAAGAGAAGAGAGAATGAAAACTAAAATAGAGAGAAAAATAAATTACTCTGTTCTTATTAGAAAATCTTATTTGAATACAAGAATAACCATTCCTTACATGTACAGACCTCTCAAAATCCATTATACTAAAGCAGTAAGGTAAACACTACATTTTACAAATATATATCTGATATTATACAATTTTGATAATGCTACAACAGTGTAGCAGAGTGATGTTGGGTTGAGGGCAGTGGCCTTGTCTGCTTTGTCTCTCTGCTAGGAGGGAGTGTGGTGAGTTCCTTTTGTTCAATGCATTTTTCTTGAAACTCTCCCTCAAGATAGACATAGATGTTAAAAACACCCATATTAGATAATAGAAACTGGAAAGTGGGGGTTGACAATGCCTTAATGAGGATGTCAGCCAATTGAAATCTTGAAGCTACATGAATCATAGTTAGGATTTCAGCCAAGACTTTTTCTCGAACAAAATGACAATCCAACTCAACATGCTTAGTCCTTTCATGAAAAATGAGGTTTTTAGTCAAATGAATTGCTGATTGACTATCACAATAGAAAGTTGTTGGTTTTTCCTGATGTACATTAAAATCTTTCAACAAGTAGGCAAGCCAAACAATTTTACAACTTGTGTGTGCCAATGCTCTATACTCAGCTTCAGTCGAGGATCTAGACATAATGGATTGCTTTTTGGACTTCCAACTAATCAATAAGTCTCCAAGAAACACTCAGAAATTAGTCATTGAATTTCGTGTCTTAGGACAAGTTACCCGATCCGAGTCACTATAAGCCTTGAGGTGCATATCTATTTTAGAGGAGTAGAAGATATCTTGCGCAATTGATTCTTTTAAGTACCTTAGAATTCTATGAGCTAAGTTCTTGTGCAGGCTTATCTACAGATTGACTCAAGACATTGACTAGATATGTGATATCTGGTCGAGTGTTGGATAGATAGATGAGTCTTCCAATTAGTCTACAATAGTTTGTAATATCACTCAAGTAGTCCGTGGAAGAGTGAGATAACTTGCCATTTGGCTCTATTGGTGCATTAATAGGCTTACTCCCAAGTAGTCCAACATCTTCTAAATTTCTAGAGTGTACTTTCTTTGACACAAATGAATTCCCGAGTATGATCTTGACACTTCCAATTCAAGAAAGTATTTAAGGACTCCGAGATTTCGAATCTTAAACTAAGAATGTAAGTGACTCTTGATGGATTCAATGATTGCCAAGTTGCTACTATCCAATATGATATCATCCACATACACAAGAAGAGTAACAAAACCAGATTTGTCATGTCTAATAAACAAGGAAAAGTCTAATTGCGACTGATGAAAACCCATGGAAATGAGAGATGTAGTGAATTTTGAATTCCATTGTCGAAAGGCTTGTTTCAAGCCATAGAGAGATTTGTGTAGCTTGCATACAAGCTTCTTACCTTATGTATGAGACTTTTCCTTTAGCTAAAAATTGGGAGGAAGATCCATGTATATATCTTCATCAAAATTGCCATAGAGGAATGTATTGTGGAGATCAAGTTGGTTTAAGTGCCAATAATGGATTACAACAAGAGAAATGAATAATCTCATAGTAGTGAGTTTGACAACAGGATTAAAAGTTTCTTGATAGTCAAAACTTTCTCGTTTAGTGTATTCCTTAGCTACTAAATGGGCTTTGTACTTGTCAATACTGCCATCATATTTCAACTTAGTCTTAAACACATACTTACAACCAATACTCTTCTATCCAAGTGGTAAGGAGGGGATGGTCCAAGTACCATTAGCTTTAAGGGTTGAAAGTTCAAATTGAATGATTTCTTTCCAATGATTTGACACAATAGTTTCATTATAGGTTTTTGGCTCATAAATGAGAGAGAGGGATAATGCATATGACTTATGATAATATAATAAGTGAGTGTATGGGAGGTGAGAGGCAAGAGGGTGGATAGTGGAAGAGTTAAGTACAGGATTCTGTGATGAGGCAGCAGCACAGTGATAATTATGTACGTAAGAGGGTGCATGCTTAACTCGGTCAGATCTTTTAATAGGAACAACATGTGTAGAAGTGTGACGAAGATCAATTGAGGCTTGGGGTGGAAAATTGTCTGGATTTCACTCAAGCTAGTGGTCGAGCAAGGGTTAAGTGAGATCACTGTCTGGATTTTTCTCGAGTAAGGGTTGAGAAAAATCACTAGATTTCGCTCAAGCAACATGTCGAGTGAGGGTTGACCGAGATCACTGCCTGGATTTTGCTTAAGCGACATGTCGAGTAAGAGTTGAGCGAGATCACTACTTGGATTGGAAAAAAGGGAAGGAAATGTCTAGTAGGGCTGGTGGTAATGTGAGACTAGGAGAGGTTTGGTTTGAAACCAATATGGCATCAGATTGTTTGAAGGGAAATGTTGACTCCAGAAAAGTGACATCCCGAGAAATTGAAATGGAGTGAGTGCAAGTCATAGACCTTATAGCCTTTTACCCCAACTGGATAACCAATGAATATGCATGGCTTAGCTCTTGGATTAAGTTTGGTTTTTGTATGCTTGAGGGTGGACACATAGCACAAACAACCAAAAACTCTCAAATTGGCATAGTAAGGAACAAAACTAAATAACAACTCATATGGAGTCTTATTGTACAGAATTGGTGTAGGAATCCTATTAATCAAATAGGTGGCTGTCAATATAGCATCACCCCAAAATTTTAGTGGGAGATTAGCTTAGGCAAGTAATGCTCTAGCCACATTTAGAAAATGTTAATGTTTTTGCTCCACACTATTTTGTTATGGGGTATAAATACAAGTTTTTAATGCAGGATCCCATGAGTGTTGAAAAAATCTAGCATATGAAACTATATACCATTGTCGGTTCTAACTTGTTTAACTTTTGAGTTGAATTGAGTGTCTACCATTCTAATGAAGGATTGCAGAATTTGTTTGGTTTCAGATTTGAACTTCATCAAATGGATCGATGTTACACGGTTGTGATCATCAATAATAGTGAGAAAGTATTGATATCCTTGCAAAGATGGTTGAGAATATGGTCCATAATCATCACAATATATTAAATCAAAGATTGAATTGGAACAAGTAGTGCTAATGGGAAAGGAAACTCTCTTTTGCTTAACCAAATGACAAATAGTACAATGACTTTGATCATTAAACTTTACATCAGAAAATGAGAATTGAATTAAATTCGTCCTTTGATTTAATAAATGCCATAATCTAAAATATCAAACATCAATTCCTGGTTATTTCGTGGCATAAGCAACCCAAGAGTTGGACTTGGAATTTGCAGGCTTGCATCTGAAAGAACTGGGTAGAAGATAATAAAGACCATGATTATTCTTAGCAAGTCCAATCGTCATCTATGAAGAAATAATCTATATGAAGTAGTGATCACGCAAGAACACAATGCACAAAAAGGAGTTATGAGTGATTTTGCATTAAAAGTGAAGGGGGGAACATATAGAACATTGTAGAGTATGATTTCAGGTGAGAGTTGCACAGTTCCTATATATGTGACAAGAACCCGAGTACCATTAAGTAGTTGAACATGGGCTTGTGTGGTACAAGTGATGGCCGTAAACAATGAATGTGAACAAATCATATGATCTGTGACGCCAGTATTAACTATCCAATGTGCTAAATGATGACTAGATGCATTACAAAAATCATGATTAGAGGTCAAAAAAATGGGAGTGTTGGAAGGCAGTATACCTATCATATTGGAGTGGTGTTTGTGAGATGATTTTGGCTGATCGAGTATAAAGAGTTGACCCTGACTAAGCTGTGGTGTTTCTCCATTGACAAGGGCCCTAAGTTTCTGAACTTGGTCTTGAAGCAACAATAGCTGTGGTGTTTCCCCATTTTGTTGAGCATGAGAAAGGACCTTATTTGCTACATGAGATGGAGTGGAGGTGTTGCTACTAGTTGCTTGGTCCTTGTAAACTTGAAGTTTGGTGGGAAACCAACAAATCTGTAACACTTTTCTCGAGCATGCCTAACCTTCCCACAATGTTGGCATGTAACCTCAACCTTGTCTATTCTCTTAGTTTGATTGTCAATCACTGCCATTGTCGAGAGTTCTGCCACAGGAAAAGCTTGTGTGCGTGCCTCCCTCTATCTCTCTTCTTGCAGGATCGTGGAAAACGTTTTGTCCAAAAAAGGAGTAGGACTCATAAGAAGAACTTATACTTTGATACTCTCATAAGAATCGTTCAAATCCATTAGAAATTTAAAGACATAATCTGAGATTTGTACCTTATCAACAGAGCCAAGGGCCTTGCACATACAGAGCCCATAAGAGCAGCATGGTAGCGGTCGATAGTTTTGCAACTCCTCCCACTCAGCATTGAGTTGGGTGAAATATTGACCAATTGACTGAGTTCCTTGAACGATGGTTCAAGCTATTGTTGTAGTTGGTATATTTGAACATTATCAAGTTGAGAGAAGCATGTTTTGAGCTTCTCCCAAACCTCTTTTGCAGAGCTGATGTCAAACACATTTGAAGCTATGTCTTTCAAAATGGAGTTAAGAATCCATGAAAGTATCTGATTGTTGCAGCATAACTAGGGTATATAGAGTGGATCAGAGAGTTCTGGGGTTGAGATACTTCCATCGAGAAACCCTAACTTGTTTTTGATTGAGATGGTAAGGTGAATGAATGGCTTCATGAGATGTAGTTGGGTCCTGTGAGTGGAGGTGAGATTATGACTGTGTGAGTATTGTCGCTATGATGAAGGTAGAAGGGTTTGGTTGGGTCTTCTGTGGGTGATATGAGAATAGAGGAATCGGCTGCCATTGATGATGATGAACAAAGTGATAAACGGACTGTGCACCAAAGGTGTCTGAGGAAAATCTTGACTGGGGATGAGAAATTTTGAAGGATAAATGCAAGACGCAGCGAAAGTGTTTGAGAAAATCTTTGTAAGGTGAATGAAAGAGGAAGATCATTAAAATTGTGATACCATGTTGAAGATTGGAAGAGAAGAGAGAATGAAAACTAAAATAGGGAGAAAAATGAACTGCTATATTCTCATTAGAAAATCTTATTTGAATACAAGAATAACAATCCCTTATATGTACAGATTTCTCAACGTCCACTATACTAAAGCAGTAAGGTAAATATTACATTTTACAAACATATATTTGATATTGTACAATTCTGATAATGCTACAATAGTGCAGCAGAGTGATGTTGGGTTGAGGACAATAGTCTTGTCTACTCTATCTTTCTGTCAAGAGGGAGTGTGGTGAATTCTTTTTGTCCAATGCATTTTTTTTAAGAGTTTAGATCCAAAAGATGGCTGATCAAGGCTAAAGAAAAATATCTTGAATTAGTCAATCTACTTTTCAGTTTTCACAATCCTTTTCACATTTTAGAATTTAGAACGAGATTCTATAATCTAGAAAGAAAGTACAAAAAGGCATCACGCATGCATAATTGCATTGAGAGAGATTAGGTGAAACCCACATGTGGGTTTCATTTCACGTACTTATATCGAAAGAGAGTACATAAAAAGAATCATTTTAATTGTTATTAAACTAAAAAGTAAACTATTATTATTACAAGAGAAATATAAAAGAAACTTTTAAGAACTGAAACTTTTTTCGTTCTATAAATTTTTCTTATGAATTTCAGAATGAATGAAACTCATATTTATAGGCGTTGAAATTACTATTCAAGTTACTGTGCAGGACTTAAAATAATAATGGTGGGGTCATTCACAAAAATAATTAAGGGGGTGGGGGCTGTCCCAATAATTCATAAAACTCCCCATTGAATGACCACCCATAAAGAAGCTGCCTCGTTAAAACCTTACCAAGGAAGAATCTAGTGGGAAGAAAAACTAATGGTGAAGGAAAAAGAGTACAGTATTCTTATATACCGTCAAGTGCTTTAAGATTGTCTCATTAAAACCTTGCAAAGGAAATCCCAGTGGGACAAGACTTCAACGAACGAAAAATAGTACAACAGCACAGGTTTTCAGGACATTTACTCTCCCTGAAAAGTGCATGACGATAGATTTTTGAGTCTTCACATTCCAATGTTCTGCACAATCTTCTTGAATGTCGCAATTGGTAATGCCTTTGTGAATAAATCTGCCAGATTATCACTTAATCGTATTTTTGATATATCCTCCTCTGATATAAGCAGTATTATCTTTATATAAAATTATTGGGCTGTCATTGATGACGGAAAGACTACATTTTTCTTGAATATGTAGAATCACTAATCTCAGTCAAATATACTCTAAACTTGTTTCATGAATTGTAATGATCTCTGAGTGATTTGAAAATGTAGAAGATAATGTCTAGTTAACAAACTTAGTAGATCTGAGACCTGTAATAATATTTAAACTCATTCTGATAATATGCGTTAGTGTTTCAAGTAATAAACAAATATGATTTCAGCATATATAATAGGAATAAGAATTCAAATATAATTTTCATCTAAATAATGTATGAAAGAGAACATGATAATGTTCTCATCTAAAATTTTCTCCCCCTCATTCGGTGTTATTAGGGAGAAATTGTTTATGTACGGTAGAAAGAACATTAATAACCATTCATGTATAATAAAAGCTGTAAAAACTTAAGGTCTAATATTATCGATTCGGCGGAAAGTAAAATTCGCTTGATATTGTTAACAAACAAGATCTTGAAGAGATTTGAAAGACTCGGATTGTTAGTTAAATATAACTATTTTATCATTGATTTACTCCAATAAAAAAAAAATCTCACATTATTCATAAATTTAGTTGTTGTTCATCCAGAATAATATTATGTCTGATAGAAATTCTAATGTCCCAGATTTGAATTATGAACCTTTTATACTTCAACCACTTATATTTTCTCTTGAGCCTGTAAACACCTTAATAGGAGCACAGATATATCTTTTTAGTAAAATTGATCCTGAAATTGTTGCAGTATCAAGAACTCACAGTGCTTAATATGCTGTATCTCTTACAACCATATCTTAGAGACTACTGGCGAGAACGATTGAGGTTGATCATCTTAAAAATAAAAAATCTGAGTTGCATCAAATGCTTGCAACTAAAGATAGAAAAAATAAAAATTTAAGATAAGAAAATAAGGAGTTGAAGAAATTTGTAAACTGGTATTCTCGTGATCTGAAAACAAGAATAGAAGAGCTGGAACGAGAGAGAGCTCAAATACAAAGTGAACAACATCAGCTAACGGTAGAGGTTCAGCGTTTATAAGAAAATCGGGATAGCTGCAATTAATTTCGCTGATCTTTAAAATTATGCATCCAGCATATCTTGTAATCTTGACTAAATGAGATTTGAAGAGATGATGATTTGTCTTGTTCTTATTTCTAACTCTATAAAAACTATCTTTAGCTTTATTTAGTACGCATCAAATCTTTTTCTCATATCTATAATTCATCTGTATTTGCATTCTTATTCTACAAATTTTCAATGGCTCATTAATTTCTTTTCAATATTTCTCACGATCAACATATGGGGTATCATTCATCTCAATTACAAGTTGTTCCTGCATTTTTTGTAGGTGTCATGTTGCAGCAAGCGAATGATCTGGCTAATAGGTCAGATCGTAAAGTCGTTTATGAGCTGGTGACTCTCGGTACTCGATACTCTTCCTCTATTGTTGGATTTTTCAACCGGTTACAATCCAAAAATCGTGAGATTGAGGAGTTTAACGAGAATTTTTCTATACTTCAATGACTCGTTCAAGAGTTTGACAGAAAAATAGCAGACTTAAAGTAAGAGAATAAGGATTTAAAATCCTTACTTGCCTCTTCATTTCGACTGCCTAATTCTTTAGATAAAAATGACATGTCACTTTATGAAAAGTAAAAGCATTTGAGAAATGAGGCTAGAAGTCTTAAATTTTTATAACTCATCTAGCATTTGAATAATAAGATCTTTCTTTTCAAATGCATTTTTTAAATTTATAACAGCCCTTGTGATCTCTTCAGAAATTCTAATAAGGTAAATCATCAAAGTAAACTGTAATAATGGCAAATCCAGATTCTGATAAAACACATGAGCATACAGAATTATTCTCAAATCCTTCTTTCAATGGATTATTCTGATTCAATTATACTACATGCGTCTGGATTATTTTAACCCATATAAAGATTTTTGAAATTTTATAAAGTATATACTCCTAAATGTACTTGGATTATATATTTTAAGTATTGTATATCTTTATATATGTAATGATCTAATGATCTTATAAATATGCAGTGATCATATCTATCAAATGCATATTTAATCTTTTTGTAATAATCAAGTTGATTAAAAATCTGAATATGATTGTATTCATAATAAGAAAATATGTTTCCTTATAACTAATCTTGGGTTTTTACAGAAAATCTTGTGCAACAAATCGTACCGCGCAATTTCATTTCTCATTACGCTTTCATATAAATATTCACTTATAACTCATAGTCATTACACCATTTGCTATTTGGACAACATGTCCAAATACCTCTGGCTTTGCTAGCGAGTTTAACTCAACTTCAATAGCTAGTTTTCATTTTGGCCAATCATTTCTACGTCGACATTCTTCGACGATTCTTGACTCACTTTCATCATTACTTCTAGTAATGTTAATGACCATTTTATATGAAAATATGTTATCGACAACATTTTTATTTCTATCCATAATTTTTTCAGTATTCATGAAATGTATTGAGATTTCATTGTTCCTTTCCAGGGGAAAACATTTCATAAAATACATTTTCAAGAGATTTGTACTCTTTAGGAGTTTTCTCTTCAGGAGGTCTGTACTCTTCAAGAGTTTTCTCTTTAAGATGTTCATCTTCAGGAAGTTTGTCTTTTTTAAGAGTTTCCTCTTCAGGAGTTACATATGCAAGTTACTGTGCAAGACTTAAAATAATAGTGGTGGAGTTATTCACAAAAATAATTAAGGGAGTGGGGGCCGCTCCAATAATTTAACATTAATTAGTTTTTTAGAACAGAAAAAATTTCACCCCCACAGCAAAATTATATATACTAATTTCACAGTTATATGGGGCCGATTTTTTTCTCGCAAACACGGGGATTCAGTTTTTATATATGTACACAGCAGCCGCGTGCATTCCATTCAGAAGAAAGGAATCGAGTATGTATAATATGATATCGGATTGACGCTTCAACTACTTAGGTTGAGTAGCTAGAAAAAAGGTGGGAAAATCTGGTATAATATATTTTAAGTTGATCAAAGTCAAAAAGACAAGATTTTGAATTTAAGCAAATAAAATATAAAATATTTTCATATATTTTATCTATGAAAATAAAATATATTAGTTTTTTCAGGGGATGTTTTAACATTTTCAAGAATATATATTTGGAGATAGATACTTTTTAAAGGTAAACAAAGAATATTTAAAGAAAAAATTTGGGCGGGTATATTCGTCATCTGGAAGATGACTGCCAGTTTGCATGCCAAATTAGATGTGTGCATTTTTTTATTTTATTTTTTAAATTGGGGTCCACGTGATGATACATTTACAATAGATGGGTGACATGTTGGAAGTCAATCCCTAAGGCAAAGTTGGTTGCCTATAAAAATAAGGCTGGAGTAGAGGGCATTACTAAACCAAGTACAAGATATATAGCTAGCAGATCGATCGATCATATAGAAGAAATAAAGGATCAGGGGCTGTCACTCTTGAGTTTAGAATTAGGAAAGTAATGGCAGGGGAAGCAGCGCAGGAGGAATACACTCAGGATGGGACTGTGGATCTGAGTGGAAACCCTGTTCTTCGATCTAAGAGAGGTGGATGGACTGCTTGCTGGTTTGTTGTTGGTACTCTCTCTCTCTCTCTCTCTCTCTCTCTCTCTACCCTATGCCACAGTTAATTTTCTCTTCAATGGCTCCTCGAAAGTGGGATATTGGATGCCTTTGCGTTTTCTAATTTCTTGTTAATCCGGCATGAGTACTAGACTCTGCCTTATGTTGATAAATCTTAATTAATTATCAATCACAGCTGCTAGCTGTATTTCTGTATGGAAATAGTTATTCTTATCAAACGTAATTAAGTTTTTCTGCAAATGCTAAAGGAAGACGGCTACTTTGTTTCCTTCCTTCAGTCTCCCTTCTTCATCGTTTTCTTGAAGCATAAAAGAACGGCAATCTTTATATGCCTATGAGTTGGTTGGCTCATGCGCAACTTGTTTATTCCATTTTTGTAATTTTGAGAAAAGAAAGCTTGAACTGAGTCAGAGACAGTACTCTCTCTCTCTCTCTAATAATACAAACTCACACTGTCCACATATCCCTACGCCTAACTATTTGAATTCACACCAGCCGATCACATAATGTCACCCACATCTCAAAGAAAAAAATTAAGTTAAAAAAGCTTTACTCTGCACCCGTAGGCGCTATTATATAACCTGCTATATAAGAAATACAAAGGCCCATAGCTATTAATTCAAGACGTGGTGGGTCTGTAATCAATGGCCAAGTCCAAAATGACAAGTTTTGCAGTAAGAACTTAATCAACTATATCTTCCAAAATAGTTCATTTTTGCATCAACTTGCATGCATCCGTTTGCATGATGCGGATCAGAGGGCCTGAAATGAATTAATTATTCGGTGGACCATCTCACCACTGTTTTGTCTCTTCTCTTTTTGTCTTTGTGCAGTGTACGAGGTTTTCGAACGCATGGCGTATTACGGTATATCCTCCAATCTGATCATATATTTAACAACGAAACTGCACCAGGGCACTGTCACCTCCTCCAACAATGTCACCAATTGGGTTGGGACTATCTGGATAACTCCCATCTTGGGTGCTTACGTCGCCGATGCTCATCTCGGCCGATACTGGACCTTTGTCATTTCCTCTGTTATTTACTTCTCGGTACGCCCGT
Source organism: Platycarya strobilacea (assembly GCA_036898215.1). Lineage (NCBI taxonomy): Eukaryota > Viridiplantae > Streptophyta > Magnoliopsida > Fagales > Juglandaceae > Platycarya > Platycarya strobilacea. The sequence goes on from CM072556.1 coordinate 13,600,432, forward strand.
CGACTTTAATTTGCTGTTCTAGACAACCTTTGACTCAAAATCTTCTGCTTATCTTCCTGCCACCTTTGTCTTATATTTCGAATTATATAACGTAATCATTAATCTTCATACTACTAAGTCAATGTTACGTGTAAACATGTTACATTTTAGGCAATAGTTTTTGGACTTATATATAGCAAAATAAGTCTCATTTTCTGGAAGAGTTGGAGTATGAACGTTTGACTCGGAAATTCTGCTTTATAAGCCCCTATAAAAGGGCGCAGCAGTAGTTGAAATTTGAAAACTTGTCGGCATCCTGATAAGATGAGGATGCGCGCTGGTGTTCTTAATACTTTTTTTTTTTTTTTGGAATATGTAGTTATGATACTATTCGTTTGTTTTATCGTTGTCTTTCTATCATCTTATCACGTGGTATCAAATGATTAAAAACTACTTCTCAGATTTAACTTGTGATCACCTACCCAATCATTTAAAATCACATACTAAAATATTAAAATCAAAGGCCGGTGATAATTTAGAATTTTTCTTTCTTTTATATATAAAAAAATATATTACAACTATAATTGAAGAGACTAGAAATACAATAGTCTTTTTAATTCAGCTTTTTATTTCAGCGTTATAGTCATCATGTAGTTTTTAATAAAAAATCTTGCATTCAAAGGCCGTGTGGTTAAGAAAGTAAATTTCCCACTTTGTTTTACTATATATTGGGCATGCATGCAGGGAATGTTGACACTAACATTGGCAGTTTCACTTCCGAGCCTAAAACCGCCTCGTTGCTTAGAAGCCGACGTCGAGAACTGTAGAAAAGCCTCGACGATACAGTTAGCAGTGTTTTATGGTGCACTCTATACCTTAGCAGTGGGAACAGGTGGTACCAAACCCAACATCTCAACCATTGGGGCAGACCAATTCGATGAGTTCGATCCCAAAGAGAAGGCCCACAAGCTGTCTTTCTTCAATTGGTGGATGTTTAGCATTTTCTTTGGGACACTTTTTGCCAACACGGTTCTTGTCTACATACAAGACAATGTTGGATGGACCTTAGGATATGGACTTCCAACACTTGGACTTGCAATTTCGATTACCATCTTCTTGGCTGGCACTCCCTTCTATAGACACAAGGTTCCCTCAGGAAGTCCCTTCACAAGGATGGCCAAGGTCATTGTGGCTGCTTTTAGGAAATGGAAGGTGCATATCCCTAATGATCCCAAAGAACTCTATGAGCTTGATTTGGAGGAGTATGCAAAGAAAGGAAAGTACAGGATTGATTCCACTCCAACCTTGAGGTATGCATAATATATAAACTGAAGTGTCTTGATGTAAAATGTCAGATTTATTTTATAATAAAAATAATTTTATATCTAACAAACCATAAAGAAATTACGGGCTAGGGGTTGGAATCAACCTATTACAATCTAGATAGGCCTCGGTTGCATCCAATATTTGTCCTAATTTATCTTGATGTTGTATGGAATTGCAGGTTCCTTACCAAAGCGTCAGTGAAAACTAGCTCAACCAATCCATGGATGTTGTGCTCAGTTACACAAGTAGAGGAGACCAAACAAATGATACGAATGATCCCAATCTTGATTGCCACCTTTGTACCGAGCACCATGGTTGCACAAATCAATACTCTTTTCGTAAAGCAAGGTACCACGCTTGATAGAGCCATTGGCAGCTTTAAAATCCCACCGGCAAGTTTAGCCGGATTTGTCACCATATCTATGCTTGTTAGTGTGGTGCTCTATGATCGGTATTTCGTTCGGATTATGCAAAGGTGGACCAAAAATCCAAGAGGCGTCACTCTTCTTCAAAGAATGGGCATTGGCCTTGTTATCCACATTATAATCATGGTAATCGCCTCTCTGACCGAGAAGTATAGACTTAGTGTGGCCAAAGATCATGGGTTAGTTGAAAATGGAGCTCAAGTTCCTCTAACCATTTTCATTTTACTTCCCCAATTCGTGCTAATGGGAACAGCAGATGCATTTTTAGAGGTTGCAAAGCTTGAGTTCTTCTACGACCAGGCACCAGAAAGTATGAAGAGTCTGGGAACTTCCTATGCCATGACTACTCTAGGAGTTGGAAACTTTCTGAGTAGTTTCCTTCTTTCCACAGTTGCTGACATAACCAAGGCACATGGTCATCATGGATGGATTCTAAACAACCTGAATGCTTCTCATCTTGATTATTATTATGCATTCTTCATCATATTAAACTTGCTCAACTTCATTTTCTTCTTGCTAGTGATTAAGTTCTATGTATATAAGGCCGAAGTCTCGGATTCATTAACAGTGCTTACGGAAGAACTGAAGGGGATAAATGTCAGGGTCTTCAACCAAGAGGAATCGAGGTCATAGAAAAGAATACAGAAGTTATGGCAGATATTAATTGTACTTTGTGGGTTGGCCTTACATTTGCAGTGCTCCAGCCTTCTATGTTTTGGTATAGCTTTGCTTTAAGAAAAGTGTATCTTTTGATAGTATACTTTACTACTATAATGAAAAATCTAACGTTAACATTTTCAGATTCTAAACCTTTTTTTTTTCCAAATACGTTTTTTTTAATGGAAAATAAATCTTCATTAATCAATTGGAAACAATGATTACAAACAACCATAAACTAACACTATCTACCTTAATAGCAAATCTAGCCAAAGTATGTACTACCATATTTCTTTCACGATAAACATGAGAAAATAGACAACAACCAAAGCAAGAAGAAAGTCACTTGATCTCATGATAGAGCTCTCCCAAAGAAGAATTAAGCATGCTATCCTCCTTTAAAGCTTCAACAATAAGCAAATTATCACTCTCCACTTCCAATTGCTGGATTCCCATATTATAACAAAACTGTAAGTCTTGAAAAATTGCTAGCAATTTAATAGCCTCTATACTCTCCATATCAAACTCAACCTTGCTGACTGCCATAATAATTTTTCTTGAAAAATCTCTAAGCACAACTCCAATGCCTGATTTCCCAGCTTCAGAAAAAACAATCTCATTGACATTAAGTTTCAACCAATCAATCAATGGAGGCTTCCACCTATAATGCTGCCTGAGTTAAGTTCGAGAAAGTTGTCTAACTTGACCATAGCTATTCAACATGCACATAGCATTATCTGTAACTTGTTATGGAGATAGCAAGATCTGCTCATGTATAAATTTATTTCTTCTAAATCAGAAACTCCAAAGCAAAGAGAAGAAAACAAATAATTTATCATACAATTTCCTATCACACAATGGCATAGCAACTTCCTTTACAAATTTCCTTGTATCAATAATAATTTCTGGTAGATATGTTGTCCATATAATCTACAGAGAAAGGCAATACATCACAGCATGAAACAGGTCCTCAACTTGTTCATTACAGATAACATAGGTAACATCTCGCAACACCTTTCTCAGCTCAAGCTTCTAGGCAGTGGGAAGAATATCTCTAATAGTTCACCAAGCAAACATCTTAACTTTATAATGCACCTTCATTTTCTAAAGATGTTTCCAAAGAGTGACTTGATCCTGACTATTAGAAGATTTTGCAAATTGAGGACCCAGATGAGAGTAAATATGTCGGTAACAACTTCTAACAGTAATTGACTACTACACTCAAGTGACCAAATTACTCTATCCTCCATTTCAAATGAACTGAGAAAAACTTTGAGAGTATCCACAATGATGGTTGGATTGAAGAGAGCTCGAAGCCTTGTTACATCCTGTTCCATTGCATTAACCAAAAATAAGGAATGAATAGTAGCAGATCTTAAAGCATCTCTAAGTAACACACTTTCAGACATCAATGAAGAATGGCCAAAAATCCATTGATCTTGCCAAATATTTACTGATCTGCCATATCCAATCCTCCATTTGCAAACAGCCATTAACCATTTTCTTAATTCCCAAATTCCCCTTCAAGTATAAGAAGGACTCCTCCCCAACCTTGCTTGTATAAAATTGCTATGAGGGAAATATTTGACTTTTAATAATTTGTGAAGTAAAGAAGATTCATGTTGTGACAGTTTCCATCCTTGCTTAGCAAGTAAAGCCAAACTAAAATTCCTTGAGTCTTTAAATCCCATTCATCCATTTGATTTCTTTTGGCACAACTTATCTCAAGTTACCCAATGAATTTTCCTCTCACTACCCTTTTGATTCTACCAAAATCTGGCTATCATTCTCTCTAGATTAGTGTACAAACTAGAGAAATGGAGGAAACAACTCATCATATAGGTTGGAAATGAAAGGGTAACTGCTTTCAATAAAATTTCCTTTCCTCCTTGAGATAACAACTTCTCCTTTCATGATTGTAGTTTTTGTCACACTCTTTGCTTTATAGAATGAAAGGCACAACTCTTTGATCTTCCAATAACAAGTAGAAGGTCAAGATATTTCTCATACTTTTGTAAGTCACAATTTCCCTACAAATCCTTAATTTCATATCTAGTCTTCATCCCAACATTGCCACTAAAAATGACTACTGTCTTATCCTTATTGATTTTCTAGTCCGAAGCAGTTTCATATCTTGCTAATAAATCTTGAACATGTCTATTTTTCGTCACATCAATTTTGCAAAAGATAATATTATCATCGGCAAAGAAAAGATGATTAATGGATGGAGCTCCTCTACAAAGTTTTAGCCCAGAAATCTCCTTCCTCATAGCAACGTCTTTTAACAAAGAAATTAAATCCTCATGTTTGTGAGTTTACTTTTTGTGTTTTTTACACTTCTTTTTTTTTAAAATAGGTTAACACATCAATCAAAAGCAACGATACTAATTAAGTTTGATTAATCTTAATCCATTTCTTAAAAATAGAGTAGGAAATCTATGCTTAGATCCATTTATTAGGGAGTGGTAATATAATAATTAATGAAATAAATTCATGAATAATAATTAAGTTACATATACTCTCAGGCATGCACGTGATGATCAATAGATTCAATATAGAAAGTATATATATTATTTTTTCTCAACTACAATGGTACTTATAATCGTAGGTATATTAATAGCTTATTTAATTTTTTGCTTAATCTGAAAATAAATGCCTCACCTACTTGCTTAAACTATGATGTGCCTTACAACTTAAAATAGGATGCGCCTGTGCCTCCCTTTGAATACAGCATTTTAATGCCTATATATATTGACCTCCCTTCATAACCAATCACTCATGACTCCCCCACCATTAGTCCCGATCAATTTGTTTCCAAGGTCTTAGAGTCTTACAAGGAACACTAGTGCAATGCATGGGAGTGGAAATCACTAGGTAATACTCCATACCAGTCCCTTCCCCCACTAGATTTCCTATCAATCTCATTCGACACAGAAGTCAGAGAGTTTGGGAGCACTGTCGCTGTGGTAGGAAGAATTCATGATGGGTTAGTTCATAAATGTCATTTTAGACATTGGAATATACAAAATCATATTGAGGAATTAGAATTAAAATCTGTAGAAGCCAAACAGAGGGTCTTATCTCCAAATGTAGTGACAACTAAGTTAGTTACAAATGTAAGTTAGTTACATAGCTGTAAAGTTAGTTCTGAGATGTATAAATAAGATCTTTTGTATATTCTTTAGTTTCACGAATGTAATGAGAAGTTCAAGTATTCATCTCTTCAGTTCTCTATTGCTGCTATTGCTAGTAAAACTCTCATCATTGTCATTTTGGTAATAAGTAAGAAAGTATCAAAGAAATCAAGACCCTCTTGTTGGGTATAATCATTTGCCACCAACCTAACTTTATGTCTATCCACTGTACCATCAACTTCAAACTTCATACAATATACCCATTTGCATTCTATGGCAGTTTTATTGGGAGGTAAAATAGCAAGTTCCAAAATTTAATTAATTTCAAGAGTTTTATCCCATCAGCCATAACTTGTTGCCATTGAGGTTGGGAAATGGCTTGTCTAAATATTTTTGGTTCTAATATAGAGGAAACAACATGAACAAATGCTTTATATTTAGTGGAAAGTTTAGAATGAGAAATAAAAGGCAGAATTGAATATTGCTTACCATAAGAAGGGCAGCTAGGAAGATCATGAACTACTGAAGATCTCTTGGCCAGATTACCACAACAGTAGTTCTGCAAAAATGGAGGAGAGTTCTTGATTCTTTTAGATCTTCTTAGATTTGTAAGTGGTGAATTTGTAGTAGCAACAAATTGAATATTAGAAGAAGTTTGTGAGCTAGAGGGTAATGTAAAGGAATTTTCTGTGATAATTGGTTCGTATATTTGGGGGAAATTGGGAAAAACAAAAAGGTGTATGAACTTTATTTTGAATGGATGGATAAATGGTGTCATGAAATACAAAATTTCTAGATATGAAAGTTCTAAGAGTGAGTATATCAAGGACTTTGTAACCTTTCAAATTGGGTGGGTAGTCAAGAAATATACATTTAGAAGCTCTAGGAAGGAACTTACCTCGATTATTTGTAAGTATGCTTGCAAAATAGAAGCAACGAAATACTTTCAGGTAATTATAGTTTGTCTGTTTTTGAAAGAGAAGATAATATGGTGTTTGATTGTCTATGATTGATGAAGGAATACGATTGATAAGATGGATAGTTGTTAGAACACAATCTATCCAATAAGATAAAGGTAATTTGGACTAAAATAAAAAGGCTCTAGCTACATTTAGTAGGTGTTGATGCTTTCTTTCAACCCTACCATTTTGCTGTAGGGATTCAACACATGAAAGTTAATGCATTCTACCATGCTCTTGATAGAAAAGAGGCATGCTAAACTCTTAACTATTTTGTGTTTGAAGAGTTTGAATATTTGTGTTGAACTAAGTTTAAACATAGTTAATGAAGGTAGTCAAAATTGATCTTGTATCAGATTTTGCTTTCATGAGATATAGTCAAGTAAATCGAGAATGATCATCTACAATTGTAAGAAAATAGGAATATCCAGAATAAGAAATTGTAAAGGAAGGACCCCAAATGTCAACATGAATTAATTGAAAATTTTTATTTGAATGACTGGTTGATATAGGATATGAAAGTTTTTCTTGCTTGGCTAAAGGACAAATTTCACATACATGATTTTGTGAAATTTTTATAAAAAAAAAAATCAAAAGTACTAATATTCTGTATTCTGGCAGATGGAGGATGCCCTAACCTAAGATGCCATATAGGAGAATTGATATTACAAGCTTGAGTTAAAGCAGTACAAGATTAATCAATTGAATCAGGCATTTCACTCTTGTCAGTCGTAGGAAAATTTAAGTGGTATAGACCAGATTTTACCTTAGTAAACCCAATCATCTTCCACGTGTTCAAGTCCTGGAAAATGCATTTTGATTGAAAGGAGAACGATCCAATAGAGTTATCTTTAGTCAATCTTGAAGTAGAGATACGATAAGTATTAAAAGAGGGAACATAAAATGCATTTTGTAAGTTTATTTCAACAAAAAGTTTGACATTTCCAGTAAAAACTATAGGTATAGATTGTCCATTTAGTAAATAAACTTTTGATGGCTTGTTTAGTATATTTATGGAGGTGAAAAAATTAGAAGAACGGATCATATGATCTATTGCTCCTATATTAAAAATCCAAGTATATGAATTCTTTGAAGAAGATGCAATATTGCAAGAAAAAATACCTGAGGTAGAAGCAATATTAGCTACTGAGTCAAAGTTGATATTAGAATTTGATAGGCTATTAGCAAGACTAAGCAGATTTTGAATTTGCCTTTGAGAGAAAATCATATTGGAAAAAGTTGAATTTTGCTCCACTGATAAAACATTGTTTGCATTGGGTGATCGTGTAGAGAGAGATTTTTTCCCTTTGGGACCCTTCCATCCAAGTGGATAGCCAATAAGTTGGAAGCACTTGTTTGCAAGATGACCAAAGTAGTCACAATGAGAACACATAAAATATGATCTTCCTTTCGCCTTTGTGAATCGGGCACCAATTGTAGCTGAATTTCTCTATGATTGTGCAACAACCATGGCATGAGAATCAAGAGAAATTCCAACACTATTGGATAGAGTCCTTTGACTTTCTTCTTACAGTAATAAAGCAAAAACTTTACTCATTGATGATATTGGAGATTGTAGGAGTAATTGGCTTCTGATGTATGAGTAGGAGTCATGCAAACCAATCAAGAATTTGATCACATAATCAAATTGCTGTCGATCTGTAAGATGTTTGAGAATGTTATAGGATCACCTATCCAGATTTCCACATTTACAACTTAGAATAGGTCTATAGCTAATGTACTTGTCCCATAAGGCTTTGAAATCATTGAAGTATTCAGTGACAGTTTTAGAGCTTTGAGAAATGGAACTGAGAAATTTTTCAAGAGAGAAAATTATCGGACCATCACTTCTAAGATATCTTGTTTTGAAGTCTTCCTAAATATCTAAAGCAATTGTGAAATAAAGCAGGCTACCACTAATTTCTTTGGAGATGGAATTCATTAACCATGATAACACCAAGTTGTTAGCTCTTAACCAAGTAGTTCGAAGTTTGGAGTTATCAAGATTAGGTTGAAGCATAGTTCCATCAATAAAAGCTATTTTATTTTTGACAGTGAGTGCGATTGAAATCAATTGACTCCATGCAATGTAGTTCTCACATGTAAAGATATCGGATACAAGTGATGCTCCAGGATTATCAGATGGATGAATATAATACTGACTTGAAGAATCATCATAGGGATTTGCCATAGAAGCTCCCACAGAATAATTATTAGATGAACTATCAGAATCAGAAAGTGTCATAGAAACAGTAATTAGACTTTACCGATTTCTCTTTAAACTGAGTTAAGTTTATGAGTTTAGATAATGAAATGAGTTTAAAGTAAAGTGCACTAAGTTGAGTCTAGTAACCAAACAAGGCCTTAATGTTCGAACATCCAAAACCCGTTCGAACATGAATTTGTATAATATTGATAGTATGCATACTACATTAGATCTGTGTGCAATTTTTAAAAAAAGTTGGGGTTCACATACATTTACCTTAGATGGGTGTTGGAAGTCAATCCCTTCTAAGATTAAAATATTAATATAACATAGCTACATCAAAAATAAGATAGTACATACTTTATACCATAGTGATTCAAAAATGAACAAATTTGTAAAAGAAAACTCACTTGAAGAAAATTATTTTAAACATGACATGAGTAGAAAGAGAATTTTCTAGCATATACCTTTTAATTGCAGTACTAATGGTGTAGATAGAACCTTTATTGATAGGTTAGACTAGGAACCCTCTAACAGAGTTAAACTTAAACTATTCCTCTCATCAAGGAATAGGACTTATCTAATACTAATTTTTCATTACAAATAAAAATCTTAAGACTTAAGTTTAATTGAATTAAACATCTTAATAAAAATAAAGGTCTTAACAACATGTGGCATGTGAGTAACAAATAATACTCTTATAACATACCTAAGAAATGGTTAGCAAAGTTGGGGTAGCCTATAAAAAAAGGGTGGAGTAAGGGGCAATACTAAACCAACTAGCTAGCTAGTAGATCCATAAATCATATAAAAGAAATAAAAGATCAGGGGTTGTCACTTTGGGTTTGGAGGGAAAGTAATGGTAGCAAAAGCAGCGTAGAATGAATACACGCAGGATGGGACTATGGATCTGAGAGGAAACCCTATTCTTCAATCAAAGAAAGGATGATGGACTGAAATGCAGGTTAGGATGCAAGTCAGGGTCTTGAACCAAGAGTAGGGGTGTAATAAATCCAATCCGAACCGGTTGGACCGGACCAGTTATTTTGGACTAGAATGGACTAGACAAATGGAGTTTGGTCCGGTCTGAACCAAAAATAATAGGATCAAATAGTATTTGATCTGGTCTAGGTCCATGAGACTTCCCCTCTAGACTGAACCGGACCGAATAGCTTAATAAAAAAATTTATATATATATATCCTTTATTGTATAACTATAATATATAGTATATGAATACTAATATATAAGTTATTAGTACTAATGTATAATTATATATTATAAGTACTAATATATATATATAAGAGTACTAAGAGTATTAGAGTTGTAATGTAAAATAAAATAATAAGAGTATTACTTTTATTTAATATACTATTACTAAGAGTAAGTTTTTTTGATATTTTTTAACTTAAACCTATGATAAAAATGTAAAATAGACAGAAAATAATTAAATTTGGACAAAAAAATAAATTTGATCATGGAATGATTTTGGGTTGAATTGACCGATTAAGTCATGTACAATCCCCCTAGATCGAACCTAGACCGGTCCTGGACCGAATATGAGTTCGGTCCAGTCTAGGTTGAGGAAAATGCCAGACCGAATGGAATCGGTCCATCATTTTTCGAGACCGGATTATACTGTTTACACCCTTAACCAAGAGGAATCGAGGTAATATAAAAGAATACAAAAGTTAAGGTCGATATTGTACTTTGTGGGTTGGGCTTACATTTGCAATGCTCTAGAAAAGTGTATCATCTTTGATAGTATTTCACTACTACAACGTTACAAATTTTGATATAGCATAATATAATAGACCATAGTAGAAAATGTATGGAATGGAATAGTAATAGTGACAACTATATTTCTTCTATAATAAACGTAGCCACACTTTCTTCAATGGAAAGCACCTCACAAGAACAATGAACGGTAAAATACTTCACATGATAAGTCTTTTCCACTCATACAAGATTGATATACTATGAAAAGCAAAGTACTGTAATGTCCATACTCTAACTGGGCTCCTAATTGGGCTCTTGGCCCTTACAATGCTTATAGTAACTAAAACAAACAGAAACTAACATAGTTAGGCCTGTTCTACGGCCGTCTCCAAGCCCAACAACTTAGCCCCACGACATCCTCTTCATTTCTAGGTCTACTTCACGATAACCTTCAGTTCTTCTCATCTCCCCACCAATGTATCACAACTCTCATCCCCTTCAGAAAACTTTGCCCACAAAGTGGGGAAAATCTTCGCAAAGGTGATAATACAGCTTCCAAGGCCTCTTATGCAATCTACCCTTGTCTTCAGATCAACATTTCAACTAAAGATTTGTTCTTAACCTTCTTTAACCTCCTCTTCAATACTTTTTTTTATTCGAGCTTGATGATCCTACTACTACCCACAAAGGTAGCGTCATCAGCAAGGGTTTGAATTCTGTGTCGTTTCGACCAGAATTTGCCGTTTCGAAATAGTAACTGGAATGAAAAATTATGACATTTCACCCCAGACCAAATTCCGATTGTTCCGGCCAGAATTTCATGTTCTGGGAAGAATTGTAATTTCGGCCCAAAATTCCGACACGTCAGTGTCCTCGATAATGCACTGTTCAGCTAGTGAGAAAAGGAAGGAAAAGCAAGATTGGAAAGTTTTTGTTCAAAAATATGGAAAGGTATGTGCGAGGAAGAAGATGAACGTACTAGAGCTTGATCGCGACTGTGCTTGCTGGGAACCCAGTCCATGAGAGTTTAGACGAAGCAACTGTGTTAGTAACAATAGGACGTGAGCGCGTGGGTTTTGTAATTTTATTTCTGAAACTTCTGGAAGAGGACTTCAGATGCACTCCGTGGGAATTTTACGAATACTGAACAGTAAAGTGTAGACGAAGGAGGACAATGGCCTTTATGGCCTTTTGGGTCTACATTTTTTGGTCTCTAAGCATTGGGCTCTTCTAGTGGGCCAAGCCCAAATTACTCCTACATGAGGCTGCACTATTTCTAATCCTTTAAAAAATAAAATTAGATAAGTCGTTTGTGCAGATTTTTCTTTAAAGTCGGTGTTGAGAAAAACGTTACGTTTAAAATTCAAAGTAATAAACATATAAGTTTTGTTGTCACAATTATTGTGCCGATAATAGATTTGGCATGTGATTATTAGATTGACCAGAAAATTAAGATATGGTCACTAATGATTTCTCTATGAATATGTTTTAGGACTCTGATAATCAATAGATATATTAAACATGAAGCAATAAGTGGAAAGGGGTACATGAGAATTGAGATCAGTTGTTAAGTTTTGAAGAAATGTTGTATAAATGTGTGTTTAAGACTTGTTTTGATTATTGAAAAATATTATTAAATTTATTAAACATGTATGCCTTTAAAATTTTTATATATGTTTATTTTAGAATATAATCATTATATATATTATTTATTCATATAATGTTCATTCCGAAACGGCATACTAGAACGAAATATAACCGAAATATTTCGTTTCAGTGCCTCAACCGAAATGGCCACTGAAACGGAATTCAAAACTTTGGTCGTCAGGGGCGAGAGCCTTGACTAACCTTGGGCTTGAGTTCCAAAACGTGAAGCACATTGTGGATCTATGCCGCAGAGGGAAGTCTCAGGTGATACAGCACCATGCCAATCCTTTGTTCAGCTTGGTACGGACCATATTACCAAGGAGCAAGTTTGAGACTTTGGCGGCAGCTGATGGACGATCTAGTAGATCTATTCCTTTCTCTTTTCGTCTGCATACTTTCTCATTCTCTCTTGGGTCTTAACGATATTTTGCTTTAACATGTGCCATAGTTGCTCATGGCTTTTCAAGGAAACCTCTACTTTTTCAAACCTTGTTGTGCCTGAGAGGCAATTGGTTAGTTTAGGTGGTTAATACTTATATAATGCCTCAAAGGGGGTTACTTTTGTTGATGCATGCATGCTTGAATTATAAGACCATTCTACCAACTTGGTCCCATTGAGCCCAATTCTCCAACCTCTCCCCCACATAACTCCTTAAATAAATCTCCACCCACTTGATGATCACCTATGTCTAATCATCCATTTATGGGTGGTAGGTAAAGCTAAAGGCCAACTGAATTTCCTGGAAGGAGAATACATCTTTCCAAAACTTGCTTGTGGAAGTAGGGTCTCAATCAGAGATGATGAATTTGGCATTTCGTACAATTTAAATATATGTTTCATAAACAATTGCACAACCACCTTAGCAGTGTAAGGCTGACAAAAGCACAAATGTACATATTTTGTAAACCTATCAACTATAGCCCATAAGGAATTAAACCTTCAAGAACTAGGCAGCCTTTCAACAATATCCATAGAAATATATATTCGGGGTTTTGAGGGAATGGGTAAGGGTTGTAAGAGACCACTAGGGAGATAGTTGTCTAGTTTCACCACTTGACATGTATCACACTCACTAAAAGACCTTCAAATTAGCTTTTTGACCAGGCCAATATAAATCCCTTTTTAGCCTCTGCAGGATTTTTTTCAAAGCCCATATGCCCACCCATAGAATTGCTATGAATTAAATCCATCAACTTTTTAACAAGATCCTGAATAGCTAGAATGTGCGTCTTGTTTTTGTATAATAGTAGCCCATTTTTCGCTTTATAGGATTGTTTAAGTCTTAAGTCACCAGCCTAGTGTTTCTCCTACAACTCCTATAACTTTGGATCCCCACCATATAAGACTTTGATCTCATATCCCAGTCCCAACTTGGTAGAGGAATTACAGATAGTGTTGCTTCATTGTCTTCTCTCTACCTGGATGAGGCATCTGCTACAACGTTCTTCCTTCCCCTTCTAAACTACACCAAAAAATTGTACCTAGCAACTTAGAAATCAATTGTTGTTGCATAGTGATTCCTATCCTCTGATCTTGCAAGAACTTGAAGCTTTGATGATTAATTTTGACTACAAAGACTTGGCCCAATAGATAGGGCCACCACTTTAGCAGTATTGAAACCAATACAAAAGGCTCATTTTCATAAGTTGACATTCCTACAACCCTGCCCTTCATTGCCTTGCTGAAAAATGGCTAAAGGCCTCCCATCCTCCATCAAAACAACACCACACCAATGGCCTCACTCGAGGCATCACATTCAATTACAAATGGAGACTGAAAATCTACTAAAGCCAATTTATAGGGGCCTGTGTCATTGGAGTTTCAACCTATCAAAGGCAACTTGTGCTTTAGAATCCCACTTAAAACCTCCTTCTTGAAAAGATCTGTCAATTTGGCAGCTATAACCACGTATGCTTTTACGAGCCTTCGATAATCTCCTATGAGACCTAAAATACCTTTCAGATTCTTAACAGACCACGACTTAGGCCAATCCAACATAGCCTTAAGCTTATCAAAGTCAGCTTGTACACCCTGTCCAGAAATGAGGTAGCCCAAGTATGACACCCCCACACACCCAAAGCTATACTTGCTCAGTTTTGAAAATAATTAGTGCTACTTCAAAGTATCAAATATAATTCTTAGGCGGTTCAAATGAGTTTGTGCATCTTGGCTATAAACTGAGATGTCATAAAAATATAATAAAAAAGAATTAAATTGAATTTTCAGAGATAAGGCTTAAAAACCTGGTTCATTAAATTTTGAAAAGTTGAGAGCGTGTTAGTTAGGCCAAATGCATAACTAAATACTTGTAATGTTTCTCATGCATTCAAAAGGTAGTCTTTGGAATGTCTTCTGGTGTCACCTTTTTTTAATGGTAACCTGGCCTCAAGTCAAGTTTAAAAAACACCTTAACTTTATGCAGTTCATCCAGCAACTATTCCATCACTAATAGAGGATATTTATCCATAATAGTGTCACTATTTAGTGCCCTATAATCGACACACAATCTCCACGTACTATCTTCCTTCTTCACCCACAAAATAGGTGAGAAATAGAGGCTTTGGTTGGGACGAATCACCCCTAAATCCAGCAACTCTTTATAATCTTCTTGATCTCATCATTTTATAAGTATGGATAATGATAGGGTCGTATAGAAATGGGGCTAGTTTTGAGTTGTAAATTGATGGCATAGTCATGGGAAGGGTGGGAGGATAAGCCTTTTGGGGTGGCAAAAATATCAGGGTAATTGGTAAGGATTTTCTATATATTTTCTAGAATCTGGTTGGTTTGGTGTTTGGCTATGTTTTTAATAAAGTGTATAAGTACCCTTTTGGTTTCCATTTTGTTGCATTTGTAAATGGGACCCTCCTCAATTCAAGTGTTACTCGTAAGCCCTTTTAACTTTATTCCAATTTGGTGAGAAGAAAATTGTATTATGAATTCTTTAAAATTCCATAGTATTGGCCCTAACCCTTGCAACCATTGTACTCTAAGCACCATACCACAATCAATAAGAACCAAGACATAGATATCTACAATAAAACATACCCCCTGAAGTTAAACATCCACCTCCTTCAGGTTGCCCTCACTATCAACCAACTCTCTATTTGTTACCTTGAGTCTAATTTTTTCCTCTTCCACAATGAGTATGGGAACCTAAGAAAGTATTGTTGGATCCAGAAAATAATAGATAATTTCTGAATCAATAAGGATCACAACTCTTTGATTAACAATTTTTCCCTTGACCCTTATAATTTAAGAATTCAAAGATCCAATGATGGCATGTAGGAAAATTTATGGGACCTTTTCAACATTACATAATCCCCCTTCTTCAAGCTGACCAAAAAACTGATCCTTATCTTCCTGTGGCTTCTAACCCTCATCCTCCACCTCTTCTATCAAATATAACTTAGAGTTGTGGAATCTATGTCCTGATAGTCACAATGGTAGCACAAGCCCTTTTCATCTGGTTTTGACTAATTTCATAAATGAGGTACTATAACTTTATTATGGGAATTGTTGGGTTTTGTAGTAGGGTGATTTGGTTGTGGTTGGAATTTGATTGTTGCTGGTTCAATGTGGTGGGAAAATGTTGGGCATATTTGTGGCCCTTTATGGAGTGAGACATTTTCCTCTTGAATTTTGGCAAGATTATAGGTTGTAATTAAATTGTTTATGTTAAACATTCTCACAGTCAACTAAATGTCATCTCCTAGGCCATTGAGAAAATAACTCAATTTGTAACTCTCAGACAAATCCCTTAAACCTATTAGAGAGTGCCTTCAAGGTAGATTTATATTCCTCTATTGTGCCTACTTGCCTCAGATTAGTAAGATGCTCCATGGTATCATCATTACCACTAGGGCCAAACTTGATTAATTGGGCATTTACAAACTCCTTCAATAGATAAATGTCTTGAAACCACATCAATGCCTTTCCAACCATGTGAAATGATACTAATCTCAAACAATGTTGTGGTAATGTGTTATGAAATGTAAAAAACTAGTTTACCTTGTAAAGCTAGATGCATGGATCATCACCATCAAATATTAGAAATTCTAACTTCATAGATCTGGGAGATCTCTCCATTATGAGGTATGAGTTGTTGTTGTTTAGTGTTTTCCCCATTGTTGCTAGTATCTCTTGACTTGCCTACATTTCCTTTTTATCTAAGGCCAATGAAGAAAATTGATGCATTATTGATCCTATTTGTTACCTCATAGCAAGCAACTTCATACCAATGGTGTTAAATTGAGACTTTGTATTCTCGATCTGTGACTCAAGGGTTTTCTTAAAGGAGGTGAATCCTTCGTAAAGGTCTTTCAGGTAGTTCCTTTGGCCATTGAACTCTAAATGGAAATGATTGGTGCTCTAAGATACCACTTGCAATAGACAATAGTAGAAAATGTATGGAGTGGAATAGTAATAGTTATAATTGTATTTCTATATGATAAGCATAGCCAAACTTTCTTTAAGAGAAAGCACCTCCACAAAAATAGTGACCAATAGAATATTCTAAATTATAGGTCATTTTCCTCGTGCAGGATTGATTTACTATGAAAAATAAATTACTATAAAGTCTTTACTCTAATTGGGCTCTTAATAAGCCCACGATTCAAGTTACCTCTCTTATTAAGTCCTTTCTTCTGTGGCCCGTCTCCAAGCCCATCAACTTGAGCCCACGACATCCTCTTCATCTCTAGGGCTACTTCATGAAAGCTTTCAATTCCTCTTCTTGTTCTTCTCATCTCCCTGCCATCATATCACACACAAGGTGTAAGAGTAAATATTTACGACATTAAACCCAGAATAATTTAGGCCTCATTCCCTATTACAAAAATTTTTAATTCGTCTCTTCTCATTTAATTATTATAACTTTTTCAAATTATTACACAAAACAAAATAAAGAATTTAACTTTTTTAAATTTTAAAACAAAAATAATATTAAGAAAACATATTCTAATAAGAATAAATTCATTCATCATCCTTTCATCATCTCATGATGTGGCATTAGATAATAGGCTAATAAGTAAATATAATAAATAAGTTTCAATAATTTAATATCACATTATAGGATGATGAAAAGATGCTGAAAATATGATGATGAGTAGTATTGCTCTTCTAATAATATTTTATTCAACTTTTAACTTTTATTTCAACTCATCTCATCTCATATGCAAAACCAAATAATGCCTAAGATTCTACTAGAGAAAACACATGAAACCTCTCTGGGATCATTTCAATATCTATTCTATTATAATAAGCGACTATCTAACTTAAACAATACTAAACATTGATTTTTTGGATTCCTGATGAGAAATTTCATGAGCAACCCATTTGTTTTTGTGGTTGCTTTTTTATCCCTTTTCTTTTTCTTTTTGTGTCCATTTATAAGAGTTCTTTATTATGTTTTTGGTGTTTCGTATCGATTTTATCCCTCGATTTTGTTATCTTCTGTCATACCTCACACACAAACCCTAATCTCTCTTCCCTCTCTTTTGTATTTTTCTTCATTCTCTCTTCCTTCTCCGCATCCCCACCTGCCATAAGCCCCTACCTATGTTTTCTCTCTCTGTACTTGATTGCAGTTTGGCTTCTATTTTCTCTTATTATCTCTCTTCTATACACCTTCTTGTCTGATGGTTTTTTTAGTTAGATTTTTTTCCTTTTTTTCTCCATGTTTGAGGTTTATTGTTTGTTTAATTTATTTCATTTTGAAGACATGATTCCCTCGATTGTGGAGAGATTACTAAGAAAAAAAAAATTTGAAGCTATTAGTTTTTGTTATTTTTCTTTATAGTTCATTCTTTTTGACATTTATTGTTTGTTCTGTATGTCGGTTTTTTTTTTTTTTTTTTTTGTCGTGTGTTCTCAAAACCTTTATGTTGAGTTTTCTTTCATCCGCATGTTTAGATTTATCTGCAGTTCGTCTTCTATTTTCTCTCATTTGTTATGTTCTTTTCACCTTCATGTTTGATGAGTTTTTTGTTGGTTTTTTTTTTCCTTTTTTTTTTTCTCTTCCTATTTGAGGTTTATTGTTTGTTTGATTTATTTCATTTTGAACACAAGATCCCCTGGATTGTGAAGAGATTATTGAGAAAAAAAAATTGAACTTGTCAATTTTTGTTATTTATCATTATAGTTCATTCTCTTTGAGGTTTTTTGTTATTATTATAGTTTTCTTTGAGGTTTTGAGAACACAAAAAAAAAAAAAAAAAATTTGAACCTAATTTTTTTTGTTATATATCTTTGTAGTTCGTTCTCTTTGAGGTTTTTTGTTTTGTGTTTGCAAAACATTTATTTTGAGTTTTCTTCAGCTGCATGTTTAGGTTTATCTTTGATTTTATGTTTTAGAGAAGTGGAGAAATCCACTTGGTCGCTTAGAAATTGTTAACGAGATAAAAGAGGACAAGCGAAAAATACCTCTTTCTATTTTCTAAGCATGTTTCGTGAGTTCTCTCTCACACCTCGTATTTTCTCTATCTATACCTTGCTACAATTTGTCTTCTCTTTTCTTGTGTTTGAGTTTTATTATTCATTCCATTTGTTTAGCCATTTTTCATATACAAGTTTGATGATATTTATCTGTATTGCTTGATCAAATTGTTTGATTTATTTCATTATGAAGCAATATTTGCTTGATTTATGAGAAATTGGTTATTTATCTTTATGGTTCATTTTATGTGATGTTTATTTTTCGCTTTGTGTATCCGGTTTATTTTTCACTTTGTGTTTTGTTTTTCAAAGCATGTCTCCTGAATTTTCTTTCAATTTTGTACTTTGTTTTATTTCTCATTTTGTGTTTTAGAGTTGTGGAGAAATCCACTCGGACCCTTGGTTGTTAAGAAATTTTCGACCATAAGAACAAAAACACAAGATCTTAATTTTTGTTATTTATCTTTGTTATTCATTCTATTTATTTATTTATTTATATATATATGTTATAATATTTATTTGCATTCAATACAAGAAAAATGGATAATAATGACCCAACATTAATGATAAAAGAGATTATTAACGATTAAAATAAATTATTAACGATCAAAATCAATTATTTGTAACTAATAAAAATACAACAAATAAACTATTTTCTTATAATAATTGTTGTCATCAATTTTTGGTCATTTATATTTATTATTTTATTATCTATATTTGTAGTTGGTAGGAAAAATTTATATATTACTTGTTTATTTTGGGTCATTTATATTTATTGTTGATTGGAAAAACTATATCTTCTATCATTCTTCTTCTATTATATTAAACGGCCGTACAGCTTAAACAGTAATGAAAACTGATTTTTTGGATGAGAAAATCTGAAACAGGACCAACTCATTTTTTTTTTAATTTAATAAAGTCGAATCAAAATAAGACACGTAGGCTATAAACCTCATCTGTTTTACAACGAGATGCAGAGGAAAAAAATTATTCTCTCCGTTGGTCCCCTTCTCTCTCATTTTCTTACCCAAAACCTCTCGGGCCCCCCTTCTCTCTCAGAAACTTCTTCCCACCATTGCTACGCATACCCCCCTCCCTCATTTCTGTCACCAAGCAGCCATTAGTTTCTTGTTCTTCTTTTTCTGCTCCCAACAACAATTTTCATCATTAGTTTCTTTTATTTTGCTTTTTTTATTTTTTATTTTTATTTTTAGGCTCCCAGCAACAATTTTTCTCTTCTTATTTCTTGAAAAAAGACGATTAAAAGAGGGAATATAATGTGACAAAGGTTCTAATTTTGTACAAAGCTGAAATTTTAATATATTATTGGTGTGAGAGTAGGGGGAGAAGGAGAAGAGAGAGAGAGGAGACATGATGTGACGAGATATAGGTTCTAATTTTGTACAAAATTGAAATGTTAATATATTATTGGTTTCCGATAAACTGCTTTTGGTAAGTGAGATCCGTACAAAATACTTCTCCTTTTGAATTCCAATCCATGCGTGGTGTATGTGATTACTTTTTTTATCCCTCTTCTTTGTCCTTTTATCTTCCTCCTTCTATAAGAGGTGTTAATTATCTTTAGGCTCTGCTTGAATTAGAGATGAGATGAGTTTAGATGAGTTTAGTTTATTTTTTAATATTATTATTATTTTGAGATTTGAAAAAGGTATATTAGAAATTAAAAAAGGTGTATTGAGAATTGAAAAATGTGTATTGAAAATTGAAAAAGGTATATAGGAATTTGTGTTTTATATAAAAAATTATAAAAATATAATAATAAAATGAAGATGAGTTGAGATGAGTTGAGATGAGCTGAACTCACCTCTGAATCCAAGCGAGGCCTGTCTTTAATATTACTATTGGAGTGTGTCAAGTGGGTTAGCGTCCATGCAAGTTGTGTGATTACTTCTTTATCCTTCTTCTTTATTCTTTTGTGTCCATTTATAAGAACATTTTCATTAAATTAATTAAATAAAAATTTGAACATTCAAAATTATTTTAAATTTATATTAGATTGTCCAAAGATTAAATTTTTTAATTTTTGTAAACAGTAAAATCATATCAAATACCAAATTTGACCAGTTATCTAGAATAATCAAATCTTTTATTTTATTCTTTATTTTTCATATTTCTCTTTCTTTTGGTCAAATCTTTTTATTTTTTTTCTTTAAACTCATAATTTAATTAAAATATAATTATTAATTAATATATAATAGAAAGAACTGTTAAATATAATAAAATTAATTAATTTAGTAGTTACATTTAATTAAATATTTTTTAATTATTAATTATTATGTATTTTCATAAATACATAATTTAATATAGAGATGTGATGTAAATAATTAAATAAAAGTTAGTTATATTATTTTATTATTATAATTTGAAAAAATAATAATTTTAATGTAGAACTTATATAAATAAAATAATCAAAAATTAAAATTTGAATCATATTAATTAAAATTATACTATAACAATGACTAATATAATGAAATTACTCTAAGAGATATTAATTCTATTTTTAGGTTTTGTTTGGACTGAAAGATAAGATGGGTTAAAATGAATTTAATTTATTTTTAATATTATTATTATTTTAAAATTTTTAAAAAATAAATTAAAATTTTAAAAAATATGTATTAAAATTTTAAAAAGATATATTAAAATTTATATTTTATATAAAATAATTTAAAAATATAATAATAAAATATAAATGAATTAAGATGTCGACTCAAACGGGCCCTATCCTTTAATATCACGGTTGAGTTGTGTCAATATATTGGTCTTTATCCTCCTTTTATGTTTGGGTGATGTTGAAAATCGGTCTGATCGATTTTAATTAAAAATAGTTTTATAATAAAAATATAATAAAAAATTTTAAAATATATAATAAAAATATATAATTTAAAAATTATAATAAAAAAATATAATAAAAAATAATATATAATAAAATAAAATAAAATAATATAATAAAAATATAAAAATAATTTTAAATAAATGTTGGATCTCAATCCAGACGAAATCGACACCGACATCCATTTTTCAATAAGATCGGACAAATCGTTCTCTTAATTTTTTCTTTATGTTTTGCCGATTGCATGGGTACAGAAGCTTGAGTTTATAGCCCTGCTTGGATTCGGAGATGAGATGAATTGAGATGAGTTTAGTTTATTTTTTAATATTATTATTATTTTAGAATTTGAAAAATGTGTATTGGGATTAGGAAAATGTGTATAGGGATTTGTGTTTTATATAAAAACTTATAAAAATATAATAATAAATTGAAGATAAATTAAAATGAGTTAAGCTCATTTTTTAATTCAAACAGGGCCTATATGTGTATCAGTTCATGCCTCTTATTGATTCTATCAAATGTCGGGATTTTTTTATTTTTTATTTTTTACATTTTTTTCTTTTTGCCTATGCATTGTTTTAGAGTTTTTAATATGAGTAATGATATATTTATTATTATTTTATTACTTATTTATCAGTTTTAGTATATTTAATTTTTATTATTTTTTTAAAATATATTTTTTAATATTCTTAATTATTAAAAAATAATAAAATAATAAAAAAGTGATAAATAGATAATAAATATATCATTATTCTTTTTATATTAGGGGAAGAAAATAAATTAACTTTTCTTTTTTCCAATGTTTTAACCATTTAAATATCTAAAATAATTTTTAAAAATACAAAGCAATTTTAAAAAAAAAAAATATTTTTAATGGTTATGTATAAAAAAAATTAAAAACGTTCTTAGTTACTGGGTACGGAGGAAAAACAAATTTTAATCTTATTCTATCTTACTTTATTTTAGAATTTTTTAACTTAATTTTTAAAAATTACTTAAATATAAATATTTTTAAATTTTAAATTTTAAATTTTTTAATCTAATTATTAAAATATTTGTTATTAACAAATAAATATAAAAAAATATTAATAAATTATGTTTTATTAATATTTTAATTTTATAATACTTCTTATTCAATTTTTTCTTACTTTTTATAAAAAAAAATTATTAATGTAAGGAGCAAAAAGAAAATCCTTAATCAGTATTTATAAACAAAAAATATTAAAAAATAAATCGTATTCAAGATCAGGTGTACAGGATAAAAAAAAAAAAAAAAGTGTCGTGGTTCACTCATTGACTGGATACTGACATATCATCATTGCTATGGCATCAATCCATCAGTTCGTCGATCAGGTCATCCGCATAATTGATATTTAACTTTTAAAAATGATAGATGTGTTATAAAATTAAAAAAATAAAAAATAAAAAAATTTATTATAAGAAAAATAAAAAAATTATTATTAAAATTTTTAAGAATTGAAATTTTTTTCATTTTATATAAATTTTTTTATGAATTTCAGAATGATTAAAATTCATATTTATAGACTTTAAAATTACTATATAAATAATAGTAATGGAATCATTCATAAAATTATTAGTAAAGACAAAATGAGCGACCGTCTCAATAATTCATAACATACCCTCTTAAATATCCACTCATGAAAAATTTATCTCGTTAAAACCTTATAAAAAAAATTAGTGGGAAAAAAAACTAATGGCAAATAAAAAAGAGTACAGTATTCTTATGTACCTCCAAGTGTTTTAAGATTGCCTTATTAAAACTTATAAATGAAAACCCAGTAGGACAAAATCTCAACGAAGGAAAAATAGTGCAATTAGTACAAGTTTTCAAAACATTCTCTCCTTGAAAAGTGCGTGACGACAAATATTTAGTTTTCGCATTCTAATATTCTGCACAATTTTCTTGAATGTTGCAGTTGGTAATGTTTTCGTGAATAAATCTATTAGATTATCACTTAATCATTAGAAGACCACATTTTTATTGAATATGTTGAATCACTGATTTCAGCCAAATATACTCTCGACTTGTTTCATAAGTTGTAATGATTTCTCTATATGAATTTGAAAGATAACTTGTATTAATACTTAAACTCTCTCGGAGAATATGCGTTAGTATTCTTTCAACATATATATAACATGGTTAAAAATTTAAATATAATTTTCATCTAAATAATGTACTAGAGAGAACATAATAATATTCTCATCTAAAATTTTCTCCTCCCTCATTCGAAGTTATTATGGAGAATTTGTTTATGTACGATGGAAAGAGCATTAAAAACTATCCATATATGATAAAAACTGTAAAAGCTTGAGGTCTAATTTGATTGGTTCGACGGAAAATCAAATCCGCTTGACATTGTTGACAAACGAGATCTTGAAGAGATTTAAAGGTTTCGGGTTATTATTTAAATATAACCATTTTATCATTAGTTTACTCCAATAAAAAAAAAATCTCACGTTCTTCATAGATCCAGTCGTTGTTCATCCAAAACGATATTATATCTTATAGAAATTTTTTTGTTAATGTCTCAGATTTAAACCATGAACATTTAATACATCAACCACTCATTTTTTCTCCTGAGACTGTAAATACCATAATAGGAGTACAAATATATATCTTTATAGTAAAACTGATCCTGAAATTGTTGTTGCATCAAGAAACCTTCAGTGCTCAATATACTGCCTCTCTTACAACCATATTTCAAATGCTACTGGCGAGAACGAGTGAGATTGATCATTTTTAATGTTGTCGCTTCTAGAACCAACACTTATATAGTTTTTCTACTACGTCTACGCCCTTTATTCCTTTAAAATGATGCACCGTTCATTTCTATAAATAGTGTAAATCTAATATCATTAATAGGATGTAACTGGTGATTTATTAACAAAAACTCATTATTTAACTCAATTATTAAAAAATAAAATAAAAATTCAAAATATTTGTTGAACTTTCGCTTTCGATATTACTACTGTAGGAGCATATTCAAAGTATTAAAAATAATATGTCTTCTTTTAAAATATTATCATCATTGATCTTTTTACTGCATAATTTTTATATTGAGTTGATTTTAAAAAATGCAGAGTTATATTCAGTACCACTCTTAAAATTTTACAATTTCAAGTGCAATAAGTCATAATTATTTTTTGGGACGATTACATATTCTGGTATTCATATTTCTCCCTCAAATCATTTCACAAAGTAAGATGATTTTTCACCATGAGATATATAGCACGGTCTTGCACGGATACATAATTTTATTCTTTGAATGTATTTTTCAATTTCATCATATGCAAATGAATCCCATCAAGAATTTTAGATAAATAACTTTTTTTAGAAATCTCAATAGTAATAAATTTTGATTTTATAAGATTTGATATTTTCTATATATATGAATCACGAAAATAAATATATGGATCTAAAAAATATATTTACATAATCATGAGAATACAAGTAGAATTTTATCAAGTAATATTCAGCAATATTATCTTGAATATTCATCTCGAGGACTGCAAATAATATATTAAAAAACTTATTTAAAGTAGAAGGCCATTAGTTTCAATATCGGTAGACTTTGTGCTGATAACGTGTTATAAAACTAAAAAGGAAAATACTACCATTGTAAGAGAAATATAAAAAAAACTATTTAAAATTCTTAATAATTGAAACTTTATTCGTTCTATATAAATTTTCTTATGAATTTCAGAACAATTAAAATTCATATTTATAAGCCTTGAAATTACTATACAAGTTACTGTGCAAGATTTAAAATAATAGTGATAGAGTCATTCACAAAATTATTGGTGGGGATAGGGGGGTGGCGGCCGTCTCAATAATTCATAACAAAATATACAATCAAATTACAAATTATTTATAATTATTAATTAAAATAACATATTTTTTAAATTTAAATTTCATTTTTACTTTAATTTGATGTTTTCAAAGATTTAAAAAAATATTACTTTATTTAAAATTATAAAATAATTGTGAATTGCTAATACGTATATCACTACTCATAATTTAAATAACTCTTTTTTTTTTTTTTTTTTGTAAAAAGATCCTTTATTATATTTTTATATGCTAATCTTAAAAATATAGTTTGTTCTGGTTTTTTTTTTTTTTTTTGGCAATCTATAAATTTGTTGAAAAGTATTTTAAAGGATTGAAATTTGTCAAGTTTCATGGCATCCGATGATACCTAGTCCATGCATCTCATAATGCCTGGTCCATGTCCTTGAGCTAATCAGAGAACGGATGTGGTGCTAAAAGTTGTCAAAATTATGCATAACATTTTCTTTTAGAAAAATTTTAGAGAACGTCTACTGTTTAAGTGAATCCATTGCAGCCATGACATGTAAACCGGGTTCACTAAAACACTGAACTGGTTTACACGTCTCTCATTTTTCAACCCTCACTCTCAGCCGCCACCCCCCCCCCCCCTTCGTCCTCTTCAACAGCCATTGGTCAGTGTCAAGCACAGCCACCCACCCTTCACATCCTCAACCCTCCCCACCACGATATCATCTCTCAGTCCCCAAGCCCTTGGTCCCTTTGACAGCAATCTCCACACTGTGTGAGATCTCGATCCCAAGACAGAAGGTCCAGTCGAGAGAGGTCGTATACGAGCTCTCCGCCCTATATTGACTCCTTGAGCCACAATCAATGTCCATATGAATAGGAGCCAGAACCAAAGGCAAAACCCTAACCATGAAGAATTCTCATTGCAACCAAATGGAGATATGTCTCCTAGTTAGTGAGCTACTCTGAAATAGACTACTATTATTCTAGTTTTTTGTTGGACTTTGTTTATAATTTTTGACTATTTTATGTCGATAGTTGTACCATTCTCGTGAATTTGATCCAGATTTTGGTTCTAGTCGTAGACATTTCTTTCTCAAAAAGTTACATCTAGAGATACAAGGTAGTCTTAGTTACTATATGATGTGCCATCTTAATGTTGAAACTTCAATAGAATGGAAGGCATACATTGAGAGAACTATGGATTTACTGCCATTACAAAAGTAGTTTAATCGTGCTGGAATGCTTATTGGCAAAGGCAACTGTACTACCTATTTTGATATACTTTTGATGGTAAAGTAAGCACATGATTCCCCCAAACAAGCATTTGTATGGTTCAAGCTTCTATGTTTCTCACTTAGGTAACCTTAAACCCAACTTCTCTATTAGCCGTAGGTTTACTTGTTAGTTACTATTTGAATGTGCAACAAGGGGCAATGGCTAATTGATTTGTTACTTTAGTGTTTATTCTCCTTTTTTTCTCTCTGTGTTTACTCTATCTCTTTTAATTTGAATGCTGTGATTATTTTTCCTTATGAGTTTTTTTATTGGTAATTCTTATATTACTAGTTCTTGTTTGTACCATGGCATAAACTTTTATCCCTTCAATGTTATAACCACCACGAATTCTTTGCAATGCTGATTCTTTTATTTTATTGTTCTTCCTTATTTATGTATTGGCCAGTAAAATTATGTTTACAGGAAATGATTAAGTACTGGAGTTGGTTCAATTATGAAACCTTTTTAAGATGAAACTCATATTTGATTTTTAAACCAGAAAGTCTCGTGCCCAGCTAACACAAAGCAACATCAATGCTTCCAACCATTACAATTAGTCATCTCTAATTTGTGATTGCTGAAAGGCATACAGAATGAATGAAAGATACTAATTAATCAAATGAATATTCAGGACTCAAAAATTTGTTAATTTGAGAAATTATTTTAAATTATTTCCATAGTCAAAGGCAATTAACTAGTAACTTTTCACCAAGATGGGTTATATTTGCTTCTGAACTGAGCATATTCTATAAGCCCATGGGCCATTGGTTGTCCATGTGGAACTCTTTAATGACTTATTCTAGCAGATGATTTTGTGTTGGAAACACCAAATTGTTGGTGTGATTCGAAAGCACCACTAAAGACATTGCACACTACGAAAAATATTGAAAGGAGATTTTTTGCTTGCCTAAACTATAACACGAGAAAGAAACTTATCATGTTAATTAGCATATTGAGTTTCATTTTGCACAGCATGTTTTATCATTTTAATAAAATATTCTATTTGTGTGTAGGGAGAAGCGAGAAAATGTGAATTCTTCATTTAAACAGATATACTTCACTCGCTAGAGGAGGACATTCGTACGAGAGAGTTAAGTTTGGAAGATATGGGATGACGTATTAGTGCGTGAGAATGAAGTTCGTAAAATGGAAGATAAAGTACAAGAGTGAGAGACAACTCTTTGTAGGGAAAAAAATAAATTATTGTGTTTGAATTTAGTTGTCATTTTTGTAATTATTTAGGCTTAGTTTGGATGAATTGTATGTAAATAGCAAGATGTATTGAGTATATGGCTTTTGATGTACAAAAGTACTCCAACAATGTTTTGGTTATAATGCACAGAAAGAGTACCCCAACTATGTTTTGGTTATGATGTACAAAATGGATATTAACTTAACCTTTGTAATGAAGAGTTCTGTTATCTTTCCTGTTTTGTGCACATTGCTTGATCTCCAGTTTATTAGTGTTCCTATAAGTATCCACGGTTAATACATTTATTTTTGTCTACATTTTTATACGATCTAGTAGTTGATGTATTATTCCCCACCCGCGTCCATATATAGTTTGCAATCCCAATAATTTGGTTGCAAGTCATGACAATTTATAAGAGATTTTAAAGAAAATAAACACTTTATATAAACACAAAACAATTTTCACATGCTATTCATTCTTCACCTCAATAAATATTGTACATACAACATGCACTAACAATCCATCCAAGTAACTAGATAAATAGTCCTATATCCATTTGTAGCAACTCAAATTTGCTGTTCAACGTTGCTCATGAATCTGCTTTCCTGTTACCAATGTTTGCTCCATTGCTTTCAACCTTTCACAGTTACTGCATTAACACAAATGGAAAGTGCAAGCTGTATGAATTTGAAATCATAAGCATTTCAGTTAATCTATAAAACCATAACAAAATAAGGTACGTTTGATTAAAACAATGCCAAATGATAAGCCAATGGACTGTTATAAAGGATTTACTACATTTTCATATTTTTAATATTTGCACTAAAACACATCGTTTGGGGTTTTCACTTCCCTCATTATTTCCGTGATAAAATGGAGCTTTTGTAAATTAGCCTACATGACCCTGGATCCATATCAGTCAGTAAAAGAAATCTGTCAATACTCAATGATCACTTGAGTACATCAACCAAAATCAAGACAGAAAACTGCTACCCAACTTATTCACAGCAAACGTAACTAACAAACAAGGCTTCAAGCTAAGAGGAACCCTGCAGTGATTTATTCATGGAAGGTATTCAGCAAGTAAAGAAACCAATCCAGTCTTCCATTGTAGGCAGTTTCCATCAACCGTGCCAAGGGGTCAATTGCTTGTCCAGCAATTGCCGGTAAAGAAAGCATTATAAGCTCAGTTTGGACATTAGACATTCAAGCAGCATGGCATATTGGGAAAATTATCAAATCATGGACCAAAAAACATACCTTATGCAAATAGAATTTCATAGCCTACATGTCAAATTGTCAATGACTATGTCAGCAGCCAACTCAGATACACGATTCTAGGCAAAATGAATGACAGAAAATAATAGGAAGAACAACAAAGGGATTCCATATATATGAATTGGGAGAACAATTTATGAAACCAAATATTGTCTCGTAACATATATTTATAAAACAACTTCATGACTGACAAGCTAGCAATCTCCTTTGAGCAATGCTGGTACAGATACCAGAATTTCAAGCAAAAAGACATGCATAAAAAATCAGAACTTTCAACTCTATGTATTCCTACTATCTATATATAAGAGTTCAACTCAACTGTTTCCAATTTGATAGCAAGAAGGTAGTAACAGTAACACTGAGCTAGATAGCAGTAAAGAGAGTCTACTGTAAAAACAATATAGGCATTCAAGATGAAAATTCAATGACAGATACAAAAGAGAAATACTCGATTCTTTAGATATAAAATACATATATATATCGATATCTCACAGAAGAATTGACACAATGTTAGTTCTTTGCCAATATTATTGGTCTGTTTAGAAACATTTTCAGATATGATGAGTTCTAGTAATAAAATATTTAGAGACTAGTTTAGAGCAGTATATAAGGAATTCACTTTAATGTTCATAAGCACAAGAATATAGCCCTACTTTGAGTAGAAATTAATTAAATCAAAATGGGATGTTCCTGAACAAACTATTCACAAATGATCATATTAGGCACCAAGTGAATAGAGGGGCAATGAAGCTTAGATCTCAGAAACAAAAGAAATACAAACAATAGTCATGATCATATGATTGGTTTAGTATTACATAAAGAATAATGCAAAATCAATCGATGGTCCAGTTCTTCTGTGTAATGATGGAGTAACAATCAATTCTAACCGAACTTAATCGCTAAAATATCTGTGGGAAGGATCACAAGATTAAAGCCATACTTTGTGTAGAAATAATTAAACCAAAACAAGATTTCTCTGAACAAACTATTCAAAGATCATATTAGGCACCAAGTGAAGAGAGGGGAGTTGAAGCTTTGATCTCAGATGCAAAAGAAATAGAAACAGCAGTCACAATCAATTAATTGATTTAGTATTAGATAGAAAATAAGGAGAAATCAATCCATGCTCCAATGTTATACTTCTGAACGCAAGAGATCAGGATTAAAGAAAGAGTAGGCAGACAATTTCATAAATAAACTGTCACTGCAGTTGCTCAATAATAGGTTAGACATGAAATTTCACAAATGCCTTCTTTGTAGATGAAGCTATTCAAAACTCGGCAAATATGATACCAATGGGTTAACTTATACGTATTTAGTAATGCTATAAAGAGTATTGCAAACTAAAGTTTCTCTCTAGTAGAAGAAAAAAGATTACGTCAAAAACATTATGAAAGCAGAGGTCGTCAAAAGCAAAAAGCAAGGTTTTTTCTCCACGTCTCAAGTCTTTCGAAACCCATCTCACAAAACCCATCTCAGAAAGCAAGATTTTTTCTCCGTACTCTATTCTTTCGAAACCCATCTCACAAAACCCATCTCAGAAACTGAAAGAAAGGTCTTTTCTCCATGCCACCTCACGACGTTCTCTGCGTTGGTTTGGTCCGTTCAATAAGCTCGCGAGGAGTTGCAGAGCTGGACAGACAGAGGAGCATCGCGAGGTGGCGCTGGGAAGAGGAAGGCGACGCAGGTTCGTTGCGAGGGAGGAGGGTGGGTTTCGCGGAATTCAAACCTGGTTTGCTCTGTTCAAAGAGCTCTCGGGGAGTGGCGGCGCTGGGCAGACGGAGAAGCGTCACTCGATGGCGGTGAACAGAGAGACAGTGTCGCCGGGCAGATGAACGCGACTTAGGCGAGGAAGAAGGGGTTTCGCGGGGAAAAATTCGAATGGGGAAAAGAGAGATTCAAACTAACAAATCGCAAGTTTTGTTTGGAAAAGAGAAGTGCACTGCGTGTACTGCTACAGTGGCTTCTCCGTAGAATAACCCGTATCAGTTATTTGCTTATGTTAAAGCGGGTTTGTTGATTTTAACAACTCAACGAAACTAAATGAGATGTTATAGTTTTGAGAAAATATTCAGAGTATCTAATACCCAAAGTACAAATTTATATGAATAGTATTTATAAGTACTATTTATGTGAATGTGTGTTATAAGTGTTGGATGCTCTCTAGCATTACCCTTCTGTTTTTTTTTTAAGGAAGAAATTTATTATATTTCACATATCAAAATTACAGCTGTGACTAAAATACAAGAAAATCCATATTACAATCAACTACAATATTGATTGAGACTCTTATTGTGATGAAATTATAAATTAATTTGTCTGAAAGTGAGGCATTCTGTTGAAATAAAGATAACCTAAGCATACACAAATCCTTTTCCTCTAAAAAATGGATAGGAGAGCAACACCTTATTCCTCTAAAAAAAGAGAAGGACAAAATCCATCTCTTCCAAAAGAAGAGTGGGACAATGAATGAAGTAGGTTTTCTTTTTTATTACAAACACACCAACCAACACAAACAAAATACAAATAAAATTAAAATAAAAATCAATTACAAAAAAACAGATGATGGAATAAATTGACAAACAGAACATAGGCACAAAAATCACTGCAAAGAGTGGCACATGGATAGACGCGCCTCTCCAAGATGGTGTGGTAGAGCAGGTTCGAAACTTTGAGGCCTTGATCTCATTGGAATCACGTGCGGTACCAGAAAACCACCTCTGGAGATGGCATGTAGAGAAAGAAGTTTCCCACTTCGAAGCTCGTGCACACCTTATATGCAGCAACGAGCAGCGCAAAACTACCCTTGGCTGAGAAATTGGAGTCTTGTAAGGCTAGCGATGTGGTGCGTTAAGGGTGAGATCCTGTGGGCTCCAAGCAAACCACCGATCGCATCCTAAAAACCCACAACCGACCCTTCAATCAGTCGTTTGCCTACAAGCACTACCATCTGTTCACCAACAATCCCAAGGACCAAAAAGTCGCCGCGAATAATCCTACAAAAAGGAGACAGAATGGAGAAGGGGGGTGGGAAGGGGAAACAAGGAGAAAAGAGACCTAATAAATCAAAAAGAAACAAGAAAAGGGAGTCGAATCTCTCCCCTGAGACAGACGATTCTGTATAAGAGGGGGAGGGGGAGGGACTAGGATTTTTTGTTGAGAGGTACTCAATGATACCATATGAGATGTAATACTTTGTATCAAAATTTAACTATTAAATATAATGAGTGCAAACTTTCTTATATTGCTTTATATTTGTTACAATGGAATGTTTTTAAGTTATTTTTACTCGGCTGGCTGCACTATCATCAAGTCTACTATAATTTATGGAGGAAAATGCTATTTTACCCGAATTTGGAGGAAATAGATTTCTCCTGAATGAGTTTTTTTTTTTAATTTTTCTTTTATTAAATGATTAAAAAATATTTTTTTAATAATGATATGAATTTTTTTAAAATTATTTAAAACTATCAAAAAATTAATTGAAAATAAATCAAAAATAATAGAACAAAAATTACCCTTCGAGAGAAATTCGGTCTACATCCCCTCGATATGTATGCAGTGCTTCGCCTAGTGTGGATGGAGACATTTTCCTAAAAAGGAAGCATTATTCGTCATCTGTTTGACTATAGCATTATTTCATCATCTCTTGATGCCATATCAAATCATTATGAAATTATTTCCAATTTATTATTCATTTATTAATCATTTTGTTTGGTAGGCAAAAAGAAGCAAAAAAAAAAAAAAAAGGAAGAAATATGTAGCGTTTTGTTATTTTGATAAATTATTTCATTGCCATCTGTACAAGCAAGACTCAAAGATGGTAATTTGACCCTCAATTCACATACACCATCTCTAACTATTATCAAACTTTCGCTTAACAGTGCATAATATGACCAACAGAGCACTAGAGTTGAAAACTAAGTTAATGCTCTCTCGACCCTCACGTTGATAATTTGTGTCCTTCCTTTATAAGAACACGACCAAAAGTTGGAATTAATTAGGATCAGAATGTACAACAATTCTCTTCATCTCCTCTTGGCTAAATGGAATGTCCTCTTCAAGAACTGATTTGCAGCACTATCATTCCTGTGGCACAACACCCTTAATATTGTATTGGGATCCGATCTATTCCATTTTCCTGTTGTTGGAGGCATTGGTAATTTTTGCCCTGCACCCACGACTCCACTTCCACATGTTTCACAGGTCATAGTACTAAAATCTTCCACCAGTTGTTCGGTAAATTGCCCCATCAATGTTATCACCCCTTCCACTATCTTGGCTTCCCTCTCCACGATTTCCTCAGCAATCAGTCCTTCTCCGCAAGTGCAGAAAACTCGTTTTAAGCCCTTGAAATCTTCCTCAATCATCTCATGATCAGACCAATAGAACACCCGAGAGCTTCCCCCAGCAAGCAAAACCATAAGGTAAGCCTTGAAAGAGGCCTTCATGACTTCTCTTATAGCTAATGCTTGGGCTCGGTCTATTAGAATTGAAGTCATGAGAGTAAGATTCTGCTTCAAAATACGCAAAGCTGGACGGATCCGTGCATTGGCTACATCATCAACATAGAGACTATCATAGAAGACAGACTTTGAGTCAAGGAAGATGAGGCGATGAGCAGCAACATCTGTCACATGTTTGCTGGCCTCTTGGATGGATGAGGAGGCCAGCTCAAAGTATGAACAAGAGGTGTTATTGGACCTCAGGCTGGTGGCAAAATGTTTGCCAGTTGAAGCAACAATCCGTTGGGAGAGGGAGAGGGAGACGATTTTGTCAAGGGAATGAAGATTGAAAAGAAGATAATGCAGGGTATTGAGACGGATGTAGAGGCGTTGTGTGCCTCTGCTAGTTGATGGGCGAGGATGGTGACCTTCATTTACTCTATTTTTGTGTAATTCTTCCGCACCAATATTGCATGGGCTTGCTTTTTTCCACAGCCTGAGGAATTTTGAGTCTCGATTACATCTGGTTAGAGCAGGAAATGTGGGGATATAACTCTGTTTTGAACCTGAAAATAATTTGTTAGAAGTGGGAAAGCAGAATTTCAGATGACACATATCTGTAGAGAATTGCAATTAACTTCTACAGCAGAAATATTGTGAAGGTGACAAATTGAGAAACGCGAATAAAGAAGTTTCCTGTATTCTATGATGTTGTTGATGATAAAATCAATCGATAACTTATAGATGAGGAGGGATTTTCTAAACCCAAGATCTCCGAAAGAAGGGAAACAAGTTCAAACAAAAATATTACTTAAGTGAAAAAGAAACGAATGGGAAATTTCTTACCACATGATGCAACAAATTTAACATAGTCCTGGACCTGACTCTCCAAACCATAAGCAAGATCTAGAACTGAATCTTCAGAAATTTCTATTGGGATTTCGAAGAAGTCGTTTACAGTTTCCTGAGCTAACGTCATTAAATCTACAGCTGATTGTGCATACGGATCTGATTTGGATTTTGGATTCCATGTCTGCAACACAAATTATAACCATTAACTCTCTGTCACTGAACTGAATGTAGGGAATACTCAATCTTCAAAAACTTTAGTTTCGTTGCCAAGTTTATCAGAAGTTAAGAAACTTACTTCGGTCTCTTTTGCTCTTTGGATACACTCTTTCCCTTTCTTCAACCTCTCATCCATCCAATTTTTCAAGAGATTCAATATAATTGAATCGACTTCATATGGGACCATCTCTCGAACGATTGCTTTGCCTCCATCTGCACACTCAGCAGAGTCTTCAACTACCATTTGGACCAAAAACTTTTCTAGTTTTCCAGTCCTCTGAAATAGCCCCACTGTCTCAGTTGTGAGCATGGATACCCCGCCTAAGTATTGTTTCAGCACAGATCCATAGCAACTATGCAATGTCACAGCAGCAACCGCAACTGCAGTTGGGTGCCATTTCTTGAGTATAGGACTAAAGCTTTCCCTCTCTTTCAATGCCAAATCCTCAGTTTCCTTGGCTAATTGAAGTAGAGCTTCACTTGCATCTTGGTTATCTTCGGCTATAGCACTTTTGATAAATTTCCCACTTTCCACTATCTGTTGTCATTAACCAAAGAGTATGATGATCGATACATCATGCTAAAAATTCAACTTCAAAACTTCAAAGATGGATAAATTACAAACCTTATAAAATGCACTTTTCAAGGATGATCGAATATAATGATCAACACCATCCCCAGAAGAGTCCACCAAAGTTACCTTTCCTTCCTCTTGCCCTGCCCCTTCAGCGATTATAACATCTTTACCTAAAATCTTTGAGGCCGTTAACACCAATGGAACAAGGTTTTCAACTTGGCCAACATTTCTCGGATTGAAATAGTCATGATAATTAACCAATTTCCTCTCTGCCCAACCCTTCATCGAAGTCAATACTGAAGACAAAATCTTGACATATGTGGGTTCTCTGTTTGGTCTCTTGGCATCGTTTGCAACTTCAACCAACATAGCATGGGAAGCACCAAGAAGGTCTGGTTCTATCTGTGCAGTCACAACATATTGTTGAAAGAGCACCCACGTAAAACACACATTGTGCATAGATCGGGTGATTCCCAATGTTGACCAAGTCTTTTTGATTAGCTCTAAAAGCTCATCAACCTCATCAAGGACTAGTGTCTCATCTCTAATGTCAAAGACAGATTGAAGAAGTGCAATGTAGAGGTGGATATTGAGAGGAAACCCATCAGCCCAATGGCAAACATCTGTGGGAGTTCCACTTGCACTTCGCCATGATAATGCAATCACGCAATCGCAAAGCATTCTCATGGTGTCGGAGTTCTTCCCTGTGTCTATCGGTTTTTTCTCTCCAGAACGTACAATGTCTCTCAGACTCATGGCGAAGGTGTTTGATTTGTCCAAAGGGATTGGAGGGTGGAGGAGAAGCCCTGCCTCTAGGATTTTGAGCTGCCGCTTTTGCCAAAGATGGTACTCACGAGAATCGTTGAATTCCGTTGGCTTTACGTGGCGGAGGAGCTCTAAAGGGAGGATTATCGTTTCCGCTCGCCTTCCCACCTGTTTCATATATGATGAAATTATCAAGATCACAAGTTGAGATGTGTTAAGTTTTAAGAAATGTATAAACAATACATACTTGGCCAATGAGAGTCCTCATCAGTGTCTTCCGAAGTCGGTTATCGCTTTGCTCCGTCACCCGCATTTGTTGCCTCATTATCTCGGCTGACGTCATCGGCCGCCTTGGTCTCATCGGTTGTGGCACTGTGAACGACAAGGCAAGCTGGCTACCGTGCGCGATTGGGGACGAAGGATTCGAATTCGACCCACCAAAATTCCCACTGCCCCCCATGCCCGACGCCATCCTCTTCGACGGTGAGCGCTTCAGCGTTTTCAACCCTAATGCACGCTTTACCTTGCTGGTCGGGCTCATCACCACCCCATACTGTTTCGGCCCATTGATCCCCAACCCATCCCCATTGTTCTCTTGGTTATTCGACGAGTAGAATGTAAGTGGATTACGACCACCGAACCCCGGCGACGACCGACATGCCGTGAAGAACACTTCGTATGCAGTTTCTCGGATTTCATGGCGATCAATCCCGGCAAGCTTACCCAATGACCAGGCTAAGTCCTCCTCGACGGCCTCGTGGTAGTCAGGCCTGGAGGCGATGTGAGGTGAAGCTAGGGACTCACAGCGTGTGTGGTGGATCATGGCAAGAGGGTGGGCACCCCGATCAGATATCAGGCGCAAGAGAGTGGGGAGTAGGAGAAAGGCTATGCATGATCTGTTAAAGCAAGGGACGTTAATGGCGGTTGTGTTGATGGTATATATGAGAACGTTATTAGGTACGTAGGGAGACAGAGAAAGAGATGGGTGTTGTGATAAGGTAAATTAAGCCAACGTTTTGGTGCGAAGAAAACGAGAGATCAAAGGAAAGGTGGTGCAGCATGAACGTACGTAAATAGCAAATGTGTTCCGAAAATTGCTACTTCCGATAGTCTTGTGTGATATTGTTAAACGAAAAATAGAAATACCATCTTCCAACTAAGAATAGCTCACGCATATTTCATCTTTGTTTTCAAATAACAAAGTGTGTATAATATATATAACACTTTGACACGTGGTAGTTATAAAGACTTTCGAGAAGACTACCCATTTAATAAAATTAATAAATAATACTCGTGATTTTCTAAATATACAACTCTTTTTATAATTTTTTATCCAACTTTTTTTTTTTTATAAATTATACTATTTTACAAATATTTAATAAAAGATAAGATCGTTTTATAAAAACATCATTAATTTAAAATATATATAATTATAAAAAAAAAAATTACAAAACAGATCGTACTGCAGAGCAACCACCCTTTCGATTGGTGTTCATTGGAATTTGAAAGTTGAGTCACTACAAGTCTATAATAGTTCTGAATCTGATTTTTTGTGTACGTTTAAAATTTCTATCTAAAAAGAAAATACCATCGTTAAAAATTAGATATTGTTTTGAAAATTTTTCAAAGTCATAGCAGAAACCTGAAAAAAACAGTCTTTGTTGTAAATACATAAAGTAGTTTTGGTAGATGACCACCAGAGTTCTCTCATATTCCTGTTTCCATATTTCATATATTCATGTATCTATTTAATTCATGTATTGTTATTTCAAAGTTTAAATACTTATTTAAAATCATGTATCTTCTATGCCTATAAAATAATATCTTGAAGAGCATTTGAAGTAGATGCACAACAAAAAAATTGATAGAAATAAAATTTAGTTCTCTGAAGAACTAATTAACTAATTTGAGATATTATTGTTTTTAATTCTCTTACTACTTTTCTTTAGTTTTACAACATATTAACAGTACGAAACTTTAGCAAATTGTTATGTTCTTTTGATCTTTGGTAAGATACCTGTAAAACATATCTTGACTACTGTAAGTTCATATTCTATAAATATTGATATCTGTTTATTGCCATATAAGTCATTCTATAAAATTTTGATATGGTCTATTCATATTATATGGAGTATAATATTATCAAATCAATGCAATGAATATTCTTGTTAGTTTGATTTTAAAATTTTATTTTTCATTCAGTACTGTTAAGTAAATAAATGAAGCATCCATGAAGGATTGCTCTAAACCAATAATTTTATTAAAAATTAAGCTCATCTCAATAAAATATCCATTGATTTTATTGGATAGTTTAAAAGTGTAATACGTATACCAGAATACCGTGATTCACCCAAAATTTTGTTATGATTAAATGCATTTAAAGTTGTATATTTGAAATTATATAGAGAAACAAAAGCTACTAATGATAATATGTTTGAAATGAAACATATTATATTAACATCTCGAATATGTTCTTGCAGTAACAATATCGAGTGTGAATGTTCACTAAATATTTGAACTAATATTTTATTTACTAGTAGCTGAGCCAAATAAGAAAATGATAAAAAAAAATTATCAGTATCGTCCAACCAGTTCTACTTCTCTTCTTGAAATGATAAATGGAATCTCATTTCATCATAAGAAAGAAACTTGTTGTCATGAGCGTGGACATGATAAAGAAATGTTATAAATTTATCAAAGAAAAATATTTCTTACCATCAGAAGTGGAAAAATACCATGAAAAAGTAAGGTGAAAATAATGACTTGCAAAATAAGTCTATAAACAAATATGAAGATAATGTCACACTTATGATACAAAATGGCATTGATTACATACCTGTTGTATGTCTAAATATTCGATGAACTTATACCGATTACAAGGATCCAGAAAATCATCTAACTTATTTTGATTATCTAAATATGATAGTCCTAACTTATCTTGATATTTTTAATTTTTTGTATATCTAAATAAAAGAAATTCAAAGAGAATAATATTGAGCTCCTGGAGAGCTAAGTTTACATTGCTATCTTCTAAATCTTCCAAAAAGAAAATAATAATTATTGATGCATATGTCCATAACAGCTAATTTTATTCTTTTATTATATTTACATTAAGTTTGAACTATCATGTTTCAATACACCACGTTAAACTTTCTTTTGTATCAATAAAGATTTATATACATTTTTGTTTATATAAGTAGATATATTCTATTGATGCATTGATCAATTTTAAAATGATTGGTGAAAATATACTTGGTAGACAATTTGTATTTTTAATATATTTTTAAGAATAAGAAATATTTTTAATATTTGATATTATATAGAGCCAACATCAATACAATATCTGAGTTATTGAATATAATTGAAGGTTCCGAAAGAGCTAACACTCTATTGCTAAAAGAAATAGAATCTGTATTGACGATGATTTGTATCGAAATCTAGAAGAAATTTACTAAATTTTAAATATATTCATTGTAATGGTTATCGTATTGTAACCATGAAGAAAGGTAATATGAATATTAACAATAAGTTTTGGACCAAAAATTCATATTAGAAAAACTGTCATATTTGTCTTCTGGATCATATTATATAACATCAAAAATTATTGAATCACATATTGTAATACACCAGAAGTGCTTAGATCCAAAAATATTTATGCTTTATAATGGTCGTATTGGTCATCTGGAATCAATTATAATATGTCAAATTATTGAAAATTCATATGAACATTCTTTAAAAAATCAGAAGATTCTTTTATTAAGTGAGTATCCATGTGTAGCATGTTTTAAAGGAAAGCTAATTGTTAGACTATCTCATTCCAAGGTAGTCCTTGAATCTCTAACATTTTTTCAAAGAATCTATGGAGATATATGTGGACTTATTTATCTACTATGTGGGCCATTTTGATATTTTATGATTTTAATATATGCATCAACTACGTGGTCATATATTTGTTTACTTTCTATTTGAATTATTGCTCTTGCAAAAGGGATTATTAGATTACAGGTTCAATTTTTTGATGATCCAATTCATTCTATTCGAGTGGCTAATACAAAAGAATTTACATTTATAACTTTTGATGATTATTATATGTTAGTTGGGCTTAATGTTAAACATTTTGTTGCATACTCGTACACATACTTATAATGATTTGATTGGATCATTTATTAAACATATGCAATTAATTGCTTGACCATAACTTCTGAAAATAAAATTATACGTCTCTACTTGCATGCTGCATCATTGATTCGAATAAAACCAACTATTTATAATAAATATTCTCCACTGCAACTTGCATTAGGCAAACCACCAAATAATTTTTTTATCTTTGTTAGGACTGTAAAACAGACAAGCAGCTTGACAGACAACTCGAATTCGACTTGATAAAACTCGAGGTTGACTCGAATCGTATATTAAGCAGGCCGATCGTAAATACAGAATTAGACTCGATAAGTAAACAAGCCCAGACGTCGTATAAAACTCGATCAACTCGATTAATGTTCATGAACAAACTTGTATAGAGCTCAATCGACTTGATTCGAGCTCGGCTTGATTAATGTTCGTGAACAAGTTCGTTTAAAACTCGATCGAGCTTGTATAAATGCGTAAACTCGACTCATATATATTTTTACATATATAATACAATATATATTATAATATACATAATGATGTATATAGACTAATAATCTGAATTTATAAGTTAATATATAGGCATAATTATGTATATAGTTATTAACATATACTAATATATGAAAGAAAGATGGTAGTCTTTGTCTACTAATAGTATTATAATTTAGAGAGTTATATACTAATACTATAGACTATAGAATATAAATTTATAATATAATTTATAGTAATATAGGCTATTAATAATTTATCACTAATTATTAATCTTAATTCTTATTAGTTTATATATAATTAATCACTCATAACCAGACTCTAGTATTATTTTATTCATAAGAGTAGTATTAGATTAGTGCCATATGATATAGTAGTAGTATTAGTATTAGTATTAGTATTAGTACTATATAGTAATAGTAAAACTACAATTATTACTACTATACTATATATATTAATATAGTATATGCTATATAATATATAATATATTAATAGTATTACTAGTATTTTCTAGTATATATAATTAGTATATTACTATTTATATAAATTACCATTACTAAAACTACTACACAATTACATTACTATTACTAGCATAACTATAGTCTATATTACTATTATATTATATATTATTTATAACTCTATACTCTATACTAATAATTAGTAACTTTTATGTAACTATTAATAATACTATATAGTTACTATTAGTACCTATAGTTATAGTGATACATTAGTTAGAATGATCTAGTTATAGTGATAGTATTATTAGAATGTCTATTATTAAACAATAAATTATAAGTTCATACTATACTATTATACTACTACTATTATAGTAATCCACTACAAGTCTACAATACTAAATTTAGTAGTATATTAGTATTAAAAATTTAAAAAAAAATTTAAAAATATAGTAGTATTAGTATTAGTATTAGTATTAGTATCATAGATTATAAGTCATAACTTATATTAAAATCTCGATAACATATCATATAACTTATAAGTGTTAGAATTATAATTTATAGTTTATATATGGTGGTATATCAATAAATATATAGTATTAAAGGCTTAATAATTTATGAGCATTAAGTAGTATAGTCCTAAATAATATATAACATTAATATAATAGTATTATTAAATTTATAATTTAGTGTGATATACTATATCTAGTTTAATAGTATTATAATTATAAATATATGTAATTTTTATATAAATAGTATTATAAATTTATAGATATGTAATATTAATAATATTTTTTTACAATATACATAATATATAATTTTATTGATAATATTAATAGTATTAATTATATAATATTCGCTGAGTGAAATATCAACCGTTGGATTTGTAAAAAGAGATATAAACCGTTGGATCTCTAATATCCGTGCCTTCACTCGTAGACATTGGATATAGATAATTGAATCTCAACCATTTATTCAAAAAGTAGCAGCCCTTTATTGTGACCATTGGATCTATATTATGCAATCTTGGTCATTGAAAGAACTTATTATAAATAGAAAAAACCCTAGCTATGACATCGTCCTTCATTTCTTCTCTTCCCTGAGTTCCCTCTAGGGTTTGTTTCTTTCAAGTTTCATCGAATCATCATGATTCTGTGAACTGTCTTGACTCTCGCTTTCCATTTTACTATTTGGTGTGTAACATTTGTTGTAATCTTGTGATTTTGTGAATTCGTGGTGGCAACTCATGTTCGAGAATCGCAACATTTTTATGACTTGCCGAAAACTCGAAACCAAGAGGGATGGAAGGTTTGGCCGGATTTGACTCATTTGAGTGGAACCGTTACTGCCATCTCCATCTCAGAGATGGTAGTCAAGCCTCGACGAATGGGTCATTAAATGCTAACATTTATGACTCCCAACCAACTATTTCCCTGTTTTCGGGATTCATGCTGCTTTGGTTCGACAATCAGTTACATATTTGTTATTTTGTGCTCAATTTAACCATTTTGTTGGGAATGGATGTTGCGGCTTGCCTCGGGGGTTGGTGACTTTGAACTTTTGTGTTGGAAATGTTATATAATATATTTGATTATTTCTTCATTTGGTTCTCTCCTTACTATTTCTAAAATGTTTATATGTTGTGTTGTATATCTAATGATGCGACTATAGTTATGCTATCAGTCAAGATTGAAGCAAAACTTGCACAGAAATAACTTAGTAAGTTACCTTATTCTGTAATGCTTTGTGCTTGCTTTATGACTTTTGAAGGTTAAAGGCACATGCTCTATTAATTCTATTTGCATTGTTTATATGTTTATAAAATATAAGCTTTTTTATAACTATTTTATCCTATATGATATAGTTTTGTTTATCCAGTCTGGTTAGTGTGTGTATATAATTGCTGGACTATTGTGTTTGGCAAAAAGTCTCTACCAAACTTCCCTACAGATCCGAGATCTGTGCATGAAGTTAAATCAACATTCAAATCCCTCGGTGAGTTCCTTGTTTATTTGTGTTCTTTGTTTAATTTCTTACCACATGCCTGGCTACTTTCATGTGTTTAATATTTATGTTGTTTAATGTTCCTAGTTTTTTGTTTATGTTTTTCAACCTATGGTTGTCTGTTTATGTTAGTTGCTTGGTCTATTTTATTTAAATGTGCTTTTAAGTAAAATATGTTACCAAGTTGTTTATCTTTCAACGTGCATTTGTCTTGAACTATTGTTTAAATATCCTTGTATAAATCACTTAAACAGCCTTGGCCTAAAATAATATTTAGGGTTTATAAATCTATGTGGATGCCTCATTTTGATTTGTAAATATGATTATTCTAAAATTGCTTAAATCGTGCTTGTCCTAAAACAACAAGCCTATTCTTGCATCCATTTAGACTACTGTTTAGGGTTTCTATGTGGCGGCCTCATTCTGATTTGCAAATATGTTTGTCTTGAAATTACTTAAACCATGTTACTGCCATAATATCTCATGTTTGTGCGCTTTGTTTGTGTGTTTATGTTGTTGATGTGTCTTTCTTTTGGAGGAAAATCAAGCCATCAATGCAAGAGCAAGAGTATGCAGAAAATGTTAGAGTCAATCTGCTTGAATA
The DNA here is from genome assembly GCA_036898215.1 of Platycarya strobilacea. NCBI lineage: Eukaryota > Viridiplantae > Streptophyta > Magnoliopsida > Fagales > Juglandaceae > Platycarya > Platycarya strobilacea. The sequence continues at coordinate 13,643,869 of CM072556.1, forward strand.
TAACTAATCAATTTAGCCTTGCCTTTCGGAGGCATATTGAGCCACCAAGGCTTTGCCTTCCGGAGGCACATCGAGCCACAAATTAAGGTTGTATAACTGTTGATTTCCTTAGTCCTGACCAACTTTTTTTTTAAGAATCTTCAACCTTAACATATGGACAATCGTGTTGAGGTGATTTTTTCGAAGGTGGTTCCTGAGGAGTATGAGAATGAAAACTCCATTGAGATTAGTCATATGGAACCTATATCTGATGATGATGATAGAGACACTACGAATTCGGAATACCTCAGGTGCTAATACTGTTTCTACTGAAGAACCGACAGATATCCAAACGGTAGTTCCGGATAGAAATAAGAGAAAAAAGACTTTTGATATTTGAAATGATTTCCTTGAGATTGAACAAGATGGGAATAAACAATCTCGATATTAGTGGTGTAAACAAGTGTTCAAGACATCTCAATCTAGTTCGACGACCACACTACGTAGGCACTTACAAACTTATTTTCCATTCATGGAATCTAAGAAAAAAATAGGGTGTTAGCAGTTGAGTCCAAAGAGGCAAATGGTGGCTTCACAATCTCTAAGTTCACATATGATCGGACTAGGGTCCGAGAGCTTGCTTCTCATATGATACTTTATCATAAATATCCATTTTCCATGATGGAGCATACGGTCTTCAATAAGTTCATGAATGCGAACACTCCATATTGGGAGACGATGTCTCGTGCGAGTGCGAAGAAAGAATGCTTTAGAACATATGACACTGAAAGGACAAAGTTAAAGGTTTTGCTTAAACTTGTTAACAAAGTTCGTATCACAACTAACATATGGACATCTTGTCAAAAACTTTCGTATATAGTTGTCATATGTCATTTTCTAGATTCTGATTGGCATCTTCAACAGCATGTTTTGAACTTTTGTAATATTCCTCCACCACACACTGGCCTTCTAATTGCTGATGTACTAGGGAAGTGTTTCCAATCTTAAAGAAAATTGAGAATAAGATAAGTTCAATTACTGTTGACAATGCAAATGCTAATGATGTTACCATTAGGATCTAAAAAAATGACTTCAGTTTGAAGAAAACGTTGTTGGTTGGAGGAAAATTGTTTCATGTGCATTATTATACACATATAACAAATTTACTTGTGTATGATAGACTTGGGGAGATAAAGACGATTGTCAATTGTGTGAGAGAAGGTATCAAATATCTAGTAGCATCACAAGGTAGACTGAAATAGTTTAGTGAGCTTTCTAAACCGTTAGGATTGCCCCCTAAAAAATTGATCTTAGATGTGCCTACAAGATGGACCAACACTTTTTTAATGTTGGATACTACACCTTAATTCAAAGAGGTATTTCCTAGATACGATGATCAAGACAGAAGTTTTGAATGGGTTCCGACAATTGATGAGTGGGGGCAAGTTGACAATATTTGTCAATTTCTAAGTGTTTTTAATGAAGTAACCAAAATTGTTTCGGTACATGATTACCCAACAACGAATTTGTTCCTTTCTGAAGTGTGAAAATTAAGGACATCCTGAATAAGAAGAGTAAAGATTCGAATGAGTACATGAAAGCAATGATAAATAAAATGGAATTCGAGTTTGATAAATACTGGGGGAAGTATAATCTCTTGATGTCAATCGCTGCAATACTGGACCCTAAGTAAAGATAGTCTTGATTCAATTTTGTTTTTCCTTAATTTATTTTGAGCCAAATGCTACTAAGAATATTGAACATGTCACTAAAGTCTTGCGTGAGTTATATGATGAGTATGTTAAAGACTCCTCTACCCTTAAGGCACAAAGGGAGCAGGAAAATGCTCGTCTTCAAGTATCTAGTTCTTCCTCACATGTTGAAAGAAGTATGGAGAGTGGTCAGTCATTGTTCAAATTCTTTGTAAGAAGTGTCGATATTGTGCAACCTATGAAATCAGAATTGGACAACTATTTAGATAAGAGTATTTACATCTGTGAAGAGGGTTCAGAAGCAAGTTTTGATACCTTGAAATGGTGGAAAACAAATAATTTGAAATTTCAAACCTTGTCAAGATTGGCCCGAGATATATTAGCTACACCCATCACTACAGTTACCTCAAAATCGACATTCAGTGCAAGAGGCAGAGAGATTGTTCCTCATCAAGCTTCGTTATGAACTAAAATAGTCTAGATGCTGTTATGTGGGGCTGATTGGGTTAGAGCAATACATGTCTTAAAAGATCATCAACTACTTCTGTAAGTTTTACATTTATTTTAATTTTAAGCTGTATAACTTAGTAATCTGATGATATTTGGATTGTTTATATAATTGACATCCATGATTTTTTTCTTGTCAATAGAAGGATAATCCATCAAAAACATAGATTCTCTTGCCATAGCCACTTGATCCATTTTGGTACCTTTAAATATTTTGCTAGTTATTTGATTATCTTTTAATCTAACTAATCTATCAGTTGGAAGATTTAACTTGTATGCCACAATTTAAATCTGCATTATTTAAGCTTCTAATGTTATTTAATTTGTATCGTTAGTTATTTTTAATTTGGACTCTTTAGTTTGTTTAATATTTGGATAGTTTTTTTGTTCTATCCAACTAAATTATTGGATCTGATTTGAGTAATGATAGACTGGCTTCAGCCTTCAGGTAACTCTTCACCCCTCACCATCCTTCCTTACATGATTTTTTAATGGCAAATTAAATTTTGTATTGGAAACGTCCCTTGACTAAATTACTAAGTTATAAGTTCTTGAGTAGTAAGGGATTAAAAATAATTTTAATTTTTTTTGCGTAGTGTGCAAGTAGCAGGTTACCAAATTCTATTTTTGGTTAAACTCTGGAACACAATACTGCCTAAGGACTCCTGTAAATTTGTAATAGTTTCTGTGGTAACTAATTTTATTCCATTTTTATTTGGCATCTGTTTTTATTTAGATTTCAGGTTACCAATTTATTATATTGCATGTTGTATTGTTGATGTTGAAGTAATGTTAAATTCTAGGCAAGCTAGTAGTAGCAAGTTATTGATTGGGCAGACTAGTAACAGACTAACAGGCCAACTTTGAAGTGAAGATAATTTGTTATTTGTTGTATGTAATTATTTATTGTAAAATTGTAATAGTTTCTGTGGTAACTAGTTTTATTCCATTTATATTTGACATCTATTTTTTTTTTAGATGTCCATTTCAGATGACTAACTTATTTATTGCATGTTGAATTGTTGATGTTGAAGTTTTATTAGTAATGTTAAATTATGGGCAGGCTGGTAGCAACAAGTTAGCAACTGGATAGGTTGGTAGCAAACTAGCAAGCCAGCTAGGCAACAATTTAATTTGTTATTTGTTGTATTTAAATTATTTGTTGTAAATTTATAATTCGTTAATTTCTTATTTGTAAGTTATAATAATTAAATTTGTTAAGTTTTAATTTGTTGTAATTTGTATATCATCTAATTAGGTCCAGTACTGAGATCTGATTATTTAGTATGTAGTATGTTAAATTGTTGGTAATAGCATTACAGGTATTTTCGAATTTGGACTTATAATGTATTAAATGGGCCCCATTATGTTTGTATAATTTCATGTTATAATTGAAATAAAATAGCCCTAAATGTGTTTGGATTTGAGAATGGATGGCCTAAATTATGAAAATTGGACTTGCATTTAATGGACTGAGCTCGAGTCGAGCTCGAGACAAACTCGGCTCGACTCGAAATTGGACTTGAGCTTCAGTTCATTTCGGCCCTCCAATGGGCCTAAACGAGTCGAGCTCAGAAACTACTATGAGCCCATTAATTAAACGAGTCCAGCTCGAACTCGACTCAAGCAGTAAACGGGCCGAGTTCGCATAACCCCAACTTGTTCAAATTTGGCTCATTTATAGTCCTAATCTTTGTACTTTTAGTTATGTTGTGTATATTCTAATTGCACATCTCAACACACTAAAATGAGTTCTTAATGTAGACTTTAATTTATGTTGATCTTGATTCTCCTTCCATTATTAAATATCTTGAGCTTTTAACTGAAGATTTTAAGGCTCATTTGAAAATTGTATTAGAGATATATTGTCAGAAGCAAATATGCTCCTAAAAGCGTAAAAACTAATAACATAGAAAACTTTGACACTATCTTATTATGATCCACATATAAATCGATATGAAGTAGAAGTTCAAAAGAACATTCATTTGCAAATTACTACAAAGCAATTATTAGATATTTTCATTGACAACAAGAAAATAGTAAAATCTCACATTCTAATTACTAATATTCTAGTATAGATAATGTAAGAGTTAATGAGTCCAAAATACGTTTGAAGTGTGAAAAATTTATTTGTGCTAAATATAACACTTCTTAAAAAAGAAAAGCACAAAGAAAGAAATCAGTATTTCTAAAGAAGTTGTACCCACAAAAAAAAAAAAGACAAAAAGAGCTATAAATCCATCCAAACTTTCTAAACAAAATTCTCCCATAATAGTCCCTTGAAGTGGAGTCCCTTGAAGAGGCATCTCCTAAAGAGTTAATTTTTAAATAAGAAAATGTATATGAAAATAACCAGATTTCAATACATTATGTTATTACAAGATAATTATTTGATGAAAATAAAAAAACTGTCAACAACATATGTTCATTTAAAGTTTCTCTTGATATCACCAGAATTGATAGCAAAAGTGAATAAAAAATTATCGATGAATATCGACATAAAAATGATTGGGAAAAATTAAAAAAATTAATTCATACAGAATTAATGTCGCTAGTGAAATATAAAATATTTGGACCTGTAGGCTATACATCTAAAGGTGTAATTCTTGTTAAATATAAGTGAGTATTTTTATTTGAACATAATAAAAAAAATAAAATTGTGAGACACAAGTACGATTTGTTACACAAGATTTATCACAGAAACACATATTGATTATGAAGTAATATATTTCCTATAGTAAATTCAATTACAATTAGATTTTTTGCTAACTTGGTAGTCATAGAAAGTTTGAACATGCATTTAATGGTTGTTGTTATAACATATTTTTATGTATCACTAAATGATAATATTTCTATGAAAAATCCTGAATGATATAAAATGCATAAAATATGTAATTCAAAATCTCAAATTAGTTATTCTATCAAGTTTCAAAAACCATTATATGGTTTAAAGCAATCTGGATGCTTATGGTACAATTATTTAGTAAATATCTATTGAAAAATAGATTTGAAAATAATACAATTTGTCCATGTGTTTTCATTAAGAAGTCAGAGTCTAAATTTGCAATTATTGCAATATATATATGGACGATTTGAATCTCATTGAGATTCTAGAAGAGCTCGTGAAAATTGTAACTTAAAAAAAAAATGAATTTGAAAATGAAAGATTTTGGAAAGACCATATTTTGTCTTGGTTTACAAATTGAAGATCTTTCAAATGGAATTTTAGTTCATTAGTTCACATATACAGAAAAAATCATGAAGCACTTTTATATGGATTAACCTCACACTTTGAGCACTCTAATGGCTATTCAATCAATTGATGTTGAGAAAAACCCTTTTTACCCTCAAAATAAAGATAAAGAAATTATTGGTCTTAAAGTACCACATCTTAATGCAATTGATGTTTTAATATATCTTACAAATTGTATAAGAACTGATACTGCATTTTCATTCAACTTACTGAGAAGAAATAGTTCTGTATCAACTCGAAGATATTGGAATTGAGTCAAACATGTTCTATGTTATCTTCATAGTACGGTCGACATAAGATTATTTTATCCAGAATAATCAAACACACAATTAATTGGATATGCAAATGCAAGTCATTTATCTAAGACATAAAGGGCGTTTTCAAATAGAATATCTATTTACATATGAAAATACGGTTATTTCATAGAAATTTGGCAAACAAACAATGATAGTTACTTCTTTCAATTACTCAGAAACTATTACAATACATAAAATAAGTTGGAAATGCATTTAGTTAAACTCAATAATTTATTATATTAAAGAAAAATGTTGTTTACCCACAATCAAAGGCAGTAGAACTATATTATTAGAAAATAAGGCGGCATGTATTATACAAATAAGAAGGGGCTACATCAAACGTGATAGGACCAAGCATATTTCATCAAAATTCTTTTATACACGTGAGGTTTAAAAGGGTGGTGACATTGATGTTAAAAAGATACAGTCAAATGAAAGTTTGGCAGACTTATTCATAAAAAATTTACCAACTGTAATATTCAAAAAATTGGTATACAATACTGGAATGCGACAGCTGAAGGATATTTCAATATTAACAATTGGAGATTTGAATTCTTACAAGGGGAAGTCATTATCATCTAGATCATTTTTTTTTTCTTCGCTAAAGTTTTTCCTATAGAATTTTTCTTTACAAGGTTTTAATTAGGTAATCCTAAAGCATTCAAAATATATTAGAATGTTATACTTTTTCTCCTTCACCACAAGTTTTTTCCATTGAATTTGCTTTGGTGAGATCTTAATTAGGCAATCTTAAAGCATTCATATTCATATGTCCCTATTTTCCATGTTCATATATCCCTTTAATTCATGTATTGTCATTCCCAAAATTTATGTACTCATTTACTATCATTTATCTTCCATACTTTTAAAAGGATGTCTTGAGAAGCATTTGGAGTAGACACATATTAAGGAAATTGAGAGAAATAAAACTTTGTTCTGAAGAACTAATTTGAGATATTATGGTCTTTCAATTCTTTTATTACTTTTCTTTAGTTTTACAACATTTTTTCTAATGTTCAAATGATGTCATTAAACATTTTCTTTTGTTGTCTCACTCCATTAACTTTTTGTACACAATAATTTTTAATACATTTGACCATACTATCATTATTAAGGTTCAACCACAATATCATTTTGGTTGAGAATCATAACTACCATGAACATAATATAACATTAACAATCGTACTAAATATGTGAAGTTGGAACATAATTGAATTGTGCAAGAATGTAAGTGTTACATTTTTTGAAAGAAATGTTCAAATATTCCAATCGGTCAATACCTAACCATATTGCAGAATATTGCATAAAGAGAAAGAATGATATATCAATCTAAAATAATGTATGATTTAAAAGAAATATATAAGGAGACAAAGAAACGAGGCAAACCTCTAGAGCAAGTAGAGAGAAGATGTCATGCACATCTATTTTGGAATATATATGCCATGCATATCCATTTTGGTGTGCCTACTTTTGGGTCAACAAGCAGGAGACAGATTAATCTTTTCAAATGTCTTGGGGCAAGATCACGGCATGTAACGCCCCGTACTCGTAGGGGGTCACGAAACTTCACCTGTTTGGTATATTCCATCCTCAAATACAATTAATAATAGGTCTCCGACCATTTTCTAAAATTAAAAAAAAAAAATTTTCACGAATCAATCCATATAACAATGTCCACCAAGTCATAAATAAAAAAATATGAATAAATCATAACTGAGAGGGTTCACATTCTCCCAAGAAGCTTAACGATAAAGAATAAGCAACGTTTCCACAAATCCAATGAAACTAGAACCCAAATAATAAATAAATAAATTTTGTTTTCTCCCATCTAGCCTATGGCCTTAACAACTTAAAGCTTGATCAAGACTCTACTCTTGGCCCTCTGATGGAACATCCAGATCATCTGAAAAATATATGAGATAAGAGGGGTGAGTTTTTTCCACAAAGGAAAGAAAAGAAAGAAAGAGGAAACGTGCGGTAGGTTAAAGTACCTGGGCGAAAACGACGCCGTTTCGTGCTGGGTCTGGGGCCGGGTCATGAGCTGGCTGGGCTGGGGCTGGGCCGGGCCTGACATCCTCTCCCCCTTAAACAAATTTCCGTCCTCGGAAATTACTACAAGAGCTCAAAATCTTCATTGAAAAGGTGTGGGTATTTCTCTCGCATTTCCTCCTCGAGTTCCCAGGAAGCTTCACCGCTTGTATGATTACTCCATAAAACCTTAACCATGGGAATGCTACGATTCCGCAGCATGTGTGCTTTCTTTTCCAAGATCCGCACTGGTTCTTCAATATATGTCATATCTTCCTGAATCTGCAGCGGCTCATAATGAATGATGTGAGTTGGGTCGGGAATATACTTTCTCAGCATGGACACATGAAATACATTATGCACTCCCGCAAGATTTGGAGGAAGTGCTAACTTATATGCCAATGGTCCAACTCGTTCTAGAATCTCAAAGGGTCCAATATATCTAGGGCTCAACTTGCCCTTACTTCCAAATCTCATAACCCCTTTCATTGGTGCTATTTTCAAGAATACTTCATTTCCAACCTCAAACTCTAGTGGACGGCGTCGGTTATCAGCATAGCTCTTTTGTCGACCCTGAGCTGCTTTAATTCTGGCTCTAATGATGTCAATCTTTTCTGTGGTTTTCTGAATGATCTCTGGTCCCAGTATTTTTCTTTCCCCAACCTCATCCCAATATAAAGGGGACCTACACCTTCTGCCATACAAAGCCTCATACGGTGCCATCCCAATACTAGTCTGGAAACTGTTATTATAAGCAAATTCCACCAATGGTAAGTGTCGTATCCAAGTTCCTTTAAAGTCCATCACACATGCCCTCAACATATCTTCTAAAATCTGAATAGTCCTTTCCGATTGCCCATCTGTCTGAGGGTGATAAGCCGTACTGAAGTTTAACTTAGTACCCATTGCCTCTTGTAAACTTTTCCAGAATCTAGAAGTGAAACGAGGATCTCTATCTGACACAATGGACACTGGTACCCCATGCAATCTCACGATCTCTTGTATGTACAGTTCAGCTAGTTTCTCTAGTTTATAAGAAACTTTAATGGGCACAAAACGTGCAGTCTTCATTAAGCGATCCACAATTACCCATATTGCATCCTGTCCGTTTAAAACTCTCGGTAGACCTGTCACAAAATCCATGGATATATGCTCCCACTTCCATTCTGGAATCTGCAATGGCTGTAACAATCCTGCTGGTCTCTGATGCTCTGCTTTCACCTGTTGACATGTTAGGCATTGTTCTATGAATTTAGCAATTTCTCCCTTCATACCGTTCCACCAAAAAGACTCTCTCAAGTCTCGATACATCTTGGTACTCTCCGGATGAACTGTGTATAAAGAGCAGTGTGCCTCCTCAAGAATTATTTTCTTCAATGAACCATCTGCCGGCACGCACAATCTGTCTCTAAAACTTAAAACTCCATCCTCAGAAACGCTAAAATCAGCCTTGTCCCCATTTTTAACTTCTTCAACTAGCTTTGTCATCGCTGAATCCACTTTCTGAGCTACTTTAATTCTCTCTAACAAACCTGGTTGCACTATTAAACTGGCTACGAAAGTGCTTGTATCCGTTGTGATAACCTCAATACCGGCCCTCTCTAAGTCCATTAACAACTGGGGCTGGGTGGTAAGGGTTGCCATTGTTGAACTCAAAGATTTCCTACTTAAGGCGTCAGCCACAACATTCGCTTTGCCTGGGTGGTAGTTTATAGTACAGTCATAATCCTTTATTAACTCGTGCCATCTCCTCTGTCTCATGTTTAATTCTTTCTGGGTGAAGAAATATTTCAGACTCTTATGATCTGTGTAGATTTCGCACTTTTCCCCATAGAGATAATGCCTCCAAATCTTGAGTGCGAATACCACCGCTGCCAACTCTAGATCATGTGTGGGGTAGTTTTGTTCATAAGTTTTCAGTTGTCGAGAAGCGTAAGCTATAACCTTTCCGTGCTGCATTAATACGCACCCCAAACCCAATCTTGAAGCATCATTATACACCACAAAACCACCTCTCGCAGTGGGAACTGTTAAAACTGGGGCGGTCACAAGTCTTTGTTTCAAGGTCTGAAAACTCTCTTCACATTTTTCTGTCCACTCAAACTTGTTATTCTTCCTGGTAAGAGCGGTGAGAGGAACTGCTATTTTGGAGAAACCCTCAATGAATCGACGATAGTATCCCGCCAATCCCAAGAAACTCCTAACCTCACGAACATTCTTCGGTGCCAGCCAGTTGACTACTGCTTCTACTTTCCCTGGGTCTACTGAAATACCTTCTTTTGAAACCACATGCCCCAAAAATATAACTGAATCCAGCCAGAACTCACATTTCTTTAATTTAGCAAACAACCTTTCCTCCCTAAGTGTTCTGAGTACTAGCCTCAAATGTTCCTCATGCTCCTTCTTACTTTTAGGGTAGATCAAGATGTCATCAATGAAGACGACCACAAATTTATCCAAGAATTCATGAAATACTCTATTCATTAAATCCATGAATACCGCAAGAGCATTAGTCAAGCCGAAAGGCATGACCAAAAACTCATAGTGACCGTATCTGGTTCTGAAAGCGGTCTTAGATACGTCTTCTGCCTTGATCTTCAGTTGGTGATATCCTGACCGAAGGTCAATCTTAGAGAAAACTTGTGCACCTTGTAGTTGATCAAAGAGGTCTTCTATACGGGGTAAAGGATATCTATTCTTGATAGTTACTGGGTTGAGTTCCCTATAGTCGATGCACATTCTCATTGTCCCGTCTTTCTTTTTAACAAATAAAACTGGTGCACCCCATGGGGACACGCTGGGTCGGATAAAACCCTTGTCCAATAAGTCTTGCAACTGCTATTTGAGTTCGATGAGCTCTGATGGCGCCATTCTATAAGGAGCCTTGGACAACGGTGCCGTGCCGGGAGTAAGATCAATCGCAAATTCTACTTCCCGGTCGGGTGGTAACCCGGACAAATCTTCAGGAAACACTTCTGGGTAATCTCTCACAACAGGAATCTCTTCTAAACTCAACTCTTCCTTTGGTGCATCTATCACACAAGCCAAAAATCCTTGACACCCATCTCGCAATAATTTTCCAACCTGAACTGCTGATATGACTGATGGATGTGATCGCACTTTCGACCCCACAAATCGAATTCCACCCCCCTCAGAAGGCTTGAAGGTTACTTCCTTTTTGAAGCAGTCAATACTGGCATGGTATAAAGCCAGCCAGTTCATCCCCAAAATTACATCGAATCCAAACATATAAAAAATTATAAGGTCAGCTGGCATTAATCTTCCTTCAACAGTTATGGGGCAGCCCCGGAGGATTTTATGACAAGATACTGAATTGCCTGTCGGTGTCGCGACTACTATGCTATACTCCAACCTTTCACCTTCCCAAGTGCAAAACTTAGCATAATTCAAAGAAATAAACGAATGCGTTGCCCCAGAATCAAATAATACAGTAGCATCGTTAGAAAACAAAGAAAGAATGCCTGTGATCACAAAATAAAAAGAAATAAAGACATGTTCCTTCTAGTAAAGATCCGCTTTGAATACCAAGTTAATCCTAAAAGAAAACGAGAACCGAAAATACCTGTGATCACATCATTCCTGCCTTCAGCTTCTCCTGGTGTCAATGCAAAGACTCGAGCAGGTGCAGTAGGACGCTGATTGTTACCTCGTCCTGTAACTTCATTTCTCTGGGGTGGCAACATGCTCGGGTTATTGTTGTCCGGTTGCAGAGGGCAATTCCTGATGTAGTGTCCTGACTTGCCACAACGGAAACATAGTCTTGCCTCTCTTCTGCATTCTCCAGAATGCACTTGGTTACATGTCTTACACTGGTAGGGCTGCCGGTTATTCTGGCCTGGTCTATTGCTTGAGCTACCTCCTTCATTTTTCTTCTTCCACGATCCTTGATTTACGCTTGCATGGTATCCAGATGAGGTAGATCTCTTTCTTTGATCAGATAAAATTGTACTTCTTTGAAGACTTCTTTCAAACACTGTAGCCTTATTCACCAATTCTGTGAAATTTTTTACTTGGAAGCCCACTACTCGCTCAAAAAGCTTCTCATTCAGCCCTTGTTCAAATTTGCGACACTTCTTCTCTTCATCTGGAATCAGGTATGCCGCAAAACGTGCCAGCTCGGTAAATTTTGCTGCATATTGACGTACTGACATCGCTCCCTGAACTAAGGTGGCAAATTCCATAGCTTTATCTTCCTTAACTGAGACTGGGAAGAAACGCTCTAGGAAAATTTCCTTAAACAGCGACCAACTTTTTATTTCCGTCTTTTCAGCTTCCCTGATAGTCCTTTCAGAGATCCACCACCTTTTAGCCTCCCCGGTCAGCTTGAATGTAGCAAACGCCACCTTTTGCTCATCCGTGCAAGGCAAGACACGAAATATCTCCTCAATATCCTGTACCCAATCCTCTGCCAGTATCGGGTCGCCTCTTCCATCAAAAGACGTGGGATGCAGCTTGTTGAAATCCTCCACAGTGCAACCCCTTTCACTTGTGGTGCGGTGACGGCCAGAAAAATTTTGTGCGAGATCATCAATCAGCTGATGCGCTGCTGCTCGAAGTACTTCAGAAGCTCTTGGATTCGCTTCCCTTTCATTTCCGGCCGCATTCAAGTCCGACACACTTCGCTCACGTCGAGGAGGCATCCTGAAAACACTTAGACTATTAAACACGTCGTTCACTAAAGCATAAACCAACTAGCTAAAAATAAACAACTACAGGTAACCTTAGTAGTCAAAACAAAGTATATAATAATCCCCAAACAAAGAAAGTACCCACCACAAACAGGATCACATGATACCAAAAATAAATGACATAAATATACAACCCTTAACTCTCCAACAATATGAAATCAGCTCACAAGCCTATATAATTCTACACCTCAAATAATTCCTAAAGTTGACAATTTCTAGAACCTCAAATTCCTAAAACCTTAATGCATAAGTCTGCAGAATCTAAAACCTTCGCTCTGATACCAACTGTAACGCCCCGTACTCGTAGGGGGTCACGAAACTTCACCTGTTTGGTATATTCCATCCTCAAATACAAATAATAATAGGTCTCCGACCATTTTCCAAAATAAAAAAAAATATTTTTCACGAATCAATCCATATAACAATGTCCACCAAGTCATAAATAAAAGAATATGAATAAATCATAACTGAGAGGGTTCACATTCTCCCAAGAAGCTTAACGATAAAGAATAAGCAACGTTTCCACAAATCCAATGAAACTAGAACCCAAATAATAAATAAATAAATTTTGTTTTCTCCCATCTAGCCTATGGCCCTAACAGCTTAAAGCTTGATCAAGACTCTACTCTTGGCCCTCTGATGGAACATCCAGATCATCTGAAAAATATATGAGATAAGAGGGGTGAGTTTTTTCCACAAACTCAGTAAGCGAAGAACCTATACAAGCGTGTAAACATGAGCATTTACCAAGTAATAAAATACGAAACAAAACACAATATTGCATAAAAGAAAACAATGATTTTCAAGATAATTTAAATCATCAAGTATTTTGGCATAAACAAACTGAGTATTATCACTATATCAATTGGAACATCTCACAAAGCAAAGACCATGTTTAACCGCCGTGGTAGGGTTGTGCTAATCCCGGTGGCCAAACCAGGCAGAGACAGAGGTGGAACTTTCCCTTATTCGTTCTCGGAGCCCCGAGTGTGCACATAGGAAAGCCCACAATATACCACTTTGTTTCCAAAGTGGGTGCACTCAGAGATAGGAAATTGGTACCAAATCCAAACAGAGCAAATACAGAGCAGAGCAGAGCCAAACAGAGATAAAGTCCAATACTAACCAGAATACTATGCCAAAGATTTTCAGAGTTATTAAAGACACATAAATCCAAACTATTTTCAGAATAAAACTTATGTAAATAAAAACATAGTCAACTCAATCAAGGCATAATTTTTCTCAGTAGACAAAAATGTTGATTCCACATTTCAGAAAATAACACGACAAAAAGAACAGCTCATGTCTACACAATGCATGCCTGAAATATTTTTTCCTTCTTTTATATAAGCTTCATGAATAATGCAAATAATCGACTGAGGTTGGTTTTTCTCAATTTTTCATTTCATAACTAACAAAAAGCACAAATTTTCAAAAGTCAACCTCAGTCCTCTTTTGGTATAAAACCGAGCATACGAACCCCGCTTACCTGACTGCTGTAGCGAAAAATCAAAGCTTTGAGTCTCAACGCTAAAAGTTTCGTCACCTATACATGAAAATAATTCCCTTTATATTAATGACCACTCCAAAGGCCTAAAATCATAATTTAAAAATTAACTACAATGTCTGTCTAAAAATTCACAATTTCCAGCAACCCAACAAATATAGTATCGAAAACGCTCAACGACTATTTTTCCAAACCCACAAAATTTCAGCAACTATTCATCATTCCAGCTTACCATGTATTTTTCTCAAAACCCCAAAATACCATAAAAATGATTTTCTTCAATACATACCGTTAGCCCCCCAAACCGAGTATTATTATATGCGTTTCAACAGCACTTCACAAACTACAAAATTTCGACACTCAAAACCATGTTCCTTCATCCTGTATCAACCCCCAACACGCTCCAAACAACTTATTGACAGCACCAAAACAACAACAAAAATTTAACCAACCCTTGAACCTCCACCAAAAATCCTTCAAAAAATGGATTTGAAAATAGAGAATATAACTCCATTAATATTTCGGTAAACAAAAGTACTCATCCGGGTATAAACATTCAAATAAGCCAGATTTTCCTCAATCCATACAAGTTTTCCGCAACTAATCACCAAAACCCGAAACCATCACCAACATATACATAAAAATATGATGCATAGCCAGCAAACAAGTTTCCAATTGGTCTCCAGAAAAAGGTAGAAGTTCTTACCTGAGATGAACCACGGCTTGCACCAAAGTGGAGTGATAACCCGAACGAAAACAGGGCACTAAGGGAAGAGATTTCTGGCTTCTCCACACTCGACTTCACCTACCGAAAAATACACAAGTTTTTCAATGATTTTCAAGTACCAAACCGAACCCATGGATAGAGGAAAACGTGGGAAGAAAAATTTAGAAAACCTTACCGTGGTGATCCTGCGCCGAAACCGAAACCAGAGGAGTGTAAACTTACGGAAATGAAAGAAATCCAAGAGATGAAATGCCGTATGGAGAGAGAGAGAGAGAGAGAGAGAGAGAGAGAGAGAGAGAGAGATTTTCATTTGAAACCCATAACCACCGAGATCGTGGTTTGATGCGAGAGGAGATCGAGGGCTGCGCGAAAAATAGGGGAGATGAAACCGACGGGGGCAGGGGAAGGGAAGAAGAGAAAGGAAAAAGGAAAGAAAAGAAAGAAAGAGGAAACGTGCGGTAGGTTAAAGTACCTGGGCGAAAACGACGCCGTTTCGTGCTGGGTCTGGGGCCGGGTCACGAGCTGGCTGGGCTGGGGCTGGGCCGGGCCTGACATCCTCTCCCCCTTAAACAAATTTCCGTCCTCGGAAATTACTACAAGAGCTCAAAATCTTCATTGAAAAGGTGTGGGTATTTCTCTCGCATTTCCTCCTCGAGTTCCCAGGAAGCTTCACCGCTTGTATGATTACTCCATAAAACCTTAACCATGGGAATGCTACGATTCCGCAGCATGTGTGCTTTCTTTTCCAAGATCCGCACTGGTTCTTCAATATATGTCATATCTTCCTGAATCTGCAGCGGCTCATAATGAATGATGTGAGTTGGGTCGGGAATATACTTTCTTAGCATGGACACATGAAATACATTATGCACTCCCGCAAGATTTGGAGGAAGTGCTAACTTATATGCCAATGGTCCAACTCGTTCTAGAATCTCAAAGGGTCCAATATATCTAGGGCTCAACTTGCCCTTACTTCCAAATCTCATAGCCCCTTTCATTGGTGCTATTTTCAAGAATACTTCATTTCCAACCTCAAACTCTAGTGGACGGCGTCGGTTATCAGCATAGCTCTTTTGTCGACCCTGAGCTGCTTTAATTCTGGCTCTAATGATGTCAATCTTTTCTGTGGTTTTCTGAATGATCTCTGGTCCCAGTATTTTTCTTTCCCCAACCTCATCCCAATATAAAGGGGACCTACACCTTCTGCCATACAAAGCCTCATACGGTGCCATCCCAATACTAGTCTGGAAACTGTTATTATAAGCAAATTCCACCAATGGTAAGTGTCGTATCCAAGTTCCTTTAAAGTCCATCACACATGCCCTCAACATATCTTCTAAAATCTGAATAGTCCTTTCCGATTGCCCATCTGTCTGAGGGTGATAAGCCGTACTGAAGTTTAACTTAGTACCCATTGCCTCTTGTAAACTTTTCCAGAATCTAGAAGTGAAACGAGGATCTCTATCTGACACAATGGACACTGGTACCCCATGCAATCTCACGATCTCTTGTATGTACAGTTCAGCTAGTTTCTCTAGTTTATAAGAAACTTTAATGGGCACAAAACGTGCAGTCTTCATTAAGCGATCCACAATTACCCATATTGCATCCTGTCCGTTTAAAACTCTCGGTAGACCTGTCACAAAATCCATGGATATATGCTCCCACTTCCATTCTGGAATCTGCAATGGCTGTAACAATCCTGCTGGTCTCTGATGCTCTGCTTTCACCTGTTGACATGTTAGGCATTGTTCTATGAATTTAGCAATTTCTCCCTTCATACCGTTCCACCAAAAAGACTCTCTCAAGTCTCGATACATCTTGGTACTCTCCGGATGAACTGTGTATAAAGAGCAGTGTGCCTCCTCAAGAATTATTTTCTTCAATGAACCATCTGCCGGCACGCACAATCTGTCTCTAAAACTTAAAACTCCATCCTCAGAAATGCTAAAATCAGCCTTGTCCCCATTTTTAACTTCTTCAACTAGCTTTGTCATCGCTGAATCCACTTTCTGAGCTACTTTAATTCTCTCTAACAAACCTGGTTGCACTATTAAACTGGCTACGAAAGTGCTTGTATCCGTTGTGATAACCTCAATACCGGCCCTCTCTAAGTCCATTAACAACTGGGGCTGGGTGGTAAGGGTTGCCATTGTTGAACTCAAAGATTTCCTACTTAAGGCGTCAGCCACAACATTCGCTTTGCCTGGGTGGTAGTTTATAGTACAGTCATAATCCTTTATTAACTCGAGCCATCTCCTCTGTCTCATGTTTAATTCTTTCTGGGTGAAGAAATATTTCAGACTCTTATGATCTGTGTAGATTTCGCACTTTTCCCCATAGAGATAATGCCTCCAAATCTTGAGTGCAAATACCACCGCTGCCAACTCTAGATCATGTGTGGGGTAGTTTTGTTCATAAGTTTTCAGTTGTCGAGAAGCGTAAGCTATAACCTTTCCGTGCTGCATTAATACGCACCCCAAACCCAATCTTGAAGCATCATTATACACCACAAAACCACCTCTCGCAGTGGGAACTGTTAAAACTGGGGCGGTCACAAGTCTTTGTTTCAAGGTCTGAAAACTCTCTTCACATTTTTCTGTCCACTCAAACTTGTTATTCTTCCTGGTAAGAGCGGTGAGAGGAACTGCTATTTTGGAGAAACCCTCAATGAATCGACGATAGTATCCCGCCAATCCCAAGAAACTCCTAACCTCACGAACATTCTTCGGTGCCAGCCAGTTGACTACTGCTTCTACTTTCCCTGGGTCTACTGAAATACCTTCTTTTGAAACCACATGCCCCAAAAATATAACTGAATCCAGCCAGAACTCACATTTCTTTAATTTAGCAAACAACCTTTCCTCCCTAAGTGTTCTGAGTACTAGCCTCAAATGTTCCTCATGCTCCTTCTTACTTTTAGGGTAGATCAAGATGTCATCAATGAAGACGACCACAAATTTATCCAAGAATTCATGAAATACTCTATTCATTAAATCCATGAATACCGCAAGAGCATTAGTCAAGCCGAAAGGCATGACCAAAAACTCATAGTGACCGTATCTGGTTCTGAAAGCGGTCTTAGATACGTCTTCTGCCTTGATCTTCAGTTGGTGATATCCTGACCGAAGGTCAATCTTAGAGAAAACTTGTGCACCTTGTAGTTGATCAAAGAGGTCTTCTATACGGGGTAAAGGATATCTATTCTTGATAGTTACTGGGTTGAGTTCCCTATAGTCGATGCACATTCTCATTGTCCCGTCTTTCTTTTTAACAAATAAAACTGGTGCACCCCATGGGGACACGCTGGGTCGGATAAAACCCTTGTCCAATAAGTCTTGCAACTGCTATTTGAGTTCGATGAGCTCTGATGGCGCCATTCTATAAGGAGCCTTGGACAACGGTGCCGTGCCGGGAGTAAGATCAATCGCAAATTCTACTTCCCGGTCGGGTGGTAACCCGGACAAATCTTCAGGAAACACTTCTGGGTAATCTCTCACAACAGGAATCTCTTCTAAACTCAACTCTTCCTTTGGTGCATCTATCACACAAGCCAAAAATCCTTGACACCCATCTCGCAATAATTTTCCAACCTGAACTGCTGATATGACTGATGGATGTGATCGCACTTTCGACCCCACAAATCGAATTCCACCCCCCTCAGAAGGCTTGAAGGTTACTTCCTTTTTGAAGCAGTCAATACTGGCATGGTATAAAGCCAGCCAGTTCATCCCCAAAATTACATCGAATCCAAACATATAAAAAATTATAAGGTCAGCTGGCATTAATCTTCCTTCAACAGTTATGGGGCAGCCCCGGAGGATTTTATGACAAGATACTGAATTGCCTGTCGGTGTCGCGACTACTATGCTATACTCCAACCTTTCACCTTCCCAAGTGCAAAACTTAGCATAATTCAAAGAAATAAACGAATGCGTTGCCCCAGAATCAAATAATACAGTAGCATCGTTAGAAAACAAAGAAAGAATGCCTGTGATCACAAAATAAAAAGAAATAAAGACATGTTCCTTCTAGTAAAGATCCGCTTTGAATACCAAGTTAATCCTAAAAGAAAACGAGAACCGAAAATACCTGTGATCACATCATTCCTGCCTTCAGCTTCTCCTGGTGTCAATGCAAAGACTCGAGCAGGTGCAGTAGGACGCTGATTGTTACCTCGTCCTGTAACTTCATTTCTCTGGGGTGGCAACATGCTCGGGTTATTGTTGTCCGGTTGCAGAGGGCAATTCCTGATGTAGTGTCCTGACTTGCCACAACGGAAACATAGTCTTGCCTCTCTTCTGCATTCTCCAGAATGCACTTGGTTACATGTCTTACACTGGTAGGGCTGCCGGTTATTCTGGCCTGGTCTATTGCTTGAGCTACCTCCTTCATTTTTCTTCTTCCACGATCCTTGATTTACGCTTGCATGGTATCCAGATGAGGTAGATCTCTTTCTTTGATCAGATAAAATTGTACTTCTTTGAAGACTTCTTTCAAACACTGTAGCCTTATTCACCAATTCTGTGAAATTTTTTACTTGGAAGCCCACTACTCGCTCAAAAAGCTTCTCATTCAGCCCTTGTTCAAATTTGAGACACTTCTTCTCTTCATCTGGAATCAGGTATGCCGCAAAACGTGCCAGCTCGGTAAATTTTGCTGCATATTGACGTACTGACATCGCTCCCTGAACTAAGGTGGCAAATTCCATAGCTTTATCTTCCTTAACTGAGACTGGGAAGAAACGCTCTAGGAAAATTTCCTTAAACAGCGACCAACTTTTTATTTCCGTCTTTTCAGCTTCCCTGATAGTCCTTTCAGAGATCCACCACCTTTTAGCCTCCCCGGTCAGCTTGAATGTAGCAAACGCCACCTTTTGCTCATCCGTGCAAGGCAAGACACGAAATATCTCCTCAATATCCTGTACCCAATCCTCTGCCAGTATCGGGTCGCCTCTTCCATCAAAAGACGTGGGATGCAGCTTGTTGAAATCCTCCACAGTGCAACCCCTTTCACTTGTGGTGCGGTGACGGCCAGAAAAATTTTGTGCGAGATCATCAATCAGCTGATGCGCTGCTGCTCGAAGTACTTCAGAAGCTCTTGGATTCGCTTCCCTTTCATTTCCGGCCGCATTCAAGTCCGACACACTTCGCTCACGTCGAGGAGGCATCCTGAAAACACTTAGACTATTAAACACGTCGTTCACTAAAGCATAAACCAACTAGCTAAAAATAAACAACTACAGGTAACCTTAGTAGTCAAAACAAAGTATATAATAATCCCCAAACAAAGAAAGTACCCACCACAAACAGGATCACATGATACCAAAAATAAATGACATAAATATACAACCCTTAACTCTCCAACAATATGAAATCAGCTCACAAGCCTATATAATTCTACACCTCAAATAATTCCTAAAGTTGACAATTTCTAGAACCTCAAATTCCTAAAACCTTAATGCATAAGTCTGCAGAATCTAAAACCTTCGCTCTGATACCAACTGTAACGCCCCGTACTCGTAGGGGGTCACGAAACTTCACCTGTTTGGTATATTCCATCCTCAAATACAAATAATAATAGGTCTCCGACCATTTTCCAAAATAAAAAAAAATATTTTTCACGAATCAATCCATATAACAATGTCCACCAAGTCATAAATAAAAGAATATGAATAAATCATAACTGAGAGGGTTCACATTCTCCCAAGAAGCTTAACGATAAAGAATAAGCAACGTTTCCACAAATCCAATGAAACTAGAACCCAAATAATAAATAAATAAATTTTGTTTTCTCCCATCTAGCCTATGGCCCTAAAAGCTTAAAGCTTGATCAAGACTCTACTCTTGGCCCTCTGATGGAACATCCAGATCATCTGAAAAATATATGAGATAAGAGGGGTGAGTTTTTTCCACAAACTCAGTAAGCGAAGAACCTATACAAGCGTGTAAACATGAGCATTTACCAAGTAATAAAATACGAAACAAAACACAATATTGCATAAAAGAAAACAATGATTTTCAAGATAATTTAAATCATCAAGTACTTTGGCATAAACAAACTGAGTATTATCACTATATCAATTGGAACATCTCACAAAGCAAAGACCATGTTTAACCGCCGTGGTAGGGTTGTGCTAATCCCGGTGGCCAAACCAGGCAGAGACAGAGGTGGAACTTTCCCTTATTCGTTCTCGGAGCCCCGAGTGTGCACATAGGAAAGCCCACAATATACCACTTTGTTTCCAAAGTGGGTGCACTCAGAGATAGGAAATTGGTACCAAATCCAAACAGAGCAAATACAGAGCAGAGCAGAGCCAAACAGAGATAAAGTCCAATACTAACCAGAATACTATGCCAAAGATTTTCAGAGTTATTAAAGACACATAAATCCAAACTATTTTCAGAATAAAACTTATGTAAATAAAAACATAGTCAACTCAATCAAGGCATAATTTTTCTCAGATAGACAAAAATGTTGATTCCACATTTCAGAAAATAACACGACAAAAAGAACAGCTCATGTCTACACAATGCATGCCTGAAATATTTTTTCCTTCTTTTATATAAGCTTCATGAATAATGCAAATAATCGACTGAGGTTGGTTTTTCTCAATTTTTCATTTCATAACTAACAAAAAGCACAAATTTTCAAAAGTCAACCTCAGTCCTCTTTTGGTATAAAACCGAGCATACGAACCCCGCTTACCTGACTGCTGTAGCGAAAAATCAAAGCTTTGAGTCTCAACGCTAAAAGTTTCGTCACCTATACATGAAAATAATTCCCTTTATATTAATGACCACTCCAAAGGCCTAAAATCATAATTTAAAAATTAACTACAATGTCTGTCTAAAAATTCACAATTTCCAGCAACCCAACAAATATAGTATCGAAAACGCTCAACGACTATTTTTCCAAACCCACAAAATTTCAGCAACTATTCATCATTCCAGCTTACCATGTATTTTTCTCAAAACCCCAAAATACCATAAAAATGATTTTCTTCAATACATACCGTTAGCCCCCCAAACCGAGTATTATTATATGCGTTTCAACAGCACTTCACAAACTACAAAATTTCGACACTCAAAACCATGTTCCTTCATCCTGTATCAACCCCCAACACGCTCCAAACAACTTATTGACAGCACCAAAACAACAACAAAAATTTAACCAACCCTTGAACCTCCACCAAAAATCCTTCAAAAAATGGATTTGAAAATAGAGAATATAACTCCATTAATATTTCGGTAAACAAAAGTACTCATCCGGGTATAAACATTCAAATAAGCCAGATTTTCCTCAATCCATACAAGTTTTCCGCAACTAATCACCAAAACCCGAAACCATCACCAACATATACATAAAAATATGATGCATAGCCAGCAAACAAGTTTCCAATTGGTCTCCAGAAAAAGGTAGAAGTTCTTACCTGAGATGAACCACGGCTTGCACCAAAGTGGAGTGATAACCCGAACGAAAACAGGGCACTAAGGGAAGAGATTTCTGGCTTCTCCACACTCGACTTCACCTACCGAAAAATACACAAGTTTTTCAATGATTTTCAAGTACCAAACCGAACCCATGGATAGAGGAAAACGTGGGAAGAAAAATTTAGAAAACCTTACCGTGGTGATCCTGCGCCGAAACCGAAACCAGAGGAGTGTAAACTTACGGAAATGAAAGAAATCCAAGAGATGAAATGCCGTATGGAGAGAGAGAGAGAGAGAGAGAGAGAGAGAGAGAGAGAGAGAGATTTTCATTTGAAACCCATAACCACCGAGATCGTGGTTTGATGCGAGAGGAGATCGAGGGCTGCGCGAAAAATAGGGGAGATGAAACCGACGGGGGCAGGGGAAGGGAAGAAGAGAAAGGAAAAAGGAAAGAAAAGAAAGAAAGAGGAAACGTGCGGTAGGTTAAAGTACCTGGGCGAAAACGACGCCGTTTCGTGCTGGGTCTGGGGCCGGGTCACGAGCTGGCTGGGCTGGGGCTGGGCCGGGCCTGACATCCTCTCCCCCTTAAACAAATTTCCGTCCTCGGAAATTACTACAAGAGCTCAAAATCTTCATTGAAAAGGTGTGGGTATTTCTCTCGCATTTCCTCCTCGAGTTCCCAGGAAGCTTCACCGCTTGTATGATTACTCCATAAAACCTTAACCATGGGAATGCTACGATTCCGCAGCATGTGTGCTTTCTTTTCCAAGATCCGCACTGGTTCTTCAATATATGTCATATCTTCCTGAATCTGCAGCGGCTCATAATGAATGATGTGAGTTGGGTCGGGAATATACTTTCTTAGCATGGACACATGAAATACATTATGCACTCCCGCAAGATTTGGAGGAAGTGCTAACTTATATGCCAATGGTCCAACTCGTTCTAGAATCTCAAAGGGTCCAATATATCTAGGGCTCAACTTGCCCTTACTTCCAAATCTCATAGCCCCTTTCATTGGTGCTATTTTCAAGAATACTTCATTTCCAACCTCAAACTCTAGTGGACGGCGTCGGTTATCAGCATAGCTCTTTTGTCGACCCTGAGCTGCTTTAATTCTGGCTCTAATGATGTCAATCTTTTCTGTGGTTTTCTGAATGATCTCTGGTCCCAGTATTTTTCTTTCCCCAACCTCATCCCAATATAAAGGGGACCTACACCTTCTGCCATACAAAGCCTCATACGGTGCCATCCCAATACTAGTCTGGAAACTGTTATTATAAGCAAATTCCACCAATGGTAAGTGTCGTATCCAAGTTCCTTTAAAGTCCATCACACATGCCCTCAACATATCTTCTAAAATCTGAATAGTCCTTTCCGATTGCCCATCTGTCTGAGGGTGATAAGCCGTACTGAAGTTTAACTTAGTACCCATTGCCTCTTGTAAACTTTTCCAGAATCTAGAAGTGAAACGAGGATCTCTATCTGACACAATGGACACTGGTACCCCATGCAATCTCACGATCTCTTGTATGTACAGTTCAGCTAGTTTCTCTAGTTTATAAGAAACTTTAATGGGCACAAAACGTGCAGTCTTCATTAAGCGATCCACAATTACCCATATTGCATCCTGTCCGTTTAAAACTCTCGGTAGACCTGTCACAAAATCCATGGATATATGCTCCCACTTCCATTCTGGAATCTGCAATGGCTGTAACAATCCTGCTGGTCTCTGATGCTCTGCTTTCACCTGTTGACATGTTAGGCATTGTTCTATGAATTTAGCAATTTCTCCCTTCATACCGTTCCACCAAAAAGACTCTCTCAAGTCTCGATACATCTTGGTACTCTCCGGATGAACTGTGTATAAAGAGCAGTGTGCCTCCTCAAGAATTATTTTCTTCAATGAACCATCTGCCGGCACGCACAATCTGTCTCTAAAACTTAAAACTCCATCCTCAGAAATGCTAAAATCAGCCTTGTCCCCATTTTTAACTTCTTCAACTAGCTTTGTCATCGCTGAATCCACTTTCTGAGCTACTTTAATTCTCTCTAACAAACCTGGTTGCACTATTAAACTGGCTACGAAAGTGCTTGTATCCGTTGTGATAACCTCAATACCGGCCCTCTCTAAGTCCATTAACAACTGGGGCTGGGTGGTAAGGGTTGCCATTGTTGAACTCAAAGATTTCCTACTTAAGGCGTCAGCCACAACATTCGCTTTGCCTGGGTGGTAGTTTATAGTACAGTCATAATCCTTTATTAACTCGAGCCATCTCCTCTGTCTCATGTTTAATTCTTTCTGGGTGAAGAAATATTTCAGACTCTTATGATCTGTGTAGATTTCGCACTTTTCCCCATAGAGATAATGCCTCCAAATCTTGAGTGCAAATACCACCGCTGCCAACTCTAGATCATGTGTGGGGTAGTTTTGTTCATAAGTTTTCAGTTGTCGAGAAGCGTAAGCTATAACCTTTCCGTGCTGCATTAATACGCACCCCAAACC
This sequence comes from Platycarya strobilacea, assembly GCA_036898215.1. NCBI lineage: Eukaryota > Viridiplantae > Streptophyta > Magnoliopsida > Fagales > Juglandaceae > Platycarya > Platycarya strobilacea. The sequence continues at coordinate 13,668,526 of CM072556.1, forward strand.
CAATCTTGAAGCATCATTATACACCACAAAACCACCTCTCGCAGTGGGAACTGTTAAAACTGGGGCGGTCACAAGTCTTTGTTTCAAGGTCTGAAAACTCTCTTCACATTTTTCTGTCCACTCAAACTTGTTATTCTTCCTGGTAAGAGCGGTGAGAGGAACTGCTATTTTGGAGAAACCCTCAATGAATCGACGATAGTATCCCGCCAATCCCAAGAAACTCCTAACCTCACGAACATTCTTCGGTGCCAGCCAGTTGACTACTGCTTCTACTTTCCCTGGGTCTACTGAAATACCTTCTTTTGAAACCACATGCCCCAAAAATATAACTGAATCCAGCCAGAACTCACATTTCTTTAATTTAGCAAACAACCTTTCCTCCCTAAGTGTTCTGAGTACTAGCCTCAAATGTTCCTCATGCTCCTTCTTACTTTTAGGGTAGATCAAGATGTCATCAATGAAGACGACCACAAATTTATCCAAGAATTCATGAAATACTCTATTCATTAAATCCATGAATACCGCAAGAGCATTAGTCAAGCCGAAAGGCATGACCAAAAACTCATAGTGACCGTATCTGGTTCTGAAAGCGGTCTTAGATACGTCTTCTGCCTTGATCTTCAGTTGGTGATATCCTGACCGAAGGTCAATCTTAGAGAAAACTTGTGCACCTTGTAGTTGATCAAAGAGGTCTTCTATACGGGGTAAAGGATATCTATTCTTGATAGTTACTGGGTTGAGTTCCCTATAGTCGATGCACATTCTCATTGTCCCGTCTTTCTTTTTAACAAATAAAACTGGTGCACCCCATGGGGACACGCTGGGTCGGATAAAACCCTTGTCCAATAAGTCTTGCAACTGCTCTTTGAGTTCGATGAGCTCTGATGGCGCCATTCTATAAGGAGCCTTGGACAACGGTGCCGTGCCGGGAGTAAGATCAATCGCAAATTCTACTTCCCGGTCGGGTGGTAACCCGGACAAATCTTCAGGAAACACTTCTGGGTAATCTCTCACAACAGGAATCTCTTCTAAACTCAACTCTTCCTTTGGTGCATCTATCACACAAGCCAAAAATCCTTGACACCCATCTCGCAATAATTTTCCAACCTGAACTGCTGATATGACTGATGGATGTGATCGCACTTTCGACCCCACAAATCGAATTCCACCCCCCTCAGAAGGCTTGAAGGTTACTTCCTTTTTGAAGCAGTCAATACTGGCATGGTATAAAGCCAGCCAGTTCATCCCCAAAATTACATCGAATCCAAACATATAAAAAATTATAAGGTCAGCTGGCATTAATCTTCCTTCAACAGTTATGGGGCAGCCCCGGAGGATTTTATGACAAGATACTGAATTGCCTGTCGGTGTCGCGACTACTATGCTATACTCCAACCTTTCACCTTCCCAAGTGCAAAACTTAGCATAATTCAAAGAAATAAACGAATGCGTTGCCCCAGAATCAAATAATACAGTAGCATCGTTAGAAAACAAAGAAAGAATGCCTGTGATCACAAAATAAAAAGAAATAAAGACATGTTCCTTCTAGTAAAGATCCGCTTTGAATACCAAGTTAATCCTAAAAGAAAACGAGAACCGAAAATACCTGTGATCACATCATTCCTGCCTTCAGCTTCTCCTGGTGTCAATGCAAAGACTCGAGCAGGTGCAGTAGGACGCTGATTGTTACCTCGTCCTGTAACTTCATTTCTCTGGGGTGGCAACATGCTCGGGTTATTGTTGTCCGGTTGCAGAGGGCAATTCCTGATGTAGTGTCCTGACTTGCCACAACGGAAACATAGTCTTGCCTCTCTTCTGCATTCTCCAGAATGCACTTGGTTACATGTCTTACACTGGTAGGGCTGCCGGTTATTCTGGCCTGGTCTATTGCTTGAGCTACCTCCTTCATTTTTCTTCTTCCACGATCCTTGATTTACGCTTGCATGGTATCCAGATGAGGTAGATCTCTTTCTTTGATCAGATAAAATTGTACTTCTTTGAAGACTTCTTTCAAACACTGTAGCCTTATTCACCAATTCTGTGAAATTTTTTACTTGGAAGCCCACTACTCGCTCAAAAAGCTTCTCATTCAGCCCTTGTTCAAATTTGCGACACTTCTTCTCTTCATCTGGAATCAGGTATGCCGCAAAACGTGCCAGCTCGGTAAATTTTGCTGCATATTGATGTACTGACATCGCTCCCTGAACTAAGGTGGCAAATTCCATAGCTTTATCTTCCTTAACTGAGACTGGGAAGAAACGCTCTAGGAAAATTTCCTTAAACAGCGACCAACTTTTTATTTCCGTCTTTTCAGCTTCCCTGATAGTCCTTTCAGAGATCCACCACCTTTTAGCCTCCCCGGTCAGCTTGAATGTAGCAAACGCCACCTTTTGCTCATCCGTGCAAGGCAAGACACGAAATATCTCCTCAATATCCTGTACCCAATCCTCTGCCAGTATCGGGTCGCCTCTTCCATCAAAAGACGTGGGATGTAGCTTGTTGAAATCCTCCACAGTGCAACCCCTTTCACTTGTGGTGCGGTGACGGCCAGAAAATTTTTGTGCGAGATCATCAATCAGCTGATGCGCTGCTGCTCGAAGTACTTCAGAAGCTCTTGGATTCGCTTCCCTTTCATTTCCGGCCGCATTCAAGTCCGACACACTTCGCTCACGTCGAGGAGGCATCCTGAAAACACTTAGACTATTAAACACGTCGTTCACTAAAGCATAAACCAACTAGCTAAAAATAAACAACTACAGGTAACCTTAGTAGTCAAAACAAAGTATATAATAATCCTCAAACAAAGAAAGTACCCACCACAAACAGGATCACATGATACCAAAAATAAATGACATAAATATACAACCCTTAACTCTCCAACAATATGAAATCAGCTCACAAGCCTATATAATTCTACACCTCAAATAATTCCTAAAGTTGACAATTTCTAGAACCTCAAATTCCTAAAACCTTAATGCATAAGTCTGCAGAATCTAAAACCTTCGCTCTGATACCAACTGTAACGCCCCGTACTCGTAGGGGGTCACGAAACTTCACCTGTTTGGTATATTCCATCCTCAAATACAAATAATAATAGGTCTCCGACCATTTTCCAAAATAAAAAAAAATATTTTTCACGAATCAATCCATATAACAATGTCCACCAAGTCATAAATAAAAGAATATGAATAAATCATAACTGAGAGGGTTCACATTCTCCCAAGAAGCTTAACGATAAAGAATAAGCAACGTTTCCACAAATCCAATGAAACTAGAACCCAAATAATAAATAAATAAATTTTGTTTTCTCCCATCTAGCCTATGGCCCTAAAAGCTTAAAGCTTGATCAAGACTCTACTCTTGGCCCTCTGATGGAACATCCAGATCATCTGAAAAATATATGAGATAAGAGGGGTGAGTTTTTTCCACAAACTCAGTAAGCGAAGAACCTATACAAGCGTGTAAACATGAGCATTTACCAAGTAATAAAATACGAAACAAAACACAATATTGCATAAAAGAAAACAATGATTTTCAAGATAATTTAAATCATCAAGTACTTTGGCATAAACAAACTGAGTATTATCACTATATCAATTGGAACATCTCACAAAGCAAAGACCATGTTTAACCGCCGTGGTAGGGTTGTGCTAATCCCGGTGGCCAAACCAGGCAGAGACAGAGGTGGAACTTTCCCTTATTCGTTCTCGGAGCCCCGAGTGTGCACATAGGAAAGCCCACAATATACCACTTTGTTTCCAAAGTGGGTGCACTCAGAGATAGGAAATTGGTACCAAATCCAAACAGAGCAAATACAGAGCAGAGCAGAGCCAAACAGAGATAAAGTCCAATACTAACCAGAATACTATGCCAAAGATTTTCAGAGTTATTAAAGACACATAAATCCAAACTATTTTCAGAATAAAACTTATGTAAATAAAAACATAGTCAACTCAATCAAGGCATAATTTTTCTCAGTAGACAAAAATGTTGATTCCACATTTCAGAAAATAACACGACAAAAAGAACAGCTCATGTCTACACAATGCATGCCTGAAATATTTTTTCCTTCTTTTATATAAGCTTCATGAATAATGCAAATAATCGACTGAGGTTGGTTTTTCTCAATTTTTCATTTCATAACTAACAAAAAGCACAAATTTTCAAAAGTCAACCTCAGTCCTCTTTTGGTATAAAACCGAGCATACGAACCCCGCTTACCTGACTGCTGTAGCGAAAAATCAAAGCTTTGAGTCTCAACGCTAAAAGTTTCGTCACCTATACATGAAAATAATTCCCTTTATATTAATGACCACTCCAAAGGCCTAAAATCATAATTTAAAAATTAACTACAATGTCTGTCTAAAAATTCACAATTTCCAGCAACCCAACAAATATAGTATCGAAAACGCTCAACGACTATTTTTCCAAACCCACAAAATTTCAGCAACTATTCATCATTCCAGCTTACCATGTATTTTTCTCAAAACCCCAAAATACCATAAAAATGATTTTCTTCAATACATACCGTTAGCCCCCCAAACCGAGTATTATTATATGCGTTTCAACAGCACTTCACAAACTACAAAATTTCGACACTCAAAACCATGTTCCTTCATCCTGTATCAACCCCCAACACGCTCCAAACAACTTATTGACAGCACCAAAACAACAACAAAAATTTAACCAACCCTTGAACCTCCACCAAAAATCCTTCAAAAAATGGATTTGAAAATAGAGAATATAACTCCATTAATATTTCGGTAAACAAAAGTACTCATCCGGGTATAAACATTCAAATAAGCCAGATTTTCCTCAATCCATACAAGTTTTCCGCAACTAATCACCAAAACCCGAAACCATCACCAACATATACATAAAAATATGATGCATAGCCAGCAAACAAGTTTCCAATTGGTCTCCAGAAAAAGGTAGAAGTTCTTACCTGAGATGAACCACGGCTTGCACCAAAGTGGAGTGATAACCCGAACGAAAACAGGGCACTAAGGGAAGAGATTTCTGGCTTCTCCACACTCGACTTCACCTACCGAAAAATACACAAGTTTTTCAATGATTTTCAAGTACCAAACCGAACCCATGGATAGAGGAAAACGTGGGAAGAAAAATTTAGAAAACCTTACCGTGGTGATCCTGCGCCGAAACCGAAACCAGAGGAGTGTAAACTTACGGAAATGAAAGAAATCCAAGAGATGAAATGCCGTATGGAGAGAGAGAGAGAGAGAGAGAGAGATTTTCATTTGAAACCCATAACCACCGAGATCGTGGTTTGATGCGAGAGGAGATCGAGGGCTGCGCGAAAAATAGGGGAGATGAAACCGACGGGGGCAGGGGAAGGGAAGAAGAGAAAGGAAAAAGGAAAGAAAAGAAAGAAAGAGGAAACGTGCGGTAGGTTAAAGTACCTGGGCGAAAACGATGCCGTTTCGTGCTGGGTCTGGGGCCGGGTCACGAGCTGGCTGGGCTGGGGCTGGGCCGGGCCTGACATCCTCTCCCCCTTAAACAAATTTCCGTCCTCGAAAATTACTACAAGAGCTCAAAATCTTCATTGAAAAGGTGTGGGTATTTCTCTCGCATTTCCTCCTCGAGTTCCCAGGAAGCTTCACCGCTTGTATGATTACTCCATAAAACCTTAACCATGGGAATGCTACGATTCCGCAGCATGTGTGCTTTCTTTTCCAAGATCCGCACTGGTTCTTCAATATATGTCATATCTTCCTGAATCTGCAGCGGCTCATAATGAATGATGTGAGTTGGGTCGGGAATATACTTTCTCAGCATGGACACATGAAATACATTATGCACTCCCGCAAGATTTGGAGGAAGTGCTAACTTATATGCCAATGGTCCAACTCGTTCTAGAATCTCAAAGGGTCCAATATATCTAGGGCTCAACTTGCCCTTACTTCCAAATCTCATAACCCCTTTCATTGGTGCTATTTTCAAGAATACTTCATTTCCAACCTCAAACTCTAGTGGACGGCGTCGGTTATCAGCATAGCTCTTTTGTCGACCCTGAGCTGCTTTAATTCTGGCTCTAATGATGTCAATCTTTTCTGTGGTTTTCTGAATGATCTCTGGTCCCAGTATTTTTCTTTCCCCAACCTCATCCCAATATAAAGGGGACCTACACCTTCTGCCATACAAAGCCTCATACGGTGCCATCCCAATACTAGTCTGGAAACTGTTATTATAAGCAAATTCCACCAATGGTAAGTGTCGTATCCAAGTTCCTTTAAAGTCCATCACACATGCCCTCAACATATCTTCTAAAATCTGAATAGTCCTTTCCGATTGCCCATCTGTCTGAGGGTGATAAGCCGTACTGAAGTTTAACTTAGTACCCATTGCCTCTTGTAAACTTCTCCAGAATCTAGAAGTGAAACGAGGATCTCTATCTGACACAATGGACACTGGTACCCCATGCAATCTCACGATCTCTTGTATGTACAGTTCAGCTAGTTTCTCTAGTTTATAAGAAACTTTAATGGGCACAAAACGTGCAGTCTTCATTAAGCGATCCACAATTACCCATATTGCATCCTGTCCGTTTAAAACTCTCGGTAGACCTGTCACAAAATCCATGGATATATGCTCCCACTTCCATTCTGGAATCTGCAATGGCTGTAACAATCCTGCTGGTCTCTGATGCTCTGCTTTCACCTGTTGACATGTTAGGCATTGTTCTATGAATTTAGCAATTTCTCCCTTCATACCGTTCCACCAAAAAGACTCTCTCAAGTCTCGATACATCTTGGTACTCTCCGGATGAACTGTGTATAAAGAGCAGTGTGCCTCCTCAAGAATTATTTTCTTCAATGAACCATCTGCCGGCACGCACAATCTGTCTCTAAAACTTAAAACTCCATCCTCAGAAATGCTAAAATCAGCCTTGTCCCCATTTTTAACTTCTTCAACTAGCTTTGTCATCGCTGAATCCACTTTCTGAGCTACTTTAATTCTCTCTAACAAACCTGGTTGCACTATTAAACTGGCTACGAAAGTGCTTGTATCCGTTGTGATAACCTCAATACCGGCCCTCTCTAAGTCCATTAACAACTGGGGCTGGGTGGTAAGGGTTGCCATTGTTGAACTCAAAGATTTCCTACTTAAGGCGTCAGCCACAACATTCGCTTTGCCTGGGTGGTAGTTTATAGTACAGTCATAATCCTTTATTAACTCGAGCCATCTCCTCTGTCTCATGTTTAATTCTTTCTGGGTGAAGAAATATTTCAGACTCTTATGATCTGTGTAGATTTTGCACTTTTCCCCATAGAGATAATGCCTCCAAATCTTGAGTGCGAATACCACCGCTGCCAACTCTAGATCATGTGTGGGGTAGTTTTGTTCATAAGTTTTCAGTTGTCGAGAAGCGTAAGCTATAACCTTTCCGTGCTGCATTAATACGCACCCCAAACCCAATCTTGAAGCATCATTATACACCACAAAACCACCTCTCGCAGTGGGAACTGTTAAAACTGGGGCGGTCACAAGTCTTTGTTTCAAGGTCTGAAAACTCTCTTCACATTTTTCTGTCCACTCAAACTTGTTATTCTTCCTGGTAAGAGCGGTGAGAGGAACTGCTATTTTGGAGAAACCCTCAATGAATCAACGATAGTATCCCGCCAATCCCAAGAAACTCCTAACCTCACGAACATTCTTCGGTGCCAGCCAGTTGACTACTGCTTCTACTTTCCCTGGGTCTACTGAAATACCTTCTTTTGAAACCACATGCCCCAAAAATATAACTGAATCCAGCCAGAACTCACATTTCTTTAATTTAGCAAACAACCTTTCCTCCCTAAGTGTTCTGAGTACTAGCCTCAAATGTTCCTCATGCTCCTTCTTACTTTTAGGGTAGATCAAGATGTCATCAATGAAGACGACCACAAATTTATCCAAGAATTCATGAAATACTCTATTCATTAAATCCATGAATACCGCAAGAGCATTAGTCAAGCCGAAAGGCATGACCAAAAACTCATAGTGACCGTATCTGGTTCTGAAAGCGGTCTTAGATACGTCTTCTGCCTTGATCTTCAGTTGGTGATATCCTGACCGAAGGTCAATCTTAGAGAAAACTTGTGCACCTTGTAGTTGATCAAAGAGGTCTTCTATACGGGGTAAAGGATATCTATTCTTGATAGTTACTGGGTTGAGTTCCCTATAGTCGATGCACATTCTCATTGTCCCGTCTTTCTTTTTAACAAATAAAACTGGTGCACCCCATGGGGACACGCTGGGTCGGATAAAACCCTTGTCCAATAAGTCTTGCAACTGCTCTTTGAGTTCGATGAGCTCTGATGGCGCCATTCTATAAGGAGCCTTGGACAACGGTGCCGTGCCGGGAGTAAGATCAATCGCAAATTCTACTTCCCGGTTGGGTGGTAACCCGGACAAATCTTCAGGAAACACTTCTGGGTAATCTCTCACAACAGGAATCTCTTCTAAACTCAACTCTTCCTTTGGTGCATCTATCACACAAGCCAAAAATCCTTGACACCCATCTCGCAATAATTTTCCAACCTGAACTGCTGATATGACTAATGGATGTGATCGCACTTTCGACCCCACAAATCGAATTCCACCCCCCTCAGAAGGCTTGAAGGTTACTTCCTTTTTGAAGCAGTCAATACTGGCATGGTATAAAGCCAGCCAGTTCATCCCCAAAATTACATCGAATCCAAACATATAAAAAATTATAAGGTCAGCTGGCATTAATCTTCCTTCAACAGTTATGGGGCAGCCCCGGAGGATTTTATGACAAGATACTGAATTGCCTGTCGGTGTCGCGACTACTATGCTATACTCCAACCTTTCACCTTCCCAAGTGCAAAACTTAGCATAATTCAAAGAAATAAACGAATTCGTTGCCCCAGAATCAAATAATACAGTAGCATCGTTAGAAAACAAAGAAAGAATGCCTGTGATCACAAAATAAAAAGAAATAAAGACATGTTCCTTCTAGTAAAGATCCGCTTTGAATACCAAGTTAATCCTAAAAGAAAACGAGAACCGAAAATACCTGTGATCACATCATTCCTGCCTTCAGCTTCTCCTGGTGTCAATGCAAAGACTCGAGCAGGTGCAGTAGGACGCTGATTGTTACCTCGTCCTGTAACTTCATTTCTCTGGGGTGGCAACATGCTCGGGTTATTGTTGTCCAGTTGCAGAGGGCAATTCCTGATGTAGTGTCCTGACTTGCCACAACGGAAACATAGTCTTGCCTCTCTTCTGCATTCTCCAGAATGCACTTGGTTACATGTCTTACACTGGTAGGGCTGCCGGTTATTCTGGCCTGGTCTATTGCTTGAGCTACCTCCTTCATTTTTCTTCTTCCACGATCCTTGATTTACGCTTGCATGGTATCCAGATGAGGTAGATCTCTTTCTTTGATCAGATAAAATTGTACTTCTTTGAAGACTTCTTTCAAACACTGTAGCCTTATTCACCAATTCTGTGAAATTTTTTACTTGGAAGCCCACTACTCGCTCAAAAAGCTTCTCATTCAGCCCTTGTTCAAATTTGCGACACTTCTTCTCTTCATCTGGAATCAGGTATGCCGCAAAACGTGCCAGCTCGGTAAATTTTGCTGCATATTGATGTACTGACATCGCTCCCTGAACTAAGGTGGCAAATTCCATAGCTTTATCTTCCTTAACTGAGACTGGGAAGAAACGCTCTAGGAAAATTTCCTTAAACAGCGACCAACTTTTTATTTCCGTCTTTTCAGCTTCCCTGATAGTCCTTTCAGAGATCCACCACCTTTTAGCCTCCCCGGTCAGCTTGAATGTAGCAAACGCCACCTTTTGCTCATCCGTGCAAGGCAAGACACGAAATATCTCCTCAATATCCTGTACCCAATCCTCTGCCAGTATCGGGTCGCCTCTTCCATCAAAAGACGTGGGATGCAGCTTGTTGAAATCCTCCACAGTGCAACCCCTTTCACTTGTGGTGCGGTGACGGCCAGAAAAATTTTGTGCGAGATCATCAATCAGCTGATGCGCTGCTGCTCGAAGTACTTCAGAAGCTCTTGGATTCGCTTCCCTTTCATTTCCGGCCGCATTCAAGTCCGACACACTTCGCTCACGTCGAGGAGGCATCCTGAAAACACTTAGACTATTAAACACGTCGTTCACTAAAGCATAAACCAACTAGCTAAAAATAAACAACTACAGGTAACCTTAGTAGTCAAAACAAAGTATATAATAATCCCCAAACAAAGAAAGTACCCACCACAAACAGGATCACATGATACCAAAAATAAATGACATAAATATACAACCCTTAACTCTCCAACAATATGAAATCAGCTCACAAGCCTATATAATTCTACACCTCAAATAATTCCTAAAGTTGACAATTTCTAGAACCTCAAATTCCTAAAACCTTAATGCATAAGTCTGCAGAATCTAAAACCTTCGCTCTGATACCAACTGTAACGCCCCGTACTCGTAGGGGGTCACGAAACTTCACCTGTTTGGTATATTCCATCCTCAAATACAAATAATAATAGGTCTCCGACCATTTTCCAAAATAAAAAAAAAATATTTTTCACGAATCAATCCATATAACAATGTCCACTAAGTCATAAATAAAAGAATATGAATAAATCATAACTGAGAGGGTTCACATTCTCCCAAGAAGCTTAACGATAAAGAATAAGCAACGTTTCCACAAATCCAATGAAACTAGAACCCAAATAATAAATAAATAAATTTTGTTTTCTCCCATCTAGCCTATGGCCCTAACAGCTTAAAGCTTGATCAAGACTCTACTCTTGGCCCTCTGATGGAACATCCAGATCATCTGAAAAATATATGAGATAAGAGGGGTGAGTTTTTTCCACAAACTCAGTAAGCGAAGAACCTATACAAGCGTGTAAACATGAGCATTTACCAAGTAATAAAATACGAAACAAAACACAATATTGCATAAAAGAAAACAATGATTTTCAAGATAATTTAAATCATCAAGTACTTTGGCATAAACAAACTGAGTATTATCACTATATCAATTGGAACATCTCACAAAGCAAAGACCATGTTTAACCGCCGTGGTAGGGTTGTGCTAATCCCGGTGGCCAAACCAGGCAGAGACAGAGGTGGAACTTTCCCTTATTCGTTCTCGGAGCCCCGAGTGTGCACATAGGAAAGCCCACAATATACCACTTTGTTTCCAAAGTGGGTGCACTCAGAGATAGGAAATTGGTACCAAATCCAAACAGAGCAAATACAGAGCAGAGCAGAGCCAAACAGAGATAAAGTCCAATACTAACCAGAATACTATGCCAAAGATTTTCAGAGTTATTAAAGACACATAAATCCAAACTATTTTCAGAATAAAACTTATGTAAATAAAAACATAGTCAACTCAATCAAGGCATAATTTTTCTCAGATAGACAAAAATGTTGATTCCACATTTCAGAAAATAACACGACAAAAAGAACAGCTCATGTCTACACAATGCATGCCTGAAATATTTTTTCCTTCTTTTATATAAGCTTCATGAATAATGCAAATAATCGACTGAGGTTGGTTTTTCTCAATTTTTCATTTCATAACTAACAAAAAGCACAAATTTTCAAAAGTCAACCTCAGTCCTCTTTTGGTATAAAACCGAGCATACGAACCCCGCTTACCTGACTGCTGTAGCGAAAAATCAAAGCTTTGAGTCTCAAAGCTAAAAGTTTCGTCACCTATACATGAAAATAATTCCCTTTATATTAATGACCACTCCAAAGGCCTAAAATCATAATTTAAAAATTAACTACAATGTCTGTCTAAAAATTCACAATTTCCAGCAACCCAACAAATATAGTATCGAAAACGCTCAACGACTATTTTTCCAAACCCACAAAATTTCAGCAACTATTCATCATTCCAGCTTACCATGTATTTTTTTCAAAACCCCAAAATACCATAAAAATGATTTTCTTCAATACATACCGTTAGCCCCCCAAACCGAGTATTATTATATGCGTTTCAACAGCACTTCACAAACTACAAAATTTCGACACTCAAAACCATGTTCCTTCATCCTGTATCAACCCCCAACACGCTCCAAACAACTTATTGACAGCACCAAAACAACAACAAAAATTTAACCAACCAACCCTTGAACCTCCACCAAAAATCCTTCAAAAAATGGATTTGAAAATAGAGAATATAACTCCATTAATATTTCGGTAAACAAAAGTACTCATCCGGGTATAAACATTCAAATAAGCCAGATTTTCCTCAATCCATACAAGTTTTCCGCAACTAATCACCAAAACCCGAAACCATCACCAACATATACATAAAAATATGATGCATAGCCAGCAAACAAGTTTCCAATTGGTCTCCAGAAAAAGGTAGAAGTTCTTACCTGAGATGAACCACGGCTTGCACCAAAGTGGAGTGATAACCCGAACGAAAACAGGGCACTAAGGGAAGAGATTTCTGGCTTCTCCACACTCGACTTCACCTACCGAAAAATACACAAGTTTTTCAATGATTTTCAAGTACCAAACCGAACCCATGGATAGAGGAAAACGTGGGAAGAAAAATTTAGAAAACCTTACCGTGGTGATCCTGCGCCGAAACCGAAACCAGAGGAGTGTAAACTTACGGAAATGAAAGAAATCCAAGAGATGAAATGCCGTATGGAGAGAGAGAGAGAGAGAGAGAGATTTTCATTTGAAACCCATAACCACCGAGATCGTGGTTTGATGCGAGAGGAGATCGAGGGCTGCGCGAAAAACAGGGGAGATGAAACCGACGGGGGCAGGGGAAGGGAAGAAGAGAAAGGAAAAAGGAAAGAAAAGAAAGAAAGAGGAGACGTGCGGTAGGTTAAAGTACCTGGGCGAAAACGACGCCGTTTCGTGCTGGGTTTGGGGCCGGGTCACGAGCTGGCTGGGCTGGGGCTAGGCCGGGCCTGACACGGCACATCGTACATAAGCATGTTACCCAAACATGAAGTCCACAGTAATTGGCTCGACAATGTTAAATCATGGCTAGTATCTTTGATTGTTATCACAAAGTCTACACATGGCATTGACAATATAGGTTTCACCACCATAATATCAAGGACATTTTCAACACTAAAGGACTTCAATCAACCCCACTCAGCATGCATATCCACTATAACGTCTCCATTCTACGTTTAAGATTTAACGTAAATTGAAGCGTCGAGACACATAACGCAAGATCACAAACCCCTTCATTTGCGTCAGAAAAATTTATGCATGTGACTAACTTACTAATAGTATGCAGAAAACACAACAACGATATAAGATCAGTTTCAAGGAATCAGCAAAGAAATCTAAATCTTTGCGAATATTACATGGTAAGCTAATTTAAAAATTCTTAACTTTACAAATTACATATCATTGTTGAATTTCCCCAAATATGAATATACAACTACTTTTTTTTCCTAGTTGCAGAATTCCTTCATAATTTCACCCAATAGAGGATGGTTCGTATCATTATAAGAGGAACGTTCTGAAGGACCCTTAAGACACTTCAGAACTTTCTGTGACGTTGGGGTCTCATGATGGGCTTTTGACTCCTGCAATCATACCTATCATTTCGTAAAGAATGATAGATAAAATTAAAAGTGAGATTTCGAGATATTTCAATAAGTACTCAGTTAACTAAAACAAATGCATTGTTAACACACACAGATAAACAAATGTATATACCATGATCATGAGACTTGAGACATGATTTATGCATGATACTTATACGAGACTTATGCTTGACTTATGCATCATGCTATTTCATAAAAGATTTTCTTGCTTTTCATGAAAGAGCCTTCTATGTTTCTTTGACTTTTGCTGACACATACTCAAAACTTAACATGAACTTGAAACTTTTCAGAAAACATTTCATGTCTTTTCTTATTCTTCATAGTTTTACGTGTCATTTTTCTTATTCATATTTTTTTTTGGCTAGCCATTTCTATCATAACTTGTCATATTGGATACATCACGGCTCTTATATACACCACGTGTTCCCTGCTAGTTACCGCATCACACTAAAGTGAGTATGTTATAATCATAATTATAATTCGTATGGCAGGTGATAACATATTTGCCGTTCTTGGCACCCATCAGCGTTAGGTGCGACCACGCTCCGTGAACCTTTAAAAATTAATCATCCATGACCCGTCGACTGTTATTCGTTGATCCAGAAGTTACAACTCCAATTTTAAACACTCTAGAGTAGACAGATGAGTTCTATTGGGACAATTCTCTGTCCCAACCTTTGGAATTCTTATAAAAATATTTTTTTTTATCTTATTTCTTTGAAAATCATGATGTTTCAAAACATGAAACTTTGAACATAAATGGACATACATGCTAACTTGGACTTACTTATGCATAAAATATGATTCATGAGTATAATGACATATGAGACATGCATTTCCAAATCATGACTCATGCTTGTTAAAAATGCAAATATGAATATTTTCAAATCAATCATGAACATATTTAAACCATATCTTGGTCATACTATATCATATAAATTTAATCACTTTTCTAAATGTAATAAATTCATCCAAGCCAACAAAAGTAGCAAATACAGTAATCCTAACTTTACATGTGTAGGCCGGAACTTATGATTCCTAAATTCCAATTTATTCATTTCTTAATACAATCAATTTCAAGAAAATCTTATTCATTCGATTATTAAAAGTTGATTCACTAGAATCATACCCTAAATGACTTAGGCCAAACACCTCATGGGTCTTAAACTTAATTCTTTGCTTCTCCTCATATCTTGTTATTAATTCCTAAAATCCTTTAAATATTCTAATTAATATTCAACCATCAAAACCTAAATAAACCTTAAGGAATACTTAGTCTCATCAATCTATTTCCCACTTTCACATTAGAACTCCAATCTTAAATTAATATTCCACCTTTAAATCACTTAAGGGTTCAAATCAACATTTTATTCATATTCAAGAGATAATCCTTTTAAAATATTTATTTGTTCATTCTTCAATCTCTATGGCCGAATCATATCCACCTTTAAAGATAACATTTCAACATCTATCATCCCAAAACATGCATGGTTTAATCTAATCTTAAATGAAATCATCAAGTCCTACTAGTAAGATTTATTCTTCCCAATATCACCCAATTTCATCAAATATAATTCAAGATAACACCTAGCATACCATCTTATCAAAACATAGAAAATCAAAACTTATCCATTCAACAAGTACCCTATATAATCAAATAGAATGACCAAACACATATTTACACAAAGAACACTAAGTTGGATGAAAGGAGTAATTACCACTAATTAAGCAATATGCTAGGAAAACCTTGTTATTATATGATGTCCACCGAATTTTCTTGAAGAAGACCTTCACATAATCACTAAGGAAAAGTGTTTGAAAGATGAAGAAAAGAAAATGAGTTATAGGAGAAAAGGGTGGTCTGGCCGAGAGCTTTAAGGGGGTGAGAAGAAAATGTTTTTTTCTTTCTTCTTTACCTTGGACGACACCTACATATCTTAGCTTAGGATGTTTTCTTATCATTTAGCTATGTGTCCCTCCTAGAATTAGGTTATATAATTTATCTCTTTTTAGACTTAGCTCTCTTGATAGAGTCATGTGCTTATCTAAATTCTTTAAGGAAAATAAGACAACATATCACTCGGCTAATCAGGTTTTGTCAACTTCACACCCGGTTTTGTCCATTATCTACTTCATATCTCTGAAAACTCAAAACATAAAAGTTGTATATATTCCTATTAGTGTTCTGCAGCCTTTTCAATCATCTCATTTGGACATTGGATGAGAAAGTTATGCCCAAAATATCAAAGAACATCGAAATTGTTCGAGAGTTATCCAATTTGGTTTCATCATATGGTATATTCCTTTCCTGCTTCCCTTAACTTCCTTTTGCCACCTTGCCTAACTCTTGTTTTTAAGCATTATCTCTTTGGATTTCCAAACCAAAACTTCACATTTTGCCAAATGTCCATACACATGTCAAACTACTAGGTTAATTGTATAGATTTTCAAGATGAGACATGACAAAGTTGGTTAATACCTAAATCCAGTTCAGATGTGTCCACTTCACACCCAGTTTCGCCTTTGATTGAATATGTATCTCTTAAAACTCAAAACATTAAATTTGTATATCTTTCTCTGACTTTTTATAAAATCTTGAATCATCTAATTTGGAGATCATTTGGAAAAGTTATATCTAAATTACTAAAACATATTGAAACTGCTCGAGATTAGCCAATCCGAGTGCATCATTTGGTATTATTCCTTATTTGTACCATTTGTCTTCCTTTGTAAATTCTTCTAACTCCAATTTCTCTAAAATATCATCTTGAACTTCTAAAAACCATATCTTCCTATCATGATACTAAAGCATCTAAGTATTTTTCAAACATTTTCCCTCCAATACATATATGCTTAATATCAAAACAAATTCATAGAAAATATATATATATATATTTCCAAAGGTTCCAAGAATTTACTAAAATAATCTTAAAGAAATATAATCATGCCAAGCACGAAAATTAAAAATAACACTTAAAAATTCAGGTTATCACATCCATATTTCCCCAAGGGAAGAAATTCATATGCGTGTAATGCTAAATATAAGCCTCCCATACGGACAAGTCTTCGTACATGCTTTCTATAAAAAGATGAATCCACCTAAAAGAGAATCGTTTTTTTATATATATTTTTTCAAGATAGGATCCACTTTTTTATTAAAAAAAATATGCATAAAAATTGTCTATTTAGAATTTGTATAAATCATTTCTCTTTTTAGAAGAGAAGAGAAGAGAAGAGAAGACATGTTATCAGGAATCAAATCTCCTACTTTCACAATTGCAGTTAGCTAGTCACCCCACTACCCCATCACTGGAAAACTTATATCAACACTACATATGAATATATAAAACCATGACTATCCATTTTTCTAGCCAAACAAAACACAAGATATGAACAGAAAAAAAAAAAGCTTGTACTTTTGTTGGACAAAAGCACACCTTTCTACACTATTATGGGATACTGCATACATGAAATTGAAGAATATTCGTATAGATTTTAGCCTAGAGTATTAGAAACAACTAGCCAAAAATGTTTTTGGAACTCCTTTACTTCATTCTAAAACTTTAATGAACTGTTTTTAACAAAGACATATTCACTGATGCTCGGGAACATCTGGAAACCAAATACTATGAAGTATTCTAAATCAAAAGGCATCATCCTAAGCAACTAGGTCATAATGAATTCATGAGTGCTATTGACTTCACGAAATCCTCCAGTCCTTCCACACCTGGGTGAAGATTAGGAAGTTTATTACTTGAAAAGCCTAGAATCTACAATGTTTGATAGTATTGGCATGACCAGGCTGAAGAATGACCTGTCACAGGCAAATTCGTTAGTCCAACTAAACAAAGTCCTCAAATTCCCTTCCTTGTTGAACACTCCCCCTTGCCCCCATAACGATGCTCGTGTTCAGCCATGAGTGAACACTTCATTATACTTTAGACCTCATGCATCTCTCATGTACAATACAAGGGCAAATACAGGAGGAAAATGATTATGCCATCGTCAAAATGTCAACTACCACTACGATTATCGTTGTCCATCACGAGTGATCAACCCAAGTGGCCATAGCTCCACTGCTACTAGCTAAAAAACACCTTACTCAATAACTCTATACTCCTACTTGTCAGATCAAATCAAGCAAGATCAAATCATGCATGAACATCTATTTTTGGTTGAAAAAATGAAAAAGCATAATTATAGCACTAATAAAATGTAAACAACACAGCATCCAAATGTAATCAAACTAACAATAGCAAGGTTATATAAGCTACCACAAACTTCAACACTAAGAATAAGTTCTAGATGAGTTAGTAGAGAATTATAAGCATGCAAAATTTAAGACCACACTAAAAAGTACATATTAAGTAGGATGGTCTCGTACGCCTCAAAATTACTACTTATTAAAGACTAGAAAATATATACTACAAACTACAGGGAATCAAGCAATCCAACCAGTCCCAAAGGGTGATGACATTCAACTTGCACCACTCCTTATGCTACCTAGCATGGAAAACAATTTCGAGCCTCTCACAGTAATAAGTAACAAAACAAAGATGGTGATACAGTTATATCTCTAGCCATAATAATTACTATTGTTGGGTTCAGGCTTGAACATTGGCAACCTGCCCACCATGAGGACCATTCTAAGGAGTATTATAATTTTCAGAAGTTTGTGGTTGTTCAGATCTCTATGTTGTATTTCCATACCCTAGATTACTATTAGCAACGCTATAGCCACTTCCCATGTATCCACTACCACTTCCTTGCATATCTCCACCTAGACCACCAGCATTGTTATTTGGCACACTCCCAAAACATCCTCCAACAGCACCATATTCACCAGGATTCCCGTAAGACCCATAACTCGCAACATAACCACCATAGTCATAACTTTGGTTCCCATACCCAATAGCCCCACTAGGCGACTGGCTTGTAGGTGTTGAGCTTGGGCCACCACTAAGAGCACCAGTTCTTCTAGTTGAAGCACCCCAAGCAGTAGTATTACCATAACCCAGAGCACCATATCCAGTAGGATATTGTGTACTCCATGAACTTCTTGGAGCGCCTAGTGAACCACTTCCAAATCCAGCACTAGGAACATTTGGGTTTTCATACGTTGCACCAACAGGTCCATATGCTGCATCAACAGGTCCACCATACTAAGTATTGGCACTGTGGTGCACTAGCATAACCGCCATAACTAATGCCATTATTGGCAGGACCATATCCATAGCTAGGTCTGTTATATCCAAAGGAGTCATATGGACCAAAACCCAAAGTTTTGAAATTCGTACTGTACCGGCCAGTACAATCGAAATATGCCGTACCGGCCAGGTAACCGGTATGCTAAATAAGTGTATTTCATTTTGGTATAAATACTGGTTGTACTGGCCAGTACAGGCTGGTATGTATGATTCCGGCCGAAATTTAAATGTCGCCCAGTACAGTTTGGGTCAGACTTGATGAGTGACTTTTTCTTCATTTATGTTAAATGCAAGGGCAATTTCGTCACTTAGGGACTTAGGGCAATCTCATTTCTCCTCTACTCTATTTCGCCCGACGCCGGTTCTTAGTTCCCACTTCTAAGATTTTCTTCCATATCTGCCTCCAGCCAGTTACCCGCCCACTACCCAGTGTTGTCTTCGCACATCTCAGGTCGCTGTCAACCGTCGTCACCATCCCTTCGCTGTCGACCATCGTCGCAGGTATGATTTTGCCAGTTAATTTAATTAATATTGCATTTATTTATTAGTTTTTTTTTAAACTATAGATGATCAATAGATTATTTTTAAGAAAAAGGCTCACGAATTATGCATCCACCCCACTACTAAATCAAGATTTTAAGTTTTGATATTCATGGTTCATAACTTCATGCCATTAAGATGATCCGCGTGCAGCCCCACTTATTCTGTTTTTATAAAAAATATTTGCTATTAGTTTTGTTGCTTAATATGGAGTAATTTAGATTAATGGTAATGACTAAATCATTATGTGTTTGTGATGATCTAAATGCATGGACCCGTAGGATGCAACAAATTATAATGTTGTTCTAGTCTTCTAGACTCTAGTTTCTTAATTATTATTTTTTTTTTAGTTTGAAACTCAAATTACTCAATATGTATATGTGTGTGTGTGTATATATATATATATATATATATATATATATATATGGAGTAGTGAAAAGATAGATTTCAATGAATTTGAGGAACATGAAGATACTGTAAATGATTAATATTAGCTACCAAATTTGTGCAAAGCTTTCTCAATGAATCTGATTGTCTTTCACCATATCTTTTCATGTTAATTTTGACTCCCTTTGTATGCATGAGAAGGGGAAGTCAATATATATGTATATATATATAAACTCAAACTTGAAACTCAAATTACTGATCTGTTTTTCTAAAAAATATTGGCTATTAGTTTTTTATATTGGTTTTGTTTACTTTAATAGTTAATTAGTTTTGAGCCATGAATGATTATGTAGGACTTAGAAGTATAAAAATGTCTAGTTGTCAATCAATCGATGCCGATGGTATGTCTTCAACACTTGCTCCTATAAGATCAGATGATCTTGCATGGGCTCATGCACGTGTAGTGCCAAGAGTAAGAAATAATACTGAATTTTTGTATTGTAATAAAGTAATCAGAGGTGGAGGAATCACTCGGTTGAAGCAGCATCTAGCTAGGATTCAAGGCAATGTAGAAGCGTGTAAAAAAGTCTTTGAAGATGTAAAATGATAAATGAAGGAGTTACTTAATGAGACAAAAAAAAAAAGAGAAGAAGAGAAAAATAAGCTCAGAAATTGGAGGTTATATAGATTTAACATCTGATGATAATATTGAGGGACAATCTCAGCTTGTAAAAGGTAAGGGGAAGTCGAAAGAATCTGGAACTGAAAAATCGATGGGGGCCCAACCTTCAATCAAGAGCTCATTAGCATCGAAGGAGATGATTATGAAAGCAAAGATGGTTGTAGCACACTGATAATATGATGCTAATTTGTCTTTAAATGCAACTCAATCCAAGTTTTATCAATCAGCTATCGATGTCATGACTGCCATCGAGTCAGGATTCAAGGGCCCTTCTTTATATGAGTTGAGAGGAAGTCTGTTACAAATGACTCTAAATGATGTTCAAGATTATTTGCAACAAATTAGAATTGCTTGGAATGATACCGGTTGTACACTAATGGCAGATGGTTGGACAAACCAGAAACAACAATCAATAATCAACTTTCTAGTTTATTGTCCGAATGGTATAATGTTCTTGAAGTCTATTGATACATCAGGACTTAAAAAAGACACTGAGACATTGCTTGATATTTTTGATGAGGTTGTTCAAGAAATTGGAGCTAAGAATCTTGTTCAGTTCATAATGGACAATGATGCAAGTTATAAAGCTGTGGGAAAAAAGTTACAGCAGAAGTATGGCCCTTTATATTGGTCTCCTTGTACAGCTCATAGCATAGATTTGATGTTGGAGAGTTTTTCTGATGCTGAGTATTTTCACCTTATTGATGATACAATAAAAAATGCAAAAAGGATAACAAAGTTCATTTATAACCATAGTTGGGTTTTGGCATTAATGAGAAAAGATTTCACCAATAGTCATGATTTGTGTCGTCTGGCTGTTACAAGATTTGCAACAAATTTTTTAAGTATCTAATGCTTGCTCTTGTATAAAAAACAACTCAGACAAATTTTTACTTGTGATAAATGGATTGAATCAAATCATTCTAGGAGCAATATAGGGAAGGAGATAGCTAAGATTGTTCTAAAAAATAAAGAATTTTGGGCTCAATGTCAAATTATTGTGAAAATTATTGAGCCTTTGGTTTGTGCTCTATAACGGGATATTTATATGATGCAATGGAAAGAGCCAAAGAGAACATAAAAGTGAGATGCAATAACAAAGTTAGTGTATTCAGTCTGTTCACTAGGATCATAAATTCTAGATATGATAAGCAGTTCCACAGTCCATTACATGCGACGGGTTGTTTTCTTAACCCTAGAATTTACTATAGAGCCAGCTTTAAAAATAAAAATGATGTTATAAGAGGCATCAACAGTTGTATTATGAAGATGGAACTTGATCCCGATAATCAAGACAAGATTGTTGCAGAACTTGACTTGTATAAGAATGTAGTAGGTGAGTTTGGACATTCTTTAGCAATCCGCCAGCGTGATAAGATCAATTTAGGTATCATCATTTATCAGTATCATTTATCTTACTTTATTTTTACTTGCATTTAATTAATAATTTCTAATTTCATTATTGTTATAATTGCATGGTGGGCCCAATTTGATTGCGAGGTTCTAATGCTTCAAATGTATGTTGTTCGAATACTAAGTCAATATTGTAGTGCAAGTAGATGTGAGAGAAACTGGAGCACATTTGATTTTATTCATTCGAAGAAGAGAAATAGATTAGTGCATAAACGTTTGAATGATTTAGTATTTGTTTGTTATAATTTGAAGCTGCGAGAGAGGTAAAAAAAATTTAATACTAATGTATTTCATAAATTAAAACATATATAACATTTTCACTTATGTTTGATTTTATTTTGATAGGAGCATAAAAAAGCGAAGAGACGCTTTTGATCCAATCAATTTTGAAAACATTGACTTGATGGAAGACTGGGTTGGTGAAGAATCTGATCTTCTTGATGGAGAAGATTTGGATTGGGATAGTATTGAGGAGCCATTAGCCATACTAAATGAGGAAGATGATGATAATGTTAGTGTTGATGTTGATAATGATGGTGACATTGATGAAAATATTTTGATTAACAAGTCGAATCTTGATCCTTATTGTCTTTTTGATGAGGATGAGTAATTTTATTTTAATGTTTGGATTAAGAACTTATTTAGTTTTATGTTTGTTGTAACTTTTTTTTTTTTTTTATATAATTTTGTTGTAATTTAAAACTTAAGACTTATATTGAGAAGTATTGAGTTTATGATTTATTTTGTTATTATTTTGGAATACAAGTAATGTTTGTATATATATAATTTATCCAGGTGTAAATTATTCTGAAACAGTACACGAAACGGTACCAGTACCGAAATATTATCTCGAAACGGTACATGAAACAGTACCGATACCGAAATATTTCGTATCAGTGCCTTGACCGATACGACTTTCGGTACAGTATTCAAAACTTTGCCAAAACCACCTCCAATACTTTATGGCTACATGTACCTATTGGATTCCATTCGACCATCATATGCATTAGGGATTCCATAAGATGCCCTATAGTTTTGATAACCACTACCAAGTGAACCCCCACCACCACCACCCATTGTACGGCTATCCCCACTAGGATTCATATTTTTAGGAAAAGCCTACTTTACTTCTACTTTCTTACCATCAAAACCATGGAAGTTTTTGTGTAAAACCCTATCAACAGCTTCTTTAGTGTCAAAGGTAATAAACCCAAACCCACAAGGTCGTCCAGTATTTTGGTCATACATGACTTGTGACGCCCCGATTTTTCGCATTGAATACAACGCAAATCGACGCATCCGGACAAGCAACGCAAGGCTACTTATCCTACGTAAACATAAAAAGCAGCATGCATGCATCTAAGCTTACTAATGAAATGCAATGCTGAACGCAGCTGGAAGAAGTAAATTCCCAATATGTGCAAAGAGGTCTAACTCTTGCATCAGTAGATCACATGGCATACTATAATTACACTACTCATAACATTGTATTTACAACCACATTCTGTATTTACTCTTACATAACCCAGTTAGTTTTCTCTAAACAAAAACTCATATCCTACCATCATCCAATACTCTTACTTCTTCACTTGATCACGTACATGGGATCATCTCAACCGGAGAGGAGCATTCCATAGGACCCTCAGGGTACCTCAGAATCTCCCGTGCTGATCGGGTCTCAAAGCAATTTGTCTATCCCTGCAACAACGTCTATCATTCCATAAGGAATGATAGATAAAATAGATAAACAACAAAGAGTGAGATTTACAAGAAATCTCAGTGAGTACACAGTTAACGAAATAAAGCATAGACAACCTCAACTATCACCACACATAGTCATACTCATCAACATATCACTTATAAGCATACCTTATGGAACTCATACACATCAATTATTCATCTTACCATACAGACTTAAGTCTTAGCTAGACCCAACATCACATACAACCTTAGATCTTAGCTAGACCCAACATCACATACAACCTTAGATCTTAGCTAGACCCCTCATCACATACAACCTTATACTTCTCACTTATACTTATACTTATACTTTTCACTTTATTTCTTAACCCCATAGGTTTCTTTTATTTCTTATTCTCGATGGGCGTTACGTATCGCCGTCCCCATCGGCACGTCAGTCATACGGGCGTTACGTATCGCCGTCCCCGTCATGACGTGACTAACTCATCTCGACAGGCGTTACGTATCGCCGTCCCTGCCGGCACGTCAGTCATACGGGCGTTACGTATCGCCGTCCCCGTCATGACGTGACTAACTGATCAATCATACTCATCAATCATCCGGGCGTTACGTATCGCCGTCCCCGTTATGATGAGTCTCGTGTCAATCATCCGGGCGTTACGTCTCGCCGTCCCCGTTATGACACGGAACATATTATTATATCACGGCAGGCGTTACGTATCGCCGTCCCTGCCGGCACGTCAGTCATACGGGCGTTACGTATCGCCGTCCCCGTCATGACGTGACTAACTCATTAATCATACACTCATCAATCATCCGGGCGTTACGTATCGCCGTCCCCGTTATGATGAGTCTCGTGTCAATCATCCGGGCGTTACGTCTCGCCGTCCCCGTTATGACACGGAACATATTATTATATCACGGCAGGCGTTACGTATCGCCGTCCCTGCCGGCACGTCAGTCATACGGGCGTTACGTATCGCCGTCCCCGTCATGACGTGACTAACTCATTATCATACACTCATCAATCATCCGGGCGTTACGTATCGCCGTCCCCGTTATGATGAGTCTAGTGTCAATCATCCGGGCGTTACGTCTCGCCGTCCCCGTTATGACACAAAACATATACACATAGTACTGCGGGCGTTACGTCTCGCCGTCCCCGCAAGGATCAATCACACGGGCGTTACGTCTCGCCGTCCCCGTGGAGATCACAATTTCATATCACGACAGGCGTTACGTATCGCCGTCCCTGCCGGCACGTCAGTCATACGGGCGTTACGTATCGCCGTCCCCGTCATGACGTGACTAACTCATTAATCATACACTCATCAATCATCCGGGCGTTACGTATCGCCGTCCCCGTTATGATGAGTCTCGTGTCAATCATCCGGGCGTTACGTATCGCCGTCCCCGTCATGACACGGAACATATTCTTTATATAAATTGTTTTCTTTCTTTATATTCTTCTCTTATACACATGAGTTATTTCCACCTATAACTCTACCCATTTGACACACCACTGCCATTCTAAGAAAACCCTAAATCTAAGCAAAACAGGGTATCTCGCTCGAGCGGGTGTCGAGCGAGTGTCGAGCGAAGTCACGGGTTGGAACTCGCTCGAGCGGGTATCAAGCGACAGTCAAGCGAGATCACGGCTTAAGGGGTTTTTCAACCCAAACCAAGCAATCTTTTCACACCAACCTTATTTTTTACTCATTAGAACATAATTCTAGGTCCTTACAATTTTCCTAACATTTTACCATCACCAAATCATATCCAAAACACCATAGATTCCAAACACATCATTCAAGCCTAATTCAAGCTCCAACCAACAACAAACTAAATTCCATCAATAATCTACTTAATCTATGCTAAGATTAAGTTAAATTGTATACTTACAAGTTCCTCCAAAGCTTGGTTGAATGATCCAACTAGCCCTTGCAACATTTCTCCTCAAAGCACCCACTTAGCTCACTTAGAAGATGTTTGGAGGTTCAAGGGTTAAGAGGCTATCTTCCCATCTTATTTCTTGTGTTGGACGTGAGTTTCTTTTCCCCAAAAGGTCTCCCATGATCTGAAGATAGCTATATATATATAGAGGAATAGATGGCTTGGGGAAAAAGAGAAGGAAACCAAACTAAGGCAATGGGTTAACCCAAACCGTGTGAGGTGTGGTGTGTTGTCCAGCTTTGGTTAATCTAATCCTCATCCAAATCTCCCAAGATCTCCAATGATTTCCATCCTATGGCTATGCTTCTTCCTCATCTAAAATTATCTTAGATCAATGGCCCCAAATAATCACCAAATATAGATATAAAAGTAAGCTCCAAAAAGTCCAAAATACCCAAGATGAGCTTAATCTGGCCATTGGCTTTCCTTGCATCCTCAAGGCTTCTAGAATACTTTCTCCCTCTTTAGCCACACGTCCAAGACCTCCTTAGCACCCTTAGAGTGGCTGGAAAATATCTCATTACCTAATTCCCAAGGTTTGGTTACCAATTGGTTGGAAACAAAAGGGATAGTTGACTGTTTTGGCTAATCAGATTAGTCCTTCACTCTTGTTTGGTTCCAAGCTAATTATTCTTCTAGAAGCTCTTCCTCCACCTAACACATGCTCTCATACATGTATCTAGCAGATAACCATGAGGAGAACCAATCAAATTCGGACATCTAAGGTGAGGTGGTGAAGTGATTCATTTTCGAGCTCCAGTTTGCACTTAAAACAGATCAGTCCCATTCCAGCCCAATTAATCCATTGATACACTTCGATTCTCTAAAACCTCCAATCATAAAAGTTATAGATCTATGTCTTAGGGTTCTATAGGAACTGGAATCACTTCATTTGGAGTTCACATGACCACGTTATGATTTTTCTAATAAAACTCGACATATAAACCCGAGAACACCAATCCGGGTACACCAATTGTTGGATAGATGAATCATCTTATTTCACACGAAATTCACTAAATAAAATCTCCTCATTTTCCATATCTCCACACACTTGTCCAGATCTTAGGATAACTAAGAAAATAATCCAAAGGCTTAATCTTATCCAATGTTCTTAGTCAACTTCAAGTCAATACTTATCCATCTCCAATTCAGATCTGATACTTCAATCTCCATTTCTTATTTGATTAAGTCCTTATCTCTTAAACCTCAAAACATAAAAGTTGTAGATAATCCTCTTAGCTTTCCATAGCCTCTTGAATCACTCAAATCCGACATCAAATGAGCAAGTTATGACCATTCTACTAAAAGACGTCTGTCTGTCCCTGTATTTCGCTCGAGCCAGACATCAAGCGAGAGTTGAGCGAAGTCTCGGGTCTAGGCACTTTTCCATCTTAACACAAGTCACATTTATACCCAACCTTATTCCCAACCTTTCAATATAAGAATCTTATACATATATTCCAAAATTCCTAAAAATAGTTTCGGAGAAACATAATCATCCCATACATGAAAATTAAGCGGATATCTAAAAAATCCGGGTTGTCACATTCTCCCCCCCTTAAAAGGAATTTCGTCCTCGAAATTCGAGAGTTCCACCTCAACACCAAAATATATATATCAGTGTATACTTAGAAAAATTCTACAATCAGTAACACCAATATGGCTGCCAACATTACTCTTCTCCTTTGACACATTCCCTTAAAAAAAAAGCTTAAAGTATTTGAGTAAATTAGAACCTTGACTTTTCCAAGAATCTCAATATATTCTCCAATAAAATTCAACAATTATGAATAGTTAAACTGACTTCAGTCGATTTCTATGCTCTGTCAACCAAATGTTCATCCATATTCTATCTTTTGTAACTTAAAACTCTCTTCCATGGCAATCACAGACAATATTTTCTCCTTAGTAAAACTCCAAATCCCTATTGATTCCTTCAAGTCAGCGTAATTGAAGCCTCTGATCTAATCAACATCATGTTTGTACTATGAACTCTCAAAACTTACCACATAAATAGCCTCAACACATACCAAATCGCGTCAAAATGGAACCAAAAGTTACCTTTTCAAGACTGTGTACTTGTAGATACCATGCATTTATAATCAAGATCAACATTTTGCCTATGCATCAGTAGTTCGTTCATACCATTTTCCTCATCTGAACTCACACCTTCAAAATTTATTTCCTCAATCACCAAAATTTGCCAACCAAATCCACACTTTTCATTCCTGAGGAAGTATTTTCTTAAAAACTCTTATATCCACCATTGAACTCCACCCCATCTTATTCTATTTATTGCAACCTCATCAATTTCCAACACAGATCAAACTAACATGTGAGGTCAGTGCTCCAAAATTCCAATCTTAATTCAGATCAAGTCTCCAAAATTCTAAAACTTTACATACTTTAGGAGTCACTTTCCAAAATTCTATAGGATCAATAAACTTATAATCTTTCACCACTTTGCAATTCTTCCAAAATTTACAACTCCAGTACCTAAATTTCAAAGAATTCACTCATACTACGACATTCTCTTCTAAACCTTGATATTACAACAACAGTCCAAGTCAATAAAATTCAAGCCTACTACTCTTAAACATTTAGGTCCTTCTTGATCGTAACATCCTCATACCAGAACTAAATCTTTAATCTGCTACATCCAAGAAAATTAATTCAAATTCTCTCGACAGAAAACTATCAAGTCGATCGGTTAACCTCAAATTCTCAACTTTGAAAGAGAAATTCTTTACCACTTGATATAATCCAGCAAAGTTTCCATCAAATCTCACCATAAGGACTTTAAGAATCCATGTATACTTTACATCCCCATATACAATCATACAATAAACCTCATCACTCCAGAGTCCATGAGATAGTCATCACGTTTCCTTATCAATCTGACCTTGCCACTAATGATTCCAACATCAACCAATTGTCAATTTCTATACCTATCACGTAATCTATCTTAAAAATTCTGATTCTTAAAATCCTAGACATACACAATTCTATGAGAGAAACCAACTTGACCCAATCTTATCCAGAACTCAAGCCTTTCTCAATCAAATCAAAACCTATCTTAATACCATGTGATCATTTTTCCTAGGACATTCATGGTTTACCCAGAGCCGTATTGCTCTGATACCAAACTGTGACGCCCCGATTTTTCGCATTGAATACAACGCAAATCGACGCATCCGGACAAGCAACGCAAGGCTACTTATCCTACGTAAACATAAAAAGCAGCATGCATGCATCTAAGCTTACTAATGAAATGCAATGCTGAACGCAGCTGGAAGAAGTAAATTCCCAATATGTGCAAAGAGGTCTAACTCTTGCATCAGTAGATCACATGGCATACTATAATTACACTACTCATAACATTGTATTTACAACCACATTCTGTATTTACTCTTACATAACCCAGTTAGTTTTCTCTAAACAAAAACTCATATCCTACCATCATCCAATACTCTTACTTCTTCACTTGATCACGTACATGGGATCATCTCAACCGGAGAGGAGCATTCCATAGGACCCTCAGGGTACCTCAGAATCTCCCGTGCTGATCGGGTCTCAAAGCAATTTGTCTATCCCTGCAACAACGTCTATCATTCCATAAGGAATGATAGATAAAATAGATAAACAACAAAGAGTGAGATTTACAAGAAATCTCAGTGAGTACACAGTTAACGAAATAAAGCATAGACAACCTCAACTATCACCACACATAGTCATACTCATCAACATATCACTTATAAGCATACCTTATGGAACTCATACACATCAATTATTCATCTTACCATACAGACTTAAGTCTTAGCTAGACCCAACATCACATACAACCTTAGATCTTAGCTAGACCCAACATCACATACAACCTTAGATCTTAGCTAGACCCCTCATCACATACAACCTTATACTTCTCACTTATACTTATACTTATACTTTTCACTTTATTTCTTAACCCCATAGGTTTCTTTTATTTCTTATTCTCGATGGGCGTTACGTATCGCCGTCCCCATCGGCACGTCAGTCATACGGGCGTTACGTATCGCCGTCCCCGTCATGACGTGACTAACTCATCTCGACAGGCGTTACGTATCGCCGTCCCTGCCGGCACGTCAGTCATACGGGCGTTACGTATCGCCGTCCCCGTCATGACGTGACTAACTGATCAATCATACTCATCAATCATCCGGGCGTTACGTATCGCCGTCCCCGTTATGATGAGTCTCGTGTCAATCATCCGGGCGTTACGTCTCGCCGTCCCCGTTATGACACGGAACATATTATTATATCACGGCAGGCGTTACGTATCGCCGTCCCTGCCGGCACGTCAGTCATACGGGCGTTACGTATCGCCGTCCCCGTCATGACGTGACTAACTCATTAATCATACACTCATCAATCATCCGGGCGTTACGTATCGCCGTCCCCGTTATGATGAGTCTCGTGTCAATCATCCGGGCGTTACGTCTCGCCGTCCCCGTTATGACACGGAACATATTATTATATCACGGCAGGCGTTACGTATCGCCGTCCCTGCCGGCACGTCAGTCATACGGGCGTTACGTATCGCCGTCCCCGTCATGACGTGACTAACTCATTATCATACACTCATCAATCATCCGGGCGTTACGTATCGCCGTCCCCGTTATGATGAGTCTAGTGTCAATCATCCGGGCGTTACGTCTCGCCGTCCCCGTTATGACACAAAACATATACACATAGTACTGCGGGCGTTACGTCTCGCCGTCCCCGCAAGGATCAATCACACGGGCGTTACGTCTCGCCGTCCCCGTGGAGATCACAATTTCATATCACGACAGGCGTTACGTATCGCCGTCCCTGCCGGCACGTCAGTCATACGGGCGTTACGTATCGCCGTCCCCGTCATGACGTGACTAACTCATTAATCATACACTCATCAATCATCCGGGCGTTACGTATCGCCG
This sequence comes from Platycarya strobilacea, assembly GCA_036898215.1. Classification (NCBI taxonomy): domain Eukaryota; kingdom Viridiplantae; phylum Streptophyta; class Magnoliopsida; order Fagales; family Juglandaceae; genus Platycarya; species Platycarya strobilacea. Next base: position 13,698,952 of record CM072556.1, read on the forward strand.
TCCCCGTTATGATGAGTCTCGTGTCAATCATCCGGGCGTTACGTATCGCCGTCCCCGTCATGACACGGAACATATTCTTTATATAAATTGTTTTCTTTCTTTATATTCTTCTCTTATACACATGAGTTATTTCCACCTATAACTCTACCCATTTGACACACCACTGCCATTCTAAGAAAACCCTAAATCTAAGCAAAACAGGGTATCTCGCTCGAGCGGGTGTCGAGCGAGTGTCGAGCGAAGTCACGGGTTGGAACTCGCTCGAGCGGGTATCAAGCGACAGTCAAGCGAGATCACGGCTTAAGGGGTTTTTCAACCCAAACCAAGCAATCTTTTCACACCAACCTTATTTTTTACTCATTAGAACATAATTCTAGGTCCTTACAATTTTCCTAACATTTTACCATCACCAAATCATATCCAAAACACCATAGATTCCAAACACATCATTCAAGCCTAATTCAAGCTCCAACCAACAACAAACTAAATTCCATCAATAATCTACTTAATCTATGCTAAGATTAAGTTAAATTGTATACTTACAAGTTCCTCCAAAGCTTGGTTGAATGATCCAACTAGCCCTTGCAACATTTCTCCTCAAAGCACCCACTTAGCTCACTTAGAAGATGTTTGGAGGTTCAAGGGTTAAGAGGCTATCTTCCCATCTTATTTCTTGTGTTGGACGTGAGTTTCTTTTCCCCAAAAGGTCTCCCATGATCTGAAGATAGCTATATATATATAGAGGAATAGATGGCTTGGGGAAAAAGAGAAGGAAACCAAACTAAGGCAATGGGTTAACCCAAACCGTGTGAGGTGTGGTGTGTTGTCCAGCTTTGGTTAATCTAATCCTCATCCAAATCTCCCAAGATCTCCAATGATTTCCATCCTATGGCTATGCTTCTTCCTCATCTAAAATTATCTTAGATCAATGGCCCCAAATAATCACCAAATATAGATATAAAAGTAAGCTCCAAAAAGTCCAAAATACCCAAGATGAGCTTAATCTGGCCATTGGCTTTCCTTGCATCCTCAAGGCTTCTAGAATACTTTCTCCCTCTTTAGCCACACGTCCAAGACCTCCTTAGCACCCTTAGAGTGGCTGGAAAATATCTCATTACCTAATTCCCAAGGTTTGGTTACCAATTGGTTGGAAACAAAAGGGATAGTTGACTGTTTTGGCTAATCAGATTAGTCCTTCACTCTTGTTTGGTTCCAAGCTAATTATTCTTCTAGAAGCTCTTCCTCCACCTAACACATGCTCTCATACATGTATCTAGCAGATAACCATGAGGAGAACCAATCAAATTCGGACATCTAAGGTGAGGTGGTGAAGTGATTCATTTTCGAGCTCCAGTTTGCACTTAAAACAGATCAGTCCCATTCCAGCCCAATTAATCCATTGATACACTTCGATTCTCTAAAACCTCCAATCATAAAAGTTATAGATCTATGTCTTAGGGTTCTATAGGAACTGGAATCACTTCATTTGGAGTTCACATGACCACGTTATGATTTTTCTAATAAAACTCGACATATAAACCCGAGAACACCAATCCGGGTACACCAATTGTTGGATAGATGAATCATCTTATTTCACACGAAATTCACTAAATAAAATCTCCTCATTTTCCATATCTCCACACACTTGTCCAGATCTTAGGATAACTAAGAAAATAATCCAAAGGCTTAATCTTATCCAATGTTCTTAGTCAACTTCAAGTCAATACTTATCCATCTCCAATTCAGATCTGATACTTCAATCTCCATTTCTTATTTGATTAAGTCCTTATCTCTTAAACCTCAAAACATAAAAGTTGTAGATAATCCTCTTAGCTTTCCATAGCCTCTTGAATCACTCAAATCCGACATCAAATGAGCAAGTTATGACCATTCTACTAAAAGACGTCTGTCTGTCCCTGTATTTCGCTCGAGCCAGACATCAAGCGAGAGTTGAGCGAAGTCTCGGGTCTAGGCACTTTTCCATCTTAACACAAGTCACATTTATACCCAACCTTATTCCCAACCTTTCAATATAAGAATCTTATACATATATTCCAAAATTCCTAAAAATAGTTTCGGAGAAACATAATCATCCCATACATGAAAATTAAGCGGATATCTAAAAAATCCGGGTTGTCACATGACTACTACATCAATTACATGACCATAAGTCTCAAATATTGATGAAATCCTTCTTCACTTAGAGTGGCAGGCAATCTTCCAACAATATCTTCTTGGTCTTGAAAGTTCCATGTGATGTCCCTAGCTCCTGCTTAAGGAAACATGATAATTGAGGCGTCGGGATGATAATAACACGGGTCACACAACTTAACATTAAGTGCTAAGTGTGTGAGAACACGTGATATACATAAATTAATAGTCGCAGCGAATGAGTCAGGTCGATAATTAAGTACCAAAATTTTCTTAAAATAAAACAAATCAGTTTAACACAAATTCTCCAACAGAAGATTTAATACAGTCATCCCAAAGTTAAAACATTAAAATACATAATTACCAAAAACAGAAATAACATTTTCCAAGATAATATTTTACAGCAAATCAATCTAACGACGAAGCCACCTCCTCAGGTTTAGCCTCCTCGTCACCTGTATCCAAAATCTATGATGCCAAAAATGGTATCGCAGATAAATACAATCCAAACAAACCACAAATTACAAAATATAAAATATATTCATGCAATAACAAAACATATGAACGTGACACCATATGTATGAAATTCAAAAAGAATCATCTTTCCCAAAAAGGAATAGTTTTCTACACACGCCAAAATCTCATTTTGGCCTAAAATAAATCCATTGAAAACATCCACCATTTTCCCAGAAGATTGTCCACAAATTCATTTATCAAAACCCGTCATTTTCTCAGAAAATGACTCACAAATCCAATTAACACTGTAGGTGAGAATTGCAGGCAGGACTCTACCACCATCCCTACTATATGTACCATAGGTAGAAATCACAGGCAGAACTCTATCACCATCCCTATCTCATATTCATGCCAGTCATACTGGCGTTACGTATCGTCGTCCCCGTAATAATATAAAGACTACAACCATAGCGGGCGTTACGTATCACCGTCTCTATTATGACATACACACATATCAATCATAGTAAACGTTACGTATCGTCGTCCCTGTTATGACTTATTTAAAATCATTAAAATCTACAAATCCAATAACATTGTAGGCGAGACTATACTACTATCCATACTTACCACTATCCCTACAGTACCTCACTTTTAAAACCATTTAACCAAATCATTTCAATATACCAAAAACCAAGTCTCACATTAAAACTCCAAATATCAAATATACATATGAACAAGTGTGCAATTACACAATGCGTACCACCATGTACAAAATATCCAACATTCAATAAGTACAATTATCAACCAAACATAGAGTTGTTAATACAAAATATATTTAAATCTCAAAATTTATTTAAAAAATACTTACAGCGCTAAAATATGATTTTTGAAGGATCTTAAAAGTGCAAGCAATAGCAGCAAAGTAACGTAACAGTGCAAAATGAACAACGGCCGTGGGTCTCAAAACCTCACTTTTGAACAAGGACAAATGAAGACTCGAGATGGCTAGGAAATGGCTTAGAGGTGTTGGTCAAGTTAATGGTAGTGGTGGTTGGTTGTATGTGGCAACGTGGGCGGCGGTACAAGGCCAAAAAGCATAAAATGGAGATGTAGCTCAAGGGACTTCAAGAGTGGCGGATCGGGGCTGAGGAAGGATGGGTTAGGTAGCTGGAAGGCTGGTGGTAAAATGGCGAAGAGATAGTGGCCAGTGGTAGAGCGACGACAGTACTGGAGCATGTAAAGGCCGCAGCATTGGAGGTGTGCGTGAGGGCTAACGGCGGCACGAGCTGGGCTGAGAATGGAGATGGGTGGTCGCTGGCAGGTGGGGAAGAGAATGGGAGGAGTGTGACGACCACGGGCCACACACGGCAGCGCTGGTAACAGGGGAAAGAACGGGCGAGAGATGAGAGAGAGAGGGCGTCACGCACGGGCAAAGGGGGAAAGCAGGGGAAAAAGAAAAAAAAAAGAATAAAAGAAAAAAGAGAAGGAAAAAGAAATGAAGACTACTTAGAAATAGAATACAATAAATTAAATAAAAGCCAACTGAAAATGCTACTATTCAATATCAACAAAATAAAATATTTTAAACCCAACAATAAAATAAATTAAACCAAAACACAATTTAATTACAAAATAATAATTAAAATCAAGATGGTACATTATTTAAATTCTACAACTAAAACAAAAACATAAAATAATATAATGAAAAATATTTTTAATTTAAAATAATAGAATTATTAATTATAATAATTTAAATAATCATTCAATAAAAATATGAGTAAATATGAAATATCACATCCCAACCACCCCAGAACTTAGCTAGATTAGGATTCTAGCTTTGGCAGAAGTTTGCAGCTCCTCTCTTAATAATACCCTCTTAGCTTCGAACTGCAGACCATAAAATAAGCACTTATGAGGTGATGCTAAAGTTAAGAAATATCAGATCCAGCTTTTATGATAAGGTGAAATCATAAAAATAAGCCATTAAATAGCTTAGAATTGAGATAATCACAATTATGGGCTGTATACAAACGAGAACAAGTACAATAGGATCATATTGCAACTAAAAGGATCATTACTACTAAATTATTGTACAAAAGGACAAAACCAGTCAACACAGACAATAATCCCCCTTGAATTAAACTCAAAAGAAACCAAACCCCAATAACAAGAGCAATAGAAGCGGAGACAGTAACAAACTATGTAAACCACAATCTTCCTATAAATAAAATCTAGGAACTCAAAGTTTACCAAACAATTACGAAAAGAATCAATAACAGCATAAATCAATGAGAATCACAATTTCCCAAACCAAAACAATTAAAGTTTCAAACACGAACAAGCTAAACTTCAAACAAACAGCAACACAAACCTCAGTAGTGGCATAAATTAAACTGAACTGCCATAATCCAATAAGAACACAAACTAACCAAAATACATCTCAATCACCACAACTGCACCCCATTATTAAACTAAAATATATGAACAGTAACCTCGTATCGAAAAGAGCAAAATCTCCCCACCCCACCCCACCCCACCCCAACCACAACCACCACCCCCACCCCCACCCCAATTCTTCAAATATAGCCTCCTAAAATTCTTTAAAAAATTCATATATAATATATAAGTATATATATTTACATATATATAAGATTAAATTATCCTTCAAATTATAAAAAAATTAAAAATTACCCCCCTAATTTTTATTAAAATTATTCTCCCAAATGTCAATACACATATAATTTTATTCTAACTTTTAACTTTATTGAAATTCAAATTTCAACTCACATAATCTCATAATAATTTTAACAGTCTAATTCTAAAAAAAATATGGTTATAAATTTATATGATTATCAAAATTGATTAATTATACTTACTTATATAGTTTCATTCTAACTTAATTGTATGATTATGAAATATAGTTTGTTAAATATCTAACATCAGTATATCAGTAGTTATTAGAAATTTTTTATATTTATTCTTGATCTATAATTATTTTTAAATCAAAAAATAATATGAGCAAGTAAAAAAATTGATTTTTTTTAAAGGACGTAGATAATTCGAAGAGTAATACATTTAGAGAATTCGACAACGAAAAAATGTAATATTTCTATCGTGTCCTTTTAAAATTTATATATAGCACATATTTTATCGATCACCTCTCCAAATATAAAATTCTGAACCGCCCCTGATCTCACCTATGAATAACTTCCCTTGATCTGAATCCATAGCCCTCTAACTTGCTAGGCTTGTCTCAGCCTATGATATTAACGTATTGGAAGCTTTTCTTTTGAGGGTTTTGGTTCGAGGGTTTCGGATCGAGAGGGTGGATTTTTATGGTCAATTACGAAAGGTATATCAAAGTAATATGTTTGGATGGCTAGGATTCGTTTGGATATAGGTAGCTTAGCCTTTGTAGGAGCTGGAGCTCTCTACTTATTCCGTCAGGAACTGTTGGTTCCTCTCTCCCTTTGTCACGTGTTACGCACGTGAAAATTGATTATTATTTTATTTTTATTTTTATTTTCAATAATGTTGAAATTTTTTTTTTTTTTTTGAGAGTGAGAAATTTCATTACACAAAGTTAGATTTGTTTAATTATCGTTACAACCAATCTTGCCATTAATTTATCTCTTACTATATTTTAAAAACTGTTACAGCTACAAATATATTTTATAGAAGTAAATCACAATTTTATAATTTAACATATTTTAATGACTAAAGTTCTTTAGATCAATTGGTAATACCTTGATTTCTCAGTAAGAGAGCCAAGAATCGAATCCCCCTTCCCTCATATATCAAAAAGAAAAAATTCATATTTTAATGGTTAAGTATTTTTTCTAATTTAAAAGAAGCTCAATGCTTTTTCAAACATCCTTTCAGTTTTCTTTCTCTGAAGTGAAAAATTTATTTATTTTAGGAGGATGCTTGATTTTCTTTTCTTTTATATGCTGGTAAGGCAGAAGTAATAGATTTTAAGCCTTTAGTAGGCTTTAGGAGGTGAGATCACTTCATTACTATTCACTACTATTCACTAATATATGATGTTTTATTATTTCTCACTAATATTCATTTTTATCTAATATTTTGTTATTATTTTTTAGAAAATGCTAACGTCACACTCCAAAGTCACATCCGACTAGGTTTTTTCTTTTCTTTTTTATTTAATGATTAAATAAATATTTTTTAATAATATTGTGAATTTTTTTAAAAAGATGATACATGTATAAATATAAAAAGAAAGCAAAGAAAAAGGGCCCAAATACCTAGTGGGATCCCCCATTGTGACTGTAACATTGTCATTTGTTTTTTTACAACTATTTACAAATTATGATCACCACAGTTTCCAAACGTACCAATTTGGCAGGGTGTGAGAGGAGAGTTTTGAGCACAGCAAAGAACAGAATCAGTGAGATTATGGTTGTGATTATGGTTGCATCTATTGTGTTGGGAAGAGTTATGCCAATGAGTCTTACTGTTCCGATGTTAAAGGTCGTATTGAGCTGGGGCCCTGAAGATTTGGAGGAAGAAAAGAAAAACAACAGCCTTAGAGATGGTGATGATTAGAGACTTCTTTAGTCTGGACAGTGGGAACTCATGGACTGCTTTTGAATGAGGATGTTTTGTTCTTGGAATGTGCAGGGCTATAATTCAAGAATGGAAGAGGAAGGTGAGCTTAAGCTAGTGAATCAGCTTGTCAATTCCGTAGTCTGCCGCCTTGTTAGTGTACAGATAGGGGCATCACAGCAAGATAGTTTCAGCATGGCGGCTGCAAAGAGCGTCGTTGCACGACTGCAGTGAGATAGAAGCAGAATGAGGTGGTAAAGTGGGAGGAGGAGGCGCATGCCTTGGCCATTGAATAAAATCCAATATCACAAATTGTCAGAAGAGACAAAACAAAAATCAAGTGTAGTATTGCGACCAAAGTTATTGCATTTTGCTGCAGACACATGGAAGCTATGGCTATGAACCTTTAGATTCTTGATACATAGTCCAAACTGGTTGGTTTTGCAAGAGGTCTTCGACCATAATCCACTGCTCGTGATGCCATTTTAGTGAAGAGAAATATGTCTGGTGGATCCAATCCAAGTATAAAAAGAGAAGGTAGACAGATTCTAGAGATCAGCAGATTAAACACCTGCAGAATCTCACATATCAGGTCCTGAGGGGAGATGGTCGTATCGAACAGGGATATAAAACTCAAACTCAACCTACTTCTATACACCTATCAAGAACAGGAAACTGATAAACATTGCTGATTTTCATACAACAACGCAAATTATCATAGCAGCACAGCCATGTGGAGTTATTCTCATCTTTCTTGGCTATTTTAGACAGGGTGTCAACAATCTGGCGTTTTGCTTGCGTTTGTGTTTCTCATTCTTTGAACATATTCCGCTTGTTTTGTGTTTCCCTCAACCAGACTTTGAGGAATAATCATCCGGCTTCTGGTAACACACCAGCAAATTAATAATAGCAACAATAACTAGAGTTGTATCAGTGTCCCATCAATTGCAAAGAGAGGAGTGGTTTTACAATCAGTGTCATAAGCGGGAGTCAATTGAATGCCCATGAATTAAAATTACCGGCTCGGCAGGTTTACTAGTTCTGTTCATGAGTTGGATATTGATAATCAGACCTCTAAGGTTAAAAGAATGAGGATTGATGGTGGACAACAGAATCCTGTATGTGGGAATGATGATATCTGGAAGTACTAGTTCCCACAAACAGACCATCATAGACTCATGGTGATATCAATGGGATTACGGTTCCATGCTAAACTCATCTGTGCTAGATTAGGAATCTATGCAAAAGAGCATCTGAGCCATTTTGTGTTCGTTATGTCTATTAGTGAGTGGACCATGTGGATGCAGGTATTAAATTCTGTATGACTAATTATGGGGCATATAGTGAAGGAAATGTTATGGAGCAGACAAGGTATATATTCCAAGATGTAGAGTCTAGACAGTACGTATAAGCATGGGATAGGATTGATTCTGGGGCTGCTAAAGAAGTAAAATTGATGCATTTAAAATTATGGAAGTTCATGAGTCTAAATCAGAAAGAAAGTGACATACACTATCTATAGCTACAATTTAACACATGTTCCAAGCCACACTGACTGAAGAACTCGCTCGTATAACTCATGTTCTAAGGTACTTTGCACTTAAATGCACCCAGAGATGCTGGTTAAGAATAAAACTGTCTCGGCAGATTAATTTTGTAGATGTGGTGATAATAAAGCATTGCATTATGAAGAATTTAAATGCCGAGGAAAAGAAGGAGATAAAAAATTGAGGTGCCTGCCATTTCATTTATTCGGCTGTATATTCTACAATATAATAAATGTACGCAGCAACACTTCAAAAAAGCTTGATCTCATTGAATACATGGGCAAGCCACTGAAAGCATTAGAGACATCAACCTCACCATATTTTGTATTGGGAAGGAGATTCATTGTCAAAAGAGTTTGCATATGATTCTATGAAACTCACCAACATCTCACCTAAGGAATGGTCTTAGACTTTGCTTTGATGAATAGCAAACGGATCATGTCAAACATGAGACTCTGAAGCTTTGAACCTTTTGATCTAATCCTTCCAACAGCAAGATGATAAGAGAGGAAGCCAATTTGCTCTATAATCATCAAAATTGGAGAGGATGCATGCTCCCAATAATTTATCCAGGAGATTGTTTTGATAATGGTGCACTGAATGATATCTACATTATGGTACAGATGCAAGAATCCGAATCCGAATCTGAATCATCAGAGTCACTTGCATCACTGCAGGAACAAGAGGGGACAATGAACGAGAGAGAATTAAAAACTGTAATCAAATCAAGCATTATGGCTAATTGCATATGTCATGGTTTTCTTCAGAATTAAAACTAGAGTCCATAGGGCATAGATACTGCCTACTTCTAATTCTTAAGGCATTGAAGCAGCAGAAATTTAAAAAAAAAAAAAAAAATCTTCTCTCAGAGCTAAAGAAAAGAGGTACGAGCTAACTGAAGGGCTGTTTTTAATAAAATATTTTTCATCAGTATCTTGCAGAAACAACTATAACATATTAGGATGCATATACTAAATCACCTCTGAAGACAGTGTATCAAACTGAAGAATTGAAAAGTATTCCATTTATCTCGTCTGTAAATTACTCATGTAGAGTAATAAACCAAGGTATATTTTCAATGAAATGTTTCAAGGGCTTTTGAGTGGCAATTATTACATGCTAGAGATGTGAAGGTTAGCATGTGACAAACTTTATTTCTGGTTACTCGGGCAAAAAAGAACTTTATATTTGGTCCTTCAGAATGTAACTCTTCATGCTTTAAAAAGGTGATCTTTATTCCATTATTTTAAGGTAACAGTAATGCATCGGGCAGTCCAAAGTACAAAATAATATAAAAACAACAATAATTTCTGCTTCTGTCCAAATTTATGTCACGTTTGCTTTAGCCTTTCTATTAGCAAAATCCACCATCCCACACAAAGAATCAAGTGCAGAGAAAAGTGGAGCATGATAAAACCAGTGCAACCAAGAATTAAGAAATCTCAACTTCATCAATTTCATGTTCTGAAAATGTATTTTAGTACAAGATGCACATATCCTTTAACACTGTTGCTAGGTAGAAGTTTCAATCAATTCTTGAGCCAGGAAATTAAGAGCATAAATCCTGTAGCCATAACAAGATGTTCAAATAAGAACATCCACCTCCAGACTGATAAACTATCCATACCAAAAGGGTTATATCCATTGATAAGTTGTGAAGAGTTTAATCATAGATAATCTCTTAACCATCCCATCAAATAAGTGGAAGATTCATTAAACTATGAAACATTACCGTACCATAATGTGAGGTGCTTCCAATGCCAATAAAAAGTAACATGTCCAATGGTATTTAACATCCAGAAAAACGCCAAATAAAATGTGTCCCAAGCCGAAATATCACAAGTACCAACTCGTCCCGGACCATAGCAAGGAAAACTATAACCAAAATCCTTTATATTTGGCATTAACTTAGAGCCATGTGTATCTAAAGCACATTTTACTAAGATCAATATAGTTGTATGTAAACCTAGAGTAACAACATAATGAACCAAAAAGTCTCCAAGCCCTATTGTTAAGAATAGTGAATTACTATTCTCATTAATTGCATTTAACCAACCGGGCAACCATATGCTTCAACCCGCATTGAACGTTAGGCCATTCATTGAGGATAAAAGTACATTGAACCCATATAAAGTTTTAGCATAAGCAGATTGTAACCATTGGGCAAATATAGGTTTGATCCAGATTTGTTTCTCCGGAGTACCAAAAGCAAGCATTACATCATTACAAACATAAAGTCCCAAAGTATGTAATCCAAAAAGGCTGGCCCAACTTTAATGGGATATGATAGCTTCCTTATGATCTAACATTCTTGCCAATACATTATCCTCATTTTATTCCGGATTGTAATCTCTAATAAAAAAATATAGCTCTATGAGCACAAGCTCCTGTCATAATGAATCCTATAGTCAAAGGTTACAACTATGCTCAAACAGCGTTCGTACGGCTTTCCAATTCACCAAGTTGCAAATTGTTCTCTTCAAAAACCACAAAGCTTTGTAGTGTGAGGAAAGAGTCAACAATAGTGACAATTGACAAGTTCGATATAAGGCCAAAGTAAAATCCATAAATCTCAGAAAGCCATAGCATTTCTTTTTTGCCCTACATAACGCTCAATTCTTGCCCCACCTTTTACAGCCCAAATAACTCCATCTTGACATACTCAACTGAGCTTCTATTCTTCTACAAAATGACCCAAAATGTCATATGTTCTCTAGATCAGACTACAGAGAATGTCCTGCTAGTAGTAGGGGCACTTTCAACAACCTCTTTTTAATGGATTATTAAGTTGGTGATAAAGATAATTATGAACTTCAGTTTAATTCAAAGTGCCAGGGTTGTTTTTATATCCAATTATATATAGTGAGAACAAATATTCAATTATAAACTTCAGCTTTATATTCATTTAAACCTGATGCAACATCAAGACTTGGTTTAAAGACTAGCTGACCATTTGTGTTTTATACCAATTGATTAACCATGATCCCAGCCCTAGCTCATCCTATTGCTTGGTTGATCCTGTCACTATTAGAGCAAACTAGGAAGTAGGAAGCGACAACATATAACACAAATAAATCAAGCGTTGCTCATACAACAATTCATCAAGACATCAACCCACATCAAACCAAATTATTGGTTTTTTCCTAGCCATAAATTCATCTTCTGTTACACCCCTAGTTAGCTACTATGAGTTTCCAAACCAAAACATTCAATACTCAAACAAGCAAGCTGAATCATTAACAACAACTAAGACATTATTAAACTTTGTCGAAAAACACATATTGAAGTATGACTCCGTGTATATTACCTCGGATAGAATTCCATCACCTCAGCGAGTTTATTCCCATTCTTATCGTTCCACTGCACCTTTAGCCGCGTCTTCTCCGACTTTCTCGACATTCCACCTCGCCGAGGCGGCAACAACAAATTAGACTCACTATCCTCTTCTCCATTAACACGGTGATCCTCAACCTTCGGCAGGTCTGTAACACCTTGCGCGTTGCTTTTAGAGCCACTAACAACCTTAGCGTCCGTCTCCATCAAAAGAATAATACAATCCTCGAGACCAAGAACCCAAATTCTTCCCTAATTAGCTCCGATAAAAACAGAACAGAGAACGAATCTCTGATCGAAAGTTCAGAGAATTTCCGCAATTCAGCAGAAACCCAATACACCCAATTGCCTGAAAATCTATAATCCACCAACCGTAGCCCGAAAATCGAAAATTTTGGAGGTGATTCTGGCTATAAACTACAGCTGTTTGCCAATGCAGAGACGGGGTCAACGCTCATCCTAGCTTTAGTTTGCAATGACAAAATCAAAGAATGAGTAAACGAGAAAACTGATTACATTTGAACTTAAGGAGATAATAATAAAACCATCATTGGGTGAGCGAGGGGAGATATTCCCGAGAAACTAACGGAAACTTATGGTTTCGTAACGATTTTGGTGCGAATACAACTGAACTAACAAATGAGATAGTTTGATTTCCAGGAGTAGGAGGACAGATCAGACAGCTCTCAGAAACTAACAACTCGATTGGATTAAGTTAAAAAAAATCCCCTCAAAATTTGAGGGACTAATACTCCATTTATTATGCTATTAATCTGAAATGGGAAGAAAACGGAGAGCGTGTACTTTTCTGATTGGATATGGAGTTAAAAAAAAAAAGGAAAAGAAAAAAAAAATTATGCTGTAGTCAAAATTGGAATAGATCATAGAGTGTCGGGGGATATTTCTGACAGACGGCACCGGGTTGGCTTACCGTTAGTTATTATCGTTGTAACAGTTTAACAGTGGATTTTCAGGGTGGGGGTTACTGTAATGGATCGTGACAGGCCCTTTACGAAATTGGATGATTCTATTCTTGTTTAATACTAATCTAAGAATAATTTCATCTTCATTTCATAAAAGTCTTAAAGTCTGACATGGGTATTTACAAAAATAAAATAATATTCTGTGTCGACATGATCATGATATGCTTATGAGATTTTACTATTGAGAAATATGGGAGGTGGAGGGTTCCTTATAGTTATTATATAAGTAATTATTATTAAATCAAGATATGTTGAATGGGCATGATGTTACTATTCACATGCACATTTTTAGCCTTATAGGTTTAGAATTTGATATTACTGAAATTTCAGTGTGAATTTTAATCCGTTACAGTTCAATTAATTGTACTGGATTGTGGGTGGAAATTAAATAGTAATTCTGAAAAATATATCGTCTAAAACAAATCACTCTCTCAAAATTAGCTCTCTCCATAAAAGATATATAGATTGTGGGCATTTGAGAGTTCACTATCAAAAAATTATTTATCGTGGTCAATTATTTTTTAGTAAAATGATTATTTTTTATCAAAATAAGTATATTTTTATTATAAATAATTATCTTTACCATAAATAATCTATCACGGATGCTTTTTTTTTTTCTTATAATGATTACTCTAAATTATTTAGCTAGCATTATCAACAAACCGTGTGGAGACAAGTTTGGATTGATCGGAACTTGGAAAATTATAAGAGTAACTCGTGCAAAAATTGTTGGTCTTGAAATTGAGGTATAATATGTTTTAACCTTATATATCTTCCATTGTGCATTATTTTCATGAGCTGTAAGTTGTAACAGTTTTGTTTGTGGTGTAAATAGAAGTTGGACCTAGCTAATAATATCGTTTCCATTTCATAAGGAATTAAGGATAGAGGACTCATGTATGTCATATATGTATATAAATCTTTGCCACGTTACTAATTATTTTATAAATCTTATTATTAATTTAATTATTCTATCTTTTGTGTTGGTCAACGTGATATTTATGTTGGTTCTTCAATTCCAACAAAACTAACCTCTTTTTTGGGTTTTTATAATTCGTAAAGCTCAGTCCCAATTTCTAACTTCAATCGTGGGAACAACCTCCATTAATGAACAACAATCCTCGGCCTTACGCAGAAATATATTCCTCGGCCTTATACGAGGTAGTCCATGTCTCTCTGGTGCGTGATCAGCCTACGTACTTATATTATTAACTCAACTCATGGAGATGATAAACACAGCTCATGAAGTCTTATATTATTACATCCTTAAAAACTCAGGTCTTTTTGGTGCAAACCCGACCGGTGAAGGGGGCCTACTTACCTTGATTGTGGACCAATTAATCCCAGCTAGCTTGTTTTATTGGTTAGGTGCATTCCGCACCATAGGAATCAACTTCTTCCCTCCTCTGGTTGGAAAAAAGGCAATCACAAGGAAGACATGATTAGATCATATAATTATGAATTATATCAGTATCGTATATTGTTTTTCAAAATATAAATAGAATTTAGTTTTAAACAAATAAATTTTTATATTTAAGTTTTATATTCACTCACTTTAAAAAAAAAAATGCGCGACACTTGCTAACTCAATAATATCATTCCCTTTAAAAAAAAAAAGAAAAGAAAAAGTCCTTGTGTGTTCATCAACAAAAACGTTTCCAAATGAAAGGCTGGAACGCGTTTGGAAATCATTATGGACAAAAGTACAAAGATGACAGTATGACATGTCTCGTTGTGTTTGAGTGGTTATTTTCCTTCCAGCGATGATGTACGTATTTCATGATGACACAATATATGAAAAAGACAAAACAAAACGTCACTTTCTGCAAATCAAACTCCGAATTAATGCAAGCTGTACTTCCTGAAAATATTGGTCTTTATACAGTGAACCAAATAAAAGAAGGTAAAGATGTTCCTGTCAAACACCTTTCCTCTCTTAGGATTTCCTTCGTAGGAGCGATAACATTGTCTCGGTACAGTTTACTTGTTTTGGCTACTGAGAATGGAATGTAATCTCGAGGATCTATCCAAGCGAATTTCGCTGATAGAGCAGGAGAATACGGAGGTTGTTTTGGCGCCAAAAAAAGTTAGAAGAAGCCATAATCTTTTTTTTTTTTTTTTTTTTTGGGGGGGGGGGGGGGGAAGAGGGGTGGGGTGGGGTGGGGTGGGGTGGGGTGGGGTGGGGTGGGGGTGGGGGTGGGGGAAATGCCTGGCAGTAAAGTTGCAAACGGTAAAATACTATAATAAAGATGCTTTCAAAAGTACTTAAAAGCTGTGGCATATATCTCAAGGGATAAGAATTACAGGGATTTCGATCAAGTCTCAATCATCTAAGGGATTTCCCTTACATTATTGTTCCCTCCAATAATCAAGTCGAACTTCAATACTTAGTAAAGATTAAGTGGGTGAGGGAAAGGATGGAGCTAAAGATTATGTATTTGAGCTATAGGGATTCGGCTACGTGCATACAAGTGTGCACAGCAATGGATGAGGGGCTTGGGGCATGTGGTGAGTTGCTTGGGTCTTAGGGTGGCCAAATGTTGATAGGGCAACACTAGGATGTGGGCCAAAGGTAGAATTGGTCTTTCTGTTAGGATTTTAAGATAATTTGATAATTCCTAAAAATTAAGAGTATGGCTTATGGTGGATTTCGAAGTGGGCGGCAAAAGGTATAGGGTTGTGGCCGAATATGAGAGGCTATTTTGGAGAGTTTATTTGATTGAATCAATCTTTTAATTAATTAGTCAATTAAATGAGAGAATGAAGAGATGTTTTGATGTGGCAATGGAGAAATTTGGCTAAGGCTAGAGATTATGGCTGAGTATGCTAGATAAGGAAAGTGGTTGGTGGTTTGAATTTTGGAAAGTGTTTGAATGGGGGGAAATGATGTAGCCGGTTGGTTAGGGGCTTGAGTGGTCGAGATTGGCTAATTAAGGTAAGGGGATATTTGTTTGATTGAGATAAAATAGGAAAAGATTGGGGGGTCAATGGCTGACTAGGGTTTTGTGGGAGTGAGGGCGATTTTGTCAACTTGGTTGGCTAGGGTTTTATGGCTTAGGCCGTGTGGTTTTGATTGGGCTGCATTTTGTGTATGAGGCAAGGAAAATACAATTTAATTGAATGAACAATTAAAAAAAGATTGAACATTCAAATGAGATGAAGAACACACCAACCCTCCAAGGACTCCAAGGGTTCGACTAGTACACTTCCTTCAACACTTCTTCAATCACTCACAATCACTCTCAACACTCTTGAGAAACCTAAAACTTAGAAGGGTTGTGAATTCCAAATCTTTCTTAGGAACACTCACTCAAATTTACCAGTGGGGTGAATTCGGCATCACCACTCAAACTCACTCAACAATCAAACAAATAATCACTCAAGAATACAAGAACACAAGCACAAAAACAAGACCAAGACTAACCTGAAACATATATACTGAATAACCTCAAACTTTTTATTAATAAACTAAAAATAAAAGATAGATGTGGAACGCACCGATTCACGAATTATACAGTGTGATCTTCTTCAAAGAAATTCACGAATTGAATCTTTTGAAACTCAAGTGCTAAGCACCAAATTCAAACCACTAAGTGAGTGGCTGGCCTAACTCTTCTAAAAAGCTAATCTAATTGTTCAAATGTTCAAAGATAAGAAAACGAAACCTAAAAATCCTATTTATATTGTTTTACAACTTGGAAACTCCCAATAGATCACTTATTAAAAAGAAATGATTATTAAACTATCAAATGAAATAAAATAAATAAAATAACATAAAAATAAAGGTGATAAGCGCCATTTGCATGTAGTGGCTGTGGGTTGCTTGTGGCCCAAGGTGAGCTAATGTACAGCATGTTTCATAGTCAGGCTTGTCGTCGTACTGTCTGGTTACATGGCATTTGGTGGTGTGCAAGGCATGACGTTGTGTGAGGCCAACTAATGGTGGTCATGGTAATGTGTCATGTATGATCTTAATGGTAGGCACAAGGTCAAGCCACATTGCTCTAGGGTGGCCCAGTCAGGTTACTTAGGCGGTGGTCCTACATGGCTCGGGTTGGGTATTGGGGTGATGAGCATGCATGGCCCAAACTGGCGGTTTGGGCGCTAGCTGCATGGCGCAGGCTAGGGCCGCGCGCTAGATGGCATGTATGGTGTGCATGCTACTGGCCTTCTCTGCAAGGCGCGGGCTGGTGCCACGCGCTGGATGGCATGTTTTGTGAGTATGCCACAAGCCTGCTCTACAAGGCGCGGGCTGGTGCCGTGCGCTGGATGGCGTGGCTATATAGACATGCCACTAACCTTGCTAGGTGGTGCTGTGGTGCATAGTGATGCGCGCATGATGGGATGCAAGTGCACACGCATGCAAGCAGTGCCTAGGCGCACATAGGGCTATACGCATGCACTGTGCGTGGCCAGTAGGGCTGTGCGCATGCATTGCGCGTGTCAAGGCCTGAGCCAAGGCATGCGTGCAGGCTGGCCAAGGGACTGTCCTGACCCTCCAGGAGCTGTGTTGAGGCATGATCCTGGGCAACTGTCCTAGGGGTTCTGACAAAGAATTCGAGACCTTAGTTCGTCTTTGTTTCTTGCCGAGTTCGAGAATAGCCACGATAAGGATAAGATAATTAGAGAAGGACCCTGGTCCTTTGATAAGCACCTAGTTTTGCTAAATGAGATAGATGGAAGACTACAGGAAAAGAACATTCAGATGACAACAGCCTTTGTTGAATTCAAGGTTTCAAATTTTGTATCTACGTGTAGATTTTCATGATAACAAATAAATTCAAGTCTCAAACTCAAAGTATTTACGTAATTGAGCGAAGCGCACATC
The DNA here is from genome assembly GCA_036898215.1 of Platycarya strobilacea. Taxonomy (NCBI): domain Eukaryota; kingdom Viridiplantae; phylum Streptophyta; class Magnoliopsida; order Fagales; family Juglandaceae; genus Platycarya; species Platycarya strobilacea. The sequence goes on from CM072556.1 coordinate 13,716,816, forward strand.
AAGTATAAAAGAACAAGTCTACAAATGGAACTCATAGATTATTTTTGTACATCTCTTGATAAAATTCGAAATTGAATTAAGGTTCCAAATTATTCTTTTTTCTCATAAAACATCAAATTATTTTTTTCACATATGCAAGACATCTTTAAATGTCTTAGTTTTGAAAATTATATTTTTCACATGTGCATAACATCATCAAACAATATAATTTCGAAAATTATATTTTTTTATATAAAAATTTGAATTTGTAAGATGATTGATTATCATATTTGACATATGCATATTTTGTTTGAAAGTCTTGAAAGGTGGTTGTGTATTTTTTTTTTTATAAATACAAAAAATATATGATTTTGTTTGAAAATCTTAAAGAGTGGTTGTGTATTTTTTTGACATATGTAAAAAGAAGATGATTTAGTTTAAAAAAATAAATTATGCTCATTTTGTCATGTATGAAAAGTAAAATATTAGATTTGATTTCTTTGAAAAATGAATGGAGTTGTCTTTGATAAATGCAAAAAGGAAATGTTTTTATTTAAATTTTTTGAAAAGTGAATAGTGCTCTTATTTGACATATAAATCTTTTCAAATTTGAAATTGAAAACTCATTTGCCTATAAATAATTCACTTCAGTTTTACAAAAATCACAACAAGAGCTTACACATCTATTACTAAGTTTTGCATTATTCTTTCAAATCTCTCATTCTCTCTTTTCTAAAATTTTGAGTTTTAATTCTTATTCTTTTTTAGAGAAATATAAGTTGCGATGTATTGTTTTTATCTCACTCATTGAGGAGTGTACTTTGATAGTCTACCCACTATCAACTCTTGTATCAGTAAGAGGGTAAGTATAACCCTTATATGTGTAGAAGGTGTTCTATACAGGGAATAGTTGAATCACTAAGTGAAAGGTGATTGGAAGTGTAAAGGGTGTTCTACACAGATTTTTTGGAGCGGTGCTGCTCAAAGATGTAATAGGTTTCTATCTTTACCTAAAGGAGATTGACTAGTGAATTTGGGATCCTCAAGGGGTAGCTTGAGGCAAGGACGTAGGCAGTAGAGCTGAACCTCATAAAAATACTGAGTTTGTTTCTTCTTGCCCTACTCTTTACATTTCTTGCTGCTTTATATTCTGTTTATATTTTATATTGTATATTGATTTATAAGTGTTATTTTATAATATAAATCAATTCACCTCCCTTCTTGTATTAGTCATCTGGGCAACAATTGATATCAGAGCAATGGTTTTATTATAAGATTAACTATCTGTTGAGTTAAAATCATATGGCTAACATTGCAGATACTTTCGCTGAAGGTCAATCCAGTAGTCGACCTCTGCTATTTTGTGGAGATAATTATACTTTCTGGAAAGCTAAAATCAGAATATTTCTTCAGTCTCAAGGTCAAGAAAACTAGAAATATATTGTAAATGGGTCTTATATTCCAACAAAAATTGTTGATGGAGTAAAGGTCAAAAAGGAAGAGGAAGAGTTTGATCGCAAAGACGATAAAATTTATACTGTGAATGTAATAGTTATGAATTTTCTATATAATGCTCTCAATGGTAATGAATTTAACAGAATAATGAATTGCAGGACAGCAAAGGAAATTTGGGGCAACTTGAAAGTAACCTATGAAGAAATTTCGCAAGTCAAAAAATAAAAAATTTATATTCTTACGTATGAATATGAAATGTTCAAAATGAATGATGATAAATCTATCTTGTTGAATCCAAGGTTTCAAGTTTCGTGTAAATCTACAAATGGATTTTGATGATAACAAATGAATGCAAAGAATAAAGGAGTCTCAAACTCAAAGTTGTCCACACAGTAGAATCAAGCACATCAAGGAAGCAAGTATGAGCAAGAAGGGAACAAGTTCACATTAAAATCATAGAGTAATTTTGTAAATCTCTTAAAAAATTTGAAATTAGGATTAAGGCTCAAAATTAATATTTTATCATAAAGCATTAAAATACATTTTCCACATATGCATGAATATTTTGAAAATTAAATTTGAAAATTTTGAAAGATGATTGATTGTCATCTTTCACATGTGCATGACATGATTAAAGGTTTGAATTTTGAAAATATTAAGATGATTGATTGTCATCTTTCACATGTGCATGTTTTATTTGAATATTTTCAAAAGTGGTGGATGCTTTTCTTGACTTATGCAAAAGGTAGATGTCTTTATTTGAAAATTTTGAAAAGAAAAGTGTGCTCCTTTTGTCATATGTAAAAAGTAAAAGATTATTTGAAAAGTAAAGTGTGCTCCTTTTGTCACATGCAAAAAGTAAAAATATTAGATTTGAAATTTTTGAAAAGTAAATAATGATGTTTTTGACATAGGAATCTTTTCAAATTTGAAATTGAAAACTCATTTGCCTATAAATAGCTCACTTGAGTTTTGTAAAATTCACAACAAGAGATTACACATCTATTGCTAAGTTTTGCATCATTTTTTCAAAACTCTCATTCTCTCTTTTCTAAAGTTTTGAGCCTTAATTCTTGTTCTTGTTGAGAGAGATATAGGTTGCGCTGTATTGTTTCTATCTCACTCATTGAGGAGTGTACTTTGATAGTCTACCTACTATCAACTCTTGTATTTGTAAAAGGGTGTGTATAACCCTTGTGTGTATAGAAGGTATTCTACACGGGGAATAGTTAAATCACCAAGTGTGAGGTGATCGGAAGTGTAGAAGGTGTTCTACACGGGGAATAGTTAAATCACCAAGTGTGAGGTGATTGGAAGTGTAGAGGGTGTTCTACACGGATTCTTTGGAGCGGTGCTGCTCAAAGGTGTAATAGGTTTCTATCTCCACCTAAAGGAGATTGAATAGTGGATTTGGGGATCCTCAAGGGGTAGCTTGAGGCGAGGACATAGGCAGTGGGGCCGAACCTCGTTAACATACTGAATTTGCTTCTCTCTTACCTTTACTCTTTATATTTATTACTGTTTAATATTTTGTTTATATTTTATATTATATATTTGATTTATAATTGTTAATTTTTTAATACAACTCAATTCACCCCCCCTCTTGTGTTAGTCATCTGGGTAACAATTGGTATCAGAGCTAAAACTCTATTATAAGATTAACTATCTTTTGACTTAAGATCTTATGGCTAACATTGCAGCTTCATTTGGTGAAGGTTAATCTAGCAGTCGGCCTCCACTCTTTTGCGGAGACAATTACTCATTCTGGAAAGTTAGAATGTGAATATTCCTTCAGGTTCAAGGTCGAGAAATCTGGAAATGTATTGTAAATGGACCTTATATTCCAACAAAAGTAGTTGATGGAGTAAAGGTCAAAAAAGAAGAAAAAGAGTTTGATCGTGAAGACGATAGACTTTATACTTTGAATTTAACTGCTATGAATTTATTATATAATGCTCTCAATGGTAATGAATTTAATAGAGTAATGACTTGTGCTACAGTAAAGGAAATTTGGGATAACTTAGAAATTACTTATGAAGGCACTTCTCAAGTCAAGGAATCAAAAATTTATATTCTTACTCATGAATATGAAATGTTTAAGATGAATGATGATGAATCTATTTCTAGTATGTACACTCGTTTTACTAACATCATAAACAGTTTGACAGCTCTTGGCAAAGTTTATTCCAAAGTGGAGATAGTAAGAAAAATTGTCAACTCTCTACCAAAATGTTGGGAATCAAAAGTGACAGCGATTCTTGAAGTTAGAGATCTCAAGAAGCTCGAAGTGAATGAACTCATCGGGTCCCTTATCACCCATGAGTACACATTGAAAAGAGGAGAAGAAAAAGGAAAGTCAAAGAAGAGCTTGACACTTAAAGTTGTTCCACATGAAAGTGAAAGTAATAAAAATGAGGAAAATGACGACAAAGATGAAGAAGTTGCGATAATAACAAGAAGAATTCAGAGGTTCTTACAGAAAAATAAAACTCCTCCAAGAAAATCCTTCAAAAAGTTTTCCAAGAAAAATTCAGGTAAAAATAACACTTTAATTTGTTATAAATGCAATAAACCTGGTCATATCAAGTCAGATTGTCCTCTGCTAAAGAAAGATTGAAACAAAGGCAAAAAAGCAATGAAAGCTACATGGGATGATGATTCAAGTAGCTCAGAAAGTAAAGCAAGCAATGGAGAATCAGCAAATCTTTGTCTTATGGCTAAATATGATATTGAGGTAACAAATCTTGATAATATTGAAGATCCTTCATATGAAGAATTGCAAAATGTTTTAGAAGAGGTATATGAGGAATTTGAAAAATTGGGTATCAAGTATATTACTTTGAAAAAGAAAAATTCTTCTTTAACAAACGAAATTGATATTTTAAGAAAAGAAAGTATTGTTTTGAAAGATGAAAATCTTGAGTTGAAGAAAAAGAAAATTGATTTAGAAAATATTATTGAAAACTTTACGAATGGAAAAAAAAATTTTGAAAAACTTTTTGGTAGTCAAAGATGTGTTTTTGATAAGGCAGGCTTGGGATATAAGCCAAAACAAAAATACAAATCTTATAAAAACTTCTTTGATAATCCTTCTACATCAAAATCCAATATTCAAAATTCTTTGCATAAAAATAATTTTGTTAAAAAATGATACTATTATAATCACTCAAGTTCTTCATATATGTCACATGCTATTTACAATTTTTGTAATAGAAATGGTCATAATTATTTTTCTTATCCTATTAGAAGAAAACATACAATGACTATTAGGGCCATATGGGTACCTAAAAATCTTATTTCTTCTAATACTAATAAATAAAGGACCCAAAGAACTTGGGTACCAGGAATTGTTTTTAATTGCTTTTGTAGGTATGCATGAAGTATTCTACAGGTAAAAATAAATGATTTTTAGATAACGGATGCTCAAGATACGTGACAGAAGACAAAACTAAATTCATTGACTTTACTTCTAAAGAAAAAGGATGTGTGATATTTGGAGACAATTCAAAAGGGAAGATCATGGAAATAAAAGGAAAGATCATCAAGACTTAGTACAAGATGCAACCAAATAGTGGAAACATGTGAAAGATCATCCAGCGGAATAAATTCTAGGAGAACCTTCACGAGGTGTAAGCACTCGATCATCTCTTAGAAATATTTGCAATCATACTGCTTTTCTATCTCAGATTAAACCTAAAAATATTGATGAAGCACTTCTTGATGAATTTTGGATTCTAGCTATGCAAGAAGAGCTTAATCAATTTGAAAGAAATGATGTTTGGACACTTATTCCTAGACCCAAAAATCATACTATTATTGGAACAAAATGGGTTTTTAGAAACAAGAAAGATGAGTCCGGAGTCATTACTAGAAATAAGGCTCGACTAGTGGCCTAAGGTTTGAGTCAAGAAGAACGAATCGATTATGATGAGACATATGCATCAGTCGCAAGATTAGAAACTATTCGAATGCTACTTACATATGATTATTATAAAAATTTCAAACTTTTTCAAATGGATGTTAAAAGTGTTTTCTTAAATAGTTTTTTTTTTTTATTATTGAAAAATTTTTTTCAAGAGGAAAGATCGATATTACTCTTTTCATCAAGTATGAATAGAATGATATTCTTTTAATTCAAATTTATGTAAATGATATAATATTTGGTGCTACTAATGAATATGTGTCAAGATTTTATTAAGAATATGCAGGAAGAATTTGAAATGAGCATGATGGGAGAACTTAATTTCTTTCTCGGATTGCAAATCAAGCGAGTAAAAAGTGAAACATTTATTAATCAGTCAAAATATATCAAAGAGTTACTCAAAATTTGAGATGGAACGTGTGAAGGTAATTGGAACATCAATGAATCCGACCACTAAATTTGATAAAGATGAAAGCGGTAAGTCAGTTAACTCAAATGTATATCGAGGTATGATTAGTAGTTTATTATATTTGATAACTAGTAGACCTGATATTATGTTCAGTGTATGTTTATGTGCACGTTTTCAATCATTTCCAAAACAATCTCATTTGATTGCAGTCAAGCGAATTTTTAGATATTTTGCCAGTACTATTGAGTTAGAGTTATGGTATCCTAAACACACTTCTTTCAATCTTATTAGTTATTCAGGTACCGATTATACTGGTTGCAAAGATGATCGAAAAAGTTTTAGTAGAACATGTCATTTCTTAGGTCGTGCACTAGTTTCCTGATTTAGTAAAAAAAACAAAATTCTGTTGCACTATCTACTGCTGAGGTAGAATATGTTGCTGCGGGTAGTTGTTGTGCTCAAGTTTTTTACATGAAGCAACAACTTGAGGATTTTAAATTTATGTATAATCACATTCCAATCAAATGTGATAATACAAGTGCTATAAATCTTTCAAAAAACCCAATACAACATTCTAGAATTAAGCATATTGAAATAAGATATTATTTTCTTCGAGATCATATGCAGAAAGGCGATTTAGTACTAGAGTTCACAAACACACACGATCAGTTAGCAGATATATTCACAAAATTTTTACCAGAAGATAAATTATGTATGATTAGAAGAGAAATAGGTATGATGCATATTATGAATATCTCTTGAAAGATAGATCAGAGTTCATAAAAATATAGAGATATTTTTTTAAATACTTTTACATAAACTTGAGGTTCTTAGCCTCATGTTTGGAGACGCTCATTCTCTTTATACAATATCATGTCATTCCTATCCATGGGAACTGGCAAGCGGAATAAAGAATCCAATAGAGATTTCAACTTTTTATTCTTCTGCCGAAGGATTCCTTCCATTGTGTGAGACTCTTGAACAATTCGTTGAAGTACAACAATTTGTTCTTTAAGCTTTTCAACCTCATGATTTTTGACTTGTAGCCGCTGGGAAAAAGCGACAATAGAGGATGAGTAGCGAGTCCCGAGACTCACCAAGTCGTAGATAGCATTGGAGTCTGGCTTATTAGCCAAACTATTGTTCTCTTGCTGCAACATGGCGCCAATGGTAGCTGCAGAAAGGACATGAGATTAAGATGTAGAATACCTCATGGATGCATCTAGAGGAATGTTAGAAGAATGAGCCATTGAGAAAAGAATCGAGAACTTAAAGCATGAATATTGAAGGAATGCAGATGAGTTATAGAGATGAGAATAAGATTTTATGCAAATCGGATGAACTTTAAAACTGATTTTATAGAGATAGCATAAAGAACAAGACAAACTATTGTCTCTTCAATTCTTATTAGTCAAAAGAAATATAAGATATGCTGGACACACATTGTCAAAAGTTTTCTTACTAGAAAAACGGTTCTCTGCTCCTATCATGGCATTGACGGCCTTAGGAGAGAAGATTGATGGTTGATGCGTCAAGGGTTCCTGATTCAAGTTTGGAACATTAGTGGAAGAGAATTGTTCGGCCATTCTATCGTTATGGAGAAACAGAACTTAGGTCAAGAAGCGATGTTTTTTTTGGTATCCGATAGGTGAAAATGATTTTTTTATAGAAACTCAGAGCCTTCAAACCCGTTTGTCAACAACATAAGGCGATTGATTTAAATCTGCTTTCGCACCAACTGCTAGAGCTAGGCCTCTAACCTTTACAGGTTTTGTCAGATACGCGTGGCTCCGCACCGAATTGCCAGAGTTAGACTTTCAACATTTGCAGGTTTTGTCGGACATGCATGGTTCCGCACCGCATTGCCAGAGCTAGGCCTACAGCTTTTGCTGTCTTTGTCAGACACGAATAATTTTAATTATTCAACTTCAAATCTTTGGAACATCTAATTCGTCAATAACATCAAGCGGATTTAAATCTTCTTCCGCACCGAGATGATAAAATTCGACTTCAATCTTTGCAGGTTTTGTCAAACACGTGTGGCTACGTACCGAATTCTCTACAGTCTCTACTAACGCAACGTTTTATTTATCTGTTGGTTATTATAGGAATATATTTTATTGCGCTAATTATGATTCCTTTTTAATAATTCCAAAAGGGGGAGAAGTTTTAGACTAGAATTTTAATATTGTTTAAATTGCTAATCTTGTTATATATGCTTGGAATTATATTTATATTTTTGCTTGAAAAACTAACGCACATTCTCAGGGGGAGCTTAAGTATTGATACAGGCTTCAGGTTCTATCAAGTATTTGTCATCATCAAAAAGGGAGAGATTGTTGAATCCAAGGTTTCAAGTTTCGTGTAAATCTACAAATGGATTTTGATGATCACAAATGAATTCAAAGAATAAAGGAGTCTCAAACTCAAAGTTATCCACACAATAGAATCAAGCACATCTAGGAAGCAAGTATGAGCAAGAAGGGAACAAGTTTACATTAAAATGATAGAGTAATTTTGTAAATCTCTTAAAAAATTTGAAATTAGGATTAAGGCTCAAAATTAATATTTTATCATAAAGCATTAAAATACATTTTCCACATATGCATGAATATTTTGAAAATTAAATTTGAAAATTTTGAAAGATGATTGATTGTCATCTTTCACATGTGCATGACATGATTAAAGGTTTGAACTTTGAAAATATTAAGATGATTGATTGTCATCTTTCACATGTGCATGTTTTATTTGAATATTTTCAAAAGTGGTGGATGCTTTTCTTGACTTATGCAAAAGGTAAATGTCTTTATTTGAAAATTTTGAAAAGAAAAGTGTGCTCCTTTTGTCATATGTAAAAAGTAAAAGATTATTTGAAAAGTAAAGTGTGCTCCTTTTGTCACATGCAAAAAGTAAAAATATTAGATTTGAAATTTTTGAAAAGTAAATAATGATGTTTTTGACATAGGAATCTTTTCAAATTTGAAATTGAAAACTCATTTGCCTATAAATAGCTCACTTGAGTTTTGCAAAATTCACAACAAGAGATTACACATCTATTGCTAAGTTTTGCATCATTTTTTCAAAACTCTCATTCTCTCTTTTCTAAAATTTTGAGTCTTAATTCTTGTTCTTGTTGAGAGAGATATAGGTTGCGCTGTATTGTTTCTATCTCACTCATTGATGAGTGTACTTTGATAGTCTACCTACTATCAACTCTTGTATTTGTAAAAGGGTGTGTATAACCCTTGTGTGTGTAGAAGGTGTTCTACACGGGGAATAGTTAAATCACCAAGTGTGAGGTGATTGGAAGTGTAGAAGGTGTTCTACACGGGGAATAGTTAAATTTCCAAGTGTGAGGTGATTGGAAGTGTAGAGGGTGTTCTACACGGATTCTTTGGAGCGGTGCTGCTCAAAGGTGTAATAGGTTTCTATCTCCACCTAAAGGAGATTGAATAGTAAATTTGGGGATCCTCAAGGGGTAGCTTGAGGTGAGGACGTAGGCAGTGGGGCCGAACCTCGTTAACATACTGAGTTTGCTTCTCTCTTACCTTTACTCTTTATATTTATTACTGTTTCATATTTTTTTTATATTTTATATTATATATTTGATTTATAATTGTTAATTTTTTAATACAACTCAATTCACCCCCCCTCTTGTGTTAGTCATCTGGGTAACATATCTCTTATATGTATACTCGTTTTACTAATATTATAAATAGTTTGACATCTCTTGGTAAAGTTTATTCTAGTTTAGAGATAATAAGGAAAATTCTCAACTCATTGCCAAAAGGTTGGGAATCAAAAGTAACGACGATTCTTGAAATTAGAGATCTTAAAAAACTCGAAGTAAATGAAATCATCAGGTCACTTATTACCCATGAGTACACATTGAAAATAGGAGAAGAAGAAGGAAAACAAAAGAAGAGTTTGGTACTCAAAGCCGTTCCTCATGAAAGTGAAAGCGATGAAGATGAAAAAAGTGATGACAAAGAGATTGCAATGATCACAAGAAGATTTAAGAGATTCTTGAAAAATAAAACTTCTCTAAAGAAACCTTTCAAAAAATCTTCCAATAAAGATACAGGTAAATATGATTCATTAATTTATTATAAATGTAAAAAGTCAGAACATATCAAGGTAGATTGTCCCCTACTAAAGAAAGTTCGACATAAAGGCAAGAAAGCAATGAAAGTTATATGGGATGATAATTTAAGTAGTTCAGACAGTGACGCAAGTAATGAAGAATCTGCAAATCTTTGTCTTATGGCTAAAGATGATTTTGAGGTAGCAAATTTTGAAAATCCCTCTTATGAAGAATTGTAAAATATTTTGGAAGAAATATATGAGGAATTTGAAAATTTTGGTATTAAGTATACCGTTTTGAAAAAGAAAAATTTTTCTTTAATAAATGAAATTGATGTTTTAAAAAAAGAAAATATAATTTCAAAAGATAAAAATGATGATCTGAAAAAGAAAGTAACTGATTTAGAAAAGATTGTTGAAAATTTCACAAATGGAAAAAGAAATTTCAAAAAATTTCTTAGTAATCAAATATGTGTTTTTGATAAGGTAGGTTTGGGATACATGCCAAAAGAAAAATTTAAACTCTATAAAAATTTATTTGATAAACTTATTAAATCAAAACCAGTTTTTCAAAATTCTTTTCCTACAAATAGATTTGTCAAAAAAATATATTATTACAATCACTCAAGTTCTTCAAGTATATTACATGTTATTTATAATTTTTGTAATAGAAATGGTCATAATTATCATACTTGTCCTATTAGAAGAAAACATACAATGACTATTAGGGTCATATAGGTACCAAAGAATCTTATTTCTTCTAATACTAATAAATAAAGGACCCAAAGAACATGGGTACCAAGAAAAATTATTTTAATTGTTTTTGTAGGTATGCATGAAGTCTTTTGTAAATAAAATAAGATGGTTTTTAAATAGCAGATGCTCAAGACACATGATAGGAGATAAAACTAAGTTCATTGATCTCACTCCTAAAGAAGAATGATACGTGACATTTGGAGACAATTCAAAAGGGAAGATTATGAGAATAGGTAAAGTTGGGTGATAAGTCTTCTCTCATAATTGAAGATGTTCTACTTGTTGAAGGTCTAAAACATAATCTTTTAAATATAAGTCAATTATGTGATAAAAGATTTACAGTTACTTTCAAAAAGGATAAGTGCATTATTTTGAATAATTATGATTGCAATGTTTGTTTTATTACTCTTAAAAAAAATAATGTTTATACAATTGAATTTGAAGAAATTGTTTCACAAGATACTATTTGTTTATCAGCTCAATATGAAAATAGTTGGTTATGGTATAGAAGGTTAGGTCATGTAAATATGAAACTTATTTCCAAAATTTCAAAAAATGATCTTGTGAGAGGTTTGCGAAAAGTAAATTTTTTAAAGATAAAATCTGTGATACATGCCAATTTGGTAAACAAACAAAAACTTTTTTCAAAATCAAGAAACATATTTCCACTACTAAACCTTTGCAACTAATATACATGAACCTTTTTTCGCTCATAAAGATGAGGTATATAATGTTTTTACCAAGTTATGCAAAAGAATTCAAAATGAAAATGGCTATACTATTTCAAACATCCGAAGTGACAGAAGGAAAAAGTTTGTCAATAAAGATATTGAGTCTTTTTATGATGAAAATGGTTATCTGCATAATTTCTCTGCTTATCGAACTCCTTAACAAAATAAGGTAGTAGAGATGAAAAATAGATCTTTTCAAGAAATGGCAAGAACAATGTTTAATGAAAATAGTTTACCTAGTTATTTTTGGGCTGAAGCGGTAAGTACTGCATGTTATGTTATAAATAGAGTTATGTTAAGGTCTAAATTAGATAAAACACCTTATGAGCTTTGAAATGAGAAAAAGTCCAATATTGGTTACTTTCATGTATTTGGATGCAAATGTTTTATATTCAATGATAGAGATAATTTAGGAAAGTTCGATGTAAAATCAAATTAAGGTATCTTTATTGGGTATTTAACAAATAGTAAAACTTTTAGAGTATTCAATAAAAAGACTTTGACTATATAAGAATCTATGCATGTAGTATTTGATGAATCTAACCCTCTACTCTCCAAGAAATCTATTGATGAAGAATCAAAAGGTACAAATAACATAAATAGTCTCAATCTTGACAAAGAGAATACAATAGAAGAAGTTCAACATGTAGACATCAGGAAAGATTATCAAGATTTAGTACAAAATACAACCAAACAGTGAAAACATGTGAAAGATCATTCAGTAGAACAAATTTTAGGAGAACCTTCATGGGATGTAAGTACTCGATCATTTTTTAGAAATATTTGTAATCACACTGCTTTTCTATCTCAAATTGAACCCAAAAATATTGATGAAGCACTTATTAATGAATCATGGATTCTAACTATGCAAGAAAAGCTAAATCAATTTGAAAGAAATAATGTATGGATACTTGTTCCTAGACCCAAAAATCATACTATTATTGGAACAAAATGGATTTTTAGAAATAAGAAAGATGAGTCTAGAATCCTCACTAGAAACAAGACTCGACTTGTAGCCCAAGATTTCAATCAAGAGGAATGAATCGATTATGATGAAACGTATGCACCTGTCGCAAGATTAGAAGTTATTCGAATGTTACTTGCATATGCATGTTATAAAAATTTCAAACTTTTTTAAATGGATGTTAAAAGTGCTGTCTTAAATAGTTTTATAAATAAAGAGGTATATGTTAAGCAACCTCGAGGTTTTGAAAATCATATTTCTCCTAATCATGTTTTTAAGCTCTCAAAAGCATTATATGGACTCAAACAAGCTCCTAGAGCTTGGTATGAGAGGCTTAGTGGTTTCTTGATTGAAAAAGGTTTTTCAAGAGGAAAGATCGATACAACTCTTTTCATCAAATATAAACAGGATGATATTCTTCTAGTTCAAATTTATATTGATGATATAATATTTGGTGCTACTAATGAAATTATGTGCCAAAATTTTGTTAAGAGCATGCAAGAAGAATTTGAAATAAGTATAATGGGAGAATTTAATTTCTTTCTTAGATTGCAAATCAAGTAAGTAAAAAGTGGAACATTCATTAATCAGTCAATATATATCAAAGAGTTACTTAAAAAATTTGAGATGGAAGGTGTGAAGGTAATTGGAACACCAATGAGTCCAACCACCAAACTCGATAAAGATTAAAGCAGTAAGCCAGTTGACTCAAAGGTATATCGAAGTATGATTAGTAGTTTATTATATTTGACAGCTAGTAGACCTGATATTATGTTCAATGTATGTTTATGTGCACGTTTTCAATCATCTCCAAAACAATCTCATTTGATTGCAGTCAAGCGTATTTTTAGATATCTTGTCGATACCATTGACCTAGGGTTATGGTATCATAAGCACACTTCTTTCGATTTTATCAGTTATTCAGATGCAGATTATGCTGGTTGTAAAGTTGATCGAAAAATTACTAGTGGAACATGTCATTTTTTAGGTCATGCACTTGTTTCATGATTTAGTAAAAGGTAAAATTCTGTTGCATTATCTACTGCTGAGGCAGAGTATGTTGCTGCAGGTAGTTGTGTACTCAAATTCTTTATATGAAGTAATAACTTGAGGATTTTAAACTTATGTACAATTATATTCCTATTAAATGTGATAATACTAGTATTTTAAATCTTTCAAAGAATCCAATACAACATTCTAGGACCAAACATATTGAAATTAGATATCATTTTCTTAGAAATCATGTGCGAAAAGATGATATTGTACTATAATTCACAAGCACGCACGATCAATAGGCAGACATTTTCACAAAACCCCTATCAGAAGATAGACTATGCATGATTAGAAAAAAAATAGGAATGATGCATGCCATGAATATCTGATAGATATTTTTATTCCATTATCTCAAATGACCGACAGAAACTTGAGATGTTTAGCCTTATCATTCAAATACATTTGCTTCTCATAGATCATCATGACATCCTTATCTAAAGGATCAGGCAATCAAAATGAAGAGACAAGCAAGAATTTTAAATCCTTATTCTATTGTTTTAAGTCTACTATTTTTATGTTAGACTCTAGAACAAGTCGTTGAAGAACATCGATCTTCTCGTTAAGTTTCTCTATCTCGCGGGTTTTAGACTACAACCGAGTGAAAAAAGTAACAATGGATGATGAGTATCGAGTCCCGAGACTCACAAGCTCGTAAATAACATCATGATCTGATTTATTAGCCAAATTAGTGTTTTGTTGCTTCATGGCGCCTACGACAGATGCAGAAATAATTTATGACTGAGGTAAATAATACATCATATTTTGATTACAATGAGTACTGAAAAGATATTGATGAGCCATTGAAAATTTGAGTACGGGAATGAAGATAAATTACAGAGATGAGAAGAAGACTTGATGCGATTTAGATAAAACTGATAGCCGCTCTTATAGAGATGGAAATAAATACAAGACAAACTATCATTTCTTCAAATCTTACTTAGTCAAGTTTACAAGATATGCTGGATGCATATTCTCTCGTGAAACGCTGCCATTATCTGCAGATGTTGACTCTGTGCTTGAACTCTCACTCATTCCGATTCCTCTATTCGAAGTTTCAGAACACGAGCTAATTCCGTCAAATCTTTATTTTCATGCTTTAACCTCTTATTCTTTCTGCCTTTATTTACAAGCTTTTGATGCAGAACAGTTATTTGATCGTTAAATCGATTAACCTCATTTGTCCTCGCTAGTAATTTTTGAGACATGGTCGTAATAGAGGCAACATATTGAGCATTGAGAGTTCTTGATGCTGCAATAACCTCAGAATCAGTCCTATCAGAAAAATGCATCTCTGCTTCTATCATAGTGTTGACAACCTTAGGAGATAAAATGACTGTTTAAGACGGTTCCTGATTCAAATCTGGAAGATTATTAGACAAAATTTTCTCCATTATTCTATCGTTTTAGATAAACAGATACTTGATCAATAAGCAATGTGAGATTTGTTTTAGCTTTCTGTGGGTGAAAATGGTCATTTAAACAAAAACCAAAAACTTTTAAATCTCTACGTATCTTATTTGTCAACAACATCAAATGGATTTGAATCTCCTTCCGCACCGAATTGCCAGAGCTAGACCTCTAACCTTTTCAGGTTTTATCGTACGCACGTGATTCCGCACCGAATTCTCTACATTCTCTACTAACGCATCGTTTTATTCGTCGATTGATTATTGTAGGAAGATGTCTTATTGAGCTAATTATGATTCCTTTTTAATGATGCCAAAAATGGGAGAATTTTTAGACGTAAATATTTATATTTTTAACTCTGTTATATATGCTAGAATTATGTTTATCTATTACTTGAAAAACTAACGCATATTTTCAGGAGGATCTTAAGTATTACTACAAGTTTCAAAATTCTACTAAATATTTGTCATCATCAAAAAGGGGGAGATTTTTGAATCCAAAGTTTCAAATTTCGTATCTACATGTAAATTTTGATAATAACAAATAAATTCAAGTCTCAAACTCAAATTATTTACTCAATGGAGCGAAGCGCACATCAAGTATAAAAGAACAAGTTTACAAATGAAACTCATAGATTATTTTTGTACATCTCTTAATAAAATTCGAAATTGAATTAAGGTTCTAAATTATTCTTTTTTTTCATAAAATATCAAACTAGTTTTTTCACATATGCAAAACATCTTTAAACGTTTTAGTTTTGAAAATTATGTTTTTCACATGTGCATAACATCATCAAACAATATAATTTCGAAAATTATATTTTTTTATATAACAATTTGTATTTGTAAGATGATTGATTATCTTATTTGACATGTGCATATTTTGTTTGAAAGTCTTGAAGGGTGGTTATGTATTTTTTTGACAAATACAAAAGGTAGATGATTTTGTTTGAAAATCTTAAAGGGTGGTTGTGTGTTTTTTTGACATATGCAAAAAGAAGATAATTTGGTTTGAAAAATAAATCATACTCATTTTGTCATGTATGAAAAGTAAAATATTAGGTTTGATTTTTTTGAAAAATGAATGGAGTTGTCTTTGACAAATGCAAAAAAGAAATGGTTTTATTTGAATTTTTTGAAAAGTGAATAGTGCACTTATTTAACATGTGAATCTTTTCAAATTTGAAATTGAAGACTCATTTGCCTATAAATAACTCACTTGAGTTTTGTAAAAATCACAACAAGAGCTTACACATCTATTGCTAAGTTTTGCATCATTCTTTCAAAATTCTCATTCTCACTTTTTTAAAGTTTTGAGCCTTAATTCTTATTCTTTTTTAGAGAGATATAGTTGTGCTGTATTGTTTCTATCTCACTTATTGAGGAGTGTACTTTAATAGTCTACCCACTATCAACTATTGTATCAGTAAGAAGGTAAGTATAACTCTTGTATGTGTAAAAGGTGTTCTACACAAAAAATAGTTGAATTATCAAGTATGAGGTGATTGGAAGTGTAGAGGGTGTTCTACACGGATTCTTTGGAGCGGTGCCGCTTAAATGTATAATAGGTTTCTATCTGCACCTAAAGGAGATTGACTAGTGAATTTGGAATCTTCAAGGGGTAGCTTGAGGCGAGAACATAAACAGTGGAGCTGAATCTCATAAAAATACTGAGTTTGCTTCTTTTTACCCTACTCTTTATATTTCTTGCTGCTTTATATTCTGTTTATATTTTATATTGTATATTTGATTTATAAGTGTTAATTTTTATAATATAACTCAATTCACCCCCCTCTTGTATTAGTCACCTGGGCAACAGCCTCTTTCTGGGTCCGGTGTTGTCATGACCTCCCCTTTATGGAGAGGAACGTTTATTCAGGCAAAAATTTGGGAGAAAAGCTTAGTGTGATTGAAGAAATTAATTTGGATGAAGGGGAAATAGAGTGGGGCGGATTTATAAGGGTCCATGTAGCCCTAGGGATTGATAAGCCGTTGTTGAGAGGTTATCTGCTATCAATAGAGGGAGGAACCAATGTGGGTTAAGTTCTTTTATGAGAGACTACCAAACTTTTGCTACTGGTGTAGGAGGTTGGAGCACAGAGAGCTGAAGTGTGGATTCAAGACGACGCCTCCAATTGAAAGGCACCAAAGTTTCTTTCCTATGGGGCTTGGCTTCGTGCAAGACATTTTGGGGAGTGTGGGGGGGCAAAAACATGCTCGACAAAAAGCCCCAATGAAGGACAAAAGATATCAAGCTGAGAAGGTAGTATACAAGGGGGTTCTACAGGCGGAGACAAAGGAAGGGCTAGGTTGTGGGGAAGCCGAAGTGCATGATGCTAGCAAGGATAAATCGAGTATTCCAACGATAATGGTCGAGGATTCAAGGGAGTAAGTAGGAAAAGAGAAAACTACTGAGAAACAGGGATCTCATGGAGAGGCACCTAAGGTTGCTCCTGCAGCAAATCATGAGGTTGGGCCATGATTGTTGGACTAACTAGGCCAATCAAGAACAAAAATAGAGATGGGCCCGAAAGGTAGCGGATAAACCCGATAGTTAGCTGGGTAAAAAGTGGAAGAGAATGTCATTTTTAACCACAACGACCAACCCAGTTGCCTCAAGTAAAAATAAAGAGGTGGGGGATGTGCTCGA
Source organism: Platycarya strobilacea (assembly GCA_036898215.1). Lineage (NCBI taxonomy): Eukaryota > Viridiplantae > Streptophyta > Magnoliopsida > Fagales > Juglandaceae > Platycarya > Platycarya strobilacea. The sequence goes on from CM072556.1 coordinate 13,734,224, forward strand.
AAGTCCAAAAAAGAGGAAATCAGGAGATGAGGTTGTGATTACACATGGGAGAGCAACAAAGAGGGAGAAAGTTGGGGTCCATGTGAGCGCAAGTGATGGATGAGACAAATCAAGTACATAGGTGGTGGCTATGGAGCAGCCTCGCGGACAACAATGAAGAATTTTTGTTAGAATGCTCGTGGGCTTGGGAATAATGTTTTGAATAACATACCGGTACTAGTACCGGTACCGGTCAAGTCACTAAAACGAAATATTTTGATACCGGTACCGTTTCGTGTACCGTTTCGGAATAATTTATATATAAATAAATTATATATATAAATAAATATATAAATTATATTTCAAAATAATAGTCAATATATAAATAAATTATATAGATAAATATATATATGTAATTAATTTAGTCTAAATTGAAGTTAAAATATAATAAAAAAATTAAAAAAAAAAAAAACACACATGGGGCCGAAATCCGGTACAGCCGACTCTTCGGCCGAAACCTGTCGTACCGATCGGAACGACCGAAAAATCGGTCGATACAAAATTATACTTCTTTTGTACCGGCCGACCAGCTGGTATGGCAAATTTTGGCCATACTGGCCGATACGGTACGGTATTCATAACACTGCTTGGGAACCTACAGGGTATTAGAACCCTCTGTGACCTGGTCAAGAGGGAAGAGCCTGATATGTTATTCTTACAAGAGACCAGACTGAGCACCCGCGAGTTTAAACCCTATAAGTATAAGCTTGGTTTTTCAAATTATCTAATTATTAGTTCATGTGGATGAAAGGGTGGTATTGCCTTATTGTGGGGTAGAGATGTAGACTTATCTTTATTAATTATTATTACTATCATTTTGATGATGTTATTAATGATGTTGATGAGTCTATTGGAAAGTGGTACTTAACTGCGATGTATGGATTTCCTGAAACCTTTATGAAATACAAAACTTGGGAGTTGATCCGTAACTTGAGAAGATCTAGTGGAGATGCTTGGTTGGTTATGGGGAACCTATTGAGATCATGTTCCAACATGAGAAATTGGATGGTAGGCTAAAACTAGAGAGCTATCTAGAAGCTTTAGGGAAGTAGTGGAGGATTGTGGGTTAAAAGACTTGGGTTATAATGGTTATAAATTCACATTGAGCAATAGGAGGGGAGGGGACAAGTGTACCAGTGAATGTCTTGATAAGTTTCTAAACTCAAAATGGTGGAACAAATTCCCAACAACCAAGGTTTTTCATAAACTGAAGGCATATTCAGACCACTTACCTATATGGGTTGTCCCGGAAAGGGACCAAAGGCATGAAAAAAAAATTTAAAAAAATTTAAGTTTGAGGCCATGTGGGTGGGAGATTAAAATTGTGAGGCGATCATCAAAGATTCCTGGGAAAGGGGAAGCAACCAATCAAATATGGAAGATGTGGCACATATGCTTCGTGAATATGGGGCAAAGTTAGATGCTTGGAATAGGGACAGCTTCAGGCATGTACAAAAGAAGCTACAAAAGGCTAGGTCTAATATACAAAGCTTTTATGAGGAAAACCAGGTAGAATACAATGAGGCCCTGAATTTGGCAAGAGAGGAGGTTCAAATTTGGATGGAACGAGATGAGATAATATAGAGGCAATGATCCAAAGCTTTGTGGTTGAAAGAAGGTGACCAAAACTCAAGGTATTTCCACATGAAGGCCTCCCAAAGAAGAAAGAAGAACATACTAACAAAATTCAAAATGATAGAGGGGAATGGCAAACAGGACAGAGCAGAGATCATGTAGTGTTAGACTTCTTTTCAGAATTGTTCCATACCAATAAGTCGACAGGAACCTTGGATTTTTTGGAAGATTTAAGGGGTCGATTTTCGCCTCAAATGAATGATGAGTTGTGCAAAGATAGTGAAGAGGAAGTCAAACAAGCACTGCAACAGATGGACCCCTGAAGGCACTAGGACCTAATGGGATGTCACCTATTTTTTATCAAGAATATTGGCATGTTGTGGGGAGTTTAGTTACATCAGTAGTGCTAACTACACTGAAAACAGGTTCTTTTCCTTCCTCTTTAAACCAAACATATATTACTCTTATCCCAAAAAACAACCATGTTAGAGTTGCTGATTATAGGCCAAATAGCTTATGTAATGTGACCTATAAGATGATAGCAAAGGTCCTTGCAAATATATTGAAACCCGTTTTATTCTTGGTGATTGGGAAAAATCAAAGTACTTTTGTCCTTGGGAGATTGATTATGGATAATATATTAAATGCTTATGAGTTAGTACATTATGTTAAGCATAAGACATAAGGCAATAAAGGTTTCATGTCAGTGAAATTAGATATAAGTAAGGCATATGATTGAGTCGAGTGAGGTTTTCTTAAGCATGTTATGGAAGTGATGGGTTTTCAACAAAAATTTTATTGAGATGATCATGTTGTGTGTGAGCTTGGTTTCCTTTTCTGTGTTGATAAATGGGGAGCCAAAGAGACTCATCCTTCTGTCTAGAGGCCTTAGGCAAGAGAATCCACTCTCTCCTTATCTTTTCCTCCTATGTACGAAAGGTTTGACCGCCCTTTTAAACTCAGCCTATTTAAGAAAGGAGATAGCTAGCCCAAAGATTTTTAGAGTGGCCCCATGCATAAATCACTTATTGTTCATCGATGATAGTGTTGTTTTCTATAAAGCATATGTGATTGAAAATAGGAGGTTACAAACCCTACTGGAGAATTTGAGGCAGTCTCTGGGCAAAAGATTAACAGAGAAAAAAGGGCAATGGTGTTTAGTGAAAATGTGAGTAGAGACAAGAGAGAGAGATTAAAAGCATGTGGGGAAACTCTGAAATTCAACAATATGAAAAATACTTGGGCTTACCTCTTATTGTGGAAAGGTCTAAAAGATAAGCTTTTAATTCCTTAAAGCAGTAAGTGTGGCAAAAATGCAAACATGGAAAGAAAAAGTGCTTTTTCAAAAGGGAAAAGAAGTGCTATTAAAAGTAGTGACTCTTTCTATCCCCACTTATACTATGAGTTGCTTCTTGCTCCCATCAAGTCTACGCCATGAGCTGGAAGGAATGATGGCAAAATATTGGTAGGGTCAAAAGGAAAATGAGAGGAAGATTCATTGGAAAAGCTAAAGTAAGATGTATGAAAAGAATTCTCGAGGGGGTATGGATTTCAAATACTTACGAGCTTTCAATCTTGCCATGTTAGTAAAGCAATGATGGTGCCTAATCCAAAATGAAGGCTCTTTGATTTATAGATTGTTAAGGCAAATTTTTTTTCTCAAATCTAGTTTTCTTGAGGCTGCATTGGGAAAAAATCCATCTTATACTTGAAGGGATATTTGGGAGGCAAAGAAATGGCTTGAAGATTGGTGCTTACGGAGAATAGGCAATGGCAAGGGCGTTAAAAATTGGGTAGATAAATGGGTACTTGGCCATAAATCCTTAGTGATGAGGGAGCGATAATCCAGGATGATGATAAGGAATGCACAGTTGACTCTCTATTTATTTATTCTGCAAGAAGATGAGATGTGGAAAAATTTTGAGCTCACTTTAATCCAAATGTGGTTACAGATGTCCTGAAAATCGTCCTGGGGGGTGGAGAGGTTGTTGATAAAAGAATTTGGGGGTACAAACGCAATGATTTGTTTAGTGTCCGCAGCTGTTACAGATTAATAACTGAACAGAACCAACCCCAACAAGCAGAAACTTCAAGATTTACTTCTCAAAAGCTGCTATGGAAGCATTTATGGGAGATGAAGGTGCCAAATAAGCTAAGGATCTTTGCATGGAGAGCTTGTAAGGAGAGTTTGCCCACTGGAGAAAACTTAATGGTGAAGCATGTTACTACCGATGGGGTGTGTAGGTTATGCAAGTCAAAGTTAGAAGGAAATTACCATGCATTAGTTTCCTGCGACCAGCTTCATAGTACCTGGCAAAAATACCTCCCTGATATGCCTATTGATAAAAGAATGTGAGTGATGGATACTACTCTACGTTTTGTGAACAAAAAAATTTAGACCAGTTGGCTAAGTTTTTCGCTTTAATATGGGGCTTTTGGTATAGACGTAACAAGTTTGTTCATAAGGAGATCTTGCTTTCTCCTTTTCTGGTAGTTGAGAATGCTATGTCTCTGATCAAAAGCTACAAGGTTGCCCAAGTGAAGAGTAATGTGCAACTAAAGTCTCATTACAGGTGGTACCCCCCTCAGGCCAACTTACTGAAGCTAAATGTGTATGGGGCAACATTTTCAGATCTTGGGAAGGCAGATGCAGGGGCTGTGCTGCAGGATCACACGGGTAAGGTCCTTCTAGCTACAATCATCTCAAAGAGGGAAGTAGATAATTCTGAAACCATTGAGTTTCTGGCCATCTTTCGCGAACTCCAGCTATACTCTAGAATGGGAATTTCGCAGTTAGAAGTGGAGAGTGACTATTTGCTAACAATTGAAGCACTTCAACAAAACAGCATGGATAATTCTTTCTTGGGTGCGCCGTATGATGAGATTAAAAAGCTTGTTAGTTGTTTTCAAGAATGTAAATTTTGTCCATGTCTATAGGGAGGGAAATGGGGTAGCTCGTACCCTTGCAAAGTATGCTTGGAAGGTAGATGATATAGTATTGTGGTATGATGGTATTCCAGACTTTTTGTCTCAAGCCATGTGGCTTGATTTGTCTGTAATCCAATCTGATCAATGAAGTTATGGCTTCTTATCAAAAACAGAAAAAGAAAGAAAAGAAGATGAAACAAGATAGCTACTTGCTTCAATTCAAATGTTTGCTAAAACATGACGCGACATTGAACTTACATTCTACACAACGTTCAAGAGACAAGAACCCTAAAAAATAGCAAGGAATTAGTTCACTTGCAATTTCACCCATTTGTGGAGAGATAGAAAGAATTGGGCATGTTTCTAATGATAGATTTTTTTTTAGGATTATTAAATAAAAACTTTAAAAATATTCAATTAATCGCTTTTACCGATTCAACCAGCATTTTTCTATCTTAATGAGTATCACCGACACTTAAGGCTAGTAAAAATTAGCCCAATTGTCTATTTTCCAGCCAATAGAGGCTGAAAAAGGTGTTGGTGAGTGGAGCTCTTGGTGCCTTCTATGATCGTTACTTCTCAGTATAGTGAACTAGTGTTATTTGGATCAATATTTTTTCAAGTTTGCATCCAACTTTCTAAGATTGTAAGGTTATAGTGACCCAACATTTGCGACGAAATGGACTATTAATGATTAAAACAGACTATTAGTGACTAAAATAGACTGTTTGCGATTAATAAATAGTAACAAATAAGCAACTTTCTTATATTATTATATTTAGATTTTAAGATTATCTAAGATTATTCAAGTTGATTTATAATTAATAATGTTTTGTAAGTTCTATTGAGATACATTAAAATGTACAAAATAGGTTCAATGGGTTTAATGTTTTATAAAATGTTAAAAAAATAATAAATCTTATCAATGATTAGTTTAAGGTGAGTTGAATTTATTTTAACAAACACATCAAAAAAGAGAAATAAATCATTTAGAGCTCATTTTGTTTATTTATTTTTATCACTTGTGAGCCTGTGACTTTCAAATTTTGATAAGAACTCGAAAAGTATTCTGGCCAACAAAATTACTAACAGATCCCTGTTGCTCAATCATTTTCCTCTTGCACGCGGGCTATGAGTATTACTATTTATAGGGAGGTACTAGATACAATCCTCGTATTGGGACTTCTTTGTAGTCCTAACGTGAATAGACAAAATTATCTTCATTTTTTAGCATAAAATTATCTAAATTATCCTAATGAAAAGAGCTCAAAAATCTAAAATGAATCTCAATTTTCCTTTGTGCCATGCCCGATGAGTCCTCCACCATCGACGAGTACTTCGATGACTCCTTCGATAGGATGACCTCCTCCACTAGCGATGGAAGACATGGATTTGCTTGCTAGTTGTACACTTGTACTAGTTTGTCTATAGAAAACCCGAAAGAGAAGAAAAAAGAAAAGGAAATGTGGATATCGGTCAAAGTTTTTATTGGATGGTAATATGCGACTTTTTGTTAGAGGAGATTGCTGGGAAAGCAGAGCTTGACCTTAAAGGGTAGCCCTTTTAAGTTTGGTTTATAGTCTTTTCAAAATTAACAGTTCTAGAAGAAGCAGAAAACTACTTTTTCCTATCAATTACTTATCTTTGTTTGCTTTCTAGGTAGCCTTCAATCTAAGTAGAAATCTAATATTCTTTCCCGTTTTCAACAAAGAAATGACAATATCACATCATTCCACACCAGATGCAGAACAAGAAAACTAATATCTTAACTGACTACGAAAATGACTTGAAGCTGATGAAATAAAAAAAGGAATGAGAGACTGAATCTGGGCAAGGCAACGGAGAACTCGACCTGAGAAGGGCACAACGATGGAGTTGAGAAAGGGGACGATGATTAGGGCTGGGGAGTGGGGGGATGATTCAGAACTTAGACGAAAAAAAAAATTCCTTCAATGAAACGTCATGTAAGTGAAAAATGTAAGGGGGAAAGTAAGTTGGGGGCGACGAAAAAGGTTGCTCTTAATCGTACATGTTTACCAATTTTGATATCGAGTTTCCTCTGCATTGAAATAACGTGCCAAAATGGGACCGACTTTCTGCCAATTTCGACCATGTTTTCGTGACTAATATCTCAGATAAACAGACAACTCAGGTAGGCTGCATCATGCTTGATATCTGAGATATAATTATTCTGAAATAAATATTACTGCTTAATAACAGCCGAAATTTATACCTTTAGCCTTGATTATTCAAACTAATTTATTGCTTTAAATCATTGGGAGATGATTACATAAAGTCAATAACTGGACATGACATTCATGCTCTTCTCATTATCTGGTCGATAATAATTTCACTCACCACAAAAATTCCATTCATAATCAAATCACCGGCAAGTTTAGGAAGCATATTTAAGTTCAGATCTTCACTAGGAAAAGACACCGGAAATAAACAATCTTGAAGAAAATATTACTCATTATGATATAAAACTGCCCTTCTAAATGTTGGAACTGTAGGAAATTATGATTGCAGGGGAAATCTGGCAGACAGAAAGAAGTGTTTTCCATGCGGACAAGCAATGGAATATCCTCCATTAATTATTGGTGGGCGTGGGAATGTTGATGGCTACAGCCTACATATTCTTCCACCAAGCACCCATGAAACTTTCGCTTACATTAATTTCTTAATGCTAAACTCAAATATTGTAAGGAAATGGACCACATACCATGACATCTTTCAGGTGGTCAAGTAAATCTCAGTGTTCTGTTGATCATTGACATGGAGAGTCGCATCTTTTTTCTCTCTTTGACGAGAAAACTCAGAGCACGTAAAGCAGCAAGTCTTTTACTTGGTTAACCCGAATAAGTCTCAGACCTGTATGCTGCACCCACATTTACAGTGATCAAATAAATCATTGCCTTCCGGCTTTTCAATACTTAAGCCACAAATAGATTTCACAAAAGTAATTCCACAAATTGATATGATTTCATATAATTTGTCAGATTGTAAAGTTACTTTTATTATAAAGTAAATCTAACTAATCACATGAAACCACGTCAATTTGTGGGATTATTTTTGTATAATCTCCTTATGACTGTAGCAATCCTCCGACTTTTCACTAATGGGACATAATTTCTAACAACTGTTTGCTGTTACCACCCAAGAGTTTGAACCTTAAATCTAGGGGATCAAGACCAAAGTCATTACCATTTGAGTGGTAAGCCATATCACGGTACAAAAAATATTTCATGGTCTACTGGCAAACCACAGAACTCTATGCTATGAAAGGAGCGACGGTGTGGCGCATCTATGAGACAAACAAAAGAATTACTGATTGTAGCCATAAAATGTTCCAATGGAATCATATTAACATAGCATCAAACCTGGTAATTCTAATTGCCAAACTTCATGTTGATTGATGAGCTTAATTAGAGCCTGTGCTACAGTGTGCAGAAATTGCTAAACAATTTTATTAGACTTCTTAACAATGACATGGTATTTCACCATGAATCCGATTTCAGAAGTCGAGACTTTTCTACTCCACATATCACTCAAGTACTGAGGTTTAACAGGACCATCTCGTGATGTGTAAGGCCAGTAGTACAAACTACATCCTAGAGTGCAAGAGTTAGGATTTGAATTGTGATTTTACCTATTTAAGTGGAAGATGAGGCATGTTTTGCAGTGAAAAAAATGAGTTATTTTCGTTTGTGTTGTCAACTGGCAAGTAAATGGGCTTTTGAAGTTCTGAAAAATAATATTTAACAGTCTTCAGCACCAGATCCACACCATACCTACTTGTCAATATACACCCCATTTTCTGTCTAAAGGTTCCCTGCTATCAGACGGGCTTTCCATTACACTATTGACATGATATAGGGAGATAGTTCTGATGATGTGGACATTGTCGAACCAGCAAAAGAAGGATAAAAGCTTACTCTAATATTCATTTTCTGTGGCTTTGTTTCCCAGTTATTAATTATTTTAGCAAAGATGCAGAGCACAAAGACAAAATGCCACGCTACTAGACACTACTAGTCAAACTAGAATATGTTTTATAAAAAATAAAAAATAAAAGTATATAGTTGCATTTGGACAGGTTAACAGAGAGGATATGATAAGGTGGGTTATAAAATATCCGGATGAGCTTAAAATAATTAGAAGATAAATAAACTGGCTAAAAGATAAACAAACTGGCTAGTATATCTGAATTGGGGGAATACACATCCTAACACAAAATCTAAGACAAAACAAGAACGAGCACACACCTCCATATGCATCAAGTAGAAAAATTTAAAGCTCCAAGAAAATATCATATGATTATATGCTTGCTTATCATGCCAATCTTGCTATTTCAGGATTGGGTAGACAAATCTTAGCATCCAAAAATACTGGTCTACTAGAACAAACCAACATAATATCCTTGTAAAATACAAGAAACAATGATACAGTCACAAGCATGTTAGCAGGAAGAAACTAGAATGAGATACCTACTTCTGCTTAAAAACCTATACGATCTTCAAGTATTTGAAGCCTACTTGAAATAAATCATTTCCTTTCTGCACGAGAATGCTTATTCAGTAACAAATTAACATTGGAAGAATTATCAAAATGCTTAAGCTAAGACTGGAACAACATCCCTTTCTGAAAGTGAATGGTTATTCAGTAACAAATTAATATTGGAAGCATGAGCAAAATGCTTAAGCTAAGACTGAGTGCTTAAGCTAAGACTGGAATAATTGTAATTTATAAGTGTTTTATTGTGCCTGACTCTGTAAAGGTTATTGCACAGATATCTGGAGGGCAGGCAGCAATACGAAGTTCTCAAATGAAAGAAATGTTTTGTGACATATTCTAGGTTATGGGTAGGCGTCCATCTTAACCTCCCAAGGTTAATTTTCTTGTTCCCAACCTCACGTGCTATCCTAAATTATTGAAATTAATACGCTAGTCTTAGGGATCATTTGGACACTTGGAGTATTTCAGAATTTTGTGAATAGTAATGAAATAATTTAAGTTAAGATATTTTTATTGAGTTTTGGAAAAGGAATGAGAAAAGGTTGAATAAAAATATTATCAAGTAAAACTGTTTGAATATAATTTTTTAATATTATTTTTATTTCGAAGTTTGTAAAAGTTGTATTGATTTTTGTGTTTTGTTTTGAAATTTGTAAAAGTTGTATTGGTGGTTTTTGTGTTGTTTAAATAATGATTAGATGAAAAAAGTTGGATATTTGAAATTGAAGTGCTTTGTGTTTGAGTGATGTTTGGGAATGAAACTATGAGAAGTTTTGAGAATTTTGGGAATTTCATGTGTCCTATCTGGGTCCAAACGTCCCCTATTGTTGTCTTCAAGAGAATGAGAAATATGTCTTCAATCTCTGGGTGCATAACTCAATAGCCTTTGACTTAAACTTAACATCTACTAGTGCTTTATCCACAGAATATACTAACACAATTTTAGACTTAACAGTACATATAGTCTACAGGAAGCATTGAACAATCTATAATCAACCGAATCTTGTGTGACCAAATTTACTTCAAATCATGTGTTTGCTCTCAAGTCCGACTCTCAAATTGCAACACGAGTCATAATTTTAGTTAGTTTCCAGAATGTTTCCAACTTTCCATAACACATCATTAGCAGGACAAGAAAGAATGTAAATTGGCTCTATAATTGACAGTTAAGTTCATCCATGCACTTCTCTACACTAATTATCAAAAGAATGAAAATTATCTCCATATAATCTCAAGACACCATTACATTAAATTAATGGAGAAGTAAAATGAGAAATAGTAAGAAGTGGAAATCAAAATCCATACCAATTTCTCATGATATTATAAAAGAATAACCTCCATAAATGGGTTATAACCCCATACCTTGCAGAACCCAACCTATCTTCAGTTTTAAGATGTAGCACATCCTAGCGCAAGTGAGGCAGAATTGGGTCTCTTCCACACATATGCTAGTTTTTAAGTCTCTATCAGTTCCAACATGTAACATATCCTAAAAGATGTTTCTAGCAAAAAAGGAAAAAAATCTTTGATGGAAACTTGCATAGTTTTTTTTTTAACACATAATTTTTAAAATGACAAAGGATCAGATTTATTCACCAAAAAAAAAACTATAGATAGCTCTGTTCTCGTGCTCTAGAGGCAAAGGCCACTGCATCCAGCACCATTATGAAATTGGACAAGCATGGCCCTTTTTAGTGTCACACAAAAGCAAGAAGCTCTTGGAAACAAAAAGGCAGACATTCTCGTGGATGTGGACATCGATCTGGCGACACACACTCACACGATACAATTTTCATCAGGTTCACAAAACAAGTTTAATAACAATCAGGGTTTAAGCATAAAGTCAGGTTAGGTGCCGAAATAGTTTCAGCCTTTAGGTAACTTATGTAGTTCTTGTCCTGAACCTTTCTACAATTGCATGTCCATGACCCGTCATCATGAACATGCACATACTGAAAAACTCAATGCAACTCAATGAGTCTGCAACAATCGTATTGCAACTAACATTATTCAAAACTATAACTGCTATTTATGGTAAATACAATTGCCTTATCGTGAGAAATGGACAAGACAAGAAAATTCTATGCGCCAATAATAAGTAAACAGAAGATTGAACAATGCCTACCTATAGAGTATGAACAGGCCCTAATGCCCCTCCCCCCCCCCAATTTGACCAACTCTTTTGCACCTAAATACAGTTAAAAACAGCAAAAAAGACCATATATCTCAGTCCATCTCAAGCTCAGGATGTGCACGCATCGACACTGTCTCGGACTCAAGCTCCATTAGCAACAGCCCGCTTGCCTCGCCACACCTCAAAGTCCGGTTACTCGATAGCAACCCAAACGACACAATGCTAACAGCCAAGGCCAGGATTGCATGCCCAGTAAATAGCAAATTCATTAGAGCAACAGCCCTTAACCTATCCTCCTGAAGATCACATTGCACATCAGAATTCGCATGAGCCGAAAATACCGACATTTTTTTGCACCCTTTTAAACCAAATACATCAGTGTACAAAGACAAGCCGGTCTGTAACACCCAAGTGCCCTTGAAAACCAATCCTGATGATAACAAAAACTCGGCGAAGAACGCCGAAGGGTTGACCGATAAATACAAGGAAGAACCTGCACAAAGGATCGTCAACGCACCTAACAAATCATACACAGCGCCAGAGACACCCGTAATTCCCTTCCCGATCACTGAATATTCGACAAGAAACGAAATTCCAGCGAATAAGAATACAAAACCTTCATTTATAAGCAAAGGGTCTGTGTATTCACGGAGAATGACGAGAATGATCAATGCCCAGAAGAGAAAAAGTGTCACTGATTGCTGGAAAAATGAGAATCGGTAGGTGGGGTGACCGGAGAAGGTCAAGAAGATGAAGATCTCGGAGAAGGAGGCAATGGGGAGGGCGATGACGAGGGTGTAGAAATCGAGGTTTTTCCATCTGGGTTCGGAGAAATACCACGTTCTGGAGCGGTAGAGAGATGGGTTTTTGAGATAGAGAGAGGAGGAGAAATGGAGGCGGCGGAGGCCTACGGGAAAGAGGAGGAGGAAGGCCGAGAAATGGGTTGCCAGTGATGCCATTTGTTAGTGTTTTTCTCGTTTATTTTTACTCTGCTTTTTCCTTTCTTTCTCTTAGAAGTCGCGAGCCAATCGAATACACCGGCAATTTCTTTGTTAACCGTTGAGGAGTCGACGATCGACCAGGAGTGTGAGCATTTGAACTTTGACCTCTTGCTTCTGTTTCCAATTCTTATTTTGGTTAAAAGAAAATGAAACCCAAAATTAAATAAGATTAAAAAAACACGTTAAAATGTAAAGCCTCTTATAAAAAAAATATATTTAAAATTCTTGTTATTCAAAAAATGAATTCTCTATCTTTATTTCTTTCTTCATTTTTTTTTTTATATCCGTGGGTGTCTGGGCCAGCTTGCACGCACCTCGACTAATCCCACGAAGCCCTGAAGTTAACAGTCAGGTAAACCTCCAGTGGCCCTGAGGGGACTCGAACTGGTGACCATTGGGGAGCAAACCCAAGGCCTGACCAACTAAGCCACCCTTTAGGATTTTTCTTCATTTCTTTCATCTTTTTTTCTTTTCTTTTCTTTTGTTCTTGATACATAACAAATCAATAGAGACTCATATTTATAAATCTTGATTATTGTGCAAATTACTTAAAAGTCATTGGTAGGGAAGATGAATCACATGGGTATGTTGGGGGGTCATTCATCCCCCCTAGTATTATTAATTACAACATTACCTCTTGAATGATCATGCATAAAGAATTTATCTCGTTAAAACCTTACCAAGGAAAAATCTAATAGGAAGAAAAATCAATGACGAAGGACAAAGAGTACAGTATTCTTATGTACCTCCAAATGCTTTAAGAATGCCTCATTAAAACCTTACAAAGGAAAACTCAGTGGGACAAAACCTTAGTGAAGGAAAAAGAGTACAATCAGTACAAGTCTTCAAGACATTAACTCTCCCTGAAAAGTGCATGATGATAGATTTTTGAGTCTTCACATTCTAATGTTCTACACAATTTTTTTCAATGTTGCAGTTGGTAATATTTTTGTGAATAAATCTGTCAGATTATCACTTGATCGTATCTTTGATATATCCTCCTCCGATTTGAATAATACAAGCAGCATTATTTTCGTATAAAATTGTTGAACTATCATTAATCATAGAAATACCGCACTTTTCTTAAATATGTAAAATCACTGATTTCAGTCAAATACACTCTAAACTTGTTTCATGAATTACAATTATTTCTGAGTGATTTGAAATGTGGCAGATAGTGTTTGCTTGATAGACTTAGTATAAATCTGAAATTTGTAGTAATACTTAAACTCCCCCTAAAAATATGCGTCAGTTTTTCAAGTAATAAACAAACATGATTTCAGTATATATAACAGGGTTAAGAATTCAAACATGATTTCTATCTAAATAATGCATTAGGAAGAACATGTTCATGCACAGCGAAAAGAGTATTCGAAACCACTCATGTTTGATAAAAACTGCAAAAATTTAAAGTCTAGTTCTATCAGTTCGGTGGAAATTCAAATCCACTTGATATTGTTAAAAAATAAGATCTTTGCGGAGATTTAGAAACTCTGGATAGCTGTTTAAAGATGATTATTTTCACCAACCAGATACTCACGCAAGATCTCATATTCCTCATTGATCTAATTGTTGTTCATCCAAAACGATTATATGGCTGAGAGAAATTCTTTTGTTAATGTGTCAAATTTGAACCAAGAACTTTTTACACCTCAACCACTCATCTTTACTCCTGAAACTGTCAATACCATAATAGGAGCAAAGATACATCCTTCTGGTAAAACTGATCCTGAAATTATTGCAACATCAAGAACCATCAATGCTTAATATATATTGTCTCTATTACAACCATATCTCAGAGGCTACTGGTAAAAGCGAATGTGGTTGATCATCTTAATAATTAAATATCTGAATTGTATCAAAAACTTGCAACTAAATATACGAAAAATAAAAAGTTAAGACAATAAAACAAGGAGCTGAAGAAATTTACAGATTGATATTCTCATGACCTTAAACCACAAATAGAAGAATTGGAACGAGAGAGAGCTCAAATACAAAATCAACAATAGCAGATGACAGCATAGGTTCAACGTTTACAAGAACAACAGAAATAACTATAATTAATCTCACTGATTTTTGAAAATATGCGTTTAGCATATCTTGTAATCTTGATTAAGTGAGATTTGAATAGATAATGGTTTGGCTTTTGCATTTTCTGTTAAATTCGCTTGCTGTAACATGACACCTATAGAAGTTGGTAACTCTCGAAACTCGATACTCCTCCTCTATTATTGGAATTTCTGGCCGGTTACAATCCAAAAATCGTAGAATTTAGGTGCTTAACGAGAAGGTTTTCATACTTCAACGACTCGTTCAAGAGTTTAACAGAAAATTAGTAGACTTAAAACAAGAGAATAAGGATTTAAAATAATCACTTATCTCTTCATTTCGATTGCTTAATCCTTTAGATAAGGATGACATGTTGATTTATGAAGAGCAAATACATTTGAGAGATGAGGTTAGAAGTCTCAAATTTTTGTAAGTCATTTCGTATTTAAATAACAAGATCTTTCATTTTCGAATCCATTCTTTAAATATAGCAATTCTTGTGATCTCTTGAAAAGTTCTAACAAAATAAATCATCAACGTAAATTGCAATAATGGCAAATTCAGATTCTGATAAAAGCATATGGGCATATAGGATTATTTTCAAATCCTTATTTCAATAAATACTCGCTGAGTCAATTATACCACGTGTCTAGCTTGCTTTAACTCAAATAAAGATTTTTTAAACTTGATAAAGTACATACTCCTATATGTACTTGGATTAGATGCTTCAAGTATTGTATATCTTTCAGGAATTTTCGTATATATGTCATGATCTAATATGCAATGATCACATCCATCAACCGTATATCTAATCATTTTGTAATAATCAAACTGGTTAGAAATCTGAATGTGATTGCATTCATAATGAGGAAATATGTTTCCTTATAACTAATCTCGAGTTTTTGCAGGAAACTTTGTATGACAAATCGTGCTTTGTACGACAAATCGTGCTTTGTACCGCACAATTTCATTTTTCTCATTACGCTTTATAAATACCTACTTATATCCAACATGCCTTACATCATTTGGTATTTAGACAACAGGTCCAAATACATCTCGTTTCACTAGTAAGTTTAACTCTGTTTCAATAACTGCTTTCTATTTTGGCTAATCATTTCTACGTCGACATTTTTCGACGATTTTTTACTCACTTTTTTTATTACCTCTGGTAATGTCAAGAGCCATCTTATATGAAAATATGTTATCGACAACAGTTTAATTTCTATCCAAAATTTCTCTAGTACTCATGAAATGTATTGAGATATCATTATTTTCAGGTACATGTTCATTTTCAGAGGAAAACATTTCATGAAACATCTCTTCAAGAGTTTCCTCTTCAGGAGATTTGTACTCTTTAGGAGGTTCCTCTTCAAGAGGTTTGTACAGGAGTTTTCTCTTCAGGAGTTTCTATTTTATACAGAAAGTTTGGATAGATCTTATTATTTATTTTATGGGTACGGTCTCTTCAGGAGCACCGATTTCTTTTCATTTTACTTATCTCTTTTGCACTAATAGGTCTTCAACACTTCAGCTGTGTCTTAGACTCATCTATTACCGTTTTAACAACTTGTCATTCAGGAATTTTAATTCTTGCTTAAACATTAACAATAGTAATATATGATTTTACCACACTTTTAGTGTTAGTAAATAAATCCGATAATTTATTTGCTAACACTTTGCAAATATATAATCCTTTAAATTTTTAGTTTACATTCATTTGTAAGATGATCAAATTCAGATAGGATTTTATTTTTTCTAGTAATTAATTATTGTGCTTCAGGCACCGACTTTTTGTTATTTCAAAATATGATAAAATATTAAAAAGTTTTACTGTAATATATATAAAAAAAACTTAGTATAAGTGAATCAAGTGTTTAGCAATACAACAGGTACGTGGCCAATATTCAGTCATACCACATTATGACAAATATTTTCATTTTTCTATGAATAATTATCCTGAGGGCCTTTACTCTTTTTTGAATTGGATCATTTCTGGTAGTATTGTATATTTATATTATTATACTCTTTAGTGTTGTTTCTTTTGGAACTCACATTTCTATAATTTTTCTACCATGTCTACGCCTTTAATTCCTTTAAAAGGATACACCATTCACTTCTAAGAATGGTGTAAATCCAGTATCATTTATTTAGAAATGATGTGAAACTAATAGGACGTAACTAGTGATTTATTAACAAAAAAAATTCATTATTTAGCTCAATTACTAGAAAACAAAATAAAATTTCGTAATATTTGTTGAACTTTCACTCTCGATATTGTTGCTGCAAGAGTCAAATTTGAGCTATGAAAAATAATATATATCTTCTCTAATATATCATCATCAATGACTTTCTTATTGCATAATTCTAGTATTAAGCTGATTTTAAAGAGTGCAGAGTTATATTTACTACCATTATTAAAATCTTACAACTTCAAGTGCAATAAGTCATAATGATCTTTTGGGAGGATTACATCTTCTGGTACTTATATTTCTCCCTTAAATCATTTCATAAAATAAGATAATTTTTTTACCGTGAGATACATAGTATTGTCTTGCAGGAACACGTAATTTTCTTCTGTAATTGTATCTCTCAAATTCATCATATCTAAATGGATCTCATCAAGAATTCTAGATAAATAATTTTTTCTAGAAATGTCAATAGTAATAATTTTAATTTTATAAGATTTGATATTTTTTACATCTATGAATAGCAAAAATAAATATATAGATCTAAGAAATATATTCACATGATTATGAGAATAAAAGTAGAATTTTATCAAATAATATTCAGCAATATTATCTTTTATATTTATCTTGAGGACTACAAATAATATATTGAAAAACTTACTTGAAGTAAAAGACTACTAGTTTTAGTATCGGTAGAAAATCATGTTGATAACATGTTATAAAACTAAAATAAAACTACTATTGCAATAAAATTTATAAAAGAAAATATTTAGAACTCTTATTATGAATAACTAAATTCTCTCTCTTCCTTTATCTCTTACTTCTTTCTTTTATTTTCTTTCGTTCTTGATACATAAAAGATCGATAGAGGCTCGTATTTACAGGCCTTGATTACTGTGCAAATTACTTAAAAGTCATTGGTGGGAGAGATGAATCACATGGATATATTGGGGGGTCGTTCATTGCCCCCGCCCCTCCCTCGCATTATTAATTACAACAAAACCCAAAATAAATTCGCATGTAAAACCTAGAAGAATTTTAAAAATATGAAAACAATAATCTCTCTTTTTTTTAAAATAATTTTAGTATAGTTATAAAGTGTGCACGAGTACACAATTAATTTAAAATTATTAAAAAATTAATTTTTTATGTAAATTTTATATTTACTTTTTTTTTTTTTTGAAAAATTTGTATAATTAGAAATATCATTTCTTTTTTAAAAGATTTATTCTTTCTCAAGAAAGAGAGAGGAAAATAAATATGACTTTGCCTCCAAATTAGATTGAAGTAAGTTTATTTCAATCACTTATAAATATGGCAAGTGTTCATTAAGTATGTGACAAATGCATGCTTTTCAAAAATTTCACTTAACAAATTGATACGTCCCTTTTACTAAATAAATATGTATTTGTCATATAGTTATTCTATTTTAAGTTGAGAGTATAAAATACATCATCAACATCACTTAAATAGTATGATTCCAATTTTAAAATTTATCTTTTAAATTAAAAATAAAATTTTCATTCAATATACATGTTAATTTTTAAAATAAGTTGGAGGAAACATTCTCCAACCCAATTTAATTGAAAACTCAGTCATCTCTCCTAGTATAGTTTTGCTACGAAATACATACCCTTTAACACATTGATAGCTCTGGCCAACGTGTAGTGTGACGTGGTCTTAAGTATAACAAAAAAATATTCATACAATAGAAGCCAAGAATACATGAAAAATATAATTTTTTCCTTCCATATTATTTCGAGAGTAAAAAGTTGCCCTGTGGAGCAGGTTGCAGATAATGGAATCCACTTGTTGAAGCTATAAAAATCAACCAATAAATCGGGTTGAGAGAAAGATTCATTCCCAGCCCACTAGTGCGAGTAAGGCTCCGTTCGGAATCGTTTGGGGCTCCCGACGAGGTTTCGGCACAGCCGGCATGTACGTTAATAGCAGATGAAATAAATAAATATGGACATAAAGTTTACGTAGTTCGATAAGTGCCTACATCCATGGGTGTTCGGAGATGAGAATCTATCATAATAAATATTTTACAGTCTCTCGAATCTCACTGTACAAGAAAAAGTATAAATGGCAGTGGAGGGAATTTGACTGTGGAAACATGCTTGCAGGAGAAGAGAACATTTCGGGAAGAAGTTGTTGAAGCCCCCAGTTCCAGGAGAGGTCCCTTTGTCATCTGATCAAGCCTTTTTATATCATTTTTGGTCTATGGTATTTGAATATTTAACTTGCGTGTGTCGGTCGAATTCCTACCTTTCACTTCACCCTTTGCTTTCCACCATGTTCTGCATTTAATTCATGCACCAATTTTAATTCTTGCACACTACCCCAGTGTTTACCAGCCTTCATTTTAGTCACATCACTTATCTTCTTGGCCCCTAATGCCATTAATGCTTGGCAGGTGCAATAAATGTTAGGCTTTCCGTTTCATCCCTTCCAATATCCCGCGAATTCTCAGTAAGAATATTTTGGTGGGAATTCTATCTTTGACATCTTACATCCCAAATTCCAAGAAGGTGGTGGTTTGTCTCCCAATCCCAAGGTAACCTTGAGAATCTTAAAGAATAGAATAGGTAATGAATACTTAGAATGTTGTAATGTGATGATATTATAAAACTACTGATTGCGTAGAATGAAAGTGTGGGGTTAGGTTAAGGCGAGAGATAAGCTCAACAACAAGCCCAGGAGCGTTGGGCTCAAAAGGTAGTGGGAGATGGACTCAACCGCTAACTTGAGAACATGGAGCTCAAGTGTGGCGGGAGATAGACTCGATCGCGAATGTGGGAGTGCGGAGCTCAAGTGTTTGTTACGTGTCATCTTGCAAGAGTAGCATTGCTCAAGATCCCATGGGAGTTGATGGATCACCCCGCGAGCGCAAACATGGTGATTCGCGTATGACAAGGGTACGGAACTCACTCCATCGTGAGAGGTGGCTCGACCGCATGCGACAAGAGCGCAAAGCCCATTCCATCGTGAGAGGTGTCTTCATGTGAGACCCGGCGAGAGTAGCATCGCTCAGGACCCCGTGAGAGGTTGCTTGGCCAGCTGTGACGAGAGCGCGGAGCTCGTTCCATCACAGGAGGTGTGTGGGGAGTAGCATCGCTCGGGACCCTGTGGGAGGTTGCTCGGCCACATGTGATGAGAGCGCAAAGCTCATTCCATTGCGGGAGGTTGCTCGAACGCATGTGACGAGAGCGCAGAGCTAAATTCATCGTGGGGGGTGTCTTCGCATGAGATCTAGCGGGAGTAGCATTGCTCGGGACCCCGCGGTAGGTGTCTTCACATGTTGCCTTTTTGAAGTAAAATGTCGCATGGTCGATATTCCATGTCATAGAAAATAACTTTGTTAGTAGAAATAAATTCACATATTGCAAGAGAGACAAACCGAAGTGTTTTTTGTCTGTGGCGAACGGCTAGGTCCATGTGGGCTAGGTGTCGTCCGGGTTGGCGCTAGGTCCAATTTGAAACTTCAAGCAGAGTGGTGGTGTAGCATTATATCCAATCCGATCTCAACGGTAGTGTGTTCCATGTGCTTCTGAGAGGCGAAAACTTTCCGAGTGTCGAGTAGTGAGCAGATTCAAGCTCAGGCTAGGAGAGGCCCCCAAGTGCATGGTATGGCCTCGTGTGGAATTCCCGAGCTGGGGTTCTGTGCATACCGTGATTGATTCTCGAGTGGGTAAGGTGTCATTTGGTCCGCACACTTCTGAGTGGCAAAAAAGTTTTAAGTGGCGAATCCTGAAAGTGAGTCTCGAGCTGCTTGGCCTGAGCTTGTGGCATGTATAATGTCTGATCTAAGTCCACGTGCTAAGCTCTTATGGATTCTGAGTTGAAGGAGTTTGTGGTTTGGTGGGGCGACTGAGAGATGTTCCCAAGCCCGTGTATTCCCAATCGGGAGTAGTCCGAGATCGAGCAGAGCATGCATGGCGTGGTTGAGCTAGTGAGGTTTTAAAGAAGAGAGGCTCGAATCTACACGTAGGGTGGTCCACATGTATGTGCTTCCCGAGTCCATGATGGGAAGTCCAATTCCGAGAGAGTGTGTCCCAAACTCGAATGGAGCTAGAAGTCCCAAATGGAGGTGGGGGGTTCCCAAGCAGGTGAGGTGCTAACCTCAAGTTGACTTTCTCGAGCTAGGGGAGTCTAGATGCCGAGCTCATGGGGTTCTGAGCTGAGAGAGTCCACGTGAAGAGTCTCGAGCTATTGGAGCCCGAGTTAAAGAATCCCAAGCTGGGGGAGCCCGAGTGCATGCATGTTAGTTCTCCCAAACTATCAGTGAGTAGCGAGTTACCGAACAACTCCCGAGGGGCTCCCGAGAAACTCTTAGTGCTTGTGTCCCCAAAAGGAAATGGAGCATGCCAAGGAGCTCGGGGAGGCAACCAAACTCAGGTGGAGAGCCCAAGGCTCGAGCTCGAGTCCAAGCACGCAAGGTGGCGGGTCCCTGGTCAGAGTGGAATGTGGCCAAGAATTTATGGTCCCGAGCCGAGTCCATGTAACTGGTCCCGAGCTCCCACAGTGTCGAAGGCTTGAGGCATTTGAGCCCATGGGAGCTTAGTTCCATCCATGCCTTTGAGAAGGCCGAGGACCATCCCTACGACGACAGATGGCATCGGCGGTGCAACTGGTGTTCACCGACATAGTCCCTTTGCAGGTCTACGCAACGTGGTGGATGGCCCAGCCTCCAGAAGCGACCCCACGGGAGGGGAGCCACTTGGAGTCGAACAAAAACTTCTGGCAGTTTTCTCGAGGGCCGCCAGAAGGTCCATGAGCATCCCAGCGACGAGCCACGAGGCTCCCTACATGAATGATTCTTGCGGTAGTGACATTGCACGCCAAGGACTCCGGGATGTGAACCATGGCGACCGCCGGGACAAAGAACGTTAGCAACCTCCATGGTGGTTGCCGGAGGCCCAGTTGAGCTACGGTTGGACTGGGCTACGAGGTTATCCAGTTTGCTCGACGTGGGCTCTCTCGGGATGATTGTTCAGGTCCCCCCAACGTGGGCTCTCGCGGTGGTGGGGCTAGAACCTGCCGGCGGTCCAAGTGGTGGATGTCGGTGGGACCACCTAGCTCGTGGCAGGGGTGCGGCAAACCTCTGGGCTGGTTTGTCACATGCCTAAATCGGTGCCTTGCACAACGTACGTGTACTATGCTTGGCACCATGTGTGCCATGCACCGTGAAGGTGAGGGTCACTGTGCACCAATGACCCTTCCTGCATGTATCCAAGCTTAGCACATCTTCACTGTTGGTGATACAGTGTGATTAGTATGCGTTTCATGGTGTTTGGTACTATGCATTTAAGTGCACAGTACTTAAGTGCCAATGACTACTCAACATATCCTGAGCGTAGGTGCTTGTAAATGTTGGGGACAAGCCCTATCCTGAGTCAGGAAAATCAATAATAGGTGATCTAGGATATGAGCTTAGGACAGACCGAGCTTATGCCAACGTCTTTCTTATCGTGTCAGTGATGAAAATAAAAATAATAAATAATAAATAATAAATAAGAATAAAGTGGTCGAGCACACTTATTTGGAGGGAACTTTTATTGATTCGGTCAAAGACTTATTCAATGAGTTGGAAAGTCATCCTTCTTCCACCTTCGACTTAAAATTTTCATAGATGGCACCACTGTTGAAACCATAAAAATTGGTCAACAAATCTGAGTGAGAGAAAAACTCATTCCTGGCCCACTAGTGCGAGTAAAGCTCCGTTTGAGATCGTTTGGGGCTCCCAGCGAGGTTCTAATACAACCGGCGAGTACATTGATAGCAGATGAAATAAATAGAGATGGACACAAAACTTACGTGGTTCGGCAAGTGTCTATATCCATGGGTGTTTAGGGATGAGAATCCACTATAATAAATATTTTACAGCCTCTCGCATCTCACTGTACAAAAAAAAAGTATAAATGGCAGTGGAGGAAATATGATTGTGAAAACATGCTTGCAGGAGAAGAGAACATCCCGAGAAGAAGATGTTGAAGCCCTCGGTTCTGGGAGAGGTCCCTTTGTCATCTGATCAAGCCTTTTTATATCAATTTTGGTATGAGGTATTTGGTTATTTAACTTGCGTGTGCCAGTTGAATTCCTCCCTTTCACTTCACCGTTTACTTTCCACCATAATCTGCATTTAATTCCTGCACCTATTTTAATTCTTGCACACTGCCCTAGCGTCTACCAGCCTTCCTTTTAGTCCCATCACTTATCTTCTTGTCCCCTAGTGCCATTAATGCTTGGCAGGTGCACTAAATGTTAGGCTTTCCGCGTCATCCCTTCCACCACCAACAAAAAGTTTCCTATGATGATCGTGCAGCGCAACAATATGTGATGAATTGCAAAGATGTGCAAGTGAGCTATTATGTTCATTGAGTGGCAGATTGTATAAGGCTTGTATAGAATAGTCTATGTGCAAAGCACGTGTTCATTAATAAGTGTGTTTAGTCTCTTTTAGCCTTACTTGCTGATTGATAGTCACCACTTTACCATTCAGTTGTTAACTGAAATAACTAACTCATTCACATGGATATTTGTATCAATAGCTACTCAAGTATGATAAAACAACAAGACTAAGAATACATTTTACAGACACCATCTTAGCCACTGGACAGTATGTATCAAAGTAATCCACTCATTGTTTAGTAAAACCCTTGACAACTAATCTTGCCTTGTATCTCTCAAGGGTTCCATCAGATTTTAGTTTCACAAGATAAACCTATTTGCATCCGATTGGTATTTTTCTAAGGGGTAAGTTGGTCAAGGTCCAAGTGTTATTGTGTTCTAAGGGTTGAATTTCTTCAACCATAGCAACTCTCCAATGGCGAATCTTGATGGCTTGATGGTAAAATTTAGGTTCAAAAATGGTGGAAAGAGCTAATGTGAATGCTTTATGTTTAGAAGACAAATGAGAGTAAGAAAGTGAATCTGAAATGGGATAAGGCTTACCTGTAATGGGAAGACCACATTTACTTGGTGAAGACCGGGAAGGATTGGCTATTGAAGAAGCCAATTGGCAATGGTGATCTTGCAAATAACCAAGTCTCGTGTGCTCTTGATGATTTACGAATATTTGGAAGTGATGGTATACCAATTGGCAATGGTATAGATGCTAGCACAAAATTAGGAGACTGAATAACTAAAACATGATTAGGAGGAGGAATTGATTCCTGAAAAACTGTAATTGATTCCTGTAAAGTTGGAATTGATTCCTAAGAAGTAGAAGGAACATGATTGGAAGTCTCGTGTGATGATGGAAAAGATTCATAATTGTCAGAAACAGGTTTAGGAAAAATAGGTTCTAAAACAGATTTAGTTTGAGAAGATGTATTGTATTGAAATGATTGGAAAGGAAATATGTTATCATAGAAAACAACATCCTGAGAAACAAAGACAAATTTGCTATCAAGATCGTAAAGTTTATACCCTTTAATAGCAAGAGGATAACCAAGAAAAATACATCTTCTAACTTGGGGGGGGGGGGAATTTGGATCGATTGTGAGCCAAGGTAAATGCATAACAAAGAGAGCCAAATACCTTGAGATGAGAATATGTTGGTGGTTTGTGAAAAAGGAGCTCATGTGGAGTTTTGTTGCATAAGACAGGAGAAGGAATTCTATTGATCAAATATACAGCAGTGGGGATGCAATCTGACCAAAAAAGTAAAGGAACATTGGATTGAAAGAGAAGTGCACGGGCAACATTAAGAATATGTTGGTGCTTTCGTTCAACCACTGAATTTTACTGTGGTGTGGCTACACAAGAAAGTTGATGAACAATTCCTTTGGAAGAGAAATATTGAGGCATATTGAATTCATTACCATTGTCAGTCCGGATGGTTTTATTTTGGAATCAAACTGATTTTTGACAAGAGCAACAAAGTGCTGTAAAAGAACGCAAGCATCAGACTTGGATTTTAATATATAAACCCAAATTCTTCAAGAGAAATCATCTATGATGGTTAAAAAATATTTAAAACCATCCAAAGATTGATGTTGAAAAGGCCCCCAAATATCACAATGAACAAGTTGAAAGATGCAAGATGAAACATGTTCACTATGGACAGAAAAAGGTAAGCGTTTATGTTTAGCTAATGGACAAACAAAACAATGTGAAGTTTCATTATTTGAATCAGTAGGTACAACATGAGATAAATCTTCTATTCTAGACAAGGATGGATGACCCAACCTTCTATGCCAGACATCGAAATCAACAGAAATTAAAGTAGAAACAGAACTAAAACATGAAAAAGGTTTAGTGGAAAGAGAAACAGAATTATCTGGTTGTTGTAGTAGGTATAATTCTCCAGTAGCTTTACCCTTCCCAATTGTCCTCCAATTGATGAGGTCCTGCAAAATGCAATGGTTACCAAAGAAAAGGACACAACAAGAAGCTGATTTCATTAGTTGGCTGACAGATATGAGATTAAAAGGAAATGAAGGCACTCATAGAACATTGTGTAAAACAAGTTCATGTGACAAATGGACGGATCCTTTGTGAGTTACTGGTGTAGAATTTCCATCAGGCATTTTAACAAACAAGTTATGGACAGAATGATAAGATGTGAATAAAGATGTGGAATGGATCATATGATTCGTTGCACCAATATCAATGATTCAATCAACAAAATTTTTATATGAATTAAGATGTGATTAAATGGAACAAAAAGATGAAAAAAATCGATTTACCAGACAAACTGTCAATGGAAGAAATCACATTGGCAGTCTGAGAAGAATGCGACTCGGAATTGAGAAGAGCAAGAAGCTGTTGACATTGCTGTGGTGTTAAAGGAAACGAAGATGGAGAATCATCAGCAGCAACGTGATTGACTGAGAAAGATTGAGTTGTAGATTTCCCCTTGGAGTGATATCCAGGTGGATATCCATGGATCTTGAAGCACTTGTCAACTATGTGCCCCGGAATCAAACAATGGGAGCAAATAGGTCGATCCTTCCGATTTTGAGGCTTATGCTGATAAGGAGGCTTAGTGGAGGATAAAGCAGCAGACGGAATGCTAGGAAGCATTGCTGAAGTGATATCTCTCTATTGTTCCTCTTGAAGAACGAGAAAAAACACCTTGTTGATTGGCGGAAGTGGATCAATCAGGAGTATTTGACTACGAATTTGAGAAAATGAATCATATAGTCCCATGAGAAATTGCATAACATATTCATGTTGATGCATTTCTAGTAAGGTGCGCAAACCTCCACAAGAACAAACCGGCAATGGTTTGTAATTCATCAATTCATCCCATAAGCCTGTCATCTAAGTGAAATAGGCACTAATTGAAAGGTCATTTCCATAAGAGATGCAATCGCCTTCTGTAGTTGGAAGATTCGAGGTCCGTTCCCTTGAGAAAAGCATTCTTGAAGATCTAACCACATATCAGTAGCGGAATCAACATTTATCACGCTTGCGGCAATCTCTTTAGAAACAGAATTGATGATCCATGACAAAATCATGTTGGTGTAGCGAATCCAATGAGGATAAGTGGATTCAGTTTTGGATGGCTTGCAAATAGATCCATTGATGAAACTGATCTTATTCTTTGTTGTTAAATCCATTAACATAGATCGCTTCCAGGTACTGTAATTGTCACTGGTAAAAATGTGAGTGACAAGAATTGAACTAGAACTGTCTCCAGGGTGCAAATAGTAAGGACTAGAAGCATGAGGAGGTGACGAATCTTCGAAAGCCATGTTTGTGTGGGAAACCTTATTTCAAGCTGATACCATGATAAAAGTAGTGCTGTGAAGGAAACAAAGCACTCCAAAATATGTATTATATCAAAAGTGAAGATACATTGTACAGAAGTTAGCTTATATACTTAAGCTGAAATGGCGGGAAAAGTACATTTAAATATGATAATACTTAACACGTAAGTGTACATAATGAAAGAAGAAAAACTATCTTTTTCTTAACTCTAATCAAGTATGAGAAGGGTACCAAAAGTCTTAATATAGAATTCATTTTCTTCCTTCATTTTCTTTTTCAAGTTACCATGTGCATGTAACGAAGTGGCATCAGAGCATTTAATTCTTGATAATATTCGACTTGTGTAAATTCTTGATTCAAGATGGCAGATGGTGCGAGATTCAAAGAGTTGGAAAAGTGGATTATGGGGTTGAGGCAGTTGCAAGAGTTGCAGCAAAAAAGAGTTGAAGATCAATAGAAGCAAGCCGAAAATCATCAGGGTGCTTTAGATGAATTAAGTACCAAGATGGATTTGTTGTTAGAGGCTATTAATGGCAATGTGGATGGAAATAGTCAAATGGATTCAAGAAATGGAAATGGGAATGTGAATGACAGGCATGAGGAAGGATTCAACACTAAGAACTCTAGAGTCTCAAGAGGAGCTTATTTTTGAACCATCAAGATCAAGTTTCCTCGATTTGATAGGGAGAACCCAACAGGATAACTTTACAAGGCTAATCATTACTTTGCATTGCATCCTATTCTTGATACTCAAACGATCCTGAAGTCATCTTTCTATATGGAGAGCAGTGTGTTGGTTTGATTCCAAGATGCTGAGGAAATTGGAAACTTCAGCACATAGGAATCATTTGTAGCAGCCTTGCAACTCAAGTTTGGTAGTTCTTCCTACGATGAACCTATGGAAGCTATTACCAGACTTAAGCAAACTTCTTCTGTTGCAAAATACAAGTCTCACTTTGAGGTAATTTCTAATCAATTGACAGCTTTATCGAAAAGCTATAAATTAAGTTGTTTATTAAATGGGCTAAGAGATTAAATAAGGCTTCTTATTCGAATATTGCATCCACAAAACTTAAATTCAGCTTTTGGGTTGGCTAATATCCAAGAAGAGTACATTAATAGTACTTGAGAAAGCTATAGAAATGTTATTGGATAGAATCCCTCTCACGTGTCACATTATGTAGGAGGTATTGCCTTTAATCCTCTAGGGACAAATGTGATAACAAACTATGGTTTGAGGAAGGAATTTAATGTCGAAAATAAGGGGCAATTTTGGAAATACTTTATCTGTCAAAAAAGTTTCTCCATCAAAAATGAAAGAAGGACGAGATAAAGTCATGTGTTCTTTCTATGAAAAGAAATGGAACCCATCTCATAAGTGTAAAGGAGCAAGATTTACATGATGAAGGGTACAAATTTGTGCTCAGAAAATAATGAACAGTATCATGAAGAACTGGTGAATGTTGACAATTCTGAGGACTTTAAGCTGGAATGTGAGATGCCTAAGACTCTTTGAATGCAAAATATGGTTCTTTAAGCCCAAGAACCATGAGGATCAAGGAAAAAGTTAACGAGTGCCCTATCATTATCCTGGTGGATACTGGCAGCATTCATAATTTCCTTGACCTAATGGTGGTGAAGAAAGTTAAGATGCAAATAAATATGTCAGAACAGATTGAGGTTTGAGTTGCTAATAATGAAAGGTTCAGAAGTGAAGGATTGTTACAAATAGTCCAATTTCAGATGCAAGGAAGTGAAATTGTTAGTGATTTTTTTTATGCTTTCACTAGGTGGTTGTGATGCAGTTGTTGGCATGTAGTGGCTCAGAACTTTGGGACCTTTTTTTTGCAATTTCAATACTCTCACCATGTCTTTTAAACTTTATAGAAGACCTGTTGTGTTAAAGGGTTTAAGTCCTAATAAACCTAGATTAGTAGAAGAGGTCCAAATTTGTCAACTTACTACAGTTGAGAGAAAGGAAATATTCTTGCATATTGTTCTCAAGATTCAACTAAGAAGTTGCAGCTTCTGGATCCTGATATTGAGAGTATCTTGTTGCAGTTTGGGGGAGTATTTGAGGAACCTAAAGGGTTGCCTCCTAAGAGAAACAAGAATCATCAAATTCTTTTGAAAGAAGGTACTCAGCCATATTTGTCAGCCCATACAAATATCCATTTTATCAAAAGTCTGATATTGAAAAAATAGTCCATGAGATGTTAACTGCTAGAGTGATTCAACATAGCCAGTCTCCCTTCTCTACTCTTGTAGTTTGGTGAGGAAATCAGATGGAAAATGGCGTATGTGAACGGATTATAGAGCCCTCAACAAGGAAACTATTAAAGACAAGTTCCAATACCTATTATAGATGAGCTTCTTGATGAACTGTTTAGAGTCTCAATTTTCTCAAAATCGAATGCGTTTAGGGTTTAGGGTTACCATCATATCAGAGTAATGAAAGAGGATATAGAGAAACCCGCTTTCAGAATACATCATAGTCATTATGAGTTTTTGGTTATGCCTTTTAGCTTTACAATGCTCCAGCAATTTTTTAAGACCTCATGAATGAGGTATGTCAACCTTTAGAAAGTTTGTTATAGTTTTTTTTATGACATTCTTGTCTATACCAAAACTAAGGAAGACCAGTTACAGCACTTATCTTTGGTATTGGACACTTTGGCAAAAAACACTTTATTTGCTAAGAGAAGTGTCACTTTGGCAGCGAGGAGATTGATTACTTAGGGCATTTGGTCTTTGCAGAGGGCGTTAAAGCAGATCCCTCTAAAATTAAAGCCATGATTGAATGGTCATTGCCTAAAACCATTAAGTCTATAAGAGGTTTCCTTGAATCAACTAGTTACTACAGAAAATTTGTTAAAGGATATGGTATGATAGTTGATCCGCTCATTGATTTGCTAAGGAAGGATTCCTTTGTTTGGGGACCTAAGGCTATTAAGGCATTGGAGGCCTTAAGGTTGGTTGTGACCAACCCTCCTATGTTAGCTATGCCTAACTTTCTAAGGAATTTTTTATTAAATGTGATGCATATGGCAAAGCAATGGATGCTATGTTGATGCAAGATAGAAGGCCATTGGCTTATAAGTCAAGCTTTGAAAGGTAAGCCATTAGATTTGTCTACATATGAAAAAGAGTTACTAGCACTGGTATTGGCTATAAAAAAAAAATTGGAGGCACTTTTGTGATTAAAACAGACCAAAAAAGTTTGCAGTTTCTGATACAGCAGAAAATTGACACTCCTTCACAACAGAAATAGATTAGCAAGCTTCTTGATGCTTTGTCTAAAAGAGAGGAAGGTTCTAGATCAGATGTTGAATTGATTGCTATAACAGTTCTGGATCCCATTTGGTTAGAAGAATTGAAGTCTGCTTATTTGCTGGACAAGGAGATTTCTAAGATCTATGGAAAGCTATAGCAAGGTTCTCTTCTAACTACTAATTTTGAGGTTAAAAATGGCTTGCTGTTCAAAAATGGGAGATTGTTTTTGTCTGCTACATCTTCACTTAAACACCAGATCCTTCATTTTGTTCACAACAGTACTATGGAAGGCCATTATGGCTATCAGAAGTCCTTACAAAGAGCTAAAATTGATTTTGTTTGGGCTGGTGTGAGGAAATATCTTAAGAGATACATTAAGGAGTGTTCAATATGTCAAAAGTGCAAAGCAGGAAAATTGCTACCAGCAAAATTACTACAGCCATTGCCAATACCAATTTCATCATGGAATGATATCTCCATGAATTACATTGAGGTCTTACCATCATCATGTTAGAATAATTGACAGCAATGCAGCCTTGATTCACGACAGCAATGCAACCTTGGTTAATTCCTCACATAATGACACCAAAGCCCACTCTGCAACAAGTTTGGCAAGACAAATTACTCCACAGCAATTTTAATATTTTCTTTCCTTGTAAATATTGATCTTTAGACTTTGATTGATTGTAACGTGTATTTACATATATTTCTCAATTCCTGTAATTGTAGGAATATGTCTTATAAATACAGCAAAGCTGTAATGTAATGAATTATAGAGTGAAATACCATTAGAATTTTCCATCTCTTTAATCTTTTTCATAGTATTAAAGCCCCTCGTGGGTTCGCACCTCCTCGATCCTTTTCATCACCTATCAACATGTCCAACTCTAGAAACTCTTCTTCCTCCAATCTATCATTGCCAAGTATCACCCATTTCATCTCAATCAAATTAGATGGTCACAACTATCTCAACTGGGTATCACAATTCTTACCTGTATTACGTAGTCATGATCTCATGGGAATTGTAGATGGCACTGAGCCATGCCCACCAAAATTCCTTTCCAATAATACAGGAAAAGTGACAACTGAAATAAATCATGCTTACATTTCATGGCAAAAGAATGATCAATACCTTCTTAGTTGTTTTAATACCACTCTGTCAGACACTATGTTGTCCTCTGTGTATGGACTAGACACATCAAAACAAGTATGGAACTCATTGGCATCTAGATTTGACTCCCAATCTAGATCCAGAGTTGCCTACTTAAAGAGACAAATTCGGTCTCTAAACCAGGGATCACAAACCTATACTCAGTACTTGGGACAGGCCAAAACTCTGGCAGATCAACTCACAGCCGCAGACAAGTCAGTAGATGCTGATGACTTAATTTCATATATTTTGGGTGGCCTCAACTCAAATTACACTGGAATTATTACATCCTTTCACTTTGCGACTCGGGATGCTGTTATGTCCTTTGAAGATTTTCAAGCTGAGTTGTTAAATCATGAAATTCTCCTTGGCAATCAACAACAACAGCCATCCACTGATTCTGGTAATTTTGCTCTCTACTCACAAAAACCCAAAAATCCAAACTACAAGGGAAAGAACTACAAGCCAAATTTCAAACCAAGAAAACCTGAGAACAACAGGCCCAAGAATGACAGCATTCAAAAATCACCTCACATTGACAACAATCAGAGAGGACAACCTTGTCAAATTTGTGGGAAGACTGGACATCAAGCACTCGATTGCTACTACAGGATGAACTATTCTTATCAAGGAAGACATCCTCCCTCTCAACTGGCAGCAATGGCAGCAAGGATGAACTCTGAACAAGAAGAACAACCCTGGTTTATTGACAGTGGAGCAAATAATCGTGTAACTGGCGATTTGGAAAACACCACATTGCAAGATCAATTCAAGGGAAATGATGAAGTGGCTGTAGGGAATGGAACAGGTTTATCTATCCTAAACACTGGTTCTTCTACTCTCTTTCACTCTAAGAAGCCATTCCAATTCAAGAATATTTTACACTGCCCAGATGCAGCAGCCAACTTGCTTTCTATCCATAAATTTTGTGTTGATAATAACTGTTGGTTTAAGCTAACTGACTCTCATTTCTTTGTTAAGCACAATCTCACAAGGGAGATTCTTATGCAAGGAACCAGTAGAGATGGTCTCTATCCTATCAACTTCTCCAAATCCATCAATAAAGTCCAAAAATTCACCTGCTTTCTTGGAGTCTCGGCTACTGAACCCATTTGGCATCAAAGGCTTGGACATCCGGCCTATCTTGTTTTCAATAAAGTTAGAAAAATTGGTTGTATTCCTGTCATTTCTTTTGTCAAACAATTTGTTATGTGTGAAGCTTGTCAATTAGCAAAATCCAAAGTTCTTCCTTTCTCTACTTCGTTCAATGTAACCAAAGAACCACTTGAAATAATACACTCGGATTTGTGGACTTCTCCTATCTTATCCACAACTGGTTTTAAATACTATGTTGTATTCATTGACAATTACTCAAGGTTTACATGGATATATCCTTGATGAGTACACAAAAATGCACTCTAAATACTCTATTTAAATACTAAAAGAAATGAGAAAACAATGGATATAACTCATGTTAATAAAATTAATGGTCATTTATCTTGAGATAGATATAAGCATGATTTAATATATTGATAAGAATATAAAATGCCATATTTTCCTCTCTTAATGTTTAATACTTTATTCTTATTTGATGCCTAAATATACTCATTATTCTTATATTTTGATTTAGGACACAAATGGAGACATTAGGAGCAAATGAAGATAATTGCGGAATCTTAGACAGTTCTGACATCTTTTCGTAAAATGGGCATAACTCTCTCATCCAATCTCCGATTGAGCTGATTCAAGATGATATAGAACCGCAAGAGAAATATATATAACTTTTATGTTTTGTGTTTGAAGAGATATCCACTCAATCTAAGACAAAATCGACCATCAAGTGGACGCACCTGCACTTGACGTTCCTGGATATTTTTCAGCCACTTGCATCAAATCCAAATGTTATCATAATATTTTCCAGCAAGCACTCCTACACCAACTTGGAAATTCAATGATCAATTCAGATACAAGATGAAGTGCACTCAAGTTTCTTCAAGACAAATTATTTGACCATAAGATATTAAGTCATACAAGACAACTAATAGATAGAGAAGCAAAATTGAAACACTCAACCTACAAGCAAAATCCAGCTCATGCATGGTGGGAAAACAAATGATCAAAAT
Source organism: Platycarya strobilacea (assembly GCA_036898215.1). Classification (NCBI taxonomy): domain Eukaryota; kingdom Viridiplantae; phylum Streptophyta; class Magnoliopsida; order Fagales; family Juglandaceae; genus Platycarya; species Platycarya strobilacea. Next base: position 13,766,920 of record CM072556.1, read on the forward strand.
GACAACTCACAAATCACTTGGATTCAAGAATGGCACATGGCAAAACAAGTTGAAATTGTGATGATTTTGTCATGACAACTTGCATGAAGGATGCTTATAAATAGAAGGAAGGGGTGTGTGTTCTAAAAAAATGCTTAGTGTGGGAGGATGCTTTGGAAGAGCCATTATTTTGAGAGCCTGAGAAAAGAAAAGAAAAACCAAAGAAGAGAGAAGAAAATAATGGTTGGCTCTTCCATATTATCCCTTGGAAAATTTTTGTTGCATATTTTCAATATGTATAACTAAATTCTCAAGGAGGGCTAGGGATGAACTTGTGTGTGTGATGGTATTTGTAATTTATTTTTGATTCATGTATTTGGTCTTTAAATATTAAAACTCTTTTGTTCTATTATTCTCAATTTATTTGTGATGTTTTTTCGTCTTCAAATAATTATAGAATCTATTTCGTTTATGGATTCAGTCATGCTTTTTCTATTGAGTGAATTAGTTCTATAATTATGTTTGGAGCAATTGATTATTTATATTGATTTAATTCTCTGCTGCAATATCGCCTCTTGGGTATATTGTCGTCGTTGGATTTTCTCAGTATCGATAACAATTTATGAGAGTTAAGCGCGAAGAATGATTTTTCAAAGAGTTACATGTGATTTAAATTTTGATTATTAATGTTATATCTTCCGATTAAGAATTTGGACATAGAATTCTTGATTGAGTTATCAATGAATTAAGAATAAATTTGAATACCACAAATACACAAGGAATTCCCTATGCTCTACTTTTCGTCTCATTTTTATACTTTTCAAATTACTCATTTAGTTTTAATTTACATCACACTCATTTAATCTTTTTGTTAATTTCGTTACTGTTCTTCAATTTCTCAATCCATCTCCCTGTGGAATCGACACCCCAAAGCTATACTGCAAACGACTGCGTTATTTTTTGGGCGTAATCAATCCTCTTAAAGCCAAATCTGAAACATTTGACACTTTTGTAAAATTCAAATGTCAAGCTGAAAATTTTCTGTCTAGAAAAATCAAATCCTTCCAATCTGATGGAGGAGGTGAATTCCTCTCCACTTAGTTCAAAAAATTCCTCACTACTCATGGTATCCATCATCGAATCTCCTTTCCATACACTGCACAGCAAAATGGTCTTGCTGAAAGAAAGCACAAACACATTATTGAGATGGGATTGGCACTTCTTGCTCAGTCCAAATTGCCCAACACCTACTGGACAGATGCCTTCAACACCTCTATATATCTCATAAACAGATTGCCTACCCCAATTTTGAATGACAACTGTCCATACACAAAGCTGCTAAATAAAGTTTCAGATTATTCTCTCCTTAAGGTCTTCAGTTGCTGTTGCTACCCTTTTCTCAAGCCTTACAACAATCATAAACTCATGTATAGGTCCAAAAAATGTGTATTCATAGGATATTGTTCGAACTATGAAGGATATAGATGTTTTGACCCCATGACTGGTAAAATTCTAACCAGCAGGAATGCCATATTTGATGAACATTCCTTCCCAGTAACATAACTGAAACCATCTCCACTGAAGTTCCCTGCACAAGACTTCCTCAACAGGTCAATACTTTGCATTGTAATGAAGTTGTGTTACCTATTCACCACAATGTTCAAACAAAAAATTTTGAGGTTCTTGTAACTAATGCACCAACTGATATATCTGTTGTTCCTACTGATAATGATGTGCTCTCTGCTGCATTTCATATTGAATCTGTTCTACCTCATATTGAGTCACTAGAACCACCCACAGACTTCACTCCCTCAAACTCACAGCAAATTGAGGAACAAACTCAACCTACTATCTATCCAATATCAAATACAAATTTGACAGGAAATACAGAAGTTGTCACTTCCCCTCAAAATGAGACCACAAGTGTTCCAATACATCCTATGGTTACTAGATCCAAGGATGGGTCAAGAAGAACTAAAACCTTCTCTGATTACAAGGTTTATTCAACTGTCAAACATCCTCTCATGGCTCTAAATACTGTCACCCTCAAACACAATCTGCCACCCACACCACATCTCTACTCTCAAGCCATTAAATCACCTGATTGGATTCAAGCCATGAAAGAAGAGTAAGATGCTCTCCTAAGCAATCAAACCTAGTCACTTTGTCCTAGACCTCACAATAAGAATGTCAATCATAACAAATGGGTTTTCAGGATAAAACAGATGGCAGATGGAAGTCTGGATAGATTCAAGGCTAGACTTGTAGCCAAGGGGTTTGAGCAAAAGGATGGAATTGATTACACTGAGACTTTTAGTCTAGTGGTCAAAATCTCAACAATCCGAACTATTTTTGCAGTGGCCCTTCATAATAATTCGTCTTTAAGGCAACTTGATGTATCCAATGCATTCCTTCATGGAACACTTGAGGAAGAGGTATTCATGGAGCAGCCTATTGTTTTCATAGATCAGAAATTTCCATATTACATTTGTAGATTGAACAAATCCATCTATGGGCTTAAACAAGTGCCTAGAGCCTGGTTTAACAAGCTTGCCACCACATTGATTGCTCTTGGCTTTCAAGAATCAACAGTGGACTACTCCTTATTTGTTTATCATTGCACTAATGTCCACATCTTTCTACTAGTGTATGTAAATGATATAATCTTAACAGGCAATGATACTACTGCAATGGGAAGTGTCATCAAGTGTCTTCAGCAACATTTTGCAATGAAAGACCTCGGCACCCTCAATTTCTTCCTTGGGATGCATGCTCAACAAGTAAACAATGGTTTACTACTAACTCAGTCCAAATACACACAAGACATTCACTCTAGGTTTAAAATGGCAGAAGCTAAACCAGCTAAGACACCCATCCAGGCAGGCTCACAGTTATCCAAGCAGCATGGTGATCCTCAGAGAATGTCACTGAGTACAGAAAATTAATAGGAGCTTTACAGTATCTTACCTTAACCAGACCCGACATAAGTTTTGCAGTTAACCAACTATGCTAGTTCATGCATAATCCCTCTACAACTCACTGGGCAGCAGCTAAAAGGGTCTTAAGGTACCTTAAAGGGACACTCAATCATGGCCTCTTGCTTACTAAAGGTCAGCTCACCCTCAATGCTTACAGTGACTCAGACTGGGCTGGTAACCCAAATGATAAGAGATCAACAACGGGATATGCCATTTATCTAGGTCCTTGTTTTATCATCTGGAGTGCTAAGAAACAAAGTATGGTTTCAAAATCATGAGGTAAAGTATCGATCACTTCGCCTCACCACAGCCAAAGTCTATTGGATTAGGATGCTAATAAAAGAATTACAAGTGCCTCTCACTAAAGTTCCTACTCTCTAGTGTGATAATTTAGGAGCAATTTCCTTGGCCTCAAATCCAGTCTATCATGCCAGAACCAAAGGCTATCACTTCATTTGCGAAGAGGTGATCAATAGAGACATCACAATCTGTTACCTTTCCACAAGTGATCAAGTTGCTAACATATTTACTAAAGGACTCACTTCCGCAAGGTTCTTACTACTTAGAGACAAACTGAAGGTAACTACCTCACCCATCAGTTCGCAGGGGGATGTTAGAATAATTGACAGCAATGCAGCCTTGATTCATGACAGCAATGCAGCCTTGATTCATGACAGCAATGCAACCTTGATTAATTCCTCACATAATGACACCAAAGTCCACTTTGCAACAAGTTTGGCAAGACAGATTACTCCACAGCAATTCTAATATTTTATTTCCTTGTATAGATTGATCTTTAGACTTTGATTGATTGTAACGTGTATTTACATATATTTCTCAATTCCTGTACTTGTGGGAATATGTCTTATAAATACGGCAAAACTGTAATGTAATGAATTATAGAGTGAAATACAATTAGAATTTTCCATCGCTTTAATCTTTTTCACATCAAAAGGTTTTTCTGTAATCTTTGTTGTGGTGGATGGTTTACTAAGTATGCCCATGTCTTGCCGTTAGCTCATCCCTAAACAGCTGCCTCTGTTGCTCAGTCGTTCATTGATCAGGTTTTCAATCTACATGGTATGCCTTTTACTATTGTGACAGATAGGGATGTGGTGTTCACTAGCAATTTTTTCAAAAAGATTTTTAAGTTACATGGCACAAAGTTGAACTACACCTCAGCTTACCATCCTCAGTCTCATAGACAAACTAAGATATTAATGAAGCAGTGCAACAATATTTGAGATATGTTTGAAAGGCCAAAACAGTGGGTTCACCAGCTACCCTAGGCAGAGTATTGGTACAATACTTCTACCCATTCCTCTACAAGAAACACTTACTTTAAAGTCTTGTATGGCAGGCCACCTCCTTCCTTGTTGCAATATGTTTCTGGGACAACACATAAATCATGCTTTGGATTCTGAGCTCAGATCAAGGGAATGAAGTAGTATTATGACAACAGGCACACTAAAAGGCATTTTGAGGTAAGAGATATGATCTACTTAAAGTTGCAAAAGTACAGACAGAAAACTGTAGTAGCCAATGATTGTCCTAAGTTGACTCCAAGATTTTGTGGCCCATTTAAAGTTTTGGAGAGAATTGGTGAGGTTGCCTATAAACTGGAATTACCGTCAGATGCTATGATGCATCCAGTTTTTCATGTCTTCAAGCTTAAAAAACATGTGGGTTCTGATGTAAATGACTCTCCTTCCATTCCTTTTACGGATGCTCATTGTCATGCTCGAGTGGAACCAGAACATGTTTGGCAGCGAAGAATGACACCTCTCAACTATAAGCCTTTCATTAAGTTGCCTGTGAAATGGAGGAGAGCTCCTGAGGAAGATTCTTCATGGTACTATTGGAGCAACTCAGATCTCAATATCCTGATCTTTTGGGTAAGGCCTTTTAAAGGGAAGGTTATTGTGATGATTGTGCAGTGCAGCAATATGTGATGAATTACAGTGATATGCAAGTGAGCTGTTATGTTCATCGAGTAGCAGATTATATAAGGCTTGTATAGAATAGGCCATGTGCAGGGCACGTGTTCATTAATAAGTATGTTTAGTCACGTTTAGCCTTACTTACTGATTCATAGTCACCATTTATCCCCAACTGTTAATTGAAATAACTTCACGAGTGTTTGTATAAATAGCTACTCGAGTATGAGAAGGGTACCAAAAGTCTTAATATAGAATTCATTTTCTTGGAGGTTCTGATCCCTCAAATGATCAAAGTTGTGTGATTCATCTTCTTCCTTCATTTTCTTGTTCAAGTTACCAGGTGCATGTGACAATTCCTTCCTTCCATCTGTGTTAAAATCGAAGCTCTGCATTCCCTTTCCCACCAATGTGAAGTAAAGTTGATGCTAAAGGTTTAATCGAAACTATGCATGCATTTTTCATCTACTATCTACTTTGTATTTCAAAATTTTTTATATTTGCATTTCAAAGATTTTGCAAAGTTTTGTATCTATTTGTGTTTTTTATTTTGTTTATTTATGTAATGAAATTTATATGCATTTATCTATATATTAGATTAATTTTTATGCATTTATATGTTTGTGTATTTAACTTGTTAGATTTGGAATTTTTGTGCTATCTGTTTGTATTTTTAATTTGTTTGTGTTTGAATTGAATGCATTTATCTGTGTTGTTTGTGGTCATGTTTGATTTCTCTTTTCCACAAGATGAGACTTTTGTTATGATTTTATTCTCTTGTGAGGACAAGAAGAATTTTGGGTCTGTAGTTTCAAATTTTTTTGCATTGTATTTGTGCTTCATTTAACTTATTTTGTTAAGGTCAATGTACATATTAGTATCTAAACAAATCACTTACTACACAATTCCTTGGCCAAAAAGCATAATGGGCAAAAGAAAAGATAAACAATCTCCAAACCACCCATCGAAGATATATTTGAGTCAATGGTCAGATTCTACAAATGTGAGAAAAGTACAATTTTTTTTGGATTTTTCCACTTAGTTATTGTTAATATTAAAGTAATGCTATTTTAATTTTTAGGCTTATTATGGATCTTTGTTGGTTCTATTTTTCAGGCCACTACCCTATCTCTACGTGTTCAGCACCTACTACCCATTCAAATCCATACGAGCTATTGACTCCTTACCTCTCTTCATCTAGAATGCTATCCCAAATTCCTCTACTCCAAACCTCTACACGCCTCCTACAAGCCCCTACACTTTTGCTGCAAACCTTTATGCGCCTCTTCCAAAGCATAAGGAGGGGAAGTAGATACAAGAAGGGGGAATGAGAATAGCCTTTCAGACAATTTTTCATTTTTCAAAGTGTGGACTTTTTTGTCTTTTCCACCGTGCTAGCATGACATGTGTGGATGGTATGTTAAAATCAAGGCTGAAGAATAGATTTTTCTCTCAAAGTAAGCAGCAGAGCCTTTACCTCCTAATCCCCACAGACAGTCGCCTTCTCCCTAAACGAGGTCGCCTCTTTTGCCTTGCTTGGTTTGACACTTCACAATGCAGTTTCACATGGTTTTAAAATCATAATGTATACCACTCCTTAATAATTCAATTTAAACATTGATTCAAAGGCTTCTCATTTTTTTCTTAAAGCAAGTCTTTCATAGATAAACTACGTGGTTACAAGATACAAGTTTTAGTGGGGTGGGAGTCTTCAACAAGCATCCCAAATCATACAAAGACACAAAAAATATTGGGAAAAAAAAAGGTTTTAGAGCCACAAATATAGCTCTCACCAATCCCACGGAGGGGAAGCCGCCTAAAGTGATTACAAAATAGTCTAATGAACAGACTACGTGACTGCGACTAAAATTCGCAACAAGGATAAGTACGCTGCATTCTGTTGAAATGGTCCGGTTAAAGGAGATTCTCATATCTACTGAATCTTAATCATTGGTTAGCGAGACAGGAAATAGCAACCAAAAGAATAACCGATATGTCGGCGGAAGACCGCCTGTTATGGCCGTGCGTGAAGGGCACGCGCCACACTGAAAAGAACATTGATAGCCTAGATCGAAGGAGTCGAGGCCACTGAATCTCCCGGTGCCGCGCGTGTCAACAAGGGACCCCTCCAGGTGTGGCAGCGCATGGCTGACCCGTGAACTGATGCGTGCTCATGAGACTCACGCGCTGCACGTTTGGAAAATTTCTTCCATCCCTCCAATAGATCGGCAGCTGGACATCCCAATGGTTTAGCGCGTGGCAGTCTTCAAAGCTCAGCAAATAGAATATCGGAACTCCTAGGTGCTATGGACAAAAAGTTAGGAAAAGAACTAGGAAAGCTAGAAAAATAAAAACCGAAGAAAGCCTAAGAAGACCGGACGGGAGGGGGAGAGGAGCAAAAACTCTGTAACACCCCCTTCCCGTATGCTAAGGAATGTCATATAATTTTACAAAACTTTAATCCGGCACAAGATTCTTGGTTTAAAAGTAAATAATATTTAATTCATAGAAATGAAGTTTTAATCTTATTTCTAAAAAAATTTAAAATTTAAATAGCTCATCAATATAATCCTGGGATGTCTACTCGTACTGGTCCTCTTCCTCACCTGAGTGATTTTAAAACAGGAAATAAAGTAAAATGAGTCCGTGACTCAGTAAGAGATCCAACACAATGTGAGATTAATAATCGTAGAAATTTTTGTATAAAACGTATGCTGAGATCTGAAACATGATTATGCATGCTGATGTTTATGCTATACATGACTAAACTATCTGAATTAACTAACTAATTAATTTAACTGACTAGTCTGAATTAACTGACTGATCTTACTAATTTAACTGAACTAGTTTAACTAAACTGATTTAACTAAACTACTGATCTACTGAACTAAATTTAACTGAACTTATTTAACTGAACTGATTGGCCAACACACTTAATCCTGTATGCAAGGTTATACATCGGCCCCATGTCCCGCTACAACAAAGGGAGCCATTGATAGTACTCTAGCGTACTATAGTGAACCATGCTCAGATCCGTGGCTTGCACATTCATCCTGATCTGATATGCATTGGTACTATGCATCTAAATGACTATCTGAATTAACTGAATAACTGATTAATTATTCTTTAATCTGACATAATCTTAAACTTGAGCTTAACTCAACTTATGTGACTTATGCGATATGAGATGCATAATAACTACTAATAAAAATAACTATAACACACAAAATCTAAGCATGTTGCTGAATGACATGCTTGTGTGTTATGCTATGCTAAATAACATACTTATATGACATGAGGGATATATGAGAAAGGCTATCAAAGAACTGTCTCTACTAATAATATAAACTAACTATAAGGATTTTAAGTTGTGACCAAATTCACTTACGTCGTAGCGATACTTCCTAAATTCTCTTTTATAAATTATTACCTATACGAAATATGGATCATCACTAATGTTTCTAGAATGACATACATATTGTAATATTCTACTCAATTAATACATATTGTAAAGAATAATACATATTATGTTTTATAAAAAGATATTAAATACTAATAACATATTTGCACAGTTTAAAATATAATTTTGTAAAATAATTGAACTATGTTTAATTACATGAAAGGAGTCGTGAAAACCGAATTAAATCCTTTAAATAGGTTAACATTCTTATACTTAATATAATTATTTTACTTTTACACTGAGAACTTCATAAATACTTATATGAAAGTTATATCATTTGAATATTCTTTAACATATCACTTTATTTTAAAACTAAAACTTTAATAACATAACTATATCAAAAGCTATAATAATAACACTTAAGATTTATTCCATAAATATGTTCGCTTCATAAGTTTTAAACCAAACATAACTACTTGAGTAAAAAAAAATGCCAATCGGAAAAGTAAGTCCAACCTAATAAAGAAAACCAATATCAAAATAATTTGTCACAGCTTAATACCAAGAGTAGTAAAATAATAGTCAGAAATATAATCTGTAAAATATCTTATACTTAAACAAAGCCCAGAATATTAAGGACAATTTTAAGAGTCGATTAAAATGAAGCCCAAGAAGACTATGAACTTATACATCTGTTAAAGCTTTTGCGGTTAAGTGGCATACTTTTAAATAACTTAAAATTATACATTTATAACGTTAGTGTTACCATATAAAACCAACTACTAGTTTTTCATTTTAAAGTGTAAAACATGCGAGAAATGAGTTCGGTGGCAGAGGCTTACCAAGCATACTAGAGATGCTATGGAAGTGAGGTGCGACAGAGCTAGGTTGAGGGAGACGACGAGTGCGACGGCAGATAGCTAAGAGAGAGAGAGAGAGAGAGAAATAACGTGAGAGTGTTGTTAGAGGGAGAGAGAACTGGATAAGAGAAAGTGGAGGGGATCAGCACACAGGGCTTATTGAGATGGTACGAGGCTAATAAAGGCCGTTCGGGTGGCGTTTTCTCCGTGGTATCCAACGAATTCATGGTTGGTGGTGGCTGTGTTGTGCCTAATGCTGCCCAAAAAATAAATATAAAATAGATAGAGACAATATTGAAGTGGTTCGGCAATTTGCCTACTTCCACTGGAGCGGAAACTTACTATTCAAAATGTTTGTACAAGATTACAAACACTCTCAATGCCTCTCTATCCCTCAAATGGCACTTACAATCTCACACACTCAAAACACTTCTTCTTGTTGGGATGATTTTAGTTTCAACATTCCTCTCCTATTTATAGGAGAGGTTTGGACTTCTCCCTCCACGTAACATGAGCTGGAGATGCTCAAACTTTCCAATGCACATGGTAGTTCTCATCACAAAGGTGGAAATCACCACATGGGTGGACCTCAATATGACTTGGAGAACATCAACACACATGGGTGGTCTTCAACAATCACCCCCTCCACCCAAGTGTGCCATACTAGGATACTACATGTTGCATACTTGCAATGATTTCACCTCCTTATTGAAATGTTCGTTTGCCATGAAAGATTTCCGCTATCAAATGCGCCCTAAGGCGCCAATGCACCCTTAGGTGCTCAGCAGTGTGAGATATTATTTAAGTCCAAGCAGTGTTGGAACTTGATTCCTGGCCAAATGAATTGCACTCTGACTGTCACAGTAAACGGTAACCTTTTGCTGCTCAATTCTCAAATCTGTTACCAGTCCCTGTAACCAAATGGATTCTTTTATGGCTTCTGTTACAGCCATATACTCAGCCTCTGTGGATGACAGTGCAATCATAGACTACAAAGTTGATCGCCAATTAACTGGTGCTCCAGACATAGTGAACACATATCCAGTTGTCGACCGCCGTTTGTCAAGATCACCTGCATAGTCTAAGTCAACGTATCCAATTACTAGACTATCTTCACTCTTCTCGAACTTCAAACGAAGATCTACGGTCCCTAGAATATACCGTAGAATCCATTTGGCCGCATGCCAGCGCTTTTTTCCAGGATTATGCATATAACGACTGACTAAACTAACGACCTGGGAGATATCAGGTAGTGTACACACCATGGCATACATTAGGCTACCAACAATACTTGCATACAGGACACTCTTCATGTAGTCCCGCTCTTCATCATTTTTAGGAGACTACAATGCACTGAGCTTAAAATATTGGGCCATTGGAGTACTCACAGGCTTCGACTTTGAGTTTATATTAAAGCGTTGCAATACTTTCTTCAAGTACTGCTTTTGAGTAAGGTGAACTGTACATTTCACCCTATCTCTGCTGATCTCCATCCCCAATATTCTTCGTGCTTCTCCTAGATCTTTCATTTCAAACTCATGACTCAACTGAGTTTTCAAACGATTTATCTCCACCTTGCTTTTACATGCAATCAACATATCATCTACATATAAAAGCAAATAAATGAAAGATCCATCTGCAAGTTTTCTGAAATACACACAATGATCGTATTGGCAACGAGTGTATTTCAGATCCATCATAAAACGGTCAAACCATTTGTACCATTGCCGAGGTGATTGCTTCAGTCCATAGAGAGATTTCTCCAGTCTGCAGACCCAATTTTCTTCACCAGTTTCTTTAAACCCTTCTGGTTGAGACAGATAAATCTCCTCTTCCAGATCACCATGCAAGAAAGCTGTCTTCACATCAAGTTGTGCTAACTCAAGATCATATTGTGCAACCAAAGCTAGCAATATCCGAATGGATGAATACTTCACAACAGGAGAGAATACTTCACTGTAGTCAATTCCCTCTGTCTGAGCGTAGCCCTTGGCTACCAATCTAGCTTTGTATCGAATTTTATTTTTAGCAACTTGATCATCTTTCTGATTAAAGATCCACTTACAGCCAATTGACTTCTTTCCTTGTGGCAGTGGCACAAGTTCCCAAATCTGATTCTTATGAAGAGACTACATCTCATCACTTATCGCCTTTATCCATTCATCCTTTTCACTGGATTATATGGCTTCTCTGTAAGTGGTGGGGATCTCACCCCCTTCAACTGGTAGTGCATATGTCACATAGTCTACATAACGTGTCGGTACACGTTTCTCTCATCTCGGTCTGTTGGTTGCTATTGATTCAATTTGACTTGGAGGTGCTGTGACTGGACTATCAACCTCCTATTGTCTGTCTTCTCTTGAATCATTTGGAGTGATAAACTCCACCTTCTGCGAATCATCGGGTGTTTCGCTATCATAGCTGCCTTCACTGGAATCTTTATGCTTATGTGACTTAAACATCTCAGATTCATTGAAAGTAACATCTCTACTGATAATTACCTTCTTAGACTCTATGCACCAGAGTTTATACCCTTTTACACCAGAGCTAAAGCCCAAGAATTTTGCTTTCTTGGCTCTAGGGTCAAGCTTACTTTCTTTAGCATGATAGTAAGCTGGACATCCAAAAACATGTAAAGAGTCATATTCAGTAGCATGTGTACCTTTCCACATTTCAATGGGTGTCTTCCCGCCATTGGCAGCTGCGGGTAGTCTGTTGACGAGGTGGCATGTATATGTCACAGCTTCAGCCCAAAATTGTTTACTGAATCCAGCATTCAGTAACATACATCGTACTTTCTCTAGCAAAGTACGATTCATCCGTTCTGCCACACCGTTTTGCTGCGGTGTTCCTCGTACCGTGAAGTGTCTGACTATTCCCTCTCTCCAGCATACTTCTATGAAAGGGTCTAGAGTATACTCTCCTCCATTATCTTATCTGAGCCGCTTAATTTTTATGCCGGTCTGAGTCTCAATCATCTTCTTCCAAACAAGAAAGATGTTCAACACTTCATCTTTATTCTTCATCGTATACACCCACACACGACGAGAATAATCATCTACAAAAGTTACAAACCAATGCTTACCTCCCAAAGATGCAAATTTGGTAAGTCCCCAAACATCGGAGTGTACATAGTCAAGTATCCCCTGTGTATTGTAAACAGCGGTTCCGAACTTAATTCGCGTCTGCTTACCCAATACATAGTGCTCACAAAAAGACAATTTACCAGTCTTGGCACCTTTGAGTAAGCTTGGCTTTACAAGTGTTTGCAAAACTTTTTCTCCAGCGTGTCCCATACGTATATGCCAAAGTCTGGTAGTGTCAGCATCAGTCTCATCTAACTTCTCACAACTTGTAGAAAATCTTCTAACAACAGTACTTCCCTGCAAGAAATACAGGTTTCCTCGCCTCAAGCCTTTCATAGCCACCTGAACTCCCTTTACCACTTTAAGAGTTCCGTCTTCAATAGTGATTCTGAATCCCTTTGAATCCAAAGATCCTAATGAGATAAGTATTTTCCGCAAGTCCGGGACGAATCGAACTTCGATCAGAGTCTTGACAGTTCCATCGTGCAGCTTCAACTGAATGCTCCCTATCCCTCGATTCTTACAGGCACTGTCGTTGCCCATAAGTACTGCTCCACCTTCAATTTCTGTGAAGTCAGTAAACCAATCCCGATTGGGACACATATGATAGGTGCATCCGGAATCCATAATCCATTCATCAGGATGACAAATCAATGATGAACCTGTCAAGGCAATGTCTAGATCTTCATCTCTGTCCGCGACATTTGCTGTGGTTGGTTGATTCTTCTGTTGTCCCTTCAATTTGGGACAATCCTTTTTCCAGCATCATTTGTCGTGACAATAGGAACATTCATCTTTGGCGAGTTTTTTGCCGACTGATGAACCACGTGATGTGGCCCGATTTTTCGATTGAAAACCTTTCTTCTTTTCGAGATACCTTGACCGCGATCTCCCTCTTGCTATCAGTGCTTCACTTGATGTATCTAGTTGTACCTTCTTATCCTTTTTTCGATACTCATTGCTAATCAGAGAACTAGATACATCGTTAAAACTAATTTTCTCCTTCCCATACAATAATGTTGTAACTAAATGATCATATGTATCGAGTAAGGAATTTAACAAAAGTAAAGCCTTATCTTCATCTTAGATTTCAACATCTAAGTTTAGTAGATCAGCAAGAATTTGATTGTAACTATTCAAATGTTCAGACATACTAATACCTTCACGAAATTGGAATCTAAAGAGCTTTTTCTTCAAATGCAAACGGCTTTCAATACTTTTCTTCATGAACTTATCCTCCAATTTCTGCCAAAGTTCATTTGCATTTGTCTTTCTCATGACAAAATACTTCTGATCTTTGGTAAGGCACAAACAGATTGTACTACAAGCTTGGGTGTTAAGCTTCCTCCAATCCTTTTCTGACATATCGTTGGGTTTCGCTTCCAACGCCATATCCAGCTCTTGTTGGATCAAAACGTCCATCACTTCACATTTCCATATACCAAAGTTAGAAGTTTCATCAAACTTCTCAACTTCAAACTTGGCATTTGAAACTGTGGACCTACGCCCTGAACTACTGGCATTTCCAGAGTTCCTAACTTCCCCAACACCTTCCATATTAATTAAGAAATTTTAGAAGATAAATTTTGAAATTCTAATCGTACGGATGAGTCCGGAATAATCTAAATAGTTGGAAAGCACTATTTGATCATCGAAATCGGACTCCAAATGGCTAAGATCAAGCTCAAAATCAGATCTGAAAATCGGACGATCCAGATCTGTTAGGCGCATGTGATACACGCGCTGAAGGTGACCAGAGGTACGTGAGGTGCGTGGGATTCACGCACCAGAGGAGCTCAGAGCGTGTGTAGCGCGTGGAGGCGCGTGAGTTTCAAGCGCGGAGACATTGTACGGCGCGTGATGGCGCGTGGGCGCATGGAGATCACGCGCAGAGGACACCTGGGGCGCGTGTGGGCACGTGCGGCGAGTGGGCGGCGCATGGCGCGTGTTTTCTAGTCGTCTTCAACCTCCAGCTGCGAGTGGAGCGCGTGGATGCACGCTCCGACCTTCAAATGGCGCGTACGGGCTCCTCCGATGTTCGTTTTCGATGCCGTTCACGGCAACGGATCCGTCTTGACAAGAGGAACGTTTTGGTGTGATTAAAAGTTGATTTCGATCAACTAAAATTTTTTGGGTAGCACGAACCGAAGCTCTGATACCAATTGTTGTGCCTAATGCTGCCCAGAAAATAAATATAAAATAGATAGAGACAATATTGAAGTGGTTCAGCAATTTGCCTACGTCCACTGGAGCGGAAACTTACTATTTAAAATGTTTGTATAAGATTACAAACACTCTCAATGCCTCTCTATCCCTCAAATGGCACTTACAATCTCACACACTTAAAATACTTCTTCTTGTTGGGATGATTTTAGCTTCAGCATTCCTCTCCTATTTATAGGAGAGGTTTGGACTTCTCCCTCCACGTAACATGAGCTGGAGATGCTCAAACTTTCCAATGCATATGGTAGTTCTCATCACAAAGGTAGAAATCACCACATAGGTGGACCTCAATATGAGTTGGAGAACATCAACACACAAGGGTGGTCCTCAACAGGCTGGGCATCGATGAGCACTTGCTGCTCTGTTTTGGATGGTGCAAAACAGGGGCTTTCATGGTGGTTGTTTATAGTGGGTTGGTGTCTCGATTTCCACTGGTTGGGCGCTGGTTGGTGGCTTTCATTGCATGGAGCTTAGGCTTGGCAGTGGCGTGGGAAGAAGCAATGGAGGCACGGTGGGGCTTGTCGGTGGTTGTGCGGCATGGAAAAGACACGGGTTCACGTATTTGCTCTGTTTTGATGTTGTAAAACAGAAGGGTTGCTGAAAGGCTTTGGGTGTTTCCAACGTGTTTGGTGGCTGTCCAAGGAGCAAGGTGGTGGCTTTGTGTAGTGGCTTCCTGATAGGGGTGTTCAAGCGGACCGGTTTTTTTTTATTCCGATTTAAAAATCAAAAATCGGGATTCTAAATCCGAATTTAGGCCCTGATTAATTTTAATCCGGAGAAAATATTGAGTGAAGCCAACACTCATGGCACACACATGAATTGTACAATATATACTGTTCTTGTGTGTGCGCTACGAGTGTTAGCTTCACTCTAGTATTACTCTTAAATCTGAAGTCCATATTTACACCATCCAGTTTAATGGTTTAACATAGATTCCGGATATGGGTTGAAAATTGATACCGGATCTAACACCCGATACCCAGATTTATCCAAAAATATTCTTACCACATTCTTTCTAATGAAATCTGATCTCTCCCTCTCAATCTGAAACCCTAGCCTCACTATTCTCAATCCGTAATCGCCATTGCCGATGTCATGTTATCACCAATCTTATCGTCAAATCGCCATCGCCAATCTCGTCGTTAAATCGCCGTCACCGATCTCGTCGTTAAATTGCCGTGAGCTTCTATGGTACTCTCTCTCTCTCTCCCACTCTCTCTTTCTCGCCCTGTAACCATGTTTCTTTGGCATGCTTTCTCGCTCTATCTCATTCTTATCTTCATTTTGCATTTATGGATATGCATTTGTCTTATGGATTCATGGTCTTCCATTTAACTCTCTATTTTATTGTTTGATTATTGGTGTGTTTTCTCTGTTTTATAGTAATAATGTTTATGTATTTGGGCAGAGAGAATAAGAAGTATATGTTACTTGGTCCATAGTTTTGGCGAATATTAGCCATAAATATAAATTTACTTATGTTTTCCTTTGCATTTAGTGACATATTTATCTTGTTTGTTCATGTTGGTCTGGTATCTTTATATCTTTTTTTTCTTGTAATGAAATTTGCTTACTAATATGTATCCATATAGCATGGGATAGAGATGCAGTAAGAGAATACCTCATTCTTCCTTTGTTTCTTCTATTCTCCTCAAAACTTTGTTCCTAAATTCGTGCTCTGAGGGGTTTTGGGCAGTTGAGAAAATGAAATTCTTGGATTATGAACCTCCAAAGTTGGACTCAAAGGCATTATTAGTAGTTGTTTGAGTGAAATTTTCAGATTGCATTATAAATATTATAGGATTCATTTTATTTATTTATCTATATTTTACTTTAAATTATAAAACCCATGTTTTTGTTTGGATACGAGAATTTTATATTTAGTTTGAGTTCAGATTTAGATTTCAAATCAACTATGATTTCAGATCCAAGTTTTTTTTTTAATCACAAATCCAAGACTTATAAAAAGTTTCAAAACTTGTTTGGCTTTAGTAAAAATCCAACTCCAAATTTTCAATAACATTCAAATAATACAATTGTTTGCATTTAGGGGACTGGGTTTACTATGGTTTAGTTGGTTTTCAGCTTTACAAACTGGAATTCCTGAATCAACATGAATCAACTTGTTATAAATTATGGTGTGCTTACTTGAATCTTGAAAATGGTTCTCAAATAATTTTTATATATTATCTATGAACTTGGATTTCCTACATTCTGGTGTCAATTGGGGTTAGATGTTTAAACTCATGGCTAGTAGAAGGAAATAAATCAACCAAGTTATCCCAAGTGTTGATTGCTAGCGTCTGATAAACTGAAACAGCTCTGAAATGGAAAAATTAAGTAGCTCTGAAACCAGTCAAGAATTCAAAATGATTTGATTAGCAGTAGTTTTGGAAGCTAACATTAAATATATAACACAATGTTTAATATTTTTTTTAATGATGATATAGTTTCATCTTCAACTGAAACTGCTCTGAATCTTCCTTCCTATTCATGATAATCTAGAGTAAATTTGTGCTATAATATCTTCGTGTTCTTAATAAGTTTTTGCCACAATTGAAAATGACTGCATTCTCATAAAATGGTCCATGTTTTTAGTTGAAGTCCACGTTAATAATGCTACTTATAATGTTTATATATGCAGCTTTTTACATGATTGGACTTATCATGCTTGGAGGTGTTATGGTGGTTCACTTTTGCTTGATTTGATTCTTTGCATTAATATGCACCATTCTTTTCCCAATCTTGTAGAGTGGACATTGATGCTCTGCTAAGTATGGAACTGGCTCTGCAACTAAGTGTGTTTGATGAGCACACCAGGAGGCATGTGGTGCAAGACTGCAAGTGACGAAATCTGAAAAGCTAAGCAGAAACTATTAACTAAGTTGCCCTGGCCGACAGTGTTTCCTTTTTTCATAGATTAGTTTAAGTAGATAACAGAGAAATCTGAACAGCTATTATAACCATTTGTATTTTTTTTTTTTTTTTCAATTTTAAGGTATTTCGTTGTGTTTTCTACTTTATTTTCATTAACTTTAACTGTTTCCAACATTATATGTGGGTAAAGCTTGAATGTTGATTAGATGGCCGTGCATCATATAAAAAAGGGTGAATGGCTAAAGACCCTCTTTTCTGAAAAGTAGTACTCATCATCTTCCGTATGCTAATATTAAGTAATACTGTTTAGAACAAAGTATGTATTCCTACTATAATGTCGTAGATTTAGAAGAGAGTTCGTCAGGAAAGGGACCAAAAAAAAACTGAAAGGGACCAAGTAATAATACAAGCATTGAAAAAAAAAAAGTTTAAAATCCAAAAATCGGATTTCCAATTTTTAAAAAAAAAAAAAAGATTAATCCAGATCCAACCCAGATTTCAACTTGGATGAATCTAGGTTAGAGTCCAAACCGCTTTTGGACATTTGGTTCTGGGTTGGGTTAATCCGAATTTTTGATCCAGAACATGCTTGAACACCCCTATGACCTGGTGCAGGTGGTGGATTACACTTGTCGTGCATGGGACTCAGCAGTGTGTGGGTGGTGCGAAGGAGAAGATGAACGGAGTTGCAGGCTGAACTGGCTACTTCGGCATGGGGGGAGACTTCAAGAAGGGTCTGGGCAGTGGGTGTAGGAGTTGTTGCGCGCTTCCGATTTTCTTTTCCTCCGAGGAACAGAAGGAAGGGATGTATATATAGGTGGAAAGAAAACCCTAAAAAGAATAATAGGGTTTGAATACGTTTGATGACTAACTCATCTGTGAATGTAGGGATTGTGAAGAAATCTAACTGAAAAGATAAGATAATGGGCATGGGACGTGAACGTTAAGTGCATGCATTGGATGAGAGACATGGTTTTAAAATATTTGTATCTAATCTGTTGGTGATAGCAAGGAGAGAAGTCTAATTAAAACAACTATGTTTTAATACATTTTTCAAAATAAAAATAAATAAATCCTACTTCATCTATTATAATATTAACAATTATAATTAAAATAATATATATAGTAAATCCACCTTTAAAATATAAACTTTTTATTAATTAACTCACGAAATCCGATCAAAAATAATAATATTAATAATAACAAAAGAGTAAGAAAAATATAATAATATGAGAAAATTGAAAGACCAACTATTTGCGCTTAAATTCTAGAGAGAAAATGAGAGAGGGAATATGAGAGTTGGTTGGAAAATAGACCAAAGGGTTCTCATTTCATGTGAACTATCACTTCCCTTTCTTTTTTTTCTTTCTTTCTTTTTTAACTAATAATATTCATTAATAATAAATGTCCTCAGTACTACAAGAGGCAATAAATAGGAAAGTAAAAATATAAAAGAAATACAACTAAAAAGGTAGATCCTTACCACTGTCAAATTTTAACAAATATTGCAGAATTTCAATCAGGGGCATACTACCAACCATATTGTTTGTTGATTGCAGCTGATTGCACAATTGAATGCATACATTGATTACGAGAACGATATATTTAAACTACTTGCCAATCAATACTTTGAAGGAAAAACCTCGTATCTCTTGCTATAGTCTATACCTTCTAATATCTTGATGAGGGTTACAGCTCATTGAAAAACTTGTTAATACAAATTCTATTGAACCATGAGCCTTGCATATTGCTGTCGTGGTACTGTCCTCGGATCTTACTGCTACATCAAAAGAGATAGTGATATGGTCTGGTGATGCCATTTAATTCATTCTCTTTCTTGTATCATTTCCTTTTCTTGTATCCCTCTTTAAATTTAGGTTTATTACTTGCCCAAAAAATTACTTTGTAATAACTTCCTGGGCCAAAAAGTTTCCAATACAAATAAAAATAAAAATAAATAATAATAATAATAATAATAATAATAAAACATTTTTCCTCTGATTCTAGTCCCAGAGGCAAAATAAAAACTGGGCGAGGAACATGCCTATGCGACAAGCGTTTTTTCTACTTGGCCAAACAGAATCAAAATCGAAATTAGCTATTCCCAGAACCTTCCAATGTCGCATTCATCAAAGGTTGAAAGCTACTTTTTTCATTGGCACATTGCAGACTCCGTTAATGGCAGCTCACAATTTGCATGTTCTTCACATGCAAGTGGTAGGAACTAGGAATGTGAAATGAATATTTGAAATGGCTACCTAACTCATTGCAACAGTCAAGGTAGAAATATAGAAGTAGTCCTCCATTTTGCATCGTCCAATATTTTCAAAAAAAAATAAATATATAAAATTGTTCTACTCTTTCTTGCTGAATATTTAAGCATCGAAAAGCTTCCTAATTGATTTTGAACGGCTTGTAAAAGGGAGGCAAATGGGGGGCGGGGCCCAAAGAGAGAACCTATAAAATTCTAGATTCAGATCTCCCATAAAAATGGGGACCATAAGCAACACAAGTCATAGGTTTGTTCAAAACTACATTCCAAGCCACGACCAGTATGTGTGGCTGCTAATGCTTCTTGGGC
Source organism: Platycarya strobilacea (assembly GCA_036898215.1). Taxonomy (NCBI): domain Eukaryota; kingdom Viridiplantae; phylum Streptophyta; class Magnoliopsida; order Fagales; family Juglandaceae; genus Platycarya; species Platycarya strobilacea. Next base: position 13,786,841 of record CM072556.1, read on the forward strand.
TCTCTCTCACATGACATCCAAATAAAAAGCAAAGGCTCTCAAAATTACACCATAATAACATCCCCTCCACAACCAAAGAAAAACCCATCTAAAACATCTATCACAAGTTCTTAGTTCTAACCAGCAAAAGGGGAAAAAGAGCCTGCCTCCAATTCTCGTTTGAGATAACCTTTGGGAATCTGCTGCTGGTGTTTGTGTTTTCCGATGTCTCCTTCGATATCAGCAACTGGGTTAAGGGGAAGTTTGTGTTCCTCCTTCCTTGGAAGCTGGAGCTCAACTTCAATGCCTGGAGAAGATTATGCCATGCTAGCCAGGTCAGTACCGAATCATGTTCGAGTTGGGAAACCTGTGAGAGCGCGGCCCATGATGAAAAACATCAATGAAGGAAAGGGTCTCTTTGCGCCGATTGTTGTTGTAACTCGTAATATCATCGGCAAGAAGCGATTCAATCAGCTTAGAGGAAAGGCAATTGCTTTGCACTCGCAGGTATCATCACTCTTCCAATAGGAATACAAAACCTCGTGACTGTATATAGCAATTATAATAATCGTGTAATCCTTTTGAAAAAAAGTGATATTCACAATTAAAAATTAATTTTTTTCTAATGAATTTCATATGTATTCATTTTTTTTTTTAAGTAATTGTATGGTATTTATGCATTCTTGATTGTAAGTATTATTTCTCTTTGTCTTATTCTGTTGCTTTCTTTTTATTCCTAATTATTATATGGCCTTCCTCCAAGGCAGCTGGATTATTGCTATGCCCAATTCCAATATCTTTATTATTGCTTATTCTTAATTTTCATAACATGATTTCAGGTGATTACTGAGTTCTGCAAGTCAATTGGAGCAGATGCAAAGCAAAGACAAGGCCTGATCCGACTGGCCAAGAAGAATGGAGAACGACTAGGATTCCTTGCATAAGATGCATTTTTTTTGGTTAAAAAGAATGGTTTCAGATCATAGTTCCTTAGATTTGGCACGTATTACCACCTCAAACATTCCACTTGTCAGTTAGCAGTAATATTATTTCTTTGATTGTCGGAATAAAAATGTCCCATAAAGGCAGCAATGTGGGAGGGTTAACCCTCAAGAGCAGACTGACCATTAATTGGATCAGACCTGATATAATCGCACTTCTAGGGCTTAGGTCTATAGTAAATGAAACAACTAAAATTGATACCCTATACGTTCAGCATACATTTTCAGCCTTTTTTATTTATATCTACAAACTAGAATGTGCTGCCTCGTTTGCTTTTACAACCATTTTCATCCTATCTCATTTCATCTTAAATCTTCTAATCATTATAATTTTTCTAAATTCCCACACAAAATAATTCAGACTTCCATCGATAAGGCGAAGGCAGTTGCATCTTTTGAAGTCCATAATTCAGCCATCAAATAGCCAACAAACCAGTCTGAGATCCACCGCAGGGACATGGGTTGTGAGTTAGCGCCAGCCAACCCTGCTGCCACTTCTGCCAATTGCAAAACATTGTATGGAAAATAAGATTGAAATACCGCCCTCCTCTTCGAAAACGAAGACATTGTCTGGCTTCTACGGGATGTTTTCAAAGATTTGGAAAAACCAACTTTTAGAATTTAAAGACTGAAATAATTGGCAAGATCGGAAGTATTAGGAGAACCTTGACAGACTATTATAATCCATCAATAAAGAGAATCCCTCCATTTCCCACACTTTTGGGATTAGGCGTCATGGATCTATATATAGAGTTTATCTTCTCTTCCCATATCATAATATAAGCAGCAAAGACAGATATGCATAAAAACTGATCAAAATCAAATCTATAAATGAATTGTCAGCTTTTCTCTTGGTTTTCCTTCTCTCTTTTTTTTTTTTAATCCTAGGAGGAAGAGAGCAGCAAACATTCATAAGTTGAGGCTCAAGCATGACAGAACAGCCAGTAGTGAATATAACAATCACAAGGAGCAACTTATGACAAACCATATGGGTCGTACGAGCCTTAAACACAGCTCACTTTGGGAAATTTATACCAACAATGCTAACAAAAATATCATCAAAGCAATTTCATTGGCCTTCATCACTCCCACAGCTGAGAGAAGTGAGAAGAAAACCGCTGCAAATTAATGCACCATCACAGATTGTATCGAGCTTTGGCTGATCTTTCCCTTTTAGAATCATCCTGCAATAACCAAACTAGTCAGAGATACCAATAGAATATAAATTGGCATCCTTGTTAACAATTTAATAACACTGCATAGAACTTACATGGAAGCTGTAAGTCATTTTATCAGTGACATCAATGATCTCCCTCCACTTCCTCCCAATGCTCATCTACATAAAATAAACATTCTTTTTATGGTTCAAGAATAGAACAATTAAGGAGAACACTGGAGTGAAGGGAACCCCCTCCCCACAACAGGGAAAGAAAAAGGAAGATAAACCTGAAAACTCTGCTAGAGCAAATATTCAAGTTGCCGGAACAAAATATAGTCTGTATGATAAACTTAAACGGACATACAAATCTCTGTCCTGCGTCATTTGTAACCAAAAAGAGAACAAATGGGAGCAAAATGCTTGATCATAATACAGTGATACTCTTAAGAAGGTGCAGTGTTCATCTAGTCTTGCACGGGTAAGGCAACCAATACGTTATATTGAATGCTCATTCTCAATTCACAGGGAGATAGAAAGGAACTGTCCTGCTACTCACAAGATATAAATGGAGATCTTAAGGCTGAAACCATCCTTTAAGAAAGAGTTAATAATTACATGGTTCTGCTTCTTAAGCACCATAAACACAATCCTTTTTTAAACATGATTATATGAAATACAAACTATATTTTTTCAGTAAAATTAAACATGTAAAACAAAGACATTATAACCAGGACAGAAAAAAAGTAATCCATTGCAGAAAGCAGGAGCAAGGATAAAGACTGTACTACTCTGAAGTGTTGATACAGATTTTGTGCGAAATACTACGAATCTATAATCACCAGAAGGCAGCAAATGAATGCAACATGTCATGCACGTCAAATCTCTCACCAGGTTACAACAGGCAGCAAAATTAAACTTCACAGAGAGAGAGAGAGAGAGAGAGAGAGAGAGAACTGCCCTAAATCTGCTGAATGAATCTCTCTTTCAGCTCAGAGGAATATAATCATAACCAAGCTTCATATGTGCCAAGGTGTTCCTTAAACATGCAGACTCACAATCAACCCCACCCCAAAACAAAGACAGAAAAGATTCAAACAAGTTCCCTTCATGGTCATCTATATAATTGAGTAGGGAATGAACTCCTAGAACTAAAACAACTCCGGGAATCGATATATATAAAGGAAACTAGACCTGGGCAGCTTCATTTGCTGCTGTCTTGGTCCATAACGCAAGTTTGTCCTGCCTCTGGCGCACACTAGCAACCACACCACAGATCTCATCAGCATCATCAAATTGCTCTCCAATCAAGGCCATCAACTACCCAATAAGATTAAAAAAAAACTCCATAAATTACCATGATTCCCATAATTTCTATACAAGCATGACCCATTACCCAAGGAACATGAATTCCAAATTAAGCTTTTGAAAGGAAAATGACTAGAAGAGGGAGATATTTACAGTTTCTAGCCACATGTTATCAAGGTTAGCCTTTTTATTGGCGGGAATGGACCATTTTCCTCCATTAGCACACTCGGGATCTTCCCATTTAGGTTCCGTCCCAGCTTTGAACAAGTGAAAATCTGCATTTGCAGGGAACTTGCTGGGCTTGAATATCTGATCATACAAACTGCAGAAAGTGATGAAGCTTTAACTCGAAAGAAGAGAATCAGGTATTTAACTTTAACTTGGTCAAGAAATAGGTAATTACTATTGGACAAAAATTATATTGATCAATTCCTTTCTATGAAAATAAAGATCAGAGAAACTAAATAACATGGCAACGAAACCAAAATAGGAAAGATGTAGTCCTCAAAGTCTCTCTCTCTTTCTTTCATCTCCATTATATTATATTTCCTATCACGAAACCAGAGCCCTTGGCTAAATGCTTGGCTTGATCCTGAAGACTAGTTCTTTTAAAGTTCTTATGCTACCTTTACCTCTTAAGAAATTTTCAACGACATTCAACCATGTTTCGTCCCAAATTCATGCATATGGAGTATTTTTATTATCTGTGAGCCCTTGCCATTGGGTTTTGGTATGTTGTAAGCATTGTTTGAAGCCCTAAACCCTTTTTTAGCTTTTTTATTTTGGTCCTATAGTTGACCAAGGTCCATATGTAGCCCATTGTCGGAGCAGTCTTTTGGCATTAGCCCTTTGGCTCATTAGCAACTAATTGTTTACCACAACTCTAAAATTGATGTTCCGGATGCAAGTCACGTCATCACCGACGTCATTTTCATAATCTCATTAGCGATCAATCAACGGATATGTAAACTATACTCAAATTTCAAACTCAAGATTCCAAAATTCTCCACCTTGAATTTCAAAGGGATGTTGAAAATAATATCAAATCAACTAATTTGGTTTTCATAATTTAATTTAGAATTTAATTTTCATTATGATGAAGATATTTACCTTATCTCATCTCTATGAAATATTCATATAAATAGGGATCAATACTTTATATTCAAACTCACTCTCTCCCCCCAATTTTCTTCTTTCGATTTCTATTTTATTTTATATTTTCTATCATGAAAAAAATATAATATAATAGAAAATAAGATAAAGAAGAGAGAAGGAGAGAGAGACTTTGATGGCTACATCTTTGCTATTCTCATGTGTAATTGAATATAAATCATTGATCCTTATTAATAGGCAAATTACATAAAGATGAGACAAGGTAAATACTATCATCATAATAAAAATCAAATATCTTGATTTGATAATTATAAAAATCAAATCAGTTAATTTGATCATTATAAAATCAAATCAAATTCTTTATTTAATATTTTCTTCAATGTATCAGGATAATAATCAGATCAATTTTTTATTTGATATTATCTCCAACATCTCCATCAAACGTAAGGTTGAGAATTTTGAAGTCTTGAATTTGAAATTTGAGTGTTGCTTTTATATCCATTGATTGTTCGCCGATGAGATTATAAAAGTGACATTGGTAATGAAGTAAATGACATCTAGAATATCAAATTTATGTCCAAAAATGGGTTGCCAACATTCGGCCAAAGCCAACAAATGGCTAACAATAAGTTGAAAGATTGAGTTTGACAATGGGCTACACACGGCCGGACCAAAATAAAAAATCCAAAAAATGGGTGGTATAGTGCTTTAAACAATGCTCGCAAGAAACCAAAACCCAAAACGTATAAGGCACACAGCTAATAAAGATACTTCAAATGCATTGATTTTAGACATTACATAGTTTAACGACAATGAAGAATTTGAGAGGTAAAGCTAGCGGAAAAACATTAATAGAAATAATCCTTAGGATTGAATCTGACATTGGCCAAGAGCTCTAATTCCATGATAGAAAATACATAACAAAATAGAAACTGAAAGAAGAAAATGAGGGAGTGATATTGAAAATTTTGATGGCTACATCTTTTTTTTTTTTAATTGTAAAGTATTGGTCCTTATCTATAGACAAATTACATCGTTCCAATAACGTAAATATCTTCGTCATGATGAAAATCAAATCTATTCATTAGATGATTATCAAAACTAAATTGGTTGATTTGATGATCATGAAATCAAATCAGAATAATTCTTGATTTGATTATTATCCTTGTGCAAACGTACGTACACAGAAAGGAAGCAAGAAAACATCCATTCGAGTACAGAAAAATATAAGGGGAAGGAAATACTTCGAAAAAAGAAAAAATTCTGTTGAATGGGAACTGAGAAATTGAAAAGCCTCCAGTAAACTACATTTTAAGTATTTTTTTCATGGAATAAAAACTATTTGGTTGTTCGGGCCAAAGTATTTTCAAGTCCATGTAAACCATATCAACCCATATCACAATACTCAACATTTGATCATTTTTACCAAAATTTCCAACCCAATTTTCTCAGCAAGCAAACAGAAAAAGGAAGAGAATTGGCTCAAATCAATAATAATTTTCTTTTATAATAGAATTAGCTCAAATCAGTAATAAACCACGATATGGAGATTAAGATCAAAATTTTATCAAGGCATATGCAAAGCGAGAAGGAGAGAGGTTAAATTTGGAATGCTACCACCAGAACTCTTCGACAGTGTCAAAGGTGTAGAGTTTGCGGAGAGAGGTGCCCCAGGCCGCGCCTTGCTTGGGCTTGGATTGGTTGTCAAACCAGAACGTCCACTTCCTCTCCAACCTGTGCGGCTGTTTCGTAACGGTCTCCTCCGACGTCACAGCCTCCGTCTGTGCCACCATCGCTACGTCGGTCGCCATCTATTCTCTCCTATTTATCTCTTTCGCTCAGCCTCTACCCAAATGTCTTCTCACACACTGCTTATGTGTTTGTTGGACTCGACTGGTTTTAGGTCTCGACTTTGCATACCGATTGGGATAGAACTTTAGCATTAGATTTGGTTAAAAGTTTTTTTTAAAAAAAATATAATTTTGTATAAATTTAAAGAAGATTTTGAATCTTTCATTCATTTTTAAAAAGTAAAAATATTTTAACCTTACATTATAATAAAAAAAAAAAAAAAAAGTAGCAGCCGGTGTGCCGGCTGTTTGAAGTGAAAAAAATAATAAAAATAATAATAATGAGAGTGACTGTACAAGAGTGCAGCAATACGATGGTTGCTGCCAAGCACCTCCTATTATAATATTCTTTAGCAAGATGGGCCTAATTTGATAGGAAGACCTAACATATTTTGAAATTTTAGAATTAAGCTTTCTATACTACACATCACATATTTTTCTTACATCACATACTTGCAAAAGAGAAAAAATCAAAAAATCAAAATCAAAATGGATGTGTGGTATAAAGATTATGTGTAGAATGTTTTCTAATTGTATATTTACAGCCTATGAAGTTTTAATATTTTTAAAAGTGTTTTGATTTCTCATTATTGTATTTTTTATCTTATATTTAAAAAATTATTAACTAAATTCTTTCATATATCTCTATATTTATAAGATATTTTATCGACAATGTGTGGCATGGCTAATAATACACGTGCCATTCATTTCATTAGAATAAAAATCAGAAATAATAAAATAGTTCTTTTTATTTCCAAAACTTTCGAAATACGTATGTAACAAAAAATAAAATAAAAATGTCATTATGATATCTTCCTTAATTTATGAGAATTACTACGCATCGGCCTCTTCCCACATACACCACATGAAAGTAGTGACGTGGTTTTTATTTTTTTAGTTAAACGATACTTTAATTTTTGAGGGCTTTTATACATACATTACCATACCACACACTACACTTTTTTATTTTTTATTTTGACTTTTTTCAATTTTTTCAATTTCTTTTAGATTTATTTTTTTAAAATAATTAAATTCTTTTACTCATTATTCAGATTACAAATATTTAAAATATATATATGTGTAGTGTGTCGTGTGGTAGTGTATGTTAAGAATTTCTCTTTATTTATACTTTACTTTTACACCTATCATACCCAAATCAAAGCACGGAATTTTGAATTTGGTTTTCCTCTCCCTAAGTTCTTCCTCTACCAGCCTTCATTGTTGCCATATGTGATCTCCAACAAGAAAGCGTGGACAAACCTATGAGAACCTAGCTATCAAACGAGAGCTAATTGGTGTCTATTATGAGATTTGGGCAGCTAATCCCATGGAGATGGACATTGAACTGCGTAGAGACCGTGCACGCTAAATGATCTCCATTGTTTAGAGTTTTTTTCATTGGAGAGCAGATCTATTGTGGTTTTTTAATTTATGAAATAGTTATCAAACACAGCATAGCGTTGCACTATCTGTGAATAAATTGACATCTTGCTAATATTATCTGATAATAGAGATAATGGAAAAAGTCACTTTCCTTCTTGATTGTCCATTCTTGGGTGAAGAGATGAGTTTGTAAAAGGGTATCTTTTTTTTTATAAATTGTAAAGTGATACATGTTGTAAGTAATCTTATGAAAATCGAGTAGAAAAGTCTCCTACAGGAACCTAGATATTTTTCAATTTCCTTTCATTCCTTAGACAAATTTTCTTCAAAAAACTACAACCTTAGCAATTATAATACTATCATTTATAATTCATATTTCCTAATTTCCCACAAAAAGCCTTATAGGAAACAGATTAAAAAATTCTTCCACAAAAAAGCACATGGAGAGGAAGTTTTCAGATGGGGAAGATGAAGTCATCGAGGGATTATAAAGTTAACCACTGAACCAAAATAAGAATTCATGAGAGGAAGGAATAGGATTATTTTTGTATTTGACCATTGAACCGAAATTTAAGTTAACCGAGTTTGCCGCATAAGATTTCGTGTGCCGTAGATAGAAAAACCAGATGGAGAATAGAATTTCTCTTAACTTATATATGAAGCATTTCTCCTAAAAAATATGCTGGTACATTGGATGGGGGTATCGAGTTGCATTGGACATCTTCGAATGGTTATTATCACATTCTTCTTCTTCTTTAATCTCATGTTTAAAATGCTTCTTGTTGTGAAATACTCGTACAAGGTTTGGGAGAGCGGCTTACAGGATTGCAACAAGGCTGAAGTGGGACTCTTCCTCGCAAGGGATGGTACTGACACAATTAGTTTTCTTTTTGGGTGTACGAGGAGCATATATCTAGTTTTATGAGGATGGGGTTGGATTAATCAAATCAGAGAATTATCCTTACTAAAATGATTACATAAAAATAATCTTATAAATCAATATAATTTGATGTTATTTATCAGATTGTAAATTTATTTTATTATAAAGCAAACCTGACAAATCACATCAAACTTACAAGCTTGTCAAATTGTAAATTTCAAAACGCCCCTTGTGAAATACTCGTACAAGGTTTGGGAGAGCGGCTTACATGATTGCGTGGAGTGGAAATCTGTCCTCGCAAGGGATGGTAATGAGACAATTAGTTTTCTTTTTCAGTGTACATGGAGCATATATCTAGTTTTGTGGGGTTGGATTAATCAAATCAGAGAAATACTCTAGCCATAAAATGATTTTATAAAAATAATCTCACAAACTAACGTAACTTAATGTTGTTTGTCAAATTATAAAATTATTTTTATTATAAAACAAATCTGACATATCAAACAAAGCCAATTAATTTGTGAGATCACTTTTGTATAATCACTTTGTGGCTATAACCCTCCTCATACAAATAATATATCATAATCGAAACATAGACTCAATGCGATTTTCACCATACTCAAAATATCCTCATAACAAAATCTAGCCAATCTAGGAAAGCTCTCTGATTCTATTAAATTATTGAGATTAGAATTTCTGAAGGAGAAACAAAGATATAACATAGAACTCTCTTAAACAATGGCATTAGCTGCACTTGCAATCCTCGGCCATAGATCAGCACATTCCTTCCCAATAGGACCAGTAATTGCAGATCCTAAAACATAAAAAAAATTTTAAAAAAAAAAATCAGTCGGAAGAAGTTAAAACCACGCTCAAAAATAAAAAGCAGATGACCACGTATGAGACATTTGACATGAACCACTAGCATCCACCCACCCAACCTGACCCAGAAAGAGAAACCATGCCATGGACATTCAACAAATACATGATAATTCGTCAGTTATTGAGATAAAGCCATACCTTTCATTTCTCCCTTTGGATTCACGATCACACCAGCATTATCTGCCAAAAGAAAATAGTATCTCAATGAAGAAAACGTATTGTAATATGAAAAACAAAAGACCGGTACATCTGAGCATCCAAAAAACTAATTCAAACAAGTCGGATGTCCTATCTATGAAATAATAAATAAACCACTGTATACATGGGCTTTGCTTAGTTGCATTTGATCAATAAATATTATTACTTATCCTAAAATAATAATAAATAAACCATACATTTAGATTAACCGATCAAACACGAAGATGGACCATATGCCACATATAACTCCCATAAGGATGCCTCTGCCAACTGTCCATTAAGGATGTTGTGCCATATGCCTTGTCAACAACACTCTGAATGTAAGTGGCCAAAGTTCACTACTTTGTCCCATGGCAGTAAACTTTGACCTTTTAAGGATGTTGTGCCATATGCCTTGTCAACAACACTTTCGATGTAAGTGATCTAAGTTTACTACTATGGGGTCAAGATTTTGAATGTAAAAGGTCAAAGTTTATTACCATGGGACCAAGATGTGGAAGAGAATAAATTAACTCAGACATGCATAAAGGTTTTGAGCCAAGACTAGCTCAATTGATGGCTTGATGCATAATGAGCACTAGAATTGTAAGTAAGTTGTAACTTAAAGTCTTATAGTTATAAGTCGGGCCCAATGGCAAGATGCATGCATTAACAGGAAAGATCTGCAACGATGGACACAATAAATTTACCAGACTTGTAACTGTATCTGCCGTGGTATATTAAGGAAGATACCTGACTAATGTCTGGCAAGATTACAAGATACATTTTGCACAGATCTTACAAAAAATACACAAATACAATATATTTAATCTGATTTCTTATATTTAATGGCCGAAATTTCAATCTGGTCTTACGTTTTAGCACTCATTATCATATTGAAGCAAGTTAACATAGACAGTATCAAACAATGCTTAGAAATGGGCTAAACAATGTGGTTGGTCAGGAAGCAAAGCATTCATAAACCAGTTATCAACTTATCATGCAGCCAATTAAGTGCTGAACCAAGAATAAGCACATCTAATAGTAGAAACAGCAAAATGATTAACAAGAGTGTGGCCGCATTACAAGAACGACAAGCTAACTAAAACAGAAGCAATTACCATCAAAGTACATGAAGACCCCATCCTTTCAGCATCATGGCTTACACTGCCTCACAATAACTGCAGGCAGAACCTTCTTCCTGAGATCAAGCTTCCCTTTCTTCACAGTGGCCATCACCATGTCTCCAATGCAAGCAGATGGCAACCGGTTCAGGCGACTCTTGATTCCCTTCACTGAGCTAATATACAAGTTTTTGGCTCTGGTGTTATCAGCACAGTTCACTGTTTCCGCCACTGGTAGACCCTGTGACATCCTGAACTTGTTACCTGCTGATCCTCCTCGTCCTAAACCAGAAATGCACCGATAACTCATTATGTGCTAATTGCTCTTCTATTTTAATTCATAACAGAGGAAAAATCCCACTTTTATTTTTAAATGCTTTTGCATTTTGTTGTGACAAATTAATATGAAAATCTTATAGTCGGCCTAGTTCATTTCCTTTTTTCTACAGTTTTTCTGCAGCCAAACAGATTCTACACGCCATGTTCCAAAGCATCCACTACTGTATCCAGCAAGATAATAAGCATCTGTTTAACCGCCTAGAAAGCTAAAAAAATGAAATAATAAGGCAACATAAAAATTATCACCTAGTCAAAGCTCAGGGTGGATATATGCTGTAAACTCAATTGGTGTGCGTAGCTTGAGATACCCTTGTATGGAAGACAGAAGAATAAAAGGGAAGAAAAGGTCCTACAGTTTCTCCGCAACCAAATAGATCCCACAAACTCGTGATCCAAATCATCCACAACATTATCCAAAAAACACAAACAATTTCAACTAGTATTTGTTTGGCCGCCGAGAGAAATTGGAGAAAATGAAATGACAAAGGCAACATAAAATTTTGGCTTGAATTAGTTTTATTAGGCCTCCTCAAGAAAGAATGGGATCTGAAACGTCTCACATGGTTAGTCAAAATACATGATAATATTGCCGTTTCCCCTTGCTCAGTACCCAGGATCGCCAAGGGAAATAACAGGAAAGCCGGGCTCTAAAGTCCCAAAGGTTATTGGCCAAAAAAAAGCACAAGGAATCAATAAAAATGAAAATGCTTAAATTGCATGCTATCATTTTATTGATCCATGAGGGGGGGGGAGGGGGAGGCGGAACAGCAGAAAAAATGGATCCCCCCTCATCCTATCCATGAAGCTTTCTCAGAAATCAATCAAAGAAACAAATGGAAATGTAATTGATATAAGAAAAGAAAGAGAGTGCAGCAGCGTACTCACCTCACTTCAACATTTTGGCCTGCTGAAGAGAGACTGAGAAGGTGATTAGGGTTTTGGGGTCGTTTATATAGGTGACTGTCTAGGGCTTTTGTGAGGTCACAAGTGTTAAATTCCAAAACGCACCCATGATCTTTGTAGTTTGGGTAGTGGAGTATTTTCAAATACTCTATTACTCTTTATTAATTTATTATTATTATTTATTTATTTTCACTACTATTTATGAACATATATTACTATTCAATATTTTATCATTACTTTTTTCATTACTTTTTATTTACTATTCACAGAGTAACTGAGATCATCTCACTATTTAAACACAACTAATTTTCGATGAGTGGGATGTGGGCTACCGAAATTGGTACTAAATGCTCAGGGCCTCCAATACTTAAATGGGCCATTATTTTGATCAATTAATAATCTAAGAAAGATAGTCACTATTTTGTAAATATAAACTTTAACTTAAGTGACCTGGAGCCTTTTCCTCAATGGATAAGGTGAGTGTCCTTTCTTTCTTGGAAGGGCGAAGCGGTGGAGTAGGATTTGCTAATACAACACAGAATTGATCCACAGACAGATACCACTCGCATGGCAGATGAACTGCCTAGCTTATGGGAAAGTTTCAACCTAACAGAAAGAGAGAAAGAAGAGGTTGCCTTCACAGAAGATGAAACAAAACGTGCAGATGTTAGAGCACAGAGATGCCCCCTTCTGTTTATCTTGATGGGAAAATAGTATTAATAAAGAAGATTTCAAAGCTACTATGATTGATATAGAACTTGTGATAAATGAAAGACCTTGGTCCTTTGATAAGCACTTAATCTGTATACAAGCTTTTGACAGCAGTACTCCTCCTAGTGAAGTGGTCTTTACTCATGAACCCTTTTGGATCCAACTACATGGTATACCACTGGTAGCCATGACAATTGAAGGTGGGGAAAGAATTGGTTCTTCAGTAAGTACTAAGTTACTAACAGTAGATGTGGATGGGGATGGAGTTGGTTGGGCAAAATACCTCAAAATTAGGGTTAATATGGACATAACAAAGCCTCTTCCTCAAGGGAGGCTGACCAGAATAGAAGGCGAACAAAGCTGGATTGATTTCAAACATGAGAGACTGCCTCTCTTTTGTTTTTCAGTGTGGGGTAATTCAGCATGGAGACAGAGTATGTGCTCTGGAAAAGGTAGAATAAACACTAGGGGTGCTGCTACATCCCAATATGATTAATGCTTAAGGGCCACTGCTTTTAATTTAATGGGTGATGGAGATAAAAGGGTAGGGGGAAGGGGAAACAGACAACAGATTAATCAGCAAGGATATGGAGAGGGCCAATTCAGTCAGGGTTTAATCTCTCAATAGCTTGACCATATACCTCATGAGGAGGCCCCTTTTGATTTTTTTTTATTTTTATTTTCACAAGCAACAATTAAGTAGAAAACTGGAGTGAAGGGAACACCCTCCCCTGCCCTGCCCTCCCCTCCCCTCCCCCCCCCCCCCCCCCATAAAAAAAGGAAAAGAAAACTGAAAACTCTGCTAGAGCAAACATTCAAGTTTCCGGAACAAAATGTAGTCTGTATGATATATAAAACTATGCTGCTACCCACAAGAAACAAATGGAGATCCTAAGGCTGAGACATCCTTCAAGAAAGAGTTAAGAATTACACGGTTCTGCTTCTTAAGCACCATAAACACAATCTTTTTTTAAACATGATTATATGAGAGACATACTATATTTTTTCAGTAATATTAAACATGTAAAACAAAGACATTATAACCAGGAAAGAAAAAAGTAAACAATTGCAGAAAGCAGGAGCCAGGATAAAGACTTTACTACTCTGAAGTGTTGATACAGATTTTGTACGAAATACTACGAATCTGTTATCATCAGAAGGCAGCAAATAAAAATCACAAATGAATGCAACATGTCATGCACGTCAAATCTATCACAAGATTACACCAGGCGGCAAAATGAAACTTCACACACACACACACACACACACACAGAGAACTACCATAAATCTGCCGAATGAATCTCTCTTTCAGCTCAAAGGAAAAATAATAACAACCAAGCTTCATATAAGGTGTTCCTAAAACGTGCAGCCTCACAACCAACCCCACCCCATCCCAAAACAAAGACAGATAAGATTCAAACAAGTTCCCTTCATGGGTCATCTATTTAATTGAGAAGGGAATGACCTCCTAGAACTAAAACAATAGGAAAACAACTCTTTAGAAATTGGAATCAATATATATAACGGAAACTAGACCTGGGCACCAGAGTCAGGTTTGTCCTGCCTCTGGTGCACACTAGCAACCACACCACAGATCTCATCAGCATCATCAAATTGCTCCCCAATAAAGGCCATCAAATCCAATAAGAACAAAAAAAAAAAAATTAAATTACCATGATTCCCATAATTTCTATATGAGCATGACCGGTTACCCATGGAACATGAATTCCAAATTAAGCGTTCGAAAGGAAAATTACTGGAAGAGGGAGATAATTACAGTTTCTAGCCACATGTTATCAAGGTTAGGCTTTTTATCGGCAGGAATGGACCGCTTTCCTCCATTAGCACACTTGGGAATGTTGGGATCTTCTCATTTAGGTTCAGTCCCAGCTTTGAACAAGTGAAAATCTGCATTTGCAGGGAACTTTCTGGGCTTGAATATCTGATCATACAAACTGCAGAAAGTGATGAAGCTCTAACTCGAAAGAAGAGAATCAGGTCTTTAACTTTTAAATTGGTCAAGAAATAGGAAAATTACTATTGGAGAAAAATTATATTGATCAATTCCTTTCTATGAAAATAAGAATAAGAGAAACTAAATAACATGGGAACAGGAATTTTATTGAGTGTCGGAGACATTTTTTTCTAATAGGTCAGTGTTCAATAAATGTGATACTATATGCATACATGTTGGAGATAATATCATGATATTATATATAAAAAAAAAAAGACAATATCAAATTAAGAATTTGATTTTATTATTATCCTGATTTTATTTTATAATTATTAAATCAACTGATTTGATTTTTATAAATATCAAATCAAAATATATGATTTTGCTTATGATGATGATATTTATCTTATCTCATCCTTATAAATAAGGACCAATACTTTGTATTCAAATACACTTGAGAATAGGAAAGATATAGTCCTCAAAGTCTCTTTCTCCTTCTTTCTTCTCCATTATATTATATTTTCTAACATGATACCAAAGCCCTTGGTTAATGTTAGTCTTGATCTTGAAAACTATTTCTTTTAAAGTTCTTCTGTTGCCTTTACCTCTTATGAAAATTTCATCGACGTTCAACCATGTTTCATCTCAAATTTATGCATTTTGAGTATCTTTATTATGTTTGAGCCTTTATCATTGGGTTTTGGTATGTTGTGACCATTGTTTGAAGTCACAGACCCATTTTTGACCTTTTTTTATTTTAGTCCTATAGTTGACCAAGGTCATATGTAGCCCATTATCAAATTAGTCTTTGGCATTCACCCTTTGGCCCATTAGCAACCAATTATTGACCACAACTCCAGATTTGATATTCCAAATGCAAGTCACTTTATCACCAACATCATTTTCATAATCTCATTAGCAATGGATATGAGCCACACCCAAATTTCAATCTCAAGTTTTCAAAGTTCTCCACCTTTAGTTTGAGGGGGGATGTTGAAAATTATATCAAATCAACTAATTTGGTGTTCATAATTAAATCTAGAATTTGATTTTCATTATGATGAAGATATCTACGATATCTCAACTATATATAATTTTCCTATAAATAAGAATCAATACTTTGTATTAAGCTCATTCTATCCTCATTTTCTTCTTTCAAATTCTATTTTATCTTATATTATATATAATGATAGAAAATATAATATAATAAAAAATAAGATGAAGAAGAGAGGAGGGAGAGACTTTGATGGCTACATGTTTGCTATTCTCATGTGTAATTGAATACAAAGCCTCGATCCCTATTAATAGGCAAATAATAAAAAGATGAGATAAGGCAAATATATTCATCATAATAAAAATCAAATATCTTGATTTGATAATTATAAAAATCAAAGCAGTTACTTTGCTCATTATAAAATCAAATCAAAATCTATATTTAATATCATCTTCAGTATATCGGGATAATTACTTATCCCAAAAAAACATATCGGGATAATCATCAAATCAATTTTTTATTTGATATTATCTCCAACAGTTCCATCAATTTCAAAGTGGAGCTGATTGTTTGCCAATGAGATTATAAAGTGATATTGGTGATGAAGTAAATGACAACTAGAATATCAAATCTAGAATTGTGTCCAATAATGAGTTGACAACGGCTGGCTGAAGCCAATAAATAACTAATAATAGGCTGAAAGATTGAGCCAACAATGGGCTACATATTGCCGGACCAAAGTCAAAAATCCAAAAAATGGGTGGTATGGTGCTTCAAATATTGCTCGCAACAAACCAAAACCAAAAAAGTAAAAGGCACATAGCTAATAAAGATACTTCAAATGCATTGAGTTTAGACAATACATAGTTTAATGGCGATTAAGAATTTGAGAGGTAAAGCTTGCGAAAAAACATTAAAAAAATAGTCCATAGGATTGAATCTAGTATTGGCCAAGAGTTCCGATTCCATGATAGAAAATACAAAACAAAATAGTAACTAAAAGAACAAAATGAGGGAGTGATAATGAAAATTTTGAGGGCTACATTTTTTCTATTTTTTTATAGTTTTTTAATAAAAATTATTGGTCCCTATGCATAGACAAATAACATAGTTCCAATAACGTAAATATCTTTGTCATAATGAAAATAAAATCTCTTGATTTGATCATTATCAAAACCAAATCAATTAATTTAATGATCATGTGCAAAAAGAGTGGGAAATCAGTTAATCATCTCTTCTTCTTTTTTTAATAAGTAGTTAATCATCTCATTTTTCACTGTGAAGTGGTAGGTTTGTTGTGGAATGAGGCTTTAAGCTAGACAGGTTTAGATTGGGTTATGCCCAATGAAGTGGTGGACTTATTGGTAGGGTGGAAGGGTTTGACGGGATGTAAGTTGGCGGTAAGTGTTTGGAAAATGATTCATCCTTGTCTTATGTGATGCATATGGATCGAAAGAAATGGGAGATGTAAATCAAGAGTACCATTTCCAACTTACCTACATATTATTTGTCTTTATTTCCCATTCCTGCTTTCGTAGCAAAAATGATTGAAAAACTTTACCGCGACCTTTTATAGAGTGGGATGGGAAATGAATTCAAATTCCATCTAATCAGGTGGGACAAGGTGTACAGGCCATTATCATTAGGTGGTTTGGGTTTTAAAAACATAAGACTCTTCAACTAGGCCCTACTTAGTAAATGGCTATGGAGGTATAACTTGGAATCGAACGTTATGGAAAATGGTGGTAGATTGCAAACATGGAGGCCTTTCGTGAGAGGAGGAAGGGGGGAGAGATGGTGCACTAGAGAGGTGAATAGGGCGCATGAAGTGGGGTTGTGAAAACACATTAGACAAGGTTGGGGGTTTTCTCTCATCATACCAAACTTGTGCTAGGTCAGGAATCGAGGATAAAATTTTGGAGGGAACATAGTGTGGGGAGGAAGCACTGAAGGACTCTTTTTCTTCTGTTTTTCAGCTAGCATGTGATCAAGAAGCTTCTGTAGCAGATCTCATGACTTGCTCGGATGACCAAATTTAATGGAATGTCACATTGAATAAAGCGGCCCAAAACTAGGAAGTTGACAACTTTGAAGCCTTTTTTAGTCTCATCAATTCCATGAAGCCAAATGGGATGCAAGCCGATAAACTTTGGTGGACACCGACAGGTAAGGGTACTTTCTCGGTTCATCCATTTTACAAAGCCCTAATGCCTTCACCAAATACTCACTTTCTTTAAGAGGAAAATTTGGAGGAATAAGACACCCCCCAAAGCTCTTTTTTTCACTTAGACTGTTGCCCTAGGCAAAATCCTAACCACTGATAATCTGATAAAGCGTCGGGTCAATATCACAAATTGGTATTACATCTGCAAAAATTATGGAGAGTCTGTGGATCATATTTTACTACATTGTGAGATAGCTAACACTTGTGGATCGAAGTCTTCAATCGAGTTGATTTGAGTTAAGTATGTCTACCACAGTAGTTAAGTTATTGGCCAGTTGAACATCTCTTGGAGGTGCCAGTCCCATCAAATCAGTATAAAAGATGGTCCCTATTTGCATTATGTGGTGCATATGGCAAGAGCGAAACAATCGAACCTTTGAAGATAAGGAACGGATACTGGTGGAACTTTGATCTTTCTTTTTTCATAATTTATTATTATGAACCATAGCTAAAGATTTCAATGGTCTCCATCTTCATAATTTTCTTGTTTCTTACACTCCATCTACGACTTAGATAAGTCTTATCTCTTACATAACATCTTATATACTTGGACTTTACCTATTCTATTAATAAAATCGTTTACTTATCAAAAAGAAAATTAGGAGATGCTTCAAAAACAAAAAGCACTCATTCGGTGGCATAGGGATTTCTTCTTAAATACTTTGGGTTTTCGGGCCAAATCTTTTGTATTGGAGGATATTTGTCAGAATCTATGTTAGTTTTCTGTGGTTGTTTTCTTTTATTTTTCTGGAAGATGTAGGTATTTCCTTTGTATTCGTCTTGTGTACTTGGACTTATGCCTATTTATTTGCAATAAATTCCTTTATCACTCATCAAAAAAAATGAAATCATAATTCTTGATTTGATGATTATTTTTGATACATACGTACCTACACAGAAAGGAAGCAAAAAACCATCCATACGAATATAGAAAAATATGAGGGAAAATAAATGCTTCAAAGATAAAGAATATATTCCATTGACTGGAAACTGAGAAATTGAAAAGCCTCCAGTAAACTACACCTATTTAAGTATTTGGCTTTCCAAGGAAAAAAAAAGCTATTTGGTTTTTTGAGGCAAAATATTTTCAAGTACATGTAAACCGTATCAACCCATTTCACAATACTCATCATTTGATCATTTTTACCAACTTTTCCAACCCAATTTTCTCAACAAGCAAATGGGAAAAATGAAGAGAATTAGTTCACATCAATAATAAAGTTTTTATAATAGAACTTGTTGTCTAGAAGATTAACACGAAAGGGGGGTAAATTGGATTATATTAAAAAATTAACAATTATGAACTAAGTATACAATATAAAATATAAACAAAATATGAAGCAGTAGGAAATATAAAAAAATATGGATAAGAATAAACAAACTTAGTATTTTAATAAGGCTCAGCTCTACTACCTACATCCTCGCCTCAAGCTACCCCATGAGAATTCTCAAATTCAATATTCAATCTCCTTTAGGTAGAAATAGAAACCTATTATACTTTTGAGCAACACTGCTACAAAAAATCCATATAGAACACTATCTACACTTACAATCACCTCACACATAATGATTCAGCAATTTTTTTTTACTGATACAAGAGTTACACACACCCTCTTATTGATACAAGAGCTGATAATAGATAAATTATCAAAATACTCTACAATGAATGAATTAAGAACAATACAATACAATTTCTCTCAAAATGAATAAGGATTAAGGCTCAATACGTAGAGAAGACATTGAAAGCTTTGAATGAATGTTAAAAAACTAGCAATTGATGTGTAAACTCTTATTATAATTTTAAAGATCTCAAATGAACTATTGCATATGAGACTTCACTTTCAAATTAAAAAAAATTCACAAGTAAAAAATGAGCAGTCATCACTTTTTAAAATTTTCAAATAAAAGTTTCCATTTTTTGCAATTGTCAAAAACAACCTCATTCATTTTCTAAAATATTCAAATATAATCTTTTACTTTTCACATATGACAAAATGAGCATAATTTATTTTTCAAACCAAATCATCTTCTTTTTGCATATATCAAAAAAGTATCAACCACTTTTCAAAATTTTCAAACCAAACATATACGCTTTGCATTTGTCAAAAGTGCATCAATTAGTTTTTAAAATTTTCAAACAAAACATGCACATGTCAAATATGACAATCAATCATCTTATAAATTTTCAAAATTCAAATTTTTAATTATGTCATACATATTTGAAAAATACAATTTTCAAAATTAAGATTTTTGATGATATCATGCACATGTGAAAAATATAATTTTTAAGAATAATGATAGACATACAACCTATTTTGCAATTTTGTATACATCCATGTCAAAATGAGGGTATTTAAGTAAATTGATATTACTTTTATATGTTACTTTACAAAAATAACCCTCATTTAAAACATGGTTGTAAAAAAGTTGTAAAATTAATTGTATCTCTATCATTTCTCAATTTTTAAAACTAAAATTTTTAATGTTGTCATGCACATATAGAAAATGCAATTTGATGATTTATGTGAAAATTTTAATTTTGAACCTTAATCTAATTTCAAATTTTATCAAGAGATGTACAAAATTACTCTAAGAGTTTTATTTGTAAACATTCCTTTTCGTGCTCATGTTTGATTCATTAATATACTTAGCTCCATTGTGTAGACAATTTGAACTTGAGATTTGAGTTCTTTTGTTATCATCAAACACTTGTAGACATATAGTTATACGAAGTTTGAAACATTGGAATACCTTATATATTGATCATGAGGGATATTGAGAAAAAATTGATAAGCTATTAAAAATTTGTAGAAAGAGAATGCAAATGAATTATAGAGATGAGAGTAAGATTTGATGCAAATTAGATAAAGTCGAAGACTGCTCTTATAAAGATAGAAATCAAAACAAGACAAACTATTATCTCTTCAAATCTTACTTAGTCAACTTACAAAATATATTGAATACATATTGTCAAAAGTTATTTAACTAAACCAGCAAAATTAAATGCAGTTGTTCCTATTTTTCTTGTAAATGCTGAAACTCTACTATTATCTGTTGATATTAACTCTGTATTTGAATTCTCTTTTGTTCCAACTCTTCTATTCGTAATTTCAAATCACGAGCAATTTTCTTCAACTCCTTATTTTCTTATCTTAACATTTTATTCTTTCTATTTTTATTTGCAAGTTTTTAACGCAATTCAAATATTTAATTATTAAGCCGGTCAACCTTACTTACTATTGCCAGTAACTTCCAAGATATGGTCGTAACAAATGCAAAATATTGAGCACTAAGAGTTTTTGATCCTACAACAATCACAGAATCAGTCCTACCAGAAAAATACATCTATACTCCAATCATGGTACTAACAGCCTCGAGAGAAAATAACTGGTTGAGATATAAAAGATTCTTGATTCAAATTTGGAAGATTACCGAAAGAAATTTCTCAGTCATTCTATCGTTTTGGATAAATTAAAACTGAATCAATGAGCAATATGAGATTTTTTTGTGAGTATCCGATGGGTGAAAATAATCATTTTTAAATAAAAATCAAAAGCTTTCAAACCTTTGCAAGATCTCTTTTGTTAATAACATTAAGCAGATTTGAATCTTCTTCCGCACTGAGTCAATAGAGTTAGGCCTTATGCCTTTACAACTTTTGTCGAACCTAAGTGACTCCAATTATTCAGCTCTACACAATTTCTACTAACGCACCGTTTTATTTATTTATTGGTTATTGCGGGAGAGAAATTTTAATGATGTCACTTGTGACTCCTTTTTAATAATACCAAAAGGGATAGAAGTTTTAGACATAAATGAGAATATTCACATGTTCTCTCCAATGCTTTATTCAGATAGAAATCATGTTTGAATTCTTAATCTTGTTTATATATGCTAAAATCATGTTTATTACTTGAAAAACTAATGCATATTCTCAGGGAGAGTTTAAGTATTACTACAACTCTCAAAGTTCTACCAAATACGTGTCATCATCAAAAATAGAGAGATTGTAAAACTCAATGTTTCAAATTTCGTATAAATTTTAATAATAACAAAAGAACTCAAGTCTCAAGTTCAAATTGTTTACACAAAAGAGTCAAGCATATCAAAAAATCAAGCATAATCAAGAAAGGGAATGTCTACAAATAAAGTTCCTAGAGTAATTTTGTACATGTCTTGATATAATTTGAAATTGGATTAAGACTCAAAATTAGTCTTTTCTCATAAAACATCAATTTATTTTTTATATGCGCATGACATCATTAAAAATTTTAATTTTAAAATTTATGTTTTCCACATGCATGACATCACTAACAATTTTAATTTTAAAATTTGCATTTTTCATATATGCATGACATCATTAAAAAATTGAATTTTGAAAATTTATAAGATGATTGATTGTCATCTTTGACATTTACATATTTTGTTTGAAAATTTTGAAAAGTAATTAATATACTTTTGACAAATGCAAAAAGTAAATGATTTGATTTGAAAATCTTAAAAAGTGGTTGATACTCTTTTGATATATGCAAAAAGAAAATAATTTGATTTAAAAAATAAATCATGTTCATTTTGTCATATATGAAAAATAAAATATTAAATTTGAGTATTTTAAAAAATAAATGAGATTATTTTTTACAATTACAAAAAGAATGTGCTTTTATTTGAAATTTTTCAATATTGATGAATGCTCTTTCTTACTTGTAAGTCTTTTTGAATTTGAAAGTGAAATCTTGTATGTCTATAAATAACTCATTTAAAATCTTCAAAATTATAATAAGAGCTTACACATCAATTGCTAATTTTACAACATTCATTCAAACCTTTCAATATCTCTTCTCTAAGTATTGAGCATTAATCCTTATTTATTTCAAAAGAGATATAATTTGCATTGTATTGTTCTTATTCTACTCATTGAAGAGTATTCTGATAATCTACCTACTATCAACTCTTATATCAATAAGAGAGTGCGTATAATCCTTGTATGTATAGAAAGTGTTTTATACAGAAAATAACTGAATCACAACATATGAAATATTCTGATAATCTATCTACTATTAGTTCTTGTATCAATAAAAATATATGTATAACTCATGTGTGTGTAAAAAATATTCTACATAAAGAATAATCGAATCACCACGTATGAGAAGATTGTAAGTATAAAGAGTGTTCTACAGATTCTTTGTAGCAGAATTGCTCAAAAGTATATTTCAAAATCCACCTAAAAAATATTAAATAGTAAATTTATGAATCTTCAAGAATAGCTTGAGGCAAAAACGTAGACATTAAAACTGAATCTCGTTAAAATATTGAATTTACTTCTTTTATCTTTACTTTTTATATTTTTTATTAATTCATATTTTATTTTGTATATTTAGTTTATAATTATTAATTTTTTAATATAACTCAATTTACCTCTATCTTATATTAGTTATCTGGACAATAGAACTGCTTAAATTAATAACAGATCACGATATGGAGATTGAGATCAAAGCTTTTCCAAGGCATATGCAAAGCAAGAGAGAAAAAGAGACATAGGCTGAAGTTGGAATGTCTACCACCAGAACTCTTCGACGGTGTCGAAGGTTTAGAGTTTGAGGAGAGAGGTGCCGCAGGCCGCACCTTCCTTGGGCTTGGATTGGTTGTCAAACCAGAACGTCCACTTCCTCTCCTACCTGTGCAGCTGTTTCGTCTCTGTCTCCTCCGACGTCTCAGCCTCCGTCTGTGCCGCCATCGCTGCGTCGATCGCCATTTAACCTCTCCTATTTCGCTCTCTCGCTCAGCCTCTACCCAAATGTCTTCTGACACACTGCTTATGTGTTTGTTGGACTCGACTGACTTTAGGTCTCGACTCTATACCGATCGGCTTTTCAGGGATAGCGTGCTTCAGCCTTATCTTATGTTCTTCGGCAAGATGGGCCGAATTCGGTATAAAGACAATAAACCAGGCTACGAAAATAAATACTTGCAAAATTATACGATTAATAGTACGATTTTAGCATTCTATATTACACGTAACACATATTCTAATTTTTTTTTATAATTTTATTTCTATTATGCTAATTGGATTTTTCAATTTTTTATTTTTACACACATATTTATTAAAAAAAAGTGAAAAGATAAAAAATAAAAATAAAAATGAATGTGGAATAAGAATTATGTGTATAATATTTTTTAAATGCATACCCTGTCTCTAAATTTTTATTCTTCTGTAAAAGTATTTTGATTTGTCATTTTTTGTATTTTTTATCTTTATATTTAAAAAGATTATTAATTAAGCTATTTCATATCTCTCTATATTTATAATATATCTTATCGACAATGTGTGACATGGCCAATAATACACACGCGTGCCATTCATATCATTAGAATAAAAATCAGAAATAATAAAATAGTTTTTGATTTAATTTCCAAGATTTTAGATACATATGTAACAAAAGAATGCCTTCATCAGGCATCCACCACCACGACCTCCTACAGTGTTTTAAACTTTGATGTTATTTTTGTTAATATATATTATCATTTGAATTCCTCAACTTATAAAAATTTAAAGAATCTTGTTGAATTTATATTTTTATGTTTATTAATATTTTATTTAAATTGTATTAGGGATTTTTATTATTATTTGAGTAATATTTTATTTAAAAAAGAAATCTCTTAAAAATAAAACTTATAATTAACACAAAATGACATGCTACGTCAGTGAGATTATTTTGATTATATTAATTTATAAAAAAATGCTAATGTAGCCGCTTAAAACTCCGTTCAAGTATTTTAATCTTTTTTGACTTATAGCTAAAAAAATTACTATTAGTAGAGTTGTGTCTATATCTTTTTTTACTTATAGCTAAAAAAAAATACTATTACTAGTGTGGTGTCTTTGTTTGTGATTTAAAATATAACAAATAAAAGAAGAGAAAGAGAATTGAAATGCTGTAGCAGTACGCGCCTCTAAATGCTAGTATATTTGATGGGGGAATCGAGTTGCTTTGATTATCTTCGAATGGTTATTATCAACCATTCAATTGAACCTTTTTCTTCTTTAATCTCGTGTTTAAAACGCTTGCTGTCGCAGAATACTCGTACAAGGTTTGGGAGAGACAGATAGATTTGAATGTTGAGAAGAATTATGAATAATAATAATAAATATTAAATATAAGTAAAAAAAAGAATGAATAAGAATAAGAAAACATAATTATAAAATATTTTGAAAATATCATAAGTACTCTTGGTTACTCTTGGTTGCCAAACACTACCTTAAAGCCAACAGGATTGCAAAAAGGCTGGAGTGGTGACACCGTATGAATAAGAATAAGAAAACATAATTATAAAATATTTTGAAAATATCATAAGTACTCTTGGTTACTCTTGGTTGCCAAACACTACCTTAAAGCCAACAGGATTGCAAAAAGGCTGGAGTGGTGACACCGTATGTCCTTGCAAGGGCTGAGAATGAGACATCTAGTTTCTGTTTCAGGGTACAAGGAGCATATGTCCTCATAACACAGCTTTAAATTTCGCAAAAACTAGTAATAAAAATAATATATCATAATCCAAACATAGACTCCATGCGGTTTTCACCATACTCAAAATATCCTCATAACAAAATCCGGTCAATCTACGAAAGCTCTCTGCTTCTATAAAAATATTCAGACTAGAATTTCTGAAAGAGAAACAAAGATAACATAGAACTCTCTTAAACGATGGCATTAGCTGCACTTGCAATCCTCGGCCATAGATCAGCACATTCCTTCCCAATAGGACCAGTAATTGCAGATCCTAAAACATGAAACAAAAATCAGTCGGAACAAGTTAAAACCACGCTCAAAAATATACGCTCAAAAACTAGCATCCACCCACCCAACCTGACCCAGAAAAAGAAACCATGCCATGGCCATTCAAAAAATACATTGATAATTCGCCAATTATTGAGATAAAGCCATACCTTTCATTTCTCCCTTTGGATTCACAATCACTCCAGCATTATCTGCCAAAGAAAATAGCATCTCAATGAAGAAACTGTAATGTAAAAAGAAAAACAAAAGACCGGTACATCCAAGCATCCAAAAAACCAATTAGAAACAAGTAGAATGTCCCATCTATTTTCTCCCACTATTCAGATCAGAAACCAGGAACTATCTATGAAAAAGTAGATAAACCATATATTTAGATTAACAGATCAAACACGAAAGCGATCCATATAACTCCAATAAGGATGTCTGTGCCAACTTTCCATTAAGGATGTTGTGCCATACGCCTTGTCACCAACACTTTGAATGTAAGTGATTGAAGTGTACTACTATGGGATCAAGTTTTTGAATGTAAAAGGAAAGTTGATCGAAGTGTACTACTATGGGATCAAAATTTTGAATGTAAAAGGACAGTTTACTACCATGGGACCAA
The DNA here is from genome assembly GCA_036898215.1 of Platycarya strobilacea. Taxonomy (NCBI): domain Eukaryota; kingdom Viridiplantae; phylum Streptophyta; class Magnoliopsida; order Fagales; family Juglandaceae; genus Platycarya; species Platycarya strobilacea. Next base: position 13,813,222 of record CM072556.1, read on the forward strand.
AATGTGGAAGGGAATAATTTAACTCAAGACATGCATGGAGTGTTTTGAGCCACAACTAGCTTAATTGATGCTTGTCATGATGCATAATGAGCACTAGAATTGTAAATAAGTTGTAACCTAAAGCGTTATAATATGTCGAGCCCAAATGGAGCAGATGCATGCACGAAAAGTACAGCAAGATCTGCAACGATGGACACAATCAATTTTCCAGACTCGTAACTGTATCTACCATGGTATATTAAGGAAGATACCTGACTAATGTCTGGCAAGATTACAAGATACATTTACACAGATCTACAAAAGATTCACGCAAATACAATATATTTAATCTGTTTTCTTATATTTAACATCTGAAATTTCACCATTGAAGCAAGTTAACAGAGACAGCATCAAACAACACTTAGGAATGGGCTTAACAATGTCAATGTGGTTAATCAGGAAGCATACCATTCATACACCAGTTATCATGCAGGCAAATAAGCGCTAACCAAGAATAATTCATAGCTAATAGTAGAAACAGAAAAATGATTAACAAGAGTATGGCCACATTACAAGAACGACAATCTAACGAAAACAAAACCAATTACCTTCAAAGTACATGAAGACCCCATCCTTTCGGCGCCATGGCTTACGCTGCCTCACAATAACTGCAGGCAGAACCTTCTTCCTGAGATCAGGCTTCCCTTTCTTCACCGTGGCCATCACCATGTCTCCAACACAAGCAGACGGCAACCGGTTCAGGCGACCCTTGATTCCCTTCACTGATATAATATACAAGTTTTTTGCCCCGGTGTTATCAGCACAGTTCACTGTTGCTGCCACTGGTAGACCCAGTGACATCCTGAACTTGTTACCTGCTGATCCTCCACGTCCTAAACCAGAAATGCACCAACAACTCATTATGTGCTATTCTATGTGAATTCATAATAGAAAAATTCCCACATTAATTTCTAAATGCTTCTCCATTTTATTGGAGACAAATTAATATGAAATCCTATAGTTGGCCTACTTCATTTCCTTTTTTCTACAGTTTTTCTGCAGCCAAACAGATCCCACACACCATGTTCCAAAGCATCCACTACCGTATCCAGCAAGATTAAAAAATTCAATAAGCATCTGTTTTGCCTAGAAAGCTTTAAAAAAATTAAATAATAAGTCAACATAAAATGTTATCACCTAGTCAAAGCTCGGGCTTGAGATATGCTGTAAAATCAATTCGTGTTCGTAGCTTAAGTTACCCTTGTATGGAAGACGGGAGAATAAAGGGAAATAGAGGGTCCTACAGTTTCTCCGCAACCAAATAGATCCCACAAAACTCGTGATCTAAATCTAAATCATCCACAATATTAACCAAAAAAGACAAAAAAATTCAACTAGTATTTGTTTGGCCGCCGAGAGAAATTGGAGAAAATGAAATGACAAAGGCAACATAAATTTTGACTTGAATTAGTTTTATTAGGCCTCCTCAATAAAGAATGCGATCCGTATTGTCTCACATGGTTAGTCAACATACATGATAATATTGCCGTTTCCCCTTGTTCGGTACCCAGGGTCGCCAAGGGAAATAAAAGGAGAGCCGGATTCTGAAGTCCCAAAGGTTATTGGCCAAAAAAAGCACGAGAAATCAATAAAAATGCTAATATTTAAACTGCAAACTATTATTTTATTGATCCATGAAAAAAACGGCAGAAAAATGGATCCCCCCTCATCCTATCCATGGAGCTTTCACGGCAATCAATCAGATAAACAAATGCAGATGAAACTGATATAAGAAAAGAAACACAGAGTGCAGCGGCGTACTCACCTCGCTTCGACATTTTGTCCCGCTGAAGACAGACTGGTAGGCGATTAGGGTTTTTGGGGTCGTTTATATAGGTGACTGACTAGGGCTTTTGTAAGGTCACAAGTGATAAATTCCAAAACGCCCCATGATCTTTGTGACTAACAGCTTCGATGAGTGGGATGTGGGCTACCGGAATTGAAACTAAATACTGGGCTCAGGGCCTCTATACTTATGGGCCATTATTTTGATCTATTAATAATCTAGAAAGATAGTCCCTATTTTGTAAAAATGAGTTTTTTTTTTTTTTTTTTTTTAAGTATACCTCCTTTGTACTCATCTTGGATTCATCATATATTAACAGTTACAAGTTTCTGAACTTCTGGTGGAACAGACTCCATCCAGATTATTTCCTCAAGTAATGAAAATGAGACTTTTGTAAGTGTATGTGCAACTTGATTACATTCTCTCAATGTATGTTGTACAATTCATTTGATCACATTCTTTAACACTCCATATCTTCTACCATTTGGTCATGTCATTCTCAACTCTATGTCTCACTATTCATAATTTTAACAACGTTTAAAACGTCCCTTTCAAATGTAACGTTTTCAAGATGAAGTTCTGCACATAGTTTCATTACTCTTCACAAAGTCCTTAAGGAGCTCAACTATAACTGGACTGCTACAACTCTCTTTCGAACTGCATAAAAAAGTCAACACCTCCCCTTTATTATTCCTAATTACAACACCAATTCCCACCTTTCCTTTAGTTCCTTCCCAGCCAACATCCCAGTTGACTTTAACTCTATCACCACTAGGAGCCTTCCACTTGCAATCCATTTTGTTTATAGTAGGACCTATTACACCTTTCTTGATAGAAGCTTGAGCCAACTAATACTCCTCAAGAGACTTTATTGCTTGCTCAAAAATAATTTCAGGGCTGGTAAATTTCTTGTTGTAAAAATGAGTTTTAAATTAATGTGATTTGTGTAAAATATCATATAGTAATTTTTTTTACTAGGTAAAACAAATTAATTTTTTGCACTAATTTACATTAAGTTCATATTAGATTGTCCGTTCTACAAGTCAAGGATCTGAAATTCTTTATGTTCAGCTCTAGTTGGTACATTAAAGTTATGAGCATCAACCGGCAATCCAAAAATGCAAGTTGTTAGCTGCCTTTTCATATTTTTTGGGACAGGGGCTCAGCATTTGTTTCACCTCGTTTGTTTTTATAATATGTTTCATCTTATTTTATTTAATTATTATAATTTTTTAAAATTTTTACATAATATTAATATTAATATTTTAATAATATTTTATTCAATTTTTAACTTTTATCGATATTTATCTCATTAAAAAAAAATTAAATAAATAAAATGAGATCTCAATCCTAAATATGGTACTCCTTTGCAGTCCCTTGATGTTGCGGAATTATTGATTGAAACGGACTCCCTCCTAGTCCTTGTTGTCAAAGTGGTCATAAAAAACAGTTATCAACCTCCTTAGATATTCCTTGAGATATGGAATTATGTTATGGGCATTAACGTTTCTGATCTCCTCGAGTTTTGGCACTCAGTCACTCTTATGGTGAAGAAAACTCACTACCAGACAAATTATAGATGGAGTATAAATTCACTTCAATCCATTTCAAATTAATTATTAATAAGATCTATTTTTTTTTAACTTCATATAAAAAAAAGTTATACACATCTCGATCTAGAACTGTAATGGAGCCGGACCAAATTTTGACTTGCCGAGCTTGACTCGATTAAAAGTATTCGGATTCGAAATTTTTATTTATTTTTCGTTCGAGTTCGACTCGATAAGTTAAACTTTCAACTCAAACCCGAGTTCGAATTTTTCACAAATAAACTCGAGTCAAGCCGAGCTTAAACTAGAGCTTAAATTATTATTTTTTTATTTTTTGAATAAAATTTGAAATTAAAAAATTAATAATTAATATCTAACTAGTTGATATTTATCCATAATAACAATATGTTATATGCTTACATATATTATTAATAAATATAAATAATATGATAGCATATATCTATTTTATACATAGTTTCAACATACTAATATATTAAATTTTTAAATTTTATAGATTAATTATTATACAAATTATAAAATATAAGTATGAAGTATATTCAATAGATAGACATAAGTAATTAAATTATATATTACATATTTAATTATAAAAATAATATGCTTATATTATTATAAATACATAGATACACACACACATATATATGTGTATATATTTATCAATATATGAATGAGTTTTAATCGAGTCAAACTAACGAGTCGACTTGAATATAAATGAGTGAGTTTTAATGAATTTTAATCGAATTAAGTCGAATTTTATTAAGTATGTGTCATTTACTAATCGAGCAGATATTTATTTTCACGAGCGAGAATTTTTTTCACGAGTCGAATTCGATTTGAGTTTAATCGAACGAGTAGAACGGGCTGTTGAATATACTAATTTATTTACAGCCATATCTCAATCAATTGCATACATTTAAATACATATCTTAATTTATTTATATTTAAACACATCTTGATAAATTTATAAAATTTTACTATTTACAAATTATCTAAAATCGTTCAAACACAACAAGCAGACCTTGGTGCCGCTGGGCACTGTGATTCTTGCCCAAGCACCCGGCTGGGCCTTTATCATTGGACAAACAATTTTGCTAGGGACAATCAGAATGTGCAAGCAAGGATAACTGGCTGTACTAGGAGCTTATGTGGAATTAAATAACAAAGGCCGAAAAACAAAAAATACATTAAAAAAAATGGTAGAAGTAAAGTAGAGCACGTGTTTTCTATTTTGGTTTTCTCGATTCCAATACCTCCAATGTGCTCCATTCCCTCTGACTTGCCCTCCAGAACGCCATTCATTTAATGTTAGGAATGTACACTAAGAAAGAAATTTGTCATTCAGTTAATGAATGACAAAGGCCTCGCAGAGTTTCCAACTTCCCTGCTTGAAGGCAAGGATATCTACAAGATGAAAATAGAAGTCAAGACAGACAAAGAAATTGTTGATGCCCTAAAAATCGGCCAACAAGTCAGGATAGAAAAAGGAATCATTCTCAGTCCACTAGGACGAGTTGGATTTCATTGGATATCGTTTGAAACCCTCGGCGAGACTCCAGTATGGCTATACGTACGTGAATAGTAGATAAATACATGGAGAGAGATAGTATTTACGTGGTTCGGCGTAAAATCTATATCTACGGAGATTTAGGGAAAGGAATCCACTATGATAGGTATTTTTACAGTCTCACATGACTCATATTGTCTAGGAAAAATATACAAAATCATCTGGAACTCGAGTCCTTCTGAGAAGGTTGAAAGAGACGATGCTGGAGAGGAAGTCGGTTAGAGAGCGCGAGAGAGAAAATCAGAGCCAGTCGAAGAGAGATCAATCCTTAGATATTCTGATGGCTGCCTTTTTATATAGAAGATTTGATCTACAGTAGTTGGATATTCTTCCTTGCATGTGTCAGTTGCTTGTCCTTACTATCTGTCCATCATGTACTCTGGTCTACTCAGCTCTCATCTTAACCTTGTCTTCTAGTAGCCTGAATCCTATTTAAGATATTTCACCCTCACTGAAATATGTCCATATAAAATAAATAGAGATTCCTCTTTGATATTGAGACCAATGGTTGAAAATTTCAAATTTTTTTTTATGGGTTTAATGCTATTTTAGTTCCATACCCAGATGGTTATGTGTGTGAACTCTATTTTTTTCCTTTCTATTTTTTTTTTTAATTATGGTCTTAATATGAATTTTGATTTTTCAAAGCATTTTGATTGAAACCTATTTGTAATCGTGAAACTTCTACAATATTTTAAAAAATAAAATAAAATCTTGTTCACTTTCACAAATATTTTCATCTCATCTTATTATTACTATTTTCCTAAATTTTCATATAAAATAAAACAAATAATTTAATTTTTTTAAATCTCAAAATAATTTTTTCAAATTATAAAATAAAACTAATATTAAAAAAATATTTTATAATAATATTTTATTCATTTTTTAATTTTTATCTCATCTTATCTTATTTTATTTATGAAAATGAACTAAGCCTAAATAATTATCCTGATGGGTGTTTATTTAGAAGGAGAGGGAGAGGGAAATTAAATAGTGGGAAAGGGAGAGGGAGATAGAGTGTGTGTGTGTGTGTGTGTGTGAAATCAGATTGAGATTGACATGAGGAGACGGAGATGGAGATGGAGATGGAGAAAGAAGGATTACAATTGACGAAATTTTGGAGAGAGAGAGAGAGAAGGAACTAAATTGAGAAACGGGGGAGAGGAAAATGAAATGGTAAAGAATGAGACTGCGGTGCTGTCAGGCTTATAATCTTCAAAAAACAATCCTCCATTCATAGTAAGACACGTATGCAAAAAATACAAGATAGACGCTAGACCTCACCACACGAAATCATAAGAGCAACTCACACAAAATTGCAATCTCTCCACTCTTAAGGTCTTCTGTCTCCAAGCTATTATCCACCAAGTCCACTGCCCAAAACATCAACCATCTCAACTCAATTCCACCACCACCATCTCAGTCCAACCAACGCCGACCATTCGTTTCCTGCTTGGTTTTCAGCCCGCCTATGTAACGCCCCGTACTCATAGGGGATCACGAAATCCAACTTGTTTGGTATAATCCATCATCAACTACAAATAATAGGTCTCCAACCATATTCAAATAAAAATATTTTCCATATCTCAATTCATATAACAATATCCACCAAGTCATAAATAAAAGAATAAGAATAAATCATAAATGAGAGGGTTCACATTCTCCCAATAAGTTTAACAATAAAGAATAACTAACACTCTAAAATCCAATGAACTAGAACTCAACATCTAAAATAAATATTAATCGTTTTCCTCCATCTAGCCTGAGACTCTAACTGCTTAAACTCGGTCATAACTCTACTCTTGGTCCTCTAATGGAACATCCAAATCATCTGAAAAATATATGAGATAAGGGGGTGAGTTTTTTTTTCCACAACTCAGTAAGCGAGAAACTTATACAAGCGTGTAAACATGAGCATTTACCAAGTAATAAAGTACGAAACAAAATATAATTATGCATAAAAGAAACAAATGATTTTCAAAATAATTAAATCATAAAGTATTTTAGCATAACAAAACTAAGTATTATCACTATATCCAAACGGAGCATCTCACAAAACAAAGACCATATTTAACCCCCGTGGTAGGGTTGTGCAAATCCCAGTGGCCAAACCAGGTAGAGACAGAGGTGGAATTTTCCCTTATTCGTTCTCGGAGCCCCGAGTGTGCACATAGAAAAGCCCACAATAAACCACTTTGTTTTCAAAGTGGGTGCACTCAGAGATAGGAAATTGGTACCAATCCAAACAGAACAAATATAGAGCAAAGCAGAGCCAAGCAGAGATAGAGTCAAATACCAACCAGAAATACTATGCCAAAGGTTTTCAGAGTTATTAAAGATACATAGTTCCCAACTATTTTCATAATAAAGCTTATATAAATAAAATAAAGTCAACACAATTAAGATATAATTTTTCTCAGATAGACAAAAATGCTATTTTCCACATTTCAGAAAATAACATGACACAAAAAGCGAGCTCATGTCTACACAATGCATGACAGGAATATTTTTCTTTCTTTCATGTAAGTTTCATGAATAATACAAATAATTAACTGAGGTTGGTTTTTCTCAAGTTCTCAATTTAAAACCAGACATGCACAGATTTTTAGAAAGTCAACCTCAGTCTACGTCTAGTTTAAAAATCAAGCATATAAACCCCGCTTACCTGACTTCTATAGCGAATTATCAAAACTTTGAGTCTGACTTCTAAGAATTTCGTCACCTATATATAAAGACATATTCCCTAATGTTAAAGACTACTCCAAAAGCTTTAAATCTGAAAATTATAAGCTAAACTACGCTGCTTGTCTAAAATCATAAATTTCTAGCAAATCAAGTCCAAGCAACCAGACACTACGTAACCTGAACAGCCCCCAAAGATGCACGGAAAAACTAATATTTTAATCATTTTAAAAAACTCTAAGATGCACTGAATTTATCTCCTTAAATCCCCACAACCAGCTACTGTTAATCCTCTTAATCAAAACACATTTAACTTAACACAGCCAAGAATATGAATTCCATAATCCACTCCAACCAGCAAACCAGCGCACTCCATACATAAACAATCATTTCAGTCCACTACCAAAACATCTCACGCATCCCTCTGATAAAGCCAACCCAATAAATATAGTATCCTAATACGTTCAACCTAACCAAACCCAACCATTTTATATCACACAAAAATGCTCCAAACAACCCATCGACAGCCCAAAACAGTAAAAAAAAAAATTAAACAACAAACCCTTAAACACCCACCAAAAATCACTTCGAAACTGGATTCGAAAATTAGAGACAAATTCCATAAAATATTGTGGAGAAAAATCTATTCATAGTATCCTTAATTTCTTACCCGAACAGCACCTATCGTGCGAAAATTAGGCAACAAACCGCACGGAAAAACAAAGGCCACGAAGTCGGATTTTCGCCTCTCCTATGCTCTGCTTCACCCATCGGAAAAACCCACAAAAATAACAGTGATTAGAAGTACCAAAACCGAAACCCATGGATAGAAGAATTTCGATAAAAATAATGGGATGAAAAGAGAACTAACCGGCGTTCTGTAGATGGGCGAGTCGGAGGGAGAACGACGGAGAATGGGACCAAAATAGAAGAATGTCTGCCGAAGGGAGGGAGAGAGATAAATAATCCGTTGAGTTTTTTTTTTATGAGCTTGATAACAGCCGAGAACGTGGGGGAGTGAGCGTGAGAAAGAGGCAACGAAGGCAGAGGAGAAAACCGTCGCCAAGGGGAAAGAGAAGGAAAAGAGTAGAAAGAAAAAGAAAGAAAGAAAGAAGGAAAGAAAGGGATGGAAGGTTAATTACCTGGGGAGAGAAACGGCGTCATTTCTGGGGGGCTGGGTCGGGTCTCGTTAAACCGACTTGGGCCTAGCTACGGGCCTTCCATCCTCCCCTCCTAAAAAAAATTTCCGTTCTCGGAAATTGCTATAAGAGTTCATATTCCTCATTGAAGATGTGCGGATATTTCTTTCGCATTTCCTCCTCGAGTTCCCAAGAAGTTTCACTGCTTGTATGATTACTCCACAAAACCTTAACCATGGGAATGCTACGATTCCGCAGCATGTGTGCTTTCTTTTCCAAGATTTGCACTGGTTCTTCAATATATGTCATATCTTCTTGAATCTGCACCGGCTCATAATGAATGATGTGAGTTGGGTCGGGAATATACTTTCTCAGCATGGACACATGAAATACATTATGCACTCCCGCAAGATTTGGAGGAAGTGCTAACTTATATGCCAATGGTCCAACTCGTTCTAGAATCTCAAATGGTCCAATATATCTAAGACTCAACTTGCCCTTACTTCCAAATCTCATAACCCCTTTCATTGGTGCTATCTTCAAGAATACTTCATTTCCAACTTCAAACTCTAGTGGACGCCGTTGGTTATCGGCATAGCTCTTTTGTCGACTCTGAGCTGCTTTAATTCTAGCTCTAATGATGTCAATCTTTTCTGTGGTTTTCTGAATGGTCTCTGGTCCCAATATTTTTCTTTCACCAACCTCATCCTAATATAAAGGTGACCTACACCTTCTACCATACAAAGCCTCATACGGTGTCATCCCAATACTAGTCTGGAAACTGTTATTATAAGCAAATTACACCAATGGTAAGTGTCGTATCCAAGTTCCTTTAAAGTCCATCACACATGCCCTCAACATATCTTCTAAAATCTGAATAGTCCTTTCTGATTGCCCATCTGTCTGAGGGTGATAAGCCGTACTGAAGTTTAACTTAGTACCCATTGCCTCTTGTAAATTTCTTCAGAATCTAGAAGTGAAACGAAGGTCTCTATCTGACACAATGGACACTGGTACCCCATGCAATCTCACGATCTCTTGTATGTACAGTTCAGCTAGTTTCTCCAATTTATAAGAAACTTTAATGGGCACAAAACATGCAGTTTTCGTTAAGTGATCTACGATTACCCATATTGCATCTTGTCCATTTAAAGCCCTCGATAGACCTATCACAAAATCCATGGATATATGCTTCCACTTCCATTCTGGAATCTGCAATGGCTGTAACAATCCTGCTGGTCTCTGATGCTCTGTTTTCACCTGTTGACATGTTAGGCATTGTTCTACAAACTTAGCAATTTCTCTCTTCATACCGTTCCACCAAAAAGACTCTCTCAAGTCCCGATACATCTTGATACTCCTTGGATGGATTGTATATAAAGAGCGGTGTGCCTCCTCAAGAATTATTTTCTTCAATGCATCATCTGTTGGCACACACAATCTGTCTCTAAACCTCAAAACTCCATCTTCAGAAATACTAAAATCAGCTTTGTCCCTATTTTTAACTTCTTCAACTAGCTTTATCAATGCTGAATCCACTTTTTGAACTGCTTTAATTCTATCTAACAAATCTGGTTGCACTATTAAACTGGCCATGAAAGTGCTTGTATCATTAGTGATAACCTCAATATCGGCCCTCTCTAAGTCCATTAACAACTGGGGCTGGGTGGTAAGGGTTGCCATTGCTGGACTCAATGATTTCCTACTTAAGGCATCAGCTACAACATTCGCTTTGCCTGGGTGGTAATTTATAGTACAATCGTAATCCTTTATTAACTCGAGCCATCTTCTCTGTCTCATGTTTAATTCTTTCTGGGTGAAGAAATATTTCAAACTTTTATGATCTGTGTAGATTTCGCACTTTTCCCCATATAGATAATGCCTCCAAATTTTGAGTGCGAATACCACCGCTACCAACTCTAGATCATGTGTGGGGTAGTTTTGTTCATAAGTTTTCAGTTGTCGAGAAGCGTAATCTATAACCTTTCCATGTTGCATTAATACGCACCCCAAACCCAATCTTGAAGCATCACTATACACCACAAAACTACCTCTCGCAGTGGGAACTATTAAAACTGGGGCGGTCACAAGTCTTTGTTTCAAGATTTGAAAACTTTCTTCACATTTCTCTGTCCACTCAAACCTGTTATTCTTCCTGGTAAGAGCGGTGAGAGGAACTGCTATTTTAGAAAAACCCTCAATGAATCGACGATAGTATCCCGCCAATCCCAAGAAATTCCTAACCTCACGAACATTCTTTGGTGCCAGCCAGTTAACTACTGCTTCTACTTTCCCTGGGTCTACTAAAATACCTTCTTGTGAAACCACATGCCCCAAAAATATAACTGAATCCAACCAGATCTCACACTTCTTTAGTTTAGCAAACAACCTTTCCTCCCTAAGTGTTCCAAGTACTAGCCTCAAATGTTCCTCATGCTCCTCCTTACTTTTAGAATAGATCAAGATGTCATCAATGAAGACGACCACAAATTTATCCAGGAATTCATGAAATACTCTATTCATTAAATCCACGAATACCGCAGGAGCATTAGTCAAGCCGAAAGGCATGACCAAAAACTCTTAGTGACCGTATCCGGTTCTGAAAGCGGTCTTAGATACGTCTTCTGCCTTGATCTTCAATTGGTGATACCCTGACCAAAGTTCAATCTTAGAGAAAACTTGTGCACCTTGTAGTTGATCAAAGAGGTCCTCTATACGGGGTAAGGGATATCTGTTCTTGATAGTTACTCGGTTGAGTTCCCTATAGTCGATGCACATTCTCATTGTCCCGTTTTTTTTTTAACAAATAAAACTGGTGCACCCCATGGGGACACGCTGGGTCGGATAAAACCCTTATCCAATAAGTCTTGCAACTGCTCTTTGAGTTCGATGAGCTCTGATGGCGCCATTCTATAAAGAGCCTTGGACAACGGTGCCGTGCCGGGAGCAAGATCAATCGCAAATTCTACTTCTCGGTCGGGTGGTAATCCAGACAAGTCTTCAGGAAACACTTATGGGTATTCTCTCACAACAGAAATCTCTTCTAAACTTAACTCTTCTTTTGGTGCATCTATCATACAAGCCAAAAATCCTTGACAACCATCTCGCAATAATTTTTCAACCTGAACTGCTGATATGACCGATGGATGTGATCGCACTTTCGACCCCACAAATCGAATTCCACCTCCCTCAAGAGGCTTGAAGATTACTTCCTTTTTAAAGCAGTCAATACTGGCATGGTATGAAGCCAGCCAGTTCATGCCCAAAATTACATCGAATCCAAACATATCAAAAATTATAAGATCAGCTGGCATTAATCTTCCTTCAACAGATATGGGGCAGCCAAGGAGAATTTTATGACAAGATACTGAATTTCCTGTCGGTGTCGAAACTACTAGGCTATACTCCAACCTTTCACCCTCCCAAGTGCAAAACTTAGCATAATTCAAATAAATAAACGAATGCGTTGCCCCAGAATCAAATAATACAGTAGCATCATTAGAAAACAATGGAAGAATGCCTGTGATCACAAAAATGAAAATAAAAAATATACTCCTTCTATTAAGATCCGCATTGAAATACCAAGTTAATCCTAAAAAAAGACGAGAAACCGAACATACCTGTGATCACATCATCCCTGCCTTCAGCCTCTCCTGGTGTTAATGCAAAGACTCGAGCAGGTGCAGTAGGACGTTGGTTGTTACCTTGTCCTATAACTTCATTTCTCTGGGGTGGCAACATGCTCGCGTTATTGTTGTCCGGTTGCAGAGGGCAATTCCTGATATAGTGTCCTGACTTGCCACAACGGAAACATAGTCTTGCCCCTCTTATGCATTCTCCAGAATGCACTTGGTTACATGTCTTACACTGGTAGGGCTGCCGATTACTCTGGCCTGGCCTATTGCTTGAGCTACCCCTTTCATTTTTCTTCTTCCACAATCCTTGATTGAAGCTTGCATGGTATCCAGATGAGGTAGACATCTTCCTTTGATCAGATAACATTGTACTTCTTTGAAGGCTTCTTTCAAACACTGTAGCCTTATTCACCAATTCTGTGAATTTTTTTACTTGGAAACCTACTACTCGCTCAAAAAGCTTCTCGTTCAGCCCTTGTTCAAATTTGCGACACTTCTTCTCTTCATCTGGAATCAGATATGCCGCAAAACGTGCCAGCTCGGTAAATTTTGCTGCATATTGATGTACTGACATAGCTCCCTGAACTAAGGTGGCAAATTCCATAGCTTTATCTTCCTTAACTGAGACTGAGAAGAAATGCTCTAGGAAGACTTCCTTGAACAACGACCAACTTCTTATTTCCGTCTTTTCAGCTTCCCTGATAGTCCTTTCAGAGATCCACCACCTTTTTGCCTCCCCAATCAGCTTGAATGTAGCAAACGCCATCTTTTATTCATCCATGCAAGGCAAGACTCGAAATATCTCCTCAATATCCTGTACCCAATCCTCTGCCAGTATCGAATCGCCTCTTCCATCAAAAGACGTGGGATGCAACTTGTTGAAATCTTCCACAGTGCAACCCCTTTCACTTGTGGTGCGGTGACAGCCAAATGAATTTTGTGCGAGATCATCAATCAGCTGATGGGCTGCTGCTCGAAGTACTTCAGAAGCTCTTGGATTTGCTTCCCTTTCATTTCTGACCACATTCAAGTCCGACACACTTTGCTCACGTCTAGGTGGCATCCTGAGAACACTTAAGACTATTAAACACAACGTTCACTAAAACATAAAATCAACTAGCTAAAATAAACATCTACAGGTAATCTTAGTAGTCAAAACAAAAGTATATAATACTCCCTAAACAAATGAGGTACCCACCATAAACAAGATCACGTGATACCAAAAATAAAAGACATATATATATAACCCTTAATTCTCCAACAATATGAAATCAGCTCACAAGCCTATATAGTTCTACACCCCAAATAATTCCTAAAGTTGGCGAATTCTAGAACCTCAAATTCCTAAAACCTTATTGCATAAGTCTGCAGAATCTTAAACCTTCGCTCTAATACCAACTGTAACGCCCCGTACTCGTAGGGGATCACGAAGTCCAACCTGTTTGGTATAATCCATCATCAACTACAAATAATAAGTCTCCGACCATGTTCAAATAAAAATACTTTCCACATGTCAATCCATATAACAATATCCACCAAGTCATAAATAAAAGAATAATAATAAATCATAAATAAGAAAGTTCACATTCTCCCAATAAGTTTAACAATAAAAAATAACTAAGATTCTAAAATCCAATGAACTAGAACCCAACATCTAAAATAAATATTAATCGTTTTCCTCCATCTAGCCTGCTAATTGCTTAAACTCGGTCAGAACTCTACTCTTGGTTCTCTGATGGAACATCCAAATCATCTAAAAAATATATGAGATAAGGGGGTGATTTTTTTTTCCATAACTCAGTAAGCGAGAAACTCATACAAGCGTGTAAATATGAGCATTTACCAAATAATAAAGTACGGAACAAAACATAATTATGCATAAAAGAAACAAATGATTTTCAAAACAATTAAATCATAAAGTACTTTGGCACAACAAAACTGAGTATTATCACTATATCCAAACGGAGCATCTCACAAAGAAAAGACCATATTTAACCCCCGTAGTAGGGTTGTGCAAATCCCGATGGCCAAACCAGGCAGAGACAGAGGTGGAACTTTCCCTTATTCGTTCTCGGAGCCCCGAGTGTGCACATAGAAAAGCCCACAATAAACCACTTTATTTTCAAAGTGGGTACACTCAAAGATAAGAAATTGGTACCAATCCAAACTGAACAAATACAGAGTAGAGCAGAGCTAAGCAGAGATAGAGTCAAATACCAACTAGAAATACTATGCCAAAGGTTTTCAGAGTTATTAAAGACACATAGTTCCCAACTATTTTCAGAATAAAGCTTATATAAATAAAATAAAATCAACACAATTAAGATATAATTTTTCTCAGATAGACAAAAATGCTCTTTTCCACATTTCAGAAAATAACATGACACAAAAAACAGGCTCATGTCTATACAATGCATGACAGGAATTTTTTTTTCTTTCATGTAAGTTTCATGAATAATGCAAAGAATTAACTGAGGTTGATTTTTCTCAAGTTCTCAATTCAAAACCAGACATGCACAGATTTTTAGAAAGTCAACCTCATTCTACGTCTAGTTTAAAAATCAAACGTATGAACCCCGCTTACCTGACTCCTACAGCTAATTATCAAAATTTTGAGTCTGACTTCTAAGAGTTTCGTCACCTATTCATAAAGACATATTCCCTAATGTTAAAGACTACTCCAAAAGTTTTAAATCTGAAAATTATAAGCTAAACTATGCTGCTTGTCTAAAATCATAAATTTCTAGCAAATCAAGCCCAAGCAACCAGCCACTACGTAACCTGGACAGCCCCCAAAGATGCCCGGAAAAACTAATATTTTAATCATTTAAAAAAACTCTAAGATGCACTGAATTTATCTCCTTAAATCCACACAACCAGTTACTGTTAATCCTCTTAATCAAAACACATTTAACTTAACACAGTCAAGATTACAAAATTCCATAATCCATTCCAACCAGCAAACCAACGCACTCTATACATAAACAATCATTTCAGCCCACTACCAAAACATCTCACGCATCCCTCTGATAAAGCCAACCCAAAAAAATATAGTATCCTAATAAGTTCAACCTAACCAAATCCAACCATTTTATATCACACAAAAATGCTCCAAACAACCAATCGACAGCCCAAAACAGTAAAAGAAAAAACTAAACAACAAACCCTTAAACACCCACCAAAAATCACTTCGAAACTGGATTAGAAAATTAGAGACAAATTCCATAAAATATTATGGAGAGAAATCTATTCATAGTATCCTTAATTTCTTACCCGAACAGCACCTATCATGCGAAAATTAGGCAACAAACCGCACGGAAAAATAGAGGCCACGAAGCCGGATTTTCGCCTCTCCTATGCTCTGCTTCACCCATCGGAAAACCCCATAAAAATAACAGTAATTAGAAGTACCAAAACCGAAACCCATGGATAGAAGAATTTCGAGAAAAATAATGGGATGAAAAGAGAACTAACCGGCGCTTTGTTGATGGGCGAGTCGGAGGGAGAACGACGGAGAATGAGACCAAAATAGAAGAATGTCTGCCGAAGGGAGGGAGAGAGATAAATAATCCATTGAGTTTTTTTTTATGAGCTTGGTAACAGCCGAGAACGTGGGGGAGTGGGCGTGAGAAAGAGGCAACGAAGACAGAGGAGAAAACCGTCACCCAGGGGAAAGAGAAGGAAAAGAGAAGAAAGAAAAAGAAAGAAAGAAAGAAGGAAAGAAAGGGACGGAAGGTTAATTACCTGGGGAGAGAAACGACATCGTTTCTGGGGAGCTGGGTCGGGTCGGGTCTCATTAAACTGGCTTGGGCCTAGCTGCGGGCCTTACAGCCTAACCTATCCCACCCACTCTTATTTTACACTACCGTCAACCAAACATAAACTTCAAACCAAGATTGATGTTTGAAAGACGTAAACTTCAAGCCAACATAAACTATAAAATTCTTGCTAGATCCAGATGTTGGTAGACGTACAGAATCGCTAAAAGTATAGATTTTAGTTAAGATGGAAGAAAGACTTTGGTTTTGAGCTTAATTGTTTGAAAAACTTACCTCATTTAACATATCCCAAATCGAAACCGAACCCCAAATCGAAACAACAATGAACCAAATTGGGAAAATTAAATGTTTACATCTTCCCAATACAACAAGTTTTGGTAACAACAATGAACCAAAAGATCCTAGAAACCAAACCCCAAATCGAAACAAGTTTCAGAAAATTAATACAGAGACAAAGAGAGAAGGCAAACAGATGAAAAGACAAGAAATATACTGTCTAGGTCGTGCGCCATCACCGTTTGGATTGTCGTTGCTGTCTGGGTGGAGCGTCATCGCCGTCTGGATGGAGTGAGGGAGATTGGGTCATGAAGTTTTCATAGCCTAGTTGTGTCGAAATTTCCATAGGCTTCGAATCCCATCCATGAAAGAGCCATCGTGTTCTTTGCCGTTGGGAATGAGGGGGTCAAACTTCATCCCCTATCTCACTATGTTCTCTGCTGAATAAAATGGATGTTGAGCTTGAGGAAGATGAAAACCAGCGGGAGCGTTGGGTAACGGCTAAACCAACGGGAGGGGTTGGGTAAGGTCACGAAGGAGTGGGGGGAACTGATCAGGCGGAACGCACATGAAACTGATCGAGTGGAATGCAAATGAATTTCTTACATGTCATCGTATGATTGGAGGCCTACTTTTTGAAGATTATAAGCCAGTCCGATCCCTCAGTTATCTCAAAAGGCATTTGACATAAGTACATCGGTTGCACCAGGCGCTTGTAACAAACATTTTTGAGTAATTAATACCATCATTTTTGTTGTTTTGGTAGCATAATCACAGCAATACATGGGTATTTCCTAGAGTTTGTTTCAATATGATATATGTTTATAACCTAAACTCTTTTTATGTTAGGTGTTTTCTCCATCACAAGTATGATGATTTTCATTAATGGTTGTCAAGTTAAGTTGTCAAATGGAGTTTTAAGTACAACTTTTCTCGCCTCTCTCTAAGTAAAAGGAAGGCAATCTCTCTTAAGGGGGTAAGAGTTTTTGTTTTTTAATGTATTTTTTCAAGCCTGAGATAGGAGAAGTAGCGTTGGGACTATTTTTCGAGGCCTCCGACCACCTCAAGGTTTGACAATTGTCGATTTATCAGACTATCGTAGAACGTGCCAAGAGCAGCGAAGCGTGGTCCTCACACATAGGATGTAGTGCGAGCGTCATCTTCACACACCACCATGCCTAAGAGCTCCACCGCCACCACGAGTGATGTTTCTAGATTCAGCGATGTCGGAAGTTGCAGGGTTGATGTGCCGACTTCCTCCAGGGTGGCGCGTGACCCTCACGTGCCACCTCAACCACTTATTTCGATATTTTTTTGGTTTTTTAGTGTTTGTTTTTCTTTGTTGATTTTTAAATTCTTCCAATGTTGAAAATCGAATCTTTAGATTTTTCCATTATGTTGGTTTCTATTTGTGGAATTTTCTACTTTAAATTTTTTAGTTTTAATCATTTAGAATAGTATAACTTTGGTTGTCCTCTCCTCTTTTTGAGGATGTTTGTGAGCTATCTCTCTTTTTTTTAAAGAAAATTGGTGGGTTTTTTCACCCTCTTCTTTTTTAGATGATGAAATTGTTCTACCACATTTCTCTTGCAAAAAGAGGTTTGTTACTTTCAAGCAAAATTGTTTATAGAGAGTTCCTAGAAGTTTTAGATAATGTCTGTCACAAAAAATAAAATATATATATATATATATATATGTGCAACAATACTCTTAATAGTTTAGCAGTTTGATTTGTTTAGAATCCTCCCTTTAAGAGTTACAAATATCACTTCTGTTTTCTGAAATAAAATAATTTTTTTTTTCTTTAAAAAAAAGTACAACTTTTCTTAATTAATTAATTAGATTCTAGTATTTAAGTGAAGTGCGCCCAGAATTTCCCCTTTTTAAGTTTTGAAACAATACTCGACAAATATACTAGAGTATTGTAACAAAGAGCACCATTATTTCATCATTAACGGCCAAGATTAGTCAATTAGTTCTTATGCATTGTATTCAAATCTTCAATTGCTTCAAGGAATCTTTAACAGTTATTTTTGTCGAATAGTGAGGTGAGATAGAGATAATTTTAATAAAAATTAAAAATTAAATAAAATATTATTAGAATATTTTTTAATATTACTATTATTTTTAATTTTTAAAAAATAAATTATTTTTTATATTTTATATTTTATATAAAAATTTGAAAAAATTATAATAATAAAATGTAATGAAATATTTGGTCTAAAATACCGATTGTTTAAAAAATTTAAGTTGATGCACTATCATATTGATTGGATGATACTGATATACATTATAAAATTTTCTTCTTGAAATTGAAGTTCGTGAAAAAATGAAAATTTCTTGCCAATCCTTTTGTTTGAATGAGTCCTCCCCCGGGATCAGTATCACATGACCGAAAAGCAAAAGGGAAGAATTTGACCACCAAGATGACTTTTCATGTTTGAGAGCAGAAATGGTCAATTCCATCAGCCGAACACTGGATGAAAAACAATGCATTGTTAAAGTCATCTACAAGACATCTTCAAGACATTAGAAGAGCCCCTCAAACCATAACATCGTTTTCCAGCATCGATTCCAGTTCTGTAGATCGTGTCCCCCAAATCTCATTATAATGCAGTGGTCATCCAGATTTCGAACCAAACATTACACCAAAAGCTTGTACATGTCATGTAAAGTAGCAGATTACAGGAATTCTTGGTCTAGGACTTGTCAAAAAAAAAAAATGGTCTACGAATCAAAATATAAAGTAAACCATTTCAGGACCAACTAACCTACAATATAAATGAATATACTCTGAATCAAGAGAAAGTTACAAATGTCTCGATTCATCTACAGATACTAAAATTGACTTACTACTGTAATAGAGAAAGGGTTACAACTATTACATAAACACCAAACCTGGACCTTGCTACTTTTAGTCTTGTACATATTTGGGTAGGAGAGTGGGACTCTGCGTGTGGATAATTGCCACTGCAATCGAGAAAGACTGCAGAGCTGATAGAATTGGTTGAAAATGAATAAAATACAAACCATCATGAACATTTACCATCCTCAAGGCGGGAGCAGGATGCTGTAAACCCTGAAAATTTGAAGATTGGACACAATTATACTATGCTTGTCTAAATATGGCACATATATGAAGTCGACGGATAGAAATATGAAAAATTTAAAGAAACTCATGTACCCTTCTCTAAAAGGCCTTGTTAGGAAGAAGAAGATGCCTCATATAAAACTCAGGATAATCTCCTTAGGTAATGGATGATTTCCTTTACTCCCTCTCACTTGTTGGCCTATTTTTGTCGTGCTCCTACAAGTGGATCTCATTGAATCAATGGATGGAGCGCATTGCTAGAAGATTTGGCTCTGATACTATAAAGAAGCCCATCCATCCTTCCAGTAATGTGATCCATCCATTGATCCAATGAGATCTACTTGTTAGAGTACGACAAAGATCGGTCTGAGAGGGAGTAAAGAAAATCACATATTACCTAAGAATGAGATTATCCCCTCGAAATCTCTCTATGACAAGCAACTCTTTGGAAGTATGTCATCCTTCTTTCTCAGTGACAATAGAATACAGCAAAACTAAGATAAAATAAGTACCTTGCTAATTTCAAATAATTTCTGACCTTAGTCGTGAAAATGTCACAACAGAAGGAGAATGATAGAGAAATACAGAGTGGCAAAAGCAAACTTTATAGCAGCTACAGACATATTACCTGCAATTCTAAATCATATACAAGCAAAAGAACACAAGGCTATTAACGCACCTGTTTAAATAAATCAAATGGCTTGCACTCCTCCTGCGTCTCAACTTCGGGCAAAATTCTATCCTTGCTCGATCTAGATTCAAGTATTGTCAAAGGACACCCGACGTCCCAGCCCCCACAGTCACAGTGTCCACCAGATCTCCATCTTTCACTAAGACTAGAAGGGCCACAGTTTTTGGTTCTTGGACCACCATGAAGACCTGCTGGGATTAGAATGTCCATAGTTGTAGAGCGATTGCCAATATTTCGATCGCGACTTTCACAATGTACTGAACCTTCCAGAGAATTGATCTTTTTCCTAGACCCAAATTTCCTGAGAAATTTCAAGCCCCAACCTCCAATTTCCTCTTGATGATTGTCATGGACATATTCTTTCACAACAATGGCAGCCAATTCAAATTTTGGCAGAAAATTATTTTCAAACTTGCCGTCCATACCAAGTACTTCAAGGTTGTTTCCTGTATCGACGCACAAATCCAAAGAGCATTTTTCCAGTATGGTACTGGATCCACCAGACGTGGACATTGTTTTATGCTTGGACGAGTGACTCGTTCTGAACACTTGCACCACTTTCTTTGCGAACCCTTTGTTCTTTCTCGGATTAAGGCTTGAAGCGTTTGCCGCTATGCCACAATTTTCATCACCACCATACAAAACAAACTCAGTCTCCCTGATTTTAGAATTGTCCAGACAGTGGGTGAGAGAAGCTGATACCTTCATATAACCAATTAAGTTGTCACAAGCTCCATGGTCCTTTTGGCCATCCTTTCTTGAATAGAATGAGTACATATAGTCCACAGCTTTATCATCCGTCAACCCAACCTTCCACAAGTTTGCTACATAGACCTCCCTCTGATAATCTGTAGAAAATACAAAATGAGGAAACCCACCCTTCCATGTACATTGAAGCATCCCCTGACAAACAAAGGCAGAAGGAGAAGGAGAAGGAGAAGGAGAAGAAGAAGAAGAAGAAGACTGATCAGACCAAATAGAGTTTATGCTTGACACAGAAACAACCCTTTTGTGCTCACTATCAGATTCATTTTTACGGCTTCCCGTCAGTGGAATTTTCTTTTTTGGTTTCTGTGGTGAAGATACACTTAGACCACTGGGAGAGTCCATAATATCATAGCATATTGAGCCTTTGATGTCATTCAAGTTTGATCTTCTGAAATTAGCATTGCCATCAGCACCAAATTGGTGAAATAATGGGCTCTTCAATATGTTCTGCATACTCTTACTTCCCATGATTGTACCTACAATCCATCGTCCTGCAGGGCTGACAACTACACCCCCAATCCTAGATTCCAATGGACATTCAAAAATTAAACTGGGAGAATCATATGCATCACTGCTTCTAAATTTAGCCTGATTAGTTGCATTGCACCGCGCCACTTTTGATGCATTGATATTAATCAATTCCAGGCAACGACGAAGATATTTCTCATCTCCGCTTACCAAATGCTTTGGAATCCTACTATCCAAGCCAAAAGTACCTCGATTGCAACTTCTGCACATTTGAGATTGCTTAAACTTCAACATAATAGCGTGGCCTGAATTTACCCTTTTCACCAACCTTTTCGATTTTGACGGAGATAAATCCAGACCATCTTCTTCGGATAATTCCCTGTCATTGCCCAAAATATGCGCTGGAAGTTTCTTTCCCCAGCCATCTCCACAGTCACTGACAAATGTGTCATCCATCCTCCGATCCAATGAACTAAAAAGCACATTAATGCAGGACGACTCTAGTTTCCATCGTCGAGATCCAATGAGATAGGCTGTTATAAATCCAAACAGAAGCATTCCATCGGTAATTAATTTTGATTAATTTCTCAAGATATGAACAGCATAGGCAATACCAAGCAACTTCCAACTTTCCCTTTCTGGTTGTAACAAAATTAGTTTCTAGTTCGAAAGGGGAAAAAGAGCAAATTAGGAAAGCTTACTATTTCACGTTACTTATATGAATAGGATAACAAACAAACTGTTAATTGAGTACATTAAACAGAGATGAATGAGCAGAAACGATGAAGAACAAATGGTGGAAATACATGCAGATTTAGAAACCTCAAATACCCACACTCACATTCAAGAATTCCATTCGTGTTCAAATGAATTGGTAGGCCACTGAAATTACATTCGAAGAATTCCTCGATGCACGCAAGAACTCCATTCGTGTTCAAATGAAATGGTTGGCCACTGAAATTACATTCAAGGAATTCCTCGACGTTAGTTAGCCACCAAGCTAAGCTCAACACATGAACACCTCCTAAAACAGTACTATATCTCCAACAGCCCAGAATGAACGCATAAAAAAAAAGGTTAAGAAGAAGATTGGAATAAAGCCATACAATTACAAAAAGAATAATTAAAAACTATAATTAAAAAACCCAACAAAATAAAGAAAAACAAATATATTCAGGACACCCACGAAACAAAATCAGTACTAGATGCAATAAAGCCACAAAAGTGACCGAAAAAACAATAATAAATGCACCCTAACCAAAAACCCAGCACAAGCAGCAGACATGGAAAAAAATAATAATAGAAGGAATTAAAAAATAGCAACTTTTTCTTACCTCAAAGATTGGATCCAAGAAGAACCAATACGACCCTAGTCAAAAAGACAGACACAAACACAGATGACAGACCCACTAGCAACCAGAAGAGGCGCAGGTGATTCCCAACATGCCAACACTCTTTTAATCCTCAAACTTCGAGCTTCTTCTCGTTATCCTCCCAACCAAACAAATAAATCGCTGTAAAAGGTCAAACAGTAGAAGGAAAGGAAAGGAAAGGAAAAGGCGCAGAAGAGGAAACGAAATTAGCACACGAAAAGGAGGAAAAGCTCTAATATTAGCTTCTGAAGCTTTTTCCTTTTATTTTTTAATTTGAAGAAAACGTTCATTCTAATTTCCGGGAACGCAAGGGCGTGTAAATTTGTAATTGTGTGAGAAACTACCTGAACAGTGATAAACGAGTGGCGTAGTGAGGGATGAAATGGGGTCGTCGTCACTCGTCACATGTCAGCCATGTTTGTGCCTCCTCGGCCCCCAAAATCCGGATTCTCGTGAAGGGGACGTATCATCCTATATGGGCAGCGGGCCCACACCCCACCCCCACATAGCGGGGCAGACAACCCGGCTTCGCACATGCGAGGGCGGGAGATCCAGCTCCGCCCCGCTTATATATTTTTATATATATCATATTGATATATATAAACATAAATATTTGTATATATAAAAATATAAATATCTTTATAGTTTACAAATTATATATACAAATATATATTATAATTTGTTAGACATGTTTAGAAAGTATGCTTACAACTCATATAAAATATACACTAATAAATATATAGTTTATAAACTATTATATTACAATTTATATAAAATATAGACTAATAAATTTAAAAATTACATAATTTTTAAATAATAGTCATATTTATAAATTTTAAATTTATAATTGATTTAAAAATATATTTTTAATTACTTTTAAATTTATAAAACATTTTTAAATTTAATGAAATGTAATATATTTTTAAAGTGGACATGAAGCGAGCACAATCCACCCCACATAACGGAGAGGGGGATGGGAGTTAAAACCCTACCCTCTGTCCTATGCAAGGTGAGGTGTAAGGAGGATGCTACCCGCATTACCCCTACTACTTTCTATTAAGAAGGTTATTATGTAGTCTCTTTTTTATTATTTATATATTTAACATTTTTTTTAAATTAATAATTAAAAAAATTATTAATATATTAATATTTTTTATATATATTTTACAAAAAAAACAAATATGTTTAAAAATATTAAAAATTAAAAAATACAAATTGCACTAGAATGTACACTAATACTCTTTATATTATTCTTGCTTTTCTTTTAGGCCAATACATATTACGGAGCATATTACAAAATCCATTTTCAACTTGAAATATCCTTCAGTTGGCAGTTGCACCCAAAATTAAAAAACTTAAAACAATATTTTTAAATATATAAAAAGAGAAAGGAACTTTGGAGATAGCACGATAGCTACAGGTCTCCACTAAAGCCAACGAAACGAAAGTAAGGGCCACTTGGGAGAAGCAAATTGTTTTTGGTTTTTCGATTGAGGTTTTTTTTTTTTTTCTTGAAAGTTTAGCATATTATAGATAATAAAAATAGTTATAAGGAGACAAATTCAATGAGGTGAAAGTTCTCAACAATCATTTCAATATAACAAAAACACAACATATACCAAAATAAAATAAAAAACGATTTCATAACTATAAATGTGGCTCCCACCAATCTCAATTGAAGGAATGTCATCTAAAATAATTTTGAAATAGTCTGATGAACAAACTATTGAACTGCAACTAAAAGTCGTAATGAGGGGAGGTGCGCTGTATTCAATTGCATAGGTATACCTGAAGGGTATCCCCACGCCCCTACGTCCACATCAACCTGATTTTTTGTTAGAGAAAGTGGAAAACATAAATCGAATGAAGAGCCAATACACTAGAAAAGGACCACCATCAACTGTAGATGCACATGAGGAGCATGCACCACATTGGAAAGAAAACGGGATGGTCAAATTAGAAGAATGGAAGCTGCTGACTTTGAAAGTGTCGTGCGTGATGGCAAATGAGACTGTCTAATATGACAGTGCGTTGGAACCACACGCATCCCCCTATGCACGTGAGAAGGACGCGCCACTCGTATAAGTGCGATTATTCTCATCGTCTAAAGATCGGTGGCTAGAGACTTCATAGGCCTAGCACGTGGTGGTCGTAGAAGCCAGACAAATAAAAGATCGACAAATAGAAGATCGGTAAATTAGAGACTTGGAGATAAAATACTATAAAAGCATAGAATAAAACTAGAAAAACAAATTGGAAATGAACAATAAAAACCACAAAGGGATGCGTGGGAGGGAGGGAGGAGTAAGAGCTCTGCTCTCTCTCGGAGACAACTGAAAATGGTGAAGATGCGAGAGAGGGTGCTCTAGGGAAATGAGAGAGAACAAGGGAGAGCCAATCAATCGATTGGGGTTTCATCTTTCAAAGGATATTGAAAATTTTCTGTCTTACGAGACTTTGGGTCTTTGCCTCTTTGATGTTACCTACTTTTCATTTCCTTTAATACCTTAAAGAAATTACATGTACAAATAGATAAATAATGTATAAATTCTTATAATAAAGTAAATCTCACCTTAAAAAATAACAAAAAAAAAAATAGTGTTTAGATTGAAAGATGATTTTATTTCATCTCATCTTATCATTACAATTTTATTAAATTATCATACAAAATATAATAAATAATTCAACTTTTATAAATCTTAAAATAATAAAATTATTAAAAAATAATATTCTAATAATATTTTATTCAAATTTTAACTTTCATCTCAACTTAAAAAACTTTTCTCTCTACCTCGCCCTTTTTCTCTCTGGTAGAAAATCCTAGCTCGTCACCCACCCTCAAAACCCAAACCAATAGAGGGGTTGGAGCTTTGACTCTTCCATGTCTCCTTCTTTCCTCCCTCATCCATTCTCTCTCTTATCTTTAGTCTTTTCTTTCACTTTTTTAGTTTTTAGTTTTTTTGGTTTGAAGTAAGACGAAATGCATATATGTTGCTCTTTGGAAGCTCGCAGCACCACACGCCTCATCAAAACATTTTCAATGTACAAATAATATAGATGGATGAAGAATTTTATCGAACGAAGCAGCGCGTGAGTCACACACGCGATCCAAAGTGTGCACGTGTGACATTCACGCACCCTTATAAAGAGAGCTCTATCGCCATCACGTGCGGTTTTTTCTAGAACCAAGATTATCGATTTCTTCATAATAGGTTATTCGTCATACTTCAAAAGAGGCGCGTGTCCCTCACGTGCCATCAAAGTCTCTGTGATTGCTTTTTTATTTCCTCTAAAGTTAAAAATACAGATTTACAGTTTTTCAAACTTTAATTCGCTACTTTTTTCATGTGTCTTTTATGTTTATTATTTTTTTTTTTAGGTTAAAAAAATGCAATCTCTTAAACTTTTATCCATAGAATGTGTCCTCTCTTCTGTCTTAGATAGAGTGTGAGGTTATTTAATTCTTTCTTTGGACAAAATTGTATAATTTATCTTTAGCTAGAATGTTATCTCTTAGACAATTTGTCTATAAAAAATTATAGAAATAGATTAGATTTTGTCAATCACAAGAAAACTTGTGTATTGAGGAGCCTTAAAAATAGTCTTTGGCATGTATAAAGTATGTCTTACGTCAAAATTGTAATGTCTCTAGAATAAATGGAATGAATTTATTCTATTTAAAAAAAAAAAAAATCACCTTTACTCACTATTTAAATCATACTTTTTTTTTTTTTTTTGTAGTTTAATGAGACTTGTACCTAATATTAAACTTTTTTTTTTAAATAGTGGGTGCTGAAACAGATTTTCAAATATATCATATTATTAAACTACTGTTAATATTATTATTATTATATTATTATTATTATAAAATAAATTTAAGATATTATATGAATTAATTACATTAGTTTATTTAATATAATTTTTTTATAGTTATAATACTTTAAATGAAATAGATTAAAAAATTAATTACTTAAAATAATGGAATTATTTAATTTTAAAGAACGCATGAACGGTATGCGAGTCCTAAAAATTTAACACAGAGTGTTTTTTAAAAATTAAATTGGAGAAAATTTAGTTCAATCTATTTAAAATCTTCTTAACGGTGTCCCCTCCAATATATAAGGAATAAGAAATACGTTTTCTTTTTAAAATGAAAAGACACATGACAACTTTTTTTTCCTTAAATCTAAAAAAAAATATATATATATATATATATCATATACATATCACATACTCATGAAATATTATTCCTTTTATGGTAAATAAGAAGAAATTTTATTTAACGCTACATGATTTAATTTGTATTTTTCTTTCCTGCTTCTTATTTGTTTTTGGCAGCGTCAAATTCAAATATTACTACTGAAAGAACACTGATAGATTATCTGAAATACTCTTCCAGGACCGGCTCAATAGATTAAAATAAATTAAAATAATTTTAATTTTAATTTTTACATTTTATTTTTATATAAAATTAATTCCAATCGCTTTGCAAAATTTATTGATTAAGATTTTATTTTACATTTTCAACTAATAATCAACTTCATCTTTATTAGAAAATTTTCAATTTAGATAATATTTTATCAACTTTAACTAGTTTTACAATAAATATTTTATGCTCTTAGAGGCTGTTTAGGAATACAAATATTTTCAAGTATTTTTAGATACTCTCAAATTCAATTTTTTCTCTCTTATAAAAAAAAAAGAAAAAATATCTTAATTCAAATTATTTCACTACTATTCATATATATATTTCAATATATTCTATTTAAACAAGTCCTAGAAACAATTATAATTACTATTATAAATAAATTTGTATAAATAACTTAAAAAAGTAGATTATTGCCTCTTCAAATAATCATACAAAAATATTTTAAGAATACTCAAAAATTAAATTTTACTATTTATAATTTTCACATTATATATTAAATTAATAATATCAAAAGAGAATTGCATTCTTAAAATGAAAGTATTTGAAATAATTATTAAGTGTGATACTTTTTAGAATTAATAGTAACATAATATCTACTTAATACTTTTAATTTTTTTATTGAGTTAATTAATTTTTTTAATTGAATATATATTTTTTTAAATCCTACTTTGATTTTTTTTTTTTTTTGAGGCATTCTTTCGTCAGGACATTAGGCAATTGCTTATTTTGTCTAATGGAATAGCCGGCCTGTACTCTTCACATCTAAAGGGAGTCTAAAAGTAGATAAATAATATTTATAGTTGTAAAATGTATAAATATTATATAATTGTTTTTAAAAAAATGAGTAAATGTGAAATTCATATGAAAAAAATAACTTTTAATAATAAATTCTATTTTTTTAAATAATTATATAATATTTATATATTTTACAACTGTATATAACATTATTGCTAAAAATATATGTGAAATTGGCTGCATCAACGGGCAGTTCGAAAATCTTGATTTGTCTTTTGTCTTCTATTTTGCGTAGTTCATGATGCTCATGGCAATTTCTAACGCACATTATTCTTCATTTCAAAATTCAAACCCTCTCTCTTTCAAAATAAAAAATCAAACCCTATTCCTATCCTAACCAATTAGGCTGCATATAGTCAACACAATACCAACTTATCCTCTTTAACACGCAAACACAATCAAACAAAAGGAATTATAAACATATATAATTAAAGTGCAACCAACGTGACAAAACAATAGGCATAAAAACAAAAAACCATCGATCATGTTCATGTGTGCGATGCATTTGAACAATAATTGAGAAAAGTTTTCTTTTCAGTTTTGATTAAAGAGGTGGCCGGGAGGTCGATTCTAACATTAATTCTATAATGGGTTGAATTTGGTTCCTTCAAAAAGGAGCCTTTATGCACACCCTACTACAAGGAACCCTTTACACTCCAAGTACAGTATGGGTCTACGTGGCATATACATGCATGCATGCTGATGATTATGTATTGTATGGGGAGCTTGTAAAAGTTTTCATACTAATCCTTAGAGAAAGTACAAATAATCATTTGTTTTAGGGCACATATAAAATAAATAATAAAATTTATCTTTATCCATTAGTTTAAATATTAAAAATTAGTAGTAATTCTACGTAGTATTATAATAAAGATTTTGAATTCAAATCGTGATTTTACACTCTACTTTATTTATTTAAATATTTTACTTGTTAGACTACTCATTGAAGAAAAGTCTAATCCATATGTGAGAGTGAACATTAAGATATAAAATAAATAATAAAATTTATATCTTTCCATTAACTTAAGTTTTTAAGACAAATGATCATAATTTTATAGAAATATCTTTATTTTTTAAATGTTGCAATAATTTTGATGAATGATTTTCTTTTCCAAAACTAGCAAAAGAAAATCACCGCAATGATCTTACATATACATGATTCACTAGGGGTGAACACTAAAGGAGTCTACGTCAGTTTCGATGCCAAACCAAAACCCCACCAACGCATGAAAAACCCTTTCTTCTCGATCGAAATCGATGATCGAAATCGATCGACAAGGTGAAAGAGAACCGTCTGGAGTTTGATCGACTGTCATTGATCGGTTCAATAGTTTGAGAATCAATTCCCTCTTTTCAGATTCACCAACCAACCAATCTACAAAACACTTTATCAAATTCACAAATTTACCATTCATAGTTCATAGAACAAAATTACAACAAGAAGTTAACAACTATCTTGTCACATCCACGCAACAAAACTCTAAAAATAAAATTAAATGAATGAAAAGAGAATTTACTACCCGCTCGGTGACTCACAAAAAACCCATTTCATGCCTTGTGAAAAAGAATGAGAGGAAGTGGTGGTTGCGGCCAACGCGCAAGGTTGTGAGTGACAGTGAAATCGAGAGAACTCATTTCCTGCATTGAGAGAGATGGAGAAAGAGAGAGAGAGAGAGAGAGAATATGTGGGAATATGAGAGAAAGAGAGTAGAGTGAGAGTGACAGCAAATGAAGAAAAGAGAAGAATGAGGTTTTTCGAAACCAAATGACGTCATTGCATGTATATTTTTTTACAAATTGCGTCCACAAAATGATGTCGTTTCACTCATTTAAGTGAAACGGTGTCATTTCATATACATATATTTGAAATATATATATATAAGTAGCTAATGTTGACTGGCTCAACAGTTTTTTGCTAGGTCGAACCATGAATTGAATCGGCCAACATTGATTCTACCTGGTTCTTGCCACTAGTCGACTGGTTTTCTATTGGTTTTGGTTAGATCTTCCGACAGCGAGTCTAATTGATTCTGGTTGATTTATTCGATTTTTTGTACAACCCTAAATCCTATGGCTAAGTTATTTCTCAAAAGTGAAAATAATCAAGAAGAATGGTGTCTTTCATCTTTACTACTTTGGTCGTTCCGATAATTATTAGTTCAAGTCACGGACAACCCAATGATTAAGTTATTTCTCAAAAGTGAAAATAAATAATCAAGAAGAATGTCTTTCATCTTTTAGTTTGGTCACTTCCGATAATTATTAGGTCAAGTCACGGGGGTCATTTTAAATAGTTTTTTAAATTTCAGCGGTTAAAAGCATCGTCATTGGTCTCTTTAAAATGGATTTTCTTCAAAATTTGAAGAGGTTTGGGGATAAAACGCTCGTATTGGATTTGCTAAACCATCAAAACCCCAACTTTGAGCTATAGTGTATTTACTTTCATCTTCGCATTTGAAGACACATTGTTCACACTCTATTCCCAATATTTTATTACAAAATCACTTGGGTGTGATTTTTCCTCATGGAACTATTATATGTTGATGAAAAATATTTTGGAAAATAATAATTTAAATATCAAATTAAATTATTAAAATAAATATAACTAGTGTAATTGCAAAATATGAAAAAAAATTAAAAAAATTATTATTAAAAAATAAATATTATATTATTAATTTGATGAATCTAATAATTAATCCAATATAGAATTATGGACAGGAAAATTTTAAATTTATGAAAAATATGCACTACTTTTCATTAAATTTTAAAAATGACTTTAATGAAACTAAAGATATGTTTCGAATGTATAATACCATAATCCAACTAAAAAATACAATAGAAAAATCATTTGGAAATGTTAAAATGTCAATTTATTTTCTCACCTTGATTGCTTTCGGCCACTGGCCCACTACGAGTAGTAGCTGTTTCGTGTACGATTTAGAATTCCCTTTTCGAATCCAGAATTCCCGGTAATTTTCATATCCTAACATACAAAGTTATGGAAGTGGGACCAACTCAAACTTCAATTGTTGGACTATTGCAGCCTGCAGGCTCAGTTGGGTGATTCTAGATTTAAATCTTGATTTTGACAAGTAAAAGCATTATTTTTAGGAATATGATAAATCCAACAATGTAATGAACGAATGAAACGGTAGTCATTTTCTATCCCACCATTAAAATTATGTAAATGACCCCACTACTATTATATTAAATTTTATATGGTGATTTGCATAGTGACTTGTATAGTAACTTGTATAGTAATTTTAAAACCTATAAATAGGAGTTTCAGTTGTAATGAAATTCATAAGAAAATAAAAAGAGAAAAAGAAAATTTCAGTTCTTAAAGAGTTCTAGAGAGAATTTCTTATTTCTCTTTTGCAATAGTAGTTTATTTTCTTTAGTTTTATAACACGTTATCAGCACGACGATTCTACCAATTTTGAAGTTAGTGGCCTTATTCCTCTGTAAATTTTTCAATATATTATTTGAAATTTTTGATATATTTTATTGATGATTATCTGTGTGAATTTATAAATATATTTTCTGAGATACACATATTTATTTCATTATTTATATATGTAGAAAATGGCAAATCTTACAAAATTGAAATTTGTTGCTCTTGATATATCTGGAAAAAATTATTTATCCTGGATACTTGATACTGAAATACATCTTGATGCAATGAACCTAAGAGAAACTATTAAAGAAGGAAATCAAGCATCCCTGCAGGAACGTGCTAAAACAATGATTTTCCTTCGCCACCATTTTCATGAAGAATTGAAAACTGAATATCTCACAGTAAAAGATCCCTATATTTTGTGGAACAATTTAAGAGAAAGGTATGAACACCAGAAGACTGTCATCCTCCCAAGAACTCGTTCTCAATGGTTGCACCTGAGGTTGCAAGATTATAAAAGTGTTAGTGAGTATAATTCGGCACTTTTTAAAATAAGCTCAGTATTAAAATTATGCGGTGAGAAAATCACCGATGATGATATGCTAGAGAAGACTTATACTACATTTCATGACTCGAATGTGCTCCTGCAGCAGCAGTATCGAGAGAGAAAGTTCAAGAAATATTCTGAACTTATATCATGTCTTCTAGTAGCTGAGCAGAATAATGAGCTCTTATTAGAAAGGCACCAGTCACGCCCTACTGGCTCAATATCATTCCCTGAAGTGAATGGTAATAGGTTTGCATCATTCCCATAAGTGAATAGTGCATCCTTTAGAAGAAATCGGGAGCGTAGACGTGGTAGGAGAAATTATAAAAATGTTGATCCCAGAAATGGCAACATTAAAAGGGATTATAATATACCATATCACCAGAAGTGGTACAATTCAGAAATGGGTAAAAATCTTCAGAATAATTCTTCAAAAAAAAGTGAAGAGGTGTGCCATAGATGTGGAATGACTGGACATTGGTCACGTACCTGTCGTACGGACAGGCACTTAGCTGATTTATATCAAGTTTCTATTAAAGGAAAGAATAAAGTGCATGAAACAAATTTAGTAGAACCATCAGATGATTTATTAGATTCAGTAGATGTAGACGTTACTCATCTTGATGTATCTGATTTCTTTAATCATCCTAAAAGTAGTATTGAACACTTAATTGGAGATGGAAGTGTTCCACTCAATTAATGTATTTTCTTTCTATCAGTAATAAAAGTTTTGTATATTTTGTATAACTATGAATCATATTGATGAGCTTTTTATCTCTGAGTTGAATGATAAAAATATATGTCTGGCTGACAGTGCTACAACTCACACAATTCTCAAAGAAAAGAAATATTTTCTAAATCTAACACTAAGTAAAGCCTATGTCCATATCATATCAGGTTCATCGGATTTAATTGAGGGCTCCGGAAGAGCTTATATTGTGTTGTCTAATGGTACCAAATTTTGTATTGATGATACTCTATTCTCTTCACAATTCAGAAGAAATTTATTAAATTTCAAAGATATACGTTGTAATGATTACCATATTGAAACGACCAATGAAGGTAGTAAAGAGCATCTTCTTATTACTAAAACAATATCGGGCTAGAAACTCGATTAGAAAAACTGCCTGCTCTATGTTCTGGATTGTATTATACAAAAATGAGAACAATTGAATCATATGTGGTAATGTACCAGAAGTACATTGACCCTAAAGTATTTATGACTTGGCATGATCGCCTTGAACATCCGGGTTCTATAATGATGAGACGAATTATTGAAAATTCGCATGGGCATCCCTTAAAGAATCAAAAGATATTTCTACCCAATGAATCTCCATGCTCTGCATGTTCTCAAGGTAAGTTAATTATTAGACCATCTCCCTCAAAAGTCATTGTTGAATCTCCATCATTTTTACAAAGGATTCACGGAGATATATGTGGGCCTATTCATCCATCAAGTGGACCATTTAGATATTTTATGGTTCTAATTGATGCATCTAGTCGATGGTCACATGTTTGTCTTCTTTCCACTAGAAATATTGCATTTGCTAGACTTCTTGTTCAGATAATTAAACTACGAGCACAATTTCCTGAATATCCAATTAAGACCATTCGATTGGATAATGCAGGTGAATTTTCATCTCAAGTTTTTGATGATTATTGCATGTCAATAGGAATAGATGTTGAACATCATGTTGCCCATACACACACACAAAACGGTTTAGCTGAGTCTTTGATCAAAAGGCTTCAACTAATCGCGAGACCTTTACTTATGAAATCAAGACTACTTGTTTCTACTTGGGGACATGCTATACTTCATGCAGCATCTCTAATTCACATTAGACCATCTGCATATCATAAATATTCTCCATTACAGCTTGCATTTGGTCAACAACCAAATATTTCTCATTTTCGTACTTTTGGATGTGCTGTATATGTTCCAATTGCACCTCCACAACGTACAAAAATGGGCCCTCAACGTAGACTTGGGATATATGTTGGTTTTGATTCTCCATCCATTATTAGATACCTTGAACCCCTTACAGGGGATATGTTTAAAGCACGTTTTGAAGATTGTCATTTTGACGAATCAAATTTTCCGTTAATGGGTAAAGAAAAGTCGGTGCCTGAAGCACGACAAGATATTACTTGGGATAATAAGACCCTGTCTCATTTTAATCCTCCTACAAATGAATGTAAACGGGAAGTTCAAAAGATTATTCATTTGCAAAATGTTGCAAATCAGTTACCGGATGTATTTACTGATATTAAAAGTGTAGTAAAATCTTATATTCCTGCTGTCAATGCTCTAGCAAGGATCGAAGTCCCTGAAGGACAAATTGTCAAAGCAGCAATAGGTGAATCTAAAATACGCCTGAAGCGTGGAAGACCTATTGGTGCAAAAGACAAAATTTCCAGAAGGAAAAGAATACAAAATGATTTTGGTGTTCCTGAAGAACAAATTCCCACAATACAGGCTACAAATATAATTGGTGTTCCTAAATAGCTCAAATCTTCTATTCCAGAACCTCCTGAAGAGGAAACTCCTAAAGAGTATAAATCTCCTAAAAAGGGACCTCCTGAAGAGGTGTGTCATGAAATGTTTTCTCCTGAAGAGGAACAGGTACGTGAAAATAATGAGATCTCAATACATTTCATGAAAACTGGAGAAATTCTGGATAGAAATAAAACTGTTGTCGACAACATATTTTCATATAAAATGGCCCTTGACATTATTAGAAGTAATGAAGAAAGTGAGCCAAAAAGCGTCGAAGAATGTCGACGTAGAAATGATTGGCCAAAATGGAAAACAGCTATTGAAGCTGAATTAAATTCGCTAGTAAAACGAGAAGTATTTGGACCTGTTGTCCAAACACCAAAGGGTTTAATGCCTATTGGATATAAGTGGGTATTTGTACGAAAACGTAATGAGAAAAATGAAATTGTACGATACAAAGCACGGCTTGTCGCATAAGGTTTCCTGCAGAAACCCGGGATTGATTATGAAGAAACATACTCTCCCGTTATGGATGCAATCACATTTAGATTTTTGATTAGTCTGGTTGTTACAAAAGGATTGGAAATGCGGTTGATGGATGTGGTCACTGCATATTTATATGGATCCTTAGACCATGACATATATATGAAAATCCCTGAAGGATATAAGATGCCTGAAGCATCTACAAGTACATCTAGAAATATGTACTCAATCAGACTACAAAGATCTTTATATGGGTTGAAGCAATCCGGACGCATGTGGTATAATCGTTTAAGTGAATATCTATTGAAAGAAGGATTTGAGAATAATCTTATATGCCCATGTGTTTTTATTAAGAAATCAGAATCCGGATTTGTCATTATTGCGTTTTATATTGATAATTTAAATATTGTGGGAACTCTTGAAGAGATCTCAAAAACCGCTATATATTTAAAGAATGAATTTAAAATGAAAGATCTTGGCAAAACAAAACTTTTTCTCGGCCTGCAGCTTGAGCACTTGCCAAATGGAATTTTTATTCATCAGTCCATGTATACTGAAAAAGTCCTAAAGCATTTTTATATGGACAAATCTCATCCCCTGAGTACTCCAATGATTGTTCGAACACTTGATGTGAAGAAAGATCCATTCCGTCTTTGTGATGACGATGAAGAAATTCTTGGTCCTGAAGTACCATATCTCAGTGCAATTGGAGCTTTGATGTATATTGCAAATTACACTCGACCAGATATTACATTCTCAGTTAATCTGCTTGTAAGATATAGTTCTGCACCAACTCGAAGGCATTGGAATGGCATTAAACATGTCCTTCGTTACCTTCATGGTACGGTTGATATGAGATTATTTTATCAACGTGGTTCAAGTCCAGAATTGATTGGGTATGCAGATGCAGGTTATCTTTCAGACCCACACAGAGGTAGATCTCAAACTGGATATTTATTTACTTATGGAGATACTGCCATATCATGGAGATCTGTTAAGCAGACACTATCTGCTACTTCTTCAAATCACTCAGAGATCATTGCTATTCATAAAGCAAGTCGAGAGTGTATTTGGTTGAGATCAGTTATTCAACATATCCAGAAAAAGTGTGGACTTCCTATGATCAATAATAGCCCAATCTTATATGAAGATAATACTGCTTGTATCACTCAAATCAGATGAGAATATATTAAAGGTGACAGAACCAAACATATTTCACCTAAATTCTTTTATACTCATGAATTTCAAGAGAAATGTGAAATTAATGTCAAGCAGATACGATCTAGTGATAATCTGGCAGATTTATTCACAAAGGCGTTACCAACTTCCACATTCAAGAAGATTGTGCATAACATTGGAATGCGAAAACTCAAAAATATTTTGTCATGCAATTTTCAGGGTGAGTAAATGTGCTGATTGTACTCTTTTTCCTTCGCTGAGGTTTTGTCCCTCTGGGTTTTCCTCTGTAAGATTTTAATGAGACAATCTTAAAACACTTGTGGATACATAAGAAGGCTGTACTCTTTTTCCTTCGCCATTGGTTTTTCTTCCCACTGGATTTTTACTTGGCAAGATTTAACGAGCCAGATTCCTTATTGGCGGTCATTCAAGGGGGAGTATAATGAACGAACGAAACAGCAGCCGCCCCCTGTCCCACCACTAAAATTATGTGAATGACTCCACCATTATTATATTAAATTCTGCATAGTGATTTGCATAGTAACTTGCATAGTAATTTGCATAGTAATTTCAAAGCCTATAAATAGGGGCTTCAATTGTAATGAAATTCATAAGAAAATAAAAAGAAAGAAAGAAAGTTTCAGTTCTTAAAGAGTTTTAGAGAGAATTTCTTATTTCTCTGTTACAATAGTAGTTTCTTTTCTTTAGTTTTATAAGAAACAACATATTATATAATATGTATTGTAAAATAAAAGTATTTTTGTAAAGTGGTATTATTTTATAAATTAATTTATAAAAATATTATTATTTTATAATTTGTGTTATATAAATATTGTAAAATATATTGTGTATATTGTTTTCTCGTTTTTATAGGAGCCGTCCAACCAACAACTCATTGAAGAAACATAAACATTTTTGTTGTTTTGCTCTTCAAAATGCCATCCAGCTTTCTGGGCTGCATTTGTCAAAGACTCAAGAGTAATGCTACTAGATAGACAGTTATGGATTGTGCACTTTTTTTTTTTTTTTAAAGCGAAATTTATTATTAAAAAAATTAATTTTTTTTACACATATATAATTTTACTGACTTTTTTTAGAAGTAGTATGCGCACCCTACCACTACAACTATCAATTATTATTTGTCAAACACATTGCCCTGGAAGGACAATTGAACGACTCAACTAATCCCTATTTCTCTCTGCCTTACTTATTAATGGATTTGAGTTGGTTCCTTGTGTTCAAAATCGTTTTAAGCATAAACAAAAGAGCAATGATAGATGTATAATTATTTTTATAATTTTTATACAATTATATTTTAAATGAGGGATATTTTTATAAAATAACTTATAAAAGTAACATCGCTTTACATAAATGCACCTTATTTAAAACACAATTATGGAAAATGTTGTAAAATTAGTTGTATTTATATAAATTAAAAAAAAAATTATTTACAATCATTTTTGCACATTCTTTTCTATATTCTACTAATATAATTAGTTGGGTCGATTTTTTAATATAAATAAATATTTTGGCTGATTACATGAGCGATATGCAAACATAACTATATGTAACAAAACTCATAAAAAATCCTAAAGGATTTGTGCAATTCTAGACTTGAAGGTGCAAACCACAATGAAATATACCAATTGATACATCAGCGAAAACATGGAGCCCATATCATGTTTATCTGTACGTAAAGAACGCTCCCCCTCGACTGGTGAGGGTTGTGTTGCTGTCAAGACATATGGCCGACATAATTTGTGGGATCCTGTCAATTGAACATTTGTACTCTGTACATGGAAAAAGAACAACCTTGTCATGAGTATGGGGCTTAAACTTGGTCTCTTTGGTACCATTCTCAGCAATTAAGGTTGGGTTTAGATTAAAAAATGAGTTTAATTTATTTTAATTTATTATTATATTTTTTTAATTTCTCATACAAAACACAAATTTTAATATAATTTTTTTAAATTTTAATACACATTTTTTCAAATCCTAATTCAACTTTTTTAAATTTTAAAATAATAATAATATTAAAAAATAAATTAAACTCATCTCAACTCATCTAATTTCTGAATCCAAACAGAACTTAAGTTTTCATTTGGAATTGCGCAAATTTCTTTTGAGTTTTGAAGTTGTTAGAGCGTTAGTATTGGAATCATAACTCTACATTGAATTTATCATTAAATCTATTAAAATAATAATATAATAATATTTTTTAATAAGAATATTTTTAATATTTTTTCATATTTTATAATTATACTAATAATATATATATTAATAATTTAATTTGATACTTAAATTATTATTTTTCAACCAATTTTTTTTTTCAACCTAATTACCCAACAAACGCATTGACTTCAACCATTCTTATTCCAAACAATCATATATTCAATTTGTAGCGTAAGCTAGGCAGTGTCCTTTAATAGTTCATAATTTAATTTGTAATTTCTGTTCTGTTTTGAACAACTTAAATCTGCATGGCGTATAACGTTTTTGCAAATGCACATTTTTCTGATTGCTGCTTGGATATATCAGTACTTGAGGAAATTAAACTGCGCCATGCATGGGGGATTAAGCAAAGAATCTGGGCCAGGAAACGCGGGAACGAAGGAAAAGAAAAAGGGCAAAGATAGGTGCGAAACGAGCCACGAGGGATACCTAGAATTAAACGCGGGAAAAAAAAAGGAACAAGAAATAGAGGGAAATAAAATGGGAGAATAAAAGTTTAAAACACATTAAAAATATCAGTTGGCTTATAAACAGTGACACTTTAGATATGAAGGATGAAGACCAATTACTGTAGCTCAAAACTTGAGAGGATAGGATTTGTTGAGTCCAATATGAGAATTTATTTAGATTAAATCATCAAATTTATGTTTGATAAGTTATTTGATAAGTCCAATACTAATTTTTTTAATACAACAAGAGGCAATGGTATGTACGTCAAAAAAAAAAAAAAACCTACTTTGTTATTTACTTTATATGAGTCTGACTCCTCTATATATTCTATAAATACATAATGACCCAATTATTTATTTGTTTTTTGGGTATCCTAAATGAACTGGATAGATAGATGCATCCAGGCCGAAAGAGGGTCCTGCAAAATTGTAAAAATATTTGATATCCCAAAACCTGTTTGTCATATCCAGGATTGAATTGGATAGTTGCATTTGAAGGAGTTCACTCCACTTATATGAGTGAAGATATCTGAAGAATTAACCAGATCATCTTCTTCCTTCACAACTACCTGCATGTGCATAATATAAGAACATGGGTGAGAAAGTTATTTATGTATGAATTTTTCTTTTTCTAATTACATGCTTAATCAATCTTACATCATCCTCATCATCCTCTTCATGATTGCTACAAGCAAGCTTATGAGCTTCTCCAAATTCATCATTCTTTGCAAATCTTCCTCTGACTCGAGGTCGGCTATCTGCTAGTGTTTTGCGGCAGGCATACTGCATATATATATATATATATTTATTTATGAGCAATATTGCATATAATTGTGAAGTGTGCAATAATTAAATATTGCGCAATTTTTTTAAAAATAATAAAGTTTATTATTAAAAAATTAAATTATTATAACGTGGATCTCGAATTTATTCACTTTTTTAAAAATAATTATGTGATGTTGATGTATTCCATAACTGCAAATATTATTTTAAGACAATAATATGCATATGACAGTGGTAAATGCCTAGATTCTGTTTTTGTGCATTAGAGAGAGAGAGAGTACCTTTATTTTCTTGCTGAAATTCCTCTCATTCCTCTTCTTCAAGTACCTATGGATCTTCTCTTTTCTCTGCTCTACGGAGAGTTTTCCTACTTTGTAAGTTGAGTCTTCCAAACTTGAAATCTCCGATGCCAATGGAGTAGTACTAGAGCTTCCAGCCTTGCCCACCAATTGCTGACTCTCTGCGCTGAGTGCCTTTATAGAAAAATGGAAAAACTATATAAACTAATGTCCCATTTTTTATAGAAAAACTGCATCCTTTTTTTTTTGAAAGAAATTATAGAAAAGAAAAACTGTAGATAAATTTATTATCATTCCACAAAAGTCCTCTTAAATCTAGTTCTCTTTGCTATTGAATTAGCACTCAGTTAGGAACCCCGTAGTACAAGATAAGGAACTAAATGCAATACCCCGCCTTCTAAATTAATTAGAAAGTTTCAATCTTTAGTCCCAGATAGATAGGAGCAACAACATGTATTAACATGGGCTAAAGATCTTAATTTTGGTAAGAAGGCCATTATAGTATTTTAATATTGAAAATATTCAATCTTAAATGCTATTAAGATATAAAATAAATAATAAAGCATACCTATTCTCATTAGCTTAAAGTTTTGGAATAAATAATAATTTTATATTATATCAAAACAGAAGTCTTGAAATCAATCATGAGTCTATACTCTATCGCATTTAATTAAATATTTATTTATTAGATCAACTATTGAAAAAGAATCTAACTCACACGTGAAAAAGAATGTTAATATATAAGATAAATAATAAAATTCACATATTTCTATCCGCTTAAATTTTTTAGAAAAATAGTAATTTCAGATTATTACATGTTCACTCGGACTTAACTTCATAATTCGATGTATTCAACACTGAAATATAATTTGATTTATTCGACACTGAAATATCTGAGCAAGCTGTTACTTTTAGTTGATCCCTTTGGAGCAGAAGATAAGAAATCTATAAGCTACAACCTAGAGCCTAGAACATAACTGCATGCTATATTACCTGAAGGTCCCCAGGGTTGAAAACCGGCTGCATGGAATCTGGACAGTAAATTCCACCATTGTCACCCTGGCAATCCAATTCTTGTGGTTTCATGTCAGAACCCATGAGGATGCTTCCGCCGAAAATCCCAGAACTTTCAGCGGATAATGCAGCAGCAGCATTCATGGCCCCAGCAGGCATGTATGTTCCTAAGGCAGGACCAAGAAAAGAACAAGAAGGAGATGAAGGGTTCAAATTAGGCACATAAGATGGCACTGAGTACAAACAATCCTCTTTGAAAACAGCCCCCATAAGAGGTGCAACTGGTTCATGAGCAGGGTACTGTGAAAGCCCCTCATGTACAACAGCATCTGATATAGGAATCTGAGGCTGCACTAAAGAGAAATCCAACTGCTGATCATGTGGAATTGGGAGAAACGATGAAACAGGGAAGGAAGGCGTTGCAGAAAAATCGATGGAGGCACTTATTTCATTGTCAATTTCCTCCTGACAATCAAAGATTACAGACAGTTTGCTATTATTGTTGAGAGTATTGTTGTCTTCGAAGCTGTTGAAATTGTTATTGTCTGCATCTGGAGGTAAGGAAAGATTAGTGGCATAGGAAGAGTTCTGATCTTCATAACAGCAGTTGGAGCTCGAAGTACCCTCAGAATTCTGTATGGTCTGATCTGGGAAAAGTTCTAGGTCTGCAAAATCGAAAATTTGAGCACTGAGGGGGCTCGAAATCTCATCCTACAAAACATTGGGAAAGAAACATCAATACTATGACTAAGATTAATTCAAAACGAGTATTTGTAAGAGAGAATAAAAATATATAATTTTGACACGAAATACTCATTTTCTACAAAAATGACCGGTGACAATTTGAACAGTTTTCTTATGATGACTGCAACATCTGTAAACCTTAAGATTTTTCTGAGAATATTATATGATATTGAACCTTCATCTTACGCAAAGTAGACGCATCATTCTTCATATCTATATGTATGGATATGAATCAAATTGCAATGATTTGAGAACGAAGATCGAAACGGAAAGCCAAGATTCTCTATTTCCAATGAATTTTAGATTGCAGGCAGACATCAAAGCTAGGCGAGACCTCTAAAGATCAGTACTGCTGCATATCTCTAAGAACAGAGACTTTCCTGGTTTCTTTCTGCTCAATGGCACATCATCCCTAGTTAATTGTGGTAGCCATGGACCAATGTTCTGTGTCGAAGGCAATAAACAAACATATATAAAAGTTGTGTAAAATGAAGGCCCGATCTCATGGTGGATTCTTTTGTGCAAAGTAGAAAAAGATGAGCATTTGTGTTCCATGTGATATGTGGGGACTAAGTTACCAAATATTGGGTAGAAATCAATGTAGATATAAACAAAGAAGGAAGCTCATGGTATGCTGCTTTTGTGCAACATATAGAAAATAGCCCAGTTTGAACAAACACTGGGAATTTAAAACGCACTTAAAACTTAAAAGAACCCCGAATGTTGTCCATGCATGCGTAAAGCTTGTCAAAGTGGCAGTGCCTTTCATGATCTCTCCAACTGAACAAGGGAATCGTAATTAGATAAGTTTATAGCAAGAGAAGCGTGAAAAGTTACAATATAAATTCCCACAACACCTGACATTAACTAGCTACGTATAGGGAAATTCAAGATCAGATTTTTTCAGCTACGATCGATGGTGCATGCCCTTGACAATGACAGTTTGGTACTGATGAAGCATATATGGTTGGACACGAGATTGAAATATTGCCTTTGAGTGCATGTTGTCGCAAGTTGCTTTCTGATCTCTCTTTATTCTTTTCCTCCGATCAAGCTCAAAAGGCCAATATAAATGCTAAACAGGTGTAAATTAGCTCCGTCCAAATATATATATATATATATATATATGATCTCCACGTATATATTTATCGTCTATTTTTTTTTTACAAATAATTTTTTTAATTATAATTAATTGATTATATATATTCATTTTTCTTGTAACTTAAGTTTGAATTTATATCTCTTCAAAAGATAGGAACGGCAAAAGATTTTGGGAATGAATATGGTAGGTCGGGCAGATCGAGAAGAGGATCATGATAACATGCATTAATTAAGATTACAAAACTCTAAACGGAGAATTGAGGGAGGGAATTTGGTGCAACTTGACATGAATTAATGCAGAACTCATGAACTAATTATTAATGGCATCAAATTTTATAAATCCATTTCGTGAATATATATTAATGCAAACTTGATAAGGAAAACCGCAA
Organism: Platycarya strobilacea; assembly: GCA_036898215.1. NCBI lineage: Eukaryota > Viridiplantae > Streptophyta > Magnoliopsida > Fagales > Juglandaceae > Platycarya > Platycarya strobilacea. The sequence continues at coordinate 13,856,419 of CM072556.1, forward strand.
GTGCGAAAATAAGAACATGGGGGAATCCTATGAAAGCGTAGCTTCTCATGATAAATATGTACAACAATTTAACGTGACGAACAAAATAACTTTATGAATTTGTATGATCACTGATCAGAGATTTATAAATAACATGATTACGAAAGACAAAAGGAAAGACGAGGAAGAAGAGTCATGATCGATTTTCACCACCCCAAAATAATATTATATATATATCTAACTTAAACGAAGGCATGCATGGGTAACGTGCATGACAAATGATCAAGACTAAGTCAAGAAACCTTACGAGGCCGGGAATCTGCTGCTCCGGTACTGGATGAACCACGTCCTGCAACATCATACGTACGTATATACCAGCTTTAGGCCAGCCGGCCGGCGAAACCCCGATCGAGGATGTTAATGTCTTCTGATCAACCTCCTAAAACAGCGATGGAAAACATGTAATGTATAGCTAGTGTCGATCGACCTCGTACCCACGCACGCCCCATGCCTCGGACTATATATATATATATATTTATTTATTTATATATACATGTTATATATCCAAAACAATAAAACAAATATTACTTTCTAAACAAAAAAAATAAAACCGAACAACCAAAAAAACAGAGAGAGAGCAGCGCGCTTCAGACAGACTGATTTCAGCATGAGTTTTGGTTTTTTTGGTTTTGACGAGAGAGAGAGAGAAAAGACGTTGGAGCTTAAGTTGGAAAATGGAAGAAGAAATGGGGTGGCAAGAAGTTGCAGATATATATAGTGGCGGAGCAGCGTATGGAGCGTCCGTACTTAGCATTATGTGGAAGGGTCAACCCGAAGCTCGCGCTGGACCGCCAGTTCCCTCCCTTGCTACTCATACGTCCACGTGGCAGTTTTTTACCAAGGTTGTTCGGGAGGAACTAATATTAAGGCTATCTATTTTCTTTTTTCCAATCCAATATAACTTTTACAAAAAAAAAAAAATCTCTCATAAATATTTTACTCAAAACAATTTTATAAATCTCTCTATAGCCATGAAGTTTGAAATACCTTTATACACAATATATTATATATTTTCCAAATTAATTCTCAATTTGTTTTTCCTATTTTCACTTTTTTTTTTCTTTTTAAGAATTCTCAAATTCTTAAAACTCTCACTAATCAAACATGTGCCACAGTAACTCACTTGAGGGTGAATGATGATGACACGTGGCCATGAGTGATGAAGTGGCTGCATGTAACAACCTGCCTACTGAAAAAGCTTTGACCGGGCCTTTACTATTCCTGGCCGAGTTTGAATATATAGTAGGAGATTTTTAGCAAAGAGAACCTCTATTATTTTCTTTTTGACTTTTTATTTGTAATTATTTTTAGTAAATCATAGTTGAATATATAACATACATCTAGGATTTGACTAGTTTGTCGCCTGCAGCTTCTTGGTTTCATAGTAGTCATGGGAATTAATTTTGAATAAAGACCAGTTCATAATATTGTAGAATAAAAATCCAGAATGGTAAGATACCGTTTAAATTCGGGAGCTTGGAAAAATCCATGCATGCGATATGTCCAGCTTCCCGATAAGTATACCAACGAGCTAGAGACTCAACATAGAAACTTAACAAGACATCCTTCACTAAACTGAATATTTTAGAAACTTACAATTCAGAGAATGAGTAGTACGTATTCCATCAACACGGGGCATGAGGTCCCAATTACTAATATACTTCAACTTCACTCAACTGAACATATATTAATATAGTGCCACAATCAGATAAAAAAAATTGTAAATTAATATAAGTTTATATGATTTATTATACACTACAATATTTATCCTATTTTTTCCAATGATGGTTATTCTAGCTAAAAACCTAGTTAGGTTTTGTTTGCATAAACATTTTGCCACCAATTTATTCTGTGAGAGTTTCGTGGCATAAAAGTCTCTGCAAATAGTATTAATTGCTATGACTTAACAAGTTTGCGAGAAAATGTGACTTATTGCCTTGCGATCCGTGATGGAAGCCTATTTTGTACGTAACAAAAAGTCTTGGAAATGGTCATAGTGTGTTTAGGCTAGTGCTTGATCCCCACAAGGTCCTGTCGCCACAAGGTCCTGTCGTGATAAATACATTTTCCACTCCAATTGTTTTAATATGAAGCAATTGGACTATGAATGATAGCTTTGAGAATGTTTGACAGGTTGGATGCAATGGACGTTTTACATCGCCTAATAACTCATCGAAGTTTAGGTCAAGTGGAGGATTAGAGGTTTCCCCTGTAGTGGACCGTGACCCATGACCATATGTTCTAGGTCCATTGTCCATAAAGGACCCTACACGGATGTCGTCTAACATCTCGTCCACATTATCAATATACTCATTGTCATTGATGTCCTCATTGTAGTCTTTGTCTGACCCTAAACTGTTGGGGAAGTTTTCCTCCTCACCATGGAATATCTCGTCCGTATAAGATGTATCTATCCCAGTGATAAACAAATAATCCTCTACCACAGAATGAATTTGGAAAGTTCTATTCCGGCATCTTCTACAAGGACACCTTATGCAATTTACCCCAGGTGCATAAGCTTTTGCCATATCAAAAAATTGTTTAATCCCATAAGTGTATTCATTCGACTGTAATATATTTTCGATGTGCTTCCCGATCTTATCCATCTAGCATGCAAGATGAAGTTATATATTTGAAGTTAACAATGAGGCACTGAATGTGTTAACAAGAAAGTAATTGAATTGGGATAGTTTGGACAATATAATGAAAATCCTAATAACCGCACAATAGAGAGTGTACATAAGCAATATTGAGAATTTACTAAAACAGGTTGCAGGGGTAGCGCATAGCAAGTTGTTGCATCTATTCTTTTCACTGGTGTGGGGTTTCTGGTTTGGCCTTACAAAGTTGAGTTTGAGAAGAAAGTAATTAAACTAAAATAGGTTGTAGATTTAGTATTGAATATTATGAAGACCTACAAAGAGGTAAGGGGACAAAGCGTAATTTAGTCAAGGAAACAACTTAAATGGCAGCCTCCTTGTCGAGAAGTATTGAAGCTCAAAACTGATGGAGCTTTATTTATGGACAAACAAAAAGCTGGTGTTGGTTTTCTTCTAAGAGATCACAAAGGGAAAATCTTATTGGCCGTTAGCAAAGCTGAGAATGATGTTTTCAAATCTGGAAGCAAACCCACTACTAGCTATTTTTCGAGTCATTCAAATCTGTTTGGGCAGAAGGATATCTCATCTGGTTGTTGAATCAGATTCCTTCTTGTTGGTTATTGAAGCTCTTCAAATGGAAATGCATATGGTGGATTCAACTCTTGGGGCACTCTTTGTTGAACTTATGTTGTTTTAATTCATGTTCCTTTACTCATGTATATAGGGAAGAGAATAATAATGCAACCCATAGCCTTGCTAGGCATGCATGGAATATTGTGGATTGTGCAATTTGGAAAGAACGTATTACAAACTTCATTTCTCAAGCCATATAGTTTGATAAATGTCTGTAATCTTTCTGTTATTAATGACATTTGATCTTGTTATGAAAAAAATGAACATAATTACAATCAGGTGAGAATAAGTATTGTTCAAAAAAAAAAAACTTGAGAAACCACGAAAAGATTTTTAAAAAAAAATTGAGTTGCAATGCAAAATAGAGGTATGGATCTTATAATAAATAACCAATATGAAGATCGTGTTATTTGGATTCAATTGACAATCTATCAATTCTGTTGTTGTACTTTCACTTATTAACTGTTCTTTTTCTTGAAGTTGATAATTAGTCAATTCTTTTTTTGTTATAACTAAGTTGATAGGATTAAAAAAATATTTTTATAAGATTGATAAGATTACTCATTTCAACATAACATAGGGGCTATTTTTGGAGGTTTTTCTTCCACCAATGGCCTTAGGCAACTGCCAGGCCACCTATTGGAAAAGAACTCAAATTTATATCAAATGCATGTAGAGGACGAAGCTGGTATAAGGCCAGACAAAGAGTGTTATGCTCATTGACAACACTACAAGTAATTTGCATAAATCAACATAGAAACAATCCGATTTGGCTAGTTGATAGGCTAAGTTCGAAAGTAGAAAATAAAATCCCAATATGTATATGTTTCTTCTTTATGTGTCTACGACTTGGGAAATATCGAAACAAGTAATTACCAACATACGCTATACGCAAATTGAACATGTTGCAACATGCAATGCCTTTAAAAGGGGGATGGTGTTAGAGGGAGAGACACAAATCGAGTTATATATACTATGGGTTGAAATAATTTGGAGGGAAAGAACATGTATAATCTCCTGGACTCCGAGGCTGAAAAAGTAGCGAAGGGGCGATAAACAAGTTAAAATCGTGCCGACGAAACCAAGTATTTGAAGGATGGAGAAAAGGTACTGACGTCAATCTTGGATCTAGGGATTTTGGGATGGGAAGATAGATTGGGTATATGGGATGGTTGCTGTTTGGGGGAGAGATGACATGAGTTTAATATATCCCATGGGCTCTAGGTACAAAATGACAGAGCACAATGCGTTTCGTGGCCAACACTTTTTGCGGCGACCAAATTTCATTGCATAAAGTGTTTATTATCACCGAAATGCAGTGGTCGCACAAGATTCTGTGACATTTGTATTTTTTATTACGACGAATCATTTTGGTGTCAACAGCCTCTATTTCTCACAATGGTTAGTTGTGGAAAAAGAATTTGAGATAAAAGTTTCAAAATCTTATAGTGGTATATGTACTTTACAATAAAATTATTTTTAGAATCTAATATAGTGCATCAAATCATGTAAACTAGTAAGTTTATTTTTATAAAAAAGTTTGTGACTGAAACAGTTCTTTTATGAAATTGTTATAAAAGTTCAAAAACTTGCACTACCCAGTAATTTATATTTACAAATGTCTAAAATGTAAGCAAATTTGTTAAATGGTTTGTTAAATGGTAGTGGCAACTGCTGGTGTTACTCTTTTGGCTAAGTCCCATATGAGAAAGAAAAGAGTGAATAGTATATCCATGGGCTTATTTAAGGGAGCTTAGCTTCCTTAGTTTAAGTATACCAGTCAAAAATTTATCTAGTAATTTTTTATTTTAGTTAAATTTCTCTATTATCCTTTTTGTATGTAAAAGGAAGAGAGGTGAAAGTTAAAATTTTACTAGTGAGAAAGTTTTTGTGGGTGTCGTTGGGGTGAGTAGAAAAATTGTGTGATTGTAACAATTTTTTACATAGTGAATTTTATTCTCTGGGTTTGATGGTTTTTCTCCTGTTTTGAAATTTTTTACGTAAATTCTTATGTTTATTGATTTTTCTATTTTTCTTGGTATTCTGTCAAAAGTAGATCTTGGTGGAAAAAATTTGGGAAGTTTAGATTCCCAACAAGTGGTATCAAAGCCACTAGATTTTTTTGACGGGGTGGAGTTTAGGTATGGTAGTATGAATAAGTACGGTTTAAGAAGGTTCAGTCTAGGAGATTGAAAATTTTAAGTGTGTCCGTTATGACCTTCCAATCTTTCCTAAGAACTTACTTAGTGGGTACTATTCATTTCTACAGTAAAATTCATCGAGACAATGTCAAGAATTGAGGTAGAGAAATTTGATGGGAGAATCAATTTTGAGTTGTGGCAAGTGCAAGTCAGAGATATTTTGATTACATCAGGATTACACACGACGTCGACCAATCCATGAAGTCAGCAATTTGCTGGAGGTGTGGACAACCTGAGCACGTCAAGAAAAGTTGTCAACAAAAGGTGGAGCCAGTTCGACAAATGGTTCCAAGTCAGTAAATGGAGATACTGGTATTAATACTAACGTTGTATCTCTCTCCATGAAAAAAAAGACATTTATATCCTTATGACATGACGCAAATCCCAAAGTTGCCATGATAGAGGATGTGTTAATGTTAACTGTTTCACAAGTTTGTACATGGACATTTGTTTGGCATTGATGTAGGTGTGTGGTAGAAATTCATATCGATGGCTGATGAACTTTTAGGAAAGCTACACGTAGAAGTTGCACCATAATTTTTCAGAAAAATCATTTTTCGACACGGGCCGAAGTGAAATATTTAGAATTAGTTTATTCTGAGTGACTATACTTTTATGGTGGAGCATGATAGCGAAAGTTATGGAGATCTTCATTGCGGTGGAGTGTGACTGTGAGATCAGCCAAAATCGTGAGGTAGAGATTGTTGGTGTTACTCATTTGGTCAAGCCCCACATGGGAAAGAAAATAGTAAATAGTGTACCCATGGACTTCTTTAAGGGAGCTTAGCCTTCTTAGTTTAAGTACACCAGTTAGAAACTTATCTAGTAACTTTTGACTTTAGTTAAATTCTTCTGTTATCCTTTTTGTATGTAAAAAGAAGAGAGATGAAAGTTAAAATTTTACTAGTGAGGAAATTTTTGTCGGTGTCGTTAGAGTAAGTAGAAAAATTATGTGATTGTAACAATTTTTTATATGGTGAATTTTCTTTTCTGGGTTTGGTGGTTTTTCTCATATTTTGGAATTTTCTACGTAAATTATTGTATTGTATTTATTTCTCTATTTTTTTTATTATGTCAAAAGTACATTCTGATGGAGGAAATTTGAGAGGTCCAGATTCCTAACAAGCAATCACCTACACATCGAGAATGGTTAGAAATTATGAGCTAAGTTTTTTTATGGAGAAATGTTACAATTATTTTTTCTAAAAATAATTTTACAAATTGATATATTCTATTATATTAATTAGATTCATTTTACAATAAAAGATAATTTTATAATTTAACATACTGCATTAAGCCACATCCATTGATTATAAATTTATTATTGTAAAATTTCTTTGTACCTAAATCATTTTTCTTTTTGTTGTCATCATGAGCATGTCAAGCAAGCTAACATATACCTATACGGTTGTTGGATCTCCTTACGAAATTAAACATGCTTAGCTACTATCCCACTTGAATGGATAATTATAACAACAAGAATATTTAATTATAAGCAAATTGAATATCTTATATATGCTTGTGTGAATCTAGACATGAGTAAGAAAGAACAGAGATGAGACAAAACAGGGCTCAAACTTAGCTGGGGATTCCAATCCATACGTTTAGTTTATTTTTATAAATGATAGTTGAGATAAAAGTTGAAAATAAAATAAAATATTATTAAAATATATATTTTTAATATTATTGTTATTATTTTAAGATTGAAAAAATTTTAAATTATTGAAATTATTTTTTATAAAAATTTAAAAAAATATAATAATTAAATAAGATAAAATACATTATGAAAATAAACGAGGCCATAATTCCCAATACAATACACGACTGCATATGTACATGCACCTACGAAAATATATAAGGTCCCCCTGGCAGGCTTTTTGGGCCAATTAGAGCAGTTTTAATGGTTTCTTTATCCTATTTTTAAAAATATATCATTAATATATATTTTTTAATTATATATATACTGACTTTTACTGACTTTTACAATTTATATACATCAATTTGTTTTTTTTTTTATTTAATTATTATATTTTTAATATTTTCATTCATTTCAAATAATTTTTGCAATTATCAATAATATCCTCATATCTTTTGATATTTACAATATCCTTTTATATACGATGACATATAATTATATACTAATGATTAATCTATATTTAAAAACTAAATAAAAAATCCTTTCCAAGAAACAAAAAACTAAATCAAAATTAAAATTGATTAAAATAATAAAAAAGAGATTATAATATGAGAATATTTTCAAACAATATAGATATGTGTTATTTAACTCCAATAAATTTCCCTAGGTTTGAATCGGTTAGTCAATCTTATGCGTTATTTAAGTTTTATATTCCATCCATTTTTATTGAGTTGCAGCTTGGATGATTGTTCTACCAACCCCATCCAGTTGCAACAAATAATCACAAAATATAGAGGGGCTCCAACACAGGAGCTTTTGTTAAACAGGACAGGGCGGCTCAATAAATTAGAAGGTTTTAGATAAAAAAAAATTTTGATTGACGAATTTTTTTAATTAAAATAAATAAATTAATTTTGATTTCTTATTATATTTTTAATTAAAAATAATGCTCATCATTTGCTAAATAAAATTATTAATTAAGATTTATATTACCTTTTCAACTAATAATTAATTTAATCTTTATTAAGAAATTTAATTTAGATAAGATTTTATCAAATCAAGTTTTATAAGATGTACTTTTGAGTTTTAGAAGTCGTTTGGAAATACAATTATTCTTATATATTTTCGAATATTTTCAAAGTCAATTTTTTCTTTCCCTCAAAACCTAATAAAATATTTTAACATAAGTTATTTCACTATTATTCTCAGATATTTTGAGCAATACTTAAAAAAACTAATAATGATATGTATAATATATATTTGATATTTTTATTCTATTTTTGAGTTAATTAATTTTTTTAATTAAATTTTTTTTCTTTAAAAAAAAAATTACTTTACACTATTTTTAGGAGGCATTTTACGTAATCTAAGAATGCTCTTACGTACCAAGCTATTTTACCTCCCTTTATTCACACGGCGCCTACAAAACATTATATATGCCAAGATTTTCGACGAAGGATGGAGCATCAATATTCAATCCGTCACTTCTCACGGGAATGTAATATACACGACGATTTAGAGGTTGTTTAAATAGTGAAAGGAGAGAAGATAGTTTTAGATAAAAATTAAAATAAAATATTATTTATTAATATTATTATTTTAATATTTAAAACAATTAAATTATTTATTATATTATGTGTAAAAATTTATAAAAATTATAATAATAAGAAGAAATAAATTAAAAATATTTTTCAATCCAAATAACCGCTTAATTAGTCTAAAGATCATTGCTGACTTGACCCTTATGGCTGTCTATATATCAATTAATTCACTTGCACTTGTTCTCATTGCGTAATTATGTCATCAATAGCTAAACTTTTTGTTTTGACAATGGCTAAACCCTTTTTCCCATATTTAAAATATTTTTATTAAGAATTTCGGAACAAGAGAGGCAACTGATAAAGGTCTAGGCATAAGGATAATTTATGATTAATCTATAGTTTAAGAAATGACCATACTATATGACATATGTTAAGGCGTGTTTTGCAACACTCTTTCTTCTTCTTCTTCTTCTTTTTTTCTACAATTTTCTCTATACAAATAAAACAAGAAAACACAACCAAACAATACAAGACAAAACAACATCCAAAAGAAAAGACGACTGTGGTGGCGTGGACACCATGCACCACACTAAGATTAAACCACCGCAGGTTAGAAGATCACTGCAACCGGTTAGAAGGAACATCACCAATAAGGAGAATCCACCAGAAGCAAAGCGTGTTAAATCTTTCATTCAAATCTCACTCCGTGCGTTAGGAGCACGTGCCGCTCCATTCGACAAAAAATGCTGGACAACCACACGATCGGCGGACGGGAAAACGATGGCACAACGTGTGATGGGCTTAGGGCCTCCAACTCCTTTGAACTTGGAATCAAGCTTTCAAAAAACCAAAAACACCCGAAAACCACCAACCCCAACAGTTAGGAAAATAAAAAATAGGAAAGGAAGGAAGGGGGAAGACATAGAACTAAAGGACGAACAATGCCGGATGTAGAACCCAAAGTTTCAAGTATCGTATCTATGTATAGATTTTAATGATAACAAATAAATTCAAAACTCAAACTCAAGTTATCTACGCATGAAGAGAGCTAAGCACATCAAGAAATTAAGCATGAGCAAAAAGAAGAACAAGTCTACAAATGAAACTCATAAAATAATTTTGTACATTTTTTAAGATTTGAAATTGGATTAAAGCTCAAAACTAATTTTTTTTCATAAAGCATCAAATTGCATTTTTTACATATGCATGACATCATTAAAATATTTAATTTCAATTTTTTTTATGTGCATGACATATGCATGATGTCATTAAAAGTTTTAATTTCAAAATTTTTTTATTGCAAATGCATGACATATACAATGATTTCATCAAATGCATGACATATGCAATGACTTCATCAAAACGTATGACATATGCAATGACTTCATCAAAATTTGAATTTTCAATTTAAAAGATGATTGAGTGGGACTCATTTGCCTAAAATAGCTCGCTTGTGTTTTGCAAAAATCGCAACAACAAGAGTCTTTGCATCTTTCTTTTAAAATGCTCATTCTCTCTTCTCTAAGTTCTGTGCCTTAATTCTTATTCATTTTGAGAGATATATAAGTTGCACTGTATTGTTTTTATCTCACTCATTGAGGAGTATATTCTGATAACCTACCCATGATCAGCTTTTGTATTTGTAAGAGAGGGTGCGTATAACCCTTGTGTGTTTAAAATGTATTCTACACAGGGAATAGTTGAATCACCAAGTATGAGGTAATTGGAAGTGTAGAGGGTGTTCTACACTGATTCTTTGGAACGGTGTTGCTCAAAGGTGTAATAGGTTTCTATCTCCACCTGAAGAAGATTGAATAGTGAATTTGGGATTCTCAAAAGGTAGCTTGAGGCAAGGACGTACATAGGCAGTGAGGCTGAATTTCGTTAAAATACTGAGTTTGCTTCTTTTTGCCCTTACTATTTATATTTCCTACTGTTTCGTATTTTGTTTATATTTTATATTGTGCATTTGGTTTATAATTATTAAATTTTTTTTATATAACCAAATTCACCCCCCTCTTGTGTTAGTCATTTGGGCAACACCGGAACACCACCCCCCTCACGAAATCAAGAGACTTTTTTGAAATCTTAGCAGACAAAGAGACTATATCACGAGAGAGAGACTATATCACGAGAGAGAGACGTGAAGCCTGGAAATTGGGATCCCTTTGTTTCCTATAGCAAATTCGACCAATTTTTCTTTTGTTAATGCATCGAGTTCGATTGAGTACCATATGTTTCTCGCTTCTTGGGCTAGTTGGGCCTCTTCTTTGTCATCTCCTCGACCGCCTAGTCATGGGTTGTGGGCTTTAGTGGAGTGGCCCAAGCATGTCCCCATTTGGATATAAAAACCTCATCCCATTATATCTTTATATATATAAAAAGGCTATATAATGACAATTCTTGTTTTAACAGATCTGTTAACATTTTATTCCATTTCGTTAACATTTTAACTCTGTTTATTATACCTGTCTGCCATCATATGCGAATTAAAATTCATTATTGATAATTTCAAAACGATAATTTATTGCCTATTTTACATCCGTTGTTTAATATACCTCTGTTTGCCATCATATGTGAATTAAACTTCATTAAATAATACGTTTGGATTGATAATTTCAATACAATAATTTATTGCCTATTTTACGTCGATTTAAAAAATCCATTGGAATTGATAATATTAAACACCTACTGTAGGGCCTATTCAATTCGAGAGGCCAGAAAGCCCATCTGAACAAAAGTCCATATAGTAAAGGAAACAGTACGGTGGGCCTAATTATTGAATTCAAAGAATGAATAAGCATAGAGCCCTGCAGAATCACGTATATAAACTAATACTTAATCCTCGCTACCTCCTGCGGGATTTCATGCAAATAAGTGATCACGTTAGTTACTGGAAGAAAACATATAAACGGAAATCGCAACAGAAGATAAGGATCACCACAAGACCTATATAAATCAAGTAACCTTCCACGAAGAGGGGAAACTTTTCGATTACTCTAAAACTACCTTTAAATAATTAGCGAGATTACTAACTTAAGCATCAGAGCTTTCTCAGGCGGAAATCACTGGATCTTTTCAATTTCTTACAGGCGAGCGGTCATAGAAGAAATGCAAGACACGTCTTTAAAATTGGCACCGTCTGTGGGATTCGTTTACAGACTATTAACGTGGTTCTCGCATGCCAACTGTGACTCGTTCTGTAGCAGGTCAAGCAACAGGAACATCCATGGAAGCACAATTAGCAGCAACAGATGAGAGACTGAAGAAGGCGTTAGATGCCCTGGAAGCGTTGTAGAAAGAAAACGAGGATTTACGGTAGAGGAATGCTGAGACCTACGATACTGCCTTACCTACTCACAGTAAGCAACGTGAAGAAGAAGCAGATAGCAACACTAAAGCCAAACTGGAGCGCACAGAGAAACAAAATATGCATAACAAACTGAAGGATCTTGTGGGAAAATATGAGGAAATAGCAAGAAAGATGGGAGGATATTTTTCGGTCGACTGCTTGCTGAACCAGACCGACTTGCCATATAGCGAGCAGATTATAAAGGTATCACTCCCACCGAAATTTAAAGTTCTCCAGATAGACCTATACAACAGGTCGAAGGATTCGGTTGACCATCTAGAGAACTTTAAAGCCCACATCACACTCCATGGTTTCCTCGACAAGATTACTTGTCAGATCTTTCCTTTGACCCTAAAGGGGACAGTGATAGGATGGTTTGGAACTCTAAAACCAAGGTCGATCGATAGTTTTAAAGACCTGACCAAACAATTCATAACCCAGTTCATGCCCAGCAGAAGGTGTTGGCGTCCAACCACCTACCTGCTCACTGTCAAATAGAAAGAAGATGAAGACCTCAAGAGCTACCTCACTCGCTTCAACAAAGAGCAGTTGACGACAGACGACCAAGACGAGAAGATCACTTTGGCCGCTCTCCTACGCGGAATCTGGCCACAAAGCCAATTCATGATTGAGCTAGCTAAGAAGACCCCTTCCACCCTCAGGGAATTCATGGATCAGTCGGACACTTTCGTCAACACCGAGGATACATTATAGGTCTTGATAGGTCCACGGAAGGAAAACAGAGGAGGCGAACGAGATGATAAAAGGGTTGGAGCAAGTCGGCGAGAAAAGAGGCAAGAAAGACGTTCAAACCAAAACACCAGACTAATACATAACAACCTGAGTGTCAGAGAAAAGGAGAAAAACGAGGGTGAAGGGTGCCTGCCCCAAATAGGCGGCCGGTGTTGCAAGTACCACCAAACGGGATCACATTGGACAGAGGACTGCACGACCATGAAAAAAATGGTCACTGATCTGGTAAGAACTGGGGAGTTGTTGTGGATGGTGGTAGAAAAATCAAAACCTAGAAGGCAACAAGAGTACTGGCGGGGAGTTAAAAGAAGCACCAGCCCCGAAAGAAGGTGCCAAGGTACCAGCCGCCAGAGCAATAGCAACTGGGTGACAGCAAAAAGAAACGGGAACAGAAACAGGGCGCCCAAAAAAGGCAACAGGAGTAGATCGCTCCAAAAAGGTGACAAGAACAAATCACCCTCAAGAGATGGCATGAATAGAGCGCCTATTGGGGAAATCCGAATAATAGCATGAGACTTTGCTAGAGGCAAGATGTCCACATCCAGTTAAAAGGTGCACACATAAAAGGCGAGGTATGAGGAAGTCTACGTAGCGAACAGGGCGTCTAAATAGCAAAAACTAAACAATGATGGAGTAGAGATATCCTTTGAAGAGGCGGACAGAGAATGGGTGTTGTACCCACACGACAATTCTCTAGTAGTCACTCTTATTATAGCCAATTACGGGACCAGGCATGTGCTGATTGACAATGGAAACTAAACCGACATACTATTTTGGGAAGCATTCAACAAAATGGGGATCGATGTTGACCAATTACGACATTCTCCAACGCCGTTGAAGGGCTTCTCCAATGAAGCAATCCAACATGGTGGGGCCATCACACTTCCAGTAACCGCCGAAACTGGAACATAAACGGCGACTACCGTGACTGACTTCTTAGTGGTTAAAGCTCCATCCTCCTGTAATGTTATACTGGGAAGGCCAACACTTAACCATCTCAGGGCAGTAACATCAACATATCACCTCAAGATGAAGTTCCCAACCAACAATGGGGTAGGAGAGTTAAAAGGCGAGCAGACATTGGCTCGAGAATGTTATGTACAAGAGCTGAGGAAGAACAGGAACAAACTTTGTACCATGGAAGAGATGAAAAAGACGTCCACGACGCCTCCTCCACCACCCATGGTAAAAGCTCAGAAAAAAGATGTAGAGATCAGAGATAAACAGAGTCAGCAGCACGCCGAGGTCAATGAGCCTTTAGAGCTCATAACTTTATTCCCTAGCCGCCTGAAAACAACTATACGAATCGGCACGAATGCTCCCCCAGCGGATAGAGAAAAACTGAAGCAACTATTGGTGGAACACAGAGACGTGTTTGTATGGAGCCATGAAGATATGGCTGGCATTGACAATGCCATCATTGAGCATCGCTTAGGGGTAGATCTTGCACACACACCAGTATGCCAAGAAAGGAGGTCATTCAGCACGGACAAGTACACCGCCATCAGCTTGGAAGTCGAAAGACTACCCGCCGCCACCTTTATCAAGGAAGCCCATTACCCGGAGTGGATATCTAACGTGGTGTTGGTAAAGAAGGCAAACAGAAAGTGGAGGATGTGCGTGGACTTCACTGACCTCAACAAAGCTTGTCCAAAGGATAGCTTCTCCCTGCCAAGCATCGATCTTATCGTGGATGCAACGGCGGGACACTGAACACTAAATTTCATGGACGCCTACTCAGGATACAACCAGATACAAATGCATACGACGGATAAGGAAAAGACTGCGCTCATAACAGATCGTGGACTGTATTCTTACCAAATAATGTTGTTTGGGTTAAAGAATGTAGGGGCGACCTACCAAAGACTAGTCAACCAAATGTTCACGAATCAGATAGGGAGAACCATGGAAGTCTATGTGGATGATCTCTTAGTGAAAAGTAAGGAGCCCACCTAGCACATCCACGACTTAAGAGAAGCATTTGATGTGCTACGTTAGTACAAGATGAAGTTGAATACTGCCAAGTGTGTTTTTGGAGTCGAGTCAGGAAAGTTCTTGGGGTTCATCGTGTTTGAGAGAGGAATCGAGATCTCCCCAGAAAAGATAGAGGCCATAATCAATATGAAGCCGCTAGAAAACTTGCATGAGACACAACGGTTAGCAGGAAAAGTAGCCGCCCTGGACAAATTCATAGCAACATCTACGGATAAGTGTATACCTTTCTTCCATGTATTATGCATGACACAGCCATGGAACAAAGAGTGTAATGAGGTGTTCAAAAAATTGAAACAATACCTAGTCAATCTGCTCCTCTTAAAGTAATCGGAAAAGGGCGATGTACTCTGTGCGTATCTAGCCATTTCTCTACATGCAATATCAACCGTCTTGGTAAAGGAATGAGTCATTTAGCACCCCGTATACTACGTAAGCCGAGCCCTCAGAGGAGCGGAAGTAAGATATCCCAAGATGGAGCTGCTAGCTTTTGCCTTAGTAACGGCGGCCAGGAAGTTTCGCCCATACTTTTAGGCCCACACAGTAAGGGTGTTTATAAAAGCACCGCTAGGGAAAACCTTGAGAAAACCAGACTGCACAATTAGGTTGATAGGATGATCAATTAAGTTGAGTGAATTCGACTCAAGGTACCAGCCATGGAAGGCAGCAAAAGGGCAGGCATTAACAGATTTTGTGGCAGAATTCTCAGATTTTTCCCAAGAAGCCACAATAGCACCAACGGGCAAGCCGTGGGTAATGCACATAGATGGTTCGTCCTGTAAGGCGGGAGGTGGCCTAAGGGTATATTTGCTAGCCCCCAATAATGAAGAGATGCATTAGATGGCCACGTTAACGTTTAAAGTAACAAATAATGAGGTCGAATACGAAGCGCTAGTAACCGGGCTTTTTATAGCCGCCCAGATTGGGGTAATTGAGATAGAGGCCAGATCAGATTCATAGATCATTGTCAACCAGGTATTAAGTCTGTACATCACAAAAAGTGAGAAATTAAATAAATATCTGAAGCAGGTCTGAGAAGTACGTGATCTCTTCTCGTATTTCACTATAACCCAGATATCACGGGCGGATAATGAAGTGGTGGAAAGGTTGGCCCGGACGACGTCTGAAATGGAAGAAATGCATCTTCCTTGGTAAGTTAAAAGAAGAGTTATTGAAACACCAGCCTTTGGTGCGGAGGTGGTAACACTAAGTTCCAATATTCTCGAATGGGCAAGTGAAGTAGTAGAATACCTAGCGGTAGGTAGACTACCAGAGGTGCGAGAAGAAGCACAGAAAGTAAGAAGGAAAGCGGCAAGGTTTCTGCTCCTCGACAAAATTCTTTACAAAAGAGGTTTTTCAACCCTTTTGTTGCGGTCCATTTCACCCCAAGAAGCACAATACGTCCTAGAAGAAATACATGAAAGAATATGTGGGAATCACTCGGGGGGAAGGGCCTTGGCCATGAAGGCGGTTAGAGCATGCTATTATTGGCCCAATACAATAAGAGATGCATGGGAGTTCACTAAGAGGTGCATCAAATGCCAAGAGTATGCATCCGTACAACACGCCCCATCGAAAGAATTGACGTCCATGAAGGCACCGTGGCCTTTTGCCCAAAGGGCGTGGACCTAGTAGGACCTTTCTCACTGGGAAAAGGCGAAGTGAAATTCATGATAGTGGCTGTGGATTATTTCACCAAATTGGTAGAAGCGGAACCATTGGCAACTATAACCGACAAAGTTGCAATAAGATTCTTATGGAAGAATGTTGTCTGCAAGTTCGGGATTCCCCACAAAATAGTGACAGACAACGGGCGACAGTTTGACTCTGACCAATACCGAGAGTGGTGTGCTGAACTGAAAATCAATGCCAAATATTCCTCGCCGAGCCACCCCCAGACTAATGAACAAGCTGAATCAACCAACAAAACTTTACTATCTATCCTAAAGAAGAAGGTCGCGGAAAAAAAAGTGAGATTGATCGGACGAGCTTCCAGGAGTGCTTTGGGCATACAGGACAATAGTCAAAACGCCAACTAGGGAATCCCCATTCACGCTAGCATACGGGACTGAGACGATACCACCAATTGAAGTAGGGTTGCCTAGCTATAGAACAAACCATTATTCAACCCACCAGAATGATAACAATCTGGAGGAAAATCTAGATTTGCTAGAAGAAGAAAGAGAAATTGCGGAAGTCAGAATGTTACAAGAGAAAATAAAAATTGAGCAATATTTCAATAAGATAGTAAAATCCAGGACCTTCAAAGTCAGAGATCTAGTCTTAAAAAGAAGCAGGGTAACAACTTGATGAGTGCGTGAAATTATACTCTAAATATTTTAATATTTGATTAAATTATTAAAAATGAAAATAGAAATGATTGAATTTTACTTATTTTATTTAATTAGATTTCTATTTACAATGAGATGTTTTTAAACATTATTTATATTCTTTATTTGATTTGATTTGATTTTATTCTATTTGATTTTCATTATTTTTATTTCTTTTTGAGTGCTTGAAGGAGTGAAGAAATCACATGGATCCACAATTTCACATTCCACAAAACTTTGCCCACAAACATACGGCTGCATATATATATATATATATATATGTGGGAAGGAATAAAGGAGCAGGCCAAATGGACTTCAACACACGGCCTCAAGCTTTGGATTGGCATCAGACTTTCTCATGGGCTCATGCATGGCATTATTAAAGAGTAACATGGTTTAATCAATTGGGAGCCACACTTAATAAC
Source organism: Platycarya strobilacea (assembly GCA_036898215.1). NCBI lineage: Eukaryota > Viridiplantae > Streptophyta > Magnoliopsida > Fagales > Juglandaceae > Platycarya > Platycarya strobilacea. The sequence goes on from CM072556.1 coordinate 13,873,921, forward strand.
CGCTTAATGCAATCCAATTCTAGACGGCAACTCAAGCGAATTTGAATTAAATGAGGACACGACAATTGAATAAAAGAAAGGGACCAGCCGCATATATAAAGGAAAGGAGACCTAGATGTTTTTGGAGCCAGACGGACGGAACGAAACTTCATCTTCATGGCCGTTTGGATGATTTTCTTCATGGAATTTATGTTGTCTATCATGTGTATGAATAACTAAATTCTCAAGTAGGGTTAGGGATAAATTTGCACACTAAATAGTATTTTTAATTTATTTTTAATTCATGTATTTAGATTTTAATTTATTAAAACTCTTTGTTTTATCATTCTCAATATATTATTGATGTTTTCTTCTCCGAATAATTTTAAAATTTATTCCGTTTATAAATTTAGTCATGCTTTTTTCTCTTGAATGGATTTGTTCTTTTATTATTGTTAGATCCATTAATTATTTATATTGATTTAATTCTCTACTATAATATTGCTCCCTGAGTATGTTGTCGTCGTTGGGTTTTCTCAATGTGAATATCAATTTGTATAATTTAAAAGTGGTGAGTGATTTTTTAAAGAGTTAAATTTGATTTAATTTTTAGTTTATAATTCTATATGTTCCGATTGAGAATTACAGAATTGAATTCTCAATTGAGTTATCAATGAATTAAAAATAATTAAAATACTGGATATGTGCAAGGAAATCCCGACACTCTACTGTTCGTCAACTTTGATTATTTTTTTGTTAATTACTTTGTTTAATTTTAATTTTAATTTAAAATCAAATTTTCTTTCCTCATTAATCAATTTTTATTTATTTATTTTTTTACTTTCTTTTCTATTTTACTATTCTTTTAATTTGTCTCTCTGTAGAATCGACACCTCAAAACTGAATTATAATTATCGCGTTATTCTTTTGGGTGTTATCACAACCCAAAACTAGGAAAAGATGGGATCCCAATGGGAAGGGCCCTACCTGGTAGTGACGAATAATAAGCCTAGGTCATACCGGCTAAAAGACAATCAAGAAAAGGAGCTGCCTCATCCATGGAATGCAGAGCACTTAAAGAGTCGTACCAGTAGCGTTTTTAATACTTTCACATCAATTATGTTTTTAACATTCCCCTAGTAGTAGCATTGTTGGTTTTTCATTATAGTAACTTTTGTTTTAATATTCTCATTTCAGTTGAATTTTCGAATGATCATAATTATTAAGTTCAAGTTTATTATTTCGCCCATTTTCAACTCTACTAGTTCTCATGCCCTGTTTAAAGTATTCGTAATTATTTGTGGCGTCATATACAAAAAAAAATAGGCGCGCGGAGGTTAAAAGACCACGCCACCCTTGAACAACGATACCGAGTTATCACAGTCGAGGAATGCCTTGCTAAGAAATATCCACGACAAGCTATCTAGCCTGCGGGATTAAAGGAAAGGTCGAGGACCGCTTTGCTAATAAAGACACACGATGAGCTATCCAGCTTTCGGGGTTAAGGGAAAAGTCACGGACTGCCCAAACTACAAAACACCAATGATGAGTAATGACACTTGCAGGTGCCATATAAAAAAGGGGCGCAAAGACAAATGACCCTGCTAACCTTAAACACCAATTACGAGTGATAACGCTCGCAGGTGCCATATAAAAAATGGGCACAGAGGCGAATGACCCCGCCAATCTTAAACACCAATGACGAGTGATAACGCTTGCAGGTGCTATATATAAAAAGGACGTAGAGACAAATGACCCCGCCAACCTTAAACACCAAACACTCGCAGGTGCCATATAAAAAATGGGCGGAGAGGCAAACGACCCCGCCAACCTTAAACACCAATGACAGTAATGATACTCACAGGTGCCATATAAAAAAAGGGCGTAGAAGCAAATGATCCCGCCAACCTTAAACACCAATGACGAGTAATAACGCTTGTGGTGCCACAAAAAAAAGGCGTGGAGGTAAATGACCCCGCCACCCTTAAACACCAATGACGAGTCTTAACACTTGTGGTACCAGGAAAAAAGGAAGCTCATGGGCACTTAAAGCAAATCTTCTCGCTAGAAAACTCCTCGCCACTAGAGCAAAGACACGAATGCTTCTAGATGCAAAACCATTCGAAAGTCTTAAAATGAGCAACCATGACCCATGATGGAAAATTAAAAAGCTCATCGTTTCCATTCTAATGACGACATCCAAGACTCCTCGCCTCCTTCCATAATGGCAACCAATACCTTGTGCTATGAATCACTGCAGAAGAATGATTCAAACAAAAGTAAAGGCGAAAGTAAAAATAGATAGCAACAGGAATTGAGGCAAATACTTGAAATTATCAAACTATGAGTCAACGGTACAATATTGAAGCAAGTACTTGATATTATTTACAAGAAAAAGAATTTGGTTACAGATTGAGGTTACAATGTGCAATTACAAAAAGAATAAAATAAAATAAAGAATAGAAGTCTCGAATCAAGGGGCATCGCCTTCGTTAGATGGTGGCAATGGAGGCACGTCCACAAAGGCGTCAGAAATTTTTTTGCGCCCGAAAGTGTCAGCGTGGCAGCAGGCGGCCATCTCGAGGGAGAACAAGCTCACATCGAGAGTTTGGAGGTCCGTAGCAGGATTAGCCAAGAGACGGTTCCTAAGGTGCACAATGTTAGCACCATGACCATAAGTGAAGGCCGTGTCCCTGACCTGAGGAAACCTAGCCAATTGATTTCCGCCTGGGCAGCAGTCAACTGGTCTACTTTCCTGGCTAGCTATTCATCCCTGGCCAGAGCAACCAAGTTAGCCTTCCTAAGTTCCTAGTCCATGTTCGCGCGGCTTGCCTTATACCTCTGGTGACGCTCTTGAAGCTCAGCCAGAGAACCTTACGCCAGAAAGGTCTTGAGCTGTAAGGCGCGCCTTCTCCAAGCCGTCCAACAAATCCTTGGTCAGACCACTACACCTTTCCTGCAAATTGCCAAGCTCCCCCCGGCCTAAGTTTAACTCTCCGCTGCGGGCGAGGAGCTCGAAGTCCAATCGAGCCAACTCAGCATTATATGCCTTTTCCAAGTCCCTTTCAGACTGCAAGACCTGGTGGGAAAAATCGTCCCTGATTTTTGCATCTTGAGCAAGGCGAACAGCATCCCGAAGTTCAAGGATCTCGCCGTCATGTAGCTCTAGTTCTCCCTGAAGAGAATTGACAAAACCTTCTGCCTGGTCCAAGTGAAGTTCAAGCTTTCTATTTTTCTCGACCAGGGCTTCCAGCTCAGCCTTGTTAGCCTACCACTTCCCTTTAATCCCTTCCTCCCGCCGAATGAAATCAGCCACTACCCGTGCCACTAAGTTGTCAACGCCCTATGAAGAAGACAAAGGGATCTAATTAAAAACAAAGGGGGAAGAAGAGAGAAATTAAAGCAAGAATATAAATTATAAGTATACCGCAGAAAACCAATCCTTCAACTGGTTGGCCATCTCAGTGACAATCTCGGCCTGAGCAAGAATGGACGAGGAAGAGGCACCCTCGCTACCGTCACCCCCAGTGTTCTCGTCGGGGCAATTGATCTCCTCAGCCGCCAAAGTCCTCATAGGCTTAGGAGCCTCATTCGCCACTTGACCGGACAAGTGGTTAGAGTCTGGTAGTGACTTAGGGTGAGTGGTTTCCTTCCATGTTACATGGGCGCCCTCTCAAAGCAAGTTACCCAACTCTTCTTCAGTAAAGGAGTCGGGGTCTCCACCAAAAGAAGACACGGGAAGTGGAATTGAGAAGAGACACTTGCCACTACCAACTAAAGATGGAGTATAACCTCCATATATGGTGGTTGAGGGAGTTTCAGGCTGGCCACCGACCAAGTACTGGCAAGCGCCCCCAGAAGCAGGAGTTTGGGAGTCTTCTCGACCAGAAAGTTGGGCACCAACTAAACTTTCTTCCGCTTTCCTAGGAGCGGTCTCTGATGGTGTGGACAGACGCACACTAGAACTAGTAACTTTGTCCAAATGAAAGGCAGCCACTATGCCAGTGGGTTGATCGTCACCTCTCACTGGGCCTTCGATAGCGGGAGGTACAAACACAGGAGCAGAGGCCAGAGGACTAGTTTGGATGGGTGCCTGGACTTGAAAAGAATCGGCCAGCTCAAAAAAAGCTATGTTGGCCAGACCTTCCCTATTCCCCAATCCGATGGATCGTGACCTCGTGGAGGAACCACCAGAGGCAGCAGGTGCAGAAGCAGTCTCTTGAATTAGCCTCAGTCTCTTGGGGCTGCTGCTTAAGGGTGTCCACGGAGGATGCCAAGTTTCCTGTTGGAATTGGAAATGTGGACGCCTGCTCCAAATCTTCTTCGGTGGACGCCAAAGTTTTCTTTGAAGGAGGCAGTTGGGAAGGATCCTCAATACGAGCCCTTTTTCTTTGACTTTCATCGTTTGACTTCTTGGATCTCCTATCTTTTTTGCCCTTGCTCACATTGGTTTCGGATCGCCCCTTTTCTCTTAGCTTTTCCTTCTTCTCACGCACAACGAGGGAACCTCTCATGACTTTTTCAGAAGGATCTGGTAAGGGAGTGGGAATGACATCGGTAATCATAAAGTTATGCCTCTAAATGAAGGAGCGATTGGGAGACGTCAATAATCGATCTATATGAGCAGGGGATAGCAGTTTATCGATCTAGAGATTGTCCGGATGGTCTGCAGCCCAGGCACGCACGACATCTATTTGGGCCAACTCTCGGCGAGATAGTGGAGGCATGAAAGCCCATAAACGTCAGCATTTAGGAATAGGGCGCCAGATTTCTCTGACAGGAAAATCTCTGAAAACTTGTTCTTGGCCAGGAAATTCTCATCCCTACCCGCTGATAAAAAAGAACCTTGTAGTTCACGCCTTGGCATTAGAGTACCGATCTTCAAACATAGCCAAAAATTGCCTTTTCTTCTTTTTACGAAAGTTGGCCACACAACCCTTGGTAGCCGCCTTCACGTTGTAAAAAATCAAAAATTTTCGAGCAGTCATGTCGGGGTAAGGATCACAAAGAGGCTATAGGACCATCGAAAGACAACACAGGCCCACAGATAAACCCTTAAGGCAAAAAGGTGAAGTTGAATCGGAGCCAGTTCCAGTATATCCAAAATGTCGCGAAGAGGGCGACAAAAAGGAAGTTTCAACCCATGAGATAAGAGGGCTACAGAGATGGCCACCGAACCAAAAAACCCCTCATCGTCGCAGCATCCTGATTCAAAAGCTTTCATTACAACAAAATATGGAATGTTAAACTCTTTCTAAATCTCAGCCAAATGTTTTTCTCGAACACTTGAGCGCCACGCATATCCGTCAAATGTTGTACCCTCAGCAATATCAAAAGGTTGAATAGATCCAATACCTTGGTCAGCCATAGAGTTGTAAATGGAAGGATGGGACGAACAAGAAGTAGGAGCAAGAAAGGGACAAGAAAAAATGGATGCAGAAAGTGGGAAAAATACCAAAAAGCAAGATGAACAGAAAGAAGGGGGAAAAGGAAAAGAAGAAGTATTTAAAGGGAAAGCGATTATGGAACGCCAACAGACGAGGGCATTATGACTTGACACGAAGACCGAAGAACAACCGTCACACAAAAGCTTTCCTCTTGTTGCCACGTTTTTTGATGAGAAGATGGAATGACGGTAGGCACTCGATGGTTCACATAAGAGAACAAGTACCCAAGCATCCGAAGGCGGAAACCTAAATGCTTACAAGCCAAAATAAATTGAATTCCCTACACCTCGAAGCGAAGAGAATTCGCGGGGTAGCTGTAGGGCCTATTCAATTCGAGAGGCTAGAAAGCCCATTTGAACATTTGAACAAAAGCCCATATAGTGAAGGAAACAGTATGGTGGGCCCAATTATTGAACCCAGAGAATGAATAAGCATAGAGCCCTATAGAATTACGTATATAAAATAATAATTAATCCTCGCCACCTCCTGTGGGATTTCATGCAGATACGTGATCACGTCAGTTACCGAAATATAACATGTAAACGAAAATCACAATAGAAGATAAGGACCACCACGAAGCCCATATAAACTAGGTAACCTTTCATGAAGGGGGGACACTTTTCGATTACTCTAAAACTATCTTTGAATAATTAGCGAGATTAATAACTCAAGCATCGGAGTTTTCTCAGGCAGAAATCGCCAGATCTTTTCAATTTTTTGCAGGCAAGCAGTCACAGAAGGAAGGTGAGACACATCCTTAACACCTGCATTTGTATTATTATATTTTTATTGTTGAACGCAATGTTGATACTTCAATAAATAATGCTTTTAAATTGATAATTTCTTAAATGACTCAATGTAAAGCCCTATTTATGACTAAAGAATTTTCACTAATTCAATTTATGAGTTCGCGAGATTTTCTGTAATTCAGCGGGTACATATTCCAATTTAACGATAACCTAAAACAAGCATTTGATTTCATCAAACCTGTTATCTGTTATCAATTTGTGTTGATACATCTGCATGCATTCTTTCATTCATTGTATTTACTCTATTAGACATTAATCTCTTCTAATTAACGTTACAATTTTTCAATTGACAATTGCATATTAAAAAGGCACAAAAAAATGAATAAAATTTAAATAATAACCCACACAAACGCATAAACAACACCTTCACATGCGAATAAATCTCCTCTTTCTCCTTTAGTTTGTATTCATCTCTGCGCTGTGGGAAGCTACTCCGATCAACTTTGGTTAAAGGTATTCATCTATGTTATTCACATTTTGTTAGTTCTTCAAATATATATGTGATGAGTGCGCGAAAGTGTACTCTAAACATCGTAATATTTGACTAAATTGCAAAGAATAAAAATAGAAATAATTGGATTTCACATATTTTATTAAATTAAGATTTCTATTTATGTTGAGATGTTTTTAAACATCATTTGTCTTCTTTTATTTTATTTTATTTTAGATCATTTTATGTTATTCTATTTTTATAATTATTTATTTATTTATTTTTGTTGATATGAAGGAGTGAAAAGACTATATGGCCACGCACGTTTTGATCTTATAAGATAGGAGGGCACGGCGTCTCAATTTAAAGAGCATATATATATATACATATATAGACATTTGGTGATGGACACATTAAGGGGACACCCACATTCAATGCACATTCACTTGGGCCCACGTTTTCACTTGTTAATTCCTTCACAAGCCACAAGACTTGAGCCCATATTACCCAATTGAACCACACGGCAACAATGGAATTAAAATTGGACCCGCATGTCTTTCACTCCAAATTGAACACGGCATCTCATGGGACACACACACACACATACACACACACACATATAGACATATGAGAGGCAGCTGGGAGGGCTGGAACGTGAACGCTGATGAAAGCATAATCAGATTCAAATTTTAAGTGGCCAGTTGCATGATCATTTTTCTTGGGAGATTTTTTGTTGTCCATCAAGTGTATGGGTAATTAAATTCTCAAATAGGGTTAGGAATGAATTTGCACACTCGACGGTATTTTTAATTTATTTTTAATTCATATATTTGGATTTTAATTTATTAAAACTCTTTATTCTATCATTCTCATTATATTATTGATATTTTCTTTTCCGAATAATCTTACTTAAAATTTATTCCATTTATAAATTCAGTCATGCTTTTTCTCTTGAATGGATTATTTTTTGATTATTTTTGGATCAATTGATTATTTATATTGATTTAATTCTCTGCTACAATATCGTTGCCTGGCTATATTGTCGTCGTTAGGTTTTCTCAATGTGGATATCAATTTGCGTAATTTAAAAAGTGATGAGTCATTTTTCAAAGAGTTACATTTGATTTAATTTTTGGTTTATAATTCTATATCTTCCGATTGAGAATTACGGAATTGAATTCTCAATCGAGTTATCAATGAATTGAAAATAATTAAAATACTGGATACGTGCAAGGAATTCCCAACACTACTGTTCGTCAACTTTGATTACTTTTTTCGTAAATTTTTTAGTTTAATTTTAATTTTCATTTAAAATCATTTTTTCTTTTCTCATTAATCATTTAATATTTTTTTTTCTTAGTTTTTTTTCTATCCTACTATTCTTTTAACTTGTCTCTCTATGAAATTGACACCCCAAAACTAAACTACAATTACCGCGTTATTTTTTGGGCGTTATCAAATTTTGGCGCTGTTGCCGGGGAGACGGTAAAAGAATCGTTAGATAGTTTTGTTTTTTTAGCAGTTTGTAAAGGCGGTAACTTCGTTCCCTCTTTTTACTTACTGCATTATTATTTGTTTTTATTTTTCCTTTCATAGTTTCTTTTTAGTTTTGCATTTAGTTTTTATTATTTTGCATGCATAATAGGTATAGAGACACATTAAGTCGATTTGCTTGTAGGCCTGTTATAGAGTCAAATTCAGTGTTTAATTTTTCTAATCTTTTGTTTGATAGTCATTCTGCTTCTGAAAACATGAGTGAACACGAGAATCAACCCACTAGGACTGTTCAGGATTACCTCCACCCTACATGCACAGCCACACCATCATACATAATGTTTCCACCCAATACGCGTCAAGTTGATGTTAAAACGGGAGTAATATAGTTACTCCCCACTTTTCATGGGGTGGAAAATGAAAATTTATATGTGCACATTAGGGAGTTTGAGGAAGTAGTTACGATTTTCCATAGTCAAAATGCAACTGATGATATTGTGAGACTTAAGTTCTTTCCTTTCTCTTTGAAGGATAGAGCTAAAAGTTGGCTATACTCACTGAGACCACGATCCATTGGGTCGTAGAATGAGATGACTCAAGCTTTCTTTAATAAGTATTTTCTCCAACATAAGACCAATGTTTTAAAAAGACAGATCTCCATCTTTGCACATAAGGACATTGAGACTTTATATATGTCTTAGGAGAGATTTAAGGAGCTATTGAGTATGTGTCCTCACCATGGGTATGAGAGTTGGCATCAGGTGAGTTATTTCTATGAGAGACTTACACCTAAAGAGCGCCAATTTGTGGAGATGACGTGTAATGGTGAGTTCTTGCAGAAAAATCCTGATGAGGCCATAGAGTAGCTCAATGAGCTTACTGAAAAAGCTCACATTTGGACTGGACCTAGTGTGACTGAGAGTACAAATAGGTCACGACCTACAGGAAACCAAAATGGTGGTGGAATTGACCATCTCAGGGAGAAAGACAACTTGAAGGTTAAGGTTGAGGTACTTACTAGGGAGTTAGAGTTGCTAAAGGCCAAGGACTTGAAACTAGCACACTTGGCTAATCATGTAGAGTCTTCTGAGCCATGTTTTATGTGTAGAGGGGGAGATCACCTCGTCCAAGAGTGTCCCACATTTGCTGAGATGAGATGGTTGTATGAGGAACAATGTAATGCCATAGGCATGTACATGAAGCCTTTTACACCTTTCTCTGAGACTTACAATTTGGGGTGGCGTAATCCCCCCAATTTTAGCTGGAAGTTTGAAAACTAGCCACTTGCAATACCTGCACCACCTGCACAACCCACTAGATCATATCCTACACCATATCATGTACCTACATCTTCTAGGAGTCCTTTAGAAGATACTTTACATGTTTTTATTGAGGCACAGGGTAAGATTAACAAAAAGTTTGAATTTTTGATTACGCAGGTTGTTGAAGAAAATAAAGAGATAAAAAATCAAGTGTCAAAACTGATGAGCTCCTTGAGTGTGACTAAGCGATGTAAGTTTCCTTCTCAAACTCTGTCCATACCCCATGGTCAATACATGGCGCAAGAGAATTTGAAGGATGTGAATGTCATTGTGACTCATAGTGGTAACTCATCACACATCCCAATAATGGATAAATCAGAAGATGTGGGGAATGATTAAGATAGTAGTGCTCCCAAACTACCCAAGGAATCAGAGGTGACAAAAAGCCATGTTAAGGTAGCATTCCCTCAAGCTCTGAAATCAAGCAAGCTAACTATGGATCCTAACAATGAAATCCTGGAGAATCTCAAACAGGTAAAATTCAATCTCCCTCTTTTGCATGTAATTAAACAAGTTCCTACTTACGCAAAAGTTCTCAAGGATTTGTGTACAGTTAAGAGGAGGCATCACGTGAAGAAGACAGCGTTCTTGACAGAGCAAGTTAGTGCTCTGATTAAGCAACGTATTTCTCCCAAGTACAAAGATCCCGGGTGCCCAATCATCGCATGCAGCATCGAAAATCAAAAGTTTGGGCAGGCTTTGCTAGATTTAGGAGCCAGCGTGAATCTGATGCCTTATTCTATTTATTTGCAGCTGGGGTTAAGAGAAATCAAACCAACTACTGTGATATTATAATTAGCTGACCGTTCAGTCAAAGTACCCCGGGGGGTGGTAGAGAATATTCTAATTCAAATTGATAAATCTTATTATCTTGTTGATTTCTTGATTTTAGATACTACCTCTGTTGTTAACACTACTTCTAAAATTCCTCTGATTTTATGTAGGCATTTCCTTACCACTGCAAATACTCTTATCAATTGCAGGAATGAGCTCATGAAGCTATCTTTTAGAAACATGACTCTGGAGGTGAACTTCTTCCATATTGCAAAACAACTGGAGGAGGATGATGAGTGCCACTAGACATATATGATTGATTCACTAATGGATATGGGAGTTTTGGAAACTCATGATTTTGATCCCCTTGAGCATTTTCTGGTTAATTCTGAGTTTGACTCCATTACTGATTCATCTGATATAGTTAATATTTATTCTATTTTCGACAGAACTCAGGATTATGGCACACAGAAATGGCAACCGAAGTTCGATAAGTTGCCTGAGAAAAGTGAAAAATAGATTCATTCAAGTATGGAAGCACCCAAAGTTGAATTGAAGCTTTTGCCTAAAGGTTTGAAGCATATTTTCCTTGGTCCAAGTGATACATTTCCTGTTATTATCTCATCTGAATTGTCTATGTCTCAAGGTGAGAAATTAATTGAGGTTCTAAGTGAGCATAAGTCAACCTTAGGTTGGAGCATTGCTGATATAAAAGGTGTTAGTCCCTTGATTTATTCACATAAAATTAATTTGGAGGAAGGATCTAGTCCTCGTAAAGACCCACAACGTAAGCTTAATCCCACTATGAAAGAAGTGGTGAAAAATGAAGTGTTAAAATTGTTAGACGCATGAATCATATACCCTATCACTGATAGTAAATGGGTTAGTCCTACACAGGTTGTTCCTAAAAAGTCTGATGTTACTGTAGTGAAGAATGACCTAGGAGAGTTAGTCCCTACCAAGCTTGTGACTGGGTGGCAGATATGCATTGATTATAGAAAATTGAATGCCGCCACCCGGAAAGACTATTTTCCTCTCCTTTTTGTTGATCAAATTCTTGAGCGTGTGGCTGGTCATCCTTTCTACTATTTCTTGGATGGTTATTCTGGTTATTATCAAATTGAAATTGCATTAGAAGATCAGGATAAAACCACTTTTACTTGTCCTTTTGGTACTTATGATTTTCGTAGAATGCCATTTGAATTGTGTAATGCACCTGCTACTTTTCAATGTTGCATGATGAGTATCTTTAGTGACATGATTGAAAATTACATAGAAGTTTTTATAGATGACTTGACTATTTTTGGATCCTCTTTTGATGCATGTTTATTGAATTTAGAGAAAGTATTGACTCGTTGTGAGGAGAAGGAACTGGTTTTAAATTAGAAAAAATGTCACTTTATGGTACTTTCAGGTATTATTTTAGGGCATATTATTTCTTTCAGAGGGATAAAGGTTGATCAATACGAGATTGAATTAATTTCTAAGTTGCCTACACCTAAGACAGTAAAGGATGTGAGATCATTTTTTGGTCATGCGGGCTTTCATAGGAGGTTCATATAGAAATTTTCCATTATATCTAAACCACTATGTGACCTCCTAGCTAAAGATGCCTCATTTGAGTGGACACAAGCTTGTCAAGAGGCCTTTAAAATGCTGCTTGACAAGCTTACCTCAGTACCCATAATGCAGCCACCGGATTGGACCTTACCTTTTGAGATTATGTGTGATGCTAGTGATTATGCTGTAGGTGTGTTCTTGAATAGCCAAGGGAGGGGAATCTCTTTGTTATTTACTATGCTAGTAGGACTCTAAATAATGCTCAGATGAATTACTCAACCACTGAAAAAGAGTTGCTAGCTGTAGTGTTTGCTTTGGATAAATTTTACTCTTATTTGATTGGTTCTCCTATTATTATTTTCATAGATCATGCAACCCTTAAGTACCTTCTTACAAAGAATGATACTAAGGCACGATTAATACGATAGATTTTACTTTTGCAGAAATTTGACATCACCATAAAAGACAAGAAATGAGTGGAGAACGTAGTGGCTGACCATCTCTCGAGTCTCACATTTGAGGAAACTTCTGACCATCTGCCAATCAGGGATGATTTTCTCGATGAGCATTTACTTTCTATTACTTCTCTACCATGGTTTGCTCATATTGTGAATTATTTGGTTACAGGTGAGATATCGATGGATTGGAGTACTCAGGATAAGAGGAAATTCATGACTGAGGTACGTAATTTCTATTGGGATGATCCTCTTCTTTTTAAATACTGCCCTGACCAAATTTTGAGGCGTTGCATTCCTGATGAAGAGATTGCTAGCATGTGGAGGCCACTTTTCAATGAAGAAAACCGCTGCAAAAATTTTGCAGTGTGGATTTTATTGGCCCACCCTGTTTAAGAATGCAAATATCTATTGTCGTTCATGTGAAATGTGTCAAAAATTAGGAGTTATGTCCCATCGTAATATGATACCCTTTAACCCAATTTTAGTGATTGAAATTTTTGATTGTTGGGGTATTGATTTTATGAGACCATTTCCTCATTCTTTTGGATATCAATATATTATTGTGGCAGTAGGTTATGTGTCAAAATGGGTGAAAACAGCAGTTTGTAGGAACAATGATAATAAGACGGTAATTAAATTTCTTAAAGAAAATGTATTATCTCGGTTTGGTACACCACGTGCTATTATTAGTGACCCAGGTACACATTTTTGCAACCGTTCTTTTGAGACTTTGATGAAAAAATATGGGGTAGTACATAAAATTTCTATTGCATACCACCCCAGACAAGTGGACAGGTAGAACTTGCAAACAGGGAAATTAAGCAAATTTTAGAAAAAAGGGTAAACCCGGATCGCAAAGATTGGTCTTTGAGACTAGTTGATGCACTTTGGGCCTACCGTACAGCTTTCAAAACTCTCAACTTATAGATTTATTTTTGGAAAGTCTTGCCACTTACCTGTGGAGCTCGAGCATTGAGCCTATTAGGTTGTCAAGCATTTCAATTTTGACATCGGAGAAGCAGGTAAGTTCAGAAAATTTCAATTGACCGAATTAGAGGAGTTGATGAATGATGCCTATGAGAACTCTAAAATCTATAAGGCTAAAATGAAAGCATTTCATGATAAAAATATTTTGAGAAAAATATTTAAACCCAATGATAGAGTGTTTTTATATGACTCTAGACTCCATAAGCACCTAGGAAAATTTTGGTTCAGGTGGACCGGCCATTTTGTAGTGAAAAATGTTTTTAAAAATGGGGCGGTAGAAATAGAGGATCTTAAAGATGGTAGGATTTTTAAAGTAAATAGTCAGCGTCTTAAAATATTAATTGATAGGGAAGTTCTGGAAGTGGAAGAGATTCCACTTGTGGACCCGGTCTATCAACATTGACCATACCACGCAGGTATGTTTTCTTTTTATATGTTTTTATTTTTCTTTTTTTTCTTTTTCGTTTAATTTTTTCCCTTTTTTTTTTATTTTTGGTTGCTGTTTATTTTCTTTGTTTTTGTTTGCAGGCTAGTGTCAGTTTTTCATTTCAGTTTGTCATCTCTAGTACTTAGCGAGTCATCCCACGTCCTACATTAGGTGTATTCTACCATTTTCAGTATCCTCCATTTAGTTTTGATTGTTAAACATTGAGGACAATATTTCATTTAAGTTGGGGGGTGAGAATGATGTTTGTTGGAACTCTATGGCATATTTTCATGTGTAAAAAAAAAAAGTATCACACAAGCACATTTTTACATGTGTACTCATGCTCATTCATGGCCATTTTAGTGAATTCAACAAACCCATCTTAATCATTTTGCTGAGGCATTCACAGAACTTTTAATGCACGTATCCAAGCTTTGTAGTAAGATGGTGGTTTGACACATGTAGCCAGATAACTCTTTTGCTTAAGTATTCTTGTGAATTTTGGGAGAGGTTGAGAGCTTACAAATGCAGGAATTGTGATAAGCGTTCATTGATCTATTGAATTGGGTATTTCTTTTGAGAATATCATTATATGGTTGGTATTAAGATGGTGGATATACTTGGGATATCACAAAAGTCAACTTAGGATTAACGTTTGAGCCTTTTAAGCTAGTCCTTCTCATCATAGATCCTTAGTAGCCAATTTTGAGCCAACAAACACATATAGACTTTTTCTTTTCATATGCCCACATCATCCATACCTCTCCATATTGGAGTATACCTTATACACTAATTTTTCCTACCCTTATTGCTTCCAAGTGTGTGCTACGTGTGGAATTTACATATTTTCTTTTGTTTAAAAAAAATAGAGAGTGACTAAAGAAAAGAAAAAGAAAAAGAAAAATGGAAGAGTACAAGTGCAAAGTGTTCAATTGAGTGAGCTTCAAAGTCAAAAAAAAAACAAAGAGATTGAAAAAAAAAAAGAGAAAAGAAAAGAAAAAGAGATAGAGAAGTTGAAGAAGAAAGAAAAGTATTATTTAATGATCTGAAAAGTTGAAGAGTGCATCAGGCGAAAAATATAGTCTATTGAGATATTTAATAAGATTCCCTTGGTATGTATTTGGAAGTTTTTGAATCCGTATTTATCTTTTTCTTCATATAGCCCCTAACCCAAGCCACTCTATAACCTTTTTGTGTTAATCGTTCTGATCCTAAGTATGCTTGTGGAATGAGTGGTGGAAATTCTCAATTGTTAATGTTTCTATCATAAGATCAATGTTTACTTGTTACTTATACATAATTGCCTAATTTTTCATGAGAGTGTGTATACACCCCTTGTCAACTCCATGGAGAGAACTCTTACATGAAACACTTTTATACCCATGAGAAATGGAATTGAACCTTTTGTTTGAGATGTTCTTGATGTTGCATGTGTCACGGTTTGTGGTTAGATGGATATAGTTTGGATCACACACACTCTGTGGATTGCTATAAGTGGATTAATTGTGATTGGGTTATTAGATTTTTAAAATTGTTGTGATATGTGACTCTGGAAAGTGTGATTTGGTAGCCTTTTGTGTGTGATCTTCTTTGTTCTTTTTACCATTTTTGTATGGAAATTGCTAGGAACTAGCAATGAGTAAGTTGGAAGGTGTGATGAGTGCGCGAAAGTGCACTCTAAACATCTTAATATTTGACTAAATTGTAAAAAATAAAAATAGAAATAATTGGATTTTACTTATTTTATTAAATTAAGATTTCTATTTATATTGAGATGTTTTTAAATATTATTTTTCTTCTTTTATTTTATTTTATTTTAGATCATTTTATTTTATTCTATTTTTACAATTATTTATTTACTTATTTTTGTTGATATGAATGAGTGAAAAGACTACATAGCTACGCACGTTTTGATCTTATAAGATAGGAGGGCACGACGTCTCAATTTAAAGAGCATATATATATATATATATATATATATATGTATATATATAGACATATATAGACATTTGGTGATGGACACGTTAAGGGGACACCCACATTCAATGCACATTCATTTGGGCCCACGTTTTCACTTGTTAATTCCTTCACAACCCACAAGACTTGAGCCCATATTACCCAACTGAACCACACGATAACAATGGAATTAAAATTGGACCCACATGTCTTTCACTTCAAATTGAACACGACATCTTATGGGACACACACACACACAGCGGGGAGGGCTGGAACGTGAACACCGACAGAAGTATAATTAGATTGAAATGAACGAACGAAATACAGCCGCCCCCTTGTCCCACCACTAAATTATGTGAATGACCCCACCACTATTATTTTAAATTCTGCATAGTGACTTGCATAGTAATTTCAAAGCCTATAAATAGGGGTTTCAGTTGTAATGAAATTTATAAGAATAAATAGAGAGAGAAAGAAAGTTTCAGTTCTTAAGAGTTTCAGAGAGAATTTTTTATTTCTCTTTTGCAATAGTAGTTCCTTTTTTTAAGTTTTATAACACGTTATCAGCACGACGGTTCTACCAATTCTGAAGCTAGTGGCCTTATTTCTCTGTAAGTTTTTCAATATATTATTTGAAATCTTTGATATATTTTATTGATGATTATCTGTGTGAATTTATAAATATATTTTCTGAGATACACATATTTATTATTTATATGTGTAGAAAATGGCAAATCTTACATAATTGGAATTTGTTGCTCTTGATATATCTGAGAAAAATTATTTATCCTGGATACTTGATGCTGAAATACATCTTGATGCAATGAACCTGGGAGAAACTATTAAAGAAGGAAATCAAGCATCCCTGCAGGAACGTGCTAAAGCAATGATTTTCCTTCGCCACCATCTTCATGAAGAATTGAAAACTGAATATCTCACAGTAAAAGATCCCTATATTTTGTGGAACAATTTAAGGGAGAGGTATGAACACCAGAAGACTGTCATCCTCCCAAGAGCTCGTTCTCAATGGATGCACCTGAGGTTGCAAGATTTTAAAAGTGTTAGTGAGTATAATTCTGCACTTTTTAAAATAAGCTCAGTATTAAAATTATGCGGTGAGAAAATCACCGATGAAGATATGTTAGAGAAGACTTTTACTACATTTCATGCCTCGAATGTGCTCCTACAGCAGCAGTATCGAGAGAGAAAGTTCAAGAAATATTCTGAACTTATATCATGTCTTCTAGTAGCTGAGCAAAATAATGAGCTCTTATTAGAAATCCACCAGTCACGCCCTACTGGCTCAATATCATTCTTTGAAGTGAATGGTAATAGGTTTGCATTATTTCCAGAAGTGAATGGTGCATCCTTTAGAAGAAATTGGAGGCGTGGACGTGGTAGAAAAAATTATAAAAATGTTGATCCCAGGAATGACAACATTAAAAGGGATTATAATATACCATATCACCAGAAGTGGTACAATTCAGAGAGGGGTAAAAATCTTCAGAATAATTCTTCAAAGAAAAGTGAAGAGGTGTGCCATAGATGTGGAATGACTGGACATTGGTCACGTACCTGTCGTACGGCCAGGCACTTAGTTGATTTATATCAAGCTTCTATTAAAGGAAAGAATAAAGTGCATGAAACAAATTTAGTAGAACCATCAGATGATTTATTAGATTCAGTAGATGTAGACGTTACTCATCTTGATGTATCTGATTTTTTTAATCATCCTGATGGTAGTATTGAACACTTAATTGGAGATGGAAGTGTTTCACTCAATTAATGTATTTTCTTTCTATCAGTAATAAAATTTTTGTATATTTTGTAGAATCATGGATCACATTGATGAGTTTTTTATCTCTGAGTTGAATGATAAAGATATATGTCTGACTGACAGTGCTACAACTCACACAATTCTCAAAGAAAAGAAATATTTTCAAAATCTAACACTAAGTAAAGCCTATGTCCATACCATATCAAGTTCATCGGATTTAATTGAGGGCTCCGGAAGAGCTTATATTGTGTTGCCTAATGGCACCAAATTTTGTATTGATGATGCTCTATTCTCTTCACAATCCAGAAGAAATTTATTGAGTTTCAAAGATATACGTCGTAATGATTACCATATTGAAACGACCAATGAAGGCAGTAAAGAGCATCTTCTTATTACTAAAACAGTATCGGGCCAGAAGCTCGTATTAGAAAAACTACCTGCTCTATGTTCTGGATTGTATTATACAAAAATGAGAACAATTGAATCATATGTGGTAATGCACCAGAAGTGCATTGACCCTAAAGTATTTATGACTTGGCATGATCGCCTTGGACATCCGGGTTCTATAATGATGAGACGAATTATTGAAAATTCGCATGGGCATCCCTTAAAGAATCAAAAGATATTTCTACCCAATGAATCTCCGTGCTCTGCATGTTCTCAAGGTAAGTTAATTATTGGACCATCTCCCTCAAAAGTCATTGTTGAATCTCCATCCTTTTTACAAAGGATTCACGGAGATATATGTGGGCTTATTCATCCATCAAGTAGACCATTTAGATATTTTATGGTTCCAATTGATGCATCTAGTCGATGGTCACATGTTTGTCTTCTTTCTACTAGAAATGTTGCATTTGCTAGACTTCTTGCTTAGATAATTAAACTACGAGCACAATTTCTGGAGTATCCAATTAAGACCATTCGATTGGATAATGCAGGTGAATTTTCATCTCAAGTTTTTGATAATTATTGCATGTCAATAGGAATAGATGTTGAACATCCTGTTGCCCATACACACACACAAAACGGTTTAGCTGAGTCTTTGATCAAAAGGCTTCAACTAATCGCTAGACCTTTACTTATGAAATCAAGACTACCTATTTCTGTTTGGGGACATGCTATACTTCATGCAGCATCTCTAATTCGCATTAGACCATCTGCATATCATAAATATTCTCCATTACAGCTTGCATTTGGTCAACAACCAAATATTTCTCATCTTCGTACTTTTGGATGTGTTGTATATGTTCCAATTGCACCTCCACAACGTACAAAAATGGGCCCTCAACGTAGACTTGGGATATATGTTGGTTTTGATTCTCCATCCATTATTAGATACCTTGAACCCCTTACAGGGGATATGTTTAAAGCACGTTTTGAGGATTGTCATTTTGACGAATCAAATTTTCCGTTAATGGGTAAAGAAAAGTCGGTGCCTGAAGCACGACAAGATATTACTTGGGATAATAAGACTCTGTCTCATTTTGATCCTCCTACAAATGAATGTAAACGGGAAGTTCAAAGGATTATTCATTTGTAAAATGTTACAAATCAGTTACCGGATGTATTTACTGACACTAAAGGTGTAGTAAAATCTTATATTCCTGCTGTTAATACTCCAGCAAGGATTGAAGTCCCTGAAAGACAAATTGTCAAAGCAGCAATAGGTGAATCTAAAATACGCCTGAAGTGTGGAAGACCTATTGGTGCAAAAGATAAAATTTCTAGAAGGAAAAAAATACAAAATGAATTTGGTGTTCCTGAAGAACACGTACCCACAATACAGGCCACAAATATAATTGGTGCTCCTAAAGAGCTTAAATCTTCTATTCCAGAACCTCCTGAAGAGGAAACTCTTGAAGAGTATAAATCTCCTAAAAAGGGACCTCCTAAAGAGGTGTGTCATGAAATGTTTTCCCCTGAAGAGGAACAGGTACCTAAAAATAATGAGATCTCAATACATTTCATGAAAACTGGAGAAATTCTGGATAGAAATAAAACTGTTGTCGACAACATATTTTCATATAAAATGGCCTTTGATATTACCAAAAGTAATGAAGAAAGTGAGCCAAAAAGCATCAAAAAATGTCGATGTAGAAATGATTGGCCAAAATGGAAAACAGCTATTGAAGCTGAATTAAATTCGCTAGCAAAACGAGAAGTATTTGGACCTGTTGTCCAAACACCAAAGGGTGTGATGCCTGTTGGATATAAGTGGGTATTTGTACGAAAACGTAATGAGAAAAATGAAATTGTGCGATATAAAGCACAGCTTGTTGCATAAGGTTTCCTGCAGAAACCCGGGATTGATTATGAAGAAACATACTCTCCCGTTATGGATGCAATCACATTTAGATTTTTGATTAGTCTGGTTGTTACAAAAGGATTAGAAATGCGGTTGATGGATGTGGTCACTGCATATTTATATGGATCCTTAGACCATGACATATATATATATGAAAATCCCTGAAGGATATAAGATGCCTGAAGCATCTACAAGTACATCTAGAAATATGTACTCAATCAGACTACAAAGATCTTTATATGGGTTGAAGCAATCCGGACGCATGTGGTATAATCGCTTAAGCGAATATCTATTGAAAGAAGGATTTGAAAATAATCTTATATGCCCATGTGTTTTTATTAAGAAATCAGAATCCGGATTTGTCATTATTGCGGTTTATGTTGATGATTTAAATATTGTGGGAACTCCTGAAGAGATCTCAAAAACCGCTATATATTTAAAGAATGAATTTGAAATGAAAGATCTTGGCAAAACAAAACTTTGTCTCGGCCTGCAGTTTGAGCACTTGCCAAATGGAATTTTTATTCATCAGTCCATGTATACTGACAAAGTCCTAAAGCATTTTTATATGGACAAATCTCATCCCCTGAGTACTCTAATGATTGTTCGAACACTTGATGTGAAGAAAGATCCATTCCGTCCTTGTGATGACGATGAAGAAATTCTTGGTCCTGAAGTACCATATCTCAGTACAATTGGAGCTTTGATGTATCTTGCAAATTGCACTCGACCAGATATTACATTCTCAGTTAATCTGCTTGCAAGATATAGTTCTGCACCAACTCGAAGGCATTGGAATGACATTAAACATGTCCTTCGTTACCTTCATGATACGGTTGATATGAGATTATTTTATCAACGTGGTTCAAGTCCAGAATTGATTGGGTATGTAGATGCAGGTTATCTTTCAGACCCACACAGAGGTAGATCTCAAACTGGATATTTATTTACTTATGGAGATACTGTCATATCATGGAGATCTGTTAAGCAGACAATATCTGCTGCTTCTTCAAATCACTCAGAAATCATTGCTATTTATGAAGCAAGTCGAGAGTGTATTTGGTTGATATCAGTTATTCAACATATCCAGGAAAAGTGTGGACTTCCTATGATCGATAATAACCCAACAATCTTATATGAAGATAATACTGCTTGTATCACTCAAATCAGAGGAGAATATATCAAAGGTGACAGAACCAAACATATTTCACCGAAATTCTTTTATACTCATGAACTTCAAGAAAAATGTGAAATTGATGTCAAGCAGATACGATCTAGTGATAATCTGGCAGATTTATTCACAAAGGCGTTACCAACTTCCACATTCAAGAAGATTGTGCATAACATTGGAATGCGAAAATTCAAAAATCTTTTGTCATGCACTTTTCAGGGGGAGTAAATGTGCTGATTGTACTCTTTTTCCTTCGCTGAGGTTTTGTCCCACTGGGTTTTCCTCTCAAGGTTTTAATGAGGCAATCTTAAAGCACTTGTGGATACATAAGAAGACTGTACTCTTTTTCCTTCGCCATTGGTTTTTCTTCCCACTGGGTTTTTACTTGGCAAGGTTTTAACGAGGCAGATTCCTTATTGGCGGTCATTCAAGGGGGAGTGAAATGAACGAACGAAATACAGCCGCCCCCTTGTCCCACCACTAAATTATGTGAATGACCCCACCACTATTATTTTAAATTCTGCATAGTGACTTGCATAGTAACTTGCATAGTAATTTCAAAGCATATAAATAGGGGCTTCAGTTGTAATGAAATTGATAAGAAAAAATAGAGAGAGAAAGAAAGTTTCAGTTCTTAAGAGTTTCAGAGAGAATTTTTTATTTCTCTTTTGCAATAGTAGTTCCTTTCTTTAAGTTTTATAACACAGATTCAATTTTCAAGTGGCCGGTTGCGTGATCATTTTTCTTAGGAGATTTTTGTTGTCCATCAAGTGTATGAGTAATTAAATTCTTAAGTAGGGTTAGAGATGAACTTACACTAGATGGTATTTTTAATTTATTTTTAATTCATATATTTGGATTTTAATTTATTAAAACTCTTTATTTTATCATTCTCAATATATTATCGATGTTTTCTTCTCCGAATAATTTTAGAAATTATTTCGTTTATAAATTCAGTCATGCTTTTTCTATTGAATGAATTTATTCTTTGATTATTTTTTGATCAATTGATTATTTATGTTGATTTAATTCTTTACTACAATATCGCTCCCTGGGTATGTTGTCGTCGTTGGGTTTTCTCAATGTGAATATTAATTTACGTAATTTAAAAAGTGATGAGTGATTTCTCAAAGAGTTACATTTGATTTAATTTTTGGTTTAAAATTCTATATTTTCCGATTGAGAATTACGGAGTTGAATTTTCAATAGAGTTATCAGTGAATTGAAAATAATTAAAATATTGGATATGTACAAGGAATTCTCGACACTCTACTGTTCGTCAACTTTAATTACTTTTTCCATAAATGCTTTAGTTTAATTTTAATTTTCATTTAAAATCACTTTTTCTTTTCTCATTAATCATTTAATATATTTTTTTCTTAGTTTATTTCCTATCCTACTATTCTTTTAACTTCTTTCTCTGTGGAATCGATACCCCAAAACTGAACTACAATTACCACGTTATTCTTTGGCGTTATCAATATGGTTTCTGTTTATCTTATCTTCTAAATCCCAAAATCAAAATTTCCCTATATTTTTGTTTTAGATTGTATTGATCTTTCTACCATTGGGAGATATTCAAATTTTTTTGGGTTAAGGTATTTATCCATATTTTTATTATTCTTTTTTTTTATTAGAATATGATTTATTTTAATTAATTTTACCAATTCTTTTAAACTTCATCTTCTATTTTTAATATGCATTAGAATAAATAATTGAATTTCTAATGGGAGGTATTTGACTACAGGATGCATATAAATACATGATAGAATAATAAGAATTAAGTTAGTTTCTAACTATTTTTTCCAATAGTGAGCAAAAGTATGATTGGCAACATCAAAATTCAGGTATGATGCAAAAAAACTAATATGTAGCCCACACAAAATAATGAGTGCTAAATCATATCTGTATATGCATACATACTTGTATGTCTGTGTGCATAATTTTATACCCATTTAACTCAAAAGCTGCCTATACCTAAAAAGAGAAGTTTACAATAGTATAAAGAACACAACATAGCAAGCATATGGTAGTTTAGGATAGTTTAAACTAAAAAAAACTTATGGATTTCAGATTCTTCCTTTCAAAATTTTAGATTTAGGACAGTTTAGTTTGATACTTTTAGGACCTCTCGTTTTTGTTGAGATCAATAAAAAACAAACACAATACTATTATCGACAATATTATTTAGCAAATTATAATTTATCTATGGGATTTTAAATAACCCTTCTGATTCTAAATATCCTTGGTATCATTTTGATTTGAGGTTTAGATTTTATATAATCACCATGTATATTTAAACTAAAAGAAATATGCTAACAATACTTTAAACTTTATACTAATAAATACAGAATAAAAAAAATAAAAATATATATCACTGTTCTAGAACTAAACCAGCCAAACAAACACAAAATCATAAATTCCAAATAGACCTACAAAGAGAATGATTTTAAAAAAATTAAATTTCAAACAAATACATGGAGCAATCGAGTGCTTACCACTGCAACCCAAGATTTTAGACATGGGTAGGGCTGAAAAAATCCTGGGAGCTCGAATCCGTTCCGTTTTCTACCACAAAACGCTCAAAACAAAACAAACACAGAATAAATGGTCATATATTCGTCTTTTACGAAACAAATAAAACTTTATACTAACTAATACAGAATAAAAAAGAATAAAAATATACATCGCTAATATAAAATTATACCAACGAAACAAATACAAAATCATAAATTTCAAACAAACCTACAAAGAAAATGATTGTAAAAAATTGAAATTTCAAACAAATACATAGAGATATCGAGTGCTTACCATTGAAACCGAAGATTTTAGACATGGGTGTGTCTGAAAAACCTCGAGAGCTCGAATCCTAACACATCTTGGCTCGAAGTGAAGTGAAGTTAGAAGAAGAATCGAGATGTGAAGAGAAAATGCTCGAAAAGGTTTTAGGTTTCGGTGGAGAGCAAGAAGTCTGAAGAAGGATCGAGAAAGGGCTTCGGTGTCGTTGGGTATATAAATGGGTTTTCAGGTTTATAAATAGGACCTGGTCTCATGCTTTGTCATACGGACCGGTTTTTGAGACCCAATTTATGAACACAAACTCATTTAAAATAGAAAAACTTAGCACACAAAAAGAAAAACATCCTATTGCCTTTTTTAAAAGAGAAATGCTAGATAGTATCTAATACACAACATTCACCTCTCATATAAATAGTAAAATGTTACTATTCATGTAAGAGGTGAGTGTTGTGTGTTGAATGCTGAATGCTCATAATCATTTTAATTTTTAAAATAGACAAACAATGTCCGGAATCTACCTATATTAAAATATAATATAAATATACATATAAGTATAAATCTACATATATTAATCAGAAATATAAATTAAAATATAACGTCACCTTATATAATTAAGATTTATATTACCTAAAAATTTATATATGATATAAAAATCATTTTATATTTCTTTAAAAATATTTAAAATGTTAATAGATTTTTTATTCATTCTTAGTAAAATAATGAGTAAAATAAATGGTATTAAAAATAACAAATAAATCTTAGTTAAATAATGAAGATTAAAATATACATATAAAATAATTATTTTACTCACATTTCAAAATAGCCAAAAAAAAAAAAAACATTTGTGAGAGTAAGGCTGTTGCAGAGGAAAGGGAAAATGAAGCTCCAAAACAATTCACTCCAAAACAAGTTCTGCAAAAAGAAAATCCACCAATGAAACATAAATTTCAAAGAAAAATGAATCATAAACTTCAAAATTAAGAGGGGGTTTAGCACATGATTAACAAAAGAACAAAAAAATTTATTCCTTTTTCGCCTCAAACACATCAAAACGGAACTGTACACCAGATTCAATCTCTGCTAGAAAAAAGAGAGTCATTTAGCAGCTAAAGAGAGCAAACAATGCAGAGCTCTAATAAGAACCCAATCAAGAGAGAAAAATCAAAATTATAATACTATCAATATCAAAATATAAAACAAAATTATCCTAAAATCATTCTAGAATCAAAATTATCCTACAATCAAAATTATCTTAAACAAGTAACATAAAATTATGGGATATGATCATTTATGTGACTATGTTATTATTTTTATTAATATTCTTTTTTTATAAGATATGAGTAATAAAAAAATTCTTAAAAATAAAATTAAAAACTAAATAAATGTACTTTGTATATTGCTTTTACCTAGTATATATATATTTATATATATATTATCCCCAAGTAATTAACAAGTAAACGCTTATTAATAGGAATCCATCCTAGAGTGCATTTGATTATCGAGAAATTCACGGATTACCATAATTAGAAGACTTTTGTCCTTTACTATTTCAAACAAGTATATGCACTGGATTTGGCTTGACTTAAATTCATTAAATAGAATTTAGAGGGAAAGAGATACAGAAACTAATGAACCCCACAATATTTATAGGCGCGTGACATTTTTTGGGATCCTCCATATGTATTTCTTTCTTTAATTAATGAAGGATTTGCTCATCAATATTACATATAGAGTCTAAAAGAAAAAAGTGGATGCTGATGATACAAATGAATCTCATATAAAGTGTTGCCAAAGAAAAGTTATAATCATTAACTTATAATGATATAAAATCCTGTGATAAGATGTAAATATCAAATATTCATATTTCAAAATTACCTAATAATCACTCATTTAGCAAAATTAGTACATCACAAATTTGATTTGAATAGTAAGATGAGATAATATGATTTTAAATAAAAGTTAAAAGTTGAATAAAATATTATTAAAATATTATTTTTTAATATTATTATTTTGAAATTTGAAAAAATTGAATTAAAACTTTAAAAAAATAAATTATTTATTATATTTTGTGTGAAAGTTTAAAAAAAATTATAATAATAAAATAAGATGATTTAATATGAATTCTCAATCCAAATAAAACTTTAATATCAATACCTACAATTGTGAAGACACAAATGTGACGTCTTCTTTCCTCAAAACTAACCAATAATTACATGTTTAGTGTTACTCTTTGAAAATGGTATAAATTATTCATATGGAGGAAAATACTTTCAACTTATTAATGCCAAACGAAATGATAGAAGTTTTGAAAATTATGAGAAGATAATGGAGGAGCTGATAGTCTTTTTCTTTAAAACATTGTTTTCATGGGTGGAAACTTTGTTATCATGGGTGGGGGTCATTGTTTGTAAGAGCTTTCCATTAGGTTGATCAAAATCTCTTCCTTCTTAAATTATAGGATTTGTTTTGGAGTTTTATCTCAAAATTAATTCATATCCAGATTTTCAAAATAGGAGATAGTTTAGAAACTGCTACAGTAACTCTTTATATTTAGAGAGTTATTATTTATTCCTATATCCAATTTTAAGTATATTTTATTGAGAATAGTTAAAAATGTACAATAAAATAATAAAAAAAGAATAGAAGAATATTGTTTAAATAAAATAGAAAAATAATAGGGAATGAGATATAAGAGTAGGAGATTTTTTTGAATTAAGGAAAAAATTATAGAAAGTGTCATTTTTAACTAAAATTTAGAGAAAATGTGAGAAATTCAATGTGAATGTTCTTAACGGACGAAGTGACAATTACTTTTTACTATCAAGTATAAATTCTAATTAAGAATTTCTCACGTATACTTCTAATATATTTGGAATTTGCCTACTTTTATGAATAAATTAATATTCTGATCATTTTAAAAAAAATTTAAAACTTATTTAAAAAACTTTCTACGTGTCTTTTTAAGCACGTGACAAGTACATGCCTTTCAATAAATGAGCATATGAAGCTTTTTTAACTTAAAAATTTAATAAGGATAATAATAGATTTATGACCTCCTACTATTTCTCTACTATTTTTCTTAATTTTTTTTAATTTAATGGTTAAGAAGTTGATTATTAATTTTTTTTTTTAATTTTTTTTAAGATTTTTTTTTAAAGGGAGATAACATTTCATTTCATAATACGAAATTTACAATTGAGATTAATAAAAGGAATAAATCTGTGTTACAAGCCTAACTAAATATATATTTGTAGCGTTCCCACATACCAAGTGACGGATTTTGTCTTAACTTCTAACCTCTCAGTAACCAACACTAAATATGGTATGACTGAGAGGATGCAAGGGTAACCAAACCTCCATCTCTAAAGAGAAAAGGAGATCACCACCTCCATATTCTAAAAAAGTAGAAGAAAATTCAAACTCTATTCTCCAAAGGAGAAACGGGGCATAAAAAAGGATAGAGATATATCTATTCCTAATTATTTTACAAACAAATTAGTCAAATATAAAAAAATAAAAAAGCAAAATAAACACAAATCCAGAGCCCAAAAAACACGGAAAGAACTCAAAAAAAGCAGACATTGCGCTATGGCGGCGGGAGGCGCGTGTCAAACACGCACCACCTAGAGAACTTCGACCTATCTGATCTGTGCACTTTTGGGTTCCTTGAGTCTAGCATCACTGTGCGTAACTGACGTAGACTTCTCCTTGTGTGGCGTTGAGCTGAGCTACGTAAGATTGATTGTTTGTGCGTGTGGTGAAACACCATCTTTTTCAGGTGGGATCTTCAGCAGAAAAGCGGATTGACGGCAAAAGGTCCTCCTTGAGATGCGCGTGTAGACCAAGCGAGACGATAAGCTTTGCCTCCATTAGCCTAAAAAATGCCTTGAAACCTACCACATCCATTGCGATACCTGCAAACAGAAGAAAACCAACACAACCAACAGCGGAGGGAGAAGAAGCAGAGGGGACAAAGGGGATGGGGACGTGAGAAGACCAGGAGGAAGGAAGATAAATGAGACGAGAAAGGAAGGAAAAACTAAGAAAAGGAAAGAGAAACGGAGAAAAAAGCAGAGGGACAGAAGAAAACAGGTTGAGAAGAAAAAAACGAGAAAAAATAGGAGGAAGGGGGGATGGTCCACTCACATCCCCCCCCCCCGGGGGGGGGGGGGCGGCCGTCCCGCCACTTAGCGACTACATATTGCTAGGATTTTTTTGCCTTTAAGAGAGAGAGTTTAGATCGTACATAATCTAACTTCCACTCTCGCATTGCTTAACACTTGATCGAGAATCTTGTTTTAAGAATATTAAAAAAACATTTACAAAAATTCAAATTTGTTATGGAGTAATAAATGAGGAGTAGGAGGTAGTAAACCTGTCACATGAAAGAACAAAAAACACATATAATTGGTATAAATTAATTTCAACCTGATTTATGGCTGAAAAAAATTCTCACCCGATTCGATGAAAATTTTTGTACAAAATTGGGAAAATGTGTTAATTTGGTCCTGGGCTAGGGTCCAAGTCTGTTCCCTCTGGGCTCTAAGTTTAACACAGCCCAATTTTGGGGTCTACATTTTTATTTTTATTTTTTTGTTTGGTCGGCCATCCCTAGCCTACAAAACACCCCTTTCGTCCTCTCAGTACTCCTTTGGCTCTCACACACTTGAAGTTGAGTAATTAGTTCCTCTCGTATCAGGCAACGGGAGTTCTAAGCGAAAACCCTAGCTCTCTCCCCTACAATGAACTGCTCAAGTAACTCTCTTTCTCTCAGTTCTTCTGTGTCCTTCTGGTATTCAGTGCCATTTTGGTTTTTCTTTTTCTGATATCTGTTATTTGTTCTTTCTACTATTACCGTACAGTCTCCGGCGAGGTACCGGAACAGCCCGTGGTGTCGAAGAAATCTGGACTGCTATACGAGAAGCGGTTAATCGAGAGGCACATCTCGGTATGTTCATTTTTCTTTCCTCATGCTAGGGTTTCTGTTTGCTTCTTCGTTTCTATCTACTTCGTCTGTCAGAAATAGTCGAGAATAAATTATAGAAGCAAATTAGATTTTCTGGATTTTGGGAACAGAAAAGCAAGACATACGAAAAAGAAGAGGGAGTTTTAATTGAGCAACTGAACTGTTCGTACTGAGTGTTGGCTTATACTTAGCAGCTTGGGAAGGGCTTTACATCGTAATTTATAATTGTACTAGAACCTTGGTGATAAATGTCATTTACCCAATTAACTTGTTTTTTCTTTTGTAATCGTTAGGTCGATTGTTTCTTATTATTTATAGCCATTTGGAGAACAGTATCTCAATACAAGCAAGACTCAGTGCCTCATTTTTCTTTAAACTGGTATTGGAAGGCAACCTGGGATTTTGTGATAATACGCTTATGATTCACAGAGCTCGTTTACGATTTCCCTAGTTCCCACTAAAATTGTCAGCCCAAAACCTGTTCATTTATATTTTCTGGATCTACCTGATGAAATGCAGAGATATTTTCTTTTTAAATCTTTGTTCTCCTTCCTTTTCCCAGGACATGTTGGAATGTATAGAACTTCCATTTTTTTATGAAAACACATGGAATTCATTAATTTAATTTTTGTACTCAATTTTTGTTGCAAAAAATCTTGATTTATGCCTTCTAAATCATTTTGAATTAATTTTCACTAATTAGTTAATCTTTCTGTCCAATTCCAGTACGGTTTGATGAAAACCTGCTTCTTTATTTATTTATTGAATAGGATTTTGGAAAATGTCCAATTACGGGGGAACCACTTACACTGGATGACATTGTTCCAATCACGACAGGCAAGGTATGCTTAGAAAGATGGTATGTTTTCTTCTTTTGACATCATGGGAAGTTCAAATGGTTGGGAGTGAGAGATTGTACCAGCTAAGGTAGTTAAGATTCTTGCTGTTTATTACATTTTTCATGCACTGATGCATTCTTGGTGGCTTCTCATGCAGGTAGTAAAACCCAGACCTCTACAAGCTGCTAGCATACCTGGTATGCTTGGAATGTTCCAGAATGTATGGGCTTCAGTCTATGACCATTTTTTTTTTATCATATCACTTCTTTAATAGCTTTATATGCTGCAGACTGTGGTTAGTTTTTTCCATTTTTAAATACAGTGCTGTTCCGTTAGATTGTATTTCTTTGTTGTCATCAATTTATCGTTGTCATAAAGTTTGCTATGTAATTTAATTATATGGTGAGAAGCTTTGTACATGCAAATTGACATCCTATCGCCTATTCCTTTTCTCGGAACCTGATAACATTGGTCACACGTGTGATGGACTTTTTTTGATAAATAAGAAACGTTTTAATAAGACAAAAATCAGGTGTTACCCTGGTCAACAACAATTTATGTTGATTTTGTCACAATTTTCTTTGTTTCTAACACCATCACTTCAAGCTCGCCATTACAATATTGATTGTGTGATGCCATTTCCATTGTTATTGTTGTTCTTGCATTATTTCCACAAATTTCACTATCACCATTAGTGCAGTGTTCGTTAAAGCATGCTCAAGTGCAAAGTGCCAAGTTTGAAGCTCTTCACTTACAAAAACTGCATGTTGGTGCTTGTTGTGTAAGCTTAAAGTGCAGGAACGTGTGCTATTGGATTTAAAAAAAAATAATAATGTCACTTCAAGACCTAGAAAATCAAATAAACAGGCATTCTTAAATATTTAGTTGATATTGAAGACCATTTATGCACCATGGTGCCATATGTTGTCATATGTGATGGATATGTTTTGAACCTGATATAATAGTCCAAGTTGGCTTTCTAGCTTTCTATTTGGATGGTTATCTGATTGCTTATGTTAGCATGAAAGAATACCTACAACTCTTTGAGTGTTGTTGGTCATGGCCTTTTTTGTAAATTTTTATTCAACCATATTCTATAATTTGATTATGTCTATCAAATGTCATTGATGTGTATATTCAGTAAAGTGTAGGAGAATCATATTAAGTTCTATATTTAATTAGTTGATTAATTGATAGTCATGTTTCATGATACTCTAGTAAATTAACTCAATATCTTCTTTTTTTGGTTATTATTCACCAGTTTTAAAAATTTGTGTTTTACTTAAGAGTCAGGCGCAGGCTTTCACCAACAACACATTAGTGTGGCCACCACTATCGATACCACCATCACTGCACTAGTTACATGCCACCATCACTATCCCAAAACTATATTGTGACAAACATTTTGAATCCTACCCCAAATTTAAGATGTAAATGTTTATGGATAAGTCATGTGTTAGTTTATTTTATTGGATGACTTTTTTAAGTGCAGTTTTAATCTCTCTAGTCACAAGTTGAAATGACGACGTTGGGAAAAAAAATCCAGACAAGGATAAATATTGTGGGGATAACTTCACATGTTTTGCACTTTGGTTGTATCATTTAAGGAAACAATTCAAATATTAGTAATTGGTTGTCTATTGTTAAACCACAATGTATTTCTTTTCTCTCTTTTTGCATATAGGAATGGGATGGTTTGATGCTATCCAATTTTGCATTGGAACAACAACTACATACAGCGAGGCAAGAACTAAGTCATGCTCTATACCAGGTATCAGCAGCTGGTTATATGCTCACAATAGTTTTTATTTAATCTTTTTATTTTGGTAAAATGTTTTAATATTTTTTGAGGTATATTTGTTTCCTTGTTCATTTTTATTTACTTTTGTCTTGAATGGTTATATGCTTGTATAAAAACATCATGCAATTTTGTCATCATATCAGTAAAACAAGGACTTTATTGGGTATATAAATAGGCATAGCCCAAGTATACAATATACAAGAGTGACTCATTTTGATGACAAAATATCAAAATCATCGATGATTTTGTCATCAATTATAAGGCCTTCATCTTACAGAGGCCTCAATTTTTTTGTGGAACCAAAGTTCAAAACTAATCCTTGTTGTTTGCTCCTAGTTTCCTTCTTAGATTTGATAATGATAGTAAAATCTTCTGTGGATTTGAAATACCATGGATTGTCTATAGAAAGGTGATAAATGAGATTCTAGATTGTTTGAGAGAGAAGTTTAAGCCTTTATAATCATTCCAATGGACTCCAATCATAAACTTGACTAGCCTTTTAGAGTATAGTCCTAAATATGGCTTGGATTTTCCTTGGGTGGTTACAAATTGTGTCATAGCCAAACCCAACTAAGAGTAAGATTTGAGTCGTTCCATCTATGATAGAATGACCCTACAAAGGTATCAATGATTTTGGGGGTGAAGATTGTAGTACTCCACGATGAGTATAAAGAAAGTGGTGGATGAGATCCCAAACTGCTTGATAGCGAGAAGTTAGTACCATTTATAATGATTTCAATTGACTCCAATCAGGTCGTTATAAATGATATTAGATCCAAACCCAATTAAAGAGTGGGATTGAAGATTGTAATGCCTTGGATTGGGTATAAGGTTGTAAATGAGATCTCGCATTGCTTGAGAGGAAGATGTTGTCTTTTATAGTGTTCCAAGGAGTTTCAATTGTCAAATTGACATGTCCTTTTGGGGATATGTGGCCTACATGTGCATGGACCGACCTTTTATTATTAAAAATGGTATTAGAGCCAAACCCAACCAGAGCTGTGAGGCTTGGGCTGTGCCATCGGTGATGAAATGGCTCGAAAAGGACGTTGGAGAATTAAGGAGGAAAGGTTGTAATAGGTTGAATTTAGCATAGGAAGATGGTGATTAGATCCCACATTGCTTGGGAGATGGAAGTTGCCATCTTTTATAATGGTTCTAATGGGCTCCTATTAGACTAGTTCTTTTGTAGTAATATGACTTGATATGGCTTGGGCCTTCATTTGGTCTCTATAGGAGCTGGTTTGTTATTATATTCATAGTTGTTAGCAGTTAATAGTGTCTTCAAACTGAGCCTCCTTAGTTCTCAAATGACAATCTCAAAATCTATCCCATGATTGTGAGATAAATGGACGATTGGCATATAAAATGGTTTCTTTGGGAGGTTTAGTTGCTTTGGTGCTATGCATTTAAACTTCGATGTGAAGTTCATATTCTCTTCTTCTCACTGTATTTTGATAATGATCTTTGCAATATACTCTTAATTGTTTCCCTTCCCGCCCAGATTGAGTTTTTTTTTTAAATTTACTTATCAAAAATATTTTGGATTTGATACTTATTAGAGAAAATCTTCCGGAGTTGGTTTATTATGAGAGTTTTTTTGACATGTGGAACAAACTTCATTAATCGCAAGCTGTACAAACATTTTTCGCAGTTGTTGGTTATTGTCATGTGTAATGTCCCAATCGAAGTCCTAAACCATGTGGCCTATACTCCAAAAGGACTAGTCAATGTTACAATTGGAGTCTTATTGAAACCTTATAAAGAACAAGAACTTCTCATTCTCAAGTAATATGGGATCTCATACACTGCCTACCCTTATTAGGATATCACAATCTACCCCCCTTAAATGCTTGATGCCCTCATCGGGCATTTCTGTAGTAGGTAACACGGCTTAAGTCTCATATTTCTAGTTGGAATAGGTTTTGATATTATTTCTAACGCTCCAATGGAAGGCCCAAACCATATGGCCTATACTCTAAAAGGACTAGTCAATGATATAATTTGAGCTCTATTGAAACCTTATAAAGAGTAATAACTTCTTTTTCCCAAGTAATGTGAGATTTCATACACCACCCACCCTTATCGGGATATCACATCTTGTGAGAAATGTTTTTATTTATTTATTTGTTGAGCAAAATGAGCTTTTGAAAGGAGTGCTTACTTTTTTAACCCATGCGTTTCATTCTTCTCAGAATATTTGTTGTTGAAAAACATTTCACTAGATGATAATACACAACATGCCACACTTCTTTGAGGTTATTTTGTGAGACTATTCCCTCTTAGAGAGTAGTTTGTGAAAAGAAGAAAGAAGTGGATGTGAGTTTTAGCTTCGATGCATTTGGATTTCTTTCTTTGTTAAGGCCCTATTTGGATTGGGAGCTCATCTCATCATTATAACTTTTTAAAATTTCCATACATAATATAATAAACAATTTAACTTTTTCAAATCTCAAAATAATAATAATATTAAAAAATATTATCTTAATAATATTTTATTCAATTTCAAAACTCATTTTATCTCAACTCACTATCCAAACCATGCCTAAATCTTTCTCAAATCTCTCATGGTTACTTCTTAATAGTTACGGATTGACATTTCATTGCTTGTGCTTCTCTTATCTTCTTTCTTAATTCCCCCTTTGTAAATTATTGATTCAAACATGCATCTATCCCTTTCATGGTTATCTAAAACTTTGTTGGTTAAATTTGTCATATATGGGCAGCATGATGCTGCTTGCCGTGTGATTGCAAGACTTAAAAAAGAAAGGGATGAAGCGAGGTCATTGCTTGCCCTGGCTGATAGGCAGATACCCATGTCGGCATCTGCGGTAGTTACAGCAAACGCTCCTGTGATGAGCAATGGCAAAAGAGGTAGATGGTTCCTCTCTGTGATTATTGGTTGATTTTCTTTTCACATTTGCTTACAAGATAGCTAACTGGAGCTCTATATGCTGTTATAGCTGCTGAGGATGAGGAGTATGGCCCTGGTGGAAAGAGAATACGACCTGGAATATCTGCCAGTATTATTGCTGAACTAACTGACTGTAATGCAGCTCTTTCACAGCAGCGCAAAAAGCGCCAGGTATTGGTTGTTTTGATATAATATCAGAGAGATTTTTTGATTTCAGTACTAACCGATTTGAAGGAATATTATTTCTCTTACCAGTCTTTCATTCCTTTACACACTATGTTTTGGGGGAAGGGGAAAGAAGGAGAAGAGTCCAGGGAAAATAATTGGAGGATAGAGACTCCCTTTTCCCCTGGGCCCACCAATTTGCTTCAAATAAGGAGGAAATGGAAAGAAATGGAGAGAAGAGTTTATTCCAATGTTTTATAATTGTGGGGCTCGCAACCCATTTTTTCTTTCCATTTCCATAAAGCAATTAAACATCCAACGGGAAAATAATTGTCCTTTCCTTTCTCTGCCCCTCTTCCATCTTACCAAATGTACACCAAGTAATTAGTAGTGCCCCTTTGCGCCCTTAGTAAAATTGACCTATCAAAACTTGTCAATTACTAATTACTGTGTTCCTCTCTCCCCCTCCCTATTTGGTTTCTTTTCAGATACCTCCAACAGTGGCTACCATTGATGCTCTGGAAAGGTATACTCAGATTTCTAGTCATCCGCTCCACAAAACGAGCAAACCAGGCATTGTCTCTCTTGATATCCATTTTGAAAAGGTACAACATTCACTACGATCTAATTTTGTTTGTGCATATCCTATTATTGCAATTGTAGTTTATTGGAGTAAGTTGTCCAACATGCACTTCTATGGTGCTGATGCTGAGTTGTTGCTTGATTATTTCGGAAAGTCTCAACTAATTCTTGCACTGGTCTTCTGCTTCTATTTCTTTGTACGAATTCCCTTTTATGTTTATTGCATTGTTGTCTTACTATTGTCAATTATGATCATATTGCTAAGACTGCTACCAGGAAAGAAAAGGTAGAAAAAAATTACTAAATATAGGAACTGAGGAGAGAGTATTTATTGATTGTTCCAAATTATTCACCTAGAAACTCGATTAGGTGATATGGTGATAGAGGCTTGAGCTTGCAACAACAAATTCCTTAATTTGTTATCTGGTGATTTATTTATCCTTTCAATTTTTGTGCTTTAATGTTTCTGATGTATATAGTGGGTTGTATTTTTTTTTTTTGGTTAAGTAATAAACGATTTTATTCCAAAGAAGGAGGCATAAGCCGTAGTAAATGGGTTGGAATTTTGTATATTGCATTCTTTCATGTCCTATGTACTAAAAGTTATGAACAACACAGCTAGTGACAGAGATGGAAATGGCCCTCTCCTGCTCATATTGTCACTCATGACTAATGCTGATCATCTTCTGAACTTTAAGGAATATGATGCTCATGGTGGTTTTCTTGTATCTCTTCAAATCCTATCTAGGTGTCTCTTTTTATGCACCCCTTGTACATGGCACGTGCATTATGTTTTCATCAATAAAATCTCATCACTCATTAAAAGAGAAACTCGGTTCTTTAAGCCAAAAGATTCTATGGCTGATGACTCAGACCATGTCACTTCTAACAGTTACAGAAGGTTATTGCATGTTTTTTACAGTATGGTTAGAGTTTAGATTTTTATTATTGCATGTGGGGATGTGGTAACAATTACCATCATCACATGTATCCCCATTTTGTGTGTGTTGTCCTCTCAAGTTAGTGGTCCAAAAGCATCCCCATTGAGTAAAATATTCCAGGGCCAGTTGATGATTTATTTTTTATTTTTTATTTTTTGATAAAGTAAAATTTTATTAAACACAGAAAAAGCCAATTACAAAAGTCACCATGACCTATCAAATAGGCACATTAGAAACTAAGAAATCATGTAGGTCCATGTCGTAGAACCCAGATTGCTTGAGCAATGGGTTGGACATGAAAATGCCCTACCTTGAATGACATTTGACCCCCTTATTTTGCCAGCTCCATAAATGAAATTTATGTTTATATTCATGGTAAGGTAATGGTTGTAGTCTAAAGATAACACAGTTTGGTGCAGTCTTTGTGGCCCGCGAACTCTTTCTATATTGTATTGTTGATGATTTATGGGACTAACATGTCATATAATAAATACTAGTGGGGCTTAGCAGCAAATTATGACTAGTGTCATATGATCTCCCTATGGACATTTTAGCTTCGGCACTTGTTTGCCATATTGTTGTCTTATTTTATCCTAAGATTCCAGTTGAAGAGTTCGTTTCACAAATGCATTTGTATGATTGCTGGAACTACCATGCCTTCGAGTAGGTATTTGGAGCTTGGGGAGTTCCAAACCATCCTTTGGCTAAATTGGCTTCATTTGGTTCAGTTGTTTTATTTTTAAGTCCTCTGCTATTTGTAATTTAACACTCCTCTGGTGCTCTAACAATGATTTGCATTCTAGATGGTGTTCATATTGATCAAGTATGGTTCTGGCACTGATAAAAGCATTTCTTTCTATTTTCTAGGACATAATTGCAACTGGAGGGCTTGACACAAATGCAATACTTTTTGATCGATCATCGGGGCAGATCTTATCTACACTGAGTGGTCATGCTAAAAAGGTTCAACTGCTTTAAGTTTTATTCATTTGCTCGGGTTTTCTGGTCGTTAAGATCTGTTGGCTGATTAGACGTTGCATTTCATAGGTTACCAGTTTAAAATTTGTTGCTCAGGGTGATTTATTCTTAACCGCCTCAGCTGACAAGGTACGCATTTAGCTTTGTGGAAATCAAGTTCTACAGTCATGAATCTTGAAATTGGCATGCATTTTCTTTTCCAATTTTAATTATGAATATTCTTGGATTTTTATTTTTGCTTCACCGGTGGAGTGATTTTCTAATTTAGAGGCTGCATGTCCTCTGAACTGAATACTGCATTTTGACAATCTACTCTACGATAGATCATAAAAGCGATTAGAAGGGATTGGATGAAGGGGTAAAAATTTAAAATCCTTCAGTTTGGTATGAGCAAAAAATTGGGAGATGGGCAGTCAAAATTCTCTTGAACCCGCCAGACTGTAAAATATCAGTTTTGTCCTCACTTTAAACCATTTAAATCGGAACGTGATGGTATATCGTACCTTCATTTTCTCCTTTTCACTTGTCCTTTTCTACTGAACATGTGGGGGAGGAGTCCCCTTATTTCCCCTCCCCTTTGCAATGGGTTTCCATTTCTCCTACTTTCCATCCATCCTCTCTGCTAGATTTTGAACAGCAAGGAAAACATCCATGGTTAGCTACAGTGGTCAGACTACAAGGTAGGCATGCCTGTTGGGAAAAGTTCGCATGTGATATTTGTAGGGTCCTAATAAAACATGACAGCTCATAAACACAATTTGACTATAGAACTCCCCTCCTATATGTGCTTTGATATATATATGAGAGCCTGAACTCTTTCCCTAAATACTACCAAAAGTATATTGGTAGGTTCTACTTATAAAAAAATTGTATATTGGTAGGTTCTGATATGGATTGCTGCAAGCGAAGGTTTAAGGTCTGTTTGCACTGTCATCACAACTCTTTTTTAACTGGTAGATTTTGAAAATTCATTTCTTCAGGTTGATTTTTTGTTGCGAATAGTTTATTCCAAAAGTAAGCATTTTCTTGCAGCATCTATACTCTTTTTGTTTTTCCTGATTGAATATAATGATTTCACTTATAAATTAATAAAGGAATATGGTTAATAAAGATCCCTTAAAGTTATTTTTATTTATATGGACTGCCACTTTTGAAAAAATTTTGACAACGGATAATTGAGGAATTGTGGATTGGTGTAGTGTAAGAAACACTTACACAGGGAATCTGTGGATCATTTAGTTTTGCATTGTGAGGTGGCAAGGAGTTCATAGTTGCTCTCAAGTGGATGCAGTTTGGAAGATAGTTCCTTTTTGTCTTATGTGGTGTATTTGGATGATAAGGAATGAGCGGTGTTTCAATGATCAGAAGCATACTTTGGAGGAACTTTGGAATATTTTTGTGCACTCTATTGCTTTGGTTTCTGCTTTAGTGATTAGCGGAGCTTCTGCTCATGATTTTCTATTGTTGTTTTCTGCTTCAAATGTATTTAGGTGTTTTCTTTTGTATACTTCCTGTGTACATGGGTATCGCCTATTTCATTCTATTTAATAAAAGAAAAGATCCATTCGGTATGTCTCACAATTTCTGTTAGGATTCTGTGGTGCTTCCTGCTTTGTCTTGTAAAATTATGCGATGAGTGTTCAGAATTGATTTAATGGTCTCTAAGCACTTCTGTTTCTTTCACTTTAGTGTTTGTTTTCTATCCCTGAACTGCTCTTTTTTATATATTCCTGATTGAATATAATCATTTCACTTATAAATTAATAAAGGAATATGGTTAATAAAGATCCCTTAAAGTTATTTTTTTTATATGGACTGCCTCTTTTGGAAAAATTTTGACGACGGATAATTTGAGGAATTGTGGATTGGTGTTTCAAGTGTAAGAAACACTTAGGCCTCGCTTGGATTCGGAGATGAGATGAGTTGAGATGAATTTAGTTTATTTTTTAATATTATTATTATTTTGGGATTTGAAAAATGTGTATTGGGATTTGAAAAATGTGTATAGGAATTTGTGTTTTATATAAAAAATTATAAAAATATAATGATGAAATGAAGATGAGTTGAGATGAGTTGAATTCATCTTCGAAAACAAACGGGGCCTTACATAGGGAATCTGTGGATCATTTAGTTTTGCATTGTGAGGTGGCAAGGAGTTCATAGTTGCTCTCAAGTGGATGCAGTTTGGAAGATAGTTCCTTTTTGTCTTATGTGGTGTATTTGGATGATAAGGAATGAGCGGTGTTTCAATGATCAGAAGCATACTTTGGAGGAACTTTGGAATATTTTTGTGCACTCTATTGCTTTGGTTTCTGCTTTAGTGATTAGCGGAGCTTCTGCTCATGATTTTCTATTGTTGTTTTCTGCTTCAAATGTATTTAGGTGTTTTCTTTTGTATACTTCCTGTGTACATGGGTATCGCCTATTTCATTCTATTTAATAAAAGAAAAGATCCATTCGGTATGTCTCACAATTTCTGTTAGGATTCTGTGGTGCTTCCTGCTTTGTCTTGTAAAATTATGCGATGAGTGTTCAGAATTGATTTAATGGTCTCTAAGCACTTCTGTTTCTTTCACTTTAGTGTTTGTTTTCTATCCCTGAACTGCTCTTTTTTATATATTCCTGATTGAATATAATCATTTCACTTATAAATTAATAAAGGAATATGGTTAATAAAGATCCCTTAAAGTTATTTTTTTTATATGGACTGCCTCTTTTGGAAAAATTTTGACGACGGATAATTTGAGGAATTGTGGATTGGTGTTTCAAGTGTAAGAAACACTTAGGCCTCGCTTGGATTCGGAGATGAGATGAGTTGAGATGAATTTAGTTTATTTTTTAATATTATTATTATTTTGGGATTTGAAAAATGTGTATTGGGATTTGAAAAATGTGTATAGGAATTTGTGTTTTATATAAAAAATTATAAAAATATAATGATGAAATGAAGATGAGTTGAGATGAGTTGAATTCATCTTCGAAAACAAACGGGGCCTTACATAGGGAATCTGTGGATCATTTAGTTTTGCATTGTGAGGTGGCAAGGAGTTCATAGTTGCTCTCAAGTGGATGCAGTTTGGAAGATAGTTCCTTTTTGTCTTATGTGGTGTATTTGGATGATAAGGAATGAGCGGTGTTTCAATGATCAGAAGCATACTTTGGAGGAACTTTGGAATATTTTTGTGCACTCTATTGCTTTGGTTTCTGCTTTAGTGATTAGCGGAGCTTCTGCTCATGATTTTCTATTGTTGTTTTCTGCTTCAAATGTATTTAGGTGTTTTCTTTTGTATACTTCCTGTGTACATGGGTATCGCCTATTTCATTCTATTTAATAAAAGAAAAGATCCATTCGGTATGTCTCACAATTTCTGTTAGGATTCTGTGGTGCTTCCTGCTTTGTCTTGTAAAATTATGCGATGAGTGTTCAGAATTGATTTAATGGTCTCTAAGCACTTCTGTTTCTTTCACTTTAGTGTTTGTTTTCTATCCCTGAACTGCTCTTTTTTATATATTCCTGATTGAATATAATCATTTCACTTATAAATTAATAAAGGAATATGGTTAATAAAGATCCCTTAAAGTTATTTTTTTTATATGGACTGCCTCTTTTGGAAAAATTTTGACGACGGATAATTTGAGGAATTGTGGATTGGTGTTTCAAGTGTAAGAAACACTTAGGCCTCGCTTGGATTCGGAGATGAGATGAGTTGAGATGAATTTAGTTTATTTTTTAATATTATTATTATTTTGGGATTTGAAAAATGTGTATTGGGATTTGAAAAATGTGTATAGGAATTTGTGTTTTATATAAAAAATTATAAAAATATAATGATGAAATGAAGATGAGTTGAGATGAGTTGAATTCATCTTCGAAAACAAACGGGGCCTTACATAGGGAATCTGTGGATCATTTAGTTTTGCATTGTGAGGTGGCAAGGAGTTCATAGTTGCTCTCAAGTGGATGCAGTTTGGAAGATAGTTCCTTTTTGTCTTATGTGGTGTATTTGGATGATAAGGAATGAGCGGTGTTTCAATGATCAGAAGCATACTTTGGAGGAACTTTGGAATATTTTTGTGCACTCTATTGCTTTGGTTTCTGCTTTAGTGATTAGCGGAGCTTCTGCTCATGATTTTCTATTGTTGTTTTCTGCTTCAAATGTATTTAGGTGTTTTCTTTTGTATACTTCCTGTGTACATGGGTATCGCCTATTTCATTCTATTTAATAAAAGAAAAGATCCATTCGGTATGTCTCACAATTTCTGTTAGGATTCTGTGGTGCTTCCTGCTTTGTCTTGTAAAATTATGCGATGAGTGTTCAGAATTGATTTAATGGTCTCTAAGCACTTCTGTTTCTTTCACTTTAGTGTTTGTTTTCTATCCCTGAACTGCTCTTTTTTATATATTCCTGATTGAATATAATCATTTCACTTATAAATTAATAAAGGAATATGGTTAATAAAGATCCCTTAAAGTTATTTTTTTTATATGGACTGCCTCTTTTGGAAAAATTTTGACGACGGATAATTTGAGGAATTGTGGATTGGTGTTTCAAGTGTAAGAAACACTTAGGCCTCGCTTGGATTCGGAGATGAGATGAGTTGAGATGAATTTAGTTTATTTTTTAATATTATTATTATTTTGGGATTTGAAAAATGTGTATTGGGATTTGAAAAATGTGTATAGGAATTTGTGTTTTATATAAAAAATTATAAAAATATAATGATGAAATGAAGATGAGTTGAGATGAGTTGAATTCATCTTCGAAAACAAACGGGGCCTTACATAGGGAATCTGTGGATCATTTAGTTTTGCATTGTGAGGTGGCAAGGAGTTCATAGTTGCTCTCAAGTGGATGCAGTTTGGAAGATAGTTCCTTTTTGTCTTATGTGGTGTATTTGGATGATAAGGAATGAGCGGTGTTTCAATGATCAGAAGCATACTTTGGAGGAACTTTGGAATATTTTTGTGCACTCTATTGCTTTGGTTTCTGCTTTAGTGATTAGCGGAGCTTCTGCTCATGATTTTCTATTGTTGTTTTCTGCTTCAAATGTATTTAGGTGTTTTCTTTTGTATACTTCCTGTGTACATGGGTATCGCCTATTTCATTCTATTTAATAAAAGAAAAGATCCATTCGGTATGTCTCACAATTTCTGTTAGGATTCTGTGGTGCTTCCTGCTTTGTCTTGTAAAATTATGCGATGAGTGTTCAGAATTGATTTAATGGTCTCTAAGCACTTCTGTTTCTTTCACTTTAGTGTTTGTTTTCTATCCCTGAACTGCTCTTTTTTATATATTCCTGATTGAATATAATCATTTCACTTATAAATTAATAAAGGAATATGGTTAATAAAGATCCCTTAAAGTTATTTTTTTTATATGGACTGCCTCTTTTGGAAAAATTTTGACGACGGATAATTTGAGGAATTGTGGATTGGTGTTTCAAGTGTAAGAAACACTTAGGCCTCGCTTGGATTCGGAGATGAGATGAGTTGAGATGAATTTAGTTTATTTTTTAATATTATTATTATTTTGGGATTTGAAAAATGTGTATTGGGATTTGAAAAATGTGTATAGGAATTTGTGTTTTATATAAAAAATTATAAAAATATAATGATGAAATGAAGATGAGTTGAGATGAGTTGAATTCATCTTCGAAAACAAACGGGGCCTTACATAGGGAATCTGTGGATCATTTAGTTTTGCATTGTGAGGTGGCAAGGAGTTCATAGTTGCTCTCAAGTGGATGCAGTTTGGAAGATAGTTCCTTTTTGTCTTATGTGGTGTATTTGGATGATAAGGAATGAGCGGTGTTTCAATGATCAGAAGCATACTTTGGAGGAACTTTGGAATATTTTTGTGCACTCTATTGCTTTGGTTTCTGCTTTAGTGATTAGCGGAGCTTCTGCTCATGATTTTCTATTGTTGTTTTCTGCTTCAAATGTATTTAGGTGTTTTCTTTTGTATACTTCCTGTGTACATGGGTATCGCCTATTTCATTCTATTTAATAAAAGAAAAGATCCATTCGGTATGTCTCACAATTTCTGTTAGGATTCTGTGGTGCTTCCTGCTTTGTCTTGTAAAATTATGCGATGAGTGTTCAGAATTGATTTAATGGTCTCTAAGCACTTCTGTTTCTTTCACTTTAGTGTTTGTTTTCTATCCCTGAACTGCTCTTTTTTATATATTCCTGATTGAATATAATCATTTCACTTATAAATTAATAAAGGAATATGGTTAATAAAGATCCCTTAAAGTTATTTTTTTTATATGGACTGCCTCTTTTGGAAAAATTTTGACGACGGATAATTTGAGGAATTGTGGATTGGTGTTTCAAGTGTAAGAAACACTTAGGCCTCGCTTGGATTCGGAGATGAGATGAGTTGAGATGAATTTAGTTTATTTTTTAATATTATTATTATTTTGGGATTTGAAAAATGTGTATTGGGATTTGAAAAATGTGTATAGGAATTTGTGTTTTATATAAAAAATTATAAAAATATAATGATGAAATGAAGATGAGTTGAGATGAGTTGAATTCATCTTCGAAAACAAACGGGGCCTTACATAGGGAATCTGTGGATCATTTAGTTTTGCATTGTGAGGTGGCAAGGAGTTCATAGTTGCTCTCAAGTGGATGCAGTTTGGAAGATAGTTCCTTTTTGTCTTATGTGGTGTATTTGGATGATAAGGAATGAGCGGTGTTTCAATGATCAGAAGCATACTTTGGAGGAACTTTGGAATATTTTTGTGCACTCTATTGCTTTGGTTTCTGCTTTAGTGATTAGCGGAGCTTCTGCTCATGATTTTCTATTGTTGTTTTCTGCTTCAAATGTATTTAGGTGTTTTCTTTTGTATACTTCCTGTGTACATGGGTATCGCCTATTTCATTCTATTTAATAAAAGAAAAGATCCATTCGGTATGTCTCACAATTTCTGTTAGGATTCTGTGGTGCTTCCTGCTTTGTCTTGTAAAATTATGCGATGAGTGTTCAGAATTGATTTAATGGTCTCTAAGCACTTCTGTTTCTTTCACTTTAGTGTTTGTTTTCTATCCCTGAACTGCTCTTTTTTATATATTCCTGATTGAATATAATCATTTCACTTATAAATTAATAAAGGAATATGGTTAATAAAGATCCCTTAAAGTTATTTTTTTTATATGGACTGCCTCTTTTGGAAAAATTTTGACGACGGATAATTTGAGGAATTGTGGATTGGTGTTTCAAGTGTAAGAAACACTTAGGCCTCGCTTGGATTCGGAGATGAGATGAGTTGAGATGAATTTAGTTTATTTTTTAATATTATTATTATTTTGGGATTTGAAAAATGTGTATTGGGATTTGAAAAATGTGTATAGGAATTTGTGTTTTATATAAAAAATTATAAAAATATAATGATGAAATGAAGATGAGTTGAGATGAGTTGAATTCATCTTCGAAAACAAACGGGGCCTTACATAGGGAATCTGTGGATCATTTAGTTTTGCATTGTGAGGTGGCAAGGAGTTCATAGTTGCTCTCAAGTGGATGCAGTTTGGAAGATAGTTCCTTTTTGTCTTATGTGGTGTATTTGGATGATAAGGAATGAGCGGTGTTTCAATGATCAGAAGCATACTTTGGAGGAACTTTGGAATATTTTTGTGCACTCTATTGCTTTGGTTTCTGCTTTAGTGATTAGCGGAGCTTCTGCTCATGATTTTCTATTGTTGTTTTCTGCTTCAAATGTATTTAGGTGTTTTCTTTTGTATACTTCCTGTGTACATGGGTATCGCCTATTTCATTCTATTTAATAAAAGAAAA
Source organism: Platycarya strobilacea (assembly GCA_036898215.1). Taxonomy (NCBI): domain Eukaryota; kingdom Viridiplantae; phylum Streptophyta; class Magnoliopsida; order Fagales; family Juglandaceae; genus Platycarya; species Platycarya strobilacea. The sequence continues at coordinate 13,918,604 of CM072556.1, forward strand.
GATCCATTCGGTATGTCTCACAATTTCTGTTAGGATTCTGTGGTGCTTCCTGCTTTGTCTTGTAAAATTATGCGATGAGTGTTCAGAATTGATTTAATGGTCTCTAAGCACTTCTGTTTCTTTCACTTTAGTGTTTGTTTTCTATCCCTGAACTGCTCTTTTTTATATATTCCTGATTGAATATAATCATTTCACTTATAAATTAATAAAGGAATATGGTTAATAAAGATCCCTTAAAGTTATTTTTTTTATATGGACTGCCTCTTTTGGAAAAATTTTGACGACGGATAATTTGAGGAATTGTGGATTGGTGTTTCAAGTGTAAGAAACACTTAGGCCTCGCTTGGATTCGGAGATGAGATGAGTTGAGATGAATTTAGTTTATTTTTTAATATTATTATTATTTTGGGATTTGAAAAATGTGTATTGGGATTTGAAAAATGTGTATAGGAATTTGTGTTTTATATAAAAAATTATAAAAATATAATGATGAAATGAAGATGAGTTGAGATGAGTTGAATTCATCTTCGAAAACAAACGGGGCCTTACATAGGGAATCTGTGGATCATTTAGTTTTGCATTGTGAGGTGGCAAGGAGTTCATAGTTGCTCTCAAGTGGATGCAGTTTGGAAGATAGTTCCTTTTTGTCTTATGTGGTGTATTTGGATGATAAGGAATGAGCGGTGTTTCAATGATCAGAAGCATACTTTGGAGGAACTTTGGAATATTTTTGTGCACTCTATTGCTTTGGTTTCTGCTTTAGTGATTAGCGGAGCTTCTGCTCATGATTTTCTATTGTTGTTTTCTGCTTCAAATGTATTTAGGTGTTTTCTTTTGTATACTTCCTGTGTACATGGGTATCGCCTATTTCATTCTATTTAATAAAAGAAAAGATCCATTCGGTATGTCTCACAATTTCTGTTAGGATTCTGTGGTGCTTCCTGCTTTGTCTTGTAAAATTATGCGATGAGTGTTCAGAATTGATTTAATGGTCTCTAAGCACTTCTGTTTCTTTCACTTTAGTGTTTGTTTTCTATCCCTGAACTGCTCTTTTTTATATATTCCTGATTGAATATAATCATTTCACTTATAAATTAATAAAGGAATATGGTTAATAAAGATCCCTTAAAGTTATTTTTTTTATATGGACTGCCTCTTTTGGAAAAATTTTGACGACGGATAATTTGAGGAATTGTGGATTGGTGTTTCAAGTGTAAGAAACACTTAGGCCTCGCTTGGATTCGGAGATGAGATGAGTTGAGATGAATTTAGTTTATTTTTTAATATTATTATTATTTTGGGATTTGAAAAATGTGTATTGGGATTTGAAAAATGTGTATAGGAATTTGTGTTTTATATAAAAAATTATAAAAATATAATGATGAAATGAAGATGAGTTGAGATGAGTTGAATTCATCTTCGAAAACAAACGGGGCCTTACATAGGGAATCTGTGGATCATTTAGTTTTGCATTGTGAGGTGGCAAGGAGTTCATAGTTGCTCTCAAGTGGATGCAGTTTGGAAGATAGTTCCTTTTTGTCTTATGTGGTGTATTTGGATGATAAGGAATGAGCGGTGTTTCAATGATCAGAAGCATACTTTGGAGGAACTTTGGAATATTTTTGTGCACTCTATTGCTTTGGTTTCTGCTTTAGTGATTAGCGGAGCTTCTGCTCATGATTTTCTATTGTTGTTTTCTGCTTCAAATGTATTTAGGTGTTTTCTTTTGTATACTTCCTGTGTACATGGGTATCGCCTATTTCATTCTATTTAATAAAAGAAAAGATCCATTCGGTATGTCTCACAATTTCTGTTAGGATTCTGTGGTGCTTCCTGCTTTGTCTTGTAAAATTATGCGATGAGTGTTCAGAATTGATTTAATGGTCTCTAAGTACTTCTGTTTCTTTCACTTTAGTGTTTGTTTTCTATCCCTGAACTGTTCTTTTTTATATGTTGAAGACTGTACGTTTGTGGCAAGAGTCTGACGATGGGAACCATAACTGTAGACACATCTTAAAGGATCATACTGCCGAGGTAAAAAGCTTTCACTCTCTTGATTGTGTTCCATTACCAATTTGTACATCATGTGTTACATGCCTTCTTATGCTTGGTGCTTTTACTCTGCTCTTTGGGAATCATAAGTAGAATCTTTTTAGTCCATTCTTGATGTCTGAATTCTTCTGTTCTTTCTTAAAGTCTTGACTTGACAGTCACCCTATGCCCTATGTACTTGGGCTTTGCCTAGTATTTTAACGTATTAATAAAATAAATTACTCATAAATAAAAAGTTATGACTTGACAATCTAGTCTATTGTATTTAATTGTCACTGGAACATAATACTTGTATATGGTCAACACAATTAATCTATAGGATTTCTGAAATATGTGATATCATGACTACAACTGTCGGTTGTCAAATGCTATTCTATTTTCGTGCTCTTTTGTAATTCAATGGTGATCTTCCTTTTATCTCTCAGGTGCAAGCTATTACAGTCCATGCAACGAATAACTACTTTGTAACTGCTTCTCTTGATAGCACATGGTGCTTTTATGAACTTTCTTCGGGATTATGTCTCACACAGGTCCAACTCTCTCTCTCTCTCTCTCTCTCTCTCTCTCTCTGTGTGAATACTAGGAATGATATGTATCTAAAACTTGACAGCCTGTTGCATCGGCTTGATCAATGTAGTGAATATGCATGAAATCATCTATCAATAGCTTAAATTACTCTGGCTAAGAATAAGAGTTAGATTAGTTTGTAGGGTATATCTGTAAAAAGGAAAAAGCATTAAAGAATGAAGAGTTAATATGAAATACTTTCAGCAATCTTTGGTATAAGTTTACAGCCCGTTGCATTGACTTGATCAATGGAGTGAATACGCACAAAATCATCACTCATTTGCTTAAATGACTCATTGCATAAGAATAAAGATTAGTTTGAAATACTTTCAGCAATCTTTGAAAACCTTATTGCTATTTGTCAAGTTTCCATTTCAACTCCATTTTTTTGGTGAGTAAATCTTATGATGTTTAGTTCTGCAGGTTGTGGATGCCTCAGATTCTAATGGCTATACTTCTGCAGCATTTCATCCTGATGGTCTAATTCTTGGAACAGGCACTTCTGAAGCTGTTGTTAAAATTTGGGATGTGAAAAGTCAGGTAGAACTCTTTGTTTGGCTTTCTACCTCAATTTCTTTTTCTGATTGTTTCTATATTTCGTTTACAGGCAAATGTTGCCAGATTTGATGGACATGTTGGGGCTGTAACTTCAATTTCTTTCTCTGAAAATGGCTACTTCCTTGCGGTAACTATTTTTGCAAATGAAATATTCGAAGTGCATAGAGGGTTGGACATGTTGTGCTTTAATTTCATGTTTGAAATGGACAGACTGCAGCTCATGATGGTGTTAAGCTGTGGGATCTACGAAAATTAAGGAACTTCCGGACATTTGCTCCATATGATTCAGATACCCCAACAAACTCCGGTATGTAATTCTAGTTCTAATATTTCCATGCCCAAAATAGATGGCTCTATGTAGAGATCAAGAATGGTGGTGATAAATTATTACTGTTTTAACTATTTCTGATCCATGCCTTGTGATTGAATGGGAGATCTTATAATCCTTGACTTATTCGTTCTGTTTGCTGATATAAAATAATACAAGTATTGAAAAAATGTTTATTGTAATGGAAGCTCTTTTTCTGCTTGCAGTGGAGTTTGACAGTAGTGGAAGTTACCTTGCAATGGCTGGATCGGATATAAGGTGGGTGTTTGAAAATTCAACCATGGGTTTAGTTAAAGATTTCATTGACTTATTGAAAAAAACTCGATCCAATTTCACAAGTATGGAAGTCATCTATACTTATGTTGATTTTCTCTATTATTGAAAAAACTTGGACTATTTTGATGTTTGCTCTTTTTTCGTTTGTTCAAAATGCCTTTGTTTAAAGGAATTGGAGGAATGCTAATCTTCATCCTAGAGCTTATCATCCTCAGTCACACTTGTTGATGTGGTAGATTTCAAGTGGTTTCATATATCAACCACTTAATATATGCCACATAACTTGTGTGACTGGGGATGAAAAAATTCAGGATGAAGGAGAGCATTTCTAGAAGGAAAATCATGGGATGCCAGGAGTTCCTGCTGCCCCATTAATTATCTTCTCCCTCATTCATGGCCTTAATGCCATTTCCACCACTATTCTTCTTTGGTGGGAAGAGAATATTAAGGTCACTTCCACCTTGTAGAATGTTGAACCAGTTCTCCATATATTACAGCTTCAGATTGTATTACTTACAAAAAAAAAAAGTTTTTTTTTTGGGGGGGGGGGGGGGGGGGGTTAATATGCACTGGAGGATAGTTGGGCCGTTACGGCATTTTCACAAATTCATGCCAACTTAGCTAGCAGTTAGGAAGTTCATGTGATAAATCTGACGTCCATGTTTACCTGAGCTTTAAGATTCGTACTATCTCGTTTACAATATTTTCACAAATTCATGCCAACCCTGCACCACGGTTTTTTTTTTTTTTTGTTAATTTTTTCAACCACTTGAACTGCAGAGTAAGAGCTAAAGCCAAGCCATCTTTTGGAGCTAAATGTTCTTTTGCTTATGTGGTTTCTATAATTTTTGCAACCATGGAAACTAATTTGGGGATTGTGACTTGTGCAGAGTTTACCAAGTTGCAAATGTTAAGTCGGAGTGGAATTGTATCAAAACTTTTCCTGATTTATCCGGCACAGGTTATTGAATTATTTTGTCCTAGTTGTATTATTAGTGGCTTTTGCTTTGCTAATCCTGGGTGATAAATATACTCGGCTCTGATTACAGGTAAAGCAACTTGTGCAAAATTTGGGCCAGATGCGAAATATATTGCAGTAGGATCGATGGATAGGAACCTCCGAATTTTCGGCCTGCCCAGTGAGGATGGTCCGTTAGAGTCTTAAGGCACTTTCAAGTAGAGCCGTAAGTGGGAAGCGGAAGAAGTGTTGGTATTTCTTGAGGTTGCTGTTACTTGACGTGTAATTTATTGGCCGAGGAAATGGGTGTTAGAATCTTCAATCATATGGTGTAGAAACTATTGCCACATTCCTTTCCGTTGAGCAAAGAGTACCCTACCCTTGAGCATTCTGCGTCAATCTTGCGAGATGCGATCTGTCATTCATATTTGTCGGCCCTTGATTAAATTGTCATCATCACTTTCTATAATAGGTGTCCCTTCTCAATTCTTATGTATCATTACCTTTTCTTCCTTTTTTTTCTTTTTTTGTAACGGATTTTGCCGCTTTGGAATAGCTTTTAGGCCGACGTTAGCATTGTTCGATTGTGGGTGGCTGACACGACGATATGTTCAGAACTGATCTCGGTTATTTTTATTTTTTTTCCTTCTGTTAATTTGGTACACTGACTAGAATGGGCAATTAGGGATAGCTTGTAGTTCAATTATTGAATGTGTGCAAGCATGGCTGTCATTTTTTACAACGCTGGTTGGACATTGCGACGTTGGGCGAATGCCTTTAGAGTTTGGCACGTAATTTATTGGAGAAGCATATTTTGTACAACTACATTATTTCTGACTCCAGTGGTCAGAGAGTAGTACATTTTGAACAAATAACATTGTTTTAACGATCTGCGAGTTCGAACTTGCAACATTTACAGTACTGATAGCTCTCTGCAAAATTTCTCCACGGAAAAAGATGATTCATTCGGACGTTAATCAAACATCCAACTATTAATACAAGACTGCCAATACAGACAGCTATCTCATCTCATCATTATAATTTTCATACAAATTATAATAAGAAATTTAATTTTATTAAATCTCAAAAACAATAATATTAAAAATAAAAAAATAACAATATTTTATTTAACCTTCATTAAAATCATATATATCTTACTATCCAAGCAACCTCTTAGTTAATTTTAGGATTCTATACTTCAACAAATGGACAAATTTGAGGTAAACGGATTAAGAATAACATTGAGAAAGAGCCTTGTCCTAGGTAAGGTAACGCGATGCATGTGTAAAACCCCATAGCTGCACATAGACAAGACTTCCATTAATATCAAGGGGCATAATTAAAACGAAGAGTGAACATAAATTCTCAGATGCGAAATGAAGGCTTTGTAAAATAGAAGAAACAATCAAAAGAGCAAAAACTTGGCCATTGTAGTTTCCATTTCGTTAAATAAAACTCCACATGGTTTGAAGACGTATGTATATCAGTCTTCAAACTTCTGCTGATCTAGTGTGCTCCAATCCCCTTCATTTGACCCAATCTTAAATGAACACCCTAAAAACAGCTATTGTTTTACCTATACTTCTGATATCATAAAAAATGTTACTGATTATAGATTTGACGGATCCTTGTTCATCTTTCTATTCAGTTCACATCAGCCACAACCAGATGCCAGGATGGGGAGGGAGTTTGACAAGATAAGCGAGTATGAAGCAGCTTAAAATGGACAGTAGCAGCAAATATTTCAACTTTCTTAAGATATAGTATTATATGACAAGGTGATTACCTCAACATTCTTCAACTCAAACTCTTCCTTATGAGCCAAGCACAAATTCCCAAATGTTTGGCAGGGTCCACTGGTTCCACTTAACCTTTTCAGATGAAAAGTTCACAAGAGTGAGAAGAGACTTGAGTATTTTTTATCATCCATTAGACAAGACGTGAAATTCAAAAAATAACATTAAAATAAGCAACTTACAGATCACCATCCAAGCACAGGGCGAAGTTGCCACCACCACCAAATGCTAGCAAGTCATCCATACATAAGTGGTAATATCGATTGGCTCCTATATACAAAAAGTTTGGCATCAGTTTCAGCATAGAAAGGGACAACAAATGATTTTCACGCATTGTAACATTTTTTTCTTTGATTGGAAGTTGTACTATATAGTCCATTCAAGACTGATTATTCTTCCCACCCAATGCTGATGAATTTCTCATCACATCAATATGGTAAAGAGCTTCAAGACAGGCGCCTGTTAAAGGAACAACCCTTGGATGTAAGCTTTTTTTGGAAGTTATTAATTTTTTTAAGAAATTTCTTAAAGACGACTTTTTTTTGAGGTTTTTATGGAAGTGGTGCGGTCAACAAAATATGTTTGGATTGAAAAAGGTTTCAAGACGTGCTTTTACTGGGAATTGGAAAGTGGTGGGGCCATTACAATATATTTGGAGAGAAAACTTCTACATTTTGTAGCATTGTGAAAGCTGGTCTGGTTTTTGTTTATTATGGAAATCAAGGTATGACGTTTCAATGGCATAGACTCCATGATTTCCTTGTCTCCCTTGGGCATTTGTAATTTAGGGCGGTCAATTGTATAGACTAGGCAAGGCCCATTCATTGAGCAATAAAGTTGTGTTTACCTATTAAAAAACAAAGGTATGACGTTTTAATGAATATTTTCTTTTAGAGCATTTTGGTGCAAAGATGTTTGGATTGAGAGAGAATTTCAAAAGCTTCTTGTTACCAATTAACATAGCAGCTGAAGACTGCCAATGAAATCCAGGTTCAAATAAAGGTCTAAATTGACCAGACATTGAATTGGGTATACTGTGTTCCCATTATCAAACATTGAGGCGTCCAAACAAGCAGCCCAACAATAGTTGGCTCTACAACCTACTCAAATGTGAGTAGTCGCTATGCCCTCATCTCTTTTCTTGACCATAAAAAAAAAAAAAAATCTTCCTCTGAACTAGATGGCCACATCTTCCCACAAAGAGCAAGCATTTACACATATTGACTAAGTCAAGGTCCTTACCTGTTGGTCTAAATAATCTCGGTTCACCGTATATGGTCGTAAATACAAATGTTTGGTTTGTTCCCTATCACCAAAAACAGAAAGAAGTACACAATCATCCTTCAAATATTGAAAGGGGAAAAAGTAGAGAGCCAAGTGCCAAACCAAGATGAGTGAAATAAGGAGATAGAATATTGAAAAGGGGGAAAAAATAGCCAAAGTGCCAAACCCAGATGAGTGAGATAAGGAGAGCCATTTCATCAAGAAGAAATCTATGAAAGATTAATATCAACAAAGGTGAAAGCATGTTAACTTACTTGATATTTTCTCTTTGCTGTAGGCTTCAAGGGACAGTCTAGCAGCCCACCAAACACAGCACCTTGCCTGTCACCAACAATCTAAATGAAACGAGTGAGTACCGTGAAGACTGGTGGATCTCAAATTAGTATCACCACTTACAGGATCTAAATGGAAACAGATATCAACATACCAGCAAACATGGACCAGAAAGATCAGCGCTCTTGCGAATTAGTGTACGCAGTGATATACCATGTTTCAACGTACTGCCCTTCATTTGAAATATTCAATATTGAATCAAGACACAACCAAAAGAACAAAAATTGCATTTAGTGTCGATTATATAAGGTTTTCAGCAAGACTGACCTGTACAACAACATCCATTGGCACCCTTTCACAATATTAGGCAGGGACGACAGCAAGAATTCATACAAATCTGTGGAAATAAAAACAGACTCATCCATGAGATACGGCAAAGTCTTCTGTGGGGTGTGTCCGTTAGCAGCCTCTTCAAACACTTCAGACCCACTAGTGCTCCTGCCAGAAGCCGGGTCTCCGTCACCATCTTGAGTAATTGTTGTTACCTTCTTGTCACATACTGGACTGACTTTCACATAGTCTTCCAAGGATTCATCTAGAGCAACAGAGTTCGGATTTCTATATAGAGTAGGGTGTTCTTGAATTGATTTGAGATCATGTTGATGCTTGTTTGATATGGATCGATCAAATCCAACTGAAGGGTTAATGTAGGAAAAATATGAAGAAAAGGGTTTCTTGCCTTCAGAATAAGGACTGGCCTACATATATAACAACTTCAAATCATCATGAATTGAGAATTTGCACGTACAATTCAAATATAAATGTGAGAGAAAAATAGACACATCCACTAGGAAAATTAGAAAACGAAGTTTGCTATGTAATTAGCATTCCAAATTTCCAATAGAAACATAACTCTATGACAAAAATTGCCCACTTTTTTGCAGTGACCTTCATAATTAAAAAAAAAAAAATTACCGTTTCACGTAAGATCCCAATCATTCAATTGCAAGTTACCAGAATTCAATGTCAACTGAAGGAACTAAAATTCTCTAAAGACACCCAGATCTACGTTTTACGGGGAACCAGAACCACAATCAAGCTCAACTTTTTATGTTCCACATAATATCAATATTACCTGAGGTGGGGGAGACGAGGACGAGGCGTGGGACGAGTCGGCGAAGAAACGGGTGAACCTGTCCGTCACTTTCTCTTTAAACGTGTACATCACGAGTTTTTTGACCTTTGGAAAGAGGAGAGACGGAGTGAATTTCTCACGGGGGGCGTCTTTCTTTCCGAGGTTTGTGCTTTTTTAAGGGTGTTAGCTTTTAAAGTTTCTGCTTTTTTTTTTTTGTTTCCCCGTTTGTGAAGAGGGAAAGTTTGAGACAGCAAGAGGAAAAATCCAAAAGGGAAGAAAAGACTGGTCGGTGGGGGAGAGGGACGAGTGGCACAAAGTAATGAAACCAACGAAGTTAGATTGGGAATATCAAATGGTGCGACTTCGGAGAGTTACATGTTGATACGCCTCCTTATGTTCGACGTATGATTAGTGGTCGTCCCCTCTTTCATTGTGGGGTCTTGCATTTGTCGGAGCGTTGTCTACAGTATATTATTGCGAAAGTAATGTTATATATAAGTAATATTTTATTTTTATATATGTATTTGTATATTCTAATTAATTGTTTTTATATTATTTATTTTAAACTTAAATATTTTATTAATTCCATCTTTTTACACAATATTACAATGTTATTTAGAATATTCATAATATTCATAATCTACTAATTAAAGGACATTTTTAACTAAATTTATAATAAACAAATATTAAAAATCTGCTTCAACGGGTTTTCTAAAATTAAAATAAATTTAATTTTTTTCTTTTTTTGCTCTCCAAATTTAAGTAGAGAAAAGAGAAAGTTAAATTACTTTTAGAATTAAATTAAATTAATTTTTTCTCTTCTTATTTTTTTGATAGTTTCTAAATTATTTATAAAATTTAATATTTTAATAGAATAATTATTAATTTATTGAACCTATTATTTAATATAATAAAAAGTGATTAGTTAAAATTTATAATAATAAAATTTTAAATTAAAATTTAACAAAATTTTAATTAATAAATTGTGAATGCTCTTACATTTAAAATTTTACGGATAGTGATATGGGTACCGATTCATACCACCGATATTACATTCGAATAAGGAAAAGGAAAGACAAAACCTTCCGACTGGATGTCTTCAAATCCAGTTTCATAGTCAGCCAATCACATAATGCCATATAGGCATTCTCCCAAAATTGTTGTCGAACCCGTATGCACCCAAAATTCCCTATTATTGAGAGTGAGCAACCAAAGAGAATTCTCCCAAATCGAAGGATTCTCCAGCCCGAAAAAACCTCTGCAATTCAGAGTCTCAGACCCATGCCGGCGAAAACTTTCTTCATCTGAAGGTAAGCATGGAAGTTTCTGCTTTGCTCTTTTATTATTATTATTATTATTATTATTCGAAGACGATATACCATTTCATGAGCCTTTTTATCTTGGAGTTCTTGATCAATCAAAATGATTTAGATTTTTTATTTTTTATTTTTTGAGATCTTATTGGGAGACGGAGAGAGTCTTTCTGTAATGGTGCTGAATGTAAGATTGGGATATTTGAGTAAATTGCAGTAGAATCTCTGCAAGAAATTATGTAATGACAAAAGCTGAAAATGTAAATCGACATTCAACTTGTATTGCTACGGGATCTTCGAGGGTCCCTCACCTCCAATTTAAGCAAAGACCAAACAAAATACTTCAAAGGTGATTAATACTGAAAACCATTCACCCTTATATACTGGGTGTCAGGAATTACATGAAAACAGAAAGGAATTCATTCTAACAAAATTATTCTCTCACTAAACGACAAACCGGTATGTACTGGAAGTCTGGAACAGCTACTAATGATAACTTCGCAGCCCATGAAACGACACCATCCAGTTGCTTGTCCCTTATAAGTGAAACGCAGCGCTTGAGGACACCAAAACGCAGCGCTTCAACTTTGGATATGGAACGACGTCGTAATGTTCTGTACCTTGAAAGCTCTCTCTTCTCACCAGTGTAGCTCACATCCCGACTCCCTAATCACCATTCTCCTTAGATCCGAGCTCCTAACACTTTCGTCGTCGGTAGCAATGACTTGTTGTCAAAGGCAAGGAATCATCACCTTGGGTCTGAATTGTAGAGGTTTTCTTGGGCTGGGGAATCCTTCGATTAGAACCCTAATTATCTTTGGGTTCTCACTCTCAGCAGTAGGAAATTTTTGGATGCACGCAGGTTCAGCAGCGATTTTGTGAGAATGCCTACGTGGCATTATGTGATTGACTGGCTGTAAAATCGGATTTTCAAGTCATCCCGACTCAAGGTTTTCCTAAGATATTGAGATGCAGTCGGGCGACGTCCTAGCGTCTTTATAGTTTCTTTTAATTTTTTATAAAAATATAATAAAATATAATAAAAAATATTAAAAAATATAATAAAAATACAATAAAAATAATAAAATAAAATAAACACAATAAAAAATATAATAAAAAAATATAATAAAAACAAAATAAAAAATAAAATAAAGATGAATTTTTATAGTAAATTCGACCTCACCCAGCCTTCGCTGACGTCGGCGACGGTGGGCGATACCGCTCGTCCCATCAGTACCAGAGGGAGCCGGTGATCTCACCCTTGCGACGACGAGTCCCGACGACTTTTGGTGTGCGTGGTCGCCCACCATTGCCAGAAACGGCGGGGGCTGCAAACGGGAAGGGGGGTTCGGTCTAGACCGCAAGAAAACTCTTTTTTAAAAGAAAAATGCCTGGTGTCTCAGTAATAAAGTTCGATAATCAATATTGATGTGTTATTTATTTATTTTTTTGGACTGCTACTCGGATTGATAGAATTTCACCGATTAGTACAAATGTATTTTTTAAATCTTATTTCATTTTTTTTAATTTTTAAAAAATATAAAAATATTAATACATTAATAATAATTTTCTTAATTATTAAAAAAATCGATCATTTTTATTAGTCAAGTTTATAAGTCTAAATAGCATTTTTCATCTTTTTACTTAATAATTAAATAATTCTTTTTTAATAATATTATGATTTTTTTAAAATTTTAAGAAGATTAAAAAATGTATGGAAAAATCACAAAAAATAAAAATATCCATATAGCCTTCTCGATGACTTTTCTCCTGCTACATTCTCGTCGGGCATTTTCTTTTGGAAAAAGGCTTGGAACCAGATTTTGATATTGGGTGTGCTTTCTAGTGTAAATTATACATATTTTTTATTGATTATTTTAAATAAAGGTGTCAATATATTGTACGATTCATTAACTAAATACGATAATTGCATGTTAGGATTTAATTTAACGGATAACGGGTCAAAACAAGTTAATCCGTTAGGACGTGATTGTTTAACAAGTTTATCCTGTTTTGACCCATTATAACACGTTATGACACGTTAAAAAAGTTAAAATTATAATTATATTCTTATACTTAAAAATAAAATTGTTAGTATTATAATTTTGATAGTTTTGTTATTTGGATTGTAATTTTGAATTGTAGTTAGTTTTATAATTTTATAGATATTGTGATTTTAATGTATATAAAATTATGCTAAATTTAATTAGGTCGAACTGATTAATTTTGGGCTTATCTAACCCATTTACATAAATGGGTTGAAACGTATCGTATTGTTTCGTATTAACTTATTTCGTAATATTTACTAATTAGTCAAAATAGGTTAACACAATTTGATAAGTTTAATGAGTCGGATTATGGATGACCTATATAGTATAATATATATGCTTTGACATGACACGACACGAACACGATTCGTTAATACGATTTAATATTCTTAAATTTAAAATATTTTTAAACTTTTTTAAAAATTAATATATTAATAGTCACTTCTTTAACAATTAAGTAAATAAAATAAAACACATGAACGGTCAAATTAAAGAAACTTAGGCAGCATATTATCATTTTCTTTTGAAAAAAAGTTGTTTGGACTGCTAGAATATTTTTTTATTTTTCTTAATAGTTAAAAGAAGTAGTTAGTAGTAAAGTTGTGTATTTTTCATTTTTTTAAAAATATTTTAAAATTTTTAAAAAATTGCTTGAAATAAAAAAAAAAAGTGCAATTGTACCAGTAATAAGTTTAAAGGTTTTGAAAGCAAATTAAGTTGAGATGAGAGTATTTTTATTAGATTGACTAAAAATTATATTTCAAAAAATGTATTTTTGTACAAAAAAAAAAAATAATTGTTATATTTAATCAAATATGACAATGAAGTATGTGGGTAAAGACTCAAAAAGTATTTTTGTGAATAGTAAAGTTAAAATAATTATAAAAAAACTAAAATAATTGTCAAATTTGATGATTGTTTCAATTTTTTGGATAAAATTTTAGTTTTACTATTCACAAAAAATATTTTTTGAACATCTTTTAACACATTTCATTGTCATATTTGATTAAATATAACACTTATTATTTGATATGTGTGCGAAAGTACATTTTTTGAAAGATAATTTTTAGCCAATTCAATGAAAATGCTCTAAGATGATAAAATATGATAACAGTTGAATTTGAAAAAAATATATTTATTAATATTAATTTTCTTCTAAGATTTAAAAAAAGTAAATATTTTATTATATTTTATATTAAAATTTAAAAAATTATAATAATTAAATGAGCTGTGAAGCTCTCTCAATCCAAACAAACCTAAGGAGCTGAGTAGTATCACCCATTACATTTTGAAAAGTGCTACATCTACCGAGTTTTACTCAAGAAAGAACATTTTTTTTTAAAGTTTTTTATATGTTTCATTTGTTGTTTTCATATTATTATATCATTAAAAAATATTTTCTTAATTATTAAATAAAAAAAAATATCAAGATATTTAGTCTGAAGATTTAATTGGACGATTTAGCGTTTTTGTTACATTATACCGCTTTTTAATATTAAAAAGAACAGAATCCTGCATTTTGATGCATCAGTTTGATCAGCATTTTCCTATTCCGATTTGATTCGCTTTCCTCTTCCGTTCAAAATATTCTACCCATAACATACGTGCATGTGTATCTATAATTATTTAATTAATCATATTTAAAATTGAGATATTTTTATAAAATGATCCTATTTTTATTAATTATTACAAAAATGCCTTTCATTTAAAATAGAATTATGAAAAATATTGTATATGTATCATTTTCCTTAAATATACTAAACACATCTTAACATCCACATATTTAAACTCATATTAGATATAGATTCTACAAAACTCACTCCTCATCCCAATTATTACTATTCACAAGAAGGCTAGTTAGGCAAACTCCATAACCACATCACGAGACCCCATTGAAGGCACCTCTTAATGGCATTGAAGGCATCAGCTCCTCCGCTATGATCAGCTGCATGTTGTAAATTACACCACATGCCTAGCCTATGCTGTCTCTGCGGACTTGGAATCTCACAAGAGACCGACATTTGCCAATAATTTGGTAGAATAATTCTATTTGGCAATTTTTTTTTTTCCTTCCTAAGATTCATTGCTCCATTTTGCATGCTTTGCAACCGAAGCTAAGGGGCAGGCGGTAGCAGATAACCAGTGTATCATCACGAGCTTGATTATGAGCTTTATTTTTGTTTTTAATGGAATATATTTCTATCTTTATCCCACTTCCATCCTACTATTTATGTTTTAACTATGAGCAATGATATGGGTCTCGCGTTGGGTCCCTTTGCGTTCTTAAAGTATACAAATTTTTTTTTTTCAATTTATTTTGTTTACAAAACTAATAAAAGAATGTGTGAAGATAAAATATATATTTTTTAATTTTTTAATTCTATTTAAAAAAAAAAAAAAAAACCCTTGGGGGCGCAAAGGGCTCCAATGCTGGGACCCCAAAGATTTACTCTTTTTAAGTATATGTTATACATGGTTGTTCAAGAAAACAAGAGCAAGAAAACAAAAGGGATTTTGATCTGGGAGCTCTCTAATGTGGTATCATATGAAATAAGTACTAAAATTTACTTTTTTTTTTATTAGCTTAAATTTTTAAAATAAATAGTGATTTTAAATAGTTAGAGTAAAGGTCTTACCTTGAATCTTAAATCTATATTTTACTATATTTAATTAAATATTTTATATGTTGAAATATTCATTGAATGAAAATCTGACCTACACGTGAAGAGGAAAATTAAAAAATAAAATAAATAATAAAATTTATCTCTTCTCATAAATTTAATTTTTAAGATAAGTAATAATTATACATATCCAGTCAAGTTTTCTACTCATGTGACAATGCCACCTATATTGTTTCAGCCATTAATTTCAATGCCACGCTATTTTAAGAGGAAACAAAGAAAAATAATATGATGTTAAAACGTTCGCTCGTATATATATATATATATATATATATATATATATATATATATATTTGGCCATACCTCAGTCATTTTATTTATTTCAGCACTGGTCCAAAACATCAAAGATAAAACAGCACTGCTTTCTTTCGTACCGGTCCAAAACATCGAGATAAAACAGCAGCGTAAAACAAAGTAATTCTATCTGAATTCTTTTGTCCTCTTGCCCTTACAGGGTGTTACTTTTTTCTCATTCTATTTGAAGGCCCACCACGTGGTATTTACAGGCCAAGAAAACACATTACTTGTGCATATCCAATTTAAAAATTGAACCCTCAAGACTAAGAAAAATGGCTTTTGTTGTACACCTCTTTCAGAATGAATAAACAAAAAGAATCAACAAAGGTTTGGTAACAGTTTCATGTGTAATGTAATGTAATGTTTATAATGTGATTTGAATAGTAAATTGAGATGAAATGAGTTAATATGAAAGTGATAAAAAAAATATTATTATATTTTTGAAGTTTTAAAAAATTAAATTATTTATTATATTTTATATAAAATTATAATAATAGAATAAGATAAAATTATTTTGCAAAGCAGCCCTCTTCTCCTAATACTCAATTATGATTTTTTATTATTTTTTATAATTATTCAATATTATTATTTTATTACTATTATTCAATTTTTTTTTACAAATTCAGATTAAATTCGAGAATGAACTCATCTTATCTCAATTTATTTTAAATTCATTATCATATATTTTTTTAAATTCTCATATAAAATATAATAAATAATTTAATATTTACAAATTATAATTCTATTTTTTTTAAATTTTAACATAATAATAATATTAAAAAATAAAATTTTGATAAAATTTTATTTAAGTTTTAAAATTTAACTCATTTTATTTTATAAAAATAACGGAGAGAAATCACATCCAAGAGTACTCACTCACATGAACAGTGACATATACTGTTCATGTCATTATTCATGTGAGTGAGTACTCTTAGATGTAGATTCTCCCTAACATGTCTCTTTATTTTATGTCTCGATCCAAACCACGACTAAATGCAACATAGATCGACTTGCCAGCTATACAAATCACCTCTTGTTCTTGTCCTGAAGGCTGAAGTGATTCCCAAAGCCATAAATTCTCGTGCAGAAGGCAGATGCTAGGCTCCAAAGTTGAATAGCGGTCCCTGTTTCTTGGACCCTATAAAGGTCTCATCTGCTCTAAAACTTTGTAAAACAAGTTTCAACCATACCTAATTAGTATGATGTACTTCGTAACTTCAGTCAAACTACATTCGCTTCTCTCCCCCAAAGTCAGATTGACAGATTCTTTTCCATTCACACCCTCTTTACCTTCCTTTGAATGGAGAATATATAGGCTCCGTTTGGATACATTATCTCAATTTAATTCAATTTTATTATTATATTTTTATAATTTTTATATAAAATATAAATTTTTATACACATTTTTAAAATTTTAATACATATTTTTTAAGTTTCAATACACCTTTTTTAAATTTTAAAATAATAATAATATTAAAAATAAACTAAATTTATCTTAACTCATCTCATTTCTAAATCTAAATAGTAACCTATCTTCTATTATAAAAATTCACCATTTTGTTCTCATTCTCTTGAAATATTAAGTTAAATACATTATAAAACCAAACAAATAGTTCACCATTCCATAAAAAATATTATTTTATGTCCATGATTTGTACCCCATTACCCTGCGTACAAAAGGCAAACCTCCCTAAACCCTCTGCTCATCTAAAGAGATAGCACGGTCCAAAGGAGAAGTAGAGGAAAAAATCCGAAGCACCGCAAAAATAAACCCACAATCTCTCGGTTTACCCACAACCCCTGCCATGATTTGATACATCAACATTCAACACTACCTCAAATGGCTTTTCTCTCAAAACCCTTTTCCCTTTTACTTCTCCCTCTGGTTTTGTTAACCAATCTTGAGCTTATCGCATTCGCTGAATCTGTTTCTGACAACACAGCGTTGGTATACAAGGGCTGTGCAAAGCAGGCCTTTTCAGATCCAACTGGGGTTTACTCACAGTCCCTCTCATCCCTCTTCGGTTCCCTTGTTTCGCAGTCATCCAAGGCCAGGTTTTTCAAAACCACCTCCGGCAATGGTCAAGCCTCCATCTCTGGTCTCTTCCAATGCAGAGGGGACCTTAGCAATGCTGATTGTTACAACTGTGTGAGCAAACTTCCCCAAATGTCAGATAGTCTGTGTGGCAAAGCCATAGCCGCCAGAGTCCAGCTAAATGGCTGCTACATTCTCTATGAGGTTTCTGGGTTTGCTCAGATTTCAGGCTTCCAGTTGCTGTACAAAACATGCGGGACAACAAACGTGGCCGGAAGTGGGTTCGAGGAAAGGAGGGACACTGCGTTGCAGGTGCTGGAAAACGGCGTCGTTAGTGGCCATGGGTTCTACACTACTAACTACGAAGCCGTGTATTTGTTGGCTCAGTGTGAGGGGGATTTGGGGAACACAGATTGTGGGGAGTGTGTGAAGAGCGCTGTGCAGAGAGCTCAGGTTGAATGTGGGAGTTCTATTTCGGGCCAAATCTATCTGCATAAGTGCTTTATGAGTTATGATTACCATCCTAATGGGGTTCCCAGAAGATCTTCTTCTTCTTCTTCTTCATCCTCCTCCTCTTCGTCTTATTCTTCCTCTTCTTCAGGTAAAGTTGGCACTTTTATCTTTTTTGAGTGTATGGGACTCCTTAATTTTTAGTCCATTATTAATAATGCGGGATGTGATTTTATTTTAATGCTGAAACAGAGGGAAGTACGGGTAAGACAGTGGCGATAATATTGGGAGGAGCAGCAGGAGTGGGGTTTCTAATAATTTGTCTACTATTTGCCAGGAATTTGATGAAGAAACATGATGGTATGTGGAAATTAAGGTGGATCTTCTTTATCTTTTCTGTTCCTAACTCTGATAGAGCTGGAACATGTTATTTGTGCAGATTTTTGATAGGAGATGGTTTCCAAAGAGCAAAGTTCTTTTCGAGGTGGATTCTTCTACATCATTATTTTTTGTTTTTGGTCAAAAGGAAATGGGTTTTTGAGGTGAATATGAGAGAGAGAGAGAGAGAGAGAGAGAGAGAGAGAGAGGCAAAGTGGTTTCAGAATTTGCTAAGAAAGGAAGCAAGTAGGGCATGAAATCAAGAAAATTTTTCACAAAAGTGAAAGATGTAGGAATGACTGTTCTGTGATCCCTCAAGCGATGTGGGTGTGTTTGTCTTGTTGCCCTCTTCTCTAGATTAATGGTTGTCTATTTTATTCATAGCGTTTTAGCAAAGTTGCAATCCTTCTCTCCCACGCATGGTCTATGCCTTAACAAGTCGTTCTGATATTGACACTGAATTCTTTTAGAGCAAGTCACTGCACAGAAGCTATCTTTAAAATGAATGAATTAATCAGTCACTTTCACCGGTTTGCCTTATGCATTGAATTGCCTTAATTAGACATTGTTGTATTATTATCAGAAGCTAAAAACCGGATTTTGCGTAGGTCCCGTTGGATTCAGAGTTGAGTTGAATTTTTAATGAATAGTATTGAATTGAGATGGAGGATTGAGTATTTTTAGGCTCATTTAAGATAGATTTAGATGTTAAGATAATTTTAGATATATTTATAAAAATTTGAATAAGATTGTGAATTCTGAATATAAAGAGATGTTGAGTTTTTCGAGTCTCGCTTATAAAAAGGTTTTGATTAGAGATTAGTTTAGTAATTTAGAGTTGGGTGTTTGGATATTAGATTCAACTTAAAATTAGACTGAGTCTAAGTTCTAATGGAGCCTTGGATTCAACTATGTTGTATTCAATACGAATTTATCTGATCGTTATTAGTGTGAAAATCAAACACTTCACGGTTAATACACACATATTTCAACAAATTAAAAAGATCCGAATCGACGGCAGGTACTATTTTTATTTTTATTTTTTATTTTTTAGCAGGGTAATACTTTTAACTTGATATCGGGTTACTTATTGATCAAATGCTAAATTTACTTGCTGGATAATGGATAAAATCGTTGTTACCACTCTTTTTATAGCTCTTAGAAATACGTAATAGTGTTTATGGGAAATTTGAAATTCAAATCAGTTGAGAATTCAAAAATACAATTTAATATGACATTACCACATTGGTCAGTCAGTAAATTGAGTTGTAAATTAATTTTGCCTCTGCACTATTCTTTTCTAAGTTCATCAGCCATTTATGCTTTAGATTTGAACTCTTTAACAACTATGAAGTAGTGATTCATAGAAAATGCATGATATATGATGATGAAAACTCTGATAGCTATATATTTGATGGATGTAGCAAATGATTGATCAAAGAGAAATGCTATTCCTCATGTTATTTCTTACTGTCACTGGTTACACTTGTTGAAGGCAGCATTTTATGAACTAATCAATGTTATAATTATAGTCTCTTGAAATCATTATAAACAATAACTTATCTTTAAAACCCTATTCATCACCTTCTTATACTGATGATGGGATGTTTCATAAATTGCGTAAAATCATTTCTAAATGAAGATCAACAATTCAAGTATTCAACACAGCACTTTTCATGTAATTGAAAGGAATGACATAAGGGTATACCGCAAAAGCAAGTGGCACTAATCTGTGCTTTCAGAACTCTGGATCCAAATGTGGCTGTAGCAACTTCATATTACTAAAGTTAAACGGTTTCAATTGAACTAATTCTCTAGTCAATGGATTTCAAGCAAAATTATTAAGGGACTTAGAGGGAACGTTCTGCACACCCAATTAGCTCTGAAGCACAAATAAAAAGTATTTTGATATGATTTCTCCCAAATAATCAAAACACTCAGAATACCACCATTAAACTATCTATGTTATTGGCTTTTGACCACTAAGCAAAGGACTTGGATGCAACTCTTTCAGGATGCGATACTTCTAATTCTTCTAAAAAAAATGTTAAAAGCAAAACCTTTAAATCTCCAAAGCACATAACATCAGCTAGAACAAATTGTTAACAGAGCTTTAAGCATAATTGCATATCAAATAATTTGATGAACCCAATCTCTAGTCTATTTCCATGAGAAATCCGCAAAGACATCCTATGAAAACTCTTTAGGTCTATCATACTGCAATTCCCCATTTACCGAGGAAACATCATATTTGAACAATTCACAATTGTAAAGGTTCAATTTTTGTTAAAAAGCCATTGCTTCGAAACAATTTATAGTGCAAAATTAAGAAATAATGGGTACCCAGAATGTTGTCCCTCGTTTGGGATTTGGACAGAAGAAGATTTCCTTTCAGAAAATGTTGATTAGAATGTTTCTTTTTCTGGTTTCTCGCCAACCAAACGCCATATCATAGAGTCACTATTCACCAAAGTTCCAAACCATATCGATTAACCAAAAGGAGGGAAGAATGACACTAATAACTACGGCATCCATTAAAAAAAAAAAAAAGGCAAAGCAATTGAAGAGAATCGAGTTACAATCGCTCAAGTATGACAAACACTAATTCTCAAAGTTCCAAAGCAAATTTCACGTCGCATTCAATTCGAGACTTTAAACCCCAGAAATTCCCTTCTCCTAGCCGAGCTGACCTGAGGCGAGAGGAGCGGAGTCACTTGGAGGTGCCGAGGAGGCTGGCCTGCTGGAGCTCGAGGTCATTGAGCTGCTGCTCGCGGTCCATTTCGATGATGAGCGGGACAACCAAGATGAGGAAGGTGGTACCGGCAATCCAGGCGGCCCTGCCGGTGCTGCGGATCAGCTTCTTAGACACGAAAGCGGCGTCGAAGGCGGCTCGCTTCGTCTGGTGGAGGATCGGGAACTGAGACACGCTGCGTGAGACCCTAGAAATAAGGGACTGGTCGTTGGTTGTCGTAGAGGCTCGCTTTTTGCCCTGCGGCGATGCCATTTCAATGTTCCCCAAGTGTTCGTGGAAAAGATCAGGAAGGAGAATATTCTAAGAGTAGAGGGTTTCGGGCCTGCGGCCTTCGCACACTGCTTTTCCGGGGCCTTGCCAGTGTATTAAACGTGGGTTTAGATTCTAGAACAAAATTTTCTGGGGATTTTAATATAAAATTTTTATTTTAGCTATCTTTCTCAAAAAATTGATAACACATTTTACATTATATTTCATAACACATTTTTTTAAATGAGAATATATTTTTTATAAAGTAATGTTTAATTTGATAAAGTATATTCCTAAACCATGCTTCATTTTAAAATATGGCTGTGTAATATATTGAAAAAAATGACGTGTATTTATTATTTTTAATATTATTATCTTGAAATTTGAAAAAAATGAATTATTTATTACATTTTATATAAGAATTTAAAAAAAAATTATAATAATTAAATGACATGAGATGAATTAAGATCAACCAATCAACCAAAAATCCAAATGGCGCGTAAAGCCAAGATGGACTATTAACTTAAGACTGTTCACAGCTCAATCAATTAGTATTAAACCTCTCTTTATATACTGCAAGCATGAGAAAGGCAAGTTCAGAAGATTTTCCACTTCAAGGGATTTTGAAATGACAGTGTTCATAAAAAGATCCCTGTTAAGATGTCCACCACTCTTTTCTAAACCTCTGCACACAACTAAAGATGTATTGCACACCCAAGGAACCGAAACGGTAAAACCCAAACCAGAACCTTCTTTCCCATTTCCTACCAGTACATCCTTGTATGCTCTGGCGATTCTGGAAATGTACTTCCCCATGGGCAAAATTTGCTCAAGAACAGATGGAACAGAACCGTCGGAGTTCAGAAGTTCAGAATCTGAATGAAGGTTCACCACAACAGTGCCATGTTCCGGGTGAAGTTGATTACTGAGAGCTTTTAGAAATGGTGAATTTGGGTCCCATAGCTTTCGAGGGAAGATGTCTTCACCGTCATAAGCATCAATGAAGATCATATCATATAGATTGTTGTTGTCAAGGACAAAATTCTCAGCGTCTGATTCATAGAGATATAGCTTCTCATGGATGCCCTTCCACAGAACTTCATCAATGGCATTAGGTTTGGAGAAGGCACGCTGACCCGATTGGGTCATGACTGAGAAAGCAGGAAAACCCATAGCTTTGATTGAGGCTGCGATAACAAGGGGGTCAATTTCAACCACGTGAATCAAAGCACCTGTTGGAACAAGAATTCCAAGTAAGGTTTTAAGAAACCAGCAACCGATAATTCAAGAGAAAAAAAATCAGATATTGGACAAAAGAAATCACTAAATTATACATAGATTTGCTAATATGGGCAAGAAGATTGAGAGTTCTACCCAAAAGACAGCCATAGAAAGATGAAAGACATATTGGGATTGGCATTCCAAGTTTTATAGGGGAAGCGTTCTTGTTTAATAAGTTCATAAGGGAAGTTGCATGATACTACTGTGGCAAGTGATTGCATTCCAAAAAGATAACACAAGTATGCAAATGCAAAAGTCATTTCCAAAGGAGTATCTGAGTTTTCAGCTTTCTCAACAGCAACATTGGATGCCAAGAGCACAGAAGGAAAGAGAGATAGACTCACTATTTTCAAATTTTCAAGAAAGATCACCTGTGTGTGTGTTCATGAGAATTTTTTTCATAAGTTGTACATGAAGAGTAACTCCTAAGAAATCACGGTCAAACATTTAAAAGATCATCAAATTTTACAAAAGAACTGAAATAAGCGGTGCTTAGACAAACCTCCAATTACACAAAGTTTTCAAGAACACAGATATCAACATATGTTCAACCCTTTAAGAACTCCAACAGTTCCTTTTCACCAAATTATCCACATGCCATTCAGAAGAATAGACTTCAAGATTTTACAAATCTTAGAAAGACCATATTTTTCCTAACATTAAGTGAAGAAAAATCATCGGCCATCTTCCTAGAAAAAGGAAAAGCAGATGATTGGTCCCAGAACAGTGAAGTAAAAAGTCACTTATTGTTCAAAATCATTCAAAATACCTCAAATAATAAGAGAAGAAAATTTTACAGAATGGTTAAGTGATAGATTCCCACCTTTAATTTTACTAGCCAAAAATAATGGTAAGCTTCCCCCTCCATGACCAATGCATAAAATGTTCAAAGTTTTCTTCCCATGCACCGCCTTTTCTATTATATCATAACTACAGGATGCTATGGTAGCCAACCCAACTGATAGCATACTCTTTAGATCTGCAAAATGGCATTCAGACATCAAATTGTTACACTTTTGTTCCTCTTTGGCAGAGATCAAGATGTAACCTCAACATCCACAACAATAAAGTAAAATAATAAGCGTTGTTGTGAGGATCAGTTGCTTCAATTGAAAAATTCATCAACACAACAAACTGGGGCATCAGATCTATTTTTGATAAGTAATATATTGATAATATGATATCCATTACTTAAGTGTAGCTGAAGACCAAAAAACAGATGGCACATCTAATGATTGCCATCAGAAGAAATCGCACCCGTTTAAGAAACTAACATGATTCAATGTCATGTACTACTTTCTACAAGTGAGGTTTCTCCTTGCACAATAACTGGAACATAGAAGCGCGCATTTTACACAGAAAAAGTATTTGAACAGTGGTGTCAATAGATAAACAAACCCATAGTTATGGTATCCCAAGATTCCCAAATCAAGGATCTCTGGAGTTGAACAGAGAATTGATCTTAATCAGCAATCACTCAAATTGAATGCCTTTTTCTTTTTGGAAGAAGAGGCAAGACAAGACTAGTCAAAAGGGATCCTCAGCATACCCCAGGACTGAGTCCTGGATAGCTTTAACTCATCCAAACTATTGCTACCCCCAATGTATCAGATAGGTTTCTTCTATTTCCCTTTCACTTTTCCAGAGAATATTAGTGATCTTTCTGGAAGTAAAAGCTTTCATACGTGTCATTAATTTGGGTTCAACAAGGTGCACATATAAATGCTACATGTAAACAAAATGTGCAGAAAAAATACAATCTCCATCCTAGAAACGAAAAAAAAGAAGATAAATGGTATCCGTCAGGTACTGAAATGATCAGCCATGCGATGGGATGAACAGAAATGAAACTTTGTTTATTTAAAGTACATCTCTACAGGTCCCTCATAATTGACTTGAAACTGTTTTTTGTTCCTTTTCTCTCTTAACGAGTTAAAAAAAAAAAATCATTCAAAAGGTTGAGAAAAATTGGACTCCCATAAGAATCCTCCAAATCTAGGGATGCCAACATAAGTTCATAACCTCCAAAACATTCCACTACCACATTTAATTCTATTAGTTGCTTTAAAATACGCTCGGTTCTCCTACAACATCAACTTATCAAGTTATCTAGCATTCCAGCTAGCCCTAAACCTCTTTGAAAACCTCCCAAGTATGCTCTAACAACTTCCTCAATACCAAACGGTTCTACAACATAAGAGATCATAGATGTTTATTCGAGCTCATAGTGGTTCTCAGCCCTATATTTCATCCACGCAAAATGCGGAGGTGTGAACTACCTGTACACTAACATCATAGAGCACATAAAGAACTAACTTAAACGCAACCTGATGCAATTCACAGCGTTCTTTCTCTGGCAATTCTCCAACAGTATGTCACAAACACACACATACAAAGGCGTAAAAACAGTTGGAGAAATTTGATTTACATGGAACAGCCAGGCAATGTGGCTGCTGCATTAGGCACACGGAACCGGGCTCCGATTCCCGGTAAGCAGCCATCACTTTGACAGTGCTTTGGCGAGTATCATCGTTAAAACGAAGCGCCCGCCATTGGTACCCGAGTATCCTAAAACGCCCCTCGCGTTCACATACCGGAAGTACCTCTAGCTGCCTTCGCTGTAACCATCTCTCCATTTCAGGCCAGTGCGCATCACTCTGCATATTATTTACCAACAGTACCGTTGAAAATATTTACATCAGTGCTCTAAGCACCATGGTAACAAATTCAGAGAGAGAGAGATAGGGAGACGCTCACAGGTTGAGAGGAAGGGTAAGCGACGACGGAGACGACGCCGTTTCCTTTGTCGGAAATGGAGCGGAAAACGGTGTGACCGTTGGAGTCGGCCCCCCACCACTCGGAGGAATAAGACCAATCCCCCTCGTCCTCAATACGCTGCCGTACTGCGGAGGAAAATCCTCGCCGGACGTTCCATGCGGATCCCAACCTGCGCCACATCAACCGAAAGCCCTAATTCCTCTATAGTTCTGATAAACCCTCCGAGTGGCAAGTCACAAAGTCCTACTATTTAGGGTTTTTTTTTTTTTAATTTATTTATTTGAAAGGATCCTACTATTTAGGCTTTCCTTTCAAAATACATTTAGGCCGGGTTTGATGAAATCAAAATTTTATTTAAAATCTATTATAATAATATATATTTTTTTTTTTAATTTTATCTCATCTCATCTTATTTCAAGAAATAAATCAAACCTTAATTTAATTTAATTTCATTTAGTTATTATACAATTTTCAAATTCTAATATTAAATAATATAAATAATATAATTTTTTCAAGTCTTAATATAAAAATTATATTAAAAAATATATTATAGTAATATATTATCTAATTTTTTTAATTTTAATTTCAATTTATCTCAATATCATATAAGAAAATAAATCGATCTTCATACCAATTTCTTTTAAGAAATGAATTTTGAGTCTCGTGCAATTTTTTCTTTTTTTAAATAAATATTAAATTTATAAAAAAAAATTTAAATTTTTAATTTATAAAATAATTATATAGTATAAGACAGGCTTCGATCCGACCGTCTATAAGGTGTGGTTGGAGCAAGGGTTCTATATTATGGAGAGACATGAAGGTCCCGTGGTTATGATTTTATATGCTACTCTACAAAATCAGAGATGGAAACTGTCCTCGAATATCTTAATGGAGCTGTAATTAGTCTCTCTTTCCCCACATCTTTCTAAACTCTTACATATTCATATTTTGGTAAATATTATGTTGAACTCAAGGTTTCAAGTTTCGTGTAAATCTACACATGTATTTTGATGATAACAAATGAATTCAAAGAATAAAGGAGTCTCAAATTCAAGTTGTCCACACAATAGGA
This sequence comes from Platycarya strobilacea, assembly GCA_036898215.1. Classification (NCBI taxonomy): domain Eukaryota; kingdom Viridiplantae; phylum Streptophyta; class Magnoliopsida; order Fagales; family Juglandaceae; genus Platycarya; species Platycarya strobilacea. The sequence continues at coordinate 13,945,165 of CM072556.1, forward strand.
TCAAACACATCAAGGAAGCAAGCATGAGCAAGAAGGGAACAAATTCACATTAAAATCATAGAGTAATTTTTTAAATCTCTTAAAAAATTTGAAATTAGAATTAAGGCTCAAAATTAATATTTTATCATAAAGCATTAAAATACATTTTTCACATGTGCATGAATATTTTGAAAATTAAATTTGAAAATTTTGAAAGATGATTGATTGTCATCTTTCACATGTGCATGACATAATTAAAGGTTTGAATTTTGAAAATATTAAGATGATTGATTGTCATCTTTCACATGTGCATGACATGATTAAAGGTTTAAACTTTGAAAATATTAAGATAATTGATTGTCATCTTTCACATATGCATATTTTATTTGAATATTTTCAAAAGTGATAGATATTTTTCTTGACTTATGCAAAAAGTAGATGTCTTTGTTTGAAAATTTTGAAAAGTAAAGTGTGTTCCTTTTGTCATATGCAAAAAGTAAAAGATTAGATTTGAAATTTTTGAAAAGTAAAGTGTGCTCCTTTTGTCACATGCAAAAAGTAAAAAAATTAGGTTTGAAATTTTTGAAAAGTGAATGATGATGTCTTTGACATGTGAATCTTTTTAAATTTGAATATGAAGTCTCATATGCCTATAAATAGATCATTTGAGAGGTTCACATTTACAACACCAAGAGCATACAACATTCATTCAAAGTTTTCATTCTCTCTTCTCTAAGCATTGAGTCTTAACTTTTGTTTATTTTGAAAGATATAGTTTGTATTGTATTATTTTTATTTCACTCATTGGGGAGTGTTTTCTGATAACCTACCCACTATCAATTCTTGTATCAGTAAAAGGGTGTGTATAACCCTTGTGTGTGTAGAAAGTGTTCTACACGGGGAATAGTTATCATTAAGTGTGAGTTGATTGGAAGTGTAGAAGGTGTTCTACACGGGGAATAGTTAAATCACCAAGTGAGAGGTGATTGGAAGTGTAGAGGGTGTTCTACACGGATTCTTTGGAGCGGTGCTGCTCAAAGGTGTAATAGGTTTTTATCTCCACCTAAAAGAGATTGAATAGTGGATTTGGAGATCCTCAAGGGGTAGCTTGAGGCGAGGACGTAGGCAGTGAGGCCAAACCTCATTAACATACTGAGTTTGCTTCTCTCTTACCTTTACTCTTTATATTTATTACTATTTCATATTTTGTTTATATTTTATATTGTATACTTGATTTATAATTGTTAATTTTTTAATACAACTCAATTCACCCCCCCTCTTGTATTAGTCATCTGGGCAACATACTAATTGCTCTTTGTTGTTTATTGACATTATAGGAGCTAGAGGGAAGAGCAATACGTGTAAACCTTGCTCAAGGGAAAAGATCATACGATGAACATGAGGTATTAATTAAGGGCAGGGTCATGCAAGTCTAATGCTGCTCAAGAAATGATAAGTATATTCTATTTGGCTATCAGATTCTATGATTGTGAAATCAATTGATGGTTTGTGCCAATGCTAATCGCGATCATGGACTCATGTATGACGGATGAGGTTGTATATCAACAACCACATAAGCATTCAAGGCCTACAACATTTGTGGGTTCCTTATCCTGGTCAAACAAGTATTGTATCTAAGAAATTGGAAATCTTATTATAATAATTAGTATGAGGGGCCTATTTTCTCTTATTAATGTGCTATCTCTCTAAACATTTAGTATTGTTAAAGTATCTGCTTGATTTTACATGGATTTCATTCATAATGCGGGGCTGTTTGGATACGGAAGTGAAATGAAACTATATCCTCTCACTTTTAATTCATCTCAATTCATTTCAACTAATAATCTCTCTATTATATTTCATAAACTATTTCAACTCATCTCGTCTCATTGAATAAGCATATGTTAGCTTAAATGGAAGTAAGGAGAAGATCTTTTCCTGAACAAATAGAGCTGCTAGCTGTTGCCTAAAATTGTCAATGTTGGATTTTCTCGAAAATACTCCTATTGATAGCTATTTCAGTACTGTCTGGTGTTGAATGTACAAATTTTATTTTAAAAAATAGATTTTATCATAAAAAAGTGTAAACAATTTAATTTTTTGAGAATATATTTTTATAAGAGATGTACAAAATTTATACATTTAAAATTTGTTCCTACTATTACTCTTTTAAATAATAATAAACAAAATGTAAAAATTAAAATAATAGACAGTGACATTTAATGATATAATTAATAATCTGTTTATAGAGTGGTGGAGAGGTTACGCCAATTTAATTAATAGTATGAATTGATTTGTAATCTATATAAATAATTAGTCTTTTTCATAAATTAAATCTTATCACGTCAATATGTATAATAGGCAGACTCTTATATTTATTTATTTATTTTATATAAGATTTAGGCCCCGTTTGGATTCAGAGATGAGATGAGTTGAGATGAGTTTAGATGAGTTTAGTTTATTTTTTAATAGTATTATTATTTTGGGATTTGAAAAAGGTATATTGAGAATTGAAAAAGGTGTATTGGAAATTGAAAAAGGTGTATTGGAAATTGAAAAAGGTGTATAGGAATTTGTGTTTTATATAAAAAATTATAAAAATATAATAATAAAATGAAGATGAGTTGAGATGAGTTGAGGTGAGCTGAGCTCACCTCTAAATCCAAGCGGGGCCTTATATAAGAATAGGGAGGGGAATCGAACCAATTTCTCCATTTTAGGGAAGTGAGCTACAATATGTAGACTTTATACCAATACGCTGAAGTACTACATATTACATTTTCCAACTATAAAGTTATACAAAGCCGGTTTGATACGCAGTATCATTTAAATGGATTTTTCTTACAAAAAGATTAAAGTCGAATTTAATAACAAGATTTAAGATTATAAATGAAATGAAATTAAATTAAATTATACTGAATTTTCTTATGAATTTCATTATAATTGAAATCCTTATTTATAGGTTTTGAAATTATTATGCAAATTACTATACAAGTTACTATGTAAATCACTATACAGAGTTTAAAATAATAATGGTGGGGTCATTCACATAATTTTAATAGTGGGATATGAGCGGCTACCGACGATGTTATATTCATTACATTAATGATATAATTAATAATCTATTTATAACGTGGTGGAGAGGTTACGTCAATTTAATTAATAGTATGAATTGATTTGTAATCTATATAAATAATTAGTCTTTTCTATAAATTAAATCTTATCACGTCAATATGTATAATAGGTAGACTTTTATATTTATTTATTTATTTTATATAAAATTTATATAAGAGTAGGAGAGACATCGAGCCGACTTCTCCATTTTGGAGAAGCGAGCTACAATACGTAGACTTTATACCAATACGCTGGAGTACTACATATTACATTTTCCAACTATAAAGTTATACAGAGCCGGTTTAATACGCAGTATCATTTAAATGAAACTTGAGGATTTTTCTTACAAAAAGATTAAAGTCGAATTTAATAACAAGATTTAAGATTATAAATTATATTATACTGAATTTTCTTAACCGAATAAATTTATTAGGAAATTTATCTTTTTTATTTTTTTAAAAAAGAAAATATATCATAAAATTTAAATTGGAGTCAAAGGTATATGAATGGATACACGGAACTAATTGCCAAAAGTGTTGACATGACGTGTTCCATTTTCGGAGTTTTAAAAAAGTGTACTTTTTTGGCTCGACCAATCGCACATTCCTTCCTATTTGCTCCGTCGTCCATCGAACTCTCTTTGAAAAAAAGTCGTTCCCAACATCACGGCCGTTCTCTGTCTCTGTATCTGCATCGCAAAACACATACTTTCCGTGTTTTCTTCTCGTTTTCATGGTTTTCTTAAAATAGCTGAAGAAGCTCCGAAATTCCAGCAACAACAGAAATGGAAGACACAAGTGGTTTTTTGTTTTGTTTTATCTTCGTCTTCGAATCTTATCGTTGTTCTTATTTTCTTGGTTTTGCCATGTTTGTTGTGCTATTTTAATCGTGTACTTAAATGGGTTCTTCTCTTTTTGTGTTTTTCTTTTCCGGGGACCTTGAAGTGTATCCGAAGGTGAAGGTGAAGGTGAAGGAACAGAACGACCAAGATGATCCTGAGGGAAGTTCTTTGTTTCCGTTGAATGATGATTCTTCTTTCCCAGGTACATCTTAATGCTTGCTCCAAGCGTGTTTTTTAGTTTTTGGTTTTTTGTATTTACAACTGCTCACCTTGGTAACTACATGTTCTGCTTCCATGGTTGATTCAGATTTTTGGGTGACCTGAGTTTTAGACTCTTCATGTTAAAATTGATTATCGGGGTGAAATTTGAATTATCATCTTGTTTATTTTATCTTGTTTTCTGCTAAATCAATTGGGCCTGTTGCTCTATTTTTTACTGTCGTGATTTTTTTTAAAAAAATTTCTTGTTCGATTAAACTCTTCAACGGGCTTTCACAGATTAAATCAGTATCTGCTTGGTTTCAGTATCACTCGTTAAAGATAGACGGGACTGTATGTGATTATGCATCGGTGAAATAAATTGTTCCATATGGAAATGTTATTTTGGGTTACTATAAGTTGCATTTCGAGTATAATTTACAGAAAGAAAAGGAAGGAGGAGATAACTTGAGTGACTAGTTTTCTGTTTGGAAACATCCTGCGTCTAAACTGGGCCATGGCTTGGCATGTTTGGGAGAAGAGAAAAAAAACTAGCACTTGTGATAATGCAATGCAAATTTACCAGATAATCAGTAGTGTAGGAAGTACAAAACAAACAGGTCCTATAAATTCATTTTTTGTTGGCAGCATCTCAGTCCCATACTAGATCGGAATGCTCAATCACTTGGCTGTAAGGAACTGTGATGTTCAAGTTTATAACATGCCTTGGGCTTCCCCTAATTAACTGGAAATCTGGAATCACAGAATAATTTGTCTTACAGAAGGAAGTTGTATGTGTTGTTTGGTCAGGAGTGTTTTATTATGGATTAGTGACACCCTGTTGAGTGACCGAAGATTTGGAGCACATGAAATGAGCATTAGGTTGACGAGCAACCTATCATAGGGAGATTGATGGTTTTGATGAATATCTCTTTGTGGTTTACTCGTGTTATGAAGCTTTGATGCATCTATCCTTGTGATATGTCGTCCTTTCAAGTTAGAAGGAAAGTTGGTTTGGTTCAAATGACACTGATTTCAGGCTAAGTGTTGATTATTAATGGGGTTTCGAATAATTGTAGGCTTTAAAAGATGGGTGCTCTTTTGCAACTGCAACAAAATTGCAGCAGTGTTATTATTATTTAAGAACTTTTATTGCCATGGTGATGTTTATTATTATCTGATTGGTTGGTTTTAAACTTTTGTAATTCTTAACTTCTTATCTGTTTCGTTCCTCTCCCATTTTTCCTTTTGGAAGTGGAGCATGAAGACTTATCTCCACTATGTGTAGCAAAAATTCCAATCTCTTATGTGCCGAATGCACCTCCTATGCCAACAAAATCTGAATCTGAAGGTTTGTTTGGCTCTGATAAATTTTGGAGAGAAAAAAATCACTTGTATATTCTTGCATAGACATATCTTGTAGTATGACATCTGATTTCTCTTGCTTAACAGGAGTAGGGAAGAATGATAAGAAAATTGATAAGGATGATCAAATAAATAATAGGGCCAGTTCAATTCTGCGTCCACGTGCCATTTTATCTAGTCCAGGTAATTTCACTTTACTATTTCATTATCTTATTGAATCTAAAAGTTGAAAACTACTGCATCACTTATATTATAATGCACTTCTTACCGTCACAACATCCACACACATGGACAAGATTCAAACTTGCAGTCTATATTCTTATTTGGAAAATAGTTTTGACTCTTTGGATTTGATAATTTGGTAATCAGATAATGATGCGACGATTGGAAACAAGAATAGGAGTAAAAAAGTGAAACAACTTTCACCTTTGAAGAATCGTAACTTGGTGCAAAGCAGACATGTGCACTGTAAGGCTATCTCAAGCGGCATTGCTGAAAGTCCTTTTAATACAAGGATTTCCAAGGATGATGATGATGGTAAGAGTGACCTTCGAGGAAAGAAGGGGTCGATGTTATCAGTTCCAAGTCAGAAAAAATATCTTAGAACTGTGAAACCAAGCTCATAAGATTAGTTGCCATATTTCGGTGATTTATACTCTTATATGGGTTTTCTTCCCTTCTAGAATGGAACATGCTCTCTCTCTCTCTTTTTCTTCACATGAGAGGCAAAGTTCTAAACCAGGAGCTTTTCTTTAATTCCAGTGTATGAATGCCAGGGAGTGTACAATTTATATCATACTCGCTAAATGTTGTTGTGAATGGTCATGAACTCTATTAAAATTTACCAAAGTTAGTACTGATACTGATTAATCTGGCTCGTATTGGAGTAAAAAATTGGGTTACTGTCCATATCGGTTTTGCCATTGTTTAATTTATTGGCCGGGATTGCAATATAATTATATAAGTGCAGTAATGAGAATCACAGGCGTTCTTTCGAATGCGAAACAATTACATTTCTACATACGAAATTGTTGCTATCAGATGCAGCAAACCATTGGTAACACAGGATGGTGCGAGTTAAAGGTTTTTTCAATTTAAATGATGTAGGTTTTAATTATTTGAAGATCAATATAAGAGAGATTCATTCAAACTTTTTAGGTCTGATTCACTTTTACAAAACTTTTCATCTCATCTCATATTATTTTTTTAAATTTTTACACAAAATAAAATAAATAATTTAATATTTTTAAATTCTAAAATAAAAATAATATTAACAAATATATTTTAACAATATTTTATTTAATTTTTAACATTTTATTTTCACTTGTTTTATCTCATTTGCGAAAACAAATGAGGCTTGAGCACTCACTTCGAGATTGAACACTACTCAAGTTTGATCTTATCCAATTATACAAGGGTAAATGCAAGAATCATTTGTCACCAGTCTCTTCTCTTGAATTATAGGCAACCATGTTTCACTCCCATGCTCTTGCTACTCATCTTTAATATTGAACTCAGATTTTCCCAAGTTTCTACTGAATTCTAGGATTTAGATAGGGAAAGAGATAGAGATCTTTGACAATTGGCAATTTGGTATGCATAGGATTATCACCAATGAAGGGAAACTTTAAAATAATAATAATAATAATACACTTTTTAAATACCACAATATCAACTTTCCATTCAAATGGATAGTCAATTTAGAGTTTATAAAATCTGATAAATTGAAAGCAGTTTTTTTATTTATTAATCTTGGCAGTTTTAAAATGTAATAAATTAATTTTACAATGAGTAACATTGGTTAAATTAGACGTGAAAATGTATTTAAAAAAAATAGGATCGCTACTCTTCATTCTACATTTTGTCACTAATAGTCACAATGGCTATTAGTAATACTATATACAGTCGTATAGTATATAAATATTTCGTAATTAATTTGAAAAAGAGTTAGACTTATTATTAATAATTATTTTTATTTTTATTTTTATTTTTTTTATATAAATATCATATTTTATTATATTTTTAAAAACAATTATGGATATTTTCACAGTTCATGATTGTAAAAAGATCATTGCAGATATAAAAGTTGATCTAGTTTGGACTCGGCTTATCCCATACGGCCACACCATATATCCTCCGTTGGCGTTTTCCAATTCTCACTGGACACAAATTGCCCACATCGGCTTAGATATAGCTTACATGGCTTTACAAACTGCCATCATCCCTCGCTCTTGTTCCTCACTATCTATGCAACCTTTCCAAGAAAACCACCACCACCAACCTCAGTACTACAAGAACTTAGTTCCCGAACCATGGCAGCCACTGCAGCCGCGTCTGTGGGCTCATCGTTCTCTTCATCGATCCACAGTACCCTCAAATGTGTCCGCTCTACGCACTGCCCATCTCAGCCTCCTCAAATCAGAATTTCGTCAACCCGCTTATTAGCATCCATATCTCATTCTTTAAGGCTCCATCAACTTTCAGTCTGCGGCATCTCCAGCAAGTGGCGGCTTCTGAGGCTATCAGCTGCTGTTGCTCAGGAAGAGGTGGCGGCTGTGACAGCTGATTTAGAAGAAGGGTTGAGTGAGGAGGAAGATAAAGGAGGAGAGGAAGTGTTGTTGGATGGAGAGGATGAAAGTCCTGTGAACACTAAACTTTACTTTGGGAATCTGCCCTATAGTGTGGACAGTGCTCAGCTTGCTGCCATTATTCAGGACTTTGGAAGCCCAGAGCTGATTGAGGTAATTATCAGCATGCGATATTTTGTTAGTATTTATGTCAAGGTATAAAAAATAAATAAAAAAAAATTATCTTTTCCCATCAAATTTTAGGACTAATGGTGATTTCAGATGTTGTTAAAGCAGATATTAAGTTCCAACTTTGACTTAACATTTTAAGCCGTTTAATTAAGTATTTCAAGTGTTGGACCCCCAAGTAAGAGGGAGTTTAGCCCACGTATTAAGATATCAAAAGTAAATAATAAAATCTATACATTTTCATCGGATTAAATGAGACTACTAGTGATTTTACATTTAGGATCCAGCAAGCTTGTTCTATCTCGTTTATTAGCCTAATCAGATCATGCCCCAGTTTGAAAATCTAGATTGAAAATAGATAGAGTGCTGCTGTAGTGGTTTCTTAACGCTAGTGGCATGTAATGACTGGAGAAGAGACTAGTTTGTGAATGTGATCGGTTCCCTCTTGCATTGCTAATGAACGATATGATGTCAGGTGAATTTTGACCTCTTGCTTGTTGACAAGTACACTATAGTTCTGAGTAAACTCAAGGTGGTATTACTGAACGAGTAATGCTTGAAAAGGATTATTTGAGCCAATTTCCTTGGATGAATAGCGGGACCATCTTTAGGTCCTTTGTGGTTTTTTTTAATTGTTTCAATATCTTCATCTCATCTCCATGATCTGCTCCTGGATTTGTTAATAGAACAGGACTAATTAAGATCTCTATCATGGGTTTGTCATTTATCAAGTAGTATCCAACCAGAGAGATTTTAGCATAATATGATTACTTTTTGGTAGTGAAGTGGAATGAGTGAAATTTTCTTAAATATTCAACAAGCATTGGAGTAAGATATAATTAAATAACCCCATTTATCAGCTTAAGCTTTTGGGACAAGTGGAGTTTCCAACTCCAACCTTAATGCTGCTAGTCCTCATCAAATGCCTTCTGGGAACAACCCTCAGTCCATACAGTTGCTTCTTCTCTTGTTTTGGACATGCAATTTAGTTTGGGTAACACCAGCACTGAGATACCTATTTATTAGTTTCACTATGTCCTTACTGATTGCTACAAATTGTTATAGGTTCTGTATGACAGGTACACTGGGAGAAGCAGAGGATTTGCATTTGTCACCATGAGTAATGTTGAAGATTGTGATGCTGTTATTCAAAATCTGGATGGAAAAGTAAGAGCTCTCTTTCTTTTGAGGTACAAATTACTTGATTGTTTCAGTTCTTTCTTTTTTTCTTTCTGATTCCTCAGTACTAGAAGAATTTGGTTGTCACAGGAGTTTATGGGCCGAACCTTGAGGGTGAATTTTGCGGATAAACCTAAACCCAAAGATCCTTTATATCCAGAAACTGATCATAAGCTTTTTGTTGGGAATTTGTCTTGGTCAGTCACGTCGGAGAGTTTGATACAAGCATTTCAGGAGTATGGAAATGTGGTCGGAGCAAGGGTTCTGTATGATGGAGAGACAGGAAGGTCCCGTGGTTATGGTTTTGTATGCTACTCCACAAAATCAGAGATGGAAACTGCGCTCGAATTTCTTAATGGAGCTGTAATTAGTCTCTCTTTCCCCACATCTTTCTTGAAACTCTTGCATATTCATATTTTGGCATTACTAATTGCTCTTCGTTGTTTATTGGCATTATAGGAGCTAGAGGGAAGAGCAATGCGTGTAAGTCTTGCTCAAGGGAAACGATCATAAGATGAACAGGTGGGTATTAATTAAGGGCAGGCTCATGCAAGTCCAATGGTGCTCAAGAAATGATAAGTATATGCTATTTGGCTATCAGATTCTGTGATTGTGAAATCAATTGATGGTTTGTGCCAATGCTAATTGCGATCATTGAGTCATGCATGACGGATGAGGTTGTATATCAACAACTACATAAGCATTCAAGGCCTAAAACATTTGTGGGTTCCTTATCCTGAGCAAACAAGTGTTGTATCTAAGAAATTGGAAATCTTATTATAGTAGTTAGTATGAGGGGCCTATTTTCTCTTACTAATGTGCCGTCTCTCTAAACATTTAGTATTGTTAAAGTATCTGCTTGCATTTACATGGATTTTATTCACAATGCGGGGCTGTTTGGATACGGAAGTGACATGAAACCATTTCATCTCACTTTTAACTCATCTTAATTCATTTCAACTAATAATCTCTCTACTATATTTCATAAACCATTTCAACTTATCTCGTCTCACTCTACGTATGAATAAGCATATGTTAGCTTGAATGGAAGCAAGGAGAAGATCTTTTCCTAAACAAATAGAGCTGCTATCTGCTGCCTAATTGCCAACGTTGGCTTTTCTCGAAAATGCTCCTATTGACAGCTACTTCAGTACCGTCTAGTTTTCATTCCTTCCTTCCTTCTTTCTTTCTTTCTACTTGTTAATTTTGCCATGAAGCATTGTTAGATCGAACATACTCTAGTGTAAGAGGTTTGAGTTCTGAATCAGAGAGTCGATTGGTACTCTTAACATAACTGGAATCTACACTCATATATTGAAGTTTATGTGCTTATGCTTGCATTACAGTAGCAGGAATATATCATAAATATGCAGGTTTTGATCTTCAGGAATGCGCATCCTGACCCCAGTCATGATGTGTATGCCCCATCTCCGTGTCAAATGGAGTTAATCTTATTTTCGCAACAATGAGCCAAGCCAAGTCATTGCACTAATAAATCCTCATTTAATTTGGGAGCTACTTCTTGTTATTGTTTCTAGTCATGTTACATATAATTATAAAGTATATAAATATTATGTAATCGTTTAAAAAAAATATTTATTATTAAAAAATATTTATTATTATTTATTTATTATTATTATTTTTTATGTCCGTCTCGTATTTTATTCTTTTTTTTATAAATATGATTATGCGATAATTATTTAATTCAAAATTGTAAACATCATTACTTTTATTTTTCTAATAAGTGATGACACACCAATCAGCAGCCGAAATATGTCACTTTTGTGTGATTACTGTGGCCTTTTATGCTGTTATGCATGCAGCAGACACAAATCATGTATTAGTAATTAATAACACATGGTTATCAAAGTCTAAGAATGTCGTGCCAAAGTCCGTATGCTAATACCAATTAGGTTACAGTTGTTGGGGGAAAATGGGGCTCAACTGACTAATTCATTCACAAAAAATAATGATTATGCTTGGAATTTTGTCATCTGGGATAAAACTCGTTCAAAATTTGTTAGGACCGTTGTTGGATTGACAAGAGACCTAAAAAGGAGTATAACAACAGTTCATCCTTAATTTTTTTGAGTTCTATTACTATAGTTACTTTTGCATGTTTTTTATTTTACATTTTATTAATATAATTAATTAAAATAATTTTTTTATATTAAAAAAATAATACAATCAATCATATTAATAAAATGTATAATAAATACAGAAAAAGAATTGTATATAGAATTTTTGTAATTTTATAGTGCAACCAAGTACTTATGCTATTTACAAATAACTCTTGTCATGGCTATAATACGATAGGCATGCAAATTTGTAAAAATTGAAAAAAGCAATAAAAATGATGTCACGTCCAACTTCCAATAATCTTGTATTCATCACAAATTACATGTGTACAAAAGGCAGTTCATGTGGAAAGGAGACATTATCCTTCTACTATATTCAAATGTGTCCGCTCTACGCACTGCCCATCTCACCCTCCTCAAATCAGAATTTCATCAACCCGCTTATTAGCATCCATATCTCATTCTTTCAGGCTCCATCAGCTTTCAGTCTGCGGCATCTCCAGCAAGTGGCGGCTTCTAAGGTTATCGCTGCTGTTGCTCAGGAAGAGGTGGCGGCTGTGACAGCTGATTTAGAAGAAGGATTGAGTGAGGAGGAAGATAAAGGAGGAGAGGAAGTGTTGTTGGATGGAGAGGATGAAAGTCCTGTGAACACTAAACTTTACTTTGGGAATCTGCCTTATAGTGTGGACAGTGCTCAGCTTGCTACCATTATTCAGGACTTTGGAAGCCCAGAGCTGATTGAGGTAATCATCAGCATGCGATATTTTGTTAGTATTTATGTCAAGGTATAAAAAAAAAAAAAAAAAAAATATCTTTTCCCATCAAATTTTAGGACTAATGGTGATTTCAGATGTTGTTAGAGCAGATATTAAGTTCCAACTTTGACTTAACATTTTAAGCCGTTTAATTAAGTATTTCAAGTGTTGGACCCCCAATTAAGAGGGAGTTTAGCCCACGTATTAAGATATCAAAAGTAAATAATAAAATCTATACTTTTTCATCGGATTAAATGAGACTACTGGTGATTTTACATTTAGGATCCAGCAAGCTTGTTCTATCTCGTTTATTAGCCTAATCAGATCATGCCCCAGTTTGAAAATCTAGATTGAAAATAGATGGAGAATGCTGCTGTAGTGGTTTCTTAACGCTAGTGGCATGTAATGACTGGAGAAGAGACTAGTTTGTGAATTTGATCGGTTCCCTCTTGCATTGCTAATGAACGATGTGATGCCAGGTGAATTTTGACCTCTTGCTTGTTGACAAGTACACTAGAGTTCTGAGTAAACTCAAGGTGGTGTTACTGAATGAGTAATGCTTGAAAAGGATTATTTGAGCCAATTTCCTTGGATGAATAGCCGGACCATCTTTAGGTCCTTTGTGTTTTTTTTTAATTGTTTCAATATCTTCATCTCATCTCAATGATCTGTTCTGGATCTGTTAATAGAACAGGACTAATTAAGATCTTTGAAATGGTTTTGTAATTTATCAAATTGTATCTAACCAGAGAGAATTTTAGCAAAATATGATTACTTTTGTTGGTGAAGAAGTTTGAGTGGAATTTTCTTAAATATTCAAGAAGCATTGGAGTAAGATATAATTAAAGATAAAAATGATGGGAAGAAGCCACATCCAAGAGCACTCACTCATATAAATAGTGACATGTACTGTTCATGTGAGTGAGTGCTCTTGGATATAGTTTCTCCCTAACATGTCTCAATTAAATAACCCCATTTATTAAGTTAAGCTTTTGGGATAAGTGGAGTTTTCAACTCCAACCTTAATGCTGCTAGTCCTCATCAAATGCCTTCTGGGAACAACCCTCAGTCCATACAGTTGCTTCTTCTCTTGTTTTGGCCATGCAATTTAGTTTGGTAACACCAGCATTGAGATACCTATTTATTAGTTTTACTATGTCCTTACTGATTGCTACAAATTGTTATAGGTTCTGTATGACAGGTATGTTGAGTTATAGCTTGGATACACGCCTCCCCTGCACTCTTGTTCTAGTGAAGTTGATCCTGCTCGAGCGAGAGTCCAACCCGTGAGTTCGCTCAACTTTCGTTCAATGTCCAGCTCAAGCAAAGTGCAACCCGAGAGTTTGCTCGACCCTCGCTCGAGGTTCCGGTCGAGCGAGATTCAGGCAGAGACTATGCTCGACTCTCGCTCGACGTTCAGCTCGAACAAGATTGACCTAGCAGTGTTCGCTCAAGCGAGTTTAACTCTCGCTCAAGCGAGATCGCATAAGTATAAATATCGCGATCTCTTTTTTACTTCGTCCTAGACGAGCTCCCAGCGTCTCTGTTTCGCCGACGAATAATAGAGCACCCCACGTTGATCATTTCTTCTCCATTTCTTCAGTGGTTGAGTGTACACACGTGATGATTGAGTGTATACACGTGAGGTAAGTGATTTCTACTGTAAGAATCTATTGATTCTCTCTTTGTAAGCTCCATTTGATCATAATGAAGTTTTGAGACCAACTCCCAGTAGATGTAAGCTCAGTTGAGCTGAAACACTTAAATCTGTGTGTTTTATATTGTCTTTACTGTTTTACTTCTCTTAGTTGCTACTACTGCATTTAATTTCATATCTGTGTTGTTTGTTTTATCTGTTTATTCTCAACAAGGTACACTGGGAGAAGCAGAGGATTTGCATTTGTCACCCTGAGTAATGTTGAAGATTGTGATGCCGTTATACAAAATTTGGATCGAAAAGTAAGAGCTTTCTTTCTTTTGCGGTACAAATAACTTGATTGTTCCAGTTCTTTTTTTTTTCTTTTTGATTCCTTAGTAGTAGAAGAATTTGGTTGTCATAGGAAATTATGGGCCGAACCTTGAGGGTGAATTTTGCGGATAAACCTAAACCCAAAGATCCTTTATATCCAGAAACCGATCATAAGCTTTTTGTTGGGAATTTATCCTGGTCAGTCACGTTGGGGAGTTTGATACAAGCATTTCAGGAGTATGGAAATGTGGTCGGAGCAAGGGTTCTGTATGATAGAGAGACAGGAAGGTCTCGTGGTTCTGGTTTTGTATGCTACTTCACAAAATCAGAGATGGAAACTGCCATCGAATCTCTTAAGGGAGCTGTAATTAGTCTCTCTTTCCCCACATCTTTCTTGAAACTCTTGCATATTCATATTTTTGTGTTACTAATTGCTCTTCATTGTTTATTGGCATTATAGGAGCTAGAGGGAAGAGCAATGCGTGTAAGTCTTGCTCAAGGGAAAAGATCATAAGATGAACAGGAGGGTATTAATTAAGGGCAGGTTCATGCAAGTCCAATGCTACTCAAGAAATGATAAGTATATGCTATTTGGCTATTAGATTCTATAATTGTGAAATCAATTGATGGTTTGTGCCAATGCTAATAGCGATCATTGACTCATGCATGACTGATGAGGTTGTATATCAACAACTACATAAGCATTCAAGGCCTAAAACATTTGTGGGTTCCTTATCCTGGGCAAACAAGTATTGTATCTAAGAAATTGGAAATTTTATTATAGTAATTAGTATGAGGGGCCTATTTTCTCTTATTAATGTGCCATCTCTTTAAACATTTAGTATTGTTAAAGTATCTACTTGATTTTACATGGATTTCATTCACAATGCGGGGCTGTTTGGATACGGAAGTGAAAAGAAACCATCTCAACTCACTTTTAACTCATCTTAATTCATTTCAACTAATAATCTCTCTACTATATTTTATAAACTGTTTCAACTCATCTCGTCTCACTTTACGTATGAATAAGCATATGCTAGCTTGAATGGAAGCAAGGAGAAGATCTTTTCCTAAACAAATAGAGCTGTTAGCGACTGCCTAACATTGCCAACACTGGCTTTTCTAAAAAATGCTCCTATTGACAGCTACTTCAATACTGTCTAGTTTTCCTTCTTTCCTTCCTTCTTTCTTTCTTTCTAGTTGTTAATTTGGCCATGAAGCATTGTTAGATCAGACATACTCTAGTGTAAGAGGTTTGAGTTCTGAATCAGGGAGTGTTGGAATAGGTCGTAATATATATTTAAGAGTTCAAAGAAGAAAACTTGTGAAAAATGTTGAGAGTTGTGTGCAGACCGAGATCTCGCTAGATTGTCACTTGACATGTTACTTGAGCGAAGTCAAGGTCGAGATTTCGCTAATTCTCACTCGACGTGTCGCTTGAGTGAGAGACCAGGCAATGATCTCACTTGAACTTCGCTCGATGTATCACTCGAGTGAGATACTGTTGGGATTCAAACCTACATAATGTCTAAAGAAGAGACGCGTCTCAACCGAAACATTGTGTAGTAATTGTTACTCGCTTGACTCTTACTTGACGTGTCGTTCGAGCAAGATTCCAAGTAGTGATTTCGCTCGATCCTCGCTCAACATCCCACTTGAGCAAGAAACAGTTAAATTGTAAATAATGTGATTTTTCACATATACCTTTTCAATTTTTATAAATAGTGTTGTGATAGATCTGTTAAGTCACAAAAAATATTTCATCTTTCCTGTTTCTATCATTTTCAATAGAAATTTGAGAAACTCCCCAAAATTGCTATTTAGAAAGTTCAAAGACTTTCTTGTATCCTAGAAACGATTTGCTAGAAACCCATTAGCAAACTCTAAGTAAGTGTGGGCAAATATTATCTTAAAAACAATATTTTCATACACCCCAAAGTCTTGATATATTCTCGAATTCTCTTTTCCATCTCCAAAATTTATCAACAAGTTTTAAGACAATATTTGACAATGGAAAGAGGGTTTGAATCTCCTGCTTTCAAAGTGATGAATGAAGATTTTGTGAAATTGGACTGATTTGATGGAACCAATTTCACTCACTGGCAAGACAAGATGAAATTTCTTCTGACTGCATTGAAGATCTTCTACGTCTTGGATCCAAGTCTAGATCCAATTCCTGCACCAACTCCTAAATAGTCGGAGATTGTCAAGGTGATGAGGAACAAATGAGAAAATGATGAATTGGTTTGCAGATGTTACATTCTTAATACTCTTTCTAATCATCTGTATGATTTGTTTACTGCTATGAAATCTCCTACGAAAATCTGGAATGCTCTTGAAGTAAAGTAGAAGACAGAAAAATTGAGATTTATGATTTTGAAGTACTTTGAGTTTAAAATAGTTGAAAATCTGTCTGTGTTGGACCAAGTGCATGAGTTGCAAGTTTTGGTCAGCAAACTTTGTGATTTGTCTATTACTATTCCTGAGTCATTCCAAGTAGGAGCAATTATTGCAAAACTTCCACCAAATTGAAATAATTACAGAAAGAAACTTTTGCATATGGCAGAAGAACTCACTTTAGAACAAATTGAAAAACATCTACGAATTAAAGAGGAGAGTAGAATTTGTGATGATAGTCATTTTGATTTTAAAGTGAATATAAACAATGTCCAAAATGGAGATGACAGAAAATGAAATTTTCTTAAACTTAAGAAGGAAAACACCTTCAAGAAGAATTTCTCTACTAGTAAGGACAAGAAAAATAGATAATATTTTAACTGGGAAAAAAATGATCATTACAATCGTGAGTGCAGATTCTTAAAAAACAAGAAGAAAGTAGTTCAAACATTACAAATGCATTTGATGGAATAGTTGCAATGGTGGAAGAAATGAAAATTGGCATGGTAACTGAAGTGTATCTTATCTCTACAACAAATTCTTCTGATTGGTGATTTGACTCTAGTGCTAGTGTGTATGTGTGCAATGATAAAGCACAATTCAAGAATTATATTGGGGCTATTGATGGTCAACAAGTTATTGTGGGAAATCTCAATGCAGTTTAAGTCTATGGAAGAAGAGATGTAGAGATGAAACTTACTTCTAGGAAGAAACTGATTTTAACAAATATTCTTTATGTTCCAGAAATTAAGAAAAAAAAAATTTATCTGCCAATTTACTATGTAAAAAGGGTGTTAAGGCTGTACTTGAGTTTGATAAGTTAATTTTGTTGGATAATGGAGTGTTTTTGAATAAAGGGTATTCTTGTGATGGGATGTTCAAACTAAATATTGTTAATAAAGATGTTGCACATTCAGTTTATTTGATCAAGTTTTTTACTTTATGGCATGGTCGATTAGCACATTTAAATTTTAAATATATGAAACATATGTCTAAGCATAGTTACTTTCTTATGAGAATGTTGTTGATTCAAAATGTGAGATTTGTATTCAAGCAACAATGACTAAGAAACCATTTCCTACTACTAATAGAAGTTCACAAATTTTAGAACTTATACATTCTAATATTTGTGAATTAAATGGTATTTTGACGAGAGGAGGTAGGAGATATTTTAATACGTTCATAGATGACTTCTCTATATATACTATTGTGTATTTATTGAAGGGTAAAGATGAGGCCTATAACATATTTATTCGCTATAAATCTGAAGTAGAAAATCCAAAAGAAAGGAAGATTAAAATTCTTAGAGTAGATAGAGGTAGAGAATATTTCTCACATGATTTTTCTAATTTTTGCGAAGAACATAAAATTATACATCAAATGACCTCACCTTATACTCTACAACAAAATGGTTTGACAGAACGGAAAAATAGGATACTTGTAGACATGGTCAATGTCATAATTTTAAGTGCAAAATTGACTTTCAATTTATGGGGAGATGCATTACTTATCGCATGTCATTTGCACAATAGAATATCATCAAGAAAATTACAAGTGTCACTTTATGAACTCTAGAATTGAAGAAAATCAAATCTAGACCATCTTAAAGTGTGAGGGTGTTTAGCATTTTACAGAATTCTAGATTTAAAGATGACTAAATTAGGACTAAGAGTTATAAAAAGTATGTTTGTTGGTTATGCTGAAAATTTCAAGGAATATAGACTATGAGACTTGAGTTCTAATATCATTGTGGAATCAAGAGATATTGAATTTTTTGAAAATAAATTTAACAGTGATTCTGAATATGTTTCAGAACTAAGTTAAACACAAGATTCTAACTTTAGTTTAAATATTTTTCTTAATAAAAATAAGAGAGTTTCTTTAGATTTACTAGTAGAGCAAAGAAAGAGTCCGAGAGTTAGAAAAGAAAAGAATTTTAATCCTCATTTTATCTCAACTCTTGCTGTAGTCTTTCTTGTAGAAGGAGACTTAAACACAGTCCTTAATAAAATACTCATTGCTCTTAACATGGAGGGTGATCCAAAAAGTCTTGATGAAGCTATATTTTCTAGAGATGCAACTTTTTGGAAGAAAGTAATAAATGATGAAATAGACTTAATATTATCAAATAGTACTTGGATACTAGTGGATCTACCTCTAAATTCAAAGGCTATTTGCTGAAAATGAGTTTTAAGAAGGAAGTATAATTGTGATGGCTCTGTCCATATCTTTAAAGCAGTGTTAGATGCAAAAAGTTTTAGTAACAACATGAAATAGACTATTTTGATACCTATGCTCTAGTGGTAACGATCACATCTATTCGTGTGCTAATTGCTCTTGTATCAATTTATGATTTACTTGTGTATCAAATGGATGTAAAAACTGATTTCTTAAATGGTGATCTTGATGAGGAAGTATATATGGAACAACCTGAGGGTTTGTTTTATCAGGTAATGAAAAGAAAGTGTGTAAATTAGTCAAGTCATTATATAGATTAAAACAAGCACCAAAACAGTGTCATGAAAAGTTTGATTATGTTATTTTATCTGATGGTTTCAAACACAATAGTGCTGACAAGTGTATTTATTTAAAATTTACTAAAAATTATAGTGTTATTGTTTGTTTTTATTGTTACCCAGATGACTAACACAAGAGGGGGGTGAATTGAGTTGTATTTAAGAAAATAACAATTATAAATCAAGTACACAATATAAAATATTAACAGAATATAAAACAGTAAGAAATATAAAAAGTAGGGTAAGAAAAAGCAAACTCAGTATTTTTACGAGGTTCAGCTCCACTGTCTACGTCCTCGCCTCAAGCTACCTCTTGAGGATCTCAAATTCACTAGTCAATCTCCTTTAGGTGGAGATAGAAACCTATTATACCTTTGAGTAGTACCGCTCCAAAGAATCTGTGTAGAACACCTTCTACACTTCCAATCACCTCACACTTGGTGATTCAACTATTCCCTTTGTAGAACACCTTCTACACACACAAGGGTTATACGCACCCTCTTACTTCCAATCACCTCACACTTGGTGATTCAATTATTCCCTGTGTAGAACACCTTCTACATACACAAGAGTTATACGCACCCTCTTACAAATACAAGAGTTGATAGTGGGTAGACTATCAAAATACACTCTTCAATGAGTGAGATAGAAACAGTATAGCTCAACCTATATCTCTCTAAAAAAAAATAAGAATTAAGGTTCAAAATTTTAGAAAAGAGAAAATGAGAGTTTTAAAGAATGATACAAAACTTAGCAATAGATGTGTAAACTTTTGTTGTAATTTTTGCAAAACTCAAGTGAGCTATTTATAGGCAAATGAGTCTTCAATTTCAAAAATGAAAAGATTCTCACATCAAAGACATCATCATTCACTTTTCGAAAAATTCAAACCTAATCTTTTTACTTTTTGCATGTGACAAAAGGAGCACACTTTACTTTTCAAAAATTTCAAATCTAATCTTTTACTTTTTGCATATGACAAAATGAGCACACTTTACTTTTCAAAATTTTCAAACAAAAATATTTACCTTTTGCATAAGTCAAGAAAAGCATCAATCACTTTTGAAAATATTCAAATAAAATATGCACATGCGAAAGATAACAATCAATCATCTTAATATTTTCAAAATTTAAACCTTTAATCATGTCATGCACATGTGAAAGATGACAATCAATCATCTTTCAAAATTTTCAAATTTAATTTTCAAAATATTCATACACAAGTGGTAAATGTATTTTAATACTTTATGATAAAATATTAATTTTGAACCTTAATCCTAATTTCGAATTTTTAAGAGATTTACAACATTACTCTATGATTTTAATATGAACTTGTTTCATTCTTGTTCATGCTTGGTTCCTTGATGTGCTTGATTCTATTGTGTGGACAACTTGAGTTTGAGACTCCTTTATTCTTTGAATTCATTTGTTATCATCAAAATCTACGTGTAGATTTATAATTACACGAAACTTGAAACATTTGGTTCAAAAATCTCCCCCTTTTTGATGATGACAAATACTTGATAGAACCTGAATCCTGTATTAATACTTAAACTTCCCCTGAGAATGTGCGTTAGTTTTTCAAGCAAAATATAAACATGATTCTAGCTTATATAACAGGGTAGTATAATACTAGTATAAGACTTTTCTCCCTTTTAGTATCATTAAAAAGGAACCATAATTGATTTCAGTAAGATTTTTTTCCCGCAATAAGCAATAACCAAATAAAACGGTGCGTTAGTAGAAGTTGTAGAGAGTTGACTAATTGGAACCAGTCGTGCCTGACAAAAACTGCAAAGGCTGGAGCCGAACTTTATTGTCTCGGTGCGGAAGAAGACTTAAATCCGCTTGATGTTATTGACGAATTAGATGTTGCAGAGATTTTGAAGTTGAATAATTAAAATTATTCGTGTCCGACAAAGACAACAAAAGTTGTAGGCCTAGCTCTGACAATTCGGTGCGAAGCCATGTATGTCTGACAAAACCTGCAAATGTTGGAAGTCTAACTCTGGCAATTCGGTGCGGAGCCACTCGTGAACCAGCAAAAGTTAGAGGCCTAGCTTTAGCAGTCAGTGCTGAAGCAGATTCAAATCCGCGTGATATTGTTGAAAAATTAAATATTATCAATATTTGAAAGTTGTTGTTTAAAAGACCGTTTTCACCTATCAGATAGTCAAATAAATTTTCACCCCACTCATTGATCCAGTTTCTGTTTATTTAAAACGATAGAATGGCGGAGAAAATTTCGTCTAATAATCTTCCGGATTTGAATCAGGAACCATCTCAATCAGTCATTTTATCTCATGAGGTTGTCAACACCATAATAGAATCACATATGCATTTTTCAAATAGAACTGATTCTGCGGTTGTTGCAGCATCAAGAACTCTTAGTGTTCAATATGCTGCCTCTGTTACGACCATGTCTCAGAGATTACTAGCGATGACAAATGAGGTTGATCGACTTAACAATCAAATATCTGTTCTGCATCAAAAGCTTGTAAATAAAGGCAGAAAGAATAAGAGGTTAAAGCAAGAAAATAAAAATTTGACGGAATTAGCTCGTGTTCTAAAATTTCAAATAGAGGAATCAGAACAAGTAAAAGTTCAAGCACAGAGTCAACATCAGCAGATAATGGCAGCGTTTCACGAGAGAAACATTGACAATTATAATTAATTTCGCTAGCTTAGTTCAGTAAATTTTGACAATATGCATCCGGCATATCTTGTAAGCTTGACTAAATAAGATTTGAAGAGATGACAGTTTGTCTTCTACTTATTTCCATCTTTATAAAAGCAATCTTTAGCTTTATCTAATCCGCATCAAATCTTCTTCTCATTGTTGTAGTTCATCTTCATTCCCACTTTACAAAATCTTAATGGCTCATCAATTCTCATTCAGTGCTTCTCGTGATCAATCTATTTCTGCATCTGTCGTAGGTGCCATGAAGCAGCAAAATACTGATTTAGCTAATAAATCAGATCATGATGCCATTTACGAGCTTGTGGGTCTCGGGACTAGATACTCATCTTCCATTGTTACTTTTTCCGCTCGGTTGCAGTCCAAAACCCGCGAGATAGAGAAGATTAATGAGAAGATTGATATTCTTCAACGACTTGTTCAAGAGTCTAACAAAAAAATAGTAGACTTAAAACAATAGAATAAGAATTTAAAATCCTTACTTGCCTCTGCATTTCGATTGCCTAATCCTTTAGACAAAGATAGCATGATGATTTATGAGGAGCAAATGCATTTGAATGATGAGGCTAAACGTCTCAAGTTTCTGTAGGTCATTTGAGATAATGGAATAAAAGTATCTAGCAGATATTCATGGCATGCATAATTCCTATTTCTCTTTTAATCATGTATAGTTTATCTTTTGGTAGGGGTTTTGTGAAAAAGTCTGCCAATTGATCATGTGTTCTAGTGAATTCTAATACAATATCGTCCTTCTGCACATGATCTCTAAGAAAATGATATCTAATTTCAATATGTTTGGTCCAAGAATATTGTATTGGATTCTTTGAAAGATTTATAGCACTTGTATTATCATTTAATTGGAATGTGATTGTACATAAGTTTAAAAACCTCAAGTTGTTACTTCATGTAAAGAACTTGAGCACAATAACTGCCTATAGCAACATACTCTGCCTCAGTAATATATAATGCAACATAATTTTCTTTTTACTAAATTATGAAACAAGTGCATGACCTAAGAAATGACATGTTCTACTAAAATTTTTTTGATTATCTTTGCAACCAGTATAATCGGTACCTGAATAACTAATAAGATCGAAAAAAGTGTATTTAGGATACCATAACTCTAAGTTAATGGTATTGGCAAAATATCTTAAAATCCGCTTGACTGCAATTAAATGAGATTGTTTTGGAAATGATTGAAAACGTGCACATAAACATACACTGAACATAATATCAGGTCTACTAGTTATCAAATATAATAAACTACCAATCATACCTCGATATACCTTTGAGTCAACTAGTTTATTGGATTCATCTTTATCAAGTTTAGTAGATGGGCTCATTGGAGTTCCAGTTTCCTTACTACCTTCCATCCCAAATTTTTTCAGCAATTTCTTAATATATTTTGATTGATTGATGAATATTCTACTTTTTGCTTGCTTAATTTGCAATCCGAGAAAGAATGTAAGCTCTCCCATCATGCTTATTTCAAATTCTTCCTGCATAGTCTTAGCAAAAACTTGACACATATTTTCATTAGTAATACCGAATATTATATCATAAACATAAATCTGAATAAAAAGAATATCATCATTTTCGTATTTAATAAAAAGAGTTGTATCAATTTTTCTTCTTCAAAAACCTTTTTCAATCAAGAAACCACTGAGTCTCTCGTACCACGCTTTAGGAGCTTGTTTGAGTCTATATAGTGCTTTTGTGAGTTTGAAAACATGATTTGGAGAAATATGATTTTCAAAGCTTGGAGGTTGCTCAACATATTTGACCTATTCCCACGATCTTCCCTTTCGAGTTGTCTCCAAATATCACGTGTCCTTCTTCTTTAGATCTAAGATCAAAGAACTTAGTCTTGTCTCCCGTCATGTGTCTTGAATATCCATTATCTAAAAACCATTTATTTTTACATGTAGAATACTTCATGCATACCTACAAAAGCAATTAAAAACAATTCTTGGTACCGAAATTCTTTGGGTCCTTTATTTATTAGTATTAGAAGAAATAAGATTTTTAGGTACCCATATGGTCCTAATAGTCATTGTATGTTTTCTTCTAATAGGACAAGCAAGATAATTATGACCATTTCTATTATAAAAATTGTAAATAGCATGTGACATATATGAAGAACTTGAGTGATTATAATAGTATCATTTTTTAACAAAATTATTTCTATGAAAAGAATTTTGAATATTGGATTTTGATGTAAAATGATTATCAAAGAAGTTTTTATAAAATTTGTATTTTTCTTTTGGCATATATCCCAAGCATGCCTTGTCAAAAACACATCTTTGACTACCAAGAAATTTTTCAAAATTTCTTTTTCCATTCATAAAGTTTTCAATAATATTTTCTAAATCAGTTTTCTTTTTCTTCAACTCAAAATTTTCATCTTTCAAAACAATACTTTCTTTTCTTAAAATATCAATTTCGTTTGTTAAAAAAAAATTTTTCTTTTTCAAATCAGTATACTTGATACCCAATTTTTCAAATTCCTCATATACCTCTTCTAAAACATTTTACAATTCTTCATATGAAAGATCTTCAATATTATCAAGATTTGTTACCTCAATGTCATCTTTAGTCATAAGACAAAGATTTGCTGATTCTCCATTACTTATTTCACTATCTGAGCTACTTGAATCATCATCGTATGTAGTTTTTATTACTTTTTTACCTTTATTTTGATCTTTCTTTAGCAGAGGACAATCTGACTTGATATGACCAGACTTATTGCATTTAAATTCAAACATTTTGAAATAAAAGAAGCAAATACACCATTTGACTTTAGTGTCAAATTGGATAAAAATCCTAAAAGAGCAATAGCATAACTGGAG
The DNA here is from genome assembly GCA_036898215.1 of Platycarya strobilacea. Taxonomy (NCBI): domain Eukaryota; kingdom Viridiplantae; phylum Streptophyta; class Magnoliopsida; order Fagales; family Juglandaceae; genus Platycarya; species Platycarya strobilacea. The sequence continues at coordinate 13,969,859 of CM072556.1, forward strand.
TATGCTAGTGCAATTGGTAGCATAATGTATGCTATATATTGTACTAGACCTAATATTGCTTTTGCTGTGTGCAAACTTTTTAGATATACTAGTTGTCCTAGTGTAGACTATCGGAAAGCAATTGATAGAGTTTTTGGATATTTAGAGAAAACTATATGTTTAAAACTCTTTTATTCGAAATTTCTAGCAGTACTTGAAGGATACTCAAATGCTAGTTGGATTATTAGCATAAGTGACAATAAATCCACAACGGGTTGAATATTTACCCTTGGTGGGAATGCCATTTCGTGGGTATTAAAGAAACAAACGTATTTTTCTCATTCTACAATGAAATCTGAATTTATAGCTTTAGGCGGAATGACTTAGAAATATGTTATTGGAAATAGAGTTGTGGTCACAATCTATACTTGCTATTTTCTTATATTGTGATAGTTAAACTACTATGTCTAGAGTATACAATAAAGTGTACAATGGAAAATCTAGACACATAAGTTTAAGACATGATTATGTTAGACAATTAGTAATTGATGGAATTATAACAATTGTCTACGTAAGGTCAAGTTGTAACTTGGTAGACCCTTTTACCAAAAGTTTGTCGCGAGAATTGGTAAATGTCATATCCATTGGAATAAGACTAAAATCTTTTTAAAAAAATCACCAATAATTGTAACTCAACTCTTCAAATTTTATGTAAAAGAGTTTAATGGGTAATAACAAGTTATTGATCTGTGATTAGTTGAGCACTATAATAACAAAGCTTCATTCAGGATAGAAAAGTGTTGTCTGTTACGATTAAAAAGGATGAATTTTACTTTTAACAAAATTTAAATCTAAAAGTGTTTTGGTAACGGGGACATAAGAGAAATTTCGCCTATACAAACATTGGTACCACTTCTAACAAAAGACTTAAGTTTATCTCTTGTAAATGTTCATTAAATTAGGATGTAGCATAAGACTATAATAGTGCTAATTATTATGAAATTCTATTGTGAAAAAAATATTTTCATGTATGTGTTGACTCTGGTTTTGAACTAAAATTTTTTGATTTAAGCCTAGGCCACCAATTACTTTTCAAAACTTTGAACTAATTACATTAAGAGAATGTTTAAATCAAAAGATACATTCTTTTATATTTGAAAATGTCAATAGTGAAACAAAACTTTAAATATATATTACAACTTAGCAAGAGATTGTTGGAATATATTGTAATATATATTTAAGAATTGAAGGAAGAAAGTTTGTGAAAATGGTTGAGAGATGTGTGCATGCCGAGATCTCGCTCGATTGTCGCTTGACATGTTGTTTGAGCAAAATTAAGGTCGAGATCTCGCTTAATTCTCGTTCGACGTGTCGCTCGAGCGAGAGACTAGACAATGATCTCGCTCGACGTATCGCTTGAGTGCAATATTGTTGGGATCTGAACCTACATAATATCTGAAGAAAAGATGCGTCTCAACCGAAACATTGTGTAGTAACTGTTACTTGCTCAACTCTTGATTGACGTGTTGCTCGAGCAAGATTCCATACAGCGATCTCGCTCAATACCCCGCTCGAGCGAGAAAATATTAAATTGCAAATAATATGATTTTTCACAAATACTTTTTCAAACTTTATAAATAGTGTTGTGACAGATCTGTAAGTCACGAAAAATCTTTTATCTTTCTAATTTCTGTCATTCTCAATAGAAATTCTAAGAACTTTCCAAAATTATTATTTGGAAAGTTCAAAATTTTGTTGTATCCTGAAAACGATTTGCTAGAAATCCATTAGCAAACTCTAAATGAGTGAGGGCAAATATTGTTTTAAAAATAATATTTTTATATATTTTAAAGTCTTGATATATTTTCAGATTCTCTTTTTCATATTCAAAATTTACCAACAGAGAGTCGATTGGTACTCTAGTAGTGTTTGACATAACATAACTGGTTCTACACTCATATATTGAAGTTTCTATGCTTATGCTTGCATTACACCAGTAGGAATATAGCATAAATATGCAGGTTTTGATCTTCAGGAATGCGCATCTTGACCCCAGTCATGATATGTATGCCCCATTTCTGTGTCAAATGGAGTTGGTCTTATTTTCGCATGGGCATGCTTGGCTGCAGCCAGCACACTAGCACACCGGCACACCACATGCATTTATTTATTTATTTTCTTTTCCTTTCCTTTAGTGTGTTGCTGTAGTTCGGCTGTAGCGAATATCTTTCCATTTTCACAACAATGAGCCAAGTCCAGTTGCACTAAATCTTCATTTATTTTGGGAGCTACCTCCAGTTATTGTTTCTACTGTTATGCTATATATAATTATAACGTACGTAAATATTATATAATCACTTTTAAAAAAATAAGATTTATTATTAATTTTTTTTATGTTTTTTTTTTTTATATTGATCTCATATTTTATTAGTTTTTTAAAAATAATTATGCAACAGTTTTACAATTCAAAATTATAAATATCACTTCTTTTATTTTTCTAACAAGCGATGACACACCAATCAGCAGCCGAAATATGTCACTTTCGTGTGATTACTGTGGCCTTTTATGTTGTTATGCATGCAGCAGACACAAATCATGTATTAGTAATAACACATGGTTATCAAAGTCTAAGAATGTCGTGCCAAAGTCGTACGCTAATACCAATTAGGTTACAGTTGTTGGGGGAAAATGGGGCTCAACTGACTAATTCATTCACAAAAAATAATGATTATGCTTGGAATTTTGTCACATCTGGGATAAAACTCGTTCAAAATTTGTTAGGACCGTTGTTGGATTGACAAGAGACCTAAAAAGGAGTATAACAATAGTTCATCCTTAATTTTTTTGAGTTATATTACTACAGTTACTTTTGCATGTTTTTTATTTTACATTTTATTAATATAATTAATTAAAATAATTATTTTATATTAAAAAAATAATACAATCAATCATATTAATAAAATGTATAATAAATACAGAAAAAGAATTGTATATAGAATTTTTGTAATTTTATAGTGCAACCAAGTACTTATGCTATTTACAAATAACTCTTGTCATGGCTATAATACGATAGGCATGCAAATTTGTAAAAATTGAAAAAAAGCAATAAAAATGATGTCACGTCCAACTTCCAATAATCTTGTATTCATCACAAATTACATGTGTACAAAAGGCAGTTCATGTGGAAAGGAGACATTATCCTTCTACCATATTCATGGAATGATCGAGATTAGTATTTAAATTAAACATATAATTCTTTGATTACTGAAGTTATATTAATATCTTCAAACAAGCGATGAAAATAGCCAAGAAACTAATGATCAATGGTTAGTGTTTGTGTCCACTGTCCAATGTTGTTTGGTGTTTTATGGGCATTCTGTCTGTCACGTTGTTGTTGGCAAAGCAGACACATTATAGCGTGCTAGTTTTTGTGGAACGTTCGTCAATGCTTATGCAAAAAGTGGTAAGCTGATTCAACATATATCGTGCACGATTGTTGGGATAAAAAGCATGGATTTGTGACGCAACTCCCATAAAAATCTCTTTCACCCAAAACAATGATTTCCCTTTTGATCAAAATCCATGCTTTTTTTGGTTATACCTAAAGTCATTACACAAATTCGATTAGGATAATCTTCTAATTTTATATACCTAAAAAATTGCTAAAGATATCGCCTTTTATTTTCTGCATCCATTTTGTTTGAGCAATGCTTAATCTCCTCCTTTTGAAGATTGCAATAAAAATTAAGTATTAAAAAATTTTAAAATTAAAATTATATCATTTTTAAAATAATTTTGTTTTCATTTTTACTCTCATTTATCCATATAATTATAATACAGTCCTCTACTTAAGGCTCCAATAAGAGTTTTTCATTTTATTTTATGATTATGGTCTAAATAAGTGTACCAAATTACTTGACCCTTTTATTTAGGAAAATATTATTGTCCTTCATTTTTTTATTTTATTAGAATTTGTATTTTTTTAAAAAAAATTATTTGAAAAAAACACAAAAAATAAAAAATTGCATTTTACAAATTTCAGTAGAAACTCACAAAATCGTAGCTGTGACAGTACATAACTTCGTACTTTCATTGTATCGTAATATATTATTTATATGAGCAATACTATACGGCTTTTTTAATTTTTATATATCATTAATTTTTAATTTTTATTTTAAATTTATTTTTTTTAAAACTAATTTAATTTATTATTTATTATCTATATATTAAATATTCCATAAAAAAAAATATGATATGTAGAAGTTATATAAATAATAAGAGGTTACGCAAATTTTTTCTATTTATTTATACATATATATTAATTTTTGAATAACATAAAATGATTAATCTAGTCAGTAGAGTAGCAAAGTTATAATTAAAAGCTTACCGAAACAAGAAATTAAGCAAGAAGCTTTATAATAAATAAAACAAAATAATAATAAAATTCTAAAAAGAAAAGAAGAAAATGGCGTGCGTACAGATGGATACAATAACAACAGAAACAACAAAACCCAGCGACAGCACAAAAAGCACAACCCCTGGAGAAAAAAATCCTCCCCAATATCTTTCACTCTCTCTCAAGGTAATCTTCTCTCCCTCTCTCTCTAAAGCACAACCATCTCTCAGATCTCTATATTTGTATTGACTGATATTGTGTTGCTGTACGTGCTCTGTTTGCCAATCTTAGAATATCATGTAAGGTTTTGTTCTGGTGGTGTGTGTTTCAGATCTTCAGGGGCGAGGGGGCATTGGATCTTCTTCTAGGGTTCCGATTCGGAAGCTGCTTCTTTCTCTTATTTAGGGTTTTTGGAGGTTTCGAAAATGGCGTTGCCGTTTACCATTCCGGTCACCGCTAATCAGGTACCTGCTCTCTCTGCTATCTCTTAGCCTTCTCTCTCTCTCTCTCTCTCTCTCTCTCTAATGGCGATGGTAATTGGGTCAGGTGGGGACTTATTTTGTGGGGCAGTACTACCAGGTTTTGCAGCAGCAACCCGAATTTGTATACCAGTTCTATTCCGAGTCCAGTACTATGCTTCGTATCGACGGCAACACACGCGAGACCGCCACTGCCATGCTTGTATACCCTCCTGTTCTCTTTTCTCGCTCTCTGTTTTTTCTTTTTCATTTCCTTTCAATTTATATTTTGGTGTTGTTTAATCTGTTGAGGTACCTGGAGTTGGCATTATGGAGATGAACTCTACAAACGTTGATCCAACCATTTTTCTTTTTCTTTTACAATGGCGAACGTATTGGTTATATAAATATTGAGAAAACTCTGGACATTTAGTAGCGGTAATATGTCATGCAATGGAAAATATAATAGTATGTCAGGACCACATGCCATCAATTCCTGTTTTATCGTTTGGTCCAGGCATCCAACTAACAGAGGGATAAAATTTGCTAAATTTAAAGAGCTTTTGTTTGGCTGTATTCAAATGTGCCACGTACTCAGGTGCCAACTTTCATTCCTGAAGTAATTGATTCTTCATAATGATTAGTTAGTACTGAAATTTCCTGGAAGCCGTGGTATTAATGGTACTAGTTTTACATGACTTTGCAGCTGATAGTTTTTACTCCCACTAGTGTTTTCTTGATTTAGTAACAGTTCCATGTTAGGGCTATATTCTCCCATGATTCTATTTCTCTGTTCTGATACCCCCCTTTTGTTTTCTGTATCTTTGTGGATGAACAGTTAATAGAGCTCTTATTTTACTTTTCCTAATTTTATTTCTTTTGGCAGCAAATCCATGCACTTGCTATGTCACTTGGTTATACTGGAGTTGAAATCAAGACAGCAAATTCTCTGGAATCTTGGAATGGAGGTGTTCTTGTGATGGTTTCAGGCTCAGTGCAAGTTAAGGATTTCAGTGGAAAGAGGAACTTTGTGCAGACGTTTTTCCTTGCGCCTCAGGAAAAAGGCTATTTTGTGCTTAATGACATTTTCCACTTTGTTGATGATGAACCAATTCACCACCATTCAGCAGTGTTATTAGCCCAGAGCAAACTCGATTCCAAAATAAATGCTCCTACTGCTATTTCAGATCCAGGTAATGGTCACTCTACCTAATTTGTGGGGATGAAGGGTTCTCATTGTCTTAGGTTGTAATGATCACAATCCTGCGATTCAATTAATTGATGAAGGGAAAGAAGTTTTTGATTGTATCAGAAAAATCATTGTATGGAATCTCTGTAAATATTCATGTTGAGCTTGCTTTTACACTACACAAAATTTGATAATGAAACACCATGAATTCTGTTGTTCTTGATGTGCCTGATATGATTAGCAATGAAGCTTATACTGCTTGTTATATTTTTTACTTTTTGTTCATAGATTGTAAAGTTTCTGGCTGCTGTTCAATATAAATTGTGTGTATGCATGACCAATATCTGATAAGGAACAGCTTTGGTAACATTCATTTGTAGAGATACTAGAAAATTTTCCTCCATCCAATAATTGAGTGAATTAAAATGATGGTTGTGGCAGTTTCCAATTATTTGCTTGGTGGCGAAGTCCAGGCAAGAGAGTTTGTGTCTCCTACAGAAGTAAAAGAAAATGGTATCGTTGACAATTATAGTTTTGCAAAGCAACGATTGCAGCAAGTCCCTGATTCTGAAGATGTTCTGGAGAACAATGCTGCGGAAGAGTCAAATGGTTTACTTCAGAATACTCTGAATGCTGTAGACCAACTGCCTTCTGCAGTTGAGGAACCTGTCGGAGAGCCCCAAAAGCACACTTATGCTTCTATTGTATGTACTAAATATATACAATAGTCATTATGCAGATCCATTTCCACATGGGACTGATTGTTTTTGCATATTTTTTTGAAGTTACTAGCCAAGGGACAACCCGCACAAATAGTTGCTTCACAGCCTTTGGCTAACAAAAGTGCACCTCTTACTTCAGAGTGGGATCATGCATCACAGCCCACCACTCAGCAATCAATTGTTTCAACAAACACATTCGAAAAGTTTGTAGCAGAGGTGCCAGAGGAGGTACCCACGGTGGAAGATGAAGGTTTGCTTTCTAATACTCCTATTATGCATTTCTGTTACAGTATAAGAGTATCAGATTTTCTTATCTTTTTGTAAGTAAAATAACATTGTGTTAAAACTAGTAAATAGGCATAGCCCAAGTACACAGGAAGTTTACAAACAGCATACACCTAGTTACAAATTAGGAGCTAGAAAGTGGTGCAAGAAAATCATTTGAGCAGGCTCCATTAAAAACACGGGCTGAGGCTTAAAGAAATAAGTATGAAAGAAGGAACTTCTAAGCTCATTTGAAGAACGTTCTTTATCTTCAAAGCTTCAACCATTCCTTTCAATCCATAGACACCACATGATACATAGAGGAATCATTCTTCATATGTCCACAATATGTGAATTGACCCTAGTCCTTTGCCAACAGGCAAACAAATCGACCACCCTTTTGGGCATCACCCTTGCAATAGTTATTCTATTATGATCTCCACCCATAACGTCTTTCGGCCTTACATTGAAGTAAAAGATGATCCACCAACTCCCCATTCTTCTTACATATATCACCAATCCATTAGGACAAGACCAAGTTTTCTCAAATTGTCCATAGTCAAAATTTTCCCAAAAGATGCAGTCCATCCAAAGAAAGCAATCTTAGGCAGCACCTTATTTTTCCAAATGCACATTCAAGATTTTCTTATTATTATTTGAAGTTCCTTTCGTGCGAAATTGGATAAAACCTCATCTGTTTGCCATTGCCTTTAGTGATATTTTTGTAGCATTTATGCCAACAAAAATATTTTAGATTTGCTTGATTTTATGTGTGGATATTTGTAGATGAAATCAAGTCTGTTTATGTGAGAAACTTGCCACCTTCTGTATCTGCTTCTGAAGTGGAGGAGGAATTCAAGAATTTTGGTAGACTCAGTGATGAGGGTGTGGTCATACGAAGTCGCAAGGTTCTTCCCCTCTGCATCTTTATCAGCTGTTTTATTGCCTACAAGCATCAATGATATGAAGCAAAATATTAATTATGTGCAGGATGTTGGTGTTTGCTATGCCTTTGTTGAATTCGAAGATATGACTGGTGTTCAGAATGCTGTCAAGGTCTGGATATTTTTAGAGAATCCATGATAAATAATACTTTTTATTTATCAAAAATTCATAATACATGAAAACAAAAACTAATTTAATCTTCTGAAGTGAGCATACTTCTGGCATGTTGTCAACTTGGTCGATAATGCTCCAATTCTCTATTTGCATCAGCTTTCAGATATTTATATATATATATATATGTGTGTGTGTGTGTGTATGTGTGTGTGTGTGTGTGTGTGTGTGTGTGTGTACATATATATATGTTGAGCTTTTTAAGCTTCCAAAATTCATTGATCTAACCTATATCAAGATCCTCAATTCTCAGATTAAAACTCTTTATTTTCCAGATAAAAATGTTTTGGTTTTGGGGATTTTCCTTTTTTGTTTTTTTTTATATGCATCTTATTATTACTTGTAAAAGTAAGGAATTTCCGTAATTTTGTTGGATTTGTGTTTTTGTTGTTGTTGTTGTTGTGTATTAAATTCGATTCAATTTATGTCTGTAGGCGGGTTCTGTTCAGATTGCTGGACGACAAGTATACATTGAAGAGCGGAGACCAAACAGCAATATTCCATCTCGGGGAACAAGTATGTAGTTGTTGTCTTCTACAACTTATGTCACAAAATGGCCCCAAATCCTTTCATTTATGAACTACTGCATCAATACTACATTCCTTATGGTGAGCTATAGATTTGATGAGATGAAACCTGAGGTGTCTGGCATCACTTGCAGGATTTCATTTCATCTTTTTAGGGGTTTGGGATGTGGCATGCTATTTAAATTTTTCTATGATTCTTGTGATTTACTAAAAAGCTTTTATGGATCACAAGTGATCTAGTAATCTTTGGGTGTGACCTTTTTTATAATAAGTAAGAATATTGCGAAGGATGAATGTCTAGGTTCAGCTCAAGTACACAGGGCATATACAAGAGTAACCACCTAGGTCGGATGAAGACGAAATTGTAACACCCCAAGTAAGGGCCCAAACCACATCTAGGTAGATACTCCAATAGAACTAGTAAATTGTACAATTGGAGTCTCATTAAAGTTATTATAAAGAGCAATAATATCTATCTCCCAATGATGTGACATCTCATACACCATCTACACTTATTAGTTAATATGGGATACCACTGAAATATATCCAAGTCATGAACAGAAGTCCCATGGAAATCTATAGCTATTATCCAAAGCAATAAAGACTTTAAAAAGAAACTTTTGAGATCCTCCATGGAACGCATCTTGTCTTCGAAGTTTCGGTCATTTCTTTCCCTCCAAATAAACATAAGGCAAACAAGGACCATCATCCAACTTAGCTGCAATTTGTTGCCAATAGACAATGTCTTTGCACTAGTTTAGCTTGCCATATTATGCTTTTCTGCATCATCATATTGTAACTGTCTTTATGATGGTATCTCCCCTGGCCTGACTGAACGTAATTTAGAAATCTACAAGCTTTGTTACCTGTTCTTTTTAAAAGAAACATTTGATCGTTGCTTTAAATTTTATAATAGCTTGAAATAAAAACATTTGAAATATTCGTGCTTTGTCACTAATAAAAAGATAAAGACACTTTGAAATTTATCATAGCATGCATAAATTATAATCCCTGTTAAGAAAAATATTCGTGCCTTGTTGCTCTCAGCAAATCCCTAATTATAATTATACCATTAGTTAATTGTAAACTGTTATGAACAGGGAGAGGCAGGGGCAGGGTCAGCTACCAAGCAGAGGCACCCCGGGGGCGTTTCGGATCTCGGAATTTTGGTAGGGGAGGTGGTTATGACGGGATTGACCGGGACTACAACAAAGCAAGAGGAAATGGTTTCTATCGGCCAGGTCCCCGGCAAGAGAGGGGGTTGCCAGGACACCAACAAGTATCAAGAAGTGGACAAAATCCCCAAGAGCTATTTAATTAGAAATTTGGAAGAAGAGTGAAGTTTCGATAAACATGCAGCTTCGGACATTCCCGGCTGTCTGGTTGGAAATTTATGATATCGATATTTTCAGGAGTCGGCCATGTTTAGATGTTTTGCAGTATGAATCACATATCTCGTCCATTATTATTTTTCTCCACCAGGAAATTATTATAATTTAACAGCAGTTTTGAGCTCTAAATCCGGCGAATCTTCTTACTGATGAAGCTTGTTGAATTGATTTATTCATTTATTAATTATTTCTATGGTCTTCACATTATTTTCTTCACCCTGCAAAAGCCTTTTATCAGTTGATTCGCTTTTGCTGAAGCGATATTTGAGCGACACACACGATATCCGAAATTGGACAACTAAGATGGTTTTTAAACCAGCCTATAATCATAAAAAGATTTTATAAAAATAAATTAATAAATTGATATAGTTTGATATAATATATTAAACTTATTTTATGATACAAGTAATTTATAATTTAACGAATTATATTCGTGAATGTCAGTTTATGGATCTCTTTATGGTCAAAGGAGTTTTCTTTTATTTTATTTTTAGTATTTTTCCGTACCAAAATATTATAATCTGGTACAGAATATGAAATTATTAGATATTCTTAGAAGGTGGATGATGTTAAGGCTGGATTTTTTTCGCCTCAATTCGGAACCTGAATAACTGGCTTTCGGTTATGATTTTCGGCCCGAGACAAATCTAGGTTGAAATCTGCATTTTAATACAATAGTTTATACCGCCCCCGGTTTGTTTAAATCGAAAACGACAGAACTTTAGGACCAAGCCGTTTCATCTCTATGAATCTCGCACCTTCTCCCATACATCTTTCTTTATTCTTGCATCCGTCTCCTCTCTCTCTCACACGCGCGCGCGCGCACACACACACACAACCCTAGCCAGTGGCCGCATGGGTCTTTTATCGGGTAGACCAAGTCAGTGGCCATAAAGGTCTTTTCTTTCGTAAATCCTACCCTTGGAATTCGAAGGAGAAAATATCACTGGCTAGGGTCTTTTATCGGGTAGACCAAGTCAGTGGCCATAAAAGTCTTCTCTTTCATAAATCCTACTCTCGAAATTCGAAGGAGAAAATATTTTAGACATGTTCTCTCTCTATTGATTTTTAGTTTATTTTGATGATAGTATTTGAATGTTTGAGGATTATTTTTATGGGTTAGATATGTTTAGTTGAACAAAAGAAAATAAATAAAACATTTTTCTAAACTTGAAAATTGGGTTTGAGGATTATTTTTATGGATTAGATATGTTTAGCCGTGGGTATCGAATCCAAGAAGTTTTAAGGCCATTGAGATGTGGGTTGGCTACTGACCTTGTGGAATGATATTTTTCTTTTTCTTGTGTTATCTCTCATGTATGTAGGCGATGAGAATTGGGAGAGTAAGGAACAGAGAAGAGTAATGTAATATTATATGTTGAGACGGGTATCTCAATAGTCAATACACATTGATTCCTAAGGCAAAATTTAAATCTATCATTCATAATTATAATATAATAAATTAAAAATTATTATAAAAAATATTTTTGAAATTTTACATCAAATGAAATTTTTTTTAAAATATATAAATTATTTTTTTTGAATTTATATTTAATAAAATAACTTAAAAATGATGTCTCAATGCAAATTTTGTGTTCCAATTTAGCAAGATCTTAAAAAATTATTTAAAAATATAATAATTCATTGTATTAAATATTAAATTTACTGACATGAGACCTTGCACAAATTGAAAAATATAATAATTATTTTAACTTTTATTTAATGAAATGGTTTTTATTTGTTTATTTATTTATTTATTTTTTATTTTTTAAAAAAACACACTCTTTTGTTTTTGGAGCCTTACATAAGGTGGGAACCTTCAACAATAACATAAATGACTTTATCATTGAGTCGGACCTGTGTTTAGAGTATACAAATCTTGTTTAGTGTATTAGCTCCCTATCTGATCATTCTTGTAACGTTAATTAGCATGTTATTAGGAAGTGAAATGTGTTATACTGCCTCTTTGCTCACGTATTTTATAACTCATGAATTTTATTTTATTATTTAAACTTTTTTTACTTAATGTTTAAATAATTGACTATTAGTGTATAGGTTTTTTTTTAAAAAAAAAACTGTTAATACATTTTTAAAAAATGTCTGATATAAAAAAACAAAAAAAAACAGAAAAGTGCATTTGAATGAGTTTGTGAATTCACTTGGATTCTGGAAAATATATTATTTTTTTTGTTTAGTTTGATTTGAGAAAACATAACATTACTGTATAATGTATTTCTTCTATGTTGTTTGTTTGTGTTTTCAGGAAATTGATTTTCAGCGTATGTTACACTCTCAATCTTTTTGGGTATTAGCAAGCATATCAACTTGGTGTTCTAAATTTCTAATATTCTTGCTCGGTTGCTCCCTCTTGCCCTCATATATTGATTGCTTTTGCACTGGAGGATTTGTCGAACTTTGATTGGTGCTCATTGGTTTTTATGAGCATTTGAAGCATTAAGATACGGCCCACGAAAACTATCCTAGGCCCAACAACCAACTCTTAAAACTGAGTCTTAACAATAAAAAAAACTAACTTGGGCCTGGAATTGACCTAGCCTCTACAGAACTCAAATTAAGTTGAATCACTTGTAACTTCAGTTTCATCGTCTTCTTCCCCAAATCCTCCGGCACTTCGCATATCCTCTATTTTTTCAGCTGCCTTTTACACTGACCTCCCCTACCTTCATATCAACGTTTTCTTTTTTTATTTGATTAGCTCGCTTCATTCTCCTTCTTCTTTCTTCTCTGAGAATGTTACGTTCTTGGAATAAAAAACTTTGCTTCAGCCACACAGCACTAGAAATGGAAGAACAATTAACTGAAGAACACTCAACACACAAATTGATTTCAAATGCAAGATTCCCTTCGTGAATTTTGCAAGGGAATTTTTTAGGAATTCCTAACCTCCCAATTGTATTGAATCTCAAAGTTTCTGAATGAATCTTATAGACACCATGCACTGCTTTTATACTCGTAGGCACAATGAAATGTTCCCAAAACGCAGTTACAAAGGTGTTTTGGGAACATAGCTCCCAAGAATTATCCCCCATCTCGGCTCCTACCCATTTAATCAATACCTCAGTGGCAGCATGGTTCCCTACTCTTTTTATTCTCCTTCCAGAATTTCCTCTAGTTCTGGTTGCACTGTACCATTATCATCCACTGGAGGCAAAGAGGCAAAGGGGCAAAGGGGCAAAGGGGTTATGCAGGATGTATAACCCCAACTTCTTTTTAAGGCATGACACATGAAATACAGAATGTATTTTCGATGTAAAGGGAAGCTTCAATTTATATGCCATAAATCCAATTCTTTAAATTACTTGAAAATGACCATAATAACGAGGGGCTAGTTTCATGTTGTGCCTCATTGCACAGACTTTTGCTTATAAGGTTGCAATTTCAAAAATACCCAATCACCTTCTTCAAAGGTTCTTTCAGATCCTTTTCTATTAGCATAAGTCTTCATTCTATCTTAGGCTTTCTTCAAATTTTTTTTCAAAAAGGACATCACCTGTTCTCTAGTCTTCAGATGTTGATCAACAACAACATTAGCAGTTGTTCGTACTACATAGGATAATAGTCTTGGTGGAGGCATCCCATAAAATACTTGGAATGGAGACATCCTAATAGAGGAATGCACTAATGTATTATAATGCCATTCAGCCAAGGGAAGTCATGAAGTCCAATTCTTCGGTTTAGCCCTATTGTAAGCTCTTAGATATGCCTCTACTGCTTTATTTAAAGCCTCACTTTGCCCATTAGATTGTGGATGGTAGGATGAGCTCATAGTCAATACAGTGCCTTGCATTCTAAATAATTCCTGCAAAACTGACTTGTAAAGATCACATCACGATTTGAAACAATAGTTCTTGGCAGTCCATGAAGCTTAAAAACCCCAGAAAAGAACACCTCTACTACCTTAGTTGTTGTATATGGATGAGACATTGGAAAGAAATGTCCAGACTTAGTCAGTCTATCGATCACAGTAACTATCATGCCACTTGATTTAGGAAGTTCCTCAATAAAATCCATTACAATGTCCAACCAAAGATTCTGAGGAATAGGAAGGAGCTGTAACAATTCTGTTGGAGAAGTATTTTTTGACTGGTTGACTTGGCACACCTGACATTCTTGTACCAATCTTCTTATATAATTCCTCGTTCCAGGCCAATAAAAGTCAAATTGTAGCCTTGTGTAAGGTTTTGTGATACCCTACATGACCTGCCTTTGGGCAGTGATGAATGAATTGAAGAACTCTTTTCTAAAATTTAGAACTAGGAATCAACACCATTTTCCATTTCCTGAGTAGAAGACCTTGCTACAAAGAGAATTCCTTAGGCACTTGTTCACCCTTTTACAATGCCTTAATCAACTAAGAAACTTGAGGAGATTTTGAGTAGCTTTGCTTTAAGTTAGTGATCCATACAAAGGTAGGAAAAGATGTAAGGGCCAAGGTAGCTATCTCATCTTCCATTTTTCTTGAAAGTGCATCTACAATTTTATTATCCTTTCCCCTATTGTATTCTATTGTAAAGTCATAGCCCATTAGTTTAGAAATCCATTTATTTGGAGCTTCTATAGCTATCTTATGCTTTAATAAATGCTTCAAAGCTTGCTGGTCAGTCATAATTTTAAATGGCTGGCCAAGCAAGTAAGGTCTCCATTTAGCCACTGCAGTAACCAATTTAAAGAACTCTTTCTCATAAGTTGATACAAAAAAAGCTTTACCGTTGATTTTACCCTTGAGTAATTTATTGAAAAAAGCTATAGGCTGGCTATTTTATATCAACATAGCTCCTAGGCCCACCCCTAAGGCATCGCATTCAATAGAAAACTATTGAGTGAAATCTGGCAGTTTCAATACTTGTGGGTGTGTCACAACCTCCTTCAGTTGGATAAAAGCTTTTCCAGCTTCCTCTGATCAACTAAAACTATTCTTCTTCGATAACATAGTCAATGGGGTAGCAATTGAACCATAGTTCTTAATAAACTTCCTATAATACCCAGCTAAGCTAATGAAATCTCTTAAAGCCTTAGCTATTTTAGGAAGAAGGCACTCTAACATCGATGCAATTTTGTTGGGATTTGCCTTTACACCTTCCCTAGAAATAATATAACCTAGATAATCAACTTCCATCACACCAAATCTACATTTAGACATCTTAGCAAAAGAGGAGTGGTGCTGTAAAATAGATAGAATTGTTTTCATATGATCTATGTGCTAAATTAAACATTGGCTGTAGACCAAGATATCATCGAAAAACACTAGCACAAATTTTTGAAGAAATGGTTTAAAAAGTTCATTAACCCTTGGAAGGTGGCAAGTGCATTAGTAAGCTTAAAGAGCATTACTAAGAACTCATAATGCCCCTTTTGAATTCTAAATGCTGTCTTAGGTATATCTTCCTCTTTAATTCTTATTTGATGGTAATCTGACCTTAAATTAAGTTTAGAAAAATACCTTGCCCCAGACAGTTCATCACGAAGCTCGTCAATTACTGGAATTGGGAATTTGTCTTTGACAACTTGTTGATTTAGAGCCCTATAATCCATGCACATCCTCCATGTGCTATCAACTTTCTTCACAAGGAGAACATGTGATGAAAATGGACTCTGACTTAATTGAATTACTCCATTCTTCAACAAATCTTGGACAATTTTCTCAATTTTTGACTTTTGGTAGTGTGGATACCTATAAGGTCTTACAGAAATTGAAGCTGTTCCATTCTTTAATACAATCTGATGATCAAATAGTTGAGGGGGAGGCAACCCAACTGGTTCTTCAAAAACTGACTTGAATTCATTCAGTACTTTCTCAATTCCTGGTAAGGATTCACTCTTTTGCATCTCTTCCTCCACAATTACTAACTATAATAACCATCCCTGTTGTCCAATGAAAGAGGACTTCATCATATGAATAGTAGGTTCCACTTGAATATTTCCAAACTCTTGGTCTTGCAGTATTAGCTTCTTGCCCCCAAATAGAAATTCCATTAACACATTCGAGAAATCCCACTGTATAGGACCCAATTTTTTGAGCCATTGAACTCCTAATACAATGTCACATTCCTCCAAAATTAATACATGGAATGGCACCCTGAATTTGGATCCCTGAATTTTTATAGATTCAACACAGGTTCCCTGACTAAACACTTTAGCACCATTACCCAATATATGTAAGATTCAACATAGTTTAAAAATAATTTAACGTACTACATCAATATATGTCAGTATTTTTATAATTTAACGTACTATATCAATTAAATTTATTTTATAATACAAGTATTTTTATAATCGATATGGTTTCATTTATTAAATTTGCACAAATTTTTAGTTTTACTATTCACTTTTAAAGATAAAAAATACTTTTATTCCATTCACTCACTTTTTTTTCCTCATTTTTTTTTATCTAATATGACAATTTTTTTTTTTTATATGTGTGCAAACTTATACTTTTTGAAATTTAATTTTGGACAATCCAATAAGAATGTTCTTAGTAGAGGCATAAGCTGCCTTCCTTCACAGTATGCAGACTTATTTTTTTTCATTTATAATAAAAACACTTCATTATGTTATTATATTATTTATTTTATGTGATATGTATTTTATTTTTAAATTAGTTTAAAATAAGATGAAAATAATTTTGTAGAGGGGTCAATATAATTTTTAAAGGGGGCTATCACAAGATTAAATTAATATCATCTTACTAAATTATAAAAAAAACTAATATATATTATTTTTGGGGGGCCATGCTGCCTTGACCTCATATTGGTCCGCCATTGGTAGAGAATGAAGCTGCAAGGGAGAGAGTGACGAAGAATTGTATGATGGAGAGAGTGAGAGGAATCAAGGGAAAGCTTGCTGCATCTGAGGTAGAGATTGAGAGATTGAGCCATCGAGCGAGACAGAGGAGAAGAGAAACATTAATGTGAAGATTGAACAGCTAAATCAAAATTAGGTATTGGGTATTACCAGTTTAACAAAAGCAAATGGTTCGGCTAACCGATTTGCATTTTCCCAGTTCGGGTTAGGTTTAACATTCAGTCAAGTTGGGTGGATGTTTTTTTTCTTGAACAACCATGGCTTGAGCTAACAAACCTAAAATTCCATCTCCCTTAAAGAGAAACAAAGAAAATGCTATAGTAAATTTGTGACCTTGATGAATTTTTTTTACCATTGAAAACTTAAATAGTGTATGCACATTGTCAAGACAATTGAAGATTGTAGTAACAATAGGCTACTAGAACTTGCTTGTGTATTGCGATTGTGAGGGGGGGGGGGAAATAAGTAGGGCCAAGGCCTATTTTATAGTGCACTAGAGGACAAAAGTAAAATAGGACATGATGGGACAAAGAGGAAAGCATGAGGTAACGTGAGAGTATAGAGTGGCAGGGGCATGGGTTAAGATCAAGAGTGTTAGGGTTTGGGGTAGTATGCAGAAAAGTAGTGGGATAGGTGATAAGTAAATGGCGGAAGACAATAACAAACCGGTTGACACACGCAACCCAATGGTCTATATAAAGGCAATGATAAGATGAAAAACAAGCACTCTCTCTCAAGCCAGCCCATAGTCTCCTCTCCATTATCATCTTCTTCGTCTTCTTAGAGGGATTCGAGAGCTCCAACCAGTAGATTTTACTCATAGATTTATGTATAATTTTCCTTGTACAATGAGCCATGAGAGACTTTAAAATACTCATTATAGTGGATTCCCCTTCTCAAACACCTGTGGACGTAGGCTTTACGTCAAACTACGTAAATACTGTGTCTATATTTATTTATTTTATCTGCCATTAACGTATGCGTAGTTGTACCGAAATCTCACCAGGAGCCCAAAAAGACATCGAATGAAGCCTAACTCGTACCAGTGAGCTAGAAATGACTCTTTCTTCTGTCCTGACCTGTTGATCGATTATTTTGCTCGGATACTTACACTCTCAAGTATGTAGACTAAAGGCCCTCAGACTTATTATTCTTAACACTTCAAAGACAGTGCTTGCCTGTTAAAATGTATGCATGGCACTTGGGTACACAGACACAGTGTAGCTTGAGGTAAGAAAAAGGCACTTGGTACGGTATTGCGCACTTATGTGCACAATACACTTAAAAACATAACACATACACTGTGCATGCACTATGCACATCAACAGTGCATGCATAGGACGTGCATGAACGAAAGTGAATGCACAAGGACTCGAGACACAGTAGAAGGCGCCCGAGTCCCATGGCCTGAAGCCTCGCGGCGGCTCATCGCGTGGCCAAACGATCCACAGGCAGCCAGCGGTCTTTGGTCAGATCCAACTTATCTCGTTTGGCAGGCGATGCCCAGCAACGCCGCAGCACACAAACGGTGACCCATCTCATGCGAGGGAACCGCCTATCACGAGGTATAGTGATCCGCCGGCGGCCTCCGTGAGGACTGCCAAAAGTTTCTGTTTAGGACCCATTGGTCACCACCCGACGTACGGCGTCTGATAGGAGGGAGGCATGCATGCACTCTGATGCATGGAAAACAACATTGGGGGGAGCCACCGCCAAGGAAGGCAACGCCGGTAGTCACCTGATTAACCTCTGGCATTTTTTATCCCCAAGGGGGTGGTCACCACCCATCTCAGCCCAGTGGGAACCCACTGGGCGAGCTCCTCCCCCCGTACACAAACACTCACGAAAGCATGGCTAGCCACTCACTTCACAGGACTCGTTGTACAATGGCTTGGGAGTGGGTCCTGGGCTAACCATTTGGGAAAGTCACTTGGGACTACCCCCTCGCCCACTTGCCTCACTTAGGACCCATTCCCAGCCCCAGGACACCTCTCGGGACACCAACACCCATGGCACCATGCTCGGCCATAGCTCACCTTGTGCACCCTCCCCCCTCACCCCTTGCCCCTTGCACGCCCTCACTGCACCACATGCGCTTAGGACTTGCCACACACAGGCTAGGAACCACCATGCATGTTCACCTACTCGCCTCACACACACTTGGGGCTTTTTACTTGGGCTCAGGGCACAAGCACGGACCACTCTACCCATGAACTCAAACCACCCTTGCACATGGACCCACTAGTCCCTATACTCACACTTGGGAAAACGCTCGCCTCGTGGGCGTCACTATTCATACACTTGGTGTGCACCTTCACTCATTCGGGACCTATTCCCGAGCGTTGCACCACGCACGGACTCACCTCACGGACTCATACACGGCATGCATCTCCCGCTTGGGACTTGCCGGCCAAGTCTTTTCCGTTAGGGACCTGTCTGCTTCTCCTTTCTATTTGCTTGGACAGGTTACTCACTATCTCGAATCTCAGGAACTCAAAGTCAGCAACTCAATTTGCTCAGTTTTGACAAACTGTACCTCCCAACCACGCATGCACGGGCTCGAGCTAGCAACGCACTCAACTCGAACCTAGGCATGCTGCATGACAGGGAAGCATTGCGACCGCTAGACATGGTCCAACTCGGACTTAGCATGCGCAGGCTCGGATACAACAACCACAAGTTTACAGAAACTAACTACGGCCATTTAGGATATCCGACTGGTATCATTCACAGCATGTGAATTCACAGCACTCATCATACGCGGTTGAGCCTATTCGCTCGCCATTGGCAGCTTGCAAATCATGGGGTCGACCTGGGTCCAGGCCAGCTCATAAAACCTTGCACACCGATTCATCCGTCAGTGGCCGCTCGTGAATCCGATCTGCTCGCTAGTGACTGCTTGTGAATCGTAGGGTCAAGTACCCTCGCACGCCGATTCGCTCATGTGGCCGCTTGCGAATCGCGCCATCTCCCACCACCTCGGAGCCCCACGCTTGCACTCTATGCCAACACAAGTTTTGGAATACTAGAACATCACAACCACTATCTTGATAGTTATCTTGTTATTACTTTCTTACCTTGGGCTCAGAAGTGGAAACCATCGCCTTCTCGAAGTTCGGATAGGTATCTAAAGAAAATTTTCAGCAAAATACCTTTGCTAAGAATTTGCAGGATTCTGTGAGGGGGGAAAATAAATAGGGACTAGGCCTATTTTGTAGTGCACTAGAGGACACAAATAAAATGGGACATGATGGGACAAGGAGGAAAGCATGAGGTAATGTGAGGGTATAGAGTTGTAGGGCATGGGTTAAGATTAAGGGTGTCAGAGTTTGGGGTTGCGTATAGAAAAGTAATGAGATGGGTGATAAGCAAATGGCAGAAGACATGAATAAACCGATTGACACACGCAACCCAGGAGCCTATATAAAGGCAATGATCAGATGAAAAACAAACACTTTCTCTCAGGCCAGCCCATAATCTCTTCTCTAGTATCGTCTTCTTCATCTTCTCAGAGGGATTCGAGAGCTCTGATGAGTGCACAAAAATGCACTCTAAATACTCTATTTAAATACTAAAAGAAATGAGAAAACAATGGATATAACTCATGTTATTAAAATTAATGGTCATTTATCTTGAAATAGATATAAGCATGATTTAATATATTGATGAGAATATAAAATGCCATATTTCCCTCTCTTAATGTTTAATACTTTATTCTTATTTGATGCCTAAATATACTCATTATTCTTATATTTTGATTTAGGACACAAATGGAGACATTAGGAGCAAATGAAGATAATTACGGAATTTTAGACAGTTCTGACATCTTTTCGTAATATGGGCATAACTCTCTCATCCAATCTCCGATTGAGCTGATTCAAGATGATCTAGAACCGAAAGAGAAATATATATAACTTTTATGTTTTATGTTTGAAGAGATATCCACTCAATCTAAGACAAAATCGACCATCAAGTGGACGCACCTGCACTTGACGTTTCTGGATATTTTTCAGCCACTTGCATCAAATCCAAATGTTATCATAATATTTTCCAGCAAGCACTCCTACACCAACTTGGAAATTCAATGATCAATTCATATGCAAGATGACGTGCACTCAAGTTTCTTGTAGACAAATTATTTGACCACAAGATATTAAGTCATACAAGACAACTAATGGATAGAGAAGCAAAATTGAAACACTCAACCTACAAGCAAAATCCAGCTCATGCATGGTGGGAAAACAAATGATCAAAATGACAACTCACAAATCACTTGGATTCAAGAATGGCACATGGCAAAATAAGTTGAAATTGTGATGATTTTGTCATGACAACTTGCATGAAGGATGCTTATAAATAGAAGGAAGGGGTGTGTGTTCTAAGACAATGCTTAGTGTGCTTGGATGCCTTGGAAGATACATTGTTTTTGAGAGTTTGAGAAAAGAAAAGAAAAACCAAAGAAGAGAGAAGAAAATAATGGTTGGCTCTTCCATATTATCCCTTGAAGAATTTTTGTTGCATATTTTCAATATGTGTAACTAATTTTCTAGTAGAGCTAGGGATGAATTTGTATATATGATGGTATTTATAATTGTTTTTGATTCATATATGTGTTCTTCAAATATTAAACTCTTTTGTTTAGTCATTCGAAATTTATTATAAATGTTTTCGTCACCAAATAATCTTAGAATTTATTTCATTTATAGATTCAGTCATGCTTTTTCTATTAAATGTAATAATCCTTTGATTACATTTGGTTCAATTGGTTATCTATTTTAATTTAATTCTCTGCTGTAATATTGCTCTACGAGTATATTGTCGACGTTGAATTTCTTTAATATCGATAACAATTCCTGTTCTTATATTGTGACGAATGATTTTTTGAAAGATTACATTTGATTTAAATCTGGTTATTAATGTTTTATTTTCCGATTGAAAATTTGGACATAGAATTTTCAATTGAGTTATTAATGAATCGAAAATAATTAAAATACCAATTATATGCAAAGGATTCCCGATGCTTTACTTTTCGCACTCATCTAAATTTTTTTTGTTAATTTCGTTACTGTTCTTCAATTTCTCAATCCATCTCCCTGTGGAATCGACACCCCAAAACTATACTGCAAACGACCGCATTATTCTTAGGGTGTAATCAAGCTCCAACCAGTAGATCTTACTCATAGATTTATGTATATTTTTTCTTGTATAATGAGTTATGAGAGACTGTAAAATACTCATTCTAGTGGATTCTTCTCTCCAAACGTCCGTGGACATAGGCCTTATGCCGAACCACGTAGATACTATGTCTATATCTATTTTTTTTTATCTGTTATCAACGTATGCGTAACTGCACCAGAATCTCGTTGGGGGCCTAAAACAACATCGAATGAAGCCCAAATCGCACCAGTGGGCTGTGAATGACTATTTGTCCTGCCTTAGCCTGTTGACTGATTTTTCCAACACCAACAACAACAATTAATAAAATAGAATTAGATCTACGGCATGAATGCTATAATTTTGCTTTAACTTTATGGGTGGAAAGGGGAAATACTAAAGTTGAAAACAATATATATATATATATATATATATATATATTTATGGCAAAAGAGAGAACCACATTCTACTTAGAGATTATATGTTTCTCATACATGTATGCATGCAATAACTATATTTCTTTTGCTTTGTTTCTTCCCTATGCACGCAGAACTCTTATAATTATCATTATATAAGCATATTTCGTACCCATCTTCAATTCAGCTACTAGAACATTTCCATTAGAACATTGGATAAGTATTGCCATTAGAACATTGGATAAACATTGCTACTAGAACAGGTAATAAGCATATTCAATATCCATACCAATTGAGATCCAATGGACAATGAGAGACTGCAAGCACCCAATCCCAAACACCAAAAAACAAAATCGTTCATATAAAGGCAATTGTGCTCTCTCGTCTATTTTCATTGTATATATAATTTTATCTTTATAAGAGTAAGGATGCTCTGTATCTAATTGCTTTCATTTGAAATGCCACATACATTGCACATGGTTTAAGAGAGGTATGGAATGCTTCTAAACAAATTTATAATATGAGATTGGATAATGGGTGCTCCAGTGAACTTTGAAAGAAGTTGCACACGGCACTCTGCCAATTGTGTACACATTGAAAAGAACATTCTTTTCAACTAATAAATTGAAAAGTAAATCAAAATTATGATGCTGTAACACATTGCTTTTGATAGTTCCCTGCAGGTATCTCAGAATTCTCTTGGCTATTCCAAGATGAATTTGACTAAGACATTGCATGAATCTTGAAAGCAAACTAGAAGCATACATGATATCTGGTCTGGTATTGCATAGATACAACAAGTTTTCCATAAGACTTCTATAGATCGATGCATCTATTTTCTTTCCACCATCCACTTTTTTTAATTTCTCATTAGGAATCAATGGAATTGCCATTGATTTGCACCCTGCCATGTTGAACCTTCTTAAAAGATCTCCAGTATATTTCCTTTGGCAACAGAAAATTCCTTCAACCTTTTGACTCACTTTCATGCCTAGGAAATAATGCATATTTCCTAAGTCACTCATCTCAAAACTTGCCATCATTTCCCTTTTGAAGTTTTCAATCATTTCAATATTACTTCCTGTAAAAACTAGATCATCTACATAAATTGATACAATGATTAAATCATTACTGTTTTGAGTCTTCACATACAAAGCAGACTCACTTTTACTCCTCTTGAAACCTTGCTAAATGAAATATTGATCAATTCTCACATACTAAGCCCTTGATGTCTGTTTTAATCCATACAAGGCCTTTTTTAATTTAGAAACTTTACCTTATTCCTTTTCAAATCCATTGGGTTGATCCACAAAGACCTTTTCTTCCAACACCTCATTTAAAAAGGCTGACTTCACATCTAATTGCAACACTTTCTAGCCTTTTTAAGCATCAACTAAAACCAAAGTTCTAATGGTATTCATCCTTGCAACAAGAGGAAATGTTTCATTATAATCTATTCCATATTGCTGCAAATAACCATTAACAACCAACCTTACTTTATGCTTCAAGATAGAACCATCCGGATTTAAAATCCATTTTACTCCAATAACATCTTTATTTGGAGGCAAAAAAACCAACTCCCAAGTTTCATTTTTCTTTATCATTCTAATTTCTTCTCATATAGCTTTCTACCAAACTTCCTCCCTTGAAGTTGCTGCAAAACTATTTAGTTCAAGTGTAATATAATTACAATGCTCATAGACTTCACTAAGAAATCTTGTTCTTCTTATTGGTGATTTAGGGGTTTATTCCTCTTCATTGTCATCAGAAAGTACTTGAGTAGCTATGTGACTTCCAGTTTGAATGTGCTGAACTTCACTTGCTTTTGGTTCAGCTTCTTCTTCAATTGATGACTCAATTGGTACTTCAATACTTTGTTGAATTACTTTCTCAGCTTCCCAATCCCAAAATGCATCTTCATTGAACCTTACATCTCTACTCACAACCAGTTTTCTAGTTTCCAAATTGAAAGTCCTTTGAAACTAAACTGTAACCCACAAATACACCTTTTTCAGCCTTCTCTTTAAGTTCAGTTCTTTTCTGAGATGGGACATGGGTGTAACATCTACAACTAAACATCCTTAGAAAGTTGGCAAAAGATTTTATCCCACTTCAAGCTTCAAATAGTGTCTGATTTTCAACTGATTTTGTGGGCAATCGATTAAGCAAGAATATAGCAGTGTTCACTACTTCATCCCAAAATTCCTTCGGTACCTTTTTCTCATGTAGCATGCATCTAGCCATCTCCATGACTGTCCTATTTTTTTTTTCTCTTGGACACTCATTTTTGTTGTGGAGAATAGGCCATAGGTAGCTAATGTTCTATCCCCTCAGCTTCATAAAATTTTTCGAATTCTTTAGAATTATATTCACTGGCTCGATCACTCCTTAAGGATTTAATTTTATGACCTGACTGTTTCTCAACTAGCAGTTTGAACTTCCTAAAAACACCAAAAACTTCAGATTTTTCA
This sequence comes from Platycarya strobilacea, assembly GCA_036898215.1. NCBI lineage: Eukaryota > Viridiplantae > Streptophyta > Magnoliopsida > Fagales > Juglandaceae > Platycarya > Platycarya strobilacea. The sequence goes on from CM072556.1 coordinate 13,994,764, forward strand.
TGAAGGAAATAAACCCAAATCATTCTAGTAAAATCATACATGAAAAGAATGAAATACTTGCTTTAATTGTGAGTTGAAGTCCTCATTAGTCCACATACATCAGTATGAACCAGTTGCAATTTTTCCATAGCTCTCTAGCTACGCTTGGATGGAAATGGAAGTTTAAGGTGTTTTCCAATCAAACACCCTTCACACACTGGTGTCTCTTTTTCTAAGAGAGGTTGGTCCTTCACATCTCCTTTTGATGCATTAATCTTAATGAACTAAGATTGTAGTGGTCAAATCTTTGATGCCATAATCTGGTTTCATCTCTAGTTGATACCATAGCATTAGGAAAACTCCATTGAATGGAAAAATTCCTGCTCTTCCCCATTTTCACTTCAGCTGGTTCCACCTTATTTTTTTCATCAATTATTCTACACATATTATTTTCAAAGCACAAGAAATAGCCATTTTCCATCATTTGGCCTACACTCAGCAGGTTTTGATCAAGGGATGGAACGAGCAATATATCCTTGATGAATTTTGTTCCCTACTTGGTTGAGATAGCCACTGTGCCTTTACCTCTAGCTTCAACCATTTCACCATTACCCATTTTAACTTTGGTCTTGATAGAAGTGTCCAAACCAATGAAGATAGCCTCATCAGTTGCCATGTGATTGCTATATCTACAATCTATGAACCAAATCTTCTTTTCTTGAGTGAGGGCTTGACATGAAAAAACTAAATGCTCATTCTCCTGCTTTTCTTCTGAATAGTTAGCTTTTTGATTACTCTTGTATCAGCAATCTTTTTTCATGTGCCCAAAATTTTCACAATTCCAACATTGTGGCTTCCTGGCATGATAACAATTTTTTTTCTAAGTGGTTTGTTGTTAGGGTTCTCATAGATTAACAAACGAAATGCAGGAATATACGGATGGATGAAATATGTAAGCAGATGATGAATGCAAAAAATATAATAAACGGAAGCTGGTAAATGCGTGACTCATGCAGATGCATTTCGAGAGGTACCTTCCTCCAAATTAGGGTTCATACAAATATTTCAGATTTCAGATGCCAAACACTAAACCCCTCCCTCTTACATATATAGCAGCTATTAAGGAAATACAAAGGCCATGGGCCACTCATCCAGTGATAGAGTAGGCCCTGGTTTTTGGATCGGCAGTGAGCTTGTTCACTTCGACGGTGAGGATGCCAGGATCAAAAATCCAGAATTGATAAACATGAGATGAAAAAATTCCTTTCCGTCGTTTTTGTTCTAGTTTGAGACCATTGACGGTTGTGAGAACCTCATCAAGTTTCAGGGACTAGGTTGGTGACAAATTGGAGAAAGAAAAAAGCAACTGTAATTGCTTTGGTCGATCTCATTGCAGTTCGGAGTAGAGGTTGCCGGTTTGGTTTTGAGATAGGGTTAGGTTTTGTATATGGAAAGGAAAGAGGGAAATATGATTAGGATATATTGTTGATGGCAACGCATCGATCTCTTTCGTCTCCATCTCAGTTTAGATGACCACCATTGTAGTTTCGTTGGGGATTTCATCTTCGCTGGAGTTCTCTTCAGAAATTTCAGCTACCTCTATTTTAACGTTTGGTGTTTCTTCGTTAATTTCATCCTTTGAGTCTTCTTCTTCGTCTTCTTTGCCCGACCTTTCCAGTAGAATATTCTATATTCACTGATTACCTTCCGCAAGTCGGTCAACTAATTCCTTCATCTTCAGCATTTTTTCTAAAATCTTCTCTATTAACAGCAAATTTGATTGCTGTGTACAGCTAGGATTCTCAGCCATTTAGGATCAAAAGGCTCTTGATACCAATTGTTAGGGTTCTCACATATTAACAAACGAAATGCAAGAATATAGGGATGGATGAAATATGTGAGCAGATGATGAATGCAAAAAATAGAATAAATGGAAGCTGGTAAATGCGTGACTCACGCAGATGCACTTCGAGGAACACCTTCCTCTAAATTAGGATTCATATAAATATTTCAGATTTCAATGCCAAACACTAAACCCCTCCCTCTTACATATACATCAGCTATTAAAGAAATACAAAGGCTATAGGCCACTCATCTAGACCCATGAGCCACAAATAGCTTAACATAACCACCAAATAAAAGATAACAGCCCATTAATCCCAGCCCAATTAATTGGATTCATAACATTTGTCTTCTTGTGGATACCATAGGGAGGAAATTCACCCATCTTACTTTTCTTCTTGCTTTCTTTTTGAACATGATCAGAGTTCTTGTATTCTTTTTTAGGCTTTTTTTTATAATCTTTTACTTTTCTGTTTTTCAGATTTACTTTGGATTGAAATGCATGCTCTAAGGAACCATCATTCCTTCTAGCTAATCATTGCTCGTGGGCTTGAAGGGACCCCATCAACTGAGTAATTGATAGAGTTCACAAGTCCTTTGACTCTTTGATTACTGCCACTATATGATCATATTTTTCAGATAGATTGATTAATTTGTTTTGAACAATCCTTGATTAGTCACCTCTTCACCATGAGCCCTCATTTGATTAACAATTTCAATTAGTTTAGAACAATATTCTTTCACTTCTTCGTAATCTTTATTTTTAAAAATTTCAAACTCTCTTATAAAGCCTTGAAGTTTGATAAGTATTACCTTTGTATTTCCTTGAAATTCTGTATGCAAAGTCTCCCATGTTGCCTTTGAAGTATCAACCCTCATCAAGCTGGGAAAGATTGATTCAGACACAGCCTGTTGTAGGATGAACAATGCCTTGGCATCCTTGGTGGTTTCTTGCTTGGATTGAGTTGAATCCGAGACTCTTGCTACTAGAATTGTCACCCCCTTTTCCACTACATCCTATAAATCTTGAGAGATGAAAAAAGTCTTCATTTTGATGCTCCAATAATCATAGCATTCACCATTGAAGATCTGAACAGAAGTTGTTGCTCCAAAGGTAACCATTTTTTGACCTTTCAGATGAACCTAGTTAGCTCTGATGCCAATTGTTAGTTTTAAACAAGGAAGCAAAGCAGAGTAAACAGAGGAATTACTTAAGAAACCTCGACCCAAATGTTCACGGATTGATTATATGGTTTTGCTATTCATCTTCCTTTAAACATGCTTTTATAAGCTTACATTGAGACTTACAAATATTATTAAAATAGAAATACAACTTCCAAAATAGATTAATAATAAGAAGACTAAATATAGCAAAATAGAAATGAGAACATGAAGATTCTTTCTTAGGAATTAACATCATAATAACCAGACTTTAATAGATGGCAGATGTTGAAAGGAGCAACATGCTTAAGGTACCATGAAGAGGCATATTGTTACAAAAGGATTGGGCAGTCCATATTCTAATATGACAAGAGTACAACCTCAGATAGGTTTGCTTTCTTGTCACATGTGCCTTGGTTGCTATTTGTTTCCCAAAACATATATACTTCTCTTAACTAAGTCAAATCTATATAACGAAAAGAAGATCAAGATGTGTTCACAAGCGTCCATCACAAACCCAAACTCATAAAGCATGTGTTCTTTAACTTCAGGTTTACCTAAGTTATGTTCAACCTTCAAGCCCCTCAAAAGAAGGTTTACCTGAGAGAAGGCCTTGTGGCCACTGGTTAGGGTCTTGTGTGTGTGTGTGTGTGAGAGAGAGAGAGAGAGACGGATGCAAGAATAGAGCGAGAGATGGATGGGAGAAGGATGCAAGATTCATAGAGATGAAGTGGCTAGGCCCTAGGGTTTTGTCATTTTCAATTTATACAAACTCAGGTTGGTACCAGATGTTTAATTACGGTATCAGATGTCTAAAAATGAACTAATGAATTGATGTGATTTTATATAATATGTTATATTTATTTTATAATGTAAGTATTTTTATAATTTAACGTATTATATCAAATCATACCAGTTTATGAATTTATTTTTTAAGAATCTATTTATAGTTAAAGTATTTTTCTTTGAAAGTATTTCTTTGTACTAAAATATTCCAATATGTCATTATTAGAACGTGAATGATGTAGTACTTCCATCTTATCCTAAACAATTGAAATTGCTTATACAAGCATTAACTTTTATACCACGTCTTCATAATCTCAAAGTATTTATAACAATTCGATCTATGCATCATTTTAAAATTTTGATTCCCATGTTTTGATCTCAATTATCCCATATTCATGCTTCTATCTTCGTATGATCCTCTTCTTGCAGTAATTAGGCTTGATCAGAACGTGACTCTGTGTTTGCAGTATCAAATCATCCAAGGGATTTTCAACTCTGCACAATGTCATTCTGTGCACAAACTACAACTTTTGTCAACATTTTTTCGATCATAAAATCCCAGACATTCAAATATTATGTGCAATTTCATGACTTCCCACAAAATCATATTCTACAAGAGCATGTAATTAAGTTCATGATCACTACGCTGATACCTTAATATCACATCTTCAGGATCTACTAGAGTAAGTGACAATATTATTCCATTCCTCCTTTGGACTGGAGAAAAATCTTTTTTCTTTTTCTTTTTCTTCTAAAGATAAGGAAAGAAAAAAGAGGAAAATCAAACATGATACGAGCATTATCAATTATTTTGAAGATGTCTATTCTCCCTCTTTTAAGTTTTCCGACCATCCATTTAACTCACATGCTCCAGCAATTGATCTCTCCAATGATGCTTAACATTTTAAAGTTACACACAAGTAGCTAGATCATAAATTACTGAAATTTATAATAGTGATCAGTTTTTTCAATATTTTTTTAAATGACTCTTCCCACTCAAAATTTATTTCAAATTAATCTATTTACTTTGTGAGGGAGGCCGCAACCCGTGTCGCACCGTTATGACGGATAGCTCGACAAAAAGAAATCATTATGACGGATAGGACGAGTCAGGTCCACAGGGCGAGATCGGCTCAGGAGGTCTAAAGAGTAGTGGGGATGTATCACGCACGAAATACGAACGACTCAGGACGACAAGCTGTGTATGCAGGGGCAGGAGTGAGCATTGCCTCAGGTTATCGATGGCTGGGCAAGCATGCATGGAGAGTGGACATGCCCGATCAAGACCATGTCGCGTTTAATGAAGGGCGGGATGAACACGCCACGACCTGGGTTCAGGTTCATCAGAGTGGCCACGATCAAGCATGTTAGAAAGCTGGTATACGGCGTTACCTAAGTACAATGTGGCAGAGTCATGATCGATTTGGCGAGGTCCAGTTTGGATTCCAATTTTTTGTTAATTCACTTTTATTTTATTATTATATATTTTTTAATTTTTTTTTTGATATAAAATACAAATATCTATACACATTTTTCAAATCTCAATATATATTTTTTAAATCACAATTTAATTTTTTCAAATTCCAAAATAATAATAATATTAAAAAAAATTAAACTAAATTTATCTCAACTCATATCATCTCATCTTTAAATTCAAACAGAGTCTAGTATTTGGAGAGTAATCGACAAAATGTATGGTGCGTGTAATAGTATGAGTATATATAATGTGTATTTTTTTTGTATATAATTATATATAAAAACATTAATCATATACCATAAAATTATATATAAAAAATACTTGTGTTTTTTAAAAATATATATGTTTATAAATCATCTTAAATATAAAATCTGTATGCCAGATTGGTTGCTTTGTGCATTAAATAAATAGAAGCAGGATGAATATAATCTGTTTACTGATAATCTCTCCCATTGCTTGAACCCCTAACCTTCAGGAATGTTAGTTCATTTTCTCAGCACACAATGCTCTCAAATTGATCATGTCCACCATATATTGGTCTTCCATGCACATCTCCTAATTCCTTTACTTTGTTAGACTAAGTTCAAATCTATAAGAAGATAATAACTAAACAAGTACCTCAGGCTTTAAAAAAAAAAGGGTACCTCAGGCTGGAACCTAAGCATATCTGCACGAGCCATAGCTTCTGCTTGAGCCATTTCCTCCGCCTGCCAGAAAAGCATTAACGTAGATATAAATTCCTCTCTAATTGATCCAAAATGCTTGGAATCAACATAGAAGTATTTTGTGTATCAGAGAAAAGAGGAATACAAGCTAAAAAAAGAAAAAACTTCATTTTGGAGCCTCCCCTATCCAGCATCATGGTGGGAACATAATTAAAAGAAAGGATTAATTACCTCCATGATCACTAGAATATACAATATGATAACAAAAAAACGCAACTACTAATAACGCTTAGAAGAAATTTTCAGAATATACCTTCTCAAAAAATAGCTTTGCATTACGAATCATCTGATCTACAGATTAAAATCAATTATCTGCCAAGAACTCATCAAGGACATACCTTGAGAGTATTGCCGACCGTTGCAATATCATAGACACGATCATGACTGTGTATATTATGGAGTCATGCACGAATGGACCATTGTACTTGGATTATAACTTTATACAGAGGCGGACAGTGAACTTATAGTTTATACATTTGATTTGAGATCATTACAAGAAAATAGATTTTTTGCTGTATCAGATTTTGTCGTAAAAAGTAAAAAAAAAAACTGTAAAACGTCATTTTTAACGATTTAAAATTGACACATGACAGTTAAAAAAGTATTGATTTAAATGTGTAATTTCAGCAAAATTCAAAAATCGCTGTAAATAAGTGACTTTTTGCAATAAATAAATTTTGCTTCTCACAAGTTTTTACGTTGGACATTAAACTTGTAGTTTATACGTTGGACCATAGTTTTTCCATTGAACCTTTGAACTTAAGAAAGATCTCTACGGGCTAAATGGAGCTGTAGAAGAAAATACCTCTACTAGTTTATATATTAAATTCAATTTTTTAAAAATTCTTGGGTGGCTACCGACTACCGTCTACCGACCACCTGGTTTCACCCCTGCCCTTGGGGCTTGGGGTATATATCTAAATATATTTTTCTAAATCCCCAACAACTTGTATTAACTTAGACATAGAGATGCTTCTCACCACCTCAAGCCCCCATTTCTCTCATTTTTGCTGGATCTGAACGATGAATTGAAAAGTTGTTCAGATTGTGAAATATGACATCAACATATATACTTCTTTTTTTTAATTTCTTAATTTGGATAAGACTTTAAATACTAAAGTAAATACTCTTTACATTGTCAACCTTCATAATTAGAACTTCTTGAATCGTATAAAAATTATTAATTTTTAAAATAGACATAATATTGCAATAAGTAATCTTAAACTTACAAACGATCAGTATATTGCCTCTTTTTTGTTTCTTGGATTGGCAAGAAATTATAAAGTCCCAATATATGTCCCATTTCGAAAACTCTTTCTCAATCTTCCTTTAGAGGAAAGATACTACTCGAAGCTCATGACTGAGCATATAATATAGATTTCTTTTATAATTTACATTATTATTACTTTCAAATTAAACCAACTTATAATTTGTATTCATGAGGTATTCATTGAAAAAATGTTTATTTCAAGCCACAGATATCTTATAAACACTACAAAAAAGTATTTATGACTAATTGTTAGAATTATGACTTTTATAGTGAAAATTGACTCATGATTTAGATAGAAAATATCATTTTTGCAAAAAATTATAACAAGCTACAAATTAAATAAACTTTTTTCACGTAGTCATGAAATTCTTTATATTAACTTTTTTTTTTGTTGAAAAAACAGAGAAAAAAAAAATATTATGCTTGCCAAACAAAACCAGATGATCTATATCAGCCGCCACATTAATCTCTCATGTAATATGTGAAAAAAAAAATTAATAAGATGATTAGACCTTAACCTGATCATCACCCTCTTTCTAAATTAAGCAACCTTCAATTGCAAATCATAATGCAGATGGGAAATTAACTAACGACCAATCTGGATAACAAACAGCTGAAAACAAAATAAACTCTCTGGTCAATGGTAACCAACCAAACTCCGTTCTTTCTGCTGTCCCCTAATTGATTCTCAACCCTTAGCTACCCTTATTGATCGGCCTCCCTCTCTCTCCCTCTCTCTATTTTCCCAGCTCTCAAAATGCCATGCACGTTCTCTCTCTGACTTAATTTTTCATGCCCATCAAATATTCCTCCTTCGCCGACGTCGTCGTCTTCCTCTCGATCAGACGCCGGCGATCGAGTGGACTCCGCTGCTCACAACAACCCAACACCTTCTCTACTTTCATATTCCCTACCCAACAAACAACTATTGATTTGTTTCTCTGAGATCCTTTTCAACAGTACGTATATATATACATATATATAACTAATATATTATGTCATCCATTATAGCACCGTTCCAGCTCCTGGAACTCAATCTTATATCGGCACAAGACCTCGCAAATGTATCGCGTTCCATGCGGACGTACGCTGTGGCATGGGTCCATCCGGACCGAAAACTTTCGACCCGGGTAGACTCTCAGGGCGATAACAACCCCACCTGGAACGACAAGTTCGTCTTCCGTGTCGACGACGAGTTCCTCCACTCCGACACCTCCGCGGTCATGATTGAGATTTATGCCCTCCACTGGTTCCGAGACATCCACGTGGGCACCGTCCGTGTCCTCGTTGGTAATCTCATCCCGAACCTTACCCGGTCGCCCAACGAAAAGAACAGCCAGGTGCAGGTCGGAATGAGGTTCGTGGCTCTGCAGGTCCGGAGGCCATCGGGTCGGCCACAGGGGATTCTGAATATCGGCGTGGGGATTCTCAACAGTTCCATGCGAAGCATGCCGTTGTACTCTCAACTCAACTCCTCGGGTGCCATGGGATATCGCGATCTGATGGGCGAGGAGGACTCCCATCTTCAAGGCAACGGTTCTCTTCAGACGGCCGTTTCGAAGCCTTCGATAAGGCGCACCAAGAGTGACACCAGCTCCATGCTCGCATCAGATCTCCGAACGACAGAATTTCGGGCTGTCCAAAAGAAATCCAATCTAAATTCGAACTCCATGGTCAACGGCTCTGAAGTGGGTCCAAAGAAAAAGAAAATATGGTCCAGAGCAAGTTCGTTGATCAGCGGCTCAGAAGTCGGAAGGCGTAGGAAGAACAAGAACAAAATAGAGTACAGCTCCATCATTAGCGGCTCCGAAGTTTATGGCATAGAAGCTCCAAACATGAATAAAACCGCAAAACCTTACGGGAGACCAAGTTCGGTAATCAGCGGATCGGATGTTGGATGGGATCCAACACCGAAGAAAGGCCGGGAAAAGGCTAGTAATGGCAGAACGAGTTCTGTGCACAGCTCATCGGAAGTAGCCGCAGAGGTGTATCCGACGCCGAAACGGGTGGTATTAAACGCAAACCCAGTTAAAGAAATCGACAACTGGTCTGAGTCGGAGGTGGCCGAGAAACCAAAGGTGAGAATGAGTACACTGGAGAAAGCGGGTTTCGACTTGGATTTTGGGGCCCCGAGAAAAGCAACAACTACCATGCACCCACGTATGACTCCCAGTCATGCACGTGCGACTCCAAAGCATACACGTGCGACCCCGGTCCATGCCCGCGCTAGTGCTACCGCTACGCCCATGCGGGCGAAATCCTTCCACAAGTTCAATGGGCTATTGGAGTACGCAACGCCACGAAGGTCGACGGCGATGGAATACACCACCACCCCACGCAGGGCGGCGAGGGCGTTCTTGACGGAGTCTGAACTGGGTCCTTCTCCGTCAGAGGTTGCGGCGGAGATGGCGAAGGTGCAACGACTGGACGACGAAGGGAGCTCGATCATTGGCGGGGCGCCCAGTATGGATGAGAGCGTGGAGGGGCTACAGTCGAAGTTAGAGAGGTGGCGGACGGAGCTCCCACAGGTGTACGACCGGGGTACTGACTTCTCGAGCATAAGGTCCAATGAGAAACGCTCGCGGAGTAGCACCGACAGCGGCAATGGATTGTTCTCGTGCTTCAGCAACATATGCGGGTGTCAAGTTCATATCGTTTGCGGTGGAGATGGGTCAACGGCGGGTGGCTCGACGGTCGATTCGAAAAAGAAAGGTGGCGCCAGTGAGCGCATCCGCCGGAATTCCTCGGCCGACAATGTATGCTTTGTCTGAACGGACGACTCTCGATCAGTTAACAAAGAAAGAGATTTGCTTTTGCATGCGTGCTGATCATGGGAGCAAAGCGAAATCAACGTACGTAGGACTAGATTGAGGGTCTTGGATTTTGATTCATGCATGACGTACTCATGTACGTAGCTAGAACAAGTGCATGGAATGGAAATATTGGGAAGCTAATTATAAGCATGCATGGGCGGCGCAGGATAGGGTATTGAAAGTTAGAAAGTGTGAGATCATGTCGATGATCGGTTAGGCCATTCTTAATGCCTTTTCTTTCGTTTTTTGATTTTCTTTTAGAACGATAGGTCAGAGCGTCATGCAAGCTGCCCTATTGCTCTTCTTTTATTAGCTGTATCTGTCGTTGTTACTAAGACAGTCATATTTAGTATTGCTCGGAAGCCCAGAAAGAGAGATCAGATACCCCACAAAAAAAAAAATAAAGAAAAAAAAGGAAGGAAATCTATACTTTTCCTCGTAGAGTATTGCTGATCGATTTTCTTGTAAATGTTCTTAATTAAAGATATATTAAATAATGTGTTGTGGGTGTTTGGGTTTTGCAATGCTTCCTAGTTGCATTAGTTGCACCCGGACAGACCAGCTTTTCTTTTCCTTTTGATCTTAGTCTATAGTTACGTCTTCTTTGTCTTTTGATCTTACTATGCTCGGTTTGTATTTAGAGATGAGTTCAACTCATCTCAACTTATCTTCATTTTATTATTATATTTATATAATTTTTTTTATATAAAATACAAATTCCTATACACATTTTTTAAATTTCAATACATCATTTTCAAATTCCAATAGACTTTTTTCAAATATTAAAATAATAATAATATTAAAAAATAAACTAAACTTATCTCAACTCATTTCATCTCCGAATCCAAACAGGACCTAATTGTGATCTGTTAGCATGCATTTTTATATTGCATCGGTCCTATATTGTTTGAAATTATTAGATAAATGATTTGTAGAAGCCTTAAATAGATAATTAATCTCATACAAGTCTTTATATAAAAAAGTGAATTCTATCTTAAAAAGTATAAAAAATTTTAATTTATTATAAGTAAGACTTTGTTTTAACAAAAGACTTGTATTAGGATTGTCTATTTAAAACTTGTGACTTAGCATTACTCTTTCATTAGACTAAGCGAAGGTTTCTCACATTTAGAATGACTCACAATTAATATTTGTGAATAGCAATTAACAGTATGTGAATATTATTGAAATAATCCAATTTAAAACATTTTATTGGATTTTTGAAAGAGAAAAGAATTGAGTAAAAGTATTTTGAAATTAGAAATTATTTAAATATAATTTTTAATATTGTTTTTGTTTCAAAATTTAAACAATTTGTGTTGTTTTTTATTTGAAAAAGGTTATATTGAGTTTTGCATTTGGATAATGATTAGATGAAAACTAAATATTTAAAATTTAAAATTTATAAATAATTTATATTTTGAGTAATATTTAAAAATAAAATACCTGAAAATATAATATCTAAGAATATCTAAATATTTTATTAGAAAAATAAGGCCTAAGAAATTCAGCTTAACGGGCCAATCGTCACTTCCATGTATAGGGTAACAATTAGGGTAAACGTAGAAGCTGAATTGATCTCTTCATTAATATGTAAATGGATTGACCTATTTATACCCTCATAGCCCAAGGCCTATATCAATCTACAAATGAAAATCCCAATAACAGACCAGGGCCCAACAATACAACAAGCATTTCTTTATCAGTTACCTAGCAAGTAGCAATTATGATTATGTTTACAAGAGAACTACTATATATATATATATATATATATATATATATATAAAGGATATGTAGAAATAAATTTACAAATTATAAATAATTCCTAGTTTTGTAATTAGAGTAATATAATTACGGAATGTTATAATATCAAAGCTTAAGTTCGATCCTTATGTGGTCCATACAAACCAAAGTAAGTAGTACTTTACATAATCAGCTCACTTAAATATTTAAGCATGTATTAAATAAATATTAATTAAGCTCAATACTTATTAAGATAAAGTTTGAAAAACGCACAAGGAATTCATTTTAGTAGTCCCCATAGAAAAATATTTATTATAAACAATACTTGAATATTCAAGCTTTGCTAAACAATAAAAATAGCTAGTGATGACAATTTGGATCAGCATGCTGCCATGCTTTCAAAAAACACATTCTCGTGCTAAAAATACACTTCTTATCGCCGATAAAAGCATTGTAATATATATATATGATATACATGAAAAAGTTAATTTTTTAATAATAAACTTTACATTTTTATTTTTTATTTTTTAAAAGAAGTACTATACGAGACATGCACGCTTTAAATAATTAATTGTATCTAATATTATAGTTATTACTATTAATGTATTTGAGTTTTGTAGCTGATCTTATATATATGATCTATTAGTGTGTGTCTATTAGCTAGTGTGTGTATGTATACACGTTTTAGATATTAATGGCATGCAATATGTACCAAGTCATGTTTCCACTTCAGGCAATCGGAATTATGAAGACATCCTCTGAACGTGAGTGTATGAAGACATGAGACCGGCCAATTAATAATGTCTAGCAAACCATGCATGAGATTTAATTAAGGTATGCATCATTAACTTTGAAAAACTGCCCCATCTGCAAATCGGTCAGTTTGATTTTAAAAGAAATAAACACATCATCATGTGGACTCTAAAACAATATTTAATGTCGCCCGCATGATATTGTAAGATAGTATAGACATATACTAGAGAGAAATGTGTAAAATATGTTTTTCTAGTTTAGTGAAATGGTTATAAATGATATATTTTTATAAAAAAATAAATTTCGATTAATAATAAAATATATAAAGAAAAAAAATTAAATTCTAACAAAGATTAATTGACGGGTAATAAAAGGAAAATATGTTAACAACGAAATAAGTATATAAAAGTAAGTTATAAACTGATATAAATGGATGAAAGATAATTATTTAATAACTATTATAATTTTATTTATAAAATAACATTATTTGGATTTAATATTTCATAATGAATTTAAATTGGGAAATAAATAATATAATTTAGATAATTGTATTTACAAATGTAGTTGGCAAACTTAATATTTTTATATTTCTATTTTTTTTATATAAAAAATGAATAGAAATTTTAAATCATATATATAAATTTATATATAATATATAATATAAATTATAAATTATAAATTATATAATTTATCAAAATTTATATATGATTTAAATTCATATATATTTTAAAGTTTATCTAAAATCTAAATATATATATATGATTTAAAATTAAATTAAATTGTATTGCAAATTATATCTATATATATAAATTTAAATTGAGATATTTAGTTTAAATTTATACATATGATCTAAATTTAAATTGTATTTTAAATCATATCTAAATTTAATTTATATATAGTATCTAAATTTAAATTTATATATATAATTTAGATTTAATTTAAATTATCTAAATTTAAATTCATAATAATTTAGATATAATTTAAAACTATATATCTCACTAATCTCATCTAATTTTAACTCATATCTAAATTATATATAAATTTAATTTATATATACTATATAAATTTAAATTCATAATAATTTAGATATAATTTAAAATTATATATTTGACTAATTTGATCCAAAAGTTAAATCATATCTAAATTATAATCATATATAATATCTAAATTTAAATATATATATATATATAATTTAGATATACTTTAAATTTTATATAATTTATATAATTCAAAATCTATGTAATTATATAATTTATAGTATCTAAATTATATAAAGACAAAAAAATGGAATAATTTATTCGAGTTTATAATTTATAACTTATCTAATTTAAGTAAATAGAATAATTTATATTATCTAAATTATAATATATATATATATTTTAAAATTATATATCTATCTAATTTCATCTAAATTTTAAAACATATCTAATGATTTAAATATCTAGTGTCAAGTGATTGTTAAATTTAATGACAAAAAGAAAGAAATTTAACAAAAATAAAAAGAGAAAATCTATTAAGGACATTAGATAATTATTTATTATAATAGAAATATTCATATATATTCTACAAGCATTTAATGTTAAAAAATTCAGAGAAAATATAATATTAAATACTTGTAGAATATATATATATATATATATTATATTTATCGAAGTTGATCAACAAATTAGAAAAGATGTCCAATATTGCTATTTTTTGTGTGTAATTAATAATTAATACTCTTTCCTCTCTTTCCCAAACAAGCAATTAATAACTAGAAAAATTGTTTAGAACGATGTGGTCCCAGGAAGAATAATGTGTAATGAATGATAAATGCGGTTTTCTGAATAATTAATAATGAAGATGTTTTCCTCTTGAAAATTTCTCACCTTTACTGGCTGCAGGCCCACTCATGTCCACTGCATCTGTGATCTCTTTAGGTCTCAACTTTCCAAAACAAGTTTTGGCGCCGTTTGTCGTCTAAGTAGTAGACAGCACATAGAAAGAGAGAAATTAAGGAGCATTCAGAAGTAAATATTATAGGAACGATATTAGCTTTTGCATGTAAAAAGACTGGACCTTTAGATTAAAACCTAATGCTCTTTTATACTAAGAGACACCAAAGCTCATATATATATATATATATATATGTTATACATCTTGTTTTTAGGTTAAGGAAGATATAATAGCTTAAAAAGAGTAAGATACAAGTAAAGAAAAAACCAGATGACCTCTTATTGGGTTTTAGTTTGGCTGTGAAATTAAACACAGAATGATTAGATTTTGTTATCTTCCTAATTAATGTGTTTTCCCATTTGCACTTTTCTTAAGCAGCATTTTTCTCGAGGAAATTATTCGCCAGCCAGTTCAAAGAGAAATCTACAAAGAAACGGTCTTAAATTTTCTTTTTAATGACAAGGCCTTACCTGCTTTTGTAGTAAATACGTAGTTGATGTGCTCAAAATACAAAAATTAGAGTGTAGATGGTAATTCCCCACATGTCCAGGTTAAAAGATCCTACAAGAACTCGTAACTCCTAACATCATTAGCAATCATATAGGGAGGCTTAAAAAAATAAATTTTGCAAAAATCATACTAGAAATACCTTTAATTATATCAGTTCTAACCTTTCACATACTAGATGATCAAGGCTATTTTTAGCAACTTAATTTTCTTCTCTGTATAAAGAACTATGCCACTCAGATCATGGCCAAAAAGAAAGCAGGTGGATATTCTTTAATTGGAACTTCAAGAACCAAATTGCATTTGCCCTATGCCTATTCTGTGAGTATTTCCATCTCTCTCTCTCTCTCTCTCTCTCTAAAAAACTATAACCTTTTTCCTATACTATATCTTTCTCTGCACTATCCCAACATAGAAAATCAGATTCTCAAAGAGAAATGAATCATGTCAAGAAAATCTGGGGTTGCGGGTGGTGAGAGTGCAAGGCGCACTACCGGACACCTGGGCCCCAGCACATCACCCCCTCCACCCCCTCCCTTCCCTTCTCTCTTTGCGTGCCTTTTGCTGCCCTATACTCTCCTTTCATTCCCTCAATACTCCAAATCCTTGCATTCATTTCTTAAACTTTTCTTTGACTCCATATCTTGCTCTCATGGATGCTACTCTTGGTTTACTAGGTGGTGGTGGTTCTTCTGGGACTTCCACTAATGAGTCTACTGTGTCAAAAATGAAGGTAGTGGAGCAAGACTTCGTGGGCCTGTCTTCTGAGGCATCCTCGTATCCGGTTGAGGCTGAACTCGAGCTGGGTCTCGGTCTGAGCCTAGGTGGTGCTGCTGCTGCTGCAAAGGGTAAGGCTTGTAGATGGGGAGAGCGTGGTCGAATCTTGACTGCCAAAGACTTTCCTTCAGTTGTCTCTCATGGAACTAAGAGAGCTGCCGATTCTGTTTCACAAGAGGGTGGATCTCCTCCTGGTGCCAGGTTAGACAATCCATCAAAGTTCTCTCTCCCTATCTCTCCCTCTCTCCGTGTTTGTTAGCAAATAAAAGCTAGGGAAAAAGTTGAAATCTTCTTATGTGTTTTCGCTCTCCAATTCCCGAAAGTAAAGACCTTGCAATCAGCCAGACGAGCGGATATGTGTTATACCATCTTTATCCGGGATCTCAAGTAATTTGCAAGCATGATCTAATCCCCTTCACCCCAATTTTTTAGAAATTTTGTCATATTCTTTAGCTGTATTTGAAGTTGGTAAGCAGCTCTAAAAGTTCCTTGTATTAGTGGAAACTTTGGTTTCTCATGTTGAGAATTTCCTCCTTCAGGTATAGTGAAAATTTATCCGTGTATGTACGGCTTCTTTACGTGTCATCTGCCTGAAATTTTCCTTCCTAGCTCTGTCTTACGTCTGTTTATATTTTTTCCTTCATAATCTCTTAATCGGCCACGACTTCTTTAATCTATGGTGAAACAGGGAGCTTATATTTCTTATCTTGAATTGATGTCCCTTTTACTTCTGTTTCTTGTATATACTTTGTTACATTGATCACATTTCTTTGTTTTTTATCTCAAGATTTTCAACTGTTTAGAAGATGCTACGAACAATAGGCTTCTATTTTTTTTATTAATTTTTTTTTCTTTTAAGTCCCAATTCTTATCAAATTCCCAGCATTCTACTCTGTTCAAGCAATTGCCTCAATCTGTTCCTTAATCATTAATGTTACCATTCATTTGTTGTGATTTGCTTTGTGAAAGCAGTCAGGTTGTGGGATGGCCACCCATAAGGGCTTACAGGATGAACAGCTTGGTTAATCAAACAAAGAGTCAAAGAGGTGAAGAAGACAAGCAAATTGGACAGAAAGATGAATCCAACGATTCTTCAAAAAAGAAAACTTATACAAATACAGAAAATACTGCTAAAGAAATATGTCATCTTGGATTTGTGAAGGTGAATATGGATGGAGTTCCGATAGGAAGAAAGGTTGATTTGAATGCTCATTCTTGCTATGCGACTTTGTCCGAAATGCTGGAAGACATGTTCTTTAGGTCCACCACAACTCTCATATCCATGGGTTAGTTCTCCTTCCCTTGTGTCTTGATCCTCGGGATGTTGAAATTGGTTTGATTTTCTAAAACGATCTTCAAAGTAAGCACATAGATGTAAAACCACCAATTTTTCCAGAAGCTTTAAGTTGATGGGAAAAATTAGATTTTATTATTTTAGATCTTAACACTCTCCTCGCTTGTGGGATAAATTTCTCTTTAATGAGTAGGCCCAACAAGTAGAATATTTAATTAAATAGAATAGAGTATAGAGTTATGATTCGAGCTAGACTTCTACTTTAATATTACTACGTGAAATTATCAGTTGTCTTAAAAGTAGTTTATGCTGATAAAAAATAGGTAAATTTTATTATTTTATACACACATATCGAGTGAAAAAAATTTACTTTGACAAGTATAAATTTTGTAAGACCCATTGTCTGATTCTCTTGTCCACTTTTGTTCCTAAGTTCCAATAGAAACTTGAATGACCTGCGACCAAAACTGAATACCCCAGTTGGAGTAGGCCTAAGACATCCAATGTTTATCCAATGACCTTGTACTCAGACAAGAGGTTGGGTCAGTGAAAGGGAAAGAAAAAAAAATGGTCCAAGATGCGTAGCAAATATTTCTGTCGTTAATAATGCACATTTCTTTCTGCATGTATAAATCATCAAAAGGTTGATCGAGGCTGATAGTGGATATTGTCGTTATTTAACTTTTTTGTCTTGGTTCAGGTGGAGAGAAGGAACACGTGACAAAATCCTCTAAGCTCTTGGATGGTTCATCTGAATTTGTGCTCACTTATGAAGATAAAGATGGAGACTGGATGCTTGTGGGAGATGTTCCATGGGGGTATGCTCAATCGTTTAACGTTGCAACTTAAAAACGGAAAAAAATACATGAATAAAAGAGTACTGCTACATCTATAAAAAAAAAAAATTATAGAAAAAGCAATTTTACAAACTGACGTAACTTTATCTGATCCGATAGATTTATTTTACAATAAAAATAACTTTTTAATAAGAGGAACCACGTCAAACCATATTAGTTTATAGGATTATGTAATCCCTTTGTGACTAGGGACCGAGATGGGGAAAATGGGCATACATAAAGTTGAAGTGAGCCTCGCCACTGTTAATGGTCCTAGTCATTGGTGGACCATATTACCAGGTGGTCTGGTTGAGGGTGTCATGAGGTACGACTCATGAGTTGTAGCAATCTTGGAGGACTAAAAATTTTGAATTGCTACGATGAGTATAGTTCTCTCTTTTTTTTCGTGCTGCTCCCAGTGTTTATGCTATTTTCTTTTGTAATTACAGGATGTTTCATGGCTCTGTGAGACGGCTTCGAATCATGAAGACCTCTGAGGCTAATGGACTTGGTAAGAATTATTTGGATTGATTTTGTTTCCCCTACTTTTTCAATTCTAGCTAATACATATATTTCCAGCTCCAAGATTTCAAGAAAGGAATGAGAGACAAAGAAGCAAGCCCATATAATGCCACTCATCTGATCATTCTTAAATTGAGTATATGAAGAAAACCCACAGATTGAAAACAAAGGAAAGTAGAAAAGTTCATGAGACAGAGTGTCTTGCTGAGATTGTTCTTCCATGGTTTTTATATTGCTCAAAACCAGTCTCTGGTTGTTGTTACTTTTTTGTCATTGTAGGTCATTTTGATTCTAGTTTTTACGGTCTCTTAATATAGTGCTACCATACGGGCCTGTCAACTTGGCTGAGTGCTGCTTCACAGTATTGTAAATATGGGAGTACCTTTTATCTAGAGTGTTGAGTCTGCTGCAACCTAGTGGTCTCAGTTTTTACAAGGTTGAAAAAAAAAAAAAAAATTGTGGTTGTGTTGGTTGGCCATGTTTTCTAAATGTGATGCTCCAACAGTATTTTGAAAGTGTTCTTTTGTTTCCGATTTGACATAATTTCATTTTTTTGATTACTTTATACCTGAATCAAACCTGCTCAAATTATGCTAAACCTTAGAAGTAACAGAGTTTTGTAATTATCATTGCCATAGCTGGTTTGACACTTCTTCATGTACAGACATTGAAATAACCAAAATATCTATAAAAAAAAAAAGAACTAATATTTGTAGTCACATGTTGTGTAAGTGTCGTGCAATTTCTTTAAAAAAATGAATAATACAAGACTTATATGAAAGAAAATTAATTTTTTAACAGTGAATTTTTCTCTTTTTAAAAGTGATTATACAGCATTTGCGTACATAGCAATCCTCCAGATAAAAAGGCTACCACATCATAAATGTTAACAAGTCATAACTCCTTAAAAGGTCCCTTGTATCGTGTTAAAGTTACACCGATGATGGTGAGTTTTGCATTCATAGCATCACAGCCTAATTGCCATAATTTTATTAGAAATGTAATAAAAAGCATAATCAATGTGTATGATGATGGGTCTGTACGCCATAATTGTGTCTGACTGTATATTTCTAGATTGATTTAAATTACAAGGTGGTTTTCGAGCTGGCTGAGCAATTAGAATTAGGATCCCTTTTTATGTTGATTGTGCAGAACTGAATTTCAGTAAGGTTACTCAAAAGTATATATAAGACAACAATATCAATGATATGCTCAGCCTTTTTGCTTGATCTCGTTCTCAACATTACACTTTGTGTTTTTTGTTTACTTCAAAGAAAGGCCTAGGATTCTCTCTCTCTCTCTCTCTCTCTCTCTCTCTCTCTCTCTCATATGATAATAGCCGACAGAAACCGACTAATCTTCAATCTTTATTTAGAATGTAAAGGAATTGAACTCCAATAAGTTTGATAGTAAAAAACACTCATAAAGTTATAACTTATATTCCGTTTCTTTTTCTTTTTGTTTTTAGTTTGTGGGTTTCTTGCAGTCTTTGTTCGTAAGATTATGCAATCATGAAAATTTTGACTCCAGAAGACAGCCTATTGATGATATAAGATGCTACTTTTTCTTTTAATTGACTGGGGGACAACTGTATTTTACTGGGTATCAAAGTTGTCATGAATCGAAGGGAGACAGGCGGGCCTCTTTCAGCTATCATCTGTTTCCCCTACATTCTTGCTGGTTTCCATTCCATGTCTTGCAATAAGACAGCAAATGAGCCTTAAGGGGTTCACTTCCCCCGGCCCCAATAGCTGTAAAGCTTTTTATTTTGTTTTTATGGCTTCACTCCTATCCTAGAAAATCCTTAATTGAGTCTGAAATATTTCAGGCCGAAAAAGGGAAAGAGATAAGAGAAGTTAGAATATGTTGAAAGCTTTTAGAATAGGAAAATGCTAGTATGTCCCATGAGTTTGTCCATAAATTTTATTTTTTTGTTTACTTTATAGTTAAAGAGATGATTGTGTATTGATATATATATATATATATATATATTTAAATATGTTAAAAAACGAAAAAAAAAGAGGAAAAAAAGAAGTGAAATTTATATCAATGGACTTGCCAGTTGTCAAAGCTGAACGGCACACTAGCACTGTCCTCTAGAATAAGTCCTGCCACTTTTTGGCGTTGGGCTCTGGTGGATAATAGGGCTGCAATCTAAATACTAAATAGTGCAATCGGATCAAATATATGGCCCCCAAACTGTATGATGAGGTTCATCGCATTGATTGTTGAGGCACCATGATGCCTGGTTTCTGATTTTGGCACTCAAAAATGATTGTTTTTCTGCAATTTGTGCAGATACTAGGGCCACTAGCGTTACAATGTACTTGAATGGCAAACCAGACCAGATTGCATTGGCCAAGAACAGACTATTTGGTTCAGTTTTTCTTCTATTAGAAAAAGAAAATGTTCTGGTTCAGTCAGATCAGAGAACAGACTGCAAGCCAGATGCCACTGGCCTAGACTGAAATCTTCTACTCAGTACCAAATAACTTCAGGTGAATTGATTGCTCTCCCCAAAAGGATCTTTGTAGGTTTTCAGAATCAACCCCAATGACACAGGAAAAATAGAACAAATGTTGTTTTACATTCATAATTGTTCATTCCCTTGGGTAAAGGCCTACAAAAAAAAAAAAAACAGATAATAGAGTTTGCCAGCAATTCCTTTCCATTTTTGTATTGTCTTCTGCGCTCCAATATTCGTAGAAACCCCCCAGCTGTTATGTCTGCCTATCATCACACCCTTGAGGAAGATTCACACATCATAATCGGAAGCACTCAGGTTCCACTGTTACACAGCTAGGCAGGAAAGTTCATGGATAGCTTTAGCAAAGCCATAAAGACCCGGTTTCTCGGCCAGGCTACAACTCACTTAAAAGCTCAATATTTAGTACCAAGTTCCTAATAATAATCATACAAAACTTCTAAGATCCATACTTCTTCTAGGCTCTGCCATTAGACCTACAGTCCACTACAAAGTGAAGATGACATACATGGTGAGCAGAGTTGTGACATAGCCTACTGCAAGAACTCCCTTGGATCGGTGACATAGCCTGTCAAAGCTGATGCTGCTGCAGTATATGGAGAAGCAAGATATATCTGGCCTTCTCTGTGTCCCATTCGACCTGGGAAGTTCCTGTTTGTTGTCGACACACAAACCTGCAAAGACCATCCCATATAGTAACATAAAATTCACGGAAACCATTCTCATTGGCATTAACCATAAGTAATCCAAGTAAAACATAAAGGGAAGCCACAACATAACGTGACTTCCCAACAACTCTGGCTCCAGAAGAAATAAAATATCATTCACACGTAACCATGTCAGCCACAAAATACATAACTATATCTATATATCTATATATCTATATATATATATATATTTTATAAGTAAAAGATAAATTTTATTAATAGAAATGCAATAGGCATAGCTTGTGTACACATGGAGTATACAAAAGAATGCCTAATTACATTCTATGACCAGAAAAGAAAGACAAGAAGTCATGATGAACATTAATCACATTAAGAACAATGGTTGAAAACCAGAAAAAGAGGTGTGAACAAAAAAATCCTGCAGCTCTCCGCCAATGTGCGCTCCTTGTCTTTAAAACAATGATCATTCCATTCCGACCAAATGCACCACATGAGACAATGGAATCATCTTCCACACTGTCGCTACTTGAGGACAGCATTGTAGCTTCTTCCAGCAATCCAACAGATCAACTACCCTTGCTGGCATGACCCAATGAACATCCACCCTATGAAAAATCTCAACCCACAACCCCTGAGCCACCTCACAGTGCAAAAGAAGGTGATCCACTGATTCACAGTTCTTGCACATGTAATACTAATCCATCACAACACATTCTTTCCTCCTCAAATTGTCCATGGTCAAGATCTTCTGCAGAGCAGCAGTCCACACAAAGAATGCTACTTTAGAAGGCACCCGGGACCTCTAAATACTTTTCCAAGGGAAGGGAGTGTCATCCCTATGGTCCATGGTCATGATTTTGTAGTAGGTCTTACTGTACATTTTTTCTAATCATTATACCACCACTTCAATCTGTCCCTCTGAACCGAAGGCCTTCTCGTGGAGTATAACAAAATGAATAAGTCTGAGACGGTGGATAACTCCCAATCGTGGAAATCTCTATTGAACAAGATGTTCCACTGATAGGAGCCATGTGAAACTACCCGCAGGTCTGCCACCGAAGCCTCCCTGTTACTTGCAATACAGAGTTGGGAAAATCTTTTCCAAAGCATGCTCACCACACCACACATCCCACCAAGAACTGACTCTAGAACCCTTACCAACTACAAATCGGACATGTTTCTCTAAACAAGGCCAACCCCTTGCGAAGCAAGTGGTGGAAACCCAATGTCTGATCATAAGCCATCCACCTGTCACTAAAACCACACCTCCCCAGCAAGTAATATAAGAATTCCCAATTCACGTGATCATAAGCTTTTTCCATATCAAGCTTGCACAGGATACTTGGTGTGCCCTCCTTCATTCTATGATCTTGACAATCATTTGCAATAGGAACCAAGTCTAGAATTTGTCTTCCCCTAATAAATGCATTCTGAGGCTTGGATATAAGTTGTGGCAATACGGGTCTGAGTCGGTTTGCAAGAACCTTGGAGATAATCTTGTATACACTACTAACCATACTAATAGGACGAAACTCCTCGATAGTCATATCCTCATATTTCTTAGGGATGAGCACAATGAAAGTCGCGTTAAGACATTTTTCAAACTTGTTAAAAGCATGAAATCACTGAAAACTTGCAGCACCTCCTCTTTCACAACGTCCCAACTTGTCTGAAAGAAGCCCATGGTAAAACCATCAAAGCCCGGTGCTTTGTTCTTGCCTATACCAGAAATGACCTTGTATATTTCATCTACCTCAAATGGTTTCTCCAAACAGCACGCACTATGAGAGTCAATGGTCTCAAAAAGCAAACCATCAAGTTTAGGCCTCCAACAAGATGTTTTATTGAGGAGGTTCTTATAGCAGTGAACAATGTGATTTTCAATTTTGGGGGTAGAGGAGAGCACCTAATCACCTGAGTAGAGTAACTCTATAACAGTAGTGCGCCGATGTGAGTTTGCCACTTTGTGAAAGAATTTCGTACATTTATCACCTTCTTTCAACCGTAGGACCTTGGATTTTTGTAGCTAAGAAGTCTCTTTCAACAACAATACCCTCTCCAAATTAGCCATCATGGTAGCCTTGAGATAGCCTATCTCAAGGCTACTTCCTCCAAGTTATCTCCATCAATCCCCTTCCCTCTAACTCTTGCAGTTCCTCCGAAAGAACATACTTCTGACTGTCGATATGGCCAAAGACTTCCAGATTCCACTCCTTAAGGTCTTGTTTCAAAGTTTTAAGTTTACCTGCAAGAATGACACTTGGATGCCTGAAAACTAATATGAAGACCACTGATCCCGCACCATCTCCACAAACCCTTCCGCAGCAAGCCACATGTTTTCAAACTTGAAATAACGGCGTTCCCAATGAATCCTTCCACAATCTAGCAAGATAGGAAAATGATCTGAGCAAACTTGGGCCAGCCACTTCTGACATACCTTCAAATAATGAGGTTCCCACAAAGGAGAAATGAGAAACCTATCCAACCTCGACCAAACCCGACCATTAGACAAAGTGAATTCACCCCCAACAAGGAGGAGATCTATGAGATCCTAGTAAAAAACTAAACTCGAAAAACTCCTCCATGGCCACTGAATTATGATAATTCCCCACCCGCTCGCTAGGAAAGTGCATGATGTTAAAACCCTTACCCATACACCACAAAACTTCACATAAGGAATATATGCTTGCCAACTCCTCCCAAAGCTGCCTCCTTTCTCTATCCATATTAGGCCCATATGAGCCAACAAATGCTCATTCCCACCCATCGACCAAATTTTTGAAATGAGTAGCTACCAAAATACATAAATATATGTATATATATATCCATTATTTTTTAATGGGTAATATATATCCATTAATTTTTTTTTGATAAGTAATCATCTTTATTGAATGACAGCAACTAGACAAAGCCCATGTACACTAGGGGTAAACAAACGAGACACTTAGTTACACTCTAGCAAGCTTAAAAGGACTCAAAAACTCATGAATATTCCCTTCTTTAAGTACAAAAGCAGAAAACCATTGAACCAAAAAAGATATAAAAGAGTTCCATATTTCCCCTACGGTCCTTCCTTTGTTGTTGAAGCATCTCTCGTTTCTTTTCAACCATAGGCACCACAAAAGACAAAGAAATCATTATCCATGTCACAGTCAGCTTAGCATATTGATGGTACCTATTCCAACATGCAAGTAGATCCACAACACTCTTAGGCATAACCCAATAAAAACCAGCCGTCCTAAATATTCCATCCTTTGCCACTTTACAATGTAGAAAAATATGGTCGATCGACTCTTCGTTTTTCTTACACAAATAGCACCACTCCATGACTATCATACCTCTTTTTCTTAAGTTGTCAGCCGTCAAAATCTTACCTAAAGCCGTTGTCCAGGTGAAGAATGTGACTTTAGGTGATGCAGGAGCTCTCCATATGGCTTTCCAAGAAAACACAACCGGCTGGTGTTCTTGCAACAATTTGTAGAAAGACTTGAAAGAAAAACTCTTGTTCCAGAGCTTGTCCACAACATTCTATCCCTCCCATTTCCCCCCAACTGTTTAGAGTAGATGAAGCTATAGAAATCTGCTATCTCAGCCACTTCCCAATCTTGAATATTCTTGGAAAAAGTCAAGTTCCAACATATCGTGCCATTGTTACGACACAACACATCGGAAACCGCCACTTGTTTGTTTTCCACTAAGCTGAAAACTCTTGTAAAGGCAATAGATAAGGCTTTTTCTCCACACCATTTATCTAACCAAAAACTAATTCTTGTACCCTCACCAACCTCAAAAGAAATGTGTGTTGCAAACACCTTCCACCCCTTCCGAATAAACTTTCAAAAGCTCACCCCATAAGTCCCCCCACCCTCCTTAGAGCTCCAACATCTCCAATCACATCCGTACTTCCCCGTTACCACCAATCTCCACAACAAATCCTCTTCCAAGTGGAATTTCCACAACCACTTTCCTAAGAGTGCTTTGTTAAAAAGGATTAAATTACACACCCCCAAACCACCTACCTCCTTTAGACTACACACTTTTGTCCACCCCACTAGATGAAATTTCTGTTCCTCCCCCAAACCACCACACAAGAACACTCTAAAAGGTTTCTCAATTCGGTTCGCCACCCACATTGGTAACGGAAAAAGAGAAAGATAATAGGTATGAATGTTGGAAATGATACTTTTGATAAGAGTTAAATCTCTCACCCTTCGACAAAAAAAGATGCTTCTACCCCACCAATCTTTTTTCCACCTTCTCTCTTACACCATCCCAAATAGATGTTGCCTTATAAGAAGCTCCCAAAGGAAGACCAAGGTAGCTCATACGTAGGGCAGCCACCTTACACCCCAACAGATCAGCTAGATGGTTGAGATTATATCCATTAATTAATAACCGCTAATTATTGGCTCAAAGTAGTAAGAGCCTTGTTCTTGAGAATAAGATATAAAACCATCTTAGATACATTTTACAGCCCATTAGTAATCTGACGTGCCATTTCATTGGCAGTGTTTTTTGTGTATTTTCCAAGCTAACTATTGATCCAAGTAGTCATCCCTTTGTGTCCTTCTATAATTAAGGAACAAATAATGCAAGTCCCCTAAAAAATTACCTCATCCAGATTTACCACAGAAGCTTCCTACATAGTAGTGAAAGCAGCTCTAGCTTCACCAATGATAGGGGAACATGTTTGAGATTTGTTGCTTCATATGCCCTTTATATAGCCATTGCTGTCACGACAGACTGCTAATAGCAACATCAAAGTTAACTTCCCGCCATCATTGGATAGGACAGTCCCAGGTAAGGTTATGCATCTCTTTCTAAGCCTTCAAGTGTTCTGGGAATAGAATTATGATTAGCATATCCACTTCAAGGGGCTGCCTTTTTCCTCCTCCTCTGTGGATTATTTTATCTCTCAAAGTCAGGATGTCCATTTTGTCCAATTTAGAGGGTTTCGTTTGCATGAAGGAAAATCCTAACCCACTCCGAGATAGTAATATATACTATTTTTTTATAAGTACTCTGAGATAGTAATATTATGAAAAGCAAAGGTATCCGATGGGCCAAGATGATGAGCTCCATAGCAAACGTGCAATGGCACATTCCAATACAGACATGGTGGTTTGGAAAGTACATCACACAAAGAGGCATTGGATGCTTCATTTTCTGATATAAACTTACCCCCATTCTTTTGAGCCGGGAGAATACTGTTAGCTATCTTCCAAAGCTGTAGTTTCAGTCTATCCTGTAATCGGGCTTTCCACAACTGTTCCCAATCATGCGTTTTTTGTAAAGGATTAACTAGATCCCATCCCCTTTCATCTCCAAGTGCAAAGGCCGTTGAGTGGAAATTGACCAACATCCTAGTGTCCAAAAAAGTTGACCATTATCTTCTAAATCCTATCAAGGATATCAAGGATTGCTTCAGCCCTCTCAGCTTCAAAAGCTCAACATAAATAATCTACTTTCTAGGATGTTTGGGATTGATTGATGAAAGCCTCCACAAGTACTTCATTCAGCCTCATTGATGCACCTTTCATCCAAACTTTGGGGATAAATCCTGATAAACAGGGAACCCTTAAGCAGTCTGCAGTAATCGATTCTTCGATATTAACAATCTCCTTCAAGATCCATGAATATATTGCCTTTTCTTTCGGGGGGCCATACAAATATTACCATTTGGTAGGTAGTTCCATCGTCTCAATCATCTTACCCGCAAGCGCTCCTTGTTTAAAACCACTGCCCATCCACTAGTGCCTTTATCAACTCTTGCATCTTCCTCATAATCTACCCTTAGACAAATGGCATCCCATGTTTTGCATAAAATTCTGTTGTTTGCGGGCAGGAAAATCCACCAGAAGTCCTTCAGTTTGCAATCAATAGATTTGCAAACAGACTTTAGCCAGAGGAAGTTAAATATGGTGTAGGTAGGAATCATCACCGCCATTGCTTTGAAAATGTAGTTCAGCTTAGACTTGTAGGATACTGGTGGATGGCAAAGTAGGGAGGATTAACACCGCACAGTAATGTACATTGGAACTTAGCATTGCATGGCTCCATAAATTGTTTAAACGATGCACAAAACATCCAAGGAAAGGGTGGGCTGATTTTTCAAATGCCTTAAACATGTTATACAGATGTAGTTATTCAGCATTACCATCCAATTCCTCTTATGATAATTTGGTTTCTTGATAGATATAAGTTTCATCCAAACAATTACTCTTTTTTTAGCCAACAATTACTCTTGATCTAGTATAAAGAATAATCCAATACCGGGATCCACAAAGGGTCAGAGATCAGTCCAATTTCTTTGCACATTTTGACGTGAAATGCAATTGTCTATGAACTCCATCACAGGAAGATCAGGCCTAATTGTATCACAATATTTGTAAACAGCACAAAAATGTTACGGTGGTCAGTATTGACAAGATTATTATCTCACTGTCATCATGCCAGGAAAAATTTGAAATTCTCAGGGCACACAAGTGGACCACATTCAGAATCTCAGGAATTTCTTTGGAAAAATCTGGAGCCAACAACCACTAGGACGGGACCATAGGCAAGTTGTTTATTTCAATTTAATTATGCTATGAATTTTTCCAAAAGATACCAGCAGGAAATAAGGATCTCCGTTCAGGAAGTAAAGGAATAAAGAGCTAGTTAATGCTTCCTTAAGAGCAAAATAAGGATAAAAATAACTCACCATTGGTTCATTCATGCGTGCATACGTGTCTTTAGGGCCACCCAAGCAAGCACCACAACTGGGACTTGCAGGTGTGTCACATCCAGCTTCTTCAAATATCTGGGAGCAAGTCTTGCCACCAGATCCGGGTACTTGGAGACCATATAAATCCATCCAAACCTACAAATTTTATCATATAGTTGCTTAAAAGTTTACTTATCTTCAAGTTATTCAAATGATGCTTTCTATCTACCCATATTGAGCTTTACAATTACAAACCTTCTGGGTTGCAGGGACAAGAAATGTTGGAACTTTGACCTTTTTGCCCTGCAAAAGAAGTGATTGCATCTCTTTAGCTTACTCCCCAAAAAGAGGGGGGGGGGGGGGGGGGGGGTAAATAACATTAGCAATCCACAAGAATGGCACTGGGTAAACCAGTTAAGCAAAAGAAATTAAGAAGCTCTAAGGAGCACAGCTACTAAATAAACATTACAATGAAGTCTTAACAACTCCTAAAAAAGCATGAAGTGCAATCTATACCTTAATCTTAATTTTAAGGAAAAAAGCTCATGTCAAATATAAGAACAATAAATATGCAAAATAGGCATAATGCAGTACAAAAATTATTAAGATACAAGTTTCATGAACAAAACACATCCCTGATGCTTATGAATTATATGAAACTACTCATATAAAGGCAGATTAGTAGTGATTTTTCTCATGATTTTAAACAAATGGATAAAGATAAAGCAAATTAGAGACTAGCAATCAAACTTTCCAATACTCAAGTTAAGGTTATATTTTTAAACAAAAAATATATATAAATAACACCATATTTACATTTAACCAAGTCATTATATGGGTAGCAAAAAAGTGCCCAGTGGTCTTATATGTGATAAAGATATACAGCTTCTTACCGAAGCTAGGAAAACTTTGGCTGCAGCCATAAAATCCTCTGTCTTCCCTCCCGTACAAGATCCGATGTACACTCTGTCAATTTTCACATCTTTGCATTCTCTTGCTAAAGCCCGATTATCTGGAGAATGTGGCTGTAGAAAGATATTGACATCATTACTCATAAAAAGAGTCAAAGCAAGCAATCCTTCTAGAACTATAACAGAAGACCAAATTTTAGTAGATAGATCATGTGATCCACCACCTATGTAGTTTCCTAATTTTAATCATATCAAGTAAAATTAAAACAAAAGAAAATTGAGCAAATTTTTTCTTTGATAGCTCTCAAAATCACGCACCTTTGCTACCAGAGGTTCCAGTTTTGAGATATCAAATCTGTACTCGGAAAGAAATCTAAAAGCCAAGATCAAACTCATCAATATAAATGAAATCCAAAAGTGAAACAAAAGACAAAGAATTAGCCAAAAAGTAATCAAGTTGAGTCAGTATGTCATCAAAGAACATAAATGTGCCAAGGTAGGAAAGGTCCCCAAACACCATTCAGAGCTGACATCAACAGCTTTAACTACTAGGTACTTAATGCAAAGACACCTCAGCTCTCTCTTCCCAAAAAAAACAGTAAAGAGTTTTTTCCTCATATGTCCATGTAAAGTTCCTTTCCTCATAGGTTCATGTAAAGTTCGAATCATATAGACAGTACAGATAGGAAAAACTACCTTGCTTGTTCGTCACTATAAACTGGTTCATAGGCCACAGAGGTCTTATCCTGTACAAAACAAAATATAATTTTATAAGCAAATGTTTGATATGATACATGTAGATATGGTTTAGATAGTGAGTTGAGATGAGCTAAATTGAGATAAGTTTTGAAAGTTCAATAAAATATTATTAAGATAATGCTTTTTAATGTTATTATTGTTTTGGAAATTGAAAAAGTTATAATGATGAGATGAGTTGAGATAAATTTGAATCCAAACAGGGCCATAGACTTCATAAGAAAAAATCTTCTGTCCAAAAACAACACAGTTTTAAGAAATAAGTTTTTCTTCAAATTGACAACCCAACCCTGTTACAACAAATATGGATTCCAAACCCAGGATTGTGGTCTGCTATCATCAGATTTTAGTATTAAAACTAGGAATAAGTTAAATATATCTATATCATGATATATGGCTAAAATGGAGTGGCACGGTCCCAAAAAGATTAGAATGTTTGTATAAACACACATCTACGCGCATGGACAAACACAAAGGGTATGGCTGAGCAAAAATCCGAAAATTCAACTCAACAACAATTCCGTTCTGGCTCCATTCCGACTCCGATAAGTCACATTTTTTTTAACCAAAAAAGTCGGAGTCGAAGTCAGAGGTGGCAATATACCAGCTCCGACTCCGACTCCGACTCCGATATTGTACATTTTAAAAAAATATATGTATTTTTTATACATTAATTACATATATTTTACATAACTATAACTTGTATAGTTAATTCAATTCAATAATATACTAGTATGAGCATATTATACAAGATAATATGCTTATATTATAATATAAATAGACTAAATTGACTAATAATAGTCTAATATATGTAAACACCATACTATTAACTATTACTACCATGTAACACTAATGTACAATAGCATGTAATACTAATATATAATAAGTAAATATAATAAAACACACTAGTAATGTATACTAATCAATGTTTTTTTTTTATAAGTAATGTATACTAATCAATGTATAATATCATGTAATACTAATGTATCAACATTAACATATAACAACATATCATGCTAATGTGTAACAACATTAATTTGTAAACTGAGTTATTTCTTTAATAAAATTGAAATTGAAAAAATGTTTTTAAAAAAACTGAAATCTGGAGCCCATATCTGATTAGTGAAAACCCAAGATTGTCAAATTGAAATTTCAAATGGGTTAAGAGAAAAATCCGAATAGAAAAGCGCAAATCCGACTCCGCTCCAACAAGTCGGAGTCAGATCAGAGGCCATGTGAATCGGATGCGCGGGTTGGATTCGATTTCTGACGGGCACTCCGACTTCAACATTGCCGGTGCTCAGCCCTAACAGAGAGGACTATCAAACCAAATGCATTTAATGAACTATTGCACCAACCTCAAGGTACTTATAAGTGGTGCTATCAGCAGGGACAACACCATTCTTTCCCCCAGCTTCAACAACCATATTGCATAATGTCATCCTTTCTTCCATCTATACAGAGAATTAGAGAAGTAAAATTCATGATCCACTTAGAAAATAAAAAATACTAAAAAATAAGCATGAATAAAATTAGCAGACATTAATTTGTGCGGACCAGAGACTTACAGAGAATATCTTCTAAAAATTTACTTACAGCTACCTAACAAAAAAAAATACATTTACTTACAGTTAAACTTTCAACAGTTGAGCCAACAAACTCCATAGATTTATATGTTGCACCAGATACAGATATTTCACCAATAATCTGAAAGGTGAAGATTGTTCAGGAAAACAACAAAACAGAGAAGGGGAGTACATTTATATAGAAGATCCAGTTAATACATATTGGCTAGTGCAATCAGGAAATTTTATTAAAGATAATAGGCATCGCCCAAGAACCTGTTTTGACTTACTTGTAAAATCAAATCTTTTGCAAGCAAATAATCCGGCATTTCGCCATCCATTACAAATCTCAGAGTTGGGGGAACCTGCAAATTATAATTAGATGAAAACTCAATATGGGAATACTACAAATACATGTCCACATAGGATGGGAAATTTTTTTTCAATTTATAGGATGGAGCACATGCACAGTTTGCAGAAAATTGGAGCATGCACATAGCTTGAAGGAAGTTGAAAGACATAATTTTTCCATACTCTGCTTTCTAGTTCTCTAATATGTAACCAGTGGCAAGTTTTAAGACTTGAAAATCTACTAGTTTTCTAAAATTTAACAGAATGTGTATGGTCATGGTCATGCTTATCCATGGAAATACTAAAAAGAGTAAAACATGTATTTGAATCATCTTTCTGGACTTTTCAATAATAATTCAAACAACAAAGATGTTAGAGAGTCTAGCACAAGAATGCATGGCTCTAATAAATTAAGACATCTGAACTTACCAAAAATGATAAACAAGATACATCCCAAAGTAGAACAAATAAGTTGTATGGATACATATACACACACTAGACGGCAGTATCTTAACTACCTTCCAATCAGTGAAGAATATCTAAGTTCTTACAGTTGCTGGAAGTCCTAAATTGAGAATTACGATCATATTCTGGAAACCTTATATATGAAATTAGTTTTCCAAGCAAAAATTAAGTTGTTAAAGTGAGGAAGTCCATGTCAGATGCCAAAACAAAGAATATACAGACCTTGAGCAAGAGTTTCCCAGTGCCCAACACAAATCCTGCATCAGTGTTGCCAATTCCAGTAGCAAATTGGCCAAATGCACCAGCTGTACAAGTGTGAGAATCTGTACCCAGCAGGACCTGAATGCAATCAATAGGGTTTAACAACAGTGGAACTTTAAGGCACAAAATTACATGAGTTATTGACTTTGCAATGGATTTGATAAAAGAACTTACCTCTCCAGGCCTACAGTGACCTTCTTGTGCAAGAGCAATATGGCATACACCTTTGTAATCTGGGTTAGCCTAAAAAGTTAGGAAGGAAAATTTAGATATAAGCTCTTAAGGATAATGGATTAGAAAAATGGCAATAGAGCAAATGAGAGAGTAGAGCCGTACCTTAAAATTACTAAGATCTTTAATATCATAAAAATACTTGATGTTTTGCTCCATGCAGAAATCCCTCAGTATATCCACATTACGGTTTGCACGTTCATCACTCGTGAATATGTAATGGTCTGGTATTATTACAATCTTCTCCCGATCCCAAACCTCAATTCCAAAACAACAGTCAATATCAGACTTACATTATTTAAAAAAGTGCTAACACACAGTTCACCCAACAGTCACTCGTGAGTATGGCATACACCATCAAAATGACGAAGAATGTGCAGTGAAAAAAAAAAAAAAAACAAGCTTATCTCACAAGTATTTACATTTCTCGCTCATGTGAATATTGATACGATCAAAATTCACATGTTCATGTGAACATTGACATGATCAGACCATTGTAAACTTGACGCTCAAGTGAGCATTAATATGATCAAAATTCTGAAGCTCATGTTGACGTGATCAGACTATCAGGTGTGGTAGATTCCCAACAGTTATCTATTTGGACTTTTGCAATCACTCTGTCTTGATTCAGTGTTAAAAATGACAACAGCTTAATGAGCTCAACACGATCCTATTGTTTTATATGGAACTTTAAATTGCAATGAAGATATGCAAATTCAGTCCACAGATTTTCATCACATCACCCCATCAGTTTTCTGCCACTAGACAGCCAAACCACTTCCAATAAAGTTAAGATATTAGCTTTAGAATAAGTAATCATTGAATCTTATTGAAGCGAAAAAAAGTCATAAAAAAGTCACATTTCAATGCAACAGACTATCCAATACCTTGGCATTCTCTCCAAATTCTTTCTTGAAGATTCCAATTGAACCAGGGCCGCAAACATCATGGGTCATTAGAACATCAATGTTAACCCAAACATTCTCACCAGGGATCAACTGGGTTTTCTCAGAAGCCCTAGCCAGTATCTTCTCGGTCATCGTCATCCCAGTCTTCACCTGTAATTAACCAAAATCACGCCATTAAATTCCACAAAACAGTCAAGTCCATTAACCCAAAACAAAAACCCGATCAGGAAAAATGATAGGAACCCAACCGAGCCAGTGGTCGAAGGCTTGCGTTCCGACTGCTGCGGTGCCATGACCGAACAGATTTTCTTGGAAATCGTTCTCCGACATTTCGGAATGGAAAACCCTGGCCTTGTCAAAAAAGCAGATAACCCCAAAGCTTTCTGCTGAAACGAAAAAAAGGATCAAAACAGGAACGAAATACTAGACATGGGCTATTTATTAGATTATTATTAGAAAAAGAAACGGGAGAAAATAGTAACAGAGAGGAATCGTGGGGCAAAGGGAACTGGGGTAATATATTGACCTTTTTGAGTATGAAAGATGTGGTAGTTGGAGCAATGGTAGAGGAAGCCATGAGTGGATGCCCTGAGAAAATGTAGAATGGGAGGCAGCGGCCAGGCGCTTCGAATTTGATATAAGTATCCATTCACAACCGACTAAATAAAATTTAATTAAATTTTGACTTAAAATATAATTTTTATAAATTTTAGTGATCACTTTTTATTATATTAAATAATAAATTTAACAAATCAAAAGTTATTATATTAAAATATTAATTTTTTCTTTTTTATTTATTTTAATTCTAATTATAATTTGAATATTAATTTATTAAAAATACTCACAACCCATTAACTATTTCATTTATTTAATTAAAATTTAGTTAAAAGATATAAAAACAAATTTCAATAAACTCAATAAAATTAAACTAAATTTAACTTTCTCTCTCCTTACTCTCCAAATATAAAAAAGAAAAAGTTAAATTTATTTTAATTTTGTTAAGCCTATTGAAATATGTTTTTGATATTTCTTGATCAAAATTTAGTTAAATAAGTGGATTGTGAATACTCTGAATGGGAGAGTTTGTGGTGGCGGCTGTTTGTGTATAGACATTGGAGAGGGCCCAATGGAATGTCTACTCTTCAAGACATCGACCACACAACGTATCTCAACCACACCTCACATGTTAAGGTTAGGCTTGAATATTATGATTGTTTTAGAGTATTTGTAAATAATAGTAAAAAATAAGTAAAAAATAATAATAAAATATTACATAATAATAAAAGTAAGTGAAAAACAATAATAAAGTCATAAATAGCAGGAAAAAATGTTTGAAAATTGTTGGAAATATCTCGTTGCCAAACGTAGCTTAGATTGAATTTAGAGAGAATATGAGTTGAGATTAATTTATTTTATTTTTTAATATTATTATTTTATAATTTAAAAAAATTAAATTAGAATTTTAAAAATATGTATTGAGATTTTAAAAATATGTATAGGGATTTGTGTTTTATATGAGAAATTAAAAAAAATGTAATAATAAAATAAAAATGAGTTAAAATAAATTGAGAAGAGTCTTGAATCCAAACCGGACCTTAAAATGAATTTTTAGAATAAAAATAATTAGGAGCAGCTACACTCAAAATACTCATCCTTACATAAATAGTAATATGAACAGTAAATATTACTGTTTATGTGAAAGTGAGTACTCTAAGTGTGGTTGCTCCCTAACCGTGTTCTTTTTAAAATATTATTTATCTTTTTTTCCTTTTAAACTCGATTTGGATTGAGAGATAAGTTGAGATTAATTTAAAAATTGAATAAAATATTATTAGAATATTATTTTTTAATATTATTATTATTATAAAATTTAAAAAAGTTAAATTAGAATTTGAAAAAATTGAATTGTTTATTATATTTTGTATAGAGATTTGAGAAAGTGTAATGATAATTTTAAAATGAGTTAAAATGAGTCATCACTTAATTCAAATTGAGTCTTACTTTTACCCTTTTTTTTTATTTATTTGTAAACACTTTTATAGTGTTTTGTTTGCTTTTCACGTGAGATAAGAACATCATAACATGAATTGGGGTAAAAATTAAAATTAAATATAATATTATCAAAAAATATATTTTTAACATTATTTTTACTTTAAAAATTGAAAAAAAAGAAAATTTTTATTTTATTTTATGCAAAAATTTAAAAAAATATAATGATTAGATAAGATAATATATAAATAGTTATGAAAACAAATGAGACCTTAGTCTCTTTTACAAATCATCACATATCCATCTAATTATTATAATTTTTTTAAACTCTCATATAAAATACAAAAAATAATTCAATTTCTTCAAATTACAAAACAAGAATAATATCAAAAAGTTATATTATAATAATATTTTATTCAACTTTTATCTTATCTCATTTCATTTCATTTATGAAATCAAATGAGGCTTTAATATAAAGGTCAAAATATTTTTCTCTCTCCTAAAACCTTTTTAAAAATACCTAAAATACAATCGAGCTAATAAAGAGAAAAGAACAGTCCATCAATGAATAGTTGACACTTAACACATATACTTTCCATATAAACTATCTTATATTGTACCATATTTGATAGCAACTCTTTCCATCTCGACTTCCCTCGATCAAAACAAACCCAACTCTATATCTCTCTCTCCCCTTTCCTTCTAGCCTCTCTCGCATCTCCTTCCTAAACCACTTTTAACAACTTTACAAATCAATGACTCGACAAAACTAGAGAGCATTGGACCTTGAAGGGTGGGTCTAGGCAAAATTAATTCATTTTTCTAAGGAACTCTTTTATACTAGATTTTCGTAAAAACAAGGAGATTGATTCATTTTTGGTTGAGAGGCAAAAGTCAGATAGTGAAGTTGAGAAACCAGAGTAGGAAGGATTGCAGAAGAATTAGAAGAAAAATGGACAAAAAAAATTGGGTTTGATGAAGACCAACCATAATTTTTGGTTTTTCGATAGACTCGACCATGGTGGTTTTTAGCGATCCCAGTTGGCCATGTGACGCCCTCTAATTCTGCTTGGGAATAGATGGAAATCTGAAGCGTCAGGACATGCAACACAAGATTACCTGCTTCCATTCATGATAAATAAAAATGCAATGCAATTACCATGCATATAACAATATGTAATAATCGTAATAGATAATTTTCTTTTTTAGCAATACTATGCACTAAACTAAAAATATCTCAAATATTTAAAATATTCTTCATACAAAAGGACATAATAAACAATTGAGTTTATAATGATAATCCAAGATAACTATGATCAAAGAGTACTAAAGATGCAACTTCATCGTACAAGTAGTAATTTAAACTAACTACTATATTAATATTGACGCAACATTGTCGCTCAGTCAACCGTGTCTAGTTGGTCGAATCTCAATTCTCCTTTGAGTTCTGCAACAAGATCTACTATTTGGGGGGAATGGTAGTGAGACTACTATATTGAGATTTGATTATAAATCTCAACAAATTAACAGAAAACTTCCACGCAAATTTATGATGCATGCCTAATAGTAAAAACATGGATGCATAATCAAACTCATAAATAATCATTGCATAACTTGACATATAGCATGACATAATTGACATAATTTAAACTAAAACGTAAACTAAACTTGAGTTGACATGACATGAACTTGAATATACATGGATTTAAAACGTAACATAAACGTGAACTTGAATATAACATGAATATGAATTTGAACATAATATAAATGTGAACATAAATATAGCATGAACATGAACTTGAATATACATGCACTTAAAACATAGTATAAATGTGAAATTGAAACATAACATGAACATAAACTTAACATAACATAATGGCAGATTATACTCCTTCACCATAGTACTCGGCAGCGCATACCCTTGATCACAGTACTAGGTAATACGTACATCCTTCTATAATATTCATTCAAAATAGTACTCGCCAGCGCATAGCCTTGACTGTAGTACCACGTAGCGCGTATCATTCTTCTATAATACAATAGATTATATTCCTTCACCATAGTACTCGATAGCACATAATCTTGACCCTAGTACTAGGCAGTACGCATCATCCTTGATCATAATATAACTTAACTGATTGATCCATCTTTAGTACATCAGATTATACTCCTTCACCTTAGTATTTAGCAGTACATAGCCTTGACTGCAATACTAGGTAGTGCGTCTCATCCTTGGCCGTAGTATAATTCAACTGATAATTTAAACTTAACTGTTCTCGAAATACACAACTATAATCGAAATGAACATAAATGAAATACGAAAAGACAGAAGTCTTGATATCACATAACATAACTTAAACGTAACTTGAGAGACATAACTTACTTGAGGTAAAAATATTTAGTAGCATGACATAACATGTAACAGATAATATTTCATAACATATCATACAGATAACATTTTGTAATATGACATAATATATAAGGTGAATATTACGTGGTATTAAGTGATATGATATACATGTAACAGATGGCACGCATAACATGACATAGTTGCAACATATAGCAATATATGATAGAATTATTGTGTAGCAGATAATTATTTCGTGATAGAATAATTCTTTTAATAGATAAACATATAATGACATGACATGTCATAGCATATACGATAACATGCATAAATAAAAATCTAGTTCTCTTACCCATCTTACATACATAGTAAACTACTAGTAAGTTAAGAGCTAACTTATCTCGGTTGTCACGTTCTGCAAGAATAAAATGTGAAATACGAGAAACTATAAATAGTGACTTTAAAGATTAGAACTTAATCACTAACGATTAGCAAAACTAAAAGAAATACTAACTCAGAGCAAAATTACTATTTTATCCTCTATATATGAGAAAATGACAATTTTACCCATAACTTAAGGATTTCAAATTCTAACTCCAAAAATTACCAAAAATTATATTCTACATATTAATCTTGTCCTAAACTCAACTACCAACTCAGAAAAAAATTTAAAGTTAAAAACAACCATAAAAAATATATAGGAGCCGAAAACATGCAAATGTTTTTTCTCTTGATTTTTGTTACAATTATTCCAATTTCAAAACTTATTATCAAACCAAATTTTTGTAACAAGGATCTTCATATCCTAAGTTTAAAAACATATTTAAGATATCCATTTTAAATATACTAGTTATTAACACCTAACCTTTTAAAAAAGATCCAACAATTTTAACTTAAAAGAATAATTCTTAAATTAAAGGATTTGATCTATTTTAAAGCATTTCCAAAAACTTCAAAAATCTAAATATTATCTCTAACATATTCATAACATATTAATAAGAACAATCATGTTTTGAATCATCAAACAAAAGTCATCAAAATAACCAAAACAACGCTTGAAGTTCTTGGC
Organism: Platycarya strobilacea; assembly: GCA_036898215.1. NCBI lineage: Eukaryota > Viridiplantae > Streptophyta > Magnoliopsida > Fagales > Juglandaceae > Platycarya > Platycarya strobilacea. The sequence goes on from CM072556.1 coordinate 14,033,896, forward strand.
TTTCCTCTAAGTCCAAAAATAGATTTTTATTTATAACTTGTTTTGATAAACCTTTTGCTCCATGACTTGTAAATAAGTGATTTTCAAATCCAAATATCACATAATTTAAAAATATGTCCTAAAACATATCCAAGCTTTGACCTATCTGAATATCTTTTTACATAAAATTTCATATATTTTGAAACTAACATCAAATATTTTCAAAATAACATTCTAATGTGTATATAAAAGGCCTATGATCCTTCAATAAAATTATCAAAACCATTGAAATAAGATTAAATCACAAAATATTCAAACTTACTCAAAATAGAAACTGTTTTTCCACTTCTAGTTTTCAAGTTTCTAGATCCAACGAAAACTATCATCAAAAGCTTTATTCATGCCACAAAATCACTATGATCATTCATAAGCATATGTTAACAATGCTCCATAAAAGTTTCGGATCAAGATATGTTCATTAGTTTGGTTAAAACTCCAAAATACAACTCACTCTCCAATTTAACACCCAGAATAACTTATACATGGTTAAAACTAATTTTGACCAATTAAATGACCATGAAATTAAACGAAAAAATATATTCATGAAAACTAGACTCAAAGACAAATAACTTTTATGAAGGATTTATAGAAAAAAATATTTACGAGCGAAAACCACCATTCAAGAATAGACTGAAATCTGGTTGAGAGAGCTATTTTGGGTTTCTTTTTAGGAGTGGGGTAAAAAGACAATAAAATGATGTTAAAGGGGGTCTTATATGATCATAGACCTCTGGAGAGGGAAGGTATGGTCTTGAATGACTTTCGATTGTAAGTGATTAGGTCACATAAAGTAAGGAATTGTAAGGAGTGTGGCTAGCTGCTGCAACTGTGAAGCATGGAGGGAGGTAAGGTGGATTTGTACTTTATATCATGACACTGTTGAGTGAAGCCTAGAGTAGGGGATGGACTTCCATGTGGGGGAATGAAACTTCCTCAAAAAATTTTGTCAAGGTGGCCAATTTTGTGAGCCTTTACCAAGTATGCTTCAATTTAGGGTTTAAAGGGAGTTTGGTTAATGTTTGGGATGCTATCTAGCCCAAATTCAACTTTTCTTGGCCCAATCAAATTTCTAAAGTTTAAAAAGTTAAATAATGATATAAAAATATAAATTTGAGAAACTAATAGCATATGAAAATGATTTAATCAAGTGTTTAAAGACAATACTGACATTGGATAAAAAAGGATTTGGAGGCCAATTTGGAGAAAGTGTTTAGGATTTTGATTTTAACCAAACCTTTTGGGTTTCAATTGGAGTCCTACTATTTAGGATTTTTCTAGGGTTGGAGCCCTCTTTGGTATGACATAATTTAGACGGTCAGATAAAAAAAATAAGATTTTACTTAGGTGATCCAATCTCACATCTTGATTCATTCTTTAAACATCTTTTGATTCTTCTTTGTACTAAGTATCAAATACTACTTACCAAGTGTGGCTAAAATCTTACCAAATGTTCAATTAAAACTTCTCCAACCTAATTTGGATGTCCAACACTGTGATTTTGAAAACACTGCATTAGTTGCTACTAAAGAAGTTATTATTACTCTGAAAAAGTAAAAACAAAATTTTGCACTGAAAAATTGTAAATAATAATACTAAACTAAAAGTACAACTCGTCTAATGAAATTTAACTTTGAAGCACTTCAAAAAAATCAAAGTGCAAATTCTAACAAGCGTATTGACCAATGAAGTGAGGGATAAGCTATAATCACAAGAAGTACAAAAAATTTCAACTAGAATCACTCCCTAGCAAGTGAGAAGGTGAAAATATAGAAGAGATATGCCTCCCTCACAATTGATAGGCTGACCTTATTCAAAAAAATCAAGCTCCTCCCTTGCATGTAATTCTCTAGATAGCATTTGTATGAGTTAAAGTTCTTTTAAATTTTGAAATATCCTTCATGTATTTACATACACTTGTACTCTAGAAAGTAGGAGTCTTATGTCTTTAAATCTCTAAATCTTCTTCATTATCTTCTAATCAAATCTTGAAAACTTTTGAAAATAACCCGCGTAAGATCCGTATGTTCGAATTACAGTCTAATGCACACTCCGGAACGTCAGCAGTGCAGGTGTGACAACTTCAAGCCTGGTTTCGACCTTTAGGCAGCCAGTATATCTCCAAAATGAAAACATAAAGTTGTATATATTTTTCTTGGAATTCCATAGCATTTTGAATTATCTCAATTGGAGTTCGGAAGAGAGAGTTATACCCAGATTACGAAATAATGTTGAAACTGTCCAAAATCATCCAATTAGCTTCGTGTTGCATTTAACGCTTCCATTTGCATTCTAAATCAAAATATAAAGATAATGAGTACATTTAGACACCAAATAAGTATAAAAGATTAAACATTAAGTAAGAAAAATATAACATTTTGCATTTTTATCAAATTTTTCCACACTTAACTTTTGCTCGTACTCAGGCAAAACTCGAATTCACTTTCCCCAAAACACTAAGGTTGCAACGCCATCAACAAAGAACAACCAAACTCTTTAAAACCCAGTTAAATGCGTATATATAAGGTATGTAAAACCAATCAATCCATTCTGTAGCTTCTTCAATTTGGCTTTAAAGAATTTAAACCATGTAAAACTCCTACATTAAAAAATAGATTGTCAAAAGGAACACTTCTCGTTTACAGCAGGGAATGGTCCTTTACAACAGCTTACACCTTGTATATATCACATGTAAATAGACTCCTTTATTGGGATTTTAGGAGGAATTATGAATATGGATAATTTGTACTATTAAAAGCAATTTCCTCCATCACTTCTTTTTCTTTTCTTTTTTATTTCTCTCTAATTTTTTTTAATCACTAAAACTATATCAACAATGGAATTCACAAACTAAGAATAAAAACATATTCTATTTCACTAGTCATAGCCATACCAAAAATTCAGACACTTCCACATTTATTTCTTGCATACCCATATATATTATAATGATAAACAATGTTTTACTAGTTTTATGACTTGGGTAAAGACAATATTTTTCAAGTTTAAAACTTGTAACGTGGGTTCACAACAAATGAAAAAGAAAATCAATAAAGCTCAAAGGGGTATTAATTACAAGGTAGGCTATTTGGCTTATGTAGCTTATAACAAAGAAGACCTTAATCATGTTCATGCAAGTATGTGTCAATGTGACGTTCCCAACTCACGTTTGGGATTTAACGTAAGTCAAAGGGTTAGGATAAGTAGCATTAAGCTACTCATACTCGTATGTATCAATATCTTAAAGCATTCCTCTTGACTTACTGACATAAGTCATATAAGTCGCAGCGAATTAGGTATTAATTATAACAAATTCTAAAGATCACATGTGGCAAAAATTAACATACAACTTCCACATTCTCCTTTCATATATCAAACATTGTACTGTTATATATACATGCCTAAAATAGTTATCAGTGTCAACCAAATAAAAATACATATCCAAAAGATCATCTCTATGGTCACTTGGGTGTCGATAAATTCCCTCCCATAACAAAACATACCCAAACTAAGACAATGGTTTTACTGAAGATACTATCCATGTGGCGTCGATAAAACCCCACATACAGCTAGGGAACTGTCCAATCCCAAACTTAAACAGCAACCTATACGCTGCTTCTCTTCGGCAAAAGCAGCTGCACTGTGATACCACAACTCCACCTACTGATCATATATAAAAAGTCCCAAGAATGCAAAAGTAAAATCTACATAACGACTGTAATCAAAAAGTCCCTCAGGACTCCTCGAAGTCTCCTACATCATCGGGACTTTCCCCTTGTTGGCCATCATATCCTGTATATAATTTACACATACAAGAAAGAAACATAAAACAACAAAAGAGTGAGATTTTCTTAGAAATCTCAGTAAGTGCATAATTAGCTTAATAAAGCATAAACACAGTCATCATTAATCTTTTTAAGAAAAGAGAATAACAGAACATGATCAAAAACATGTTTCACGTGATTTATCAATCACCTACATAGGTTTACATTCTTATGATATTTTAACTTCTTTTCTTAATCATTGACAGATTCTTAACACTTATTCAATTATTATCTTCAATGGGCATCACGTATCGCCGTCCCCATTGTATATAACTCATCAATCATACGGGCGTTACGTCTCGCCATCCCCGTTATGATGAGTCTCGTGTCAATCTTCTAGGCGTTACGTCTCGCCATTCCCGTCTTGACACGGAACATATATATCATAGTGGGCGTTACGTCTCACCGTCCCCACTAATCATATCATTTTCACGAGCGTTACATCTCATCATCCCCATGATAATACATATTACTCTTATCATACGATAGGTGTTACGTATCACCATTCCTGTCGGCACGTCAGTTATCCGGGTGTTACGTCTTGCCGTCCCTGTCATGACGTGACTAACTTATCCATATCTCTTATTCTTAGTTGTTCATTTCTTATTCTTAGGAACGTTTATTAAGTACATGATGTATCACTTTTTTTAAATCTCACCACATATTAGAACATGCATGTACTCTTAAACTATCACACACTCACACATGTATGTATCTTAAATTCTGCAAAGTGTTTTATACATGCTATACACTTAGATAACACATATAATTCTTTTTTATTTCAATGTCCACATTTATCCCAACAAAAGTCTTAAAATCAGCAAAACAGGGTATCTCGCTCGAGCGACATATCGAGCGAGAGTCGAGCGAAGTCTCGGGTTGGAGCTCGCTTGAGCAAAATATCAGGCAAATATTAGACAAACGGGATATCTCGCTCAAGTAAGGTATCGAGCGAGATTCAAGCGAGTTCTTAGGTTAGAACATGCTCGAGCAGAACATTGAGTGAGTGTCGAGCGAAATCTCGAGTTGCATTTCGCTCAAGCCAAACATCTAGTGAAAGTCAAGCGAGGGTTTATAGTTATTTTTCGCTCGATCCTTCGCTCGAGCGGGAGTCGAGCGAAGTTACAGAGCCTGGACTTTTTAATCTAAAACTCGCAATCTTTTCACACAAACTTGATTCTTACTTATTATAACATAGTTTTTAGGTTCTTTTAACTTCATATAACATATTTCCATTAACTAAAACCATTTCAATCAACACTTTGATTTATTAAAACTCTTTAATAAGATTATAAAGGTTCAATACTTAACATGTATAGTCCAACCATTTAAATAACCATCTCCATACTAAAGTTAAGCTATAATATAAACTTACACACTCTCTAAATCTGGTTGAAAATGATCAAACAAAATCTTTGCAAGTCTTCTCCTCAAAACTCCTACTAAGTTCACTAAGGATGTAGTTGGAGGTTAAGGGACAAGAGAAGGGTTTTGCTTGGGTTTCCTTCAAAGTATTTCATGTCATGCTTCTCCAAAAGAGTTAGAAGACTCCTAATTTTCTATTTATAGGGGTGGTGGTCGATTCATGTGAAGGAGAGAAGAGGGTAACTTGGTAAAAACAAATGCTTTTTGGTTTGCATAGGCTGAGATGTCACTCCTAAATTTTTTTTCCATGATTAAACTAAATCCCCAGAAATCCTAAACTTTGCAACTAAAATGATCATCCAATGGTTAGTATTTGAGATATTTTTCCTAACCATTTGATCAATGGTTGGGGTAGAGGCTTATAGGATAAGGGATGAGGTGTCGTCTCACCTACCCATGCATGCATCTCCCTTTCCAGCCTTCATTTGGTTAGCCCACAATCCCTTAGCTTTCTCCTAACTCTTTTGGTTACTTGATAACCTCCTTAGGACTCTACTTAACAAGTTCTAGAAGACTACTTCTTAGTTTGGTTATGATAGAATCTCATTTGGATCTATATTCTCCAACTCGAGTTCTGATTTAAGCTCAGTCCAGATTTATCCAATTGATTCTGAAATAAGTCTTAGATTCTATCCAAATCTTCAAAAACTCATAACATAAAAGTTTTAGATTTATCTTTTAGAATTATATAAGAATTTGAATCACCTTATTTGGATCTCATATGAGTAACTTATGATCATTACACTAAAACTCGACAGTTTAATCCAAGAATGTACACCAAGTGTTTGATTTGTGGTTCAACCACTTGTTCTTGCATTTACACCCTAATTATTGAAAATTCAACTCCTTCTAAGTTAAAAATGAATTTATCTAGTTGATACCTTGTTCTAAATCTCTAAGATTTCTCCACAATATTCTCTCTAATACAAATTCTCACTTATTCTAAGTCTACAACTCTCATTTAGGTTTCCAACTCTAATTTTTTTCCTTAGAAAATATATTTCCAAAATATAATCCTTTGAAGAAATCCAAATAAGACTTCGTCTTAGAAATTTCAGGATATTACAGTCAATGTGACTTCGAAGAGAATCAAGGCAAGTTCTAAAAAAATAAATCCATGGAAGAATATCTCACATAAAAGAAAATAGTGAAACTGTTATGGATGTGTCAGTCTAAATGTTCAAAATCTCACTGACTTTTGTCTATCAAATTTTGTCACTACCATTTTCAAGAAAAATAACTAGACTTATTAATTTAGAAGATTACTTATTCAATCATGTTATAAAATTTTCAAACTTAACTGAATCTTGTTCATGACAAACACAACAAAAAGTCATTAAAAACCACAAAAACAAAAAGCAATTTTTTTTCCAATTTTTTTTGAAAAATCACGCTTTTTTTTTTTGAAAATTAAAAGAATTTTTTTAAAAATACAACCTAAATTCCCTCTCCTACACTAAAAACTTCATTATCCTTAATGTAAGATTAAATGTAAAGAAACAGCAAAAATAATTAAAATATAAATGCAAAAATTAAAAAAAGGAACTCTCCCTGGGTTGCCTCCCAAGCAGCGCCTTTATTTATTGTCGTTGACTAGACTCAATGCTTTCTTCTTCATTCTCTTTCTCAAGATGCTTACTAATAACAAGTTCCAATCTATATTTTTTTATTAATAACAAGTTCAAGATGCTAATAAATCAAGCAATTTAATAGAATAAACAGAATTGTTATCATCAGGATATTTCATGGCATCATAGATGTTAAACTTAATAATTTTACCATCAAATTCCATGGTAAATGTGCCACTATGAACATTTATCTTAGTCTTGAATGTCTTTAAGAAGGGTCTTCCTAACAAAATAGGAGCATTTTGATCACCATTCTCTATATCAAGCATATAGAAATTAGTAGGAAAAAACAAATCATTAATTTGCACAAAAATATCCTCAGTTACATCCTTAGGATAGATATTAGATCTATCAGCCAATTGAATCATAACACCAATTTTATGCAAAGGTCCAAATTTTAAAAAAGCATATATAGAATATAGCATGACATTAAGAGAAGTTCCTAAATTTATCATGACCTTCTCAAATCTAGTGTTACCTATTGTATAAGGGATAGTAAACATACCTGGATCTTTTCACTTCGCAGGGAGTTTTTTTTAATAACTGTAGAACATTCTCTCATACTCTCACCTTTTCACATCCTTTAAATTTCTATTTTCTTTTAATTACACATAGTTCTTTTAGAAATTTAGCATAACGAGGTACTTGTTTAATAGCATCTAAAAGTGGGATATTTACCTCACATCTACGAAAAATCTCACATAAATCTTTATTTTACTCATATTTTCTAGATTTTACTAAAGCCTGGGGAAAATGAGATACTAGTTTAAAATTAGAAAGAGGCAAAAACTTATGCTTAGGTCCATCATTGTTATTGGGAATGTTTTTGTCTACAACGACCTTTTTTTTTTTTGCTCTGACAATGTAAGGGATGTCTTTCTTGGAATCTCAACCTTTTTACCACTTCTCAAAAGGATTGCACTGGTTCATCTGATTTTTCAAATTTTGAATATTGGCCCTCGCCTCTTGTTGAAATTGTTTTGTCTTATGTTGAAATTGTAAAATATTAGTGGCAAGAGACTTAATAATATCTTCTAAAGACATACCAAAATTAGAAGTTTGGCTATGTTGTTGTCTAGGGGGATATGGTTGTTTATCTTGCTGGAAATTTGGGCGATTTTGAGTCACGGGCTAACTTACTTGTGGATTTCCATAGTTAAGATTGAGGTGATCCCTCCATCTTGAGTTATATGTGCTCAAATAGAGATAATAATTCCTTTGTGGTGGTCCAGAAAAATCACCCACTGCATTCACTTGCTCAATGTGCTCCTCTTGAAGAGTTGAGTACATATCGGTTGGATGCCCTACTATCAAACAAATCTCACAAGTCTTCACCATCTACATATTACCTATAGCCATTTGATGAACAAGAGAAATTAGACTCGTAATTTGTTGTTCAATGGAGGAAACATTTACTTTATTAATATGCTTAGATGGAAGGTCAAGCCTAGTGCCAAATTGTTGAGAATGTTATATTTGCAATCAAGTTTCTCGCGGTCTCGGGAGTTTTATCCACCAAAGCTCCTCCACTAACTACATCAATCATGCTCCTATCAGTGGGTAGAAGGCCCTCATAGAAATACTGGATAATAGCTACTCTCTAATTTGATGATGGGGGTAGCTTGCACATAAATTTATAAAATATTCCCAGTATTCGTGTAGAGACTCTCCATTGTGCTATCTTACACCACAAATTTCTTTTCGAATGTTGGCCGCTCTTGAAGCTGAGAAATATTTCTCCAAAAACAGTCTCTTCATCTCACTCCATGTGGTAATACTCCCTAAGGGTAGATAATAGAGCTAATCATTATCCGAATCTTTCAAAGAAAACAAAAAGACTCTTAATTTAATTTGATCTTTAGTCACCCTCGTGGGTTTCATACTTGTGCATACCACATGAAACTCCTTTAAATACTTGTGAGAATCTTCACCTGCAAGGCCATGAAAAGTGGGAAAGAGATGTATTAGTTTAGATTTTAATTTAAAAGTAGTAGTAGCATCTAAGGTAGGGAACATTATGCATAAAGGTTGTTGATTCAGATCATGAGTATCAAGCTCTTTCAAAATTTGATTTCCAACCATGACTTCTTCGTCTTCTAAATCAGAATCACTAGAAAATAGGGAATCAAGAGCCGGATTGTTCTCTTCAGAATTTCTCCGAGTTTCCTTCCTTAACCTGCACAAAGTTTTCTCTAATTATGGATCGCACTGAAAATCACCTTGATTAGAAGATCAAGTTATAATCATAAACAATCAAGAAAACTCTAATAAACCAAAAAAAAAAAAAATCAGAAAATATAAAAAGTAATGAAAATAAATAAAAATAACTATCAGAAACTAACAAATTTTTTTTTGAAAATTTCAAGAATGAAATAAGGCTCACAATTTCAACTAGAATCACTTCCTGGCAACGCCACCAAAATTTAGTGTGCTGTCGCAACTAACCAAAAATAATACCTATACTCCAAAAAAAATTATATTTAGTAGTGTGAGTAAAGATCGTTCTCACAAAAAGTATTTAGCCTAGTTTTATGTTACTTGAACAAGGATGAAAGGTTTGAGTATAATGAAAACAATTTCAAGAAGAAACAACTAAGGAACAATTCAAATTAAAATATCGAAATCAATTAAAAGAACAAACCTTGGTTTAAGTCAACATCTACCATCGAAATGTTACAACTAATCATCGATGCAAATATATATCAATTAATATTTTGAATATTCACCGTTGGAATTATTTTCCTAGATCTTCTTATTTGTAGTTAATTAGAAAATAAGCAATCTAATTAATCCTAAATACTAAACATCCTAAGACAAGCATTTAGGGTTTAATCTAGTAACAACCTTAAGAATTAGAGAGATCGATAAAACTAAATAATACAAGTACAAGCGGTCGCATTTAATTTAGTCAAGCATTCTTCTTAAGATCTAATAATTCTTGACACAGCAAATCATTAAATTTTAATTGCTTCACAGATTAGAGGAATCAAACAATTACGGATTTGATATCTAACCTAGCAGTAGATTGTAACGAATAATAAATTAGTAAGCCTTCTAATAATTAAATGAGATAATCATGAAAATAGGCACAGAAGAACACTTGATACTCAAAAGTATAAATTGAACAATATAAATAAATTATATCTCATAGTTTTATTGATTTCGATGTTTCCGTTTCCTTAGTCCATTTATGAAAGTTTAACCATACAGGACCATGATTAAAATTCAAAGAAAAAAGTGATAAGATGAAAAGATGGAAGAAATATGTCTCCCTCACATTTGATAGGCTGGCCTCATTAAAAGAAATCAAGTATCCTCCCATGCCTACAATTCTAGAGGTTTCATGACTTTGTTTCAATGAGTTTCTGTGCACGGGGTTTTGTCCTCAAACTGAATTGTTTTGTATAAATATTTTAGTGGCGTTTTGTTTTAGAAGAAATTAAATATTTTTGCTTAGATTTTTCCTTTATCATATCCAAGCCTTGCAACACATAGGTTCTAAATATATTCTCTCTCTCTCTCTCTCTCTCTCTCTCTCTCTCTCTCCATCCAAATTCTTCAACCTTTCAAACACATTTTAGAAATCTGAAAAAAGAAAAGAACACATAAAAAAGAAAATATATATATATATATACCGTCAATGTAAAATATCAAGAAGATTTTGGTTAGAAATTGACTTGCGGAGAACTAGCAGGTATCTAATTCTCATTGATGCTTCTTGCTTAGTTTGACATTATTAGTCGCAATTTCACAAACCAAGATTTTGTGATCCATACTTTTATAGTATATTGCTGCATCTTTATTTCCAGTATACATTTCCAGTATCTGTATCTAAGAGAGTTTGGATTTGTATCTAAGGAGTGTGGATCCTCGAGATCAAAATTTTAATTTGTTGGAAACTTATGGAAGTAACATATTTGGAGGCTAAGAGTTTGTGGTAATAATTTTAGCAGGTGAAGTGTTTGGGATAAGAAAAAAAACAAGAGAGAGACAGTAAAAGGAATAAGATAATAGGTGAGGGAGGTAGAGAAGATGGAATCTTTGAAAACAAATCACCAAGAGATGCTAAAATCCAAAAGAAAGAATTAAAAAAAGTTAAAAAAGAAAAGAAAATAAAAGGAAAGTAGAATTAGTTTCTTTGAGTGGATGTTTTTTAATCTGGGTCTTTTGGTCATGCCTCTTCACCTGGTCTTTCACAGAACTATTAAACTTATGTTCTTTATGTTTATCATTTTTTTTTAATTTTTCTTTTGTTTTCTATTTTTCTATATCAGAACATGAACAGCCTTTTGTCGGTTGGATCTTTCTGCATAACATTTCCTTTCTCCATCAGCTCTCTCTCTCTCTCTCTCGCTTTCTCTCTCGTGCGCAACTATTCTCTAGCTCGCACCTTCACTTTGTAAGTACATGAGACACCACTACATTTCACTCTCACCTTTCGTTTCTTTATGCTGCTGGTTCTTCTTCTTCTTTGAGTGTGGTTGTAGTCGCCCCTTACCGGCTACGCCCCCAACCATAGCCTCATTGTTAACTTGTGAAACTATTCATCCCTCAACTGTTAGAGAAAGAGAGTCATGTGCATGTGTACAAGAAAAATAAAAACTTTATAGTCATTTGTACAACCATAGCTTCGTTTATTTTTCATATTATTTTTTTAATGTTCTTGTCTAGTTTGAAATGTAATTGAAATCTGATTATAGGCCCTAGTTTAAAATGGTTTATAGTATGGAATCATGTGTACAAGAAAAATTCTCTATAACTATGGTATCATTTTAGTTATTTTATTTTAATTTTGCATAGACTTATTTTTTCCTAAGCATAGTGTTTTATATATTTATTTCTATTTTTGTTCATATATATATATATTCCTTTTGTTTGTAGCTATAATCAAGATGGAACCGTGTCAATTGCTATTTTGCAAGGAAGAACACGACAGCGATGGTCCTAACACTCCATGAGGTTAGATGTTAATTACTGAATTTTTAATGACATTGCTTTATGGTCTTTTTTAATATTGATTGGTCTGTGCCATGGTAAACAAATTTTAAATAAATTATGTTTTGCTAAATGTAGACCAACAAGAGCAAGCTGGATCTTGATATATTGAGAATCAAAAGGTTGAAGAACCAAAAGTTGATATGATATTTGAGACTCAAGCAGATGTTATTGAATACTATACAAAATATGCCAAACAATAGGGATTTGGAGTGTCAAAAAGAATATCAACAATTGGAGATTATGGAGAGATAAAATATTTCATTATAGCATGTAGTCGTCATCACAAGCAAACAAGCAAGTCATCGTTTATTGATCAACCAAAACCGGTAGGAGGGATAGATTGCAAGGCTAAGATTAATGCAAAGTTGATAGCCAATGGAAGATATTAGTTATCTAATGTCGTTGTTGATTACAACCATGCAGTGAGCCCATGTAAGTCAAGACATATTGAGATGATGAGTAAAGCTGGAATAGGTCCGGCTAAAAATTACAAAACTATAGTTGTTGAAGCACATGGTTATGAGAATCTCACTTTTGGAGAGAAAGAGTGCAGGAATCATATCAATAAAATCCGTAATGAGTTGCTTGGGGAAGGAGATGTAGAGCTATTTCACAAATATTTGATGCTGCAACAAGAGAAAAATAATGGCTGTTTCTATGCAATGGATCTAGATGAAGAAGGGAGGTTGAGAAATGTGATTTGGGCATATGCTCGAAGTAGGACAGCATATAAGTCATTTGGAGATGTCATAAAGTTTGACACAACACATTTGACAAAGAAATATAAAATGCCATTTGCCCATTTTGTGGAAGTCAACTACCACGGCCAATCGAAACTTTTTGGATGTGGCCTTATATCAAACGAGGATATAGATACATTTGTATGGTTGTTCGACACGTGGTTAAGGTGTATGTCAGGATGGGCTCTTAACGCAATTATAACAGACTAAGACAGGACAATGCAAGCAGCAACAATTATTCCAAGGGCCAAGCATAGATTCTATCTATGGTACATTTTATGCAAATTACCTCACAAGTTGGGATCATATTCACAATATGAAAACTTTAAAGTCCCTTTATTAAATTGTATATATGAATCTTTGAGCTGTCCAGAATTTGAAGAAAGGTGGCACAACTTCGTTCAGAGTAATGGGTTAACAGACAGTGCTTGGTTGAGTAAGTTGTATGAGGAGCGACATCAATGGGTACCTGCATATGTGAGAGGTACGTTTTGGGCCGGAATGTCCACAACCCAACATAGCGAGAGCATGAACTCATTTTGTGATGGCTATGTAAATGCGACCACACCATTGAAGAATTTTGTTGAGGACTATGATAATGCTTTGGCAAGGATGGTCGAGAATGAGAAGATAGCTGATTTTGGTTCATTCCAACGAAAGATCCCTTGCATTACTATCCATACAATTGAGAAGCAATTTCAAGAATTATATACAAATGATAAGTTCAAAGAGGTACAAATAGAGTTTAAAGGTACTATGAATTGTTTATCTTCCCTAAAACAAAATGAAGGTGCAATATCGACGTATGAAGTTGTTGACCACTTAAGCATTTATGATAATTTTGTAAAGAGGTGAAATACTATGTATATTTCAATGACAATGAATGCGAAGTGATGTGCATTTGTAGACTATTTGAGTTTAGACGAATTTTATGCAAGCATGCACTCATTATCCTTATTTTGTGGAAGAAAGTCATGTGGTTGCTATTCAAGTACATTCTTGACCGTTGGAGAAAGGATTTGAAGAAAGAGTACACGATGATACCAAGTAATTATGTTGATCTCGATGATAATCATGAGGCACAAAGGTTTAATGATTTGTGTAATGATCATTGTGAAATAGCTTTACTTGCTTCGAAGGATCATGAGACCTATATAAAATGGAAGAATCATATGCACAAGTTTAAGAATGAAGAGTTAAGTCAAAACAGCACAATCTATCATGATAGTCCAAGTGAAACCAAACAAAAAAAAATCATGAGATTCGCAGTCCTTCTGGTATTAAGAGTAAGGGTAGACCTCCATCCAAACGCCGAGTGTCTACAGTGGAGACAATGTTGAAAAAGAAAAAAAAATAAAAAAAGAAATATGATAGATGAAGTATAGTAAAAGTGTGCAATTAGCAAATATTTTATATATTTTCATGTCTAAGCATTTCCACTAACATTTTTTTGGTGATCTGCAGGTGAAGAACATACGAGCTGGATAAGGAGTGAAAATAATATACTTAGCCAACCATGACTACTCTGTAATATTGAGGTTTTAATGTAATTAAGTGGTTGTAGTGTCATTTTGAAATTTGAACATAACTTTGGAATTTCAATATTTGAATGTAATATTGGACATGACAATTTTTGTTGGACTTGCCATTCCAAAATTCGACATCCTACAACAAAACAAGGAAATATATTTAGTAGCTCATATATTGGTATTTAGATACTACTGCACAACTTCATTACAGTGTCAACCATTTCATTCATTACAATGTCAGCAACTTCATTACAACATTAACAAATTCATTACAATCTCAACAACTTCAAACAACTTTCCAGTTAGTAGGCAAATAAAGCCGTAGTCTTGGGCTTAAAACATCTTTCTTCCAATCAATTTTCTCTTGGCAACCAGATTCTTTCCCTTTTGATTCAAGCAATCAATCTGGATTGGCAATCAGGTCTTGTCTTTAGCAACTTGTTTTCATAAACTGATCTGTCATATATTCTTACACTTTTTTATCTGCTGACTGCATGCATTCAGGATCGTAGATTAGTAAATAATGACAATAAGAACATAAGTTAATTAATTAAGTAAATAAGTTATTCAAAGAAGATTGTGATCTTTAATAGAGCTGATTGTATTATGCACTCAAACAATTCATCTTAAGATATGCACCCATACTTACTATTTTGAGATGTTCACTGATGAAGAAAAGAAAACAAGAGAATTCCATAAGATAAGCCAATAAAGAGAGAAAATATCCAAACTAGATATGATCACTCTTTAGTTTACAAACTACAAACAATATTCGTAGGGTCCATTATGAAATCAAATTCGAGATTTATTCTCATATTACAAAAAAATGGAAGAACTTGGAAAATAGTATTCCACCAAGTGCTATTCAATCAAAGCATAAATCAATATCTAAAAGTTCAACTAGAGATGAAATTAGTAAACACAATTTGTTTGATTGTTAAATAAACATGCCATTAGATCCAGGAACCCAAAAAACAAAGAGGTGCACCAAACAATTTTCTCGAGTGAGAGAGAGAAAGAGAAATCAAAATCAAAGCTAGGAACAAAAATTATTTTCCGAAGCTTTATCTAAATTTCAAAGAAAAAAAATATCCACAAAACTCCCCTGTTATTTTCTTCTAGGACCAAAGGTAGAGCCTAGGATTATCATAATACACATACCAATGCACAAAACCTAAAGAGTAAAGTAAATAGAGATAGCCCAAACAAGACAAAGCAATTACAAAACAAAAAAGAATTCATTGCCAGAAATGTCCAACAAATATTAAATAAACCTGCCATTAAATCCGAGAACCCAAAAAGACAAAGAGGTGCACCAAACAATTTTCTCCAATGAGAGAAAGAGAAAGACAAATCAAAATCAAAGCCAGAAACGAAAATCGGCAAAAGAGCAAAACTGAGACAAACCCAGGAAGGGAGAGAAAGAGATGAACTAACTGAGACATAAGAACAAGTAGGTATGATGGGGATGGAGTGGGATTTAGCGTGGTTGAAGGCAGTGAAGCAGAGGTGAGAAGCCAAACCTAAGCCTCCCTTGGAAGATGGAACGAAGGTATGGACCAAGTCCATGACTTTGCCATCGCCTCTGAGCACGTACTCTATCAACCTCGTTGACAGGATCCATGTTTGGTTATGGGCAACGAAATAGAAAGGATGGGTCGCTGTGATTTCATGGGGGGAGGAAGGGAGAGTAGTAGGGTGGGTGATGGTGGGTTGGAAAAAACAATTCCCAAGTGAAGATGGAAGAAAGTCAGGGCCAAGAACGGGGAAGGGGGGGAGGGGAGAGAGAGAGCGCAGAGGAGGGTTGAAGAAGAAAGTCGGGGAGGGGGGATAGAGAGAGAGTGCATGGGAGGGGAGGGCAAATGAAAAAGAAAGTTGAGAGGGCAGATGAGAGCAAATGAAAAAGTAACATGTCATTGTGTGGGATTTGTGTGTGAGATTTGTGTGTGGCTCTAGTGTTTCTTTTAGAAAAAAGGGTGCAATAGCTTTCACAAGGATTTTTGTTTTAAGTTTCACAAGTTTATTGAGAACTGGTAGGTAATGTTGTTATTTTATTCATGTGCTAGCAGTTACTATTATGGAAATTACCAATTCCCTTCTTATTCTACCTTCTCTTACTCAAGGCATATAGCTTGATAATAGCCCATCAACTCAATACAATTTTTCCCCAAATGCTCCTGAATTTTTAGGTCAAATTCCCCAAAACTTTGAAACTGACAATACTCTTTAATCTAGTTTAACCCAACAAGGCACCAACCTCATTGCACAGCAACCACAAGACTAGGACATAACAGTTGAGAAAATTCCCCAGCATAAAGATAGTACAATATCTCAACAAAAAAGGCCATTTTGATGGAAATAGTAATGACTCTACTCATCGCTACTCCAGACTTCATGTTGAAAAAGCCAGGGGCATTGAAATTGCTACTCAGTATGCTATTTTGCTTGAACAGATAGCCTTCTGATCTATAGGGTCTGCTTACATAACTACATTTCTTTATATATGAATTTTGTTCTTCTTTAGATTAACAGGAAATCGCCACCCAAAACATCATACAACATCACATGTTTGTGTTAAATCATCACAACAAAATGCCCTCTATTCTTGAATTCAAAAATGTTGGAGATAAAAGACATGACACTTAGATATGATGATTTATAATTGCAGGGAAGCAAGAGGCTTCACTGGACCTTCTGAGGATGGTAAAAGACTTTTTTTTTTATACGTCGTGACCCCAATGCTCTAAAGGTGTGAAATCTGCAAATCTATGTGGGGCTACTCTAATTTTCAGTTGTTTTAAATGACAAATTTTATGTAGACCACTTCTTATTCCCCAATTTTTATCAGCTTGTTCAATGTAAAGTTCACTAAGGTACACTTGGTTAGCCTTTTATCAACCATGATCATGCAGGCACTTCAAACTCCCAATTATTATTATTCGTATATGGTTTTGAATTTATAAAACAGAGGCCCTAATTAAAATGGAGTAAAATGCCATACTGATTACGCCTAAAGAATAACGCGGTTCGTTTGCAGTATAGTTTTGGGGTGTCGATTCCACAGGGAGATGGATTGAGAAATTGAAGAACAGTAACGAAATTAACAAAAAGATTAAATGAGTGTGATAATTAAATTTTAGAGTGTGATGTAAATTAAAACTAAATGAATAATTTGAAAAGTATAAAAATGAGACGAAAAGTAGAGCGTAGGGAATTCCTTGTGTATTTGTGGTATTCAAATTTATTCTTAATTTATTGATAACTCCATTAAGAATTCTATATCCAAATTCTTAATCGGAATATATAACATTAATAACCAAAATTTAAATCAAATATAACTCTTTGAAAAATCATTCTTTGCGCTTAACTTTCATAAATTGTTATCGATATTGAGAAAATCCAACGACGACAATATACCCAATAGGCGATATTGCAGCAGAGAATTAAATCAATATAGATAATCAATTGCTCCAAATATAATTATAGAACTAATTCACTCAATAGAAAAAGTATGACTGAATCCATAAACGAAATAGATTCTATATTTATTTGAAGACGAAAAACATCACAAATAAATTGAGAATAATAGAACAAAAGAGTTTTAATATTTAAAAACCAAATACATGAATCAAAAATAAATTATAAACACCATCACACATACAAATTCATCCCTAACCCTCCTTGAGAATTTAGTTACACATATTGAAAATATGCAACAAAAATTCTCCAAGGGATAATATGGAAGAGCCAACCATTATTTTCTTCTCTCTTCTTTGGTTTTTCTTTTCTTTTCTCAAGCTCTCAAAATAATGGCTCTTCCAAAGCATCCTAACATACTAAGCATGGTTTTAGAACACACACCCTTCCCTTCTATTTATAAGCATCCTTCATGCAAGTTGTCATGACAAAATCATCACAATTTCAACTTGTTTTGCCATGTGCCATTCTTGAATCCAAGTGATTTGTGAGTTGTTATTTTGATCATTTGTTTCCCCACTATGCATGAGATGGATTTTGCTTGTAGGTTGAGTGTTTCAATTTTGCTTCTCTATCCATTAGTTGTCTTGTATGACTTAATATCTTGTGGTCAAATAATTTGTTTTAAAGAAATTTGAGTGCATTTCATCTTGCATATGAATTGATCATTGAATTTCCAAGTTGGTGTAGGAGTGCTTGCTAGAAAATATTATGATGACATTTGGATTTGATGCAAGTGGCTGAAAAATATCCAGGAACGTCAAGTGTAGGTGTGTCCACTTGATGGTCGATTTTGTCTTAGAGTGATTGGATATCTCTTCAAATATAAAACATCAAAGTTATAGATATTTCTCTTGCAGTTCTATATCATCTTGAATTAGCTCAATCGGAGATTGGATGAGAGAGTTATGCCTATATTACAAAACGATGTCAGAATTGTCTAAAATTCCGCAATTATCTTCATTTGCTCCTAATGCCTCTATTTGTGACCTAAATCAAAATATAAGAATAATGAGTATATTTAGGCATCAAATAAAAATAAAGTATTAAATACTAAGAGAGGAAAATATGGCATTTTATATTCTCATCAATATATTAAATCATGCTTATATCTATCTCAAGATAAATGACCATTAATTTTAATAACATGAGTTATATCCATTATTTTCTCATTTATTTTAGTATTTAAATAGAGTATTTAGAGTGCATTTTTGTGCACTCATCACATACCATGATTAGAAATTGCATACATTAAAGCTGAAAATATAAACAAAATGCATAAAAGAATACTCATAAGAAGAGATCCCACTGTATGGTCACAAGGTTGAATTAGAGGACCACAATGGCTCAAATTTAAATAAAGCTTAGCAATGAAGTGATAGAAATTGCTTGAATGAGCCTTGGCCTTTGCCTATTCTATCAATAATATCGTTTACTTATATATATAAAAAAATAAATTGCTTGAATGAACTTTGGACTGCATAGAGCTACAAAATGGTAGCAATAAACAGTATCACATTCACGATGAAAATGGATTAGTTTGAAGTACCTAAAAGTGATTTTCCTGCTACACCTAGGGGCGAAATCAAAAAATTGTGTTTTTTTTGGTTTTTTTTTTGGGGGGGGGGGGGGGGAGGGGGGAGGAAGGGGGGAGATCGACAAAGTGTATGGTATGTGTAAACTTTAAAGAGACGCTCATCAATAAAAATTTGGGGCGGGGGGCAATTTTTATTTATATTTTTATAATTTGAGAAGTAATTTTATTATATGTATATAAAAATATGTATATACTTATATAGTAGATGAACTTTTTGTACTATCCTCCATCCTCCAACGTGGGTCTGCTCCTAGCTATACCTGATCGAGAGATAATCTTCAAGTGTACTCAGAACATTAAACATACATAACCTGATGGTTTTCATCGCATTAGATAACAAAGAGATGCTAAAATCTCATTGAAAGAATTAAAAAAAAAAGTTAAAAGAAAATAAAAGAAAAGGGTAGTGGCATTAGAACTAAATTAACTCCAAATGTTTATATTCACATTTATTTAATATACATTTATTTATATTCCAAATGTTTGATATACATTTATTTAATAGTTCTAATAGAGATTATGTATAATGAACTTAAATTTATAAATTTCAGTATAATTATCGGTCTGCGCATTGCGCGGGTTATAGTCTCATAATGAATAATAGTGGAGTTGGCTATGTTTGGAATACAAACTCAGCTCAACCCATGTTAAGCCAATCATTGATGAGATTTACTATTTTTTTAACTTTTTATAGAAAAATAAAAAATAAACACATTTCAACGTGCTTCATACATTTAAACGCACATATTAACCTTTTTACATTCAAACATATCTCAATAAGACCCATAAAATAATACTAGTCAAATATAAACTTTGGTTATCTCAATATAAGATTGTCTAAGTTGTCTCTAAATTTAGCCAATAAAATCATACACCCGAACATTATTTCACAATTATGCCATTATAGCAATTAGCAAATCTGTATTATCACACAACTTCTGCATGAGAATGGTGATATAGCTAGGGACATAACATTTTTACACTTTTTTACAACTTCATTTTAAATTAGTGACCTTTTTGTAAAGAAAAGTTGGCGACGATGGACAGAATATAGATTAATACTAATGATTAGGTTTAACATATACTTAAGATGGGGAAGACAAAGAATTGCCTAAAACACAAAAAAACAACTCTTCATTCAATTGAAAATTAGCAAAACTCTAGAATAATATCCATTAAACGTGAAATTCGAAATTATTTTATGAATTCACAAGCCAGTCTTAAATAGCTGTAAAATTTGAAATTATGAAAATTTTTTAAAAAATGGAAAAATTTAAATTATTGAACGAAAAACAAATAAAAAAATAAACAAGCATCCCATAAAAAAATGGCCAAAATTGAAATCAGAATCATTTCCAAAACTTGAAACTAAATATTTACTAACAAGGCAAAAATGAGCGTAAATATATGATTTGATAAAAAATAACTAATATTGCCCTAGTCCAAGTAAGATATTATGCTTTTCCTTCCTTATTTGTATAGATTCATCATCTTTTAAGATAGTATTTCAAAGCAATCAACATAGAATCTCAGCCTAGATACGACATATCAATTAGGGTTTGCACGATTCTTAATGGGTTGGAGAGAATTTGTCATCGAATTCTAAACTACTCGATCTTTTGTATGTCCAAATATTAGATCAATCTTTCATTCCTTTTGTTGTATCATCCCAATAATTATTAAAATCGATTTGATCGGATCAAATTAAAATAATATTGAGCATCTTATACTCCAAAATTAAGTTTCTTTCTCACATATCAAATCAAAAAAAAGATTTTACATAGGCGAATTTGAAAAAAAAAATCTTCAACTCTAAGAAAATCAACATAGTTTATTATCTCAAAAGTTGTTTCATGATCTTCAAACTTCAAAACTTTACTACCATTTTCTTTTTTCAGATTTTTTATATTTTCAATAAAAATGGTTACCTCATCTACTAGATTATCTTCATCGAGATAGATATCGTAGATTGGTATATAGTTCTACCCTATGAAAAGGGGTCCATCATCAAGCTTTTCGTCATCAAAGTAGTAGATCCACTCAACCTCATGCAATAAATCAATGAAACTTTCATTCTGTAACGTTTTGGCAGATCCAGTTTGAAATCGAGGTCCCCGTGATGCTCCTCCTTACCACAGTATCTCGAAATAGAGAATGATTGTGATGAGGGTTATCGAAATTGAAATTGAAATCGTGATCTTGCATTTCACGATCCCTAATATTTTGTACCATTAGATGTTGGGTTAACTTTACAACCTATCTTTGCAAATATTCAATCATTACATCTAGAATACTACGATCAAGGTGAGGGACTTCATCATTTAGAACCTTTCCATGATGACCACAATCACCAACCATGAAAATTGATGATATGTCACCCTAAGAAGATATCTCATATCTTCCTAATGCCATGATCACGACCATGATCACCATCGAGACTACTAAAGTTCTAATGCCAATTGATGCCAATTAGAATTTAGATTAATTTTAGTTACTAGTTTCAAGAAATAATCGAGATATGGAAGATAAGAGAATCATCCAAAACATAAAGAAAACAATTATGTTTTCAATTGCAAATTATCAAAACTCAAAAATAATTTCCATTGACATTAAAAGCAAAGTTAATTGTTTAAGCCCATAACCCAAACTTAAATAGCTGTAAACTTCAAATTATAAAGTTTTTTCTATTTTTGTAAAAATTTTAATTGTTGTATAAAAAACAAATACATAAATAAATAAGAATCCTATAAAAAAAATTTGGCCAAAATATAAATCAAATTCACGTTTGAAACTTGAAATCAAATATTTACTAACAAGATGAAAATGAGAACAAAATATATGATTTGAAGAAAACAAATTTAATAATGCCCTAATCCAAGAAAGATATTAAGATTTTCCTTCCATATTTATACAAATTCATCTTTTTAATGTAGTTCTGAACACAATCGACATAGAATTTGGACCTAGATACCCCTTATCAATTTGGGTTTACACCAAAAGTGCTACAGCTACAAAAACATCCTACAAAAGTAAACTCACAAAATTGACATGATACGTTAGATTTACTTTATAGTATAGCATGTTATATTATGCCATATTAATTTATGGACTTAGTTTTATAGATTCTCTTTGTGGCTGGTTAGTTTGAATAATTGAGTATTATGATAATATTCTACTATTATTCATTATTTTATTATTAATTTTTACTTACTATTTATTACTATTCATTATTATTCACAACTATTTGATATTCTATCATTATTTTCTCACTACTATTTAAAGAATATCTAAAATCACCTCACTTTTTCATATGATACGTTATATTATATCATGCCATGTTAATTTATGGACTTAGTTTTATAGATTCTCTATGTGGTTGGCTAGTTTGGGTCGTATTTATTATTTTATTATTATTTTTGTGTGGGGGTGAAATCCTCAAGCCCACAATTGGGCCTAGCCTACCAGGCCACCACTAGAGATAAGAGAGGAAAAGTAGGAGACAAGATAGGACATACGGGCAAGCATGTGTCGGGAAGGTTGATAGGCCAAAGCGTGCAAGTCAGTCATGCCAATAGAGGTCAAGTCACCTCATGTCAAGGGTTTCAAATAAAAGGAAGGCACCAGACAACTTTAATGGTCTTCTTCTTCTTCTTCACGGTTTCTTCCTTAACCTGAAGAGAGCTTATTCAACAAGTGGATTCTCCTCCCCAAACGCCTGTGGACATAGGCTACATGTCGAACCACGTAAATCAGTATATCTACCTCTCTTTATCTGCTATGGGTGTATGCGTTGTCATCGTACAACTATATTGAAACACTGTTAGAGGCTCCAAACAACACTGATTGAAGCCCAAGTTGAGATAGTGGGTCGGGAATAACTATTTCTCTCCCTCCGATCTATTAAGAAATTTTTTCCGCATCAATAATTGTTTATCTACCCTTTGCTATTATTCATTACTATTCAATATTATTCAATATGGAGCAACTACCAAGCAGTCACGCTGATTATGTAGAATAAACAACCCTCCAATCCATGAGCACCATGTCAACAAATTCCCTAAACTTGCAAATGGGGTTGCATGCATGGGTCTCATTTTGCATTTCCTCCATTTCATGCTTTAGCCTCCTGAAAATAGAGCCATTCCCTCCCTTGGGACTTAGCTCCACCTATAGACCTCCACCTCCACCTCCACCTTCCGCCGCCACCAATCCACAACCACCACCAATCCACCGAGTGCCGATTTCTAAGTTTAGGTTGGTTTTTCTGGATTTTTGCCTAGCCCGTTTCTTAATATAATGGCCCACGAGTTTGTTGCCCGAGTTCTAGTTTTGTCCGCTATTCCACTGAGTTTTTCGTCGCCCACCACTGAGCATAACGGTTATTCATGGTCGACTCTAGTGGCTTTGGTGTTTCACATGTATTTTTCCAAGCCCTTCATGTGTTGTTTGAAAGAGCCATTTTTTTCAAAGGAGTTGACTTTAATGTATAGCTAGCTTTGGTTGGTATCATTATTTCTTATAGTATGAAGAGTTGAAAGCTTGGTAGATTTCATATCTATCTTCATCTCTAGAATTGAAAGAGTTATGCTAGAAATCTCATCACTTGAATATTCTTTGAGCATGTTAACACCCAGAAAATAAAAATAAAAACAAAGTTGTAGTATGTGCAAGTAATCACCCATTGATGAAATCATTATTTCACTTGTGCATTATTTGTGGCAATCTATTGTAAATAAATTAGCTAGCTAACGCTGTTGCCATTTTTTCATTGTGGATCAGTAACAAGCAAATAAATTAGAATTGATTGACCCAAGTACCTTGATTTTATTGAACATATTATAAGTAAGGATTGATTAAATTAACCCAAGTACCTTTTTTCTTGAACATATTATAAGTTTTTCTTTTATATTTTCTCCATTTGCAGTTAATGTACTGTTGTCTCAAAAAACAAAACAAAAAATATCCATGAAGGTGAACCAATTATTTTTGATGAACAGTTAGCCATTCACATGTCTGGACTTGTATAATTGTTGAGCAATCTTTAATTTAAATAAACTTGAATTCTGCTATTTTTTAATTTAAAATGTTCATGACTAATGAATTAATTATCGTGTGGTTTTGTATGACAGGATTCAATTTATAATCTTGATAGTGATGACCCTGAGGTTGAAACTGTAGACATTCAAAGTGATGTGAATGTCAAAGATGGAGTCAATGTAGAAGATGTGATGCATGCCAAAGATGGGGTCAATGCCGAAGATGGAGTGAATGTGAGTCCCACTTCGAGTAGGCGTCCATTGGAGCCATTCATTGGTTAGGTATTTGAGGAGGTTGAAGACACCCAAGCATTTTATAAGGCATATGCAAGGCAAAAAGGATTCACAATCCGAATGAATCACACTCGAAGGTCGAAAGAGGATAAAAGTCTATGTGCAGTAGATTATGTTTGCACAAGGGAAGGACACCGATGGGTTAATTGAAAAGACAACGATCGAGTAATGCCTGACCCTGCTAAGACAAAAATTAGATGTAAGGAAACAATGGGAATAAAAAAAGATGGTGAGAAGTGGATAGTTAACAAGTTTGTCATTGGACATAACCACATTCTATTTTCATTGAGAAGTACTAGTCTACTTTATGGACATCGGAAAGTTAATATAGTCCCAAAAAAATTGATTGAGACTTTGAATGAATCTGGTGTACCGACAAAGAAGATTATGTTAGTATTAAGTAAATATTCAGGTGATGACTTCAATGTTGGTTGTATTGATAATGATGTAGAAAACTTCTGAGAGGCAAAAGGAGGATTTTTTTTGTAGAAGGGGAAGCACGAAGATTATATAACTACTTTGTAGATCATTAGAGCAAAGAATCTATATTTATGTTCTCCATGCAAGTTAATAAGGATGGATGTATGAGAAGCTATTTTTAGGCTGATACGCGATCAAGAGAAACATACCAATATTTTGGTGTAATTACATTTGATGCAACTTACCTGACCAATATATATAAGATGTCATTTGTGTCATTTTCTGGACTTAACCATCATCATCAGATCATTATGTTTGATTGTACTTTGTTAGTTAATGAGAGGGTGGAATCATACACATGGTTATTAAGAACATGGCTAAAGGCAATGCTTGGGCGTGCCCCTTCAATGTTTGATTGTACTTAGCCCCGCTTGGATTCAGAGATGAGATGAGTTGAGATGAGTTTAGTTTATTTTTTAATATTGTTATTATTTTGGCATTTGAAAAAGGTATATTGGAAATTGAAAAAGGTGTATTGGGAATTGAAAAAGGTGTATAGGAATTTGTGTTTTATATAAAAAATTATAAAAATATAATAATAAAATAAAGATGAGTTGAGATGAGTTGAGATGAGCTGAGCTCACCTCTGAATCCAAGCGGGGCCTAAAACACATAGGTTGCACTTGTTGCACATTTATAAAAGTTTCCTGAACAGTTGACCCATGTATACAACATATTTTTGAACTTTTAGAAAGATTATCGTCATTGCATCTACTAGACAATTACTATTGAGGAGTTTGAGTGAGAATGTGCTTCAATTGTGGTGAAGTAGGAGATAGGAGACAATACCTAGCTGTAAAATCTTTATGGCCGACGTGAGAAGTAAGTACCAGCCTACTTGCATTTGACATTTTGTGCCAGTTTGTCGACAATTCAAATGAGTGAAAGCATGAACATATTTTGTAAAAACTATTTTCGTTCAAGCAATATACAATAGAAAATATAGCAATATACAATTTTCTTTTTTTATATAAAATAGAAATATAGCAATATACAATTCTTTAAAAAATTGTGAAAACTATAATTCACGTCAGAATGTGAACAAACTAATGTTCGAACGTGCGAAAAAAAGGTGGTAATTTTTCCACACTTTTGTAACGTTCAAAGGTGATTTGATTGACATTTGAATGGTCTTAAAAAATATATGTGATTGTCTCACGCTTTTTGAACATTAGAATGTTATATTGTAACGTTCGAACGTTAAATTTGAACATTCGATCGTTGACTTCAATCAAATAGATTGAAGTATATACACACGGGATGGAAGCCAAATTTTACATCTGGCTTCCAATCCATGAGAGAGAGAGAGAGAGAGAGAGCGTCTTCTCAACTATTGCCTTTCAAAGGTAAGTATGTGGGTATTTCTATAGGGATTGTTTTTTTATATTTATTGATTTCTCTTGTGCTTATTAGTATATAATAATCTTAATAGCTCATTATGTATTTTTTGAAGGATTTGAAGTTGAAAGTGATAGAACACTTGTGAAGAAATTTTATTGTTTTTGCTAAGTATATTTTCTAATTGCTCACTAAATATTTTAAGATTTATTTATAGTTGTGTTTGTTATATTTGTGTAATTTTTTAATTATAAAATTTGAGCAGCATGTATTCTTGGATTTGTTTATAGTTTTTGTTGCCCAAATGACTAATACAAGATGGGGGATGAATTGAGTTATATTAAAAAAACTTAATACTTATAAATCAAATACATAATATAAAATATAAACAGAATATAAAACAGTAAAAAATATAAAAAGTAGGGTGAGAAAAAACAAACTCAGTATTTTTACGAGGTTCAGCCCCACTGCCTACGTCCTCGCCTTAAGCTATCTCTTGAGAATTTCGAATTCACTAGTCAGTCTCTTTTAGGTGGAGATAGAAACCTATTACACTTTTCAGTAGCACCGCTCCAAAGTGTAGAATACCCTCTACACTTCTAATCACCTCACACTTGGTGATTTAACTATTCTCTG
The DNA here is from genome assembly GCA_036898215.1 of Platycarya strobilacea. NCBI lineage: Eukaryota > Viridiplantae > Streptophyta > Magnoliopsida > Fagales > Juglandaceae > Platycarya > Platycarya strobilacea. Next base: position 14,060,931 of record CM072556.1, read on the forward strand.
TGTAGAACATCTTCTACACACACAAGCGTTATACGTACCCTCTTACAAATACAAGAGTTGATAGTGGGTAGACTATCAAAGTACACTCCTCTATGAGTGAGATAGAAATAATATAACTCAACCTCTATCTCTCTAAAAAAGAATAAGAATTAAGACTTAAAACTTTAGAAAATAGAGAATGAGAGTTTTGAAAAAATGATGCAAAACTTAACAATAGATGTGTAAGCTCTAATTGTTATGATTTTTGCAAAACACAAGTAAGCTAATTATAGGCAAATGAGTCTCACTCAATCATCTTTCAAATTCAAAATTCAAATTTTGATGAAGTCATTGCATATGTCATTCAATTTTCAAAATTCAAATTTTTGAATGAAGTCATTGCATATGTCATGCACATGTAAAAGATAATGAAAATAAAATTTTTAATGAAATCATTGTATATGTCATGCACATGCAAAATATAATTTTCCAAATTAAAACATTTTTTATGTCATGCATATATCATGCTTATGTCATGTATAAAAAAAAATGCAATTTAATACTTTATGAGAAAAGATTGATTTTTGAGTCTTAATTCAATTTCGAATTTTATCAAGAGATATACAAAAATAATATATGAGCTTCATTTGTAGACTTGTTCTTTTATACTTGATGTGCGCTTCGCTCCATTGCATAGATAATTTGAGTTTGAGACTTGAATTTATTTGTTATCATCAAAATCTACATGTATATACAAAACTTGAAACCTTGGATTCAACAATCTCCTCCTTTTTGATGATGACAAATACTTAGTAGAATTTTGAGACTTGCAGTAATGCTTAATCCCCCATTGAGAATATGCGTTAATTTTTCAAGCAATAGATAAATATAATTCCAGCATATATAACAAAGTTAAAAATCTAAATATTTACGTCTAAAACTTCTCCCCCTTTTGATATCATTAAAAAAGAACTGCAATTAGCTTCAGTAAGATTTTTTTTTCATAATAAGCGATAACCAATTTAAACGGTATGGGAACCACCCGTGCCTGACAAAAACTGTAAAGGCTAGAGCCGAACTTTATTGTCTTGGTGCGAAAGAAGATTTAAATCTGCTTGATGTTATTGATGATTTAGATGTTGCAGAGATTTGAAGTTGAATAAGTGAAGTTATCCGTGTCCGACAAAGGTAGCAAAGGTTGGAGGTCTAACTCTGGCAATTTGGTGCGGAGTCACGCGTGTCCTACAAAACTTACAAAGGTTGGAGGCCTAGCTGTAGTAGTCGGTGAGGAAGCAGATTCAAATCCGCGTGATGTTGTTGAAAAATTAAATATTATTGAGATTTGAAAGTTGCTATTTAAAAGATCATTTTCACCTATTGGATACTCAAATAAACTTTCACATCACTCATTGATCTAGTTTCTGTTTATTCAAAACGATAAAATGGAGAAGAAAATTTTATCTAATATTCCGGATTTGAATTAAGAACCATCTCAATCAATCATTTTATCTCATGAGGTTGTCAACACCATGATAGAAGCAGAGATGCATTTTTTTGGTAGGACTGATTCTGAGGTTATTGCAGCATCAAGAACTCTCAGTGCTCAATATGCTACCTCTATTATAACCATGTCTCGGAGATTACTAGCAAGGGTAAATGAGGTTGATCGACTTAACAATTAAATATCTATTCTGCATCAAAAGCTTGCAAATAAAGGTAGAAAGAATAAGAGGTTAAAGTAAGAAAATAAAGATTTGACAGAATTAGCTCGTGTTCTGAAACTTCGAATAGAGGAATCGAAACGAGTGAGAGTTCAAGTATAGAGTCAACATTAGCAGATAATGGCAGCGTTTCACGAGAGAAATAGAGACAATCTGCAATAAATCTCGCTGGCTTAGTTCGTTAACTTTTGACAATATGCATCCGGCATATTTTGTAAACTTGACTAAGTAAGATTTGAAGAGATGACAGTTTGTCTTGTACTTATTTCCATCTTTATAAAAGCAATCCTTAGTTTTATCTAATTTGCATCAAATTTTCTTCTCATCTCTGTAGTTCATCTTCATTCTCACTCTACAAAATTTCAATGACTCATCAATTTTCTTTCAGTGCTTCTCGTGATCAAGATATGAGGTGTGATAACCCAAATTTTTAGATATTCGCTTAATTTTCATATGTGGGATGATTATGTTTCTCCAAAACTATTTTTAGGAATTTTTTGGGATATATGTATAGGGTTTTTTTTTTTATATTGAAAGGTTAAGAGTAGGGTTGGATACAAATGTGGCTTGTTTTAAGGTGAAAAAAGTGTCTAACCCGAGATCTCGCTCGACTCCCGCTTGATGTCTGACTCGAGCGAGATACAGGGACAGACTTAACATGTTTTGGTAGAACGGTCATAACTTGCTTGTTTGATGTTGGATTTGAATGATTCAAGAGGATATGGAAAGCTAAGAAAAATATATACAACTTTTATGTTTTGAGGTTTTAGAGATATGGACTTAATCAAATAAAAAATAGAGATTAAAGTACCAGATCTGAATTGGAGATAGATAAGCATTGACTTTGAAGTTGACTAAGAACTTTGGATAAGATTAAGCCTTTGGATTATTTTCTCAATTATCCTAAGATCTGGACAAGTGTGTAGAGATGTGGAAAATGAGGAGATTTTATTTAGTAAATTTTGTGTGAAATAAGAGGAATCATCTATTCACTACTTAGTGTGCCCGGATTGGTGTTATCCGGCGCATCTATCGAGTTTTATTAGAAAAATCATAACTTAGTCATATGAACTCCAAATGAAGTAATTCAAATTCATATGGAACCTTAAGACATAGATCTAGAACTTTTATTATTGGAGGTTTTACAGAATCGAAGTGTATCAATGGATTAATTGGGCTGGAATGAGACTGATCTGTTTTAAGTGCAAACTGGAGCCCGAAAATAAATCACTCCACCACCGCACTTTAGATGTTCGAATTTGATTGGTTTTCCTCATTGTTATCTGCTAGATACACATATAAAATCATGTATCAAGTGGAGGAAGAGCTTCTAGAAGAATAATTAGTTTAAAACCAAGCAAAAGTGAAGAACTAATCTGATTGGCCAAAACAGCCAACTATCCCCCTTATTTCCAATCAATTGGTAACCAAACCTTGGGAATTAGGTGATGAGATATTTTTCAGCCACTCTAAGGATATTAAGGAGGTCTGGGACGTGTGGACAAGGGTGAAGAAAAGGTTCTAGAAGTTTTGGGGGTGCAAGGAAGGCCAATAGCCTGTTGAGCATATCTTAGATATTTTAGACTTTTTGGAGTTTACTTTTATACCTATATTTAGTAATTATTTGGGGTCATTGATCTAAGATGATTTTAGATAAGGAAGAAGCATAGCCATGGGATATGGAGGATCATTAGATTAGGCCAAGGCTGGACAACACGTCATACCCATACACAATTGGATCTAACTAATTGCCTTGATTGGTTTTCCTTCCTTCTTCCCAAACCATCGATCCCTCTATATATATATATATAACCATCTTCAGTCCATAAGGGACCTTTTGGTAGAAGAAACTCACGCCACTTGGAGAGAAAGCCAAAGAAGAAGTCTCTCTTAACCCTTGAACCTCCAAACATCACCTAAGTGAGCTAAGTGAGTGCTTTGAGGAGAAATATTGTAAGGACTAGTTGGATCATTCAACCAAATTTTGGAGAAACTTGTAAGTATACAATTTAACTTAATCTTGGCATATAATAAATAGATTGTTGATGGAATTAAGTTTGTTGTTAGTTGGAGTTTAAACTAGGCTTATATGATGTGTTTGGAATCTATGGTGTTATGGATATGATTTTATGATGGTAAAATGTTAGGAAAATTATAAGGACATAGATTTATGTTTTATTAAGTAAAAATAAGGTTTATGTGAAAAGATTGCTTGATTTAGGTTGAAAAACCCCATGAGCCATGATCTCGCTCGACTGTCACTTGATACCCCACTCGAGCGAGTTCTAACCCGTGACTTCGCTTGACTTTCGCTCGACACCCCGCTCGAGCGAGATGCCCTGTTTTGCTTAAATTCAGGGTTTTTCTTGGAATAAAATTAGTGTCTCAGATGAAATGAGTTCTAGGTGAAATAACTCATAAGAATAAGGAAAGACATAGTGGTATGACCCAACTACGGGTAATATTAGTGGTATGACCCAACCACGGGTAATAATAATGACATGACCCGACCAAGGGTAATAATAGTGGATATTAGTAAAGACTTGTGAGAACAAGGGTTCTAAGATAAGAATGAAAAGCATATGCATGTATGAATATGTTAGTCATGTCATGACGGGGACGGCGATACGTAACGCCCATATGACTGACGTGTCGACAAGGACGGCGATACGTAATGCCTGTCATAAGAGTAAGAATTATGTTACTATGGGGACGGCGATACGTAACGCCTATAGGATTGACATGGCTAGCGGGGAAGGCGATACGTAACGCCTGCTATGATAAAAATGCTTACGTCATCACGGGGACGGCGATATGTAACACCCGGATGACTGGTAAGTTGATGGGGACGCCTATCATATATGTTAAGTATGTTCCGTGTCATTATGGGGATGACGATACGTAACGCCCAGATAATTGATGAGTTATATGTGATGGGGACGGCGATACGTAACGCCCATCAAAGATAAGAGATAAGTAAGACCCGACAGGGACGGTGATACGTAACGCCTATCGAGGTTATGTAACAAGTAAGACCCGACAGGAACGGCAATACGTAACGACTGTCGAGGTTATGCAATAAATAGATTCCGATGGGGACGACGATACGTAATGCCCATCAAGGATAAGTAATAAGGGAAACCTATAAGGTTAAGAAGTATAAGTATTAAGTATGTGTTGATGGGTCTAGCTAAGATCTAAGTTTGTATGGGAAGACGGGTAATTGATCTGTATAAGTCCCATAAAGCATTTTTATAAGTGATATGTTGGTGAGTATGGCTATGTATGATGATAGTTGTTGTTATCTATGCCTTATTTCGTTAACTGTGTACTTACTGAGATTTCTTGTAAATCTCACTCTTTTATGTTTTATCTATCATTCCTTATGGAATAATAGATGTTGTTGCAGGGATAGATAAATTGCATTGAGACCCGATCAGCACTGGAGATTCTAAGATACCTTGAGGGTTCTATAAAATGCTCATCTCCGGTTGAGATGATCTCATGTTCGTGATCAAGTAAAGAAGTAAGAGTACTGGATGATGGTGGGATATGAGATTATGTTTTGAGAAAACTAACTGGGTTATGTAAGAGTTAATACAGTATGTTTTACGTAAATACGATGTTATGAGAAGTGTAATTTTAGTGTGCCATGTGATCTATTGATGCGAGAGTTAGATCTCTTTGCATATATTGGGAATTTACTTCTTCCAACTGCGATCGGTGTTGCATTTAATTAGTAAGCTTAGATGCATGCATGCTATTTTTTATATTTACATAGGATAAGTAGCCTTGTATTACTTGTCTGGATGCGTCGATTTACGTTGTAATCGATGCGAAAAATCGGGGCGTTACACGAGGTATTCTTCACCTCAAACTATTTCTGCATCTGTTGTAGGCGCCATAAAGCAACAAAACACTGATTTGGCTAATAAATCAGATCATGATGCCATTTACGAGTTTGTGAGTCTAGGAACTCGATACTCATCGTCCATTGTCGCTTTTTCCACTCAGTTGCAGTTTAGAACCCGCAAGATAGAGAAGCTTAATGAGAAGATTGATGTTCTTCAACGACTTGTTCAAGAGTCTAACAAAAAAATAGTAAACTTAAAACAACAGAATAAGGATTTAAAATCCTTACTTGCCTCTGCATTTCGATTACCTAATCCTTTAGACAAGGATGGCATGATGATTTATGAGAAGCAAATGCATTTGAATGATGAGGCTAAACGTCTCAAGTTTCTGTAGGTCATTTGAGATAATGGAATAAAAGTATCTAGCAGATATTCATGGCATGCATCATTCCTATTTCTCTTCTAATCATGCATAGTCTATCTTCTGGTAGGGGTTTTGTGAAAATATTTGCCAATCAATCATGTGTACTAGTGAATTCTAATACAATATCGCTCTTCTGCACATGATCTCTAAGAAAATGATATCTAATTTCAATATGTTTGATCCAAGAATGTTGTATTGGATTCTTTGAAAGATTTATAGCACTTGTATTATCACATTTGATTGGAATATGATTGTACATAAGTTTAAAATCCTCAAGTTGCTGCTTCATGTAAAGAACTTGAGCACAACAACTGCCTGCAGCAACATATTCTGCCTCAGCAGTAGATAATGCAAGAGAATTTTGTTTTTTACTAAATTATGAAACAAGTGCATGACCTAAAAAATAACATGTTCCACTAGTACTTTTCGATCAACTTTGCAACTGGTATAATCCGCATCTGAATAACTAATAAGATCGAAAGAACTGTACTTAGGATACCATAACCCTAGGTCAATAGTACCGGCAAGATATCTAAAAATATGTTTGACTGCAATCAAATGAGATTGCTTTGGAGATGATTGAAAACGTGCACATAAACATACACTGAACATAATATCAGGTCTACTAGCTGTCAAATATAATAAACTACCGATCATACCTCGATATACTTTTGAGTCAACTGGCTTACCGCTATCATCTTTATCAAGTTTGGTGGTTTGACTCATTGGTGTTCCAATTACCTTCGTACCTTCCATCTCAAACTTTTTAAGTAACTCTTTGATATATTTTGACTGATTAATGAATGTTCCACTTTTTGCTTGCTTGATTTGCAATCCAAGAAAGAAATTAAGTTCTCCCATCATGCTCATTTCAAATTCTTCATGCATGCTCTTAGCAAAATCTTGGCACATATTTTCATTAGTAGCACCAAATATTATATCATCAACATAAATTTGAACTAGAAGAATATCATCCTGTTCTTATTTGATTAAAAGAGTTGTATCAATCTTTCCTCTAGAAAAACCTTTCTCAATCAAGAAACCACTAAGCCTCTCATACCAAGCTCTAGGAGCTTGTTTGAGTCCATATAATGCTTTTGCAAGTTTAAAAACATGATTAGGAGAAATATGATTTTCAAAACCTGAAGGTTGCTTAACATATACCTCTTCATTTATAAAACCATTTAAGAAAGCACTTTTAACATCCATTTGAAAAAGTTTGAAATTTTTATAACATGCAAATGCAAGTAACATTCGAATAGCTTCTAATCTTGTGACAGGTGCATACGTTTCATCATAATCGATTCCTTCCTCTTGATTGAAACTTTTGGCTACAAGTTGATGTTTCTAGTGATGATTCCAGACTCGTCTTTTTTATTTCTAAAAACTCATTTTGTTCCAATAACAACATGATTTTTGGGTCTAGGAACAAGTGTCCATACATTATTTCTTTCAAATTGATTTAACTCTTCTTGCATAGCTAGAATCCATGATTCATCAATAAGTATTTCATCAATATTTTTTACTTCAATTTGAGATAAAAAAGCAGTGTGATTACAAATATGTTCAAGAGACGATCAAGTACTTACACCTCATGAAGGTTCTCCTAGAATTTGTTCCACTGGATGATCTTTCACATGTTTCTACTGTTTGGTTGCATTTTGTACTAAATCTTGATGATCTTTCCTGATGTCTCCATGTTAGACTTCTTCCATAGTATTCTCTTTGTCGAGATTGAGACTATTTGTATTATTTGTACCTTCTGATTTTTCATCAATAGATTTCGTGGAGAGTATATGGTTAGATTCATCAAATACTATATGCATAGATTCTTGTACAGTCAAAATCTTTTTATTGAATACTCTATAAGTTTTATTATTTGTTGAATACCCAAGAAAGATACTTTTATCAGATTTTGCATCAAACTTTCATAAATTATCTCTGTCATTGAGTATAAAACATTTGCATCCAAATATATGAAAGTAACCAATGTTGGGTTTTTTCTCATTCCAAAGCTCATAAGGGGTTTTATCTAATTTAGATCTTAACATAACTATATTTATAACATAACATGCAGTACTTACCGCTTCGACCCAAAAATAACTAGGTAAACTATTTTCATTAAGTATTGCTCGTGCCATTTCTTGAAGAGATCTATTCTTCCCCTCCACTACCCCATTTTGTTGAGGAGTTCAAGGAGTAGAGAAATTATGCAGAAAATCATTTTCATCACAAAAAGATTCAATATCTTTATTGAAAAACTCTTTCCCCTTATCACTTTGGATGTTTGAAATAGTATAACCCTTTTCATTTTAAATTCTCTTATATAACTTGGTAAATATATTATGTACCTCATCTTTATGAGCGAGAAAGATGACCCAAGTATATCTAAAGAAATCATCAACAATAACAAATGCATAATATTTTCCTTTCAGACTCACAACTCTATTTGGTTCAAAAAGGTCCATGTGTATTAGTTGCAAATGTATAATAGTGGAAATATGTTTCTTGATTTTAAAAAAAGTTTTTGTTTGTTTACCAAACTGACATGCATCACAGATTGTCATTAAAAAATTTTGTTTTTGGCAAACCTCTCACAAGATCATTTTTTGAAAGTTTGGAAATAAGTTCCATATTTGCATAACCTAACCTTCTATGCCATAACTAATATTTTCATGTTGAGCTGATAAAAAAATAGTATCTTGTGAGGTAATTTCTTCAAATTCAATTGTATAAACATTATTGTTTCTAAGAGCAATAAAACAAACATTGCAATCATGATTATTCAAAATAATGCAGTTATCATTTTTGAAGGTAACTGTAAATCCTTTTATCATATAATTGACTTATACTTAAAAGATTATATTTTAGACCTTTAACAAGTAGAACATTTTCAATTATGAAAGAAGACTTATTACCGATTTTACATATTCCCACGATCTTCCCTTTTGAATTGTTTTCAAATGTCACGTGTCCTTCTTTTTGAAGAGTGAGATCAATGAACTTAGTTTTATCTCCTGTCATGTGTCTTGAGCATCCGCTATCTAAAAACCATATTGTTTTACTTACGGAAGATTTCATGCATACCTACAAAAATAATTAAAATGATTTTTCTTGGTACCCATATTCTTTGGGTCCTTTATTTATTAGTATTAGAAGAAATAAGATTTTTTGGTACCCATATGGCCCTAATAGTCATTGTATGTTTTCTTCTAATAGGACAAGCATGATAATTATGACCATTTTTATTGTAAAAATTACAAATAATATATAAATACTTGAAGAACTTGAGTGATTATAATAATATCTTTCTTTTACAAATCTCTTTTTAGGAAAAAAATTTTTAAAATCTGGTTTTGATTTAATGGGTTTATCAAAAATTTTTTATAGGGTTTGAGTTTTTCTTTTGGCATATTTCCTAAGCCTACCTTATTAAGAACACATATTTGATTAACAAGAAATTTTTCGAAATTTCTTTTTTCATTTGTGAAATTTTCAACAATCTTTTCTAAATCAGCTACTTTCTTTTTCAGTTCATCATTTTCATCTTTTGAAACTATATTTTCTTTTCTTAAAACATCAATTTCATTTATTAAAGAAGAATTTTTCTTTTTCAAAACGATATACTTAATATCCAATTTTTCAAATTCCTCATATACCTCTTCCAAAACATTTTGCAATTCTTCATAAGAGGGATTTTCAAGATTTGTTACCTCAAGATCATCTTTAGCCATGAGCAAAAATTTGCAGATTCTTCATTGCTTGCATCGTTGTCTGAGCTACTTGAATCATCATCCCATGTAAATTTTATTGCTTTCTTGCCTTTGTATCGATCTTTCTTTAGCAGGAGACAATCTACTTTCATATATCCAAGCTTTTTACATTCATAACAAATTAATAAATCATTTTTACCTGTATCTTTATTGGAAGATTTTTTGAAAGGTTTTCTTGGAGGAGTTTTATTTTTCAAGAATCTTTTCAATCTTCTAGTGATCATTGTAATCTCTTCGTCATCGCTTTCTTCATCTTCATCGCTTTCACTTTCATGAGGAACGGTTTTGAATGCCAAGCTCTTCTTTTACTTTCCTTCTTCTTTTCCTCTTTTCAATGTGTACTCATGGGTAATAAGTGACTCGGAGTTCATTTACTTCAAGTTTTTTAAGATCTCTAGTTTCAAGAATCGCCGTTACTTTTGATTCCTTATGTATTTGTGGTATTCAAATTTATTCTTAATTCATTGATAACTCAATTAAGAATTCTATATCCAAATTCTTAATCGAAAGATATAACATTAATAACCAAAATTTAAATCAAATGTAACTCTTTGAAAAATTATTCTTCGCGCTTAACTCTCATAAATTGTTATCGACATTGAGAAAATCTAACGACGACAATATACCCAAGAGGCGATATTGCAGTAGAGAATTAAATCAATATAAACAATCAATTGCTCTAAACATAATTATAGAACTAATTCACTCAATGGAAAAATCATGACTGAATCTATAAACAAAATAGATTCTATAATTATTTGAAGACGAAAAACATCACAAATAAATTGAGAATAATAGAACAAAAGAGTTTTAATATTTAAAGACCAAATACATGAATTAAAAATAAATTACAAACACCATCACACATACAAGTTCATCCTTAACCCTCCTTGAGAATTTAGTTACACATATTGAAAATATGCAACAAAAATTCTCCAAAGGATAATATGGAAGAGCCAACCATTATTTTCTTCTCTCTTATTTGATTTTTCTTTTCTTTTCTGAAACTCTCAAAATAATGGCTCTTCCAAAGCGTCCTCCCACACTAAGCATTCTCTTAGAACACACACATCTTCCTTCTATTTATAAGCATCCTTCATGCAAGTTGTCATAACAAAATCATCACAATTTCAACTTGTTTTGCCATGTGCCATTTTTGAATCCAAGTGATTTGTGAGTTGTCATTTTGATCATTTATTTTCCCACCATGCATGAGCTGGATTTTGCTTGTAGGTTGAGTGTTTCAATTTTGCTTCTCTATCCATTAGTTGTCTTGTATGACTTAATATCTTGTGGTCAAATAATTTGTCTACAAGAAACTTGAGTGCACTTCATCTTGCATATGAATTGATCATTGAATTTCCAAGTTGGTGTAGGAGTACTTGCTGGAAAATATTATGATGACATTTGGATTTGATGCAAGTGGCTGAAAAATATCCAGAAACGTCAAGTGTAGGTGTGTCCATTTGATGGTCGATTTTGTCTTAGATTGATTGGATATCTCTTCAAATATAAAACATCAAAGTTATAGATATTTCTCTTGCGGTTCTATATCATCTTAAATCAGCTCAATCGGAGATTGGATGAGAGAGTTATGCTCATATTATGAAAAGATGTCAGAACTGTCTAAAATTCCGCAATTATCTTCATTTGCTCCTAATGCCTCTATTTGTGTCCTAAATCAAAATATAAGAGTAATGAGTATATTTAGGCATCAAATAAGAATAAAGTATTAAACATTAAGAGAGGAAAATATGGCATTTTATATTCTCATCAATATATTAAATCATGCTTATATCTATCTCAAGATAAATGACCATTAATTTTAATAACATGAGTTATATCCATTATTTTCTCATTTATTTTAGTATTTAAATAGAGTATTTAGAGTGTATTTTTGTGCACTCATCACACCCCCCAACTTACTCATTGCTAGTCCTTAGCAATTTTCATGCAAAATGATGAGAAAGACCAAAGAAAATCACACATAGGGGCCATCAAGACACATTTTTCAAATTTACATATCAAAACAATTTTAGAAATTCAATAACCCTTTCACAAGTAATTCAAATATAGCAATCTACAGAGTGTGTATGTGTTCCAAACTATTTTTATCAAATCAGAGATTTCGACACATGCAACATCAGAATATCTTAAGCAAAAAGGTTCAATTCCATAACTCATGAGTATAGAAGTGTTTCATGTATGGGTTCTCTCTATGGAGTTGATAAAGGTGTACATTTACTCTCATGGAAATTTAGCCAATTATATATAAGTAACAAGTAAACATTGATCTTATGATATGAATACTAACAAATGAGATTTCCACCATTCTTTCCACAAGCATACTTAGGATCTGAAAGATCAACACAAAGGGTTGTAATGTGGCTTAGGGTTGGGGTTCATAAGAAGAAAAGGTGAAGAGGTTTCAAAAACTTCCAAGTATACACAAAAGGGAATCTGTTAAATTTTTCATACTTTCCTTTTGATGTACTTTTAAATTTTTTAGATTTTTGACTAAGTACACTTTTCCATCTTCTTTTGCCACTGGTGTCTTCTCAATTTGATGAACTCTTTCATGAATAATTTGATGGACACATCTAGCACCATGCCATTTTTGTCATGGCTTTCTTTTTTCTTTTTTTTTTTTAAATGATAATTTCACACCTAGTACACACTTGGAAGTAAAATGGTAGGAAAATATAGTGTATAAGCTATACTCCAATGTGGAGAGGTATGGATGATGTAGATATGAAAAGAAAATGCCATATATGTATATTGGCTCAAAATTGGCTGCTAGGGATCTATGATGAAAAGGCTCAGCTTGAAAGGCTCAGACGTTAATCCTAAGTTGACTTTCGTCATGTCTCAAGTATATCCACCATCTTACCACAAACCATGTAATGATATTCTCAAAAGAAGTGTCAAATTCAACAGATCAATGGATACTTATCACAATTTCTGTATTTGTAAGCTCTCAATTCTCACAAAATTCACATGAATACTTGAGTAAAATAATTTTTTAGTTACATGTGTCAAATCACCATATTACCACAAAGTTTGGATAAGTGCATAAAAATTTTTCTGTGGATACTTTAGCAAAATGATTTAAGTTGGGTTTGTTGAATTCACCAAGATGGTTATGAATGAGTATGAGTATCATGTGTGAAAAAATGCCTGTGTGAAAAAATTTGGCAATTTTTTATATATTGATTGAAATATGCCACAGAGTTTAAATAATAGATTTGTATTCCCACCCCCCAACTTAAATGAAACATTGTCCTCAATATTTAATAATCAAAATTGGATGGGGAGTAACTAAAAAGGGTAGGAAACACCTGATGTGTTATGTGGATAGCTCGCTAAGCGTCAAAAGTGGTGATCTGAAATGACAAAATGAAACTATCCTGCAAACAAAAATAAAGAAAATAGTAGTAAACAAAAAAAAAAAAAAAAACAAGATAATAATAATAATAATAATAATTATTGTTGCATGGTGTGGTCAAAGTTGATAGACCAAGTCTACAACAGGACTATCTTCCACTTCTTGAACTATTTCTCCTGGGTCAAAAACGAAATGCTTATTTGTCCAATAAACTCGGTGCTCGAGCTTCACAGGTAGGTGGCAAGGCTTTAGATTAACTTTTGGTACTTGCCTACTTGAAGGAATTTGTTTTTCATTTTTCTCAAGCAACTCCTCAAACTTCGGTTGCCAAGCCTGTGTGCTATAATCTTGAGTATTGTTAAAAATTGCACAAATTTTAGCTACATCGGATGAATCACTGATAGGATTAAACTCAAAATCAACAATAAAATTCTTAAGGGAATCAGAATCATGAGTTGTGAAAACTTTCCTATCTATGAGTGAGTCAATCATATATATCTGCTGGTACTTGTGATTCTTCACAGTTTCTTGTGCCATATATTGACCATGAGGTACAGACTGAGCTTGAGAAGGGAACTTACCTTGCTCATTTACACTCAAGAAACTCGTTATTTTAGATATCTGGCTCTTTATCTCCTTTTGTTCTTCAACAACTTGCATAATTAAAGACTCAAATTTTTGGTTAGTCTTACCCTGTACTTCAATAAATGCATACAAAGTGTCTTCTAAAGAATTTCTAAAAGATTGAGGTGCATGGTATGGTGTAAGATATGATCTAAAAGGTTGTGCAGGCTGTGCAGGCTGTTGGTTTTCAGACTTCCAGCTGAAGTTGGGGTGATTACGCCATCCTCTCATGTTAGCATGTGTAGGACAGTCTTGGGCATGATGATCTACCCCACCACAGACAACACATGGCCCAAAAGATTCTACATGATTAGCCATGTGTGTTGGTTTTGAGTTTTTGGTTTTCAATAGCTCTAATTCTCTGGTGAGCATTTCAACCTTAACCTTAAGGTTATCCTCCTCCCTTAGATGGTAAATACCACTACTCAAATTTCCTGTAGGTCGTGACCTGTTTGTGCTATCAGTAGCACTAGGTCCAGTCCAAGTATGAGCTTTTTCAGCAAGTTCATTGAGGTACTCTATGGCCTCAACAGGATTTTTCTGTAAAAATTCTCCATTTCACATCATTTCCACGAATTGACATTCCCTGGGCGTAAGCCCTTCATAGAAATAACTCACTAAGCGCCAATTCTCATATCCATAGTGGGGACACATACTAAGTAATTTTTTAAATCTTTCCCAAGACTGGTACAAAGTCTCACTATCCTTTTGTGTAAAGGTAGAGATTTGTCTTTTTAAAGTATTGGTCTTATGTTGGGGAAAGTATTTATTGAAAAACACTTGAGTCATCTCACTCCATGTTCTAATAGACTGTGGTCTTAGTGAATACAACCAACTCTTAGCTTTATCTTTCAAAGAAAAAGGAAAGAACTTTAGCCTTACCGTTTCGTCAGTGATATTTTGACTGTGGAATGTTCAACTATTTCCTCAAATTCCCTAATATGAACATAGGGGTTTTCATTTTCTAGACCATGGAAAGTCGAAAGTAATTGTATCATTCCTGTTTTAAAATCTACATGACGAACATTAGGTGAGAACATAATACAGGATGGTGTGGCTGTTCGTGTGGGATGAAGATGATCTTGGAGGGTTCTAACAGGTTGGTCCACGTGTTCACTCATCGCGTCAGAATTGGAAGAATTATCAAACAAGCGATTAAAAAAATTAGATTCTGAATCTGATTCTAGCACGGGTCTACTAGCAAACCCTCCAAAAGCGTCTCTGTACCTGCACATGCAAAGTAAAGAAAAACGTAACACTGAAAAAAAAATAATTACGAAAAGAAAAGTAAAATAAAATAAAGATGCAGAAAGCTAAAAAGAAAATGAAAGAAGCTACCGCTCTTTTTTTTTTTTACAAACTACTAAAAAAACTACAAATTCTTCTACCGTCTCCCCGGCAACGGCGCCAAAATTTGATTACGCCCAAAGAATAACGCGGTCGTTTGCAGTATAGCTTTGGGGTGTCGATTCCACAGAAAGATGGATTGAGAAATTGAAGAACAGTAACGAAATTAACAAAAAGATTTAGATGAGTGACGTAAATTAAAACTAAATGAGTAATTTGAACAGTATAAAAATAAGATGAAAAGTAGAGCGTAGGGAATTCCTTATGTATTTGTGGTATTCAAATTTATTCTTAATTCATTGATAACTCAATTAAGAATTCTATGTCCAAATTCTTAATCGAAAGATATAACATTAATAACCAAAATTTAAATCAAATGTAACTCTTTGAAAAATTATTCTTCGCGCTTAACTCTCATAAATTGTTATCGACATTGAGAAAATCCAACGACGACAATATACCCAAGAGGCGATATTGCAGCAGAGAATTAAATCAATATAGACAATCAATTGCTCCAAACATAATTATAGAACTAATTCACTCAATAGAAAAAGCATGACTGAATCTATAAATGAAATAGATTCTATAATTATTTGAAGACGAAAAACATCACAAATAAATTGAGAATAATAGAACAAAAGAGTTTTAATATTTAAAGACCAAATACATGAATCAAAAATAAATTACAAATATCATCACACATACAAGTCCATCCCTAACCCTCCTTGAGAATTTAGTTACACATATTGAAAATATGCAACAAAAATTCTCCAAGGGATAATATGGAAGAGCCAACCATTATTTTCTTCTCTCTTCTTTGGTTTTTCTTTTCTTTTCTCAAGCTCTCAAAATAATGGCTCTTCCAAAACATCCTCCTACACTAAGCATTCTCTTAGAACACACACCCTTTCCTTCTATTTATAAGTATCCTTCATGCAAGTTGTCATGACAAAATCATCACAATTTCAACTTGTTTTGCCATGTGCCATTCTTGAATCCAAATGATTTGTGAGTTGTCATTTTGATAATTTATTTTTCCACCATGCATGAGCTGGATTTTGCTTGTAGGTTGAGTATTTCAATTTTGCTTCTCTATCCATTAGTTGTCTTGTATGACTTAATATCTTGTGGTCAAATAATTTGTCTACAAGAAACTTGAGTGCACTTCATCTTGCATATAAATTGATCATTGAATTTCCAAGTTAGTGTAGGAGTGCTTGCTGGAAAATATTATGATGACATTTGGATTTGATGCAAGTGGCTGAAAAATATCCAGGAACGTCAAGTGCAGGTGCGTCCACTTGATGGTCGATTGTGTCTTAGATTGAGTGGATATCTCTTCAAACATAAAACATAAAAGTTATATATATTTCTCTTTAGGTTCTATATCATCTTGAATCAGCTCAATCGGAGATTGGATGAGAGAGTTATGCCCATATTACGAAAAGATGTCAGAACTGTCTAAAATTCCGCAATTATCTTCATTTGCTCCTAATGCCTCTATTTGTGTCCTAAATCAAAATATAAGAGTAATGAGTATATTTATGCATCAAATAAGAATAAAGTATTAAACATTAAGAGAGGAAAATATGGCATTTTATGTTCTCATCAATATATTAAATCATGCTTATATCTATCTCAATATAAATGACCATTAATTTTAATAACATGAGTTATATCCATTATTTTCTCATTTATTTTAGTATTTAAATAGAGTATTTAGAGTACATTTTTGTGCACTCATCATCTCCACAAAATACCAGAGGCTGACTACTGGATTGACTTTCAGCGAATGTAGCTGCAATGTTAGCCATATAATCTTAACTCAATAGATAATTAATCTTATAATAGAGCCCTTACTCCGATACCAATTGTTGCCCAGATGACTATGTAATAGTCCTAAAAATATTCATCTTAATTTAATTAGTTAATTAAAGGTTAATACACAAGATTAGTAGTAATTGGTGAAAGAACAAAAT
Source organism: Platycarya strobilacea (assembly GCA_036898215.1). Lineage (NCBI taxonomy): Eukaryota > Viridiplantae > Streptophyta > Magnoliopsida > Fagales > Juglandaceae > Platycarya > Platycarya strobilacea. The sequence goes on from CM072556.1 coordinate 14,078,017, forward strand.
AGGCTTTGAAGAGATGGGCTTAGGAATGAGACTTTTGAGGAATGGATCAAGTAAATGGGCCAAGAGAGCAATGGTGAGTCCAAAAGCCCATAGAATGAGCCCATGGCCCATCAATCCCATAGTAGAGACACTTGTCAATTGAAGAAAAATCCTAGAAAATTACCCAAATACTTGTAGGAAAATCCTAGTTGGTGGAGGTTGACTAGTAGGTGGATACATGCCATGTAGGATTGAGTGTAGGATCTAATAGAATGATTTTCCTACCATGGAATCTTGGAGGTACAAGACACCATCCCTTGACTTGCCAATTGAGATCATGGTGTGTAGGGAAGTGACAAATGGCATGAGGAGAAGCATGGATGAAAGGAGCTTGGTGGTTTCGGTGGAAGGCAATCCGTGGGGTGCATTTGGAGAATCTCATGGGGTATGGCCACCAACAAGTGATAGGACAAAAGGGGAAGAGTGTGTAAGTGAATAAATTACATGTGTAAGAAGGTATGGTATGGGTGTAGGTGATGGAAATGACAAAAACTAGGAAAGTGGACAAAGTGGATTCAGTGGAGTCTTGGCTTGGCCGGATCATGCCTTGCTCAAATTCTAAAAAGCATGGCTTTGGGATCACTTGGATGGACACATGAGAGGATAGGGGAATGATGATTGAGTGAAAAGCAAGAAAATGGATGCTAGAAGCACCAAAAAGTCGCCGGCCATAGGAAGGGAGAAAGAGAAAAGAAAATCCACCAAGGCATGGCCTAGATTGATCTTGGAGTGGCCTAGAGTTGTCAATCACCCAATCTATCATTAGTCATACCTAAGTATGGTGGAAAGTGTACCAAAGACCCTAGGAAAGAGAGCTGGCCATGTGACCCCTTAGGCAATTCCCTTAAGCTCATTTCATTTGGATACATGCAAACACTCCCATTTCCTCTCCACCTCTCGGCCAAACTCACTCAAGTCATTTCTACTTTTGCTTCTTCTCTTTTCACCACATAATTTGAAGAACCCTATAGTAGTGAAGCCAAAAAGCAAGAGTGTTAAGGTGACCAATTCATTGGAGAAGGTTAGTGATTAATTTCATGCAAGTTTAGGAAGAACACACACACACACACACTTGTGACACTTTGTTTGGTTAGAAGGAAATAAGGTTTCCTTTGAGTTTTATGTTCATGGCTAGCCTAATAAGAGATCTCATATATGTATTTTCATATTTTAAGCTAAGGTCTAATAGGAGTGTGGTAAGTATACTTTCACCTTTTCCTTAACAATTCTTGTATATAGTAAGGTGATCATGCTTGTTGGATTAATGGTTGCCATTGCCATGTTTGGATTGAATTGATTTTACTTGTTTGTGATATGAATATTTTTGTGAAAATCTATATGATGAAATAAGCTTAGAATGTGAGTAGAGATGATGGATCAAGTGTTATTTGCAAAAAGAAAGGAAAAGCATGATTATTTTATGAAATGATGAAATTGATGCATAAAGGATTTTAGTGTTAAATATTAAATTTGGTGTTGTTAAGGTAAAGTTTATTTGAGGAAACTAGTGATGAAATTGATTTATTCAATGAGCATATTGTTTTGAGAAAATGAAAATGGACATGAGAATAAATCATGTGATTGATATGAATAGAAATGGTATATACTTGCACATGGAAGAAGTGATCACTTGTGTATGATGTATAGTAATGTTTAATTGAAATTTTATGATATTTAAGGTTGAGATTTGGAAGATTAAAATTATATTGCTTTGTGGTGATTTTGTTTAGTTAAGCTCATAGAAGAAATTATTAGAAAAGGAAGTTTGACTAGACAAATGGGAGAAGTTCCCTAAGTTAGAAAGGTGAATGGAGGAAATAGAAATAACTAAACTTGGAAGTGAAAATGGTTACTTGGAGAAACACTAAGGTTTCGGTTACCCCTTGCTAAGGAGGGTACATGATTTAATTTGACACTTTAAAATTTATTGGAAGATAATTGGAGTCAAATGATGAAGGAAAGCCCTAGGAACTCCCTAGGAGGATTTGGCCATGATGGGTTGGAGATGGGCCAAGTACCCCACTTCAATCCTAGGCCCAATTTTGGGTATAGAACATGATGACTAAGTAAGAAAATTATGAAGTTATCCCAAAGGAGGTAGAAAATAAAATGAAATGTGAATACACTCGAGCTTGTCTCGGGTTTTGCATGAAAATAAGTGTGCATGCATGTCCCATGCATAAGTCATGAAAAGAATGTTTTTAAAGTCAAGCATGTTTTTAAGAAAAAGAAAAGAAAAGAAAAGATTGAGTTTTTGAAAGAAAAGAAAAGAAGTAAAGTTTTATAAGAACCCCAAAGGCTGGGACGGGGAAGAGCCCCAGTGGAACTCCCTGTCCACTCAGGAGTGATTAAAGTCGAGTGGAAGCCTCTGGGTCGACGAAGAACAGTCGGCGGACCGTGTATGGCTCCAAAAGGTGTCCGAAGCGCGGTAGCACCTAACGCTGGTGGGTGCCAAGGACGGATATGGTGTAAGGACCTGCCGTTTTAAAGTTATAAGACGCACTCACATTAAGGTGATGCGGTAACCAACAGGTAGCACGCGGTGCTAGGGGAACCGTGTTGTGTCTCATACATGTTAAGTGAAAAGTCATGACAAGAAGGGATTTCGAGTCATAAGAAAGATCTGTTCAAGATAAGTGGCGCCTAAGAAAGAATGAAAGATACGAAATGTTTTAAAGAAAGGATTTGAAAAGTAATGCTATGAAAAGAAGTTTGAAAGAAGAAATCTGTACGAAAGTTTTATGAAAATAAGTCTGAAAGAAGCAAGTCTGTTTAAAACTTTTCATGAGCATGTGCATGAGTCAGTCATTCATTGCATTTGCATTAGTTAAGAATGTTTTGTTCACTTATCTGTATATTTGAAATGTTCTGATTTAAGTGCTAGTGTACTTACTGAGATTTCTCCCGAAATCTCACCCCTTTTTATTACTTCTACTATCGCTCCCTTGGGAACGATAGAAGTTATTGCAGGACATGATGGATCCCCGGATTACGACTCTCGAGAAGATGGGTCGGACCCTCATGGGCCCGACTAAGACTGAGATTGCCGGGCCAGTGACCCTAAACCTGTTTGGTCAGTGGGCGGGAGAGTCGCTTCCTATGGCGATGTATTTTTTTGATGATCTACGCCCTACGGGGTGCTGTTTGGTACTAGGAGTTGATGGGCTCCTCCACATGGGGCGCCTGTTTACGTCATCCTCTGGGATGATGTGTGACGTAGGTCCAGGACTGAGTCTGGATAGCCTTTATTATGGCCCAAATTTTAAGAAGATAAAAGAAGAACCCGCCTATTAGTATGGTTGGCGGAAGGAGGAGTGGATTGACAGTACCTTTATTTTGTATTCATTGATGTATTTTGTAGAAAAATCTTCCCCTTTTTTTGGGAAGTACTTTTGTATAAAACTGTTTACATTGGTGACCTTATCCTGATATATATATATATATATATATATATACATGTGATGTTTAATTTGGGTTTATTTCGTTAATCATGTGATGTGCGACAAGCGTAACGTTTTGTCGTTTATTTATGGCTTGACCTTTTTCCACTGCGATATAAAAAAAAAAAAAAAAAAAGAAAGAGAAATATATCTGTGTATGACCTAAAATAAGGCTCTCACACGTAAAGATGAGGGATGACTTCCTTGTGACGTTCGTCCCCGGCGTCGCAATTTGCGTACGAACCCAAGCGCAAGTTAGGGTGCCGACAACTAACACAAGAGGGGAAGTGAATTGAGTTATATTAAAAAAATTAACACTCATTAATCAAATACATAATATAAAATATAAACAGAATATAAAGCAGTAAGAAATGTAAAGAGTAGGGTAAGAAAAAAAAAACTCAGTAATTTTACGAGGTTCAGCCTCACTGCCTACGTCCCCGCCTCAAGCTACCCCTTGAGGATCCCGAATTCACTAGTCAGTCTTCTTTAGGTGGAAATAGAAACCTATTACACTTTTGAGCAGCATCGCTCTAAAGAATCCGTGTACAATACCCTTGATGAGTGCACAAAAATGCACTCTAAATACTCTATTTAAATACTAAAAGAAATGAGAAAATAATGGATATAATTCATGTTATTAAAATTAATAGTCATTTATCTTGAGATAGATATAAGCATGATTTAATATATTGATGAAAATATAAAATGCCATATTTTCCTCTCTTAATGTTTAATACTTTATTCTTATTTGATGCCTAAATATACTCATTATTCTTATATTTTGATTTAGGACACAAATAGAGGCATTAGGAGCAAATGAAGATAATTGTGGAATTTTAGACAGTTCTGACATCTTTTCGTAATATAGGCATAACTCTCTCATCCAATCTCCGATTGAGCTGATTCAAGATGATCTAGAACCGCAAGAAAAATATCTATAACTTTTATATTTTATGTTTGAAGAGATATCCACTCAATATAAAGACAAAATCGATCATCAAGTGGACGCACCTACACTTGACGTTCCTGGATATTTTTCAGCCACTTGCATCAAATCCAAATGTCATCATAATATTTTCCACCAAGCACTCCTACACCAACTTGGAAATTCAATGATCAATTCAGATACAATATGAAGTGCACTCAAGTTTCTTCAAAACAAATTATTTGACCACAAGATATTAAGTCATACAAGACAACTAATAGATAGAGAAGCAAAATTGAAACACTCAACCTACAAGCAAAATCCAGCTCATGCATAGTGGGAAAACAAATGATCAAAATGACAACTCACAAATCACTTGGATTCAAGAATGGCACATGGCAAAACAAATTGAAATTGTGATGATTTTGTCATGACAACTTGCATGAAGGATGCTTATAAATAGAAGGGAGGGGTGTGTGTTCTAAGACCATGGTTAGTGTGCTTGGATGCCTTGGAAGATACATTGTTTTTGAGAGTTTGAGAAAAGAAAAGAAAAACCAAAGAAGAGATAAGAAAATAATGGTTGGCTCTTCCATATTATCCCTTGAAAAATTTTTGTTGCATATTTTCAATATGTGTAACTAATTTTCTAGTAGAGTTAGGGATGAATTTGTATATATGATGGTATTTGTAATTTATTTTTGATTCATGTATTTGGTCTTTAAATATTAAAACTCTTTTGTTCTATTATTCTCAATTTATTTGTGATGTTTTTTCGTCTTCAAATAATTATAGAATCTATTTCGTTTATGGATTCAGTCATGCTTTTTCTATTGAGTGAATTAGTTCTATAATTATGTTTGGAGCAATTGATTATCTATATTGATTTAATTCTCTGCTGCAATATTGCCTCTTAGGTATATTGTCGTCGTTGGATTTTCTCAATATCGATAACAATTTATGAGAGTTAAGCGCGAAAAATGATTTTTCAAAGAGTTACATGTGATTTAAATTTTGGTTATTAATGTTATATCTTCCGATTAAGAATTTGGACATATAATTCTTAATTGAGTTATCAATGAATTAAGAATAAATTTGAATACCACAAATACACAAGGAATTCCCTACGCTCTACTTTTCGTCTCATTTTTATATTTTTCAAATTATTCATTTAGTTTTAATTTACATCACACTCTAAAATTTACTTATCACACTCATTTAATCTTTTTGTTAATTTCATTACTGTTCTTCAATTTCTCAATCCATCTCCCTGTGGAATCGACACCCCAAAACTATACTGGAAACAACCGCGTTATTCTTTGGGAGTAATCAACCCTCTACACTTCCAATCACCTCACACTTGGTGATTTAACAATTCCCCGTGTAGAACACCTTCTACACACATAAGGATTATACGCACTCTCTTATAAATACAAGAGTTGATAATGGGTATACTATCAAAGTACACTCCTCTATGAGTGAGATAAAAACAATACAGTTTAACCAATATCTCTCTAAAAAAGAATAAGAATTAAGGCTCAAAACTTTAGAAAAGAGAGAATGTGAGCTTTGAAAGAATAATGCAAAACTTAACAATAGATATGTAAGCTCTTGTTATGATTTTTATAAAACACAAGTCAACTATTTATAGGCAAATGAGTCCCACTCAATCATCTTTCAAATTCAAAATTCAAATTTTGATGAAGTCATTGCATATGTCATTCAATTTTCAAAATTCAAATTTTGAATGAAGTTATTGCATATGTCATCCACATGTAAAATATAATTTTTAAAAATAAATTTTTTAATGAGATCATTGCATATGTCATGCACATGCAAAATATAATTTTCTAAATTAAAGCATTTTTTATGTCATGCATATATCATGCTTATATCATGTATAAAAAAAATACAATTTAATACTTTATGAGAAAAGATTTATTTTTGAGCTTTAATCTAATTTCGAATTTTATCAAGAGATGTACAAAAATAATCTATGAGTTTCATTTGTAGACTTGTTCTTTTATGCTTGATGTGCGCTTCGCTCCACTGCGTAGATAATTTGAGTTTGAAACTTGAATTTATTTGTTATCATCAAAATCTACATGTAGATACGAAAGTTGAAACCTTGGATTCAACAGTTTTATATGCTATATTTGTGCATTTTTTTAATTATAAAATTTTAGCAGTATGTATTCTTGGATTTTAGTTGTATATGTGATGGAGTAAAATGTTTTAGTTGTTTTGGGATTTGTCAATAGTTGTGCATGTTTTCATTGTGCATATTGGGTGATTATTGAGTGATTAAATATGTTGGGTGATTGTGCATATTAGCTTATGTGAGAATAATATTTGGTCATTGTGCATATTAGATTATGTGGAAATAATTGTGCATATTAGGTTATTTGGTCATTGTGCATATTTGGTTGATTGTACATAGTAGGTTATTTGGCCATTGTGGAGAGCTAGTTATATTTTGTGTGGTTAATGTTGTGATTATATATTGAGTTATCAAATTTGGTTGGGAAATATATTGAGTGATTCTATATTTTGTATATTTTTCTAAGCATATGTGTAGATTCAATGTGATTGTTATATTTGTAGATATTTAAATAGTTATGAAATGTAAATTGTGGTTGGCATATTGGGTGATTATGGAGTGTTTAAGCATGTGTTTCATGTAGTGTATAATGCAATTTGAACCCCAAATCCCAAAGTCTAAACCCAAACCCAAACCCCAACCCCAAACCTAAACCCCAAACCCTAAATTCCAAATCTCAAACCCTAATCCAAACCTTATACCCCAAACCCAAATTCAAAATCCCAAACCTAAATCCTAAACCTCAAATCCCAAACCCTAGATCTTAAACCCCAAACCCCAAACCCAAACCATAAATCTCAAACCCCAAATCCCAAGTTTATATAATAGTTAGAAATTATCAAATGAATAAGAAATAGTATGCTGTGTGACATTGCATATATGAATAACTTTAGACCCATTTAGGAATCAATGTTCACTTAAGGTGTTCACTGAATCCTGAATTGTCTAGTGTGGATAGTTTGAGATTATATTATCTTATTGTACAATTTTGTTACTTCTACTTTTCACGTTTAGTATGTAGTTTCGGTGTCTTTCTCATTTGTTCTTCGAGAATACTGTTTGTTGGGTCACAATCCCTCTATATGAATATGTATACTTGAAGAACTATTGGGAGGTGCTATCGAAATTTCTATTGATGTGAGAAGTAGAAGTAATAAAAGCTATGCAATATGGATAATATAATCTTGAATGGGATAGGACCAACTACCTTATCAAAGAAGAAGTGAATTATTTTAGACCATGATTTGCATGTGGATTTTAATGCCTTAAACTAATAGATAGTTTTTATAGAAATGAATAAAAGTTGAATGCGCCTGGGCGATAGACTTGGGAAGGACTACATTCCCTATGCACGTGGAGTCAAAACTTTCTTTGATTTTGCTCGAACCTCTATTGATAGTCATGGTTATATCAAGTGTCTATGCTGAGCTTGTAAAAATTTGTGTCCTATAGGATTAGATGAAGCCGAGCATCATATCTTTGTCAATGGGATAAATTTGGGTTATATATAGTGGGTACTCCATGGTGACCCATATGAACCGATATTGGATATATTTTTTGATCATTCAGATTATATACAAGATATTAGTGATGAGAACGAATGAGATAATTATGATGAATGTGATGAGATGGAGGAGGTGTTGGCAAACATTGGTGCTGGGATATTTATGAATGAATCTGAGAACGATGCACCAAGTAATCGAGGGAGTGATCCAGATAATTTTGCTGCAATGTGGGTAGATGCAAAGCACGAGATTTATCCTGATTGCATAGAGCACAACAAAATGTCCTTTATATGCGGTTGCTCCATATTAAGTTATTGTGTGGAATGTTGACGAAATCAATAAACATGATATTAAACTTATTTAATGAGGTGCTTCTTGAAGGGTCTGCATTGCCGAAAAACTTCTATGAAGAAAAACAATTAAGAAAGGGAATAGGATTTGAGTATAAGTCTATACACATATGCAAAAATGATTGTCTTGTTTTGAAAGGAGAATGAGGAAAAAAAATGTGTCCTATATGCAGAGAGTTGAGGTGAAAATCTAAGAAGAACGTATTAGTGAAGGTGTTGTACTATTTTCCTTTGAGACCTCGACCTCAAAGACTATATATGTCTAAAAAAACAGCTGAAGATATGAGATGACACCAAGAAAAAAGAGTTAACGATGACGCATATATGATGGGAGAAGAGAAGATGGAAGAAGGCTCAAAAGGCCTAAGAAAAGCCCAAAGGAAGGTTGGCCATGGTGCTAGGCGCCATTAGTAGGGCTGTACAAAGGTCGGCGTCGGTGGCAAAATCGCCGCCAACCAAGACCCCATCGACCATTTTTATGGTCTGTTCCACCGACTGCCACCGACCTCACAGTGGTGGTGGCGCATCAACTTCGATGTCGACGAGGCGTTAGCGCGGTGGTCGGTAGTGCCCATCGGTTTGGGCTTTTTTTGGGCCAGCCATTCAATTGGTTTTTTTTTCTCTTTATAGTTTGTATTTGTTAATTTTGTTGAGACATTTTTTCATCTATTCTATTAGTCAATTATCGATATTCACAACATCTATTTTAAAAAATAACTACTAGTCAATTATCAATATTCTCAACATCAATTATCAATATTCTCAACATCAATTATCAATATTCTATTAGTCAATTATCAACATCTATTTTAAAAAATAACTACTAACTAATCATTTAATAACTACTAAATTTTAACTTCTAGGTCAAACTACTAAGTAAACAATGAAAATGTAATGCCCCGGTCCCGTAGGGGTCTGAGAGTTACTACCTATCACATATACTCACATTCAACACTATAATTATAGACTCCAAATTTCCAAATATCATATAAAACTTAGTCTTAAAACTCACTTTCTTAATATCATTAGTTCCAAAAATGCCGAGTCACCAGAATACAATAATATTTACTTACTAAATCTTGTCAATACTCATATAAACTCTCTATGTTCAATTTATCATTCTTAAGTCCTCTCACCCAAAACTTCGTAATCTGATCCTCTACTAAAACATCCAAATTTATCTGAAAAATATTCAGAGATAAGGGGTGAGTTTAACCACAACTCAGTAAGTAAGGAACATATACCAGAGTGCAAACATGAGCATTTTCCAAAACACAGCATGCGGAACAAAATATTCTTTAGTTTTAATATGCAGAACAAAATACATTTTCAAACGTAACAGAGTGATGGTTTTTAAATCATATAAAACACAGAATACTTTGACATAAAAAAATTGAACATCATCATCATATCAAAATAGATCATTTCACAGAGCAGAGACCATGTTTAACCCCCGTGGTAGGGTTGTGCTAATCTCGGTGGCCAAACCAGGCAAAGACAGAGGTGAAACATTCCCTTAATCATTCTCGGAGCCCCGAGTGTGCACACAAGAAAGTCCACAATAAACCACTTTATTTCCAAAATGGGTGCTGATGAGTGCACAAAAATGCACTCTAAATACTCTATTTAAATACTAAAAGAAATGAGAAAATAATGGATATAACTCATGTTATTAAAATTAATGGTCATTTATCTTGAAATAGATATAAGCATGATTTAATATATTGATGAGAATATAAAATGCCATATTTTCCTCTCTTAATGTTTAATACTTTATTCTTATTTGATGCCTAACTATACTCATTATGTAATAACCCGGATTTTTAGACATCCGCTTAATTTTCATATGTGGGATGATTATGTCTCTCCGAAACCATTTTTAGGAATTTTGGGATATATGTATAGGATTCTTATATTGAAAGGTTGGGAATAAGGTTGGGTATAAATGTGACTTGTATTAAGGTGAAAAAAGTGCCTAGACCCGAGATCTCGCTCAACTCTCGCTTGATGTCTGGCTCAAGCGAAATACAGGGACATACAGACGTCTTTTAGTATAATGGTCATAACTTGCTCATTTGATGTCGGATTTGAGTGATTCAAGAGGCTATGGAAAGCTAAGAGGAATATCTACAATTTTTATGTTTTGAGGTTTAAGATATATGGACTTAATCAAATAAGAAATGGAGATTGAAGTATCAGGTCTGAATTGGAGATAGATGAGCATTGACTTGAAGTTGACTAAGAACATTGGATAAGATTAAGCCTTTGAATTATTTTCTTAGTTATCCTAAGATCTGGACAAGTGTGTAGAGATGTGGAAAATGAGGAGATTTTATTTAGTGAATTTCGTGTGAAATAAGATGAATCATCTATCCAACATTTGGTGTACCCGGATTGGTGTTCTCGGGTTTATCTGTCTAGTTTTATTAGAAAAATCATAACTTGGTCATATGAACTCCAAATGAAGTGATTCCAGTTCCTATAGAACCCTAATACATAGATCTATAACTTTTATGACTGAAGTTTTTAGAGAATCGAAGTGCATCAATGGATTAATTGGGATGTAATGGGACTGATCTGTTTTAAGTGCAAACTGGAGCCCGAAAGTGAATCACTCCACCACCTCACCTTAGATGTTCGAATTTGATTGGTTCTCCTCATGGTTATCTGCTAGATACATGTATGAGAGCATGTGTTAGGTGGAGAAAGAGCTTCTAGAAGAATAATTAGCTTAGAACCAAACAAGAGTGAAGGACTAATCTGATTAGCCAAAACAGCCAACTATCCCCTTTGTTTCCAACCAATTGATAACCAAACCTTGGGAATTAGGTAATGAGATATTTTCCAGCTACTCTAAGGGTGCTAAGGGAGTCTTGGACGTGTGGCCAAAAAGGGTAAGGAAAATGTTCTAGAAGCCTTGAGGATGCAAGGAAGGCCAATGGCCAGCTAAGCTTATCTTGGGTATTTTAGACTTTTTGGAAGTTTACTTTTATATCTATATTTGGTAATTATTTGGGGCCATTGATCTAAGATAATTTTAGATGAGGAAGAAGCTTAGCCATAGGACGAATGTCCTTGGAGATCATGGGAGATTTGGATGAGGATTAGACTAACCAAGGTTGGACAACTCACCATACCCCTTACACGGTTTGAGATTAACCCATTGCCTTGGTTGTTTTCCTTCTCTTCTTCCCCAAGCCATCTATTCCTTTATATATATAACCATCTTTAGATCATAGGAGACCTTTGGGAGGAGGAAGTCACGTCCACTTGGAGAGAATAGCCAAAGAAGAAGCCTCCCTAACCCTTGAACCTCCAAACTTCTCCTAAGTGAGCTAAGTGAGTGCTTTGAGGAGAAATGTTGCAAGGACTAGTTGGATCATTCAACCAAGCTTTGGAGAAACTTGTAAGTATACAATTTAACTTAATCTTAGCATAGATTAAGTAGATTATTGATGGAATTTAGTTTGTTGTTGGTTGGAGCTTGAATTAGGCTTGAATGATGTGTTTGGAATCTATGGTGTTTTGGATATGATTTGGTGATGGTAAAGTATTAGGAAAATTGTAAGGACCTAGAATTATGTTCTAATGAGTAAAAATAAGGTTGGTGTGAAAAGATTGCTTGATTTAGGTTGAAAAACCCCTTGAGCCGTGATCTCGCTTGACTGTCGCTTGATACCCGCTCGAGCGAGTTCCAACCCGAGACTTCGCTCGATACTCGCTCGACACCCGCTCGAGCGAAATACCCTGCTTTGCTTAGATTTAGGGTTTTCTTAGAATAGCAGTGGTGTTTCAAATGGGTAGAGTTATAGGTGAAAATAACTCATGTGTATAAGAGAAGAATATGTTCCGTGTCATGACGGGGACGGCGATACGTAACGCCCGGACGATTGACACGAGACTCATCATAACGGGGACGGCGATACGTAACGCCCGGATGATTGATGAGTATGATTGATAAGTTAGTCACGTCATGACGGGGACGGCGATACGTAACGCCCGTATGACTGACGTGCCGACAGGGACGGCGATACGTAACGCCTGTCGTGATATGAAATTGTGATCTCCACGGGGACGGCGAGACGTAACGCCCGTGTGATTGATCCTTGCGGGGACGGCGAGACGTAACGCCCGCAGTACTATGTGTATATGTTTTGTGTCATGACGGGGACGGCGATACGTAACGCTCGTATGACTGACGTGCTGGCAGGGACGGCGATACGTAACGCCTGCCGTGATATAATAATATGTTCCGTGTCATAACGGGGACGGCGAGACGTAACGCCCGGATGATTGACACGAGACTCATCATAACGGGGACGGCGATACGTAACGCCCGGATGATTGATGAGTGTATGATTAATGAGTTAGTCACGTCATGACGGGGACGGCGATACGTAACGCCCGTATGACTGACGTGCCGACAGGGACGGCGATACGTAACGCCTGTCGAGGTTATGTGATAAGTAAGACCCGATGGGGACGGCGAGACGTAACGCCCATCGTGGATAAGAAATAAAAGAAACCTATGGGGTTAAGAAATAAAGTGAAAAGTATAAGTGTATGTGATGATGGGTCTAGCTAAGATCTAAGGTTGTATGTGATGATGGGTCTAGCTAAGATCTAAGGTTGTATGTGATGATGGGTCTAGCTAAGATCTAAGGTTGTATGTGATGATGGGTCTAGCTAAGATTTAAGTTTGTATGGTAAGATGGGTAATTGACTTGTGGAGTTACATAAAGTATTCTTATAAGTGATATGTTGGTGAGTATGATTATGTATGATGATAGTTGAGGTTATCTATGCTTTATTTCGTTAACTGTGTACTTACTGAGATTTCTAGTAAATCTCACTCTTTTATGTTTATCCATTTTTATCTAAGGAATGATAGATGTTGTTGCAGGGATAGATAGTTGCATTGAGACTCGGTCAGCACGGGAGATTCTGAGGTACCCTGAGGGTCCTATGGAATGCTCCTCTCCGGTGGAGATGACCCCGCGTACGTAATCAAGTGAAGAAGTAAGAGTACTGGATGATGGTAGGATATGAGTTTTTGTTTAGAGAAAACTAACTGGGTTATGTAAGAGTAAATACAGAATATTGTTGTAAATACAATGTTATGAGAAGTGTAATTATAGTATGCCATGTGGTCTATTGATGCGAGAGTTAGATCTCTTTGCTCATATTGGGAATTTACTTCTTCCAGCTGCGATCGGCATTGCATTTCATTAGTAAGCTTAGATGCATGCATGCTGCTTTTTATATTTACGTAGGATGAGTAGCCTTGTGTTACTTGTCCGGATGCGTCGATTTGCGTTGTAATCAATGCGAAAAATCGGGGCGTGACACATTATTCTTATATTTTGATTTAGGACACAAATGGAGACATTAGGAGCAAATGAAGATAATTGCGGAATTTTAGACAGTTCTGACATCTTTTTGTAATATGGGCATAACTCTCTCATCCAATCTCCGATTGAGCTGATTCAAGATGATCTAGAACCGCAAGAGAAATATCTAGAACTTTTGTGTTTTATATTTGAAGAGATATCCACTCAATCTAAGAAAAAATCGACCATCAAGTGGACGCACCTGCATTTGACGTTCCTGGATATTTTTCAGCCACTTGCATCAAATCCAAATGTTATCATAATATTTTCCAGCAAGCACTCCTACACCAACTTGGAAATTCAATGATCAATTCATATGCAAGATGAAGTGCACTCAAGTTTCTTGTAGACAAATTATTTGACCACAAGATATTAAGTCATACAAGACAACTAATGGATAGAGAAGCAAAATTGAAATACTCAACCTACAAGCAAAATCCAGCTCATGCATGGTGGGAAAACAAATGATCAAAATGACAACTCACAAATCACTTGGATTCAAGAATGGCACATGGCAAAACAAGTTAAAATTGTGATGATTTTGTCATGACAACATGCATGAAGGATGCTTATAAATAGAAGGAAGGGGTGTGTGTTCTAAGAGAATGCTTAGTGTGAGAGGATGCTTTGGAAGAGCCATTATTTTGAGAGCTTGAGAAAAGAAAAGAAAAACCAAAGAAGAGAGAAGAAAATAATGGTTGGCTCTTCCATGTTATCCCTTGGAGAATTTTTGTTGCATATTTTCAATATGTGTAACTAAATTCTCAAGGAGGGCTAGGGATGAACTTGTGTGTGTGATGGTATTTGTAATTTATTTTTGATTCATGTATTTGGTTTTTAAATATTAAAACTCTTTTGTTCTATTATTCTCAATTTATTTGTGATGTTTTTCGTCTTCAAATAATTATAGAATCTATTTCGTTTATGGATTTAGCCATGCTTTTTCTATTGAGTGAATTAGTTCTATAATTATGTTTGGAGTAATTGATTATCTATATTGATTTAATTTTCTGCTGCAATATCGCCTCTTGGGTATATTGTCGTCGTTGAATTTTCTCAATGTCGATAACAATTTATGAGAGTTAAGCGCGAAGAATGATTTTTCAAAGAGTTACGTGTGATTTAAATTTTGGTTATTAATGTTATATCTTCCGATTAAGAATTTGGACATAGAATTCTTAATTGAGTTATCAATGAATTAAGAATAAATTTGAATACCACAAATACACAAGGAATTTCCTATGCTCTACTTTTTGTCTCATTTTTATACTGTTCAAATTACTCATTTAGTTTTAATTTACGTCACACTCTAAAATTTACTTTTCGCACTCATCTAAATCTTTTTGTTAATTTCGTTACTATTCTTCAATTTTTCAATCCATCTCCCTGTGGAATCGACACCCCAAAACTATACTGCAAACGACCGCGTTATTCTTTGGGCGTAATCAGGTGCACTCATAGACAGAGAAGTTGGTACCAACCCAAACAGAGCAGAGCAGAGCAAAGCAGAAACAGACTCAGATACAAACTAGTATACCATGCTAAAGGTTTTCAGAGTCACACTAAAATAACATATAGTTCTAGAATATTTTCAGAATCATTGTTAAGTAAATAAAACAAAGTCAGAGTATCTCTATAAAATCAATGCACAATTTTTCAGATAATCAATATCGTTCTTTTTGGTGTTTCAGAAACACATGACAAAAATTAAGCTCATGTATACACAATGTATGACAAAAATATTTTTATTTCTTTCATATAAACTTCATGAGTAATGCAAATAACTGACTGAGGTTGGTTTTTCTCAAGTTCTCATTTCATAACAAAACATGCACAATTTTTTTTTGAAAAATCAACCTCAGACTACATTTGGTATAAAACTAAGCATATGAACCCCGTTTACCTGGACTTCTTAACTTTTCTAAAATTTCTCCACATAACACTGAACAAAAATAATTGACACCTATAAAATAATCAAGTAATTCATGAATTTCCAAATAATCACAAATCTAGAAAATAGAACTTGAGACATAAAATCTAATACTTCTCTTAACATCTAAAAATCCTCTAAAACTTGAGTATCGAGTCTCTCCAAAATGCTTAGAAACTAGAAAATTCTTCCATAACTTAAAATATTAGAAAATCTCTAAAACCTCGATTTTTACTTAATAAACACTTAACTCAATTTCCAACTCAAATCTAAGTCTCTTTTTTAAAACAAAAATCAAAATTTAACCTACTAAAGATAGTGTAACGCCCAATATCCGATTCAAAATAATTTATAACTCAAATTCAAAATGGTTTAAAGGCAAATTTGAAATAATTTAACACTGGTATCTAAAAAAAAATAAAACGTGAAACTAACCCAAAGCATTTAACCTCAAAATAGCTCATCATAACATATTTAAAATAAACAGTAAACCAATAAGAAATAGACTCCCTAAATAAAACTTTAAAACTCCATGCTTATTTTAAAAACATGGTCAAAACGGCTAGATTATAAAACAAACTTTTGACACTGTCAGTAAAATACAAAACGAAGATATAAAGCTTACACTCAATGAGAGAGAACTAGACTGAGTAATGGAGACTCACTGAAAGAAGGAGATGACGTGTAGAGCAGAGAGGCGAGCGGTGGTCGGAGGCATTCAGTAGTACAAAAACACTAAGAGAGAGACAGAGTGATGAGAGAGAATCCGAGGGAGAGAGAAATGGAAAGGTGGCTTACCGTGAGGAAACTGACGGACCTGGAGCACAGTCGGCATTTTTTGGATTGCTATGGGTGGTTTCCGGTGGGTGTATGGCTCTCAGTTGATATGGGCGTAATGTGGGGCAGCACATTGATGAACGCTTTGTTTCGGGAATAAAAAATAGGGGATGGCTTCATTTCATCCGGGTACAATTCAGCTTCCTTAAAGTGCCAGGGAAAGTTCACGGTGGTCTCCATAGGTGTTCAATTGGCGCTATGGTGATAGTGGCTGCAACGTAAACGGTTGAGGGGGTGACTGTCTGCTTGGTCTGGTTTCAGTTTGGGGAATGTTTCTCAGAACTTGATGTGGCTGCACGTGGTGGAGGTGGCGAGAGGAAGTCATGCTACGAACATGTTTTAAGCCGGCCGTTCTTGGTGCATGGAAGTGGGAAAGTGAGGGAGGCTTGAGCTGGGGTGTTGTGCGAGGGATGAACGAGTAGGGACGTGGCTGTAGAGAAGCAGTAGTAGGCTAGGAAAAGGCTGCTACTTTTGCTATGAGGGGTAAAGTGTATTTATAGGTGATTTAAAACAAGAACCCTAGAAGGAGAAAGCGAGACGTCCGGGAATGGGAGTTACAACTATAAATGGGAACTACAATATCCTAGAGAAAATAAAGGAAGGGAAGAAGGAAATGCAAATATGAAAATACACAGTTGCTGTGAAAATCGTGGGGAAGGGAACGTGCGTGCAGAGAAAGATGCCTAAACATATGCATGAATTAAACCTTAGGGGTACATGATACATATGCATGTGGGAGTTGAGCCATGTATATATGGTAAACGTGCTTAAGACAACTAGCATGTTTGAAACAAAAACTTTCTATAAATACGAGTTGCAACATTCATATATCTAAAAATATATAAATATGATAATATATAAAATAAAATAAAATAATTTGGGTCTGTAAAGTATATATATATATATATTCGAAAACTCTAATGGATCTTTTGAACAAATGAAACCAAAAAATTTAAAAAGAATTTTGGCATCGGAGCGAGGTGTTACAGCTTTCATGGTGGTTGAGAGGAGCAGTAATAGGCTAAGTGAAGGCTGCGGCATCTTTGGTTTTCATAGTGCATGAGGCTCCATATAGTATATTTATAGGTAACTCAAAACACTGAACCCTAGAGATGGATGAGAGACGTCCCGGGCATGGGAGTTATAACCATAAATAGGAAAGTGTAAATCTTAGAGAAAATATGGAAGGGATGAATAAGTGCAACGTAAAAATATATAATACACGATCCGTTGTCGTGATTGTAGGGCCTGTGGAAGTAATAAACGTACAAGGGATGGACAAGTAAGGCATGGGAGAAAACCAAAATGGCAAAGCTGAGAATGAAGGTGAAACGATAAGAAACAAAATTCAATGGAAAGATAGAAATGAAAACGAAGTATAGGATGAGAAATCACCGGGAGCAAATAAATAAACAAAATAATAAAATAATAATAAATCAATTTGTCTAAATAGAAATTCTCCGCCCATAAAAAAATTTCTAATAATCATCAAATCGAATGAGAAAAGATAAAATTTACTAAAACAACAATTTTACAAACGTGGTAAATTTTAAAATAAATTTTTGCATCTCGAAAAGGGTTTTTTTTTACTTAAATAAATAAATAATTAAAATAATACATTTCAAAAAAAAAGGTGGCACTGGAGCTGGGTGTTACAAAAAATGTCTATTAGATGAGTAGATGTGTAACACAATTACGAATAAAACTAAAAATACAAACCAATATGACAACACAAATTGTTTTAAGTAATAACAATAAGCAAGCAACTAACACAGAAAATAATTATAAAATTATGCCAAAGGACCAAGAGCCAAAAAGAGTCTTCAATCTTTATTCTTCAATCTTCAATACTTGTGATGCTCATTTGTTCTCCCAACTCTATAAAAAATAAAAAAGATTAATAAACTTGGATAATAAAAAATAAATTAAATTAATTTATAAAAATAAATGAATATTGAATGAGAAAAGCATTACCAAATGAATTTATAAAAATTAATTTATCCATGGCATCTCGAAGATCAATTGTCGTTGGCGGATATCGCAACCAATTCTGAGTACAAATAAGTGTCTGAACTGTTTTTGGAACCAATGAACTCCGAAAATGATCTAATACACGTCCTCCCATACTAAATACCGACTTTGAGACTACAATGGAAACATGCATGGCTAACAAATCTCGTATAATCCTCGCAAGTATAGAATAATTATTTTCATTAATTTTTCACTAGACCAACAAATCAAAAGATGGACTGCGTACCTCACAATCATCTGATAAATACAGGTTCACCTTTGTTTTGGAAACAGTAGCTCCAAACTCTTCACTTACCTGATACCACTCATCCATCAATTGTATCTCATGACTTTTTTCACTGTCTTTTAAGATTGTAGATGTCAGAGCAGTCACAGTCGAATCATAACTCAAGATAGAATCAAATATAACATTGTACTCATCGTATAAGCCTAATAATAATTGTTTCACACTAGTAGCAAAAACTCAGCTTGAGTCTAATCATGTATTTTCCTTAAGTTCATAATGAGAAGTCCTAAGTTACTTCGAGGATCATGCACAATGGCAATCAACAACATCAAAATCATCTTATCCAATTAACCCCAATACTTATCATATTTTGTTCTCATACTCGTGACCATAGTACTCAAACACTCTTTAAGAGCCTCACTTAGCTTAACCAACTCTTTTTGGAGCATGCAAATCTTCACAAAATTTATATTTGTCGTGACATGAAGGGACCCAAAAAATCGACAAGTGGCATAATAAAACATTTTCAAGAAGTTCACAAAAATCCTCACTGTCTTCCACTCATCAGATCTAGGAGGCCCTTTTGGTCATCATTAAAATAAGAGAGAAAGTGGTAATTCTCACTCTCCATCCTTTTAAAGGCTTTCTCAAATCTCTTAGCTACATCTAACATCACGTAAGTTGAATTCTATCGAGTTTGCAAATAAAGACATAACATTTTCTTACAATCAAAATTTTCCTTGCCTGCACATTTCTTAAACTTCATTAACCTAGCAGGAGAAGAGCGCACATATCTAACCATATTTCTAACCATTGTGATGGCATCACCGCACTCATTTAACTCCTCATTTACAACTTGATTTAATATATATGCACAATACTTAAGATGTACATACTTCATTCCCAACACATTCCTCGTCAACTAACACTTCAAGTAGGCAATAGTATTATCATTGGAACTAGCATTATCAACAATCATAATAAATATTTTATCAATTCTCCAATCAAGTAGACACTACTCAATATATCTCTCAATTGTATCCCCTCGATGATTAGGGATCAAACAAAAATTAATGATTTTCTTTTGCAATTTCCATTCTCTATCAACGAAATGAACAGTTAGGCACATATAATTCAAGTTTTGTACCGATGTCCAATATCGGTAGTCAATGAAACTCCATACCCCCATCTCTAAACAAATTGTTAAGTTTTTTTCTTCTTAAATGCAAACAATTCATAAAGTCTCTTGCATCTGTGTCCCAACATGACACTTTAAATTTTGGTTCAAGCGACCAACACAAAACCTTATCTTTCAACAATTTTAAATGGCAATTCATCAAAAACTATTATCTCTGCAATGGCCAACCTCACTGTCTCTTCACTATATTTGTGGGTTACCATATTTCTCGCCACATCACTTTCACTCTTTCCAATCCCTTCTTGGATTGTTGTCTCACCTGTCAATATTTGTTATTACTTATCTAGAGGCCCCTCTCTGTGAGGATTTTTCAAACATGTTTCTAGATGTAACTTCATAGTTAAGATTCCATTCCTTTTTGAGTGGCAATGGTAAATCTTGCTACAAAAAATACACCTAGCTCTAGGCTCATTTGGGGGACAACCCTCCACTTTCTCAAAATGGCTCCAAACAAAGGATGACTCTTTCCCCTTCCGTTTCCAAGGAAGTGGACAAGTACTACTATTAGGAACACTTGGGGGATTAGGTGTTTGGGTTTGGGTCTCTTCCAAATTAGGCATCCCTTCATCATTGTCAAGATCAATTGAAGTTGATGACGAATCCATCTAAGTATAGAAAAATTTAATTCATAATTAATTAACAATACCCATATTAAACATTATCCAATTAATTTAAACAATACCCAACTGTGTAGTATGTATAATTAAATTAAACTATAAAAATAATTGTGTATGATTTAAACAATACCCAATCAAATTAAACAATACCCAAATCAGATTTAAACAATACTCAATTAAATTAAACAATACCTATTTAAATTAAACAATACCCAAAAGAGATAAATTATTGATTGACAATATAGTATTTACATTGTACAATACCCAAACTCAAACAAGATTTAATGCTCAATAATACTCAAGAATGAAAACTAAATCAATGCTCGATATTCGGTAATTAATCAACTAAACAGAGAATAACTATATTCGGTAATTAATCAACTAAACAGAAAATAAATGAAATGGACAAAATAAAATACCTTCGAGAAAGTGTATGACTCTAGACGAAGCTACGAGGGGTGGTGGCTAGTGGGATTTGGGCCTTGGAAGGTGGAACTTGGTAGAACACCGACCCGAGGGGGCCGTGGGTGGGTGGGTGGGTGGAGGTTTACCGTCGTGCATGAAAGAAACGACTTCGTTTCCTTTTAAATGAAATAGTGTCACTTCTATATATATATATTTTTATATAATTAAAATGATACCTTATCGGTTGGTTCAGTGGTTTGACATGGGGTCAAGCTGCTATCAATGCCAACCAATACGAAAACTACATTTTCTGAACTGCCTGCCACCGATTCTTCCTTGGCGGTGACTGGTTCTGGTGTTGGTGCTCGGTTTTTGGCGGTTGTGGTCAGTGGGTCAGTTTTTTGTACAGCACTAGCCACTAGTCTTTTAGAGTTCCTCTTGGACATGTGTCAAGCTAAGACACAAGGTATTTTATTTTTCCAAAAATCATCTTGCATGGAGATTATGGAAATAGGGATTATGGAAGGATTTAGTGGGAAAAGAGGTGATGGTAGACATGTAGGAGAGAGGAAGAGTGGGAAAGTGGAATAGTCATCTTGGATATGACAAATCACCCACACCCTCCACATGTCAACTAGCAAGCTAAGAGGCTAGGGTCGAAATAAATTACCAAATAGCCTTTTTAGAATTTTGGACTCAAACATGGATTGAGGAGCAAAATAGCAAGATGCGACTTGAGAGTTTCAATTTTGGCAAGAGGGGGGAGTCAAAAGTCTTGTCCTTTTGTCTCCCCAAGGCAATCTCATCAATTGGGAAATAATAAGAAGATTTCACTATGTGTCGTGCATGCACTGGAGCATGTTTGGAAAATGAATGAGCTATATAAAGCAAGAGCCAAATTTGAGGAGGCTTTTTTTCTACCACTTTTTGACTCTTCATCTCCTAGGGTATTCGGCCAAGAGCATTCCCCTTTGTGCTCTCATTTTCCCTCACTTTCTTGCTAGCTAAACACTCATTTTTGCTTGGATTTCGATTGTTTTTTTGTGCTAGTCTTTAAGAGCACCATTTACATGAGGTAAGCTCCATTTACAAACACTCTTTTATTTCATAGAAGTTTCGGATCTAGGGTCTTTCTTAAGTTAAATCTTGAGTTTCTTCTTGATTTATTTTTAGATTTATTTTGCTTATATTTCTTAGAAATTTGTAAGTATGTTGTTAACCTATCATGGATACTATTGCATATATTGTGTGAACTTTGTTTGTTTATTTTTTCTTGCTTGATTGTTATATCTTCACAAGAATATGTTAAGGTTTTACTTTATGGTTTAATCTAAGGATACTTTGATGGATCAATGGTGGTTATTGATGAAATATTGGAGAGGTAAGACTTATTAATTTTCGGCCCTAGTGGTTGAATTGAGATGGAATGATTACTTGATGAAAAATGTGAGTTTTTGGGATTCATAGGTTTCGACCATAAGCTTCTTTTGAACTAAAAATCATGTATTCAACTTGTGAATGGAAGTATGATGTTTCTATTAAACTTCTTGGGTGATCTATGGATTTAATTCATCATCTACCTTAGAATATAATTTGGTTAGGTGTATTCTTGAGGTCTTATAATAAAGTGTGATGATTTGATGAAAGAACAATAAGATGAACCATGTTAGGGTTTTGGCTAAGGCCTTAAAGATAGCCTAATGATGTGTTTTGATGACCTTAAGTGGATGCATGAGTTGGTAAGAATGAATGTGAAGATAAATGGATCATTGGAATGCATGAATGATTTGGCCACGACCCTTTTAGGGTTTTGGTTGAGTTGTTTGTTACTTTTCCAATCTTAAAAGAGTATGTTTACATGAAATAAAATATGTTTGCATGTTCTAATATTTTCAAGCTATGATTGAAACAAGTATGCTTCACTTTCTCATGATTACATGCTTTGCATAAGTAAGTCAAAGGTTACATGCAAGTCCATATCACATGATTTCATGTCTTTGGGGTCACGTTTTGAAAAGAAAAGAGTCAAAGAATTTTCATAAGAACCCCAAATGCTAAGATGGGAAAATGCTCTAGTGGAACTCCCTGTTCACTTATGAGTGTGTAAAGTCGAGGGAAACTCCTAGGTCAACGAAGTATAGTCGACGGATTTCGAATTGCTCCTATGGAAGGATATCGGAGCAAGGTCGCACTAAAGCTAATGGGTGCTAAGAATGGTGAAGGCGAAATAAGCGAACTACTGAATAAGTATATGAATATGACGTAGTCATCTCGACTAAAGGAGTCGTAGAATGATGTAGTAACTAGCGAAAAATACATGGTGCATAGGGGAGCAGTGAGGTGTCCATACAAATATATGAAAGTCATGACAAGAATAAGGTTTTAAAATTATAAATGATATGAATGACAAGAAAAGATATGAAATATTATGAACACTTGTTAAAGAAAGTCAGAAGAAGAAAAAAAGTCTTTTACATGAAAGTATATGATGCATATGTCAAGTTATAAGTCTCATTACTCATATTCATGCATTTGAATTGTGTTTGCCTTTATATGCCTATGATACCTAAGCTATATTATTTGTGTACTTATTGAGATTTCTCGAAATCTCACTCTGGTAGTTTCCACTATCATTCATTTCCCGGAATGGTAAAAGTTGTTGCAGGTTTAGATGGGGAAGTGCAAGAAACCACCTCCCAAGAGAACTCAGGAGATCTTGAAGAGTCCTCAAAGTCCCTCAGAGTGCTTCACATATGATTGGTTGCAGGAAGTCGACCAGTTTTTAGTTCAAATCATGAAACTTGTTGAGCAGCTTAGGATGATCCTACATGAAGGAAGGGCTAAGTAGGACCAGCTCAGCAGGACTCATAACTCGGAGTGATGACCCTTTTAGGTCAAGTCTCCTTTCAATATTAGACGATATGTTTTCAGTGTTTAAGTGTTTAAGGTTTTGTATTCCTAGTGGTTTGGGATTGAGGATTTGTGACTATAATCTTTTGTGGTGCAACTGCTTAATAAAACTTTTGGGATACCATGTGACATTGGGCATTATATTATTAGTTTGCCTAGATGATTAGGGAAGACTTGTTTCGCTGTGATATTTATTGCATATTGTTAGTAAGATAGGTGCATTGCATTTTATATTGTCGTGTACAAGAGTCATGTAGTCTTGTGTTACGTGTCCCACACACTTCAATTAATGTTAAATCCTAAGCGTGGGCTGGGGGCGTCGACAACATGTGTAGGACTTCCGTGAGTGTCCTTATGTGAAAGTTTCTTACGTGTCTTGAGATGCAGGAGCTCAAAGCTTATGAAAATGAGGTGGAAAATGGTGCATGGGCTAAATACATGAGGCGTAAAATAGAAGGGGTCCGCCTGGCTTAATGCCTAATGGAAATTAAATCATGAGTCGATGCATTGAGGTTTCAGCGTTGAAGTGGATGGGTCTTAAATTAAGTCAGTGAGCTGCAATTGTGTAAGGGCTTGGAGTGAATTGCTTTCAATTTGGCGCATAGGCTTAGGAAATTAATTCTCGATTTCCATCTAAATATTTGCCAATAAATTGCCCGGTAAATGGACCTAGCCAATTGCACGTAATAAATTAGAAACTAGAGATCATAAATTAGGCTTTTTTCAATTGAGTTAAAGTTGATTTATTGAAGCCTAATTTACTCAATTACTAGTGAGAAAAATGGGATTGACATCAAATTAAAGTACAAAATAATCACAATATTATAGTTCAATCAACTCATTGGCCTGGCAGTCCTTTGATGAACAATACTCCGAGTTTGAGAACGAAGCTTGCAACGTGTGCCTAGAACTCACAATTGATGGATTCAATCTTTTGGAAACATGAGTACAAGTTATAGCACCTAGCCTATTGTGTTGATACCATACAATCTTTCCCCATAGAGGTGCATGAAAGCACCAAATTTGTTGTTCAATTTACTAATCTCTGGCTCAAAATCACCGGAAAATGACATTGATGTATTCATGCAGCTGATGCATCAACGGGGACATCTTTGCAGATGCATGTTGCGGTGATATGGACGATAAATGACTTTCTTACATATGAAAATTTATCCGATTAGAGCACTAAAGGGAAGTTGATGTGTCTAACGTGTAATCAAGAAACTTCTAGTGAATGGTTATAATATTCTCAAAAGATGTGTTTCATAGGCCATTATCGTTATCTCCCAACAAATCATGCATGAAGAAGAGAATGAGCTAACTTTGATGGTAGAGTGGAGGAAAGATCTGCATCAAAGGAGTTATATGGGGATGATATATTGGAACAACTATAACATGTAAGCGCAAACAACTTTGGTAAAGGTCTAGGAAAGAATAAGAAAAAATGAGGCGCTGCAGAATTGAATTGAACGAAGCACAGTATTTTTTTTTTCTTGCCGTATTGGTAGTCCTGTATGTTGCGACATAGTTTGGATGTTATACATATAGAGAAAATATCTGCAACAATATACTTAGAACAATGATGAGCATTAATAAGAAGACGAAGGATATGGTCAAGAAGCGGAAAGATATTGAGAGAATGGACATTAAATATAATCTACATATGCGGGTGGCCATGCCGCATGCATGTTTTACAATGACGAAAGATGTGAGAATGGATTTTTGTAAATGGTTGAAAGGCGTAAAACTGTCAGATGATTATACTTCAAATATCGACAGGTGTGTGAACTTGGACGATTGAAAAATCAGTGAATTAAAAAGTCATGACTATTACATATTTATGCATAAGTTATAACCAGTTGGAATCCATGGCAAACTGAATCTAATGTACGTGTGGCCATTACCGAGCTCTATATGTTTTTCAATGATTTATGCACTCGGGTTGTAAATCGTGATCTACTGCAGAAGATGGAAGATGATATTGCCACTATCTTATGTAAATTTGAGCAGATATTTCCACTCTCATTTTTTGATATGATGATCCATATAGCAATACATTTATTCCGAGAGGTATTGTTAGGTGGACCGATACAGTTCTATTGGATGTATCCAGTCAAAACATGTTTGGGTCGACTAAAGCACACAATTGGGGATAAAGCCAAAGTTGAGGGTTCAATAGCAGAGGCCTATATACGTAATGAATGATCAACATTTTGCTCACTATACTTTTGTAGTGTTGAGATATGATTTAATCGTGAAGAGCGAAATGCTGATCTTACTACTCTGCTTCCTTGTGCTATCAGTGTTCTCCCAAGATGTACGACCCTTGAGTGCACAAACTGGTTATGATTTCATTGATGAAGAGTTGAAAAAAATTCGATGGTACGTGTTGAATAATTGTTGGAAGATTGACGACTATCTCAGATAGGGTATTAATCTAATTATTATAAATTACTAGATCTTCACACACTGGATGTGGTATAATATTTTTTTTTTCATTTTTAGACAATGAGCACCTAGACAAACTTAGTACAGAAGGCGTAGATAATGTGGAGGCAAGATACAAAAAATATTTTTCCAATTGGTTTGAACAATGTGTATGAACTACAAATTTGTACATGCTTGATTTTGAAATTTTTAAATATTCTTGGTAACATATTATGTATATTTATTATTTTATATTGTTAGATCTTGGAATAACGTGTTTGTGATCTCAGGTTAATTTCTCTTGAAACGCATGCATTGGCTCTTGGTCCCTTAAACAAAGTGATGCAATACAAGACATGCACGGTTTGAGGTTATAGATTTCATACTCTAGACCATGAACGAAATAGAAAAACAAAAAATTGTGGTGTATTGGTCGAGGGAAGTTATGAGATAGATGATATTAACTATTACGATGTCATACATGACTACATCAAAATGGTATAAAAATGACCAATTCGTATTAGCGTGTCAAGTTACGCAAGTTTATTAATTAGTTGATCCAGTAAAAGACGTTGATAAAAATACTTGAGAGATAACTTGGTGAATTGTGCAAAAATTTGTTCTTAGGAACATAAATGAAACAGGAACGAGTGCGGATCACGAGTCCAACAGAGATGAAGATGACACTCCGATTGTATAGGCAT
The DNA here is from genome assembly GCA_036898215.1 of Platycarya strobilacea. Lineage (NCBI taxonomy): Eukaryota > Viridiplantae > Streptophyta > Magnoliopsida > Fagales > Juglandaceae > Platycarya > Platycarya strobilacea. The sequence continues at coordinate 14,105,055 of CM072556.1, forward strand.
ACCAAGAAGACGGAGATCAAGGTATTAACTTGTTTGTTGACTTCGGTGCACTTAAGATACTCCCCTTATGTAGAAATGATGTGGCACCTATCAACCTCGACCCATTGAAACTAGATGCTCATCCAAATGAAGTGAGTGAGGAGGAAGAAGAAGAGACTGATGATGATGAAGAGGAAGAGGAAACAGAAGAATAAGAAAAAGAAGACATGCAAGATGACAATGAAGATGCTATTGAGTGAAATTCTGAAACATACATGAAAAATTCACCCAAAGAAGAAGAATAAAAGTACAAAATCATATAAGTTAAAATCTCAATATTATATTATTAAAATAACATTCTAATCACTTTTATTTATTTTTTATTCATTGTGAAGTATGCCACCAAAAATACAACAAGGAAATGTGCCACGTCTTCCAAGTCCCAAACTTAGTTCGGAAACCCTACTTGAGGAATGCGCTCATAAAGAAATAAACACGTAAGAGACGAATAGCCAGTCGACACCTAATATTAATAAAATGTCATTGGTAATTAATTAATTATATTTTACTACTTAATAACATATATAACTAATATCATGCTATCGTGTATGATACTTGATGCATTGTCCTCTCGACATGGTCGTTGCTTTACTCGTGGAATCTCTTTAGAGAAAAATAGAGGTCAATGAGTGGATGTTGGTGCAGCAACACTTTCTTCTTATATTGGTATAGTGGTCTGAGCTTATACTCCCTTTTTTGTGTGATCATAGCGAGATGTTCCTAGTGAGATTAATAATCACATTCGGAGAGGTATGTTGGTGAGATAACTTTACAACTATATTTTTTCTACCTCAATAAGTATATCGTATTTCTTATTTAATTCACTCCTTAGGATGAGTTCAACTTCGATTTTACTCGTAGCGAGGATATGAGAACTGTGAATGGCTAGATGACTATATTATTCTGACGTCACAAGGGCCAATGTTATGAGTACTTCAAGAAATTTGAGATGTGGGAAGAGGCTGCGAAATTCCTTTTCCAGAGGATGAAGTTAGATGATTGGATGAAGTTTTATGATCTTTTCACAAGTCCTGAATATTAGTTAGAGGAAAGGTATTCTTACTGTCCACCATCGTGTTGGTTCAAGGTTGTTCTACCAGTCTTACTAATAAAATAGTAATTGATAATTTATAGAAATTTATTTATTTTTCTGATAGACATTTATTTAATTACTAACATTAAATTTCTCAATTGCTAATATCTCTTTGTTATAAACGTGATTATCCTGAAAAAAATTTCCTCATTCATGTATATGCTAATACTCACACTAATGAACATAATGAATGAATGAATCATGCCGCTGTAGAAAGTTATGTAAGCGATATTAATTTTGATAAATAAATTATACAATATCTAAATATATTTTTTTTGTTCGTATTTCTTTTAATATATTGCTTACTATATATTTTCTTTCTAATTGTAGAACAAAATGTTGGAGATGTATTTAGCTTCTGGAAAATTTTCTCCTAGTGATATATAGACATATTCACGGAAATACTAAGGACCAAGTCTGACATGGTTAAAGGATTGAGAGTTCTCTCAAGCATTCCACTGATTCATCCTCTACAAGCTCTTCGACTTCATAGATTAATAATCTCACCAAAGATTTAGAAGTGGCACGACGAGAAAACGAGTGTATGAGGTCGAGATAGCAGGAGCTGGAGTCTCTCATGGAGCAATAGTCTGATTTAAAATGCATGTGCAGGAGCAGCAAAGAGATTAGGAGGAAAGAATGTGCAATGTGGTCCAATAACAAGTACAAAGGCGATGCTGGCCTAGATGAAGCGTGTTATGTTATTGCAGCAGAGTTGTGGTGGACGAGGAACAAAATATATAAATTTTATCTCTTTTATTATTATTTGTAATTTTTAGTATCTAACTATGATATATTATAAGACATTGTAATTTGCTAAATTGATTATATAACATGATACAATTTATATGCTTTTTAATTTTATTAAAATTTATCATTTCTAACTAGTACATTCGAATGTATACATTAAACGTTCAAATATTTGTTCACGTTCGAACAAACGTTTGAATGTAAAGAGAGAAATTTGTAAGGTAACGTTCATATGTACCGAGCAATATTTGAATGTACTCTCCCACTAATGAACGAAACATTCGAATGTTCAACAAATTGACATTCGAATAAGTCATTATAACATCCGAACGTAATGTCCAAATATCAACATTGAACAGAACGTTCGAATGTACATACGTTTGAATGTAAAAATAGCCACACTTGAATGTTGACTCAAAGAACGAAAAAATTATATGTTCGAATGTTAGTTGGGTGTGTTTACATTCGAACATCATTTTGTACATTCGAACACGACTTATTGTGACACATTAAGACCATTACTAACAACTTGAACGTTCGAACATTATATCAAACGGAAAATCACCAACCATCATTAAAAATACTTTTTGTGGTTGTTGAACAGTAAACTATCACAAGTACTTATCTGTGATGCACTTTAGATGACAGTTATCGTGATGGTTTTTAACTGTCACAAAAAATCTTTCGTGATGTTTTGATAATTTTTTGTAACGCTCTTATTTGTCATTAAATGTCAAATGTGTTATAGTGAAATGTGCAACTTGTAACTAAAACAAAGTTGTAAAATAGCAATAAACAAGGATTATGCCGTTAAATATCATGTTTCCTTTCATATTGGATGATGTTGAATATAATATGACAAGGAATGACAAGATCATCAGAGTCTTCGCATCTAATATAAAGAAGTAGCAACTAGCAAATTAATTAACTTGGCCGTCCCAGTGTCCTATTTAGACCCGGATGTGTCACCATCCATACTCAAGAAAAAATTGATCGATATATAATATAGTAGTACTAGAGTCTTCGCATCTAATATAAAGAAGTAACAACTAGCAAATTAATTAACTTGAATGCATAAAATTGATCGATATATAATAGATGTAGTACTAGTACTGATCGCTGACTGATCACATCCATATATATATATATATCATGTTTATATATCCACTCGGAACTTATTAGATATGAGTCATGCAGATCTTATTAGTCTTCTCAAAGAAAAGAAAATATTGTTGCCCAGATGACTAACACAAGAGGGGGGGTGAATTGAGTTGTATTAAAAAATTAACAATTATAAATCAAGTATATAAAATATAAACAAAATATGAAACAGTAATAAATATAAAGAGTAAAGGTAAGAAAGAAGCAAACTCAGTATGTTAACAAGGTTCGGCCCCACTGCCTACGTCCTCGCCTCAAGCTACCCCTTGAGGATCCCCAAATCCACTATTCAATCTCTTTTAGGTGAAGATAGAAACCTATTACACCTTTGAGCAGCACCGCTCCAAAGAATCCGTGTAGAACACCCTCTACACTTCCAATCACCTCACATTTGGTGATTTAATTATTCCCCGTGTAGAACACCTTCTACACTTCCAATCACCTCACACTTGGTGATTTAACTATTCTCCGTGTAGAACACCTTCTACACACACAAGGGTTATACACACCCTTTTACTGATACAAGAATTGATAGTGGGTAGGCTATCAGAAAACACTCCTCAATGAGTGAAATAAAAACAATACAGCACAAAACTATATCTCTCAAAATGAACAAGGGTTAAGGCTCAATGCTTAGAGAAGAGAGAATGAAAACTTTGAATGAATGTTGTATGCTCTTGGTGTTGTGAATGTGAAGCTCTCAAATGATCTATTTATAGGCATATGAGACTTCATATTCAAATTTAAAAAGATTCACATGTCAAAGACATCATCATTCACATTTCAAAAATTTCAAATCAAATTTTTTTACTTTTTGCATGTGACAAAAGGAGCACACTTTACTTTTCAAAAATTTCAAATCTAATCTTTTACTTTTTGCATATGACAAAAGGGGCACACTTTACTTTTTAAAATTTTCAAACAAAGATATCTACCTTTTGCATAAGTCAAGAAAAGCATCCATCACTTTTGAAAATATTCAAATAAAATATGTACATGTGAAAGATGACAATCAATCATCTTAATATTTTCAAAATTCAAACATTTAATCATGTCATGCACATGTGAAAGATGACAATCAAGCATCTTAATATTTTCAAAATTCAAACCTTTAATCATGTCATGCACATGTGAAAGATGACAATCAATCATCTTTCAAAATTTTTAAAATTCAAACCTTTAATCATGTCATGCACATGTGAAAGATGACAATCAATCATCTTTCAAAATTTTTAAAATTCAAACATTTAATCATGTCATGCACATGTGAAAGATGACAATCAATTATCTTTCAAAATTTTCAAATTTAATTTTCAAAATATTCATGCACATGTGGAAAATATATTTTAATACTTTATGATAAAATATTAATTTTGAGCGTTAATCCTAATTTCGAATTTTTAAGAGATTTACAAAATTACTCTATGATTTTAATGTGAACTTGTTCCTTTCTTGCTCATACTTGGTTCCTTGATGTGCTTGATTGTATTGTGTAGACAACTTAAGCTTGAGACTTCTTTATTCTTTGAATTCATTTGTTATCATCAAAATCCATGTGTAGATTTACATGAAACTTGAAATCTTGAGTTCAACAATCTCCCCCTTTTTGATGATGACAAATATTTGATAAAACCTGAAATTTGTATTAATACTTAAGCTCCCCCTGAGAATGTGCGTTAGTTTTTCAAGCAAAAATATAAATATAATTGCAAGCATATATAACAAGTTTAGCAATTTAAACAATATTAATGTTCTAGTCTAAAACTTCTCTCCCTTTTGGCATCATTAAAAAGGAATCATAATTAACTCAATAAGATATATTCCTACAATAACCAATAGACAAATAAAACGCTGCGTTAGTAGAGACTGTAGAAGTTAGAAACACCCGTGTCCGACAAAACCTGCAAAAGTTGAAACCAAATTTTATCATCTCGGTGCGGAAGAAAATTTAAAGCCGCTTGATGTTATTGACGAATTAGATGTTCCAGAGATTTGAAGTTGAATAATTAAAATTATTCGTGTCCGACAAAGACAGCAAAAACTGCAGGCCTAGCTCTGGTAATGCGGTGCGGAGCCATGCATATCCGACAAAATCCTGCAAATGTTGGAAGTCTAACTCTGGCAATTCGGTGCGGAGCCACGCGTAATTGACAAAACCTGCAAAGGTTGGAGGTCTAGCTCTAGCAGTCGGTGCGAAAGCAGATTTAAATCCGCGTGATATTGTTGAAAAATTAAATATTATCGAGATTTGAAAGTTGTTGTTTAAAAGACCGTTTTCACCTGTCGGATACTCAAATAAATTTTCATCCCATTCATTGATCCAGTTTCTGTTGATTCAAAATGATAGAATGGCGGAAAAAATTTCGTCTGATAATCTTCCGGATTTGAATCAGGAACCGTCTCAACCAGTCATTTTATCTCATGAGGTTGTCAACACCATGATAGAAGCAGAAATGCATTTTTCAAATAGAACTGATTCTGAAGTTGTTGCAGCATCAAGAACTCTCAGTGCTCAATATGCTGCCTCTGTTACGACCATGTCTCGGAGATTACTAGCGAGGGCAAATGAGGTTGATCGACTTAACAATCAAATATTTGTTCTGCATCAAAAGCTTGCAAATAAAGGCAGAAAGAATAAGAGGTTAAAACAAGAAAATAAAGATTTGACGGAATTAGCTCGTGTTTTGAAACTTCAAATAGAGGAATCGGAACGAGTAAGAGTTCAAGCACAAAGTCAACATCAGCAGATAATGGCAGCGTTTCACGAGAGAAACAGGGACAATTATAATTAATCTCGCTAGTTTAGTTCGGTAACTTTTGACAATATGCATCCGGCATATCTTGTAAGCTTGACTAAGTAAGATTTGAAGAGATGACAGTTTGTCTTCTACTTATTTTCATCTTTATAAAAGCAATCCTTAGTTTTATCTAATCCGCATCAAATCTTCTTCTCATTGTTGTAGTTCATCTTCATTCTCACTTTACAAAATCTTAATGGCTCATCAATTCTCCTTCAGTAGTTCTCGTGATCAATCTATTTCTACATCTATCGTAGGTGCCATGAAGCAGCAAAACACTGATTTGGCTAATAAACCAGATCATGATGCCATTTACGAGCTTGTGGGTCTCGGGACTCGATACTCATCTTCCATTGTTGCTTTTTTCGCTCGGTTGCAGTCCAAAACCCGCGAGATAGAGAAGCTTAATGAGAAGATCGATATTCTTCAACGACTTGTTCAAGAGTCTAACAAAAAAATAGTAGACTTAAAACAACAGAATAAAGATTTAAAATCCTTACTTGCCTCTACATTTCAATTGCTTAATCCTTTAGACAAGGATGGCATGATGACTTATGAGGAGCAAATGCATTTGAATGATGAGGCTAAACGTCTCAAGTTTCTGTAGGTCATTTGAGATAATGGAATAAAAGTATCTAGCAGATATTCATGGCATGCATAATTCCTATTTATCTTCTAATCATGCATAGTTTATCTTCTGGTAAGGGTTTTGTGAAAATTTCTGCCAATTAATCATGTGTACTAGTGAATTCTATTACAATATCGCTCTTCTGCACATGATCTCTAAGAAAATGATATCTAATTTCAATATGTTTGGTCTGAGAATGTTGTATTGGATTCTTCAAAAAATTTATAGCACTTATATTTATCACATTTGATTGGAATGTGATTGTACATAAGTTTAAAATCCTCAAGTTGTTGCTTCATGTAAAGAACTTGAGTACAACAACTGCCTACAGCAACATACTCTACCTCAGTAATAGATAATGCAACAGAATTTTTTTTTTTTACTAAATCATGAAACAAGTGCATGACCTAAGAAATGACATGTTCTACTAAAACTTTTTCGATCATCTTTGCAACCAGTATAATCGGTACCTGAATAACTAATAAGATCGAAAGAAGTATGTTTAGGATACCATAACTCTAAGTCAATGGTACTGGCAAAATATCTAAAAATCCGCTTGACTGCAATCAAATGAGATTGTTTTGGAAATGATTAAAAATGTGCACATAAACATACACTGAACATAATATCAGGTCTACTAGTTATCAAATATAATAAACTTCTAATTATACCTCGATATACATTTGAGTCAACTGACTTACCGCTTTCATCTTTATCAAATTTAGTGGTTGGATTCATTGATGTTCCAATTACTTTCGCACGTTCCATCTCAAATTTTGAGTAACTCTTTGATATATTTTGACTGATTAATAAATGTTCCACTTTTTGCTTGCTTAATTTGCAATCCGAGAAAGAATGTAAGCTCTCCCATCATGCTCATTTCAAATTCTTCCTGCATAGTCTTACCAAAAACTTGGCACATATTTTCATTAGTAGCACCGAATATTATATCATCAATATAAATCCGAATCAAAAGAATATCATCATTTTTGTATTTAATGAAAAGAGTTGTATCGATCTTTCCTCTTGAAAGACATTTTTTAATAAAAAAAACTATTTACGAAAACACTTTTAACATCCATTTAAAAAGGTTTGAAATCTTTATAACAAGCATATGTAAGTAGCATTCGAATAGCTTCTAATCTTGCGACTAGTGCATATGTCTCATCATAATTGATTCTTTATTCTTGATTGAAACCTTGGGCCACAAGTCGAGCCTTATTTCTAGTAATGACTCCAGACTCATCTTTCTTGTTTCTAAAAACCCATTTTGTTCCAATAATAGTATGATTTTTGAATTTAGGAACAAGTGTTCAAACATCATTTCTTTCAAATTGATTAAGCTCTTCTTGCATAGCTAGAATCTAAGATTCATCAAGAAGTACTTCATCAATATTTTTAGGTTCAATCAGAGATAGAAAAGCAGTATAATTACAAATATTTCTAAGAGATGATCGAGTACTTACACCTCGTGAAGGTTCTCCTAAAATTTATTCCGCTGGATGATCTTTTACATGTTTCCACTATTTGGTTGCATCTTGTACTAAGTCTTGATGATCTTTCCTTCTATTTCCATGATCTTTCATTCTGAATTGTCTCTAAATATCACACATCCTTTTTCTTTAGAAGTGAAATCAATGAATTTAATTTTGTCTTCTGTCACGTATCTTGAGCATCTGTTGTCTAAAAATCATTTATTTTTACCTGTAAAATACTTCATGCATACCTACAAAAACAATTAAAAATAATTCCTGGTACCCAAGTTCTTTGGGTCCTTCATTTATTAGTATTAGAAGAAATAAGATGTTTAGGTACCCATATGGCCCTAATAGTCATTGTATATTTTCTTCTAATAGGACAAGCAAGATAATTATGACCATTTCTATTACAAAAATTGCAAATAGCATGTGACATATATGAAGAACTTGAGTGATTATAATAGTATCATTTTTTAACAAAATTATTTTTGTGAAAAGAATTTTGAATATTGGACTTTGATGTAGAAGGATTATCAAAGAAATTTTTATAAGATTTGTATTTTTGTTTTGGCATATATCCCAAGCCTGCCTTGTCAAAAACACATCTTTGACTACCAAAAAGTTTTTCAAAATTTCTTTTTCTATTCGTAAAGTTTTCAATAATATTTCCTAAATCAGTTTTCTTTTTCTTCAACTCAAGATTTTCATCTTTCAAAATAATACTTTCTTTTCTTAAAATATCAATTTCGTTTGTTAAAGAAGAATTTTTCTTTTTCAAAGCAGTATACTTGATACCCAGTTTTTCAACTTCCTCATATACCTCTTCTAAAATATTTTACAATTCTTCATATGAAGGATCTTCAATATTATCAAAATTTGTTACCTCAATGTCATCTTTAGCCATAAGACAAAGATTTGTTAATTCTCCATTGCTTGCTTCATTATCTGAGTTACTTGAATCATCATCCCATGTAATTTTTATTACTTTTTTGCCTTTGTTTCGATCTTTTTTTAGCAGAGGACAATCTGAATCTTTCTTGGAAAACTTTTTGAAAGATTTCTTTGGAGGAGTTTTATTTTTTTTTAAGAACCTCTGAATTCTTCTTGTTATCATCACAACTTTTTCATCTTTGTTGTCATTTTCCTCATCTTCATCACTTTCACTTTTATGTGGAACAGCTTTAAGTGCCAAACTCTTCTTTGAATTTCTTTCTTCTTCTCCTCTTTTCAATGTGTACTCATGGGTGATAAGTGACCCGATAAGTTCATTCACTTCGAGCTTCTTGAGGTCTCTAGCTTCAAGAATCGCTGTCACTTTTGATTCCCAACGTTTTGGTAGAGAGTTGAGAATTTTTCTTACTATCTCCACTTTGGAATAAACTTTGCCAAGAGCTGTCAAGCTATTTATGATGTTAGTAAAATGAGTGTACATACTAGAAATAGATTCATCATCATTCATCTTAAACATTTCATATTCATGAGTAAGAATATAAATTTTTGATTCCTTGACTTGAGAAATTCCTTCATAAGTAACTTCCAAGTTATCCCAGATTTCCTTTGCTGTATTAAACTCATTACCATTAAGAGCATTATATAATAAATTCATAGCAGTTAAATTCAAAGTATAAAGTCTATCGTCTTCACGATCAAACTCTTCTTCTTCCTTTTTGACCTTTACTCCATCAATCACTTTTGTTAGAATATAAGGTCCATTTACAATGCATTTCCAGATTTCTCGACCTTGTGCCTGAAGGAATATTCTCATTTTAACTTTCCAGAATGAGTAATTGTCTCCGCAAAAGAGTAGAGGCCGACTGCTAGATTGACCTTCACCAAATGAAGCTGCAATATTAGCCATAAGATCTTAACTCAAAAGATAGTTAATCTTATAATAGAGCTCTAACTCTGATACCAATTGTTACTAACCATAGGCCGCACCTATGTCACCTAACAACTGTACCTACCAGACTAGCCAGCCACCGTCTCTACCGGTGCACCGTCACCCATGGTCGGAGAGTCTTGCTTCAATGATACAGTCACAAGCGAGAGTTCCCATGAGTGATCTGCCTGTATGAACAGTACAGGTCACCTAGCTCTGATACCAATTGTTGCCCAGATGACTAACACAAGAGGGGGGGTGAATTGAGTTGTATTAAAAAATTAACAATTATAAATCAAGTATATAAAATATAAACAAAATATGAAACAGTAATAAATATAAAGAGTAAATGTAAGAGAGAAGCAAACTCAGTATGTTAACGAGATTCGGCCCCACTGCCTATGTCCTCGCCTCAAGCTACCCCTTGAGGATCCCCAAATCCACTATTCAATCTCCTTTAGGTGGAGATAGAAACCTATTACACCTTTGAGCAGCACCGCTCCAAAGAATCCGTATAGAACACCATATACACTTCCAATCATCTCACACTTGGTGATTTAATTATTCCCCGTGTAGAACACCGTCTACACTTCCAATCACCTCACACTTGGTGATTTAACTATTCCCCGTGTAGAACACCTTCTATACACACAAGGGTTATACACACCCTTTTACTGATACAAGAATTGATAGTGGGTAGGCTATCAGAAAACACTCCTCAATGAGTGAAATAAAAACAATACAGCGCAAAACTATATCTCTCAAAATGAACAAGGGTTAAGGCTCAATGCTTAGAGAAGAGAGAATGAAAACTTTGAATGAATGTTGTATGCTCTTGGTGTTGTGAATGTGAAGCTCTCAAATGATCTATTTATAGGCATATGGGGCTTCATATTCAAATTTAAAAAGATTCACATGTCAAAGACATCATCATTCACATTTCAAAAATTTCAAATCAAATCTTTTTACTTTTTGCATGTGACAAAAGGAGCACACTTTACTTTTCAAAAATTTCAAATCTAATCTTTTACTTTTTGCATATGACAAAAGGAGCATACTTTACTTTTCAAAATTTTCAAACAAAGATATTTACCTTTTGCATAAGTCAAGAAAAGCATCCATCACTTTTGAAAATATTCAAATAAAATATGTACATGTGAAAGATGACAATCAATCATCTTAATATTTTCAAAGTTCAAATCTTTAATCATGTCATACACATGTGAAAGATGATAATCAAGTATCTTAATATTTTCAAAATTCAAACCTTTAATTATGTCATGCACATGTGAAAGATGACAATCAATCATCTTTCAAAATTTTCAAAATTCAAACATTTAATCATGTCATGCACATGTGAAAGATGACAATCAATTATCTTTCAAAATTTTCAAATTTAATTTTCAAAATATTCATGCACATGTGGAAAATATATTTTAATACTTTATGATAAAATATTAATTTTGAGCCTTAAACCTAATTTCGAATTTTTAAGAGATTTACAAAATTACTCTATGATTTTAATGTGAACTTGTTCCCTTCTTGCTCATGCTTGGTTCCTTGATGTGCTTGATTGTATTGTGTAGACAACTTGAGTTTGAGACTCCTTTATTCTTTAAATTCATTTGTTATTATCAAAATCCATGTGTAGATTTACATGAAACTTGAAACCTTGAGTTCAACAAATATAATGTGCATTTTAATCTCGTTTGAATTAGAAAATGAAATGAGTTGAAATAAATTTATTTTATTTTAAAATATTATTATTATTTTAAAATTTTAAAAAGATGTATTAAAATTTGAAAAATATGTATTGAATTTTGAAAAAAGGTGTATAAAAATTTATGTTTTGTATAAAAAATTATAAAAATATAATGATGAAATGAAAGTGAGTTTAGTCTTTAGATAAACTCAACTCACTTCTGAGTCCAAACGAGACCTTAAACTGTGAGAAATTTAAAACTGTATATATATATATATATATATAACCTTATTTTTTAAAACTTCGATGATTTACCACCTCGATCACCTAATAAAATGTGAGGATCTGATTTTTAAATAAAAAATTTGGATTAATCAACCTCCAACCCCTTTATATATATATATATATAAAGGTTTTTATATTATAAGGAAATCGGGATTTTATTGTTTTAATTTGTGACTAATTATTTGTGATTAAAAAATTATTTATGACTTATTTTAATTGTAAATAGTTATTTTATTAAAAATATCTAATTTCAAATAAGTAATTTTTTTTTTAGAATTAATTGTTACCATTAACGTGACCGTGACTACATACATACAGTTCATACGTAGAACTTTTTTTTAATTTGAACAGTTATATACGGATCGATAATACAAATAATATTTTTAATAGTACTAGCTTAGGGCACGAAGCATGCACATATAATTTACGGCCATAAAAATAGGAAAACCTGTATGATCTATGTTCAATTATAAAACTTAATTTTTAGGTGATAAAACCATGATCTTTTATCTCGTTGAATGTTTTAATTAATTTGAGGGATTGAAAGATGAATATATAGTTTGGATAATAAATTAAAATGAAATGAGTTAATATGAGAGTTGAATAAAGTTTATTAGAATATATTTTTTTAATATTACTCTAACTTTAAATGTAGAAAATTAAATTATTTATTATATATTATATAAAAAATTAAAAAATTATAATAATAAAATAAAATAAAATACTTTCACTCCAAACGGAGACTTGTCTAGCCTTTTTTTAGTACGGAAGCGACAACTTGTTTTGTTTTTTATAGTGTCTGTACGTATTTAATTCTTCTGATCAAGAATTGTGGTACATAAAAACGACGCCTTTACATACGCCATGGGTGACTTCGGCAGCATGGTGATGGGAGCGAGCTGTTCCGCACTCACAAATGCATGAACATGGGACATGGAACTAATTTGGGAATTAAAGTCAATAGTCAATAGTCAATGCATATATTTATTAATTTTGTTTCCCAAGGGGCTGGCCAGCAGCAAGACAATCAATCGATCGCGATGAAAGACATACAGCTTGCTGCTGCAGCTTACTACCACCATAGCTCAAGTGAAGTTAAGGATCGCGCATGGAGTTTCTTCTGCAGAATGGATAGCGATGGTGATGGCACAGTCAGCTTCGCTGAGGTCGACGCCTGCTTCCAGCAGTTCCGATATTACTGTAACAGGTTAAGTCGCAGATTGTTCGCCCATCTAGACCGCAACCAGGACGGTCGCTTGGATTTCACGGAGGTCCTCACGTTGTTCTACATCGTGAGAACCAGGAATCTGTGGTGCAAGAGCTGCGGATGCTACTTGAGCGGACTCTACTTTACGTGCACCTCCTGCTTTGACAACCATGGTGTCTCGGCCTACGATCTCTGTCCCCAATGCTACCGTGAGCAGCGCTTCCAGCACTGCCACCAACACTTCGTGGATAGCTACGTGTTGCTCCAAAAAATGAGGGAAAGGCTTCGTCGACCTGTTGCAAATCCGAATCAGGTAATTAGAAAACCTGCTTTAATTTTATGCTGCTACACGTACGCAGACTTTTACGCATTGTTTTTTTACGCACTACCATGGTACTGTTTGATCTGTAACTGCAATTCATTTTTATTTGCATCTGCAATCTATTTTCTCCTTAACAATTTGGAATCTTTCATTTTTATTTATTTTTAATTTTTCAGGTTATATAATTTTTTTCAATAATAACATATATATTTTAGAATGTATAAATTTTGTATATTTCTTCTAAAAGTTAGTCGAGACGTTTGTTTTTCAAATAAATTTTATCATGTAAATTTTAGATTTTTTTTTTAAAAAAAAAAACAAAGAATAGTATACAAGACTTGTGTTGCACATCTTAAGATTACATCAAATATCATTTTTTACTCATTTCAAACTTTATGTAAAATAATTATTATTTTATTTTGTACTGATCATGAGTAGGGGTGTTCATCCGGGTTCCGGATTAACCCGGATTCAAAATTTCCTTAAACATTTAAAAAAAAAATCAAAACTGTTATGGAAAAAAATAAAATTTTAAACCGTACCCGGCCCGAATGAACAGGCCTAATCATGAGATTGGCACATTTTAAAATTACTAGATGAAAGTAATGTGCAAAGCACGTTTACTTAATTTAATTATGTGATTGTTTTTAAGAATTAATATTATTTTTATTAGAAACTAAATTTAGATTAATAATATAATGCTTTTGGCTAAATAAATATTATTTCTAATAAAATTTTGATAGCTACTCATAATTAAGTAGATGATAAATAATTACATATTTTTATATATTATTAAAAAATAGCATTAGTAAAAACAACAAGATAGTTCCGTAAATAAACATAGCCCATAATTTTATCAAACTTGTTTGAGATAATTTTGATTGAAGTTTTAAAAAAAGAGTTAATTCAAGATATGATATATTCATGATTCTACGATGATGATCTAGCATTTGTATTATAGAATGTTTTTTTGTATTCTCCTTTTCTATAGGTTTTATTAGTTATAAAACCTATTGTGGTACAGAAGATTAATTAAGAAAAAATAAAACTTGAAAAAATAGATTTGAAGAAATAACAAAACAATATAATACAGATCAATACTTTGCATCCAACTAAATTTGAGTAGCTTCCAACAATATCAAGATCAGTACAATCTTAAAAAAAAATGGTGAATTTTGTCTTTTGATGAGGAATTTCACAAAATAAATTATGCCACATATATCATGATCTGATCACAAAACAACATAAAAACCAAATGGATCAGAATTTATATTATAATATGAATCTGTGTATTCGTTAAAAAAAAGCTGAAAATAAAACTAAATAGACTGATTTGAATAAATAACAAAACAATTTAATATAAATCAATACTTTGATTCCAACTAAATCTGAAAAGCTTCCAATAACACCAAGATCAATAGAATCTAAAAAAAAAATATTTGAAAAACGCAGATGGATCAGAAAATATAAAATTAAATAATAGAGAAAAAGAAATTTGTTCGTGTCATAAATTAAAACAGAAGATGAAATTTAACAAAAAAAATAGTTTTGTTTCTTCTAAATACCAATCAATACCTTGAATCCAAGTAAAACATAGTAGCTTCTAACTGCAAGGAGAACAATAAAATTAGAGGGAAAACAAGAGTGGTATATATATTTCTGTTTGAAGAACAAAGATCAAGGAGGAAGTACTAAATCAATCGGAAAACTAAATTACCTAAAGAGGTAGTACGTGTAGTGGAAGAGGTGCTAATACTTTCAAGCCTTAATTGCATGAATGTGTTACGTTTATTTGTCAGGATGTAAATGCATTTTAAATCCATACTTAATGGGCTAATGGCATTAATTCAAAAGTCATTCAGAACGGATTATTGAGAATTTTCAAGACTTAATTGCATGAATGTGTTATGTTCATTTGTCAAGATATGAATGTATATTAAATCCAGAATTAATGGACTTAATATAGATTATATCAAAAGTCATATGGAATTATTCTCTCTTTCAATTGTCAATTTAATCTAGACAAAATTGAATTATAAACTGTGAATGCATTGAATTTGTTATAGACTTATTTTTTGCGTTTGAAATAATAAATATGATTAAAAATGGTTGGAAACGATTTGTGTTCTTAATGCATGTAAGTGGATTAGAAACAAATTAAATTTGATTTTAAATGCTTCGAAATTTTAACCAAGTGGATCAACCAGAAATTCAGTTATTAAATGCATCCTTGGCGTTTCAAAAGGATGTGTTCTGAGCAAAAGTGGATAACAAACGGGGTTTCATAAATAATGCATACAATAAATAAGGAATTAACCAACTTTAACGGTAAAAAGCAAAATAAGAATTTCTATTAGATAGTGTGACGCCTCCAATTTACGTTCGTAATTCAACACAAATTGAAGTGTCAGGGTTAGTAACACTTGGTTACTCACCCCCGTACTTATTGAAATGTGAGGCAAATCGCAACGAAAGAGTAAAAATAAAAATTCTAGAGATCACATGGTTACACAAAACCTTAGTATTCATATCATCCATTCTTAAAATATCATTGTATCATTACATGCATAAGCCAGTTAGTTTTCTTAGTCGAAAGACAAATTTATCAAAACTTTTGTCTTAAAGCAGCCTAGGCTTATTCTTCTTCACTTTGGGAAACTCTTTTTTCATACCCGCACTGGTCCTTATTACTACCAACTGGTCATAGACTTTAATGGAGAGAGTACTCCGGGGAACCTTCAGGGTTCTCCAGGTCTCTCGAGTAACTAGGGTCTAGTCCATGACCATCATCCAATCCTACAATGAAAATTATATTCCAAAAGAAAAGGAACCATACAAGAATGAGATTTCTAGGGAAATCTCAGTAAGTACACATTTAACTTAATAAAAGCACAGATATCGTGAAATAGTCACATATAATAATCAAAGTATATGTTTATGATATGATTCATATGACTTATGTATGAATTAAACTTATCTCTTATGTGGACTTACATAAATTTGTATCATACATTGACTTTTCATTCTTAGTCATATCATTTTCATATCTTTTCATTATAACCCACTATTATTACCTGTGGTTGGGCCATGCCATTATTATTACTCGTGGTCGGGCCTTGCTACTCTTATTACCCGTGGAAGGGTCATGCCACTATATTATTACCCGTGGAAGGGCCATGCCACTATTATTACTCGTAGAAGGGCCATGCCACTATTATTACCCGTGGTAGGGTCATACCACTATTATTACTCGAGTAAGGGTCATGCCACTATTATTAACCGTGGTTGGACCATACCATTATTATTACCCATGGAAGGGCCATGCCTTATCTTTTCTTATTTCATTTCTCATATCCTTAACCTTATCATCATCTCATAGTGTCATAACATAACAAATAATACTTGAATAACAAATTATCATAAAATCATGGATAACCAATCACTTTATAAATTCAACGTCTTATTTTCCTTTACTTGAATCATAAACTTTTCAATTAATAAAAATCTCAAAATCAAACATAATAGGATATTTTGCTCAAGCCAAACGTTGATCAAGGGTCGAGCTAAATTTCTGCCTAAATCTCATTCTGCCAACTAAATCCAGATTTTGTCCTTTATTTATTTCTTATATCGTAAAATATAAAAGTTATAGATCTATGTCTTAGCTTTCCATAGCCTTTTGAATCATTCAATTCCAATATCACATTAACAAGTTATGACCATTTTACCATAAGATGTTAAATCTGTCAACTTAACCCCTTTTAAGTTCGAAAGTTGCTAGGGTTGATTATCAATTTTTTCCAAATCAAGACCTCATATTTTCACATAATCTTCTTAATATATCATCATAGAATATGTTTCTAAGATCTGATAATTTTCATAGCATTTTATCATAACCAAAACCACTTCAAAACTCAATAGGCTTCAATTTAACACATAAACAAAGATTAAGCTCAAATAAATATCAAACATAATCCAATTACCAAACCACTTATTCTATGCCAAGACTAAGTTAATATATACACTTACAAATTTTTCCAAAGCTAAATGATTAGTCTTGAGTTGGTTTTGCACCACACTTTTCTCCAAGATCCTTACTTAGCTCTCTTTTGACACTTAAATGATGTGAGTGGGTTTTGTGTATTTCTCTTGGGTATTTTTCACTATGGCCGACTGGTATCTCTCATGGGGAAATAAGAGAAGCCCATGCATCTATTTATAGGCATAATAGGCGTGGGGTGCAAGGGAAGAGGGCTTGGGCATTTCAGCAACTCCATTTGGCTGCATAGGTGAGGTGTCCTCTACTTGTGGTTTCATGATCACCCCTAATCCTATAGGGATTTGTTGATATTTTAATCCCATGGTTGAGATTAATATACCTATAAAATGATTTTGATCAAGGGCTCAAAGATTTCCAACACATGGGGGTGAAGACAAAACACCATCATTGGAAATCTTCTAAGGGGTGCATCTGGCCACTTGGCCTCTCCAAGGAATTAGCCACGTTCCAGCCCTAATACATCAATGATAAAATTAGATTCTTCCAAAACTCAAAACATGAAAGTTTAAGATAATCTTCTTAGGGTTCTATAGGATTTTGAATCACCTTAGTCCGATATCATATGAGAGAGATATGATTAGTTTACTAAAACACATCAAAAGTTACCCGAGAATATCCAATCCGAATTCTCCATTTGTTTTCCTTTGTTTTCTTACCCCCAAAGGCTTCTAGATGAATTCTTATCAACTTACTACATGTTCCCACACATGTCAAGACTTCAGAAAATATGGTAGCTAACCTTAATTTTCGTCACATGGTTGAACCTAAGACAACTCATCTAAATCGGTTATCAGTTAACTCCTATCTCTGTCCGTCCATTTCACACTAGATTTAGTTCTTGATAAATTCTTTATCTTCACAAACCCAAAACATATAAGTTTTAGATCTATCTCTTATGGTTCTATACGAATTGGAATTATCTTATTTGGACCTCATATGAAAAAGTTATGATTATTACACAAAATTTCGACAGTCCAGTCCGAGAATCCGTTTTGGCACACCAAGTGTTTGATGTTTTGTTCTTTCACTTTCCTTTGAATTTCTTTCTCAAATTTCGAAAATTTATCTCTTTCTAGGTCAAAATTGAATTTTTCTAGTTGATACATTGCTAAAATTCCCAAAAGTCCATCCAACAATTACCTTAGAATGCATCTAAGTCTCCTATTCTTTTTCTATGAAATATTATTTCCAACAAATTTCAAAGAAATATTATATCCTAAAAATTTGGGCTATTACAAATAGACTCTTTATATATATAAAGATATAAAGATTAATAAAATTAATGGATTGTATTTAAAATAATATTTCTTATTAAATACAGTATTTATTTTAACAAAAATAGATGGAAAGTGTTAACTTTAATAGAAAAATAAAATTTTTCGTTAAAATAAGATTTTTCATTAAATAGCCACTTTATATATATAAAAATATTTAATATCATTAATTGTATACACTTTAAAATTATATTTAATATTGCTATAAAAATTGAGAGGTAAAAATATCCTAATTAAAGGTATGGACGCTTACGTATTCTGGCATTTTTCTTAAAATATTGATGAAACTTTAAACATAATAATACAAGTTGCATTAATATATATATATATATATATATATAAAGTGGCTATTTAACGGAAAATTTATTTTCTGTTAAAGTTAATACTTTTCATCCATTTTTGTTAAAATAAATACTGTATTTAATGAGAAATATTATTTTAAATACAATTCATTAATTTCATTAATCACTGAAATAATGTTCTTGATATTAAATTTAATTACACCACTTCAATTTTCTATAACGATAAATTTTTCAATTAAAACTTTTTTTATGTAAAATAAATATAGAATTATAATAATAGTATAGAATGACATAATAATAGTATAGAATATATAACAATATATATAAATAAATCATTCATAACAATAAAGTAATACAATTCTCATTTAGAGATATTGATTTATACGTTAGAGAGTTTAATTTTATTCATGAAAATTTATTCCTATTATATGATTAATAATTTCAATCTTTAAAAATTATTTTATAATTTTAAAATGAATGTATTATTTATTTATTTTTTAAGATAATAAATATACGGTATATACAATTAATTATAATTATATTAAATTAGTAATAATAGACAATAAATATAATAAATATATTATATATGTTTGATATTTAATTGAAATATATATGATCTAATAAATTTACATATTTAAAATTAAAATTTTATGTTATAAATTATTATATAACATTCTTTTATATAAATTATAAACTACATAATTTTTTTTTAAATATCATTTCTTAAAAATAATTACATAACTAAAAAAATTGTAGATGATTCAAGTTTATATAGATCTAGAAAAACTCAAAAACTAAAAACATAAGTATTTTAATGTCCTCTCTTTTGAGATTGTGCAAAATAATGTAAATATTAGATCAACGTCTTAGAATTATAAAAATATAATATTTTGAACAAATCTTTTATTAAAGTTTCAATCAAAATTATTTCAAATAAATTTAATAAAACTATAGATTATGTTTATTTATGGGACTATCTTATTTTTTTATTAATACTTTTTTTTATAATATATGAAAATATGTAATTATTTATCATCTATTTAATTAAGAATAAGTTTTTAATTTTTATTAGAAATTAAATTAGATAAATGTACTTTGTACATTACTTTTATCTAAATATATAATACATATATATATATATATATATATATTTATATTTATATATCAGCTACTGCTAGCTATTGAGTCGGCATTAATCTTTCCCCAACTTTCGATCCTCAAAGTCGAGGAGGCATCAAATTATCTGCACGGACCCGGATAATTAACCAATGCCTCTCCATATTAATTGGACATTCTTTGGAATTAATTTAACTTTGTTCTTGATATTTTTCCTAGCTAGGGCGAAATTTGTGGAAAAGTAATAATAAGTAATAATAATAATAAGTAATTTTATATATATTAATTATATATATAGATGCTTACTGAACTTTTATACTTTATATATATATATATGTACTTTTTCAAATATTCACTCTTACGACTCTAGTCAGAATATTCTTTAATCTTTTCCGTTTTCAGTGATTGGTTAATATTGGATAAATCTTTTTAATTTTCTACAGTCTACGTACATGAGATCAATAATACCCGATGATTATAATTTATTACAAAAAAAAAATGTTTATTTATGGCTAACTATTCCCTACATGAGTATTTTTTTACTATAAAGAATTATCTTCATCGTAAATAATTTGTCACAAATACTTATTTTTCTTGTAGTAATTTTTTTTGTCTATATATATAAAAATATATGTAAAAAAAAATTTATCACTTTTTTTTCATTATTTTATAATATGACATTAAATGATCACATGTTCACAAGTAAAACATAATAAATAATTTATAATTATTTAATATCATACCATAGAATAATGAGAGGATAATAAAAAAAGAGATAATGAATAATATTATATAGAAAGCTAGGTCTATGAAGAGAAAAGGAAAAGAGTGATGATCTAGTTAAATTTAATTATTAGGCTGGTTAGGAAATGAGCTATTTTGATTCCTTGGACTTTTTGATCATTTCTTGGCTAGTGGCATCGTTCCTTGAATTTATTTTTCCTACGCCATTTTTTGTTTGATTGGGTTACTATGTAAAATCCATTCTAGTTAAAATCTTAATATGTGCAAATAATTAATATAGGTACGTGGTTGACAATTTGAATAAGTCAGGGAATAAAATTTAATATTATAGAAACTAGATTTGGTAATTTGTTCTCCTTGTACGTGTTTTGGATTAGTGTTCAACTTTTCAATAGATCATGCGAATGAGACAAAGACTCTTAAATGGGGATATAATGAATGTACTTAATTTATTAAGCTTCTTTTTTTTTTTCTTTGAAGAAATTCTCATTTCATTCATCAACTGATTCATAAAACACATTGCCAATAGTGGGGAGTTTCCTCCAAAGTCCACTATACAGTCTAAAACACGCAAAGCATCATGTTTACGTAGACCATGAGCAACTACATTTCCTTCTCTATATACATAAGTGGTAAAACGTTCTTCAAAACATAGTAACTTCATCTTTATGTCTTCTATGATCAACCCAAAATACGTTTCATCCATTGCCTGTTTTTGTATTGCCATGATAATTGTCTTTAAATCCCCTTTCAATACTATTCTTGTCATCCCCGATTAATATCCAAATTCTGCTGCCATGAGAGCTCTCTTTGCCTTTGCTGTAGTTGGATCATGAGTATAGATATCATTTTTTTCTCAAAGTAGTTAAGAATTGACCATATTGTTCATCTCTAATAGCTATACAAATTCCTAACTTACTTTTATTTTTATCTATAGCCACATCCCAATTAATTTTACAAAAACTTGGTAGTGGACAATTTCATGTCGCAGATCTTCGATTAATGAATTGCTCTTGGGGCCTGCTGCTCACTTGTGTATTTGCAATGTCTTGTTTCATATTATTAACCCTATGCATCATAAACTTAGGATCAAGTAATATATTTTAAAAACAAACTGATTTCTCCTCCACCACAGATTCCAAAAAGTTAGTGCCAGCTCTTCCATTTCCTATTTATCCAGAATTTGAAACATATCTTTTATGAGAGATCTAAAATTCTTTCCAACTACTTCACTTTTTCGAATCCTTCTTGAGCATAGTCCTATAACATCAAATGCTGAAATACAAGTCTACAGGATATGTTCTGTAGCTTCTGGTTCAATTAGGCATATTGGACAGGCTTGATTATTTAGAACTTTCCTCCTACTTAAGTTAACTTTTGATGGAAGTATGTCAAACATGCTCTCCATAAAATACATATATATATATATATATATATAGCAGGAGGAATATTGAGTTTCCATATCTTTGTCCTCTTTTTTTTAATCTGTGGTCTTTAGGAGTACTGACCTTTTGTCTGCCCAGACTTTAATGTTTTTTCCATCTACCACCCTTCATATTAGTCCTTCTTTAAGTAAAGGTCTTGCAAACAATAAGCCCCTCCAAATGTAAGAAGGGTTTGAACCCAGTTTTGCATTTAGAAAATTAGTATGTTGAAAATACTTGTGCGTCAATACTTGTGAAGGTAAAGAAAGTGGAAATTGAAGCATTCTCCAACACTGTTTTGCTAAGAAAGCTTTGTTAAACATTTCAAAATCTTGAAAATTCATTTCCCCCTCATTATTTGATTTTCCCATATGAGTCCATTTAATCCAACTCATTCTCTTTTCTTGATGAATCTGTCCCCATTAGTAATCCTTCATTAATCTATTCAAGCCTTTCATTAATCCTTTAGGAAGTCAAAAAAACCCCATAGGATAAGTTGGAATAGTCTAAATAGCAAATTTAAGTAAGATTTCCTTACTAGCTTTGGATAGAAATTTCATCTTCCAATTTTGCATCTTTCCTCTGACCTTGTTTAGAATGTTGTTAAAATCTTTTATTCTTGACCTTCCAATCAATGCTGATAGCCCGAGATAATTCTCATAGGAGGATGTTGCTCTAATTCCAACCATAGTAAGAATAGTTTCTTTTGTAGAGGCATGTGTGTTGCTACTAAAGAATAAAGCAGATTTCATTTTGTTCATTCTCTAGCCTGGTGCGGTTTCATACTTAGAAATCAAACTTATAATCATACTCCGTTGAACATGATTAGTTTGACAAAAAAAGATGCTATCATCTACAAAAAATAGATGATTAATAGTGAGCTATCCTCTATTCAATGGAAATCTAGAAAATTGATTTTGTCTTTCAGACTTGTTAAGGATTTGAGTAAAAGCTTATTAGCACAAAAAAAAAAAAAATAGGGTGATCATGGATCACCTTGTCTTATTCCTCTTGAAGGTATAAATGAAGGTAAATGATTCCCATTCAACAAAATAGAATATGAAACTAAGTTCATGTAGTATAAAGTCAAATAAATCTATCTCTTGGCAAAACTCATTTTTTCCATAACAGCTGCAACAAAGGACCATTTAATCCTATCATAAGCTTTGCTCATATTTATTTGAGTGCCATATACCCTTTCTTTCCTCTTACTTCACACTTCATAGATTGAAGAATTTCGAAAGCCACAATGAGGTTATTTGTTATTGCTCTACCTAGTACAAATGCACTATGGGTATTTGATATCAAATCAGGTAGTATCTTTTTTAGCCTATTTGCTAATACCTTAGACATAGTTTTATAGATTACATTACACAATCTTATTGGTCGATATTCAGTGACTTGTGTAGGATTTCTGATTTTTGAAATAAGAACTATAAAGCTTTCATTTATAGATATATTCCAATAGTTAAAACTCAATGCCTTAGTAATAGCTTTATAAATTCCATTCCCAATTGTTTGCTAGTTTGTTAATAAAAACCTGCAAAGAACCCATCTGGGCCTAGAGAGGTCAATGGATTTATATTAGAAATTGCCTCTTGCACCTCTGTATAAGTGAAGTCTCTAAGCAGCCAGTTGTTAATGCTCCTTGTTATCCTTGATGTCATAGCTTCCAGACACTTTCTCTGATCAGTAGGATTGGAGGTTGAAAAGAGAGTATTATAGTAGTCTTGAAAAGCTTGATTAATGCCTTAGGGGGTATTGTAGCTTTGACCCTCTTCATCTCTAATATTGCTGATACAATTAGATTTTTTCCTTTGGGATGCAAAAGCATGAAAGAAGCTAGATTTTTTTGTCTTGCTTCTGAAACCAAACTTGTTTTACTCTTTGTTTTCATTTTGTATTTTATTTCTCTAGTGTCATTGTCACCTCTTGGTTTAGAGCTTGAATTTCCTGCATATCATTGTCTGTGCTTCTATGTTGAAGCAACTATAACTTTATTTTTCTTCTTTCTATTTCTTCTTTTGATAGCTCCTTTTGAATTCTGCTGCACTTTAGTAACTCAATCTTGCATATGCTTAGTTTGTTTGATACTGTTGTAATGGTACCAATTTCACTGTTATTTTCTTGCCAAGCTTTTTCAATCACTTCTTGCAAATTACTTTTGCTATCCCCAATGATACTCATATCTAAATACTCCTATTTCTTCTCTAAAATTGAGCTAGTGTATTCATTTGTAGTAAAATAGGATTGTGATCAGAATTACAAGCAGCTATGGTATAAGTCTAGATGTCTTGATATAAACTGATAAACTGTGGATTTGCCAGAATTCTGTCTATTCTTTCTTTTGTGAAATCTCATCCTTCTCGATTACTTGCCCAAGTGTATTTAAGACTAGAATATCCTAAATCACTTAGATTAGTATCTTATAAGGCTTTATTGAAAGCTACTATTTGAGAATTGGATCCTGTCCCCCCCCCCCCCCCCTCTCCCTCCCTCACCCCAACTTTCTCATGTTGTTGAAGAATTTCATTAAAATTAAGTGATGTGCAAGGATTTTCATAGAACCTTGTTAGGTACCAATCCTTCCCATTTTGAGGTTCGGTTTGTACTTTAACAAAAATGTAAAGATTTGTATATGAAATCAATTTAATGGAGTAATTTGAATTCCACATAAAAGCAATCCCACCATTGGACCCTCTGCTATCAATAATAAAACATCTATCATACCCCAGTTTGTTCCTAATTTGTTCCATCCTTTCTCTCTTACTTTTGGTTTCAAATAGAAAATGAATGTTTGGGCACTGTTGCTTCACCAACCAGTGAAGCTCTTGAACTGTGTGACGATTCTCAAGCCTTCTACAGTTCCAACTTATGCATTTCATTGATGATGGTGGTATTGTTCAACAGCCTCCACCTTACTTCCCTGAGTTTAGTTCCTTACAGAATTGAACATTACCTTTGCTTTTTTGAAATTCTGCTAAACATTGCTATCCAGTTCTAAATTGTCCATTTTCCTGTTATTTATTTCAGTACCATTTGTTGATTCAATCTGCATATCATTTATGTTGCACTTATCAATCTGTCTTGCTCTCTTTTTCCAACCAGCCTATTTTTTGTTAATACCCTCAAATGTTTCTAGTTCCACAGGTTTACCAGCTTTAGTCAAATTGGAATAAGGAGAAATTGTACCAAAACCAGAAGAGTTCTTTCTAGCCTTCTCAATATCACAATTTCTACTAACATGTTTAATGGCCCCACAATGAAAATAGAATAAAGGTAACTTTTCATATTTGAATTTTGCCAACCTTAGTTTACATTCCACTCTTACCATCTTACCTATAACAAGAGGTTTGGTAATATCCAAAATAACTCTACTCCTAAGATATTTACCCCAACCTATCTTCATTTATATCGACTGTATTTACCTCCCCCAATGTTGAGCCAATTCTCTTTCCCCATTCATAATTCATAGCTGCCATGGACAAACCATGAATTTGAATCCAAAAAGTCTCATGATTAAACTTCAACTCTTTTGGAGAAGTATTGCTTTCAAAAAGTTCAATAAAGATTAGATATTTGTCAAAAGACCATGGTCTACCATGTAGAATTCTCTCTACATCTACCTCTTTCTAAAATTCAACTAGAAGTTTGTGTGTCCTACCTTTTTAAAGAGAATCTAGCCCTCACAGTTCCATTATTTTCTCATAGTGGCTTTAAAATATTATTTATTTACAGACTTTTCCAACAGAATTAACATCATCAAGCAATTCTAACGTCTTTTATCAGATCATCTCGTATCTTCCTTAGTGAAGATAATTGTTTTTTGTTTTTCCTTTATTAGTGTAAAGCCTTCCCATTGCTTTTCTAGTACTTCATCTGCCATATTGGTTGAGAATCTCTCTAGGTTTTTGAATCTCTGAAATTTGTACAGACCTAACACACCACCGTCTTACCCTTTCTAGAAAGGACAAACACGTGACTTTCTGAAAAAAGAAGGGACCTTAATATTAATGGAATAGTAGTATGTGATACAACCACATCAATCATTAAGAACCATTAATTATTTCAGTCATATTTTTGGATATGAAGATCAGTCAAGTCAAGAACAGAATCATTTGTATTAGGAGCGAGATACAGTTGACGTGGTGAGAGAGGTTTTTGGTTGCTGCTAGGTTTTCACATCCCCTGTGCAATGGTTGCCACCGAGGGCCTCTCAGGCTCCTTGGCACACCCTCTCCAACGGACCTTTGTTGATATGGTCGCCCAAGCTCCACAACCTTTGTTGCCGGTGATGATTCTGCTCAGACCCCCTAAGGTTCTGGACGAAGAGATTTACGTTTACTTCTCCAAGGAAGAAATTGCAAGATCGGCTGCCCCATTCTCGTTTTTCTTAGTCCTAAAATTTTTGAAGAATCGCCTATCCATTGATGACGTTCGAGCATGCATACGTAGCCAATGGGGACTCGCTTCACAACCAGTGGTCTTGGCTTTATTGAATCCAAGGTCAGCATTTGTTTATTTCTCAAATGAGGTGGATTTCAATATTGCTTCCTCTAAAGAGTCCTGTGAGGTCAAAGGGGTTCCTTACTGGGCTTTTCACTGGTCTCCAGAGTACACTGAAGAAATGGAATCTCCTATGGTTCCAGTTTGGATTTCCTTGCTTGCATTTCTGCCCAATCTGTTCTAGGAAGCATATTTGCAGAACATTGTGATGCCTATAGGGACTTATGTGTGATGCAATAACTCCACAAGGTGTGCCACTATAATTGAGGCAGTGCGTGTTTGTGTGGAGATAAATTCATCGTTAGAGCCTCTAAGCTCAATTTGGGTTGGACTTCGCATCAATCGAGAAGTAGGCGGCAAGATGTGATTTATGAAACTCTACTGGCCTACTGTCGACCTTGCAAGACCCAAGGGCATAATCTTGTAAAATGTCGTTGGTCTGATTAGGCGAATGAGGCTTTGAATCTAGAGACCCCAAAAATAGGAAAGAAGTGGGTGCGAAATGAAAAGGGTGTTCGTGAGAATATTGCTGAAGAACAGGAAAAAGGAAGTTGTGGGAAAGGAAGTGACTCAAATAGAAATTGAGAAAGAATTGGTTATTCATAAAGGTCAGGGGGAACCAAGTTTAATAGAAGGGTCCCCTTCTCAAAAAGTTCAGAAAATGGGTGAGGCTAGTAATGAGGCCTCTGATGCTAGCAAAGAGATCGGGGGGAACAATATCTTGGTGCAGGATTTTTTCAGTGGTCCCATGGATGATTTGGCCATTATTGAGGAACGGGAACCTACGAATGATCTATCTTCTATGGTCCTAATGGAAACCCTAGTGATTGTTGGTGAAGCATGGGATCCTTTTAGTGGTCCTAGATCCAAACTTGGGAACCTAAACCTCATGGTGAATACGGTTGAGATGGGATTAGAGCTTAAAGAACAAAGTTTGACAAGCAACAAGGAGGGTAGTGGAGGATCTGAGGATGATGATGGGTATGAGTCCGATGGTGATGAGCTGTGTTTTGTGCCTAAAACCTTGGAGTCAAAGTCTGAAGGGGAACATACTACAGGGTCCTTAAAATAAAGAAAAGATTTGGATGGTTTTTCTAATCCAGAACAATCGGGTCTCAAGAAAGCACGTTAAGTAGATAAGAAGTTCTAAAAAGGTTCCTAGCAAACCCTCTCGACTTAATTTATAATGTGTAGCACCATTTATTGGATTATATGAGGTTTGAACACCTCGAGGCATAGGCTTGTCAAGCTTTTGAATAAGTATAAACCAAAATTATGGTGTTGGCGGAACATTTTCACTCTGATAATGAGTTGAGAAGGGTGATTAGCTCTTTTAAATTTTCGGATAGGATTAGCAATAGTGCAGAAGGTGGGAAACTTTGGCTATTATGGGCTCAAGGCACTGATTTCCAAATGATAGCACACACCAACCAACATAATACTATGAGCACCATGGAGGACAACAAAAGGATCAGAGTTACCTTTGTGTATGCAAAGTGTTTGGCGCTAGAGCGAAGGAAACTTTGGTCTGATTTGTGTAGCCTACCAACCCACCTCAGATGCTTGGGTGGTTGTAGGCGATCTCAACATCATCCGTATAGATTCTGAGAGAAAGGGTGGGAGACCTAGATTGGTTTTAGCTAGAGAGGATTTTAATGACTTTATAAACAGAGTTGGTTTACAGGAGATGGCTTTCACTGGTGGCCTGTTTTCTTGGTGTAATGGTCATGCATTTGGGACAAGAAGTTGGTCTAGACTTGATAGAATTTTGCTAGATAACTCTTGCATGGCTAATTTCCCCTTCTCCTATATGGAGTATCTGGCCAGGACCACTTCAGATGACTCCCTGATGGTTATCTGGCTTGATCAGCCCCCGTGTAAGAATAGCCATTCGCCTTTCAGATTCCAATAGATGTGGACTATGCATGCTGATTTTCAGAATTGTGTTAATAAAGTTTGGACATTATCTCTTTGATAGCTTGGATTGAAGGGAGCTCACATAATTTTCCATTTTCCGAATTCGGGTTAATCTTTTAGATCCACCTAAACAAATCTGGCAATGCACTACCATTTTGGACCTCCATGAACTGATCAAAATAATCCACTACTGCATCATAAATGCCTTCTGGTGACTCAAGCCTGCGTCCATCACCAAGCACCATCTCTTGGATGAGCTTATTATCCCCTTTAGCAAAGGCTCGAAAGAATTGAGCATTTACCTCACCTACATCCGCCCACCTTTGTTTCGCTAAATGAGATAATTGAGTAGCTTCCCTTTTCCTCCACTCATCAAGTTCTAGTTTTGCCGAAAACAAGGCCAATTCATCATCCTCAAAACTACTAGTTTGCATTTTAGAGTCAATGTCTTCAATTTCCTTTCCAAGCTTCGTGATGTGAGTTTGGGTCCAACCGAAAACTTGTACATTCTAGAATTTTAGAGCCATCCTAAGTCTCTCGGTCGACAAGAGTCTAGACCTAGATGGTTATTCTTCGAGGTTCTATAAAAGTTGTTGGGATATTGTGGGGAAAAGACGTAGTTGAAGCCGTATGAGATTTCTTTAATAGAGCAATTTTGCCAAGGTTTTATTCCTCGTCTCTCATTCTCCACATCCTTAAGGTGCAAAACCCCAATGGTTTTGAAAAGTTTTGGCCTATAAGCTTGTGTTCTGTTGTCTAAAAGGTCTATTCTAAGATCTTTGTTCAGCACCTCTCTTCTCTTATGACAAGAATCATCTCCATGGAACAAGGAGCTTTTGTTCCAGGTAGGGGCATCCTAGAAAATGTCAGTTTAACTCAAGAGATAATGAAGAATATCAACAAAAAAATGCATGGTGGGAATGTAATGATCAAAGTATAGGTACAAAATGCATATGAAGGGCACGATAAAATCCATAGAGACCCTATGGAGACACATCATCTACTGGACAGCTTGGGTAGGTGCAAGACTTAGAGATGCTGGGGCTTGGAACAACATGGTTGAAGCTACCTTATCAGAATTAGGAGTCCGATTATTCCTAGAACCAAAAAGCAGGTTTGGCTTGTGGCTTGGAACAAACCGAAAATAGGATGGTGCAAACTCAACACTGATAGCTGTAGCTTGGGAAACTCGGGTAGATCGGGTGTGGAGGGAGCCATTCGAGACGATCAAGGTAACCTTATCCTAGCCTTATCATCAAAAATTGACTCAGGGTCTAACAATAAAGATGAATTGATGGCGCTAGTTTTTGGCATTCAACATTGTATTTCTTTGGGTCTCACTCAAGTGGATCAAGTTGAATTAGACTCCCTGACGATAATTAATTGGTTGCAAGAGGATCGTTGTGGCATGTGGTACATTGATGATTTTTGGGATGAGCTAAAATCGACTTTAGCCTTGATACGCTAAGCGGTCTAGCATGTGTATCGGGAAGGAAATGCATTAGCAGATGGCTTGGCAAAAATGGGTGCCGAGGGGGAGACGTGTTGTTGGTTGAACTCGGACAGACTCCCTACTCAGGTAAAAGATATATTTTGTGTGGATAAGGCAAGACTACATTCGGTTAGATTTTGAGAGAAAGTCTTATGTATTCTCGGGTTTTATTTGCTGGTATTTCCTCTTTTTGGGAGTAAGTTTTATCGTTGGACATGTAACTACGGTTTTCTTCCATCAAAAGTGAGGGCTTCTCCAATAAAGTTGGGACGGAATCAATCTCACTAGTAACTCTGTCTCTTATTAAAAAAAGAAGAAGAAGATCAGTCAAGAATGGGGTACAAATCTCTTAGCTAGATCAGTCAAGAATGGGGAAAGATAAATACATAAAGTAGACTCGATCGATTGCATACATTTATTGTTGCCTCATGTATATATGAGTTTTTCAGAAAATATTTTAATAAATATATAGTTAATAGGTCATCTATAACTACTAATTTATATGTTTAACTCTTCATTTGAGGCTTTCAAAGTTTAGACTTTAGATAGATCACCTTGATCTGAGTTTGTATGAAAATTAATCATTGTTTAATTTTGACTTATTTAAATTGTGAGATCGCAATTATGGATAATAAATAAAAGAATTCAATTAATTTAAGAATAATAATTCTAAATAAAATTAAAAAAAAATGTGGTGTATATTGTGTAGTGTGTATGGAGATGATGAGTAACAAAGCCCGTGGCCCTAAGTTGGTGCAAATATCACTACAAGAAAAATGAATTTTTGTGATCAATGCAATTTTGACTATAAATAGTAATTTTACTAGAATTAAATGAATGCAAATGAACAATTTTCTTGTCGTAAATATCTTATGTATGCGTACATAGCTGGCAATCAAATTTTCATGCGGTACAAGTGCGGTGCTCAATTGAATTCCTAAGCAGCAAAATATTCGGCCCGTTCAAACCAAGAGTTTTAGCCTCAAGTAAAGAATTAGTGGAGTGCGGCTTCAATTAAATGTTTATCAGCCCATGTCAAGAGTAAATCCGTATGAATAAAAATGTTAGTGGGCCATGAAAAATATGAAGTGAAGTCTCAATTGTATGTTTACTCTTCCTTATGTCAGCACCAATTAATGGCTTAAAGAACTAGTGGGGCCCAAGTGACTTGTAGTCCAAACCAAATGATTCTCTTGCTCTTTTCTTATTTTCTTTTCTTTTTCTTCTCATTCGTTCAACACAATAATAATAATAATAAATAAATAAACTAACAATTTTAATAAGTAAAAGTGAAATAAAATTCATATAAAAATTAGACTTAAATACGACAGCCAATGCAGATAGAGAGGCCTCAACCACACAACAAGCTCCAGTTTTCACTGATTAGGAGCTGCAGGCTGGCTCAGATGATATTGAATTTGATGAAGAGTACGTACCTAATGATGGTCTCATAGATGATCAGCTACGTGCTATATCGTGCCATATGAATGCTTCGCCATATGACAGTAGGAAGATCATCAGACAAGTCGACTGCATCGAGTTCTTCAGGATGCTAAATCTAATAGTCGGCTACAACCTGGACCCGAAGAAGCATAAGACAGATTTTGGGATCGATCAGGCCAAACTTCTAGTACGGGTTGCATGGATGTAGCCAATTGATCTAGTTCTCTACATCTTCTTCCTCATCCAGATAGAGTCACGTTATGTGAGTGAAGGCAATCTTCAATTTGGATTAATGATATCCGGTCTCCTACTCTGAGAGAAAGTTACAGAGTGAGTGTATGAGGAAATCACCCTACAGATAGGGCCCCTCAACAAGATTACCCTTAGCAAGAGCAATGGGTACCCCACTCATATTAGAACTCTCGCATCGGACGTACTTATGGCGTTTAGTACGATTGCCCAATTTGTTGGGAGCCAGTCCATTGGATTTACACTATAGCAGTTAGAGGCAATGGTGGAGGCAGTGGCCAGATGGGTAATAGAGGAGACAGAGGAGCGCCTTAACAAGAGGTTGGCTGATATAAAGTCACGAGTCAAATCTATGCAAGAGGACATAAATTTGATACCGAAGTAGTAGTTTGTATTTTTATTTAGTATTTGAATTTATGTGTTGTACGAACAATATTATATATTTTGGGAAATAATTAGTATTTGTTTTTTATTTTTGTGTTCATAACAATATTTATTTCTTATTTTTCTCATTTTACTTACCTCTCGTGATAATAAAGTATACAACCTAAATAAGATTAATTTGTGCATTTATAAATATTTTAAATGTTTTGTAAATCATAATATGTAATATAAATAAACTTTTATATTTGAAAATGATAAAATGAAATAAATGGAAAAGAATATATATACACAAATTAATGGTGATAAATAATTAAAATCTCATTTTCAACATGTTTTTCGTTTAAATAGTATATTTCCTCTCCGGACGGCCTTTCAATTTCTCACCACGTTTCCCTCTAAATATATCTCGTGAACAAATAATTATCCGTCCAGACGCATTTTTGTTTTTCAAGATGATTTTTTTCATCATCAAATGTCTTGTTCGGACCAATTTTGGTTCGTCCAAACTAATTTTGCAACTTGTCAAACTTTTGGGATGAATTTAAAATTCGTCTCTAAAAATCACTTGTAGGGACAAAATTAATTTGTCCCTAACAAAATTTCATTTCTAAAAGTTAAATTTCTTGTAGTGCCTAGCAATTTTCACACAATTTATTTTTCTTAATTATTAAATTTCAATAATCCTATATTGATGATTAAAATTTTTTTAACTATTCAATATATTCTCTCGAATAATATTAAAAATATCTCCAACTAATAATTTCATATTTCTATGTGAATTTAATTAATTGGAAACTCATTAAAATCTTTAAAAATTTTTTAGAAAATTATACTAGTCGTGATAAAGTATCTTTATTTTCGCTCAACTAATAATATTTAATTCTAGAACTAAAATCACAAATTACCTATTGGTCTCAGTGTAATTCAATTGATCAAATAATAATTCATTAGAAAATTGCAAGCATTAAGAATAATAATTAAAACACTCAATCAATCATGAAAATATTAAAAGTAAAATAACTCGAAATATAAACTATATTCAATACTAGAATATATCAAAACTCTTAAAAATAAAATTTAGTTCATAATAAAATTGAAAAGAAAAGTAATAAAACTTGTATTCTTCATTGGAATCGGTTAATGAAACGTGTAACTTTCGCCTATGTTTTCCATATATTTCTCCTCAAAAAAACTTCGAATAAAATCCCCAATGTATTGGATCCACTTCTCAGTCGCTCACTTTTATTTTTTATTTGTCTCTTATCAATTCTGTTTTATGTATTCGGCTCTCCTCTTCTCAATCTTCTTTGCGGCGCTTCAACTTCAAGACTTACAAATATATATGTTGTGCCCTTAGGTCTACGCGAAGTGTCTCTGAATTGTTGTGTGAAATTGATGCTAAAGTTACGTTTGGATGTTGAAGTGTGCTGAGTTTTTGTTTTTAAAGAAGAGTGTGCTGAGTTGATCTGAGATATTTTTTAATAGTAGTTAATTGAGATGGTTGAGTGAGTTTTTGTAGAACCCACTTAATTGAGTTTAAACTGTATTTAGATGGTTAGATAAATTTAAATAAATTTATAAAAAGATGTAAAATTGTAGGACTTATGATTTATTATTTGTCCCCTTACATGGCATGATTTGTAAAATTGAAGTATGAAAGCATTAAATATTCTTATTGCATCTGACTAACTGGAGAGAGAGCAAAAATCAAGTGAGAGAGAGAGTACAAGAAAAAAAAAGTCAGACCAAAAAGTTTAAATGAGTTTAAAATTGAATATATCTGACAATCAAACAAGGCCTTAAAATCATGAAATGCATGGCCTGTAGATGAATTTCCAAGCAGCAATAAGTGCGGCCCAGTCAAAGTCCTAATTGAATATATTGTGCGGCCTACTGAATTCAATTGAAGTTGAAAGTTGCCTGTGGCGCCAAAGTGAAATTATATGTGGGCCCGCATAAAGTGTAGTGCAATTTCTCTTTTTGCCACATGAAATAAAAATAAAAAACAAAAAACAAAAAAAAAACTGAATTGATTCTCCATGGTCCCATCAGGGCTCTTCCTTGGCTCCAATCAGTAGTGCATTTGCGAAGAATGTCAATGACCCGCAATGAATCATTCACCATAATGACATCCTGTACACCCATATCTCGATAGAAATTGGAGTCTAACATCAAAACATAAGCATCTGCAATGAAGGAATAAGCTTGTAGATTTCTCTGAGCTTAAAGAGTGCCAACAACATGACCTAATAGATCCTCGATAACAACACCTATCCCAACTCGACCTGCTTCTTTTTGAATTGCTACATCCCAGTTCAACTTGTAAAGCCCCATTGGAGATTTCACTCATCTACATAAGATTTCTCGAACAGTAGGCTTAGTCAAGTGTTTTTGAACATGGCATTGCTTGAACAAGTGTATCTCTTCAGCGGTCTTCAATTTAATTAAATCTGGGTGAGAAAAACCTTTTCCATGAACAAAGTGGTTCCTCTTGAACCAAATTAATATGGCAATCACTAAAAATTCAACAACCTCATCCTCTTGCAAGGACTTAACCAACACCTCCCAAAGCTCTAAAAATGTGGATCTTTGGATAGGCATCTTTTGGAGCCTTTTTCTAGCTTTGCACCACATATCTATTGCTAATTCACATTCCCAAAGAGAATGGAAAACTATTTCTGAAGAGATGGTGCAAATGGGGCAAGCATCTTTAATTGTCACTTTCCTAAGAAACAAATTCTTTATAGTAGGTAGAGCATTTTTGTAGGCTTTCCATATGAGCATTTTAACAGCACTAGGAAATTTCATTTTCCATATAGCATTCCATGACTCCCCTCTCTCCCTTCCTTTCGAAGATTCATTCTCTTTCTAACTAAAAATTTCTTGTTGTAGCAAGTAGGCACTCTTAATTAAGTGAATCCCATTCTTTGTATAAGCCCACACCTACATGTATTCCCTCCCAAATGATTTGAAAGGGATAGATTTAATTTGTGTGACGTCGTAGAGGATAACAGGTTTGAAATTGCATCCTCATTCCACATTTTGAGCACAAGATGAATCAGATCAGCCACCCTCTCAAAACCTGTTGCATTTTGCTCCTGTTTGAGAAGCATCAATCCGTTTGAGTCTGAAAGCCAAATATCCTCCCATATTCTGATCTAGTTGTCATCTCTAACTCTTCAAATAAGGTCTTCTTATAGCAATTTATGCCCTGCCATAATACTCCTCCAAGTAAATGATGGTTTGGATCCCAATTTGGCCTCAAGAAAATATATGTGGGGGAAGCACTTGCATTTAAACACCTTAACTAACAGAGACTCAAGGTTTTTAAAAATTCTCCAACATTGCTTTGATGAAGTAGCAATATTAAATTACTTAAACTCTCTAAACCCCCAATCCACCTTGATCTTTTCCTTACCCCATGTGATTTCATTTAACCCACTAAATCCTTTTCTCATCTTCATTATATTCCCACCAAAAGTTCTTTAATAGCTAATCCGTTTCTCATCCTTTTCTCATCTGTATAATAGAGTGAGGTAGCATAAAGATGCCCATTGTGTAAGTGGGAATAGCTTGTAGGACAACCTTCACTATGATTTCATTGCTAGCAGCTGAAAAGAAACTTTGATTTTCAATTAGTAACTTTAGCCCATGTTCTGTAAATGGGTGAATGGAATGCAATCCGTTTCTTTTTACCTACAATTGCTGGAAGTTCCAAGTATTTTTCAAGGGAACTTTTTGATTTGATTCTTGCAGTCATCAAGATAGTCTTTTGATTCTCAATGGATTTATTTATGCAAAATAGGATAAAGGTCTTCTCTTTGTTTAGCATTTGGCCAGACCCTTGTTCATGTCTCAAGAATGTGGATAATTTTCGACCACTTTAGTGAGTTTGTTTTTCAAAAGCCCAAACTGTCATCAACAAAGAACAAGTATTGACATGGATGTTCCCCTTCCAATTTGGACACTTAAGATACTACCTATTGCCTCAGTTTACTGTAACATGTTTGATAGAACTTTAGCACAGAGGATAAAAAGGTAAGGAGAAAGTGGATATCCCTTCCTTAACCCTTGAGATGGATGAAAAGCCTGTTGAGGTTCACCTTTCACCAAAATTGAAAAAGAGACAATAGATGGCATCCCATCAACTGAGAAATTCACTTGGCATCAACCCCCAATTTTCTCATTACAGTTTCAAGAAAATGCCATTCAAATTTGTTGTAGACTTTGCTCATGTATAATTTGAATGCCATAAAACCACATTTCCCTTGCATTTTTGAGTTCATCACAAGTAAGGTTTTATAAACAATTAGAACATTATCAGAAACTAACCTAGCAGGAACAAAGACACTTTGCTTAGGAGATATAATATGAGGCAAAATAGATTTCAGCCTATTGGCAAGCATCTTAGCTACTACTTTATGAATGACATTGTATAAATTAATAGGTCTAAAATCAACAATTTTTTTGGCCTCTTTGAGCATTGGAATCAAAGTGATATAGGCATCGTTAACACTTTGCAAGGAGCCAACATGGTTTAGCACATTCAAAGCATAATGGCAAACTTCTTTGCCTATAATCTCCCAATGGTTTTGAAAAAAGTGAACAGGAAAACCATTAGGTCCAAGTGTGCTTAGAGCATTCATTTGGAACATGACATCCTTCACCTCCTCTTTTGTAAACTATTGCAATAAACTTTAGTTCATATCAGCTGTGACTTTTGGAACTAGACTTGAGATACATCTGTCAATAGCAGTAGGATGAGAAGTCGTAAAAAGGTTGGTGAAAAAATCTGTAAAAGGATCACCAATCTGTTGTTGTTCTATAACAACATTCCCTCACTAGTCCATTAAGTGCCTGATAGAATTGGCTTTTTTTCTCTGTGAAGCATGCAAATGATAAAAAGTTGTATTTTGATCACCAAACTGCAACTAATGTTGTTTTTCTTGTAGCTTCCATTTGAGCCCCTCTTCAGTAAGATGAAATTCAATATCATCTTAATTCTACTTAACTTGACTTAAATGGATGCCATCTCCACTATCATGCAAATCAGCCACAACTCTTATTTTTTGCTTTATAACATGGAGAGTTTTCCTCTGATGAAGAGCTCACATATTCTGAAAAACTTTTTGACAATTAAGGAGCCTGTTTCTAATAGTTATAGTAGTTGAGCCATAAGAACAGTCTTGTTGCCATGTATTCTTGATAATCACAAAACACTCCTCCCTTAAAGTCCAAGCAGCCTGGTATCCAAAAATAAAGTGTTTATTCTTGGTCTGTTGCTCCTTCACAAAATCAAATGAATAGGGCATGATCAGATTTAATAGCAAGGAGACTTGACAGAAACTGCTAGGAAACATCTGCATCGACTCAATGTCAACTAAAGCTCTATCAAGCTTTTCTTTAGTGAAAGAGAAATCAAATTTATTATTGGAACATGTAAACTTTGGTCTCTTTGTATAAATTCCATTCAAAGAGCACCACTTGATTGCAACCTTAAATTGTTCTATTTGTCTATATGGTCTAAAACTAGCCCCCATATTCTTATGTTGACTGATAAGCTCATTAAAATACCCCCACAGACCCAAGGAAGAGTTGTGTCTTATCAATGTCTTCTCAAATGTGCCCAAACTTTCTCTCTCTTAGATGTTGCTAGATGTTCATAAAAGCTTGTGAACATCCATTGTTGGTTACCTTGATGGTCAAAAATGGTTGAACTAATGTGCCACCTTGTATAGCTGCTTATGAGAACATGAAATTCTAATTTCCAAAGTAGTGCAAGACCACTACTTTTTCCAATACTCTCTACTATCACATGTGCATCAAATCTCACTTAAACCTTATGTCTTCCATTTTTTCTTTATTGCATTTGGTTTTTATAAGAAATACTATACTAGGGCACTTCTCCTTAATCAAAAGATTAAGGATCCTAACTGTTTAAGGGTTTTCAAGCCCTCAGCAGTTCCAACTGAGACAACTCTTCGAATTTGGCAGAGTTGGACACCAGCCTCTGCCAATTGGGATTGAGTGTGCTCTTCTACATTATTTTGACTTAATTGTTTTTTAGAAACCTTTATGTTTGCAGCAACTTCTTCTAGTTCGTCACTAGTCTCCTCTTCTGAGACTTATTTCATAATGGTGATCAGTGTTGCACACTTTTTTATGAACTCTCCTTTTCCATTTTGTCACTTTTTTATTTTCCTTATTAGTTATGCCATCAAGCACCATATAATTATCCTCATTCATAATGGGGTCAATTCCACTAATCTGGTAATTAATCCTCGCCTCAATTTCCTAAACTAGAGTAGGAGTGGTCTTAACTATACCAATGGTCTCGAGATGTCCCACATTTAAATTGGAAAGAGACATTCCCAATCCTAATTTTGGCATACTCGGAATCCATGTCTGCGATCCTAGATCTTTTCTTATTACCAGATTTCAACTCCTCATCTTGCTGAGATATTTCCTCTGATTGATACCCTCTCCCCTCTTCAAAAGGCTGACCCTTAGATTCCTCCTCATTTCTAGGACGGGAACTTTAAAAATTGACTATTGCTTTCCTGATCTTTTTCACTGAATGAGCCTCGTCTACAGCAGAATTTGAGTTCATACCAAAATTGGTTGTGTTTCCTTTTCCAACTTCATCTTCCTCTTGGTCCAAAGAACCTCGAGAATTACCATATCTTTGTTGTCATTGTGCATGGGAGATGATTTTGAGACCTGTGATGATGCTTTAATGAATCCCAAGCTCGAATGAAGAAGTACACCGATCTAAAGAGAATTGAAAGGAATTTTGAGGAAAAGGAATAGATTTACCTGAGACTCAAACCCTATCAACAAACGTCGACAGCCCTTTGAAGAAATCAAAAACTGGCACCAAGATTCTACTGACCATTCTAGGTGGAAAAGAAAATCAGTAAAATGGCTTACAAATTAACCTTACCACTGGAATCGAAGATCCATTTGGTATTTCATGTTTCATACCTCAAGAAGCGACTCGAATTTCAGTCCTCCCACAAACCTAGCTTCCCCCCGTCAATCTTGAGGGCTCCATTCACCCAAAACCCAAAGCGATTCTCGATTGAAGGTTTAATAGGTGTGCAACAAGGCTACAACCAAATTTTTAGTGAAATGGCAAAAAGTCGGGAATGGAGAATGTGACATGGGAAGACATTAGGATTTTTTGACAGCAGCATGGAGACCTTGTGGAAAAGGTTCTCGAAGAAGGGGAGTATTGTAATGTGACCTCTTAGTTGCAACAATCCTCACTGTCCGAGTAATCCAAGGGCCAGCAAGCGTGAAGACGAGGATCATTATTATTTTAAGTCTAGAAGGTTCTAAGTCATTTTTTACATTTAAGTTGTGTTATCAATTACTGGATTTTTAGCGTAATGGGCCATTAGGCTGCCCTTATGGTCAATTATTTATTCAGCACTGCTACACACAACCGTGGATGGGAAACCATTGGAAAATCGCTGACGTGGAGTTATAAAAAAAGTCAGATGAAAAATTAGTAGAAAAACACACGAGAGAGAGAGAGAGAGAGAGAGAGAGAGAGAGAGAGAGAGAGCTCCCTCTATAATCTTTAGGTGTTCCATATTGTAACTGTTTCCGAGAGGTTTGCTATGCTCTTGAAAGATCAGCAATTTCACGCATAGTTTCTCGATCATCCTTTCTTATCCGTACTTTGATCCAACTAATTAATTCCTTTCTGGGTTTTTCAGGAAGTGGGTTTGAAGAACATGTTTCTCTCTCTCTCTCTCTCTCTCTCTCTCAGTAAAATATTTTTGCATCTTTTGGGGTTTTATGAATTTTAATCTACAGTTGAACTACATCTTTTTTAATAGAGGAAAAATGTTTTGTGGAGGTTTTCAAGCTCAAAATTGGGAACTTGCTTCTCAAAAGTACTGGCACTTTTTGCATCTTGTTTTTGTTTCCAGAATTGGAGAAGCAAACTACGAATAATGTCTGTACATGAATTTCTGAACTTTTTGTGATTTTTGAATTTTTGTTATTCTGCAAATGATTATTGCCCATCTTTAGATATTTGTT
Source organism: Platycarya strobilacea (assembly GCA_036898215.1). Lineage (NCBI taxonomy): Eukaryota > Viridiplantae > Streptophyta > Magnoliopsida > Fagales > Juglandaceae > Platycarya > Platycarya strobilacea. Next base: position 14,145,360 of record CM072556.1, read on the forward strand.
CGATTTATATTTCATTTCTAATTTGAAGTTTTTGGGCAACTATAGATTTTAACCGTTCAATTTCTTTGACAAGTGCTTCCTTCTCATTCAGATCAATATATATGTTTCCAAACACAAGTTCCCAGATTTATGTCACTTCAAATTATTTATTTATAGCCTCTGACTAAATAATCTCGACAATCTAGAAGAAGAAGAAGAAGGGGAGAAGGAGAACCCAAAACCATTTGGAACAAGAAGAAAGAAAGACGAAACACACTGCTCAGATAAAATAGGAGATGTTACTAGTTTATTTAGCACAGTGAATCTCTTTGAATAACTGGGAAATGATTAATTGTATTTAGAGATTTTTGGAGATTTGTACAGCTGGGCGGTTTATCGGCCATCTACTGAGGTGGTGCAATGGGAGATACGAACGAATAAATATACTTGTTCGATTATGAGATGAAGGAATGACTGAGGAAGATAAAGGAGACAAAGCAAATAAATGAGAATGAATGGTTTTAAGATATCAAAGAAATGAAACGGTGTCGTCTCTATTTAATGTCACGTGCTTTGATTACGTCGGTGTTCTCCCAGACAGTTGTAAAAAGAATTATTGTTATTTATATTCCAATTTTTTGTTCCGAGCTTTACGCATTGTGGGCCATTAGGCCACCACCAAGTCGTGCTGTGAAGGCCAACGTGGACCGCATGGTCAGTTGAAATTCTAACCTATTTAATGTACTGTTTCCAAATTAATGAATGATCTATCCTTTTGAGTCCATAAACTTGTATTTTGGAGGTCAGGCCCCTCAAAGAGTCTACTCCAGATATCTCAGTCCTTGACACAGTGCCACACATCTTCATCTTAAATCAGATACATAACAAGAGTTTGGAATTGTTAAATCCCCTCAAGATCTATTCTACCTCACAAATTGGAAGTATAGAGGGAAATGAGGTTTGTGTTAGTTTGTTTTTGCTCCTTGAATCCCACATGGGAAAGGAGTGGGAGAGGAGGCAGCCCCAAGGCTTATAAAATAAGGCTTGGGCTCCTTGATTTAATTACACCAGTCAGAAACTTATCTAGTAACTTTTGACTTTAGTAAAATTCCTCTGTTGTCCTTTTTTGTATGTAAAAGGAATAGAGGTGAAAGTTAGAGTTTTACTAATGGGAAAAGTTTTTGTGGGTGTCGTTAGGGTGAGGAGAAAAATTGTGTGATTGTAACAATTTTTCACATAGTATATTTTCTTCTCTGGGTCTGGTGGTTTTTCTCCTGTTTTGGAGTTTTCCACGTAAATTCTTGTGTTGTGTTTATTTCTATATTTTTTTTATTATTCTGTTAAAAGTAGATCCTGGTGGGGAGAATTTGGAAGCCCAGATTCCCAGCAATGGTATCAGAGACACTAGGTTCTTTTTGCAGGGTGGAGTTTTGGTGTGGTAGTGTGAATACGTACTGTCTAAGAAGGTTCTGTCTAGGAGATTGGAAATTTTAAGTGTGTCCGTTGTGACCCTCCAATCTTTCCTGGGAACCTTGAAGTTCTGTTTAGGAAAGATCAGTCTTTCCTGGGAACTTACTTAGTGGGTACTATTCATTTCTATTATAAAATTCATCGAAGTTATGTCAGAAGGTAGAGTTTCAAATCCTATCAGATTTGATGTGGAGAAATTTGATGGGAGAATCAATTTTGGCTTGTGGCAAGTGCAAGTCAAGGATATCTTGATTCAATTAGGATTACACAAGGCGTTGAAAGGTAGACCAGTCCCTGAAGGCAGTAGCGGTCCAAGCACTACTGGTGAAACAAAGAGCAGATTTGGAATGAGCGATGAAAATTGGGAGGATTTGGATTTGAGAGCGTCAAGTGCAATTCGTCTGTGCCTAGCTAAGAATGTTCTTGCAAATGTGCATGGAATATTCACGGCAAAGGGACTCTGGGAAAAGCTCGAAGAGTTGTATCAGACTAAAGGTGTCTCGAATCGAGTGTACCTAAAGGAGCAATTTCATACACTGCGGATGAGTGGAGGTACGACTATTTCAGATCATTTAAGTGTTCTCAATAACATTGTCTCTGAGTTGAAATCTATTGGAGTTAAAATTGATGATGAGGATCAAGCCTTGAGGCTGATCTGGTCTCTTCCATCTTCCTATGAGCATATGAAGCCTATTTTGATACACGGGAAGGAGAAAATAATTTTTTCAGAGGTTACCAGTAAACTTTTTTCTGAAGAAAGAAGGCTAAATAGTGGAAGTAATGGTTCACTTGAGAACTTAGCAAATGTGACAGCTGGTGATTGGAAGAGAAAGAACTCCATGAAGAAGAAAGTAGTCTGCTGGGTGTGTGGACAACCAGGACACGTCAGAAGAAATTGTCTAAGAGGTAGAGCAGGTTCGGCAAGAGGCTCCAAATCAGTAAATGGAGATACTGATAATAAAACTAATATCGTGTCTCTCTTTACAGAAGATGATGTTTGTTAAAAAGAGACATGTACATCCTCATGGCATGTCGCTAATTCCAAAGTTGCCATGATAGAGGATGTGTTAATATTAGTTGTTCCACAAGTTTGCACACGGGCATTGGTTTGGCATTGATGCAAGGTGTGTGGTGGAAATTCATGTCGATAGCTGATAAACTTCCAGGAAAGTCAAACGTGGGAGTTACACTATAATTTTTCAGCAAGATTATTTTCGACATGAGCCAAAGTGAAATGCTTAGAATTGGTTTATTCTGAATGGTTATGCTTTTATGGTGGAGCATGATAGCGAAAGTTATGAAAATCCTCATTGTGGTAGAGTGTGGCTGTGAGATCAGTTAAAGTCGCAAGGTGAAGATTGTTAGTTTGTTTTTGCTCCTTGAATCCCACATGGGAAAGGAGTGAGAGAGAAAGCAGCCCCAAGGCTTATAAAATAAGGCTTAGACTCCTTGGTTTAATTACACCAGTCAGAAACTTATCTAATAACTTTTGACTTTAGTAAAATTCCTCTATTGTCCTTTTTTGTATGTAAAAGGAATAAAAGTGAAAGTTAGAGTTTTACTAGTGGGAAAAGTTTTTGTGGGTGTCGTTGGGGTGATGAGAAAAATTGTGTGATTGTAACAATTTTTTATATAGTGTATTTTCTTCTCTGAGTCTGGTAGTTTTTCTCCTGTTTTGGAGTTTTTCACGTAAATTCTTGTGTTGTGTTTATTTCTCTATTTTTCTTGTTATTCTGTTAAAAGTAGATCCTGATAGGAGAAATTTGGAAGTTCAGATTCCCAACAGTTTGACAGGGGAAATTGAGGAGCGAGCTTTCTGGGTTTGTAATTTTGTTGGGTTGGAGTTTTCGGATGGAAAGAGTTAAGAGAAATATGAAGAGGGAAAAAAACTAAGGGAAATGAGAAATGCCATTTTAATTTTTAAATTAGAAAAAAATTTAGTGTAGCATGCCTTATCAAGCAATATATACAAGCGGCATTACCATTTTAAGCATTATCTGGAAAAGAAGTGAGTTGGAGCCTTTGGCTTTTCTGCAAGCGGTGTAAATTGAGTTACACCGTTCTGTTACATTCTCCATCATCCTTTTATTTCGGAATTCACTCTTTTTCTATTCATTTTTATAAGTGAGTTATGATTTTAGTTTTATATAATTAAATAGATAACAAATCAATACAATAACATGAGAAATCCAAAGATAAAAAAATATTCATAAATTCCTAATAATATCTGGGTTTTGTTACCCTCTTGCATCTAGTAGCACCCATTTTTATCGACCAAGAAAATTGACCCCAAATCCGAAACGAAACCGAGAAATCACGTTTTAACTTTCCCCGTTTTCTCTTGGCCCAAACAAACGGATTAGTAACTTGGGGGTTTTTTTTTCTTTGTTTCCTATTGGGAGACCCGGTGCGGTGACATCTCCATGGACGGGGAGTGGAGGGTGTAGACGAAGCGAAGAAAGAGTCGGCCGAAGCGTATTGTCGGACCCAAGAGCATATAAAGTCGATCGAAGAGTACGCGAAATCTAGGGAGGAGAGAAATTCGAATTCGCTTCCGAGATTGAACGGGCTTGCCCAAGATGGCTTGGCTTGCTCTCGTCAGTCCAGTTCAAGCTCGATCTTCTTGCGCCACAGTTGCCCACCGATGATGAAGTCCAATCTGCTACCGCTTTGTTTGAGCCTTGGAAGAACCAATCCCACTAGTACCTAATTCTCTCTCTCACACAGCGATTGCTTGTAATGTTTCTTCTTGTTGCTTTTTTTTACTTCAATTGCCCGAACAGAACTGAACTAAGCCAATTTAGCGAAAATGCTTTCTTTGAGTGGACGACTTTATTTTGGGCACTCCTTAATTGTAGAGTAGTTTGCTAATCTTTGTTTACTGTCCTTGTTGCCAGTTTGTGATTGAGTCTGAGGAAGTCCAATTTATAAGCAAAGGCTTACATGAGGAAAGCTGCTCAGGAAGAGGTAATCAACACCATATTGAATTACTGTAGCAAAATGTTAGCCATTCCTCTCTATATATACATATACATACATATATATACATCTTGTGGTTTTTGAGATTTCCATTTTTTGGCGATTTACTGTTCTGTTTATTCTGTGTAATTTCAAACGAAATTTACAGCTCGAAAAAGTCTGGGATGGTAAGGGCGGGAACTGTTTCTGTAAGAGCATTGGTCTCAATTTCAAGACTCCCAGAGAAGCTGTTGAAGGTCTCTCTCTCTCTCTCTCTCTCTCTCTCTGTGTGTGTTTATTTTATATTATAAAATTTTGGACTGAACTGGGATAATTTTGAGGCTTAGTTGGTTCTTGGAATATTTGTTGCTTTGCATATATTAGTATCTAAATCAAGAATATGGTATTTTGTCGAGTTTTCTAACTGTTTGTGTAATGATAATTCTCAAATCACTCAAAAGTTTCTGTCACAAATAAATAATTATTTGGCCCAGCTAAAGAAATGATTAAAGCCTATGTCAAAATGTAATGCCTTGAGGTGAGAAAGTGTTGGCTTCATCAAGATTATTATAATGATCAACCGTTTGCACAGATATGGATCAAATGCCTTAACAAGCTACTACCTTTAGGCTTTCCTGATGAACAGAAAGGAGAATGGAGCATTGGCAAACTGTGATGTATGGATTCAATTTTCTTTTAATGGTTCTTCTTCTATATGAGCATTTACTATGTTACATTTTCCTGTGCTTAAAGTTAAAGATTGTTACATTTTTCTGTGAGATGAACGCGGTGATCTTTGTTGTATGGTGGTTTTGCAGCTTTTGCAGGCAGGATTTTTTACCCCTTTTTTAGGGTAAAAGACAGGAAGACGAGGGTTTTACCTCATGGAATCAGAGCTTCAATTTGTGTGTGAGAAATAACAAATAGGTGCTTTTGTTAAATTCTTAGGGTTTATATGTGATGCTCTCTATCTTTTTTGGTTAAATTCTGTTTGCCTTAAAAGTCGCATGCAATTTTGCTTCAACTTTAGAAGTCACTTCTTTTGTTTAGGGAGAGCTGAACAATTGTCATGGAGGTTTCTAGCAAAAACAAATTGTCATAGAAATCTACAATTATTTATTGAACCACAAGCCATTGGAGGTGATTTGGCAATGTGGACACTCACTACTGTTTCTGAACTTAATATAGAGAGGAAGAGGTGTTGAAGTTAAAGCTGTGTTTGAGAAGCTTCTAGGAGGATTAAATGTCAAGTCTGCAATGGCAGAATTGTGAAGGTCAGACAGGGGAGATGATAATGATAGCGTAAGTTGACGAGTTGTTTAATGGCCGCCATGATTTTTTATTAAAAAATATAAGTTAATAATTGAAGCACCTATCTTTTGTTTTTATTTGGACTCCCATCATCCAAACGTATCTCTTTTCTTTTGATATCATGTGCAGAAGGTATTGTTTTTGCTTCAGACTTTATCTTTAGACTTTATCAGATTTTATTGCCTGACAGCATTGAAAAAATGGCAGTGAATTAAAATGAATCAGATGAATAAATAATTTTGCTGTCCCTGCTTGGTTTTCCCTCGTTGTAATGTAATATAGTTACTTGTATCCCTGTCAGTTAGCATTGATTTAGCTAAATCCTAAGGCAAAGTTTGGATAATATGACTCTTTTTTTGGCTATCCATTCAACAATTGAACCTCACATTGGATTACCATGGTACTCTACATGATAATAATTTTAAAGAAAAATTCTACTTTTTAAATGCATATTTTTTAAACAGTTATGTTCAATACTTTTTTTATTCTTTCATTTTCGTAATCTTTTTTTTTTTTTTATATAAGTAAAAGATTTTATTAATAAATTGAGTGGCATCAAAGCCAGTTACAAGAAACATACATGCCCTCTTAAGAAAGCGCTCTAGAAACAAGGAAATCATGTAGATCCATGTCATTAAAATCCACGGCAATGAGCCATGTACAAAGAGTTCTAAAAAATAAAATTTTAAGCTCCTCTTTAGTTTTCTCTATGTCTTCAAAAGTTCGCTCATTGTGTTCCTGTCATAAGCACCACATGATGCAAATGAGGATCATCTTTCAAACAACCTTGATATGTCTCGTACTCCGAATCGAAGGCCAACCCTTCATAATATCTAACACGGTCTCCGGCATGACCCATGCTAGATTCAATCTACCAAAAATCTCATCCCAGAGAATTCTGGCTGTCTCGCATTGTAATAGAAGATGGTCTACCGATTCGCCCCCTCGCCGACACATGCAACACCAGTCTGCAATGATAACCCTCCATTTTCTCAGGTTGTCTGTGGTAAGGATCTTTCCCCAAGCCGCTGTCCATACGAAGAATGCCGCTTTTAGAGGTGCTTTGTGCCGCCAAAAAGGTCTCCATGGAAACTGCAAAATAGGAACATGAGTGAGAACCATATAAAATGAACGAATTGAAAAGAATCCTCTCCTCGTAGGAATCCACTATGGCCTATTGTCTTGATGGAGATTTGGTCTTTGCGAATAAATAAGTCCAAAGAAATCTGCAAAAATCTCCATTTTTCAATCTTGTGCTACCCGGTAGAAAGCAATGTTTCAATTGATTCTCTCACCCTCATACTCCATGGCTTCTGCCACTGTTAAGTCTTTGGCACTAGCTATCTGATAAAATGAAGGAAATAACTCACGTAAGGCTTTGTCCTCACACCAAATGTCCTTTTAGAATTTAATTCTCGTCCCTGTCCCCAATTGGGTCCTGGTGTTTCTCGCAAACAAACCCCACCCTTTTCTTATATTTTTCCACAAACCCACGTCCCCCTCCCTTGCTCCCCTAACCTCACAGGAGTTCCAACCCCCCCAAAGACTCTTATATTTGCTCTCGTTCACAATTTTCCACAAAACCACAAGTTCCTTGTGATATCTCCATAGCCATTTACCCAGAACTGCTTGATTGAAGATCTTCAGATTATAGATACCCAAGCCACCATTCGAGATAGGACGACAGACTGTCTTCTAGTTGACTAAATGGTATTTGAATTCTTCCCCCATACCCCCCCCCCCCAAAGAAGTCTCGTTGGAGCTTCTCTAAACGACCTGCCACACTTGCTGGCATCATAAATAAAGACAAGAAATATGTGGGTAAATTTGAAAAGTGCTTTTGATCAATGTAATATGACCCTTTTTAGACAGATACATTCTCTTGCACTCTGCTAACTTCCTTTCCATTTTCTCGATAACAGTGTCCCAAATCCCAGTGGACCTTGAAGTCGATCCCAACGGAAGCCCCAAGTATGTCATCGGTAAGGCAGAGATTTTACACCCGAGATTTCCGGTCAAAGCACGTATATTTCGGACGTCGCCGATAGACACCATCTCAGATTTATCGTAGTTCTCTTTTAAACCAAAGGCTGCTTCAAAACAAAATAGCAGTGCCTTCAACACTCGCACCTGATTCTAGTCAGCCTCGCAGAGTACAAGGGTGTCGTCTGCAAATAATAGATGAGAGATTTTAGTAATGTCCCTCTCAGGAGTACTAACCGGAAAGCCACTTACCAAACCATTGGCTACCAAGGCCGAAAGCATCCTGCTCAGAGCCTCCATAACTATAACAAACAGCATGGGCGATAAGGGATCCCCTTGTCTCAAACCTCAAGAGCTTGGGAAGAAACCTTCCGGGCATTCATTAATCAAAACAGAGAATCTTGCCGTCGTTATGCATCACCTAATTCAGGACTTCCACTTTTCCCCAAAACCACACCTTCTGAGTAAATACAGAAGGAAACTCCAATTGACATGATTGTAGGCATTTTCCATATCTAATTTGCATAAAATCCCTAGGTTGCCGGCTTTCCTTCTACCCTCAATGCATTCATTTGCTATGAGGACCGCATCGAGTATCTGTCTACCTTTGATAAACGCATTTTGGGGCGTAAAGATTAATTTCCCAAATACCTCACTGAGACGATTGGCCAGAACTTTTGAAATGATCTTATAAGTCCCACCCACAAGACTACTAGGCCGAAAATCTTTTATGTCTATTGCTCCAGACTTTTCTGGAATAAGAGCTAAGAAAGTATTATTAAGACTTTTCTCGAATTTCCCTTTTGAGGATAGCTCTTTGAAAATATTCATAAGGTCATCTTTTATCACTCCCCAGCATTCTTGGAAAAAACCCATAGACAAACCATTGGACTTCGGTGCTTTGTTTTTAACCATTTTCCGAACGACATTTAATACCTTCTCCTCCTCAAAAGCCCGTTCAATCCGAGCGACATCTTCCGACCCTAGGGCCTCAAAAGCAAGGCCCTCTAATGTAGATCTTCAATCCTCTTGTTCTGTTAAAAGTGTCTCAAAAAACTCTACTATGTGACCTTGTATGACTCCTCCATCTTTAGTCTCTTCCCCATCAATCATTAACATCTCGATATTGTTATTTCTTCTATGCGAATCCGCAATTTTGTGAAAGAATTTTGTATTGCAATCGCCTTTACGTTACCACAAAGCTCTCGATTTTTGCCTCCATGAGACCTCTTCCATCAATAACAATCTCTCGAGTTCTAAAGCCAACAAGTTCATCTAAACCTGTTCTTCCTGGGTAAGAGAACGGCCCTCTTGAATCCTATCTAATTCTTTGATACCTCTCATCAAACAAGCCTTGTTATTTCCCACATTTTCGAAAGAGAGAGTGTTCCATAACTTCAAGTCACCTTTAAGGGCTTTTAACTTACTTGCGAAAATGAAACTTGGGGTGCCCTGAAAATGATAAGAGGATCACCACTGATGTATCTTATCAACAAAACCTTCCAACTTCAACCACATATTCTCAAACTTAAAATACTGTCGACCACTCCGAAGCCCCCCACAATCCAAAAGAATGGGCCAGTGATCCGAGCATATGTGACTTAAACGTTTTTGCATAACATCTGAAAAATGGCTTTCCCACTGAGGTGAAATAAGAAAACAATCCAACCTAGACCAAGTCTAATTGGTTGACCAAGTGGCTAGACCCCCTACTAGTGGTAAATCCAAGAGATTCAAATTAAAGATACTCTCTTCGAATTCCAACCTGGTAGATCTTGCACGCCTACAACCACTTGTCTCACTAGGAAATCTGGCAATATTAAAGTCACCCCCCATGCACCATGGTACATCCCACCAACTATTCACCCCCGCCAGTTTTTCCCACAGAAGATGACGATCCGCATCTACATTTGGCCGTACATACCTGCAAAAGCCCACACAAAATTATCAGAGACACATTTAAAAGAACACGCTATTGTGAACCTCCCAATATACTCATCCAATTTTTCTACCACCCGCCTATCCCACAAAACCACGATGCCCCCTGATGTTCCTGAAGAGGCTAGATACACCCAATCCACATGTATGTCGCTCCACAAGCTGCGCACTATTTTCCTAGAGATCCTCCTCAATTTAGTCTCTTGCAAACAAACAATGTCTGCTTTCCATATGCGAAGTAGGTGTTGAATCTGAAGACGCTTATCAGTTTCATTTAGATCTCGGACGTTCCAGGACACAATTTTTGGCTTCATTGGGTAATGGCCAGCCCCTTTCCTTTAACCCTCCCTTTTATGTGAGAGCCTTCCGTGTTCAAAGACCAAGTCAAACACTTAAGTTCCCGACTTTGTTTTGATTTCCCCTTATTATTTTGGTTATAATTGGCTTCCATAGCGGTGAATAAAGCCATCATCTGCTCTTCGTAGCCCTCACACCGGAAGCCCACGATATGTTGGATTGCTAAAATAGTTTTTATAACCCAACTAGAGGATTGGTTAGGAAAAATAGAGTTCAACGGAACAAGTTGAAAACCATCTCCAAAGTGAATATCCTCCAAGCCCTGCATATCAAACGAACCTGGAATGAAAGGTTCCTCTGAATCCTCATCTGTATCCGTCATCTCGAGAAGATCCTCTGCGAGTAAATTCTGATTCACCTCTGCACAGAGCCTCTGTTCCTCCCTTAACGACATATCTGTCTGTGAGACCTCTAAACCTCTACACAGAGCCTCTGATTTGCCTCTACACTGCATCTTCAAGCTTCCTTCATTGCTAACTACTGTAGAAACTTCACGCTGCCTTTGTTGTGACTTCTGGACTGTCTCCGTGGATTGCTGTGGGGTGTTTTGGGTCACCAGAGTCACATCTGAGCAAGCCGCTGGGACCATCGGCATGTTCTGTCCCCCCATTGCCGGACTTTCCCCCGCCGGCACGGGACTTTCACCCACCTTCTGTAAGTCTTTCAGCGACGGAAAGGCCTGAGATTTCTCTGTGCGTTGCTGTGGAGTATTTTGGGTCCTGGAATCACGTCGGAGCTAGCCGCCGGGACCATTGGCATTTTTTGTCCCCCCGTCGCCTGACTTTCCTCCACCGGCTCGCTTTCGGGCTCTAAACCTAATGCTTGCAGGTTTCGGTCTAAAGTGAAGATTTTCAGGTCGGGTATGGGGACTGCCGATCCTGACCCACGGCCGCAAGTCTTCTCAGCAAGCCTTGCCACCCCCAAACCCTCGTCTGTCCTCTTAAGAGATTGGGCCTTAATGGGCTTGGGCGTTTGGATCGTGTGTTTGGCCCGGGACCTCACCCTCCACACCTTGCCTTTATTTTTACCTCTCTTCTGGGCCTTTTTTGTAAAGTGCACACGGCCAGGCCTGTCCCCCCTTCTATTTGAGCCTTTTACCATATCGTGCCTACCCATATCTTCTTCTAGCTTTCCCCTATTCTCCTGATATAGGCCGACGAGGCGTACGACGATGTCCAGCTCACCCTGCAGCTTCCCCAATTGTCTCTGAATATCCATCAGCACTTTGCGTGTCTCCAGATCCATCACAGACCTGATAGATGGTTGTTGACCATCGTTACGCCCTACAGACTTAAATCCATTGGATATGTCAACGGTACAGTTTTCCCCTTCTACCCCTCTAACGGCATGGAGAGAGCTTCCTTGTACGATCTCGCCAATGCCACTTGCCCACCTACGGCTATTGTCGGTTTGGATGCTGCGTTGCCTCCCTTTGAGGTACTGCCACCCCCCAAGTCCTAAAGCCTCTCCTGAATCTTCTACCATCCCCAGCCTTCTTCATCTTCAGGGAAACAGAGGACTGATCTCCACCCCCCTGGTCATAATCCGAGAACTCAAGGAAACGCCCTCGCCTGTTTGCCCGTCAATGAGCTACAAAGCTCCAATAGCCATCCCTTGAAGTTAAGTAGATTTCCTTCTTTCCCCCATTCGAACTCTCTGATAGCACATTTGCCAACCAAAGCACCGTGGCTGAGCTCAACACAATCGAGTATTCCGCCTTCCAGTTTCTCGCTGTTACTCTGAGAAACCCTCCTTCCTTTGCGAAGAAGAAATTTTTGATTCAATGACTACTTCCGGCGGACACCCCATAAAGTCCACCAAAGTAAAATAGACACTAAAAAACCTAAACTCAATACGTAATGAACTACGGCAAATCAAGCCCACCGAAAATCGCCTGTGAAATCAAGGTTCGCGAGAAACTCGTGTACAGAGAGAAAACGCTTGCACGTAACCCATAGGATCATAAGATTTTTGTAACACTATATTTGTGTGCATTTTTGTAATCTTCAACTACCTATGCATAAAAATATATAAAATCTATTCAGTAACCTTAATTAACTTGATTAAGAAATGAACTGTATGCTAGCCTATGCATTTACTTCGTATTTTCATTTATTAATTTATTTATTAATTTTTTTAAACTATAAATAGCTGAATAATCAACAAATATTACATTATTAATCAAAGTTTATTTCTTAATAACAACAATATTAATTCTTAAAAATAACTTCATAATTAAACTAGGCGAATATGCTTTGCATGTTACTTTCATCTGGTATATATATATATATATATATTTTAGAAATAAACGATATTATTAGAGCATTCACAATAGCTTAGCTATGTTTAGCCAAATTCTAGCTAAAAATTTCACTTTTATAAATTTTGGTTAGCTACTTTTTACTTTACTAAATAACAGACTCAACAAACTAATAGCTATTCCATTAAAATATTAATTTTCAACTTTCTATTTATTTTAGTTCTAATTGTAAATTGAATATTTATTTGTTATTATAAAATATACATTAGTTTTCTAACGTTCAAACTATTCTTAATGGAGCATATTTTTTAACGGTCATATTTTTTTATGGTTATATTTCTCCAACTATTATATTTTTTAAGCCGGAGTGCAAGAAATGATTGTGCAAGGGACTGGAATTAAGATTTGTGAAAATCCTTGCAAACACGAAAATGAAAAGCAAAAGTCGGAGTGCGGGAGAGTAAACAAGCAGAAAGGATGAATATTTTAGTCAAATAACTTGGCCAGTCCAAGGGGCTAGCTACATTTATTGAACTAAGTACAAGAAAGTTATTTTAGCTATACACTTGTTGAGGCTGTTGTAGCCCTATATTAATGCCTCCTAGCTATTATTTGACTAAACAATAGATTTATTGAGTCTATTGTGAATGCTCTTAATAGAGATAGGCATAGCCCAAGTACACAAGTTAGCCATTCCTATATATGAGTTAAAACTCTTTTCTTCAGTAGCTATTTTCTGCAGAAGTTACAAAATACAGTTTTCTCACACTTATTTAACAAATCTCATTTTGTGATAAGCTTGTGATTAAATATGGGAGTGCTTATGAGAGAGGCTTGGAGTGAGGTGTGATTTTACATGGCTGGGAAATTGCAGAGAGAATTACTTTTGGGTGGTGGAGGAGAATCCACAATTTGCAGATGCAACTTACAGTATGTATTATGCTTTATGGATTTGGTCCCAAATTTAATGCAGTGATTGAATTTTGTGGCTAGTTTTATGAACATGAACAAAAATAGCCATTTCCTTAACATGGATTTGTTAAATTACATTACTATTTATAATTTTCCTTTTCAGAACAAAGGCCGGAATGACATCTGCTGCTGAAAGCGTCACTGAGAGCCTTCACCGCACTCACCAATTGATGGTTCAGGTTGGTAGCTGTATTTCTTGCTTTATTTTGTCACACGTCTTTTCTTGGGATGCAGCATTAATTTATTTATTTCTATTGCTGTTTGGATATAGGAAGTGGAAAGAAGTGCAAGCACACTCATGACTTTTGGTAGATCATCTATTCCATTATGATCTCAGCATTATTTCTTGTATTTGACGTACTTGGTCTGGATACTATTTCTGTTTCTGATAGTAAGTTATAAAGAATGACGTGCTATTAGCTGCAAGGGTCAAAACATTAAGGAATATTTTGATATGGCTACATGATTCGATTTGGGAGTATGCTCGCCCTAGATCTAAGATTCAAATCCCCTTGGGTGCAAACAATCTCTAGGGGCCATCGGATTATTTTTTCCTTGAATTTCTCAAAGTGCACTTGTGGAAACTCCTTGTTGAGACCTGTGCACCCTTAGAATTAGTTGGGACATTGTTCCGGGCACCCAGTGTGAATAAAAAAAAAAAGATGTGGCTACAGGATTTAGAATTTACTTTAAACCATTGATCAATTAGACCAAATATAGGGTAGGGTAGAATCTTCCCGTGGTAGTGGTCCAGTTGAAGCTAGGATGAAATGTTATTAAGTTTCTGTTAGGGCAGCCTCACAAGGAGATGGCGTTCACATTGATTGGTATCTGGTTGATTTTCCTATTCATCGCAGTCATATTTTCAAGATGGGTCAGCTAGATTTATGAAAGAAAAGAGTCTTCAATGCTCTTGGCTCTGAAAGCACTCCCTACTATAACTGATCTAAAAGAAGATTTATGCACTATTTTTTTTTTTGAGTCCTTGCAATTTGTACATTCAGGATGAGAGCCATTTGGAGTGACCACTTCATTTGTGAGTAGTATTACTATTTATCACTCATCATTTTCCTTGAGTCTATGAAATTTTACCTGGTTGTGTTCTTGTGTCTGTTCCTCTGTGGGGTCCTAATTTCTGGTCATCGGAATGTTGCCTGGTTTTAAAATTGAATTCTGACTGTTGTATACCAGCATCTTTCTGATGAGGTTAGAATATTTGAATCAATTTATTCGAGTTAGCGAGTTTGCTTTTAGGTAATGCTTATCTTGTTCTGCAGCCTTACATAAGAAAAAAGAACTAGAGAATGTCAAGGGATGTGTAAATCTTGTCATTTGTCATTTCTCTTAGTACCACCATACAATAAGTTTACACGAGTTCACATTTTTCTTGGATCTGTAGAGGAATCAACAGGAGTATTAAAGACGGCTGAAAGTGAATACAAAGGGCACTGCTCGCTGTTCATGCAAACCTGAAACCTACTCTCCACAATGCAACGTCAAGATGTAATTGACAGGTAAAGGATTTTCCCCTCTTCCAATGGCTAATTATCTTTATTTTCAAACAATTTATGTGAATCCCTTTTATGCGAACAGGCTGATACTTGCCATAGGAGTTGTCAAAACGCGCTGGATTCTCTATGTTGTCTCAAAACACGTTGGGCTACTAAAGTTGCAGAGACAGGTTACTGCTGCCTTAAAGGCTGGTATTGTGAGACAAGCAGACGTTTGACACAGAGCTGTTGTGGATGGCATAAATCCTCCCCATGTCCATGAAAATGCAGTTAATAAGGTGGATGTTCCTTTAGAACAACTTATGCGTGATGAACTCTAAACTTCTTTTGGTGTTAGGATAAAAAATTGTGTGTCCTATATTGACAACTCTCGATTTTTTCCGTTACTCCCATAGTAAAATGTTTCGTTTGTCAGTAATCCCTAAATCATTTAAGAAAATAAATGAAAAGGAAAGATGGTTTTTGGCATTCTGCTGTCCTCGCAGTTTCTCATGGCTAGTTTCCAAATTGCCAGCCATGTCCAAATATTTACAATCTTTGTGCTATAGATGTTGAGAACATTATACATATGGTTCACTAGGGATGAAAATACGTCTTCAAAACCCAGCATTCAACTGATCTAGCAAAACACAGCACTCAAATTGGTCCACTTTTGCCGTTCTGTGAACCTGATAGATCATGAACCGAATGTAGGCCAACAGATATCCCAGCACAGAGTGAGAGAGACGGTGCAAATGATGAAGGGCGAGTGGCTCTGGGATTGGTCGAGTGCTTTTATGCCAAAAGCCAGAAATTCTTGTGGGTCTTTGAATTGAGAAGAAAGCCTGCATTTTGGCCCTTTTTCTGCACTCCAACACAGGTGCACTTGCTATTTTCTATCAAATACTCTGCTGTGTCTACCGCTTTGCTACCTCTCATAGACCCTCCAGGCCGCCTACTCCTTTTGGCATGCAAGGACACACGCAATAATCGATTAAGAAACAGTCTATATGTGATTCTGTTTTCACAATCTAAAATCTAGTAGTACTAATAGAAAAATAATGATAGCAAGATAATACTTTTAATGGTGTTTTGTTTTCCAATTTTATAAGTAACAAAGAATCATTTATTTCTAAATTCCCCAATGGGCTTTCTTGAAGGAAACAAGCTTTTGATAAGCTGAGAAATTAATGTGCATGTTTTGAAACTGGCATAAAGTTGTGACAGGTTGAGATTTTCATGCATGGGTTTATATACAGATCTATTTTCTCAGACAAATTGTAATTATAATGGAAGATCTTGATGTATATTTTCGAAAAAATGTTATAGCCATAAAGAGATTACACGAAAACAATCTCACAAACTGACGTGACTTGATATAATTCATCAGATTGTAAAATTATTTTTATTGTAAAGAATCAAAAGAATAAAATACTCACCCTAATATTGCTGTTGAGAGATTCCGCCGCTGCCCTATAACTATGAGATCAACCCTTAGTGCCATGCTTTGGGAAAGAATAACCCCTGCCTTGTCTTTGCCATCCATTTCCACTCTCTCAACACGCACGTGCAGTGTTGGTTGGGTAATTTTGCATGCATGTTTCATTTCTTCTAGAAAATCCACTTCCCCTCCATTTGATCCATCCGCACACGTTGTTTGGGAAGAAGAGCTTATGCTCGGCTTTCTCAAGAACGTGGAGAATGTGTTCCGCCATGAATATGGATTTCCAACGTGTAGAAGAATCAGTTCGTCTTGTTCAAACACTGCATGAGAAAGAGCGTATTGGAGTGCCACAGCTGACTCTCGGGTTGCTTCTGCTACCACCATTACCTTCCTCACCGTAGCTGTCCCACCTTGCATGGCCCGTATTTTATTTTTTTTAAAAATAGAGGACAATATTAAGTTTATTGATAACCCTCACTTGTGGAGGAAAACTGTGGTTACAAATAACCTTGCATGGCCTGTATATTTCTCTTTGATATTATATTAGCAATGGCAACTCCACCTCCACCACAACTCCTGCCACCACAAACCTAGCCACCCACCACTACCACCAAAACGGATCTGGATTGGAGGTCAGAAAAACGAAATACAGTACGAGGTGGTAAATCTTTTTGTCTGAGTTCGTACAGCAGGACAACAATTAACACATTTTGTTACCTTTGGTTCTCTGACTCTAAATTTAGTGCTAAAATTGGGGGGTGGGGGCTGGATGTTTGTTTTTGGAGACTCGTCCTGGAGACCCGGTCAACAGCCAATACGGGTTAAAAACAGGGAAGGTTTCTGCCCATGACTTTTTTGTCTGGGAGTTTCGAATCAGAGTATTAAATGGAACACCTGGCCGATCTCTCTTTTGACTTAGCCTAAAACAGTTGAATTCCAATCAATAATTGTTTGCAGATCGAACACGTATAAAAGCATATTCTATGAACAAGGAATGGTATGCACTATGCAGCTCATATTTCTTGCCGTCGGCCCACAAAATAAACAAGCATCCTCGGCAGAATACCACGAGCCAATCCAATTTATCCAACATGAACGTGAATTTTTGGTCTCGCCCAAGCATATCTACATGCTCAAATTCAGTTTTCTAAAACATAACAATCTTCTAGTAAAGTGATGAATACTGCGTATATGGTTTTTTTCTTTTTCTTTTTTTTAATAAAACTTCGTATATGTAATGTAATTTTAATTAAAAATATTATGTTGTTTCAATGGAAAAAGAAAAGCCCAAGCGTCTATATAAATGAAAAACCATTTTAAAATTTGAAAATAAAGGAGTTGAGAGAGAGAGATCAGAATCAGAGTTTCGAGTCTGTGGCAACGGTCATCTCTGACTCCGTCTGAATCTAAGCCTTCAAAAAATAATCACCATCTAGAATCTTCTTACCCAACAGCCCTGCCTCCATTTCCTGGAGTTCCAGTCCGTTACCACCGTGCTCCCACAGTTGGGAGTATGGCGGTCTTGCAGGAAATTAACCGCCGTACTC
Organism: Platycarya strobilacea; assembly: GCA_036898215.1. Lineage (NCBI taxonomy): Eukaryota > Viridiplantae > Streptophyta > Magnoliopsida > Fagales > Juglandaceae > Platycarya > Platycarya strobilacea. Next base: position 14,163,069 of record CM072556.1, read on the forward strand.
CCTCCCGATGGGATCCCACACTTCCTTAGGAATACTTCTAACATCCAAAAACTGGTAGGAATTACGCTTAATTATCATTCAGTCATCACCTTGACTTGCTTTGCTCTATGATGCCAGATCTATAATTAGGTCTTAACTCGACATGAGACATTATCTACTCTCATAAAACTTAATAATTTGACTATTATTAAATCCAAACTACTAAGTGGATGGCACAAAGCGGCAATTTTCTCTGTAAGAAAGGCAACGGTTTTTCCATACTCTGTTGCAGCTGGATTACCATAAAAAAGGATATTGAGATACACATAAAAGAACACAAGAAAGAGAAATCCCCCTATGCACATGCACTGATACAATTTCCATACAAGCTTTATCCAATTTTGCACTTAATATGTACAGGCTACAAGTACAAAAAAGGGTCCATACAGCCAAGCCAAGACTACACAGGCTTACAAAACCTCGTTGCAACCAGCCCCAGTGGAAATGGTTTGCAGAAAGGCTTGATCCTCCCAAGTCTAGAAAAGGGATTATAGTAGTTTCTAAAATGTCAGGGTTGACCATCACAGCCGGTTTTCTGACTTGACAAATTTTGAGTTGTCAATTTCTTCACCAACTGAGGAAGTCCAAGATTGTGTACTCAGTTCAAGAACACAACCATATAACCACAACAGTTAGATATCAATCAAGTCATAGCTTTTTTAGTAATCTGATCGAGGGTTTATATTTACATCACCTATCTTGACGGACAAGAGAATTTTGGGAAGCCAGGTGACAAAATTCTATAAACGTACAGTCCACCTTCAGCTGCATAGATTACCACAAAATACGTGAGCACACCTTGGTTAAGTCAAATGTTGCAGACATCATTTATTGAGGGATATGTAAATGGTGAATCAAAATTAACTAAATGGAAATACATTCCAAATCAACTCTGAAAAAGAAAATGAAGGACAAAAAGTCCAACAGTTCATAAATGTGGAGGTGCAAGTCATACTTCCACTGGAGCATGGTCAAAGTTCCAGTGATCACTTGAAGAGGTCGATAATATCACCCATACAATAATTAATGACTACAACTGAATGTAAATTCACATATTGGCCTTTGAAGATATATAAATCCAACCTATCCAAAATAAATAAGAAAACATTTTTTTTTAAAAGGGGCTCAACATAGCCTAGAAAGAAACTCCGGTTATAAGATTTGCCACTTTGATTGCAGAAGTTTTACACTACTCTCGTTTCAATGCAATGAAACTTAACCCCTCTTACAATGTATTTGGGAGTTGATCACGGAATGGGATGCAAAGGAAATGAAGAATTAAGATGAATGGAACATTCATGTAAATCGCTATATATAATGTCACAAAAATATATATGGTAGAAAAAAATTGCGTCTGTGTGCTAGAAATGAACCAGCTAAGCATAAATCTATGATGCATTTTCCACCTCTGGTAACTGGTACAAACAACATTTTCAATGAAAACAAGTTCACACTTCAAATTGAATTCACAAATTGTGCCACCACAGATGCACTGCTAAAATTTTCATGGTCTACAAGTACACATTTATTTTCATCAAGAATTGATTCCATAACTATCCCCAAATTAAGTAGCAGATTAATCAACTTAAGAATACCAATTTACTTCAAAAATTAGAAGCATATAATTATTTACACACAGAAAGATATTCTCTATACTGAACTCGATTACGAGGAAACAGCAGACAACAGCAAGTGCCCTAACGTTAGGGATGTGTTTATTTACAGAAGCCCACACCAACCAACAGCAGAAGAGGATGAGATTTGAGCTGAGAATAACCACTTCCTCAGTCCCATTAAATAAGAATCTTACAACAAAAACTAACATTTGAAGTGAAGCATTTAATGCCTTCACAACTAAAGTTTTTTATCTCCAAAAGTTAACTTGCCATTATGGGTACAACTTTTTTATTATGACAAGGAGTCCCCAAGACCGTGCAAGCACAACGTGTCTTTTATCTGATTAATATCCATGCCCATGTAATTTGTCCCGATCAAACAGATCTGGTAAATCATCAGCTTTCCACCAATGGAACGTGGCCCCTCAAGATTGTTTACACCCGAGGGTTCAAACCTTAAACCTAGAGAGAGCATACCAACAAAACGACTCCTACCACTTAGGCACCCTCTAGGGGTTTGCCTTATGGTACAATTAAGTCATGCATTCCATAAGATCTAGCTGAAATCATCCCTTCAATCTGGAAATCATTAATTGGCATTACAAGAAACTTTTGCTTATTTCTTGAGTTAATGGAAAATCAAATCCAACTAAATATCATAGATTACAGGACTGGAAATCCATAAATCCCACAATTTTCTAAATCAATCAGACAGAGAATGCCCTGGAGACATTCCTCCGTGTATAATTTAAAATTTAATGATCACAAATGGCATATCTAATGTTAAGCCAGAGGAGGCTTGAGCATAAAAAAATTTCACCACAGCATCAATTTTACTCGGACCTTTGGAGCTGCCCAAGCAAATAGAAGAATGCTTTAGCACATAAAATAATCAAAGGTGAATATTTACAATTTTGACTTCTAACCCATCCAATCACACAAAAAAATGTTAGTTCATCTCTAGATGAAGATAAAGATGAACTTTCCGCACTTGTCAAATCCCATTCTGAGGAATTAAAGCAGTAACTCCATTTGGGTCAAAAAAGACCAGATTCAGGAAAAGGACAAGCACTAAGATACCATCAAACCTTATTCCAATCTAGTATGATTCTGAACCAAAGGTAGTTGTTATTAAATTCAATTTCAATCTGACGACTATACCAGGGGTCTGCATTGTCATTAAAATATTAAAAGGCTTCGGAAGAGTTCGTATTTCAACAAGCAAAGCTGACGTAATAAATCATTTAGTAAAATGCTACAGGAAGCTAAACTTTTGCAACCTAGCCTCTTTAGTGCTTCAGACTTCAATGAGGTAAAAATGTAATATTGTGGACTCTGTATAAAACACTGCATAGGCAGAAGTGGGATGAATATGCTATTTCCAAAAAGCTCCATTCTCACTTATACTTCCTTGAGTCGACATACATGTACAGGGAAACAGAGTTTGTGGTGAGTCAAGGGGGAGAAAAAAGAAATGTAACTGTAAGAAAAATCTTTTAAGCTCTTTCCCCCTGCCCATCAAAATTCTATCTCTAAAACGGGTTAGATTTAGAGAGGACCTTAGGGGTAAGAATCTCTGTATTTTACATTTTAATTAATTCAGCACCCTTTTTTTCCCCCAATGATGCATGGGGACCATACTAAACTCCTTTTCAATGACTGCAAAAATAAACTCCATCCAAATTATCAAATGAAGAATCCTTTTAATAAACTCCATAATTATCAAGAAAAATAAACTCCAGCCAAATTAAGAATCTTTTTTAAAACCATGTGACTTGGACCTGTGCTATAATTGTGAGGTGCATCTGGAGTCACATTAGAAGAAAAACAATCGTTTAAAACCTTTAAGCTACATTAGCAGCAGGAGCATGACGGCCAGTATGTAGTCTGAATCACACCTTTCACCTTTCTATGCCTAAATTTGCAAGGTTCAGGCCTGTGTTATCAGCTTTTTTCTTTTGCCTGTGTCAAGACCATCACGCTGACTGAAGTTTCTCCAGTATTATTTACAAAAGTGACAATTGCTTCCATAAGCATGCCAATCACAACTCGGGATCTCAAAAAACAATTGTAGTCCAATATCAAGAAATGCAGTTAATTCTCAACAACAGCTTGCCTCAAAATTTTGTCATAAATGCTCTTGGAGAAAAATCTTTTCAAGTGGTGACTCCAATTCTCTCTTGTACCGGAAAAAACTAAACAATATAAAATGATGATGTTATACACCTTATCTAAAATCCCATAATATCTTGAAAAAGAAAGAAAAATAGGTAGCTAGGCATCATATTATGAACTGTGAAAAAGCCAAAGATGTGACTCTATGCTTACTAAGCTTAGGAAGGCACTTACCTATCTCCCACAGGAAACACAACTATAGTACCTTACTCAGACCAATTTTATGCACACGGAAATGAATTGATCACACTACGAATAAGGGAAGAACTAGTGTGAACTAAAATGACCACGGAAGGCAAACCTTTAAAACAATCAGACAGTAAAGCTCAAAAGAAATTAACATATTCAATCAAATCCTTTCAAAGTTTATGTAAAGAAGGAAAACGGTATGACACATAGCTAACATGCTCTGACTACAAGTCCAACAGAAATATCACAAAAGAAGTGCACTTTTTTTTTTATATATAACATAAAAGAATTACACAGAAGAGGGTCCACGCCAAAATATAAATTTGAATGGCCAGCAATAGTAGGCTATTAAGACACATTAACTCCTCCCACAGAATGCTAGAGATTCCACTCTGAAAAGTTCCTGCTGTTATGATGACGATGGTGTATGGCTGCACAAAAAATGACATGCTGGCACAACTAGGCTACAAAAATGACATTGAACTAAAGCTAGATGAAAAAGAGAGAATATAGAACTAGAACTAGAAGAAAGCAGAGAGCAGAGATTGGCCACAAATAATTCTTAACAATCAGAAGGAAAACAGCGCATGCCAATATGAATGGTACTAGATAGAAAATGATTCTTCTTCTGATAGAAAGTTGGTGAATACCTCAGTGCATCATGTCCCTCTGGACTCTGCGCTGCACCACATTCAAAATGCATGAAGCCTTCAAAATTATTCTGTTATAATTATTCAGTTACAGATAGCTAGCTTCCCCGTCCATTCATCAGCCACACCATAATCAAGGCTGAGCTCCCTCAAAGGAGGGATGTTCTCCATTGCAAACAGCATAAGGTGAGGGAACATCAAGTTATTGTGATCATATAGCACAAACTGCACCAACACATTAGGAGTATCACTATGGCTGATATAACAAGCAACATTCCTCATTCTCGATACATCCATTGCAAAATCCAGCGGAGGAATTGAGGGAAACGTTGGACGCACAAAATCAGTAAATATCTGAGACAAATCCCCCCATTCGGCCCATCTACTTGAAAAACGATTTGGGTAAATCAACGTATCACCATTCATCGACAAAATTTGAGCTTGGTCCCTGGTCAGAGCAACCCCGGCATATTCACATATAAAAGCACCAGCTTGTATCAAATCCAAGGACCTAACTCCCCAACCTGTCTCCCTCGACCTAAACAATTCCAACCTATATCTCAACCCTTTCTGAGTAACACGGTTCCGGCAAGTAGGTGGGCACCTACAAAAGGGTCCACATTCAAAAATAACGGGCTTCCCTCTCAAAAGAATCCCACTGTGGTCATAAGCAATCTCTCCCCCGTTCTTCATGCCACAAAGGCAACCATCGGCACAACCCGAGGCGCATTCACACCCAGTCCCATTCCCCGTGCTGTGAAATGCATACGGTGGAAATACCGTCTTCGCAAGATAGTCATAATACATAGGTTCCTGATCAGTATCAATGTCATTGAAGAGCAGTACCGGCACTTTCTCCTTCTTCATCGACATATCAAGGCTAAGATAACCCACGGGCCTCGCCGTCAACGGCCTAGTCCTGAGACTCTCAGCAAACCTTAAAATGGAGCTACCCATCTCATCCTGCCCATCTATTCTCATAAGCTTAAACTTGTAAACCCCAAAACCAGACTTTCCCGTATCAAGCCAACAATCAAGAATCCTATACAAGCCGTCGTAAACATAAACCTTAGTCGATACGCCGCCCTCGTATTTGATCCCTCTGATAACCCTCACTTCAATTCCGTAATGCATGCTTCTCTCCAATGCTAAATTCCCGCCCTCCAGCTTTTGATGCGCACATTGCCTCGAGAACTTGTCCTGCCCGCCGTGACCCGTGTAGATTATCACGTCCCCGGTGTCCTCGTCGTCTTCGTACCCACCGGACACGATTATGCTGGTGGCTATTGGCTCGCCGCTCGAGCTATGGCTGGCGGGGACGTAATCGATTCCAGCTTGGACCTGACCATGTAAGCCGACTACGCACAATTCCATTCGGAAGAAGAACAAATCACCAACGTAGATCCCCGGGATGGAGCCGACGATGCGCTTGTCCCGGTTGAGCCACAGATCACGGTCGCGCAGGGCAGAGGCGGCGCGTAGATCCCCGCGGACCTTGCGACTGAGGCCGCCATCCACGAGACGGCGCTTCTCGTCCTCCATCATGGATAAGACGCGGAGAGAGTCGAAGATCATGCGGGTCCGACGAATGAGATCGCGGAAGTAGCGCCGGTCCTCCATGCTGAGATCCGCGACACGGACGAGCTCCGCCGAGCGTTGGTGGAGCTTTCTCCGAGAAACAACGGTTGAGACCTGGTTGTTGCCTTCTTCCTGTGGGACTGGCACGATTGCTCGAGAATCGGGATCGCAAACTTCAACATCGCCGTAACTCTGAAACCGCTTGGCAAAGGCGGAGCGAAAGAGCTCGGAAACTCGGAAAAACTCGGAGTAGACGCTGTCTTCGCCGGAGGAAATGGCCATGGGCAGGGAGGACACAGGGGTAAGCTCGGAATTGGAGAGGACGTAGGGGGTTGGGGTGGTCCAGGAGGAAAAGAACGATTCTTGAGGAGTCGGCTGGCTTTGTAGTGGCTCGTCTGAGGGTTCGAGCTTGGGCTCGATTTTGGGGGTTAGCAGAGGCAGAGCAGCCTTGGTGGTGCTCGTGGTGGGTGGGTCAGGGAACATGTTGAGGTCTTGGAAGGGGATAACAGAGCCCATTTGTTAGTAAAACTGAAAGAAAGCGTCGGATATCAGTCAATAAAGGGAATGTGAGGTGGTGGGGCTTTTCTGCCTGTCCTAGGGTTCTGGGGTGCGCTCGGGAGGTATTTTCATGGAGGATTTCGGACACAGAGAGAGAGAGAGAGAGAGAGATGAGGGAGATTTTGAGTAATATAATAATATTAAGATACGAAATACGATTACATTTTCAAGTTGAAAATTGTCATTTCGTATTTCAGATTCGGAGCATTAGAATTTGGACTGGTGTGATGTCAATGCCTATTTCCTCCTACCTCTGCTTAAATAGGGTTCCTGGTTTACCGTAAAATTGTAAATCAACATTTCAGCCAAAAAAAACTTATTTAAAAAAAAATTATAAATGCTTAATAATTGCTGACATGTGAAATTTTGGCATGCCCTTTCTATTTTGGGAAAAGCTTCAATCCGGACTGCCTTTAAAATGTTATTTTGCAAACCAATTATAGGAGGCCACGTAGATATTTACAAAAAAGAAAATGCTACAAGATCTTATTTGAGATTCCTATTAAGATGCCGATTTTTATTTTAATTTTTTTTAAAAAAAAATCACTTGATTTTTTAGTAAATACTTTTAAATAATATTGTAATTTTTTTGTATTTTTAAAAAGTATTTTAATATTTTTAAAAAATCATGTGAAAAAAACCTGATTTTTAAAATATTTTTTTAAAATATAAAAAAATTATTATATTATTTAAAAATACTTACTGAGAAAATCATGTAAAAAAATTAAAATTAAAATCAAAATTCTTAATAAAAATTTTACATAGAAACAAATAGCATTAATCTTTAAAAATAAAATTGAGGGAACAAAGTCGGAAGAGGTTGGCAGCGGGTTCCGATTAGGTGAGATGCGGTTTTCTCAAATTTTTATAGATGTTTACGTGGCCTCTTATGGTTGGTTATTTGCAAAAATAGCTTTTTGAGGGTAGTCCGGACTGGAGTTTCATGATAATTTAGGAAAGGGCTGCTGCCGCTCCCGACTCGTTCAAGGCCTTGTTAGTTGTTCCATTTTTTTATATTATTTTTTAATATTTTAAACATTTTTAGAAAAAAAATTATAATATTATTAAATAATATTTTTTTAATTATTAAATCATAAAAAAAAAATGAAACGGTGCACACAACAAGACTCAACTAACGGCAACCTTATCTTTTCCATTTAGAAATGATTTTTGTGCATAAATAACATCATTTCTTAAGGTTCTTCCTTATTCCATATTCAAATTAGATTTTTTTCTCTAAATTTTAAACCCAAACCGTTTAATTTTTATTATTATTTATGGTCCACTTAAATAATAAATAAGAGTAACAATAATTAAGAAGGCTTGATTCAAGAAAAGAAGTATTAATATATTCTCTTATTCATGCTTTGGCTCCTTTTAATAAAAAGTTAAGGCCTGTTTATTTTTGAAAATGAAATTAAAATTTTTAAATTTATTTTAAACTCATTATTATATTTTTTTTAAATTTTTATATAAAATATAATAAAAATTTTGACTTTTTTAAATTTCAAAATTACCTTTTCAAATCTCCATATAAAACTAATATTAAAAAAATATATTACAATAATATTTTATTATTTTTTTAATTTTTATCTCATCTCATCTTTAAAAACAAATAAGATATCGATATTATTTTTTACTGCCACATATACTCGCCAAATCATGACAAAAAAAACTTGCATGTAATATCCAAAACACAAAATTAAAACGAGTCGAGTTGGAGAATGTCTCCTTAGTTTTAATATTTGTTTTATATTATAATTTTATAATATTAATAAATTAATAAAGTATTACTATTCACAACATTTAGGTTTGACATTCTATTAAAATTATATCTTATTTTTAAAATTTAACCCACCTCATTTAATTATATCATCCGTGCTCCATTTAAATAATAAAAAAAGTAACAACAATTAATAAGGCTCGACCCATGAGAAGAAATATTAATATAAATTCTTAGCCATGCCTTAGCTCCCCTCTAAATGAAGAGTTCTGGTTCTGTCCAATGTGTCCACTGTGACACTGTCCTTGTTATTTTCGGCCGCCACATAATTTAGTCGCTAAAGCTTTACGATAAAAATGGATAATTTTGTTTTAAGAAAATGGATGATGTAATAAGAAAAATTCTATTTAAATTTAGAAAAGTGATCAACTGTACTTTTTATTTTTATTTTTTATTTAATAATTAAAAAATTAATTATTAGTTAATTAATTTTTTATTTTTTAAAATATATAAAGATATATTAAACTGATTGAAATAGAATAAAAAAATAAAAAAATACATATTTGCACTTATCAATCAGATATTATCGGTCCATTATCGATCTGTGCAGCAGCTACCATGTAATAAATAATTCTTATGATAGATATACTTTTAATATATATATATATATTTCTGTGTAATGTGTATCATGTATATATATTTGATTATTTTAGACTTATCCATCCACAAGTTCGATCTAGTAGTTTAATATTAACTCAGTTTTAAGAGATCAGATATTTTCCATTATGACGCATACAAGAAGTTGAAGCATAGAATAAAACAACTGTGATGCTTTCGGCTATATCATTTATTGTCAACTTCTATTGCCCGTCAAAATGAATTTTTTATTTATTGTTATAAAAATTATATTTTTTATTAATTTATTTAGAAGGATATTCAGAAAAATGAGAATACTTTTTTAAAAAATAAATACTTTAAATATAAAAATATTTTATAAAAATAAATTCATAATTGATCTGACTTGATATTGTATATTATCAGATTATAAAATTAATTTTATTATAAAATAAATTTAATGTATCATAAGAAAATTAGTTAATTTATAAATTAATTTTTGTGAAACCTTTTTATAGTTATTACGCTTATCTTTTTTAAAATTCTTTTGACTTGACACAATTTCATCACTGATCACCATTCACCAGCAAGCTTCCCTAAAACTCATGATCAAGTTGGAGACTTTAATGGAGAGAGAAATAGACCTGTAAAAGGAATAATAAAACCATTACTTTTTATTTAATATTGTTTGATTAAAAATGTATTGTTATAATATATATACGGATAATACAAATATTGTAAAGCTTATTTTATTTTATTTTTCAATTTGAGATTATTAAAAGGAGATTTTGACAGTGAGTTGAGATGAAAGTTATAAGTTATAAAAATATTATGAGAATCTTATTTTTTAATATTATTATTTTTTTATAATTTGAAAAAATTAAACTATTTATTATATTTTGTATAGAAATCTAGAAAAATTATAATAATTAAATGAAATGAGATAAAATGATATGAAATACTTTTTGCATTTATAACTAGTCTAATGGGTGGTTTTAAATCTTTGTTTGAATTTAGGCCTAATTTGATTATACAAATTATTTTTAAAATTTTCTATATAAAATATAAATTTTAAGTAAATTTGTTTAAATAATAATATTAAAAAATAATAATTTTAATAATAATTTATTTATTTATTTATCTCATATCACCTCGGTAGTAATTTCGTATTTAGAGATCTTAATAGAAAAAATTCATATGCCGATTTGTGTTTTTCTTTTTTATCCCCTTGACAATTAGGTGCTTTACTTGAGAGTACGTAGTTATAACTACGCATCAATATAATAAAATAAATACGGAATATGAGTTTGGTTAATAATATAAAAAAAAAAATTATATGCAAGCAGGCATACGCACACATCCACTCATATAAACAATATTTTTATTGTTTACATAAATAGTGAAACTATTATTCATGTGAGTAGGTGTGTGTGCAGACTTGTTTGCACCCAATACTATTCATAATATAATTCTCTAAAATATTGTAAGCGTGCCAATAGAGAAAAAAAAAATGAAAACAATAAAAGACAACAAGTGCACAAAAAAACATTTTTAAAAACTTGTTTGTATTCCATCAAGTTATGTTGCTTTTTAAATGTATGATATAGCTTTTAGTATAGCATAATTTATGAAAATTGAAGAACTCTTCTAAGTTATTTAGATTTGAAAAAAATTATAAATGCTTAATTTAATGTGATCAAAGAAGTCAAAATATAACAAAGCACTTTTGATTAGAATGTTGATATGCCAATTTTCTCTAAGAGAGATTAGTATAGGGCCTCAATTTTCTTCTACATGCATACTCGTTGATCACACAATCTATTTGTTAGTATGAACAAGATCAAACATATTGAAAGATATTGATCGTGAGTCTTGTTCACTATATACAAGTGAGAGATGTAGTAAAAGGGAGCCTATGTTGGGCACCACTCCCCTTTCCATTGGTTAGGGTTATGAAGAGGCTATATGAGTTTTGATGACCATCTTTATATCTCTATTTGGGTAGTGGAATGTTCTTAATATTGTATTACTATTTATTATCTTATCATTATTATGCAACATAAAGCTAATATTTGTTATGGTATTACCATGTAGCTAAAGGCTAGAAATCTCTCCCAAGTGTTAGTTTTCTCTAATCTCGACATTTAGATTATGAGATTCGTAAGCGTTGCTCTAATATTACTACGTAGCACACTGTTCTATTGACAATGATATTTTAGATGAACAATAATAATATAAATATTTGTTGAACAGACGCAACAAATCCAAGACTTACATGCTCTTGATGTAAGTCGTGTAGCTTGTATTTTATTGCCTCATTGGTGATATTTTAAAGTTTGCATTCGCTTATATTTTTTTATATTTTATTTGTAATTACAAAAAATCACACATTTTGAATTGCATCGAGTTGCTCAACTTGGTTCAATATCAGATCAAGCTTCGAATTGAAAGCCAAGCTTAGGCACTTTATGATTGCTCGAACTCAGCTAGAATACAACTCTATATGGGCACTCCTTTACTACATACACAAAATTAAGAAAATATACTTCAACCATGTCCAAACTACTTTCAACATAAAATGAGAAGTGATACAACAACTATTTACAATTTTATAATAAATATTACAACATTTAAATTTAAACACATCAAGATAATATTATATTAATAATAATAATAATAATAATAAATTAAGTTAAATATTAAAAAAATTACTATGGTATTAAAGTTTTTAAAACTTATATGACATAATTGTGAATTTTGTATAAAATAAATGTAAGTTATAATTTCCAAAAATAAGTGTAATGCTAGATACAATTATGAGTTGTATAAGTACTATGCATTCATTTTGAGAAATAATATGATCTACTATTACAAAATTATTATTTTTATAGGAATCCATATTTACTTATTCTTTTTAAAAGGAGTATAAAATGCTTGCATACTCTATAATTACAAATATAATAACAACTATAAGTTATAATATCATAAGTATGTCTATCTTGAAGTTATCACAGAAAAGTAATTGAAGAGATTTTTTCCATTCTTGGACTACCTCCAATGGCATTTAGGTCTCTTCGTTTGACAAAAGAAAATGACAAGTTTTGGCGGGTAGTATTGCGACAAGTTTCTTCTGACAATTGTCATAATAGCTGAAGCTCTTGGCCTGGTTTCCAAATTCCTAAGTGGCAACCACATCAATGTTTGGAGGAATGACAATCTAGCTGCAATGCATCAATATCAAGCAGTGACATGGGCCTTTCCAGCACTAGCTTTTGGGTATCTTTTCCCCATCTTCATTCTAGTTCTTCGATGAACTTATGTAAAAGTTAACCACCCTAATGCTTTAATACCTTTGTAGATTTGCAACTATATGAGTACTTTTACATTGGAATGGGATCCCATCCAATGTATTTTATTTTTTCTAATACTTTTAAATATTTGTTTAAAACAAGGATTCGCAATATCACTGAAAAATATTGGTGGAAAACCTTTAAAGCCAATCTCACATAAACTACTAAGAGGAAAGGAAAATAAGACATAATCTCTCTATAAATAGAATCCCTCCAAAATTTGAATTCATTAACAAATGACAACTGCCTTTTTCCTTCCACTTGACCCTTTTTAAATGGATTACATTTAATTTTACAATTTAGGAAAATAACAAGGAAAGAACTACCAAATAAGCAACAATATTTCAAAAAAAGAGGATAAGAATCTCAACAACTAGATAGCCTTCCATTAACCAAGATTCAAGGAGCAGTTTTTGGATTTACATTAACTTCCAAATTTGCATCAATTGTGGGGCATCTAGAAGAACTTGATTCCAACAAGTTTTGATGAACATAGACAGCAAATAATTCTGGGTGAAGTCAGTTGAGTACGAGTTCACAGCCAAATTAAATTGGACTTAGGAAAATTTTTCCAATGCAATAATAATTGTAATAACCCCATCGGTAGGTGGTAATAAATTGATGATCAAGTATAGAAGCAATCTGTAACGCCCCCTTTCCCCCACTTGGGATTTGATAGTGACTGAAGCGTCGAAACATGCAATAGAAGGCTACATATTCCACGTAAATGACAGTTAAGATGCAATGCACCTATCATAAACTAGCAATATGCAATAAATTTCAGTGAAAAAGGATCATTTCATAAAATGATATACTAGAATAAAACTAATGTCTCAACTTCATTCGTTATTTAAAACATAATTTTTAGTACTAGAGTATCAAACTCCTTGATATACTTTAACATAGCAAGTTTCTTCTAAAAAGGTCTTAACAAGAAATAATTAAGGCAATCATCTAATCTCCATATCTCCAAGTGAGTCATGATTAAGTCTGTTCTTTCTCCGAGTTGAGTATATCCTTAACCTTGATCATCATCCTGATTGGCTACTTTTGGTCCTGTTACAACTCCTACCATCCTAGGTGGGGAATGGTAGTGGAAACTGTGACGTCTCCAAATTTACCTTTAAGATTTAACGTAAATTGAAATGTCGAGACATGTAACACTAGGGTACATATCCCTCATTTATATCGAAAATAATGTGCATGCACCTAACTTACTAACGGTATGAAATGTATATTGCAACGAAATAATATTAATTCCAAGTAATCAACAAAGAAATCTAAATTTTTGCGAGTAACACATGGTAATCTATATTAAACCCATAACTTTATAGCCATAAAACATAATGTATCGGATTTTTAACAATACACATCGTTATGCTATCGTCCAAAAGAAACAAATATACAATTACCCCTCTTCACCTTCAGGAGTTCCTTAAAATTTCTCGAGTAGTCTGGATCTTGTATTTAGTCATTTATTCCTACACTAATGTCTATCATTCCGTAAGGAATGATAGGTAAATTTAAAAGAGTGAAATGTTTAGGAAATCTTAGTAAATAAACAGATAACGTAATAAAAACATCGTTAATATATATATAGATAAACGAATGCATACCATGATCATAAGACTCATAAGATGACTTATGCACGATGCACCTTTAGTAAAAATTGTCATGTTTTCATGGAAAGACTTTCTTTGACATGTAAACAAAACTTTTCACGTGAATGTAATGTCCTTTCCAGAATCCTTAATGATACATTGTTCTTGTTCTTATCAATCTTGTAATGACAGTAGATCGAATCGCCTTCACTGTCATTTTTTAATCACAACGGCAGATCGAATCACCTTCACCGTTGGGTTTCCTTTGTTCATATCAGTCATTTGGTAGATCGAATCGCCTTCATTGTCCTGATATTATTGTTTCTTAATCACGACGATAAATTGAAACATCTTCACCGTCGGGTTTCTTAGCATGATGGCAGATTGAATCATCTTCACCGTCAGCTTGCTTGTTTACGTCAGTCATACGGAAAATCGAATTGCTTTCACTATCATGACGTAACTTATCATCTTTCAACAGTAGATCGAATCGCCTTTACTGTTGGCAAGTCAGTTATCAAGCAGATCGAATCGCCTTCATCATTGTGACATGACTTTTCATTTTTCTTTGTTCTTTCTTATTTTATTCTTGTTCTTGTTTTCTTTGAAAAATCACGATAATTCAAATCATGAGACTTTTCATGTGAATAGAAATGCATGCAAACTTAAACTTTCTCATACATGGAGCATGATTCATGCAATATATAAAGCATGCACTTAACATTTCATAGCATATACATGTTAAACATATGCTTATGAATATTTTCAAATAAATCGTGAATATTTCTTTAAAGAGAAAGATAAAACAAACAAATTCTAGTCTTAAAATAGTCTAGGCCGAATACCAATCATGCATTATAAAATTATTCTCCTCAATTCTTTTTCACCATATAATCTTCCTTGCAAACCAATCACATATCTTTAACTATTCATCAAATTCAAATAATATATTATCCTATTTTATCTAAAAATCTAATTTATAATTATGACATCCACAAGGAAACAAAACTTTAAAGTTTCTATTCCTAGTTTTTAAACATATCATGCCACAATTTAAAACTTACTCCACAATTCTCCACTTTATTCCTTGACATCTTTCCTTAAAATTTTCATCATATATCTCTAAAATATCATTTGAACCAAATATTAAATTATCGCCTTAGATAAACACAAGGAGATTAAAACCTAAACCCTTATCAATCAAATACTAATATAAAGTATTCTTGGACTACTTATCAATCACTAATGATAAATATATTCTTCAAATAACCAAATAACAAATAAAATACTAAATAACAAATTCATCAATGTAATACCCCATGAAAATTAAGATAGGTGGTGTATGGGATCCCACATTACTTGGGAAGGAGAAGTTCCATTTATAACGCCCCAATGGAAGGCCCAAACGACATGGCTTATACTCCAAAAGGACTAGTCAATGATACAATTGGAGCCCCATTAGAACCTTATAAAGAACTAGAACTTCTCCTTCACAAACAATGTAGGATCTCATACACCACCTATCTTATCATTCTCACATGGGGTATCACAATCAAGTATATATATAAAAATGCTAAAATTAAGTTATAAGAGTACTTACCCTTTTCAAAAAGGCAAACTAATGAAACCTTCTTCCAAGATACAAGTCCTCCACTAAATCTTCGAAAGAAATTCACTCAAGTATGCTAGGAGTGGTGTTTAGATAGTGAGGAGATGGAAGAAAAGAGTTGGAGGACAAAAGGAGGATCTTAGCCGAGAGCTCTAAGTAAAAAGAAAGTGAGTGTGTTTTTGTGTGTGTTTGGGTTGATACCTTAGGGGTAAAAGAAGTGACTTAAACTTAGCATTTGATCTAATTAAGCCAAGTGTCCACTTAGGTCATAGAGCACTCATATCTTTTCTTAGGCTTAGATAACATGACAAGACCAAATACTTATCACAAATCTTGAAAATTCTTAGGGAATAAGACAAACATCTATTCTGCTACCTCAATCTCTTCCTCATTCTATTTTAGCCGAATACCACCA
Organism: Platycarya strobilacea; assembly: GCA_036898215.1. Taxonomy (NCBI): domain Eukaryota; kingdom Viridiplantae; phylum Streptophyta; class Magnoliopsida; order Fagales; family Juglandaceae; genus Platycarya; species Platycarya strobilacea. The sequence continues at coordinate 14,179,187 of CM072556.1, forward strand.
AGTGAAGAGAGCTTGTTTTATCCTCTAATTATCACTTACCAATTGTCTCAAATCTCTCAAAAGAATAGATAAAAATATAAGCGTATAGGACAAGTAACAAAGTCAGTACTTACCCCCCCAAAGCCCACCAATCTGATTCCTCCACTAGTGAGAATATTCTCCATATTCCTTGCTTGATTCACTAAAGCTCTCATGCCTTATCATCTTGAAATTCTAAAAAGTTTATGTGAATCTCACTATGCCAACTGCTCTTGAGTCAATAAGGTGGCTTGAGTGTTCAATTTGAATAAGTCTTGCTCTCATTTAAATCATCTTAGCCGCAATATGCAAGCATGCTAGTAGAATTTCACTTCAATAAGTAATCTATTTTTTAAGTGCATTGTTCAACTTTGCTTTCTCATTTTCAAATTTGTGGATCCCTTATTGAGGTGTAATTTTCATTTAATGGAGAGTTTAGAGTAATTTGGGACAAGTGGATAAGGAAGAATTCGGCTAGGCTATGTGAAATATACACCTAGTCACCACTTGGATTAATTGCAGATGTGTCAATTTCAAGCTCGATTTCGTATGTAATTAAGCCATTATCTTTTAAAACTTAAAACATGAAAGTTGTAGATCTTTTGTTTGTAATTCATAACATCTTGAATAATCTCAATCGGAGATTGGATGAGAGAGTTATGTCCAAATTACAGAGAGACGTCAAAATTGTCTAAATTACTCAATTATCTTTGTTTGCACTTAACGCCTCTATGTGTATAATATTACTACTTTTCACATGTTTCTTGTTTCTTAAGAATAAAAATCTTTGCATGGAAAACCTAAAATAATATGCATAAATCAATTCTCTCCACTTCCACTTGTCACCATCTCTCGAAAGGTAAATTCTTAGATAAAAAGAAAACAAAAGTATTAGATATATGCCCAACTAAAACTACCAATAAAAAATTCCATGTCTAGCTTCAATCATCACTTGACTTTGGTCAATTCTTCTTCAAAAGAAAATGACTAACAAGGAAAGATAAAATAAAAAAAGCTCAAGTCAATTTGTCCCTTAGAATCCGTCCAAACAATTGATCTCAAGGAGGAATATTTTTTACTTGTTTCACTTAAGCTCCTATGCCAAGCTACCTAACTCTAATTTCTATACAAATTCTCCTTGGATTTCCAAAAGTCATATCTTCTCAACATGCCAAATGTTATCCAGTGAAATATAAATAAAATTAGACTTTTCCTTCCAAACTCATCCATTTTCATTTTTTTCTCTAGGAAGAAAGCAAAAGTAGGTATAACTCAAATCTTTTTGCCACATTCCCTTTAGTTCCTTATCTCCCAAGTAAGCTATGCATAGAATTGGGTTTTTCCCTTCCAATTGTCCAAACCGTAGCCTCCCTTTTTTCTAAATACAAATCACTTGTTGTCTAACTTCACTTTCCAAGTTAGTCCCTCCAATTTCTACACATTTTCCCATGTATCCCAATTAGATTCCTTTCCACTATATAAATGTCTCCTAAGTTTTCTTATAGATTTTATTTGAGTCCTCACAATAATTTGGGCCTAAGTTACCACCATTTAATACAAGAGAATGCCCAACAAAATAAATAGCAAATATATTTCCAAAAAGTTCTAAAAAATTATCAAAATAATTCTAAATAAGATATAATTATTCCAAGCATGAAAAACCCAATGGGTATAAATATCGGATTATCACAAAAATTACTACAATGGGATTTCGAGAAATCTCAATAAGTAAACACACAGCATACAACAGTTAACATAAGCATACAAATGGTAAATCATGAAATGCGTATACGGACATGTACTTGACATAATATTTTGACAAAACTTGACTTATGCACTTGATCAGAACTTGACGTATACACTTGACCATTTTCAAAGACTTGCAACAAAAACTTATAACTTTGACGTATGCATCATGTTCTTTCTTGAAAAAACCTTATTTCTTCTGTTGACTTTTTTTAACACGTGTTCATAACATTTCATATCTTTTCTTGTCATTTATATCATTCATAGGCTCATAGCCTTACTCTTGTCATGACTTTCATATATATATATATATATATATATATGTGGATACCTCACGGCTCCCTTATACACCGTGTATTTTTTTACTAATTACCGCATCACTTTACGACTCTTTTAGTCAATGTGACTATGTCATAATCACTATTCTTAGCACCCACTAATTTTAGGTGTGATACCATTTCATAATCCTTCCATAGGATCTATTCGAGACCCGTCGACTATTATTCGTCGACCTAGGGGGTTTCACTCGACTTTAAACACTTCTGAGTGAACAGAAAGTTCTATTAAGGCATTTTTCCGTCCTAGCCTTTGGGGTTGTGATAAAACATTTGTGGACACTTTTCTTTGAAAAACTTTTTTACCCAAATGTATATGACATGAGATTTAAGACATATACCTTCTTACATTTGACATGTGACACATGAAATGTCATGCATAGAATAATCAAGCGTAACACATTCAATTCATAGCATGATAACATGGAATACATGAAACATTAAAATACATACATGGAACTATGAGAAAGAACCTTGGCCGAAACATATAGATATGAAAACATGAAAAATCATCACTTCATCAACCTCCAGCTTCAAATTTATTGCTTAGAATCATAACATAGTAAAACAAATCATGTAATCATCACATTTGACTATGGTCTGAAACTCTTAACACGTATTCAAACCAAAACATCATGTTGCAAAAATCATTAACCCTATTCAAGTAGAAATTGAAACTTATAGGAGTATCTCATGGTATTTTCATCACAAATTCAAAGCATAGAATTTACTTTGTAGTCATACTCAAGATCATAATAGCATACTCAAGCAATCAAGTAAGAAGTAACGAGAACAAGAAAAAGATTTACACAAAAATATACCAATATTAACCGAGGTATGTTGAGGGTCTATGTAATAGCCCAAATTTTTAGGATAATATTTCCTTGAAATTTGTTGGAAATAATATTTCATAGAAAAAGAATAGGAGACTTAGATGCATTCTAAGGTAATTGTTGGATGGAGTTTTAGGAATTTTAGTAATGTATCAACTAGAGAAATTCAATTTAGACCTAGAAAGAGATAAATTTTCAAAATTTGAGGAAGAAATTCAAAGGGAAGTGAAAGAACAAAACATCAAACACTTGGTGTGCCAAAATGGATTCTCGGACTAGACCGTCGAAGTTTTGTGTAATAATCATAACTTTTTCATATGAGGTCCAAATAAGGTAATTCCAATTCTTATGGTTCGTAATTCCAATTCTTATAGAACCATTAGAGAGAGATATAAAACTTATATGTTTTGGGTTTTTGAAGATAAGGAATTTATCAAGGACTAAATCTAGTGTGAAGTGGACGGACAGTGATAGGAGTCAACTGATAACCGACTTAGATGAGTTGTCTTAGGTTCAACCATGTGACGAAAATTAAGATTAGCTACCATATTTTTTGAAGTCTTGACATGTGTGGGAACATGTGGAAAGTTGATAAGAATTCATCTAGAAGTCTTGGTAGGTGAGAAAACAAAGGAAAACAAATGGAGAATTCGGATTGGATATTCTCGGGTAAGTTTTGACGTGTTTCAGTAAACTAATCATATCTCTCTCATATGATATCGGAATAAGGTGATTTAAAATCCTGTAGAACCCTAAGAGGATTATCTTAAACTTTCACGTTTTGAGTTTTGGAAGAATCTAATTTTATCATTGACGTATTAGGGCTGGAAAGTGGCTAATCCCTTGGAGAGGCCAAGTGGCCAGATGCACCCCTTAGAAAATTTCCTATGATGGTGTTTTGTCTTCACCCTCATGTGTTGGAACTCTTTGAGCCCTTGATCAATATAATTTTATAGGTGTATTAATATCAACCATGGGATTTAAAATATCAACAAATCCCCATAGGATTATGGGTGATCATGAAACCACAAGTAGGGGACACCTCACCTATGCAGCCAAATGGAGTTGCTGAAATGTCCAAGCCCTCTTCCCTTGCACCCCACGCCTATTATGCCTATAAATAGATGCATGGGCTTCTCTTCTTTCCCCATGAGAGATACCAGTTGGCCATAGTAAGAAATATTCAAGAGAAATACACAAAAACCCACTCACATCACTTAAGTGTCAAAAGAGAGCTAAGTAAGGACCTTGGAGAAAAGTGTGGTGCAAAACCAACTAAAGACTAATCATTTAGCTTTGGAAAAATTTGTAAGTACATATATTAACTTATTCTTGGCATAGAATAAGTGGTTTGGTGATTGGATTATATTTGATATTTATTTGAGCTTAACCCTTGTTTATGTGTTAAATTGAAGCCTATTGAGTTTTGAAGTGGTTTTTGCTATGATAAAATGCTAGGAAAATTATGAGATCTTACAAACATATTCTATGATGATATATTACGAGTATTATGTGAAAATATGAGGTCTTGATGTGGAAAAAATTGATAGATCAATCCTAGCAACTTTCGGATTTAAAAGGGATTAAGTTGACAGATTTAACATCCTATGGTAAAATGGTCATAACTTGTTAGTGTGATATTGGAATTGAATGATTCAAAAGGCTATGGAAAGCTAAGACAGATATATACAAATTTTATGTTTTAAGTTTTACGATATAAGAATTAAATAAAGGACAAAATCTGGATTTAGTTGGCAGAATGAGATTTAGGCAGAAATTTAGCTCGACCCTTGATCAACGTTTGACTCGAGCAAAATACCCTATTATGTTTGATTTTGAGACTTTTATTAATTGAAGAGTTTATGATTCAAGTAAAGGAAAATAAGATGTTGAATTTATAAAGTGATTGGTTATCCGTGATTTTATGATAATTTGTTATTCAAGTATTATTTGTTATATTATGACACTATAAAATGATGATAAGATTAAGGATATGAGAAATGAAACAAGAAAAGATAAGGCATGGCCCTTCCATGGGTAATAATAATGGTATGGCCCAACCACGGGTAATAATAGTGGCATGGCCCTTACACGGGTAATAATAATGGCATGGCCCTTACTCGGGTAATAATAGTGGCATGGGCCTTCCACGGGTAATAAGAGTAGCAAGGCCCGACCACGGGTAATAACAGTGGCATGGCCCAACCACGAGTAATAATAGTGGATTATAATAAAAAGATATGAAAATGATATGGTTAAGAATGAAAAGTCAATGTATGATACAAGTTTATGTAAGTCCACATAAGAGATAAGTTTAATTCATACATAAGTCACATGAATCATGTCATAAACATATACTTTGATTCTTATATGTGACTATTTCACGATATCTGTGCTTTTATTAAGTTAAATTTGTCCTTACTGAGATTTTCCTAAAAATCTCATTCTTGTATGGTTCATTTTCTTTTGGAATATAATTTTCACTGTAGGGTTGGATGACGGTCATGGACTAGACTCTAGTTACTCGAGAGACCTGGAGAAACCCTAAGGGTTTCCCGAAATACTCTCTCTCCATAAAAATTTATGACCAGTTGGTAGTAATAAGGAGCAGCGCGGGCATGAAAAAAGAGTTTCCCGAAGTGAAGAAGAAGAAGCCTAGGCTGTTTTAAGACAAAAGTTTTGATAAATTTGTATTTAAACTAAAAAAACTAACTGAGTTATGCATGTAATGATATAATGATATTTTAAGAATGGATGATATGAATACGAAGGTTTTGTGTAACCATGTGATCTCTATAATTTTTATTTTTACTTTTTCGCTGTAATTTGCCTTACATTTCAACAAGTACGGGAGTGAGTAACCAAGTATTACTAACCCTGACATTTCAATTTGCATTGAATTACGGACGTAAATTGGGGGCGTCACAGTCTATTTACAAACTTTTTCTTATTTACAAACAGTATAATCTTCATGGGCTGAAATAGAAGTGTATTAACATTAAAGAAATCCTCAATTGAAATATAAACTTATAAAACTCTAAACTTATAAAGCCTAGCAAGAGTTTCATTTTAACCGCCTATTGACTCTAAAACATTGAACTTTAAGCTTTAAGCCTTCAATATCGCCATCAAATACCGAATTCCTCCAAACTTTACAACTTTGTTTAGTATTCATCTTAAACCCATTTCCAACCTCAAAATAAGTTTCCACCGTTATCTTATCATTGAATATAAGTCATTAGAAGACAATTAAATCATTCACTACACTTAGCCTAAGGTCATACTTGAAATTGCCTTACTCAAAGTCAAATACTTGATCTATCTCTAGGATAAAACTTCAAAGTGTGCTCATCCATTGGATTCACCCAACATACAACCAAATCTAAGAGAGATCACCACCCAACATATGTTTAGTCATCAAACCTTAAAACTTGAGACTTAGATCATCAAAGCAAATACATGCATTTTTACCATTTGAACATATGGAATTCTTACATCTATTTCTCATAGATCAAAACCAAACAAATCATTTACAAGCCTGTTTTAAGTTTCCAAGTATCACATTATCTATAAAAATCCAATCTTAGATGATCGACCTTAAGTCCATATTCAATCATCAAATACTAACCACAATATGCATTAGTGTTTCTAGATGGCAATTATAAACCATAATACCTCAAATTTTGTACAAGAACTTTATCCAACCAACCATGTTTTCTCAAGCTTATACAAGATCTATATGCACCAAGAAAATGATAAAAGTCCATTTTTTGATCAAACTTAAAATCATCTATCAACATCAAATACCACTTTCTTTATCATTCGAAATCCATAGCCACTAAAGATACCATAAATCGACTTGTTTATTTTTAGAAAAATATCCCACCAGAACATTAAGATGACCTTCTAACATCTATTAAGAAAATATATAGAGAAAGATCACTCACAAAGTCGAAAATCTTGAAGAGGAGGCTCAGTTTGCATTGTTCTAGCTAATGGCTCTCAATTTTCTCAATTGTAGTGTGTTAAGCTCTTGATTTAAATGTGGTTTAGTTAGAGCTTTGGTTGTGTATGTGAATAGAGAGGAAAGTATGAGAAAATTGAGTGGTTTTCGTGTAAAACCCAAAACTAGAAGAAAAATGGGTGTTTTATATTAAAAATGGCCCAAACTCTTTTGCTTCTTACTCCAACTTTGTTGTCAAGTGGATGGCCTTTGGTTTTTTTACTATTACATATTTTACAAGTGACGTGTGGCAACTCTACATGTTAGACAAGTGGCATAACTGGTGCATGTGAGACAAGTGGCGCTCTTGCTTATGCATATGGGACACGTGGCGCTTTCTGATGCATGTGAGACAAATGGCGCATTTGTTGATGCATGTGGGACACGTGACACACTAAGCTAGGCTATAGGGAACACAAATCTGAAAAGTATTCTTGAAAAGAATCATCTTGCCAAGTGGCATGGTCCTTGGAATGCTTTTCTAGAAAATCTAAGCATATCTTTACGTGAGTGCCATGTGTCAAAGATCCTATTCCTTCTTCATCATGTCTATCCTTAGAAAATCTATAAGATCCTCTTTATGAGTAACAAGTGACAAGGTTTTTTTTGTCAATCTTGAAATTTTAAGAGGCTCCTTAGGCATGCTCTTTCCAGGGCAAAATCGCCATTTGATGAATCTCAACCCTAGGCATGAGCCTTAGAGACTTTTGCATGCTTGACAAGTGTCATGGGTGCATATTCTCCATACTTCTTCCATTTCCCCATGTATCTCTTTGTTTTTTCATGCATCTCTTCTTCTTCCCATGCATCTCTTCCTTTTTTCAAGCATCTTTTACTCTTCCCAAAGGAATCTTGATATATTATTGGTCCATTATGTAATCTAAATGACAAGTGGCATGTGAAAATATGCTTGTGAGTGTAGTGGCCAAATTCTTGAGGGTAGAGTAGTCTTTTTGTGCAAGATTCCCTCCTCCATCTTCTAGAAGCTCATTGCATGAACGACATGTGGCAAATTCTGATGAAAGTTTTGAGTATAAACAAATTTCAAAATTCTCATTTTACCCCTTGGGTTTCCCCATGTAAATTCCTTTAAAATATTCCTTTTATCTTTCCTAGACACAATTTTTCATAGGCATCTTCCTTGGAACTCGAAATTATGCCAAAATGAGTGTAGTGTAAGCATGTTTCATGCTTCTAACTATCCACTACACTTCTCTCTTTCCAAGTTGTTGCTTCTTCCACCAAATGCATATTTCCTAAGTGACTTTCCCACTTTCTTATTTTCTAAAAAACTCAAAGTATGACATGTGACAATGTAGTGGTCAAAACTTTGGGGATACACTAGTAAATTTTGTGCATTATCTCTTCCACTTCTTTCTAGAACCTTTCTTCTACCATTGCATAGATGACAAATGGCATAATGTCAGGAAATTAACTTGAGTGGCATGAAGCTTAGGAAACCTGAAAGTCTCTTGGTATTCCAATGTAAATTCTTAGAAAATCTAACTTTTATCTTTTCTATATATGACGCATCTTGGAACTCTAAAAGTTACTTTTGCCCTAAGCTTGATATGTGTCCACTTAGGAGCTTGTGCATTGTAAAAGTAACACCTAACACTTTCTAATCCAAAATCCTATGTCCCTTTTGTCTCTTCCACTTTTTCTTCTAAGAATCCAATGCATAATGGACAAGTGTCACTTTAGCAATTGTTTTTAAAAGAAACCAAAAACTCTTTTCCAATACCAAGTGGTGTCTCATCCTTACCCAATAGGTCAACTTTGGCATTCCAAAGCCAAAATTCCTTAAGAGCCGAATTCCATGAGCCTTTTCTTCTATATTATTCTTGTGGACTCTAACTTCATACTCCAAGATCCAATTCCAAAACTAAAAAGGTCTTTATGAATCCTTCCACTACTTAACCAAAAATTCGTAAGTAAAAAAAAAAACAACTATATGAAATATAAACGAGGTTCCTTATAAAAATTCGAGATGTCACATGATCTCATCTTTCGGGGCTAAATTTTTAGAAGCACGAATAATTTTATCCTTCAGGGTTGGTGTGTCTAGAGTTGTTGGCACTTGCTCTTCCAAAGTTTAAAACTTAGTGAGGTCTTCAATATTGAAAATAGGATTGATACCACAGTGAGAGGGTAATTGTATGAAATAGGCACTGGGACCCAATTTCTTGCCAATCTTAAAAGGTCATGCACGCAGCATATAGTTTGGTAAAACTCATGAGAGGAAAACATTAGGATCTTAAACAAATAAGAACCTATCGCCATGTCCAATTATCTATCATTGTGCTGAGTATTTGTAAAGGTCATTTATACTTCTGTTCTAAGGGAGAGACGTTGTTTTACTTCTTCATGGATGTTGTAAATATAGTTAGAAAAATTTAGTGAAGCTTTACTTGGGTTAGAAGGCAAAGTCAAAAAACGAGTATGGGGTTGAAAACCATAGACCACTTCAAATGGAGTGCAACCTGTGGGTTGATTACCATAATTATTGAAAGCAAACTCTGCTTGTGGTAATAGTAGGTCCCAACTTGATTCATGATCTACTACAAGACAACGTAACAAATATCATAAACTGTGGTTGTTCACTTTGGTTTGGCTGTCGATTTGAGGATGAAATGCACTAAAGTACAACAACTTCATCCCCATTCTTGCCAACAATTTCTTCTAAAAATTGCTCATAAATTTGACATCTCGATCAAACACCATGTAATAGAATTACCCCTTGCAAAAATGGTGTTGCAGTTTTGGAAGCATTATAAGTCCTATGACAAGAAAAAAGTAAGTCATTTAAAAAAAAGTCATTTTCAAAAAACGATCCAATATCACCATGATAGAATCGTGTTGTCAAAGAGTTTTAGGTAACCTAAACACAAAATTCATACTAAGGTGTTGCCAAGGTTTATCTGGAATTAGGAGTGGGGTATAAAGTCATGTTCGCTGCTTAGTGCCATTGTTTATCTCATAAATTCGACAACGAGCCACCACCTTATGCACGTCACGACACGGTTGTGAAAAACAACGATCGAAAACTATAACAATGGTTTTATCATAACCAAAGTGTCCCGCTACTCCTTTTCATGAAGTTCTAAAATGATATATATACAGAAACAACCATAAGGGATGTACAATCGGGTGCAATAGAAGAAATAACCATCCTTCAATGAGTACTCACTTTTAGGTCCTCTACACCATCGGATTTACTCCAAAAATTGCCAAAATCTTCATCTACAGCATACTGTTGCTTGAGATTGTCGAATCTCATAGTATTAATAGAAGATACAACTAGCAAGTGTGGCCTCTTGCTTAACGTGTCAATTAGTTTATTTTCAATTCTCAATTTATGCTTAATAATGAATTCAAACCGTTGTAAATAATCTATCCAAAGAGCATGCCTACCATTTAGCTTACTCTGGGAATTCAAAGGCTTCAAGGAATCATAATGAGTATAAACAATGAACTCTCTATGCATTAAACAAGAACGCCATGTTTAAGAGTTTGATTCAAAACATAAAGTTCCATGTCATATCTTGAATTTCATCATCAAGCCTCATTATGTTTCTTATTGTAGAAGGCGATAGGATGACCTTCTTGATTTAGTACTACTGCAATGCCCACATGTGATGAATTACATGCAACCTGAAATAATTTCGAAAAATCTAATAGCTTCAAAACTAGTGACTTCCCCATTTTAGTCTTGATCTTGGCAATTGTTTTATTGGAAACTACAGTCCAAATAAAATTTTTGGACTTTAAGTACTTAATAATGGAAGCCACAATGGTGCTAAAATTTTGTATAAAATGCCGATAGAATGTGGTAAGTCCAAGAAAGTTTTGTACTTAAAAAAAATTCCAAGGAGCAAGTAGGATTAGCTTCAACTTCTCAAAACATTCACCTGTTTTTTCATAGAAGAACACTTGTCTCGATTTACATAAAGTCTTTCATTTTTAAGGTTTTCAAAACCTGTTATACATGGTCTTAATGGTCTTGTAAATAATGGCTGAAAATTAAGATATCATCAAAATAGACGACTACAAATTTATCTAAGAACGGTTTGAATGCTTGTGTCATAACACGCATGAAGGTGCTTGACACGTTGGTTAGTCTGAAAGACATGACCAACCACTCCAACAAGCTGTATTTTTTCATGAATGCTATCTTCTATTCATTACAGAGATGGATTCAAATTTGGTGACACTCATTTTGAAGATCAATTTTTGTGAAAATGGATGTACCACTCAATAAATCTAGCATGTCATAACTCAAGGGATGGTAAATCGGTACTTCCCCTTTATCTAGCATGTCATCTAACATGACTCAGTTGTTTATGCATATCCTCCAACTACCATACTGCTTGGATGTAAGACTGACATAGAATAAGAACTAAGACTTTTTTAGATGAAGCCACTATTAAGCAACTGTTGGATCTGCTGACTAAGCTCCTCCTTTTTCATGGGACTCATACGGTAATGTGGCAAGTTAGGCATAGATGATCCATGAATTAAATGGATAGCGTGTTATACATCTCGCATTGGTAATAATTGTTTTGGTATCTAACTAGGTATGATTATTAAATCTGAAGGAATAAGAATTGATATAGTCTTCATAAGACAAAAAGTAACATATGGTCGAAGGAACCACTTCACACCAGCCTTTGTCCACATAAGTATATCCTAATAAGAACTTTGCTTGGCATTGATACTTCACTAGGATTGGATTGTCTTTATTGACCCAACTGACTTGATAAGGAATATGATTTTTTCAACTTTCAACCCAAATGCTCTACTGCATTTCTAGAAATCACATCCATGCTACTGTCATTGTCGATGATGACATTCAAATCACAACCTCCATGTTCCAAACGGGTGTGAAAAATATTCATGCATCACCAAATGAAGTCAGCCTATATCTTTTTCTTAGTTTCAGTTAGAACTCGGTGGATCACATAATTCGGTAGTTTAGTTGCACCCAAATGTTCTTCTTGATCATTATACTTTTATCGGCTTCCTCCTCCTCACTCTTAGTTCTCTTTCACAGACAAAGGTTCATTTTTTTATCCTTTGTAGGACACACAATAACAAAGTGCCCAAACCTCTTGCATTTGTAACATTGTGGCCCTTCACCCGTAGCTTTGTCTTTCCCTTTTGGTCTCTCATAACAATGCTCCTAGATTGGCCACTTGGTAAGAGTGGTTTTCTGGAATGAATAGGTTGACAAGTGCTACTGTCTAGGATCCATTGATACCACTAGCCTCCTACTCGAAAGTATTGACTAGTTCTCAATACGTAATGCAAGTTGATATGCTTATTTAATGTTGATAGGTCGCGCAAGTAGTATTTTCTTATGCAATTCATTACGTCAACTAATGTGGTATCAAGCAAGAGTTTGTTGTTCGTTCTCTATTATCTTACTTTGGACAACCAGCTCATAAAAACAGTTCATATGCTGATCGACAATCAATGATCATTGCCTCAATTGTGACATTTCTTCGAACTTCATTTGCTCGTAATCAATAGGCGAATATTTTTTCTTCAGTCGTTCTTTCACTTCTTCCCAATTAGAAACTAGCGCATTTCCAATATGACATAATTGCTCTTCCACACTTCTCTACCAAGCTCATGTATGCCATTTTAATTTCATTCGAACATCATGAGTTTTTCTATACTTTGACACAGAGAACCAATCGAAATAATCCTTAATGGATGTTAATCAATCCTTAGATGGTCAATTCAATAAGAGAATCTCGAACATCCACATATGTCCTATTAGTTAGTTCATTAAGAGGATGATGGTTAGCGTCATGCCCTCCTCGTCTGCGGGAAAATTCTCATCCATTATGCTCAAAATGAGCTCCACAATTAAAAAGTCCCATGTCCCTCTCCTTATATTGCTCATCTTCTTCTTTCCATTCACTATCATCCAACATGGTCTCTTAAAAAGGTCCATGCCCCCTCCTATTGTGAAGACCAAACTCATCTCGAGCTCGACACTCATTCATTGCATCCAGCCTATCAATAATCTACTCCAAGACAAATGTGAATTGAGTGATTTTTTCTTGTAGATGGGGTAGGTTAGGGTTTGGATTTTGGTTGTTTAGGGCTTAGTCATTTGGAAGTTGGTTATTCGACATGTTGTAGGCATTACCACGGTAGGTTACAAGCATGAGATACTGAATTCATTGAGAAAGAAAACCTTACTCTGATGCCAAGATTTGGTGCAAAACCTCCAAATCCAACCTTAAGTTGACAGCCAAGAGACAAAGAAAATAACATAGAACTCTTTGTAGATGGAATATCTACAAAAACCAAATCCATCAACAAGTGGCAACTGCCTTTTTCCTCCCATTTGACCATTCTTAAATAGATTACATAGAATATTATAATTTAGGAAATAAAATAGGAAAAAACTACCACATAAACAACAATATTTCAAAAAAAGAAGAAGATAAGAATCTCAACAACTAGATAGGCCTCTATTAACCATAATTCAAGGAGTAGTTTATGGATTTGCATCAACATCCAAATTTGCATTAAATACATAATTAATCACTAAATAAAAAACACTAAACGAGATCCTCAATTGTAATATTAGAGAGTAAGCATAGTGTTTGCTAAGCATATATAGGAAGAGAGGAATTTACAATTATTCTAACATTCACCCAATTGTTATTCTTCATGTTGGGTTGTTAAGCAACACTTACAATCTTGGTCACCACGATAGAGATTATAATCTGGGGAAAGAACAGGAACCAGTGCTGATCCACACCCAAGGGTGGTGTTGTGGTTATTGATTTTAGAATTTAAATAATGTGACAGTGCACAATTTTTACCATTTTTCTTTGTAGATCCCAATGTTTGTTTACAAATGTTTCTTAGTACTATTGTAAGGGACAACCTCTTTCTTTCTATTAATGATAAAGTCCTAACAAATAAGTTTTGTACATTTTTTTTTGTGAAAATGTAGACTATAAAAAGTGGGGTTTTTACAATTTTTATAGTAGAACCTATTTTTATTTTTATTTTTATTTACAAATGACTTGCGCATTAGAAGTTTATATATCTCATTTATCTTTTCTTTCTTTTCGGTTTATGGTATCTCATGATGCATGAGTTTCCATCATCATGCATGTACATATTTTTTTATGACTTTGTCCCATCCAATGGTTTTTCATGTTTTAAAGACTAGTTGGTTTGGTTTCAGAGTTGAGTTGGGATCATCTCAACTCATTTCATATAGTAAAACATTTTTTAATTCAAATACTCTTTTATTTACCTTTGAATAGTTTTTATTGTTTTCACTAATGACAAAAGACCTATGGTTTATTCTTTTTGAAATTGATTTCTTGCTTATTAAGAAGCAATGAGTTGATTTTATAATTATTTATAAATATAAATAAAATAATTATTTTATTAAGAATGTTGTAAATAAAAAATATTTTTATTTGATATTTTTTTATATAATTTGATGTGATAAAAAATATTGTCATCTTACTATTTTATTATGACATATGTTATAAAAAAAAATAAAGTTGGGTAGGCAATTTATAAATTCTTATTACTTATTTATACATATATTTATAAATTAAACAAATTCATTACAAATGCAATGCAATTATTTGTGAGATCCATATCTATCTCCTTATTTCCTGTAACGACCTAGAATTTCAGATTTTATTTTATTTAAATTAACTAATTATTATAAGAGTGATGAATATCTTTTATTTAATTAAGAATTTGAAGTTGGGCTTAAAATTGAATTTTGGAAGTATAGCTTAAGTAATTGGGCCAAAGTGGAGTGGTAAAGCCTTAAACCCATAAGATTGATCCATAGTCAACCGAGCCCATATAAGAGACACATGTCGTATTTAGAAGAACTCTATTAAGTCTTTAAAGACTAATAGGTAAAAAGAGAAAATACTATTAGTTTGAGAGTTGACTGGTGGGTTTCTTGGAGAAAAAAAATGTTGAAACTAAGATAAGTTTTTCTCATCACTTGAAGAGCATGAGACCATGGGATATAAGAAGAAAAATCCAATTGAGTTTTCCTAGGTGACTTGACTTGTGCTAGGTGTTGTAAGAAGTAAAAGATTTGTGTGTAAGAAAAAGCCCTTGGAGGATGTATGACAAGTTTCAAGTTGGGATGTTGTGTCATTGTAAAGAGAGATAGTAGTTGGAAAGAAAGGAAGATGCATATGAAATGGAGCCAAGGGGGAGCCAACTTGTTCACTTTAAGTTTTCCAATGTAAAATCCTTGACATGACAAGGAGGTGGAGTGTAAGAGCATCTTTGGGAAAATGAGTGACAAGGACATGGGAAGATTTGTTGGAGATTTGAGGAGGTAAGTTACATATGGGAAAAAGCAAGGAGAAGCCAAACCAACTTCACTTTGAGTTTTCCTATGCAAGCCTCACTTTTGATGTGACAAAAAGTAGATGTGCTGTAAGAAAATACTTAGGGATATGTTTTGACTTGTAAGGGCATGATGATGGCAAGTGAAGTGACTATTTTTGGAGAAAAAGTAGGCTACGGATGAGGAAGCAAGAGTGAGCTAATTCTCACTTTGTTTTTCCTAAGAATATCACATCATATCTAGAAGAAAGATTTTTGTAAGAAACCTTGGGGAAAGTGTTTGACAAGGGAGATGTGTGTAAGAAGATTTTTAGGAGAAGAAAATTGTTAATAAGCACGTAGGAAGAGTGTGAAGTAAAGAGCTTGTTGGAGAAGTGTGCATGACAAGTGATGTGCCTAAATACTCAAGCATAAGAAATCTTTCGCCTTGTGAAAAGCTATGTATGAAGAAGAAACAACCTTACTTTTTAGTTTCCCCATGCAAGATCAACTTTTAACCTAGAGATCTAGTAGGATAGTTTTGAGTAGAACCTAATTCTAGGGGCATCATTTGTAAGTGACTTGGAGCCTTACACTTATGGTTTCTCTCCCATGTGTTTCGGCAAACCCATTTCCAAGTGCTAGCCGACCATGTCACAACTCCTAACCCACCATTTCTTCTTCCATCAATCAACCTAACTTGTCCATCATGTGTCCTTCAACCCTAGGTAGATTAGAGTGGCCTATGACCCTAGAGAAGATCACCTCATGGCCATGTATGCCTTAGCCAATCCACCATAAACTTGTTTTCCTCCCATCCTCAAACTCTTGGCCAAGTCTCTTTCTCTCAATTCTCTTCACTTTTCTTCACACTTTCTTACCTTCCAAACACTATTTCCTAGCAAGATCAATGGTGTTCTTTAAAGGTTTTGTGAAAACTACTACTTTGAAAGTAAGTGATCTTTTCTCTTAACTCTTTCTTTTCTTCCAAACAAAGATTAAATGAGTTTTTCTTTCTAAAAATATTTTATCACCATAAATATTTTTTTTGAGCTTGCATGAAAGATTTAAACTTTTTGGTTCTCTTTTATAAAAGATATGAAAACTAGTATGTTTTTGGAAAAATAGCTCTCTTTGAATCTCAAAAATGATTTCCTCCTAAGCAAATATTTTTGTTTATATAAAACAACTATTTTTCTAAGTTTAATCATGTTATTCTTTATATATTTTCAGATTTTCATTACTTTATGCTTGGAGTATTTGTAAGTACATTCTTACCTTAACCTTAGCATCACTTGTATGTGTGAGGTGAATTTATGATTGTGAAACTTTGCTATTTTGTTGACTTGTTTATTTGGTGAGTTTATTATATGCTCTTGAAGTATTTTCAAGATGTTGTGATAGGTTTTTAATCTAAGATATTATTGTGGAAATATAGTTGTTACTTGTTGGAAGTATGAAAAGAAATGTCCTATGGTGATTTCGAGTTAGTGCATGTGGAAGGATGATATGAATTTGCTTTGGTGTTACTTTGATCTATGATTTGACTTGTATATTTGGAGGGTTGGTATATTTTTCTAAGTATTGTGGGGATGATACTTTAGGCTTTAATCTATGCCATGATTGTGAAATATAATGATTATTTTATTGGGTGAATGTAAGGAATATGCTAAAGTAAATTCGGTAAGTGGATCTTTAACTTACCCTAGCATTCCATGTATATGTTTGTGATGATTGATGGATGCTTGGTGATGTTAGGCTAGTTATTTAAAGAAATGTTTGGTGTATTTTTGGTCGAAAAATCCATGTTTAGCTAATATTTTATTTTTAGGCTTGAAATTTGTATTATGTTAGAGAATGTAGTCACTTTGTTGCAAAGGAAAATAAAGAATATTCATATACTATTTGGTGACAAGTCTATGACTATCATAAGATTTTTGGGTTGAAAAATTTGACTTGGTGTACATGTATATTTCAGTTTAGAAAGTTTTAAAGTTAAGATTTTCAATGCTCAATTATTTAATCATGAGATAACTTTGTATCAGCTATTTGAGAATTTTAGAAACATGAAACTAGGAAAGTCTATTGGCATAAGTTTCGGATGTTTATGAGGGAACAAGTGTGGTAATTAATTTGGTGACAAGTGATAAAAAATATTTTAATTTAAAAGCTTTATGGTTCGGTCAAGGCCTCTTTGAGGTGTTGAGAAATAATCGAATATTTTATTGAGACATGTTGGAATACCTAGAAGAAGTAAGATGAGGAAAACACTAGATTGGATGCCTATGAGGGTTTCGGCCACACCCTTGAGGGGGATGACCGAGTGATTGCTTTTCCTTGGTTAAATTATTTGTTATGCTTTTTTAAATGTGATGATGTTATGAGGTGGTTTAGTTGGGGATGAACATGATATTGTGTGTGCTTGTACACACTCCATAAACCACATGTTTCGCATGAAGAGTTGCATGTCCCATGCATGAAGTATGAAAAATCATGTTTTTGATGTCAACATATTTTTGAAAGAAAAAGAAATGAATTAAAATTTTGATAAGAACCCCAAAGGCTAGAACGAGTTAATGTCCTAATAAAACTCCCTATTCACTTAGGATTGTTTAAAGTTGAGTGAAAGCCCCTAGATCGACGAAAAACAGTTGACGGACCATGCTTGGCTCCAAAAGGTGACCAGAGCGTGATCGCACCTAATGCTAGTGGGTGCCAAGAACGGTGTTGGCTTTTGTCTTATCATTATAAGAATAAGGATGTAGTCGCTCGGTTTGAGTAGTCACTGAGTGATGAAGAGTGGATAACGCAGACGCCACGACTTGAGTAGTCTTGTCAAAACCCCTAGAAGGATTGCCCAAGATCATGCCTTGACTCAACCACTTAAGGGCTAAGATAGTCCCTTGGCTAGCCTGCATGCATGCTTCGGCTTAGGCCTTGACACGCAGTATGCCCAGTGAGACTATTGGCCATGCACATGCCATGCACACAACAATGGGCGCACCCTTGGGCGCCCCACCGCACATCCATTTGTGCGCACGCTTGCGTGGGCGCATGCGCCTCATCACCCGCACACCCCTGCGCGCCCCAGCATACCATAGCTAGGCTAGTGGCGTGTCTTCACAGGCACGCCATCCAACGCGTGGCACCAGCCCGCGCCTTGCAGAACAGGCTAGTAGCATGCACACCATGCATGCCATCCAGCGCATGGCTCCAGCCTATGCTTTGCAGATTAGGCTAGTGGCATGCACACCATGTATGCCATCCAGCACACGGCACCAGCCCATGCCATGCAGCCCATGCTTAGACCGTCAGTTTGGGCCATGCATGCACATCACCTCAACACCTAGCCCGGGCCATGTAGAACCACCGCCCGAGCACCCTGATTGGGCCACCTCAGAGCGATGTGGCTTGACCCTGTGCCTACCACCATGACCATGCATGGCACACTGCCATAACCACCATCAGTTGGCTCTGCATAGAGCCATGCTCGCGCACCACTAGGCACCATGCCCGTGCACCACCAAGGGCCATGCAGCCTGACCACACGCAGACAAGCCTGTTCGTGGACCATTCTACACACTAGCCCACCTTGGGCCACAAGCACCCCATGGACAAACCGTGCATGTGGCGCCTCCTATCATTTTATTTATGCTATTTATTTATTTTAATTACTTTTAGACGTGTTAGTCATTTACTTATTTTAATAAGGGACCTATTGAGGGTTTCCAACTTGTGAGCTCTATAAATAGGACTATTAGGCTTTCATTTAACAATCTTTGGACAATTGACAAACTTAAACTTTGCTCTTGAAAGGGTTAGGCTGGCCACTATAGAGTAGTTTGGATTTCATTCGGTGTTTTGAGCACTTGGGCTTTTTAAGGGTGCAATTCGTGAATCCTTTTCGAAGAGGATCAAATCATGCAATTCGTGAATCAGTTTGTTCCACATGTATCTTTGTTTTTCATTTGATTAATAATATTTTGAGATTTAGTTATTCTTGGTGTTTTTGATTTTGGAGTGTTCTTGGTGTTCTTGAAATTGTGTGTTTGTGTTCTTGAGTGAGTGTTCTTGGTGAGGCCGAATACACACCACTTGTGAATTTGAGAAAAAATGTGTGAGTGTTCAAGAGAATTTTTTAATTCACATCCTTTATGAATTTCGAAATTCCCTAAGTGAGTTGAGTGTGAGAGTGTTTTGAAAACAAGTGAAGAAAGAGTTGGAGTTATTGAAGTTGTGTTGGCCGAACACCTTAGTGGTGGTTTGGCATTGGCGTGTTCTTCCCCCCTTTGAGTGTTCATCCATTCTCTCAAATGTTCATTCTATTTTCTTGAAGTGTTCCTTGCCCCAAACACGAAACCAAGCAACCCCAAACAGCCCCACGTAGTCCACGACAACAACACTAAAACCCTAGTTGGTATGTTGCCTATGTCACCCCTCTTGACTTTTCCAACAGCCAACCACTAAACCCTAACCCTAATTACCATATTTATCTCAGCAAACCAGACCTAAAACTTCCTAAAACATCCCTGGTCGATCTCTGGTCAGCCCCCACATAGCAGCCACATCATTTCCCTCCAAACACACAAGACTTGCCAAAACTAATTCCCCATTTTCCAGATTTGCACCAATTCGTGTAAGGCAACTTGCCTACCACGAAATTGCCTTAATTCCCTCACCAAATCAAATCTAAATCTTCTTCAAGCATCCGTGGACGTGGTCAACAAGTGTCCTCCAAGGCAGCCACCTCATTCACCTCCAAACTTGCCTAAACCGAATCCCCCACTTTCCATATTTAACCCATTTCGTGAAAGGCAACTTGCCTAGCTCGAATTTCCTATATTTCCCTCATCAATTCAGATTACTCTCACCTTATCTGATTAATCAATCATTCCCTAATTGATTTAATCAAATCCCCAACAGCTCAAGTCAAACCAAATCAAATCCTACTCAATTCCCAAAACCGGCCACATATTCCCCCATCAGAATTTTCTGATTCCCTTCACCAAATATTCTCCCTTCAATGCTCAAACCCTAATCCATTTCCTAAACCAAACCCTTGGCCAAAACCCTCATTCTCCCTTAACCCTCATTCGGCCATCCAAACCCCAAAGTAAGACTATTTTCGCCCAAACACTCTAACCCCCATTGCTGTGACTCACAATTACCCCATAGTCGAACCCACTATTCTCCTAAACACTTAACCCTTTGCTCCATATATCTTAACCCTACTTCACCCATATCACGATCCACGTGATCATCACCAAGTTAGGATCCCATCTCAGTTATTGAGGAGCAACCCGAAGTAAGGAGGAACCCTTAGGTGTATGGAGTCTTGACCGAAAACCCTATCAAGTTTGCAGGCGACACGGTCATGCGTAACGTATTCACTTATACTTGAGTGGTCGCCGAGTGAGACGGTAATTAGCAGAGATCACGAGTGCATAAGGAAATCGTGAGGTTTTCAATAAGAAGTCATGGTAAGAAAGAATAGCTTTCAAGCCCAAAAAATGGTATAAATATGTTAAGTGGCGCCTAACATAAGAATAAAAGAATACGAAAAGTTTTCAAAAAAATAGTTTTTAAGTATGAGTCTGAAGAAAGAAGTTTTTGTTAAAACCCTTTTTATGAAAATCAAGCATGTGAATTAAGACTAAAGAAAAGTCAAGTTTTGTAAGTTTGCATGAGCATATGCATCTGTAAAGTCATTGGTCGCATATGCATAACGTATGATTTGTTTAGTGTTTACTTTCGCATGACAGTAATGCTTTTGTTACAATAATTTTGTACTTACTGAGATTTCTTGAAACCTCATACTTTTAATTTTCAACTATCATTTCTCTTCGAGGCGATAGGAATGGTTGCAAGCGATAGCAAATTTCACGAGTCGGACTCCCTTAGAGACTCTTGATTGAGTTAGAATATTGTATATTTTATACATTTAGAACCAATATATTTTAATTATTTCATGATATTATTATTGGTTTTAGTTGGAAAAATGTTTAAGATACATAAATTCAAGTTGCGATTTAAATTGGTTAATAGCATGATTTATTCGTAATTTTATAACTTGTGATTTAATTAGACAATGTTTATTCACATACACATCATATTTTTGATAAACTATTCTTCCTTTTTATTTTATTTTATTTCTAATTTTTTCTTTTTCATTTTTTTTAGGTTAAGAAATGAAAAGCATGAAAAGAAAAGGAAAGTAAAGAAGAAAAAAGGCTACATTTGACTAGGAAGCTGTATTTTGGCTTGGTGCTCTCAACGTGTAAACATGCATGCGGACCCATTTGTTTTAATTAATGGTTGTTGGACAACAAAAAGACTTTTTAGAGTCTCACAACTTTGGGAGTTTTTACACACGCGGGTTCTTTTTCTTTTTAGAGACATGCTGGACCCATATGGATTTTATTTTATTTTATTTTTGGTTTGAAGAAAACCAAAAGGGGGCATGTTTTGGACAATTTTTCATTTTTGAGACGGTAGGGTAGGGTTTTGGGAGATTATTCTTTTCGTTTGGGGGAAAAATGTAGAGAGGAAGGTGCTCCTTAAAGAACTCAAAGGGGTCTAAACTACAACTGCTCTAGTCTCTTCCATTGCTTTCCATCTCCATCTCCATCATTTGGCTTGCTCTTTTCATTCCTTACTTTTTTATTTAATTTCAGTTTGAAGTTTATGGTCTATTCTAAAGATTTTTGACTCAGAAGTTTGGATATTTTATTTGTTGTTTATTTTATGTTAGTTATTTTTCTTTCTTCTTCAAGTTTCCATTAAATAGGCATTACAACTATTTTGGATTGATTTTGAGAATTTATTATTTGAATACAAGGATGAATCCTAGAATCTTGATTTTGGGACTTTTCAATTTTCAGCTCATATGGTGTTAATTATTTTCTAATCTAGTTTGATTCTTAGCTTAGTTTTAGTTCTATTGCCTTTTAGATTGATAAAAGATTAATTAGGACTTAAATCATTTCAATTTTATTATTTAACTTTCGGATTAATTAAGAATGTTTAGCTAGTTAATTTCTTAGTTTTAATTTCAATTTGTTAGTCTTTGACATTCCATTTCGACACTAAAAAAAAATTCAAAAATATGAATCTAGTCCATGACTAGTAGCATTTTCAATTCCATTGCATTCTTTTACTCATTGCACATATCACCACTTTGATTTTTCCTTTGTGAATAATTTTTTTATTGTTTACACTAGTTTGATTTTAAACAACTTTCCCTGAGAAGACGATCTAGGAATTTTATTCCTAATTAGTACATGACATTCTCCTGCACTTGGAATAACTTTTGTGCTACTCATTTTTGAATGAGTCAACTCCTCGGACCCCTGAGGGCCTGACGGAGTATACCCTTTCGATGTTATAATACAAGTTAATAATTTGGAATGCGTTGAATATTTCCCATGTATTGGGAATATTGCTATTTTGTGGAATTTGATACCATATGAAGTTGTTTATAAAGTTTAATTTTTGGGATCTATAATTTTGTTATATCATGTGACGTAAGACAAATGATGAGTCTTTACCTAACTTTAGATTGGCTTGACCTTTTTTCGCTGTGAAAATTTCTATTTGTCACTTTTAAATTTTAATACATGCGTGAATTTAAGGAAAAACGAGGGATGAACTTCCCTGTATTGTTTATCCCCGATGTCTCAGTTTGCGTTTGATCCCAAGCGTGGACGGGGGCATTGACATTTCCTTTAAAAAAAGTTAAAAGTATCTCATCTCACTTCCAATCCTAACAAACAAAATTTTTGAAAAATTATCTCAACTCATCTCAATACCATTTACAAACTATTTCAATTCATTCTGGGCCATTTTAAATTCGTAGACGAAATGAGTTCGTTTCAACTCATCTTAATGTGACAACCTGGATTTTTCATTCTCATATTTGGATTCTTAAGAATGTTTAGAGTAAGGATTATATTTTATTATATTATATTTTTATTATTTTATTAAGGAGATGTGGACCCAACCTTAGACATTTTCTTGGAGGAAGGATATAGTAGTAGGCCTAAAAGTAGTGAAACAAGGCCTAAAAGCCCAAGGAGAATGGTAGCTTTTCTTTGATCTTCCAAGAATGGTAGGTTTTCTAAGAAACTTGTTTTGGTCTTATAAGAATGATAAGTTTTTAGGGAAAAGAGAAAGCATGGAGTGGAAGATTGAGCGTAAGAGTATTATTTGGAAGATATGTGACAAGTGACATGTGAAGATTTGTTGGGATTTGAGGGAGGAAGGTTTCCGTGGAAGAAAGCAAGAGAGAGTCAACATTGCTTTGAGTTTCCCTATGCAAAGCCTTACTCCTTGACATGACAAAAATGAGATTTTGTGTAGGAAGATCCTTTAGGAAATGGTAGACTAGTGATAGTACGATTGACTTGTAAGGATGTGATGGTGATGATGAGTGCACAAAAATGCACTCTAAATACTCTATTTAAATACTAAAAAAAATGAGAAAATAATGGATATAGCTCATGTTATTAAAATTAATGGTCATTTATCTTGAAATAGATATAAGCATGATTTAATATATTGATGAGAATATAAAATGCCATATTTTCCTCTCTTAATATTTAATACTTTATTCTTATTTGATGCCTAAATATACTCATTATTCTTATATTTTGATTTAGGACACAAATGGAGACATTAGGAGCAAATGAAGATAATTGCGGAATTTTAGACAGTTCTGACATCTTTTCGTAATATGGGCATCACTCTCTCATCCAATCTCAGATTGAGCTGATTCAAGATGATATAGAACCGCAAGAGAAATATCTATAACTTTTGTATTTTATGTTTGAAGAGATATCCACTCAATTTAAGACAAAATCGACCATCAAGTGGACGCACCTGCACTTGATGTTCCTGGATATTTTTCAGCCACTTGCATCAAATCCAAATGTTATCATAATATTTTCCAGCAAGCACTCCTACACCAACTTGGAAATTCAATGATCAATTCATATGCAAGATGAAGTGCACTCAAGTTTCTTGTAGACAAATTATTTGACCACAAGATATTAAGTCATACAAGACAACTAATAGATAGAGAAGCAAAATTGAAACACTTAACCTACAAGCAAAATCCAGCTCATGCATGGTAGGAAAACAAATGATCAAAATGAAAACTCACAAATCACTTGGATTCAAGAATGGCACATGGCAAAACAAGTTGAAATTGTGATGATTTTGTCATGACAACTTGCATGAAGGATGCTTATAAATAGAAGGAAGGGGTGTGTGTTCTAAGAATGCTTAGTGTGGGAGGATGCTTTGGAAGAGCCATTATTTTGAGAGCTTGAGAAAAGAAAAGAAAAATCAAAGAAGATAGAAGAAAATAATGGTTGGCTCTTCCATATTATCCCTTGGAGAATTTTAGTTGCATATTTTCAATATGTGTAACTAAATTCTCAAGGAGGGTTAGGGATGAACTTGTGTGTGTGATGGTGTTTGTATTTTATTTTTGATTCATGTATTTAGTCTTTAAAAATTAAAACTCTTTTGTTATATTATTCTCAATTTATTTGTAATGTTTTTCGTCTTCAAATAAATATAAAATTTATTTCGTTTATGGATTCAGTCATGCTTTTTCTATTGAGTGAATTAGTTCTATAATTATGTTTGGAGCAATTGATTATCTATATTGATTTAATTCTCTGCTGCAATATCGCCTCTTGGGTATATTGTCATCGTTGGATTTTCTCAATATCGATAACAATTTATGAGAGTTAAGCGCGAAGAATGATTTTTCAAAGAGTTATATTTGATTTAAATTTTGATTATTAATGTTATATATTCCGATTAAGAATTTGGATATAGAATTCTTAATTGAGTTATCAATGAATTAAGAATAAATTTGAATACCACAAATACACAAGAAATTTCCTACGCTCTACTTTTCGTCTCATTTTTATACTGTTCAAATTACTCATTTAGTTTTAATTTACGTCACACTCTAAAATTTACTTTTCGCACTCATCTAGATCTTTTTGTTAATTTTGTTACTGTTTTTCAATTTCTCAATCCATCTCCCAGTGGAATCGACACCCCAAAGCTATACTGCAAACGACCGCGTTATTTTTTGCGCGTAATCAAATTTTGGCGCCGTTGCCGGGGAGACGGTAGAAGAATTTGCAGTTTTTTTTAGTAGTTTGAAAAAAAAAAGAGCGTAACTTCGTTCATTTTCTTTTTAGCTTTCTGCATCTTTATTTTATTTTACTTTTCTTTTCGTAATTTTTTTTTTCAGTATTACACTTTTCTTTACTTTGCATGCGCAGGTACAGAGACACTTTTGGACGGTTTGCTAGTAGACCCGTGCTAGAATCAGATTCATAATCTAATTTTCTAATCGCTTGTTTGATAATTCTTCCAATTCTGACGCGATGAGTGAACACGTGGACCAACCTGTTAGAACCCTCCAAGATTATCTTCATCCCGCACGAACAGTCACACCATCCTGTATTATGTTCTCACCTAATGTTCGTCACGTAGATTTCAAAATAGGAACGATACAATTACTTCCGACTTTTCATGGTCTAGAAAATGAAAACCCCTATGTTCATATTAGGGAATTTGAGAAAGTAGTTGCAACATTTCACAGTCAAAATACCACTGACGAAACGGTAAGGCTAAAGTTCTTTCCTTTTTCTTTGAAAGATAAAGTTAAGAGTTGGTTGTACTCACTAAGACCACGGTCTATTAGAACATGGAGTGAGATGACTCAAGTGTTTTTCAATAAATACTTTCCCCAACATAAGACCAATGCTTTAAAAAGACAAATCTCTACCTTTGCACAAAAGGATAGTGAGACTTTGTACCAGTCTTGGGAAAGATTTAAAAAATTACTGAGTATGTGTCCCCACCATGGATATGAGAATTGGCGCTTAGTGAGTTATTTCTATGAAGGGCTTATGCCCAGGGAACGTCAATTCATGGAAATGATGTGCAATGGAGAATTTTTACAGAAAAATCCTGTTGAGGCCATAGAGTACCTTAATGAACTTGCTGAAAAAGCTCATACTTGGACTGGACCTAGTGCTACTGATAGCACAAACAGGTCACGACCTACAGGAAACTTGAGTGGTGGTATTTACCATCTAAGGGAGGAGGATAACCTTAAGGTTAAGGTTGAAATGCTCACCAGAGAATTAGAGTTATTGAAAACCAAAAACTCAAAACCAACACACATGGCTAATTATGCAGAATCTTTTGGGCTATGTGTTGTCTGTGGTGGGGTAGATCATCATGCCCAAGACTGTCCTACACATGCTAACATGAGAGGATGGCATAATCACCCCAACTTCAGCTGGAAGTCTGAAAACCAACAGCCTGCACAGCCTGCACAACCTTTTAGATCATATCCTGCACCATACCATGCACCTCAATCATTTAGAAATTCTTTAGAAGACACTTTGCATGCATTTATTGAAGTACAGGATAAGACTAACCAAAAATTTGAGTCTTTAATTATGCAGGTTGTTGAAGAACAAAAGGAGATAAAGAGCCAGGTGTCTAAAATAACGAGTTTCTTGAGTGTAAATGAGCAAGGTAAGCTCCATTCTCAAGCTCAGTTTGTACCTCATGGTCAACATATGGCACAAGAAACTGTGAAGAATCACGAGTGCCAGTAGATATATATGATTGACTCACTCATAGACAGGGAAGTTTTCACAACTCATGATTCTGATCCCCTTGAGAATTTTATTGTTGATTTTGAGTATAATCCTATCAGTGATTCATCTGATGTAGCTAATATTTGTGCGATTTTTTACAATACTCAAGATTATAGCACACAGGCTTGGCAACCGAAGTTTGAGGAGTTTCTTGAGAAAAATGAAAAACAGATTCCTTCAAGTGGGCAAGTAACCAAAGTTAATCTTAAACCTTGCCACCTACCTGTGAAGTTCGAGCACCGAGTTTATTGGGCAAATAAGCGTTTCGTTTTTGACCCAGGAGGAATAGTTCTATAAGTGGAAGATAGTCCGGTTGTAAACTTGGTCTACCAACTTTGACCACAGCATGCAACAATTATTATTATTATTATTATAATTATTATCATCATCATCATTATTATTATCATCTTATTTGTTTTGTTTTGTTTTTATTTACTATTGTTTTCTTTATTTTTGTTTGCAGGATAGTATCATTTTGTCATTTCAGATCACTA
This sequence comes from Platycarya strobilacea, assembly GCA_036898215.1. Taxonomy (NCBI): domain Eukaryota; kingdom Viridiplantae; phylum Streptophyta; class Magnoliopsida; order Fagales; family Juglandaceae; genus Platycarya; species Platycarya strobilacea. Next base: position 14,206,658 of record CM072556.1, read on the forward strand.
CTTTTGACGCTTAGCGAGCTATCTACATCACACATCAGGTGTATCCTACCCTTTTTAGTTACTCCCCATCCAATTTTGATTATTAAACATTGAGGACAATGTTTCATTTAAGTTGGGGGTGGAAATACAAATCTGTTATTTAAACTCTGTAGCATATTTCAATCAAAATATAAAAAATTGCCAATTTTTTTTTTCACACAGGCATCTTTTCACACATGATACTCATGCTCATTCATAACCATCTTGGTGAATTCAACAAACACATCTTAAATCATTTTGCTAAAGCATCCACAGAAAAAGTTTTATGCACTTATCCAAACTTTGTGGTAATATGGTGATTTGACACATGTAACTAGAGAATTATTTTGCTCAAGTATTCATGTGAATTTTGTGAGAATTGAGAGCTTACAAATATAGAAATTGTGATAAGTATCCATTGATCTGTTGAATTTGACACTTCTTTTGAGAATATCATTACATGGTTTGTGGTAAGATGGTAGATATACTTGGAATATGACGAAAGTCAACTTAGGATTAATGTCTGAGCCTTTCAAGCTGAGTCTTTTCATCATAGATCCCTAGCAGCCAATTTTGAGCCAATATACACATATGACCTTTTCTTTTCATATCTATATCATCCATACCTCTCCACATTGGAGTATAGCTTATACACTATATTTTCCTACCATTTTACTTCCAAGTGTGTACTAGGTGTGACATTATCATTTGAAAAAAAAAAGAAAAAAAAAAAAGAAAACCATGACAAAAATGACATGGTGCTAGATGTGTCCATCAAATTATTCATGAAAAAGTTCATCAAATTGCGAAGACACCAGTGACAAAAGAAGATGGAAAAGTGTACTGTCAAAAATCTAAAAAATTAGAAAATACATCAAAAGGAAAGTATAGTCTACTGAAAAATTTAACAGATTCTCTTTTGTGTATACTTGGAAGTTTTTGAAACCTCTTCACATTTTCTTCTCATGAACCCCAACCCTAAGCCACATTACAACCCTTTGTGTTGATTTTTCCGATCCTAAGTATGCTTGTGAAAAGAACGGTGAAAATCTCATTTGTTAGTATTCCTATCATAAGATCAATGTTTACTTGTTACTTATATATAATTGGCTAAATTTCCAGGAGAGTAAATGTACACCTTTGTCAACTCCATAGAGAGAACCCATACATGAAACACTTCTATACCCGTGAGTTATGGAGTTGAACCTTTTTGCTTAAGATAATGTGTCGAAACCTCTGATTTGATAAAAATAGTTTGGAACATATACACACTCTGTGGATTGCTATATTTGAATTACTTGTGAAAGGGTTATTGAATTTTTAAGATTGTTTTGATATGTAAATTTGAAAAATGTGTCTTGATGGCCCCTATGTGTGATTTTCTTTGGTCTTTCTCATCATTTTGTATGAAAATTGCTAGGGACTAGCAATGAGTAAGTTGGGGGGTGTGATGATTGCACAAAAATGCACTCTAAATACTCTATTAAAATACTAAAAGAAATGAGAAAATAATGGATATAGCTCATGTTATTAAAATTAATGGTCATTTATCTTGAAATAGATATAAGCATGATTTAATATATTGATGAGAATATAAAATGCCATATTTTCCTCTCTTAATATTTAATACTTTATTCTTATTTGATGCCTAAATATACTCATTATTCTTATATTTTGATTTAGGATACAAATGGAGACATTAGGAGCAAATGAAGATAATTGCGGAATTTTAGACAGTTCTGACATCTTTTCGTATTATGGGCATAACTCTCTCATCCAATCTCCGATTGAGCTGATTCAAGATGATATAGAACCGAAAGCGAAATATCTATAACTTTTGTGTTTTATGTTTGAAGATATATCCACTCAATCTAAGACAAAATCGACCATCAAGTGGACGCACCTGCACTTGACGTTCCTGGATATTTTTCAGCCACTTGCATCAAATCCAAATGTTATCATAATATTTTTCAGCAAGCACTCCTACACCAACTTGGAAATTCAATGATCAATTCATATGCAAGATGAAGTGCACTCAAGTTTCTTGTAGACAAATTATTTGACCACAAGATATTAAGTCATACAAGACAACTAATAGATAGAGAAGCAAAATTGAAACACTCAACCTACAAGCAAAATCCAGCTCATGCATGGTGGGAAAACAAATGATCAAAATGACAACTCACAAATTACTTGGATTCAAGAATGGCACATGGCAAAACAAGTTGAAATTGTGATGATTTTGTCATGACAACTTGCATGAAGGATGCTTATAAATAGAAGGAAGGAGTGTGTGTTCTAAGAATGCTTAGTGTGGGAGGATGCTTTGGAAGAGCCATTATTTTGAGAGCTTGAGAAAAGAAAAGAAAAACCAAAGAAGAGAGAAGAAAATAATGGTTGGCTCTTCCATATTATCCCTTGGAGAATTTTGGTTGCATATTTTCAATATGTGTAACTAAATTCTCAAGGAGGGCTAGGGATGAACTTGTGTGTGTGATGGTGTTTGTTATTTATTTTTGATTCATGTATTTAGTCTTTAAATATTAAAACTCTTTTGTCATATTATTCTCAATTTATTTGTGATGTTTTTCGTCTTCAAATAAATATAGAATTTATTTCGTTTATGGATTCAGTCATGCTTTTTCTATTGAGTGAATTAGTTCTATAATTATGTTTGGAGCAATTGATTATCTATATTGATTTAATTCTCTGCTGCAATATCGCCTCTTGGGTATATTGTCATCGTTGGATTTTCTCAATATCGATAACAATTTATGAGAGTTAAGCGCGAAAAATGATTTTTCAAAGAGTTATATTTGATTTAAATTTTGGTTATTAATGTTATATGTTCCGATTAAGAATTTGGATATAGAATTCTTAATTGAGTTATCAATGAATTAAGAATAAATTTGAATACCACAAATACACAAGAAATTCCCTACGCTCTACTTTTCGTCTCATTTTTATACTGTTCAAATTACTCATTTAGTTTTAATTTACGTCACACTCTAAAATTTACTTTTCACACTCATCTAGATCTTTTTGTTAATTTTGTTACTGTTCTTCAATTTCTCAATCCATCTCCCTGTGGAATTGACACCCCAAAGCTATACTGCAAACGACCGCATTATTCTTTGGGCGTAATCAGGTGACAAGAAAAGATATGATATCTTTGGGTGGAGAAGGATTCTAATGAGAGGAAGAAAAGGAAGAGCCAAACTTCACTTTGAGTTTCCCAAAAAATTTTCCGTATCTAATTGAGTGACATGCAAAATTTGTGTAAGAGTAATTGATAAGTGTGTAAGAGTGATTGACAAGTGAATGGATTAGTGACTTGCAAGTGAGAAGAAAATCTTTGGAGGGAGAGATGGGTTTCGGATGAGAGGGATCAAACCTTAGCCGACTAGTGTTGGTGTGTTTCCCAAGTTAGAGTTTCAAATCCTTATGAATAACAAGTGAGGTGATGATTGATAGATGGTAGTGTGACTTGAAAGATGAGTGAGGTGATCTCTACCCTTGGATGAGCCGACCATGGTTGGATTTGAGAGACTAAATCCCATCCTAGGACATGCTGTCTTAGGTATCATTTGTTCCTAGGGAGAGAAGTCTATCAAGTGTCCATCAACCATTTCTTGTGTCACTCAAACACATAGGGATTTGGAGTACCTTAAGACCTAGGAAAACCCCTTGGCCGAATGGCCTTGTCTTTCTTTTCCCCCATCCCATTCTCTCAAAACTCTCGGCTATCTCACTCTCTCTATTTTCTTTTGTATTTTCTCACTTCACAAACACCATTTCCTAGTAAGATCAAGGGTTTGTGAAAGCATCCATCCTTGAAAGGTAAATGTTTTTTTAAACTCTTTCTATCCATTCAAGCAAAGATCAAAAGAATTTTTCTTTTCAAAAGTTTTGATTACCATGTTTTTATTATTTTCTTGAATGTGCATAAAAGATCTAATTTTTTTATTCTTATTTTAAAAAAGGAAAATAAAAACTAGAATGTTTTGGGGAAAAAGAGCTCTCTTTGAATCACAAAAAAGATTTCCTACTAAGCAAGTCGTTTTGGTTATGTAGAACATATATTCTCTAGGTTTAATCATGTTTCTCCTTGTATTTTTTTAGATATTCTCCTTACTCTATACTTGGAATATTGTAAGTACAATTTTAACCTAACCCTAGCATTTCTTGTATATGTAGAGTGAATATATTGTTGTGATTGTTGTTGGATGCTTTATGTTGCTTGGTTTGTTTATTTGAAGGGCTTTCTTGTATATACACGTTCCATGCTTGGTTAAGATATTATCTTAGGTTTGCAATCTATGGTGTGTTGGTGGATGTAGCTATTCTTGTTGGAAAGAAAATATAAAGAATATGTTATGATTAATAGATAATGCATGTGGAGTCATAATAAGATTTTTGGATGAAGAAAAATTTGCCTTGAGGTTATATATATATTCGGCCATGAAGGATTTTAGGATAAGAATTTTCAATGCTTAACTTTTATTCATGTGATGGTTTTATCTTGGGTATTTGAGACATTTTAAAGCATGAGGTTTCTTAGTAAGCATTTGCGAATGCAAGCATAAAATAAACACGGAACTTGTCTTGTAAGTACATTCTTACCTTAGCCTTAGCATCACTTGTATGTGTGAGGTGAACTCATGATTGTGTTGCTTTGTTTTTTAGTTTGACTTATTTGGCTTGTTATTTGAGGATCTTAGTATATTTTCTCTAAGTATTGTTCAGATGATATTTTAAACTTTTAATCTAAAACATGATTGTTGAAATATATTGATTATTTGTTAAAATAACAAAAGAAGTATGCTAAGAAAATTTTCGGCTAGTGCTTTGGTGGTAGTGGCATGATGTGTGAAAAATTAGAAATCTATTCTTTTAACTTATGGGTTTCAACTATAGCTATCTAAAAATGGGAGAGTTTAGGTTTTAATACTTGGTTGATGAAAGATGAAGATTTAAAACATTGGGTGGTCAATATGAACATGTGTCCTTGATTTCCTTGGTGTATAGATTCGAGTGTGTGTTGGGTGCCATATGAAATATGTTATATTGAGTTATTGGAAAAATAATATGTATGACTATTTTAAGGTTTCGGTTATGTCACGTATAGACTATATTATTGAGTTTTTGAAAGAGAACTTTAGGTGTCATCTCTTAAATAATTATATGATTTTGATCTAATTTTTTGAGTGACTTAAGAGCTAAATAATATCGTTGTCTTAGGAGTAAGATTATGAGTACATGTATAAAATAAGGTTTTTGCTCTTGTGTGCACGTTGATAAAAGAATATTGAAATCTATAGCATCTAAAGTTTCGGCCAATGATCCCTTATGGTTTGTGGATTAGTTTATATAATTATTTTTTTAAAGAATGCATAAGATGATAGAAGAAAAAGAAAAAAAACTAAGTTTGAATCCCTTGGGTGGTTCGCCTTATCCTTTGGGATTAGAGTTGTTTGGTTGCCTTTTTTTAATTTGATTACACTTGTCTTGAAAACAATTATGTTCACATGTTAATATGTACAAGCTATGGTTTGGGAATGCATGCATCATATGTCTCATGAACTATGTGTCTTACATAAAGAAAGTCAAAGTTTTTGCATGCATGTCCATTTAAATCAAGAGTTTCATGTCTTTTGGGTTAATGTGTTTTCAAAAGAAATGAATAAAGAGTTTTTATAAGAACCCTAAAGGCTAGAACGGGGTATTGCCCCAGTGGAACTCCCTATTCACTCAAGAGTGATTAAAGTTGAGTGAAATCATTTGGGTCGACAAAGAACAGTCGACAAACCATGTATGACTTCAAAAGGATTCCGGAGCGTAGTCATACCTAAACCTAGTGGGTGTCCAAGGATGGTAAAGGCGTTATACCTTGTCGTTATAAGAGCTAAGGTGTAGTCACCTCGGCTTGAGTAGTCGCTGGGTGATGAAGAGCAGATAATATAGTCACCTGGACTTGAGGGGTCGTCGGGTGATGCGGTAATGCATAACATAATCACTTTGGCTTGAGTATTCATCGGGTGATACGGTAACTAGCATGGAACATATGGTACATGGGAGAGCTGTGAGGTATCCAAAATGAACAGTGACAAGAAAGACAATACATAACTACCGTATGACTGATATAACTGACGGTGAAAGCGATATATAATTACCACCATAATAAGAACTTTTACGTCATGACGAGGAAGGTGATATGTAATTCCCATATGATTAACATGATGATAGTAAATGCGATACGTAACTACCGTCGATATCACATAATGATATGAATATGACAAATGACAGTTAAAGAAAAAAATATGATGAAAGACATGAAAAATTCACAAAAAGATTTTAAGTATGTGTTAAAAAAGTGAATGTTATACAAAAGATTTTTTTTTATTAAAAAACACGTGCATAAGTGATGAGTTACATGAAAGTCTCTTTATAAAAGTGTATGTGTATAAGTCAAGTCATAAGTTTATGTTCATGTCATAGGCATTTGTTTGGTATTCACTTATATATGTCTATAATGCTTTTGATAGGATAATTGTGTACTTACTGAGATTTCTCAAAATCTCATCCCTTTAGTTTTTAACTATTATTTCTATTTGGGGCGATAGAAGTGGTTGCAGGCGACGATGGATTTCAGGAGCCAGACTCCCCAAAAGACTCTTTGGACCCATGAGGGCCCGACTGAGTATTCTCTGTTGATACTGTGACCATTTTTGGTATGGCGACAATGGATTTCAGGAGCCAGACTCCCCAAAAGACTCTTTGGACCCATGAGGGCCCGACTGAGTATTCTCTGTTGATACTGTGACCATTTTTGGTATGACCATCTCGTAGAGGATATGCAGATGAACTTCTATTTTAGGGAGGGGTAACGGGGCCAGCTATTTACTAATGATGTTTTAAGTTTATATTTTTGGTTATTTTGGAGAATTTTGTATATTTTCCCATGTATTAGAATATTTGTGTTTTGTGAAACTTGATACATTTTGACGTATGGTTATAAAATTTCATTTTGGGATACTTAGTTATACCATGTGATGCTTGACAAGTTTTATATTTCTTGCCTATATTACTTGGTTTGAGATTTTTCCATTGCGAAATTTTTACATACTGTTAGTAAGTTAGGCGCATGCATTTATTTATGACATGAACGAGAGGTAAGTATCCCAGTGTTACTTATCTTCGACGCTTCGATTTATGTTCGATCTTTGGTGTAGGCGGGAACGTCAACATTTAAACTTATCATTATACTTTTTCAAATTTTCAAACAAAATATAAATTTCAATACAGTTTTTTCAAATTTCAATACACATTTTTCAAATTCTAATTTAACTTTTTCAAATCCAAAAACAATAATAATATTGAAAAATAAACTAAACTCATTTCATCTCCCTATCCAAATCGGACATTTATCTCATCTTACTATCCAAATGAGATCTTAGAGTTGTTTTGGAAGTAATATCTCATCTAATTTCAAAATTTCTTTTTGATACATCACTAAAACACAAAATATTTTTCAATTTCAAATATTTAATTTTTTTAATTTAATTATTATCTAATCATTATAACTTTTTAAATTTTCAAACAAAATACAAAAAATAATACAATTTTTTCAAATTAAAAAAATAATAATATTTAAATAATTCTTCAACTTAATAATATTTTTATTCAATTTATTATCTCTCATTTTCCAAAGCTCAATAAAATATCCTAACTTGAACCATTTACTATTATTTACAATTATTCACAAGGAAAATAGTACTATGCCGATGATTTTGAAACCTCATTTTAACACTTCATGTGTTTTAATTTTAATTTTTTTTTATTTAATACTTAATAGTTAAGGAAGTAAATTTTAGTATTTTGATGCATTTTTTCATTTTTTTTAAAAATATTTAAATATGTTCAAAAAATGTGAAAATGAAAAGAAGAGAAAATAGGAAGTCAATGTTGTGCTAGTAGGCAAAGCCGGGCGGCATAGTAGGACTGTCCTATTTACAAACTATGTCACTACACTCTACTCAAAATCTAATGGAAAGTTCTCAATCAAGTGATGGCAAGGAGAAAGTGGATTAGTGTTTCCAACTAACATACATGCTGGCTGACTTTGCATTTCATATTAGTAACAGAACATTTACCAGTGCTCCGAGAAGTTCAGGCTCCCACCGATTTCTAACATAGTGAATTATCAAGGAAAATACAAGCCACTTGAATATTTCAATGCAGATTCACCATAATTCACCCGATACAGTATTGTCAACTCCAATACAGTTTCAAAATGTTTTAACAGTGTGCCATGATTACTCAATGGTAGAATGGTACAGTAAAGCATCAGAGATTAATTGCATCAGTTAGCAGAGCATTGAAACCTCAAATGATATTAGAAGTCGAAATTCAAACCAGAAAACTTCTTTTGTGTCAAAAAGACCATTTGATATCAGCGATAAACACTTGCAGATATCAACTGAAAGTTGACCTCTTACAACAACATTCATCTACTTTACTTAACAGAGGAATAGAGAGATGGGGAGGGTGGGATTTCATTGAACTTTGATATGCCGTTTAGGTCACTCGATTTATAAGAGTCAGAAAAAAAGGCGATAGTCAGAGGGAGAACCTAAAATTTTTATGAGGCACTACTTCCGTTATAAACTTTCCTTGCGTCCTCCAGATCCTGGCCGCATTAGCTTCTTCTCCCTCTTTGCAATCCGCCGCATTTTCTTGTCATGAATCTTGTGTGATATATTTTCTGATCTTTTTTGCTGTTTCTCTGCTTTCATCTTCTCTGTAGTCTGCACCCTCTCTTTCCATTTCTCGGCATTGTTCTGATGCCTCTTCTTCTCCTTTTGTATGCTCCTTTTCAACAGGTTTGGATCGTCATGCACCTTAATCCCAGCTGCTCTACTCGTTGCTGCTTTCCATGAATGCTTCTTGGAATTGAACTGACCTTTCTCAGGATCTCTCTTCGCTTCATGCAGTTTCTTTGCCCTTTCAAGCTCCTTAATCTTTGAAAGTTTCCTCTTCTTCTTTCCAAGCTCTTCGTCATTCCCAAGTTTGACACGAGTAAATGTGAGTTCCTTTGAAGCCTCAGCAATATCCTTCTCCATTTTATCTGTAGAACTACTAGCAGTTGGCTTCTTTTCCTCAGAAACACTGTCTCTCTTGCGCTTCTTCACCTGAATTCCATTCTCATCCTCTTTCAAATTCCTCTTCTTTGCTCTATTTGAATCTCCACAATGCCTATTTGCTCGGGACTGTTCAATTTTTAGATGCAGCCGTTGCCGAAGTTCCTCTAGAGTGACCTGACGATTATTATCTTCAAGACCAGAAAGCATAGGTTTAGTTTCTCCTTCCCCATTGTCACTATCGTTTGTTTGCTCTTTCTCTAAGCTTTGCTTTAGCAAATCAAGGGTGGTTGTGGAAGACTTTTCTGGATCCAAACGATTTCTTCGAGCTTTCTTAATGTTCACTCTTGACCCCTTCTTTGCCAAAGCTTTTTCAGCCTTACTGAGGCCCTGAAACCATGGCTTATCCTTATCATTGGGTAGATAGAACTTTGCAGGGATTAACTCAACTAACTTGTCAAAAAACAAAGAATGCTGATGAATAATAGACTTCAAATCAGTATCAGGTTGGGAATTAGTTGTAGGCTTTTGCTTTTTCCTCTTCATCTGCATAGGATGAAAACGAAGCAAGAATCAATGTGAGAGAGAGAGAGAGAGAGAGAGAGAGAGAGAGAGAGAGAGAGATGCATAGTGTCGTCAAAATCAAAGTAGTTACTAGTTGCTCGAATTTTCCAGTGTATACATACTTCACTTAAAAGTTGGGAACTTGAGGGCAAGGAAATGGGATGAGTGAAAGGGGATGGATATTATCAGCATTTCGTTTCTCAAGTAAAATCTTGTTTAAAAGGAAAATCTTGGAAGACATAAACTTATCGAGCTCATTCAGCTCAAATCACGGACATAAATTCAATTTGTAAAATTGAAGCTCTTCGTAAAATATTGAAAACTAAAAAAAGAGAATGCCAATCTTGATGAAGTTACTTTAAATATGTCATGTGAACAGGCGTGACTGAAAATCACAGAATTTAAGATAAACAACAGCATTTCTCAGGCACGGGTAAGGAATCATGCAACAGAACAGAAACACTTGTACGCTGAAGCGGCCGAGCATCCCCTCTGGCCATTGAGAAAAGGAGGAAAGAGATGGAATGTAACTTTCAGACCTAATGCGTATGTTTCTGTTAAAACAAACAAACAAACCAACCAACCAACCAACAAAGAGGTATATGTTTCTCAGCAACCGAACGATTAGAAACACTTTCTTTGCTTTAGCTAGTTTAAGTTCTACGCAACCATTTAGTTCAGTTAATGTTTGGTTAGATTCAGAAGTTTCCAACAAGGCAACAACAGAGGAAATCACGTATTACAAACGGAACAAACACGTAAATTTCCTCGAAGAGCAAAAACAAGTGAAAAAGAAAAAACGAAAGAAATTGAAAACATACATTTCCGAAGTAGCGATTGACAGGGTGAGCTGGGCGGCCTGCCGGTTGGGTCTCGGGAGTCGGGAGAGGCCGAGAGAGAGAGAGAGAGAGAGAGGCGCGGCTGATGGACGGCGAGGTTTAATTGAATTAGAGAAACCCTTCAAAAGAAAAATAAAAAACGAAATGAAAATGAACTTTCGGCTGATGGGCTGAGATTCTGTTGCACCCAAAAGCCCCTTGAAACTGGCCGAGTCTTAATTATGTAATGGGCTTTAATAGTTGGGCCTTACTTGAAGAGTAAAATCAGCCTTGTGATTCAGAAAATTGTTTTTTGATCTATCTTTTAATGAAAAAGTTTACTCATTATTTAAACCATATATTTATTTTTATTTTTTATTTTCTTTCTTAACATGTATGTATATAGAGATGATGAATAGAAAAAGTTAATGGAATGGTTTACGGATACATCAAGCATATTAGATTCAATGAGGGAGGAAAAGGAAGTCAAACAATCCAAGCAAGTATTTATTGTACTAAAAATTAAGAACAGACAAGATACAAGCACAAAGGGACATGAAGTGACATATGGGTGCAAGACAGTTATTGAGTACAAGGGAGTGTCAGCAAAAAAATAAATAATAAAATGAAAGAAAGGAAGTCAATTGATGCACGTAAATTAAATATTCAATCACGCAAACCAAAGCTCCCAAACTCGACCAAATAATAAATGACCTCGATTTCTTCAACCTCTACTTTTGGGAGACCTCTTTTCCTTGGGTGGGCATATTTTCGATAGATAGATTTACACCATAGCAACTTAAACTTATTATAAAAATTGTACATGGATATACGAGGAATTGTAAAATATTTATTATAGTGAATTATCTCCATTAAGCTCAACTACGTAAATCGCATATCTATTTATAGTTATTTCATCTGTTATCAATATACGTGCCAACTGCATTAAAACTTCGTCGAGAGCACCAAATGACACCAAACAAAGTGCAAATTATATTAATGGGTCGGGTATTATTCTTTTTCTTGTCCCAACCTATTGACCAATTTTTATAGCATCAACAATTTGTATTTATTAGTCCATGATGGTTTTAGTTTATTCTCATGGTAGAAATTCAACAATTCATGACTGTTAAGATAAATGAGGTCTTAAATGCATGTATTGCACCACAGGATGCCAAGGGTAGCACCACTGCTACTCACAACAAACTACTAACATCAAATGCATGACAAGAGGCCAAGAGCAGCACCAATGCCACTCACAACAAAATGCCAACAAATTCAGAAACATTCAGACGCATTCCACCAAGAAGGACAACAGTCTAGTGGGACATGTGTCACAAGTTCATTAGATATAGAATAAATATTGCCTTTTTATAAAGATCACATGTCTAAGAACGATCCTGAACCAATTTTATTAAAGCGATTCTAGGGATTCCGGTTTTTATATTATTTTTTTCATATCTTAAAATATTTTTTAAAAGTACAAAAAAAATCACAAAATTATTTAAAAACACTTGTTTAAAAATTATGTAAAAAAAAGGGATGCCAAAATGGGAATCCGAAACATTTTTTTTTTATTAATAATCCTTATTTATGACGGAAGAATATTGTGATAACAACCAAACCAAGAGATAAGGAGTTATAGATAAACAATAAAATCATCCTTACATCAACAAAATAAACCAAACAACTTATTAAAACAATCAACAAAAACTCAAATAAAACCTATACAAGATTACCCAGCCAAAAAAACCAGCCCGGATTTAATACAACAAGCAAAGCCCAGAAAACTAAACCAAACGAACCGTGGGAAGACCAATTCTTTCAAGTGGCAAAATACCTTTGAGTATAGTAGGCAGATCCCGATCAGACGACCAAAATACCTTTGAGTATAGTAGGCAGATCCCGATCAGACGACCATTAAGAACTTGTGCCTTCTGCCTCCAGCCATACAAATCCACAAATTTGTTCCCTTTCCGAAAAACATGAGAGAAGGAGACATAGAATAAAGGTTGTTGTAAACTTTTCCTATAAATATACAATATACAGTCTCAGCCACATATGAAAGAATACAAAAATACAAATCAGAGGAATTCATTTCAGCTTTCTGTCGAACGTGCCTGGTTATACATAACTCAACAATGACCATCTCGATTTATACACAGATGATATGCATGAGGTGAGCTTTACTACAAGAAAGTAGCCCCTTTTACCTTATTTTAGATGAGATGTATTGTCTTTGTTAAAGTTTTTCGATAAGCAATGTTATTAGGAGTGTAAACGGTTTAGACTCCAGTCCAATTTGGGAGAGGAGAGGTCATGGGTAAAAAAATTTGGTCCATTAATTTTATCAGATTGGACTGTTAGTTATTGGTTTGATCAGTCTATTCAGTCCGATTAGATCCATGAATTTCTTTTTCTCTTTTTTCTTTTTAAAAAAAAATTAAATTAAATATTAATAAATTAGTAAAATTAAAATTAAGTGATCTCTTTAACATTTTATATATACTTCATAAATATTAAATAATTTCATTATATATATGGTTAATGATGATCCCTTAAATGAAAATTGCATAATTAAGTTTTACAACTACCATATAAATGTTATATTATATATAAAAAAATAATTATATATATATATACATTGGGTTGTTTTCAGTCTCGGTACGGTCTAAAAAAACTACAAGTTAGGACCAATCACCAAGACTATCGATCAGATTCGGTCCGAACCAAACCATTCAATCAGTCTTTTAAGTCCCAACCGACCATTCGGTACGGTCGATTTTTCTAATCCGGACCAATAGTCTTACACCCCTAAATGTTATTATTCATTCTTAATTTTATCACCATTATCACGTCAAGTAAAGTGTTATATTTAAGTGGTTTCATATATTTTCTGAAAAGTTATTCAAAATATGACATACTCGACTAATGTAATTTAATATGATAAAATTTAGAATAATGACTAATGTGATTTAATATGATAAAATTTAGAATAATGATAAGTATTTCTCTACTTCTAGCATCCAACTCAAACAAAATTCAATGGCAAATTCCAATGTCATCTTAACAAGTTGTCATGAGCAACTAAGAATTATGATGGAAACAAGGGACTTTAGGGGTTTTGATTATTTCACATGTCAATATAACTTTTTGGGAACACAACAATTAAAACATCCTCATATTTTGACTTTAATGTATCATTATGTATGGGATAAAAATCTGCAACGGATGTTACATATATCTAATGGTGAGCATGACGGCAATATATATGCCAGAAAAAAGGAAGAAGATAATGTAATCATGGATTCATGTGGTGTGCCTACTTCATAGTCGACTTCGGAGATTATGATAGACTTAATTCAGAGTCGACTGCTTGACCAAAACTGGAGCATAATCCTTAATGCTCTTTAGTGATCAGAAAGTTTGGTCAGGATATATGGTGCATATATATGCTCAACATTGACACACGTTACAAAGAAGTCTTACTCCATTCACCTCTAATACCTAACCAACATGTAATTTCTTATTTTTCTCTTTTCTTTTTAAACACACATAATTGAGCATTAGAAATGACGTGAAAAATATGATAAATCATACATTGATTAGGTAGAAATATGTAGTGTAAGACTTTCATTTAGAATCTCTCATTCAAAATTAGAACAATTAGAATATAAAGAATGGTTTGTTTGAATGTTGAGCTGATTTGAATTCTTTATAAATAATAGTGAGTTGTAAATGTGGAATGAGTTTTATGAGCACTATCTAAGATGAATTTAGATATGTTTATATATTAAGATAAGTTTAAATGTATTTATGAAAAATTAAAAAATGTTATGAGTTTTACGTGTAAAGATGTGTTAAGTTATAAAGAGTGTGGGTCTTACGTGTAAATAAATTTTAAGTTGAAGAGTTGAATGTTTGGATGTTAGATTCAGCTTAAAATTAAACTGAATTGAATTGATTTTAGTTAAATCTAAGTTCCAAATAATGCCTTAGTGAAGCTGATGACAACAAATACAAAAGTGAAGGGAAAGGTTCAAAGGATGATAGATAAGCTTGAACTAGCCGGCTCTGATCACATTGGTGCACAGCTAAGTGACAGTCAAAAAGATAATTAGGGTCACACAAAAATGCATTAAATTATGCCATCTCTAGGAGTGCTGGTATTGCTACTACTTGATCTCCTAATATCATACTTTGTTGAAGTAAACCGATTAGGTTGATTGGTCGGTAGTGCCCTACAACCAAAGCATTGAAAGTTCATGTTGAGGACAAGAAGTTTGGTTACCACTTCGCTCCTAAAGTTTCTGATGTGGACAGTGTTGCTTACCTTTCTACAATCGGTATTACCATTTTTTTTTTATAATTTTTATATTCAAAAGCTTTGTTAAAGTTGTATTTGGATTCTTAAGTGATCAGATATTTTTTGAATAATAGTAAAAAAATAATAATAAAATATTAAATAATAATTAATAGTAGAAAAATAATAATAATAAATATGTAAAAAATAATAATAAAATAATAAATAATAGTGAAAGTATCCAAATATCTTAATACCCAAACTGCAGATCTCTTAGAGATAGATACAAAATGTCGAATCCACTAAATATATATAATATATTTTTTTGATAGAAAATATATATAAAATTTAAACTTATATTAATCTCGAACATATTGTACTATAGTTGATCGAGTCCATATACTGTGTTTATCTCTCTTAATATTATATAAAAGAAATTAGGTTAAAAGATTGTATAAAATCACAAATTTATATAGTTTCTTAGAATTCGTTAGATTTATTTTATAATAATAATAATTTTATAATCCAATATACTACATCAATTTATAAATTTAATTTTATATAATTTCTTTATAATTAAATTGTTTTCCTTTTAGAAAAGCCTATATAAGACTTATACAAATTATTTTTCGTAAAATAATTAATAACCCTAAACACACTAGCACGAAAGGGAGAGGGTGGTATGCAGGTGAAATAGGCTGTGAAAATGGGCAGAACTAGACCTGCCGCATTGTGGTTTAGTCATAAGAAAAATTTTATTCATCATCTTCATATATTATACTACCTATAATTTTTTAATTTATAATTTTTTCTTCTATCAAATATATATTGTATGGATGATGAGTAAAAAAAAGAATAAAACTAAAAAAAGAAAAAATTTTGTATTTGGTGTAGAGATGAAGTACTGACAAAACTCCCAGTCCTAATGCATGCTAAATTTTATACTAAAATCAGCTTCTTGCAACATTATATTTCGTCGTAAAAAATAGAAAAAAATACTATAAAAAATATTTATAATAAAAATAATCATTTTAACTATAATTAAAATATCACGAGTATTTATTTTTTTAATGACCATACAAGTTTTGGACATGGACAGAGTATATTTCCGAGACCATCGTCAACTTTTGTACTCCTGGCCTCAACAATCTATTTTCTAACAAAATTAGGTCCCAACAATAAGCACAAATTACAGGTACGGTAAAAAAATAAGGCTGACCCAATATGTCGTTGGCTAAAAATTAAGTCATATTTAATTAAATTCAGGATATATATATATATATATATATTTTAATGATTGAGAAGGGTATTTTCATGTGCTTTTAGCCAGCCGTGATAGCTATGGTCAACGTCAAAAGAATTTCGAGTCAAAGTTGCAGTTCAAAAGTGAAATTAAGCATGATCACGAGATCACTAATCCAAATTCAGCTTACCCACCTTTCAACAATATATCAGTTCTATAATCTATAGTTTGCTGTTTAAATGCCAGGTTGTAGTTTCTGTCGTATCGTATAACTGCTGTGCTCAGCAATAATTTCACTTTTTGTGACTGGTTATAAATAATATTAGGATTTATTTTATGCGATGCCATCATTTAGGTTTCGTTTGGATTTAAAAATAAGATGAGTTGAGATGAATTTAATTTATTTTTTAATATTATTATAATTTTAAAATTTAAAAAAAATATGTTGGAATTTAAAAAATGTGTATTGAAATTTAAAAAAGGTGTAAAAGAATTTATGTTTTATATAAAAAATTATAAAAATATAATAATAAAATGAAGATGAGTTGAGATGAATTAAGATGAGTTGAACTCATTTTCGAATACAAACTGAGCCTTAAATAGTCTTATTGGCATAATTAATTTTAAGTACATTTTATAGATCAATGAAATACTTAAATGACACAAATTTAAAATGTATATACATATATCAACCGTAATGATGATAATTAAATTTAATATAAAGAAGACACCAATTTACTTTATTTCTTGTAAAAGTTGTAGAGATTGGGATTATTATATAGTTGTTGGTATTGTTAGAAATGATAAGAGAAGAAAGAGTTAAGAGTAAAACAAATATAGGATCAATCACGCTCAATACAAAATTCATGTGGTCCGAGAAATATGTGCTTGGGCAGAAAATTTTATTTCAAATGATAGTCGAATAGAGAGTGCAGTCATAAATAAATAGTGCACATATATAATATATATATATATATATATGTATATGTTTGTATAAAATCATCATTTGTCTTAAAAATTTAAATTAATAAAAAAAATATAATTTTTATTATTTTATATATTAACACTACCCATTATTTATGAGTAAGACTTCTTCTCAATTAGTAAGTCAAATAAGTGAAATATTTAATTAAATGAGATGGAGTATAGAGTTAATGTTCGAATTCAGAATCTCTATATTTTTGATATTATATAAAATCATCACTCGTTTAAAAATTTTAAATTGATAAAAATATATAAATTTTTTATTTTATATCTTAATAATATGGCAAATCCATACAAGAATTTAATATAATATATAATAAACTCTAATTAACGAGTCAAGTCGGATTGAGTGCGAAAAGTAAGTCCAAAATATACCAAAAAACTGTAATGAATTCATGTCGGGTCATCAAATGGGGCCGCTGCAAACCAAAATCAAACTCTACACAAAAAGCCCTATAGGTATTATATCAAATGGGTGATGCTACTTACTCTAGGGAAACGGGTCTCGATTAGTCCCGTTTCATCTTTTTATTTTTTTTTAGTTTTCTTAATATTATTTTTAATTAAATATTTTTAAATAATAATGTAATTTTTTTATATTTTTAAAAATTGTTTTAAGATATTAAAAAAAGCATGTAAAAAAGTATGTTTTTATCTAAATTTTTTAAAATCTTAAAATATTTTTTAAAATATAAAAAAATCACATTATTATTTAAAAATATTTACTTAAAAATAATATTAAAAAAACTATAAATAAAAAATAAAAAGATGAAATGGAACCCAAACAAGACCGTTTCACCGAAAAACTTAGCATTTTCCTATATCAAATATAGATTTGGATCCCATACTTTTAAGATGGAGAGTGCAATAAAAATAAACAAACATGATGCATCACACAACATCGGTTGGAGAAATCATAGAATGTATCAGATCACTCATTCATTTTGAAAAAAGTGAATAAATATAAAATTCATATAAATAAAATAATTTTTAAAAAAATAGATTTTATTCTTTTTAAAAGAATGTAGACTTGCATAACTCATGATTGTATCTAGCTAACATTACTCGATTATCATATATATATATATATATATATATATACTAACACACAGACAAACACACTGATTCACATCAAAATTGAGTTCTCCAAATCTTTGTTGAATCGTATATAATCAAGAAAGATAAGGTTATTAATTGGATGAAACGTCACTCAAATAAATCTGGGGACGATCAATAATTAAAAATAGAAACAAAAAACTTTCATGGATTCCATATCAATTAATAATCTTGTTACAAGTATCAAAATTCACCATTTTCCATTAAAACAGATCTTAAATGTGGATCTAATCCGATAACTAAGATCCTGCAAATCATGCTAATTCTAGCACAACTTCTAATTTCATCCCTATATGTATAAACAACAAAAAGTAGAAGACAAACAATTGGCTGGTCACCGAAGTGACAATCTGACTCAACATAAATATCTAAGAATAAAACATATCTTTATATATTTTTCCAAGTCCTGAACTGATCGAGCTTCTAGAAACCAGATTCCAGTGGCAAAGAAACAGCAATTAGAATATTCAATTGCAGTTAATATAAAAATAAAAGAGAAATTAATTAATTAGTTAGTAAATACTGATTCTAACCCCACAACAATCTCACAAACTCCATCCAAAATCTACCCTGAAAAGACTCCGTCTCCCATACATAAGAAAATAAAATAAAGTTTCTGGAGCAAGGAATATGAAAATCTTGTGTCTTGTGTGCCTTTCAAGTACACACATGCATGCTAGCTGTTAGCCAGATTTCTTTTGTTCAAGTATTTTATTACCTATATAGGGTTTTGATTTATTTGACAATCCCTACTAAACGCGGATTATGAGTAGTGTCTAGAGCACTAATAACTAGAGAGATTTCCAGATGATGCAGTAGTGACTTGAGAGCACGTACAACACATATCTTCCATAATCAAGACCTCTTCTTATTTTATGGGTTATTTTTTTCTAATTAATTAATATTTAAAAAAATATATGGCTGTTCAAGAAATAATTTTTTTTTTTACGTGAATCTCATATATTATTTATGAAAAAAATGAATACACAGAGAATATACACTCCAGAACTGCAAATATTATTTCTCCTCTTCAATTCACTTAGATATCTCAAGGCATCAAATTATTTCAAAGTTACAAGAATCTGAAAATTGTAATCTTGATCATCTGATAGAGTACATCTTTTAGCATGAACCCATCGAGCCACCAAGTTTTCAGTCTGAGTTAGCTTGGCTCTTCACATTATCTGTGTCTTATTCCCTAATCAGTTCAATAGATTAACAATATGTTGATTGATTTCTAACAGAGCAAGTATGTGGCTCTTCAATCTTAAGATCTGCGAGGAAAATCCATACACCTGTGGCAGCAGAATCAGTACCTCTCATTTCCAGAACTGTTACCCAAAAACGCCACCTGTGTCCTGTCCTCATTGTGACCTGCCAAAGCCAGCAAAACTCTCAATATTTTAGTACCCCAATACCCAAAATGGCATCCAACAGAGTCTAATTTATTCAAATTTAATGTCAATTTCGTGTATCACCCTCCTTAATAAGTAATCAAACCCAACAGATGGTAAAAATCCATTGGTCTTCTTATTTTTTTTAAGTTAAGAAAAAATTGCACCTGGCATGCTTGTAGCTTCTGTCACATCTCTTAGCTTCTATCCTTGTCTATGCTAACAGCTATTAATTTTTATATTTTCTAGATTCATAAGGACTATTAACACGTGTCCTTAGCCATGAGAGTCCTATATAATTCTTTGTTATTGATTTTGGATCCTTATCAGATCAGAGTATTCCACCCAATCCCTGAGTAGATCTTTAGATTCCTCAAATGACCTTGTATTCATTCACAAATAATTGACCTCAAAATGCCCACTTCTAACCTCTTGATCAAAGCATTATAGTCGCTTGATTGCTATGATAACTTTTGATCACTACTCTTAGAGTCAGGACCACACTGAAACAGTAAGAATTTGTTCATAAACTTCGTACTATTTAGTTATATAATTCAAGCCCATGACACCAAAGAAAGTAGGGGTAATCTGGTAATCTTAGTAGATGATGGGATTCCTTGAGATCATCCGTACCCTAAACAGTAGTTGAAAAGGACTTCCATTTGAATAATGAAATGAAGTAAGGGACTTTTGGGGCATATATAAACATGTGACAAGCATAAACTCAAGATACCATAGAATTTTGCAAACCAAGATCACCTCAGAAGTCATTCACAGCTTTTGCTTTTTGCACGAGTTGGGGTGGTCACCGGTCATGGCAGGCCATTTGGGTTGGGGTATAATAGAAGAAGAGTGCTGGAGGAAGGGACCTTGGACTGCCGAGGAAGATAGATTGCTTGTTGAGTATGTCAGGCTGCATGGTGAAGGACGATGGAACTCTGTTGCTAGGATCGTAGGTAAAAATTCAGCTCCATTGATATATGGCTAAAATTATAACAGTATCATTTCTATCTATCTGTTTGATGCATGGGAATGGGCAAAATGGTGGAGGGACTTTTTAACTTTGGAGCCTGTGAATTTTGTTTGTCAATAATTCTTTCAAGCTCATTTCTTCTTGGTTTTCTGTTGGTGTCATCCTGATGCCTAACTGTCGCTTATTTTCCTCCTTTTTGGCTTTCGAGATGACATATTACTCTGTTTTTGCTTGAACAGGGTTGAAAAGGAATGGGAAGAGCTGTAGATTGAGGTGGGTGAATTATTTGAGGCCAGACCTTAAGAGGGGGCAGATAACCCCTCATGAAGAGAGCATAATTCTAGAACTGCATGCCATGTGGGGAAACAGGTTAGTTTTCATTTTTAACTATTAAGCTGTCAAGGTCTTGAAATTAGTGAGCTAATTACAAAGTTTGATTCTGAAAGTTTTATAAAAAATTTAGGTGGTCAACAATTGCTCGAAGCTTGCCAGGAAGAACAGACAATGAGATCAAGAACTACTGGAGGACCCATTTCAAGAAAAAAACTGAAGTCCCTTCTGATGCTTCTAAAACTGCAAAAACTCGACTCCTAAGGAGGCAGCAATTTCAGCAGCAGCAGCAACAAGAATGTCAACAAATACAGCAACAACAATTGCAGCTGAATCAAGTGGACATGGAAAGGATCATGGCCCAGCTCAATGGAAACGAGATTAGGGCAACATCTCAACCTCATGTCAAGCATGAATTGTCCACCATTTACCCAAACACCAACGAGGAGCAGCACTATTTTCCCTCCTTGCTTCACAGCAACTTGCCTGTGCCTGAGGCCTCAAACGAGGATATAATATGGGATGGATTGTGGATGGATGATTTCCATGGAAATTTCAGTATTGCAGCAAGTGCGACAAGCAGAGCTACGCTGCATAATCTAGTCACTCCCTTTTGTTAAAGTTTGATAAATCTCAGTTTTCTTAGCTTACTATTATCACCACCTTTTCATTAAAGTGAGAAGGCTCTTAACTAGAGGCTTCAAACTGCTGCACATATTCAGAACTTTTGGGCTTTTTCATGATGCAATCAGGGCAAACTACCATGTATTTTGACAATAAAGTGGTCGAAAAAATGACGTGTGACACCTTGATGTGAAAAGGGTTATTTTAGTTGTTGTACTCCAATTATTAAACCAGCCCTTGGGGAGGTTTATATATCATGTTTCAGGCTTTCAGGTGGCTGTATCGTGCTCCAATTATTGATAGGGGCTTTGTGTTGATTCCCGGAAAGTACAATGATCAATACAAAGAAAAGAAAAGGGCTTAATTTTGTAAGTTTTCAGCAATTTTCTAGTATTTTGCTCCTTTCTTTTTCTGCTTACACTTTTTGAGAACCAAATGGATGTAAGAAGTATGACTCAAAAGAGAAACAAATTTTACAATATAAAGGACCAAAGGAATCAAGTAATCGGTGCCCTTCGATAAAAGTCATTTCTTTAACACGACATGCCGCGCACCACTATTTCCCCAAATGATTGCTGTATACTAACAATTAGTACAGCTCTCATCCTCATCATCACCACATGAATTTTTTTTAATTTTTTTATTAAATATATAGTGTATACATATAGATGATGAGTAGAAGATTTTATTTTTAATTTAATAAAAGTAATAACATAAAATAAAAAATCAAGTATATATGTAATATAAAGATGATGAGTAGAAGGATTATAAAAAATGACGAATGTCATACAAAGTTGGCAAGCGAGATTTGCACAAACTTTCATTAGAACATTAATAAAGAAAGGGAGAAGAAGTAAAGCAACAGGGATATAAAATAATAATTTCTTATATATATATAAATAAATAAAGAAAGAAATCTTACACTACACACTTTTACCTAATTAATATGTAATTTATTATTTTTATCTTTTTATTTTAATACTAAAATATGTGTATTTAAATAGAAGGGTTAAAATAAAATAAAAAATACATGTTGATTAAGTATAGATATGTGGTGTAAAATTTTCATATAGAATATTTCGTAAATATATATTAAGTTTTCAAGTCATATTAAGCTTTCAAAAAAATGGGGTGGAGTATAATCCCCCTCCCCGTCTTTTTCTTCCCACTCTATTATTATGTTGAACTTATGTCAGACTCTATTTTGTGAATGACTAAAGTTAAACTTATGTCAGCTATCTCCGATATTACCTATATATATATATATATATATATATATGAGCTTTCACTCAATCAGTAATACCCACAAATTATATATAGAAAAAAGAAAATTTTAATTTTTAAGAGTTCTAAATATTTTCTTATAAAATTTCTTATAATAGTAGTTTCCTTTTTAATTTTATAATACGTTATCAGAACGACGGTTCTACCAATTTTGAAACTAATAATCTTATTCTCCAAGTAAGTTTTCTTATATATTATTTGCAGTCTTTGAGATGAATATGAAATATTATATTGCTGATTATTACTTGATAAAATCTGTGTGACTTTATAAATATATTTTTGAGATACACATATTTATTTCACTATTTATATATGTAGAAAACGTCAAATCTTATAAAGTTGGAATTCGTTGCTTTTGATAAATTTGAAAAAATTGTTTATCTTCGATCCTTGATGCTGAGATCCATCTAGATGCAATGAATTTGGGAGAAACAATAAAAGAAGGAAATCAAGCGTTACTAGAAGACCGTATTAAAGCAATGATTTTCCTTCACCACCATCTTCACAAAGAATTAAAAAATGAAAATCTTACAGTAAAAGATCTATTTATTTTGTAAAATAATTTAAAAGAGATATATGAATACCAGAAGATTGTTATCCTTCTAAAAGCTCATTATGAATGGTTGCACAAGAGGTTGTAAGATTTTAAAAGTGTTAGTGAATATAACTCCGCACTTTTTAAAATCAGCTTAGTATTAAAATTATGCGGTGAGAAAATCACAGATGATGATATGTTAGAGATGACATATACTACTTTTTATTCATCGAATGTGCTCCTACAACAGCAGTATCGTATTTACTTCACTATTTATATATATAGAAAATGTCAAATTTTACAAAATTGGAATTCGTTGCTTTTGATATTTCTAGAAAAAATTGCTTATCTTGGATCCTTGATGCTAAGATCCATCTTAAAGCAATAAACTTAGGAGAAATAATAAAAAAAAGAAATCAAACGTCCCTACAGGATCGTGCTAAAGTAATGATTTTCATTCGCTACCATTTTCACGAATAATTAAAAACTGAATATCTTACAGTAAAAAATCCATTTATATTGTGGAATAATTTAAGGGAGAGATATGAACGCCAAAAGACTATTATCCTCCCAAAAACTCGTTATGAATGGTTGCACCTAAAATTGCAAAATTTTAAAAATGTTAGTGAATATAACTCTACACTTTTTAAAATCAGTTTAGTATTAAAATTATGCGGTAAGAAAATCATCGATAATGATATGTTAGAGAAGATATATAATACTTTTCAAGTTTTGAATGTGCTCCTGCAACAGTAGTATCTAGAGCGAAAGTTTAAAAAAGATTCTGAACTTATATCTTATCTTCTAGTAGCTGAGCAAAATAATGAACTTTTATTAAGAAATCATCAGTCATGTCCTACTGGCTTTACATCATTCTCTCAAGTAAATGGTACTAAATTTATATAATTCTTAGAAGCAAATGGTGCATGATTTCAAAAAAATTGGTGGCATGGACGTGACAAAAGATACTATAGAAATGTTGGTCCCAGAAATAGCAATATTAAAAGTGATACTAATGACAATATACCGTATCACCAGAAGTGGTACAACTCATATAGGGGTAAAAGCCTTCAAAATAATTTTTCAAAAAGAGGTGAAAATGTATGCTATAGATGTGGTATGACTGGATATTGGTCACGTACCTGTCGTATGATTAGGCACTTGGTTGATTTATATCAAACATCTATAAAAGGAAATAATAAAAAATTTGAAACAAATTTAGTAAAACTATCAGATAATTCATTATATATAGATAAGAATAATATGACTCATCTTAATGTTTCTGATTTCTTTGAAAATCCTTATGGTAGAGTTGATCATTTGATTGGAGGTGGAATTGTTCCTCTTAATTACTGTATTTTCTTTATTTTTATAACTTTTCATTATTTGTAATGAAAATTTTGTATATTTTGTATAATCATTGTGACGCCCCTAATTTACATTCATAATTTTACATAAATTAAAGTGTCAGGATAAGTAACACTAGGCTACTCACCCTCGTACTTATCAAAAATTTAATGCAAATCGTAGCAAAAGTTCTGATAAAAAGTTATCTAATGATCACATGGTGAAATAAAACCATAATATCCACATCATCCATCCTTATATGCATAACCCAATTAATTTTCTTAACTAATATACAAACTTATCAAAATTTTGACTTAGGGCGCCTAGGCTCCTTCTTCACTTCGGAAAACTTTTTCTCCACGCCAATGCCGGTCCTTACTACTATCAATGGGTTAAAAACTTATAAATAGAGAGAGAGTACTTCGAGAGCCCATTAGGGTTCTTCCAAATCTCTCGAGTAACTAAGGTCTTGCCCATGCTCGATATCGATACCCTGCAATGAAGTTTAAATTTCCAAACAAAAAAAGAAACATACAAAAATGAGATTTCTTTGGAAATCTCAGTAAGTACACACTTAACTTAATAAAAACATAGACATAATAAAATAATCACATACAAGCCAGACAGCCAGAGTATGCATTTTTGGCATGCTTTATGTGACTCATGCATGACTTAGACTTATCTTTTATGTGGACTTACACTGATATCTTTCCTTCCTAAATAAACTCATATCATGCATGAACTTTTCATTCTTATCTTAAAGTTCTTGTTCTTATAAGTTTTTACTTATATTCACTATTATTACCCGTGGTTGGGCCATGCCATTATTATTACCCGTGGTCGGGCCATGCCACTATTATTACCTGTAGTCGGGCTATATCCAGTATTGTTACCCCTAGTTGGGCCGTATCTAGTATTCTTGTCAGTCATCCGGGCGTTACGCATCGTCGTCCTCGTTATGACAATACTGATTCTTAAATTTTTTTCTCTTATAATATTTTTTTATCTTATTTCTTGAATGCTCGTCATGACCTATGACGACACTTACATGACGACATGTAACATAAATTTTTCTTAAAATAGACGTCATGACTTATGATGATACTTATATGTGACGAAATGCAATATATGCATAGGCTTAGACTTATGACATGCATGTTTCATGTCTTCATAATTCATAAAACATATAAAAACATGTCACAAGAACATATAATATATATATATATATGCACATACGTCACATAAATTCGTAACGCCAAAACTTAACGAATGGTACATAAGAATGGTACATCCACATAATACATAGAATATGGAGCATTCGCAAATAAACAACAAAGCAAGATTTTACTGCACATAACAAAATCAAGGAGCTAAAAGAAATGATAATACCATCAACAAGAGTGCAAGTCACATGATAAAGACATTTTTTATAAGTAATGAAGCAATGTCATCAAATACTAACCATGACGAGTAATAGACCCACCTGCCCAATTCAATGTAGCGCCGGCCTTCTATCCTTGTACGGTGCTGAACCAAAAATTCTGCAAAAGCAAATGTCCCAAGCCAGAGTAAATTTAATGAAGATTTGAAAATTTCCATCACAACATAGGCTTGCAATTACTTCACAAGAAACAATAGGGAAGAGTGAGCCAATAGGGACTGCATAAGTCACTATTCATATAATTTCTATGTTGCATTTTGTCAATACATTGGGGAACTTGCATTTTGATCATACAGAACTAAGTCAGCCTAATCAGCTTGCATGAAAAAATTCAATAAGAAAAAAATAACAAAACTAAAGTACTAATCTGAAACTCAATAATAATGTATCATGTATTTATTAAGAAACATAAATTATATGAGCGATTAGAAAGAGAAACATATATATTAAGTTAGATCTGTTAGACCAGAAAATAGAAACAAGAGGAACCTAAAATAGTCAATGCATTAAGAGAAGAAAAAAAAAACAATTCCAGATCAATAGATAAATAATTTTCTAAGACTGTCAAAGAACAGAGCAGCACATAAATAAAATCTTGTCGAAACCAAAACATAACTAAATAACCTGGACATATAATATTGCCTTAGTAAGGTAATATCCTTTGGAAGGTAGATAATTGGTGCCAACATTTTATATCTGAAATAAAAGAACAGAGCAGCAACACATTCTTCTATTATACATTCTACTATAATTAAATTGCACATTCTTCTATTAATCATTTGAAAATGGTTTAGTATAGATTTTTATATAATTGTTACTGCATGCATGCATCGTCAATCGAATATCATAGTTTTATTTCCAAGTATTTAATTACCCATAGAAATAGGAAGTGACATATGAATGTTAATTCTCTTCCAACTACCAAAAATGGAGTTAAAATATGACCACACGCACCCTATAAATAAGGCCATGGAATTCATCAGTCTATACCTCGTAATAATCCATGAATGCAGAATATAAAACTTCTATTTGTCTTGCCTTGGAGTAAATCTTACAAAGGACTCGCCCGTAAGTTTGCCTCCTCGGGGTAAAAGCTGCATTAAATCTGTATTCAGTCATGTGAAAAATCTTAGAAAGGATTAGTAATAAATTAAAAATTAAAAATTTCACAAGATCGAAATTTATTTAATATTCAAATACTGAGCAATACATTTACCTCAGAATACTTGAGACCAAGAGGCATTAAGCTTTTATAGTATCTTTCCTTAAAATCTGCTCGACTAATGACATCATGGAAAGGGTTAAGGTCCTTATGAATGGAAATTAAAAGTAAGTTTCAGAGCAACCCTAGACGCACGAAGGAAATCGAAAACACACGATTTGCATGGGAATATAGAGAGATTTAGGCTAGGGTTCCACCTTTTACAACCCTGGATTTTCTCCTAATCGAGTTCAACAGCTGATATACGTTTGCATTAAACCACAAGATCAAATCTAGAGAGAGAGAAATGAACAGAGAGAGGGAATGAGAGAAAATGGAGAGAAAGAGAAACAGAGAGACACTCACTTGCTAGGAGAGGCGGCGACGGTGCGGTAGTTGCACGGCGTGGGAAAGGGCAGCAATCCATGGCGTGAGAGAGAGAGAGAGATTAGGGATTGGAGGAGAATAGAACTATCGGGGGGAGAAGAGAACCGGGGCGGGGCGGGAGTATTGCTCGCGTGTTTAAAAGCAGGGGATGGTTTCACCACATTTGTTATGGCACATAAAGCGCCGAAATAAACTCAAAAAACTGCCGCAATAGATGGGAACACCCAAAATTGCCCGGGATGACATTAAAGCGTTTGGCGAACGTTAAAGCGCCGTAATAAGGGGCCATTATCATCAATTCCTGTAACGACAAATCCCAAAGCGCCGCTATAACACCAATTTCTTGTAGTGCCCGTCTTAGGGGCTGCTTGGATTCAAAACTGAGTCCAAGTCATTAGAGATGAGTTGGTACGGTCATCTCATTTTGAATCCAAACGAGGCTACTCTGAGATGAGTTTACGGTCAAATACGGTTTTTAATATATTTATTACAATTACTTTTTTCTTTACGGTCAAATACCCTTATAGGAAACCAGCAGCATCTCATTTATTGCATAACTTCAGTTGAGTCATACGCCCCTGGTTTTGCCCTTCGAAAACGGATTCTCTCGGTGTGGAAGACCCCGTCGCCTCAACCCATTCTTCCGTTTCTGCAGATTGTTGAAAGCTCCGACATTTCCACCGTTTCAATGCCTCTCTGCACCGTTTTGGAGTCATTCAAAGGCATCCCGTGAAGAACAAAAATACCGAAGGGACCTGGAACTCGAGGATTTTGTTTCGGCGTACTGTGATCCCATCTCAGAAGGTAAATCTCTTCCCCTAGTACCCTGACCCCATCTCAGAAGGCAGAGATTCCTCTACCCCCTTGACCCATCTTACATATCATGTCTGGTATAGAGTTCGGGAGTGCGATCAATCAGTTCGAGAAATAGTGGAGAAATTTCCACTATTTCTTCACCATGCCGAGGCAGTGCAAACCCAGGAATCCACCTTGTTGCAAACACTGCCCGTTGCTTCCCAAAGCTATCCATAGAGTTCGGCGGTCTCATTCAACCACCACCACGGCTCCAGGGACGCGATCTTTCCAAGTATGTGGCGTTAATTTCACCATTGTGAAGCTAATTGTTAGTGTAGCTAGACTTATACAAATTTGTTATCATGTCTGCATAAGGGGTTTTTTGAATTGCCATTTTTGGTTGTGAATCATCACGCAACATTTTCCTAATTTGGGGATGTAGCTACGAATTTTCCTGCGTAATTATTTGCTGTGAGGGTGTTAAATCCGAGCCATGTACATTTGTTGCATATTTCATTTCATGGGTGCAAAGGAGAATTAGTACCAGAAGGGAGGTTGAGTTTACGTTGTAGGTTAAGAAGGCAAAAAAACTCCTCATATTGTCACATTAAACTTGGTTAAGACAGGTTTATTTATATGCATATCAATATGAAACATCTTTTGGTCTAACTTGTTTTCTATATCAAAAAATCACGTTTTTTTTTTTTTGGGTGGTGCTTGTTGTTCTGGAATAGAGCTGATATCATGAATCAGTTAATTGATTGGTTGAAGTTTTGGTATTTTTGGGTTCTCAAATGGTAAAACAGAAAATGATGGGGGAAGCAAAGTCAAACTTTGCTCAAGTTGTGTCTTATAGTTAAAAAGCACCATGGTTTGTTGAATTTATGTATATTGCGATTGATGGAACTGAATGCAATTGGTGTTAAAATTTTGTGATTTTGTCATTGTTCTAGTTGCAATTTTTTTTTTATTGCTCATGTTTAGTTGCTGGCCAGTTTTTGGAATTGAATATTGGTACTATTAGACATCAACATTGGTACTATTGCTCATGTATCCTGGCTGCCCAATTTGTGGGTATGAATGCAATCGGCTTGTCAACAGTTATTCATTTGTCATTGTTCTAGTTGCATTTTTTTTTATTGCTCATGTATTCTAGCTGGCCAATGTTTGGGATTGAACATTGGTACTATTAGTGTTGAATATTGGATATTATTGCACCATATTCCTGGCTGGCCAGTTTGTGGATATGAATGCAATCCGTGTTCAAATTTTATTAATTTCTCATTGTTCTAGTTGCAATTTTTTTTTTATTGGTCATGTATCCTTGCTGGCCAGTTTTTTTTTTCTTTACTGTCAAATACGAGGCTACTTTTATGCCCCCATTTCTCATTGTTCAAATTGTTGGTATTCATTACTTTAACTTCAAATGGATTATTGTCTAGCTCTAAGATATATGGTGGGGGTTGTTTGCTTCATTTCTCATTGTTCTACTTGCTTATATTTTTTTTTTTTTGGGAAGATTACTTGTTTTGGGTTGGTTATGGGCTGCTTTGGGCTGGTTTGATGTTCTAAAATGGGAGGTTTATATGGGCTGGTTATAAATTGTTTTGATGTATGACTATGCATGGGCTGGGGTCTTAAGATGTTCTTTTATAATTATCAGTACACGAAAATTCAAGCACCACTAGATAGTCACTAATAGCCTAATTAAATAATTTGCTATCTATTCTTTATGCTAGCAGAAATTTTAATATACTTAATGTCAGAACATGTTCTGGGAACATTTAATATAGTATAATTAATTTTACTATATTAAGTTATTCTAATTAAATAATCCTATATAATATATACATCACTGCACAATTGTATAATTATGGGAACACCGGATGGAACAAATTTCATGTTACATATCATGCCATCCATTAAGATTCCCAACATTGAGTCATCAATTTGAGGCTGTTTTAGTGATTTACAATCATACCATCTTACTTGCAGTATTTGATAACATGCTTGCATTTGCCTACCTTGCAAATAGCCATTTATTTTAGTCATGTGATGTTTGATAGGTTCAAGTAACTTAAATGACTTGAATTTGGCAGTACAACTGGTGTGATGTGGATCATCTAAAGAAACTAGCTTCTATTTAAAGTGACTCACAATTCTTGTAGTGTCCTAACTTACAAATGCATCATTGTAAGTTATCTCATTATGTGTTAAGTTCATAACTTATTGTCCAATACGGTCAATAAAATGAGCCAAACAACATAAGATAGATTGGAGACTAAGTTGGAAATATTTTCATTCTATCTTTCCATACATTTGCGGGTAACATTGGGTTAGCTACTTTTACAACAGAAATGACAGCGTATGTCTTCGGATTTCTAACTCAAAATACAACACTAAAACGTGATTAAATCATACCATCTTCAAAAGGTTTCGACAAAAACACAAACCCAAAAGTACAATACAAAAACGTTAGTCTCATAATTAATATACAGATTTTACACACATAACAAAATCAAACAAATTTTATCCAACTATATCATCATTGATTTTCATAAAGACGCATAATTTTTATCTTATGCTTTGTTGGACATTTGAAGCCTAATACTACATAGTCTCTTCTCATTTGATAGCGGTACTACTTGCGTTTCTCACGTAGACATCCGGCCTCTCAACAGGTATGCGCCCTTTAACTCCAAAACCATTACATTATATACTTAGTTGTATTAAATTTATATAGTCTTGCTATGTGTTTTGTATATATTAATGGTTTCTTTGTTTAGCCTATATGTGTGGAGGTTGTTTGGTTATATTCGAAACGATAGGCTCTTTTTCGTTGTCTATAATTTACACTACATGCCCCGAGGACAAAAATTTGCCCTTTTATATACCATTTTTGCACATGGACAATTATTAATTTTGTATACTTCGCACAATTACATGCATTGCCATATTATCCTCTCACAGCTATTTGATATGGATGATTTGGAAAACACGCGACGTGACCGTGACGTATGGGGCAATGATATGGAGGAGGTATTTATTGACATGCTATATGACAATTCCATACACGGTAGATTAAAGCCTGGCAAGATCACAGGTGCTCAGCATACTGCTTATGCTGAGCGGCTTACCGCTCTCAATGTGAGGGTGTTTGATGCTCATCAGGTAGGTGGTAAAATCACAAGGTTGAAGAGTCAACTACGTCTATTTCTCGATCTGATGGGTCAGACTGGGATGGGTTGGAATAGGGTCACCAATACGGTAGATGCGAGCGACGAGGCATGGGAAAATGCCATAAAGGTATGATATGTTGGTGAATTTATTCACTTATGCTTCATTTTCAAGCAAGTGTCTACACTTAGCTAACTGACGTGTGTTTTCTACGTTGAAAACAGGTTAAACCAAAATGGGGGAGGTTTCGTACATCTGGCCTACCTAGGTACGAGGACTTATGCACCATATTCGGTGCATCAATTGCATATGGGACCCTGCAACACGCCTCGACGCAAGTACCACTAGATAGTGATGATGAGCAGTGGCTTGATTCTGAGATGCGAGCTCGATGTGGTCCCACGGATGGCAGTCGACATAGACCCCATCACCCTACTGATGATGTGGGCTTGGGGAAAGGGTCTACACCTTCATCATCAAATAGGCGCAAAGGGAAGATGAGCCAGAAAGAAGCAATCATGACGACATGTGAGGAAATTTCAGCAACTATGTCCGCACGTCGTAAGCAATGGGGGGAGAGGGCCGATAGTGGGAGTGAGAAGCGAAGCAAAGGATCAGACTCAAGCCTGGGCAGCAATGCAGGGTACAATCCACTACAAGAGTGCATGAAATTTTTGAACGAAATGTCCCCGAGACTTGAAGGGCCAACGTGGTATCGTGCTGTAAAAGAGTTATGTGACCCTACAGTGCAGCAAGCCTTCCTGATGATGGATCCTGTCGGGCGAGAGTTGTGGGCTCAAAACTGTTGATGCGCCTGACAACATATTTAAATTCTTGTATAATTTATTTATTTTTGCATGTTTAGTTACTTAATGCTAGACGACTACTACGACTGTTATTCTATTTGTGATATGAATTGAATATCAGATATTTTCCAGACTTGATTGATTATTAAGGATATGTATTTATGATCTACATGTTATTTTTTTTTTTTTATGTAGTGAGAAAGCAATTTGCACTCAACACTTGTTTCTGTAGAAGACATACATTTTAACATTAACATGGATGGTGCGAATTGGGAAGTAGGAACCTCGTCAAATGGTGTGAACAATTATGAGTATGTGAACCAATTTTCTGATAGGGGTGAAAATGATGGGGGTGAAACTGATAATAGTGAAGAGTTTATGGAAGACGCCTTACTCATCACGAAGTGGCTTGGAATGTTGCCAGATAGGTAAGGCCAGCCATTACATAATATTGGATTGCGCGGAAATCAATATACCGTTGAAGTTTTGCAGGGAAATCTGACAAATTGTCGAGAGTTATTCCGAATGGAGGTTGAGGCTTTTCGTGCATTATGTTCAAATTTACGAAAGAATCACTTTTTGAAGGATACTAGAAAAGGGGTAACAGTCGAGGAACAAGTAGGCATATTCGTTTCAGTCGTGGGCCTTGGAGAAGAACAACGCATCGTGGCTCAACGGTTTCAACGTTCAACAGAAACCGTTAATCGACACGTAAGGAGAGTAAGGCGGACGCTTTGTACACTTGGAACACATCTTATTAACCCAACACACACAGCCGGGCCACACCCAACAATCGAGGCCAATCCGAAAAATTATCCTTGGTTTCAGGTATGCTTCGGTTTTTCATACATAATAAATCCAAATAAGATTATGTTGAAAGTTTGATTAAATTATTAATTTGAATTTAAATTGTTTAATATTGTGGGTAACATTGTTTTGGAGGGATGCATTGGTGCGATTGATGGAACCATGATCAATGCCGTCGTACCTAGTGAGGTACGCGAGCCATTTCACAACCGCCATGGCCAAATTGCCCAAAATGTGTTGAGCGTATGTGATTTGGATATGAAGTTCATATTTGTGTACACTGGTTGGGAGGGAAGTGCCCATGATGCACGCATATTCCTTGACGCCTTGCGTCAAGTCGATAACCACTTTCCATGGCCTTTGGACGGTAAAAAATTCATCTTTATATTTTTATACTAATTAAAAAATTTATTGAAACTAATATGTATTTTGTTCAATCTCTAGGATTAGTTATCTACGACTAACCATTGTGGTGTTAATTCATTTAGCAGGTCATTATTATCTAGTCGATTCAGCGTATCCATGTACTCGAGGATTTATGCCCCCATATCCAACAGAAAGATATCATAGAAGTGACTATGCAGCGGGGATTTAGAGGCTACAAAGATTATTTTAATTACCGTCATTCATCAATCCGTAATGTCATAGAACGTGCGTTTGGGGTCTTAAAATCACGTTTTCGAATTTTAAGAAATATACCTGCATATTCAATTACGAAACAAGGCCAACTGATTACCGCATGTTGTACATTACATAATTTTATTAGAATGACGACACCAGACGACTTTATATTTGAGGAATGGGCCAACAAGAAATTTGATCCGAATGGCCGTGCAGTTAGTGAAAGTGCAGATGCAGTACGTCATCCTAACATGACGTTGGAATCAGCACAATATATGGTTGCATTTAGGGATGATATTGCCAGAAATATGTAGGCGGCCAAGTGCAGTTTGTGAATGGAGTATTAAACATTTTTTAATTTGTGCTTGTCATCCTTGCACAGGGATCATGCTAATCTTCTCTGTGGTCATTCAAATTTTTAGATTGTCTTCGAATGGACAATGAACAATTAGACATCATGACATGTAATATAAGTGAAATATATAAACTGTTTTATAAGAGTGTTGTTTGATTATTCAAACTTATTGAATTTGGCATGTACATTTTCAACGTTGTAGAAATTATAAGTTTCTTCACTATCAAATTTTGATGACTTATGGATACAGAAATGTGTTTTTACTATAGGTGTTGTGATATGTATTTTTTTAAATTATATATATATGTTTCAAAATTAATTTTATTGATCAAAACGTAATTCTTATAATAATACAAATATTAACATAGAATTACATAAAATAATTTATCAAATTTTAACATGGTCTAACTAAAATATAATTTGATTTGATTTTTTTTTTATATAATTTTACGAAGTCAAAAAATTTATAAATTGATAATTCTTATTGTGTAATTGGATAAAATGATTATTATTTATTTATATACAAATTCATAAATAAAAAAAAGTTATGGGACCCACTTATATTAATTTTCTAACGACCTAAACTCATCTCATCTCACTTTCAATCCAAACACACAAAAACTCATCTCAACTCATCTCAACTCACTCATCTCACTACTATTCATAACTTATCTCATCTCAACTCATCTCATCTCCGAATCCAAACGGGTCCTTATTCTTTATCTTACTTCGATTTGATTAGATAGCATCACAACTCGTCACCTGTCGTTTTTTTTTTCTTTAAATATCAAGAGGATGATGTAATAGGTAATGGAAATTGACTTTTTAGAAAGAAATTGAAAACTTTTGAACTTTCTTTTATTTTTTATTTTATAATTTTTTAAAAAATAAAAATAAAAAATACTAATATATTAATAGTCATCTCTTTATTTAATAAGCAAAAATAAGATAATAAAATGAGTTAAATGCATCAGCAGTCAAAATGAGGGAATAAAATGAGACAACGTACTAGTATTACTCTTTGACAAATAAATTTATAACTTGACATAACTTAATTTGAGTCATTACTATCTTAGAGCATTCGGATTTCTTTAAACCTACTTTCCTTATAATTTGGGATAAACTTTAAGATTTTGATTTCCCACATCTGAATATCTATTTTAAAAAAGGGGTTTAGGAAATGAACAGTAGTTTCCCAATTTTTTAGAAAATTACTATTCATCCCCTGAGTCACTTTTATCAATGTTTTATTTATTTCAATTAAATTAATTCTTCTTTGAATTATCTACGCTTTCTTATACTCATATTTGTTATATTTTTATATAATAATTTTAAAACTTATCATACTCACAAAAAAATAATTTAAATTTTTGTTTAAAATATTTACTAGAGTAATACTTTAAAACATAAGAAAAATACTGAATAGTTAAGTATGTAAATGAAAGTGAGAGAAAAAAAAAAATAGAAAAAT
Source organism: Platycarya strobilacea (assembly GCA_036898215.1). Taxonomy (NCBI): domain Eukaryota; kingdom Viridiplantae; phylum Streptophyta; class Magnoliopsida; order Fagales; family Juglandaceae; genus Platycarya; species Platycarya strobilacea. The sequence goes on from CM072556.1 coordinate 14,242,392, forward strand.
ATTATTTTAATATAAAAATGATAAAAAATGAGATATAAAAAGTTTTTTGAAGATGAATAAATTTTAAAATAAAATCATGGACAATACTAGCATTTCTGCTGCACCTTAACGTTGGAAGCCTGAACATTACCACCAGTCAAAATCTTCTTTTCATTTTTTTCTCATTTTTTTATTATTTTAAAATATTTTAAAAAAATATCAATACACTAATAATTATTTTCATAAAAAAATAATTAAAATAATTAAAATTCATGAAATATCAAAATAAGGTGGCAAATTTGACGGACAAACTAGCATTTTTAAAAAAAATAATTATAAGTGTCTTTTTTAACTAATATTTAGGAAAAAATCTAAGAACCCAATGTGAAGAAGGCTCTTACTATTAAAAATGATTTCACTTCATTGTCCATGGAAACATTTATTATTAAGAAAATATTTTATTCACAAAAAAATTATAAGTTTCCCATTAACGTTGCTCAGAACTTGAAGGTGCAATCTCGATCTCGTCGTAGTTCACGCCAAGCTTAAAAACACCCCATTCTGGAAAGCAGGACATTGCTTTACCCTCGCAAGTCATTAACATTGCTTCTACCACTAGCCGTACTCCACCAGCATCCTAGTCTCCTCCATTCTCTCTGGTTTTTCGTAGTCCACCAATCTCTAAGCCTCAGCCAGCAACTGCACGCTCTCATCCTCTCACATGGGTAGGGTGTCAGGGAGGGACAAAGGCTCTGAGCCCTTTCCTCGCTACCAAACAAATGTCTGCCTACACTATATGTGGAAACCCCAAATCGGGCCCATTTTTTACTTGGTTGAGGTCGAGAATACCTATGATCTATGAAACTTGTTAATTAATGGGTATTTGAAAAATCGTGTATATAATGAGGCGCTTGGTTCGTTCGACGGAATGTCCTCTACTGATGAAATGACGGAAGATTATGTGCTCACTACACTTATGAAAGTATCTGGGTAGATTGGAGTTTACCAACTGGGTTTGTTTCGGATAGGGTTGTCGCCAATATGTTGATAACAATATACTGTAAATGCGGTCCAATGTAGTAAACCCGCAGGTTGTTTGATGAAATGCTGGAACGAAATTCACGTTCTTGGAACAATGGAATGCAATAATAGCGGGCTATGCTACAAGTTCCTGTGATCTCAGTTTTGGTAAGGAAATCTTGAGTAGAGTAATGTTATTTTGCCTACATTCATATAATTATTTATTTTTTAAATATTTTAAATTTATTTACTTATTAAAAAGGTGACTATTATGTATTGATATTTTTTTTTATATTTTTTTAAGATATTTTGAAATGATAAAAAATATATAAATTAAAAATTAAAAATTAAAAATAAAAATATGAATTTGGCCTAGCAGTCGATTGCAGCGGGCAGATCAATGTTTTGAATATCGTATTGGTAGGCGTACCGGTCAAGCCACTGGAACGAAATATTTCGATATCGATACCGTCTCGTGTACCATTTTAGAATAATTTATACATAAATAAATTAAGTATATAAATACATTTATAAATTATATTTCAAAATAATCGTCGATATATGAATAAATTATATATATAATTATATATATAGTTAATTTAGTCTGAATAGAAATTAAAAAATAGTAAAAAAAAAAAAGTGAGAGGCCAAAATCCGATAACGCTGAAACACGAATATCAACTCGTACAAGCCAATACTTTATCCAAAATAAGCCCTAGAAGATGGAACGAATATCGAGTAAATTGCAATTTTCCTTTATCAACTTCTTTCGTTTGACCCCTTGAGCGTCATCCCTCCCAATAGTTTAATTAAACTCGCTATCGGGGCTTAAACCCGGCCTAGGAACAACCACCCGAAAAAGCAGAATCTAAGACTTCAAGCAGCCCTACTGGAATAGAAAATGAAGGCACCTTCGTTACAGGAAGAGGTGGTGATTGTACTTTGAATGGACAGAAACTCCAGCTGGTTTACCTGGTGACCTCTGCCAAAGATGCAGTGGATTGCTAAAAGATCGATTTGAAGCCAAAAACACCAACTTTTTGTTAAAAACAAAACACATTTTTTTTTTGTATTGGACGACGGCCGGGACAATCGATACCAGTATGAAATTTAAAAAACTTGGGGCAGATGCAAGGGTTGCAATAGTACCACTCTTTTGAGTAAGAGTCCTACATACACGTACACGGACGCGAAATATATGGAGTGATGGGATGAAAATTGAAAGGAAAATGTTAGGGATCCTTATTTGGAAATTCCTATTTAGGATATTTTTTATTTTTATTTTTTATTTTATATGATTTTTATGTAAGTGTTTTAAAACAATATTGTGATTTTTTTTAAGATGTTAAAAAAATTATGTAAAGAAAATATAAATTTTTAAAAATTAAAAAGTATATTTAATTTTTTATTATTTAAAATATTTTTTAAAACCATAAAAAAAATCATAATATTATTTCAAAACATTTATATAAAAATTATATAAAATAAAAAAAATGATCCTAAATAGAGATCCCAAGTAGAGATTCGAAAATAAAAAAGTAAAGATTCCTAAGCCTTATCCAAATTGAAATGTAATCCGATGGCTTTTGTCGAACGTCGTCGGTATATCTCAGGGGGGAACTGCTACGTACAGGCCAAAATCGTGCCTGTACGCGCACGGCGTTGAGATGGCTTTGCCACGTATGTCAATCTTATTTTATTAAAAACAAAAAAAAAAGTTGAAGAAGGAAAGGGAATTTCAGGATAGAGGAAAAAAGTGCGCTTATTTTTTCCTTTCTCTTTCTACGATCTCTTCTCCCGTTTTTGCGATTTCTTCTCCGTAAATCGGTTTAGCTCCTTCGTCGTTGAAGTTGCAGCAACCCACAGCGTCCTCAGCTGCTACCCACAGTTCGGTTAAAGCCTTATTATCTTTGGGACCTGTGGTTGTAAAATGTGTAAAATCTGAGTTGTGAAATCTGAGATTGTGAATTGTGAAGTGTGAATTGTGAAATCAGTGAAATGAAGGGTGGGCAGAGGTAGAGTCCACGATTTACTACAGACAGGGTCGGACCCAGCTTATGGGTTGGGGGCGCAAAGTTTTTTAAGAATTAATTTATAATATAATTATATGTAATTAAAACTCTCTCTTAAATTAAAAATAAATAAAAATTATCTTCAATTTTTTTACTAAAATTATTCATCTAAATTTTAATATATATCCATTTATATTTTAACTTTTAATCTCACTTAAACTCAAATTTCAATTTACATAATCTCATAGTTATTCAATTAATAATCTAATTTTAATAAAAAAATTGATTATAAATTTATATGATTGTAAACTTGATTGATTATACTCACTTATTTAATTTCAGTCTAACTTGTATGATTATAAGATATATTTTATTAAAAATTTAACAGCATTACATCATTACTTATTAGAAAATTCTCAAATTTATTCTTAATCTATAAATTTTTCTAAATCATAGAAAAATGAACAATTACTTAAAAATAATTAATTTTTTTTTAAAAAAAGACGTGAACAATTCGAAAATTAATATACATTTAGAGAGCTCGATAATAATAAAACATGACACTTTTATCATTGATGATCATCTTTATAAAATTTATATTTATTACATATTTTATCGATCACCTCCCAAACACAAAATTTTAGTTTTGTCCCTAACTACAGAGTTCCTTCCTTACTATAAGTGTGCGCTAAAACAAGGAAAGATGGGATTTTGACTTTTGAACTACTTGAGAGCATCTGCATCGTATCTATTTAGATTTTGGCCTAAAGAAAAATAACTAACTCGCTTGAATTCGGAGATGAGATGAATTGAGATGAGTTTAGTTTATTTTTTAATATTATTATTATTTTGAAATTTGAAAAATGTGTGTTGGGATTTGAAAAAAGTGTATTGAGATTTGAAAAAGTTATATAGGAATTTGTGTTTTATATAAAAAATTATAAAAATATAATGATGAAATGAAAATGAGTTGAGATGAGTTAAGCTCATATTCAAATACAAACAAAGCAAGTGACTTTAAAGTTGTGGAATCCAGTTTTGAATTAGTTTCATGTATTATTTTTGAAAATCTATCCGCTCCACCTACTTAAATCTATTTGAAGAACTCTAGCCCTCAACCTCAACTTTTCCTTCACGGTTCTAGTGATATTGGACCCCAATCTCGCTGCAATTTCACCACTTCAAAAAAATTAGAATTTCTAATTGGTGAAACCCCACAACTTAAATCACTAAAGCTAGTATGGAACCCACGAAAAGGCAATGAAACTAATTCGAAACTGGAGGGGAGAAATGGAGAATTGCACAGAGAGGGGATAGGGGAGGGAAGAGGAGACGAGCGGATGGAGAAGAAGAAAGTGAAAAACCAAACGTGAAACACACCGTTCAAACATTTTGGAGAAAATTTATATTTCGTTATGTTAAAGTAAAACACACCGTTTTATATAATTTAAACCGTGCGTTTTACTCCACGTAGGATACGTCCGCAGGGCCTTCCCCCCGTACGGCTGCATCTAGGGCTGTACAAATAACCCGAGACCCGACCCGACCCGCTATTCCGTTTCATACCGAACCGTTATTCCGACCCGCTTTCGGTAACGGGTATTACCCGATTACTCGATTACCCGTCATCTCCTCCATCGATTCGCCTCTGCGTTTTTTTTTCATTTATACCCACTGTTTTACGCAGACCCATTTCAACGAGGCTATACAACTCTTTTTGACATTTTTAGAGGGTTTCTCGGCAATTAGCGATTGTTAGCCAGGTTTTGCGGCAAAACTTGTCACAGAATGTTGGGATTTTCGATTTTTCACCTTTGGGTTTGCTAGAGCTGCATGTTCTCGTGGTGGATGGCAGCATCATGGATCGGATGGTCATCGAAAAGTTGCTTAAGATGTTTTCTTACAAAGGTGAGAGAAGTTAATTAATATTTGATGTTTTGGAAAAAGATTTGGGTTTTGATTGATTTCTGAGGTCGGTTGGATCTCCCTCTTTCTCTCTGGTTCTACTTCCGCAACACAACTATTAGGATGGACGCAAATCAGAGCTCCAAGAAGCGAAAGCTTCCGTCTACCCCATCCCATCCCTTGATAGGCATGTCGACCCATAGGAAATATCAGATCCAACTCCAACGCACATTGCACAACCACGATTCGCTCAAAAACTCAAATCTCTATGTCTTGATCAAGGATCTGCGCCCTAGACGGATCTTTTCGCCTAAATCAATTGACTCGTATGTTCGAATCTTCACGAACAAAATGGTATCGGCCAAGACAAAATGGCCAAAACGACATTGGAATTCCTGTGAAAATGTTATCGGGTGGGTTATCGAGCTATCGGTATCGGCCAAACGAAACAACATGATAACGGGTCGAATCGGAATCTATCTTAGCGGGTCGGTTCGGTTCGGGTGAACAGCCCTAGCTGCATCTAGACTTTTCGATCTCAGGGATAGACTGAATTCTTTGTGGGCTTGGTTTGGGACAATACAGAATTAGAGGGTTGGACTCAAAGGCTTCTATGGGCTTATCTTTTGCTTAGTTTTGTTGTATTTTTTAATATGGGCTAGTGTTGTGTTTGTTAAGCCCAGTTGCTTTTATCTACACTTATCTTTAATTGTTATTAGTTGGACTTAAAAGGCCCATGGCTTCTTTTCGGCTTTCCGTAAAGTCTTTTGAGTATATATATGAGATGCTATTCATCATTTTACATTACATATTTTATATATTTTATTATTATTTATTATTTTTATTATCTTTTATTGTATTCTATTCTTATTAAACTAATTGAGTTGTTCTACTGATTATTCACCTATTTGTTATAAAAAAAAATGAAAAATAAATTAAAATAGATGTAGTGTATGGTATGTGGGGATGATAATTACATATATATATATATATATATATATACTAAGCTGGATAGTGTAAGGAATTAATTTGGAATGGTATAAAAACTTATTTATTTCTCTCATTTTCTCACTTTCCCACTCATTTTCTTGGAGGATCCCTCCTCAAAGAGATAAGTGTTATCTTATTTTAATCCATGAGGTGTGTTACAATTGGTATCTCAACTCAAAATGAGAGAGATAACGATCTCTGTGATATCAAAATCTATAGAGGAAATTGTGGCATCATTACTCAAAATTAAAGAGTTGGTAGAACAAAAGAGGTTTATTTTTTAAGTCTATCTCAACTCAACCCATTTCATCTTAACTAATTATTACAATCTTATTAAATTTTCACACAAAATAAAATAAATAATTTCAACTTTTTTATATTTAGAAATAAAAATATGATTAAAAAATATATTATTTAACTTTCAATTTTTATCTCCAATTTAATTCAACTCAAGTGAACTCAACTAAAAAACAAACCAGATCGCCTTTTCTTCAGACTTGACATGGTGGAAGTGATTGGGGCTTATGGGACAAGAACAACAAGCTGTCATTTATGGGAATTATTTATGTTAAAATGAGATGATAAAGTGACTAGAATATCTTAAAGAGTCGCACTTTAGGCCGGATGGGTGTGAAACTCATTGTCACACCAGACAATAAAATAATGACACATAAATACTCCATAGAATTTCTCGATACAATTGCATACACTCCAAAACATCTCTTCATCCTCTATCTACAAGACAAATGAAGCCCTAAAATTCCAAAAGAAAACACACGAGCCAAAGTTCCCTCTCCCTCCCTTGCACTCGACGTCGATGGAAGGTAGCACTGCAAAATCATCTTCTGTTTGAAGCTCCCTCATGCTGAAACTCCTTCTTCCTCTTCTAACTGAGAAATCAATAGAAGAATTTTATTTACAAAATGGAATAATCTATCGAGTTGCTTAGTTGGAGAAATCAACTAGGAGAGTCACTCTCAAGAGGTCCATCCCTATCCCCCACCCTAGTTGGTTTAATTCCCTATTTTCCCTGCATCTTAGAATCTATCGAGATGCTGCCTCTGGTTTTGGGTTGCATAACCAAACTGGGGCACACGGGTGCTCAAGTTTCATCAGTCATCACTATCAGTGTAATGCACAAGTATGTATAAAAATGATAGAAATATTTATAAATTTTATTTTATATAAACACCTTTGCCAAAAAATTTGAAAAAAATCATGTTAATCTCTATAAATTGGACTCCAACATCAAAATATTAGAAAATTTGTCAAAATGGGTATTTGCACTGGCAATGGGGGAAAAACAGCATATGCACATGGATAGCATTTATTTTGATCGATCATGCAAGCAATTAGAATGCAAACACATGGAACCATGTGGGTGATTTAAGCCCTCCATTTAATTTTTTCCAAGAACATCAATGACTGTAGTTGGATCCGATCGAGCATTGTTTGAAGAATTATAGTCCAGAACTTATTTTCTTTTCTTTTATGGGGCAAGGGAGACCTTCCTTAGTCTCTTGGTGTAATGAGTGGTGCGATTATTTTCTTCGAATATGAGGTTGAGGTATTGATGTGAGTAAGAGCTTCGGCGTGAAGAGCTTCAAACAGGGCAATTTTGCAAAGGGAGAGGGAGAGGGGAGAAAGAACGAGGGAGAGATGTTTTCGGGTGAATGTGGTTCTATTGAGAATTTCTCAAAAATGAGTACGTGTCATTACTCTATTGATTGGTGTAAAAATGGGTTTGAAAGTCATCCTATTTGAAGCTTTTCCCTATATTATCTTCGTGTACTTCTGCCAGCAAATATTGAAATTCCTCTACAGTTAGCTACCTAAGGAGAGGTTCAGAGAAGTTCCTTCTGTATAATACTCCTTCAAGTAGCATGAACCTCACGACCTTGTTTTGTATTTTTTGCGCCTCGATCGAGTTTGGTCTTTGCAGTATAGATTTCAAAGGTTGATTTGTGAGCACTTGGATGCTATGAGACTGGAAGTAGGGCCAAAGTCGCCTGGCTGCGACGACTAGGACGAAGACTAGCATCTCTAGTCATGGGTATCTGGCTTCGGCACCACGGAAGGCTTGGCTGGCGTATTATACAGGTTTTTGGCCTTCGGTGGCATCTCGGACTAAGATAGTTGAGACTGCTTTTGGGGAGATTGCCAGATACATCATCAGTACGTCACCCGGTTCCGCGTGGCCTAGTAGGAGGTGTGTCAGGTACCTTTTCATCTTGTCGAGTGCCTTGTCGCAGGTTGAATCCCACTTCTGTGCTTTTCTTAGCACTTTGAAGAAAGGTAGGCACCGATCTGTAAATCGGGCGATGAAACGGTTTAGCGTGGCGACCCTGCCCACCAGCCATTGTACCTCGTTATGGCTGTGCGAGGCGACCATCCGGGTAATAACCTCTTTTCTTAGAGATCATGTACCCCAAAAACTTGCCTGACCTCACACCAAAAGCACACTTGGTGGGATTGAGCTTTAACTTGTATGAGCGGAGGACGACGAAAGCCTCTCACAAGTCGTGGAGGTGTTGCTCGGGCAAGCTGCTTTTGACCAAAAGATCGTCGACGTAAATGTCTACATTGCGTCTAAATTATTTTTAGAACATGCGGTTTACTAACCACTGGTACGTGGTGCCCACATTTTTGAGCCCAAACGACATCACTTAGTAGTAATAGAGGCCCTTGTTAGTGATGAACGCTGTCTTTTGTTCATTGTCCGGACTCATTCTTATATAATTGTATCCTGAATAGGCATCCATAAAGCTGAGGAGAGTGTGACCTACGGTCGAATCAACAATTAGGTTGATTCGAGGCAAGGGGAAGCTATCTTTCGGGCACGCCTTGTTGAGGTAAGTAAAGTCAACACACATCCGTCACTTACCATTTATCTTTTTCACGAGTACGACATTGGAGAGCCACTCAGGGTAGTGGACTGCCCTGATGAACCCAGCTGCCAATAGGCGATCAACCTCCTCAGCTATAGTTGCACACTTTTTCGCACGATAGCTTCGCCTTTTCTGCTTGACTCTTTTGGCGTCGGGATCTATACTTAGTCTGTGCTCAGCCACGGACTTGTCTATCTTGGGCATGTCCTCGGGGGTCCAAGTGAAGACATCCCAATGCTCTGTTAGGATCTATTGCAAGTCTGCTTTCAAACTCGGAGCCAATTTGGTGCCCACTTGAATTCTTTGTTTTGGTTTAGCTGGGTCAAAGGCAATCAAATCCAGTGGTTCGTTGGGCTCATCCTACCTGAGGGATTGTTCGTCTCGTACTTCGTCATCCTACTCTGTCAGAGACAGGGGAGCGGGCAGACTGGTCGCCCCGATGGCTACCATCTTGCATTTGTGCCTTAACTCCCGGGCATAGCACTTTCATAAGAGGACTTGCTCGCCTCGGACTTCTCTTATTCCTTTACCAATCAGAAACTTTATTTTTAAGTGGAAAGTTGAGGTGACCACTTCAGCCGATTAAGGGTGGGGCATCCCATGATTACATTGTACGACGATGGGATCTTGACCACTAGGAAGTCCGTCTTTGCGGCTGTCTCGGCCAGCACCAGGAGGGTGATTGTCTCTACTGGCTGTATTATATCACCGATGAAGCCCTTGAAAGGAGTTGGGGCAGGTAGTAATCGGTCATGCTCGATTCCTATCTTGGTGAAGGCCTCCCAATACAGGATGTCCACGGAGCTTCCATTGTTGACCATGATCCTTCTAGTGGTGAAGTTGGCAACTTGCAAGGTTACTACCAGTGCATCGTCACGAGGGTGAAGCACCCCCACCTCATCCTGTTCGTCGAAGTTGATTGGGGAGCTTTTGATGGCTTAGCCGCCTGTGTGGAAGTCACTGGAGGTGTATATCTCCCCGTAGAACGCCGCTCGTACATGTGCCTTTTAATAATACCTCATAAAAAACCACACATGTTCAAGACCTTAGACACACATGGACATCTAAGTTGGCACCACTTATGGCACCAAGCCCAGCATTGGAGGACTCCTTTAAGAGTCCTGAATGTGTCCAAGGAAGTTCAGAATAGACGCACAGGTCAATTGAGACATGGCTCACTTTTTCCCCCTTGACCATGCCACGATAAGGCCCTGACAGCACCTCGACATTGTCACTGTAGGCCAACAACCCCAGCGTGCCCCATGCTGCCCATCAGCATGTCAGCAACATCATCAGCATGTCAGCAACATCACCAGCATGCTTAATAGCCCACACGGCCAGCAAGCAGTCCTAGTGCCTATCAGCCTACCCAGCAGCATCAACATGCCCATTAGCATGCCAACAACACCACTAGCGTGTACCAGCAACCCAACGATAGCATCAGCATGCCCATAGGCATGCCATGGCTGTTACCATGGCACGACCCTAGCAGCACCACTGACATGCCACAGGCATGCAATGGCCCCTACCATGGCATGCCCAGGACGCCCCAGCAGGCATGCCATGGCCCCCACTATGACATGTCCCTGACACTCAGCAGCACACAGTAGGCATGCCATGGCCCCTTCCATGAGATACCCTTGGCAGCCCAGGGTAAAGCTAGAAACGTGCCTCAGCAAGTACCACTTGGCCTGGCCATCAGCATGCTAGGGCCATGTCAGGACATACCTATCATGCGCAACCCAGCACGCGCTTGCATGTGCATGCCCAGTGCCTAGCATCCCCACGCATGCAATCATGCCAACAACACAATAGCACTATGCGCCTAGCCCGGCGTGCCCCAGCAGCATGCCAGCGTACCAACCAACCCAGGCCATGCCCAACGCCCCATAGTCCACACCATACATGGACCACTCTATGTCACTAGCAGGCCATGTACACACCAGTGGTAGGCCATGGCCAATACTTGGTCATACTTAAGGTCTTTGCCATAAACCAACCAAAGTCACCCAAAGCGCGACCCAGCCAGCATGTCGATCACACCCATGGCCCATGCCAGGGGCCAACCAAGCCCACCATTTTCTCCTTGCATGTCACTGTCACATGGGCCATCCAAGACTATGTTATTTGCTTTTCATTGTTTTTATTTATTTTATTTAATTAAACAATGCCCAAGGACCTTTTAGGGGTTTCCATTTTGTAAGTTCTATAAATAGGATCCTAGGCCTCTTAGTTTAGATATCTTGGATGAGTGACCATTTTAAAGATACCATTGTATTTTGGATTTCTAATACTTTGTACTTGGGTTTCTTGGGGTGCAATTCGTGAATCCCCTTAAAAAGGATTACTCATTGCAATTTGTGAATGAGAATAATCCACATTTATCTCTTGTTATCAATAAAGTTATTTGAGATATTTTTTTTTTATCAATTTGGTATTCTTTTTCTTTTGTGTTTCATTTGAAGTTGTGTTGTATTATTTTGAGTGAGTGTTTGAGTGCTTTGTGAGAATGTCGAATTTACATCACTTGTGAATTTGAGAATTATGTGTATCGAGTTCTTCCATTGTTCTTGAGTTTTCTTTATTTTTCATTGTAAGAGAATCCATTTCAATTTGGTGCAATCCGTGAATCCAAGTTGATTTGTGTATCTCAAGTTCATCAAGTCCCTAAGTTGTGAGTTGTTGCTTGAATCATTTGAAGTAGCAAGTGTGCTAGCCAAAGTGCACTCTTGAGTTCTTCAAAGTTCTACATTGTGTTACACGTGTTCTTCAAGTTCTTCATGTGTTAAACTATTTTCTTGGATGTTCATATATTTTCTTGAGTATTTCCTCATCTCAAACACACTACTTAGCCAACCCTAGCCCAAACACTTTTTATACCAAGCCACCATCTGCCATACACGCCCACCTCATTATTCCCATAATCAGCCAACAATCCTCCATCAATCTTACCATATTCCCCCCACCCCCCCCCCCCCCAGACCATATCCTACATTCCATAAAAGACCTTGGTCGACCAACCTAGCCCCATTTGCCCAATTCACAACATCCACTTCCCATAACCAATCGGCCATCACATATTCCACTTACCAAAGATAGACTACTCGGCCACATCATCCCATTGACCTAGTCGAACACCACTTTCCCTAATAGCCCCACTAAATCTTCCCATAAATACCTAGATTGATCAATCATCCCTTGATTGACTCAATCAAAGCCAATCTCAAATCCATCAAGATCACATTCGACCATCTCACAAAATTACCATACCCGAACCCTATCTTACCATATCAACTCCACCATATCTTTTCATATAGTCCTTGAGTCAATGATTCCATAATTGACTCAATCAAATCCCATCATCACATAATAAAATCCAAACATAATTCCAATCAAACCTAACCATATAACTACCAAATTCCTAAGACCATACTACTCGGCCACATCCTCATCGACTTGGCTAAAACCCTTTTGCCACCTCACCCACCATATCTTTCCATAGTTGGTTTGATTGATTAATTATTCCTTAATTGACTCAATTAAATCCAATTAAAACCAATCAAATCTCCAATCAAAATTCAAACCAAATCCCCAACAACCATAGCTAGCCAAACCCTACCCATTTGAAATTCAAATTCCATACATTTTAGGAATTTGACTTTCAAGCATGCCCTAGCCGAAAATCAATCCCCAAAACCCTAGCATTGCCAACCAACTCACTTGCCCTAACCCTAGTGTCGCCTACTCCAAATCCTAGACAAATTACCATCCCTAGCCCCAACCTAAACACTCTTGCAACCCTAACCTAGCCTCATGCATCCACTACCTTATCCAAATGACCAAAACCCTAATCCTAACCCTTAATCTCAAAATTCTCTTAAGCCACCACTAAAATCCTAGTCCATTAAATCTTGTGAGCCATATACCTTATCCAATAGACCCCAACACATAAGCCTACCCAAAGGTCATCCCTTTTGACCATTTTCCACCCTAATCAACCACTTAGATCACCACATCTCTTTATCCAAACCAAATCACCCTTAAAACACCATAATCCCATTGCCATAGGAACTCGAGACAGTTAGAAAAGTGACTGAACCAAACAAACCAACGAGACGTGATCAGTCACTACGAGGAGACGTCAGTCACTATGAGGAGACGTGCATGGAGAAGACCTTATTGTTTGGGGGCTAGACCGAGGACCCCAACACCTTTCTTGACAACGAGGTCCTCCCGCCTTTTGGGATTTCCCTGGCAATCATCCTGATCTTGCCCAGGCCCTTCCCTATGCTGGTTATGGTGGCCTTCCTGCCTGGGTTGTTGCTCACATGTGGTCGTTCCACATCGGTTGAGCGGGTGCTTATTTCGCAACTTGCCCACTCTTGGTTGCCTTCCCACCTCATCCTTTTGACTGCCTTGCAGTCTCTGGTGTTGTGGCCTCCAGACTGATGGTATTTGCAGTAGATCTTCACAGGTGGTCGCCACTCTTAACTTCTGTTGGGGCCAGGCCCACGTTCACTCTCGATTGCCAGGCTAGTATAGAGACATTGCTAGGGCCGCTGGTTGGGCCTATCTCGCTATTCCATAGGTTCAGGCGCCCCTCGCCTCCTGCTACCCTTTGAGGAGCCCTCTTGTTGGCCAGCGGCCCTCGTTTCCGCTCGCTCCATTTCCTCACGCTGGGGGTCAGTGAAGGCCTGGAAGGTGTCCTCGGCATTTATGTATCCGTCGGCCCTTTTCCACAAACTCCACCAAGGTTCCTGGGGTCTTTCGCGCGATCTCTGCCATGAATGAGTTTTAGGCCATATCCACCCAGGAGGGCGACTGGCTATTTCCTCTTGCGACTGCCCAGGAATTGACTTAGGAAAAGACGGGCTAAGCAACTGAAGTTGTTGATCATCTATGTGGAAATAGTCCCGAACCATCCCCTCGCCACCCCTTTCAGAGTGAGAGGGAAAGCTCTGCATGCCACTTCTGGATAGTCGTACAAGCTCATGTGCATCTTGTATGCTTCCAGGTGTTCAAACTAATTTTTCCCTCCGTCATATAGTTCCATTAGGGGCACCTTGAATTTGGGCGAGAAGGGCACCGCCATTACGTTAGCGCTATATGACATTTCGAAACTGCTGTGAAGTTAGTCAGTTATGGACGATGCCTCGATTAACTTGGTCATTTCTTCATATTTATCCCCCAGCTCCTTGAGCTCTCTATGTATCTTGCATCTGTCTACCTCCGCTTGGTAGGGGCTTCTTCTTCCCGTCTAGAGCCTTCATGCTCACTGGTGGCTGGTTCATGGTGAGCTGTGCGTTCCTTGTCGTTCCTTCGCAAGTTCTCATTCTCCTATATTAGCTTTTTGATTGTTTCTTCCATTGCCGAAAGTTTGGCCTCCATTGCGTTGTCGTTAAGTTCTTCTCGACGCATTTTTCGAGAATGCATTGTTGCCGGCATACAGAGTACACGTTATGTTTACACAAAATCCCACAGATTGTGCCACTGTTGATGTCGTGTTCCGCGCCTGAGCTCCAAAGCGAGACCCGAACGACTCTTGCTCCTTTGCTCCTAAGAAGAATGGATGAGTGGTGAGCTAGCAGCACCCTGAGATAGCTCCAATGCTTAAGTTAGTTTGTGTTCAAAGGGTAAGAAAAGGGGAAGGAGTTGGGGAGAGTGAACACTTAACCTTTATGCGGTGGGATCCCTGGCTATTTATAGGATTGGGCCAACCTTGACCAAATTGTTTATGTTCCTTCTACTGACTTAGCAGATCTTCTAGCCTTTTGAATTCTATCTCGCGTGTTGTCTCTTCTCCCAGGATGTACCAGCCCATTCCTTGGCCGCAGGGTCATGTCCGGGCTCCTATCCTGTATTTAATGTGGTGAGGGAATTCCTGCCTCGAACCAGTGTTCCAGAGACTTCCTTTGCCACTAGGACATGTCTAGGCTCTTGACCTGCATTAAATGCGTTGTAGTTGTGGCAGAATTTGGCATTTAATGCGACATAGGGTGTCCTCACTTCCTGACTTTTATGGGACTGTGACTGGTTCTTTTTGTGTTGGCCATCCTTTGTAGAATTTTCCGCAAGCCCTTTCTACTTTTATGATAGTCGTACCGTCTGATTTCCCGTGGTTGGCGCCCACCCCATTGCCTTTCATACTATTCGCCAAACGTCTCGCTAGTTATTTCTTGTAGGCTCAAGTTCTTCACCTTTTGGGCCTCGGCTAATTAGGAATGGGCTCGAGGCCCATCCTTGGATAGGAGGGCCTCACCTTACACATCATAGAGACCCTGTTTGTTTTTAGAAATGAAATGAGATAAAAGTTAAAAAAATAACAATATATTATTATAATATATTTTTTTAATATTAGTTTTATATGAGAATTTGAAAAAATGGTTTTGAAATTTGAAAAAGTTAAATTATTTATTATATTTTATATAAAAATTTGAAAAAATATAATAATAAAATTTATATGAATTTAAAATTTTTAATTTCAACTCCTAAAGTGACCCTAATTTTTATGGCCTTCTTAAAAAAATGAATGTCAATTACTATTTAAATCAAATTTGCATCTCACTTATCTAAGTCACCTGATTATGAGTAATTATTAAACGTCATGCGTCCTATCGGTGTTTGGTTAGCATAATTAAATAGTTGAAACACATTTCGTGCTTCTTGTTATGAAATTTAAAGAAAGGAACTACTATTGCAAAAGAGAAATAAGAAATTCTCTCTGAAACTCTTTAGAACTGAAGTTTTCTTTCTCTTTCTATTTTTTTCTTATAAATTTCATTACAACTGAAGCTCATATTTATAGGCGTTGAAATTACTATGCAAGTTATTATGCAAGTCACTATGCAGATTTAAGATAATAGTAGTGGGGTCATTCACATAATTTAGTGGTGGGACAGGGGGGTGGCTGCCGACGTTCATTTATAACACTCCCCCTTGAATGACCACCCATAAAAAATCTGCCTCGTTAAAATCTTGCCAAGTAAAAATCCAGTGGGAAGAAAAATCAATGGCGAAGGAAAAAGAGTACAGTATTCTTATGTATCCACAAGTGCTTTAAGATTGCCTCATTAAAACCTTGCAGAGGAAAACCCAGTGGGACAAAACCTCAGCGAAGGAAAAATAGTACAATCAGCACATTTACTCCCCCTGAAAAGTGCATGACAAAAGATCTTTGAGTCTTTGTATTCCAATATTATGCACAATCTTCTTGAATGTGGAAGTTGGTAACGCCTTTGTGAATAAATCTGCCAGATTATCACTAGATCGTATCTGCTTGACATCAATTTCACCTTTTTCTTGAAGTTCATGAGTATAAAAGAATTTCGGTGAAATATGTTTGGTTCTGTCACCTTTGATATATCCTCCTCTGATTTGAGTGATACAAGCAGTATTATCTTCATATAAGATTGTTGGGCTATTATCGATCATAGGAAGTCCACACTTTTCCTGGATATGTTGAATAACTGATCTCAACCAAATACACTCTCGACTTGCTTCATGAATAGCAATGATTTCTGAGTGATTTGAAGAAGTAGCAGATAGTGTCTGCTTAACAGATCTCCATGATATGACAGTATCTCCATAAGTAAATAAATATCCAGTTTGAGATCTACCTCTGTGTAAGTCTAAAAGATAACCTGCATCTGCATACCCAATCAATTCTGGACTTGAACCACGTTGATAAAATAATCTCATATCAACCGTACCATGAAGGTAACGAAGGACATGTTTAATGCCATTCCAATGCCTTCGAGTTGGTGCAGAACTATATCTTGCAAGCAGATTAACTGAGAATGTAATATCTGGTCGAGTGCAATTTGCAAGATACATCAAAGCTCCAATTGCACTGAGATATGGTACTTCGGGACCAAGAATTTCTTCATCGTCATCACAAGGACGGAATGGATCTTTCTTCACATCAAGTGTTCGAACAATCATTGGAGTACTCAGGGGATGAGATTTGTCCATATAAAATTGCTTTAGGACTTTCTCAGTATACATGGACTGATGAATAAAAATTCCATTTGGCAAGTGCTCAAGCTGCAGGCCGAGACAAAGTTTTGTTTTGCCAAGATCTTTCATTTCAAATTCATTCTTTAAATATATAGCGGTTTTTGAGATCTCTTCAGGAGTTCCCACAATATTTAAATCATCAACATAAACCGCAATAATGACAAATCCGGATTCTGATTTCTTAATAAAAACACATGGGCATATAAGATTATTCTCAAATCCTTCTTTCAATAGATATTCGCTTAAGCGATTATACCACATGCGTCCGGATTGCTTCAACCCATATAAAGATCTTTGTAGTCTGATTGAGTACATATTTCTAGATGTACTTGTAGATACTTCAAGCATCTTATATCCTTCAGGGATTTTCATATATATGTCATGGTCTAAGGATCCATATAAATATGCAGTGACCACATCCATCAACCGCATTTCTAATCCTTTTGTAACAACCAGACTAATCAAAAATCTAAATGTGATTGCATCCATAACGGGAGAGTATGTTTCTTCATAATCAATCTCGGGTTTCTGCAGAAAACCTTGTGCGACAAGCCGTGCTTTGTATCGCACAATTTCATTTTTCTCATTACGTTTTCGTACAAATACCCACTTATATCCAATAGGCATTACACCCTTTGGTGTTTGGACAACAGGTCCAAATACTTCTCGTTTTGCTAGCGAATTTAATTCAGCTTCAATAGCTGTTTTCCATTTTGGCCAATCATTTCTACGTCGACATTCTTCGACGCTTTTTGGCTCACTTTCTTCATTACTTCTGGTAATGTCAAGGGCCGTTTTATATGAAAATATGTTGTCGACAACAGTTTTATTTCTATCCAGAATTTCTCCAGTTTTCATGAAATGTATTGAGATCTTATTATTTTCAGGTACCTGTTCCTCTTCAGGGAAAAATATTTCATGACACACCTCTTCAGAATGTCCCTTTTTAGGAGATTTATACTCTTCAAGAGTTTCCTCTTCAGGAGGTTCTGGAATAGAAGATTTAAGCTCTTTAGGAGCACCAATTATATTTGTGGCCTGTATTGTGGGTACGTGTTCTTCAGGAACACCAAATTCATTTTGTATTCTTTTCCTTCTGGGAATTTTGTCTTTTGCACCAATAGGTCTTCCACGCTTCAGGCTTATTTTAGATTCACCTATTGCTGCTTTGACAATTTGTCCTTCAGGGACTTCAATCCTTGCTGGAGTATTAACAGCAGGAATATAAGATTTTACTACACCTTTAGTGTCAGTAAATACATCCGGTAACTGATTTGCAACATTTTGCAAATGAATAATCTTTTGAACTTCCCGTTTACATTCATTTGTAGGAGGATCAAAATGAGACAGGGTCTTATTATCCCAAGTAATATCTTGTCGTGTTTCAGGCACCGACTTTTCTTTACCCATTAACGGAAAATTTGATTCGTCAAAATGACAATCCTCAAAACGTGCTTTAAACATATCCCCTGTAAGGGGTTCAAGGTATCTAATAATAGATGGAGAATCAAAACCAACATATATCCCAAGTCTACGTTGAGGGCCCATTTTTGTACGTTGTGGAGGTGCAATTGGAACATATACAGCACATCCAAAAGTACGAAAATGAGAAATATTTGGTTGTTGACCAAATGCAAGCTGTAATGGAGAATATTTATGATATGTAGATGGTCTAATGTGAATTAGAGATGCTGCATGAAGTATAGCATGTCCCCAAACAGAAATAGGTAGTCTTGATTTCATAAGTAAAGGTCTAGCGATTAGTTGAAGCCTTTTAATCAAAGACTCAGCTAAACCGTTTTGTGTGTGTGTATGGGCAAC
This sequence comes from Platycarya strobilacea, assembly GCA_036898215.1. Classification (NCBI taxonomy): domain Eukaryota; kingdom Viridiplantae; phylum Streptophyta; class Magnoliopsida; order Fagales; family Juglandaceae; genus Platycarya; species Platycarya strobilacea. The sequence goes on from CM072556.1 coordinate 14,261,023, forward strand.
AGGATGTTCAACATCTATTCCTATTGACATGCAATAATCATCAAAAACTTGAGATGAAAATTCACCTGCATTATCCAATCGAATGGTCTTAATCGGATACTCAGGAAATTGTGCTCGAAGTTTAATTATCTGAGCAAGAAGTCTAGCAAATGCAACATTTCTAGTAGAAAGAAGACAAACATGTGACCATCGACTAGATGCATCAATTAGAACCATAAAATATCTAAATGGTCCACTTGATGGATGAATAGGCCCACATATATCTCCGTGAATCCTTTGTAAAAAGGATGGAGATTCAACAATGACTTTTGAGGGAGATGGTCTAATAATTAACTTACCTTGAGAACATGCAGAGCACGGAGATTCATTTGGTAGAAATATTTTTTGATTCTTTAAGGGTTGCCCATGCGAATTTTCAATAATTCGTCTCATCATTATAGAACCCGGATGCCCAAGGCGATCATGCCAAGTCATAAATACTTTAGGGTCAATGCACTTCTGGTGCATTACTACATATGATTCAATTGTTCTCATTTTTGTATAATACAATCCAGAACATAGAGCAGGCAGTTTTTCTAATACGAGCTTCTGGCCCGATACTGTTTTAGTAATAAGAAGATGCTCTTTACTGCCTTCATTGGTCGTTTCAATATGGTAATTATTACGACGTATATCTTTGAAACTCAATAAATTTCTTCTGGATTGTGAAGAGAATAGAGCATCATCAATACAAAATTTGGTGCCATTAGGCAACACAATATAAGCTCTTCCGGAGCCCTCAATTAAATCCGATGAACTTGATATGGTATGGACATAGGCTTTACTTAGTGTTAGATTTTGAAAATATTTCTTTTCTTTGAGAATTGTGTGAGTTGTAGCACTGTCAGCCAGACATATATCTTTATCATTCAACTCAGAGATAAACAGCTCATCAATGTGATCCATGATTCTACAAAATATACAAAACTTTTATTATTGATAGAAAGAAAATATATTAATTGAGTGGAACACTTCCATCTCCAATTAAGTGTTCAATACTACCATCAGGATGATTAAAGAAATCAGATACATCAAGATGAGTAACGTCTACATCTACTGAATCTAATAAATCATCTGATGGTTCTACTAAATTTGTTTCATGCACTTTATTCTTTCCTTTAATAGAAACTTGATATAAATCAGCTAAGTGCCTGGCCGTACGACAGGTACGTGACCAATGTCCAGTCATTCCACATCTATGGCACACCTCTTCACTTTTCTTTGAAGAATTATTCTGAGGATTTTTACCCCTCTCTGAATTGTACCACTTCTGGTGATATGGTATATTATAATCCCTTTTAATGTTGTCACTCTTGGGACCAACATTTCTATAATTTCTCCTACCACGTCCACACTTCCGATTTCTTCTAAAGGATGCACCATTCACTTCTGGGAATGATGCAAACCTATTACCATTCACTTCAGAGAATGATATTGAGCCAGTAGTGCGTGACTGGTGGATTTCTAATAAGAGCTCATTATTCTGCTCAGCTACTAGAAGACATGATATAAGTTCAGAATATTTCTTGAACTTTCTCCCTCGATACTGCTGCTGCAGGAGCACATCGAGGCATGAAATGTAGTAGAAGTCTTCTCTAGCATATCTTCATCGGTGATTTTCTCACCGCATAATTTTAATACTGAGCTTATTTTAAAAAGTGCGGAATTATACTCACTAACACTTTTAAAATCTTGCAACCTCAGGTGCATCCATTGAGAACGAGCTCTTGGGAGGATGACAGTCTTCTGGTGTTCATACCTCTCCCTTAAATTGTTCCACAAAATATAGGGATCTTTTACAGTGAGATATTCAGTTTTCAATTCTTCATGAAAATGGTGGCGAAGGAAAATCATTGTTTTAGCACGTTCCTGCAGGGATACTTGATTTCCTTCTTTAATAGTTTCTCCCAGGTTCATTGCATCAAGATGTATTTCAGCATCAAGTATCCAAGATAAATAATTTTTCCCAGATATATCAAGAGCAACAAATTCCAATTTTGTAAGATTTGTCATTTTCTACACATATAAATAATAAATATGTGTATCTCAGAAAATATATTTATAAATTTACACAGATAATCATCAATAAAATATATCAAAGATTTCAAATAATATATTGAAAAACTTACAGAGGAATAAGGCCACTAGCTTCAGAATTGGCAGAACCGTCGTGCTGATAACGTGTTATGAAACTTAAAGAAAGGAACTACTATTGCAAAAGAGAAATAAGAAAGTCTCTCTGAAACTCTTTAGAACTGAAACTTTCTTTCTCTTTCTATTTTTTTCTTATTAATTTCATTACAACTGAAGCCCATATTTATAGGCGTTGAAATTACTATGTAAGTTACTATGCAAGTCACTATACAAGTCACTATGCAGATTTAAAATAATAGTGGTGGGGTCATTCACATAATTTAGTGGTGGGACAGAGGGGCGGCTGCCGACGTTCGTTTATAACACTTCTTACGTTTTGAAGATATTTGGATTTTTTGATCTCTTTGCAATTGAATGATTTATGTTGTCCAAGTGAGAGAATAATATTATATTTTATTATAAACTAGCATAAAATTTATATTAGTCCTAGCCTCATAATATCATAGAATAAGCCCAATTGAGGGCCCAATTGGATTCGAAGATGAGTTGAACTTATCTCAATTTATATCTATTTTATTATTATATTTTTCTAATTTTTCATACAAAATATAATAAATAATTTAATTTTTTCAAATTTCAATTCAACTTTTTAAAATTTTAAAATAATAATAATATTAAAAAATAACATTCTAATAATATTTTATTCAGTCTTCAAAATTCATCTCATCTCCCAATTCAAACTATCCCTGAATCACTATTGCCAACAACTATCTTTAGAGTGTACAATAGAGATCAATTCTTTCATAAAATTAATTTCTCAACCATTTTACTTGGAGAAGTTATGCATCATGAGATACTTTGAATTAGAATTTCATAACAAAGATGAGTATTGAGTTTTAAAGATTTCTAAGATGGAGATGGAATTGCTAGAAATTAAGCTCTCGTCTTGTAAGGTTTAGGAAAGGATGAAACGCTGAGATGTTGTAGTGTACCTCTCAAACCAGTGTTTGTGATGTTTATTTTGCACTCTTCAAGGTCCAAAAATATAAATCTCTAGCTTTTCAGCCGCTCTCGATAGAGACTCGTGGTACTTGTAGATTCTCAAGTAGAAAATTGTTTGGAGGAAAGTAGTGATTTTGTAAAAATACCACACATGGTCCTCATGCACCATCCATTTCGGCAGCTCTCCTTGATACACGTGCAAGATCAATAAACTCGACATCACTAAATCTTTTAGATTTGACCTTTGTAACTAAAAAGATATGAGTGTGTTGCCTTCACAGGGCAACATCTAGATTTTAAAGTCTACTAAAATTGGTCTAAACTATAATCCGTAACTTTTCACTTTTATTTTATTACTTTCTTTTTTGTTTTCTTTATTGTTAATTAAAATAACAAAAGAGTTCATGATCTCTTGGACAATTATCAGTAGACGTTAAATCTCTCTTTCTATGAAGGGTATGATTGAATCTCTATTTTGGCATAGAGTGTCATCATTTGAATATTTGTCTATTGAAAGTATTAACAATAGTAAAGACGAGACTCGTTAAAAAACATAGTATACAAATAGAGTTTCAAATGCATTACTTTAGTTTATGATATTATGTTTAATATGGAAATATTCTAGAATATAACTAATCATGAATGTAAATTTTTTTAATAAATAAATAATGATAATTTTTTTTAAAAAAAAAATAGTTCATTTCTTTATATATATATATATATATATATATATAAGAAAAAAAAAAGGAATAAAAAAGAGTTCATTTCCTTGTTTTTGCTGCCTTTAATTGGAATGACTTGGCATAGGAGCAATGATTGTTATTTACATCTTTCCATTAATTATATAAATAAATAAATAAATAAATAACTCTATATTTTTAGCAATAAAATCCCACTATTTCTATCAGATCAGTGAAATCTCACTATTTCTATCAGATTAGTGAAGTCACGTATTGTTGTTTAATATTAGCTTTGGCAAGAAGAATACTATTCATATCTCACATCACATATTTTATATATATTTTTATTTTTATTATTATTATTATTTTATTCTTATCAAACTAATTAAATTTATTTATTTATCATCCATACACCATATATTTGTTAGAAAAAAAAAGTAAAATAAAATGAGTGATGTATAATATTTTGAAATGATAAATAGAATTATTTTTCCATTTTAATCATAAGCTGTAAGATTTGTCACATTGCATTACTAGCTTTCATGGTGACACCACAAATCAATCCCCTTATTTCTCACATCATCACATGCCCATGCATGGTGACTTTACAAATCAGTCCCTTATCTCTCTTTCTCCACTGACATTTTATTAAAATATATTTATGTTAAGGGTTAACGAGTGAAACTGTGGTCTGGATTTCGCACCAATCTAATAATAAAATGCCACGTCTGGCTTCCATGTTGTGAAATTATAAACCTGCATCCACCGAACCAATCCAGTAATATAATGCCACCCCCACTGCACCTTCTTCTTCCAATCCAAATTTCCAAAACAAGAACAATATCATACATTACATTTCTAAGATAGACCCAAATCACCAAGAACTGAAATCTAGCATAACCACAAAACCTCCAGTGTTGCAGTCTCTCTCCCACCACTTCCTTAGTCCCAACTTCCTCATCTCCCTACCTCACCTCCACAACTCCTCTATTTTCCCATCCCCTTTTGTTAGTGTCCCTTAGAGACCCACCCCTCCCTCACACCTAACTCGATACATGTCTTGCCTAGTTGAATCCACATGCACCGCATCTGAGGAGGGCCCAATCTAGCTCCCACTGTCTACTTCCACTGACATTCTTTAGATGTGCCAAAACGAGGAGAAGGCATCAGGAAAAAATATGTAGTAGCACATATGGATCCTCCTTCTTTATCTAATTTGCTTCTTCTTCCTCCAAATCTCTTCCTCTTCCTCCTCCTCGCCAACCTACTCACTTCACCCTTGTAAGTACATAGACGTAAGTACATATCATTTGTTTCTCGAGAAAGAAATGAAAAGAATATGATCATTAAATGTAGATGATTTTGTTACGTTTACACCACACAAAAAAAAACCTCATTTCCAGCGATCAAAGTCACCAAAAATACTATAAAAAGTCACCGCAATTGCTTAATTCCAACTAATATATGTCGCCACGCAATAGCCACTAATAGTGAGCCAAGTTTTTCTAGCTATATTCAAAATTGCCATAAATATTTTTTGCGGCAAAAAAATATCGCCGCAAATAAGTAAAAAGTGGTCGCCAAAATAATTTTTTGCGGTGAATACAATTCACAACAAATATTGGAAACCAGTTTTTTTTTTTCCTTCCAGTATTTGAGAGACGAAGATGAATTTGTAAGTCAATGTTGAGCATGTAGAAGCCTAACCTAGCATGAGCAATCTATTATATATTATATCTAAAGAAATATAAATTGAAGTCTCTAAAAAGTAAATACTTGCATATTTCAAGAAAATAAATTTTGTCTTTCAAGGCGTTCCAAGGCAAGCCATGTCCAAAATAACGGAATACAAAACATATAATGATTTCAAAGCCCCATTTTAGTTCAACAAAAGCCACCATAAGACTAAGAATCAGCCCAACCCAAAATTTCTCTATAGTCAAATACAACGAACTGCAATTTGGAGTTCGACTTAGATTAATGATTGGGTTAGCCCGCCACTGAAGAATACAACTACCAAAGTCACATCTTTGTATCTCTCACCACTTCAAAGATTGTTGGAAGTTCATTCATCATGTCAAAGAGTAGCTTCCTGCACAACACGTAAAAAAAATTAAAATTCATTACGACACTAGATCATTTCATTTCTTGAAATAGTACGTAGGAACGGAAGACTAATATATACCATGCATTAGACATGTTTATGTAGGGTCGAATAAAAAAGAACATGTAAAATTTACCACTTGGGGATTTTTAAAGCACTTCCAAGTACGTTTTGTTCTACTATTGTTCCTTAAGTCTCGAGATAAGTCAAACAAATGTATCAAGTGTGCGTAGAATTTAATGTCTTGGAAGCATGATTGAGTTTCAAAAGCCTTTGAATAAATAGGTGTATGACCAAATAAAGCATTTACTGCACCATTTTCAAGTGTTGCTGTGAATAGGGATATGATCCAAAAGAGGACCAACTAGCACAAGCGGATCCATGTAACCAAGCCCATTTAGATAAGACCTTAAAAAAGGTTTAATTGAGTTGAGTTGAGTGTATCACTGCAATTTCTCAAAACATGGTATGAATGGAACTCTAAAGTTCATCCTAAATTCTTAAACGGAAGCATTTATAAAAAAAAAATCATCTGGGAGAAGCCCACATCTCAGTAAGAATGATATTATGCCATAGGCATAATAATAATGAGAAAATGTCAGAGTATTTACTTTTTCAAAAAGCATATTCAAAACTTGAATTTTATAAATCTGTCATTTACTAGCCTCTGTCATCTTTTATATGTGATCAATGCTTCCAGGAAGAAACCCAGTGTCAGTAACAAAAAAATATGAATTATACCTCAAAATTAGACAACTTCTTAAAGGTCTTTTCTCCTATTCCCGATGTCCCCAGCAAACAATTGAGCTACCACCTTAAGTCTTCAAAGGACAATCCGCAACACACTAAAAACTTCTCTAAATGGAAGATGCTATTGACAAGTGAATATGAACTTCAGAAGAATATACATGTATGAAGAATGATGCATAGAATATACGACCATACAAATCAGAAAATTACCTAGTTATGCAGGTCCCTGAGTCTCTCTATGAGAACCTCTATTGGGATATCTCTTCATAAAGGCGTCGTATTGGGATTGTTTCTCCAATAGTAGTATGATAGTTTTTTCAAACTTTTCTACACATTCAGTTAATTCTTCTATTTGGGCATCAAATGCTTGTCTAGATTTTCTACTCAGGCATTAGCCGCTTGTCTAGATGACTCGAGAATAATCATCTCGTCGAGCCCCCTTACATACCCAGATCTGTGGTCCAAAACTTCCTTAAAGATTGTTGCTGCAACCTCCTTAGTCCGCTCCTCAGACTCCAACCTTGACGTCTTTGTAGCCATCTCAAGTTATCAACCATTGAAAAATCAAACATGTTAGTAAAGGAGATGGACTTATACCACACAAAATTTTCGGGATTTTACTTTTACACTCACATGTTTCTCTTCTCTAATGGGAGTCACAAATGTTCCTTTTTTCGTTGACCATCTCACTTTTTAAAAAAAATCGACTAAAGTCTCCTTTCCTAGACTGCAAAATACAAGCAAATTAAATCAACTACTTAAACTTACAACAAAAATTATTGACTTATGCTTATCTTCATTAATCGCACAAATGACCTTCATCCAGTCGTGTAATTGTTTTGTTGCTTCTTCCTATTATTTTTTTTTCGTTCAAACATCCGCTGCACTCGTACGGGACATGATATACATGAGAAAATTCTAAATTTTCAAGCTTAACATGATTTTAACATCATTTTATGACAACAAGCTTACCATCCTGATGAGTGCGCGAAAGTGTACTCTAAATATCCTAATATTTGATTAAATTGTAAAGAATGAAAATAGAAATGATTGGATTTCACTTATTTTATTTAATTACATTTCTATTTACATTGAGATGTTTTTAAGCATTATTTGTATTTTATTTTATTTTATTTTATTTATTTTTAGATGAAGAGGGAGAAAAGCACAAGAAATTTAATTCATCACAAAGGCTTTCAATTGGAGTCCAAGAGCAGCACGGAAACTAATATATATATATATATATATGTATGTATACGTGAGACGTAAACGAAAAAGAGAGAGCGCCGCAGGAAGCAGTGAAGCAGAGTGAACGTGAGCAGCAGCGTGAACGGGAGAAAGAGACGAACGGAGATGATGATTTTCTTCTTGAGATTTTTGTTGTCTATCCTATTCATGGATAACTAAATTCTCAAGTAGGGTTAGGGATGAACTTGCACACTAGATGATATTTTTAATTTATTTTTAATTTATGTATTTGATTTTCAATTATTAAGATTCTTTGTTTTATTATTCTCAAAATATTGTCAGTGTTTTCTTTTCCGAATAATTTTAGAATTTATTTCATTTATAGATTCAGTCATGCTTTTTCTATTGAATGAATTTATTCTTTAATTATTTTTGGATCCATTGATTATTTATATTGATTTAATTCTCTGCTGCAATATTGCTCCCTGGGTATGTTGTCGTCGTTGGATTTTCTCAATGTGAATAACAATTTGTGTGATTTAAAGTGATGAATGATTTTTCAAAGAATTACATTTGATTTAATTTTTAGTTTATAATTTCATATCTTCTGATTGAGAATTACGGAATTGAATTCTCAATTGAGTTATCAGTTAATTGAAAATAATTAAAAATACCGGATATGTGCAAGGGATTCCCGACACTCTACTGTTCGTCAATTTTGATTACTTTTTCATTATTTACTTTGTTTAATTTTAATTTTCATTTAAAATCAATTTTTCTTTTCTCATAAATCATTTAATTTTTTTAGTTTTTTTGCTATTTTACTTTTCTCTTAATTGTCTCTCTGTGGAATCGACACTCCAAAGCTGAACTACAATTACCGCGTTATTCTTTGGGCGTTATCAAATTTTGGCGCCGTTGCCGGGGAGACGGTAGAAGAATTGTTGGATAGTTTTTTTTTTTCCTCTTTTCAGCAGTTTGTAAAGGCGGTAACTTCGTTCCCTCTTTTTACTTGCTGCATTATTTTTTTTATTTTTTATTTTTTTGCATGCATAATAGGTATAGAGACACATTAGGTCGCTTTGCTTGTAGGCCTGTGATAGAGTCAAATTCAGTGTCTAATTTTTCTAATCCCTTATTTGATACTTCTTCTGTTTCTGAAAATATGAGTGAACACGAGGATCAACCTACTAGGACCCTTCAGGATTACCTCCACCCTACACGCACAGCCACACCGTCATGCATAATGTTTCCACCCAATACGCGTCAACTTGATGTTAAAACGGGAGTGATACAACTACTCCCCACTTTTCATGGGTTGGAAAATGAAAATCCATATGTGCATATTAGGGAATTTGAGGAGGTAGTTGCGACTTTTCATAGTCAAAATGCAACTGATGACATTGTGAGACTTAAGTTCTTTCCTTTTTCTTTGAAGGATAGAGCTAAGAGTTGGTTATACTCGCTGAGACCACGATCCATTAGGTCGTGGAATGAGATGACTCAGGCTTTCTTTAATAAATATTTTCCCCAACATAAAACCAATGCTTTAAAAAGACAGATCTCCACCTTTGCACAGAAGGATAGTGAGACTTTATATATGTCTTGGGAGAGATTTAAGGAGCTATTGAGTATGTGCCCTCACCATGGGTATGAGAGTTGGCGTCTGGTGAGTTACTTCTATGAGGGGCTTACACCTAGAGAGCGCCAATTTGTGGAGATGATGTGTAATGGTGAGTTCTTGCAGAAAAATCCTGATGAGGCCATAGAGTACCTTAATGAGCTCGCTGAAAAAGCTCACACTTGGACTGGACCTAGCGCGACTGAGAGCACAAATAGGTCACTACCTATAGGGAGCCAAAACGGTGGTGGAATTTACCATCTTAGGGAGGAAGATAACTTGAAGGTCAAGGTTGAGGTGCTTACTAGGGAGCTACTATTGCTAAAGGCCAAGGATTTGAAGCCAGCACACTTGGCTAATCATGCAGAGTCTTCTGGGCCATGTTTGGTGTGTGGAGGGGTAGATCACCTCGTCCAAGAGTGTCCCACATTTGCTGAGATGAGAGGGTTGTATGAGGAACAATGTAATGCCTTAGGCATGTACAAGAAGCCTTTTACACCTTTCTCTGAGACTTACAATCCGGGGTGGCGTAATCACCCCAATTTTAGCTGGAAGTCCGAAAACCAGCCACTTGCACCACCTGCACAACCCACTAGATCATATCCTGCACCATATCATGCACCTACATCGTCTAGGAGTCCTTTAGAAGACACTTTACATGCTTTTATTGAAGCACAGGGTAAGACTAACCAAAAGTTTGAATCTTTGATTACGCAGGTTGTGGAAGAAAATAAAGAGATAAAGAATCAAGTGTCAAAACTGATGAGCTCCTTGAGTGTGACTGAGCGAGGTAAGTTTCCTTCTCAAGCTCAGTCCACTCCCCATGGTCAACACATGGCACAAGAGAATTTGAAGGATATGAATGCCATTGTGACTCGTAGTGGTAACTCATCACACATCCCAACAACGGATAAATCAGAGGATGTGGAAAAGGATCAAGATAGTAGTGCTCCCGAGCTACCCAAGGAACCAGAGGTGACAAAGAGCCATGTTAAGGTACCATTCCCTCAAGCTCTGAAATCAAGCAAGCTAACTATGGATCCTAACAATGAAATCCTGGAGAATCTCAAACAGGTAAAAGTCAATCTCCCTCTTTTGCATGTAATTAAACAAGTTCCTACTTACGCAAAAGTTCTCAAGGATTTGTGTACAGTCAAGAGGAGACACCACGTGAAGAAGACATCGTTCTTGACAGAGCAAGTTAGTGCTCTGATTGAGCAACGAATTCCTCCCAAGTATAAGGATCCCGGGTGCCCAACGATCGCATGCAGCATCGGAAATCAGGAGTTTGGACAAGCTTTGCTAGATTTAGGAGCCAGTGTGAATCTTATGCCTTATTCTATTTATTTGCAGCTGGGGCTAGGAGAAATCAAACCAACCACTGTAGTATTGCAACTGGCTGACCGTTCAGTTAAAGTACCCCGGGGGGTGGTAGAGGATGTTTTGATTCAAATTGATAAATTTTATTATCCTGTTGATTTCTTGATTTTAGATACCACCTCTGTTGTTGATACTACCTCTAAAATTCCCCTAATTTTAGGTAGGCCTTTCCTTGCCACTGCTAATGCTCTTATCAATTGCAGGAATGGGCTTATGAAGCTATCTTTTGGAAACATGACTCTGGAGGTGAATGTCTTCCATATTACAAAACAACCGGAGGAGGATCATGAGTGCCACCAGACATATATGATTGATTCACTGATGGATAGGGGAGTTTTGGAAACTCATGATTTTGATCCCCTTGAACATTTTCTGGTTAATTATGAGTTTGATTCCATTACTGATTCATCTGATATGGTTGATATTTGTTCTATTTTCAACAGAACTCAAGATTACGGCACACAAAAATGGCAACCGAAGTTCGAGGAGTTGCCCGAGAAGAGTGAAAGACAGATTCCTTCAAGCATGGAAGCACCCAAAGTTGAATTGAAGCCTTTGCCTAAGGGTTTGAAGTATGTTTTCCTTGGTCCAGGTGATACCTTTCCTGTTATTATCTCATCTGAATTGTCTGAGTCTCAAGGTGAGAAATTAATTCGGGTTCTCAGTGAGCATAAGTCAGCTTTAGGTTGGAGCATTGCTGATATAAAAGGTATTAGCCCCTTGATTTGTTCACATAAAATTAATTTGGGGGAAGGAGCCAGCCCTCGTAGAGACCCACAATGTAGGCTTAACCCCACTATGAAAGAAGTGGTGAAAAATGAAGTATTAAAACTGTTAGACGCAGGAATCATATACCCTATTGCTGATAGTAAATGGGTTAGTCCGACACAGGTTGTTCCTAAAAAGTCTGGTGTTACTGTAGTGAAGAATGACCTGGGAGAGTTAGTCCCCACCAAGCTTGTGACTGGGTGGCGGATGTGCATTGATTATAGAAAATTGAATGCCGCCACCCGGAAAGACCATTTTCCTCTCCCTTTTGTTGATCAGATTCTTGAGCGTGTGGCTGGTCATCCTTTCTACTGTTTCTTGGATGGTTATTCTGGCTATTATCAAATTGAAATTGCATTAGAAGATCAGGATAAAACCACTTTTACTTGTCCTTTTGGTACTTATGCTTTTCGTAGAATGCCATTTGGATTGTGTAATGCACCTGCCACTTTTCAACGTTGCATGATGAGTATCTTTAGTGACATGATTGAAAATAGCATGGAAGTTTTTATGGATGACTTGACTGTTTTTGGATCCTCTTTTGATGCATGTTTATTGAATCTAGAGAAAGTGTTGACCCGTTGTGAGGAGAAGGAACTGGTCTTAAATTGGGAAAAATGCCACTTTATGGTACCTTCAGGCATTGTTTTAGGGCATATTATTTCTTCCAGAGGGATAGAGGTTGATCAATCTAAGATTGAATTAATTTCTAAACTGCCTACACCTAAGACAGTAAAGGATGTGAGATCATTTCTTGGTCATGCGGGCTTTTATAGGAGGTTCATACAAAATTTCTCCACTATATCCAGACCACTATGTGACCTCTTAGCTAAAGATGCCCCATTTGAGTGGACACAAGCTTGTCAAGAGGCATTTAAAATGCTAATTGGCAAGCTTACCTCAGCACCTATAATGCAGCCACCGGATTGGACCTTGCCTTTTGAGATTATGTATGATGCTAGTGATTATGCTGTAGGTGCTGTTCTTGGACAACGAAGGGAGGGGAAGCCCTTTGTTATTTACTATGCTAGTAGGACTCTAAATAGTGCTCAGATGAATTACTCAACCACTGAAAAAGAGTTGCTAGCTGTAGTGTTTGCTTTGGATAAATTTCGCTCTTATTTGATTGGCTCTCCTATTATTATTTTCACAGATCATGCAGTCCTTAAGTACCTTCTCACAAAGAAGGATGCTAAGGCACGACTAATACGGTGGATTTTACTTTTGCAGGAATTTGACATCACCATCAAAGACAAGAAAGGAGTGGAGAACGTAGTGGCCGACCATCTCTCGAGACTCACGTTTGAGGAAACCTCTGACCATCTGCCAATCAGGGATGATTTTCCCGATGAACATTTACTTTCTATTACTTCTCTACCATGGTTTGCTCATATTGTGAATTATTTGGCTACAGGTGAGATACCGGTGGATTGGAACGCTCAGGATAAGAGGAAATTCATGACTGAGGTACGTAATTTCTATTGGGATGACCCTCTTCTTTTTAAATACTGCCCTGACCAAATTTTGAGGCGTTGCATTCCTGATGAAGAGATTGCTAGCGTCTTGGAATTTTGTCACTCCCAAGCTTGTGGAGGCCACTTTTCAATGAAGAAAACCGCTGCAAAAATTTTGCAGTGTGAATTTTATTGGCCCACATTGTTTAAGGATACAAACATCTATTGTCGTTCATGTGAAAGATGTCAAAAATTAGGAGCCATATCCCATCGTAATATGATGCCTTTGAACCCAATTTTAGTGATTGAAATTTTTGATTGTTGGGGTATTGATTTTATGGGACCATTTCCTCCTTCTTTTGGATATCAATATATTATTGTGGCAGTGGATTATGTGTCGAAATGGGTTGAAGCAGCAGCTTGCAGGAACAATGATAATAAGACGGTAATTAAATTTCTTAAAGAGAATGTGTTATCTCGGTTTGGTACACCACGTGCTATTATTAGTGACCGGGGTACACATTTTTGCAACCGTTCTTTTGAGGCTTTGATGAAAAAATATGGGGTAGTACATAAAATTTCTACTGCATACCACCCCCAAACAAGTGGACAAGTAGAACTTGCAAACAGGGAAATTAAGCAAATTTTAGAAAAAACGGTAAACTCGGATCGCAAAGATTGGTCTTTGAGACTAGTTGATGCACTTTGGGCCTACCGAACAGCTTTTAAAACTCCCTTAGGCATGTCACCTTATAGACTTGTTTTTGGAAAGCCTTGCCATTTACCTGTGGAGCTCGAGCATCGAGCCTATTGGGCTATCAAGCATTTCAATTTTGACATAGGAGAAGCAGGTAAATTCAGAAAATTTCAATTGACCGAGTTAGAGGAGTTGAGAAATGATGCCTATGAGAACTCTAAAATTTATAAAGCTAAAATGAAAGCGTTTCATGATAAAAATATTTTGAGAAAAACATTTAAGCCCAATGATCGAGTGTTTTTATATGACTCTAGACTCCATAAGCACCCAGGAAAACTTCGGTCTAGGTGGACCGGCCCTTTTGTAGTGAAGAATGTTTTTGAAAATGGGGCGGTAGAAATAGAGGATCCTAAAGATGGTAGGATTTTTAAAGTAAATGGTCAGCGCCTTAAAATATTAATTGATAGGGAAGTTCCGGAAGTGGAAGAGATTCCATTTGCGGACCCGGTCTATCAACCTTGAACACACCACGCAGGTATGTTTTCTTTTTATTTGTTCTGTTTGTTTTTGTTTTTTTTGTTTTTTGTTTTTTTGTTTTTTTGTTTTTTTGTTTTTTTTTTCCCTTTTCTTTTTCTTTTTGGTTGCTGTTGGTTTTCTTTGTTTTTGTTTGCAGGTCAGTGTCAGTTTGTCATTTCAGTTTGTCATCTCCAGTGTTTAGCGAGTCATCCCACGTCCTACATCAGGTGTATTCTACCCTTTTCAGTACCCTCTATTTAGTTTTAATTGTTAAACATTGAGGACAATGTTTCATTTAAGTTGGGGGGTGAGAACGATGTTTGTTGGAACTCTGTGACATATTTTCCAAAAAAAAAAAAAAAAAATCACACAGGCACCTTTTTACATGTGTATTCATGCTCATTCATGACTATCTTGGTGAATTCATCAAACCCATCTTAATCATTTTGCTGAGGCATTCATATAATTTTTAATGCACGTATCCAAACTTTGCAGTAAGATGGTGGTTTGACACATGTAACCAGAGAACTCTTTTGGTTAAGTATTCTTGTGAATTTTGGGAGAGGTTGAGAGCCTACAAATGCAGAAAATTGTGATAAGCATTTATTGATCTGTTGAATTGGACACTTCTTTTGAGAATATCATTACATGGTTGGTGGTAAGATGGTGGATATACTTGGGATATGACGAACGTCAACTTAGGATTAACGTTTGAGCCTTTCAAGCTAACCCTTCTCATCATAGACTCTTAGTAGCCAATTTTGAGTCAACAAACACATGTAGACTTTTTCTTTTCATATGCCCACATCATTCATACCTCTCCACATTGGAGTATAGCCTATACACTAATTTTTCCTACCCTTATTGCTTCCAAGTGTGTGCTAAGTGTGGAATTTGCATATTTTCTTTTATTGAAAAAAAATAAATAAATAAATAGAGAGCGACTGAAGAAAAAAAAAAGAAAGGAAAAAGAAAGAAAAAGAAAAATGGAAGAGTACAAGTGCAAAATGTTCAATTGATTGAGTTTCAAATTTAAAAAAAAAAAAAAAAAAAAAGGTTGAAGAAGAAGAAAAAATAGTATTTGATGATCTGAAAAGTAGACGAGTGCATCAGGTGAAAAGTGTAGTCTATTGAGATATTTAATAAGATTCCTGTGGTACGTACTTGGAAGTTTTTTGAATCCATTTTATCATTTTCTTCATTTAGCCCTTAACCCGAGCCACGCTACAACCTTTTGTGTTGATCGTTCTGATCCTAAGTATGCTTATGGAATGAGTGGTGGAAATTCTCAATTGTTAGTGTTCCTATCATAAGGTCAATATTTGCTTATTGCTTGTACATAATTGCCTAATTCCCTATGAGAGTGCGTGTACACCCCTTGTCAACTCCATAGAGAGAACCCCTACACGAAACACTGTTATACCCGTAAGTTATGGAGTTGAAACTTTTGCTTAAAATGTTCTTGATGTTGCATGTGTTACAGTTTGTGGTTGGATGGATATAGTTTGGATCACACACACACTTTGTGGATTGCTATATGTGGATTAATTATGATTGGGTTATTGAATTTCTAAGATTGCATTGATATGTGATTCTGAAAAAGTGTGACTTGGTGACTTCTGTGTGTGATCTTCTTTAGTCTCTTTCATCATTCTTGCATGAGAATTGCTAGGGACTAGCAATGAGTAAGTTGGGGGGTGTGATGAGTGCGCGAAAGTGTACTCTAAATATCATAATATTTGATTAAATTGTAAAGAATGAAAATAGAAATGATTGGATTTCACTTATTTTATTTAATTACATTTCTATTTACATTGAGATGTTTTTAAGCATTATTTGTATTTTATTTTATTTTATTTTATTTATTTTTAGATGAAGAGGGAGAAAAGCACAAGAAATTTAATTCATCACAAAGGCTTTCAATTGGAGTCCAAGAGCAGCACGGAAACTAATATATATATATATATATATATATATATGTATGTATACGTGAGACGTAAACGAAAAAGAGAGAGCGCCGCAGGAAGCAGTGAAGCAGAGTGAACGTGAGCAGCAGCGTGAACGGGAGAAAGAGACGAACGGAGATGATGATTTTCTTCTTGAGATTTTTGTTGTCTATCCTATTCATGGATAACTAAATTCTCAAGTAGGGTTAGGGATGAACTTGCACACTAGATGATATTTTTAATTTATGTATTTGATTTTCAATTATTAAAATTCTTTGTTTTATTATTCTCAAAATATTGTCAGTGTTTTCTTTTCCGAATAATTTTAGAATTTATTTCATTTATAGATTCAGTCATGCTTTTTCTATTGAATGAATTTATTCTTTAATTATTTTTGGATCCATTGATTATTTATATTGATTTAATTCTCTGCTGCAATATTGCTCCTTGGGTATGTTGTCGTCGTTGGATTTTCTCAATGTGAATAACAATTTGTGTGATTTAAAGTGATGAATGATTTTTCAAAGAATTACATTTGATTTAATTTTTGGTTTATAATTTCATATCTTCCGATTGAGAATTACGGAATTGAATTCTCAATTGAGTTATCAGTTAATTGAAAATAATTAAAAATACCGGATATGTGCAAGGGATTCCCGACACTCTACTGTTCGTCAATTTTGATTACTTTTTCATTATTTACTTTGTTTAATTTTAATTTTCATTTAAAATCAATTTTTCTTTTCTCATAAATCATTTAATTTTTTTAGTTTCTTTGCTATTTTACTTTTCTCTTAATTGTCTCTCTGTGGAATCGACACCCCAAAGCTGAACTACAATTACCGCGTTATTCTTTGGGCGTTATCACATCCTAACTAACATTTATTATAGTTGACTATTTAAAAAAAAATGCCACAATATGTTAATTAAATATTTGACTTCCAATTTACCTTAAAGTCTTCATTTGAATATCGAGTACATAACTTCACCTAGATGGTTGGTGTCACCAACGATGACATATTCATAAGTGCTTCTTCATTACTCCCGTATTGTTGGTAGGTTTTATGTAAATCATATCAAATATAATTAAACTATTTGCGAAGTGTCTTCATAATCGTATCCCAATAATTCTTTTTGGTCCAATCAAGGATGAAGTCATTCTAGAGACAAACAACAAACAAATTAATTATAATTAGTACTACGAGTTTTAGAAATACTTTATTTCATCATATACGAAATTTTATACTTTTATTAATATGCGTGAAATCATTTCTTCCTTCTTATTAGCTAGTACAGCGTCCTAGCTAGCATGACTCAAGTCCACGTTATGCTTGACCAATTATGTAATCTTTGTAGTAAAAATTGTTGCATTTTCACAATAACATGCAGTCTCATTGTCCTTTATCCTCAGGGGTATTTTTTCGTACTTTTGCAACTTTTCAAACTTTGTGCTTTTCACTATTCCCAACCCACACTTTTGACTAGGTAATACTAATGTTTTCAATTGACATATTAACATCATATGTATGATGTATGTATAGTGAAATAAACATTCGAATAGATACGTGATCCAACATATATTATTCAATTTATGATTGCATAATTTTTCTTTTTCAAATAAGATAGAGAACACACACGATTCCATGCATGAAGGGTATTACATTACTAACTTGCCAAATGAATAAAAAAAAACTTAAGACATGAGGGCCTGAGGTATATAATATTTTGAATAATAATATACTTAGTACTCTTCTACAATTCTTCTACTCACTCCATTTTAATATGAAGTTATAATGTTATAAATGAAACAAGAATAAAATGTGTCCAGCTCCCGTGAAAGAGTTCTGCAATATAATTTTTGTCTTTCCAGCTTGCTACTCGGCGCGTATCTCCAACGCAAGCAGCTGACCGTGACACATACTGAAATGGACATGATTAAAATAGATTATCACTTGTTGATGCGATAGTTCCTGTTTTGAGTACAGAAAAGTAGTCTTGCACTAGAGACGGACGAGAAAATATCTAGGCAACTCAACTTTATATCGATCAAGCATTATTGCCTTTTTAAATATTTAAATAAAATATAATAAATAATTTAATTTTTTAAATTTTTAAATAAAAATAATATTAAAAAATAGATTTATAATTCTTTTTTCATGTCGTCATTTCATAATTATATTGTATATCAATTTCAAATTTCCCTTGTTTTCTCTTCGAAAACCAAACAGATTATAAATCTTTAATAAGTGGTGGTAAAATGGCAAAAGGCAAGCAATACATTTGAATCACCCCTCGAAAAAGATTGAAGAGGAAGCATATCATGGGAAGAGATTCTAGAGGACTAGAACTAGGACTAGCAGCAAACCGAATTAACAGAAAAAGATACATATCATGAGCTTAATATATACTGTTTATATAAAATATACATACAAACATGGATAAGTGGGGGCATGTGTGTGTAAAAAAGCTTCAGACATGGAATTTTGCAAGGACATCAGCAAAAAAGTACGAGAACATGAATAATCCACGTTTGCCTTTTCGTGTCCTGTCTGATCCGATATGTTTGATGCCATACACATCATCTATTTTATTTTATTTTTATTTTTTCATAATAAACATATGATAAATGAATGATAAGTATAACAATTTAATTAGTTTAATAAAAATAAAATAAAACTTAAATTAAAAAAATAAAAATAAAATATGTAAAATGTATAATATAGAATGATAGTAACATTCCTCTTAAGAGAATATCTTCGGTGCACTCCTTAATATTACAGCATCCAATCATTTTTTGCCACTTAGCCTTTTTACTATAATAGCTATAGACTAGTATTACACAGAATTCATCCCCCGAATTCATTTCTCCCCTTCTGTCTCACCTCCCTCGAATTTACTCCTCTACTCTAGTGTGACGTCCTCGGTCCTACCCCTCTCCCCTTCCCTTGTGACATTTCTCCCTTCAATGCCTCTCTCCTCTCCCTGTTTCAGATCTATGTTTGGAAGGTGAGAAAAAAAAAGCTCATTTTGGTCTTCATTGCTTCTCATCTGTGTTTGGGAGGTGAGCAAGTTTTTTTTTTTTTAAATGCTCATTTTGGTCTCCATTAATTTTGGTGCTTGGGAGCTGAGAAAATGGAAAAAAATGCGTGGGTGATGTTGTTCTTGTCTGTTGGAGAGTTTGTTTGATTCTTCTAATGTATTTAAATGGGGTTGGGTTGACGTCTGATTCTCTTTGTTGGGAAATTTCGTTGAAATGATAATAACTTGAGTCGATGCCAGAATTCTTACCGCAAATCTCGAATTGCCGCAACCATTTTGACTGGAGTTCTCCTCAAGTTTGTCTTTCTTTCTCCAGTTAAATTCCCTGAGTTGGAGGGGTTCTCTCCCTTTCGTAGAAGCTATTCCTGATTTTTGTTTGCAAAATGGGTGCTTGCCAATAACTTTCCTTCTAGACTGTTAAGAATTTTTCAACAAGAATGAAAAACTGGAAAAAGAAATTCTTGTTTTTTGATCACCAGCATATCATCTTCTTCCCCAAATTTTTGTTAGATAATGCATTTTCACTTTTTATATTATGTCATTTTAGCCATTGTAACGATGGGAATTTCCAAGAATAATGCAAAATCTGGACTCATTGAAAATTTCCATTTAATTGTGGGTGTTGTTGGCATCGAAGAGGATTGTCGGACTAGTGGAAATCCAGGTTGAACGTACAGAATTTTTGGGTTTTAAACTTGTATCACATGTGAGTGAGTCTACGAAGAAATTTGTAAAAAATAATGATGTGGCTTCTTCTCATTTGCCAACTGCAAAAGGCCTCACTTCAGCCCATTCGTATAGAAGATGCACCATCTTCTTAATTGTTTAGTGCTGGTCGGAGAGCCATTGGCCTTTGCATGGGTCGAATGGCATCACTCACGGCTCTTAATGACGTTCTGGTTCTTAGGGACCATGGGGCTAAGGTTGGGGTACAATCCCCAAATTGGGGTCACGTGAAGGCTGGGATAAAGATATCTTGTCAGAAACTTGAGTTTTCTACCAAAGTAGTGTTTTAATTTCTGGTGCCTCTCTTAGTTCTCAAGATTAGAAATACTCAGCCAAGATTTTGTCAGAAATATGTAAAGAAAAACAAGTAATTGAAAAACGGAAAATGAAATTAAAAAAAATACCAAATACAGGGGTTAATGTGGTTCGATCACAAGGATCTACATCCACAGCAAGAATTGGCTCGAGACTTTCTCTTTGATTTCAATCACAGCTTACAAAGTACAAGATTACACTTTTCGGCAGACTACAACTTCTGTTCTTGAAGTTTCTCTCCCTTTCACTCTCATGTGATTTTGTCTTAGTGATACAAATCGATAATTGCTACAGTAGTTAAACCCTCTCTTTTATATTACACTTCAAAAAGGTAAAGTAAACAGAAGCCCTTACACATTAAGATTTATACACGTGGTCTTCTCAAGACCATAGAATCTTCTACATTATACAACTGATAGCATACATATACAAATGGTTGACACACTATTGTAACAATCTTCACCTTGTCAATCATTTGATCTTCAAGTCTGATTTTACTTCGAGCCAATTCCTATTTGTTCCTCCCACTTTAGCTTTCTTTCATGTTAATTAGGTCTAGGAAGTGTCTAACTTTTGAGTAGGAAATATCTTGGTCATTATATTAGATGGGTTTTCTTTAGTAGGTATCTTCTCCACTTTAATTTCCCCACTTGCTATTATATCCTTCACAAAGTGAAGTTTTATGTCTATATGCTTTACCTTTTATAGAATACCTGATTTTTAGGAAGATATATTGTACTTTGATTATCACAATGAGTTGTGATATTTCCCTCAAATATGCCCAATTCATTTAATATTCCTTTAAGACATAGCCTATTTTATAGTCTCAATCATTGCTTTATATTTAGCCTTAGTTGTAAACAAGGCAACTACAGATTGCAAGTTTGCCTTCCAAATTTATAGTCCCACCATAAGTAGTAAAAGCAAATCCTGTCAAGGATTTTCTGGCGTCTACATGACTAACAAAATCTAAGTCTACAAATCCATTAATTTCTTGTCCATTTACAACACTACATTCAAACCTTAACCCCAAACAAGTAGAACCCGAGAGATATTGAAACACTCACTTCATAGCATGCCAATGGAGATGACCTAGTTTTCTCATAAACTTACTGATTATACTCACTGCATAAGTCAGGCCAGGTCTAAAGCAAATCATTGCATACATGATGCTCCCCACCATACTAGCATAGGGTATTTTCAACATAAAATCCCTCTCTTCCTCAGTTTATAGTGCTTGAGTCATAGAAGGTTTTAAGTGTTGTCCCATGAGAGTACTTACTGATTTAAATATTCATACCAAATCTTTTAAGGACTTTAGAAATGTATGATTTCTGTGATAAGTAGATAAGTATGTTATGCCTATCTCTAGTTATTTCCATTCTCAATATCTTCTTTATAGGTCCTAATTCCTTAATCTCAAATTCAAATTTCAAGATCCCCTTAACTTGCTCAATTAGGTTTTTGCTTTTACAAGCAATAAGTATGTCATCTACATAGAAAAGTAAATAGACTAAAACTCTTTTAGGTTGCTTGAAATATACACAGCTATCATAGCCATTTCTTTTGAAACCATTAACAATCATATGTGAGTCAAATCTTTTATACCATTGTCTTAGGGATTGTTTAATTCTATATAAAGATTTCTTAAGCAAAATACATAATCTTTATTTGGTTCACTTACAAACCCTTCTAGTGGTTGCATGAATAACATCCATTTAATTCTCCATGCAAGAAGGTTGTTTTTACATCCAATTGTTCCAAGAACAAGTCCTAATAAGCAGTTTAGGCTAGTGGAAGTCTAATGGAATTGTGTTTTACTATATGAGAGAAAATTTTATTGAATATATCCCCTCCATCTGATTAAACCCCTTTACTAATAGTCTAACCTTATATCTAGGTCCCTCTATTCTAGGTGTGCCTTATTTCCTTTTATAGATCCATTTTGATCCTATGAGTTTAACCTTTTCTGGTCTTGAGACCAATTCCAAAGTCTTGTTCTTATTAATAGATCTCATTTCTTCTTGCATGGCTAGTAGCCGTTCTTCTGCCACAAAAAATGTAAAGGCAGTTAGGTCAACTTGCCCATATCTTTGTGATGGTTTAATTATTCTTTTCATATGGTCCCTTACTAGGTTGTACAAATCAACTCCACCTTAATACCTATCCTCAGTGATGGGTTCCTTATTTTTCTCAATTTGTTGGTTTGTCTTCTCTAGCAGAACATTTGATGACTCCACCTCAATCTAGACTATGATTAAAAAAGATTTTTGAATAGGTTGATTACTATCTAGTTGGGCTCAAGCCATTTGTGACTCATTGAAAATCACATCCCTGCTTATAATGCATTTTTGTTTACTTGGTTCTTAAACCCATCGCCTATATCCTTACCGTTGGGATATCCAACAAAAACACACTTGATAGCCCTAACTTCTAATTTGTCTATTTTTGAGTGTGTATAAGCAATACAACCAAACACTCTTAAATCTATTACTATATATAATAGCCGAGTATTACAATCTAACTTGGCAAATTTATAACAATTTCTACTCCTATTCGAACTATTAGGCCTTCTTATGAAATGCAAGTATTTATTAGAGATACCCATAGATAAGCAAGTCATTAGAACTACTTTGATGATAAGCATTTATTACAGATACCTATAGAAAGGCAAGTTGTAAACAACGATGCATTCTCTCTCTCTCTCTCTCTCTCTCTCTCTCTCACACACACACACACACACACACATATATCATCAAAGCGGTGATAAATACTTACATACTCATGTAGCTTTCCCTCCAGATGCACCACATTAGACATATGTGTGGGGACCATCTTTCATAATGCAATGATTTGTCAGATGGTCATAAACTATTCCAGCTGGTGATGAGTGCACAAAAATGCACTCTAAATACTCTATTTAAATACTAAAAGAAATGAGAAAACAATGGATATAACTCATGTTATTAAAATTAATGGTCATTTATCTTGAGATAGATATAAGCATGATTTAATATATTGATGAGAATATAAAATGCCATATTGTCCTCTCTTAATGTTTAAATACTTTATTCTTATTTGATACCTAAATATACTCATTATTCTTATATTTTGATTTAGGTCACAAATAGAGGCATTAGGAACAAATGAAGATAATTGTGGAATTTTAGACAGTTCTGACATCTTTTTGTAATATGAGCATAACTCTCTCATCCAATCTCCGATTGAGCTGATTCAAGATGATCTAGAACCGCAAGAGAAATATCTATAACTTTTGTGTTTTATGTTTGACGCGATATCCACTCAATCTAAGACAAAATCGACCATCAATTGGACGCACCTGCACTTGACGTTCCTGGATATTTTTCAGCCACTTGCATCAAATCCAAATGTTATCATAATATTTTCTAGCAAGCACTCCTACTCCAACTTGGAAATTCAATGATCAATTCATATGCAAGATGAAGTGCACTCAAGTTTCTTGTAGACAAATTATTTGACCACAAGATATTAAGTCATACAAGACAACTAATGGATAGAGAAGCAAAATTGAAACACTCAACCTACAAGCAAAATCCAGCTCATGCATAGTGGGAAAACAAATGATCAAAATGACAACTCACAAATCACTTGGATTCAATAATGGCACATGGCAAAACAAGTTGAAATTGTGATGATTTTGTCATGACAACTTGCATGAAGGATGCTTATAAATAGAAGGAAGGGGTGTGTGTTCTAAGACAATGCTTAGTGTGCTTGGATGCTTTGGAAGATACATTGTTTTTGAGAGCTTGAGAAAAGAAAAGAAAAACCAAAGAAGAGAGAAGAAAATAATGGTTGGCTCTTCCATATTATCCCTTAAAGAATTTTTGTTGCATATTTTCAATATGTATAACTAATTTTCTAGTAGAGTTAGGGATGAATTTGTATATATGATGGTATTTGTAATTGTTTTTTATTCATATATGTGTTCTTCAAATATTAAACTCTTTTGTTTAGTCATTCGAAATTTATTATAAATGTTTTCGTCACCAAATAATTTTAGAATTTATTTCATTTATAGATTCAGTCATGCTTTTTCTATTAAATACAATAATCCTTTGATTATGTTTGGTTCAATTGATTATCTATTTTAATTTAATTCTCTGATGCAATATTGCTCTACGAGTATATTGTCGATGTTGAATTTCTTTAATATCGATAACAATTCCTGTTTTTATATTGTGACGAATGATTTTTCGAAAGATTACATTTGATTTAAATCTGGTTATTAATATTTTATTTTCCGATTGAAAATTTGGACATAGAATTTTCAATTGAGTTATTAATGAATCGAAAATAATTAAAATACCAATTATATACAAAGGATTCCCGATGCTTTACTTTTCGCACTCATCTTAATCTTTTTGTTAATTTCGTTACTGTTTTTCAATTTCTCAATCCATCTCCCTGTGGAATCGACACCCCAAAGCTATACTGCAAATGACCGCGTTATTCTTTGGGCGTAATCAAATTTTGGCGCTGTTACCAGGGAGACGATAGAAGAATTTGTAGTTTTTTTTTTAGTAGTTTGTAAAAAAAAAAAAAGAGCGGTAGCTTCGTTTATTTTCTTTTTAGCTTTCTGCATCTTTATTTTATTTTACTTTTCTTTTCGTAATTTTTTTTTCAGTATTACACTTTTCTTTACTTTGCATGCGCAGGTACAGAGACGCTTTTGGACGGTTTGCTAGTAGACTCGTGCTAGAATCAGATTCAGAATCTAATTTTTCTAATCGCTTGTTTGATAATTCTTCCAATTCTGACGCGATGAGTGAACACGTGGACCAACCTGTTAGAACCTTCCAAGATTATCTTCATCCTGCACGAACAGCCACACCATCCTGTATTATGTTCTTACCTAATGTTCGTCACGTAGATTTAAAAATAGGAATGATACAATTACTTTCGACTTTCCATGGTCTAGAAAATGAAAACCCCTATGTTCATATTAGGGAATTTGAGGAAGTAGTTGCAACATTCCACAGTCAAAATACCACTGACGACATGGTAAGGCTAAAGTTCTTTCCTTTTTCTTTGAAAGATAAAGCTAAGAGTTGGTTGTACTCACTAAGACCACGGTCTATTGGAACATGGAGTGAGATGACTCAAGTGTTTTTCAATAAATACTTTCCCCAACATAAGACCAATGATTTAAAAAGACAAATATCTACATTTGCACAAAAGGATAATGAGACTTTGTACCAGTCTTGGGAAAGATTTAAACAATTGCTGAGTATGTGTCGTCACCATGGATATGAGAATTGGCGCTTAGTGAGTTATTTCTATGAAGGCCTTACGCCCAGGGAACGTCAATTTGTGGAAATGATGTGCAATGGAGAATTTTTACAGAAAAATCCCGATGAGGCCATAGAGTACCTCAATGAGCTTGTTGAAAAAGCTCATACTTGGACTGGACCTAGTGCTACAAATAGCACAAACAGGTCACGACCTACAGGAAACTTGAGTGGTGGTATTTACCATCTAAGGGAAGAGGATAACCTTAAGGCTAAAGTTGAAATGCTCACTAGAGAATTAGAGTTATTGAAAACCAAAAACTCAAAGTCAACACACATGGCTAATCATGCAGACTCTTTTGAACCATGTGTTGTCTGTGGTGGGGTAGATCATCATGCCCAAGACTGTCTTACACATGCTAACATGAGAGGATGGCGTAATCATCCCAACTTCAGTTGGAAGTCTGAAAACCAACAGCCTGCACAGCCTGCACAACCTTCTAGATCATATCCTGCACCATACCATGCACCTCAATCTTCTAGAAATTCTTTAGAAGACACTTTGCATGCATTTATTGAAGTACAGGGTAAGACTAACAAAAAATTTGAGTCTTTAATTATACAGGTTGTTGAAGAACAAAAGGAGATAAAGAGCTAGATATCTAAAATAACGAGTTTCTTGAGTGTAAATGAGCAAGGTAAGCTCCTTTCTCAAGCTCAGTCTGTACCTCATGGTCAACATATGGCACAAGAAACTGTGAAGAATCACGAGTGCCAGCAGATATATATGATTGACTCACTCATAGACAGGGAAGTTTTCATAACTCATGATTCTGATTCCCTTGAGAATTTTATTGTTGATTTTGAGAATAATCATATCAGTGATTCATCCGATGTAGCTAATATATGTGCAATTTTTTACAATACTCAAGATTATAGCACACGGGCTTGGCAACCGAAGTTTGAGGAGTTTCTTGAGAAAAATGAAAAAACAGATTCCTTCAAGTGGACAAGTAACCAAAGTTAATCTTAAACCTTGCCACCTACCTGTGAAGTTCGAGCACCGAGTTTATTGGGCAAATAAGCGTTTCATTTTTGACCCAGGAGGAACAGTTTTATGAGTGGAAGATAGTCCGGTTGTAAACTTGGTCTACCAACTTTGACCACAGCATGCAACAATAATTATTATTATTATTATAATTATAATTATTATCATCATCATTATTATTATTATTATCATCTTATTTGTTTTGTTTTGTTTTTATTTACTATTGTTTTCTTTATTTTTGTTTGCAGGATAGTATCATTTTGTCATTTCAGATCACTACTTTTGACGTTTAGCGAGCTATCTACATCACACATCAGGTGTATCCTACCCTTTTTAGTTACTCCCCATCCAATTTTGATTATTAAACATTGAGGACAATGTTTCATTTAAGTTGGGGGGTGAAAATACAAATCTGTTATTTAAATTCTGTGGCATATTTCAATCAATATATAAAAAATTGCCAAATTTTTTTCACACAAGCATCTTTTCACACATGATACTCATGCTCATTCATAACCATCTTGGTGAATTCAACAAACCTATCTTAAATCATTTTGCTAAAGCATCCACAGAACCATTTATGCACTTCTCTAAACTTTGTGGTAATATAGTGATTTGACACATGTAACTAAAGAATTATTTTGCTCAAGTATTCATGTGAATTTTGTGAGAATTGAGAGCTTATAAATACAGAAATTGTGATAAGTATCCATTGATCTGTTGAATTTGACACTTTTTTTGAGAATATCATTATATGGTTTGTAATAAGATGGTGGATATACTTGGGATATGACGAAAGTCAACTTAAGATTAACGTCTGAGCCTTTCAAGCTAACATTTTTCATCATAGACCCCTAGCAGCCAATTTTGAGCCAATATATACATATGACCTTTTCTTTTCATATCTACATCATCTATACCTCTCCACATTGGAGTATAGCTTATACACTATATTTTCCTACCATTTTATTTCCAAGTGTGTACTAGGTGTGAAATTATCATTTAAAAAAAAAAGAAAAAAGAAAAAAGAAAACCATGACAAAAATGGCATGGTGCTAGATGTGTCCATCAAATTATTCATGAAAGAGTTCATCAAATTGCGAAGACACCAGTGGCAAAAGAAGATGAAAAAGTGTACTTAGTCAAAAATCTAAAAAATTGAAAAGTACATAAAAAATAAAGTATAGTCTACTGAAAAATTTAACAGATTTCCTTTTGTGTATACTTGGAAGTTTTTGAAACCTCTTCACCTTTTCTTCTTATGAACCCCAACCCTAAGCCACATTACAACCCTTTGTGTTGATTTTTTCGATCCTAAGTATGCTTGTGGAAAGAACGGTGGAAATCTCATTTGTTAGTATTCCTATCATAAAATCAATGTTTACTTGTTACTTATATATAATTGGCTAAATTTTCATGAGAGTAAATGTACACCTTTGTCAACTCCATAGAGAGAACCCATACATGAAACACTTCTATACCCGTGAGTTATGGAGTTGAACCTTTTTGCTTAAGATATTCTAATGTTGCATGTGTCGAAACCTCTGATTTGATAAAAATAGTTTGGAACACATACACACTCTGTGGATTGCTATATTTGAATTACTTGTGAAAAGGTTATTGAATTTCTAAAATTGTTTTGATATGTAAATTTGAAAAATGTGTCTTGATGGCCCCTATGTGTGATTTTCTTTGGTCTTTCTCATCATTTTGCATGAAAATTGCTAGGGACTAGCAATGAGTAAGTTGAGGGGTGTGATGAGTGCATACAAATGCACTCTAAATACTCTATTTAAATACTAAAAGAAATGAGAAAACAATGGATATAACTCATGTTATTAAAATTAATGGTCATTTATCTTGAGATAGATATAAGCATGATTTAATACATTGATGAGAATATAAAATGCCATATTGTCCTCTCTTAATGTTTAAATACTTTATTCTTATTTGATACCTAAATATACTCATTATTCTTATATTTTGATTTAGGTCACAAATAGAGGCATTAGGAGCAAATGAAGATAATTGTGGAATTTTAGACAGTTCTGACATCTTTTTGTAATATGAGCATAACTCTATCATCCAATCTCCGATTGAGCTAATTAAAAATGATCTAGAACCACAAGAGAAATATCTATAACTTTTGTGTTTTATGTTTGACGAGATATCCACTAAATCTAAGACAAAATCGACCACCAATTGGACGCACCTGCACTTGACGTTCCTGGATATTTTTCAGCCACTTGCATCAAATCCAAATGTTATCATAATATTTTCCAGCAAGCACTCCTACTCCAACTTGGAAATTCAATGATCAATTCATATGCAAGATGAAGTGCACTCAAGTTTCTTGTAGACAAATTATTTGACCACAAGATATTAAGTCATACAAGACAACTAATGGATAGAGAAACAAAATTGAAACACTCAACCTACAAGCAAAATTTAGCTCATGCATGGTGGGAAAACAAATGATCAAAATGACAACTCACAAATCACTTGGATTCAAGAATGGCACATGGCAAAACAAGTTGAAATTGTGATGATTTTGTCATGACAACTTGCATAAAGGATGCTTATAAATAGAAGGAAGGGGTGTGTGTTCTAAGACAATGCTTAGTGTGCTTGGATGCCTTGGAAGATACATTGTTTTTGAGAGTTTGAGAAAACAAAAGAAAAACCAAAGAAGAGAGAAGAAAATAATGGTTGGCTCTTCCATATTATCCCTTAGAGAATTTTTGTTGCATATTTTCAATATGTATAACTAATTTTCTAGTAGAGCTATGGATGAATTTGTATATATGATGGTATTTGTAATTGTTTTTTATTCATATATGTGTTCTTCAAATATTAAACTCTTTTGTTTAGTCATTCGAAATTTATTATAAATGTTTTCGTCACCAAATAATCTTAGAATTTATTTCATTTATAGATTCAGTCATGCTTTTTCTATTAAATACAATAATCCTTTGATTATGTTTGGTTCAATTGATTATCTATTTTAATTTAATTCTCTGCTGCAATATTGCTCTACGAGTATATTGTCGACGTTGAATTTCTTTAATATCGATAACAATTCCTGTTCTTATATTGTGACGAATGATTTTTCGAAAGATTACATTTGATTTAAATCTGGTTATTAATATTTTATTTTCCGATTGAAAATTTGGACATAGAATTTTCAATTGAGTTATTAATTAATCGAAAATAATTAAAATACCAATTATATACAAAGGATTCCCGATGCTTTACTTTTCGCACTCATCTTAATCTTTTTGTTAATTTCGTTACTGTTCTTCAATTTCTCAATCCATCTCCCTGTGAAATCGACACCCCAAAGCTATACTGCAAATGACCGCGTTATTCTTTGGGCGTAATCAGCTGGCAAAGAGATCAGCCACCTTTCCATGCATAACTCATGCTAGCATCACTCCAATAAATATAATACAACCCATAGGGCCCTAGCCACCATTTTTATTGTTATAAATGATTGTCCTAAAACCCATATTTCTTTTCTTACCTCAAAAGCAAAAACCAAACAATGTTCTTAAATATGGTTTGATGTTCTGATTCCCGAAGACTTGGGGATCAAAAACAAAGGGTAGAATTTGATAAAAAAAAAAAAGGTAAAATTTCAATTTCAATAACCGATTTCATCAATCATTGGCAAGTCTGTTGCTAGGAATATGTCTCACAGTGTCACATAATTCAACTTGCTCTCCAAGCAAGTGAGAAAAAGAATGTGGCTGCCAATATGCAGCTATCGATCAATATCATGGTGATATTTTATGAATTCAGTGATCTACTTACTAGTCATTAAAACCATATTTTGAGCAAAAAATTTCCAGCAAATACACTTTTTCTCTCTCTATCAATGCAATATTTATGTCCAACAAAAACAAACACCAAAGTTAAGGGGTGTGAGCAGGAGAGCAAGAGGATGAATCTGAGTAGCTTTTTTAACCATTTTCTTTTATCCATTTTTAAGGTATATATATTTTGACTAATTATTATTAATTCTTATTTTTAAATAGTTATTGTAGTGACTGTAAATTCTATATGTCTAAATATAGATCTACAAAATTCAGAATAAATAGTTGTTTGTGTATTGCGTGGGTTATAAACTCGTAGTTATAATTTGAAAGCTTCCCCAACCACATTTCCTTTGGGGTTGTGAAGTTTATGGTAGAAGAGAGGCTCTTATTTATCAAATATACATCAGTGGTAGCTGCTTTTGCCCAAATGGTTTTTGGTACCCTTAGAGTAGCATCATTGTTTACACATGCTGAAACCTATGCCTGACCATTGTCATCTCGAACAATAATACCCAAACCAGATTTTTTATGTGTGGAATCCACTGCTCCATCCTAACTAAGTTTCAGTTAGTTAACTTGAGGTCTTCTCCACATCACCATTGTTCTTGGCAAACCAAAATCCTGCACCAAACTTGGAAGTGTTTGAACCTCTTTAAAATCGATCAAGATGTTCATAGCCTCTGCACTAACTAATCTGGTCCCTTAATTTTCGCTTAAAAAATAGTAGCATTCCTTCTTATTCATGGTCCTCTCAACATCATTGCTACACATTCGATCTTCGTGATTTTCAACTTACTAAAAATTTGTTGCCATAGTTGTCAAAAGTTGTCAATTTGAGAAAACCAGTTCCTCAAAGGCTTCTATTCTCCCCCCACACATCAGTTGCGCCTAGACAAGACCACAAAACATGTATAGTTGATTCAAGTTGACTCTCACGTCACCTTTTTGAAGAACAAATTTACTTTAGTAGGCAAGGAATCATGGTAAGCACACCACACAAACTGCTTCACATTTCCTAGAACTTTGAGTTTCCAAATGGTATTCCAAGCTTGAGAATCAGAATGCATTCTTGAGGTATCACCTTGCAAATTATATTGTTTTTTTTTTCCAAATGTTAGGCTCATTTAACACTGAACTTACCATCCTTTGAAGCCCTCCACACCATTTTGTCTTCCGCTCCACATTTGCTTACAAGAATTTGGCAAATAAACTAAGTTTCTTGCACATTAAAAACATGATAAACCAGTGTTCTATTCTAGGTTCCAGTTTCCTCATCAAGGAGTTGATTGGCAGTAGCTTCATGGTCCAAAACTAAGACAGGAGATTGAATCATATTTGATACATTTAAGGATAGCCAACCATTTTACCATATTTTGATTTTTGATCCAGAACCCACCCTCGGCATTGCTCCTTTCTTTAACAATTCTAAAGATGAAACCAAACTTCTCGAATTGTAAGATGGTCAAGTTCTATCTTGTGCATCCCTCACACTAACATGCTTGAAATATTTGTTTTTTAGAATCATGGCAACAAAAGAATTAGGTTCTGTCAATAATCTCCACAGCTATTTGACTAGCAATGCTCTATTAAAGACTTCAAAATCACGAAAACTCAATCCTCCTCTTACCTTTGGATCTCCCACTCTAAACCATTTCCTCCATTAGATCTTCCTATCTTGTTGTTTATGACTCCACCAGAATCTAGACATTATAGAAGTCATTTCCTTACACAATTTCTCTGGCAACTA
The DNA here is from genome assembly GCA_036898215.1 of Platycarya strobilacea. Taxonomy (NCBI): domain Eukaryota; kingdom Viridiplantae; phylum Streptophyta; class Magnoliopsida; order Fagales; family Juglandaceae; genus Platycarya; species Platycarya strobilacea. The sequence continues at coordinate 14,293,228 of CM072556.1, forward strand.
AAACACCCCCATTGAGTATGTTGGTATAGCTTGCACAACTAACTTCAATAAAACTTCTTTTCCTGCATATGATAAAAATGTAGCCTTCCAAGAATTAAATTTTGCCCAGATTCTATCCTTGATCCATCTGAATGAATTATATTTTGATTTACCTACAAAAGAAGGTAAGGCTAAATAATTTTCATAATTATCACAACTTAAACTCCAATTGCATTTTGTAGCTGCTATATGACAGTAGCACAAGTATTAGAATTGAATAAAACTGATGTCCTTTAATGGTTTAAACATTGACTAGATGAAAGCTCATATTTCCTCAAGATCCCAGCAACTTTTTCCCACTCAGCCAAAGCTGCCCGACAAAATAAAATACTAGCATCAACAAAGAAAAGATGGTTGATAGATGGACACCCTCTTGCAATCTTGACTCCTTTGATATGTCCAACCAGTTCAGCTTTATTGATCATAACACTTAAAGCTTCTGCACAAATAATAAATAGATAGGGGGATAAAGGATCCCCCTACCTTGTACCTCTTGTGGGCTAAAAAATAAGACCTAGTTTTCCAATCACATGTCCAACAGAAGATATTGTTGTGACACATTGCATAACCAAAGTAACCCATCTGTGACAAAAACTCAAACAAATAAGCATTATTTTCAAAAAAATTCACTCTAATTTGTCATAGGTTATAGACATGTCAAGTTTAATAGACATAGAGCCCATCTTTCCCTTTTGCTTGAGTTCTCATTGAATGAAGGGCTTCAAATACAACAATAACATTATCTGAAGAAAAAATCTATTCATCCTCCTACTATTCACACAACCTCCACACACCACACATTATTTTATTTTATTTTTAATTAAATATTTAATATATAAATAATGAATTAAAAAATTAAATTAATTAAAAAAGAATAAATTAAAAAAAATATTAAAAAAATTAAAAAATTAAAGAAAAAATAAAAAGTGATAGTGTGTGGAGGTTGGGAGATTGTGTAAAAGTGCTCTTATCTGAAATAAGACGACTAGGTATAAATGTACTTTGGCTTGGTGAAATGATACGAGGAAGACAACCTTTCAATTGGTTAGCAAGCGCTTTTGACCCAATCTTATATACCACATTGCATAAACTTATAAGTTTGAATTCAGAATGAGAAGTTGGATTATTTAGCTTAGGAACTAGAGCAATATATGTGAAATTTACCTCAGTTTTTAGATCCCAAACTTTGCACAACATTATTTACATCCTTCCCAACTAGATGCCAGTATTTTTTTATTGAAAGTTGCACTAAACCCATTTGGTCCAAGAGACTTGAGAGGTCCCATCTGATACAAAGCAGTTTTAACTTTCTCCTCTGTGAAAGGTTTTATCAAATCGTGATTTATTGCTTGAGTAATTTGAGAATGAATCTTCTCAATATATGCCTATAATGTTTATTGGCTGGTCTTGTCGAGCTAAATAAGTTGCCATAGTACAGCTTAAAAACCTTTTCAATTTCCTCAACTTTAGTAACCATACTGCCTTGGGAGTCCTTGATAGACTTAATCCAATTCTTCTTTTTTTCTTTGTGAAGCACAAGCATAAAAAAATCTTGTATTTTGTCACTTAAATTATGCCCGTGCCTTTTTGCCCTTTGTTTCCATTGCATATCCTCTTATGCCAATAACAAGTTCAACTCACTTTGAAGTCTAATATCTGCAACATTACGAGGACTTTCTTCAAATTGTAAGCTACTTAATAGCTTTGTCTTTTCCTCAATCTCCTTTTGTGTATCACTCCTCTTTTTTGAGCTCCATCGTATTCAGCTCTCTACATTGAAAATGACTCAGATTTCCTTTTTATTTTCTTTGAAAAATGTTAAATTTCTTTAAGATTTTTTTAAAGATTTTTTCAATACAAAACAAATATTTTCTTTTAATTTTTTAATTAATAATTAAGGAAGTTTTTTAATGATGTTGAGGATTTTTTTTTCTTTTTTTAAAAATATTTAAGAATATTGATAGAATAAAAAAATTTACACTCTTCAAGAGTTTTAGAGAGATGGCTTTGGCTGATCTAGCAGCACTCTTTTCTGGAAAAGAAAATGATAAATATACATAATTTTATACAACATTTTGCATAACACAAGTGATAATATGTGAGTATTTTGGTAAAATGATGTTAGTTTTATAAAATAATTTTCAGAAATATCCTCATTTTATCACTCATGTTCTGCAAAATATTGTGAAAAATAATGTGTATCATTCCTTGAATGCAAAAGCCGTACTATTGAAGCTAATGGGTTTCAATTACAGAAAAGCCATAGCGAAGCTGAGGTGTTTTCAAAAGGACGTGATTGCCTACTGGGTTTTCTCAAAATAGTCATTTAGTTGTTTGGAAGGTAGTAAGTGACATTGAAGAGAGAGAGGAAAGCAATGAGGGAGATTAAATTATTAATTATTGGTGGAAGGCATTCTTGGGTATATTAGCCTGAATTGGTTTGGGAGACAAAATTTTAAATTTTAAATTTTTTTTAAACTCATCATTACACTTTTTTAAATCTACATATAAAATATAATAAAAAATTTAACTATTTGAAATTTTAAAATCACTTTTTCAAATTCAAAAACAAAACTAATATTAAAAAAATATATTATAACAATATTTTATTCTTTTTTTAACTTTTATCTCATCTTATTTTATCTCATTTCTAAAAACAAACAAGGCCTAAATGTGTGTTGTAGTAAGGACTCTAATGATGAATGTGATTCGCTTGGTTTGAATTTGACAACACCTTTTTGCAGAATGAGTTCGCATTTGGATTTGTTCTAATGATGGCATAATAGAGGCTTTCTTGTTGCTTCTTTAAGTGGTGAAAGCAGAGTTTTAAATTTCGTATTGTACTGGCCGGTATGACTTGTACATACCATACCAGAATAATGACCTGTACGCTTAAGGGATCTATTTCGTTTCGATCTAAATATTGGCCGTACTGGTGTGTACCGGCCGGTATCTAGCTTTTCAGCCAATATTATAATTCCACGCAGTACGAAGAATTGTAGCTCAATTTTTATTTTTGGATGATTTTTTTTTGTAATTTCAAAAAGTTTTCAAGGGCTTTTCGATCTTTACATTAGGTCTCTTGTAAAATGAAAATCATTTGCTCCTTCTGTGGTTCAATTTTCAAATGCACGCATGAGTCCATGACACAATAGACAGCTCACAAGCAGCAATTTGATAAGGACCTTGGTCGTGTCCCCACTCAACTAAGCTGGTCCTCCTCGCCTTGTTGCTCTTCAATGACCGAGTAAGGCTCCTTTTGCTTGTGATGGTTCGTGTGCATCAACAATGGATGAAAGGGTGATATGAGGTTGAGGTGGTTAAGAGAAATTGATTGAGTTCGTCTTGGTTAAGGTAGGGTAGAGTGGTATACGACAATGAGGTTAGATGGCTAAGTGTTCGGAGCAATAAGGTGGTATTTAAGCTATGGTAGTCTTGGTTACGGTAATTGGAAGGGAGATGTAGTGGGATGAGTGGTAGATTAGGGTATAAAAGGTTTAGGGAAATGTCTTTTAGGTAGGCCTATGTATTGGGGTTTTTTTGGTAAGAACTATGGGTCATATAGTGTAGTAGGGCTAGGGGGTTTTAGTGGAGGCTAAGGGGAATTTCGAAATTGAGATTAGGTTAGGGTTTGGAAGTCAATTGGCTAGGGTTTGGGATGATGGGTTTCGGCCAAGGTGGTTAGAGTTAGGTGGGATAGGGTTTTTAGATGTTTTGGATAATTCCTAAAATGTAGGGATTAGGATTTCAACAAGATAAGTGGGCGGCAATGAGGTAGGGTTGTTGGCCGAGTATTGCTTCTATTTTGAGAATAAGATTTGATTAATTCAATCAATTAGATAATTGATTAATCATTTGAGAGAATTAAGGATTAATTTGGTGATGTAGCAAGTGGAGAATTTCGGCAATAGCTAGGGATGGAATGGCCGATTGAGATATTTATGGAAAGTGAAAAATTTTGATTTTGAAATGATTTGAGTTTGGGATAGAGTTAAGTGGTCGGTTGGTGGAGGCTTGTTGGGACCGAGATTTGGGTTGTTTTTGGATGAGGGAAAGGGTTAATTAAGGTTAAGATTTAGTGGAGTTATGGATGAATGAGAGGTTGATTGGCTAGGTTAGGTGCAAAGTGATGCATGGTTAAGGAGAATTTGGGGTGTTCGGCTAGGCTATTGGTGTTTAGGCTAGATGGGGTTTGGTTAGGGCATAAAGTGGCCGAATATTTCTTAGGGTTTCTCTAGGGTTTTCGGCCAAGTCAATTAGGGTTAGGGATCTAGGGTTTTGAGTGGTTTTAGATAAGTCCTAAAAAATAGGAAAATGGCTTATAGGCATTTAGAGTGGACGACAAGACTAGGGCTTATGTGGCCGGTTGGGTGCTTGATGATGGGGCTGGTTTTGATTGGTTCTCTTCTTCAATTGATGACCAATGAAATAAGAGAATGATGTGGCAATTTAATGAGGTGGCAAGTGAGGTTTCGGCTAGGGCAATGGGATGATGGCCAAATGAGATAAAGTAGGAATTTTGATTTGATTTGAATTTGAATCAATTTGAATTCAAATTCACATGTGGTGGCCGGTCATGCAAGGGCTAGGGGGCACGAAATTGTCTAGATTTGGATGAGAGATGATGTGGATTTAAGTGAGAAAATATAGAAGTGGAAAGGAATAGGTGGCCAGTTAGGTTAAAGGGCAAAAATGGCAAGTGAGTTGGCTAGGGTTTGATGGCCTTTGGCCATGTGGTATGAGTAGGGTTTATGGATTGTTGCCGTGGCTGCTATAGGACAAAAGAAACACTAAAATGATCAATTGAACAATCAAATAATGATTGAACAAAAGACTATAGAAGAACAAGCCAACTTCTTCAAGGCACCAAGGGGTTTCGGCAATGCTTCTTCCTTCAAATCTTCTTTCTTCTTCAATCACTCACACACACACTCAACACTCACACTCTTGAGCAATCTGAATCTCCCAATGGAGGAGGGTTTCGAATTCCTCTAGTGAACACACACACAAGTTCTCAAATCCACAAGTGGTGTGGATTTGGCCTCATAAACATAAACTCACTCAACAATCAACAAACGACTCAAGAACACAAAAACATGAAATCAACCAACAAGACACACACAACACCGAAACACTATTTATGAATTACCTCAAAATTTTTATAAATAAACTGAAAACAAATAAAGGATAGACGTAGATCATGATTCACGAATTGCACGATGATCCTCTTTCAAAGGGATTCACGAATTGCACTCTAGGGATGCCCAAGTGCTAAGCATCGAATTCCAAACCATAATGCTTGTGGCCGGCCTAACTCTTTTCTAAGAGCAAAAGTCTAATTCTCAAATTGTCCAAAAAAAAAATGAAAACCTAGAGGTCCTATTTATAGAGTCTAACAAATTGGAAACCCCCAAAAAGTTTTTAGCAAAATAAGATAATTACTAAAATAATCAAATGCATAAATAAATAAAATAAATACATAAATAAACAAAGGTGGCGCCAATGATGATGGAGCCGTGACATATTGTGGCCTAGGTATAGCCTGTGGCATGGCATGGCCCACGGATGGTTGTCTGCATGGCGCTTGACTGCGTGGCATCTGATAGTGTGCATGACATGGTGACATGCCTAAGTTTGATGATGTGTCCCGGGTGATGCCGTGTAGTAGTAGTGTGGCCTAGTCAGGTGGTTTGGGCGGTGGTCTTGCATGACCCAGGCTGAGTACAAGATTGATGGTCATGCATGACCTAAGCTGGCGGTCTGTGCGCCTAGGCTGCGCATGACCAGTAGCTTCCATGGTTGCTTGCTGCATGTCAAGGCCTGAGCTAAGGCATGCATGCAGGCTAGCCAAATGACTGTTTTGACCCTCCACTAGCGGCGTCAAGGCATGATCTAGGGCGGTTTTTAATGGGGTACTATCAAATTGCCAAGCTCACCGTCGTAGGCCGCACGTCGCCGTCCTACATCGCAGCCTACAGGTTCTCTCTCTCTCTCTCATTATTTTCTTCTTTTTTAATTTTGATTGATTCTAGTTAGGGCTTGAATCTTCAGTCCTAAAAAATTAAAAATGATAATTTTTTGATGATTATCGAGTGGATAATGGAATTTTGGACATTCTTTCCTAAGTTTCTAACTCATTTCAGTGTTTCACAGAAGCAATAAATTTGAGAAAATTTTGTATGGGGTTTTTCTTGATCTATTCATTTCTCTACTTTTTTTTTTGTATGTTCATTGTTAATGTTCAATTGTTCATTATTCGTGTGTAAATTATTAAATATGTTCAATATATGTTGTGGACTTTAGCTCAACCTGCCCAGGTATTTACTATTGACTGCTAAACTCAATAAAACAAAGGACAAATGATAGTGCAAGTTAAGTGTTTAAGAGAATGTTTCAGAAAGAGAGAGAGGCTTTTCGAAGGTTTTTTCATATTTCTTTCTCATTGTTCATTACATCATATAAAAGTATTTATACACATTTCACAAGAAGAACAAATATAGAATATAACTCAATCAATGGCTCAGATTCGTGCCTATTATTTGTGTAAGGATTCTGTTGATGTTGTATTGCCATAAGCAATACTTCCTACTGCTATTTCTTCATGAGCACTAGTTGCCTTAATATTGGCCAATATGATGCTTTTAAAAGATAGAATATATATTGTTATACCGAATCATTGGAGTGTAATTAATTGACAATTATATATGATATATATAAAAGAATAGAAATTAAAGTTAGATGACTGCCTTTTTTTGGTAATGGTGATTGGTCATCATTCAACAAATGCAACAGGAGTATAATTAATTAACAATTATATATGATATATACATATATATATATATATATATATATAGGAGATGCAAGGGGCCGGTCGGACCGAACCCCCTACAAAAGCAATCTCCTATAAAATATAATAAAATACTCTAAAAAATATAATAAAATTAAAAAAAACCAATAAAAAATATAATAAAAAAATATAATAAAAAATAAAATAAAAAAATAAAAGTATAATAAAAAATATAATAAAAAAATAAAATGAAAACGATTTCTAAGTAGGGTTTGACCCTCTGCCCAACAGAGCTGCCGCCAGCCATCGATGATGACACTGCCCATACTATCGGGATTGCAAACGGAGACATTTCGACTTTAAGGTTGCCGGGGGAAGGTGGAAGGTCGTCGGGGGTCGCCGTCGCAGGGGTGAGGTCACCAGAGGGAGGCGGTCCCGATGACATGGGTGGTATAGCCGCCGGTAGCTGACGGCGACAGGAGCTGTTATATTAGGGGGATCAATCAGATATATGTTATGCTCTTGGGTATTGCTGTTATATGCTCTTGGGTATTGCTCTTCGATACTAGTGTCGCTCTATTCCATTCAAATAATGGAATGTCTGTTTTTTTTTAGACATTTACTATTTTTTGCTTATTTTAAGTGTTAATTATGTATGATTGTGTAGAGTATAAAATGTTTAGTTGTCAATCAACTGGTGCCGGTGATATGTCTTCAACACTTGCTCCTATAAGATCAGAAAATCCAGCATGAGATCATGCACGTGTAGTGTCAGGAGTGAGAAATAATACTGAATGTTTGTATTATAATAAAGTAATTAGAGGTAGCGGAAGTACTCGGTTGAAGCAGCATCTAGCTAGGATTCAAGGCAATGTAGAATCGTGTAAAAAGATCTCCAAAAATGTAAAATGACAAATGAAAGAGTTGCTTAATGAAGTGAAAAAAAGCAAAAAGAAGAAGGAAAAAATAAGCTTAGAGATTGGAGGCCATGTAGATTTCACATCTGATGATATTGATGATGGTATTAAGAGACAATCTCAGCTTTCAAAAGATAAGGGGAAGTTGAAAGAATCTGGAACTGAAAAATTAGTGGGGGGAATGAACAGATTTCTTGCCCCAAGAATAACTCTTAGGACCCAACCTTCAGTTAAGAGCTCTATGTGCTCGAAGGAGATTATTGTGAAAACAAAGATGGTTATAGGACGCTGGTGGTGTGATGCTAATCTATTTTTTAATGCAGTTCAATCCAAGTTTTATCAACTAGCTATCAATGCCATGACTGTCATCGGGCTAGGATTCAAAAGCCCTTCTTTAAATGAGTTGAGAGGAAGTTTGTTATAGATGACTGTGAATGATGTTCAAGATTATTTGCAACAAATTAAGAAGGTTTAAAATGATACCAGTTGTTCACTAATGGCAGATAGTTGGACAAACCAGAAGCAACAGTCAATAATCAACTTTCTAGTTTATTGCTCGAAAATAACAATATTTTTTATGTTTGTTGATACATCAGGTTTTAGAAAAGATGCTAAAACATTATTTAATATTTTTGATGAGATTGTTCAAGAAATTGAAGTTGAAAATCTTATGCAATTCATAACAGACAATGATGCAAGTTATAAAACTGCAGAAAAAAAATTACAGCAGAAGTATAGTTCTTTTTATTGGTCCCTTTGTGAAGCTCATTGCATAGATTTGATGTTGAAGAATTTTTCTGATCCAAGGTATTTTCCCCTTATTGATGATACTATAAAAAAGGAAAAAAAGATAACAAAGTTTATCTATAACCATGATTGGGTTTTGGCATTGATGATAAAAGACTTCACCAATGGTCATGATTTGTATAGTCTTTCAATTACAAGATTTGCAATAGTTTTTTTAAGTATCCAATGTTTGCTCATGTATAAAAAACAACTTAGACAAATGTTTACTTGTAATAAATGGATTGCATCAAGTCATTATAGGAGTAATATAGGGAAGGAAATAGTTGAGATTGTTCTAGAAGATAAAAAGTTTTGACCTTAATATCAATTTATTGTGAAAGTTAGTGAGACTTTGGTTTGTGTTCTACGACTTGTTAATGAGGATGAGAACCCTGCGATGAGATACTTGTATGATACAATGGAAAGATCCAAAGAGAACATAAAAGTGAGATGGAATAACAAAGTTAGTGTATTAGTCCATTCACTAGGATCATTGATTTTAGATGGGATGAGCAGCTTCACAGTCCATAACATGCAGCGGGTTGTCTTCTTAATCTTGGATTAATTTACTATAGCCCCTGCTTTAAAAATAAAAATGATGTTATAAGAGGCTTCAACAATTGTGTTATGAAGCTGGAACTTAATCCTGATAATCAAGACAAGATCATTGCAGAACTTGACTTATATAAGAATATAATAGGTGAGTTTGGACATTCTTTAACAATCCGCCAGCGTGATAAGATTAATTCAGGTATTATCATTTACCAACATCATTTTTTAAATAGTGTGATTTTGTACTTTAAATTTTATTTTATTTTTACTTGCATTTAATTACTAATTTGTAATTACATTATTGTTATAATTACATGGTGGACCCAATTTGGTTGCGAGGTTCCAACGCTTCAAAAATTTACTGTTTGAATACTAAGTCAATCTGGTCGTGCAACTAGAAGTGAGAGAAATTTGAGCACATTTGATTTTATTCATTGAAAGAAGAAAAATAGATTAGTGTATAAACGTTTAAATGATTTAATATTTGTTCGTTATAACTTGAAGCTGCGAGAGAGGTATATTTTTTAATACTAATGTTTTTCATAAATCGAAAAATATATAACATTTTCACTTATGTTTGATTTTATTTTGACAGGAACATTAAAAAAAAAGATGCTTTAGATCCAATCAATCTTGAAAATATTGACTTGATGAAAGAATGGGTGGGTGAAGAATCTAATCTTCTTGATAGCGAAGATTTGGATTGGACTAGTATTGATGAGTTATTAGCTACGTTAAATGAGGAAGATGATAATAACGTTGGTGTTGATGTTGATGATGGTGATGGCATTGATGAAAATATCTTAATTAATATGTCAAATCTTGATTCTTATTATCTTTTTAATGAGGATGAGTGATTTATTTTAATAATTGGATTAAGAATTTATTTAATTTTCTGTTTATTGTAACTTTTTTTTATATGATATTTGTTAATTTAAGATTTGTATTGAAAAGTATTGAGTTCTATGACTTATTCTATTTTTATTTTAAAATATAGTTAATACTTGTATATATATAACTTATGCAAGTATAAATTATTTTAAAACAGTATCGATATCAAAATATTATTTTAAAATAGTATCGATATCGAAATATTGAATATTAGTATCTTGACAAGTACGATTTTTGTTATGACATTTAAAAGTTTGAAGGAAAGTACCATTCAATACCTTAGTGACGAAAAATTGTATCATGATACATAAAAAAAAAAAAAAAAGAGTTTCAAACAAAACTGTCAACGTCATATATCTAGACGTTGTTGATAGGGACTTATATATAAGGGTAACAGTTAAATTTTGTCTTGAATAATAATAGGTTTATTATTTATTTATTTTTTATTTTTTAATCATTTTTTAAAATTTTTATTTTTACTTAATGGATACAAAAATGATTATTAGTAAAATTGTATATTTTAGTTTTTTTTAATGTTTAAGAATTTAAAAAAAATAGTTTAAATAAAATAACAAAAAAATAAATATACTAAAAATAATAAATTAATAATAAATAAATTATAAGTGTATTTCCATATCGGCACATTAGGTACTGGGCGCCACCCCCAATGGCGCAGTAGGGTTCGACTTCGATCCCCCTAACCCCATTCCCAATGTATCAAAAAAACAAAAAAAGTACTAGGCGCCACTCCGAATGGCACGGTAGGGTTCGATTCCCGTAACCCCGCCCCCAATATATCCAAAAAAAAGAAACAAAAAAAGGTACTGGGCGCCAATGGCACAGTAGGGTTCGATCCCCGTAAGCTCGTGTCCCCACCCCCAACGCAAGCAGCTGGCCCTGACATATACTGAAATGAACGTGATTCCAACAGATTATCACCCGTTGATATGGTAGTTGATATGTTGCGTACGTACGTAAAATTACCCATGTGGCTAGAGACAAACGGGAAATGCCGCTAGCTAGGCAACAAATTAATTAAAGCGATACACACATGGATGAAAAGCACACGTGAAGGAAGGCGGCGTGTATTCCACATAGCACATTACTAGAATAGAAGTTTTTGATATATATATATATATATATTAAGATGATCTCAATTTATTTTATTTTATATTATTTAATTATTATATTTTTTAAATATTTAAATAAAATCTAATAAATTAATTAATTTTTTCAAATTTCAAAATAAAAATAATATTTTTTTATAATTCTTTCTCATATTCTCATCTTATAATATGATATTAATTAATAAATTTATAAATAAAACATAATAAATAATCTAGTTTGAATATTTAATAATACATCATAAATTAATAAAAAATAAAAAAATATTTTATTTAATTTTAACTTAAAATTATTTCAAGTTATCTAAATCAGTACACGCTTTATAGACTGCACCTAGCTATCATAAAGAAACTCGCACACGCTTGACACATCAAGTAAACACATTTCTACTTGATCACCAAAAATAAAAAAACTTAAAATAAAACGGAAAGTTTGATTTGTGATACTAGATCAAGTGAGGGCCTATTGATCATATTATATATCATTTTTAAGCTTCCGTCGTTTTCTCGAAAATCAAACAGGTACGAGGTCTAAGGTTGGAGTTCAATACCCCCAACTACATTAAAAAAATTGCTCAACTGAAACAAAGAAGAAGAAAAAAAAAACATTGTAGGTCTGGGATAGAGAGTTATCAGTCAGAAACTAATTGAGTTTTCGACAAAAGTACCACACGAGATTATTGAAACCCTATCAAGAGCTCTAGTGGCCGAGCTGCTCTATGATGACATCAGAAGCATCTTGTAGGAATTCTGACCAATATCTGAAAACCGAAAAAAAAAAAACAAAAAAGATGGAGCAATATTAGAGACATTCTCGAATCTCTTCTACGAACCAAACTTAACAAAACATATGAAATATTTGTTCAAATAAGATGAAGGGAGAAAGAATAGAGTCGGGACCCTCTTGATGAATCAAAGCTAAGTCCAACAATATTTTTAGCTTCTTCAAGTGCTCTGCTGAATCTCTCAAGCTCTTTCTGATCTGAAACACAAGGTCCGTTGGATACGTCTCCGCGGTTAACCCGAAGCCAGGACGGTTCGACATTATAAAAGATGGGTATAACTCTTTTCTTGTAGTCCAATAGCAGAGCCAATTCATGGAGACAATAGTAGGACTCACAATATCTTGGGGAGAACACTACGACACCGACTTTACAATCTCGAACGGCGGTATCAATCTTTTCGGACAATTTATCACCAGCTTTCAAGTTTCGGTAGTCGATGAAAGGTGTAAGCCCCCGCATGAGAAGATGGTGATAGAGTAAACCAGCAATGTTTCTTCGGGTATCGGGACCACGGTGGCTTATGAACACGTCCGACTGTACTGGAACAGTTTGGGCATGGTTCGGGCTGCAGTAAGGACGAGCTAAGCACTTGGGCATGAAAGCTTGTAACCGCGAGGTTGCTACTATAACCGCTACTTTCTCTGTGATTAGCATTACTCTTAATTACTAGATTTGAAGGGAGAAGAAGAAATTGAGTTCAGTGAGCTTACTGGATTTGAAGAAGCTTGGAAGGGAAATGCTAGAAAGAAAATGTCTGGGTTGCCCGAGCATTATTTTAGTCTTGAACATATGGGTAACAGGCTTACGAGAATAGATCAACCGGCACAGCCGTCGGTGAAACCAGATGGCGGGAACAGGGCAGGATACTGATCTGGCCCTGAGCTTTCGGGATGGAAGAAATCTGACGTCGGAGCTCCAAACCGGTGAACTCAGTGAACTCAATTGCAACGATCAAAAAAATGCTAATAAGAAGATATTTAGCGCAGGGCGGCTCAATGCTGGGATCATGTAGGCCATTGCCTAAGTTTCCGATTTTTAAAAATAAATTTGATTAAATAATTTTTTTTGAAAAAGAATAAAAAATTATTTCATTAAATAAAAATTAAATAAATATATTTTTTAATATGTGCAAGGTCCTATAATACTAAATTTTATATTTAATATAATGAATTATTTATATTTTTTCATAATTTTAATATTTAATACAATAAGTTATTTATATTTTTAATTTTTTTTTAAAAATTATATTAAATTAAGGTACAAAATTTGTAGTAAGTTCTTGTTTTATACAAATTATTGTATTAAATACAAATTTAAAAATAATTTATTTATAAATTTAAATAATCCTATTTTAAATTTATATTTTATTATATTATATATAATAATAAATTATTTATTTAAATTTTGTCGGAAACCAGCCAGTTCTGATTTACCGACAACATCTTTTAGAGAGAGTGAGAGAGGGGATGTCGCAAATCGCAATCTTGCAGATTGTGGGAGAAAGAGAGAAGACGGAGACAAAATAAAAAGCTGGGACAAAAGTATTAATTGGTCGGCGTACGTGGAAACTGAATTTTCAATCCACAAATATTTTCACAAAGAATGATAACGAAAGCCACCCGGGACGAGGCATAAATTGACCAGTTGTCAGACTAAAACCACGCATCGTTGAGAGGCTTTTTACAGTTATGCTTGGATCGGAAAAGGATTTTATTTTATTTTTTAAATACTTCGGGAATTGGGTGGAATGTGGACGGTGGATCCAATGCTTACCTTTTGAAGGCTGAGTTGTAGCTCGAATGTGTTTCGAAGTGCCTTTTTTGTCAGATTTTATATTTATTATTTTATTACATTTTTAAATATTTTATAAAAATTAAAAAAATCATATTATTATTAAAAAAATACTTCTTTAATTATTAAACAAATAAAAAAACATATTTTAATTTGAAGAGAAATCTTCAATATATAATTTTTTTTTAAAAGCATTTTTCTTGGAGGCCATGGTCAATGGGTTTGTTACCATTGAGGTCCATTCCATGCTGGAAGGCATCGTATGCGTGTCTTAATTTGTCGTATAAAGAAGAAGGAATTGCTCTGCTTTTGAGAGATTTTATTATATGAGGTGTCTATACAGCCTTGACCTTTGGCTTTATACAATCATTATATAACCACCTACCGTTAAAGTACAGAATAATCTTTTGATCAAAAGAATTGGGAAAAATAGTACCTTGTTGGTCAGGTTACTTTTCACGTGCATGATCAGTAGAGGGTAAATAACGTGCCATACCCAAAAACAATTGTAAAATAGTTTTGAATTACGTTCTTAATCAAATTCTTTCTAAAAAAAAAAAAACTATGTTTAATAAATGTTCAAAATAAACTAACAAAACTCAGATGAGAATTAAGGGGATAAAATTCAGATGAGAATTAAGGGGAAAATAACAAAACAAATCTTAATTAACAACTTCAGACTAATCAATTACGTACTCATCAAATTCGGATGAGAATCCATTCAAATTCATTATAATGGGACAATAATGAGTAAATTATAAAATTCAAAGAAAACAACTAAAAATTAAGTACTGATTCTGCTTTAAATTTTAGCATTTTTATATGTCTCCGGCCGTGTGAACAAGCATTTCATTAAATCATGCGCGCAGTTGTCTGCATTATGAGTGTAACAAACGTAGTTGATCTACTTGCAAAAATGCATTATCGCAAACAGAGGAAAGGATATGGTTAGAAGGACCTATGTAGATTATTGATACCATTAGGAAAGGAAAGGATAGTATGCCTACTCATTTTGATACTCCATTTTGACACTTTATATATTTTAATTTTTTTTTATTTGATGGTTAAGAGATTGATTATTAATGTATTGATATTTTTTATATTTTTTAAAATATTTTAAAATGATGAAAAAATAATAATAATAAAAAATAAAAAAATAAAATAAAAATTGGCTAGGCAATAAGCTCCAACAGTCATTTGAGGACGGCATGGTAGCACGAACCCATTTATTTAAAAATAAGTGGACTAGCATTAGGATTTAGTCATTGGACACATAATGATGGACTATTTTAATAGATACATATGGAGATCCTTACTCTTACCCCCACTATAAATAGAACTAGTCTGTTGAGTTTTATAAGTCTTATTGCACTTTCTCACATATCGATCCTGGACAAGAAGAAATGAAAAAGTAGAGACAATAAAGATTAATTCTCTCCATAGTTTGGTATTGGAGGTATGGCCTTTCAATTTTAATGAAATGATTTAAGTTTGCAAGTGCCAAACTTGTGATTTGGATGATTTAATCTAACCTATTTGTTTTTTGTACGATTGAGTGCTAGCTCACACCACAACAAAGTGGTTGAGCTCAATGTTTTCGAGCTATTTTCCTGCTATACACTTATTGCCAGAGTTATACGGTTGAGGTATCCTACCGCTAGACTCACATTGTTAGAGTTACATGGTCGAGGCATCCTTCCGCTACACTCACATCGTCGGAGTTACACAGTTGAGGCTTCTTCCCGCTACATTCACATCATGAGAGTTACATAGTCGAGACATCCTCTCGCTACACTCTCATCTCCAGCGTTATGCAAGAGAGGCATCATCTACCTACACTCTTATCGCATGAGTTACTCGGTTGAGGCATCATCCCACTACAATCACAACCGAGTGACTCCACTTACAATATTAGTGTGGTCGAGGCATCCTTCTGCCAATGTGTCTCCACTCACTACAGCTACCGCCAATGAGTTACTTTCGAGAACGAGGCTCTAAGGTCTACAATTGCCTTGCCCGAATTTCCTTCAACAACAAGTCAATAGGTTCAACAACAAACAGAAACATTAAGCGCCAACAAAAATTGTAGCATGGGACTAAATCTATTGATGCTATTGAAAACGAAAAATGATCACTGAGTACAAAAATATTTTCACTTTATTAATGATAAACAATCACATACAATCATTAGTACACTCAATTATGACGCAAACATTCTTACAAACAAGTGTAATAGAGGCCCATCCTTGAAGGCCCTTACTAAAAATTTCACAAATTCTTCTTGAGAATCTCATGGAGATTTTCATTGCATTGCACAACAAGTGACAGACAATTAGCCAATTTCCAAAATTGTTTTTTCTGCAATGTTTTACAAGTTACTTTCATCATGGTTGACTTGAAAATTTAATTAATGCCTTCTTGATGAATAAGTCGATCTTATGAATCACGCGCATCTATCATGGACAAATTAACCAAGTCCAAACATTGAAATATTAAAAAAAATGAGAATGTCGTTACAGTTATTATAATATTTATGTGTTTGCATATAATTATAAACATATTATTTATTATAAATATTAAAAAATAAAAAATAAAAATATCTTTGATAATAGTTACTATTATAGACGTTTTTTTAATTACTAGCTTAAATGGTAGATAAATTATTTCATGTTATTTTTTATTCACTGAAAAAATTATGATTGATGATCATCAAATGTGTTGGGCAGTACATGTATCAGAGAGTCAAATTATTGCAAGTGCAAACGTGGAGGACAAAAATTCTTCTTTTTTAATATATATTACAAAAACTTTTTGTTTTTTTAATATTTATATATTTGCAAGTGCGAACGGATAAGAAAAATATATATATCTATAATATCTATAATAAATATTATATTTATATCAACGTAAATATATAACATGTATGAAAACAAGGACATATCAATTATAACATGACAGCAGTAGAGTTTACTGTCAAAATGGCTTTACTTTCAGATAAAAGTATGTGGCAGCTTGTCACGGTACCTATAAGAAAAAGAGGGTTTTGTAATTATTTAATTGTGATTAAAAGATTATTTATAATTAAAATTAATTATAAATAATTATCTAATCATAATTAAATATTCACAAATAAGTATTTGATTTAATTATTTCATATTAATGGCTAGGGAAATCCTTCTTGAAGAATGGAGTACTGGAGTGGGCCATGCAGGATCGGCATCCGTTTCAGCTGATGGCATGATGCGTTTATATATTGATTTCTTAATAAATGCACCAGCAAATACAAATAACTTATAATTCCATTAATAGAGTCGTGAAGTATCTGGCTAGCCATGGCGCGTTTTCAAGCTTTGATTAAGAGCTTTGCTCGTGCCTGTTGCAGGAATTACCATGTCCAAACGATATTACCACACCCACACCAGGTGTTCATAAACCACAGGGGGCCCGATACCAGAAGAAACATTTCTGGTTTACTCTACGACCACCTTTTCCGGCTTGGGCATAGGCCTTTCCTCGACTACCGAAACATGAAAGCCGGTAAGAAGTTGCCGGAAAAGATTAATACCGCGATTCGAGATTGTAAAGTTGGTGTTGTTGTGTTTTCACCCAGATATTGTGAGTCCTTGTATTGTCTCCATGAATTGGCTCTTCTAATGGAATTCAAGAAAAGAGTTGTGCCCATCTTTTATAATGTCAAACCGTCCCAGCTTCGGGTTGGGGATTTATACAATGAAACTAGCCGCCGTGTTTCAGAGAAAGACCTTAAGAGATTCAGTAGAGCACTTGAAGAAGCTAAAAGCAATATTGTTGGACTTCATTTTGATTCATCAAGAGGGTCTGTTTGTAATTTTTCTCCCTTTTTTCTTATTTTGAATCCTCATTTTAATTAATGACCGAACAAATAGTTCATATATATATAATGTAGATATATATATTGTTAGTATTTTTAATAAATTAATTTTATATTTCATTGTAATATTTTATTATATTATTGTGTATATTAATTTTGTATATTGTGTATATTCACGAACATATATATATATATACACATATATTTTTTGTTATCTGGTTCATAGAATAGAATGTCTCTAATTTTGTTCGATCTTTGTTTTTTCTGTTTTCAGATATTGGTCAGAGTTCATACGAAGTGCGTCTGATGCCATCATAGAGCAGGTTGATAAGAGTGATCCTGAAAGTATTTCAGGAATCTAGTCTGGTACTTTAGTCGAAAACTCAAGTTTGTGATTATAAGATATCTCTCCACATTACCCAAAACAATCAAGGATATCTGTATATATATATATATTTTTTTGAGAGGAGGATATCTATAAGACTATATATATCTATACATACATACATATATATATATATATATACACACACACGCATCTATACACCCACTCAAGTTGAAAACTCTAACCTCATTTGGATTCAAAAACGAGACAAGATGAGGTAAAATAAATTGAGTTGAATTTATTGTTTAATATTATTAATATTTTGGGATTCAAAAAAATTGACTTAAGAATTGAAAATTTTG
Source organism: Platycarya strobilacea (assembly GCA_036898215.1). Classification (NCBI taxonomy): domain Eukaryota; kingdom Viridiplantae; phylum Streptophyta; class Magnoliopsida; order Fagales; family Juglandaceae; genus Platycarya; species Platycarya strobilacea. The sequence goes on from CM072556.1 coordinate 14,311,437, forward strand.
TATTAGAATTTTAAAAAATGTATTGAAATTTATATTTTATATAAAAATATGAAAAAGTGTAATAATAAATTTAAAATGAATTGATACAAATTTGTCTAATCTTCGTATACAAACGAAACTAAGTAGTATGTGATTATAAGATATCTCTCCACAGTCTCCAAAACAATAGTAAGCCCGTACTTTCTTTGTTCTCCTCTTCCCATATATATGCTTCCTCAGGATTGACTCGGAAGGTATTATTGCCTGTCTTTTGCCAATTTCTCTCCACTTATTCAAGGTTTAAAACCTGTTTGGTTTTTTTGTAAACGACGGAATTAAACATGAAAATAGTAAGACAGTATAAGATAATAGCTCCTCATTTTTAATACATGCACAAGTGAAAATTCTACTTCAAGTTTTTTTTTCTTTTAACTAATATATCAGGTAGAAATGTCATTTCCTTGGAAGTTAATTGTGTCACGTGCTCCACCATTCTTTATGTTAGTTGCAGTGTCATAAAGCTGGTGTTTGGTGAGAGATATGTTCCTTAAATTTGTCCTCATTCACGTTATTTCCTAGATCATTAGTCTAATATTATATAACTAAGGATCATAAATATATATATATATATAAATAAAGATCATACGTACATATCTTTAGTTATCTTTGGACCTTAATTTTCTAGCCCCTAGCTTATGTTTTTACCCAACATATCAATATAGCAGTGTGTGATAATTAATTTGTTTACTCAACATATCAATATATCAGTGTGTGAATTTATTTCAATGTTTATTTCAGTATACTGCACCAGCACCTGCTTGTGTCCATTCGAGATGCTTAAATAATCGAAGAAAGACGTAAAACTAACGTGCACGCATGCTGGCGGCCTGTTCGTCGATTCTCTTTCATAAGATCATCTGGATATGTTTATTGTTTTATTCATTAATAATGTAAGTTAAGACTTTCAATTATGCATCTAAGTTGGATCATCGCGCGCGATCGATGACGCGAAAAAATGTTTTGTGGATTTTCAAAATTACCTCATGTTTTAGTAGTTGGCGCTGTTCTGCTTGTCTACTATATATATACTAAGTTTGTATTGACCTCATGGAGTAGTACATGTATATACTGCCAGAACATTTTATATATAAAATATGAGTATTGTTTTTTTTCTTTTGATCAAAAAGTATAAGTATTGCTAGGTATAGGTTTCATATGTACAAGCTTTTTATCTACAAGCTTTTTATAATAATAAGAGTTTATAACCTGCGCGAATGCATGAATTATTCTGTATATTGTATATATATAAAGATAAGAGATATAATTTATAAGACGATTTATTTTGTTAAAATAATATAAAAGTTGAAATATTACTTTTAGATAGAGTCTTGAATTAATTTATATATTTATATATAAGAAATAAAATAAAATTTAAAAATTACAATAGTTCATATTTAAATATTAATTTTTAAAAATATTATTATTCTATAAATATAACACTTCAAGATTTTATTTTAATATATTCAATAATAACTTATTTATAGGCATGAAATGGCACTTTATACGTCGACTCCGTTTTACCTCATTGCAGATGATGTTCAATGTTCAATGTTCAAATTGGTACAAAATCTTCAGATTTAAAAGCTATCTCAAATTTGGTATCCAACTCAAGTTTCCACAGGAAAAGAAACAAAAAAAAAAAGTCAATCTCAATTATGCCTATTTTAATTTAGAATTGATATGAGATGAATTCTAAAAATTAAATAAAATATTATTATTATTATTATAAAAATTTAAAAATATATAATAATAAATTTGAGATAAATTAAACCAACCTCATTCTAATTTTAATTCAACCAAATTTAACAATACAACATTTTAAATAATAGTAAAAAAATAACGATCACGATTATCTAACCTTGAGATAAGCAATTAAAAAGCCAAAACTAAAAAAATAAACCTTAAGATGGCAATCGTGATTGCATATGTCTATCCTTGAGATATGCGCTAAAAAGACTTTAGAAAAAGGAAAAAGAAAAAGATCTAACTTGTATCAAATTTGGTCTAGACACCATTTAGATTTAAGACTCATTTTCATTAAAATTTCTTTTTTAATTATATTTTTTTAATTTTTTTAATAAAATATATCTATTTTATTTAAAATAGATATAATTTTATTTTAATAAAATTAATTTTTTTAATTTTTTTTAATAAATATATTTTAAATAAAATATATCTATTTTAATTAAATTTTATATATCTATTTTAAATTTTAATATATTTTTTTAATTTTTAATTTAATTTTTTTAATTTTAAATTAATAATAAGGATAATGCTACATACAGTCGTAGAATTACAAACGACGTACAGTCGCTTTAAATTTTTTAACAGTAGACCTCACTTTTTTTCTAAAACAACTGCACTCCGTTTGCAATTCCACAACTGCATTTATCATTTTTCCGAAATCATAGGTGAAAATTTCTTGCAGATCTCCAACATCGACGATAGGTTTTCTCGCAATAATGGATTATTTTCTGTGAATTTATCATGCTTGTTCAACTCCAAATTTACACATCAAAGACTCATATACGCAGAGAGAGATGCTTTTATATGAGAAGCAGAAGAAGAAAGTTTTCAAAGAACTTGATTTCTTCACGAAAAAACAGCCCTGACATCTACCGCAATAGATTCAACTCCAAGTTTGCACATCAAAGACTGCAATACACGCACAAAGAGATGCTTCTATATGAGAAGTAATAGAAGAAGGCTTTTGTAACACTTGATTTCTTTGCGGTGAAATGTCCCGACATTTCGAGATACTCTAATCTTTCACATAATTTTGTTTTGTTACCAAATGACGCTTAGAATTTAGCGATTCTATCCCTGAAAATATGGGATACAGGTCGCTTCGACATACTTTCATCTTTTCGCATACTTTGTTTTTGTTGGTTATTTTTTTAACGGATTGATGCTTGGAGACTATTTAGCGGTTCTATTTCCGAGAAATATGGTGTGAATGACACATATAATTTAGCGGGTTTATCCCTGAAAATTTAGGATATCAGGCTGCTTCGAAATAATCTCATCTTTTCACGTACTTTTTTTTTTTGGTTTTTTTTATTTTTTTTTTCTTTCATCCGGATTGATGCTTGGAACCTATTTAGCAATTCTATTTATGAGAAATGCAGTATGAATGACATATAAGCAACTTATGATTCAATTTTTATATAACTAAAAGAGAGTGATATATACCATATATTTTATAATTTTATATAATATAAATTATAAAATAAAAGTTTTTTTATAAATTTTTTTATAAAATTAATATTATTTTATAAAAATGTTTCTATTTTATTACACATGTTATATATTATATTACGCAAATTATTATAGATTTATTATTTTACATAATTAAATAGAAATGCATGACACGACAAAAGGAGTAAAGACTGCAAGGACTGCCAAGTCCTATCAAGAAAGCCCGATAGAGATATGGTTGGCATTTTTAGTTGAAACTTTTTTAAACTCTTAGAGCATTTATATTAGCCTCATTAAATTAATTATTAAATATAAATTTAATGATTTATATAAAAATTATTTTATATTGATCTCATCAAATCATATTTTTTAAATTTTAAATTACAATAAAAATATACAAACTTTTCAAATTTGAAGGGTTACTATTCACCTTTCATCTTATTAATTTAATATATTTTATTTCTCTTATACTTTTTTCTCTATTTATTTTTATTTTCTCTATAGAATAAATATGTTTATTATATTTTTTTAATTCTAGTTTTATTAAACATTGTTGAAAATAATAATTTAAGTATCAAATTAAATTATTAATATACATATAATTAGTATAATTATAAAATATTTAAAAAATTAAAAAAAAATTATATTATTATTTTAATGAGTTTAATGATCAGTCCAACGTGGAATTATGATGAGCATGGTATATTCATCTCATTAAATTTGTACTTCTCATCAAATTTTGATATTTGTTTGATGAGACTAATGTGGATGCTCTTATTTGACTTTGAAGATGAGATAAATGAATTGAATTAAGTTGAGTTAAATTTAATTTTTAATATTATTATTATTATTATTTAAAAATTAAAAAAATTAAAAAATTGTATTAAAAATTTTAAAAATTAACTTAAAATTTAAAATTTATATTTTATATAAAAATATAATAAAATATGATAATAAATTTAAAATAAATTAAAATTTCTTTAAATACAAACCAGGCTTACATGCTAATATAGTTGTGCTACGTACAAATGATCTGCACAACAATTACGCAAGCAATAATGACGTGGTCACTTATATTAAAAAAACAAAACAAAATAAAACAAAACAAAACAAAAAGGAGAAACTTGTTTGATGACACGACTGAGAAGCCAAATGTGACACCCCATACGTATAGAGAGTTCTGAAAATCAACTTGTTTGATTTGACCTGTTTTCATTTATAAATACTATTTCAAAATATTTTATCAATAATCTACAAATAATTCATCATCTCCAAATCTTAAGACAATCAAATCCTAAATATCTACAAAATTCATACATTTAAAAAAAATAATGCCATCACATAGGGTCCACAAACTCCCCATAAAAATATCCTACTAACACTTGGATCTATTAATGTTAAATAACGTAACAATAAATCAGTAAATATCGTCTTCACTTCAACCAAAGGGTAACCGCTCATCCTGGTCCCAACATACTAATTTTGGTCCTCAGTCGAAATAAGGGGGTGAGTTTATCCACAACTTTGTAAGGAAAACACTTATACTAGTATGTAAAGCATGAGCATTTTCAATAAAACTCTTAAGCATGTAACAGAAAAACTTTTATTCAAAGGAAACAACTCCAAAACTTATCAACCAACCAAAAACTGAGCGAACCTTTATTTTTCATAAAGTATACATAAAACCAACTTTTCAAACCAAAATACTTTGGCACAAGTAACTGTAAAGTTGTGCTATCCCCGGTGGCCAAATCAGGCAGTATCATATTGTGAGACTTTCCCTCATTCGTTCTCGGAGTCCCGAGTGTGCACATAGGAAAGAAACACGAAAAATGATCACTTTATTTCTAAAGTGATTGCATTTCTATCATATCATATCATATCATGATAGTACCAACCATATAACGTGAAACCATATACACATATCAGAACCATATCCAGAAACCAAAATCCACAGATAAGCATGCCAAAAATTTTCCATGAACATAACATATCAAACCACGTGTTTTCCATCTCTTATCATTTTCAGACAAAAGAAACAATTCAAAATATTTTATTTCACGTGTACAAGAAAATATTCCAAACCATGTTCGCTCATATGCACATCTTATAAACATGTTAAATGTTGCTCATGTCCACACATTTCATGTCAATAGAAACATCCTCTATTTTTATAAATTTCATGTGAAGATGCAGAAATATTTATATACTGAGGTTGTTTTCCCATTTTCCTTTTTAAAAGCATAATATGCACATTTTTATAAAAACTAACCTCAGCTAATTTTTCTTGTTATGCAAATTTAGGATAAAAGCCCTGCTTACTTGACTCTTGTAGAGGACTGATAAATTCTCGAATCCGACCTATATTAATCTCGTCACCTATTCATAAAATTATTCACTAAATATCAATGACCAGCAATGCAACTTTCATCTAAAATAATTATAAACTAATAATCCAAATTGAGTTTTAGTAAGTTACATTCCATCAACCTGTCCTACTTGTAAAGCATACAGTCCACAACTTCAATCTAAACAATACACAACCCCTTATTGACCAGCAATACACTTTCTTTCTAGAAGAGTCAGAACCAAGCTTCTCATCTATAATTTAGTGAGGACACCCAACTCAAACAGCCACCACGAAAATCCTCTCTTTAATAACTCATAAACTTAGAACAACCAAGAGATAAAATTGAGAATAACTCCACTAGAACTTGTAAGAATTTTCTCAACAAAACATCCTCAACATTCTCATATACAACAATCTCAACAACAACTCCCAAGGGATCAATCAACATAACTCTAACAATCACACTACTTCCATTAAAAAGAAAAAAGAAAAACAATTTCAGCCAATACAAGCCGTACATTAAACATCATTACTACTAAATAATATCCAATTTCCGGAAAGAATAAACACGCCCAATAAGGAAAATTTTCCATATACGCTTCACCTAAACGGCTCACATAAATCTCTCCCAAGAGGACCCCAAAATCCAGCCCACCTCAACTACTTAAAACCCAAACACCTTCTAAAAAAAAAATGGTTTCCAGAAAACAGAGATCACCATCAAATGATTATTTACACTCAACAAAGCTTTTATACGCCAAAAAAAAAAATATCTAGTAACATTAAAATGCCCCTCAATAAAACTATTATTCTAGCCCTATTCAAAACAACTCCAACTTCCGCATATCAACAACGGGAAATAATACCTCAACGTAACCTTGAAAAACCACCAACCTCACTTCAAAAGAAATTCGGAAAAAAAATAAAGGTCTATTTTACACCATTTACATAGAGAACATTTATTCAAAAAGAACCTTGAATCCTTACCTAAATATGAAGAACAAACTGCAAAAAACAGAAGCTTAGAAGATGAAATTCTCACTTTCCTAATGCTCAGTTGCCACCAACAGAATCAACTAGATTTTCAGTAATTAAAGCTCCAAACAGCACCCTTTAATATAGATGAATTGCATGAAAAGTTGAGAGGTTTAGAACAATTTACCGAGAAGAGGAGTAGATAGGCGTAACAGAGGAGATCGACAGAAGAGAGGACACCCAAACAGGGATAACTGTCGTAGAGAGAGAGAGAGAGAGAGAGAGAGAGAGATGAATATGAAAAACTGAAATGCGAGGAAGTGAACCCATTTGATGCAGATCGCTGGGGCGTGGCGACTGGCGATTGGCGAACGGGAATTGGGAATAACGCAAAAACAGGAAAAGTTAGAACCATCGAGTGCAGAAGAAAAGAAAAGAAAGAAGAAAGGGCGGAAGTCATATACTGGGGTGAAACAGCGTCATTTCGATGTGTTGGGCTGGGTTTTGTTACACCGAAAATGGGCTTGGGCTGCGGCCTTACACCAAACAAGCACAGAGGTCTTCTTCTTCGTTGACATAAATCGTGGGTTTAATTTCAAAAAACAAAATCGTGGGTTTGTGCAGGTCATCTTCCTTGTTGGCAAAAAATGTGGATCTGAACTGGTAAGTGAATTTGCAGGTTATCTTCGCGGGTATATGGAGTTTATCGATACGGGTATTTTCTATTTTCTATTTCTATTGTCATCGGTCCAAGCCTTCATTTAACGAACGTGGAGTTGGCTTGACTCTCCTTCTGCCTCGAAAATCTTCTTTCAATATTTTGCAATCTTAGACGTGCTCTGTTTGTATTTGCTTCTTTTTTTTTTTTTGAAAGAATCCTCTTTGCCTTTGAATGTTGACCGAGTACTTTAAGCAAACAATTTGTTGGATTCAGAAGCAAATATTAGGTCCCAAATTAAGAGGTAAAATGAATGCTACGAAATAATTCTCTTAGGGTGAGAATGAACCACAATTTAAATAAAATTCTCTTCGGGTGAGAATGTACCACAAATTGAATAAACTTACCTAATTTCATTAATAATCGTTGGTTGCATAAATAGCAAAACCACTTAACAACCCACGTACATAGTCTAAAATAAAGCATAACATTATACAAGTAGTAACCGAACACCAACACGCGTAAAACAGAGCAAACAACTAGACTGAAACACCCGTAAAGAACACGTGAAAATACACGTAAAAACCAAACATAACTGCATGACTCAACTCAGCTGCAGAACGACGTGGTCTATCATACTACAGAGCAGCTAGTGTCGCAGACTAGCAGTACACACACTACGTGGCTGCTCCTCGTTTTTTTCTCCATCCAAATCACAATTCGAGATTTTGAACACAGCAAAACTATTTTCAAACCCGTCCCGCCCTCGCGTCCCCCTCCCTCCCTCTTGTCGCCTAGCACCGGCGAATCGCCGACTTACCTCTGCCCATCGCCACCCGTCCTGGTTGAGAGAGAGAGAGAGAGAGAGAGAAGCGAAGCTGTTGAGCCGCACGTTCGCTCTCGCTGCTGACTGACTGACTCGTATGATTTCTCCTCGTTCCTTTTCTTGTTCCTTATTTTCTGTATTTTTTTCCTGAGGAAAGTAACAATGAAAGAGAGAGAGAAAGAGTATAAATACTTGGTTTGAGCAAAATGGATTAGTTGGCGAATCTTGTTAAGGTGTTAAGGAAAAATGAGAGTCCTTTGAATGTCGTAATTTTCCAGAAGGCGCATGGGTGTGGTTTTCCAATTCTGGATCTGAAGGTCTTATTCAATCCCGAACCTTGAAGCTTCATTTTCCGACATATGAGGAGATCGGTCCTTCAATATGTCTGAGAACTTGGAGATTTTACTTTCCTTCCCTGTTTTATCACCACTAAAATCTTGACGTATTCCTTTTGTACTGAATGATTTGTTGGTGAAATTTTTGGGGGCAGGGGTTATTGCTGCGACATTCGTTGATCCTTTAGATGTTATAAAGACGGTCCATGTTCTGCCTCAGTTCGGCAATGGAACTGCTAAAGGCGTGCCCTTCAAATTGAGACTTTTTTAATGTATGAATTAATTGAGCAACTTGGCAGTTATTTAAAATGGAGTTTAAGACTGAAATGGCAGTTTAGTGGAGAGTAAATTGCCCATATATAATGGGATTTAGTAAGGAAAGAGTATTCTGTGTTGGTGTTTGATTTTAGACCAGGTTCAATTGACATGCTTTATACAATTTACATTAAGCAAATACTTTTTTTCCCTTTGTTGGTTGATGGTTTTATTCTCAAGGGAACCAAACCCATTTTGATTCAGAAATTTTGTAATCAATATATATGTTTTTTTTTTTTGCCTTCTAAAATTTTTTCTTCTTAAAGATCCCATTTTCTGAGTTCTTGGTGGTGAGAATGTCGCGATTTTGGCACTCTGATAAGTTGATATTTTTGAAGCATTGGCTTTGTGTCTATTGGTTTATATAACTATGTCTTTTTATTTCAATCATAGAGAGTTCGGACTGAGATTCCTTGGCTTTGCACAAATTGAAGTCCCATTCTTGGGTTGGGTGGTTTCAATTGGACAAATTGGTTTCCTTTGTTTGTTTAAGATATTTTATTCCTTTCCATGGGAGTTGAACCGCATTGCTTTCAAGGATATTGAATATTTATCTCTTTAGTTTTTGGGTTAATGAAAATATCAATATCTCCTTGAATTCTACCTGTAAGCATCCTCATTCCCTTTTTCCTTACTATTGTTGCTCATTTGTTTTATAATAACTTCTTGTGTGCTTGCTTTGTGTGTAACTGTGGACATGGTGCAACATATAGTACAGCCCGTGTCCAAAATCTGCTTCTTTCATGTATTTTTTGTTGTGACGGGACTGTTAGTACAGCTGGTCAATTGTGGAGACGTTGATTTGAATGTGATGCAACGGGTAACCCCAAACAGTTTTTGTCTTGTGTATGCCGTGTTGTGAATCAAGCGTGGTGCATGTTGTTTTGTATTTAGTTGTGAAGGTGCACTTGGTGTTGCTTGTGTGGATTGTAGCCTAGGTGCTTTGTGTAAAAACACTTGTTCTGCGGTGGAGATGCTTTAGTATAGTTTGTGTTCCTTGTGGAAATGCTATGCTGTAGTATGGGGATATGTTGTGGTGTACTATGTCGACAAGGGGCGTTGGTGGCACCCACAATGTGTACCTTGTGTATATATTGATTTGTACCTAAAATTCAAACACTGATGTATAAACAACTTTATATGAATTATTTCTTCCATTTTGGTTTGGCTCTAAATTATGTGTTCCTGCAAGAATTTATTTAACTCCATTTGTTTAGTTTTCAACCTAGAAGATGGCTCCTTTTTGTTTAGTTCATGCAGGACTTTTAATTTCGTTTTTAAATAGCAATTACATACTTCATACTAGCAGGTTAATTACACAGGTTTTCATTAGCAACTTGCGGAGCAATCTCATCCAAAGTTGTTGTATTTGATAGTCAAACAAATATTCAAATAAGTTAATTATGTTGCGTACACACAAAACTGTCCAGAATCATACAAGACGATATTTAAGTGATTTAGCAATTTGTCTACGTTCACTAGAGCTAAAATTCAATACATTTGTATGGGATTACAAATACTCAAAGTTTCTCATGTCCACTCTCTCTTTGCACCTCTATCACTTCTAACACCACCGCATTACTACACACATCAGAGTTCTCCTTTTATAGGAGAAGCTTTGCTCAACTGGATGGTTTGTTCAAATGGACAGTGCAACCAAAGTTAAAAACTATTTTCTTTACATGGCTATAGTTGTAGCAGCTATATAGGATGATGCAGGGATTTGAACGGTGTTGAGCAGCCAACATGGAACTTCTCCATGCATTCACACAATAGCATTCACACTTAGGTGGCCATTTTCGACAATCACGCCCTCCACCGAAGTGTGCCATACTAGGCTGCTATCAAACTGAGTCATTCTTCAAATGAATGCATTTCCTTCTTTGACAGGAGATATTTTTTCTATCAAAAGCAACATAGGGCTCCACTGAACCCGAATGTGCTCAACAGTGTGTAATATTGATCAAGTCCAAACAATGTTGGAATTGATCCCTGTAACAACTTTCGTCAACATATCTGTCGGATTATCATCAGTGCTAATCTTCTCAAGTATAATGTCTTCTTCTTCTAATATTTCACGTACAAAGTGAAATTAGACATCAATGTATTTTGTTCAAGAGTGATACACTTGATTCTTGGCCAAATGAATTACACTTTAACTGTCACAATAAAATGTAACCTCTTACTGCTTCCTAAATCTGTTATCAATCCCTGTAACCAAATGGCTTCTTCACGGCTTCTGTTACAGCCATGTATTCGGCCTCTATGAATGACAGTGTAATTGTAGACTGCAAATTCGATCGCCAACTAGTTGGTACTCCAAACATAGTGAGCACATATCTAGTTGTCGATCGGCATTTGTCAAGATCACCTGCATGGTCTGAGTCAACATATCCAATTGCTAGACTATCTTCACTCTTCTCGAACCTCAAAGCAATATCTACGGTCTTTAGAATATACTGTAGAATTCATTTAGCCACATGCCAGTGTTTCTTTCCAGGATTATGCATATAGCGATTGACTACGCTGATGGCCTGGGAGATATCAAGTCGTGCACATACCATGACATACATTAAACTTCCAACAACACTTGCATACGGGACATTCTTCATATAGTTCTACTTTTCGTCATCTTTAAGAGACTGCAACGTATAGAGTTTAAAATATGGGGCCATTGGAGTACTCACCGGCTTCGTCTTTGAGTCCATGTTGAAGCATTGCAATACTCTCTTCAAATACTATTTCTGAGAAGGGTGAATTGTACCTTTCACCCTATCTCTGTTGATCTCCTTCCCTAATATTTTTTGTGCTTTTTCTAGATCTTTCATTTTAAATTCATGACTCAACTGAGTTTTCAAATGATTTATCTCCACCTTACTTTTACATGCAATCAACATATCATCTACATATAAAAGCAAATAAATGAAAGATCCATTTGCAAGTTTTCTGAAATATACACAATGATCATATTGGCAACGAGTGTATTTCAGGTCCATCATAAAGCGGTCAAACCGCTTGTACTATTGCCTAGGTGACTGCTTCAACCTATAGAGAGACTTCTTCAGCCTGCATTCCTATTTTTCTTTACTAATTTCTTTAAAACCTTCTAATTGAGACAGATAGATCTTCTCTTCCAGATCACCATGCAAAAGGTTGTCTTTACATCAAGTTGTGCTAACTCAATATCATTTGGTGCAACCAAAGCTAGCAATATCCGAATGGATGAATGTTTTACAACAAGATACAATATTTCACTGTAGTCAATTCCCTCTGTTTGAGTATAGCCCTTGGCTATCAATTTAGCTTTGTATCGTAATCTATTTTTAGCAATTTGATAATCTTTCTAATTAAAGATCCACTTACAGCCAATTGATTTTTTTTTTTTTTTGTGGAAGTGGCACAAGTTTCCAAGTCTAGTTTTTATGAAGAGACTGCATCTCCTCCTTTATCGCCTTTATCCATTCATCTTTTTCACTAAATTGTATGGTTTCTTTGTAAGTGGTTAGGATCTCACCCCTTTCAACTGGTAGTGTATATGTCACAAAATCTATATAACGTATCAGTATACATTTCTCTCATCTCGATTTGTTAGTTGTTATTGATTCAGTTTGACTTGGAGGTACTGTGACTGGACTATCAACCTCGTTTTGTCTGTCTGCTCTTGAATCATTTGGAGTAGTAAACTCCACCTTCTGCGAATCACCGGGTGTTTCACCATCATAACTGTTTTAATTGAAATCTTTAGGCTTCTGTGACTTAAGCATCTCATATTCGTTGAATGTAACATCTCTACTAATGATTACCTTCTTAAACTCTATGCACTAGAGTCTATACCATTTTATACCAGTACTAAAGCCAAGAATTTTGCTTTCTTGACTCTAGGATCAATCTTATTATTTTTAGCATGATAGTAAGCAAGATATTAAAAAATATATAAAGAGTCATAATCATTAGCATGTATACTTTTCCATATTTCAATGGGTGTCTTTCATCATTAGCAGTTGTGGGTAATCTGTTGACGAGGTGGCAGGCATATATCACAACTTCAGCCCAAAATTGTTTACTAAATCTAGCATCCATTAACATACACCGTACTTTCTCTAGCCAAGTACGATTTATCCGTTCTACCACATAATTTTGTTGTAGTGTTTCTTGTACCGTAAAGTGTTTTACAATTCTCCCTTTCTGACAAATTTCCATGAAATGGTCTAGAGTGTACTCCCTTCCATTATCTGATTTGACCCGTTTGATTTTTCTGCCGGTTTGAGTCTCAATCATTTTCTTCCACATAAAGAAGATGTTCAACACTTCATCTTTATTTTTCATCGTATACACCCACACACGACGATAATAATCATCTACAAAAGTTACAAACCAATGCTTACCACCCAAATATGTAACTTTGGTAGGTCCTCAAATATCGGAGTGTACATAGTCAAATATTCCTTATGTTTGGTGTACAGTGGTTTTGAACTTGATCCGCGTCTGTTTTCCCAATACAAATTGCTCACAAAAGGCAATTTATTAATCTTGGCACATTTGAGTAAGCCTTACTTTACTAATGTTTACAGAGTTTTTTCTCCAGCGTGTCCCATACACATATGCCAAAGTCTGGTGGTATCAGCATCAGTCTCATCTAGCTTCTCACAACTTATAGAAACTCTTCCATCAACAAAACTTCATTGTAAGAAGTACAAGTTTTCTCGCTTCAAACCCTTCATAGCCACTTGAACTCCCATTACTACTTTGAGATTTCCGTCTTCAATAGCGATTCTAAATCCCTTTGAATCCAGATATCCTAGTGAGATAAGATTTTTTCACAAGTTCGGAATGAACCAAACTTCTGTCAGAATCCTAACAATTCCATCATCCAGCTTCAACCAAATGCTCTATATTCCCTGAGTCTTATAGGCAGTGTCATTGCCCATAAAAACTGTTCCACCGTCAATTTTTGTGAAGTCAGTAAACCAGTCCCGATTGGGACACATATGATAGGTACATTCGGAATCCATAATCCATTCATCAAAATGACAAATGAATAATAAACCTGTCAAGGCAATGTCTAGATCTTCATTTCTATCTGTGACATTGGTTGTGGTGAGTTGATTCTTCTATTGCCCCCTCAATTTGGATAATCTTTCTTCCAGTGTCCTTTGTTGTGACAATAGGAACACTAGTCTTTGACGAGTTTCTGCCGACTGATGAACCATATGATGTGACCTGAGTTTTCAATTGAAAACATTTCTTCTTTCCTGGATACCTTGACTCTGGTCTCTTTCTTATTGTCAATGCTTCACTTGATGTGTCTAGCTGTACTTGCTTATATTTTCTACGGTACACATTGCTAATCAAAGAACTAGATACATCGTCAAAACTGATTTTTTTCTTCCCATACAATAGTGTGGTAACTAAATGTTTATATGTATCGAGTAAAGAATTTAATAACAGTAAAGTTTTATCTTTATCTTGAATTTCAACATCCAAGTTTAGTAGATCAGTAAGAATCTGATTGTAACTATTGAGATGTTCAGACATAGAAATACATTCACGAAATTGGAATCTGAAGAGCTTTTTCTTCAAGTGCAAGCGGTTCTCAATGCTCTTCTTCATGAACTTATTTTCTAATTTCTGCCAAAATTCCTTTGCATTTGTCTCTCTCATCACAAAATACTTTTGATCTTCGATAAGGCACAAACGGATTGTACTACAAGCTTGGGTATTAAGCTTCCTTCAATCATTTTCCGTCATTTCGTTGGGTTTTCTTTCCAACGTCATATCCAACTCTTGTTGAATCAAAACTTCCATCACTTCACAATGCCACATATCAAAGTTGCTAGTTCCATCGAACTTCTCAACTTCAAACTTGGTATTTGAAACCGTGGACCTACGCCCAGAGCTACTGGCATTTCCAAAACTCCTATATTTCTCAAAACCTTCCATATGAATTTAGAAAATTTAGAAGATGAATTTCAAGATTCTAACTATACGGATGAGTCCGAAATGATCCAAATAGTTGGAAAGCACTATTTAGTCGTTGAAATCGGACTCTGAATGATTTAGATCAAGCCCAAAAAGGGATCTAGAATTTGAATGGTCGAGATTGTCAGGCGCGTGTGATACACACGCAGGGGTAGGGCAATTGGGGCGCGTGAGGCTCGTGCACGTCCTGCGCGAAAGGTGAGCTGGCCACGTGAGGTGCGTGAGTTACACGAGCAGAGACTGCGTATGGCGCATGAAAGCGCGTGGGCACGTGGGCTTCACGCGTCTTCAACCTCCAAGGCACATGGCGGCATGTGGAACGTGATTTTCAGTCGTCTTCAACCGCCAGCTGCGAGTGGGGCGCGTAGGTGCACACTCCAACCTTTTAACGGCACGTGTAGGCTCCTCTGACGTTCGCTTTTAATTTCATTTGCGCCAATGGATTTGTCTTGATGCAAGGAATGACCTGGAGTTGTCAAAAGCTGATTTCGATCAATTTGATTTCTGGATAGTACGAACCAAAGCTCTGATACCAATTATTGTGCACACACAAAACTATCCAGAATCATACAAGATAATATTTAAATGGTTCAGCAATTTACCTACGTCCACTAGAGCCAAAATTCAATATATTTGTATGGGATTACAAATACTCAAAGTTTCTCACATCCACTTTCTCTTTGCACCTCTACCACTTCTAACACCACCGCACTACTAAATACATCATAGTTCTTTTATAGGAAAAACTTTACTCAACTAGATGGTTTGTTCAATTGGACGGTGCAGCCAAAGTTAAAAACTATTTCCTTCGCATGGCTATAGTTGTAGCAGCTATATAGGACAGTGCATGGATTTGAACGGTACTGAGCAGCCAACATGGAACTTCTCCATGCATTCACACAATAGCATTCACACTTAGGTGACCATTTTTAACAAATTGCAAGGTCAAGATTGGCATTTCACAAAAAAGTTAATATATATACTCGATACTGGCAAGTTAATTTCACAAACCAACATTTTCATACACATGTAGACGTTTGATCAGTAGTTAATTTCATTACACTTGATCCTTACAAAAACCATCAAGACCATACCCAACGATTTACATGTTACAATTTATCCAAACCAAACAAAAATTATTACAATTGATATAACCCAATACAAATACAATAATTTCTGCGTTTCACAGGCAACACCTTTCCACTTTCCGTTGCTGTTCAAACGTTCTTGGCGAGCTTTCTACTGCAAATAATACCTGCGTTTCACAGGCAACACCTTTCCACTTTCCATTGCTGTTCATAAGTTCTTGGCGAGCTTTCTACTGCAAAT
Source organism: Platycarya strobilacea (assembly GCA_036898215.1). Lineage (NCBI taxonomy): Eukaryota > Viridiplantae > Streptophyta > Magnoliopsida > Fagales > Juglandaceae > Platycarya > Platycarya strobilacea. Next base: position 14,327,441 of record CM072556.1, read on the forward strand.
AATACCTGCGTTTCCACCGCCTGCTTGACCTATGAGCTGCGAAACATCTACTGTTTGATGGTCACCCAATTAAGAGGGTTGATGAGGTATGACAAGAGCCTGCATCTATTTATTAACATGAAGCTGATTTCACATATATGAATAGAATCATATGCCAAACTAATTATGCATATGGCTCAATGAAATCAGCAACTAGAAATAAATAAATAAATAAAAATACATAGAACTATAAAAAATAGAACTAAATCAACAGGCCTCACCGTTACAAGACAGACTTCTGTAATTTTCCATTGCCAATTCATAAACATCCATTTCAACAGAAGAATTGGTGACATCATCATTGGATGCATTTCTACCATTTCCTTCCAAATTGCATAGAGAAATACTAAAATCACAAACAAAAGTCACACCTTATTAAAAAAAAAAAATTACTTAATAATTAAGTATTTATTTTTTATAAATATTATAAATTTATTTTTAACAAATAAAATATAAAATTTGTCTTAAAAAATGAAAGAAGAAAAATAAAAAATAAAAAAAATTTGCCTGGACGGGATCTCCCAGGAGTGACTGTAGTGCCGCTGAATTGCATAATATCCAAAAGGGTATTTGATAGCAATTGGCAAACTTCTTGTACTTGAAATATAAAAAAGAATCAGAAAACTAATAAACATATTAGTCTCCTGACATCATCATTGGATGCATTTCAAGGTAAAGTTAGAAAGGGGCATACAAGACACCAAGCCAAACATTACGTGCATATTTGTGTGAAACATACAAATAAATACATCCACAAGTACACATACATGCATGAATTTATATTAACACTCGTAAGTACCAAAAATAGGAAAACTACACAAATAAGATAAGAAATAGCCATTCATTCAAAAGTAGGGTCCACTCCTATTAAGAAAAGGATGGGAAAGAGTTGCTTAATAACCATTTGATTGTGAGACCAGAGAAAATGTCATAATAATCATTTGACTTCATGCTTGTCATGCATTTATTTAAATTAGTTATCATGAATTGGGTTTGCTAATTGAAGTCTTAACGAACCAACTAAGTTTTCTTTGGTTAAACAGTATGCCTCACATGATATCTTGGATAAAATGTCTTTATTCTGATCTCCGTACTTGGAGCCCCAAGAGAAAAAGAAAAAAAGTCATTAAAATCTCTATCATTAATTTTGTGGCTTTTATTTTCTGGACAACCTTTGTTTGACATTGAATATGCAACAATATTTTTCACCTGCTCAACCACAACCAGAACTAGATCAGAGAGTTCATCACAATTTCTCCAAAAGTCCAGACTAGTTTTGGCATTCACATTGATAAAATGTTTACTACAACTTTATTGTTGCAATTGGAGATTATCTTCTACCTAACGCTTGCTCAACCAAAATGTGTCATTTCTGTGATGGTAACCTTATGCAACCACAGAACCCGATAACAAAACCAGCCAATTCAATTAAACACTCAATTGGATCTAGAAGAAAGCTTTTAGACAAGCATTGAAACATTATATGAGAAAGCATTCGTTCAATAGGGAGAATGGGAGATGGTAAAAAATATATATATATATTCATTATTGAAACCAAAAATAAATACAGGAAACAAATAAAGAAGAATATAAACAGCCCTTAAGCCCTATTAGTACATTAATCCAGGAAAAGATAAACAGCCCTTAAGCCTTTTGAGGGGCCGTTGCTCCAGTTGAGAGATGGGTCACAATCACAAAGAAGGAGAAGAAGAAGGTCTCAATATCGAACCTGAGTTTCCGCGATTCACAGAGAAGCATATTCTTATTTCTCGAGCTCGTCCCCGCCACTCCGCGATTAACAGAAAAGAAAAAAGCGACGGTTTTTGTGAATAAACTTGAGTCACTCATAGTGAACAAGAAGAAAGGGATTAGAAATCGACGATTTTTGTGAATAAACTTGAGGGGATTGAGGGTTTCATAGGCATCCAGGATACGAGGAAGAAGAGGGAATTTTCCGAATTCAAGAGCGTAGGGGAGAGGGGAAGCGGCTAGAGAGAGGGGCATGACCAATTCGTTGTTTACCCACTCTACGCGTCATGCTGCGCTTGATGCTGCCACTGTTGGCAGGAAAATGATTATTGCAAACGCCTGATGCAGTCAACGTGCAAACAGGGGCCCACATCAGATATTTTTATCATTTTTACTTTTCACGTCCCCCCTTCTCTCTATTCAATTCCCTCCCTCTCTGAAGACATAAGTTATGGAACTGTGGATCTCCGATGATGAGCTCAAGCATTAGCCGTCGCAGGCTCCACCGCCTTCTCGCAGGCTCCACCTCCTGCTCGCCATGATTTGGCGCTCAAGACTAAAATAAAAAATTCTAACCTCCGAATAGCTATAAAGTGATGAGAATTGAAAAAACCCCTCAAAAAGAATTGCTAAAAGTGAAGAATTAAAAAAAAAAAAAAAATCTATGAGGATCAAATGGCTGTCAATAAAAAATATCAAAAAATAAATCCCAAATCATAAGAAAAATCAATTACAATAAATCATCATTCCGGAAGAAAGATGAAAGCTTTTTTTTGACAAAAATGCAAAAAAATGAAGTACAGTGAGGTAACTGAGGGAAGGTGAGAGGAAATTTGAGCAGGTGCAGTGAAATAATAAAACAATAAACCAATAAAACTTTGTCTTTTTTCAATTGACACGTCAGATGCCGATTGCATGTGACTTTACTTGCCGTTTGTACGTAGACTTCTCCTTTTGAAAAACTATAAATACAGTCGTCTTCAACCTTCAATTATTTCCTCCAAATAGGATTTCCAAGGTGGTAGGTTTTTTTTGCTTCCTAATATTTTTGTACGAATGAGATTGGCGGCTACCGAAAAATCAAATTCTAAACGAACAGAAAAAAAAAGAATTAAGTCATTCAGGACACAACATATACAATCAAGGGAAAGTAAAAAAAGAAGCAAATGAAAAATCAGTATTGGGGCTTCTTTTTCCTGCGACGGCTTAAGTAACTGAGGAATAACACCATCTTTCATAATCGGACCGCCTAAACCCGTATTCTGACTTGCACCGTCGGACCCACCCACAAGACTACCTGTCCCTGCGCCATTAACACTTCTAGGAGAGAACAAGTTGCCACCTTTATCCGACTCAACCTCAAATCCGCCACTCCTAGAGAAGACCCCCTTTCAGAGCCTCTATGAAAGGAAAGGTCACCCGCCTGAGAGATTTGAGTTTGGTTTTGAATTTTTACAATCGTTTTGATTTTGTTTTGTTTTTGTTTTTTAAATAATTGCTGACATGGCATTGTCGACTGCATACCGACTGCGTAGAATCGACTGCAAGTAGCATTTTTCTTTCATTTTTGACTGCCACGTCGGATTGAATTGTTTTGCAAAAGCGCTTGCTGTAAGAATTTTCGATACTCATATTTGTCCAGCTGGCTTGCTTCTTATAGTCGTAGTACTCTCACTATAGGAGAATCAATTTTTTGAGACGAAAACTATTTTTTTCACAATAAATACTATTTTTGTCCCAACAAAACTTTAGAGATTAATCTTTTCATCTTTAACTCATCTAAAAAATTTTGCCTGCTTTTATAATCTCGATGTCCATAGTCCACACTTAGAATTTAACAGAGACTGAAACGTCAAAAACATGTAATACAAGACTATATATCCTTCGTATACGATAATATAGTATGCAATAATTATCGCAATAGAAAAATTATTTTCTAATAGTCTAGGTTAAATAATAAGATTAATGTCAAAATCACATGGTACTATTAATACAAATATCTTAAAAGCTTAAATAAGCAATTGCACCATCAAAAAGTTATAATCCATCATCCCGAAACTAACTAAGATTCTGAATTTAAACACTTAAAAACTTGAAACATATTATATGATGCCTGAAATAAACTGTCTCTCCCCTTAATACGGGGGTTCAATCTTCACGTTCTTTACTAGGTCAACTAAAAGTAAACGAGCTAAACTCAACCATTGGACTTGTCATCGATATGGCACTTCTGCCAAGACATGGATATCATCAAGGGCCAAAGATCTATTTGGGTGCAAGATCATGCAACATCCCTGAGTTCATGGGACCTTCGATGATAAGGGCTCGTTCCACCTCGCAATCTTACTCTTCATAGAAAAATCACTAGCCTCCTTCAATAGTCGGGTTACTTGATCCATAGTTGTAGAGAATCGTTCTTGATCAAAAGGCGCAACGTAAAAATTAGGACCTCACAAACTACCTAAAATTGCCTGAAGGCGTGAAAATGTAAAATTTAAAGTTATCTCCATGTAGAGGTCACAAGCTTCCACAGTGAACTCGTCCTCTATCATGGAGCTATCAAAATTCATTGATTGAATGTACCTACAATAATTTCTACCATTCCGGAAAGTAAATGATAGTGAAAACTACCAGAATGAGATTTTCAAAAATCTTAGCTTGAAAATCTTAGCAAGTACACAATTAACGTAGCACAGATATCTTAGACGTATAAATGCAAACACAAATAAATATATGAACATGAATAATGAGATTTATAACTTGATATATACATTATGTACTTTCATGTAAAATATCTTCTTTCTTCTTTTATTCTTTTCTTCTTTTGACTATATTTATACATGTTCATATAATTTTATATATTTTATTTTCATTCATAGGCTTAAAGTTTTGTTCTTGTCATGACTTTCATATAACATGTGTAGACACCCCATGGCTCTCCTATGTACTGTGTGTTTCCCTCTAATTATCACATCACTTTACGACTCATTTAGTCGATGTGACTACATCATAATCATATACTTATATGGCAATTCGCTTATTTCGCCTTCACCATTCTTAGCACTCACTAGTTTTAGGTGCGACCCTATTCTGGTATCCTTCCATAAGAGTCATTTGAGATCCGTCGACTGTACTTTGTCGACTTAGGAGTTTCACTCAACTTTATACACTCCTAAATGAATAAGGAGTTTCACTAGAACATTTTCTCATTCTAGTCTTTGGAGTTCTTATAAGAAATTCTTTGACTCTTTTCTTTTCAAAACTTTAACCCAAAGACACGCAATCATGTGACATGAACTTGTATGTAACATTTGACTTACTTATGCAACTCATGAAGTCATGAGAATGTGAAGCATACATTTCCAATCATGAACATGCAAACAAATCTTATTTCATAGAAATTTAATCATTCAAGTTTGGAAAGGTAACAAACAAACTCAACCAAAACCTTAAGGGGTCAAGGCCGGACCTCTACAGCATTTCCAAGATCCATTTTTCTCACATTCTTTCTTATCGACTCATGAATCCATTTAAGGTTTAACAAAATAACATCATTAGGCTATCTCCAAGACCTTAGCCGAAATCCTAATGTCATCCATCATGCTTTTCTTTCATCAAATCATCAAATATTTATTTTAATACCTCAAACCATGTATACTCAAAACATATACCATAGTGGTTAATGAATTTAATCCATGTATTATACAAGAAATTTAATAGAATGATCATGCTTCTATTTACAAGTTGAATACTTAAGATTAAATCCAAATATCATCATGGCCGAACCATATAAATTCCTAAACCTCATAACTTTCATCAAATAATCAATCCATCTCAATCCAATCACTTAGGCCGAAAATCAACAAGTCTTACCCTCTCCAATATTTCATCAAATAACCACCAACAATCTATCAATGTATCCTTAGAATCATGAGATAAAAATCTTAACATATTCTTAAAAAGATATAAGTAAACAAGCAAGCAAACAGATAAGAAAATAAGATAGCAAATAAACTTCACACAATATATATAAATAATATCCAAAAAAGATTAAGAGTATACTTATAAATGTTTTTTTATATGTATATTCCTCCTCATGTGAATAATGCTTTTTACATGATGATTGGAGGAAGAAGTTTATATATCTATTCCTCCTGATTTTGCACATTATGAGGAGAATCTTGTTTGCAAGTTAAACAAATCTCTCTATGGTTTAAAACAAGCATCACACCAATGATTTGCCAAGCTTTCCTCTACCATTATAGCTCTCAGATTTGTGCAATCTATGTTAAATTGCTCCTTATTTGCTCGTTACATTGGCTCTACACTTGTTGCTTTACTTGTTTATGTTGATGATATTATCATTGCTACCAATGATGTTGCTTTTATACATGAACTCAAAACTTATTTCAATAATAAGTTCAAAATCAAGGATCTTAGTGAATTGAAATATTTTTTAGGTTTTAAAGTTGCTGGTACTTCCAAAAGGATATCTTTATGCGAAAGAAAATATGCACTTGATATCCTTTAAGATTTAGGCTTGTATGCTGCAAAATCATTATCCCTTCCCATGAATCAGAATTTGAAGTTATCAAAGGCAGATGATGGTTTGCTTGATGACCTTTTTTCTTATCGAAGACTAGTTGGGAGGCTATTGTATCTTACTATTGTGAGGTTTGACCTTGCTTTCTCAATACAGTCAATTCATGGATAAGCCGTGTCATTCACATTTACTTGCTACTTACCATGTACTTTGATACCTTAAGGCTCATCCAACTTAAGGACTATTTTTTACAACATGTTCCAATTTTCATCTTAAAGCATTTTATGATACTAATTGGGTAAGGTGTGTTGACACCCGTATATCTATCACTAGTTATTACATTTTTCTTGGGATGCTCTTGTCTCATGGAAATCAAATAAACAAACCACAGTTTCTAAAAGTTCAGTTGAAGTTGAATATAGAGCTATGGCTTCCACTTGTTGTGACATTACTTGGCTACTCTCATTATTTCATGATTTGACTATTGATCATTCCTGGCCAACTTGATGAATTGTGACAATCAAGCGGCACACTATATAGCATTATGTTGAGACCATAAAAATCGGCCAATAGGTCAGGGTGAGAGAAATAATTATTTCTAATCCACTGGTACGAGTTAGGTTTCATTCGAAGTTGTTTGAGGCTCCTAGTGGGATCCCGGCGTGACTATACAGCGTAAATAACAAATGAAATAAATAGAGATGGATACACAATTTTATGTGGTTCAGAAAATGCCTACATCCACGGATATTTGAGGATGAGAATTCACTATAATGAAGATTTTACAGTATCTCATAACTCACTATATAGGAAAAAATATAAATGAGTATGCAAATATATTCGCCAGTCGAAACTCTCGGAGAAGGCTGAAGAAGCTGATGTTGGGGAAGAAGAAGCTGCCCAAAATTGTTCCAGAGAGAGAGAGTTCAATCCTTTCTTTCATCTGTTCGAGCCCTTTTATACGGCTCTTTGGGGTTGCATGTGTCAGTCGGTTAGCTGCCTTTATTTTTCTTCTCATCCATTTCCCTCATGTCTGCAGACTGCCCTATACCTTTATTATTGTCCCATCACCTGCCACTCTCACTTTTTCCCCCCATGTGCTTTGGTTCCCATTTGTCCCCTAGTGCCACAAATGTTGTTTGGACTGTATTACTTTTAATTTCATCCTTTTTAGTACCCCGCGAATTCTTAGCAAAGGAACTTCGATGGGAATTTTGTCTTGTCTTGTATCCAGAATTTTTCGAGAAGGTGGTGGTTTGTCTCCTGATCCCTAAAGATACTGATCGCGTAAAATACAATTGTGGAGCTAGGTTAAGGTGGGAGATAGACCCAACCGCTAAAATGGGAGCGCAGAGCTCAAAATGTAGTGGGAGATGGGCTCGATTGCTGAAGTGGGAGATGACATCGTGTGGGACCCGAATGGAGTGCATCGCCTAGGATTCTGTGGAAGAAATCATCGCATAGGTGAGCTAAAGTGCAAGGCTGGGGCTCGGCTATCACCCCGCGGGACTTTAGAAATCTTCGCGCAGGTGGGTATGCTGACCTCGCGAGAATTGATTGATTTCGCATAGATGTATAGGTTTTTGGGTAGGTTGTGGATGGCCAGATAACCCTGCAAGCTTTCGAGCGGGATGTGGTTGATCTGACAACCCTGCGAGCCGTCGAGAGGGTTGTGGTTAATCCGACAACCTTGCGAGCCGTCGAAGGGGTTGTGGTTGATCCGACAACCCCGCGAGCTGTCGATGAGATTTCGCTGTGATGATGGCGCAAAGCCTATTCCATCATCGCATGGGACCCAGCGAGTGGTGTCATCGCGTGAGACCCGGTGGGTGGTGTCATCGCGTGAGACCCCGCGGGAGGTGTCATTGCGTGAGACCCCGCGGGAGTGCATTGCCTGGGATTTCATGGGAGGTGTCATCGTGTGAGACCCAACGGGAGTGCATCGCCTGGAACTCTACGGGATGTGTCATCGCGTGAGACCCGGCGGTAGTGCATCGCCTGGGACTCTGCGGGATGTGTCATCGCGTGAGACCCAGCGGGAGTGCATTGCTTGGGACTCTGCGGGATGTGTCATCGCGTGAGACCCGATGGGAGTGCATTGCCTCGAACTCCACTGGATTTTGTTACTTCGCGTGAGTGGATAGACCGACCCCGTGGGATGTGGTAATGCACCAACATCCCATGCTGCAGGCAATAACTTTATTAGTACAAAAATAAATTCACATATTGTAAGAGAGACAAACTGATGTATTTTTATCTATGGTAAAAAGTTTTCGAGTATCGAGTATCAAGCGATGAATTTCCAAATGTCGACTCCCGAGCGAAAAGCCATGAGATCCCGAGCATAGTATCCCGAGTTTAGACTTCCGAGTGAGGAGCCGTGAGATCTTGAGTATCGACTTCCGAGTGTTGAGGCAAGGGTGATGGTTGCCTGATTCTTGCAAAAAGGAGAGGAAGATAGCTCTTATAGAGCATGAGTATTCTGAGCTTGTGAGTTTTCCATGAGCGAGGTGAGCCCCGAGTACATGAACAATGAGAACCCAAGCTACTTAGTGTGGTTCCTGATGACCTTCTAAGGCCGGTGTGCCTACGAGGAGGGCCTGATTGGTCCCGAGCGGGTGACAAAATTCTAGGTCCTGAGGAATGGATCCACGTGAATGGGTCTAGGTGAGTCCCAAGAGCATAGAGACTGGGAGTGGTTCCCAAATAAATAAATCGTAAGTGTGATGCCGTGGGTTCACGTGTGAGGCAAGTTCCCGAATGTGTGTAAGGTGTTTGGCCCGAATATGCATGAGTGATGTGAGTCCCGAGCAAGGGGCCGTGTGATAAGTCCCGAGAGAGATGGAGGGAGCTCGGTGGACCCTCGATCTGGTGGAGCTCGTGAAGGTGAGTCTTGCATATGATCCATTATGGCATGAGTGTCGTGGAGGGTCCCGAGTATGTTCGTGAGGCGTGTACCGAGCTAGGATTCCGAGTGCACCTACCTGGATTCCTGAGATGACTTTTCCGAGCAGTGTTAGATAAGGCACTCGGGAGTTGTTCCCAAGTGAGTTGTGAGTTGGTTCAAGTTCGGGCTCGGTGAGGCCCCGATTGCATGGGCCTGAACGAGCTGAGTGGGCTTCCCCCGTGATGAGATCGTGCTCTTAGTGCATGGGTGGCGAGGGTGCCCACTCCTAAGCTTGGGAGATTTTTCCGAGCGTGTGAGCCCGAGTGAGAGAGGGATTACGCATGGGCCGATTTGAACTCGTGCGTCCCCGAGCGAGACCTTCGCGTGATGGTTCCTGAGTAGGATTTTTGAGAGAGGCATAGTGAGCTCCCGAAAGCGGAGTCCGTGATGAGTGAGAGCTTCCCGAGTAGCCTTTTCTGGGGGTATTTTGAGTCCCGAGCACATCATGCTTGGGGTCCATGTGTGCCTGAGTGTGCGAGGGTATGAGAGAAAGGTGGTACCCAGGCTAGTGAACCTTGAGCTGGTCGAGAGTGTAATCTTGAGTTGGTAGAGTAGTGTTTCATTTTTCGAGCACCACTCCTGAGTGGTTTTTAAGCTGTTTGATGCTCATTCCAAAGAGAGTCCCGAGTGCATGGGGCTGTGGCAAGCTGGCAAATGAGGGAGGCGTGAGTTCGTTGGCGGGCTGTGTGAGAGAAGGTGGAGTTCAGAACGAAGGACCTCGAGCTGGTGGAGCCTGTGTTGAGGGTGTCCATGTAAGGGATCCCGAGCTAGGCACAAACTAAGGACTCCCGAGCTAGGCCCGAGCTAGGGGAGTCCGAGCTCATGGAGATCCCAAGTTCACACTGTCCATGGAGTGCAACGTGAGGGAATTTCGAGATGAGGGAATCCGATCCGAGCTAAGAGAATTCCGAGCTGGTGCTCGGTCATTCTGAGCTGAAGGAGTACATGATTGATGAACCCCGAGCTGAGGTATCCTGCGGATATCATGCTCCCCGAACTGGTGCTCAGTCAGTCCCGAGCTGAGGGAGTTTGTGTAGTGGATCCTGAGGGTATCAGTGGATTTCTAGACGTCAACTTGATAGGTCGGAGAACAAATGCTCAGGGAATGGGATGCCCGAGAGGCCGTCCTTAGAGACCACTCCAGTGAGGGCTCGGGAACGGGCATCCCAAGCTGGGGCCCGGAGCTGAGGGGCTCGGTGCTGTGGATCTCGACCAGGTGGAGCCCGGAAGATGGAGTCCCGAGCGGCTGGTGTCCGTAAGGAGGAGCCCGAGCTGCACCATCCGAGGAGGGCATGGAGCCTAACCCCGAGTGCTCACCACGTCCGTGGAGTGTACCCCGATAGCTGGTGGACCCGCCAACATGAGTGAGTTGAAAACCACCTTAGAGGTGGTAGACAGTGCCGGTAGCCCGGCCGGGGATGGTAAGCACCTCGGCAAGTGATGGAGGGAGTCCAAACGTGAGCTTGCCATTTCGACAGGTAAAGAACAGTGGAAGTTGTTTCCGGTGGTGACCCCGGTGGGTTTCCAGCTGTCAGAGACAGAAATTGCCGGTGGTCAAAGTGGTGACTGCCGGCAGGCCCTAAGGGCTAGGGACGAGGTGTTGCAAGCTTGGAAAAGGGGAGCATGTCGGCGTGCTCCCGAGGGGTGTCTAGTGCATCCCCGTTCTACAGCCCCCGGAAGCAGAGATTGTGGCGGCCGAGACAGAAAATCCCGATGACCATCTTAGTGGTCACCAGAGGCCTAGCCATGCTACGACAGCTTTGGGCTGGGGGGCGTTTTGCCGTTTGGGTGATACGAGCCCGAGTGAGGTGCCTCCGGCAAATGGGTGGCCAGCACCTATCCTGCCGGAGACAAAAATTGCCAGTGGCCACTGGGTGACCGCCGGTGGTTAGCCTGGACCCACGGCGCCGGCGCCACGAGCTTTTAGCTCACTGTGCATGTGCTCGAGCATGCACGTCGTGCATGTATGTTATGTTCTTAAGTGAACTATGCATTTCAGTGCGCAGTACACTGTGCCTCCGAAATGTGTTCAGGATCATCACATGTTGGAGCATGCGTTTGTGACTCTCGTGACCACCCGAGTCGGGAACATAAATAAATAGATGGTCCAGGATAAGAGCTTGATACTGACCGAGCTTGATGGACCGAGCTTGATACTGACCAAGCTAGTACCAGCATTTATTTATTTATTCGCTGTGTCAATGATAGAAATAAAAAATAGAAATAAGAAGGAGGTGGTCGAGCACACTTACCTGGAGAAAATTTTTGTCGAGTCGGTCAGAAACTTTTATTCAGTGGGCTGAAAAGTCATCTTTCTTCCACTTTCGACTTCAAGGATCCCACAGACGGTACCACTGTTGAAACCATAAAAAATGGCCAACAGGTCAGGGTGAGAGAAAAAATTATTTCCAACTCACTAGTACGAGTTGGGCTTCGTTCGAGATTGTTTGAGGCTCCCAGCGGGGTCTCGACGTGACTGTACGTGCGTAAATAGCAGATAAAATAAATAGAGATGGACACACAATTTTACGTAATTCGGCAAGTGCCTACGTCCACGGATATTTGAGAATGAGAATCCATAATAATGAAGATTTTTTTAGTCTCTCATAACTCACTGTACAGGAAAAAATATAGATGAATATGCAGATAAATTCGCCAGTCGAAGCTCTTGAGAAAAGTTGAAGAAGCTGATGTTGGCGAAGAAGAAGCTTCCCAAAATTGTTCTAGAGAGAGAGAGTCCAGCCCTTTCTTTCATCTGTTCGAGCCCTTTTATCAGGCTTTTTGGGATTGTGTGCGTCAGTCGGTCAGTTTCCTTTACTTTTCTTCTCATCCACTTCCCTCATGTCTGTACACTGTCCTATACCTTTATTATTGTCCCATCACCTACTACTCTCACTTTTTCCCTCATGTGCTTTGATTCCCTTTTGTCCCTTAGTGCCATAAACGTTGTTTGGACTATTTGACTTTTAATTTCATCCTTTTCACAGTTAATCCGATGTTTTATAAGAAAATAGAACACATTAAATTTGATTGTCATCTTGTTAGAGAAAAGTTGCAAGCTGGAATCATTAAAACTCTTTATATTTCTTCTTCAAACTAGTTGGCAAATTTATTTACTAAGTCCCTTGGTTCTCAATTGTTTCTTGAACTTCTTTTCAAGATGGGTATTTTTAACATTTACACTCTATCTTGAAGAGATGTATTAAACTAGTTTTCACATTATTTGATTTTCTGTTATACTGAGCTGGAATATAAGTCACAGTATGGAGTTAGCATAACTATGTATTGAACTCATTTGTACAGATTATCAGAATATAATTTTCCAATTCATTCCGGAAACTTCTCTCTATCGTGTTTGTCTCTACTCAAATTCCAATTCTCTATTCTTCTCAAGCTTGCATTTGGAAATTTGGGACATAGTCAGCAAAATAATTCACATTACTCATGAAAAACTTTCTCCTTGTTATACAGGATAAAAGTTATTCCAATTTTATTAAAAGGATAGTGCTCTAGTGATCAAAAAATATTGACCGAAAATCTGACGGAATTCCATTTTTACCATTACTTTCTCTCTTTTTTTTTTTTTTTTGGACAAATCATCCGTTATTCATATAAAATTAAAAAAATCAATTCGGTCACAAATCAATTCATATAATGTGAAGTTGCAGGATGAGACTAGGTATACTACATTTGTAAAAATCAACGTCTTTTGTCCCCCATATATGTTGTACTGTTCACAATAATCATCAATATATATATATATTTTTTTTCATCTTTCATATATGATATGTTACTTTTTTTTTATTTGATTTGAAAAAATTCTATTTATAATTTAGTATAAGAAAAAATATTGTAATGGTCTATTGATATTTATATTTGCAGCTCTATTGGTATTGTAATTTGTAAAAAAGAACTTCAAAAAAATCAAATATCTTGAAAACCAATCCTTATCATCATTAAGCAGCTAGCGTGGAGGGAATAATAAAGCAATTTCTTAATTTAAATGCATTTATAAATAATTTTGAATGATTATTAGAGGGAGAAGCAATGAATGTAAATTGAAAAATGATCACTAGCTTGACATGTGAGTTCTCGAAAGTTTGAAATTTATATTTCTTCTTTTATTACTCATTTATAATTTTTAGTATATTTAAATTTTTTTTCATTATTTTTTAAAAATATTCTTTTTAACATTTTTAATTATTAAGAAAAAATAAAAATAAAAAATATAACTTTATTAATATTTATATTCTTAATTATTGAATAAAATTAAATATTAAATAAAAATAATTATAAATCTATCATTTCTCTTGTGACATTAATACGTAATGAGTACTGCCTTTTCAAAGATTCTATTCGATGAAAACAGAAGCTAGCTAGATCCGTAACGCACCGGTTCATTAATTCGACTGAGACCAATGCAATTATTTCTTTGTCATTTGAAACTTGAAGTTTATCCAAAAATTTGGTTGAGAGCAGGGAACCTTTTTTCTTGTCTATTGTTGATTTAAGGAGTCCAAGCTTTGAAAAAGTAGTAATATCTGAAAGGGAAGTGTAGAGCCATGACACTGCCCACAAAAAAGGTTAAATGTTTATTTTTAATTTTTTTTATTATTTATATTTTTTTTATTTTTAAATATATTTTTTGAAAATTATAAGAACACTACAAAACCACTTACTAATTAATTATTAAAATTATATTTGAATATTGAGAGTAGTTGAGAATATTTAAAAATGCTTGTGAATAATAATAAAAAGTACAATAATAATAATAATAATAATAAATAATAATAATAAAAAGTAAAAACAAACGTTATCGGGCTGTCGAACCCTCTGGCTTTATATTTTCTTGCACCAGTGCCTCAATATTTACTGCACCGTACTTTTTTAATTACATCAATTTTTTCTTTTTTTCTTTTTTCTGTTTTTGAAAAGTTTTTATTTATTTATTTGATTGTATTACATCAAACTTCATTGAATAACATTTTATTATTTTAAATGTAAATCAATTAAAAATTGTTTGAAAGATTTAACAGGAATATCATAAATGATAAATGTTACTTAATGAAAGAGTGGCGAACTCAATTAACATAACTGCGTATATTTTATATTTATTTTTATTTTATGCGTTCAAATTTGTACCTAGAAAATAGAAATCATGTATATTTTATTATATATTAGAGTTTTGTCATGCTTTTTATACAAATTCTTACATATATGTCAGCCCTCTAAATTAAATATCTAGCTTAGTCCTTGGTCAGACTACACAACTGGCAGGAAACGTTTGATGAGTCATGAGAGGGTTTTTCTTCCTTCACAATCACGAGTGAGACCTCCAGTTAGGGGTGGCAATTTGTGACACGACACGTTAACACGAAACGAACACGACACGATAAAAGCGGGTTAGTGTTTAGCCTTAACGGGTTTCGGGTCAATTCGTGTCAACCCGTTAAGACACGATTTGATAACGGGTCATAACGGGTCAAACCCGTTATGACCCGTTAAGACCCGTTAAGACACGATAAGAAATTTGAATTTACTTTTATACCCTTGAGCTAAATTTCAAAAAATCCTAATTTAAAATTAGTTTTATACTTTTAAACACTTTACTATCCCATTTAAATACTTATTAAAAAGTCATTAACAAGTTAACCCATTATTATTTAATATGTTTGGATTATAATTTTAATATTTTATAATATGTAGATCATATTTGTGTATTTATCATATTTTATAGTGTACTACTTATTGAATTGTAATTTTAAAATTGTAATTTATAATTAATTTTTTATGATTTATAACTATTATTTAAGTTTTAATATTTATATAAAATCAATTAAGTTAAACTCAAACGGGTCACTAACGGGTTTGTGGGTTGAAACGGGTCAAATCGTGTTGTATCGTGTCGTGTCATATCGTGTCATATAGTGTCAAAGGTCTTAACGGGTCTTAACGGGTCGTGTCGTGTCAACCCGTTATCTTAACGGGTCGTGTTAGGGTTGAAGTTTTTGACACGAAATCTTTAACGGGTCGTGTTCGTGTTGACCCTTTAAGTATTATGCACACGTTCTGACACGACACGAACACGACCCGTTAACACGTTTTGACACCCCTACCTCCAGTGTTTGGAAAGTCAAAGTCCTCGATCCTCTATAATCGCTTAGGTATAAAAACTGTTTTATCATATTTTATTATTATAATTTTTATATTTTTACGTAAAATATAATAAATCATTCCAGTTTTTTAAATTATTAAATAATAATATTTAAAAATAATATTTTATTTAACTTTCATCTCAACTCACTATTCAAATAATATTTTAAAAGTCGATTTAGATTAGTAGATGAGATGATTTCGTCTCAACTCATTTCAAACTTATCATTACATTTTTTTTAAATTTTCATACAAAACACAAATCTCAATACAATTTTTTCAAATCTTAATACACAAATTTCAAATTTCAATTCAATTTTTTCAAATTTTAAAATAATAATAATATTAAAAATAAACTAAATTTACCTCAACTTATCTCACTTTTTAATTTAAATCGGGCCTAAGTTGATCTTGTTAATCTTTGATGTATATATATATATATATATATATATATATATGATATATGTACTTGTGTGGATGTATGTTTTGTATCAAAGTACCCCATATGCGCATCGAAAATTTGCATCACTTGTACTTCAGCAAACCAATTAATCTGAGTGCCCTGGAGCCAAAATCATGTCAGGTTTGCAGCTTAAACAACCGCTTTCTAACCTGCTTATTTTGTTCAAGTTCTCGTCTTCCTCAATCCACATCATCCTCTTCATCTTCATCTCTTTTTTCCGAGTTGCTTCTGCACTAGATTGTTCCCTTTCGACTCTAGTAAAAGAACAAGCAGAGGCTCTTCTAACATGGAAAAACAGCCTTGACAAGTCAACTCAAATGCTCCTTCCATCCTGGACTACTCTTCCTCCCCAGAATTTAACTTCATCTTCCTACTTTTTTTCTTCTAATGCCCCCTGCAAATGGGTTGGAATCACATGCGATGAGGCTGGAACTGTCACGCATATAAACATCACAAACACTGGTTTGAGAGGTACGCTTCAACATCTCAGCTTTTCGTCCTTTCCGAATCTAACCAGCCTTGAGCTTTCTAACAACTCCCTTTATGGAACTATTCCCACCCATCTCAGTAATCTTTCAAAACTCACTCATCTTGACATGCGTCTTAATCATTTCTCTGGAAATATTCCATCTGAGATGTGTCTGCTGACCAGTCTTCAACACCTTTATTTGGATGGGAATCACATAAATGGATCTATACCTCAGGGAATAGGAATGCTTAGTTCTCTAACTGAGCTGAATTTGCAAAAAAACAATCTTATAGGGTCAATCCCAACTTCTATAGGAAACTTGACAAAGCTCATAGTTCTGGAACTTGATGATAATAATCTATCTGGAAGCATAACTCTGGAGGTAGGAAATTTGACCAAGCTCACTACATTGGATCTTGGAGTTAATCAATTTTCCGGAAAAATCCCTTCAGTACTAGGAAACTTGAACAACCTCACAGAGTTCATCCTGGTTGTGAATCGTTTATCTGGTCATATTCCTCCAGAACTCGGAAAACTTACTTCCCTTTCTGCCTCATGTCTCTTTATGAATAAACTCAGTGGTTCCATTCCTAGAGAAATGAATAATCTTACATCTCTACTTGGTTTTCTAGTGGCCGAGAACAACTTGTCTGGTTATTTACCACGAAACATATGCGCTAATGGGCTACTGGAACACTTCGCTGCTAGTGGAAACAACTTCGTTGGTCCCATTCCAAAAAGTTTTGGAAACTGTACCAACTTAATCAGGTTTCAGGTCCAAAGAAATCAACTGAAAGGTGACATATCAGAATATTTTGGCATATGCCCACGTTTGGTTTATATTGATCTGAGTCATAACAAGCTGTATGGTAAGCTGTCGATCAATGGGGCGCAAAGCAAAAACCTAACAAGCTTGAAGATCTCAGACAATAGAATTTCAGGTACAATCCCAGTTGATCTTTATAAAGCAAGTCGACTTGGATATCTTGATCTGTCCCGCAATCAGTTCGTAGGAAAAATTCCAAAGGAATTGGGGGCCTTGAAGTTACTGTTCACTTTAAACCTGAATGAAAATAAACTTTCAGGCAGTATCCCAAAGGAAATCGGAAGACTTTCTGGGCTTACTCAACTCAACCTAGCAGCTAACAATTTAAGTGGATCAATACCCAAGCAATTAGCACAGTGCTCAAAACTCTTGGACTTGAATTTGAGCATGAACAAATTTGGGGAAAGTATTACCCCCCAGATTAGCAGTATACGCTCTCTCATGTATCTTGATCTTAGCCAAAACCTGCTCACAGGAGAGCTTCCACGGGAGCTTGGACAATTACACTACTTGGAATTATTAAACCTCTCCCACAACTATCTGTCCGCCTCAATACCATCGACTTTTAGTGAAATGTTAAGTTTGACATGGGTGGATATATCATACAATAGATTGGAGGGTCCTCTTCCTGACAACAGAGCTTTCAGCAAGGTGCCAATGAGAGCTCTAGAACATAATAGAGGTCTGTGCGGCAACAACACTGCACTGAAGCCTTGCCCCTCATTGTCGAGAAAAAGACCTGACGGAAAGATAAGCCTCCGAGTTGTTATTTTGATCACTGTCATTCTATTTGGCACTCTGTTTCTTTTTTATATCATTGCAGCAATCTACTGTGCTTGCTTCCAGAATATGAGAAAGCCAGATCATGAGCCAAGAGATGCAGAAAATGAAACTCCGTTTGAAATTTGGAGCTATGATGGGAAAATGGCACATCAAAGCATTGTTGAAGCGACAGAAAATTTCAACCCACGATATTGCATTGGGGTGGGAGGATCTGCAAATGTTTATAAAGCAGAGTTGCCAACCGGTCAAGTTTTTGCAGTGAAGAAACTTCACCAATCTGAAGATGGAAAAGTGGACAACCGAGCCTTTACCAGTGAGATTACTGTTCTAACAGAAGTGAGACACAGGAATATTGTAAAGCTTTATGGTTTTTGTTCACATGCAAGATACTCATACCTGGTGTATGAGTACTTAGAAGGGGGAAGTTTGGGAAAGAGTACAATTAGTGAGGTGAAAGCAATGCAGTTGGATTGGATCAAGAGAGCTAACGTGGTAAGAGGTGTTGCCAAAGCTTTATCCTACCTGCACCACGACTGCTCACCTCCAATAATTCATCGAGACATATCAAGCAACAACATTCTGTTGGATTTGGAATATGAGGCTCACATCTCCGACTTCGGCACAGCCAGATTCATGAAGCCTAACTCATCCAATTGGATATCATATGTAGGCACCCTTGGGTATTCGGCTCCAGGTAAGCTTTTCAATTACTTGTGATCATGGACTCACCCATAAATATGGCATAGGTGAATGGACATGCTGTTGCTGCTCTTTTATCGCAAACCATGTTCAAATTTCTACATATTGAGAATTAAAATATTTATTTTATGATCCAAGTAAAGAACATATATAGATGTGCTGATATTTTCTTCGCAGAGCTTGCTTACACTATGGAATCGAATGAGAAGTGTGACGTATACAGCTTTGGGATGGTAACATTGGAAGTGATGATGGGAAGGCATCCGGGCAGTTTCATCTCCTTAATATCATCATCATCAAAGACAACAACTACCCAGAATATAACACTGAAGGAAGTGTTGGACCAGCGCCTCGCACCTCCTAGAGGTCGAGTAGCTGAGGAAGTGATCACCATTGCTAAGCTAGCATTTGCATGCCTCCACGCCCGCCCACAATCCAGGCCAAGCATGCAACAGATCTCTCAAAAGCTATCAACTCGTAGCCCTAGAGCCCCTCTGTCAGAGCCCCTAGATGCCATTACATTAGGAAAACTATTTGATACAACAACTTTAACTCCTTGAAAGAGATCACTATCTTTCACCTGCTATAATACATCTCATGCAAGCCATGCTTTTGCATCATTTTGTTTTTCATATATTTATGTATAGTTATATCTTGTACTTTTATCTTTGTTCTTTCCTTCTATTCTATTCTTTGATTGAGTGTTTTGTGGCATTCATACATGCTAAACATGTATGCTCGGATACCATGTTTCCGGATGGTCAAGTTGACGCACAACATGTGCACCCCCAGCTGACTTGGCTGTGGCAATTTTGTAACTTTAGAAAAATAAAAAATAAAACAAGGTGATGAAGGAAAAGCACCAGTAGCAGAACAGAACTGAAGCTCTTTCTTTCCCGCTTAGTGCTCACGAATCAAGAACTAGTCAATAGGCATACCAGCAGAACCACCCCCTTCTCATCTCTGTCATCGGCACGTCTGGGCACGTCTCTCTCGCCACCGGCACTGATCTTGGATCTGGGTTTCACAATCATCAAAACGAGGCCTTTGATGATCTCTTGTGCAACATCTCCCGATAACAATCTCTTACTCCCCCTAATCTTTAACTCCTTCAATTTAAGTATTTGATCCAATCTAAAAAGGGAATTTATGAATATAAATAACAATGAACCAGTTCAAACCAGAAACATAAATCCAAAAAAGAAAAGTATAAAAAATCAACACGATATACTATTAAAACGCTTTTATAATAAGCAAAAGAAACAAAGAGAAAATACAAATTTGTAGGTCAAGAGTGTAGAAATTTACAGACCTATCTTATCTCATAAAATTAATTAAATAAGAGAGGTTTGCACATTACTTATAAATATACCTAAATTCTTATCCACAAACAATGTGATATTTATTCCTCAACATCCTCCCTTACGAGTAGGTCAGTAATTTTTCTGATCCTTGTCACCAAGTAAGTAGTGTGAGCCCCCATTCATCTTGTGGTAAGTTCTGATATTATATAGAAATTCATGAGTCTAATTCATTTCATAAAATCAATTCAATAAGAGAGATTTGCATATTACTTATAAGTATGTACAAGATCTCGTCCACAGATAATGTGAGATTTATTCCTCAACACCCTCAAGGGAGGAAAAGTATTAAGATATAATAATATCTACCTATTCCTATCCGCTTAAATTTTTGAAACAAATGGTGATTTTACATAGTATCAGAATAAAGGTCCTGAATTCGAATCCCAATTCTACACTTTGTCTTATTTAATTAAATATTTTAATTGTTAGGCCTATTAATTGAGGAGAAGTCTGACCCACAAGTGAGGGAAAGTGTTAAGATATAATAAAATATATATCTTCCTATCAATTTAAACTTTTGAGACAAGTGATGCTTTATAATGAGTTGGAAATGAGCAATCAAAAATCATGAGCAAACAATAGGGAAATCTGTGACACGCATTCGTTCATCGATGCGAGAAGAAGAAACAGAAGGCAAAGGCAAAGGCCAATGATGCCTTCAAAAGTGGACTGAGAAGCAGAGGAAGCATAAGAGAAAGCATAGGATGACGACGAGTGAAGTAGCTCAATCGCCCCCACTAAAGCGCAGAGAGAAAGACTGAAATCAATGTGAAAAGAAATTCGGAATAAGACTAAAATGTATGGAGACGAAGCCGTACAGAGAGAGGTGAAAGAGTATTGAACTTGGATGGATTGATTTCAACTTTCAAAGCATCAAGCTTGCATTCCAAGACATAGCTCTGAGCTATGAGGTTCACCACTCTTTCAACTTGCGTATAAAAGACCTTTGATCTCAGCAAAATATTTCCAGCTCGGGGGGTGAAGGAGAAGTTTTGTGACCAAACGAAGCTGTAGACCATGTGGGGTTTGAGCTCTCACCAGAATTTTCATTTGTAATTTCTTAAAAAATATATTGTTGGAAAAACAAGACCGGCTCAAATATCAGGTCTATTAGATTATTGTTTAAGTTCCTCTCCCATGGCGATTTCTCTCCTCTGGTTTTTGCGAACCCCTCCATTCCTCTCCTCCTTTGAAAAAAAATCGATCCGTCGTCTACTGGCTTGAGGGGAGGGCGGAGTTTCATCTCCATTCCTCTCCTCCGGCCTTTTATTTTCCTTTTTCTGGTTTATTTCCCGGCCATTGGTGGGTCTTTAGATTGATCTGAAATCTGATTCAAATCCAATATAACACCTATGGGTACATAATAAATGTATTGAATCGATTAAAATGAATTCCTATTCAAAGAGTGCATAACCGCATGGATAAGCTCACACTAACCCTTTTGACGGTGATTTTCGAGGATAATGTTTTTTGGACCGGCTTTTGCAGGTTGGCGTAACTTCGATGGTCTTAGACCACCACGCACCTCGTCTCTGCTCTCGTCGTCCGTCGATCTTGCAATCATCTGGTGTTTTTGTTGAACGAAGCGGCGCAAGCTCCACACGTGCGAGGCTGGTTTGGGACGTACTCTACGATCTGGTGAGATATCTTCCACCGTTTGCAGCTATTGATGGATCTGTTACCGCCCAGCTACATAAACTTACGGTTTTCACTCCTACCGTGGTGCGTGTGTTCCACACGCCTCCACAGTCAGCTATTTTGGTTGTTTTTGTGTTTGTTGTTGTTTCGTTAGTTTTGTATATATTATTTGTATAGAGAATATTTAAATTTTAGAAATAGTCTCTCGAGTTTACCGGTAGAGTTATAGTCTTTTACTCTTTTAAAGGAGAATCTTAGTACATACCTCCATTGGAGGTAGTGTTTATTCTCTTGAATTTTATCTGAGAGTTGTAGAAGTCTGTGCGTTCATAGAATTTAGTTGACGTGTAAACTGAGTTTCTCAGTTTTATGGGTCACATTGTAGACTTCATTTTTATAGTTGAATGAAAGTCGACTATTTTCTCAAAAAAAAATATATAAATCATTTGATTAAATATTTTTATATTTTTAATGTGTTGCAATAGTTTAGATTTTTATGATTTTCTTGTTTTTATCTCTTTCTTTTAAGTAGGTTTAAATTATTGTACACTTTTGTGTATTTGGACTATGCATATTCTCATTAATAAAGTTTTTTACTTACACAAAAAGAAAAAAAGTGGAAAGCCCCGTGATACTAAAATTTAATATTTAATTTAGTGAATAATTTATATGTTTTTAACTAATTTGTTCTATGATATTGCTAAATTAAGGCACAAAATATACAATGAGATCTCATTTTAAATTGTTGTATTAAATATAAATTCAAAAAATTTTATTAAAATATTTTAAATAAAGCCTCATTTTTTGAAAAGTTTAAAAAATATTCGATATAATAATTTATATTTTATTATATTATAATAAATATTTGCTCACTTAAATTTTGCTTTAGACCTCAATTTATATTGAACTGCCCTTGATAAAATAGAAAATGATAAGAGAAGAAGAGAGAAATGAAGAAAGCTACCTTCGCAATCATTTACCTTCAACATTTTCCATTTATGTAAATGATAATGGTCAATTCTAAGGCTCCGTTTGGTTTTCGGACTCAACTTAGTAAACTCTATTTTAAATTTATTTTATCATTTAAATACACAAATATGACTCAACTAAAAGAAAACTTGATAAACTCAATCACTATAGAAGTATTGTAGCTAACAGAACGAGATAATGCATTTTGATTTTTAGTCAAACTCATCTAACAACCTTTTTCTTTCTTTCTTTTAATGTCTCTCTCTCTCTCTATCTCTCTCTCTACTCGTACCAGTTAACATTTAAGATTTTAATTTTTTTCTCATGTTGTTTGACAAGCCGATTAGTGAATAGTTGGGTCTCACTAAATTTACAAATTCTTATAAAAATATATTTAAACTCGTCTTAGCATCCAAACATATTTTAAACTCATTTAAATAGATCCCACAAAACTCACTCAAATATCTCAATTCACTACCATTCATAAAAAATTCAAATCAACTCAACTCAATTCGACATTCAAATACAACCTAAGAATTACTATAATGAGATTATGGGTTATTTTACAGGGTCAAGTATTCTAAGGGACAGGAAGCTTTTTTTGTTAGAGAAATTATGGGGTCTGGTGGGGCTTTAAAAGGCCAAAATATAGCCCTCCAATGACTAACCGACACGTAAGAAATTTCATCTAAACCAATTGAAGTCGCGATTCACTAGATCGATCGACAATTTGGCTTCTTGCACCTTCCGCAAGTTCGATCCCAAAATGGGGATGTGAACTCAAGAAATGTTGAACAACACCTTATTTTTTGCCGCTTCCTCAAACACATCTCCACCCATTGCTAACCTAAATATACCCCATTTTTCCTCCATTATTCCTTATGCTTTCGGCAACTAGCAACTGCAATATCCACTAAAATAACCCAAGAAAAGGAGGCAGTCGTTGCCCTTGTTTGCTGCAAGTTATGAAGTGGGTGGGGGCTATCCAAATGATTTCATAGATGTTCGAGATAAGGGTTCAAGAAACTAGGGAAAAGGGAACCAAAAAGTCGACAATTCCTTTCAAGTTCAGAATGTGGAATTGGTAAGATTTGAAAACGCTCCTATTTTTCATGCTAAAATTTTGAGAATTTGCTACCTGACCTTCTGTTTATCATTTCGATTCCCAGCTCCTCTAGTTTTGCATCCGAAAACAACCATCTCTTTCCCCATTTTGACGCCCCCTATGGTCTTCTCCTTTGTAGTGCTCCCCCCTTTCAAAGGCCTCGCAACCCTTTCTCCACCCTTGGGCCTCGCAACCTCCTCTCCACCCTCTATCGAGGTCATCTCCTTCAACGAAATAGAGGCTCTGGAAGAAAATCGACCTCTTGGCTTCATCTCTACTTCCTCCTTACTCTACTTCAAGGAGTACGAGTAAGGTTGGACAAAATTTCCAAGTTCTAAATTTCGTCCGAACTCAGCTTCGATTCTGACTCCAATCGGAGTCGAAATTCAGAGTCGAAGTTGGAACAATTTCGACTCTGAAAACGGAGTCCATGATAGTTCCGAAGTCTGACTCCGAACTCTGACTTATAAAAAAAAACTCAAGACAAATGACATCGTTCCAATTAAATAGGAATGATGCCATTTAGTCCAACGTTGAATGCCCTTTCGCCCATTCCTCTCTTTTCTTCTTTCTTCTTCTTCTTTCTCTCATCTCTGTTCTTCTTCTACAAAATCCGAATCTCCATTTGTCCATTCTTCACCTCAACTGCTTTCGCCTCCAGCTCTCATGCCACCATCAATTGCCTCATTGTCACAAGTCATACCGTCATGACGTCGTCCCAATTGCCGCTGGCCTGAGCTTATAGATGTGCTGATATTTTCTTCGCAGAGCTTGCTTACACTGTGGAATCGAATGAGAAGTGTGACGTATACAACTTTGGGATGGTAACATTGGAAGTGATGATGGGAAGGCATCCGGGCAATTTCATCTCCTTAATATCATCATCATCAACGACAACAACTACCCAGAATATAACACTGAAGGAAGTGTTGGACCAGTGCCTCTTGCCTCCTAGAGGTCAAGTAACTAAGGAAGTGGTCACCATTGCTAAGCTAGCATTTGCATGCCTCAACACCCGCCCACAATCTAGGCCAAGCATGCAATAGATCTCTCAAAAGTTAACAACTCATAGTCCTAGAGCCCATCTGTCGAAGTCCCTAGATGCCATTACATTAGGAAAACTATTTGATACAACAACGTTAACTCCTTGAAAGAGATCACTATCTTTCACCTGTTATAATACATCTCATGCAAGTCATGCTTTTGCATCATTTTTTTTTATCATATATTTATGTATAGTTATATCTTGTACTTTTATGTATGTTCTTTCCTTCTACTCTATTCCTTGATTGAGTGTTTTGTGGCATTCATACATGCTAAACATGTATGCTCGGATACCATATAATGTTTC
Organism: Platycarya strobilacea; assembly: GCA_036898215.1. Lineage (NCBI taxonomy): Eukaryota > Viridiplantae > Streptophyta > Magnoliopsida > Fagales > Juglandaceae > Platycarya > Platycarya strobilacea. The sequence continues at coordinate 14,352,539 of CM072556.1, forward strand.
CGGAAGGTCAAGTTGGTGCACAACATGTGTACCCCCAGCTGACTTGGCATTGGCAATTTTGTAACTTTTGAAAAATAAAAAATAAAATAAGGCCTTCAACACACATGGACACTCGAGTTGGCACCACTTATGGCGCCAAGCCCAGCATTGAAGGACTCCCTCAAGAGTCATGAGCGTGTCCTAGGAAGTTCGGAGGAGATGCATGAATCAATTGGTACGTGGCTCACTTGTTCTCACTTGACCGTGCCACAATTAGGTCTTGACAGCACCACAACACAGTCGCTGACATGCCATGACACGCCTAACAGTAGCCTAGTGCCGAGCAACATGCCTAGCAGCCCATCAGCCTACCCAGCACCATCAACAGCCCATTAGCCTGCCAAGTAGCATCAGGAGCCCACCAGCACACCTACGGGCAGGCCATGACTCCTACCATGGCACCCACCTACACCACCAAAGGCGTGTCATGGCCCCTACCAAGGCGCGCCCCTAACCGCCCAACAAACATGTCATGGTCGCTGCCATGGCATGCACTTGACAGCATCGCAGGCATGGCAAGGCCCTTGCCATAGCACGCCTCCATTAGCACTGCAGCAACCACGCAACTAACCTACATGTGTGTCTTAGCTCCAACCCTCACACGCACTAGACCCTCAGCAAGGCTTTCAGCCATGTGTAACCCAGCGCACAACACTGCACCAACCATGTGCCGCATGTCCCTACACACACCACAGTGAGCCACACTACAATGCTTACCTACGTGCCCACCTGATGCCCTTGTGTGCACCACAGTAGCAACCTGGGCCATGCCCAGCACCCAATAGCCCATGTCATGCATGGGCCACTCATCAACAAACCATGCCAGCCTCATGCATGTCATCCAGCGCGCGGCACTAGCCCGCGCCTTGCAGCACGCAGCGCTCAAACAACCAACTTGGACCATGCATGACCATCACCCCGACACCCAGCCCGAACCATGCAGGACCACCACCCAAACCACTTGACGGGGCCACACCACAGCAGCACGACACTACCCTGTGCCCACCACCAGGCCATGTTCCTCATCATCAGGCCATGCACAATGTCATGCCATGCACACCACTAGATGCCATGTAGACACTTGCCATGCAGACAGATGACGCACAACTAGGCACTATGTAGACAACCATCCGTGGGCCATATAGGCCATGGCCACTATCATTGGATGCCACTCTTATATTTTATTTTATGTTATTTTTATTTATTTATTTCATTTGGATAATGTTTTAAGTAGTTATCTTTATCAAAAACCTTTTGGAGATTTTTAAGTTGTAAACTCTATAAATAGGACTCTTAGATCTTATTTTTGCATCTTTTAGACATTAGAGAATTTTAAAGAACTCTTGAGAGAGAGTTAGGCCAGCCATTATGTGGCTTGAATTTATCTTCAGTGCTTAGTACTTGGGTTTCTTGGAATGCAATCTGTGAATCCCCTTAAAGAGAAATACGCCGTACAATTTGTGAATCGGTGTTACTCCAACTTATCTCTTTATCATTTTGTTTATCAATAAAGTTTGAGATATTTCCTTTCATTTTAGTGCTCATGTTTATTTGGTGTTCTTGTGAAACTTTAGAGCTCATTTGAAGTTGTGTTGCATGTTTTGAGTGAGTGCTTGAGTGTATTGAAAAGTCTAAAATTTACACCACTTGTAGATTTTAAAATTATCAAATTATGTTTGAGTATCTTGAGAGAGTGCCGAATTCACACCACTTGTGAATTTGAGAATTAAGTATAAGTGATTTGTGTGAGTGTCGAATCCACACCACTTGTGGATTTGAGAATTGAGTTTGAGTGAGTGTTGCGTTGTTGAATAAGTGTGTTGATGCTTAGAATTGTGATTGCCGAATCCTCCATTGTAGTTCTCGGATTGGTGTTTTGTGTTCTTCAAGTTCATCTTGTGATCATCCATTGCATTGGGAGTTCATAGGATTTCCTTGAAGTTTCTCAAAAGCCAACTCAAGGATTTGGCCAACCCTAGCCTCACCAAAGTCGCCCCACATAAGCCATCAAACCCTAGCCGCCCATCACCCAAACCCTACTCACCTCATCCATACCATTCAGCGAAACACACAAAACCCTAGCCAAAATCCTAATTGCCATAAACCATAAAACCCTAATTATCACATCACCTCAACCTTATGCTTCCACCATTTCAAATCATTTCAAAATTTAAATCAATCCAAGACAATCTCCATCCCAAAATATAAGGCATTCGGCGATCACTTCCTTTATGATAGCCAAAACCTCCACTTGTCCCCTCATCTAACATACTTTATCTCATTTGATTTAATTGATCATTTATCCCTTGATTGTCTCAATTAAATCTTATCCGACCTAACCAAATTCCTATTCAAAATCCAACTCTTATCCACCCAATACATAGCAGGCTTTATACATTCAAATTTAAAATTCAAAATTCTTAAAATTTAGGAATTTGTCTTTCAAGATAATCTTAGCCAAGTTCCACAACCCTAAAACCTTAGTGTGCCGTCTAATAAACCCTAACCCTAGTCTCATTGTCGCGCACTCCAAACCTAACCAAAATAACCACCAAATCCTTCAAGACCATTCTCGACCATCAACAAAAGCACTTGTAGCAGAACAGAACTGAAATTCTTTCTTTCCCGCTCAGTGTTCACAAATCAAGAACCAGTCGATAGCCAAACCAGCAGAACCACCCATTCTCGTCTTTGCCCCCGGCACGTCTGGGCACATCTCTTTCACCACCGGCACTGATCTTGGATCCGGGTTTCGCAATCATCAAAACGAGGCCTTTGACGATCTCTTGTGCAACATCTCCCGATAACAATCTCTTGCTCCTGCTAATCTTTAATTCCTTCAATTTAAGTATTTGATCCATTCTAAAAAGGGAATTTATGAATATAAATAATAATGAACCAGCTCAAACCAAAAACATAAACCCAAACGAGAAAAGCATAAAAATTAACACGATATACTATTAAAATGCTTGCATAATAAGCAAAAGAAACGAAGAGAAAACTTACAACTTTGAAGGTCATGAGTGTAGAAATTCATGGTCTAACTCATCTCATAAAACCGGTTCAACAAGAGAGGTTTGCACATTACTTATAAGCATGTCCAAGATCTTGTCTACAAGCAATGTGAGATTTATTCCTCAACATCCTCTCTCACGTGCAGGCCAGTAATTTTTTTGGTTATTGTCACGGATTAAATGGTGTGGGATCCCATTCATCTTGTGAAAAACTCTTATACCATATAGAAATTTATGGGCCTAAGTCATCTTATAAAATAAATTCAACAAATTCACTACGACAAAAAGAGCTTTTTGCCGTAATGAATTTTGTTTCAATAAGCATTAAAAATTATCATAAATAACTATCACTGACAAAACTTCATGGCCACACATTTGCAGATAATAAAATGTCAATTTAAGATTTAATTCGGCAAAAGTCCAATTTGTCACAATAAGTCTACTTATAGTGGTAACTCCAATCGTTGCTAAAAGGAAAATAGTTTCTCAAAAATACCTCTATCAGGTAATTGGACATCGTATGAGAAACTCAATTGCCGCAAAATATGTTGCCACAAAATAGTTATTGCATCAAGAAATTATGCCAATATTTATTTCTACTGCAAATAGTAATCGTTGCAATATATTATTTTTTCGCAAAGAGACATCATCAAAAAAAGAGTTTAATAACAACAGGTAGATGTGACTACTAAAAAAGTTTTGTGACAGGAATTTTTGTCGATAAATCTTTTTCTCTATAAATAGTTTCATAAAAAATAATCTATTCTTGTAAAAAAAAAAGTATTTATGGTCACAACATGTTGCAACAAATAAAATTTTTTTAAAAAAAAAATTATAGACTACAGAACCAATTAACTAAGAATAAGTCCAATAATAGAAAAAGAATAGCATGTAATAAGTCTAAACACATAAATATGAAAGTGACGAAAATCAAAATTCAGCAAAATATCATATAACAATCTCAAATAAATATGTACAAATTGTGCTACCGGTTTTTTTTTTTCAAAATAAAACGTACTACTAATTTCACTAACTCAATGTCATCAAAACAACTCTAGTCTATACAAAAAAGGAAGCTATGAAACAACTAGTCTAAGATGAACTTCTCATATGGTAAATGTTTTTGCATTCTGACATGGTGTGTATTAAAGAATTTTGACAGCAAACTAGAGTTCAGATATATGATACTTTTCATTTATAAGAGAGACAAACTAAAGTCCAAATATATATTAGAGAGACAACTTCTACTTAAACCATGATAAATAATAAAACATTTATCAGGTATTTAACCAAAGAGCACTTTTACAACATGTAGATAGTCTTTACACATAATAAACAAGAAATTTATATTTATGTATGTTACTTTCCTAAAAAAAAAAAAACCTTTAACAGATCAATAAATGCTCAAACAGATAATAATTTTGACTTACACAATTGTATTCTGTTGTGTCGATGATAAATCAACCTTTCTTTTGTTATCACTGCACTTCTTTGTAAAATTCTATCAAATTCAGGTCTTGTTTAATCTGGACCATCAACACATTTGTTAATTAACAGGAGTCACATTCATAAGAAAGTGAATGTGGTGGTAGATGAATGGGAAAAACTAGATTTTACCATTTCCTCCATAATTCAACGAACGGCTTTCTCCTTCCTATATGGTTAACCTTTTGTTTCTTCCTAGTTTTTTTTATTTATCTTTGACCTTTTTGGTGGGGTATTGAATACAACATTAATATTATACGCATTTGTACTAAACACAACTGCACTAGTACCTAAAAATCTGAACTGACTTGGTTTATATATAATGCCAAAAATATTTAATTTAGTTGACTTTATTCATGCAATTTTAATTAAGGATGCAAGTAACTGGTCCACATTAATAGTATGTCATGATTAAATTACACACAACTGCACTAGCAAGCAAAAATCTGAACTAGAGAGTGCATAATGTTAACTCTTACATACAAGTTATCTTTAAGTAAGTCTAGACTTTAAGTAACCTTATCAACAAAAAATATGTATATATATATATATAGTTCAAGCTTTGTGATGCCTCAGCAATTGCATCACGGCTTTGCTTGCATGGGTGAGTAAACAAAAAAGAAAAAAAGAAATACTAAGGGTTTCTGGAGAGAAATATATCAATATACTCTTAATCCACTTAATACAGTTAGGAGAAATATTGAAAATATATATATATATATATATATATAAGTCCTAGTATAACTCTAAAATAAGAAGCATGTATTACTTATATTCAAAGTTGTTAAAAAAATCAGAGGGAGAAATGAGAGTGATAACAGTACCCCTAGAACAACTATAAGAGAGAGAGAGATAGAGGATGAGAGCAAAAGGACAAAAGGCAAACCACAAGCTCTTTGTGGTTGATGGTAGAAGAATCTGCTCCTCTCTCTGCTTTCTTGAACACAAGTATAGTGGAAACTAACTTTGTTTGTTGGTTGATCCTCAACTTTTTTGGCCTAGCTACCTTCATAGTTTTTCTCCTTTCTCAGAAGCAGTTGGGTGCCCCTCTGTCTGTCATATGAGTAAAGTGATAAAAAAGTTGAAACAATTTGGTGATTAGAACTAGTTGGATATGGGCTCGTAGGTGTTGGTAGGAGGATAGGTTTTGAGTAAGCTGACTTCGAGCACCTTTCCCAAATCTACACTTTGCACCCCACTTGTTTTTTGGTCTCTTCCCACTTATTTGAATTGTCAATAATTTTTTGATTCATCATCTCCTATCTGCCTTAACATATATAAAATTATTTATTTAGTTTTTCTCCCATTTAGTGTACAAATGCCATACATAATTGGCTACCACAACTACTATGCTCAACTACATATAAGACTAGAATATGCATTACTTTAAGTAGGTTCATGCATCTATTGTGATTGCTAATATGTTATAGTATTATAACATATGTACATATATATCCACTGGCAAATCCTCTTTGTTCATTTCCTTCTAGATAATCTTCTTAACATGCATCTCTTCATTGTTGAGGTGGCCATTCACCTAGGAATATATACATTACTAGATTCCTAACATAAGTAACTAATACTATGCATAATTGAATGGGACACTGGCATAATGCAACGTTTAACTAACACAATGACTAACAACATAACAACAAGTCTCCAAACAATAGAAAATATATCTAAGTTTCTCAATCAAAAAAAGAGGAGCAAAGATACTATAATACAAACAGGCACAAACATTGATACATAAAGATGCATAGATGAAATTCTTACACTTCAAGAAGGAAATGACAAACCTCTATTCTAATATTTAGATCAACACCCTTCATCAAAGCATAAAAAATAAGACTTTCAGCATAAGGAATAACATCTTCCCACCAATAAAAAATAAAGGATAAAAATCAAAAGAAACTCAAAAAAAAAAAAGATTGAATTTCAAAACAGAGAACAAGACATTTTGAGAAAATTTGATTACTTACCCCACCACAAAATCTCTTCAAAAATTTGTTGCATGAACCATCACTAAGCTTTCCATCAAGTGTAAAGAAAATCAACAACATTGTTTTGGTTGAAGGGTATGTATTATTCTCCTACACAACCAAGATGATTTAAGACTAACCCTAGAGCAAGCATGTAATAAATTAAAAACTTTAGCCAAGTGAAGGAGAAACTGGGGCACAAAATAGCATAAAACATTATTTATCTCATACCTGAAAACAAATAAGTTTCATATAGAAAGCAAATAGATAACCATCATAAAAGACCCATTTGCTTGAATAGTAATGATAAATAGAAAGTTGTAAAACTAATCCACCAAAGGAAGGGCAATGACATAAAACAAGTCAATCCAATTCACTTGTGCCAAATAATATCATCACATAGAATCATGCAAATGGTTGAATCATATCAATTAATGCATCAATTATAATACACCGAGGAGTGGAGTATGCAAGCTACCAAGGAAAAATAGCATCAATTTTAATTGGAGATTGGGAGTCACCACCATGTGGATAAATGCATGTTACTAGTCTTGTTGAGAGTGTAGGTATTTTAAGTTTGAGGAAATGATTTTACTTAGATCAACAAGTGAATGGGGAAATTAAATTAATTTAATACCACAACAAGATTTGTCTGTTTTGCCTTGTATAAATATTGCAACCCTATGAGAGACAAAATGTTTGTCGTTTCTTATGTTTCTCCAGTTTGTTATGCAAGTGGGAATGCCATCATTTTGCACACAAGATTCTTTACATGGCAAGTTGTGGGGAAGTAAAAATCCTTTCAGACAAGAATAAGAATGTACAAGTACATAGTAACACCAAAAATAGAAAAAAATGGAAACAAATTTAAGAAAAAAATACAATAAAACCAAAAAACCAAAAGAACACAAAGAACATAAACATAAATAATACAGAAAAAAAAAACAAAAACAAAAGAACCAAAACAAATAACGCATCAGAAAAACACTCCATAAGGCAGGAAGACTTTGTTGTGTTCTCAAAAATATATTAGATGTTTAGGTACATATAAAAATAAAAATAAAAACCGCTACTTAATCCTGAATTAGTACCAATTGGAACAGAAAACTTACCAAACTTAGAAACTTAGGTCTTTCCCTAGGAGTGTGCATGATTTCTTATACATAGAGACATTCGGCTTAATGGATTATGCATGCATGCTCCTCACTAAAAATAGGAGAAAGAGAGAGTCTGACTTCATTAGTACAAATTGAAAGGAATAAATAAAAAATGCAATGGGGCAATTGGGATCCACTTCCACCGATGAGGTTCATATAGTTTTAGAGTTCCCTCACTATAAATCCTCAATATGTGAAATGTCATTGACTTTATTCAAAAAAGTGAGCAACACAACAAAAAAAACTAATAGGAATTCAATCAGTTTGAACACTAGTCCATAAAAAAATAACAAAAACAAGCTATCTGTTGAGAAAACTTGCTTGATAATAAGAAGACCTTAACGTTCTAATCGCATATGTGTGAGCAAAATGAAATCCAAAAAAGAATGTTTTTAATATGGATATCATTTTGTTAGAAGACTTACAAGCTATGAATTAAGTTATATAGTACCACAAAGTTTCTCAAAGATTTGGTATAAAACAAATTAAGAAACCTACCCAGTGATAAAATAGCAAGCAAAGCCTACTTACACTCTCTATATATGAATTGAGCCAAATAACTTAAGGCTCAATACTCCAAGATTGAATTACAAACATTATCTTTTTGGGAAAGTTTAGATTGAAACCTAACAAATTTGTCCACATCATCCATTACTGCTTGCTTGTGATTGATCCATAAATCAGTCAGCTGACGTTGATGATCATTACAACAATTGAGATGAATCCATTTGAAAGTACTGATAACCATGCAAACTGAAGAGACTCACTGCAAATCTCTCTATGAGGTGCATATTATGGCGTTTAATGGTGGTTATTGCGAAAAGTACCGATATTTCTAGAAAATCAAAGAAAAAAAATTCAAACTTTGAGCTCTTATAGTAATGCAAATGACTTATCAAAAGCGAAATAGTTTAGGAAAATGCAATGATATGAACATGTTTATTTCGCAATTCTATAAAATTCTCAATAAAAATGCATATGCATATTATCTTAAACATCAATCTCTGATCAAAACCTAGTCTTAGCCCCCATCACACATCACAACATAAATAGGAGAAACAAAGGACGATAACAAAATAGGGGGCGTCAATGGAAAAAAGGTTGCAAATTTATATCATATATATATATATATATATATATATATATATCGATCCCAAAACTCCCTCGAGTTGATCAGACTCCCACAACTGGAGCTGACTTGATTTTTGAGATGTTTCAAGAAATCCAAAATGATCGGAGGACTGAGCAGCAATGCTAGGGATAGCTTGATCTACCAAAAATGCCAAAAATCCAGAAATCCAAAACTATAAAGTACCAAAAACCCTAGGCTCTTAAGGGTTTTGTGCTTACTGATTCCAAAGAGGTTAATGGCAGTGATGTTGTATGAAGGGGGTGAAGCGGAAAAGGAGTTAAACAAATAACCCTGTGGATTTCACCCAAAGTGAAAGAAATATAGAGAGAGTATTGATGTGAAGAGAGGAGAAAAAGTTCCCTGGATCGCCAAAAGTGGGTATTTATATAGCCTAATTATAACAACGAAAAACCCTCGTCACACAAAGAACTAGTATTGAAAATAACAAGAAAGTTTTTTACGGCAATTATATGTGGTCATAACAGAAGTCAATTGAGCCATAATTGACCAGTGCAGATAACACTATATGCAACTTATAGCCTTTGCCGATAATAATGGGAATTATTGACAAAATCGTGCACAAATACTGGAAACACAAATATTGCAGATAAAGGTATACATTTAGTGTACACTTACTACAAGGTTTTGTCCGTCGATAAAAAAATGGTGAGGAATGGGCCCAAATGTTGTAGTGAAAAGAGGTTTGCATATTGTTTATGACAACCCGGAATTTTTCTCCCTTATTGGATTCTTGGGTATACTTAGAGTGAAGATCTTATTTTATTATATTTTATTATTTTATTAAGGAGATGTGGACCAACTTAGAATTTTTCTTGGAGGAAGGATATAGTAGTAGGTTTAATAGCAGTGAAATCAAGCCCAAAGGCCTATGGAGAGCAAGTGGTGGCCTGCCATATCTTAGGTGATGATTGCCTAGAATTTTGTATAATCTTATGGAATACTTGGCACGTTAAGATAACTTCCTTTTTGGATTCCTATGAAAGAAAGTTTTTGGGATAGAGAAAAAGCATGGAGTGGAAGATTGAGTGTAAAAATATCCCTTAAAAAATGTATGACAAGTGACATGTAAAAATTTGTTGGGATCTGAATGAGAGAGTTTGGTGGAAGAAAAGGGAGGGGGAGCCAAATATTTCACTTTGAGTTTCCCAAATAGAGCTCTACTTCTTGACTTGACAAGTAAAAATATGTGTAAGAAGATCTTTAGGAAATAATGATTAACAAGGGATGGTGTGAGTGACATGCAAGCAAGGTAAGGTGACTTTTCTTTCTTGGAGGTTTCGGCTATGCTTGATTTGGGAGGCCAAAATCAATCTAGCATATGCTATCTTTAGGCACCATCTTGTCCCTAAAAGTAGGAGTCATTCATGGGTCAATCAAGCTTTGTGTTAAACCTTTCAAGTGTCAATCATGCTCATCTTATGTTAATCAATCAACTAGGAATGTGGAGTGCCCTATGCCTAATCAATCAACCCTATGGCCTTTCATCTCTCAACACTTTGTTTTTCCATTCTTTCCAAGTGACTCTCGGCCATCCTATTCTCTCCACTCTCTACTTTTCTTTGCATTTTCTCACCTTCCAAATATCATTTTCCTAGCATGCTCAAGGGTTTTTTCTAAGGATTTTTGTGAAAACATCTACTTTGGAAGGTAAATAATGTTTTTGAACTCTTTCTACCTTTTCATTCAAAAATCAAAAGAACATTTCTCTTCAAAATTTTAGTTTCTATATTTCCTAGTATTTTCTTGAATTTACATGAAAAATCTAAACTTTTTAGTTCTTTAAAAAAAAAATGAACACTAGAGCATTTTTTGGTAAAATGACTCTCTTTTGAATAATTAAAAGGATTCCTACTAAGCAAATCATTTTCGATTATGTAGAGCAAATATTCTCTAGACTTAATCTTGTTTTCCTTTGTATATTTTCAAAATTTTTCTTTACTCTATACTTGAAATATTTGTAAGCATATTCTTAACTTAACTTTACCATTATTTGTATATATAGTGTGAACTTATTGTTGTGTTGTTTTATCTTATTGTTTGACTTGCTTATTTAGTAAGTTTATTATAGTTTCTCTAAGTTTTGTTGAGATGATATCTTAGGCTTTTAATCTAAAAAATAATTGTTGAAATATAGGGATTATTTGTTAAAAGAATGAAATGTATGTGCTAGGATAAATTTTCGACTAGTGCATATGAGGTAATGGTATGGCATGTTGAAGGTTGGAAGTCTATTTTTGAGCCTATGGGTTTCGATTATGGCCAACTAAAAATGGAAGATTTTACGCTTTAACTCTTGGTTGATGAAAAATGATGATTTAAGACATTGGGTGGTCTATTTGAACATGTGTTTTTGATTTCCTTGATGTATAGATTATGGTATGTGTTGGGTATAATGTAAAATTCATGTTATATCAAGTATTGGAGAAATAAAATGTCTAATTATTTTCAAGGTTTTGGTTATGCCATGTTTGGACCATGTTATTTAAGCTTTTGGTTATTCTTTAAAGAATACAAAAGTTGATGCAAGAAAAAGGAAAGGAAAAATTAGGGTTGGAGCCTAAGGGTATTCGGCCTACTCTTTTTTAAGGCTAGATATGTTCGAGTAACTCTCTTTTAATTGAATATGTGTGTTATGCTCGAAATATATTTATATTCACATGTTAGTATGTACAAGATATGATTTGGAAATACATGCATCATATGTCTCATGGTCCATGTGTCTTCTATAAAAAAGTTAAAGTCTTAGCATTCATGTCCACTCAAGTCAAGAGTTTCATATCTTTTGGGTCAATGCATTTTTCAAAAGAAAATGGGTTAAGTTTTTATAAGAACTTTAAAGGTTGGGACGTGGTATTGTTCTAGTAGAACTCCCTGTTCACTTAAGAGTGACTAAAGTCGAGTGAAACCTTCTGAGTCGATGAAGAACAGTCGACAGATCACGAATAGTTCCTATTTAAAAGATTCTGGAGTATGGTTGTACCTAAAGCTGTGGGTGCCAAAGACGATGAAGGAGATTCGAGTCTGCCTTAAGAATATGCTTATGACGTTGTCACCTTAGCGTGATACAATAACTAATGGGGAGCACATGATGCATAGGGGAACCATGTGGTATCTAATATGAAAAGTCATGACAAGAAAAACTATAAGTCCAAGAATGATATGAACAAGAATAATGGCGCCTAATAATATGATTATGAAGGAAGACACGAAAAGTTTACGAAAATTTTTGGAATACGTGTTAAAGATGTTTATGAAATTGCACGTATATAAGTCATAAGTCTTAAAAAAAGTCAATAATGTATGAAAGCTTTTTATGAAAGTGCATGTGCATAAGTCACGTTATAAGTCTCATGGTCATGACAAATACATTTATTTTTTATGTTTGCTCATATATACCAGTGATGCTTTTGTTATGATAATTGTGTACTTACTGAGATTTCTCGAAATCACATTCCTATAATTTTAATCATCACCCCTTCATGGGATGATAGATTTGGTTGCAGGCGAGTATAGACTCTAAGAGCCAGATTCCCCGAGAGACCCCTCGGACCCATGAGGGTCCGACTAAGTATTCTCTTTATGATGAAGTGACTCCTTTTTTGCATAATCTATCTGTAGTTGAGATGCAAAGGAGTGCACTTAGGATGACAGAAGGCCATCGACTTGTAGGGTGTTGCCTAGTTTCGGGTGCTGACAGATCCTTATTCTTTAACGGTGTTTATGCGTCATCAACCGGAATAACTGTTCAACGGAGACACAACGTGAGTATGGGCCATTTCCTTTTCTGACCCAATTATAAGGAGGTCAAGAATGAACCCCTGCTCTGGGAGGGGTAACGGGGCTAGTTCTTTTTTTATGGTGTTTAAGTTTATATTTTGTTAATTTTGAAGGATTTGTATATTTCCTCTTCTTTTGAGAATTTGGTATTTTGTAGAACATGATACATTATGATGTTGCGTATAAAGTTTCATTTGGAGTACTATTTAATTCTACCACGTGATGTTTGGCAAGTTTCCCTATTTCTTGCCTATAATACTTAACTTGACCTTATTCCGTTGCGATAATTATTGTATACTATTAGTAAGATAGACACATGCATTTAATTATGGCATGAACGATGGGTAAGTAGTCTAGTATTACTTATCTCCAACACTTCAATTCACGTTCAATCCCAAGCGTAGGTAGGGGCATCGACATTCATGCCCAAATCCTTATCTATAAGAAATGTTAGATTTATTCCTCAACACATTCAAGTGAGGGGAAGTGTTAAGATATAATAAAATCTACCTCTTCCTATCAGCTTAAGTTTTTGGAACAAATAGTGATTTCACTTGGTATCAGAGTAAAAGTCCTGAGTTTGAATCCTAACTTTACACTTTACGCCCCATTTAATTAAATATTTCAATTGCTAAGCCTATTAATTGAGGAGAAGTCTGGCCCACAAGTAAAAAGAAGTGTTAAGATATAATAAAATCTACTCTTCATATTAGCTTAAACTTTTAGGACAAGTGGTCATTTCACAATAAGTTAGGAATGAGCGATCAAAAATCCTGAGCAAACAATAGGGAAATATGTGACACGCATTCGTTCATCGATGCAAGAAAAAGAAACAAAAAGCAAGGGCAAAGGCCAATGACGCCTTCAAAAGTGGATGACGAAAAGTAAAGGAAGCATAAGAGAAAGTGCAGGACAACGGCGAGTGATGTAGCTCGATCGCCATGGCTACTAAAGCGCAGGGGCGGGGGGAGAGAGAGAGAGAGAGAGAGAGAGAGAGAGAGATCGAAATCAATGTGAAAAGAAATTTCGAGTAAAACTGAAATGTATGGAGACGAAGCCACACAGAGTGAGGTGAAAGAGTGTTGAATTTGGATGGATTGATTTCAACTTTCAAAGCATCGAGCTTGCATTCCAAGACATAGCTATGAGCTATGAGGTCCGCCACTCTTTCAACTTGTGTATAAAGACCTTTGATCTCGGTAAAATATTTCCAGATCGGGGTGAAGGAGAAGTTTTGTAACCGGACGAAGCACTAGACCGTGTGGGGTTTGAGCTCTGACCAGTATTTTCATTTGTAATTTCTTTAAAAACATTTTGTAGGAAAAATCGGGCCGGCTCAAATATCATGCCACTTAGATTATTGTTTAAGGTCCTATCTTATGTAAAAAGTCCTTAAAAATAAAAATAAAAATATATTTTTAATAATATTTTTAAAAATATATAAAAATCATTTCATTAAGTAATTTTTTTATTTTTTTAATGTGTTACAATGATTTAGATTTTTATGATTTCTTGTTTTTATCTATTTCTTTTAACTATGTTTAAACTCTTATACCCTCTTATGTATTTGGATTATGCATATTCTCATTAATAAAGTTTTTTACTTATAAAAAAAATGTGGAAAGCCTCATGATGCTAAAATTTAATATTTAATTCAGTGAATAATTTATATGTTTTTAACTAATTTTTTCTATGATCTTGCTAAATTGAGACACAAAATATACAATGAGATCTCATTTTAAATTATTGTATTAAATATAAAATCAAAAAAAATTATTGAAATATTTTAAATAAAGCCTCATTTTTTGAAAATTTTTAAAAATATTCGATATAATAATTTATATTTTATTATATTATAATTAAGATTTGTTCACTTAAATTTTATCTTAGACCTCAATTTATAATGAGTTGTCCCTAATAAAAAATAAAATTATAAGAGAAGAAGAGAAAAATGAAGAGGATGTACCTTTACAATCCTATATCTTCAACATTTTCCATTTATGTAGATGATAATGGTCAATTTTATGGCTCATTCGGCTTTCGGACTCAACTTGGTGAATTTTATTTTAAGTTCATTTCATTGTTTAAATACACAAATATGACTCGACTAAAAGAAAACTTGATAAATTCGATCACTGTAAAAATACTGTAGCTAACAAGATGAGACCATATTTTTTGCTTTTAATCAAACTCATATGACAACTTTTTCTTCCTTTCTTTTTTTTCTCTCTTTCCTCATATCAGTTAATAGTTAAGATTTTATTTTTTTTCTCACGTTGGTCGAGAAGCCGATCAGTGAACAGTTGGATCTCACTAAATTTACAAATTCTCATAAAATTATATTTAAACTCATTTTAATATTTTAATATATTTTAAATTCATTTAAATGAATACTGTAAAACTAATTCAAATATCTCAATTTAATACTATTTATAAAATATTCAAATTAACTCAATTCAATTTAACATTCAAATACATTTTAAGAATTACTACAATGAGATTATGGATTATTTTATAAGGACTTGAAGCTTTTTTTGTTAGAGAAATTGTGGGGTTTAGTGGGGCTTTAAAAGCTAAAATATAGCCTTCCAATAATTGACCAACAAAGAAATTTTATCTAAACCAATTGAAATCGCCATTCACTAGATTGATCAACAATTTGGCTTCCCAAAATAAGGAAGTGAACTCAAAAAATGTTGAATGACACCTTATTTTTTTTAGTCATCTTGGAAGTCGGTCGGGTTGACCTCCCATAAAAAGTAGTCTATCGCCTTTAATAGTGATGGTCGATATCGTCTATGTCATCGAGATCGACTCCCTCCGATGACCTATCTCTACGATAGTGACTCCCAACGACCTCTCACATTCTCCCGATAGTCTTAAACCTAATATAGATCAGTTAACCATCACCGGTGGCGGTTCTGTTTAGCTAAAGGTCAAATTCTCATTTAAAATTATTTTTATTTTATTTTTTTATTGTATTTTTTATTATATTTTTTTATTTTTTATTATATATTTTTTATTTTATTATATTTTTAAAATTTTTTTAATTATATTTTGACGCTCGGCTACTTTCGACACTGGGAGCAGTCGGACGGCCCCAGCGTCACCCTATTTTTCTCCACTTCCTCACACACATCCCCACCCATCGCAAACCTAAATATACCTCCTTTTTCCTCCGTTAGTCCTTATGCTTTCGGCAACTAGCAGCTGCAAGATCCACTAAAGTAACCCAAGAAAAGGAGGCAATCGTTGCCCTTGTTTGTTGCAAGTTATGAAGTGGTTGGGGGCTATCCAGATGATTTCGTAGACGTTCGAAAAAAGGGTTCAAGAAACTGGCGAAAAGGGAACCAAAAAGTCGACAATTCCTTTCAAGATCAGAAAGTGGAAGTGGTAAGATTTGAAAACGCTCCTGTTTTTCATGTTAAAATTCTGAGAATTTGCTACCTGACCTTCCGTTTCTCATCTCGATTCCCACCTCCTCTCGTTTGCTTCCTGAGAAAACATTTTCCAGAAAGATTTATGGTCCAAGTACAACAGTATTTTGGTTGTGTTTGTTTTGATTGGAAACAGTTCCTCCGGAATTTTCTGGGGGAAAATTACTTGTTTGTGTGATAGCTTCTGTTTTTATGTTTCATTGATTGCTCATCATGTCTTCAATCGGCATTCTACTGAGCATGTAAATCGTTGGGGCTCTTTAATACTTGGATGGAATTTTAAGTGTGAAGCTTTGTAGAAAATCTTGTCTTATATTTTCGGTTGGCTTTGAAGACAATTATCTCCTTTCCCTTGAAGTTCGTAGTTTTTTATGGACTAAACTTTTCTCGATGTTAAAATGTGATTGAAATTCGCAGTATGAGCTGAGCCTTGGAATTGTTAAGCAGTTTCCAGCGGCTGGATAGCTGGCCTTAACTTCTTTTAATGCAATAATTATCACTTGAAGCTCTTACCTTCGAAAGTAAAATTTCCAGGCCGCTTATATTTGTTGTCAATTCTAGCGCTTTAACAGTCAATTTGTCGCTTGTTGCCTATTACTATTCATCAATCTCATTGATGACTGTTTTGATAGGGAATTGAACTGAAAGTGAAATTTGTTCTCCACTAGTCTGTTTCAAATGAGTTAGTTACGCTGAGCTTCATATGATAATATCTATCCTTAATTTATGAAGCAACTCTTTTTGGTTTGAGTGGTTTTGTATGAGACAAAAACAGATAAAGAACCCAACTCTACATTTCAAGAGATGTTAAGTTTCTAATTACTTCTATGTTCTTAATGTTTCCAACTGTAAATTCCTAGATTAATGTGCTTAGTAATTGGCAGATGGGGGAGCTTGCAACTGAGAAGCATGTCCAGTACATTTTGTCAGTTGAAAAGGTATCTCTCCTTTATGTACCTTTTTATGTTATTTTTAAGTACATCTGCTGACATGACTGTTTTCATATATACCACAATTACTGTTTCTTGCACTCAAGAGGAAGGATGACTTTATATCTGTTGCAATGGAATATCTGAGAATGAATGGGGCATACTGGGGATTGACCACTCTAGATCTTCTAGGGAAACTTGATGCTGTAGATGTGGATGAGGTTGTCTCATGGATCATGAAATGCCAGCACGAATCAGGTTTTCATAGATGCTTGCTTTTCTTACTTCAATTAAATGCATTGTCAAGTTGCAATCTGCTATGCATATTATGAGTGAGAAGCCGTTGGGTGATGCGCCCCCCCCCCCCCCCCCCCTCTCTCCCCCAACAAAAGAAAAAAAATACATCTCTTTGATGTATTTGGTTTTTCAGATGGTTATAACCCAATACTAAGTAATGATTTACATTACAAATAAATAAAAATAAAAGAAAGAAATATGGAGATGACTATAGTAACGGGGTAGATGATGATATGTTCGGTTTTGCAGGTGGGTTTGGTGGTAACATTGGGCATGACCCTCACATACTGTATACTCTAAGCGCTGTACAGGTTTTGGCCCTTTTTGACAAACTATATGTTCTTGACGTTGAGAAGGTAACTAATTGTATCCTTTGTCATACAGACTACTGGGTTTTCTGAGAAATTCTCCACATCATTTCATATCAAACAATACTTCATTTTTATCAAAATTTTCTATAGCTTCAATTATTACAACAATTTTTTCTACATTCAGGTATAAGCTAGTTAACTTCTAGTTTAAAGTTGCATATCTTGTTGATATTCGGAATGTTGGGTGTTGTAAAATAGCATATATCTTTGTTTCTCCATGCTAAATATTTAATTCAGATGTTGCCGGGTTGCAAAATGAAGATGGGTCCTTTTCAGGGGATGAATGGGGTGAAGTTGATACACGGTATTCTTTCCACTGCTACTTTATTATTTGGCATCTCGTGGTTTTGGAAGTTAGCATCTTTGGTCGAATAGCTTTACCAAACCGAGACTGTTTCCTATAGGTTCTCTTACATTGCTATATGTTGTCTCTCAATATTACATCATTTGAATAAAATCAATGTGGAGAAGGCAGTGAGCTACATCGTGAGTTGTAAAAATCTGGACGGTGGATTTGGATGCACACCTGGTGGCGAGTCCCATGCGGGTCAAAGTATGTTAGACATTTATCTTAACAGTCTAATTATGAAGTTTTCTATTTTACTTCCATTGTCTTCTTTATTCCTTTGTCAATTGTTATCTTTATATGGTGAAAAATATGTTCAGGTTTTGCATCTGATAAAAAATGCATTGAGCTTTTTCTCAGAAGTCTTGCTCATTTCTCATCTTCAATTGTCGTCTATCAATTGTGAATTTGCAATTTGTCTCTTGCTTGCCCAAACCTTCATGCTTGATAGAGCTCCCCACCTTCTTCCCATTTCTTTTGTTTCTCTCAATACATTGAAGTGGAGATTGCTTAGGCTTGCATTCAGCAAATGAGTTGAGTAACAGGCTGCTCAAGCTCACTTGTTTATCTCATATGAGTTGAGCAACGTTTAGCAAGCTGGTCCTAGTTGAGCTTGACTGGTTCAACTTTTCAAGAGTAAAAATTAAGCCTTATTCTTAAGTTACCAGAGTGCTCCCTACCAAGCTAATATTTTATGAAGTTTGAGTAGTTTTGTTTGTTTTGTAGCCTTTTCCATTTTCTTGTGAAGTGATTACTTTTCAGTAATGTTAGAAATTGTAAGTCACTCAAATGCTTAAAGCACTTCATGCCATTTTACAAAATGGGTACCCTTAAGCTATTTGAATTAGTAAGTTGATTTAGCAATGTTGAATATAAGTTAATTCAAGGTGAAGCTGATTATTAGTGGTAGATATTAGTGTTCACCTAAAGAATTAAATATTAGAACAACTACCTATCAAAAAAATATTTGAACAATTACACCCTTGTGTGATCTGTATATCAAATTTCGACTTGAAAATATTGCTTTTGTTTGTCTGTATGTTGAACCCAACCCAATGGTTACATTCACCAACTCTGATATTATAGTTTCTCAAGATCCTGTAAACAATTTATGCATTTGTTCTCTCCATGTCAAATCTAAACTTGGAATCTAGTGAAAATTTTATGTCCTCCGCAGTTTTCTGTTGTGTGGGTGCACTTGCTATAACGGGATCATTGCATCATATTGACAAGGACCTTCTTGGATGGTGGTTATGCGAGCGGCAAGTTAAAGCAGGGGGTCTAAATGGCCGTCCTGAGAAACTTCCTGATGTAGGTGTATATAGAAATTTGAGACTTGGTCTTCCACTCCATGTTTGTAATCTTCCTCACTAATTTTGTTACATCACTTCAGGTTTGCTACTCGTGGTGGGTTCTTTCTAGCTTGATCATGATAGACAGGGTTCATTGGATCAGCAAGGAAAAGCTTGTTAAATTCATCTTAGACTGCCAGGTCTGAACAAGCTACTTTGTAGATTCAGATTATATCTATTGCAAATTCTGGGGTGCTGACCCTGTATTTTAGTTATGCATGTTAGTTTGAAGGATTAAATTCTCTAAGATGGCATAGTTTTAAAAATCTCAGGACACAGAAAATGGGGGCATTTCCGATAGACCAGATGATGCTGTGGATGTCTATCACACCTACTTTGGAGTGGCTGGTAATTAATATTGATGCGTCACTGCCTTTTTAAAAGTCCTCATTTTTCCTTTTTGACCTATACATAAGACATGTATTAATCTTCAAATTTGTCGTTGATGCTCATGTTAAACTCTGAGTGACATCACCCTTTCCTGTCCTCTCCCCCGCCCCATTCATTTCGGACTAACAGAACCTGCTTAAAAAAATGGGAGATCTTTAGGGCTGGAAACTGAAGCAGTGTATGATTTTAGAATATCTCCCAACTGTCTTCTTATTTATCATTTTTTTTTTCGGTGTTGGGGGGGGGGGGGGGGGGGGGGGGTTTCAGGTAGTGGTGTGAGGGAAAGAGACTGCTATGTGCTTCTCTTACAGTGGCAGTTTTTCTCTTCTATTTATGCTCATTGTTTAGTGATGATTTCCAATCCAACATCCCTAGGAAGCTAATTGATTATGTGTAACCGTTTTGGTTCCATTTTTCCAACACATGACGTTGCTTCTTTATTAAAGATTCCTTGATTTTACAATTAAAAGTCGTCCACGTTTGTTGTTGCAGGACTATCACTTCTTGAATATCCAGGATTGAAAGCAGTAGATCCAGCTTATGCTCTGCCCGTTGACGTTGTGAATAGAGTTTTCTTTGGCAGATAACTGATTCTTTTAGATTTTCTTCTACATTTGGTACTTTTTGGTTTCTCTAATAATCTATATGTGAACATTTGTGTTACTAATATCGTAGTGTCACTTCATCAGAAATATTTATTTATTTTTTGTTTGAATTTACATTTAATATCACTGCTCCCCATTTAATATAAGATTGATAGATGCTCTTCCCACAAGTGTTGCCGCCCCCATCTTCACATTGCTCGCATTTCTCGCATCCCGGCAAGATCTAATGACTATTCAAATCTTTTAACTAATGCTCTAGCCAGTTACAAAAGTTCATTGTTCAACTAATTTTTCCAGTCATAATCTTGCAAAGTGTGATCTTCGAATAGATATGTATTGCGGGTCGCTTAGCAACTACATATTTGAGAAGGTTCCTGCCTTCCTGATTCTGTGTTTTTTGAATATTAGCATGTTTGGAAGTGGCAAATGTTGATGTACTAATACTTTAGACATCTAATGTTGATGTAATAATACTTCAGCCATCTATAAGTAATGGCATTTCTGGGGATTAGCTAGGCTGAGCTTTTGTTGCAAGTTATAATGCTTGAACTCGAAACTAAGAACCCTATTAATGACTTACTACAGTGAATGAAAGAAACTGTCAAATGATTAGGTGCATGCGTTTGTTTTCCAATCAACAATATATAATATACTACATAAACTGGTGTTTGGAGGGCAAATTAATTAGCTATGGCTATGCATCTAGAGAAAGCTAGAGTAGATAATAAAGAAGGTGAGGCAAATTAAAGCTTCTTATTTGCATTAATATTGTAATTAAGCCTTTATTACATCTCCCGCTATGGCTATATCTGAATCCAAAAGGAAAAACAGAACAAAAAACAAGAAAGAAGAAACTTTATTACAAGCCACCCAGAAATAGAATCTTAAGAGATATACTATAGATCAAGGAAAGGAAAGAAAAGGAATAGAAAATAAAATAAAGACTAAAGGTCCTGAATCCAAATACTGCGCTATGAGAGATAAGATATATATATATATATATATATATATATGTAGATGTTGGATCTTGTATTGTCAACATTTCTTGTCACCCACACCGAGTGTGCTCTTTACGCTGTCTACAGCGCCCTGAGCCATGTGTTTCATCTGTTCTCCTGTCTGCAACCAAGCAAATATACAACCTCAAAATATGGTCTCCACAAAATACTGCATTAATTCTCTTCGATCTTCTTCTTCTTCTTCTTAGTTTTTGAAATACTACGTCATATATGTATGTATGTATGTATGTATAATATACACTGGCACACACATATATACACATATATCTATGCATGTGATACAAAAAGCCACTGGTCCTGTAAGCATGTGTATTGCATGCGTGCCCTCATTCAAACCGTAATTAACTGAAGTTTCATGATGCATGTGAGAATATATATGCATAATGCATGTAGATACAAATGATCCAATGGGTGTGTTTTTTCTTCAAATGAATCATGAAAAAACAAGACAAACCTGGTGGAGGAAGCCAGCACTTTGGTCCTTCCCATGTTGAGCAGATTCCGCAGCTGATTGAGTTGCATCAGCGGCCCTGTCTTTTGTTGCATTGGCTGCATCCTTTGTGGATTGCATCCACTCCTCAGCCGTGGCCTGCCCAAACCCACAGTAATAAATCCTCAATTCCTCACCAAAATGAATATAAAAAAAAAAAAAATTACAGTTTTAATATAATTAAAGAAGTTCAGTTAATTGTATATAGATTAGTTTGAATCAACATATTGAAGATCTTTAATTACTACCTGGCCCTGGCCATGGGCTTCCCCTGCCTTGAAATGTTGCTTTGCGGTAGACATCTTTCTTTGCAAAGATCGATTAAAAATAAGGACTAGAATGTTTCCTCCTTTAGCTCAATTTAATGTTGTTTTATGTTGTTTGTTAACTTTGTTTGAAGTATTTATAGCACGTACCCAGGAGTTGGCAAATTGTCCTGTGCATGCACACGTGTTGGTTGATTGAGGGTCCTGTAGAGCGGGTAGTTCTGCCTTTGAAGTGGGCATTGGGTGGCCGAAATTGGCCAAGTACTGCCCATACTCCGCTTGGTATATAAGGAAAAATACGCAACACCGTTGGATTTGTGGAGCCTTATTTTGTTGATATATCGATTTGAATTTGATGACTCGACACGACAAGATAAGGATGCATTATGTTTTTTTGACTGATTTTTAATGGGTCGCACTCGACAGTTCGCTCGAGTAAAATAATGCAGAAAGTAAAAGTTAAAGAGTTATCGTGTGACATGTATTTAATGAATAATTTAATACTTCCTGTTTTGAATAATGAGATTTCGTTCCAAACTGTATTTTGTACTTCCTAAATACAGTAGCGGAACTATATTTTGTACGTCCCGTAGAGCGGGTAGTTCTGCCTAAAAATTTGGGAATATATATATTAATTTTTTATAATTTAATAAGATGATATTAGTTTTATGAGATTTTTTGGGGTTCAGTCAGACCGAACCTCTCACAAATGCAGTCTCTGTCATCGTCGATGGCGGTGGGCGACAAACAGACTCATTTCGAATTTAAGGCCACCGAATAAAGGTGGGAGGTTGTCAGGGTTCGTCGTTGCAGGGATGAAATCACCGGAACTCGCCGATTCCGATGACATGGACGGTGTGGCCCATCGTCACTGGCAGCGGCTCCGTTCGGCTAAGGGCCGAATCCTCTTAAAATCATATTCATTTTATTTTTTATTGTGTTTTTTATTATAATTTTATTGTGTTTTTTTCATTTTTATTTTTTTATAATATTTTTTATTGTATTTTTTTATTTTATTATTATTTTTTGTATTAAAAAAACACAATAAAATTTTTTTTGCTTTTATTTTCTTAGGACTGCATTTGATGCTAAAGACAATCCAACCAGTCCCCAGCATCACTCTCTTGTGTTATCTTTTTCTCTAAAAAATTATTTTGGTCCTCTTTTATATAATTATTTTAATGATTGAAAAATAAAATAAATAAAATACATCTAATATAAAATAAAACAATCTAAGAAAATGATGATACGATTTTATTATAAATAAAAATAATAAAAAAGATATTAGATCATTTTTAGCCTACAATACTGCTTGTAGATGTTTCCATCTTTTCTTTTTCTTTCTCCAAAGCATTGCAAATTGACGAAGGACAGCGGCTTAAGCCACTGCACTGACCCACTTTCCGTGCGACTTTCCAAAGCACTGCAAATTGACATATTATATCACAAAAAAAGAAAAATTGTAAAGGAATAGAATAAAAATATTTTATATACATTATTTTAATTTTGTTTGACTTCCTAAAACAAATTCCTAATTCCATCATTGTTAAATATTTTAAAATCCTCTTAAACTCTATTCATGTAAGCACATTGTTAAATCATGTTAACTTGTCTCGTGTGATTGATCTACTTGTGTTTGTTAGAAAAAAACAAATGACTTCCTGAAGCAAAGGTTATGATTTGCATGCCATAAGATTACATCCGGTTGATGTGAAGAGGCCAAGGCCATGGCCGGGAGAAGCAAATTAACAAATTTGTAAGATAGCTCCAAGTTTTGTTAGTATAATTTATAGGACTTGTATCTGATCCAGAATTGCCAGTGATGAACTGAGTTCTATAGTATTTATTTATAAATCATATAGATCACCTTAAGATCTATTTGATATGTTGATCTATTTTTCCAAGTCCTACAGAGTTTCAATAATTTAAATCTGTGTAGATGGTAAGTTGTGTCACTTTAAGTAGGAAGCATTCGAATACATTATACATTGTTAATATATAAATTAAATAATAAAAATTTATATCTTTCTATTAGTTTAAATTTAATAAATAGTAATTTTACATAATATCATAACAAAGATCTTAAATTTGAACACTAGGATGCATTTGGATGTTAGGTTAAGTTGAATTGAATAAAATATTATTAAAATATTAATTTTTAATATTATGAATGTATTGGGATTTGAAAAATTAAATTATTTATTATATTTTGTATGAAAATTTAAGAAAGTATATAGAGATTTGAAAAAATTATAATAATGAGATAAAATGAATTGAAGAGAATTTAATAACCAAACTGAGCCTTAACTCTACACTATTACATTTAGTTAAATATTTTACATCTTAAAAAATAATAAAAAATTACACCCTTATCAGTTTAAACATTTAAAACAAATAGTGACTTCACAGTTATTACCTCAGTGGTTTTGGCTGTTGATATATGGTAGAAGAGATAATGATTGCTTGAATATTGAGAATAATACTAAACATGGTACGAGTAAAGAGTGGCAAAATTACTCGAATCATACATTTCAAAGGCAAAATGATGCTTTTTATTACTAATTAATATATCTATATGGACCTCACGTTTTCTTCCTTTATTGGAAACATATATTGAAGATGAACAAAAATTATGAAAAAAGAATTAAATCATAATCAAAATTATGAACCAAAATTTGGGTTCGATATATGATTTTTCGCCTCTAACTAAAAAATATTTTACGTTACTTTATAAAGAATTAATATTAAAATATTGTACCCTTGAACTACCAAGAACCGATCAATAGTACTCTTCATCCAAGTTTCATCTTTAAGATGGCAATTAATAGGAGGCGCCCTTACACAATCTTGACCGTGAGTTTTTATTGGAGGTGCTACTTGATGGTTGGCTAGAATTAATCTAAGGAAAATGATAGTGAGCTTGATGGAGGTCCCATTTTTGTGTCCTGCTTTCACATTTCTTTTCCTTTTTTTATTTAATGATTAAGAAAATATTATTTAATAATATTGTAATTTTTTTTTTCCTTTTTTAAAAAAAATATTTAAGTGTTTAAAAAATGATGTAAAAAAAAATATGCAGTAAGTGAACACAAGAAATGGACCTTTCATTGGACTCTTAGTATCTCCCTTAATCAAAAAGTGCAGTACATCAATCTTGTTGAAACGATTTTTCTAAAAAAAAAAATTTGTTTTTCTTAAAACATTCTATAGCAAAGCACCGAAGTAATGTGATGGAGGATCCGTGTTATAGTATTTCTTGGTTATATACTTTTATATATTTATATTAAAATTTTCTATATATAATCATTTTTGTGTATTTCTTACATACTTTAATAATGTGATTGATTGTATCACTTTTTTTAATATAAAATAATTATTATAATTAATCACATCAATAGAATGCATAAAAAATTCACAAAAGGAAAAGTCATTATCAAGTATAGGAAAACTAAGAACAGCACTAAAAGCATCTTCAACGGCAGTTCAACTTGTATTCATATTATTCACGTATTATCCTGGCAAAAGAAAAAAGTTACGGGTTTTTGGCTTTTTTGGGCATTAATCCACACAATGAACCCTATAACCCCCATCTTGTAATACAGCATCATACGTATCCATAGCCACTGTATATAAAAAGAAGAGCTATAGAAGACTTACAGGAAGACACCATTACTTGCCAATCTATATGAACTTGTTCTGTCCACTTGGCTTTCATACAAAAAATTCTTAGTGCATGAGAGCAACAGCAGCTTCCTGCACCAAAGGCCGGGTAACATGCACAAAATGCTCGGTTTCCCGCTCCACCTGTTCCCAGCACCTACGATCATCCTTTCCTTCCTTCATCTTCTTCACAAATGCCACAAACCGCCTCCAGTTTTCCGCCTGGAACAACTGCGGATTCATTCTCAGGTATGTGAATGCACACATTTCTGTATCATCCGAATCACCGTCTATATTCAAGGACGATGCTTGTATGATCTGCTCATGTGCATCTTCATCGTAGCGAGGCAATGCATTTTCCCCAGCAAGCGGGACCTGTGCTTTCTGTGTAGCCAAATCCACTTGTCTAACAAGTTTCTCAGGTGCACAAAGGGCATCCTGAGGCTGCTCATGATCACGCATCTCAATGCAAGTAAAGTTGAATATAGCATCATGGCGCGCCAGCATCTGGGCAATGGGAAGGTAACCATCTCGGAATCGGGTGTTATAGTAGCCGGCCGTGAGCTCAGGGGCATGGGATCGAGTTCCATAGTGCCAATGGATGCCTGCAACCTTGACAGAAAACTTTAGACCTGTATTCTCAAAGATAGACTTGGCTGATGTAAGTATTGTCTCGCCGTGGTCAAGGAGCATCTGGGAGTACCAGCACAGGAAGAATTCACCATAAGGGCCATTCCAACCTCCACCTTCTTTTCTGAAAAATGTGGTATCTTCCGGCCAATTGTTGTAGTGGCCAGCATCGGTGGGGCCTGTGCTACCCCATTCTGGCTTACCAGCAGCTTCAGCAGCAGCCTTCAAGCCGCTCAGCATATACTACATCATTTTTTAAAGAAAAATACTAAATGTACTTAACAAATACTAACGAAAAATCTATTTCTTTACATGTCATTTATTGATATATTAAAAATGATAAAATTTGAAATTCAAAATTTTAATATAAAAAAAAAACTAACAAATAGGTCTTGTAAGTAAAAATGTAAGTAAAACCTTAAGTACATGTAGCAATACTCTTTTTGAAATGTTAGCAAAGAACTAGAAATCTAATGTTCTGTGTAGATAGTGAAATATTTCATCTCATATCAATTTATCACATCTCATCATTATAATTTTTTTAAATTTCTACACAAAATCTAATAATAATTCAACTCTTTTAAATATCGAAATAATAATAATATTCTAATAATATTTTATTTAACTTTTAAATTTTTCTAGAACTATATTATCCCATCTTACCATCCAAACCACACATAAATGTTATTGGTATAAAGAAGTAAAAGACATTGCAAATACCTTGTCATAACACTGGAAGGCACCGATTCCTGGGAACTTCCATGTCCCATTCTGCTCTGGATACGAAGGATATCGGAGCTCCCCTGCAGGACCCATTCCAACTTGGATTTCCTAATTGGAACATAAATTACAAACCATTTAGGCAGAAACCTTGATTTCATCGCATATGACAGCGAGTACCAAGTTTTGAAAAAGTCAATGGAAGTTTTTCATTGCACAGATCAAAGTTGACCCAAAACCACACCAAAAAATAAAACATGAAAGTTTAAAACAATTATAGGGATGAATTATTACCACGATGGTGTCTCCGAGCAAGTGCTTGAAATTGTCCCTGAAGGCACGCATGAAGTCCCCATAACACTGTACAGGTGTCCGACCCTTAAGGACAGGCAGGTTGTCGCAGCCAAGTGAAACGTACTCATAATTCCTCCTCCCCCATTGATCGGTGTATGCAAGATCCGGGTCTCTGTCAATCTCTTCCACAGCCCAGCTGGGCAGAGGGATTCTGTACGCGAGGAAACTAATCTTTCAGATGGGTCTATAAAACTCATAAACTATTAAGTACAATTATAAAACATCAATCAAGTTAACTTTACAATCAACGAAATGGAATGACTAAAGAACAGTTAAAAAAACAAATAAAAGATAGAAATACAAGAAATTAGTATAAAAATAAATTCTGATGTAATTCAATACTCATATTATAAAATTATTTTTATTATAAAATAAATCTAACTAATTTCATCGCATAAATTTATAATTTATTTTTATATAATCTTTTTATAACACTTCAAAACGAGTACCGTGCTTAAAAAAACCCTCATAATACTCCGGCGTGTCAAACATGGACCTTACTAATCCGCACTCCCTAACAAGATCCGGGACATGCCTCTTAAAAAACAGCACCAAAGGTGAATGCTAGGAAACTCCACTGGAGTAACTGAAGTAAGCAAAACAACAGTTCACAAGAGTAACAAGCGTTAAACTTAAGCACTACTTTCTCACAAATAACGTATCCCCAAGTTGCAGTGAGCAGGTGAGGATGCAACCAATATCCCAGAAGAAGATGGGAGTGAAAAAGAGGAAGATCAAATTCAAGGGCTTTTTTGTTCCTAGACTTATCAAAGTTTCCACCTCGGACCATGATATATATTTTATCTACGGAACATCTTTCATTTCTCATGCAGATTGTGTCACATAATTAAATATTCGTTCCTTTAAACAGTAATGTTCAATCCAAGATGCACTCCTCCAATTAACAGAAAAATACAAAAACCAGCTTGCCTTATAATTTGGGTATCCTTTCTCATTAGATGACTAAGGCCTTAGTTTATTTTTAGAAAACTTCTTTTATCTCATCACATATCATTTAATTATTATAATTTTTTAAATTTTCATACAAAATTATATAAATGATTCAATTTTTTCAAATTTTAAAATAAAAATAATATTATTTATTTCTTTATGTTGGAAACCTTTCCAAGGTAAGTCCTTTCCGACTCACCCCTGCAGAGTACACTATAGTCTCGTACACCACATTCTCAAAAATTTTGTCACACAAAACTAGTTAAATCACTCATTTTTCATTAGAAGGTGTGTTCCAAATGATTGTTTGCATTTATGAAGACTTGAATCTTGGACCCTAAAGGGAATGATATTCCAAGACTAAGGTTTTCACTACTTAGACTAATCCCTTAGGTTAATAAAAAAAATTATTTTAATAATATTTTATTTAATTTTTTAATTTATATCTTATTCCATGTTATCGTAACTCATTCATTATCTACGAAAACAAATTAAGCTTAAATTACAAAGCGACATAAACGTAGGAACACTGCTACTGTTGAAAAGCAACATGCCTTTCCCAATATAGAAAATATAGAAAAATATTTTAACCACAAAATTTAGAAATTGACTTGATTGATACAGTAAATTAAATTATAAAATAATTTCTAATATAAAGTGAATTTAACAGATTATATAATATCATTTCAATTTATAAATTTCTTTTCATATAATTTCTTTATATTTTTAATAGTTATTTAGAAGAAAAATACTAATGTAACATATGAGAATTCTAATGGAGATTTGAAATTTTTTATATTTAAGAATTAAATATTTAAAAGTATTAAAAAAATATAAAAACATCCTAATATGTAGTTAGGTAAATACTACGATGTCTATTTCATTTTATTCTTATTTTTGATATTTCATATATTTTGATTCTTTTTTTGATTCTTTTTTTGATTCTTTTTATTTAATAATTAAAAAAATGATTACTAATGTATTGATAATTTTTTATATTTAAATGAAAATAAAAAAAATATTTAACTAAATTATAAATATATATAAATCAATACACTATTAATTATTTTTTTAATCATTAAATAAAAAAATAAATTAAAATATAAAAGATATCAAACATCAAATGAAATGAACCCTGTATGACTTAAGAGCCGCCCCTCAAAACCAAGAAAGCGTTTTCCCACGCTCCCCAGACAAAACATATTTAAAATAATTAAAAGGAAATAATCGAATTGAATACGACACTCAAAAAAAATGAGCCACTCAAAAAAAATGAGAAACCAAAATGAAACGAGACTCACGTGCCGCACGTGCTTTTTTTAGATTTGAAATTTTCTTTGTACTTTTTATAAACGAAAAGGAATACAAAAAAAAAATTATAAATTTGGTTATAAATAAAAAATATAAACACACGTTATTTAAAATAATAATTTACATAATTTATATTATAAAATAAAAGTATTTTTATGAATTATTTTATAAAATTAACATTATTTTATAAAAATATATTTACATTTTGTTTGTATTGTTTCTCATATACAAAATGAATTTTGTGCAAAGGGAGAAAAGAACTATACGCACGTGACGGAGTCTCCGACGTTTCCCCCACATTGGTGAAACGACATGACTGCCTGGACCTTGAGACCGTGCTTCTTGGCCATCTCGAGGAGCTCGGTGTAGCCACCCCAGTTGTATGCACCGGGCGCATCCCTCTCCACCAAACCCCACCACACGTCCATCATCACTCCCTCAACCCCAGCGCTCTTCAGAGCCTGCAAGCTTGCGTTCATCGCCTTCCTCCGGTTCACTGTGTTGTTCATCGTCACGCTATCCAGAGGCATCATCACGTAAACCGGCACCCCCTTCCCCTTATCCTGCGCACCCCCTTCCCTGTACACCCTCGCCGGAGCCTCCTTCTCTGGTGCTTCCAGCTCCGTCGCGAACACACGGCAGGCCACCGACAGATCCGGCCGGGTAGCCCCTAGAATTGGCGACCGGCAAGGGCTGACTGGCGGAGATAAAGTGTCGAATATGTCAGTGTTTTGGACCCTGCACCTGAGATTCGACATCGGAGACTTCCACACCGACGCTGAACTTAACGTCGGCGTTGACTCACCGGGCATGGTGCTGTTCTCAATCGTGATAGATGTTCCGGCTAGGGCCCCTAGCTGGTGCGTCATGCTTAGAGCCATTTGTATCACAGTAGCTGAAAAGATTGAACCGAACAGAAAATGGAAAGAGAGTGAAAAGTGTGGGAAAAGTTTTGAGCCGGAAGGAGAAGAAGGAGGATGGGCAAGCTGCTATTTATAGGTGCTCGGATCGGATATATCTCTACGTGGTGCCACGTGTATATATCTCTACGTGGCGGAACGAGGACGGTCAAGGAGTCGAGGGCTACAACAGCTCGATGCACGTGAGTTTGGACGGCCATACGTGATTGCGCGTGAAGGTTCCAGCGAACATTTTGAGTCAAGAATTGGCAACAGTGTGAGAAAGAGAGTGATCACATGTCCGGCCCGCTCGGCTTACGACATGCGGGTTTTGTCGTTTTGTCTTCTACGCCTGCTTTGACGTCCACGGAAGGTAGATACTGGGAAAGCAATGGAATACAGACCTGGTTGAGGCGTGACGGCAGTTATTGGAGCAGGCCGGTGTGTTGAGCCTCTCTGACTGTGAAGGTTCAACACGTTAAAGTAGTTTCATCCTTTTTTTTTATTTTTTTATTTTTTGACAAAATAAGTTTTTTTTTCTTCTAATTAAGCATATATTACATTAAAAACTCAAAATACAAAATGTTCAAGGTAGATCCTTTTTACCGTCAATAATATCTAGTGAGATTATTTAAAAATTTGCATTTAAAAACTTGATTGGTTGCTGCTTTGCGTCACTAAATACGGACATAAATTTTGAAATCGATAGATTTGGTCGTACTTTTCATTCTTAGTGATGACAAAAGATCTGTTGAATATGTTCAATCGTTAGAGAGATTTGCTAACATAAAGATGAGTATGTGCTTTCAATGTTTGTGATGACAGATTGGGCATCACCTTCAATTACTGTCAAGTTTTGTGTTGGGATGCATTTTGGAAGTTAGAAGAGCTACTAACGCTTCGGCTAATAGGGGATTTGCATTTCGAATTTTTGCTGTTCTAATCTTCAGGATGTCTCGGTTGTGGTCCCTGCATACTAATGATGCTATTGAGAACGCACCTCTGATTGCAACATCGAAGGAAAAGCTTTTATAATTTGCTGGCAGAGGCTTCCAGACTTCTTCTTAGATTTTTAATTTTCCTTCCCATGCATTTTTATATTCTTTATAGACCTGGTTTAGTTGGTTTTTTGCAGTCCCTAGAGATAGGGAGGTATGGTTATTGACTATATCATTTTTTTCCGTCTAAATGAAGTCTAAATGATAATAACCTCAAACTAGAAATGTTACTTTTTCATGTCCAGTAATCTCAACTAATGTTTTAAATTTCATACCATATCAGTTAGTAGGACTGAAACATTTCGGCCAATAACGGCCAATTTGTCGGATTTCAGCCGAAATTTGAGTTTTGGCCGGTACACGTACTGCCCCAAAAATTACCACTTTATTACACTAATTGTCCTTTCACCATTGGAGGCAAGTATTGTGTGTCGAAGCATGGCCTTTATATTTGACACGAAGAGTACTTTTATTATTTGACATAAAGCTATTTTCACTTATCTTTTCCAGACAAGTATTGCTATTGCATGCCTTTCTATTCTCTCCCTTAGACATGCATTTAATAGCTCAACTACATACAACGGCCATAAAATATAATCGATTTACCATATGGAAAATTATTGAGTGAAGCCACACTCATGACAATCACTCTCACATATTACTGTTCACATGAAGAGTGACATATGAGAGTGAGTGCTATGAATGTGGCTTTACTCTAGCATCACTCTTTACCATATACATATTACGTTTTTTCTTTTTGTATATCGAAACAATAATTATAAGTGATCACCAAATCTATCTTCAATAACAAGAATAACTTTTAGAATCAACCGAAAGCATAATCAAATATATATAGACCGAATATAATCTTACAAAATAAAACGAACTAACTACAATATTGTATCAAGTTTGATTGTACTTTAAGATACAGAATTTAAAACGTTTGTCAATTAATTAGAGGGTACATATATAAAAAGTGAGTTTTTTTTTTCCAATATATAAAATATATGAGATTGTAACCTCCGAGCTTATTAAGTTTATGATTTATTTTGTTGTTGTTTTGGAATATAATTTATGTGCATATGTATAATTTGTCTATATATAAATTATTTCGAAATAGTATTCGAAACATTACTAATATTGAAATATTTCGTTTTCAATATTTTGATCAAAATAACTACCAAAACAGTATTTAAAACTTTGGTCTCAACTCCTTCTCAGGGTATAAAATCATCTTTATCGAAATTGAAATTGAGTGTATTTGCTAAATTGAATAGCTAGGGGCACTGTTACCCAATTATTGGACACAACGAAAATATGTAGTGAGGTTTCTTCCACCTAATTGTACAGTAGAAATTCTTAAGATCAAGTTGGGGGACAATTGCACTCAATCCTGATTTGGTGGCGAAGAGGGCCATTGTGGGCATTTATTGAGTTGTGTCTTGGATAGCTATGTGATAAGTTATTTAAACAAAAAAAAATTATATTGGGATTCGAAGATCAAATTATCTTATCTTGTCTTTGATAGATTTTTGGTAGAGGATTTTTTATTTTAAATTCTGTGATGCTTTCTTGCTCAAATAAATTTTGCATTTTTGGCATATTCCAAGACCGTGGGTTTTCTGTGATTATATCTGAAACCATTAGGGTAAGGTAGATTTGATCCATTTATTGGACTAGTTTTGGATTGGAATTTTCCATTGAGGGAATCCACGATTCTAACAAGATATTAACAAAAAGCCAATTATTTATTTGGTAGCATCTTCCTTTCATGAGAAGGTCTCTCTTATCTAGAAAAAGCCTCTCCATAGTCAGGAATCTGATGATTTTGGTATTGCATTCTAGAAATCTGAATTTTTGAGATATTTTATCGAGGGAATGGAGTGTCATAAACCATTCTGTCTTTCACTCATTTCCCATCATGCCTTTGCTAATAACGCTTGATTCATATTTTCTATTCGTTTGAGTCCAAACCCTTCTTTGGCATATGGATTTATATGATTTTAGAATCAAGTTGTGGGTTTTATCTTTTAGAAATGCCCACAAAAAGTTTTTGAAACTGGTGTTGAGAGTATTGCATACCGATTTTGGGAGTTGAAAAGAGGTCATATAATAAGATGGAATGGTGCTTGCTACTGTTATGAACAACAGCATTCTCCCTGCTTGTGATAATAACTTTCATTTCCATCCTTCTAATATTTTTTCACCTTACTCAGCATTTCTTTCTAGTTCTCTTTTTTGTTCCTGCTAAAGAAAGTTGGAAAGCCCAAATATTTCATTCTCGCCGAAGATGTTTTGTAAGGAAAAAAATTGAGTGATAGTTGATTTGGTTGCTTGACATGTATTCCTTGTGACGAAGATGGAGGATTTGCCCAATTTTTTTCCCCAACCACTGATGATACTTTGCTAAACTTCCATATATCAGTTTAGCATTTTTTCCATTGTCTTTATTAAAATGGTAGTGTCTTCCGCAAAGAGTAAATGCAAAATGGGTGAACTCTTTCTGCTGATTCTTATTCCTTTTATGGGTACCTTGCACTTCAACTATTAACAAAATTCTTGATAATTCCTCTATGAACAGTATGAAGACGAATGGCGAAATTGGATCTTCTTGTCTTAGTCCTCTTTAGGTTATAAAGAAACCTCTTGATGAGCCGTTTATGAGGATGGAAAATATTGCAGTTGTGACACATTCTTTTATTAGATTTATCCATCCTTGTTTCAAGAGTTTCTCACTTCCGAAAAAATTCTATACTTCTTGGATGACCTCTCTTTTTATCATGCTCTAGTAGTGTCTATAGAAGAAAGCTATTAGTCCGTATGGACTTGGCGCTTTGCAACTTGGAAGTTGTTTTAAAGCTCCAAAGATTTCTTCTTCACTTGGCACCAAATTGAGTAATCCATTGTCTTGATCTAAAACTTGCCTCTCAAAAAGGTTTTTTACTTGCTTTGGGATTTATGGATTGGATGAAATATATATGTATATATATATATATAAAGTAATTAATAAATGAAGATTCAATAACAATTGGGTCCATTAATCAGTTAACTGAACCCAATTTAATGGAGTCTATCGCATTTCTTCTTCTCCAGATTGTTGTTGAGAAAGGGTAAAATTTTGTGTTGAGATTCAACGATATGAGCCAAGTAATTTTTTATTTTTATCGTCATAATATTTATTCATTTTCTCTTTTTTTATTGAATCTAAGTTGCAGGAGTTTTTCTTTTTCTTGATTGTAAGAAGTCATGGGGCAACTTACTTCAAGTAGCTCTTTTCCCATTTTTTGAATGTTGCTCTAAATTTGCTTGAAGTGATTTTTGTTCCATAGCTTGAAGGCATCTTTTGTTGATTTGATTTTCTTGCATGGTATGTAGGCCAAGTTGCCCTGGTAATTTTTACTCAATGCCTCTTTGATCATGTTATGGTTGAGCGGTTCATAAATTCAAAACTCTTCAAATTTAAAAGAAAAGACTCAATCGATGATTTGCTATTATGTGTAGCATGAGTAGATGATGGTCTAAGCCTAATGAAGCTAAGTATTGCGTCTTATATATTTTGAACTCTATTTTGATTTTCTTTCGACATCTTTTATTTGCTATTGCTCTGTCTAGTCGTTCCCTGATAAGTGTCTTTCCATATCTGTTGTATGACCATAGGGATTTTGGACCCACAAATCCAATGTCAATGAGTTTATTAAACTTTTGAGAACTTTATTTTGGTTGAAGGGGATCAGGTGCCTGCCATGTTTCTACGGTTGGTTTAAGATGTCATTCAAATATCACATGCATTTCTAAGGACCCGAGAATGCTTGGTGAATCAAGTCCAGGCAACTCTAGAAACTTGCTTTGTAGTTTCATTAGGCTAGTGCATAGGCATAGGTAATTAACTATGGATGGTGTGGAGAATTTGAGCATTCATATTAATATGAAGATGTTCTAATTCCACACCCTGATGCCAAATAAGTAAGAGGCCCATTTTTTATAGGAAGCTGGAAAGCTAACAAAATGATAGAAACCTATACCATTTACAATAGATATATTGCGCTCATTTGACACCAAGATTTTCGACAAAAAGATTACTTCCAAGTTATAAGTCTTAATATTAGCCATTAAATTTCTGATTATCTTTTGTTCGTCTAAACTCCTATAATTTCAAGCCATTGTCTTCATTCAGAGAGAAAGTCATTTTTAAAGCTTATCTCTCTAGCTTGTTTGGATTAACTTGAAGGAGGTTGTGATGGTCTATTGTATGGTGACAAGCGGGCTTTCCCTTGAGTTTTTTTACTTCCCTATAAAATCTAACTGCATTTCTAGTAAAACGAGAGCTAGTGTTGACTCTTCTAATTTTGGTTCAATGGTTGTGACATTTTCACAACTTGGTATCTATGACTTCACTAAAAGTTGGAATTTTTTCCTTGTTAGTTGAATGGAGTCTAGGGTGGTTGAGCTGTTTGGCCTTTTTGATGGGAGGATTGCAAGGTTGGTTGTCTATGCTTGGGTCAGGAGGGGTTAGGAAGGAATGCAAAATTGCATGGTTGACGAGACTTTGTGATGTGGGCGAAAATAATGTTGTGAGTTGTATGTTCAGTGGGGGTAAGGCCGAGGGTGATGGTGATGGTAAGGCCATGAGGGTGGCATGAGGGTTAGTTGTTGGGTTTTGATTTTTTTGTGTGGATTAGGTTTGTAGGCTTGGAAGGGATTATGTGGGCTATTCAATCATGTGAAGGGATTATTATTGAAGAATGCATTAAAACCAAAGTTTACAATCACTTACAACCCTTGATCATGCACAAAACTATGGATTGGTTTCCTCATATTAACCTCTAGCAAAACCACACCATAATGTCTCCGTTAATCAACTTGAAATGCTTCAATTTGATTTCGGCAAAGCTAGGGTTTCAAAATCCCTTCTCCGTTTCTTGCAGTCGCATTCAAGAATTGGCAAAGTGAAAGTTCACGCATGGGCTGATTCACGAAGGCAAAAGGCCTTATATACATTAACCTAGTTACTAGTTTGCCATTACTCTAATATTATAGAAATGCTATTAAGTAATTACAAAACTGCCACTCATACATTTACATAAAATG
This sequence comes from Platycarya strobilacea, assembly GCA_036898215.1. NCBI lineage: Eukaryota > Viridiplantae > Streptophyta > Magnoliopsida > Fagales > Juglandaceae > Platycarya > Platycarya strobilacea. The sequence continues at coordinate 14,389,256 of CM072556.1, forward strand.
CCATTATATCTATTACAAAGCAAACTCATGCTTGAAGTCTTCATTTCCCTTAAGTATTGCATTCACGTATCCTCCATATAAAAGCTTGACACATTATCTTCAACAGAAGAAATAGATCATCCAAGGGTGGGAAACTTTTCACTGTGCATGTTTTTATAAAAGCAAATTAATCACCTCCTCGGCAATGAAAGGGATGCGTTGGTTTTCAGTTCAACGGTCCTTGATTTTAGAGTAATTTGACTTATTGGATAGCTAAAATGGGAAGAAAGTCCTATGTGGTAGCTTCTTTTTTTCTTAGCCAAAATGCTCTAATTTAGTTGCTTGATAACTTGGCTGATTGTTTAATGTTATAAGCTAAAGGATGCGTGGTATATTAAGCAATTAAAACATCCTACGCCTTCAAAAAAAGGATGTTAAACTATAATTAATCCGCGAATATAAGGGGTGGATGGTAGGAAAGATGGTGTTGATGCCACGAAAATCGGCCAACAGGCCAAGGTAGGAAAAAGAGTCATTTCCAGTCCACTGGGACGAGTTGGGCTTTGTTGGGTGTTGTTTGGAGCCGCCGACGAGATCACGAGTGCAGCTATACGTATGTAAATAGCAGATAAATAAATGGAGAGAGACAATATTTACGTGGTTCGGTGTAAAGCCTACGTCCACTATAAAATGTATAGGAGAAATGTATAGGGTTTAGAAAAGAGAATCCACTATAAAATGTATTTTTACAGTCTCTCATGACTCACACTGTATAGGAAATATATATATAAATTATATAGAGCTTGAGTCCCTCTGAGAAGGTTGAAAGAGACGATGTTGGGGAGGAAGTTAGTCAGAAAGTGAGAGAGAGAAAGTAAGAGCCAGCCGAAGAGAGATTGTTCCAGAGAGCAAGATTCCAGAGCTCGCCCCTTGATCATATGATTGCTGCCTTTTTATAGATATCTTTGGGTTGCATGTGTCAGTTTATATTCTTTATGCCTTTCGTTGTTTGCTTCTCATTCGTTCATTTTTTGCTACACACTATCCTATGCACCTGCTCTTGTCATCCCTTTTCTTTATCTCACCAGATTCCTTTTGTCCCCTAGTGCAAATAAATATCAGGCTTGGGAGCCCACTGACATATTTTACCCTCACAGAACCCCGTAAATTCTTACCAAAGGTATTTTGGTTCTAAAATATCCGAAAACTGGGAAGGTGGTGGTTTATCTTTCGAGGTTGAGGTAAGAAAGACATAAAAACATGCAATACATATTTATTTAAGAAAATGCCATAATACGTTGTGTTGCCCAGATGACTAATACAAGAGGGGAGAGAATTGGATTATATTATAAATATTAACACTTATAAATCAAATACACAATATAAAATATAAACAGAATATAAATAAGTAAGAAATGTAAAGAGTAGGGTAAGAAAAAGCAAACTCAGTATTTTTACGAGGTTTAGCCTCACTGCCTACGTGCTCGCCTCAAACTACCCCTTGAGGATCCCAAATTCACTAGTCAATCTCTTTTAGGTGGAGATAGAAACCTATCACACCTTTGAGCAGCACCGCTCCAAAAAATCCGTGTAGAACACCTTCTACACTTCCAATCACCTCACATTTGGTGATTCAACTATTCCATGTGTAGAATACATTCTACACACACAAGGGTTATACACACCCTCTTACTGATACAAGAGTTGATAGTGGGTACAATATCAAAGTACACTCCTCAATGAGTGAGATAGAAATAATACAGCGCAACCTATATCTCTTTCAAAAAGAATAAGAAATAAGGCTCAAAATTTTAGAAAATAGAAAATGAAAGTTTTGAAAGAATAATGCAAAACTTAGCAATAGATGTGTAAGCTCTTGTTGTAATTTTTGCGAAACTCAAGTGAGCTAGTTATAGGCAAATGAGTTTTCAATTTCAAATTTGAAAAGATTCACATGTCAAATAAGAGCACTATTCACTTTTTGAGAAATTCAAATATAAACATTTCCTTTTTACATTTATCAAAAACAACTCCATTCATTTTTTTAAAAAATCAAATCTAATATTTTACTTTTCATACATGACAAAATGAGCATGATTTATTTTTCAAACCAAATCATCTTCTTTTTATATATGTCAAAAAAACACACAATCACCTTTTAAGATTTTCAAAAAAAAAATCTACATTTTGCATATATTAAAAAAAACACATAATCAACCTTCAAGATTTTCAAATAAAATCATCTACTTTTTGTATTTGTCAAAAAAACACACCACCTTCTTTCAAGACTTTTAAATAAAATATGCACATGTCAAATATGATAATCAATCATCTTATAAATTCAAATTTTTATATAAAAAAATATAATTTTTGAAATTATTTTGTTTGATGATGTTATGCACATGTGAAAAACATAATTTTCAAAACTAAGACATTTAAAAATGTCTTACATATGTGAAAAAAGTAATTTGATGTTTTATGACAAAAAAGAGTAATTTGGAACCTTAATCTAATTTTGAATTTTATCAAGAGATGTACAAAAATAATCTATGAGCTTCATTTGCAGACTTGTTCTTTTATACTTGATGTGCGCTTCGCTCCATTGCGTAAATAATTTGAACTTGAGACTTGAATTTATTTGTTACCATCAAAATCTACATGTAGATTGGAAATTTGAAACCTTGGATTCAATACGTTGATATTCCAAAGCTTTCAATGGAGTAGAGTGCAAGTAGTCATTGGTGGGGGAATTGGCATGTGAGGGTTTACAACCCCGTGATTCACATGCAGTCACTGGCGGGAGAGAAAGCGTGCAAGGTTTATGAGCAAGTTTAGACCCAAGACTCAACCCCGCGATTCGAAAGCATCCAAGACGAGGCTTGTCGAGTGCACTTGGTAGGCAGATCGCAACTCTCGAGCCTATCTTGGATGTAAGGGCTTGACGAGTGCGCTTTGGTACTGGACCTCGAGCCTCAAGCCCTTGACGAGCAAATTGTTGAGCTGGTCATGGGCGGCCAGACGACCCTGCAACTAAACCTGACTCTGTATGACGAGAGGTGTGCTTTGGCTTTGTGCTGCAAAACAAATAATTTTGTTAATAGAAATATGACTTCACATGCCGCTGAGTATGAATGCTGAGTTCAAATTTGCATGTGTACAGTCGGAGTGTAAATTTGCTGAAGCCAAGCTTGTTTGAGCAATTGATTTTGAGGTCTCATGATCCAAGGTGGCGAGCAACCTGTTAGATAAAATAAAAGAGAAAATAGGCGAATCCTAAACCGAAAACTTATTGTATGTAAATCAATGAATTTTCAAATGGATAAGGTGAGCTATGTGAGTCCGTGTGAGCTGGGAACACGGCTCCCATGTGTTGGGTGAGCTGGCGAGCACCCGAGAGTGCAGTCCCGAGGGACCTTCCCGAGTGATTATGGCGAGCGCCGAAAATGGGTGGTCTGGCTGTACCCTGTGTAATGCGGCAATGGCGTGAGCCCGTGTGTTTCATGCATGGTGTGGCGTGATAGTGTGTTTCTTTGTGAATCCTGAGTGATGTGGTGACAAAAAGGTTGTTCTAAGGAGGTAAATGGTAAACCTGTGATTTGTACTAGGCAAGCGCCAGGAACTTGGTAAGATCGTAGGCGAGTTAAGCAAGCTAGGCAACTCCGGCGAGCTGGGTGAGGCGAGCTCATGTGTGGCAAGCTGGTGAATGCCTGATAAGTGTCTTGTCCAAGAAGTGAGGCGAACGAGTCCATGAGAAGGATGTGTATGATGCTTATGGGTGAGCTGTCCTGATTTAGGTTCCTAAATTGGCGAGCCAAGGCTACTGTGGGCGAGCTGGCGAGCGCCAATAAGTGACGATAGATTGCAAGTGTTTGGATGATGGGAGTGTGCTTCTCGGGCATGTATTAGGCGAGAAAGGTACTCATTCTCAAGCATGAGGACTATTCCAGAGTGATTTATGGCGAGCTGAGAATAGTTCCCATGTGTTAAGCGAGATGGCGAGCACTCGAGAAGTGGCGATAGGCGAATGTTATGGGCAAACATGATGGTCCAGGTGAATTATGGGTGAGGTGATTAACGTCCGAGGTGTTCTGGGCGAGCGCCAGGAACTCGGCGAGCCATGTGATTCCATCGAGTGAATGGTATGCATTGAGATCTGGCGAGCCCAAGCAAGTTGGCGAGATGTGTGAGGCGAGAGCCAAATACGTGTGATAAGCTGTGGCGAGCATGGTGATTCCAAGTGTTGTGAAATGGGTGATTGGGCTGCATCTTTGGGCAAGCATGGTGCTTGTGGGTGAAAGGTGAGGCAATCTGTGGGCGAGCGTCGTGAGAGGTGGCGAGCTGGCGAGCCCAAGTATACATGGCGATCTGGCAAGCCCAAGTATGCATGGCAATCTGGCGAGCCTAGGTGTGCATGCACATACTGCACAGTATGTGCATACACAACTCTCTCATGTGCTTTAGGCGAGCAAGCGAGCATATAAGAAATGGTGAGAGAACACCATGAGGTTGGCGAGGCGAGTGGGAGCTCGCCGGTGGGCCGTTAGTGGACCCGACCACCAGACGCCTTGGCAGACAGAGGGCGGTCCTACCGAGGACAGAGGATGCCGATGACCACAACGGTAGCTGCCAGAGGTCCAACAAGCCGCGGTGGCTCTGGGCGAGTGTGTGATGGCAAACGCCTGAGATAGTTCTGGGCGAGCTAGAGCAGCTTGGGCAAGCTGGGTTTTAGCTATTCTCGTCGCTGGGAATCACGTGAAAGCGGCCAAGTCCATCTCGGCATATTGGCTAGTTGGTCCCTGGCCATCGGGAATAGAAAATGCCAGTGGTCACTGTCGTGGCCGCCAGTAGGATTATGGAGCTCATGGAGGGATGTCGTGAGCTCCCTGAGGAAGCACGCCTAGTGTGCTTTTGGAACTGGCTCCGGAGTAAGACCACGCCACCAGAAGTTTTCCCACCGCGGTGGTGGGGCCAGAAAGTGCCAAAGGTCCCAAGGCGACCTTCGGCTTGGTGGCAGGTCATGTGGCAGAGCGCCACGAGTTCATGGGCGCTCGCCTGCATTTCATTGGGTTCGGCAAGTGCCGTGTCCATACACTAGGCACTTGATGGTTGCCGGCGGGAGGCCCATCGGATGGGAAACCGTAGTCCCAGACAGAGACCATCGGCGATCCATCTGGTGGTCACCGGCAGAGTCCTCCATGAGGAGGCAGGCGCCCAGTTCGATCCAAAGCCAGCGAGATACTGGCGAGGTCGTTTCCAGCAGAATGACCGGCAAGTCATTCACCTACCGGAAACATAAACTGCCGGCGGTCCAAATAGGGATTGCCGGCAGGATAATGGGGCTCACAATGGGGCACTGTGAGCCACGATGTTCCCCCTTCATGGTGATGAAGATGCAAGGAGAGACATTCGCAATGCTACTAGGCGAGCTAGGCATGCCAAGGCTAGGAGGAGTGCCTTGGGGTGCATGCAAGGTTTGGGCGAAGAGAAGTTGGGTGCCCAAGGCCAGCGCAACAAGAAGAATCCAAGGGTTGATCGAATTTCTTGATTTTAAGGATTGGGTACCCTATATTTTTGGGCTAGTATATGGTGAAAATGTGCACTGGGTGCACATTGTGTGGGCGAGTGCATGCATGGTGTGCACCCTGCGCTGTGCACTTGTCTACAAGCACTGTGCTCTACTGACTGTGCTGAAAGTGTATGTGCCTGGCTTTTGTCTGGCGGGGTGTATGTACATGTGCTATTTTTGGAATATAAAAATAATAATTGGTGAGTGTAGGTGTCCATGTATATGAGTTTATAAGAATGCTTTACGTGTACATTTCACTGGATAAGAGTCATGATTGTGTCATGGCCGAAGGATGAGACGTTTGGCGAGTCTCTACCAAATAAAAGAAAAGTAATCAAATGAGTACTTATCTGAGAGGCGTTCTTTACTTGTCAAGTAAGTCGCCCAGTATTCCAGAAAATCATCATTTTCCTACCTCTAGTCTAAGCATCCCACAGACGGCGCCAACTGTTGATACCACAAAAATTGGCCAACAGGCCAGGACAAGAAAAAGAGTCATTCTCAATCCACTGGGACGAGTTGGGTTTCGTTGGGTGTCATTTAGGGCCCCCTACGAGATCACGGGTGCTGCTATACGTACGTAGATAATAGATAAATAAATTGAGAGAGACAGTATTTACGTGGTTCAGCATAAAACCTACGTCCACGAGAGTTTAGGGAAGGATATCCACTATAATAGGTATTTTTACAGTCTCTTATGACTCACACTGTATAGGAAAAATATACATAAATCATATGGAGCTCGATTCCCTCTGAGAAGGTTAAAGGAGACGATATTGGGGAGGAAGTCAGCCAGAAAGCAAGAGAATGAAAGTAAGAGCTAGCCGGAGAGAGATTGTTCCAGAGAGCAAGATTCCAGAGCTCCCTCCTTGATCATCTAATTGTTTCCTTTTTATAGATATTTTTGGGTTGCGTGTGTTAGTCTACATTCTTTATACCTTCCATTATTTGCTTCTCATTCGTTCCTTCTTGGCTATATACTATCCTATACACCTGCTCCTGTCATCTATTTTTTTTTATCTCACCAGGTTCTTTTTGTCCCCTAGTGCAAATAAATATAAGGCTTGGGGCCCACTGGCATATTTCACCTTCATTGACGGATGAAAAGAAAAACAATAAATTAATTAAACAATAGAATCTACTTGAACATATATCACTATCATGGGAAATATATATAAGAGTTATAAACTCACTCGCATACATTGATTCAAATTCTATGAGGTTCCTTTATGTCATGTTAGGCTTTATTTTATTTTTCATTTGTTAAAGAAACTTGTATCCATGACCTAAGTATATCCACATATCATCTATTACCTCATAAACAAATTAGTACATTCACAACTTTAGCCCAGTTTGGATCACAAACTTATCTCATTTTAACTCATCTCATTTCAAATTCATCATTACACATTTTTAAATTTTCATACAAAATACAAATCTCAATACAGTTTTTTCAAATCTCAATATAGTTTTCTCAAATCTTAATTCAACTTTTTTAAATTCCAAAATAATAATAATAATAATAATATTTTATTTAATTTTTAAAATTTATATTAACTCATCTCATCTTAACTCCGAATTCAAACGTGGCTTTTATTAGTACATTATTTTCTTTTTGTGACTAGCCTGATTTTCATTACTACTGATACTTTCTAAAAACAAATTCCTAAGAGACAACACTGTATAAACAAAGACTCAACTTCACCCTCAATAAAAAGAAATAACTCAATCTCTATAAACAAATTTCCAAGGGACAAACCTTTTTTACTAAACAATAAGAAAAATAATAGGAAAAGCAATAAGACATATGCAAAAAAGAACGGATTACAGTTTGGATCAATTTCAATATATTTCACAATCAGTGATGGCGTGTGAAAACTACACACTTGTCTTTTTTTCAATTATAGAAGTCAAATTTAAAAGATTTGATGGTAGCGATTTTATTGTTCTGACACGTTGGCAAGAAAAAACTATTGGAAGAGATGGCACATGAGGACTACACACAATTTGAGAGGCGCCTGAGGACTGCAACACAATTATTTTTACAAAACCGTCACTATCCCTGAATGATTTGCCATTTGAGAGTCTTCTTTGTTGCGCATTTATCTTGAGGAGCTAAAAAATTTAGATGTGTCTTTTTTGACTTTGAAGAAAATAAAAAAGAAAAGAAAAGAGAACTACTTTGATAGGCATAGTGGGTAGATAGAGAAAAGAGAGAAAAAGAGAAAATTAGACTTTTTGAAAGAGAGAGCTAGCAACGTCCTATTAGTATCTCTTAATATCGTTGTTAGTTAATATTATAAAAACTTAAAATTATGAAAGTGAAGAATTTTTTTTTGGCTAGAAATTCTACTTTTATAAAATTTGGCTAGTCATTTTTTACTATACCAAATAACAGACTCAATAAATCTATAGTCATTCTATTAAAATATTAATTTTTGGCTTTTCTTTTATTTTAATTCCAATTGTAATTTGAATATTGATTTGTTATTATAAAATATATATTAGTTTTCTATTGTCATATTTTTTAACGGTCATACTTTTAATAAGCGGGAAAGATAATTTGGCTAATATCATTGGAGTTGAATTGAAATTATGTTGAACTGGATTAATGTTTTATGAAAATTCAGTCGAACATGAAAATGAAAATAAAAAAACAAGAGTTTAGCATGAGAGAGTAAACAAGCAGAAAATATAAATATTTTAGTATCAAAAAATAATTTGGTTAGCACTTATCCGCTGACTATATTTGTTGAGTCAAGAGAGAGGTATACTTTAGTTAACCACTTGTTGAAACTATTGTAATCTTATTTTAATGCCTCGTAGCTATTATTTGACTAAAGAATGGATTTGTTGAGTCCATTATGAATGCTCTTAGGCCCCATTCTTTTAGAGTGTAGTCCAAAAGATGTGATGCTGAAGCTTGTGAGAGGGTGGCTAATCTTATAGACCCCAACTTGACAATGTGGAAGGATAATCTAATTCATAGATTGTTTTCCCAACAAGAGGTTGAACTTATCAAATCTATCCCCTATTAATCTTGGTGGTAGAGATGATAAGCTAATTTGGAGTGGTACAAATAATGGGGTCTATTTTGTTAAAAGAGCTTTCCATATTTACAGTAACTTGATGACCAGACAGGGAGGTGGCCCATCTTCAGACAATTCTAAACCTGAGATATGGAAGAATATATGGAAACTTCAAGTCCCTAATGCAGTGAAGATGTTTCTGTTGAGGGCTTACAATGAAGCACTACCTGCACTTTCTAATCTACAGAGGAGAAGAATTGGGAGATAGCCTCTATCCCATTTGTAAGATTGATCTAGAAACCTCTAGACATGTGTTATGGGGATGTGGTGCAGTTAGTTATATATGGGCACAAGGTTGGAAAAAAATACGTACAAAAGACTTCAACCCACAACTTGTATTTTCTGGAAATATGGGAGCAACTTGTTATGAACTTACCAAAAGAGGAGCTTGAAGAGGCAGCCATGATTGCACGTCTCATCTGGACCATATAGAATAAGTCTATTCATGGGAAAGATTTTAGACATTCAAATTCTCTTCTCAAAGGGCTCGAGATGAAAGTTCAGCTGAAAGTTCTATGAGTATTAACACTTGGAAGAAGCCTCCCGAGGGAATATACAAACTCAAGTGGGACGCGACCATTAATGACAGAAGCGGGCGCATTAGTGTTGGGGCCATCCTAAGGGACTATAAGGGAATGGTGATTGGGACCTTAAGAGCTCGAAAAGAATTTTAAAAGCTAACTCTTTCGCTGTTGAAGCTTATGCCATGATGTTTGCAAAGAAATGGGTGTTAACAAGTTTATTTTAGAGGAAGATGCCTTGGAGGTGGTTAGCAAGATGAATAAACCAAGTGCAGATCGGAGTTAAGGTGGATTGCTACTTGAAGATGCTAGACAAATTTTGAACTCCTTTGATGATTGGAATATTAATGTCCACATTAAGAGAGATGCTAATATAAGTGCTCGTGTACTAGCCAAAGATGCTCTTAATCTTGTTGAAGATCTATACGATTTAGAGGAAATTCCGATTGAATTCAGAATATCAGTGAGATGTTGTAAGCATTGCTATGAGTAAGAAAGAGTCCTTTAAAAAACATGGCTATAATTTTTCTCTTAATTTGAAATATAAATGGTAACATATCTCCTCATTAAAATGTGATTGTTAGGATGAGCGGAAAACAAATAGTATGGCACAATTCTAGAATGATATTGCTAATACAAATTTTGAAGGAATGAACGAGATTTGTAATTTTGTACATTCTGATTGCAAATATCTTTTTTTTAAAACAAATAATAATTTTTGAATAATAATTTATTAAAGAATGTTGATTAAGACATTTAACTAATAATTTTAAAGGATGTAGTTTTTTTAAGGAGATCAATTGATCATATCTACAATAATAGATTAAAAAAAACGAATTTATTTTCTTAACAAAATATATTGCAGTGAATTTTTTAGAAGATATAATCCTAACTCTTTAATTTTTTATAGAGACATATACATAAATTATATTATATTAAAATATATACATATAGATATGATTTTTTTTTAATGTAGTATTAAATATTTAATAAATATTACAAAACTTAAGTATGATTTGGATAGTGAATTAAGACCTTGTTTATTTTCAGAGACGAGATGATATGAAAGTTGAATAAAATATAATTAAAATATTATATTTTAATCTATTAGTATTGAATTGTGATTTTAAAAAAATAAATTATTTATTATATTTTATATAAAAAAAATTTGAAAAAATATAATAATATCATTTCTCAATCTGAACGAGATCTTAATGTCTAAGCTTAAAATTGAGACAAAAATTTTGGTGGGTATAAATCCCACCCTTTTTATTAGGGTGTAATCGGTTCGGTTCGGTCCGATTTTGAACAAATTTAATAATCAAACTAGTACCATTGGTTTTACATTTTTTAAAATCAATTACGTCCCGATTGTCTCCTAAAATCAGTAGTATCGGTTCGGTCCGATTCCGGTCCAGTTTTTTTATTTTAATAAAATATTAATTTATAAAAACCAATTTGTTTTTTTTTTTAAAAAAAAATTGGTTTGAAATATCTATTTTATTAAAAAGGTTGTAATCCATTACAAAGATCTGTTTTAGTAAAAAAAAATCTATTATATGAAAAAAAACTACATTAAAAAAATTGCTATAAAATAAAAACTACTCTATAAAAAAAATTGCTCTCTAAAAAAAAATCTATTTTAGAAAAATTTATTATAAAAAAAATATGTATTAAAAAGCTGCTTAAAAAAAATTGATCTATAAAAAATTTATATTATCTCATATATAATTATAATGTATATTATTATATATAAGATAGAATATATTATATAATAATATTAAAAAATTAAAAAAATTAAAAAAAAATAAATAGAATCAATCTAGTTCGATCTGATTCAATTTTAAAATAAATGAATCAGACCGAAATTATCTATTTTTTTAATTTATGAAACTGATATCGAAATAATCCAAACCGATATTTTCAGTACGATCCAATTCATTTTGGACCGATTTTCCGATTTTTTAATTTAAATTTACGTCTCTATGGTACTCTTTCCAGAAGAAAATGGAAAGGCCAAGGAAAATGTGAGGTGGGTCATACGGCGGCTAGTCGTTCCAAGAGCAAACGCGTGGTGTCTATAATTTGGTAGTCTATACGAGGGCGTTTCAGTCCAATGGCGAAAGGGGTAAAAAAAGAATTTAAGAGAGAGAGAGAGAGAGAAGCAACGGGGGGCCAACGGATCGTTCTTCCAAAGGCCTAGGCCGTGACTGCTCTCTCCTACCTCTCAATCGATTCCTTTCGGACTTTCCCGGAAAACCTCGGGAAAATGCTGGAAAATTTGCGATCATGAGTACGTCGGAAACAAAAATGAGGGGATCTTTACGTGTAGATGACGCGAATGCCCCGTCCACCTCAGGTCCACAGACACGCGCTCCTCAGGCTGCGCCAAGCCACCCGAATTCCAAGCACAGGTGAGATGATCACCGATTTGCGCTCATTTTTTTTCTTGGAGCTACTGAATATTCTACGAATTTTCATTCTCACAATCCTCCGATCTTGGCCAAGATCTGAAATTTTGATCGAATTCGAATATGTCGTTTTCATTTCGACTCGCTCTGGCAGACTTTTGTCAAATTTAGATGAATCATTGAAATCAACCTTATAGCATCACTACAATTATGTATTGGATTAGTGTTATATTGTGATTAGTATATCTGTTTTTGTGAAATTTCTTCCAAATCAACCTGAATTTCCTTATATCATTTACCGATGCTAGATTATTTACTATCTTAGTTCAGTTGGCTGAATTTGCGAAAAACCCCAACCCGATAATTTTCAATCTGTGGCTTCCTACCCAATGGAAAAACCCCAGCCCAAATTTCTGCTTACAAATCACTGATTATTCAACAACGTAGTATGTCATTTCTTATTCTGATGAAGTCAAATTGAGCTGGTATTAATAAAAATGAATCCTATTATGATTGGTGCTTCTTTTTCCATGTTGATACTGTTTAGCAGTTTTACCTGCGGTGGCAATGTGTTTAGACTTTTGGCACGGAGAGAGGTTTCACCTAGAACGAAGCACTCATCAAAACGGTTATGGGGAGAAGCTGCTAAACCACGACTTGATTCCTTTGGGTCGATGAGTGCAGTGCAAGATGCAAGACGAGGTCTTGTATCGTGGTATGTTCTGCGTTCTATAATTGTTCTTCTGTGATATAAATGCTCGTGCACACTTTTTGTTGATCAAATTAGTTTTTGGTAAGCCAAAGATAACAAATATATTATATGTACGTGTGTCTGTATTTGTTGTATTCACTCTCAATCTTTTATTGGTCTTGGTGTTTGTTCCTATTAGTATTTTTGTTTAATGTTGCAAGCTTTGGTTATTCTTTCAGGGTGGAGGCAGAAACATTGCGGCATTTTTCAGCCAAATATTGTCCACTATTGCCTCCTCCGAGGTCGACTATTGCAGCAGCCTTCAGCCCTGATGGAAGAACAGTTGCCTCTACACAGTGAGTTACCATTTCTTGTCTTATCTTTTAGCTTATGCCAAAGGTTAGACAAAGATTTTTTTAGAGTGCTTCTTCAAATAGCATTGGGTTTTTGGTCCTGCAGTGGAGACCATACCGTAAAGATTATTGACTGCCAAACTGGGAGTTGCTTAAAAGTTTTGAGTGGTCACCGAAGGACCCCTTGGGTGGTAAGTTTATCTTATATGTTATTCATATTTGTTAATTTCTTAAGGCTTATAGAGTATGTTTTAAATATTATTTGTTCAATGAACTTGCTTCAAGTTCTGCTGTCATGATCTTGTATTTGGCTTTTGAAGAAGAAAATTATATCTTAAGCTAGTGCTATAACGGTCATCTCGGGGATGTTTACCATATGGGAATGTATCTTGTGGTGATTGCCTCATTACCTGTAGAAAGCAAATCTTCACCAAATGAGTTCCTTTTTATGCGCCTCACAAGAATGCACGCATGCTGTTGTATAGTGCTTCACATAACATACACCTCTATGAATATGCTATGCCTACTATGGAACTTCCGTCTCACGTTCTTATGGAACTTTTGCAGGTTAGGTTTCATCCATTATATCCTGAAATACTTGCAAGTGGAAGTTTGGATCATGAAGTTCGTATATGGGATGCATATACTGCACAGTGTATAGGATCACGCGATTTTTGTAATTACTCCCTATGGATTTCTATGTCTAGCATTTGGAGAATAATGTCATGCTGAAATTATTACCTACTATACCTATCAAAATATGTCTTGCTGAAATTATGTAATTTTTTATGGTGGATATGTCCTTTCCTCTGCGCAGGTCGTCCTATTGCTTCTATTGCCTTCCATGCACAGGGGGAGCTTCTTGCTGTGGCTTCAGGTCACAAAGTGAGGACTTCTTATCTCTGAATTTTAATTAGTATCTTATGTTGACTTGTTCTTTAATGATGTTGGATTGTGATTTCTTTGTTAGCTATACATGTGGCATTACAACAGGAGAGAGGAGACATCCTCGCCAGCCATTGTACTGAGAACACGCCGGTCTCTTCGTGCTGTGCATTTTCACCCCCACGCAGCCCCTTTTCTTTTAACTGCTGAGGTAACCTCTTTTGGTGGTGTCATTTTACTTATATGCCATTTTTCTATACATATTATAGCCTGTTGGTTCTAATATTGTGCTGATTTGCAGGTCAATGACCTTGACTCATCAGATTCCTCAATGACACTTGCAACTTCTCCAGGTTACTTGCACTATCCTCCACCCACTGTGTTCTTGGCCGACGCTCATTCCAGTGGTCTTCCTTGTTTGGCAGATGAACTTCCTCTCATGTCTTTACCCTTTCTGATGTGGCCTTCATTTGCTAGAGATGACGGGAGAACTTATTTGCAGCCTACTTATGGGGATGCAGGCTTGAGTACCGTGCAACCGAGAGTGGATCCCTCTGCTTCAATGCGGCTTCTGACATATTCCACTTCTTCAGGGCAGTATGAACTTCTATTGTCTCCAATTGATCCTCATAGTTCATCTCCTGTGCCAGAGGATATGGGAAATGATTTTCTAACGAGTGAAATGGGTAACACGATTTATCAATCTGCTGTGGATACCACGGAGACTATGGAAGTGAATCCTGAAGAGAGAAATACTCGCTTTTCCCCTTTTGGTGACCCAATGTATTGGGAGCTACCCTTCTTGCAAGGGTGGTTAATTGGCCAGAGCCAAGCTGCGCAACGCACCATGAATTCTGTCAATGGTTCAGCCCACGAGAATTTATCAGCATTTAATGAAATGGAAAATCTTGCGGCTTCTTCAGTTATGCCAACTGTTGTTAGCCAATATAGGGCTACTGGAAGATCCAGCTCACGACAGCGTTCTTCGCGTTTTCGCATGAGGCCCAGGACCGTATCTGGTGACGGTGCTGCTTTCAATCATATTCCACGTGATGAAGGTGATCCTCGAGTTGCTGCAAGTAGAATCCAATCTGAACTTGCAACCTCATTGGCTGCGGCAGCTGCTGGGGAGTTACCGTGCACCGTGAAGCTAAGATTATGGGCACATGACATAAAAGATCCATGTGCTGTTCTTGATGCAGAAAAGTGCCGCTTAATTATACCCCATGCTGTACTTTGTAGGTATGACCTTTGTCTAATATTAAATAATAGCAATTTCTTGCAATTTCAGGTAACTTGTTACTGTGTAGGGTAAACATTCAAAGATTTATAGTGGGAAGTAGTACTTGTTGGTACTTGTATTTATCTAAACATAACTCTTCACTGGAGTAATGTTTGGCTTGAAGATTGGAGATATTGATAATAATCTTCTTTTTGTAACGTTAACATGTAGGCTACATAATATTATGCACTAGATTTTGACACATGTTTACATGTACGCAAATGTTTGTAGTGAAATGGGGGCTCATTTTTCACCTTGCGGGAGATTTTTAGCAGCTTGTGTGGCATGCGTGCTGCCTCATCTGGATGCTGATCCAGGATTGCAAGGGGTTCACCATGACATCCCAGGGGCTGCAACCTCCCCGACACGGCACCCAATTTCAGCTCACCAAGTTCTGTATGAGCTTCGGATATATTCCCTTGAGGAGGCAACGTAAAGCTCAAACCTATTTATCCAGTCATTTTTTTTTATGATGGTCATTTATGTTTTTCCTTTGTTGCATTTCTTCCTGATGTCCTCTCTCTCTCTCTCTCTCTCTATATATATGTATATATATATATAAATCTAGATTTGGCTCGGTCCTTGCATCACGGGCAATACGGGCTGCTCACTGTTTAACCTCAATTCAGGTCAGTTGCTTTCTGGTGCCTTTATTCCCCCCCTCCCCCCTCTTTTTGTTGACTGGGTATAGTTTCATTTTTGTCTCACATGATGCATATAGTCCTCTTTCTCTAAAAAATGGATGCATTTCTTATCATTGTTTACATTAATGCCATTGTAATGGGCTTCTCTTCAATTTTTTTGTTCAAATAGACTTTGCACAAAAAGAACTCATTTGCTAAAGAGCATTTTGCATTTCTCTAAGTTTGGTGATGTCTACAGCAGAAAGTATTCTTTTGAATTCTGAGAAGTGCTTATATTTTATGATGTGTGTAAGAAACCGTAGTCGCAGTTATATTAACCTTGATTTTTTCTTCCTCTTAATTTTGAAAATGCATATTTTGAGCAGTTTATTCATCAACATCGAAGGGTAAGTGTGTGAAGATTATATTGTCCCTGATGTTTTTTTTTCCCCCTGCATGGTGAAGATTTAGTTTTCTGAGTCAAAAGTGAAGTGTATAAGCCTACAGATTTTACATTTGATTATCTTATTTTTGTATCTAATGGCAAAATTATAATGAACTCATGTTGGGACACGATAGTGACCTATTGATGCATATGTTAAAGATTTATCAGTTATATACATTAACAAGACACTTTTCTTTGTACTCTTGTATTGAACATGGATATTGTTTCATGTCCCTAGTTCTCTCCTACATCGGAGCACTTGTTACTTGCTTATGGTCGACGCCATAGTTCACTTCTTAAGAGTGTCGTCATTGATGGGGAGACAACCGTGCCTATTTACACAATTCTGGAGGTAGGAGTTGAATGGGTTCAACATTTTCTTTTGGGTACTCTTTCCAATGTTTGTTTACAGTATCAAAAGAAAGCCCTGATACAGAACTTTGTTACCCAAGAATATAATTTTCAGGCCATGTACTCAGTCAGGTTTATGAAGTTCTCTTCATTAAAAATCATTTTTCACCAATCAGGTTTACAGAGTTTCTGATATGGAACTTGTGAGAGTTCTTCCTAGTGCTGAGGATGAGGTCAATGTAGCCTGCTTTCATCCATCAGTTGGAGGTGGCCTTGTCTATGGGACTAAGGTAAACGAGATTTGCTATTTACATCTTTTTACTTGTTTGTCTATAGCCTAATATAATCCTTTTTGTATTTTTCATTGTTTTCTGTAAAATCCAGGAAGGGAAACTTAGGATCCTCCATTATGATAGTTCTCATGCCACGACTTGTGCACCATCTCATTTGCTTGGTGAAAACATGCTCGAGGTAGGTTTAAGTATGATGATGTACTTGGTAGATTAATATTTTTTATTCAAATTTGGGGTTTGCAGCCTGAATGATGCTACTTGTTTTCCAGTCACATGCTAAAATCTTTCCTCTCCTAAAGCAATATTTGAAAAAAATGCCTAAAATGATAGGCCTTTTTACTCATTTATTGGGAGTTTTGTTTTATCCTGTTCTCTTTATTTTGTTTTTTTTTTTTTGTGCTGTTGATAAATGGACAAAAAATGGTAGCTTCATATAAAAACTGTTCTGTATTTTCTGGTAGCATCCAAGTGAAAAAGGTAAAGGAAAGAAAAAAGGGCATCCATTACTCTATTCAGTCTGAGTGGCGGTTTGCAGCCTCCCTCTTGACCAAATGTCATCAATAAGCTCTTTAAGTAATAAAGACATTCTTAAACTTTCAAGCGTATGCTTTCATTATTTGCAATATAGAGGCCGAACTTGTTTAGGATGGGAAAGATGATGGCGATAAAATGTTAACAATGAGCCTATTTCTCATCAATAAAATTCTGATAAAATAATGTTAATGATGAGGATGTGAATGAAATGATACTGTTCCTAGTAGCATATGCATGCCAAGGTCGTTGCTTGTGTTTTGAATTTATAAACTCTTTTGCAATGAAGTTGGTTCAGTGATGATGGATTAAACTAATCTGCAATGTGGAGTTTTTTGTTATTAATTTGGTTTACTTTTCATTTTTCATCTTTTTATTGTAGGTCCCAACATATGCTTTAGAATGCTAATAGCTACTGATCATTACTCACATTGATGTGTACAACTCCATTGGAATGGTATGTTTCTCTTCACATTCACATGAGTTTGAACTACTTGTACTTTGTTTATTAATTTACAGCAGCTACTCCAGCACTTCTCTCTAAGATCCTTGCTATTCTTCTTACCATTTGGGATATGATTACTCTATTGGGACCGAGTCATTAAAAAATTAGGCATTTTCTTTTCTTTAAAATCTTATTGACCCAAGACTTTGACGTTATTGCGTCCATGTTTCTTTATTTTATTTCAGCCACGATTATACATGATAAAGCAATCCCTGTTGCTTTCATGAGACTACTGATCGTCCATATTGTGCAAGGAAATTTCATTATCATTAAAAATATCGAGAAGCATGTTAGGTAGAAAGGGAACAAAGGCATCGTTTTCATTCTTATTGCCTCCCATCTGTCTTTTGCCGCCCTTGACTGATTGCCGGTTTATAATTTGCTCCATCTAATAAGTCATTACATTCTACAGCAGCATGCATTAAAGTTCTATATACTTCTAAAGTTCCAACTATGAATGATTTAATTTTTAAATCTCAAAATAATAAAGGTAACAAACCCTGCATATCAAAATTAAGGAAAATCATAATGCCATAAAAGAAGCCTAAATGTAAACCCTAATAGTCTATGTGATAAACACTAAGTTTTTCGCTAGGTCAGTGTCTACTTTACTAACTCTGGCCTGAAGACTCATCTCATCATTACCTGGGTAATTTTAATCCAGAGTTTGCAATGAAGGATTCCTTTTTTTTTTTTATAAGTAAGAGATGATTATTATTAATAGGAATGAAATAGGTATTGCCCGTGTATACAGAAAGAATATAGAAGAACACTAAGATACATGCTAAGAGCAGGGAATTAAAGAAAGAAAATCATGAGTATTGTTCCTTTCCGACCAAATGCACCACATAAGGCATAACGGGATCATTTTCCATGCTGCTGCCACTTGTAGACAGCCTTGCAACTTCCTCCAACTAGCCAACAAATCCACCACCCTCGAAGGCATAACCCAAGCAATGTCAACCCTTTGAAAGATCTCATTCCACAACACCCTTGTTATCTCGCAATGTAAAAGAAGATGGTTCACAGATTCTCTACTATTTGTGCACAAAAAGCACCAATCTATCACAACACAACCCCTCCTTTTCAAATTATCCGTAGTCAAGATCTTTCCAAGGGCGGCGCACCATATGAAAATGGCTGCTTTTGAGGGTACACGAGACCTCCAAATACTCTTCCAAGGGAAAGGGAAGTGTTCTTGGGATGTCAAAATTTTGTAGTATGCCTTTACTGTACAGTTCTTATGATTGTTGGATCTCCATTTTAATCTGTCACACTGAGCCACAGTAGTTCCAATAGAAAAAAGTAAACTGAAGAAATCAAATACAATAGGTAATTCCCAATCATGGAAATTCCTATTAAAAAGAATGTTCCACTGAATAGACCCATTGGAACTTGTCCACATATCTGCTACTGATGCTTCCCTGTAATGAAGGATTCCTTGAAAAGCATTCAGATCATCGTGTTTTTTAACTCAATTGTGGGGCAGCAAATTCAATTCCTTTAAATTGACTAGGGTTTGATTTAAAGATAAAATTGGTAATAATCTTTGGGTGCCGGATACCTTAGGCTGGCAGCAGCTCTAGGGTCTCCTTTAAGCCTCCAGATAGTGGTCAAGGCTTTATAGGGCTCCTGAAATCTCTCCTACAAGATCTGATTTTCTAGCCAAAAGAGAATTCCTATCCCTTTTTAAACTTCTTAACTATTGTCAATTCAAAACTTCCTTCACATTGTTTCCTCATCTTTTCCTTATGACAAAAATTCAGAAAATTAAACTATCAAATTTCACATGTAAATCAGGCAGAATTTTTCAGACAAACTAAACACAATTGAACTTACAACAAGCATCCAATACCTGGATATCAGTGTATTCTGCAGATATAAAAGAGAATTAAATTATTCAGAATCCAACTGAAAATAGTAGAACTCGAGGAGATATTGATCACTCTTGGTATAATGGCTCGCCCATTTGCTTGGGCTAATGCCTATTCTTTTGATCGATAAAAATTTGTTTTAAAAAAGAAACTCTTGGTATAATGGCTCAGATGCTACATCTAATGTTTGTGGCTATTTCTGATCAATGGTTCCTTTCAATGTCAGTTGATCCCAAAAAAACACACGTATTACTTGTTACCAATGTTGGAGAAAGTGTTGGGAGAAATGAGAGATGGTTGGCATCTCCCTAACAGGGGAACAGCCTTCGGGCTTACCTGTTACCGGCACATCCGGTTAAGGCTACACACTTCGGTGGATCTCTATTTTTAAAACTTAATGAAAAACATTATCATCGCATATTTTATACTTCCGGTATACTTGGGCTTAGCATTTTTCTATTAATGAAATCCTTTTGATTACCTATCAAAAAAAAAACTTACTGAAAAAAGAAAAAAAGATATTGATCACTTTCCCATGATTTAGACTATATATAGGAAAAACCTAAAAGGAAAATCAAGAATAACAAGGGCCTGGAAGATCTAGCTCACAGGAGCTGAATGGCACAATGGGATTTTTTGTAACCAACAAAGTCATGGGATTAGGGCCAAATTGACTTAGTTCAGTTGTCTACCCCAGTATAGTGCATTGTAATGCAACCTTAGGTGCCATACTATACACATAAACAGACTTCCTCTGGAAAGTTTTAAATATTCAGATATGGTTAGTGAAAACCCTATTTTCTATTAAGTTTGTTGCTTGGAGACTCGTCCAGTGAGAATTAATAGGAAAAATTTTATGGACATGGATTCAGCTGAGTTTGGAAGATCCACTACTGATTTATTTGGAAGCACTTCATTACATTTGCATGCATGGCTCCCCACTACTTATGTTTTGCTATTTGAATTTAGCCTTACAATCTTAACATATGCATCGTACTTTTTCTTGTCGGTATAGATCCTGGTCTATGTCCTTGCCTTCATACAAAAGTAATTATTTGACTGTGTTACTATGCTTCCAGGTGAGACAACATACCCCATGTAATTTATACAAGTGCTTGTTCGAGGTCATCGGCCTTTCTTTACCCATCAGGCCATCATAGTAAACTCTTAAACCACACTATACTTTTTTTCACCATCAGAATGCTTGCCAAAGGCTACTTTCGTGCCTAAGATTTTATTTTCTTTGCCTTCTTACTGAGAATGTTCTATAGCATCTGGATTCATTCAGTCTAACATGAAAGTGAGCAGGTTGGCGCCTTGCCTTGTCGTATAGTTGTTGTATTTGATTGCCTAGTTTCAAATGATTGTAACAGCAACACTGCTAAAGTCGTTGATATCAGAAAAAACTTGTGTTATTGATTTGATTCCGGCCTACCTCCTCCTATCATGTTGTTTTCTGTACTTTACTGATCTCTCTCTCTCTCTCTCTCTCTCTCTCTCTCTCTCTCTCTCTCTCTCATATTTCAACGAACAAGCACACGTTATCATTCAATGAACAGGGGCAAGAAGTATTGTTTCATTAATGGATTGCTGAGACCCTGAGACAATGTATCGAATTGGCCATTCAGTGCTTGTGGAATCCATTCAGGATGGAGTAGGGACTATAGCAAAGATGATATGATATTGCCATACAACTCATGTTTACAACACGATCATGTAAAATTCAACATTCAAATCATTCAAAATATAGTGTATTTGATGAAGCGCCTGAGGAAGACTAAAAAAGAATCTCATACTACACTGACACTGACACTTTCTATCTTTCCAAAATAGAGATAGCTACAGGCTTTTCTCGTGACTTGTGGGTATTGCGTTTCGACAAGAACAGTGCATCTCTCATCCGTAGAGCATTTTGTTTATGGCTTGGATCTTTGACATATATTAGATAATCTAATTCAATGCATTTTTTTAATGTGATTATCTTTTCAACATAGGAAACATGTGTCCAATAATTGGACGATACGATCATGGCCAGATATGCATCCAACGTGTGTCCATGAATTAAGGAATCTGTACACCCAAATCTTTACAAATGGAGCTCTGTAAATTTTATCCTCTCTATTAAAAAAATTATCAAAAATGCTATTTGTATATGATTTGTGTATTTTTTATATATATGTCATATATAAATATAATTGTTACACATTCTCTAATTTAATTATTTTTTATTTATTTATTTTTTCTCTCATGTTTTTATCTTCTTTTTTAATATATTTTTTTAATATTTTGATGTGGCAATAATATCACAGCACCGCATTACTCAAAAATTATATTTAAAACATGAAAAACAAAAAAAAAACAAAACAAAATTATAAACAACGTTCTCATGTACGCAAGTAATTTTCACTAACAAAATTTCTTAAACTATGCCAATTTTTGCATTAAAATGTATTGTACTATAGAAGTAATTTACAGAGCACCGATAAAATAGAATATTATGATTTCATTGGAGATCCTTGTTGTCGACGTGCTATGCCGACTTTTTACTGCTCATGATTCGTAAGCTTTGTCTCAATATGTCAATCTCCCTTTCCTTCTTGTATTCTTCATACTCCATAGAAGACATTCGAGCTTTCAAATCTCTGATGGTCTCTTCCTTTGCATGAAGTTCCCTCTGCAACTCTTGTATCATCTCTTCTTCCTCTGCTTTCCAATTATACTGTACCTCCGCTGCAGAACAAAGTGTCAAGTTATTCATAATTCATGTCATTACAAAAGAGTGGGACCCAGGTTTGTAAAAATTATTTCAAGTACAAAATGGACTATAACACTGCCAATTTCACTATGTCCCACTTCTTTGTCGAGGGTAAAGGATCTCTATGTGCATGTTGTAATTTTGATAAAAAGTGCTTCTTTTGGTAACTGATACGGCTCTTAAACTAAGTGGGGTTAAAAAAAGCATTTGTAGTCGATGATTTTTGTGTTTCCTGCACTCCAGTTTTCACTGTAATCATGTAGTAGACGATCTCCACCAATTAGACTTGGGGTATGAACAGTAAGAAGATTACATCTAGACTGGCTATAGATTAGAATCAAGGCCACTGCATTAAGATGACAATTTCATCCACATTTTTTGTAAAGAATGCAACTATAAAGAGACCAGACATGAGCTCAGAATAAAAGAAAGAATTTGCAGAGTGCATGAATTTCTGCATAATGTGTGTGTGTGTGAACCTCTTGTTCACTTTCAAAAAACTTCTCAACGCATCTCATCTCATTTCATTTAATGATACAATTTTCTCAAATTCACATATAAAATAAAACAAATAATTCAATTTTTTAAATTTTAAAACAATATTAAAAAAATATATTCTAACAATATTTTATTCATCTTTTAAATTAATAAAAACAAATAAGTCCTAACAGAAAGAGAGAGTTACCATGATGTGTCCTCTGAATGAGATCATCAAGCTCCATCTTAATAGCAAGATAAAGCTGCTTCCACTTCTCCACAGCCCCATCTCTCCTTGCTCTTTCCTCCCTCATTTGCTTCACCAAGAAACCACTTTTCATCAACAATTCCCACCCTTTTTTCTCACTCTTCTCCCCCATTTCTTTAATCCTATCTTCTTTCTCTTCCACCATCTTCCTCAGACTCTTCACCTCCTCTCTTAACATCCTCCTCTCTTGCTTCCACTCAGCCTCCTTAAATTCAAAAACAATCATATCTCTCTCATAAGCCTTACTCTGTTTCTCCCTCTCACTCGCCATCTCTTTCATTGCCTTCTGAAAAAACCTTGTATTCTCCATCAACCCTGTAAAATCACTGTCACAAAGATTGCTCTTGTTCTTGCTAGCTTTTATGCCCATGCTGTTGTTGCTTGAACCCTGTGGTGGGACTTGTTCTTTTGTTCTTTCAGAAAGGAGGAGAATGGTGTGGGTTTCACATATTCTCCCCGGTGGCTTCTCCATTAATAGACCTGCGCTTAGAGCTTGGCCTTATTTATCAACCCTTTGGCCTCACTTGTGCCTAATCATTTATGGAAGTATCAAACAGGCTCGTGAAGAAGCCTGTCTTCTTATGATTTTACATACACAGATTGGACACACATGACCTGTAAGCAAATATAAACAGAGATACGCGGGGTCACATTGTGATATTTGTCTCTGAGTGAGGGGTAGAAAATTATATCCAGTTACAAGGCAATCAATGCCCAGCTTCCAACTCGATAATAAATTTATACCGTTTTAATACAGAAATAGTTTATCTCATCTCATCTCATTTCATCATTATAATTTTTTCAAATTCTTATATAAAATATAATAATAATTCAATTTTTTTTTAATTCTAAAATAATAATAATATTAAAAAATAATATTCTAATAACATTTTAATTAATTTTTAACTTTCATCTAAAATTATCTCATCTTATTTTTCAAATGTTGGGCCTATGCAATTAAGTTATGTATAGCGATTGGTACTTGAAGCATCCTTTTCCACGGTCTACAGTCTTTAATGTGACAACTACTCATCTGAAATGAGCAAAGACGAAGGGATGCAAATCATGTTCAACATTTATAACTTCTAAAGAAAAAGCTTCGTACTTATTGAACTATGTCATCTAGTCTTGCATTAAATAATCATAAAAATAGTGAAATAAGAATAATAGTTTCAAATGCTTGCTCTTTAAATTTGCCAAATTGTGAAATAATAATTAACCAATCCACTGTCGTGCTAGCCTTACCATGTTAATTGTTACCGTGGTCAACTACCATCCCTTCTCCCAGTAATAGCCTGACATGTATTCATGCACGACAAGGTTAGCATAAACCAAAGAGCACAGACTAGTCTGCGTCTTTTTGTCTTAGCTATCGGTACTGGAAACACTTGCTGGTCCACCATCAGGTATGAGAATACTAGACATTCACATAGGAGAAGCATGTTCGTTTTGCAAATTTTCCTATTGTTTGGACTTTGGAGGTAATGTTGTGTAATTAGGTTACCATATGGGATATGTCCAGAGCTTACCCATGTCTACAAATCTAGCCATACTATAGTTGTTAGCAGATCTTTGGATTCTCTGACCGATAACGACTCGCAGTTAATGCCTTAGGAATTAATTTTGGGTGTATGCAGGTGGGTACATAATGGACTGTCCATTTTCATTCAATGCACAAATGAGCATTTTCAATTAATTCTGCTGCTAATTTTTTTTGTTTTTTCACATCAGTGATATGTTGAGTTTGTCAATTAATGAGATTATAAATGAATATTTTTCTATTAAGAAAGTCCTTTGCTTTTAGTTGTATTTAGTCTCTACTAACAAATGCTTTGGTTAACACTGTATGATGTCTATCCGATTACGTTCTGATGAAAAAAACTTCAAACTCCCCGATTAGTCTTGGTCTTCTTTCATGCTATTACACACAAGCTCGACTGCAAATTCGGAGACTTTTTCTTGTGCCTCCAAACAAGAAAAACTCCATTGTGTGAGCCCCCTTCCCAGAAAGTAGCCTAGAACTGATAACAGGGCAGGTGAAAACAAATACAAGTCCTCTCAATTTCTCATAGAAATGAAAATAGAAACGGATATGGTTTCATAGTCTGTATTTGTTTCCTATCAGAGCAACTTTTCTTTTGATTGTTCAACTTCATCGAGTGAAATAAGAATGACTATATATCTTCATTAATTTTGCCTCCTCTAAGACTGGGAACATGTCGCTTAAGCTAAAGTTGAAAGCAAAATCTCAAAAACATTGATCATCAATCTACACCAACCTTCAAAGAGAACATGTGCTATAATTCTTGATCATACATGGTACTGGTTTCTTTTACAGATTGGAAGGGGGTGATTTCCCACTCATGAGGCACCCAGATGTTATCTTCACCTTCTAATGCTATCACTTGTCAGACAACATCCCTTCAATTTCACCATTCTGATTGTACATATCCACGATTTTCTTCGCATAAGAAGGCATGTGTCTATCAGCTCTGCATGTAATCAATAATTTCACATATAAAAAAGATATAATGCACCCTATATAAGCTCGTCAGATGTTATTAAAAGTTACCTTTCTTTTCCCCAGGTGCGGTTTATATGCAAATAGTTCCGAATGGTATGGTAGTCAAGAGAGTAACGAGCAAATTCCAGACCCTTTGGACCAATCTGAACCACAAGAACCAAGTAAGAATTGAAATTTGTGTATGGATACTTTTGTCACTGAATGAACAATGAAGAGAAAACTTCACCAAGTTTAGAATAAAAGCTATAAAATTCCCAATAAACTTTGGGGCAGGCTGAGAAGGACCTCTCCCTGAGAAAAAGAGAGAAATCAGCTGAATGAAAAATTACCAAGTGGCATAGTTCACTCAGGAACTTTTCTTATATGCAGAGAGTAAAGGAAAATCCTAGTTAAGAGCGTATAGAACAATATATACATTTGATTTCCTTTTTGAACATCGTTATTATACATCAGGTACATATAAGAGTCCTGCATCTCCAAAAATGCGCAGCATGTCCAGTTAAGGAGTCTATACCTCCGAGGGAAGCGCCACATATTCAAATGAAATAATAACAAAGATGTTGGCAAACTTACCTAACTTAGCATTATCATCTGCCTTGACAGTCTCGATAACAAATGGCCGGCGGTCACCCTGAAGCAGTGTATATGTTTTAGTACAATTATTAATTTAATGTAATTTCAGAGCCAACCAAATATGACAAGGCAAAGGGTTTTACACTGCTGATTGTAGGAGTAATTTCTAGGAGGTTTTCCACAAGACTGAGCATTTCTTTTCCACGTTCATTTCTGTCATATAAAGTATGGCATCATGAATTACAATATTTGGTAGAAGAGAATGATGGTAACTAGAGAGAGTGGGAGACACGCAGAAACAGGGACAAGGGGCAGAGAACGTCAGCAACAGTATTACCTGACAGTAACATACTGTGGATGTTGTGTCATGCTGATTCCGGAATATTTTGGCACACCCATGTATCCAACCACCAGATCCTGCAGTTCAAGAGACTGTTATCCTACCAAAATGATAACAGTGCTTTGTTGTTTCTTTGCAAAATAAAAGTTCAGATCTGAAGTGGACATAAATGTAAACATGATTCATGAGCCAGGCAAAATTTAACTGATTATTGGAAGGTTAAAGGCATCTGAAAATCACTCGTGCGTGTAGAGAAAGAAGAAGTAACAGTTCACATTAACACATTCTTAACAAACAGAGGGAAGGCGTATAAGGATGTCAAACTGTGAGACACAAATTAATAAATGCACCCACCAGGGAAGACGTTCCGCATTATAAATTATGTCAACCACTAAGGTTCTTCAAAATATACAAATGATTCAAGTGAATCAACAGGCCATCTAAAATCATATGAGATGATGCATCTTGAGATGAATTACTTGTAAGAGGAATAGAAGAGCTTACCGCTAAGGCATTGGTGTAGTCAAAACAGCTGTAAACAGAACAAAATTTGACTGGTTAAGATGGTTTTTAATGATTGAATTAACATGTATTTACACAAAATCTATTACAATATACAAAAATTGTGTTTTAGTTTTCTTAACATATGCCTTTCTAGTTTTTGAATCAATAAATTCATATTTACAATTATCGTTAAATACATTTATTACCTAAGTTCGAGTGAAATACCAAGAGTCCATGTAATGTGCTAAAGGAACTCTATCCAGTCCTTTAGCCCAAGTGTTCTGAGATTTTTTATATAGGTAATAAAAGTATTTAACGATAATTGAGTATAGGTGTAACTTAGGTACATGGGTTATATACAGGATTTTCATCAATAAAATACAAATGTAAAATGAGTAAGGTGAGAGAAGATCTCGGTGCTCAACCAAATTTTGGAAATCAATGTGCTAACACCGGGACTCTCTTAAATGTTATATATATTACATAGTGGTCCATGGCATGTTAAATTAATTATAAAAATTATTTTTACATGTGCCAAGCACCATGTAAGTCTGAGACTGGTTTATATACATTTCCAAACAAATTGTTCTCATGGTTCTCCAGAAATTACTCTTTTTTGTCCATTTACCCCTAACAAGTACTCTCAAGGAGTTCTAAGAAATATAGAAAAGAAAAAAAAAATAGAAGTGATTTACCTGTAGCATGAAGGGGCAATAACATCAACCAAATCATTTGCTGGTAGACAGAAATAAGGAACCTGCTTTAGTCAAATTTGAAACAGGATGAAGCAGCTTGATTATGATATGTAAGCCAAATTGGAAATACGGGACTGCTTTACCTCCTCAATGCGACCGTCCAAATGCTTCAAATGAACCTGTTGAAGAACAAGAAAACTTCAAGGAATACTGTCTTTCACAATAACTAACAAATAAATATTTTATATATACATATATATGTGCATATGTATATATAAGTAGCTCATTATAAATATTCAAACAGCTGAAATAGTGATGTTGAGATATACAATATATTCAGCATAACTATTAAATACTAAAATATCTGGCATAAGCATAAGCTTACAATGTATTCTTTAAATAGCAATATTGTCACTAAAGTACACTATTAGAAGAATTACAAATCCAAGCCCATCTCATAGCAATAAGTCCCATGTAGAGCACAAAATGAATTGCAAGAATTTATTTTATGAGCTATTGATGCTTACACCTTGAGGTTTGACTACAGTGAATGAATTCCGTGCCTCTATGGTAAAATAATTAAATTTCCAATTCAGACTGCTCAATAGGCACTAATGTTAAACCCCAAAAGAAAGAAAGGATTCTCGGCACAAACCTTGTAGTCTTGCATAAACTCATAATGGAGAACTGTTTCTGGTTCGCTACTTGCAGCCTTTAGAAACTTATCCAGTCCTTCTCGGGTTCCATTATCAACTGTTTGACAAAAGTTTTAGTATTGATCCAAGTTATATTTTTTAATTAGTAATTATGATAATTTTTTTTTATAACTTAATAAATTATATTCAAGTCATTTGCTTTCATGATATAACATTATAGACTACCGCACATGCTTTAAAAATTATATACAATCACCCATGTATGGCATTTGGGTAAGGATTCATGAGAAACTATTTGGAATGATAGGCTCCAGGTCAGAAACTATTTACCAAAGAAAAAAAGTGTTAAACTTGCTTCACCACTCAGTTTCAAGGTAAAGGGGAATAAGATTTGACCCAAAAATAAACCCTTATATGTGTATTCATGTAACAACTCTTGCAATTATCTGAACCATATCTAACTTGATATCCCCCATCAAGCGCAATATTAACATATTTTTATGTGGTGTTGCCATATTTTTATGTGGTCTTTCAACTTCATGGCCAGAAGACTAAAGTCAATAAATAAATATGGCAAACTAAATATAAAGCTTTTGATTACCACAATTAGTGCCAAGTACATAGAGCTTGTCCAAATTCAAGTGGTGCTCCACAGATCTTAATGCTGCAGTTTAACAAATTACTCTGCATTACAATGGTACAAGTCACAACTGAGAAAATCACTACAAATAGAAATTTCAGATCATAGTATAAGCCATACCTTGCACTTGGCAACCCACACCGCAGAAAAGAAGACGCTTTACCCCTGCTGCCTATTGCAATAAGAAAATGAATAGATTTCTTTCACTAGCTTTTTAAAGCAACTTACAAATTTAGGCCAACAAGAGCTGAAACCAAGAGAATAAACTGATCGTAAACCAGTGATACATGCACACACGTCATGCCATTTAAATAAAAAGCTAGCAAGTCAGCAAAAACCAAAAGGGAACCCGGAAATGTATCTAGAGAAAGTTAGTCAAATTTATAGAGAGAGAAATGGAAGGCACTGTGATATTATTTGGATCCAGAAACAAAAATGTGAATATCATAATATCATAGAGGGACAAGCGTGGCTTCTTTTGTTATTACTTAAAAAATCAGAAGTTTCAGATTTAAAATCAGATTTCACATTAAGATTTCTTTTATAGAAACAAAGAATTTCATTAAAAAAGAAGAAGAAGAAGAATAAATGGTAGCAGGACCAGGAGTCTTGATAAACTGAATTGCACAGAAAAGGAAAAGGGAAAGGAAACCAGAATATCTCGCATGAAACACATTACACCTAAGCATTTCGACAACTGGTAATCCATGTGCACTCAAGCTTTACTTGTTTAGACTTTAAAACCTTTCCTTCCACACAAAATTTTCATGCAAATTTCTTGTTGAAGATGTATAAAAAATCAAGCATAGGTGTCACAAGAAGAAGGAAATGGTAAAAGGGCATTTCTAGGTCACTAATGAAATTCTTTAAAAAAAAAGGTCACTAGAATAGCTGGTACCTCAACTAGGGCAAGAGTATTCAGATTAGGAGATAATGTCGGCTTAACACCTTTAGCAGCTAGAACTTCATCTGGTGTCCTAATCAAAACAAGATAAACTATAGATATCACATTATAGATGATATGTAAAAAAAAAAATTGACTCTCGCTAAACAAATTAAGAGATCAAGAGTATCTTAGATCAAAGTGTAAGTAAAAAGAACCAGATGCAAACCTTGCTAGGACAGGCCTTGGTCCAAATCTGTCCTCCGGATCACTGTATATCCAAATAACAAGACCACAGAAGTTCACAGACAATGCGCATTAAAATTGGCATTGACAATGAATGAGCTGCTATTTGACATCTACCATCTACTAAATAAAATTGGTGCCACTACCTCTGTACACAGACAACAGCCTCTACCATGCCTGATTTAAGCATTTCAATGGCAATTGTTGTTACTATCCCTGTCCATTGAGCTCCTACAATTATAAAAGTCGAAAAAAATAAGGTAATCACTAATCAGTATATACCATTTTTTCCCAAACTTTAATTGAAATTCACCAGCAACATTATGAAACTGATAAATAACCATTTTATATGAAAGTATGGAAGGCATCTACATAACTTTGACCACAAATGAATGCAAAGCCCTAGTTCATCCTTTGGCACTATTAAAGCGTATAATAAAGACTTTGATATGAAATCTAACATTGTTTTGATGAGTAATATGAAATCTAACATTGTTTTGATGAGTAATATGAAATCTAACATTTTTGGACAGCATTATTTTTTTTATATAAGTAAACAGACAAATTTATGCATAACAGATTGCTAAGAGACAGAGCGAAAGAGAGAGAAATCAAACAGTATATTGCAATTAGTTGACTTCTTTAAATTTTTACTAACAGGCCTCCCTTTATTTTATTTTATTTTTATTGGCACTGGATGTCCTGGAATAGCGTCCTAACTAATCCTTGGGGTACACAGGCCCTCGGCAAAGAATTTTCCATAAGTGCACCTAACATGCCGCCCTTTTAAGTCATAGAAATATGTTTTTTTAATAAGCAAAGTCATAGAAATAAGCAAGATGGTTCAACACCTCAAAACATATAAAATAAAAGCTAGTTAATAATTTAGATATTAGTTGGAAAGCTTTAGGTTAGAGAGACACATAGAGAGAGAGAGAGAGAGCATGATGCATCGTTTGGAAATTTCGGAATAATAAGAAGTTTAACACTATAATAAAACTATATGACCATTGAACTCATTAAAAAACAAAATGTAAAAAGAAAAAATAATATAATTTTTTAGAATGTATTTAGACATTTTCATTTGATTACCCCCCATGTACTTGGACTATGCCTTTTTATATTTACATCAATAAAGTTACTTCTTACTTATCAAAAAAAAAAAATAGTATAATTTTAGACAGAATTGAATGAAAATATTTTGTCAGTAAAATAGTTTTCACAAAAACCAGAACAAAATTAAGGGTCAATCTAGATATGGTTCCATTGTTCCAATGAAAACTAGAGTTTACAATTTCATTTCTGCGCACTAGTCTCAGATCACTACGTATCCTTTATGAACTATTTGAATCGTGTAACGATGCTCTCTTTTCATAAGTTATTTGTCACTACACACCATAAAAAAAAAGGGTGGCAATAAGAAATGTCGCTATTCAAATTACATTAGGAGAGCAAGAATTTTCCTAGTGTAAAAGATACTTGTCATGGTATAATATTGTATCTTTATGACAAATTAAACCATTTCAAACCACAAACAAACTGTAGACTAGCTGTCAAAATCATTACACTTGAAGTCTCAAGAAAGCTGTAAGCCAGCAAGAGAAACCATGAGATAAGACAGACAAAGAACAGTGGGGAATCAGAAAAATAGTACCTTCTACTGGCTCTACTTTACGAGCATATAGCAGTTCCTCATGGACCCCCATATATATCTCATCTAAGGAACTTGATTTCCTCCCTCTACCATGAACTATGGGTTCCAAGCCCTGAATGGGGGAAAACAAATTAATATCGGGATTATGTGACAATAAAAATACAATACACATACATATGATTATTCGATTAGAAGAATTATACAAGCATAGAAAAAAATAAGTTGAATTCGACAGAATAAAAAGCACAACAACTCAAAAGAGTTATGTCTGTCACAGAAAGTCAAGAGGGTGACTCAGGCATGTCAGAGTTTTCCGAATTTGATGGTCCAAGAGGCAATAAATCACACCCTTATCACCGTTTCATATTAGGCAGAGCATGAGCCCAAACAATGGATTCTTTTAATGAAATGACTAGTTACATGAAATTCACCATTGATCATCCTAGATCATGGCGTGCAGGGACGTTGATGTTGATGAGTTCAACTTTGGTTCTGCCAAAGGAGTTTAGCCTTCCGCTGTTCCATTTTAGCATTCCAAATGAGTCCTTACAGTAAATTGCGCATGTTTAGATTAATTTACATCCATTAACGTCTAAAATCATTTTAAAGATTTCGCGCTATCAAACCATTATAAATTCGCAGCCATGATGAGCTATAGACCCGCTCACAAGAAGAACAATAATAGAAATCTACAAATCAAGAGGTGCAAGAACGAAAGTTTAAAAAAAAAAAAAACTCAGCTAGAGAGATGTTTAGATAAGTGATTAGTTGTTTGTCGCGGGAACGTAAGTAATTAAGTTTTTGTCGAATTTGTTCAACTAAAGAATAATGTCGTATTTAAGAAGAAACTCACTTCAATTCTAGACATTCCATCTCCCAGAAAAGCACACGCGTTCTTCACATGCGCAATGTAATACGTATCACACAACCCGCAATGACTGCACAGAATTTCATCAAATACAATTTCAAGACAAAAATATGCCAACCAAAAAGTCTTCAAAATGACAATACTATTTACCTGCAGTGGTCTTTGGCCGGGTAGGTCCCTCCCGGAGGAATGGGTCTGGAGCGGTTCCTCCAGTCATCTCTGAGCTTCACCGAATTTGAAGACTTGGAGTTCCCATCTGTTCCACAAAAAGAAGCATGTCTGTAATTATGCTAAACAACACATTTTACTTGCAGTCACACTTGGAAACACGCGCCGTAGAGCATAGAGGGATAAGGTTTTTTTGTGCACCTTTAGAGGATGAAGACGTCGAAGAAACGATTGAGAATGAGAGCGGAAGCGACGAGAGCCTGCCAATGCAGGACGACATAGCAGCGGCAGAGAGATGGCAGCAACCTGCAACCGGCGACGAGCAACTAGACGATGGCTCTGCTGCACCACATACATACATTGTCCGTAGGATTAGGTGGGACCATAATGCGTCCTACTGGTCACTCCTCCCCTACCAATTAGATGGGAAGTGGAGTGATACACGCACTACAATAATATAATATATTTTATATTAAATAAAAAATAGAAAATAATTTTATAAAATATTTTATATACACAATATTTTATAAAATTATCTTTTATTTAACACATTATTATAAAATATATTATATAATTATATTGTATGTTGTTATGAATTATTGGGGGTAGTCTCGTCCTCTTTAATTATTTTGTGAATAACTCCACTATTATTATTTTAAATCTTGTACAGTAACTTTTATAGTAATTTTAACGCTTATAAATATGAGTTTCAATTGTTATGAAATTAATAAGAAAATATATAGATAGTGAATAAAGTTTCAGAGAGTTTCAAAAGAGTTTCTTATATATATTTCTCTCTTACAATAGTAGTAGTTTTCTTTTTTTAGTTTTATAACACGTTATCAGCACGAGATTCTACCGATACTAAAGCTAGTGATCTTCTACTTCAAGTAAGTTTTTTACTATATTATTTGCAATCCTCAAGATAAATATTAAAGGTAATATTGCTGAATATTACTTGATAAAATTCTACTTTTATTCTCATGATAATGTAAATATATTTCTTAAATTCATAAATTTATTTTTGTGATATAATGTCAAATATTGAAATTTATTACTATTAACATTTCTGGAAAAAGTTATTTATTCAGGATCCTTGATGAGATTCATTTGGATATGATGATGAATTTGGAAGATACAATCATAGAAAAAAATCATATGTCCCTGAAGGACTGTGTTATGTATCTCATGGTAAAAAATCATCTTACTGTGTGAAATGAATTAAGAGAGTAATATGAGCACCAGAAGATGTAATCCTCTCAAAAGATTATTATGACTTATTGCACTTGAAATTACAAGATTTTAAGAGTGGTATTAAATATTCTGCACTCTTTAAAATCAGCTCAATATTAAAATTATGCAGTGAGAAAGTCACTGATGATGATATTTAAAAGAAGACATATTATTTTTCATATCTCGAATGTGCTCCTGCAGTAGCAATATCGAAAACGAAAGTTCAACTAATATTCTGAACTTTTATTTTGTCTTCTAGTGATTGAGCTAAATAATGAGTTTTTATTAATAAATTATCAGTTACGTCTTATTAATGATATTGAATTTATATCATTCCCAAAAGTGAACGATGCATCCTTTCAAAGGAATCAAAAGCGTAAACGTGATAGAAAAACTATAGAAATGTTGGTCCCAAAAGCGATAATACTAAAGATGATAAAAATATACTGTATCACCAAAAGTGATCCAACTCAGAGAAGGGTAAAGGCCGTCAGAATAATTTTTCATAGAAAGATGAAGATGCTTGTTATAGATGTGGTATAACTGAACAGTGGTCACGTACCTGTTGTACGGCCAAGCACTTGATTTACTTATACTAAACTTTTATATATAAGTTTATTAATATTTTATCATATTTTGAAATAATGAAATATAGGTGCCTGAAGCACGACAAGAAATTATTTGGGATAATAAAATTCTGTCTAAATTTAATCTTCTTATAAATAAATGTGAACCAGAAGTTTAGAGAATTATCTATTTGCAAAGTGTTGCAAATCAATTATAGGATATATTTACTAACACTAAAGGTGTTGTAAAATCATATATTACTGTCGTTAATGCTTAAACAAGAATCAAAACCTCTGAAAGATGAGTTATTAAAACAGCAATAGATGAGTCTAAGATACACCTGAAGGGTTGAAGATATATTGGTGCAAAAGAGAAAAAAAATTAGGCTTATGAAGAGACCTTATTTTCTATATAAAATATAATCCTCCTGAAGAGAAAACCTCCTGAAGAGTATAACTTCTGAAAAGTATAACTCCTGAAAAGAAAACTCCTGAAAAGTATAAACCTTCTGAAGATGAATCTCCTGTAAAGGTGTTTCATGAAATGTTTTCCCTTGGAGAGGAACAATGAGATCTCAACATATAAAAATAAAAATAAAACTATTGTCGACAACATATATGATAACACTTGACATTACCAAAAGTAATGAAGAAAGTGAGTCAAGAATTGTCGAAAAATGTCGACGTAGAAATGATTAGCCAAAATGAAAAGCAGCTATTGAAGTTGAATTAAAATCGCTAGTAAAGCGAGAGGTATTTGGACATGTTGTCCAAACAGTAAAATGTGTAATGCCTATAAGATATAAGTAAGTATTTATACGAAAGCATAATGAGAAATGAAATTGTGCGGTACAATTTGTCACACAAAATTTCTTGTAGAAATCCGAGAGTAGTTATGAGGGAACATATTTCCTTGTTATGAATGCAATCATATTCATATTTTTAATCGATTTGCTTATTACAAAAAGATTATATATGCAGTTGATGAATATGGTCACTGCATATTTATAAGGATCATTAGATCATTACATATATAAAGATATACGATACTTGAAACATCTAATCCAAATACATTTAGAAGTATGTACTTTTTAAAGTTTCAAAAATCTTTATATGAATTAAAGCAGTTTGGACGCATGTGATATAATTAAATCAACGAGTATCTATTGAAAGAAAGATTTGAGAATAATCCTATATACCCATGTGTTTTATCAAAACCTAAATTTGTCATTATTGCAGTTTACGTTGACGATTTACCTTATTAGAACTTCTGAAAAGATCACAATGGCTGCTATAAATTTAAGGAAAGCATTTGAAAAAGAAAAATCTTATTATTCAATTGATAGATGAGTTATAAGAATTTGAGACTTCTAACCTCATCTCTCAAATGCATTTTCTTTTCATAAAACAACATGTCATCCTTATCTAAAAGATTAGGCAGTCGAAATGAAGAGGCAAGTAAGGATTTTAAATCCTTATTCTCTTACTTTAAGTCTGCAATTTTTCTGTCAGACTCTTGAACGAGTCGTTGAAGTACGAAAACTTTCTTGTTAAGCTCCTCAATTTCACGATTTTTTAATTGTAATCGGTTGGAAAATCCGACAATAGAGGAGGAGTATCGGGTGCCGAGAGTCACCAGCTCATAAACGGCTTCACAATCTGACTTATTAGCTAGATCGTTCGCTTGCTGCAACATGACACCTGCAGAAGATTCAGGAACAACTTGTAATTGAGGTGAATGATACCTCATATGTTGATCGTGAGAAATATTGAAAAGAAATTGATGAGTCATTGGAAATTTGTAGAATAAGAATGCAAATATAGATGAGTTATAGATATGAGAAGAAAATTTGATGCAAACTATATGAAACTAAAGACGGTTCTTATAGAAATGGAAATAAGAATAAGACAAATCATCTCTTCAAATCTTACTTTACAAGATATGCTGGATGCATAATTTCAAAAGCCAGCGAGATTAATTACAGTTATCCCTATTTTTTTGTAAACGCTGAACTTCTGCCGTTAGCTGCTGTTATTGACTTTGTATTTAAGCTCTCTCTCGTTCCAACTCTTCTACTCATGTTTTCAGGTCATGAGAATACCAGTCTACAAATTTCTTCAGCTCCTTATTTTCTTGTCTTAAATCTTTATTTTTTCTATCTTTAATTGCAAGCGTTTGATGCAACTCAGATATTTGATTTTTAAGATGATCAACCTCACTCATTCTCGCCAGTAACCTCTGAAACATGGCTGTAAGAGAGGCAGCATATTGAACACTGAGGATTATTGATGCTGCAATAATTTCAGAATCAATTTTACTAAAAAGATATATCTCTGGAAAAAATATAAGTGGTTGAGGTATAAAAGGTTCATGGTTCAAATCTGAGACATTAGAATTTCTATCAGACATAATATCATTCTGGATGAACAACAAATGAATTTATGAGGAATGTGAGATCTTTTTACTGGAGAAAACCAATGGTAAAATTGGTTATATTTAAACAACAACCCAAAACTTTCAAATCTCTTCAAGATCTCGTTTGTCAATAATGTCAAGCGGATTTGATTTTCCACCAAACCGATAATATTAGATCTCAAAACTTTTACAGCTTTTATCATATATGGATGGTTTCTAATACTATTTCTGCCGTATATAAACAAGTTCTCCCTAACAACGCCAAATGAGGAGGAAAAATTTTAGATGAAAATATTATAATGTTCTCTCTAATGCATTATTTAGATGAAAATCATGTTTGAATTCTTAATCTGTTATATATGCTGAAATAATGTTTGCTTATTACTTGAAACACTAATGCATATTATCAGGAGGAGTTTAAGTATTACTGCAGATATCAGATTTCTATTAAGTTTGTCAACTAGATATTATCGTCTACATCTTCAAATCATTCAGAGATTATTGCAATTCATGAAAACAAGTTTAGAGTGTATTTTAATTGAGATCAATGATTCTACATATTCAATAAAAGTGCTGTCTTCCCATGATCAATGATAGTCCAACAATTTTATACGAAAATAATGCTATTTATCATTCAAATCAAATGAAGATATATCAAAGATACGATCAAGTGATAATTTGGTAGATTTATTCACGAATGCATCACCAACTGCGACATTCAAGAAAATTGTGCAGAATATTAAAATGTGAAAACTCAAAAATCTATCGTCATGCACTTTCCAGGGAGAGTAAAAGTTCTGAAAACTTGTGCTAATTGTACTCTTTTTCTTTCGTTAAGATTTTATCCTACTGAGTTTTCATTTGCAAGGTTTTAATGAAACAATCTTAAAGCACTTGTGGATACATAAGAAGACTGTACTCTTTATCCTTTGCCATTGGTTTTTCTTCCCACTAGGTTTTTCCTTGACAAGATTTTAATGAAACAGATTTTTTATGGGTGGTCATTCAAGAGGGAGTGTTATGAATTATTGGGGGCAGCCCCCCGCCCCCCTTAATTATTTTGTGGATGACCCCACCACTATTTTTTTAAGTCTTGCACAATAACTTGTACAGTAACTTTAACGCTTATAAATATGGGTTTCAATTGTTATAAAATTTATAAGAAAATATATATAGAGAGAAGAAAGTTTTAAAAAGTTTCAAAAAGTTTTTTATATATATATTTTTTGCAATAGTAGTAGTTTTCTTTCTTTAGTTTTATAACATGTGTATATTATTTTTCAATTAGATACTACCACCAACTAATAAAAAATAATAACATGCTTACATCCCAATCATTTTTATGACGTAATATCTTTAAATTTGTGATATTTATTAATGCAAGAACATAAATTTAATTTACAAGATAACACAACTACTAACAATTAACATGCTTACATCACATATTTGATTTGAAAGAAAATATTTTAAAACTTAAATCTTATAAATCAAAATTTATAATTTAAATGATGTGAATTATGTGTTCCATATACAAATTCGAGAATAGAATAATTCGGAAGATAACATTAAACAAAAAATACTTAAGCACAGAGTTTTTCCTCTTAATTGAGACAGCAAAACAATTATTAAAATAAAAAAGTTACAATTCTAGAAATTGTTTACTTTTTTATTCTTTTTTTTTTTCTCGGCCAAAAAAGGGTTGGAGGAGCGACCAAATGGGTTGACCATAGTAACACCCAACCCACTGGAAAGCCAGACAAGAGAGGCCTAGACGGCGAGATTTGCAAGTGCTCCATACAAGTTGGACTGAGCTATAACCTAACCCCAGCCTCACGTAGGCATTAATAGTCCATGAGCTAATGGGTCACCAATAATCCAAGCACACTTTCCTTTACAGGATTCAAACCCAAGACCTAGTGCCCACTATCAAATTCATGGACCATGGAGCCACCACACTCAATGATAGAAAGAGTTTAATATAATGATTGTGATATGAGAGTTTCTCCCATCTTAATTTCTTGAGGTTTTGCACCAGGATTTCTCCTCTTTTTTCTGCATATTCTCAAAATTTCCTTAGTAGGTGCACCTATTTAGTCCTGTCACCTAGAACCAATATTCAACAGTGTAGAATTTTTGTAAACAGGTCCTCCAAGTGTAGGGTTTGCACCCCACCTCTCACAATAGAAAATTCAGACGGGATTTTTTGGTAAAAACAAGTGGGAGTGAATGCCATGGTTACAAATCCAATTATCCAAGTACCTTGAGGTTGTAACATTATTTAAGTGCCAAAACCAGATATGGGCAGTAATATTTGTATAATTACTTCTGATTGAAACGAAGAAGAATACCAGATGATTTTTTTTTCTTCTAAAATCTCGAGCTAGATGCCAGTGTTGTTTTAAACAAATGGGGAAAAACAACGAAGAAAGAAGATAGCACTGGCCCAAGAATCTTATCTTCATTCTTGTATGACCAACCACGCCCAACATGAAGTCCAAGATAAAGCAGGAAGAGAACCCGAGAAAAACCAAAACTTAGATTCATTTCCTAGGCTTAAGACACTCTTTGATCTCAAATACAACAAACAGATATAGGTAGTAACACCAAAACGGCCAATGAATGTTACAACCTCTCTCTCTGAAACATCATTTCCAACAAATGTCCCATTACACTTCGATATCCAAACACAGAGAAACGGTACCATTAAGGGACATTTTCTTTTATTGTCTTCTGTCCAATAAATGACAATTGAATTTTCCAATCGATGGGAAGGCCTCTCAAAACAAAACTCATTTCCTTCCACAAAGAATGGCTGTATAGTTGACTCAAAATATACAGACTACCTTTGTTGTATCACCAAATACATGGGAGGATGGTGGGTGCGTGAGAGATGACCAAATCAGACCCGAGTTGCCGACAGCTATTCTGGCTTGCGTATTACAGAAGCTTGCTGGTTCTCCGTCTTGATGGCCCTCCAGGAAAGAGCTTCATGATCCATCCTAAGACCCTCTCTACCACCTAATTAAGCAAGGAATAATATTAAAAACAAAAGTAGAAACGTGAAATCTTTTAGCTTCCAATTCATAGATCTAGGAACTGTACAACAACCAATAAAAAGCTATTGCAAGGCAAATTCTCTGCAAAGAACTGGTTTCTATGCAAGTCTCTTATAATATTAAGAGAGAGAGTAGAAAAACTCTTCATGCTGGTTTTAAAGATGAAAAAAATCGATTGCACATGTCCACACACACCTACACATACAAAGACCCAGCCAAAATAAATAAATTAGAACACGAAAAGATAGATGATACCTCATCACCCTCATCTGCATATGGGGTATTCTCCTGCATAGTACGAGAATCAGGTTGCCTAGCTGGAATAATCTCATTGGCCATACTTTGAGCAGTCAAAAGCTCTAGCCTTTGAGTTTGAGCTTCGAGTTTATGGGACAACTCCTTGTTCATTTCCTTCATTCATGAAAAACAGGACAGATGAGTAAAGAACATTCAAATTAATACCTGAACAAGGCCTCGAATTTAGATGCAAGTATGACCTACTAAACAAACACATAATTTTTAAACCACTTTGTCTACTAGACAAGAATAGGACAACAAAATTTAAACAAAGGAATGAATAAAGCCCTGATTGAAACAAAGGAATGAATAAAGGTATTATAATACTGCAATACAAAGAAATTATAACGGTCTTGCAACATATCAAATAAGACCACAATACAGAACAATTCAAAAGTGACTTTCTGCAGAGATTAAAACAAGACTAAATATATATACTTGTGATGTAATTTCTAAAAGCAGCATGTAAAGCCTACTTCAAGTTAAAAATTACCTTCAGCTTGGAACAATGAGATAATTCAGATGCCAAAGCTTGCATCAACTCTTCTTTCTCCAAAGCTAACTGCAGCATGAAAAGACCAGTGCTCTTGTTAGGTCTAAACTGCGATCTACTTCAACAAGATCAAATAATTAAAAGAAGAATGACAAGTCCGATGAGAGAATCGAATCTCAAGACATTTCCATATAAACTAGCAACAAACAGGAAATTTATAAAAAAACACTAAGCCAGACTTATACCTCAGAGATTAGAGCACTGATATTGTTAATCATTCTCATCTGATCAGGAGGAATATTCACTGATGAAACTTCAAGAGTTGACTGTCCATTTTCATGCAGCAAGGTAACACTGGAGGCATCACTTCCAAGTGAAGATGCATTTTGATCTATTTCATGAACGGAAGCATCTGTAATAGCATTGAATTGAATTGATGAACAGATACCCGCAAAGAGAAAATTGAATATCATCAAGAATAAGAAAAAAAGATGATGCTTTTTCCTTTTACCCTTTTTAATAAAGATCTTTTACTTGCCAAAAAAAATGTGAATAAAGACAATTTTTAAGAACCAATCCTGTACCCCCTAATCGGTGGTGTGTATATATATATATATATCTAAAACAAATCAGTCGTATGAATACACAATATCGGCATAATGACGATTTTCAGATGTTAAACATTGTTTTTGGTGAGGAAAATGCCAAAAAACACAGAAATATAAACAAATTATTTATGTAATCATTTAATAATTTTTTTTATTTGGACCAGAACTCTATCAAGGACCAGAATTACATGGCAAATAGACCTGATTTAGCTGTCTAACAATGATTTTTATAAGTAGAACTATCAAAATTTATGTGAGCAGCAACTGAGCCACGACAAAATGCAATCTTACCTAAATCTTCAGTAGAGGTAGATGTATCTCTCTTATTAAGAGCATTATTGCTAAAATCAATAGACTTTGCACTTGTGGAAGCTTTCCGCAGCTTAGACTGCAACAGCTTCTTCTCTGTGTCAGGCAAACAAAATAGGATAGGAAAAAATTAGGGCAGACATTGCAAGCATAAACGCTACGCTTGACATGTCAATGCGACGAAGTCACTTTATTACATCAGAAGTTATAGGAGAAGAAACAATGGAAATTTTCAACAATTCGGTATGTTGGATTTCTATTCTACGAATTTATAGCAAATCTATGCAATGAGAGAATAATTGAAGAACTACATTTTAATAAATTACTCTCAAGGTAGAGAACAAATTTTCAACCGAGTTTAAATGGAATTTCAGATACAGATGTTGCGGACTAGAGATTGATAAAATCACTTCCTTATAATCCCCAACCTAGCTCCCCAAAGTCCTCCCCATCCCCCAAAAAAATGGCACGATAATAACAAATATTATATGAATGAAGGCCCCTAAAACCCTATCATTCTGATAAAACTGTGATTGAAGCTAGAAGATAAATTATTAACAGAAATTAAACCTTCTGCAGTAAAGCATAAAAGCATGCTTACCTTCTTGAAGAGCATCAATAGTTGACTGCAAATCCTGACGATCTTTCTCTAAGCTAGACATTTTCTTTCTGCAAATAATTCACTATGATCATCATTTCGTGACATCCCACAACTAAAAGCTAGCAATTGAAAACATTATGCAGGATTGATCAAATTTCTACCCACGTGACAAGACAAACAAGTTCCCAAAGCACTATTATAAGAAAGAGAGTTCCACTTCAACTTTTCACTCAATGCTCATGCAATGATTTACTCCCAATTAATAAGTAAGATCTTGTGATATGAACAGCCGTAACTTGGGCCATATAACTTGCATCATTTTGAAGTCCCAAATAGAACTTGGAAAAGTGCTACAGCACTAAATGCAAGTGAAAGTAGGCACACCATAAGCAGACGAGCCCTCTCCCTAAAATGAGTCACCAAGATTATGAGCTTCCAGATACACTATACAAGAAAACTCTCCTGTGCCAGCAAATAAAAGCAGCCCACATAGTTTCTCCACTCATAGAGCACTATTATGCACCTCTTCCTTAAATTATCCACAGTCAGATTTTCCCTAAAGCCGCTGTCCATACAGAAAAAGCCACTCTTGAGGGAGACTTTCCACATATACATCTCTATGGAAACGGGTGTTCCACAGCAGGATGTAGAAGTTGATAAAACAATATTGAATTTCAAACTTCTTCGATCCTTGTTCTCATTCCACTCCTTAACTCGGTGTTCTTTGATGTAATACTCACAATGTTCTTGGGTTGCGCCTCTATCACTCTTTAATAAAATTTGGTGACTTATAAAAGAAACTATAGTATCGGATTTCAGTAGCAAATCTCTTAACATTTTTAATAACTATATTAAAAAATTCAAAATAGTCTTTAATCAATAATGACAGTTTAGCTTCTAATTCAGTAATTTTTTCTATTATTCATGACCATAACAGATTTCAGAATTAGTTTACAATTCCTTATTCCCTCAGTATAAAATTTATAGAAACTGCAAAAAAAAATTTTGCATGGCTTTAGATAACACTACATCAACAAAAGAGAAAACCAATACAAACAGAAATCCTGTGGTAGTATTTAGAGTAAGTGATGCTGAAATGTATATCACAGTTATTTGTCTACAGGAAACTTAAAATGTAAATCATACCTGTATGATGAGATTTCAGCTTGTGAGTTCTCAAGTTGCCTCTCCAGCTTTAGCTCACTAGATCTTAGTCTGAGCGCCTACACAAATTAATCATAGAATGATTTCAAGAAACAAAGCAGATAATGTGAGAAATCCAGTATACAGTACAATATATTTACTTTTGAATAGAATTAATTAAGTATCTGAGATGCAGTAATTTTAGCACAACCTATTTTCTCGCTCAGAATAATAAAATCAAGAATGGGATGTTTAGCCTAATCTATCATCACTCACTAGATTCACAGAAGTGTATACTTGAAAATTTTAAAAATCACTTTATCCATTATCATAACATCACTGACCAAGTTTTAAAGAAAGAAGGGTCAATCTAAATGTAACCAATAGAATGGCCAAGCATCCTTAGCCACTAATGTCTCAAACTTATTATCATGCGACAAACAATAAAACTAACCAAATACAAAGGAAAATGAATATGGAAAGACCCAAAACCCAACTCGTCTAAATCAAAACTTCCATATTGTAAACCTATTACTATCATGACATTTTTTCTGATCAAAGGAAATTTTATTAACTACTTTGCGTTAAAAAAAAAAAGATTAACTATATTACATAACCTAACGATTACATTAACTATACTGCCAAACCTGACCATGGTACAAAAAATTTTAGAGCCACAAGTTTAACTGGTCAAGGACTCATATTTACAAGTCTAGAAGTAATATGTAAATGTGATTTTACATGCATATGTGTCCACTACATAAATATGGGTAGATGGGCATGATTTCAATAGGTTATTTCTATATCTATGGAATACACCTTTCAAGGGTATATCAATTTCTGTTTTCTTTTACCTTTTTATATCTTTAACTTTGTAGGCATCATGTGGAATAGCATTTTCTTCATGAAAGGCAAACCAAAACTTAAACATACCAATAAATCTAACTACCTTCTCCTCCAAACCGATAACTTCAGAAGCCAGCAACTTGGCACGCTCATCAGCGGCATTGCATTCTAGCTGTGCATTTGCATATTCAATCCTGACAGACTCAAGTTCCACCTGGTGACATCAAGGGTACCCATATAGCAACAAAAGTAGATGACAATCAAACAACTTTAAAACAATTTGAAACCATACATGCCACACAAACGCCAAAGCAGGAAATAACATGACTTCTATCCAACATGAAATCGAATGAGTTTTTATGTGGCATTAAGTTAGTTGATGAACAACCAGAATTTTTATATATGTAATATCTATTCTAATTGAATGTAGCAACTTGTTTGAGGC
This sequence comes from Platycarya strobilacea, assembly GCA_036898215.1. Classification (NCBI taxonomy): domain Eukaryota; kingdom Viridiplantae; phylum Streptophyta; class Magnoliopsida; order Fagales; family Juglandaceae; genus Platycarya; species Platycarya strobilacea. The sequence continues at coordinate 14,433,919 of CM072556.1, forward strand.
CATTATCAAAATGAAAGAGAGAGATTTGATAGGCACAGAGAATCATTTGGATTTTATTTCATATCACCAGCCTTCAAAGAAATTTGGGACATCTTTTATAAACACTCTTGCTCTGCTAATCGGCTTTTTTCACACAAATGAAAAAACTGAAAAGGGAAGAACAAATAAAAGTTTTTTTTTTTATTGGCATCGGGTCTCCGGAAACAACATCCCGACTAATTCTAGGGATGCACCGGCTCTTGGCAAAGGTTTCTCACAAGTGCACCTCAGGTAATTCAAGGGAAAAATCCCACAGTCCGATGTCCCCTTGAGAATGTTTGCACCCAATGGGATTCGAACCATGGACCTCGAGGGGGCATACCTCTAAGACCAAGGCCTTTAACACTAGAGCCAACCATTAGGGGAAGAACAAATAGAAGTAACAGGCAGCAAATTATATTAAAGAAAAAAAAAAGATGCTAACCAGATGGGCCTTGATTTCCTCCTGTAAGTTTTCCATGTCAAATTTGAGCTGATTGATGACACTTCTCTGAAGAAAATATAAAAAACATATGGATTACAACTAAAATGTGTTACCATCTCTGAAATGCTAGACCTGTCAGAAATTTCAGAGAACAAACCATAATAATTTTACATCAAAAACTGGAACAGCCAGGATCACATGGAAGATTGCATTATAAATACATATGCTCTTGGGAAAAGCCTTGGCGTTCAGACCCTGAGGTCAGTTTCCACATTAACTGACTGGTAATCAACAAACTAAAAAGATTTCTGTCAACACCAACTACCATGTCATTCGCAGCATTCTCAACACCACTTGTTACCCAACCTAACCTTTATATTCCAAGACTGATACAACTAAAAATCTTGTTTTGAGACTTTTTTTTTTCTTATTTAATTTCCACCTGAAATAAACACCAAACTATGAAAATGTACTACCAACCATGCATTCACAATGATATTTTTTACTTTTGTGACTAAGTTGGTCAAATGTATTTTCTGAGCATACAACGTTGTTATCTACCTAGAAATGGGCAGAATAAATTTTTTTAACTCAATGCTTAACCCACAGAAGCTCCTCAAATCTAAAACCTGATGCAAATATCCATATCATTTAAGAACGTGAAATCAAATCAAATCAAATCAAATCAAATCAAATATAGGGAAAGGGAAAGAAAAATAATTGTCATTAGCTTCATTTTCCTTCGCGGAGTACCACTGTCCCATTAAGATAGTACGTGCACCACGCACATCTTTTATTATGAATGAGAAAGAGGAAGTAAAACAGAAATATAAAATAGAGACTAGAATCATGGAAGAGATCATGTTGAAACATAATAATTTAACAAGCTCTCAAGAATAAGTTGTGATGCCACAAGTATAATAAATTCAGAGCCAACCTGTTGGTTGTAACTATCTGTTGCGGTTGAGTTTTCAGCAGCTAGGGACTCTGCTAAAGCACGTGAGGCCTCAAGAGCTCGTTGCAAAGAAAATTTTTCTTGAGTCAAATCTTCAATATGCTGAATAGCACAAAAGAGGGATACCACTAAAGTAATTATTCTAAGGCCAAAAAAAAAAATTGACATCAATGCATCAATTGATTTATACAAACAATTAATTACAAGTGAAGATATAAGGGGATCATCTATATTGCTTTTGCGTTTTCTAATAATCAATTTTCTAATACCCATAAAAAACACAGAGGGGTCAATCGTTCACATTAAGTATTTTTTTTATTGGCAACAGGCATCCAGGAACCATCCCAACTAATCCCAAGGGTACACAGGCCCTCAACAAGGACTTTCCCGTAAGTGCTCATAGGGTAATGTTCACACTAAGTATATGACAATGCTTCAAAGAAAAATTATATTAATACTCGTCTCAAAGCCTTTTTTTCAAATGTTAAAGTGTCAGTAACATACTTTTATCCAAAGTGGTCAAGTAGTTTTTTTAATTAAGTTATTCAAATATGTGATATACTGCCATTTAAACAAATTTTCAACTGTTTTTTATTCCCATATAAAATCTCTCCAGATAATTAAAACTTGTTAAGGCCCTCTCTTTCTCTGCCAACTATAATTTGTGGAACCCTATGGGATTAAACCTGAGTGATCTCACTCTTCACATCTTGTTTTAGGGGTAGAAGATGCCATTTGGTCCAAAGACAAGTGAGCTGAGTGTCTCATCCTCTCTGTTCAAGGGAATCCAGCTTCTAGAATGAGTGGAGTGCCAGACAAAATAATTAGAGACCAGCATTACATGATTATTATTGGCTTGTGAAGCTTCCTAATTCTCCTACCTTTTTTTAATACAATTCAGCTCATGAAATTTGCAACCCTCCACCAGATTTTCATCCCTCCCTTTTGGGAAAATGAGCTAAAAAGTAAATAGAAGTAACCCACAAATATGGGAGGTCTACTATTTTAAGTTTTGAGCCTGAAATTTAATTATCACAAGAATCAGAACAAATAAAACAAAAACAAAAATCCTGTAAGCAGTCATACCATCTTGGAACTTCCAAGAAGCATTACTCTACAACCACAAAACATCAGTTTGAGCAAAAAATAAATTGTCGTAGCACTCAAAGATCACTCTAGCATTTCTTTCAATACAAGCAGTGGTTATCCCTATCCTTTGTAACTGAATATTTTTTTTGATAAGTAAGAAGTAATTTTATTGATGTGAATGAAAGAGGCAAAGCCTATGTACACAGGAAATATACAAAAGTATGCCTAATTACATTCTAGGAGGACTAACTTAAAGAAAGAAACTCATGGACATTGTTTCCCTCCAGCACAATGGCTAAAAACCATAACAAAAGAGTTTGAACCAAAAAATTATGCAACTCAATCATAGTGCTCTCCCTATCCTCGAAGCAACGCGCATTCCTTTCCGACCAGAAACACCACATGATGCAAAAAGGGATCAACTTCCAAACTGCCTTCACCTGAAGACAACCATAAATTCCTTTCTAGCAAGCAAGTAAATCCACCACCTTCAACAGCATGACCCAAGCAACATCCATTCTTCGAAAAATTTCATCCCATAAAGCTCTTATCACATCACAATGCAACAAAAGATAGTCCACAGATTCTCTCTATTTTCTACACAAATAACACCAGTCCATCACTATGAGTCCCCCCTTCCTCAAGTTGTCTGTGGTCAAAATAATTCCAAGAGCTGCCGTCCACGTGAAGAAGGCTACTTTTGTAGGTGCACAAGTCTTCCAAATACTTTTCCACGAGAAAGAAACGATGCCTTGTGGAGCCAAAATGTGATAGTATGCCTTAACTGTGATTTTCTTACTGCTTGTTGTCCTCCACTGTATCTTATCCCCTTGTGCTCTTCTAACTTCTGAGAAATATATCAAGTTAAAAAACTCTGGGAATGTAGACAGCTCCCAATCATGAATATCCCTAGAGAAAAGGATGTTCCACTAAGGATGACCATGAAAAAAGGTAAGCTGATCTGCTACTGATGCCTTCCTATTAACTGCAATGCCATAAAGAACTGGGAAGGTCCTTGCCAATGGTTGCTCTCCACACCACACATCATGCCAGAATCGAATTCTAGTGCATTCTCCAACCACATAACGGATGGTGCTTTCAAAACATGGCTAACCCTCCTGATATATTTCCACAACCCCACCCCATAACCCCCCCTCACTTCTTTGGTACACCACTCTCCCCATTCGCTACCATGTCTTGCGTCAATAACTTCTTTCCACAATGACTCCCCCTCTGAATAATACCTCCATAGCCACTTCCTCAATAAAACTTTATTGAAGATCCTCATATTGCACACTCCTAACACTCCACTCGATATTGGAGAACACACTTGCTTCCAATTAACAAGATAAATTTTTGTTTCATCCCCTAATCCTCCCCACAAGAAGGTTTGAAATAATCTCTCAATCTTATTTGCCACCCCTGTAGGCACAGGAAAAAGAGATAACAAGTATGTCGGGAGATTAGATAGAGTACTCTTAATTAGTGTGAGTTGCCCCCCCTTTGACAGGTACATCATTTTCCACCCCGCCAACCTTTTTTCCACTTTCTCGATGATCCCATCCCAGATGGCTCTTGCTTTGAAAGTTGTCCCCCAAGGAAGACCCAAATATGTCATAGGCAAAGAGGACACTTTGCAACCCATTAGACTAGCCAGGTCATTGATTCTAGGTTTCGCACCTACCGCCACAAGCTCAGACTTGTCAAGATTTATCTTGAGCCCTAACACAGCTTCAAAACACAACAAAAGGGTTCGTATAGCTTGAATTTGACCTTGGTTTGCCTCACAAAAAAGAAGGGTATCATCTGCAAATAAAATATGTGAGATCATAACATTACCCACTGGAAAACCTGTAAGAAAATCCCCTTCCACGGCTGCCTTTACCATCCCGCCCAAAGCCTCCATAACAATGACAAAAAGAAAATGAGACAATGGATCCCCTTGCAGCGGCCCTCGAGAATTATTAAAGAAACCCGCAGGAGTTCCATTCACTAACACTGAAAACCGAACTGTAGTGATATAGTGTCGAATCCATGCAATCCACTTGTCACCAAAACCACATCTTTTTAATAAGTACAAGAGAAACTCCCAACTAACGTGATCATAAGCTTTTTCCATATCGATCTTGCATATAATACCTGGTAGGCCCTTCTTCAACCGATGGTCCAAACACTCATTGGCAATGAGGACAACATCTAGAATCTGTCTCCCCCGAACAAAAGCATTCTGAGATTTGGATACAATGTGTCTCATAACCAAACTTTGCCGATTAGCTAGCACCTTTGAAATGATCTTATAAACCCCACTCACCAGACTTATTGGGCGAAATTCTTCAACTTCCGTACTCCAGGTTTCTTTGGTATGAGTACAATGAATGTCACATTAAGGCTTTTCTCAAACTTTTCAAAAGAATAAAATCCAGAGAAAACCTGCATAATATCATTTTTCACTACCTCCCAACAAGTTCGTAAAAACCCCATTGAAAATCCATCCGGCCCTAATGCTTTGTCTTTTGTCATACTGCTTATGACCTTATAAACCTCATCATCTTCAAAAGGTCTTTCCAACCAAGCAATACACTGCATATTAATAGACTCAAACGGCAGGTCATCAAGCTTTGGCTGCCATGCGATCGTTTCCTTTAGCAAGGTCTCATAATAATGCACTATGTGGTCCTCCAATTCAGACGGGGAGTTGATGACTTGGTTACCTGAATTGAGAGACTCAATGGTGTTGTAGCACCTATTTGAATTAGCCACTTTATGAAAGAATATCATGCATCTATCTCTTTCTTTTAACCAAAGGGCCGTGGATTTTTGTCGCCACGAAGTCTCCTCCATCACCAACACCCTTTCCAGTTCACTCTCCACCATACCCTTTCTTACCACAACCTCCTTCGTGGTATCTCCTGTATGTGCTTGCCCCTCCAACTCCTAGAGTTCCTCCATTAAGGAAATTTTCTGGTTATCAATGTTGCCAAAAACTTCCAAATTCCATTTCTTTAAATCTTGCTTCAAAGTCTTGTGCTTGCCTGCAAGGATAAAACCAAAAGTACCTGTTAAATGATAGGACCACCACCAAGAGCAGGCATTCTCAACAAAGCCTTCCGTTGCTAACCACATGTTTTCAAATTTAAAGTATCGACGACCCCGTTGAATACCACCACCATCCATTGCAATAGGGAAATGATCCGAACAGACACAAGGCAACCGTTTCTATCTTAACTCCAGAAAGTAGGCTTCCCAAGAAGGAGAAACAAGGAACCTGTCAAGTCTCGACCAACCCCTGCTATTGGACCATGTGAATTCTCCCTCAACCAAGGGGGGGGATCCATGAGGTCCAAATCGAACAAGAACTCGGAAAACTCTTCCATGGCCAATGAGGTGCGATGGTTCCTCGAACGCTCACTAGGGAAGCGAGTAATGTTAAAGTCTCTACCCATACATCATGGCACTTCCCATAAACAATAAAGGGTCAATTCCTCCCAAAGTCTTCTCCTCACAATATCTATATTGGGCTCATAAATACATGCAAAGGCCCACTCCCAGCCATCTACTACATTTTTTGCACGACTCTTTTATCCCATGATAAGATAACACCTCCCGATGCTCCTTCCGATGCCAAATATGACCAGCCCACATATGGACATCCCCACAGACTTCGAATAATGCTTCTATCAACTACTTTTAATTTTGTTTCCTGCAAACATATCACATCCACTTTCCACATCCGTAATAAAGCTTTGATACGGAGGCGCTTATTGCAATCATTAAACCCCCGCACATTCCAAGAGAGGATTTTAAGATTCATTAACAACCATGGCCCCCCTCGCTTTCATTCTATCATTCCCACTACTCCCCTCCTTTACATCGTAATTAACAAAGGCATTACAGCCTTTTGAGTTCCCATCTCTTTTTGAAGCGGATTTCGAATGGGTATTTTTGATAGCCACAAGAAGTGCCTTATATTGCTCCTCATAGCCTTTAAAAGACATCCCAACACAATCTTGCATTTCTTCCACCTTTTTAAAGATCCATTCCGAGAAGTAACATTCGGAATTGAGGCTAGGATGAATCATAGCAAGCGGCTCAGCATCCATCCTAACATCACTCTCCCCTTCACATACCACTAATTGTTGTTCTTCTGACCCCTTATCGAAAATTTCCTCAATTCTAACATTGTGCTTTCTCCACTGTAAATTGATGCAGCTTTCGGCTCTATGACGTCTCTGTTACTGGCCATAACCACCAGCAACCCTTTTTGTTCCGATACCATGGCAGCATGGGCTTCAACAGTGGCAGAGGATGAGCAGATCTCAATACACGGCTCCAAAACCTCTGTTTCTGGCAGCCGTACAATGGCTGGAGTGTCGACCACCTCCAACGAGGTCATCTAAACGTTCGTTGTCGCCGAATCCTCCCCCATGACCACCGGCGACCTTTTCTGTTCCGGTACCATGACAGCATGGGCTATGACACTGGTAGAAGATGAGCGGATCTCAAATCGCGGCTCCAAGACCTCTGTTTCCGACAGTGGTGCGACCACCGGAGTGTCGACCACCTCTGACGAGGTCATCTGATCGTTCGCCGTCGCTGGAGGCGCACTGATCGTAGGGCCATTGAAACTCGGAGTCTTTTCCTCCAAATTAGCTCCGAAGCATGTAACTCAATATGATAATTAGTTACTTCAAAAAATAAACAAAAAGAATACTCTCAGAACCCAAAAACATTTCCTCGACTACATGTGAAGTGATGATCTACATGACTTCATCACCCTTTGAAACAAAATCAAAATCCCTATCCAGCACGGAGTGGTTGTTGACAACCTAGATGGTTTTAGGTTCTCAATAAATAGATACTTCGTGAATTAAGGAACTTATCAGTCGAAGCAAGCCTAATTAGCTTCAGAAACTTCAATCTAATGACAACACAATAAGAGCACAAGGTTATCAAAATGCAGAAACATAAAAAATGGGTACCTGTTCCAGAGCAGCAAAATCTTCATTGTTTTTAGCTGAAAAAAACTCCTGTTTCCCAGCCATGCTGTTGCCATAAATACTCGGTCTCACAAATCCCCCATTGCTGGAATATTCGGAAGAATAAGTGGATTGATCGAATGTGCTAGGGCCATTAAGAGTTTTCAGCCTTGAAGAAGCCACCTCACTTTCACTCTGTTCTGATGGCTTCTGAAAAGGAGATGATCCTAAAACATCCAAGCTGTTAGTATTTGAACTATTGGACATAAATGACTCCTCGGGTTCAGTATGTTGAAAGTGAGTCGCTGAAGAAGCTCTAGCAACATTAAGAGAATCAAGAAAAGATGGACGAGATCTCCTAGAATTTGTTTCAGTTTTAGCTAGAAATAGTGGTACTTGATTGGGGGAACTCCTGACATCAGCACTAAAATCCATGGCTTCAAATGCTTGTGGAGCTGCATTGTAGACACTAGCAGAGCCATTAACATTTCTTTCCCCAAAATTGGAAACCATAGAATCATTGATGTGGGCAACACCATTCATATATTTCCCAGCTTCATGAGCAGACCCTCTTACATTAGTTGTAGGCTGGATGGAGTCTATGATAAAAGACAGGTCAGTTCCATCGCCCAAAAACTATATATACATAAATACTCTACATAATACAAGCACGTCTTAGTAGATAAAAAACAATGGCACAAGGTATTCAAATATGCAAATTACCATCATAAAATGTGGAGGATGTATGAGCACCACTCAGCATGCTGGCATTACTGGAATAATCTTGCAGTCGAATGCCACCAGAATCCGGAGGTGAGACTTTTGTAGTAGAAACATTAGAATAACCTGGATTTTTAACACTGGACTGCATCAAAGAGCTGCCACTTTCTGTTGATTGGATTTCATCTGTCCCATGAAAACTCGATTTACTACTTGTACCATCAAAGTCCTGACTTGCTTGTGTGCGAGAAAGAATAGACCAATCGGCTGTAGTGTCATAGGGAAGTCCACCATGGACTCCAGCATATATTCTGAAATCAATATTATGCCCTTCTTTCCCATGGATATGATTAACATCCATTGATCCAGCAAATCCTGAAGTATCATATGTCTTAAATTTTCTCTTATCTGCATGCACGCTATCTGCAGAATATGCATCATAATTTTTCACTGACAATTGAGGAGTAGTAAGTGCATCATCTAAATAGTCCTTTTCATTTTTAATGGGAAAACTAATTTCTTTGTTCTCATTGACAGTTACAGCAGGAGAGAGTCCCATAAAAGCTTGGCCCGGTATGTCAGATGTGCCAGCTTCCTCTGAATCTGTAATAAGTGTAGGGACAGTTTCCAAAGGCTGTATCTCATGAGGCCTGACATCAGAAGTATGATTTTGGCTAGTAGATGCAGCCTTCTTCGCTTGCTCTGCTGCTTTTTTCCTACGGAACTCCTCAAGCTGCAATATGATTGAAGAAAATGTGTGAATTTTGACCCAAAAAAAGCACATCTAAGATATTTGGGATTGTAGCTCAAATTGAAAGGAAATTATCAAAATGGATTTGCAAATGTATGTACAATAATTTTTTTTTTTTTTTAAATTACAAGAAAGCTTCCACCTCCAGTGTGTGCTTCCAACAGATCAGTTGTGACATAGTTGGCTTTTCAGTCTACTACATCGTCCGTCTCAAAGATTTTATTTTTAAAAAAGTAAAAGGCAACAAAAAACGATTCTTGTTCAGCAAACACATACTTTTCATGAGATTAAAATGGAATTACAAGGTAAAAGTCAATGAGATGACATTTCATTATCGGTAAACATAGATAAGAAGGTCGGGAAAAAATCTAACAAAACCACAACACATGAAATGGTGAAGTTGCATGTTCCAATCCAGCTGATAAAGTGTCTAAAAAGCAGCAGCACTGGAGCGAGACATACATCGTTGATCGAGTCTAAAAGTAAAATCTTAAGTGTTGCTTCTAGCACAATGCACGCATGAAAAAATGTCCCCAAAGCTCACTCAGTCGTTGAAGTCATATTGATCTCAACAAGATATAAAAGAACACATTTTTTTCAACTAAACAACAGGCAACATTACAGGCAGCTCGGCCGTAAACATTATAACCCAACCCGCAACAAAATATTTCTACGAATTTAAATAAAATAAATTCTTGAATATAATAAAAAGCGGACATAGCATCACCTACTAAACGCATGCATACATAAGAAAACAACGGCAATGGACACAACGATGAAATTTCAAAACCAAACAATAAATCCATATGTGAATCTATGTAGATATTTCCAACCAACTAAAATTAAGTAAAATGATTAGAAGTTAGAAAACGTACACGGCGCTTTCCAGCTTGCAAATGCTCTTGTTTCCGCAGCACCTGAGCCGAAGCCATTCTGATCCAAAACCCGCAAACTCCAAAGTTCTCGACAGTTAATCCACAATTCTAATCAAGTTACGCAGATCAGAGAATTTTAAAACAGAAAAAAGAAATCCCCACCAAACCCCACCAAACAAACCCAAGAGAAATCTATTCAATTGGGATCAAGAAATTTGGGAATGACACAAAATTCGAAGTGATCAACGGTCGGATAATTTTTAAATTTTCAAAGAAGGAAAACAAGAGAGAGAAGATCTCGTAAGGTTTAAAACCCTAATATGCGGACGGTGGAGGGTGGGGGGGTCCCGATCTGACCAGAGATGAGGAGAGCTGTCTATCAAAATATTTTGGTTTTCAAGTTCTCACAGATCTCCTCTCCATTATTTCCTCTTCCGTTCCTTTTTTAATTTTAGGCTTTTGTATTTTCTTTTCTTTGTCTTGATCCATTCTTTTTTTTTCTTCCCTTTGTATTTTTTTGGTGGCTGATAACAGTAACTACGGTACATGCAACTGACGTGTCGGCGAATTTTGTTTTTAATAGCATCGTCCATGTCAGGGAGGTTTGAGAAACAATATTTGCAGTTTTAGGAAATATTTTGATAGTTAACTGATACGAAATGAGAATTAAAAATTAAATTAAATATTATTTTATAAAATTATTTGTATTTTAAAATTTTAAAAATCTGAATTATCTATTATTTTTATTTAAAAATTTAAAAAAATTAAAATTAATAATTAAGATGAGATAAAATAATTTAAGATAAAGTTGAATAAAATATTATTAAAATATTTTTTTAATATTATTATTATTATAATTAAAAATTTAAATTATTTATTATATTTTATGTGAGAATTTTAAAAAATTATAATGAATAGATAAAAGAAAATACTTTTACTATTCAAATCTATATCAACTTATTTCTTCTCATCATTACAATTTTTTTAAATTTTTAAAATATTTTCTAAATTTTCATATAAAATATAATAAACAATTCAATTTTTTAAATCTCAAAACACTCATTATATTAAAAAATAATATTCTAAGAATATTTTATTTTATTCAATTCAATTGAGTTCAGCTTAATATCTAAACGTAAATAATATGAAATGAGATGAGATGAGTTGAGTTGAAATAATTTTAGTATTCAAACCTCCTAGCAAAATATAAGTAATGCATATTATTTTTGAAAATATGAATAACTTAGGAGATACTTTATCTTATACCCTTCACATATTTTTATGTTTTAGAGATTTAACATCTTATTTTTTTTTTTTAGAAACTTGGCTGGTTTTATTGTACATTAAAACAGACTTATAATATTTTATTTAGAGCATTAGCATTGATCTCATCAAAATAAATCATCAAATTTATATTTTTTGCACACTTCCAAAAAAAATTTTGAAAGAATTTTTTATGAGTATACTCAATTTTAAAGACAAAAAGCACTTTTTGGTATTTTTCCACAATTCTTCTCTTCACTTTTGATCAAATATAACCAGATCTTTTTGAAAAGTGTGCAAAAAGTACAAGTTTGATGATTTATTTTGGTGAGACTAATACTAATATTGGGTAATAGTAGAATATAAAAACACTGGGTAATCTTCTTGTACATATAAGTCTTCCTCAAAGGAAAGAACATTTCTAGCTAATAATTGGGCAGCCTGATTGCATGTCTGCCTCACATGAGAAGCTAACCAAAATCGATAGGAATTAAGCATCTTCTTGACATCCATGATCATGGCACTTGCTTGACTATACTCCTGTGAGCCTTGTTGAGGATGTTAATTACCTGCAATGAGTCCTCTTCTAATATCATCTCTTGTAGGTCAATATCACGGCAGAAGATTGTTGATAACATGAGAGCATAGGCCTCAGCTAAAAAGGATTCCACTTGTAGTTTCCTTCTAGCTTGCATGGTACCTGATCACTTAGCCTTGGGAATCCCTGAGAATTGCCCTTATTCCAATGTAGCCTGATTCTTTTCTGATTGTTGCATCCTAATTTAGCTTGTAAGATCCCCTAGGGGGTTTGGTCCATTTGCAAGGAGTGTCTCAAGCTACTGCCTTTGTAGGTTAACGGTGTTCCTGGCTCTGTATGAATAGTAGAATATCTTCTGAAGCTTTTAGTCTAATTGAGTTTGGACGGCTAAAACATTTCCCATGTATAAAATTGTTCTGTCTAAACCAAATAAGTCTTGTTCTTGTTGCGAATTCACTAATCTCTTCTTGTTGCATAACTTGAACCAAAGTGTCCCATATATTTCTAATGTAAAGGCTCTACACTGTCATCTTCTAGATTTTCTTGCTAGCATTGTACCAAACATCACGGGTTGAGTCACATTCCCACATAGCATGGGACATTGTTTCTACGAAGAGAGTACATATAGGGCATACATATGTGGGAGTGACTCTCCTTGCTAAATTCTTTATGGTTGGGAGGGCATTCTTAGAAGCTCGCCAAATGAACATTTTAACCGAGTTTGGTGTGTGCATTTTCCATATAGCTTTCCAAGATACCCCTTTGTCCCTTCCGTTCGAGGTTTCACCTCTTGTTGTTGGGTGAGGTCTTGTTACAACATATAAGTACTTCGAACAGTGTGTATACCATTTTTAGTATAACCCCAAATCTGAGCATCTTCTCTCCCTGTGATGCTAATTGAAATAGTATGGATTTTGGTGATATCACTAGCTGAGAACAAAGCGGTTAGAGCCTCTTCATCCCATATCTTTAGGATGAGGTGGATTAAATCCTAAACTTTCTTACACTTAAGAGTTTGAGGGTTCTGATTGAGAGGAATAAGTTGAGTGGTATTAGGCACCCATTTGTTAGTCCAGATATTAATCTGTTTCCCATCTCCAACCCTTCAAATGAGTCCATCTTTTAGCAACTTGTGACATTCCATGGCACTCCTCCAAGCATAGGATGGTCGGGACTCGAGTTTAGCATTGAGGAACTCGGTGTGGGGGAAGTATTTGCCCTTGAAGACCTTTGCAAGTATAGACTCAGGATGTTAAAGAATCTACCAACATTGTTTAGAGAGCATGACAATATTAAAGGATTTAAATTCTCTAAACCCCAAATCATCTTGGTCATTGCCTTGATCCAAGCTGCTCCATTTAACCCACTGGATTTCGGTCTTATCTTCATTAAAGCCTCACCAGAAATTCCTCAACAATTGGTTCAGCTTGTAGATGATTGTTTGAGGAAGCATAAAAGTACCCATCATGTACGTGGGGATGGTTTGTAGCATAGATTTAACAAGGACTTCTTTCCCTGCTGTGGATAAAAACTTTGCTTTCCTATTTGTGATGCGTTTCCAGGTCCTATCAATGAGAGGGTGAAAGGCTCGTCTTCTGCCTCCCTACAAATGTTGGTACCCCTAGGTAGATCTCAAGAGAGTTATGTGCTCTCAAACCTACACTACACAAAATTATTTGTTGGTTTTCTGGGAGGCGTTCTACTAAAAAGAATGGAGGTTTTCTCCTTGTTTAGCGTTTTCCCTGACCTTTGTTCATAGATGTCGAGAATCCGAGTAATCTGAGACCATTCTAAGGAAAGATATAAAAGTTAGCTATTGTCTGGAAAGAAAATGTAGTTAACACGAACCATTGCCCTCACTATTGGCAAACTAGAGATACATCTTATGGCTTGGGCATCATGCAACATACTTGACAGAGCTTCGACACACATGATAAAGAGGTAAGGGGAGATTGGATCTCCCTGCCTTAGACCACATGTTGACTGAAAATGAGGTTGAGGCTCTCCATTTACAAGGATGGAGTAAGTAACCGTGTTGAGATAACCCATAACCAAAGAAATCCATCTCAAGTCAAATCTCATTTTACCCATCACGGCTTCAATGAAATTTCATTTCACTTGGTTGTATGCTTTGCTCATATACAACTTGAGTGCCATGTAGCCTTCTTTGCCTTTCATGGTTGATTTCATCACATGTAAAGTTTCATAAGCCATTAAAACATTATCAGAGATTAACCTGCTAGGGACAAATGCACTTGGATTAGGAGAAATAATATGGGGAAACAAGCATTTGAGCCTATTAGACATCATTTTTGCTACAATTTTATAGATTACATTACAAAGAATTATGACCAAAAAATCAACCACTCTTTTTGCTTCCTTAATCTTTGGAATTAAGATCAAAAAAGTGTCATTTACTCCCTCTAGAGAACCACCATGATTCAAGACATTCAAAGTAAAGTGACACACATAATGTCCAACTGTTTTCCAATGGTGTTGAAAGAAGTGGGCAAGGAAGCCGTCTGGCCCAGGTGAGCTTAACCAAGTCATTTGAAACATTGCCTTCTTTACCTCCTCTTTTGTAAAAAACTGAGTTAGACTTTCATTTCAGTGGTGATTCTAGGACTTATACTCGAAATGTAGCTGTCTATAGCTGTCGGGTTTGAGGTAGAAAATAAGTTAGAGAAGAAATCAGTGAACATTGCTCCTATCTGCTGCTGCTTTGAGATAGAATTCCCATCATGATCAGTCAACTCTTTTATGGTGTTTGTTTTCCTTCTCTGTGAGGCTTGTAGGTGGAAGAGAGTGGTGTTCCGGTCCCCATGCTTTAACCAATGTTATTTTGTGCATTGCTTTCATTTGAGTTCTTCTTCTAGGTGTTGCTCAATTTCAGATTTTTATTTCCTGACTTTGTCCAAGTGTATGCCAGGACATTTAACATCTTGTATTGTGATGTTAGTGATATGTATAAAAAATAATTCATGCGCAATTCGATTTTATTTTTTCTTGTATTTTTACACAATTCCAAGCAGCCCTTCTTGCTCAACATCTCCAAAATTAGATATATACTTATCATCTTATCCACATGTTGATGTAAAAGACTCAATTTTATATTGGCAAACAAAATCATTCGTGTTGGTGTTGAATTTACACTCCTCACCAAACCCTTCACAAAAAATCATTAGTTGGTTGAGTTGAAAGAAGAGAGGAAGAAACAATGTTCTAGTGGTAGTAGAGTTTTAGGTTGGTAGTATCAGAAGTATGAGAAAACGAAGATAGATATATACATATATATATATGTTAGTACACACCCATTTAACGTGAGTGCTAAGAAGATAGTAGTAAACGGGTCGGAATATCCGATTATCCAAAAAGAATATTGGGTCGGATAATTGGGCAATTAGGATGTTGGTCAAATGAAGCATTGTCGAATCGAGCCATGCGAACTGTCCTAGATGAGTGTTGGGAAGATATGCACATTTAAATTATGGGTGGCAATAATGGGTGGCAATATGTTACACGATCCGTTAATCTAACATAAACACAATACGATAATAATGAGTTAACATTTAGTTTTAACGGGTTCAGGTTAAAATATGTTGACTAGTTAAGACACAATTATTTAACGGATTGATAACGGGTCAAATTATTTTGACACATTATAACCTTCTATGACACGTTAAAAAATTAAAATTATAATAATACTCTTATATCTAAAAGTAAAATTGTTAGCATTTTAGTTTCGATATTTTTATTATTTAGATTATAATTTTAGACTTGTAGTTAATTTTGTAATTTTTATAGATATTATGATTTTAAAATTTATACTAAATTGTGTTAAATTTAATCATATCAAACGAGTTAATTTCAGACTTATTCAACTTATTTACATAAACAGATTGAAATAAGTCGTGGGAGGATTTGAGATTTTGACATAATGAGTTTAATAGGTCGGGTTATGATTGATCTATATCATATAATATACATACATTAACACAATACGAACACAATCCATTAATACGATTTGACACCCCATTCTATTTTATTTTCTATATGCATAAACTAGTGGGATTTGTGCATAAAAATTAGAGAAATGCTATTTTACTCGTGAATTGTTTTTTATTTTATTTTATTTTATTTATTAAATGATTAAAAAATATTTTCTAATAATAATATGATTTTTTATATTTTTGAAAATTATTTAAAATATAAAAAAATTATTAAAAAAATTGTCCTTTGGAGCGATATTCGGACTACATCCCCAGCAGCACCAGTGCACCACTCTAAAAATTACATAAAATTGACTGTCTTTAGCTTTTTTTCAATAAATAATTTTGTACAAAATCTAATTATAAAATAACGCAGAATTGAAACGATGTACTAATGTCATGCCATTTCACCCAATTAATATGATAATTTTTTTTATTACACTTTCTAATTGGAAATTGACTAAGATACCTAATTTTAATTTTTTGAAATTCAAATATCAGTTTTACGAATGTTGAAAACTTAGGCCGTATCAATAATTTATAAACATGAGAAATGGGACACTAATTTTACATGATTTAATCTGTTATTTTCGTTAAGAGCTAATCTTTAGAAAATAGAAAGTAAGATGTGGAATCTAATTAATTAATTCTACCAAAGGCAGCAGCAATAGAATTGTGATACATAATTGTTACTGTATCTAACTCATCAAGCAATTAGTAAAAGGAAAGTGCTACACTCGCATAGGATTCTTACAGAGAATCCTTATCGGAAGCGCATAATTTAATGTTTATTTCTTAAGCCTTTTTTTAACACTTTAAATATTTTTGAAAAATAAAAAAATACAAATTTATTACAAAAATATTTCTTTAATTATTAAGTGAAAAATAAATAATACAATCGATAAATTTTATTTGTGGATTTTATAGATAGGAACTAGTATTTTCATTAGTAAAATTATCCATTCATTTTAGTGTAGGTTTGAGTACTAAAGTCTTTTAAGAATACTTAATTATTAGTTATTATTTTTTTATTATTTTTTACCCACTTTTTATTACTATTCAACACTTTATTATTAACTTTTCATTATTTTTTCACTACTATTTACAGAATATTTAAAATCACCTCATTATTTAAACCCAATCTTAAGAGTCGTTAATATTCTTTTTATCAACACTCTTACAAAAATAAATTCTGTGAATTTCTCTTAGTTTTCTTCTTATCATGTTTCCACATTTACAATGATCTGATAAATGATATTTGTAGTCTTAAAACGTGTAAATGCCACATAATTTTTTAAAAAAATATGAATAAATATGAGATCTATATAAAAAAAATTATTTTTTAATAATCAATTTTATTTTTTAAAATAATTATGCAATGTTTGTACACTTTATAACTTTATATAATATTACTCAATTATAATGTGCTTTATTCCTAATTTAAAATGCAAACATGATTTCGATTATTTGTTAAGAGATGACTTGAATTCTTGTATATTCAGTATTCTCGCTCGACTCTCGCTCGACTTCCCGCTTGAGCAAGAGTTCAACCCAAGAGTTTACTCGACCCTCGCTCAACATCCAGTTCGAGCGAGATTCAGGCAGAAACTTCGCGAGACCCTCGCTCGATGTCCAGCTCGAGTGAGTTTGACCTAGAAGTATTCGCTTGAGCGAGATTAACTCTCGCTCGAACGAGATCGCATAAATATAAATATCGCAAATTTCATTTCGTGCGAAGTCCAGACGAAGCTCCCACCCCTGTTTTCGCCCCCGACAAACAGAGTATCCTCAAATCTTCATTTTTTCATCATTTCTTCAGTGTTTGAGTACAAACAAATGAGGATTGAGTGTATACACATGAGGTGAGTGATTTCTGTTGTAAAAATCCATTGATTCTCTTTCTCTGTGTACTCCATTTGATTATAGTGAAGTTTTGAAACCAACTTTACAGTGAATAGAAACTCAGTTGAGCTGAACCACTTAAATCTGGTGTTCTGTGTTGTCTTTATTGTTATATTTCTCTTAATTGCTACTGCTGCATTTGATTTCATATTTTTGTTATTTGTTTTATCGGTTTATTCTCAACAAACTGGTATCAAAGTTATCTAGCTCTGTGAAGGACTGAAGGAATGGCCACAACAAGATTTGAAATTGAGTAGTTTGATAGACAGAATAGTTTCAGTCTGTGGCGCCTGAAGATAAAATTGTTTGCCAGCAGGAGTTATTCAAAGGTCTAGAAAAAAGGACTGCAGATTCTCCTATACCGTCTAAGTACGATGAAGAGAATGTATATAGTACCATCTTATTGTTATTGTCTGATGGAGTATTAAGAAAAGTAGCTGAGGAAGAGACTGCTGAGAGTCTCTGGAACAAGCTTAAGAGCTTGTACATTAAAAAATCTCTTACTAACTGGTTGTATTTGAAACAACGGTTATAGACACTCAAGATGAATAATGGTTCGTCTATTACTGAACACTTAGATGAGTTTAATAAGATTGTTATGGATCTTAGAAATGTTGACATCAAGCTTGATGTTGAAGATCAAGTTTTAATTATTTTGTGTTCATTACGTGCATTATTTGAGAATTTTGTAAATTCTATGCTATATGGCTGAAATACCATCTCCTTAGTGGATGTGAAGTCAGCTTTGAACCTGAAGGAGTTGAGGAGTAGGTACAGTGATAAGGGTGGTGAAACTCAAACCAATGGGTTGATTGTCAAAAATTCCTCCAACAGAGGAAGATCCAGTGATAAGGGTTCAAAGAAAAGCAGAGGAAAGTTTCGAGAGAAATCAAAGTCCAAGTCCACCAAGAAAAACATCAAGTGTTATTACTGCTAGAAGTTTGGACATTACAAGAGTGAGTGTACTAAGCTAAAGAAGAAGAAAGAATCCACGAGTTTCTCTAATGCTGTTAGTGTCGCTGATGAATATGATGGCTCAGATGTTGTCCTTGCAATTAGTGATTCAACGAATTGGTTTAGTGACAAGTGGGTCATGGACTTAGCTTGCATTTTTCACATGTGTCCCAAGAGGGACTGGTTCATGACTTATGAACCAGTCAACAATGGTTCTGTTTTGTTGGGGAACGACGTGACTTGCAAGATCGCAAGAATTGGCTTAGTGAAGATAAAAATATTTGATGGGATAGTTAGGAAATTATCTAATGTTCGGCACATTCAACACTTAAAGAAGAATCTTATCTCTATAAGAGCTCTTGATTCTTTGGGTTTTAAGTATACAGGTCAAGGTAGAGTACTGAAAGTCAACAAAGAGGGCTCTTGATTCTTTGGGTTTTAAGTACACGAGTCAAGGTGGAGTACTGAAAGTCAGCAAAAGCTCCATGATTGTTATGAAAGGAGATCAGAAAGATGGTCTCTATTTCCTCCAAGGTAGTACTGTCAATGATGAAGGTGCAGTATCAGTATCTGATAAGGTAGAGTCAAATATCACTCGTTTATGGCATATGAGACTGGGCCATATGAGTGAGAAGGGGATGTCTATCTCCAGTAAGTAGGGTTGTTAGGAGGCAAGAATATCGACAAACTTGACTTGTGCAAGCACTGTGTGTTTGGCAAACAGAGCAGGGTTCAGTTTGCTACAGGCGTCCACATAACTAAAGGTACAGTGAACTACATTCATTCGGACCTTTGGAGTCCATCCTTAGTTCCATCGAAAGGTGGAGCAAATTACTTGCTTACTTTGATTGATGATTACTCACGGAAGGTATGAGTTTACTTTCTGAAGTAGAAAAGTGATGTCTTCAAGAATTTTAAGCAGTGGAAAGTTCTGATTGAGAATCAGACCGGCAAGAAGATCAAACGGTTTCGGATTGACAATAGAATAGAATTTTGTAACAGTGACTTTGATGAGTTCTGCAAAAATGAATGGATTTTCAGACACCGTACAGTTAGGCACACTCCACAACAAAATGGGGTAGCTGAACGGATGAACCGAACTCTATTAGAACGAGCATGTAGTATGCTCTCAAATGCCGGCCCGTGTAATGACTTTTGGGCGGAAGCAGTCAACACAGCCTACTTTTTGGTATACCGCTCTTCAGCCACAGCTATTGGTTTAAAGACACCTAATCAGATATGGTCTGATGCATCTTATGATTATTCAATCTGGAAAATTTTTGGTTGTCCTGCTTACTTTCATGTTAATAATGGTAAGCTAAAACCTAGGGTAAAGAAATGCATATTTATGGGATATGCTACTGGGGTAAAGGGATATAGGTTGTGGTGTACTGATCCTAAGTCACCCAAATTCGTGATTAATAAAGATCTTATTTTTTATGAAAAATCTATACTTAATCTGAGAAAAGAGATTTTTGTGTTTACAAGGAAGAAGGTGCAGCTACAACAGGCTCTACAGAGGACACCACCTGATTCTTAGGATCATGCTATAGTTGAAAAGCATAATTCCAAATCAGAAACTGAAGCATTAGTTGAGGAGCAGTATAGTATAGCTACTGGTAGACAGAGGAGGCAGATCAGACCACCTCAAAAATATGCTCAAGCAGACATGGTCATGTATGTACTCATTACAACAGAATAAATTATTGGGTAGGAGCCTTACAGTTACTCAGAGGCTATGAAGAGTACCGAGTCTGCTCAGTAGTGATCAGTTATGACTAAAGAGATTGAATCTCTTCCCAAAAATCAAACATGTGATTTGGTTAAATTACTAGCGAATACTAAGGTTGTGGGCTACAAATGGGTCTTCAAGAGAAAAGAAAAAATCCGGTCTGATACAGATGCAAGATACAAAGCATGCCTAGTTGCTAAAGGCTACGATCAAATAGAGAGGATCGACTTCAATGAAGTGTTTTCTCCAGTTGTAAAACACAGTTCAATCAGAATTTTACTATCCATCACGACTTTGTATGATCTGGAACTTCAGCAGCTTGATATGAAGACAACATTTCTACATGGTGAGCTTGAAGAGACTATCTATATGCGTCAGCCAGAGGGATTCATTGTTGAAGGCAAAGAGGACTGAGTATGCAGACTAAAGAAGTCTTTGTATGTTTTGAAACAGTCGCCTAGGCAATGGTATAAATGTTTTGATTTGTATATGATTGATCATGGTTATTTGAGAAGTACCTATTTTTGTTGTGTGTATCATAAACAATTGCCTGATAAGTCTTTCATTCACTTATTGTTTTATGTTGATGACATACTTATAGATGCTAAAAGCATGGTTGATGTTGATTTGATGAAAACTCAACTTAGAAATGAGTTTGAGATGAAAGACTTAGGTGCTACTAGGAAGATTTTGGCAATAGAAATTCACAGGGATAGGAAAGCTGAGAAATTGTACTTGTCCTAGAGAAAGTACATTGAGAAGTTTCTTGACAAGTTTGAAATGTCTAACTCCAAACCTGTAAGCATGTCGTTGGCATTGCATTTTAAACTTTCAAATTCCATATCTCCCCAGATAAATGAGGATGAACAATCCATGACAATAGTTCCTTACTCTAGTGCTATTGGTAGCATTATATATGCCATGGTTTGTACCCGTCCAGACATTTCATAGGCAGTAAGTGTGGTCAGCAGGTACATGTCTAAACCTGTAAAGTTCACTGGCAGACAGTGAAATGGATTATGAGGTATTTGAGGGGAACCTCGCATGTTGGCTTGTTATTTGATAGAGATGTTGATCTTAGTTCAATGTTGTTGGATTTGTTGATTCTGACTATGCTGGAGATTTATATAAGAGAAGATCATTGATAGGCTATGTTTTCACATTATGTGATTCTACCATTAGTTGGAAAGCAACACTTCAATCAACTGTTGTTTTATTAACCACGGAGGTAGAATACATGGCAGCAGCTAAGACTGTTAAGTAAGCCATTTGGGTGAAGGGGCTGATCAGTGACTTAAGTCTTCAACAGGAGGGGATGACAGTATTTTGTGACAGTCAAAGTGCAATACATTTGACCAAAAATCAAATGTATCATGAGAGAATGAAACACATTGATGTCAGGTATCATTTCCTCAGAGAAGTAGTTGCAGATGGTACTGTAGGCATTCAAAAAATTGCTACTACAGAGAATCTGGCAGACATGATGACAAAGCCAGTTGCCGTATACAAGTTCAAACTCTGTTTAGACTTGATTGGAGTTCGGAGTTTCCAAGTCCGTTAGGGGATTTTGATGGGGTTGGTTTCTTTTGTTATCAAATGGTTTATTTTTGGGAGGCTTTTGAGAATTCAAGCCAAGGTGCAGATTTGTTGAGAGATGGATTGAATTCTGGTCTACCCAGTATTCTCGCTCGACTCTCGCTCGAGTGAGAGTCCAACCCGAGAGTTCGCTCAACCCTCGCTCAACATCCAACTCAAGCGAGATTCAGGCAGAGATTTCGCGAGACTCTCGCTCGACGTCCAGCTCGAGCGAGTCTGACCTAGAAGTGTTCACTCGAGTGAGATTAACTCTCGCTTGAGCGAGATCGCATAAATATAAATATCGCGAATTTCATTTCGTGCGAAGTCCAGACGAAGCTCCCGCCCCTGTTTTCGCCCCCGATGAACAGAGCATCCTCAAATCTTCATTTTTTTTTATCATTTCTTGAGTATTTGAGTGCAAACAAGTGAAGATTGAGTGTATACATGTGAGGTGCATAATTTCTGTTGTAAGAGTCTATTGATTCTCTTTCTGTGTATTCCATTTGATTATAGTGAAATTTTGAAACCAACCATACATTGTATGTAAGTTTAGTTGAGCTGAACCACTTAAATTTAGTCTTTTGTATTGTCTTTATTGTTATACTTCTTTTAGTTGTTACCGCTGCATTTGATTTCATATCTTTGTTATTTGTTTTATTAGTTTATTCCCAACAGTAACATTACTCGATCGATAAAAGCTTAGCCAGCTAGGCTAGCTTGAACATTAATTGCAAAGAAAGGTGTAACATAAAATACATATGTTACGAGTACAAGTCTAGAAAGAAGTGAACTTATTGAAAGACCCTGAAGACCCTTAAACAAAGATAAAATAAAAAGTAAAAAAATACCTAAGAAATAAAGAAAGAAAGAGAAAAAATCTGATCACTATTTAGAATTAGGGTACTAATTTATGAAAATCATTTTAGTTGACAAAAATATAAGAAAAATAAATTTATATATTAACATGATTTAATATAGTATATTAGATAGTAAAATTATATTATAAAGTAAATCTAATGTATTATATAAAGTCACTTCAGTTTATGAATTTACTTCTATGAGATATTTACGTAACTCTAACAATTTTCTATTCTTATTGACATGAATGTATAGTGTTTTTGGCCAAAGAAAATCCCTCAATTCTCTAACACAAACATCTCATAATTATGAAGTCACTTCATTATCAAGTACCAATCATCCAACAAACTAAAATAGGCAAAAAATTGATGCCACAAAATCCTTATCATTCTTTAATTCATGTTTGTGTTATTCCCAATGAAGCAAGCAGCCAGCCATTGAACAATATTATTTGGAGCTGGTAGGGTTATGGGCAGTAAATTTCTCCCTCACAGATTTTATATAGAGCAACAATTTGGTGTTGTCAGGAAGGTTGTCTTTGATTACAGGAACTTGTTTGAAATTCTGAGCCCATGCATGCAAGTGAGGGAAGGTGCTGGGTTCTAACAGCTTCACCCCTATCATTTCTTCCATGCATTTGAAGAAGTAACTAAGCCATCCGTACGCTATGTCTACCATTCCGATCTTGTCTCCACTGAAGAACTTTTTGTCCCCAAGAGCTTGCTCTTCCAAGATTTTCAGAAACTCCAACACTTCTTTCATTCCATCCCCACCATTTATCTCTTCTTTTTCTTTTGAATCTTGGAAAAACACTGAGAAAATGGGACGCTAGAATATGATGATCAGAGAAGTATCTTATTAGTTAATAATTAGCATGATAATATATTTATATTATATATATATATATATATCATGATCATGGCTAGCTGGTTTATGAAGATTTTTGTGGTGGTGATTGATAATTTATAATATGAATGTTTAAAGAAAAATTATATTCCAAACATGTTTAATACGTTAACCCATTATATATAGTCGATTCCATATTAACCATGAGAAATATTATAGACAGAAACAAGCTGGTAGAAATTTCTTATATATATAAGAAATTAAACGCATGCAGCTAAACCCCACATGCACTCGGGATGGGAGAAAGACCACAAATTCAATTGACACTTTTAATAACAACATAAAAAACATAAAAGTCTTAAAATAGAGTAAAAGAATAAGAGAACTACAACATATAAAGAAATTATATAAAAATAATAGATTTATAAACTGATATGTTTTATGAAATGATTTATTAGATTTATTTTATAAAAAAAATAAATTTATAATTTAACATAACATATCAAATCATATTAATTTATAAATTACTTTTAATATAATTATTTTATAACTCCAGTATTTTCCTAAAAGTAACTGCCCAAATTCAGATACTAAAACAACTTAAAACTAACTAAATAACTAGCCAACTTAAATTAATGTTAAAACTACCAAAGCAAATCCTAATAGCACTCATAATGGAATATGTAAAATAGAAATTCTTGTAAAATATAAGATGAATTTGTTAAAATAGACTCCAATGGAGCAGCTAAAATAACTTTGTAATACCTTTTGCTACAGATTATAGTAATTCCATTACATATAACGAGATATTGTAGCAGAAGGTAAAGTTATTTTATTTATCTACTTTTTTGAAAAATGTTAATATCCTTGCTAAATTTGACATCTCTTTTCAATATTTTATGTATTTTATTTTGTTTTTTTAATTTATTTAATAATTAAAGAAGTGATTGTTAATATATTAATATTTTTTTATATTTTCTAAAAATATTTTAAAATGATAAAAAAAAAAAAATTAAACTAGCGGTACGCTGCAGCCGTATGTACCACTAGCATCACCCTTCTCCTTTTTCCTCTGGCTAATTCCTTCAGATTTTTGTTATTGCATTTCAGGCTTCAGCCCCAAAAAATTTCTTCCCACTCGTTTCTCTTCCCGTCGCACTTACAGACAAGGACTGGGAGTTGGGAGAGGCCCAGGCGGAGATCAAGCCCTTGAGGTTATCTGAACGACTTAGAGAAAAGGCCTTCGAAGAGGCCATTTCTATTTTTCTCGTATTATATTGACTTTTTTGTTTTTGTTTTTTCTGTTCGTTCTTCTTGTTTTTTTTGTTCTTTGACTGGGTTCGTTCTTCTTGTTAGATGAGATATTTGTTTATTTTTTTTCATTCGTGGTTGTTCGCAAATCGCAGAGTATGAGTTTTTTTTTTCTGTTTGTTTCTTGAGAATTTACCCAAGAAAATGATAAGTTTTCTTTTATCGTCATTTCAGAGCAACGTAGGTCTTGTTTGTTTCTCGGGAAAACACTAGCAGGGTTGGAATTTTATTGTTTTCGGCTGATAAAGATAGTGAAGATGAAAAAATATTGTAAACATTAAAAAAATGAAAAGATTAAGAAAAAATTTATAAAAAAATAAAATAAGAATATTATGATTAGGGCTGTTCAGCCGACCCGACCCGACCCGACATACCAGATTCCGACTCGACTCGATAACATATCTATTCCGTTCATCCGATATCCGATTAACCGATAACCCGTTTTCTTCATCATCTTTTTTTTTTTTTTTCCTTTCACCTACTTTGACGGTTCCTAAATTACTCATCCACTTCAAAAATGCATTGCAAGTTGCAAGAATAGCCTTTCAAAAATCCTAACACAAAAGCTTCATTTGTACAAAAAATCAAAAAAATCAAACCACAATCAAATCCTAATCCAAAACTCTAATCCTTCGAAAAACAAAAATCCAACATGAAAACAAAAATACCCAAAAAATTTTCCTGGATGGGTTTGGTCTCTGTGCGTGACTATGTGATGATGTGTGCGAATTAAGGTGGCAGCACTGTCGTTGACGAGGAGATCGAGAGAATGCGGTAGTAGATTCTGAATCGTGCGGTGGAGGAGGAGATCGAGGAGATCAAGAGAGGAGATCGCATGACGATGCGTGCGAGTTGAGGTGGCGGCGTTGTCGTCGACGAGGAGATCGAGAGAACGCGACGGTAGATTCTGAATCTTGCGGTGGAGGAGGAGATCGAGAGAGGAAATCAGGGTAGAAAGAGAGAGATGAGATCGAGTAGAAAGAGAAATACGAGATCGAGTAGAAAGAGAGATGAGATCGTGAACCGTAGTGTTGGAGATCAAATAAGAAATAACCGATGCAGTGGGTTAAGATTTAAAAAGTGGTAACGGGTAATATCCGTTAACCCGATTAACCGAAATCGGGTCGGAATAACGGGTCGAAAGATATCGAAATAACGGGTCGGGTCAGGTTACTGATATTTTGCACAGCCCTAATTATGATGATATATGGAAAAAAATATATTAACTGATGAATGATATGTTGTGTTGTAAAAGTAAATAAATAAAATAAAATAAATAGATTTTAATAATATATTTTAAAGAAAAGAATAGACTCATTATTGGGAGTGCTTTAAATCATCTAACTCAAATTACAAGCAAATCAAACTTGATGGCTGGATGGGTGGAATTCATGAACAAAAGCAAATTTATATATATATATATATATAAACAGTTATAATAAGTAGAAAGAGATGATGATAGAGTTGTGGAAGTCTAAACTAGGTACCTTATCATCTCCGAATTGAATCCAGAACCGAGCTAAAGCCCTGTCGTGGGCATCCTTGGGCAGCAAAGGGTAAGTATGAGGCCAAGTGTCTTCGATGTATTGAAGGATGACGAAGGACTCGGCTATAGGTCTGCCGCCATGAACAAGCACAGGAGTGTTCTTGTGAACAGGGTTGTACTGAAGCAGCAGATGGCTCTTGTTGCTGAGGTCTTCTTCTATGTACTCATACTTCACACCCTTCAGCTTCAGAGCCCATATTACTCTGTGGCTATAGGGACTTGGCCAAAATCCCAGAAGCTTCACTTCTTCCATCGCGCTCTGATGACCGATCTGTAATAAAAAATTTACCACTAAAGTATATATAGGATAAGTCAACTCGTTGTCAATAACGTATCGTGTTGGATTTCTTTTGGCGTTGGGTCCCCCGGCTCCACCTCTTTTCTTAAAAAACAAAAAAAAAATATATATATATATATATATTTATATATATGTTTTTTTTAATATTAATTTTTTATAATTTAATAAAAAAATATTAATTTTATTTTGTATTGATCTGTTTTTTAAAAATTATTTTAGATTCCTTTCATAAAATATAATCAAATAAAATACATCTCATATAAAATAAAATAATATAATAACATGATAATATATATTTATTATAAATAAAAATAAAAATAAAAAAGAAATTAGATGATTTCTAACATATTTTTAATATATTTTTCTTATAATAATATATTCTTGATATATTATATATTTTTTTAATACATAAGGTGTATAAAATATATTTTATTTTTATTGTAGATCTTACTATTATTTTATACTGCATAAAAAATTATATAAAAAAAAAAGAATATTTTGTATATTTTATTTGAATTTTACTTGACCCTCTAAAAAATTTTTTGGCTCTACCATATCTTTAGTTGAGTTTGGATATTGAATTAAAATTAAATAAAAGTTAAAAATTAAATAAATATATTTTTAATATTATTATTATTTTAATATTTTTAAAAAATTAAATTATTTATTATATCTTATATAAAAGTTTTTAAAAAAATTATCATAAAAACTTGCCGTTGGTATTGTTACCAAAGCTTCACCTAGGCATGGCCGGCAGGAGTTTGCCATTGGAGGTCGGTGGTATCCAAATATTGAAAAGGCCACCAATTCTACGGACCCTTTCCACGCGTCTCTCGTTGTACTCCTAACAATGCTTTCAAACCAGTTTTCATTTCACAATACCAAGGAAACTAACCTCTAAAAGGAGAGGAAAAAAATGCCTGATTCAATAATCTTTAGGCCTAAAATGTATACCATGTAAGATATATAAAATAAACACTTTAGGCCATCTCGAGTTTCATTCGGAAATATAAAAGAATTTTAAGCGTTACCATCATATAATATAAGTTTCTACTTCTTAATCACTTATATTACTCCTAACATTTGATTATATTTTCTAAATAGAAAATAACTATCAAAATTGCATTATATATACATCTAGAATAATTTTAAAATGACGTGATCTCAAGTAGATATTTGGCATAGCCCCTCTTTTCCAAGTCCATCACAAGAAAAACAAAAATTAAGATTTGTTTTTATCTAATATCAAACACAAGCTACAAGAAAAATACAACTTCTTTTCGAAACTTATCAATACGGCCATTACATGAAATTATAAATGCATGAATGTAATGTACTAAAAAATCTATGGTTATTTTAACAAAAGATCCACACACAAATTCTCATAGACAAACTTGAGATTTGTGATCTCGAATAAGATCGGTTTATGATCATAGGATTATTTTATGTTATAAATAAATTCTATAATAATAAATTTATAAATTAACATAATTTTATATAATACATTAGATTGATTTTATAATAAAAATAATTTTATAATATATCGCATAAAATTATATTATTTTCATCAATTTATTTTAATTAAGACTTTATTTGATTTTGTTAATGAAATGAGATGATATAAAATAATTTTTTTTTTAAAAAAATATTATTAGAAAATATTTTTAATATTATTTTTCATTTTAGAATTTAATAAAATTGAATTATTTATATTATTTATTTAAAAATTTAAAAAAATTATGATAATAAAATAAAATAAAATAACAGGAGATTAGTTGAAAATTTTTCTAACGAGTTCAGCATTTATAAGAATCTTAAATTCTCAAAATACTCGATGAATGCATTGAATGGGACATGTTTAACACGTGTATTAAATAAATCAAATTATAGGCAAGCCTTTCTTCCTCCCTCCTCATAATCTTCCTTTGACGTTCCTCCTCTTTGCTTTTTTAGAACGGAGTAATTGACTCCAGGCAACAGTCAATCATTACGTGGATTGGCTAAATACTGACCGTCCACGTCGCCAAATGCGGGGCCCTCATAAGATGGACGATCTAAATACAGCTTGATCCTCCCCTTAAAAAAATTGAAAAAGAAAAAACAGCATAAATAATAGTACTGACAAAATTCCATTTAGCTGTTTTCGGTGAATAAGAGGGGGGAGACGGAGAGAAAGGAGAGGGAGAGATATAGAGCAAAATCCTCCGCGCGTTATCTCTGTATGCCGTTTCTCTGCAATTCCCAATGGATTCCAATCGCCCAGCGTCCGGTTCGTATTGCTCTCTACTCCCGGGACTCTACTTCTTATCTCTCTTAGTTATTGATTTATTTTTGTGTTGACGTTTTTTTGGTTTGGCGATTTATTACTTTGGGAAATCCGATCGGTTACTCTGATCCTGGGATTTACGTTCAATCGGCTTTATTTCTTGTGTCCTTGTGGCCCAAATTTTCAGCTTGAGGTCAGGTGGTTGTTTTTGGTTGCCGATTTTGGAAAACAAAAGAAGATTTTTGAGTTTTGAATGATCAGTTTTCGGCTTTTTCATCTTATATAACATAGGGAATTACGTATTTTGGTTTCCGATTTCTTCCCTTTATATTTTCCCGGATAAAGATGGGCATTTGACGATATTGACTTTTATTACCCTTATTTGAATAAAAACTAGAAGAGACTTTTTTCAGCTTGCTTTTGACCTTTGCTTTGATTAGCTTTCTTCCTGGGACGATAAGTTTAGCCGGTCAAGTCCCAGATAATTCCGGTCGGATTAGGTGTAGAGATAAGATTTGATGCACCTCGGTTCATTCGATATTTGATGTTTGTTCCTCCTAAGTGCGGCGGGTAGTTCTATAACGCCGCTCGTTTCCATGGTAAATTTTCTTTATAGAAAACCTTTTCAATGAGGAAAGTAAAATTCTCTATGCAGGAAATATATATATATATATATATTTTGGGTTGGCTTCTCTTTCAATTCGTGTCTTATTTCGATTGTTTGCTAACCCACGTGAATGTGAAAAGAGCCAAATTGTTTGCTAGAACTTCTTATCGATTGTCTTTCCCTGTGATGTCTATTCACATTCTTGCACCTCTCTCTCATCCTTCGTACTTGAGCGCTAGCTCAACTTGGCATCTCCTCTCCCTATAAGAATAGATCATCTGTGGAAAAGATCCACCTCCGTAACTTCTGTACCCCTAAACCTCTTATGATCTCTATTTGCTTATAAAAATAAATAAATTAAGGTAACTGAAAGAACCTTTACTTGTCAATGGCATTATAAATGGTACTTCCAAAACAAGGGTACCCAATTCTCCCCTCCACCAAAAATAAATAATAATCATAAAAAATTATACTTAACAAGTGTTCTCTAACCGGATCTTGATCTTTATTACCATTATTATGGTTGATCATAGCTCGATGGAAATAAGGACACTGCATCATGGAATGTGAAGTAAGATGTAAAACAGTTGGATGGATTCTTGATGTGGAATCTGAGTAGGTTTACTTTTCTCTTCTTCTTTTTTTTTTTTTTTTTTTAATTTTCTGGAACCTATGCCAGTGATGAACTTATTGTCCTTCATTTATTTATATTTTCTGCGTGACTGCTATATTGCCTATAATATTCTTTTGACATGCTGTCCATAGTAGGCTTTGCTGCTGGCCTCTTTGCTTGTAGCCTCGTGTCATTATCAGTCATTTGAGATGAGGGTTTTGGACTTGAGATATTATTGCACACAGGAAAAATATATCTGCAGCCCATTATCCATACCTATGGTCAATCAAATGTTTTAAAACTGGAGAGCTTGACATTTAAAGTTTTACAGTTTTAAGAATCAGTGGAGTCACATGATTGCCAAGAACTTTATTCCATAATCTGAGTACATGCTGCACTTTCCAGATGGTGTTCAGTCACATCGATTTTGATTTGGAATGTTGGAGATATCATGTCAATGTCATTTAAAATATAAAAGGAATTCTTTTTAATGCCCTGATATTGAGGTTGTTGTTGAATGATGGTAAAGTTTTTACTATCAAAAGGTACTCAAAAATTATATTTAGGTCATTTATATACTTATCAGTTGGCTTAGTCAAGATGAAGTCATCTTCCAACTTTTTAGTACTCTTGGAAGTTGAAGTGTGATATAACATTTTGCAGCTAATAGCCCTCCACCAAAACCCTGGGAGCAGGCAGGGCCCTCATCCGGCCCTGCACCTTTTAAACCCCCATCAGCTGGCAGTACTAGTGATGTAGTTGAGGCTTCAGGAACTGCAAAACCTGGAGAGATTGTTCCTAGTACTGGTCAAAATGCAGCTATTAACAGGAATGCCCTTGGCAGGCCTGTTCCCATGAGGCCTTGGGAGCAGAGTTATGGGAATAACAATTATGGAGGTAATTACTGATCTTTAATGGAAAACTTTCCCCTTTTCTCTCCCTTTCTTTTTCTTATGGTTATTTCTGAATCTTTTGAAAAATACCCCCTGATTTACAGGTTATGGCTCTACAATGGGCGGCTACAACTCTAACTATGGTTCTGGAATGTATGGTTCATATGGTAGTGCAGGGGGGATGTATGGTGGGGGGATGTATGGTAACAACATGTATAGGGGAGGTTATGGTGGGCTTTATGGATCTTCTAGCATGTACGGAGGTGGAATGTATAATAGTGGTCTTGGGGGATCCATGGGTGGTTATGGAATGGGTATGGGTGGGCCTTATGGAGTTGACGATCCAAATAATCCGTATGGTGCTCCTCCTTCTCCTCCGGGGTTTTGGATTTCGGTTCTTCGGGTGGTAAGGCATATGATGCTTTGTCTAGTTTAATTTTTCCTATATTGAATTACAAACACATTATGCACATAGTGCATAAAGGTGCTTATTTGTTTTCTTTGTTTATTAAGTCTGTCATTACTTGCCCTTGGGATTGACCCTATTGGTAAGTCTTTGGATGGGGCTCTGTGCACCCCCGGGGTTAGTCGGGATGTTGTTTTTAGACACTCAATGACAATCAAGAAAAAGAAAGTCTTTGGATGGGGCTAGAATAGATCTTGAGTTCAATTCTTACAATCTCCAGTCCTACCAAAAAAGAAAGGACAAGAAAACTGATATTTCCAGATTACTATTGTGACTAGACGTTTCTCAAATTGTGTCTGCTGCTTTAGGTATGGTCTGGATAGTGAGTAAGATGAGATAAGTCTTGAAAGTTGAATAAAATATTATTAAGATAATACTTTTTAATATTATTATTGTTTTGAAATTTGAAAAAATTGAATCGTTTATTATATTATGTATGAGAATTTGAAAAAGTTGTAATGATGAGTTGAGATGAGTTTTGTATCCAAATAGGCCAACTTGCCATCCATATGTTCATTGTATCTTCGTTATCCAAAAAACATAAACCATCCATATGCTCACTTTTTTTCTAGTGCTGCTTTAACTTAAAACTTAAAAAGGGCTTTTAGGTTCTGACCATGTTGGGAACAGGTTGCCTCGTATTGTCTCTTGCTTCTTTGTTAATTGATTTCCTTTTTCTTTTTTTGTGTGCTTTTGATGAATATGAAGAACCTTTTTGTGGTGAAAATTGTTGATGCCCAGATGACTAACACAAGAGGGGGGGTGAATTGAGTTGTATTTAAAAGAATAACAATTATAAATCAAATATATAATATAAAATATAAACAAAATATGAAACAACAATAAATATAAAGAGTAAGAGTAAGAGAGAAGCAAACTCAGTATGTTAACGAGGTTCGGCCCTACTGCCTACGTCCTCGCCTCAAGCTACCTCTTGAGGATCCCCAAATCCACTATTCAATCTCCTTTAGGTGGAGATAGAAACCTATTACACTTTTGAGCAGCACCGCTCCAAAGAATCCGTGTAGAACACCTTCTACACTTCCAATCACCTTACACTTGGTGATTTAACTATTCTCCGTGTAGAACACCTTCTACACTTCCAATCACTTCATACTTGGTGATTTAACTATTTCCCGTGTAGAACACTTTCTACACACACAAGGGTTATACACACCCTTTTACAAATACAAGAGTTGATAGTAGGTAAATTATCAAAGTACACTCCTCAATGAGTGAGATAGAAACAATACAGCGCAACCTATATCTCTCTCAACAAGAACAAGAATTAAGACTCAAAACTTTAGAAAAGAGAGAATAAGAGTTTTGAAGAAATGATGCAAAACTTAGCAATAGATGTGTAAGCTCTTGTTGTGAATTTTGCAAAACTCAAGTGAGCTATTTATAGGCAAATGAGTTTTCAATTTCAAATTTGAAAAAATTCCCATATCAAAAACATCATCATTTACTTTTCAAAAATTTCAAATCTAATATTTTTACTTTTCGCATGTGACAAAAGGAGCATACTTTACTTTTCAAAAATTTCAAACATAATCTTTTACTTTTTGCATATGACAAAAGGAGCACACTTTACTTTTCAAAATTTTCAAATAAAGACATCTACCTTTTGCATAAGTCAAGAAAAGTATCCACTACTTTTGAAAATATTCAAATAAAACATGCACATGTGAAAGATGACAATCAATCACTTAATATTTTCAAAATTCAAATTTTTAATCATGTCATGCACATGTGAAAGATGACAATCAATCATCTTTCAAAATTTTCAAATTTAATTTTCAAAATATTCATGCATATATGAAAAATGTATTTTAATGCTTTATGATAAAATATTAATTTTGAGCCTTAATCCTAATTTTGAATTTTTAAGAGATTTACAACATTACTCTATGATTTTAATGTGAACTTGTTCCCTTTTTGCTCATGCTTGCTTCCTTGATGTGCTTGATTATATTGTGTGGAAAACTTGAGCTTGAGACTCCTTTATTCTTTGGATTCATTTGTTATCATCAAAATCTATTTGTAGATTTACATGAAACTTGAAACTTTGGGTTCAACAATCTCCCCCTTTTTGATGATGACAAATGCTTGATAGAACCTGAATCCTGTATTAATACTTAAGCTCCCCCTGAGAATGTGCGTTAGTTTTTCAAGCAAAAATATAAACATAATTCAAAGCATATATAACAAGTTTAGCGATTTAAACAATGTTAATGTTCTAGCCTAAAACTTCTCCCCCTTTTGGCATCATTAAAAAGGAATAATAATTATCTCAATAAGATATATTCCTACAATAACTAATAGACAAATAAAACGCTGCGTTAGTAGAGACTGTAGAAGTTAGAACCACCCGTGTCCGACAAAACCTGCAAAGGTTGAAGCCGAATTTTATCATCTGGGTGCGGAAGAAGATTTAAATCCACTTGATGTTATTGACGAATTAGATGTTTCAGAGATTTGAAGTTGAATAATTAAAATTATTCGTGTCCGACAAAGACAGCAAAGCTGCAGGCCTAGCTTTGGAAATGCGGTGCGGAGCCATGCATGTCCGACAAAACCTGCAAATGTTGGAAGTCTAACTCTGGCAATTCGGTGCCGAGCCACGCGTATCTGACAAAATCTGTAAAGGTTGGAGGCCTAGCTCTAGCAGTCGGTGCGAAAGCAGATCAATCGCCTGATGTTGTTGACAAACGAGTTTGAAGGCTCTGAGTTTCTATAAAAAAAAATCATTTTTACCAATCGATACCAAAAAAAAAAAAAAAAACATTGCTTCTTGACCTAAGTTCTGTTTCTCCATAACGATAGAATGGCCGAACAATTATCTTCCACTAATGTTCCAGACTTGAATCAGGAACCCTTGACGCATCAATCATCAATCTTCTCTCCTAAGGCCGTCAATGCCATGATAGGAGCAGAGAACCGTTTTTCTAGTAAGAAAACTTTTGACAATGTGTGTCCAGCATATCCTATATTTCTTTTGACTAATAAGATTTGAAGAGACAATAGTTTGTCTTGTTCTTTATGCTATCTCTATAAAATCAGTTTTAAAGTTCATCCGATTTGTATCAAATCTTATTCTCATCTCTATAACTCATCTGCATTCCTTCAATATTCTCGCTTTAAGTTTTCAATTCTTTTCTCAATGGCTCATTCTTCTAACATTCCTCTAGATGCATCCATGAGGTATTCTACATCTCAATCTCATGTCCTTTCTGCAGCTACCATTGGCGTCATATTGCAGCAAGAGAACAACAGTTTGGCTAATAAGCCAGACTCCGATGCTATCTACGACTTGGTGAGTCTCGGGACTCGCTACTCATCCTCTATTGTCGCTTTTTCCCAGCGGCTACAAGTCAAAAATCATGAGGTTGAAAAGCTTAAAGAACAAATTGTTGTACTTCAACGAATTGTTCAAGAGTCTCACACAAGGGAAGGAATCCTTCGGCAGAAGAATAAAAAGTTGAAATCTCTATTGGATTCTTCATTCCGCTTGCCAGTTCTCACGGATAGGGATGACATGATATTGTATGAAGAGAATGAGCGTCTCAAACATGAGGCTAAGAACCTCAAGTTTATGTAAAAGTATTTAAAAAAATATCTCTCTATTTTTATGAACTCTGATCTATCTTTCAAGAGATATTCATAACATGCATCATACCTATTTTTCTTCTAATCATAAATAATCTATCTTCTGGTAAGGGTTTTGTGAATATATTTGCTAACTGATCGTGTGTGTTTGTGAACTCCAGTACTATATCGCCTTTCTGCACATGATCTAAAAAAAATGATATCTTATTTCAATATGCTTAATTCTAGAATGTTGTATTGGGTTTTTTTTTTTTTAAGATTTATAGCACTTGTATTATCACATTTGATTGGAATGTGATTATACATAAGTTTAAAATTCTCAAGTTGTTGCTTCATGTAAAGAACTTGAGCATAACAACTACCCGCAGCAACATATTTTGCCTCAGCAGTAGATAGTACAACAGAATTTTGTTTTTTTTTTTACTAAACCAGGAAACTAGTGCACGACCTAAGAAATGACATGTTCTACTAAAACGTTTTCGATCATCTTTGCAACTAGTATAATCGGTACCTGAATAACTAATAAGATCGAAAGAAGTATATTTAGGATACTATAACTCTAAGTCAATGGTACTAGCAAAATATCTAAAAAACCGCTTGACTGCAATCAAATGAGATTGTTTTGGAAATGATTGAAAACGTGCACATAAACATACACTGAACATAATATCAGGTCTACTAGTTATCAAATATAATAAACTACTAATCATACCCCGATATACATTTGAGTTAACTGGCTTACCGCTTTCATCTTTATCAAATTTAGTGGTCGGATTCATTGATGTTCCAATTACCTTCGCACGTTCCATCTCAAATTTTGAGTAACTTTTTGATATATTTGACTGATTAATAAATGTTCCACTTTTTGATCACTTGATTTGCAATCCGAGAAAGAAATTAAGTTCTCCCATCATGCTCATTTTAAATTCTTCCTGCATATTCTTAACAAAATCTTGACACATATTCATTAGTAGCACCAAATATTATATCATCAACATAAATTTGAATCAAAAGAATATTATCATTTTCGTATATAATGAAAAGAGTTGTATCAATTTTTCCTCTTAAAAAGCCTTTTTTAATCAAGAAACTACTGAATCTCTTGTACCGCGCTCTAGGAGCTTGTTTGAGTCCAAATAGTACTTTTGTGAGTTTGAAAACATGATTTAGAGAAATATGATTTTCAAAACCTGGAGGTTGCTCAGCATATACTTCTTCATTTATAAAACCGTTTAAGAATGCACTTTTAACATCCATTTGAAAAAGTTTGAAATCTTTATAACAAGCATATATAAGTAGCATTCAAATAGCTTCTAATCTTGCGACTGGTGCATATGTCTCATCATAATTGATTCATTCTTCTTGATTGAAACCTTGGACCACTAGTCGAGCCTTATTTCTAGTAATGACTCCGGACTCATGTTTTTTGTTTCTAAAAACCCATTTTGTTCCAATAATAGTATGATTTTTGGGTTTAGGAACAAGTGTTCAAATATCATTTCTTTCAAATTGATTAAGCTCTTCTTACATAGCTAGAATCTAAGATTTATCAAGAAGTGCTTCATCAATATTTTTAGGTTCAATCTGAGATAGAAAAACAGTATGATTGCAAATATTTCTAAGAGATGATCGAGTACTTACACCTCGTGAAGGTTCTCCTAGAATTTATTCCGCTGGATGATCTTTCACATGTTTCCACTATTTGGTTGCATCTTGTACTAAGTCTTGATGATCTTTCCTTCTATTTCCATGATCTTCCCTTTTGAATTGTCTCCAAATATCACACATCCTTTTTCTTTAGAAGTGAAGTCAATGAATTTAGTTTTGTCTTCTGTCACGTATCTTGAGCATCCGTTATCTAAAAATCATTTATTTTTACCTGTAGAATACTTCATGCATACCTACAAAAGCAATTAAAAACAATTCCTGGTACCCAAGTTCTTTGGGTCCTTTATTTATTAGTATTAGAATAAATAAGATTTTTAGGTACCCATATGGCCCTAATAGTCATTGTATGTTTTCTTCTAATAGGACAAGCAAAATAATTATGACCATTTCTATTACAAAAATTGCAAATAGCATGTGACATATATGAAGAACTTGAGTGATTATAATAGTATCCTTTTTTAACAAAATTATTTTTATGAAAAGAATTTTGAATATTGGATTTTGATGTAGAAGGATTATCAAAGAAGTTTTTATAAGATTTGTATTTTTGTTTTGGCTTATATCCCAAGCCTGCCTTATCAAAAACACATCTTTGACTACCAAGAAGTTTTTTAAAATTTCTTTTTCCATTCGTAAAGTTTTCAATAATATTTTCTAAATCAGTTTTCTTTTTCTTCAACTCAAGATTTTCATCTTTCAAAACAATAATTTCTTTTCTTAAAATATCAATTTCGTTTGTTAAAGAAGAATTTTTCTTTTTCAAAACAGTATACTTGATACCCAATTTTTCAAATTCCTCATATAATTCTTCTAAAATATTTTGCAATTCTTCATATGAAGGATCTTCAATATTATCAAGATTTGTTACCTCAATGTCATCTTTAGCCATAAGACAAAGATTTGCTGATTTTCCATTGCTTGCTTCACTATCTGAGCTACTTGAATCATCATTCCACGTAGCTTTCATTGCTTTTTTGCCTTTGTTTCGATCTTTCTTTAGCAGAGGACAATCTGGCTTGATATGACCAGGTTTATTGCATTTATAACAAATTAAAGTGTCATTTTTACCTGAATCTTTCTTGGAAAACTTATTGAAGGATTTCCTCGGAGGAGATTTATTTTTCTTTAAAAATCTCTGAATTCTTCTTATTATCATCGCAACTTCTTCATCTTTGTCCTCATTTTCCTCATCTTCATCACTTTCACTTTCATGTGGAACAGCTTTAAGTGCCAAACTCTTCTTTGACTTTCCTTCTTCTTCTCCTCTTTTCAATGTGTACTCATGGGTGATAAGTGAGCCGATGAGTTCATTCACTTCGAGCTTCTTGAGGTCTCTAGTTTCAAGAATCGCTGTCACTTTTGATTCCCAACGTTTTGGAGTTGAGAATTTTTCTTACTATCTCCACTTTGGAATAAATTTTGCCAAGAGCTGTCAAGCTGTTTATGATGTTAGTAAAACGAGTGTACATACTAGAAATAGATTCATCATCATTCATCTTAAACATTTCATATTCATGAGTAAGAATGTAAATTTTTGATTCTTTGACTTGAGAAGTTCCTTCATAAGTAACTTCCAAGTTATCCCAAATTTCCTTTGCTGTAGCACAAGTCATTACTCTATTAAATTCATTACCATTGAGAGCATTATATAATAAATTCATAGCAGTTAAATTCAAAGTATAAGGTCTATCGTCTTCACGATCAAACTCTTCTTCTTCCTTTTTGACCTTTACTCCATCAACTACTTTTGTTGGAATATAAGGTCCATTTACAATGCATTTCCAGATTTCTCGACCTTGAGCCTGAAGGAATATTCTCATTCTAACTTTCCAGAATGAGTAATTGTTTCCGCAAAAGAGTGGAGGCCGACTGCTAGATTGACCTTCACCAAATGAAGCTGCAATGTTAGCCATAAGATCTTAACTCAAAAGATAGTTAATCTTATAATAGAGTTCTAACTCTGATACCAATTGTTACTGATCATAGGCCGCACTTATATCACCTAACAACTGTACCTACCAGACTAGCCGGCTACCGTCTCTACCGGTGCACCGTCACCCATGGTCGGAGAGTCTTGCTTCGGTGACACAGTCACAAGCGAGAGTTCCCATGAGTGATCTGCCTGTATGAACAGTACAGGTCAACTAGCTCTGATACCAATTGATGCCCAGATGACTAACACAAGAGGGGGGGTGAATTGAGTTGTATTTAAAAAAATAACAATTATAAATCAAATATATAATATAAAATATAAACAAAATATGAAACAATAATAAATATAAAGAGTAAGAGTAAGAGGGAAGCAAACTCAGTATGTTAACGAGGTTCGGCCCCACTGCCTACGTCCTCGCCTCAAGCTACCTCTTGAGGATCCCCAAATCCACTATTCAATCTCCTTTAGGTGGAGATAGAAACCTATTACACCTTTGAGCAGCACCGCTCCAAAGAATCCGTGTAGAACACCCTCTACACTTCCAATCACCTTACACTTGGTGATTTAACTATTCCCCGTGTAGAACACCTTCTACACTTCCAATCACCTCACATTTGGTGATTTAACTATTTCCCGTGTAGAACACCTTCTACACACACAAGGGTTATACACACCCTTTTACAAATACAAGAGTTGATAGTAGGTAGACTATCAAAGTACACTCCTCAATGAGTGAGATAGAAACAATACAGCGCAACCTATATCTCTCTCAACAAGAACAAGAATTAAGGCTCAAAACTTTAGAAAAGAGAGAATAAGAGTTTTGAAGAAATGATGCAAAACTTAGCAATAGATGTGTAAGCTCTTGTTGTGAATTTTGCAAAACTCAAGTGAGCTATTTATAGGCAAATGAGTTTTCAATTTCAAATTTGAAAAGATTCCCATATCAAAAACATCATCATTTACTTTTCAAAAATTTCAAATCTAATATTTTTACTTTTCGCATGTGACAAAAGGAGCATACTTTACTTTTCAAAAATTTCAAACATAATCTTTTACTTTTTGCATATGACAAAAGGAGCACACTTTACTTTTCAAAATTTTCAAATAAAGACATCTACCTTTTGTATAAGTCAAGAAAAGCATCCACTACTTTTGAAAATATTCAAATAAAACATGCACATGTGAAAGATGACAATCAATCATCTTAATATTTTCAAAATTCAAACCTTTAATCATGTCATGCACATGTGAAAGATGACAATCAATCATCTTTCAAAATTTTCAAATTTAATTTTCAAAATATTCATGCATATGTGAAAAATGTATTTTAATGCTTTATGATAAAATATTAATTTTGAGCCTTAATCCTAATTTTGAATTTTTAAGAGATTTACAACATTACTCTATGATTTTAATGTGAACTTGTTCCCTTTTTGCTCATGCTTGCTTCCTTGATGTGCTTGATTATATTGTGTGGAAAACTTGAGCTTGAGACTCCTTTATTCTTTGGATTCATTTGTTATCATCAAAATCTATTTGTAGATTTACATGAAACTTGAAACCTTGGGTTCAACAATTGTAATTGATGAGTTTGTTTTGGCCCAAAATAGTTTCAGTCTGGT
This sequence comes from Platycarya strobilacea, assembly GCA_036898215.1. Lineage (NCBI taxonomy): Eukaryota > Viridiplantae > Streptophyta > Magnoliopsida > Fagales > Juglandaceae > Platycarya > Platycarya strobilacea. The sequence goes on from CM072556.1 coordinate 14,474,243, forward strand.
TTTTCTCTCTTTTCTATTTCTCTTTTGAAAGAACATTTCCTCTATGATTTACTTATTCTTGCATTTTTCTGATATTGCAGATGCAGGGTGTGGTAAACTTTTTTGGTAGGATATCGATTCTCATAGACCAGAATACACAAGCCTTTCACATGTTCATGACTGCAATGCTTCAGGTGCTTTCTGCATATGGTTTCCTTGCATCTTTATATCATGTTTGAACACATAAAAAAGGAAAAAAGAATCGGTATGATACAGTTAGAGTCGCCATCTATATATTTTTTCTTGATAGCATTCTTTTTGTTTTTAGGAATCTTTAAAATCATGCCATCTTCTCAATGGTAATATAATCGTGATGCATTTCATCAATTGCAGTTTGGGTCTTAATGACTGGTACAGATGACAATTTATTTCAGCTACTGCAGCCTCTTGACTGATATGTAGAACAAGTTCTGATCTATTGTTGATTGGAAAGTCCAATGCATTTTTAGAAGACCTTTTTGGCTACCTTGCTTCACTTTATGTTCTCAATTATTAGATTTCTGGATACAATACTTTTTGCACAAAAGGAAATAGAAAATTTCAAAAATGAAATGTCCTTCTGAAGTCAAAGTGATTGATGTCATCTTTTTGTTTCACTATGCATCTTGGGAACTTATAATTTAACACCTAGTGTGTTATCTGTTTAGTTTTATGTAACATGGCTTTTGTTGCAGCTTTTTGATCGCTCTGGTGTATTATACGGAGAGTTAGCTAGATTTGTGTTGAGGATTCTTGGCATTAGAACGAAGCCAAAGAAGATTCACCCGCCAGGGCCCCCCAATGGCCTTCCACTTCCTGGACCTCACAATCCCCATGCAAATCAGAACTACTACCTTGAGGAAGCAAAGGCTGTTCCAAGTGGTTCTTGGGACAATGTGTGGGGAAATGAAGCTGGCAACTGATGCAATGTTATTCTTCTGCGGGGGCACCAAGTGAACCCTGCTAAAAGAGTTTGAGATGAAGAGACGACTCTCCGTTCACCGATGTGAACTGGAGAAGATGATATACAGTGTTAAAAGAGATGATATAGAGTGTTAAAGATTCCTGGTGTCATTTTATCTCCTTGGTATGTTTGGGTTTGTGATTCATTGGATAGACAGGCTGTTTATAGTAATGAGGCAAGAGGTCAGGTCAGCTGTGCATCTTTCATTGAGAGAGAAATATTGGCTGTTTTGAAATGCCCTTTTACTGTATTCTTGCAGATCTATCTCGGATTTAAAAACCTTCATAGTGGTATATTCTGAATCAATCAACTAAAAGCGACAATTTTTACAGGGAAATGGTGATCTTTAGTTTCTTCGCCTCCCCATCTTTTCTCTTATTTAATTTCCAGGACTTCTAGTCCCTGGGCCCAGTTTTGGCATTAAAAAGAAAATTCGCCTCAAGCTTGTCAAAATGCTCAGACTTCCAATTTGGTATTTCAATTGACCAAAGTGCTTTTAAATTGATTCGTGAACTGCCGATCAAGTGCAATGGATAATTTCAAAATTACGGCGCATTCAATTTATGCAATAAAGAATCAACCGAATGGGTTATTCCACAAGAAAATCTTACACCACATTCTTATATTTTTAATCAACCTCTGATTTGTCATTTTTGTCCTATATACGTATACTTAAACATTAAAATATAAGGACAAAATGATAAAATCACGTTAATTAAATAAAGACAAATGGTGTAAAGCTTCAACTTAGAATTTCTCTAAATCGAAACAAGTCGTTTTTTATATGATACTTGGACCAAAGCAAAGCAGGCGATTGAATAAGCCCTCTGTATGCAAAGTTTGTTTAAAGAAGATTGAAGTTTGTTTCATGTTTCAGAACTGGAAAAAATTTGTGGTTGGAAACCAACTCGATCTTCTTAATTTGGATGAAGCCATGTTTACTAATTTACACAAAGCCAGGTATAGGGGTTAGAGATGCAAAGGGAGATCTATGATGGCAGCTAGCAAAAGTGCAAGTGAAGTTGCTGCACTAGAGGAGAAGGACATTCAACTTCTTGCTGTTTTCAGTGGCCTGCAGCTATGCGCTGGCTCATATGGGAATTAAAAATCTCATTATAGAGACTGATTGTTTGATTTTGGTTAAGGATCTGCAAGCTGGGACAGGATCTTATTCCCCTTTGGGGATTCTATTGTAAGAGACGCACAAGCTTCTTGCTTTTTTGAGGAAATTCAAATTCAACATCTAAATAGACTAGAAAACGAGACAACTCATGGACTAATTAGACATGTTTGATCTGTGAAGTCTATTCAAATGCGGTGGAGTGAATTTGTAATGATTTTTTTTTTTTTTATTATTAATGAAACGCTTTTGTTATAAAAATAAATAAATAAATAATCTCTAAATCGAAAGTTGACCTTTAAGCCTTCCAGAGAAGCACCGGGAGCTATTAGCTATAAATTTATGTAGGTGAAATTACTTTTTTCACCATTGATCTAGTTGTATTTTGGTAAATTCAAGCATCGGTCCAAATCCAACTGTTAATATATCCTATTTAACATTTATCTTAATCTAACCGTTGAGATTAGCATTATGTCGTCCTCTTTATCATTCATCTGGTTAACTTATCGAAAACGTGCATTCCCTCCCTCACACCCACAAGAAGTTCCCAGGTTTTTTCTTTTTTCACGTGTCCAAAAGTCTAAACTCGAAACAAGTCATTGACGGAGTCACATGAATCCGTCCCCCGAAACTTTCCATAATCTCCTAAGAAAGTATTAAAGACTTGTTTTCAGTTGTTGTCCTTTAGCGGTGTTTATAAGCTGAAGACAAGATTCCCATAAAGTACTTCTCTAATATCCATACAAGGTGGTTTGTGTGCGTGACATCTGACATGATTTACAATTTATTTAGACCATAATTTCGTCAGTCCCTTAACCCTGCATGCTCATGCTTTGATCTGTATGTTTGGTGAAAGTGATAAACCCGCAGTCGGAGACAACGGAAGGGAAAGACCAGATGGGTGAAGGAAGAAAGAAAGAAGGAAACAAAAACAAAAAAGCAGCTGCTATACATGAGGCTAATTCAAGATATACATGCAAAAACAACACAAAACCAATTTCCCAAAACCCCTAAACTCAAACAGGCTCAACCCCCAGCTAAATCTCATCAATACAATAATAATGCATTGAAAACAAAAAATGAAAAAATGGGTACCAGCAGTTCTAGCTCACCGCCACAACAACCTGCATTATTGCACTTGTGATCAAATGTCGTTTCCTCTTTGGAACAAACAAAGTAAAAGCAAAAAGCTATTCAATTTCTATATTGCTTCACTAGCACTCAGGCTGTCAAGTCACTTTCTAATTATGTTCTCTCACCAATACCACAGAATCCTGACCATACTTTTTTTTTTCTTTTTTTTTTTTTATATAAGAAAAGAATCCTGACCATACTAAACACGTTGGTTTAAACACATCCTATTATGCTGCCATTTATGCATATGTAAGTTCAAGTTGCATCTGGAATAACTCTCCTCATTTGGTGACACAGATGAGATAAAATAAAATGAGATAGAAATTAAAAGTTGAATAAAATATTATTAGAATATAATTATTAAATATTATTATTTTTTTGGGATTTGAAAATTTTGAATTGTCTATTATATCTTGTGTGAGAGTTTAAGAAAGTTGTAATGATTAGATGAGATGAGATGATTTGGTTGTATAACTAGCCTCATGCTCTGATGTTCTGTACCTTTAGATTAAAATATTTGATTACATATCTTCCATCTGCTTACCACACATGCAGAATTCCATATTTTTAGAGGAAAATATATACACATAAGTACTACAATTTATGATAATTTTATATGCAGTCATATTTAAGATTCAAACACATAAAACCCAAGAAATAGGAAAGTCAAGAGAGCTAGAAATTGCACACAATAGAACGTACCACGATTTTTCAAAGTCTCTGAAGTTGGTAGTGCAGGCAATGACATCTCTGTAAAATTTAATAACAGGAGTAAGGACATGGACACCTCAACAAACTCCAAATATGCTAATCACAGAATCTTAACATTCATTATATTGATCTCTTAGAACTATGAGGAGAGAAACCAGATAAAAATGATCTTCTGGGTAAGTTACCAGGTGCACAAAGAGACACGGATGACATTGAGGATGATGTAGGCCATGGGGCTGCAATGTTGTCACTCAGGTCACATATAAAGCTGAAGCCGGTAGTATTGTCAAATATCATATCTGTGGGCAAGCTTCGTAGTAGACACCCTGGATTTGAAATAAAATATAAAATAACCAATAATTACTATGGTATACATATATTTTTTTTAATTCATTTATGATATTTATTTATAACTATTTTCTTATCACCAATCATTTATACACAAAAGGGAACACAAACACACCCTAACATCTAGAGTGCACTAAGAAATTTCCCTAAAATCTCTTGGATGGTCAATGTTGTCCAACCTACTTGGTTACCATTTTCACATTGTAACAAGAATTTTAATAAAGCAATCACATAGAAGTCCTTTAATGAAAACGCCTGACTATTGTAACACATATTACACAATCCAATTCCAAACTCTATGCTTTAAGAAACAACTGTTTAAATGTAACTAGAACATTAAGACCATGCTTCTAACAAGAATAACAATAAAGACAATGATGATTGAATGAAGTAAGAAGAAACAGTTGCAAACCTTGTTGTCCAAATACTGCTCCAGTGCAGAACCCAGATCCATAAAACAGAAAGAAAGTTCCGGGTCAGATAAAATAAAGGTATGGCAATGGGCAGAAAGCTATAACAAGATGGCATGAAATGTACCTTGAATACTAAAATCTTTCAAGTCAATGTCGCAGAGCTCATAAATATTTGCCATAATTCCCCCTTTTCGTAACATGGACCCAAACACTGTTGCACATATTATGGCTTGTCGATTTGTTATTAGCATTTGCTTTTGTACCCCAGCTATGTAAGTATTTAATGAGCTACAGCAGGAAGGACTGGGAGCAGCTACATTACGACATGCTTGAATTACTTCAGAAGGCTGCTTAAAACTTAAAGGACAAACTGCACAAGAAATGTTCATTAAGTTTAGGAATTAAGGAAAAAAAATCACAAAGCATAAGTAAAAGTGACCATTTTAGTAAACAAACCACACAATAAATAATGCATTTGAACTAAACCAAAATGCATGCCTAAAAAAGAAAAAACAGATGCAAAACAGAAAATTGTACATAAAATGGACGCACAAACGAACTATCTAAAGTTTGAATTTCAGGCTTGCGTGTGTTTGTGTGTGTGTTTCAACAGTCAATAATAATTACTTAGCAATGCAAATAAAATGAATCTTGAACTGCAATCTGTAAAACCTCGTCTTGGGTATGTTTGGGTGTTGAGCTCATCTTAGCATATTTCAAACCAATTATGAATAATGTAATTCATGCACCTAAAGTATGCTTTACAAATTTACAATGTTAGGAAAGCACAGAACCTCACCAAGAAAGCTAGTGCGAATGCACATAAACGAACATTTATACGTTACAAGCATGTGAAATACAATAGCACCGTACCTTTGTTGACTTTGCAGGCAGATAATATTCGAAATGCAGTATTTGCAGCATCAGACGGAAGCTTCCTTGAAAGATAGGAATAAACCACACGTTTACAATCATTAAGAGAATCTACATGATCAAGCTCCCCGACTATATTTTTGTTCTCATTGATCGTCGATTGTCTTCCTGAAATCTGAAAAGCAGCATCCATTACTGCAGTCTGGCAAACTGGTCTACAACACTCTTTAAGAGGATCAATAGTACCACAGGCCTCCAGTAATTTGCTTGTGTTCACTGTTTTCTCAAAGGTAACAACATCTTTCACAGGACAAGATCCACCTGTAAGATTCAACGATTTAACAGAGCAAAGTGTAGGAATCGTTCTGTTTGCCCCTCTGCTAGCTAAGATATTAATGATATCTATAAAACAATAATTAGCAATAGCGTCTTGCAAAACCAACTTATCAGAGTTGATGCCGTAGAAACCCTGGAAGATATGGAGTAAACTACTCAACTGTGGACAACATATCACATTTCCTACAAGTGCTGCAAATGGCTGAGAACAATCAGATGCTGTTTTGTCCATGAAACTTGATATAAGAGAGAAATTTACAGGACATTTTCCTGTTAGAACTGGCTCATATCTGGCTGGAAAGGTTGGGTACATAGGTGGCAAAGGTTCACCAGGATTTGGGTAGTGGGGAATGACGGCCGGTGATATCGCAATAGGATCAAACAGTCCCGTAATAGGCGGATTAGCTAGCTCTGATGTGGAAGAAACGTGAGTAGGCACAAGCTGCATTTGCAGTGCCACTAAGTCTTGAAAACTGTATAACCAAATGATGAATAATAGTAACAAACGGCATAGAGAACCTGCAACCACACATGTAAGCCTGCCTTTAGCAATGATATAAGTAATTTAGTTTATAAAAAGCAATAATTCTTGTTTGAAAATTATTTTTTTATCAGTAAATAAGAATTTTATTGATGAGAACTAAGCATAGTTCAGGTACATGGGACATATACTAGAGAAACACCTAGGCATGATTGACTAGGGATACAAGGAATACATGGATATTCAGACCATTGAATTCTAATACAATTGACAATTAATTGAGAAAATTTTATTCAAAATTTTTATCAAAGGAAAAGTGCTTGGACATATAGACAATCAACAACTATATGCACAAACCAGATGAGAGAGAGAGAGAGAGAGAGAGGCCGGCTACTCTAGGATGGCTTCCATTTGGTAATAAGCCTAAATCAGCATAGCAGCCACTACATGGGTTTCGCTTATACATCCATTTCTAATAAAAAAAAATTCTTACTTAAAAACACAAAAAGAGCATAGCAGCCGCTACCTTGCCCAATGGCATAATATTGCTCCGGGAGATGGTAATAATTAGACCTTAGAATGTTAACTTATTGCATAGGATAAAACTTGGACTCCATACATAAAACTGTTAAGCAGCAATTTCCAGGCAGCAAAAACACCATGAAAATAAGCCGGAAAAAGGGAAGAATTGTAAATCCATACCTCTTTCTAAATCGTGAACACGGTAGTAACATATACTGGGAATGTTTTGCATTGAGAATAGTTCTTAGAAAAAAAAAATATGAAAGCCAATAATTCATCTGAATGAATACCAAAATTTCTTGATCAAAACAGCATCACACTAACAAACTAGCAGCATAATAAATTTACACAACCAACAGAAGAGATTTCATTTTGAAGAGGAAGTCTTTGGTAGGGCAAGACAAACACCTTCAGGGACATCTATTTGCCTTGTCCCACCAAAGAATGGCATGGCTATAAAGGCAGCACCAGTCGAGGAATATATCTTACCCTTAAGATGACTAGGAGTCTGGAAATAGTCCATAATTCCACTAGCCCTTTGCAACCATCGATATTTATGACAGAAAACCCTAAGTTAGCTGGTTAAAAGCCAGAAGATAGCTCACAGCAAGGTAGCAACACCTGTACCACCTGCATTAGACCCAACGTCAGAAAATGAAATTAACACCATTGGGAATGCAATCGACACATGATGGCAAATAATTAACTCGGACAAATGAGGTGTAGGCTTGAGCATTTTCCAAGAGGAACTCCAATTTTCACAGAAGGAAAATCAAGCTACCGCACGAAAAAATTAGCCCAAATGATTTCCTAAATCATATTTCCTTAATTGAACCGTAACACAAACATATACCATGTTGAGGGTTTAGATTTGTCCCTTTTAATATGAATCTTATGGTATACACAATAGAAACCAAACCCATAATCAAAACACATCGAACGTAGTCCAACAGAACCTCGATACTACCCTTAACCTTTCTCGCACTTTTTTGGCTACCAAACAAAAAATAGACATATCTAAGTAAGATAAAAGAACTACACAGACAAGAAGAAGAAAGATACCTGAAGATGTTGGAGCCATGAAGAGTCATGGAGCTAAAATTGAAGCCTTGTGAGGTTTGGGATAAAAGAAAAATCGGAGAGAAATCCCGACTTTTATTATTATGATTTTTCTGGGTCGATCGTAGCCGGATACTTGGGCAGTATAAGATTCGGAAACCCCCAAGATCAGAGCTGGCTCTTCACTCAAAGAGAGACAGATAGTCTAGTGGAACTGTCACCCACTCTCTCTCTCTCTCTCTCTCTCTCTTTCTCTCTCTTCTTTCTTTCTTCACCTTGTCGTTGTAATCTAAGAAGTAAGAAGGTAGGTTTTCTAGGACTTTGTGTTTTTGACTCTGGGAGGAGCCTTTCACTAAAAAAGTAAATAAATAAAGGGTCGTTCTAGATACAATGCTCGTTGGAGGCTTACGTGCGCACGAAATGCCTCTTTTTGTCATTTAATTTATAATTTTGATCCAATATAAAAAGAGAATTTCTGAAATTTGGTTAGACCGAAACCTTGTCAAATGTAATTCTTGTCGTCTCTCAAATGTAATTTTTGTCGTCTCTAACAGTAGTAGACGATACCGTCTATCTTATTAGAATCGAAGAGAACTGACGACTTCACCCCTATAACAACGAGTTTCGACGACCTCCAATGTGCTCCCAGTGTTACCCATTGCTACTGACGATGGTGGGGACTAGGTTGAGACTCAATCTTTTTTAAAAATTTATCTTCATTTTATTTTTTTATTTTATTTTTTATTATTTTTTTTATTTTTTATTTTATTGTATTTTTTATTATATTTTTTAATATCTTTTATTGTATTTTTATAAAAATTATAGAAATTTAAAGAGGTGGGCTACAATGACACTGGGGTGTAGCCCGACCGCACCTCAGCGTCACCCATATAAAAAATGCCCCTTAACTTCATCGGCTCATATATTCCATTCGGTTAATCCACTTTTCTTTTTCATAGTTTCCCAGCAATCAATCCAAAAAGAAAAAAAAAAAAAACAAATGTGTAGTGGAAAATCAAAAGATAAATCTTATTTCTCTACTCCGAAATCCACTTTCAGACCTTAACACGAAACCTAATTCAAAAATTCAAATTTTGAGGATCAAACATAAAACTCAAATATTGAGGTCAGAGTTCATAAAAAGAAATTTCTTTTGGCAATGGCCAGAATGTTTAGTTTAAGATAGATTTTGATCAATAGTAGACAAAAAATTCAAATTGCAACAATGGTAAAGGTTGAAGAATGGAGGGATAGGTATCAGAGATCAAGATGACTGTGTGGTAGGAAAATTTCAAACATCTCAATTTTTTTTTTAGTTCAAACCTATGTTTCATTATCACTGACTTTCAAGTTTCAACAATGAGTGGCTAGATATTTTTAATTGAAGTACTCTAGATTTAAATACAAGCATACATACAAGGTGAAGACTTTCCTTCTCTAGGCCATAATAGAGATGCCACATATTTTAATCTCATAAACCTTCATTCAAGGAGTTGGGTAAGGAATGTTACTGCTCTACAATGTACATGTGTGGAGAGCAGGAAAGGAATCGCATACTGCCTGAACAATAGGAGGAGTGGTGCTTTGATGTTGAGAGTCCTAAATCCATATTCATCATCCAGTTCTTTCATAGATTTCCGAAACATTTCAATTTTGAATGTTGGACAATGGTGTATAAACACGGTACATTTGTTTCCATTTAATTAAATATATTGTTTTAAGATGGGCGTGCGTGAAGAATCCTCAAATGAGGACTGCATACAGAATTTCTCATAAATAAAAACACTTTACCTTTTCAATGTTAGACTAGTCCCAGTTTTCTCTTTCTAGATTAATTCGGATCATTATTATTTATTTGTATTTTATTATTTGTAATTTATAATTTTCTTGACGTTTTATTTCATTTAATTATTAAAATTTTAATACAAAATAAAATAAAAAAATTTAATTTTTTAAATCTTTAAACAAAAATAATATTAAAAAATACAATAACAATATATTTATAATAAAAAATAAATAAACTTAATCTTCATTTATTTTATCTTATATGAAAAATAAATGAGGCCTAGATAGGTGATTGTATATTTTAATAAATCAATCCAATTGTCTTCTATTTTGACCACCGATTATTTACAATGATATAAATATATATATATATATATATATATATATACAAGACTGCTTTCTGTACTTCTTTAGGTCATTACGAGTGAAATGTGATGTCATTCGGTTTGAAAAATGCCCCTTCTGAATTTCAAAATATTATAAATGATATTTTCAATAGTTATTCTCATTTCACTATTGTCTATATCGATGATATTTTAATTTTCTCCAAATCTATTGATGATCACTGTAAACATTTATTGGCATTCCTTGATATCACCAAACATAATGGACTAGTGGTTTTTGCCAAGAAAATTAAACTTTTTCAAACCAAGATTAGATTCCTTGGTTTTGACATATTTGAAGGTAAAATTCGACCAATCCAACAGTCAATTGAATTTGCCAAAAAATTTCCTGATATCATCCTTGACAAAACACAGCTTCAAAGATTCCTTGGATCTTTGAATTATATTGCGGAATTTTACAAAGATTTGAGAAAACGGTGTCGTCCTCTCTTCCATAGATTACGTACCAACCCTTCTCCGTGGACTGATATCCACACTAATCTGGTTAGGGAAATCAAGACATTTGTTCGTACTCTTCCATGTCTTGGAATTCCTAATTCCAACTATTTCAAAATTACTTTCTCAAAGGGTTGGACAAGGGATCATGAGGTGTGGTTAAAGCCACGACAAAAGAACTTGGAGTTACTGGTCTAGGAATTGTTCATAGAATAGTATATCTATTAGCAACTTCCAGTGGGGAAGCTACTTTGGGTAATAAAAGAGAAGATGAGGGAGTAGGAGGCTGGGGCCTCTGGGAACTCTCAGGCTTCTTAGGTTTTGAACTTTCTGTGTCTGATTCTTTCTTCTGCGGGGACTGTGAAGGCTTCTTATATGAGGAAGTCTTCTTCTTCTGCTGGGAAGATGAACTTGGAATTTCCTTTGTATCAATAAGAAGAAAAGGAAACTCAATCTGCTTTGTCTTTGTTGAAGGAAACTCCTCCCGGTCTTTTAAATTGGGTGCCGGAATGGGAAATTCTCTTAAAACTTTAGATAAAAAAAATTCTCAGGAATCTGGGTTTTATCCCAGAATTTGACATAAAACCGGCGTACGAGTACATCTGAAAATTTTTCGTAAGTCCAGTTTAAAATCCAAGGAAATTTGTAACGGGCATAAAAGTGGAGTAAGAATGGCATCTTGGCATTCTGTGGGTCCATTTTTGGTGTTACGGCATTGAAATGATCCAAAATAGGCTGAAGGCTTTCTGGATAGATATCGGGAATGGGGCCGAAAAATTGCCACCATTGTAAAAACCAGAGAGGAAACTTGTTGGAGCATTAACCGAATGGCATCACATTCCACTCGTAATGACCCAAAGGAGTACAAAAAGCAGTCTTGTAACGGTCTTCTTCCCTAATTTGGATCTGCCAAAATCCAGACTTAAGGTCAAACTTACTAAAGACTACTGCTTCACTCAACCTATGAACTAAGTCATTTTTGTTAGGGATTGAATATCTTATCTATTCTAACACTTTGTTCAGGGGTTTGTAGTTGATAACAAGACGGGGCGATCCTCGCTCAATCTCAGCATTTTTCTAGACATAGAAAGCAGTACACGACTAGGGTGACTTACTATGCCTGATAAGACATTTATGAAGAAGATCATTAATTTCATTTTTACAAAATTCTAAAGTTTCACTATTCATTTGAATAGGTCGAGTTTTAGTGGGAATATTTTTCTCTGAAAAATCTTTAACATAAGGCAGAGAAACCTCGTGTTTCTTCCGATTCCAAAAAGCATTAGGGAGATCGGAGCAGATTTCAAAAACGAGTTTTTTTTATGAAAATCCTCAATTTTTGAATGTAAAAAAGGTTCATTCAAATGCTCAGAAATCTTTTTAACCCTAACTTCTTGCTGAAGAGAATTTAAATGATTTTCTTTTGTAGCAATCAAAGAAATTTTTCTTCTTGATATATCAGCATCAAGTTTGGAAATAAAATTAAATTTGACTTTTTGTCCGAAGGGGTCAATAGTGATCCCATCTTTCTCAGTCAAAAAAGGACAGATGGAATTAATAAAAGGCATTCCTAAAATAACATCCCAGGTCATGTTCTTGACAAGAACAGAAGGGATACTAAAGCAAACATTGTCTTGACAGACATGGGCATCATTTAGCTCATAGTTAATTTTCATTTTAGAGCCATTAGCCACTGACAGTCTTTCAGAAGACTTTTCAAAATACTTAGTGGGAACTAAACCTTCACGGATGCAATTAAGGTCAGAACCCGAATCAATCAAAGCAATAACAGAAAATTTAAATTCTCTGCCAACAATAATATTAACCCGGGCATACCATTTGATAGGCAGGGGTTGTTTAAGCAAACAAATAGCTTTAGGAGAACTAGAGGGACCATCTTGGTCAGAAACTTTTGTTTTCTCATCATCAGAAGGATTTTGATCAATCTCAAGATTCTTCTCAATTTTAAAAGAAAGTAAATCTCGTTTAAAACATGAATTTTCAATCTTGAGAGAGTTAATCTCAGATTTGAGTTCAACTCTCTCTTTTTTTATGCAAGAAATTTCATGTTGTAAATCTGAAGTTGGAACATTCTTCGATTTCTTATCGAAACATTTTAATGTTTTTTGAAAACTGATTTTCTCTTGAGAAGATGACGGCTCTCTCCAAGTCATAGTCTTCTTGAGCTGGTTGAGATATTTCTCTTTTAGTTCAATATTCTCAACTTAAGAAATCAAAGTTAAAAGAAGGTTCTCTTGTTCTTCTTCCTTGGTTAAAACATTAATTGTCTTAACTCCGGATTTACAACAGGAACCACTGCAATTGCAGCCAAGTTTAATCATTGCAAAATGAGATGAATCCGATTATGAGTGATAATCACTATCACTAGAACTGAACTCATTACGATCAGAAGATGAAGAACCAGAACTATTTTCAAATAAATGAAACAATTCATGTTGGTCATCTTCATTAATGTTCAAAGCATTAAGCTTATTCTTTAATTTAGTAGGTTTCTGAGGGTTTGGACAATTATTAGCATAATGTCCCCTCTTTCCACATTTAAAACATTTCTGATTTTTATCAGAATTTTTTGAAAAAGATTTTTCATGTGAAAATCTTTTATGCACAGGTTTTCTAAAAACTTCATCACGGGTTTTTCTTTTAAAATGTTCTCCATGAGGTTTTCTATAAACTTTTTCAAATGTTTTTTCTTCTCTCTGGATGGAGCGATAGGAGGAAGGCCAAATTGTTGACAGAAATTTCTCATCTCATATTTGGCTTTCTTTCTATCTTTCATCTGCTGAGAGATGAGCTTTTGATCATTACACATCTTAATACCGAGTTTCTTAATTACACTTGTAATATCCCTGTAGGTATATTTATCGTAATCAAGTCTGCCGGTATTATCAAAGAGCGCCTCCTTAACCTTAATGGCAAACAAACAAGGAAGACCATCAATGAATCTCTATTTCTAATAAGGCTTGTCAGAATCATCTCTTTGTAAAACACGTGAGATGAACACAGTATCATACCAATTGTAATCTGACATGTTGGGACATCTCAGATTATTCAAATATTCAGAAAAATGATTAGTAACATTCGAAGGAGTACCAATGAAATGTTTAATAATCGTATAGATTAAAGTATTAACACTATTAGCAACACCGCGTCCTATGGTAGTATAAAAAATAGGGGTACCATCATCATTTTGCTTTACAGCAAACTGAATCCTTTGTCTAGCTTCATCTGTAAGGTGTTTATCCCATCAAAATCGAAGCATACCCATAAAATCAGAAACCAATTTACTGACAACATCAGGTTGTAGTATATTAGCATGAACATAGGCATCAGCGACCATGGACATTTTTTGTAGAGTATTTAGGACTTCTTGTTCAGATTGTCCATCAATATTCCACTCATACATCCGAACAGCACTAGCCGAAAACTGAGATTGGAACATTTGTTCTTCAATCTATAAATCAGGTGGAGTAGGTCTGGAAAACTAGTTCTTCACAAAACCCGTAGTTGGTTTAACAGAAGAAAGTCTGGCAATCTTAGGTTCCTCCGATGAAAACTGTTTTAAAATAGAATTAATGACAGAATCGTCTTCCGAAGAGTCATCCATATGAACTTAATAAAAATCAGAATTTTCTCTTCCACTTTTATCTAGAACACTAGTGGAAGGCTTTTTTAGCTTTATCTGAGTTAGCATTTGATCAATTTTTTTCCAAAGTAGTGGTAGTATCCCTTTTCTGCCTGTCTTCTAGTAAAATGCTCAAAGGTTTTTCAAAAGATTTTGAAAAACTTGCTGAAGGTTTTTCATATTTGGTTTTTCAATTTTCTCCTCAATACGGTCTAATTGTTGACCAATTGTATGGAGGGCAGTATTTGAAAAATTATTCTGTTCAATAATCTTTTTTGTTTCCAAAGACTGAGGAAACTTAGGGTCATCAACAATTGGTATTTTAAAAGGGGAAGCTTTGACTTCCACACCTTGAACTGAAATTAAAACAGTTTCAAGAGGGGGATGACTAGCTTGAACAATGGTTTTGTCTTCAGCTTTTGTAAAACTGGAAGTTAAAACATTTAAAAAATTATCTTTCTTTTCAAGATGATTTTTAAAGTCATAATGATTTTCAAGAAAATCAAAGAGAAGAATATGCCGGTTATGGGCTTTCATCCACTCTTTCCATTTACGTTTGAACCTTTGTTTTTCGGTCAAACTGAAAATCGCATAATAAGCTATTCGCTTATTACTGTTTTCCATGCTGTTGAAATCATAAAACAATGAAATCATATCAGGTTCAAAATCTCTGCACATCATCATCAATTGTGGGTGTACAGGTAATGTGTTCATGACTAAATCCGAAGCTGTTGGAGACATAGATGAATCATCATGTCCTTCAGTTTTTTCCTTTTTAGCCTTTCCTTTAGATGACTGTAAGTCATCTTTGGTTATGTAAAAAGCTGAAGTGACCTGAGACTCAGAAGAGACTCCTTTCAGCTTAGACTCAGAAGAACTTCCCTTGGGAATTTCTTGGATAATTTCGGACGTTTAGGTTCTGCCAGCTTGACAGAATCTTCCAAAAATGTTTCGAGATTTTTATCTTTACTAATTCTTAGGTCCAAAGAAGTAAACGATCGGGGACCAGTGAAAGAGTGTCTTCTTTCTTTGGTCGTGGAAGGTCGGTCAAAAGTAAGTTTTACAGTACCGTCAAGATACTGTCTGATTAAATCAATATCCTTATCATAGGATACTGTTGCCCAGATGACTAACACAAGAGGGGGGGTGAATTGGGTTATATTAAAAAATTAATACTTATAAACTAAATATACAATATAAAATATAACCAAAATATAAAGCAGTAGGAAATATAAAGAGTAGGGTAAGAGAAAGCAAACTCAGTATTTTTACGAGGTTCAGCCCCACTGCCTACGTCCTCGCCTCAAGCTACCCCTTGAGGATTCCCAAATCCACTATTCAATCTCCTTTAGGTGGAGATAGAAACCTATTACACCTTTGAGCAGCACCGCTCCAAAGATTCCGTGTAGAACACCCTCTACACTTCCAATCACCTCACACTTGGTGATTCAACTATTCCCTGTGTAGAACACCTTCTACACACACAAGGGTTATACACACCTTCTTACTTCCAATCACCTCACACTTGGTGATTTAACTATTCCCCGTGTAGAACACCTTCTACACACACAAGGGTTATACACACCCTCTTACTGATACAAGAATTGATAGTGGGTAGGCTATCAGAAAACACTTCTCAATGAGTGAAATAAGAACAATACAGCACAAACTATATCTCTCTCAACAAGAACAAGAATTAAGGCTCAAAACTTTAGAAAAGAGAGAATGAGAGCATTGAAAGAATGATGCAAAATTTAGCAATAGATGTGTAAGCTCTTGTTATGATTTTTGCAAAACTCAAGTGAGCTATTTATAGGCAAATGATTTTTCAATTTCAAATTTGAAAAGATTCCCATATAAAAAACATCATCATTTACTTTTCAAAAATTTCAAATCTAATATTTTTACTTTTTGCATGTGACAAAAGGAGCACACTTTACTTTTCAAAAATTTCAAACATAATCTTTTACTTTTTACATATGACAAAAGGAGCACACTTTACTTTTCAAAATTTTCAAATAAAGACATCTACCTTTTGCATAAGTCAAGAAAAGCATCCACCACTTTTGAAAATATTCAAATAAAACATGCACATGTGAAAGATGACAATCAATCATCTTAATATTTTCAAAGTTCAAACATTTAATCATGTCATGCACATGTGAAAGATGACAATCAATTATCTTAATATTTTCAAAATTCAAACCTTTAATCATGTCATGCACATGTGAAAGATGACAATCAATCATCTTTCAAAATTTTCAAAATTCAAACCTTTAATCATGTCATGCACATGTGAAAGATGACAATCAATCATTTTTTAAAATTTTAAAATTTAATTTTCAAAATATCATGCACATGTGGAAAATGTATTTTAATGTTTTATAATAAAATATTAATTTTGAGCCTTAATCCTAATTTTGAATTTTTTAAGAGATTTACAACATTACTCTATGATTTTAATGTGAACTTGTTCCCTTCTTGTTCATGCTTGCTTCCTTGATGTGCTTGATTATATTGTGTGGACAACTTGAGCTTGAGACTCCTTTATTCTTTGGATTCATTTGTTATCATCAAAATCCATTTGTAGATTTACATGAAACTTGAAACCTTGGGTTCAACAGATACGACTTCTCTAGGGGGTAATTCCTTAGGAAGAACCCATTCATCTGGAAAAGAAACATCTTTCCAGTATATCATTTTGGGTATTCTGATATCAGTACTCGAGGATGAGCTCTGTATCAGGAGGGTCTGGTCTCTGGAAGAATGTAATTTAGCCTTAGGATTAAGGCTAGTCTTCATTAGTCTGTAATAAATACGGTAGATTAATGCTAAAGGCCTACTGCTTTCAGTCATATCAATACCAGAGGTCAATATATTCAAGGTTAAGACATCCAAAATATTTCTATCATTCAAATCAATAGTCAAGTCTGGATAACAATCAAAATAAGCAGGACTTTCTGCAAGAGATGTTTGAACAATCCCTAACTGACTGTCTTCAAAATTCCTGAACCTTGCATCGCGCAAGCACAGGAGCACAGAAGCATTGACACATTTCCTAATTAAAGGTTTGATGGCAACTTGCACAGAAGCAATATGAATAAATGAAAATTCTTTTTTCTTCATGTCTATTATAACATCGCGTTGAAACAGACGACATTTTTCTTGGGTTTTAGAAATGGCAAATGTTCTTTCTACAGTTTTCACCTTAAATTCTGTAAAATGAACTTTTTCTCTCCAAGATTTGTTATACAAGGAATTGGCATCAATCTTTGGCATGCGCCATCGATCGATGCCTGGCAAAGGGTTTTTCAAGAGTATTTTCAAAAACTTGATCTTCTTCATTTATAATATCAGACGGTTTACCTGATCTGGAACTAACTGACGAATTGGATCTAAACATCATGTTCTTCTTGGTAACTACTAAAAACACACAGGTACCTCCTAGGTCTAAATTTCAGACCTTACCCTGCTGCACGGGTGACACATACCCTAATGGCATCTTCTGTCCTTACCATATACCTCTCATGCCTACTCAACGCCTCTCCTGGGCTAACAGGGGGACTTACTGTTCAGCTTAGGTACTCGACTGCCGAGGGGGTGGTGCAAACAGAATAAAGAAAAACTTAGAAAGAAAGAAATAGAGCGTTTCTAGCAATTGTCAAGAAGAAAAAGAAATAAAGATAAAGCTCAATAGTTAAAAAAACCAGAACCAGAAAATGGCTCTGATACCATTAAAGGGGCGTTCTTCGGTGTCGACATTATCTTTGATAAAGTAGAAGAGATAAAGGTGCTTTCGGCCACTTTCAGCTTAGTGCAGAGTCATTTTTACTTTTTACTTTTGACTGTTGTGCCCTGTGATTTACTCCGGGTTTAACTTTTGTAAAGGCTCCTCGTCTATATAAGATGTTGAACTCAAGATTTCAAGTTTCGTGTAAATCTACACATGGATTTTGATGATAACAAATGAATTCAAAGAATAAAGGAGTCTCAAGCTCAAGTTGTCCACACAATAGAATCAAGCACATCAAGGAAGCAAGCATGAGCAAGAAAGGAACAAATTCACATTAAAATCATAGAGTAATTTTGTAAATCTCTTAAAAATTCAAAATTAGGATTAAGGCTCAAAATTAATATTTTATCATAAAGCATTAAAATACATTTTCCACATGTGCATGATATTTTAAAAATTAAATTTGAAAATTTTGAAAGATGATTGATTGTCATCTTTTACATGTGCATGACATGATTAAAGGTTTAAACTTTGAAAATTTTGAAAGATGATTGATTGTCATCTTTCACATGTGCATGGCATGATTAAAGGTTTGAATTTTGAAAATATTAAGATAATTGATTGTCATCTTTCACATGTGCATGACATGATTAAATGTTTGAATTTTGAAAATATTAAGATGATTGATTGTCATCTTTCACATGTGCATGTTTTATTTGAATATTTTCAAAAGTGGTGGATGCTTTTCTTGACTTATGCAAAAGGTAGATGTCTTTATTTGAAAATTTTGAAAAGTAAAGTGTGCTCCTTTTGTCACATGCAAAAGGTAAAAATATTAGATTTGAAATTTTTGAAAAGTAAATGATGATGTTTTTGATATGGGAATCTTTTCAAATTTGAAATTGAAAAATCATTTGCCTATAAATAGCTCACTTGAGTTTTGCAAAATTCACAACAAGAGCTTACACATCTATTGCTAAGTTTTGCATCATTTCTTCAAAGCTCTCATTCTCTCTTTTCTAAAGTTTTGAGCCTTAATTCTTGTTCTTGTTGAGAGAGATATAGGTTGCGCTGTATTGTTTCTATCTCACTTATTAAGGAGTGTACTTTGATAGTCTACCTACTATCAACTCTTGTATTTGTAAAAGGGTGTGTATAACCCTTGTGTGTGTAGAAGGTGTTCTACACGGGAAATAGTTAAATCACCAAGTGTGAGGTGATTGGAAGTGTAGAAGGTGTTCTACACGGAGAAAAGTTAAATCACCAAGTGTGAGGTGATTGAAAGTGTAGAAGGTGTTCTACACGGGGAAAAGTTAAATCACCAAGTGTAAGGTGATTGGAAGTGGAGAGGGTGTTCTACACGGATTCTTTGGAGTGGTGCTGCTCAAAGGTGTAATAGGTTTCTATCTCCACCTAAAGGAGATTGAATAGTGGATTTGGGGATCCTCAAGAGGTAGCTTGAGGCGAGGACGTAGGCAGTGGGGCCGAACCTCGTTAACATACTGAGTTTACTTCTCTCTTACCCTTACTCTTTATATTTATTATTGTTTCATATTTTATTTATATTTTATATTATATATTTGATTTATAATTGTTAATTTCTTAAATACAACTCAATTCACCCCCCCTCTTGTGTTAGTCATCTGGGTAACAATTGGTATCAGAGCTAGAGCTCTATTATAAGATTAACTATCTTTTGAGTTAAGATCTTATGGCTAACATTGCAGCTTCATTTGGTAAAGGTCAATCCAGCAGTCGGCCTCCACTCTTTTGTGGAGACAATTACTCATTCTGGAAAGTTAGAATGAGAATATTCCTTCAGACTCAAGGTCGAGAAATCTGGAAATGCATTGTAAATGGACCTTATATTCCAACAAAAGTGATTGATGGAGTAAAGGTCAAAAAGGAAGAAGAAGAGTTTGATCGTGAAGACGATAGACTTTATACTTTGAATTTAACTGCTATGAATTTATTATATAATGCTCTCAATGGTAATGAATTTAATAGAGTAATGACTTGTGCTACAACAAAGGAAATTTGGGATAACTTGGAAGTTACTTATGAAGGAACTTCTCAAGTCAAGGAATCAAAAATTTATATTCTTACTCATGAATATGAAATGTTTAAGATGAATGATGATGAATCTATTTCTAGTATGTATACTCGTTTTACTAACATCATAAACAGCTTGACAGCTCTTGGCAAAATTTATTCCAAAGTGGAGATAGTAAGAAAAATTCTCAACTCTCTACCAAAACGTTGGGAATCAAAAGTGACAGCGATTCTTGAAGCTAGAGACCTCAAGAAGCTCGAAGTAAATGAACTCATCGGGTCACTTATCACCCATGAGTACACATTGAAAAGAGGAGAAGAAGAAGGAAAGTCAAAGAAGAGCTTGGCACTTAAAGCTGTTCCACATGAAAGTGAAAGTGATGAAGATGAGGAAAATGACGACAAAGATGAAGAAGTTGCGATGATAACAAGAAAAATTCAGAGGTTCTTAAAAAAAAATAAAACTCCTCCAAGGAAATCTTTCAAAAAGTTTTCCAAGAAAGATTCAGGTAAAAATGACACTTTAATTTGTTATAAATGCAATAAACCTGATCATATCAAGTTAGATTGTCCTCTGCTAAAGAAAGATTGAAATAAAGGCAAAAAAGTAATAAAAGCTACATGGGATGATAATTCAAGTAGCTCAGATAGTGAAGCAAGCAATAGAGAATCAGCAAATCTTTGTCTTATGGCTAAAGATGACATTGAGGTAACAAATCTTGATAATATTGAAGATCCTTCATATGAAGAATTGCAAAATGTTTTAGAAGAGGTATATGAGGAGTTTGAAAAATTGGGTATCAAGTATACTATTTTGAAAAAGAAAAATTCTTCTTTAACAAACGAAATTGATATTTTAAGAAAAGAAAGTATTGTTTTGAAAGATGAAAATTTTGAGTTGAAGAAAAAGAAAACTGATTTAGAAAATATTATTGAAAAATTTACGAATGGAAAAAGAAATTTTGAAAAACTTCTTGGTAGTCAAAGATGTGTTTTTGATAAGGCAGGCTTGGGATATAAGCCAAAACAAAAATACAAATCTTATAAAAACTTCTTTGATAATCCTTCTACATCAAAATCCAATATTCAAAATTCTTTTCATAAAAATAATTTTGTTAAAAAAGGATACTATTATAATCACTCAAGTTCTTCATATATGTCACATGCTATTTGCAATTTTTGTAATAGAAATGGTCATAATTATTTTGCTTGTCCTATTAGAAGAAAACATACAATGACTATTAGGACCATATGGGTACCTAAAAATCTTATTTCTTCTAATACTAATAAATAAAGGACCCAAAGAACTTGGGTACCAAAAAAAATCATTTTAATTATTTTTATAGGTGTGCATGACGTCTTCCACGAACAAAAATAAATGGTTTTTAGATAGTGGATGTTCAAGACACATGACGGGAGACAAGACTAAGTTCTTTGATCTTAGATCTAAAGAAGAAGGACACGTGACATTTGGAGACAACTCGAAAGGGAAGATCGTGGGAATAGGTAAAACATTTGGAGTCTTCTCTTATAATTGAAGATGTTCTACATGTTAAAGGTTTAAAACATAATCTTTTAAGCATAAGTCAATTATGTGATAAAGAATTTACAGTTACTTTCAAAATGGATAAGTGCATTATATTGAATGATTATGATTGTAATATTTGTTTTATTGCTTTTAGAAGTAACAATGTTTATACAATTGATTTTGAAGAAATTACCTCACAAGATGCGATTTGTTTTTCAGCTCAAAATGAAACTAATTAGTTATGGCATAGAAGACTAGGTCATGCCAATATGAAACTTATTTCCAAACTTTCAAAAAATGATCTTGTGAGAGGTTTACCAAAGGTAAATTTTCTTAAAGACAAAATTTGTGATGCATGCCAATTTGGTAAACAAACAAAAACTTCTTTTAAAATCAAGAAACATATTTCCACTACTAGACCACTGCAACTGATACACATGGATCTTTTTGGACCAAATAGAGTTGCAAGTTTAGGAGGAAAATATTATGCATTTGTTGTTGTTGATGACTTCTCTAGATATACTTGGGTCATCTTTCTTACTCATAAAGATGAGGCACATAATGCTTTTACCAAGTTATGCAAGAGAATTCAAAATGAAAAGGGTTATACTATTTCAAGTATCCGAAGTGATAGGGGAAAAGAGTTTGTTAATAAAAATATTGAAACATTTTGTGATGAAAATGGTTTTGTGCATAATTTTTCTACTCCTCGAACTCCTCAACAAAATGGGGTAGTAGAAAGGAAAAATAGATCTCTTCAAGAGATGGCAAGAACAATGCTCAATGAGAACAACTTGCCTAGTTATTTTTGGGCTGAAGCGGTAAGTACTGCATGTTATGTTATAAATAGAGTTATGCTAAGGTCTAAATTAGATAAAACCCCCTATGAGCTTTGGAATGAGAAAAAGTCCAACATTTGTTACTTTCATGTATTTGGATGCAAATGTTTTATTTTAAATGACAGAGATAATTTAGGCAAGTTTGATGCAAAATCTGATGAAGGTATCTTTCTCGGGTATTCTACTAATAGTAAAGCTTATAGAGTATTCAATAAAAAGACTTTGACTGTACAAGAATCTATGCATGTAGTATTTAATGAATCTAATTCTCTACTCTCCAAGAAATCTATTGATGAAGAAACAGGAGGTATAAATAATACGGAAAGTCTCAATCTCAACAAAGAGAACACAATAGAGGAAGTCCAACATGGAGATATCAGGAAAGATCATCAAAATTTAATACAAGATGCAACCAAACAGTGGAAATTTGTGAAAGATCATCCAGTGGAACAAATTCTGGAGGAAGCTTCACGAGGTGTAAGCACTCGATCATCTCTTAGAAATATTTGCAATCATACTGCTTTTCTATCTCAGATTGAACCTAAAAATATTGATGAAGCACTTCTTGATGAATCTTGGATTCTAGCTATGCCAGAAGAGCTTAATCAATTTGAAAGAAATGATGTTTGGACACTTGTTCCTAGACCAAAAAATCATACTATTATTGGAACAAAATGGATTTTTAGAAACAAGAAAGATGAGTCCGGAGTCATTACTAGAAATAAGACTCGACTTGTAGCCCAAGGTTTCAATCAAGAAGAAGGAATCGATTATGATGAGACATATGCACCAGTCGCAAGATTAGAGGCTATTTGAATGCTACTTGCATATGCTTGTTATAAAGATTTCAAATTTTTTCAAATGGATGTTAAAAGTGCTTTCTTAAACGGTTTTATAAATGAAGAGGTATATGTTGAGCAACCTCCAGGTTTTGAAAATCATATTTCTTCAAATCATGTTTTCAAACTCACAAAAGCACTATATGGACTCAAACAAGCTCCTAGAGCGTGGTACGAGAGACTTAGTGGTTTCTTGATTAAAAAAGGCTTTTCAAGAGGAAAAATTGATACAACTCTTTTCATTAAATACAAAAATGTTGATATTCTTTTGATTCAGATTTATGTTGATGATATAATATTCGGTGCTACTAATGAAAATATGTGCCAAGTTTTTGCTAAGACTATGCAGGAAGAATTTGAAATGAGCATGATGGGAGAGCTTACATTCTTTCTCGGATTGCAAATTAAGCAAGCAAAAAGTGGGACATTCATCAATCAATCGAAATATATTAAGGAATTGCTGAAGAAATTTGGGATGGAAGGTACTAAGGAAATTGGAACACCAATGAGTCCATCCACTAAACTTGATAAAGATGAAACCGGTAAACTAGTTGACTCGAAAGTATATCGAGGTATGATTGGTAGCTTATTATATTTGACAGCCAGTAGACCAGATATTATGTTTAGTGTGTGCTTATGTGCACGCTTTCAATCATCTCCAAAAGAATCACATTTAATTGCAGTTAAGCGCATTCTTAAATATCTTAGTGGTACAATTAACTTAGGGTTATGGTACCCTAAGCACACATCTTTCGATCTAATCAGCTATACAGATGCAGATTATGCTGGCTGTAAAATAGATCGAAAAAGCACTAGTGGAGCATGTCACTTCTTAGGTCGTGCACTAGTTTCTTGGTTTAGTAAAAAACAAAATTCTGTTGCACTATCTACTGCTGAGGCAGAATATGTTGCTGCGGGTAGTTGTTGTGCTCAAGTTCTTTACATGAAGCAACAACTTGAGGATTTTAAACTTATGTACAATCACATTCCAATCAAATGTGATAATACAAGTGCTATAAATCTTTCAAAGAATCCAATACAACATTCTTGGACCAAACATATTGAAATTAGATATCATTTTCTTAGAGATCATGTGCAAAAGAGTGATATTGTATTAGAATTCACTAGTACACATGATCAATTGGCAGACATTTTCACAAAACCCCTACCAGAAGATAGACTATGCATGATTAGAAGAGAAATAGGAATGATGCATGCCATGGATATCTGCTAGATACTTTTATTTCATTATCTTAAATGACCTACAGAAACTTGAGACGTTTAGCCTCATCATTCAAATGCATTTGCTCCTCATAAATCATCATGCCATCCTTGTCTAAAGGATTAAGCAATCGAAATGAAGAGGTAAGCAAGGATTTCAAATCCTTATTCTGTTGCTTTAATTCTACTATTTTTTTGTTTGACTCATAAACAAGTCGTTGAAGTACAGATACAGTCTCGTTAAACTTCTCAATTTCACGAGTTTTGGACTGCAACCGAGCAGAAAACACAACGATAGATGATGAGTATCGAGTTCCGAGACCCACAAGCTCGTAAATGGCGTCATGATCTGATTTATTAGCTAAATCAGTCTCTTATTGCTTCATGGCACCCACGACAGATGCAGAAATAGATTGAGACTGAGGTGAAGGATACCTCAAATCTTGATCAAGAGAAGTACTTAAGAGAAATCTACGAGCCATTGAAAAATTGTAGAATGAGAATGCAAGCAAATTGCAAAGATGAGAAGAAAGCTTGATGCGAAATAGATAAAACTAAGGATTGCTCTTATAGAAACGGAAATAAGAACAAGACAAGCTTACAAATCATGATAATATCTCATTTTTCAGCAACATCAAGCGGATCAAATCTCTGCACCGAATTGCTAGAGCTACGCCTCCAGCCTTTGCAGGTTTTGTCGGGCACGGGTGGTTTCAATTATTCAGCTCTTTATAAAATCTCTTTCCGCACCGAATTACCGAAACTAGGCCTCCAGCCTTTACAGGTTTTGTCGAACATGTGTGGTTACGCACCGAATTCTCTACAGTCTCTACTAACGCAGCGTTTTATTTATCTATTGGTTATTGCAGGAATATATCTTATTGATCTAATTATGATTCCTTTTTAATGATGCCAAAAGGGGGAGAAGTTTTAGACTAGAACATTAACATTGTTTAAATTGCTAAACTTGTTATATATGCTTGGAATTATATTTATATTTTTACTTGAAAAATTAACGTACATTCTCAGAGGGAGCTTACGTATTAATACAGGTTTCAGGTTCTATCAAGTATTTGTCATCATCAAAAAGGGGGAGATTGTTGAACTCAAGATTTCAAATTTCGTGTAAATCTACACATGGATTTTGATGATAACAAATGAATTCAAAGAATAAAGGAGTCTCAAACTCAAGTTGTCCACACAATAGAATCAAGCACATCAAGGAAGCAAGCATGAGCAAGAAGGAAACAAATTCACATTAAAATCATAGAGTAATTTTGTAAATCTCTTAAAAATTCAAAATTAGGATTAAGGTTCAAAATTAATATTTTATCATAAAGCATTAAAATACATTTTCCACATGTGCATGATATTTTGAAAATTAAATTTGAAAATTTTGAAAGATGATTGATTGTCATCTTTCACATGTGCATGACATGATTAAAGGTTTGAATTTTGAAAATTTTGAAAGATGATTGATTGTCATCTTTCACATGTGCATGACATGATTAAAGGTTTGAATTTTGAAAATATTAAGATAATTGATTGTCATCTTTCACATGTGCATGACATGATTAAATGTTTGAACTTTGAAAATATTAAGATGATTGATTGTCATCTTTCACTTGTGCATGTTTTATTTGAATATTTTCAAAAGTGGTGGATGCTTTTCTTGACTTATGCAAAAGGTAGATGTCTTTATTTGAAAATTTTGAAAAGTAAAGTGTGCTCCTTTTGTCATATGCAAAAAGTAAAAAATTATGTTTGAAATTTTTGAAAAGTAAAGTGTGCTCCTTTTGTCACATGCAAAAGGTAAAAATATTAGATTTGAAATTTTTGAAAAGTAAATGATGATGTTTTTGATATGGGAATCTTTTCAAATTTGAAATTGAAAAATCATTTGCCTATAAATAACTCACTTGAGTTTTTCAAAATTCACAACAAGAGCTTACACATCTATTGCTAAGTTTTGCATCATTTTTTCAAAGCTCTCATTCTCTCTTTTCTAAAGTTTTGAGCCTTAATTTTTGTTCTTGTTGAGAGAGATATAGGTTGCGCTGTATTGTTTCTATCTCACTCATTGAGGAGTGTACTTTGATAGTCTACCTACTATCAACTCTTGTATTTGTAAAAGGGTGTGTATAACCCTTGTGTGTGTAGAAGGTGTTCTACACGGGAAATAGTTAAATCACCAAGTGTGAGGTGATTGGAAGTGTAGAAGGTGTTCTACACGGAGAAAAGTTAAATCACCAAGTGTGAGGTGATTGGAAGTGTAGAAGGTGTTCTACACGGGGAAAAGTTAAATCACCAAGTGTAAGGTGATTGGAAGTGTAGAGGGTGTTCTACACGGATTCTTTGGAGCGGTGCTGCTCAAAGGTGTAATAGGTTTCTATCTCCACCTAAAGGAGATTGAATAGTGGATTTGGGGATCCTCAAGAGGTAGTTTGAGGCGAGGACGTAGGCAGTGGGACCGAACCTCGTTAACATACTGAGTTTGCTTCTCTTTTACCCTTACTCTTTATATTTATTATTGTTTCATATTTTGTTTATATTTTATATTATATATTTGATTTATAATTGTTAATTTCTTAAATACAACTCAATTCACCCCCCCTCTTGTGTTAGTCATCTGGGTAACATAAGAGAACCTCAGTTTTCATTTAGAGGCAGAGTTTATTCACCCTTCTCTCTCAGATAAGAGAACTTGTAAGAATTGCTCCCCTCAAGCCATAATCTTGTGAATATAATGAAGAATGTTTTTGTTCAAATTCTATCTTCATTATTTATGTTTATGCATTGCATACATATGGTCGGCATAATCACCTGCTAATCGGAATCAAGGCCGTTCTCTGGTTTAGCGATCGCCCCCCTATATTCTATGAATCCATGGTTAGATATGGGAGGAAGAAGATGATTTTTTCTTTTCCATAGTAAAATTATATAAAAATAATTTTATAAATTTATATGACTTTATGTGTGTAAGGGGGGTTTTTAAAAACCCTCCCATTAAACTATATAGCAAGCCCATGAGTAAAATACTAAGGAATTAGTGGGCCAGCAGAGAATCCGACAAAGTCCAACCAAGCCTAATGACCTTCCTCTAAAGGTAGTCAGTGAATCTTTGCAAAGTACTTAGCTCGTAGATAAAACTATCGTGAGAAGCAACTCAGGTGTGGGTAAGCATACAATAAGGATGAATAGGACATGCCACCTTGACATTTTCTCGATGGTACCATATTCTCGAGAACTTGTTAGTCCATTCCATGTCTATTCATTTCACTTAACCTAACGTACACGTTACTAAAGCAATATACTAATTTTAGTATTAGAGATTGCTCGACTTCTACCAAGGTCTTCATTCTTCGAATTTCCTTAAAATGTGCAGATGAAGAATTCAAGACCTCAGTAGTTGGAATCCAACACAAAGGCGTATGAAATATGAGTTTAATAATGTGATCCGTCATATCCACTTTACTAATATATTAAATCATATCAATTTATAAAATTTCTTTTAGGTAATTTTATAATTTATTCCTTAATTTTCTTTTAGGTACAATTGAAAAACAGTTATTAAAATGAATCCCACATATTTGTTAGCGCACATGTTTGGTGGTGCACATATGAGTTATAGTGTTTCTTACCAAAGCCGCTACGCACTTGGGCTCTATTAGTTGTGTTACTCGTCCGACTAGCTCGAGTCGGACACGATCCATGTTGTAAGGATGGTCACTCTTGGCAAGTTGGGTTTGGAAAGGGATGATCACTCTCAAGGAAGAATCCACTGGCTCTAGTTGGATGTATGGGACTATATGAATCATAAATTATTTTAAAAGTATTAAAACTCTTTCCTTGATGCACTGTTACAGATAAATGTGTCGAGAAAACTAAGTACGTACATATACTTGTCGAGAATGGATAAGGACAGGAATCAATAGCCTTTGGTACTGGCAATAATGATGGGTGGTCAAAGATATAGATTGCGATGTTGAGTTGAGAAAAATCAATTTTTATAAATAATAGTGAATTTAAATAATTTAATAAATTTTTTAAAATTAATTAAATATGAGTTTAGATATATTTATAAAAAGTTGAAAAAGATTGTAAATATTATGTATAAATAGATATTGAGTTAAAAAATGTCGTGAGTCTTATCTGTAAAGAGATCTTAAATTAAATAATGTTTATTAATTTAAAAAATGTGTATTTAAATATTGGGCTAAACTTAAATTTAAGCTCAACTCAAATGAGTTCAGCTATTTCTATGTTCAAAATATAACTTAGTGCCCCTTTATTGAAACCACATCTATTATGAAAATCCATTTGCTAAGGATATGCTGCACATGTTATGTTATATAAATAATAATTTTTTTCACTTACAAATAGGAAATGATGAATTGGTTAATAAGATAATTCATGTATATATAAATAAGAAAGAAAACAAAAGTAATGTTGCATTGTATACAGAGAAAATAAACTTATTAATGTGGTTCGATCGTTTTGAGTCATACATTGCACATGAGAAAAGATAGTGCAAGCAATTTGTTGTTCTTTTATCATGTAATCTGGACAAGTACACAATCAGATGATATCGTTTTTCTCTAACATGAACAAAGTTTTGAATATCGTTCTGGTGAGCGTATTGGTCAAGACACTGGAATGAAATATTTCGATACAAGTATCATTTCGTCTACCATTTTGGAATAGTCTATATATAAAAAATTATATATATATATATAAATACATATATAAATTATATTTTAAAATAATAGTCAATATATAAATAAATTATACATATAAATACATATATGTAAATAGTCTAGTCTGAATTAAGATAAAAATAAAAATAACAAGAAATGAAAAATAAAAATAAAAATTAGGTACAGCCAGTACAGGCTGGTATGGCTGAAATTTGCAGCGAAACGAAACAGGCTATTTTCTGTATCAGTCAACTGGCCGGTACGACATATAGTGGATGTACCTGAGGGTACGGTACGAAATATAAAATTTTGGTTGAACATGAATATAGCTATGTCGTATCCTCACCATTCCCTTCAATCACATGTCGTTGCCACCCCAACTTCACCACCCTCGAAGATCAGATTTCGACGATCTCATCGGAGCTGTCCCTTTAGGTCTCAGCACCCACATTGTAAAAATTAAGGTAATTTTAAATGTTATCGCCCTTAATTCTGTATTGATCTTTAGGGATGATGGGCGAGGAATTATCTAAATCGAATGAAAGTTGCTAATGCTCGTCTGAACTTCTAGAATGGGGTGGAAAAGATCAGGCCCATGCCGAAACCCACAGGTTGAGTATTCATGGGGGTTTCATTTTCGTTCTTGAGGTGTGCTTGTTGAGGGTATATGTGATCACAGCCCTCTGAAGATATGATAAGCTGTGTATGATATTTTGGGAGGCTTTGTGGTGTGGGTTTGTACGAAACTCCAGGAAAATGCCTTCAAGATTGATATTTTGTTGTTGGGTCTTGTTGGGATGTTTCTGATGGTTTCTTTTCAGAATTTCATTTTCAGTTGCTTTGGTTTCTCAGCGTTGTGTGTGTGTATGTCGTGTGCAAGTGTGTACATGCTTACATACACACGCATGTATTGATGTATATATCAATTTCTTCATTAGATTTTTTAATCCCAATTTTGTACGTGTGCGTATTGTTGTTAAACATGCGGGTTTGGGTTTCTGTTGTTCTCGTTGTATTTCAGTCTCTCTATGTTCCTAAGCACCTGTTTCTTTTAGTCTTGGCATTTTTGTGGTTACCTTGTAGAATTGAAGACTAAATGATTCCACCTGCTGGGGTATTGTATTTGCTGTGAGAGTGCAAAATCTGCATCGAATTATATCACGTTTCTCTTCAACTTCACTAGGTTCAAGCATAACAACGTCCAGAGTTTTGACACACACAACCAAAACCAAGTTGAAAAATGAGGCAATCAACTTGAGAAGCTTTTCTGCTAAATCTAGTGACGATGGTGGTAAAGATGAATGGGAAAAGACTGTGACAGGATCATTTGGTGATACAACATCGAGTGATTTGGGATGGGATTCTGTGTCGTCTTGGTCAACGAGATTGACCAAGGAGCATTTTGATGGTAAGGCCCCACCTAGCAGAGGAGACTCGTCACATTCTTCTGTGATCTCTGGATTGCAAGAGATTGATGATAAACTAAGAGAATTTGAGGTAGAGAATCGTAAAAGTAAGGCTTTTGTAGATGGATGGGGCGAGAGGATGAAGGAGATGAGTGTGCTCTTGAAGCAAGTTAGAGAGCCTAGTGCAAGGGGGTCTTATCTAAAGGACTCTGAGAAAGCCGAGATGTATCGCTTGCATAAGTAGAATCCTGAGGTTTACACTGTTGAGAGCTGGTGAAGGATTATAGGATTATGAGCAGAGAGTGCATGCAAGTCTTTGGTTGAAGGAGCTTGAGGAGGAAGAAGAGAAAAAGCTTGGGCATCCTTTGGATGATTCGGTGGAGCTCTTGCTTGATATTTGTCTTGAGTAAGTTATTACTTATGAACATCAATAGGTTTATATCAAGTGACTTATGTTTGTTGCTTTCGAATGGTGTGAGAAATAGTACTTGATGATCATAGTCATGCTTATTCTCTGACTTCTTTGGTGGTGGTTGATAATACTACAAGATTTGAACTGAATAAAGGAAATCGTGCTTAGAATAGGGAAGTTACGCATTTATGCTTGAAATAAGGAAGTTGCATATTTTTTAACAGGTAGAAGGGGCCTAGTTCTATTTCTTCTAGTGGGTTTTTAGGTGGTTCAAAATTTGAGGATGGACTAAAGTTAAACAAATTGGTATTTCTCCCAGTTGGGTAAACTACAAAGTCATAACTCCCTACTTTGGTCCCATGAGAATGGCAAGGTTTTCTATTTATCCAACAAAAAAAAAAGGCATTGCAAGGTTTTCTGCTTAATATTGTACCTTCTTTTTATGGTCTTGATAATGAACTTGAAAGTGCTAGTTATGGGTATGTATACGTGATATGTATGAATGATAGTGTTTTGGGACGGTAAATGCTCATCATAACCCTAATAAGCCTTAGGTTAGGGGTGAATAGCTGACTTATGCTATTATAGAAGAAAGCTGATTTCTTATGCTTTTTTCTCCTTTCATCTTGCAGATTTTTAAATTCCCACGACAAAGAATTCCATGAGGCTTCTCCTCCTTACAAAACTGACTTCAAAGTCATGCCGGAGGGTTGGGATGGTACCACCAAAGATCTAGATGAAGTCCACTATGAGATCGACCAGAAAGAAGATTAAATGCTTTATCAAGAATTTGTCCAGACGATGAACTTCAATAAAAAGAAAGTAAGTTCTCATGCTTACCCTTTTTGCTCTAAGCAAAAGAAAGTGAAAAAATTCCGATTGAAAAAAGAAAAAAGAAAAAGTGAAATATTAATTAGGGCTAAAGAGTCTGATTTATATTTTAACATCTGCTATTTACTTTATTATTGGTATTATCAGATTGTTGTTGAGCCCGTTTAGATAGTAAGACGAGATATGATGAGTTGGGATGATTTGTAAATAGTAATAGAATTGTTAGTTGAAATGAGATGAGATGGTTTTATTTCACCTTTGTATCCAAACGGGCCTTATCTTTGATTCCAAGCTAATGCATGATTGCCCTTCAAGAGGATAAGGCAGAATGCAAAACAACTTCCTATTTATGATGTCATCATCTCATCTCATCTCATAATGTTATTAGTCATTTAATGCTTGATGTCACTCCTATGTATTCCCATCTAAATCATCAAATACAAACCAACTTCCTCTTATAAAGGCAATATGTAAGGTGAGTGAAGAACATATTCTATCTTTATAAGAGGAAGTTGATTTGCATCTGATGATTTAGATGGAGATACACAGGAGTGACGTCATGGTGCCATTTGAGAGTGGAGATGAAGGTGACTTGGAAGCTGAGGTTTAATTGGTGATCAAGGACTGATCTGTTGGTGAATTATACAACTCAAGTTAAGTGCCTTGCATCAAATGGGGCCTTAGAGTTTGCCGTCACTGCTTAGTTGGTTGACTTGCATACGAACTCATTCTTTTTCTGGATGCTCTTGGAAGTTAGATAAACTTATTTTTTGATAGTAGGAAAATGTTTATTGGTAAATATAAGTATTCTAGTATACAGAGTTGAAGAGGAATAAGATGTAAAGGTTGAAGATAAAATGCCAAAGAAAATGACTGGAATGACTAGTGGTAGGGATAAGTTTTGGACCCCTCTTGGATAGGTCTCATCAACATCAACTAGCCAAATATTTGTTGCTTGTCCCACTGTGTCTACCTTGATTTCGTCTCCATACATGTGTCCCCTTCCATGCCCCCCCTTCCCACAAAACAAAAGCTCCTCTTTTAGGAGTTGAGGGATTTTCTTGTTTTCTTCTCAATTTTTGTTTTCTGTTAATTTTACTGCAGACCCACCATAAAATCAATGTATTTTATATTTCACCCTGTTTAGAACCATTCAAATAATATGGTCATTGGTTTTGGTCAGGGTCAAATTATAGGGGAGGTTAGGTGCCACAAGTATAGTCGGCGCTGTCCATCAGAGGGGTAGTGTTGAATCCAAAGTTTCAAATTTCGTATTTACGTGTAGATTTTGATGATAACAAATAAATTCAAGTCTCAAACTCAAATTATTTATGCAATGGAACGAAACGCACATCAAATATAAAAGAACAAGTCTACAAATGAAACTCATAGATTATTTTTGTATATCTCTTCATAAAATTCAAAATTGGATTAAAATTCCAAATCACTCTTTTCTCTCATAACACATCAAATTACTTTTTTCACATATGCAAGACATTTTTAAATGTCTTAGTTTTGAAAATTATATTTTTCACATGTGCATAATATTATCAAACAAAATAATTTCGAAAATTATATTTTTTATATAAAAATTTGAATTTATAAGATTATTGATTATCATATTTGACATGTACATATTTTGTTTGCAAGTCTTGAAGAGAGGTATGTGTTTTTCTAACAAATACAAAAAGTAGATGATTTTGTTTGAAAATCTTAAAGGGTGATTAGTTGTGTATTTTTTTGACATATGCAAAAAGAAGATGATTTGGTTTGAAAAATAAATTATGCTCATTTTGTCATGTATGAAAAATAAAAAATTTGATTTGATTTATTTGAAAAATGAATAGAGTTGTCTTTGATAAATGCAAAAAGAAAATGCTTTTATTTGAATTTTTTGAAAAGTGAATAGTGCTTTTATTTGACATGAGAATCTTTTCAAATTTGAAATTGAAAACTCATTTGCCTATAAATAGCTCACTTGAGTTTTGCAAAAACAATAACAAGAGCTTACACATCTATTGTTAAGTTTTGTATCATTCTTTCAAAACTCTCATTCTCTTTTTTCTAAAGTTTTGAGTCTTAATTCTTATTCTTTTTTAAAGAAATATAGGTTGAGCTGTATTGTTTCTATCTCACTCATTGAGGAATGTATTTTGATAGTCTACCCACTATCAACTCTTGTATTTGTTAGAGGATACGTATAACTCTCGTGTGTGTAGAACGTGTTCTATACGGGGAATAGTTAAATCACCAAGTGTGAGGTAATTGGAAGTGTAGAGGGTCTTCTACACAGATTCTTTGGAGCGATACTGCTCAAAAGTGTAATAGGTTTCTATCTCCACCTAAAGGAGATTAACTAGTGAATTTGGGATCCTCAATGGGTAGTTTGAAGCGAGGACGTAAGCAATGAGGCTGAACCTTGTAAAAATACTGAGTTTGCTTTCTCTTACCCTACTCTTTATATTTCTTATAGTTTTATATTCTGTTTATATTTTATATTGTGTATTTGATTAATAAGTGTTAATTTTTATAATATAACCCAATTCACCCCTCTTCTTGTGTTAGTCATCTGGGAAACAATTGATATTAGAGCAAGATCTCTGTTATAAGATCAACTATCTGTTGAGTTAAGATCATATGGTTAATATTGCAGCTACTTTCGCTGAAGGTCAATCCAGTAGTCGACCTCCACTATTTTGTGGAGATAATTATACTTTCTAGAAAGCTAAAATGAGAATATTTCTTCAGTCTCAAGATCATGAAATCTGGAAATGTATTGTAAATGGGCCTTATATTCCAATAAAAACTGTTGATGGAGTAAAGATCAAAAATGAAGATGAAGAGTTTGATCACGAAGACGATAGATCTTATACTGTGAATGTAATGGCTATGAATTTTCTATATAATGCTCTCAATAGTAATGAATTTAACAGAATAATGACTTGCAGGACAACAAAGGAAATTTGGGACAACTTGAAAGTAACCTATGAAGGAATTTCGCAAGTCAAAGAATCAAAAATTTATGTTCTTATGCATGAATATGAAATGTTCAAAATGAATGATGATGAATTTATCTCTTCTATGTATAATCGTTTTACTAATATTATAAATAATTTGACATCTCTTGGTAAAATTTATTCCAGCTTGGAGATAGTAAGGAAAATTATCAACTCCTTACCAAAACGTTGGGAATCAAAAGTAACGGCAATTTTTAAAGTTAGAGATCTTAAAAAATTCAAAATAAATGAACTCATCGGGTCACTTATTACCCATGAATACACATTGAAAATAGGAGAAGAAGAAGGAAAATAAAAGAAAAGCTTGACACTCAAATCCGTTTCTCATGAAAATGAAAGTGATAAAAATGAAGAAAGCGATGACGAAAAGATTGCAATGATCACTAGAAGATTTAAGAGATTCTTGAAAAATAAAGCTCCTCCAAGGAAACCTTTAAAAAAATATTCCAAAAAAAATACAGGTAAAAATGATTTATTAATTTGTTATAAATGTAAAAAACCTGGGCATATCAAAGCAGATTGTCTCCTGCTAAATAAAGATTGATACAAAGGTAAGAAAGTAATAAAAACTACATGGGATGATGATTTAAGTAGCATAGACAGTAACGCAAGTAATGAAGAATCTGCAAATTTTTGTCTTATGGCTAAAGATGATCTTGAGGTAACAAATTTTGAAAATCTCTCTTATGAAGAATTGCAAAATGCTTTGGAAGAGATATATGAGAAATTTGAAAAATTGGGTATTAAGTATACTATTTTGAAAAAGAAAAATTCTTCTTTAATAAATGAAATTGATATTTTAAGGAAAGAAAATATAATTTCAAAAGATGACAATGATAAACTGAAAAAGAAATAGCTGATTTAGAAAAGATTGTTGAAAATTTCACAAATGGAAAAAGAAATTTCGAAAAACTTTTTGGTAGTCAAATATGTGTTTTTGATAAGGTAGGCTTGGGATACATGCCAAAAGAAAAACTCAAACGCTATAAAAATTTCTTTGATAAACCTATTAAATCAAAACCAGATTTTCAAAATTCTTTTCCTAAAAAGAGATTTGTCAAAGATGTACATTATTACAATCACTCAAGTTCTTCAAATATGTCACATGTTATTTGTAATTTTTACAATAGGAATAGTCATAACTATCATTCTTGTCCTATTAGAAGAAAACATATAATGACTATTAGGGTCATATGGGTATCAAAAAATCTTATTTCTTCTAATACTAATAAATAAAGAACTCAAAGAACATGGGTACAAGACAAATCATTTTAATTGTTTTTGTAGGTATGCATGAAGTCTTACATAAGTAAAACAAGATGGTTTTTAGATAGCGAATGCTCAAGACACATGATAGGAGATAAAACAAAGTTCATTGATCTCACTCTTAAAGAAGAAGGACACGTGACATTTGGAAACAATTCAAAAGGGAAGATCGTGAGAATATGTAAAGTTGGTAATAAGTTTTCTCTCATAATTAAAGATGTTCTACTTGTTGAAGGTCTAAAACATAATTTTTTAAGTATAAGTCAATTATGTGATAAAAGATTTACAGTTACCTTCAAAAAAGATAAGTGCATTATTTTGAATAATCATGATTGTAATGTTTATTTTATTGCTCTTAATAACAATAATATTTATACAATTGAATTTGAAGAAATTACCTCACAAGATACTATTTGTTTATCAGCTCAACATGAAAATAGTTAGTTATGACATCGAAGGTTAGGTCATGCAAATATGAAACTTATTTCCAAACTTTCAAAAAATGATCTTATAAGAGGTTTGCTAAAATTAAACTTTTTTAAAGACAAAATCTGTGATCCATGCCAGTTTGGTAAACAAATAAAAATTTCTTTCAAAATTAAGAAACATATTTCCACTACTAGACTTTTGCAATTAATACACATGGACCTTTTTGGACCAAACAGAGTTGCAAGTCTGGGAGGAAAATATTATGCATTTGTTATTATTGATGATTTCTCTAGATACACTTGGGTCATCTTTCTCGCTCATAAACATGAAGTACATAATGCATTTACCAAGTTATGCAAGAGAATTTAAAATAAAAATGGCTATACTATTTCAAACATCCGAAGTGATAGGGGGAAAGAGTTTATCAATAAATATATTGAGTCTTTTTGTGATGAAAATAGTTTTCTGCATAATTTTTCTGCTCCTCAAACTCCTCAACAAAATGAGGTAGTAGAGAAGAAGAATAGATCTGTTGAAGAAATAGCACGAACAATGCTTAATGAAAATAGTTTACCTAGTTATTTTTTGGCCGAAGTGGTAAGCACTGCATGTTATGTTATAAATAGAGTTATGTTAAGGTCTAAATTAGATAAAATCTCTTATGAGCTTTGGAATGAAAAAGAGTCCAACATTAGTTACTTTCATGTATTTGGATGCAAATGTTTTATACTCAATGACAGAGATAATTTAGGAAAATTTGATGCAAAATCTGATGAAGGTATCTTTCTTGGGTATTCAACAAATAGTAAAGCTTATAGAGTATTCAATAAAAAGACTTTGACTGTACAAGAATCTATGCATGTAGTATTTGATGAATCTAACCCTCTACTATCCAAGAAATCTATTGATGAAGAATCAGAAGGTACAAATAACACAAATAGTCTCAATCTCGACAAAGAAAATACTATGCAAGAAATCTAACATAGAGACATCAGGAAAGATCATCAAGATTTAGTACAAGATGCAACCAAACAGTGGAAACATGTGAAAGATCATCCAGTGGAACAAATTCTAGGAGAACCTTCACGAGATGTAAATACTCGATCATCTCTTTAAAATATTTGTAATCACACTACTTTTTTTTTTATCTCAAATTGAACCCAAAAATATTGACGAAACACTTATTGATGAATCATGGATTCTAGCTATGCAAGAAGAACTAAATCAATTTGAAAGAAACAATGTATGGACACTTGTTCCTAGACCCAAAAATCATGCTGTTATTGGAACAAAATGGGTTTTTAGAAATAAAAAAGAGGAGTATGGAATCATCACTAGAAATAAAGCTCGACTTGTAACCCAATATTTCAATCAAGAGGAAAGAATCGATTATGATGAAGCGTATGCATCTGTCGTAAGATTAGAAGCTATTCGAATGTTAATTTCATATGCATGTTATAAAGATTTCAAACTTTTTCAAATGGATGTTAAAAATGCTTTCTTAAATGGTTTTATAAATGAAGAGATATATGTTGAGCAACCTCCAGGTTTTGAAAATCATATTTCTCCTAATCATGTTTTTAAGCTTGCAAAAGCATTATATGGACTCAAACAAGTACCTAGAGCTTGGTATGAGAGGTTTAGTGGTTTCTTGATTGAAAAAGGTTTTTCAAGAGGAAAGATCGATACAACTCTGTTTATCAAATATGAATAGGATGATATTTTTCTAGTTTAAATTTATGTTGATGATATAATATTTGGTGCTGCTAATGAAAATATGTGCCAAGATTTTACTAAGAGCATGCAGGAAGAATTTGAAATGAGCATGATGGGAAAACTTAATTTCTTTCTTGGATTGCAAATCAATCAAGTAAAAGTGGAACATTCATCAATCACTCAAAATATATCAAAGAGTTACTCAAAAAGTTTAAGATGGAAGGTGCGAAAGTAATTGGAATACCAATGAGTCCAACTACCAAACTTGATAAAGATGAAAGCGGTAAGCCAGTTGACTCAAAGGTATATCGAGGTATGATTGGTAGTTTATTATATTTGACAGCTAGTAGACTTGATATTATGTTCAGTATATGTTTATGTGTACGTTTTCAATCATCTCCAAAGCAATCTCATTTGATTGCAGTCAAATGTATTTTTAGATATCTTGCTGGTACCATTGACCTAGGGTTATGGTATCCTAAGCACACTTCGTTCAATTTTATTAGTTATTTAGATGCGGATTATGCTGGTTGTAAAGTTGATCAAAAAAATACTAGTGGAACATGTCATTTTTTAGGTCATGCACTTATTTCATGGTTTAGTAAAAAGTAAAATTATGTTGCATTATCTACTGCTGAGGTAGAATATGTTGCTGCAGGCAATTGTTGTGCTCAAGTTCTTTACATGAAGCAACAACTTGAGGATTTTAAACTTCTGTACAATCACATCCCAATCAAATGTATTAATACAAGTGCTATAAATCTTTCAAAGAATCCAATACAACATTCTCGGACCAAACATATTGAAATTAGATATCAATTTCTTAAAGATCATATGCAGAAGGGCGATATTGTATTAAAATTCACTAGTACATATGATCAATTGGCAGACATTTTCACAAAACCCCTACCAAAAGATAGACTATGTATGATTAGAAGAGAAATAAGAATGATGCATGCCATGAATATCTGCTAGATACTTTTATTCTATTATCTCAAATGACCTACAGAAACTTGAGACGTTTAGTCTCATCATTCAAATGCATTTGCTCCTCATAAATCATCATGACATCCTTGTCTAAAAGATTAGACAATCAAAAGGAAGAGGCAAGCAAGGATTTCAAATCCTTATTTTGTTGCTTTAACTCTACTATTTTTTTGTTTGACTCATAAACAAGTCGTTAAAGTACAGAAACAGTCTCGCTAAGTTTCTCAATTTCGCGAGTTTTAGACTGCAACCGAGCAGAAAATGCGACGATGGATGATGAGTATCGAGTTTCAAGACCCACAAGCTCGTAAATGGCGTCATGATCTGATTTATTAGCTAAATCAGTCTCTTGTTGCTTTATGGCACCCATGACAGATGTAGAAATAGATTGAGATTAAAGTGAAGAATACCTCAAATCTTGATCAAGAGAAGTACTGAAGGGAAATCGACAAGCCATTGAAAATTTGTAGAATGAGAATGCAAGCAAATTGTAAAGATGAGAAGAAAATTTGATGTGAAATAAATAAAATTAAGGATTGCTCTTATAGAAACAGAAATAAGAACATGATAAGTTTACAAATCCTGATAATATCTCATTTTTCAGCAACATCAAGCAGATCAAATCTCTGCACTGAATTGCCAGAGCTACGCCTCCAGCCTTTGCAAGTTTTATCAAGTACGGGTGGTTCCAATTATTCAACTCTTTACAAAATCTCCTTCCGCACCGAATTGCCAGAACTAGGTCTCTAGTCTTTGCAAGTTTTGTCGGGCATGACTCGTTCCAATTATTCAACTCTCTACAGTTTTTACTAATGCACCGTTTTATTTGGTTATCGCTTATTGTAAAAAAAAAAACTTACTGAAACTAATTGCGGTTCATTTTTAATGATGCCAAAAGGGAGAGAAGTTTTAGACATAAATATTTAGATTTTTAACTATGTTATATATGCTGGAATTATGTTTATCTATTGCTTGAAAAACTAACGCATATTCTCAGGAGGAGCTTAAGCATTACTGCAAGTCTCAAAATTTTACTAAGTATTTGTCATCATCAAAAAGGGGAAGATTATTGAATCCAAGATTTCAAATTTCGTATCTACGTGTAGATTTTGATAATAACAAATAAATTCAAGTCTCAAGCTCAAATTATTTACGCAATGGAGCGAAGCGCACATCAAGAATAAAAGAACAAGTCTACAAATGAAACTCATAAATTATTTTTGTACATGTCTTGATAAAATTCAAAATTGGATTAAGATTCCAAATTACTATTTTCTCTCATAAAATATCAAATTACTTTTTGCACGTATATAAGACATTTTTAAATATCTTAATTTTGAAAATTATGTTTTTCACATGTGCATAACATTATCAAACAAAATAATTTCGAAAATTATATTTTTTATATAAAAATTTGAATTTATAAGATGATTGATTATCATATTTGACATGTGCATATTTTGTTTGCAAGTCTTGAAGGGAGGTTGTATGTTTTTCTGACAAATACAAAAAGTAGATGATTTTGTTTAAAAATCTTAAAAGGTAGTTGTGTGTTTTTTTTGACAAATGTAAAAGGTAGATGATTTTGTTTGAAAATCTTAAAGGGTGGTTAGTTGTGTGTTTTTTTGACATATGCAAAAAGAAAATGATTTGGTTTGAAAAATAAATCATGTTTATTTTGTCATGTATAAAAAGCAAAAGATTTGATTTGATTTATTTGAAAAATGAATGGAGTTGTCTTTGACAAATGCAAAAAGGAAATACTTTTATTTAAATTTTTTGAAAAGTGAATAGTGCTCTTATTTGATATGAGAATCTTTTCAAATTTGAAATTGAAAACTCATTTGCCTATAAATAGCTCACTTGAGTTTTGTAAAAACAATAACAAGAGCTTACACATCTATTGTTAAGTTTTGTATCATTTTTTCAAAACTCTCATTCTCTATTTTTTAAAGTTTTGAACCTTAATTGTTATTTTTTTTTAGAGAGATATAGGTTGAACTGTATTGTTTCTATCTTACTCATTGAGAAATGTACTTTGATAGTCTACCCACTATCAACTCTTGTATTTGTAAGAGGATGCGTATAACCTTTGTGTGTGTAGAAGGTGTTTTATACGGGGAATAGTTAAATCACCAAGCGTGAGGTGATTGGAAGTGTAGAGGGTATTCTACACGGATTCTTTGGAGCGGTGCTACTCAAAAGTGTAATAGGTTTCTATTTCCAACTAAAGGAAATTGACTAGTGAATTCGGAATCCTCAATGGGTAGCTTGAGGCGAGGACGTAGGAAGTGGGGTTAAATCTCGTAAAAATACTGAGTTTGTTTTCTCTTACCTTATTCTTTATATTTCTTACAGTTTTATATTCTGTTTATATTTTATATTGTATATTTGATTAATAAGCGTTAATTTTTATAATATAACCTAATTCACTCCCTCTATTGTGTTAATCATCTGGACAACAGGTGGGATTTGACAGTAGAGAAACTTGGACCACGAGGGAAGCACAGAGGTGGTGGTGGCTGGAAATTTGTCAGCTTGCCTGATAGTTCCAGCCGACCTCGTGGTCCAAAGAAGTCAAAAGAAGTGAAAATGGAAATTTGAAAAATGAAAGTACTTGAGCTATTCAATGCATATTGTCAATGAGAGAGATAATAGAGAGGCAGTGATAGTTGGAAAAACACGTAAAGGTAAAGTGAAAGTAATTTTTCTGTTAAATAAAAGTAGTTTTCGTGTGTCATAAACCGGTGATTTTTGGGAAATTATGCATATCGATCGAAATTCAAATTTTGGCTGAAATTTGACATACCGGTAAATACTGGCCGAAACACGTCGGTATGATTGGTATTTAAACCACTGCGAAATGCTACCTTCAACCGTATCGGCCACTGTTCTAATATAAAATATTTGGACTATATCAACCTATATGACATAAAATTCAAAATATTGTCTAAAACTTAACTTCTATTTAGATTTAGAAGTGAGTTGAGCTCATTTCAATTTACTTTCATTCCATCATTATATTTTTATAATTTTTTATATAAAATATAAATTTCTATACACATTTTTTAAATCTCAATACATATTTTTCAAATTCTAATACATATTTTTTAAATTCTAAAATAATAATAATATTAAAAAATAAACTAAACTAAACTCATCTCAATTCATCCCATTTCCAAAACCAAATAAAACCTTAGAAAAGATTAATTTCTCAATTCAAAACCCTTTTTCCTCAAGTTTTCATGCAAACATATTTTAACTTTACCTATCATCTCTTTTTTTTTTTTTTAAAATGCCTTGAATCGATAAACTCTATTAAAAAAATTATTTAGTTTATCACTATTATTGGGTTATAATATAATTTTGAAGGTACTCAATTGAAATAAAGTGAAAATGTAATTAAAATCCATTTTCAAAGATATAATGCTACTTTATTATTTCATTTTGATTGTTCATACATTTAATTTTTTTTAATTTTTTTATTTAATGATTAAGAAAGTAGCTATTAGTGTATTGATTTTTTTTAAATGTTTAAAAAATATTTCTAAAAAGAGTTAAAGAAAAGAAAAATATAATTTGCATTAGAGGCACACTAAATGAGTAAATTGAGAAAGCATAATAGTATTGTTTTTTTCAAAATAAGAAAATAGATTCGTTTGTTTTCATAATTTCTTTTAATTCATCTAATCATTATAATTTTTCAAATTTTTATATAAAATAAAATAAATAATTCATTTTTTTCAAATTTTAAAATAAAAATAATATTAATAATATATTTTAATAATATTTTATTTAAAATTTTAATATTGATATCAATTTAACTCATCTCATTTGCCAAAACAAATGAGGCAAAAGAGTAGAGCTTTTGGACACTTTTTGTATGCTTTTTTTTTAAAAGAATAATAACACTCTTCGAATTATAAATCTAGTTTGATCCCCAAAGAAAATCCCAAATAATTTTAGTTGTTGGCCGCTTAGGACAGCCCTAAGCCCTCGCGGGGGGTGGGAGGCTTTGGCTCTAACTCTCTCCCTCCCTCCTCTCACCTCAGCCCCATCCCTGAATTTTTATCCTTTTTTTTTCTCTTCCATTTTGTTATTCGTTTGGGGGTTTTTTCTTGTTGTTTTCCCAGCCCTTTCATCTTCATTTCTTTTGTTCTTTTCTTTTATTGTTTGGGTTTCTCTTTCCTCTCATCTCTCCACCTTTCCCCATTTGTTTAATCTATTTCCATTTCTTCTTGTTTTCTTTTTCTGTTTTGTTTTGCTGCAAGTATACTGGTTTGAGCATTTGGAGGTCTGTGACGTCGACTAATCGAAGCCCTCTGTGGCCCAGAACATCCCACGTGCCCCACCACCTGCTTCTCAAGGTGCCAATATCTCATTTGGGGGAGGACTGAGCCGAATGAAAGGGCGCGTGAGCCACATGCGCGCTCTAAAGTTGGAGCCTTTTCTTCCACGCGCCATTTTCAGGGGTGGTCTTCAGAGGCTATGCATGGCGTTGTTGGAATATGGACCTTTGGCCGTTACACCCTTGACGTTTCCAAAATTGAAAATCGGATCTTTGTGTTTCGATTTATTGTATTTGTTTTACTGTGTTTTGAATTTGTTTACTTTAATTAAAAAAAATATCTCTAAGACTTCTATAAAATGTTTTCCTCTTGGATTTTTGTTTGATAGATTTTCTCTTGTCTCGTTTTAGTACGGAATGTGATTTGTTTGTTAACTTTGTCTTGGACATAATGGAATTATCTCTTGGATAATGATTTGGAAAGGTTTGTAGTTCAGACTAGACTATGTTAATCATTTTTAATATATTGGAGAGTTACATATTTTATTTAGTTGAGTTATAATGTATATTTCAAGTTTAATTATAATGCTCTTTTATTAATAAATACATTTTGCCTTTTTTTAAAAAAAAAAATCTAGTTTGATAGATGATCAAGGGTGGACCTACTTGGGAGTGGAGCCCCCAAAATTCTTCAAATAATTTATATGTTATATATAAGTATATATATTTACATTTATATAATATTAAATTATCCCTCAAATTATAAAAAAAATTAAAAATTGCCCTCCAAATTTTTATTAAAATTATTCTCTTAAATGTTAATATACATATATTTTTATTCTAATTTTTAACTTTATTGAAATCTAAATTTTAAATCACCTAGTCTCATAATTATTTTAACAGTCTAATTCTAAAAAAAAATATGATTAAGAATTTATATAATTGTCAAAATTGATTAATTATACTTACTTATATAATTTCACTCTAACTTAATTGTATGATTATGA
The DNA here is from genome assembly GCA_036898215.1 of Platycarya strobilacea. NCBI lineage: Eukaryota > Viridiplantae > Streptophyta > Magnoliopsida > Fagales > Juglandaceae > Platycarya > Platycarya strobilacea. The sequence goes on from CM072556.1 coordinate 14,518,757, forward strand.
GATATAGTTTGTTAAAAATATAACATCGATATATTAGTAGTTATTAGAAATATTTTATGTTTATTCTTGATCTATACTTTTTTTTAAATAAAAAAATAATATAAACAAGTGAAAAAATTGATTTTTTTTAAAAAGACGCTGATAATTCGAAGAGTAATATATTTAGATAGTTCAACAATAAAAAAATATGATACTTCTACCATATCTTTTTAAAATTGATATATAGGACATATTTTATCGACTCTAAATAAAAAATCTTTCCGCCCTTATATATGATTATATATCAGAGTTAGGATGGAATGAATGTGCACGGACAAAAGCAAAAAAATTGCCATGTTGTTATTGTTTGTGTACATTTCATGCAGCCATTCTGTTCGTTCATAATTTATTTCTGCAACTCTTAGCGTACGAAGAAGCAACCACTGTACTGCAAGCACAAAGAAGCAGCAGCATGGTTTTTGCATTGCAACGACCATGAGGAACAACAGCCATAGCAACGAAGAAGATCAGCGAAGGAAAGAGAGCACTATCGCCGGCCTAGATTCAAGATTCAACCAGACCCTCAGAAATGTTCAAGGGTAAGAACCCCCAATTTCCCGACAATTCTAAACTTCCCATTTCTCAGTCATGCATTTGCTTTTTTTTTTTTCCTTGAAGACTTGAAAACCCAGCTTCTGACCTCCTGAGGAAGCGCTTACGAAACTCATGTCATGAGTTTTCGAGGATTTCCAGAATTTCAATTTCAATGGGTCTGTGGTGTTAGTTTCGAAACATTTGGATATTGGTTCTAATATATGCTTTGGCTTTGATCTCTCGAACTCTATAAACGATAGAAAAAAGTTCATAAACGTTATGGTTGATTTTTTATATCTTTTGGTAGATATCAGCGAGGAATGTCGTGAAATTCATAGGATCTGTGTATTCAGATTGGGTGATTTCATTAACGCTCTGTTCTGTTTGGTTATGTCATTTCCTACAAACAAAATTACTTTTGGAGTTGCTTCTCTTTATGAACAAAGCTTATTATTTGTTATCTATATGTGCCATGTGAAATGGTTTGGAATTGTTCCGTCTAATATTTAGATAGAGACCTATAGCATACCTTCTATAGCTGTTGCCGTGCTCTTGTTGCAAGTTTGTCTTCTTAGCAATCAACAGAAAATAATTTTAAAATTTATGTCTTAATCAAGATATTTTGGTCTATCTAGATTGCTCAAAGGCCGAAGTATTCCTGGTAAAATTTTACTGACTAGAAGATCAGATCCAAGCTTACAAGAACCTTCTCCTGAGTATGAAAGGAGCTCCTCATTCAAGGATGCTAGTTCAAGTGATCGCATGGCCAAGGCAGTAGAGGCAATTTTGACAGCATCTTTTACTGATTCTTTTATTATCACTTTGATCTTTATTATAGACACATGATGTATGAAATTTTGATGATTGATAATTTATTGTTTGGATTTTACGCTCAATGTAGGAAGAAGTCCAGAGTACAAGCAATCCAAATAAAAACATAAATGTCAGTCAGTTAAAACCATCAACCTCAAATATTGAAAATACATCCCAAGAAGTTCAGAAATCTGCTATGGGTGCTAGAGCTACAGATTCTGCAAGGGTTATGAAATTCACCAAGGTGCTCTCTGGGACAACAGTCATATTAGGTATTGTTTATCTTCCCTGTCTTTCAGCCCTTTCCATGTATCTTGATGGATATGCTAGGACGGATATTCTAGAGTATGATGGATTTCCCATAAACCTAAGTCTAATGGATTGCTCTTTGCCCAATGTTATATTGTTATATCCCACATGATAAGTGAGGGTAGGTGATATGTGATATCTCACATTGCTTGGATAATAGAAATTCTTGGTCTTTAGAGCATTAGCAATGGACTAGCTAAAATTTTCCTTCAAAAAGTACAAGTTTGCCCACTTTTCAAAAAAATTTCGTCATATTTGATTATTTGTGAAGAGAAGAAAGTGGGAAGAAGGGAATAAAAGAAGAATATTCCATTTTTTTTCCATTTTTGAATAGTAACCCTCCAAATTTGGAGAGTTTTGGAAGATTATTATTCACAAGTAAAAAAATATTCCATTCTCTCCATCTTTTTCTCTCCACTATTAATCAAATATGACTAGTTTTTTTTTTGGAAAGTGTACAAATTTATATTATAGGTCATATGATTTGAGCCTTCTATTAAGGCGTTACAAATGATATCAGAACCTATCCCAACGAAAAATGTAGGATTTGAGTTGTGCCACTTACGACAGATGAATATAAGGGAGGAAAATTGTGATATCCCATGCTGATAAGTGATAAGGGTAGGTGTTATTATGATCGATATGATAAGTGAGAATAGGTAGTGCATGTGATCTCATATTGCTTGGGAAAGAGAGGTTTTTGTTCTTTACAAGGTTTTCAATGAGCTTTAGTTGTATTATTGACTAATCTTTTGAAGTATAGGCCATATGGTTTGGCCTTCTATTAGGACATTATAAATGATATCATAGTCTATTCCAATTAGAAATATGGGATTTGAGTCGTGCCACTTATGGTGGATTGGCCTGACCAGGATGTTGGGAATATAAGGAAGAGAGATTGTGATACTCCATTCTGATAAGTGATAAGGGTAAGTGGTTTTATGATACCCCATATGATAAGTGAGGACATGTGGTGTACGAGATCCACATTACTTGGAAATGAGAAGTTCTTGCTTTTTATAATGTTCCGATCGGCTTTAATTGTATAATTGAGTAGTCTTTTTGGAGTATAAGTGATGTAGTTTGGGCCTTCGATTGGGGTGTTATATCTTCTATTGAATTATTTTTATAGTAAATCCATTTTTTAATAAAACATCCAATTGGAACATAAATCATATTTCTGAAAAAGGATCATCCCTTTCAGTGATGTACAATCCTATCCTAATAGCATCCTCATTATCTTAATATCACTCTTTTTAGGCACTCCCTTTATGACACATTTGACTACAACTTGCCTATTTTATTTTATTTTTTGGCTCATTGCATAGATGTTCACTTACCCTGTCATCAGCATGATCTCTTTTGTAGAGTTTATTAATTTCTAAAATTTAACTTTCTAACATCATTTTGTAGAGAATTTGCGTGAGTTAGCTTGGAGTGGAGTACCAGATTATATGCGACCTGTTATCTGGAGGCTTCTCTTGGTAAGTTTGAGAGTTCTGGTTTAGGCTTGTAACCTATTTTTGTTTATATACAGAAATGTCAAACTTTCAATAAAATGTTTCCTAGTTTATAATTAGAGATATTAATTTGAATATAGAGCTTTGAAATCCAATTTATCGTCCATTAGACTGATACAGAAAACATATTTCACAGAAGATCTTAATGCTGCATATGTGATAATAGGTACTCTGTCGTGATTTTTTTTTTCACTCGATTTTGGCGAAGACCTTTAGTTTTATCACTTGTACGTTTGAAAGTAAGCTTCTATTTCCGGATTCTTGATGTCACGTGGATTTTGACCTTCTTGTGTTCACAGACAAAGCACGACTCTTGTTAGTGAAATCTCAGGCACTAGAATGTTAAAGGGCTGGTTATAATTTTACTTGGATGAATAGGCCCCACAGTCAGCTATATGGTTCCCATGATCTAGCGCGGGTAAGCCTACGTAAGGGGAACATCAAAATTAAGGTGGTGAACTCTGAGGCAAAACCTATTGTTATGGTAGTTAAGATAGTTCCGCTACAGATTAGCGAATGGTCTAGAAAGTTTGACTTGATGGTGGTGCCGTTGGATGACTTCCACTTTATATTGAGTTTGGAATTCTTGCGAAAGATAAGAGTTTATGTTTCACCTCTTTAGTTGGTTTTGAAAGACCAACTCATAGTTGCTCTCTTTGGCCAGGTGAGGATGAAACTCTTTCCTTACAACCCAGCGGGAATGGAATGCAATGAAGCTGATAAAACAAGATTGGAATATGCAGATGCATATGATTTTTTTTTTCCTCACATCGAAGGTTGTTGTGAGACCATTGCTGTATGTGCTCAAAAGCTAGTTGGTGGTGTATACCGTGGTGCATTAGTGGCGACTTCAACATAGTGAGATTTGCCAGTGAGCATTTCGGTAATAGAACTGTGAGACTTGCTAGCTTGGAATTCTCAGAATTTATCACTGACTTGAATTTGGTAGATTTACCACTTGTGGGGGGTCCTGCCACCTGGTCTAATAACCAGACTTGGTCCAGACTAGATCGCTTCCTCATCTCTCCGGAGTTGGAAAACCGCTTCCCCGATATCTAGCAGAAACGGCTGGAACGGATTTCTTCTGATCATTGGCCGATCCTGCTAGATTGTGGCGGCCTTCATAATGGTCGGTGCTATTTTAAATTCGAGAATATGTGACTAAAGTCAGAAGGATTTGTGGACAGGGTTAAACAATGGTGATCTTCTTACTTGTTCGAGGGATCTCCCAGCTATATTTTCTCTAATAAGCTGAAAGCCTTAAAGAGAGATTTGAAATTGTGGAATTCTTAGTCTTTTGGTGATTTAGGAGATAATAAGAAGGCTCTTTGGAAGGTTATACAGGAACTTGATAAGCTGCAAGAGGGACGGCCTCTCACTCAGGATGAACAGTTGCAGAAGACTACATTGACAACAGAACTTGAGCGATTGATTTTGATGAAAGAAATTTCTTGGCGAAAAAAATCAAGAGTTTTATGGCTTTGCGAAGGGGACTGATGTACAAGTTGTTCCATAGAGTCACCAATTCCCATCGCAGGAACAACAATATTGAGGTGCTCAATATTAATGGGGTGGAATGTAAAGATGAACGGATTATCCGTGACCATGTCGTTAACTTTTATGAGAACTTACTGACGGAACAGGAGGACTGGAAACCTAATTTGGATGGCTTAACGTTTGATATGATTGACCCAATTGATGTCGATCGGCTGGAGCGGACTTTCGAGGAAGAAGAGGTTCTCAAGGTCATTCGGAAAATGGTAAAAGACAAAGCGCCTGGACCAAACGGCTTCTCGATAGGTTTTTACCAGGATTGTTGGAAAATGATTAAAGAAGATCTCGTAAAGGTGTTCTAGGAACTATACATATTTGGAAAATTTGAAAAAAGTCTCAATTCTACTTTTTGGGTGCTCATCCCCAAAAACGTGGGGGCCACAGAATTCAATGACTTTCGACCCATTAGTTTGGTTTTCGGGGTTTACAAGATCGTATCGAAAGTGCTTTCCAACTGATTCAGTGAGGTCATTGGGAAGATTACTGATCCTCAAAATGCTTTCATGAAAGGTAGACAAATTTTAGATGCTGTGCTGATAGTGAATGAATGTATTGACAATAAACTGAAGGCAGGAGGTACGGGGATTCTGTGCAAATTAGATATGGAAAAGGCTTATGGCCATGTTAATTGGGATTTTCTTCTGTATCTTCTCAGCAAATGTGCGTTTGGGGAAAGATGGAGGTCCTGGATAAGATGGTGCATTTCTACATCGAGATTCTTGGTACTGATTAATGGTTGCCCTGAAGGTTTCTTTCCTAGTTCTTGAGGATTGAGACAAGGCGACCCATTGTCCCCTCTACCATTCATTCTGGTTATGGAAGTGCTTAGCAAGATGTTGTCGGTTTTGGTGAATAATGGTTTGGTAAGTGGGTTTTAAATTGAAACCCCATCTAGAGGTTTTGCTAATATATCTCATTTGTTGTTTGCAGATGATACACTTGTTCTCTGTGAGCATAGTAAGGGCAGGTGCGAGCCTTAAAGGCTCTCCTCCTCTGTTTTGAAGCAGTGTTGGGTTTGAAAGTGAATTACAATAAATCTGAGATGGTCCCGATTAGGGATGTGCGCAATACGCCAGTGTTGGCTGGTTTACTTGGGTGCAAGACTTCTTCGCTGCCTCTGACATACTTGGGACTTCCCTTGGGATCGGCTTCAAGGGCAGTAAGGATATGGGATATAGTGTTGAAAGAGTGGAACGGAAACTTGCAGGATGGAAGAGAATGTATCTGTCTAAGGGGGGGCGGGTCACTCTGATCAAGAGTACTCTTTCCATTTTATCCACCTATTTCTTATCTCTCTTTCCTATCTCGGCTGGGGTGGCAAGCCGCTTGGAGAAGTTGCAACGAGATTTTTTGTGGGGTGGGTTAGGGGAGGAATTTAAGTATCACCTTGTTAAGTGGGAGACGATTTATTGCCCTCTACCCAAGGGTGGTTTGCGTATTCGTAATTTGAGAGTTTTCAACCAAGCTTTGCTTGGTAAGTGGTTGTGGAGGTACCAACAAGAACAAGAAACCCTTTGGAGAATAGTGATAGATCACAAATTTGAGAGTGAATGGGGGGGGGGGGGGGGGGTTGGAGCTCCAATGAAGTTAGAGGGGCTAGTGGTGTAGGGGTATGAAAAAACATAAGAAGTGGGTGGGGGGTCTTTTAGTTGCACACTAGGCTGCAATGTGGTGTAGGCACAAGAATCAGGTTTTGGAAAGATGCATGGTGCGGCGATAGGCCCCTGTCTAACATGTTTCCTTCTTTGTTTCAGGTTGCAAGGGACAAAAATATGGCAGAGACTTTGGAGTCAGCCGAGGGAGGTCGCCGTTGGAACATCAACATCATTCAGGCAGCACAGGATTGGGAAATAAATTCTTTCGTGGACTTTTATAGTCTTCTATACTCCCAAAAACCGAACATCCAGATTTAAGACGGCCTATGGTGGATCCCTGCAAGGCGAGGAATCTTCACAGTCCGTTCTTTCTATAAGGTCTTCATCCAAGGTCCCGAGTCACAATTTCCATGGAGGAAAATTTGATGCCATAAAGCACCCCAGAAAGTGACCTTCTTCGTGTGGACAGTTGCTCTAGGAAAGATTCTCACTACGGATAACTTGAGAAAAATGGGAGTTATCATTACAAACTGGTGTTATCTGTATCGAAGTGGGGGTGAGTCTGTTAATCATCTACTCCTACATTGCGAAACCGCTAGAATTTTGTGGAACGAGGTTTTCAGAAGATTAGACTTAGCCTGAGTCATGCCAGAGTCTGTGGTGGCAACTATGGCGTGCTGGAATTCGATTATGGGCAAGCGCCAAATTATAGTCATATAGAAGATGATTCTTATATGCATCATGTGGTGCCTTTGGTATGAGCGTAATGAGAGAACTTTTGAAGACAGGGAGAGATTCTATGAGGAGCTAATAGTTTTCTTTTATAGAATTATTTGTACATGGTCCATTGCCGTGGATTTTAATGGCATGGACCTTCACGATTTCCTTGTATCCAACATGGTCTCCTAATAGGCCATGTTTTCTTTTGTAAACGGCTTTTGCCTATCTTAATAAAATTTTACTTATCAAAAAAAAGAAAAAGATCTCCATTATTTGAGATTTCTCTGACATGAGTGTTGTAAACACGAGATAGTACAAATTACTTAACAAAAAATATCATCTACCAAAATATGCTGGAAGGAAAAATTTCCTCTTCACAGTTTGGACTTCTCATCTATGGAAAAGCCTTATTTTTTAAAAGCACCATTCAAATCTTTCTTGATGTGTTTGAAAACTGAAATCAACTTGAAATTCTTGCAAAGACCTCTTCATTAGGATTGTCAAGCATTGATAATTTATGACCTTTTGGCGGAAATGATTTATTATTATTTTTGAACTCTTCTACTGACAATAAACTGTTCCTAAAATGCTCATTTTGTGTTGCATATATTGGACGGACCATCACATTTAAGCTCAGGGCCCTACATAATCTGACTTTTCATTTGAACTTTCTTATTTGTTTGAATTTTGTTGCTTGCTTGGAATTTAAAATGAACTGACAACAGGGATATGCACCACCTAATTCAGATAGGAGGGAGGGAGTTCTAAGAAGAAAGCGCCTTGAGTATCTTGACTGTGTTTCTCAGTATCATGACATTCCAGATAGTGACAGATCAGATGATGAGATCAACATGCTTCGCCAGGTACTTTTAGTGCTTATTAAATTCTGATTATGAGCATTATTGTTCTCTGTACCCTATTTTTAACAAATTGCTGATATGATTCTTATCAGATAGCTGTTGATTGTCCAAGAACTGTACCTGATGTCTCTTTCTTCCAGGAACCGCAAGTTCAGAAATCCTTGGAGCGCATACTTTATACATGGTTAGATTTTATTTTTAGTTTCCAGTGGCTTCTACATGCCACGTAATATGTGAATTCTAGGTAAAAGAAGAAATGAATGCCCCATCCTTGCCAAACTAAATAAACTGAATTAGGTAAAAGTTTGGATTCGGCTTATTGCTAGAATACTTTATCACATGATTAAGTCATCAGTAATTTTCTGACAGAATTCTTGCTTAGTTGCTTCAGGGATGTGTTGCTGTGCTACATATCCAAATATAGGTAGACCAGTCACCATTCTATTCTTTTTTATTGCTTCTGCTCTAAACCTATAAAGGTTTTGGATCAATACCTAAAGACTACCAGTTGAACAAGAAAATAGTTACATTTTAGTGCTGTTTTGTCAGTTTGAATTTGTACATAATCAAATCCAATTATATTCAGATTTAACAACAATTCAGCTGAAGGCAACAATCGCTTTCTTGACTAAGAAGATAGATTTGCTTTCAGTTGGAGACGGCATGGTTGTAAGAAACAAGTCTAAGTTAGGCCTGAATCCTTTAAGCTCAAATAAAGGAAAACGGAAAATTGGATTCGGCCCTATTTCTATAACCAGATCTAGGAAAGTTTGGCGGGTCAAGAGGAAAAATGGTTATTTGAAGTGGGTTCTACGTTGGGTATTGGTGTTGAGACATTCGTAATGGAATATACCCTTTGCCACAGGTGATTCAGGAAATACCGTTAGTCGGTGTTACACTCCTAGTTAGCCTCGAAAAAACTATGACTTCCACGTTAGAGTTGAAAGATAATGGTGTAATGCCGAGATCTGAAGAAGATGTAGCGTTCGTCAAAGTTGCTCATATAGGGTCGCCAGAGGTGAAGGGACTTGCTACCAATCCAGAATCTGCAATGGAGAGTACCATTGGAGTTGTTGAGTAGGCTCGAGATTTGACTATGGGTTTGTCATTAGTGCCTTGCAAGGATAAAGGCTTAGGACCCGGTGTTTCGGGAGAAGATGTTGTCCCCTTGGTATCTCTTCCTCCCTTAAACAATATAGTTGGATCATCATCGGATTGAGTTTTGCCAGAGGTTAATGAGATTCGACATGTCGTGGGAATCCCGTATGGAGGATGTGAAGACCAATTTAAAGCACTACTCACTGCGAATGAGGTGAGTTACTTGTGTGACTCCAAATCAAAGTTGAAGAAAAGTAGGGAGTTGGAGTATTTTTTTTGGGGAATCAACTACGACGCTTTTGGCGGTAGCTCAAGTCGATGGAAGACTAAAGGGAGGGCATTATGAAGATTGGGTTGGGGTTGGGCTTTTAGTCTATGGGAAACATTGTGTTGGGGTTGGGGAGGTATGTTTTATTCCTATTCGGGCTTAATGTATTGTGGGTAGTTTTTCACGGGTGGGGGTCATCAGGAGCTCTATAGTATGGGATAGATGTTTTATTGTATACATCCAGTGTATTTGATTAATCCTATTGATATATATATATATAATATTTTTACTTATAAAAAAAAACAACAATTCAGCTGAATCCATCTAAATTAATGTCTATTTAGGAGTTTACAGAATTGTTTATTTACTATTAATTACATCATTTTTCTTCAGTTCCAGATCCAGTCTTTCAATGTGAACCTTGGTATATGTTACTACATTCACAACTTTGACTCGCTTGATTTGCTTTGAATTTGACTTGCTCATAGCCTGTGCTTTGTTTGTGATGCTCCTTCATACAGCAGTATTTATATTATCTTGTTTTATGTGATTTTTCCACTGTATACTTAGAGGGGTATGGTGTAACAAAGGATCTCCTACCCTAGTGGGCGCATGGAAAAGCTGTTTTCTGTTATCTGTTCATAGAAATATACATATAATATTTGTTAAGGATTTTTTTTTTTTGGATATATTAGAGGTGTAGGATCCTCTGATCAGGAGGTTTTTTGGCTCTTGGGTGATTTTCCCTCAGATTTGAACACTCAATATTGACCTTTGAGAAGTGTAAATATGGATGATGGCAGAGACATTGTGACAAAGCTCTGTTAGATATAGTGATGAATAAGAGCTCCCTATATTCTGTTGTTTATGACAGAACACCTACACGTACTGCATGCCTCATCTATCCTTTTTTAGCTATTGTTTTCATGATTAATAACAACTATTAGGGTATATGCATCAACTGTTTTAGGGAGGGGGTGCATTGTAATTTTTTTTGTTAGTTCAAGGGGAGATTGCTAAAATTGGTAGTTTGGGATAGTCAAGTTTATTTTCCCCAAACTATCAATGGTCAATAGTTCCCACCTGTGCTCCCCCAAAAAAATCCATACTCCATGTCGCGACTCATTATTTTTTCATTCATTTCCTTAGGGAAGGAAAAAAAAAAATTCTGGTCAACACGTTGAATATGATTGTCAAAATGTCCTCATTGGAGTATTTTCCTTGTATTGTCATAGTATTAATTGGTCTGTCTCTTTTCTATGTTTTCTGATTTCTTTCCAGGGCCATTCGGCATCCTGCAAGTGGATATGTCCAGGGAATAAATGATTTAGCTACACCCTTTCTAGTTGTTTTCTTGTCCGAATACTTGGAAGGGGGCATGGATGGCTGTTCAGTCTCTAATTTATCTCCTGAAAAAATCTCTAACATGGAGGCCGATTGCTATTGGTGTCTATCGAAATTGCTTGATGGGATGCAAGATCATTATACATTTGCTCAACCAGGAATCCAAAGGCTGGTGTTTAAACTGAAGGAATTGGTTAGGCGGATTGATGGTAACACCTTTCTTTTAGCCTCTAGTTTCTGACTCTAGAATCCCATTCTTTGCATGAATGAACTGCCTTACACCATTATACATTAATTCCATGCTTTTTTTGTGTGATTTTCCTACGTATTCTTGTGTGTTTTGGGTTGAATTGGAAGTCAATCATCCCCACTTTTGTATGTGCAGCAAATATAGAACAAACCCAAAAATCCTTTGGTGCTCAACTGTCATATTTTTTGATTTAGATGGCAGTAACTAATTCATATTTCTAATAAGCCAAACTCTTGGGAAGTTTTTGGTCTCCAAATTTTGCACAAATTTTTTTGAATGGTCTTGTACATTTGCCTACCAAGGTGGCCCATTTGCACAAAGCCGACTTTAGAAATTTGTGGGAAGTTTTCTAATAAGCCAAACCCTTGGAAGTTTTTGGTTTACAACAAAGGCATGTTTACACCACTGAAAACAGGGGCTTTTGTACATTTTGTGGGCAAATGATTTCTTATCACTAGTCTCGCTTCCTACCAAGGTAGCCCAACGGGTGGAGAAATATTAGAAAGACCTCTTATTTATTTATTTATTTATTTTTTTGGGGGGGGGGATGATGAGTTTAAGTTTCATTTGGTAAAATAGGCAAAAATATGTTCCCCCATCTCAGAAGGAGGTTTGGGTATTAGGAATTTGCAGGTTTTTAACAACGCTTCGTTGGGTAAATAGTTGTGAAGATACCATCAAGAATGGGGTACCTTGTGGAGAAATATAATAGAATTGAAGTACGGTGAAGCATGGGGCGGTTGGTATTCAAATGAGGTAAGTGGGGCATATGGCATGGGCTCTGGAAGCACATAAGAAGAGTGTGGGATGCCTACTTTAGAAATACCTGGTTTGAGGTGGGTGATGGACCCAAGATCAAATGTTGGCATGACATATGGTGTGGGGACAGGACACTTAAGTAAGCTAATCTAGAAGTCTATGGACAAGAATGAAAGAAGCCTTGATTGTGGATCTTTTGGTGAAGTCCCCGTTTGAATTAAGAAATGAGATGAAATGAGTTCTAAAAATTGAATAAAATATTATTAGAATATTAATTTTTAATGTTATTATTGTTTTGAATTTTAAAAAAGTTGAATTGAGATTTGAAAAAGTTGAATTGTTTATTATATTTTGTAGGGGAATTTCGAAAATATGTAATGATGAGATTGAGTGAGTTGAGGCTCAACTCATTTTCGAATCCAAACGAGGGCTAAATCAAATGGTGCTCCTTAATATGATTGAGAAGTCGAAACATTATCAAAGTTTTATAATCTTATATGTTCCACTCGCAAGAGGAGGAAAATTAAAGATAAGATTTTTTGGCACTCCAACAAGGGAAAGTTGACCGTTCGCTCCTTCTATCAAGACATGAAGACACATACAACAAACCCATTCTCATGGAAGGGTATTTGGAAGATAAAGGCACCCTTAAAGGCACTCTTTTTTGTATGTTTGTATGGACGACTCCATTGGGAAAGATATTCACAGTTGACAATTTAAGGAAATGTCGATTCATGGCCATCGAGTGGTTTTGCATGTGCAAAACATGTGGGGAGTCAGTTGATCATTTATAACTTCATTGTGAGGTTCCCACGACATTGTGGAATGATGTCTTTAGTAAGGTGGGACTTACTTGATGATACCGAGAAGGGTGATCAATCTCTTAGCTTCTTGGAGAGGCCTTAAGGGACAAGGGTAACTTTCATATTGCAGCAATATGGAAGATGGTCTCAATATGCTTATGGTGGTGCATTGGAGGGAAATGAATGACAGGAGCTTCGAAGATCGAGAGCGATCAATGGAAGAACTTAGGAAATTGGTTTTCAATACTTTACTTCATTGGTCGGTTATAATTGATTTCAATGGAACGCAACTTATAAAAAAAATTGCTTTCAATAGAATGAGTTTCCATGAATTTATTGTATCACAGAACTATCACGCTTAGGCAACACTTTTGTGTATGTCCTATATACTTGGGCTTTTGCCTGTTCTTATGATGAATAGTTTTTTTATCAATAAAAAAAATTAGAAAAGAATCTTCCCTAAAGTTACTGTCAAAATGAAGCAATTTGCAATAGGGAGAGCTTCTTAGCCCTATTTCTCTAGCTTCCAAGGGAGCTGTCATGCGTGCCAGAACATATGACTTAACATTCATTTCCTAGATGGGTCCCAAATCATTTGTATTTACCAGTGTACCATCCTACTTGAATACAACCGCTTATATATTGAGAAAATTCAAGTTTGTGCAAGTTTTTTGTATTCTTTTATATTTCAGAATTTATGGAGATTTTTTTTGTAGTTGATATTACATTACGCCATCTACATTTTAAACTGCCCAAACCCACTTCCCTCTCTTCTGAGCTCTCTCTTATCTTTTACGTTATTCTTTTATTTTCCTTCTTTGCTTCTCTCTTTTCCCTATCATTATTCTTTCCCAATTTCCTTTTCTTTTCCCTCTTAAAGAAAAAAGTCAGGACACACACAGTGTGTGCTGATAGGTTAGCATTATATAAAGTTCAAATTCTCTGAAGCCTGTTTCTTTATGTTTTCACTTTTGGCAAAAAAAAGTTACCCGTTGCCAGTATAATGGAAATAGGGTTTTTAAGCGTTTTGCTCGTTTTAAAAGTTCAGATTTGAACCAGTAAGCGTTTTAAATAGTGTAATTGCAAAACTAAAAACTGGTGGATTAAAAAGGGAAAATTGAGTTAAATAAACCGTGGCATAATTAGAAACTGATGTCCTCTAGAGACTTCAGTTAGCGTGTCTGATAAAGACCAGTACTATCTAGGAACTTTATTTTTGAAGAAAATCATAGCATATTTCTCCTAGACTCCTAGATGCTTCAAGTGCTTTCATGGGAAAAGGACTTTTCAACTTCTTTAGTGAATAGCTTTCTTGTGCTTCGATATCTTTTTGTTGACGTGGTTGGTGAAGCATCTTCCATTGAATTGCAGTTCCAATTGGTACATCTAATGGTATCCATTTCATTGATGCATAAAATGTGTCTATATTTCCATCATCTTACTATATCTAATCCTTCTTGTTTCTTAATTTTTTAATATTTATCTGTCCGGATTCTAAATACTATATTCTGGGTCCTAGTAATGAGATCACTTTTTAAAACTGTGCTAGAACCTCTTTCAAGACAAATGGAGGAGCAAGGTCTGGAATTTCTTCAATTTGCTTTCCGCTGGTTCAACTGTCTTCTAATACGTGAGGTTTGCTCCTCCTACCAATGCTTAGTGTATATATGCATTGCTGTAATCTCTTCCATCATAACATGCTACAGATTTTCTTTAGCAGATGAATTAAACATAATGCATTTGCAGCATATATTTGGCCATGACCTGGAGCTTTTATTATGCAAAGCTAATGTGAGCTTCTATTTGTTAGATACCTTTCCATCTTGTCACTCGCCTGTGGGACACATATCTTGCGGAAGGAGATGCATTGCCAGATTTCCTTGTGTACATATTTGCCAGTTTTCTTTTAACGGTGAGATGGACATTATTTCTTTTATTCGCCGAAATGAGCTCTTGATTTTGGTCTGTCAATATCATTGTGTCTTTTTACTGCTTTTTGGTTATTAACAAAAATACAAAGGCTGGCATGTTTCGCAACTTTGCTTTTTCTGAAAAAGCAAATGTTTTCACATCACTGTGCATTGGGATTAAGTGTAGTCTAAAATATCTTGCGTAGCATTCAAGGGCCACTTTTGGACCTGTCTTTATACTGTTTTATTTTTTTGTTAGCTCCTCATTTGGACATGGTATGCGTTCCACTTAGGAATTCTAAAGCCACAACAGCCCTGGCTTTAGTACCAACTGATGACTACCTTTACTTGTAATATGCTGATACATGGAGAGAATCCCAGAAATCATGCAAATGCAACATGTCTTCTACCCAGTAAACCGTAGACCTATATAATGCACCCACATCACGTGGATTCGGTAAATCATCAGCGTTTCACCGAAGGGATATGGACTCGAGAAATCCTTTACACCCAAGGGCTTGAACCTTGTACCTGGGGGGAGCATATCCCCAAAATCAAGACCCTAACTACTTGAGCCAATCCCAAGGGGTCCTTTGGAGAGATATATTTCATGTTTTATCAAGCAAATTCCTGTCAGACATTCCTAGTTTCAGTGGCCTCCAGATGGTTTTTCTCTAATTCCCGTTTACGAATTAAGTCATATTCAGTACACATAAGGCTGTGGATGATGCTTTACTGTATTGCTGGCGATTGAACCTGTTATGGCGAAGGGAATGCTGGTTTCAATTGGCTAGCTCATATGCTAAATATTCTGGCCTAAGCTGTTGTCTAGATCATGATCAGTGTATTGCTGCACTTTTATTCCTATTCTTATCTTTTTCATTTTTTTGGGTAGTAAAAGAACAATATGCTTTGTAATAAAACCTTGGTTCTTGGCAGAATAATATGGTCTCTTTAAAGTACCAATTTTTTAAAGCAAATCTACCATCTTAAAACCGATATTTGATAGCAGCATGTCCTATACCAGCCATAGGATCAGCTGCTCAATTTTTTTACTGGTAGATGCGATATGAAACTTCATAAAAGATATATGAACGTTTTAAACTTTCCTTAACACTTTCAGTAAGTTCTTCACATCTGGTGAACATGAAATATCTCTGTATGGTCCTGATAACATTTTATGATAATGCATTTAGTTGTGGCTTTTTCTCCTGATAATCTCTGGACAGATACTAGATGATTTTACACTCCAATGCAATGTTGATAATTATATGAGTAATTGACATGAGTTGTTACCTTATCCTCAGTGGTCAGATAAGCTGCAGAAGCTTGATTTCCAAGAATTAGTGATGTTCCTCCAACACCTTCCAACACAAAACTGGACTCACCCGGAGCTTGAGATGGTACTTTCAAGAGCATTCATGTGGCACAGCATGTTCAATAACTCTCCCAGCCACTTAGCTAATTAGAAAGGATTCCGGGTATTCACCCGTTTGGAATTTTATTCTTTTTCTTACTTCAGTAAGAGAGACCAGTTGATTTACTCATATTGTAGTGTGGTTTATGATGTCTGTATTTTTGAGCGTTCTTTTGTTGATTTACTTCGATACGAGGAGAAAAAGGAAAAAGAAAAGGAAAAAAAATGCTTGTATGAATTTTTTGCTATTTCGGGAGTGTAGTCGAGAGAAATCTGCATTGCTTATATCATTGTTGTATTCACATCCTTTGAACACAAATTCCTGGTAAATGGTGAACTCCCAGCTATATTTACAGAATGGGTATATTTTTGTTCTTGATTATATAACTGTTCCGTTGGCTGCCTCAGCCAAACTGACTGTTTGGGGAATCCCATAAAAGATTATATTTCTCTGGTGTATTAGTAATGGATCCTGTTCAGTCTATTTGTTACTTCAAGAATTGAACATGGATTCTACTAAATGCAGCCTCAGAGGCCACAGCTAAATGCATCTCGGCAAGCTCGTGTTCGTTCAGTTGTTTGAGAGTAGAACTTATGTTTAGCGAAAGATCTCATGTAAAACAGCATTGATGGGAGGAAAACGAGCAACTAAAGACAGCTATTGTCGAAACTTTTCATTCCCTCTTTATGTGAGAGTTCACCCTCTGTGTCAATAGCAGAGGCAGCAAGAGCACAAGCTGCTAAACACACGCACGTAACATAGCAAGATATCGTTATCCATTTATTGAGCATTGTGAAGAGCGGGGAGGGGAGTGTTGGATGAAGAACGGCAATGGCGAGGAGAAAAGGGTGGCCGACTCGCATAGGGGAGGGAGGTTGGGAGGTTTGACAAACATCAAGACCTGGACTACAAAAAAATGAACTAAAAAGGCTCCTCACTTTGCACAATTTTCTTCTAAATTATGCTTTGCACGTTCACCTTATGAACGATCATCCTCTTTTGCAATCTCCATAGTTGTTGCCACTTAGATTCAACTCAACACTTTTTATTACATTAAGTACATTAAAATTGTGAAATGTTTACTATTTTAAATTGCAAAATCATAAAGACCTTTTTTTTTTTTTGAAATGCATCTATTGCCATTGTCCATAGTCCATAAAAGGTTATGCTACATATCTCCTCACATTACATATTATATATATTTTTAATATTAATTTTATTCTTTTTTTAGAACTATTTTATTCTTATTAAACTAATTGAATTGTTCTACTTACTATCTATATATCATATATTTATTATTAGTATCTCTATATCATATATTTATTATAGAAAAAAAAGGGAAAAAAATTACTACAATTAAAAAAAATCCAAATCCCGCGTTAAAATTACATAAAACTCCTTGGTATTAATTAGTGTATTATCATTGGGAATCTGGGATTTACCTTTTAAGGACTAAAATGGCCTCTGCCCAATTACTGCCACCGTCATTCTCCACGACACCAATCACATGCCACAACACCTTCCGTCGTCACGGGATTCTGAGGCTAAGTACTCTTTCTCTCTCACCTTATTTATATCATTTATTCTTTATTCTTTTTAGTTGTCTGCCCTTTCCAATCGGGATACTTGTATAAATTCCTAACCAGTTATAACCTAAATATACATCTTGGTTAACTTCTGATGCCCCTTCTTTCAAGAATTCATTTGTAAAGCTAGAGCGAAAGCTTTCCATGTAGTAAACAAGGCACTCTCAATTGCATCTTGATACCATGTTAGTGTTGGGAATCTGGATCATCCAAATTATCCTCACAGAATCTACTTTTGATAGAATATCAAGAAAAATAAAGAAATAAATATAATATAAGAATTTACGTAGAAAACTTCCAAAACAGGAGAAAAATCACTAGATCTAGAGAAGAAAATTCACTATATAAAAAATTGTTACAATCACACAATTTTTCTTCTCACCTCAACGACACCTACAAAAACTTCTCCCATCAGTAAAATTCTAACTTTCACATTTCTTCATTTTACATACAAAATGACAATAGAAGAATTTTATTAAAGTCAAAAGTTACTAGATAAGTTTTTGACTGATATGTTTAACAAAGGAGGGTAAGCCCCCTTTTATAGGCCCATTGGTGCATTTCTTACCCACTTTTTTCCCATGTGGGATTCAAAGAGCAATATTTAACAATCTTCATCTTGCGACTTTAATTGATCCCACAACCACGCTCTACCACAATGAAAATCTTTATACCTTTCGCTATCATGCTCCACCATAAAAGCATACTTACTCAGAATAAACCAATTCCAAATATTTCACTTCGGCCCATGTCGAAATAACTTGGCTGAAAAATTATGGTGCAACTTTCACGTTTGGTTTTCTTGGAAGTTCATCAGCTATCGACATGAATTTCTACCACACACCCTGCATTAATGCCAAACCAATGCCTATGTACAAATTTGTGGAACAACTAACATTAACACATCCTCTATCATATGCCTGTTCATCCGGGCCGGGTACGGTTTAAAATTTTTATATATTTATTAATACTTTTAAATTATTTTTTTTAAAAAGTTTAAGAAAATTTTGAATTCGGGTTTCGGATTCCCAAATCCGGAACCTGGATGAACACCCATACTCTATCATGGCAACTGATATTAACAGCATGTCATAAGGATGTACATGTCTCTTTTTAACAAATATCATCTTTCATGGAGAGAGAGACACAATGTTAGCTCCATACCAATATCTCCATTTACTGAATTGAAACCACTTACCGAACCGGCTCCACCTCTTGTTGACAACTTTTCTTGACGCGCTCAGGTTGTCCACACCTCCAGCAAATTGCTGCTTTCATGGGTTGGTCGACGCCTTGTGTAATCCTGATGAAATCAAAATATTCCTGACTTGCACTTGCCACAAGCAAAAATTGATTCTCCTATCAAATTTCTCTACCCCGATTCTTGACATTGCCTCGATGAATTTTACCGTAGAAATGAATAGTATCCACTAAGTAAGTTCCCAAGAAAGACCGATCTTTCCTAGACAAAATTTTAAGATTTTCAGAAAAGATTGGAGGGTCACAACGGACACACTTAAAATTTTCAATCTCCTAGACATAACCTCCTTAGACCGTACATATCCATACTACCACATCAAAGCTCCACCCCGCCAAAAGAACTTAGTGGCTTTGATACCACTTGTTGGGAATCTGGACAACCCAAATTCCCCCCACCAGGATCTACTTTTGACAAAATACCAAGAAAAATAAAGAAATAATTACAACACAAGAATTTATGTGAAAAACTCTCAAAACAAGAGAAAAACCACTAGACCTAGAGAAGAAAATCCACTATGTGAAAAATTGTTACAATCACACAATTTTTCTCCTGACCCCAATGACACCCACAAAAACTTCTCCCACTAGTAAAATTCTAACTTTCACCTCTTTTCTTTTTACATACAAAAAGGACAACAGAAAAATTTTACTAAAGTCAAAAATTACTAGATAAGTTTCTGACTGGTGTGTTTAACCAATGAGGCTAAGCCTCCTTTTATAGGCCCATTGTTGCATTTCTTACCCACTCATTTTCCATGTGGGATTCAAGGAGCAATATTCAACAGTTAGTGCCTCTCCATTCATATGATAAGATGACATTAATAAATATTGTGGTGTAGGTGTTTGATGAAAATTAAAATCTTGATTGGCCTTATAGACTTAGGCAGCAGGAACTGACTATTAAAAGATGAGAAATTCATTTTAATGCCCATATTTACACCTCTTTTGCCATAAAAAAGCTCCATTTGTAGTGTATCATGAGGAGGGGGTGGAAGCGGTTGTGGTGGTGGTAGTGGTGGTAGAGGAGGTTTGGCTTGATTAGCCATCATAGTCCTTAGCATTTTAGCAATCTGGTCCAACGTCCCCCTCATTTCTTGAATGTTAGCAGTGTATGACCAAATATATCTAACAATTTTCACAATCAAATTTGTTAGATATCAATCGTGTGAATATTCATAAATATGTAATAAATAAATTATCAAGTATAACACACCGATTGGTTACGAAGGGGAACCTTTTGAAGAACTCTTCAAAAGTAAAACTCTATGGGGCAACCAAATTCAGGAAAGTCATTTTTATTGATTGAAAATTAGTTTACAAGTAAGTTATTCAATTACAAAACTTTTATCAATTGACTCCCTTATTTGACCAGATAAACGACCCGTTTATCCCTACCACAGTAGCAACCAGAACCTCTGACGATCTTCAATTTATGTCTTTCCTACTGGAACCTCCAGTGGTTGATCACGTATACCAATCAACGATCTTCTCAAACTTTGAAGAAGATCACACTCGCAAGTGTATAAAAATCATAAGGAAAATTCTCCACTAATTTTCCTCTCAAATGGCTCTCAGATATATCTAAAATCAGTTTTGGCCGAAATCCCTTCCTAGGGTTACCATATGACTTGATTTAAAAAGACAATCTAAAAGTGCTGTTGAAACGCGTCTGCTGATAGGTCATCCTTTATCAGAATCCGTTTGCTGACAAGTTGCTAACGACTTCCGGATTTACTGTTGCAATTTGAATTTTGAATTTGTCTTCTGATTTTATCCTTCCAGATCTCGAAATTCAACTTCCCAACCTCTTTAACAAACTCCCTAGACTCCTAAATGAATTCAAAATACTATGGATAAATTCTATAGTTTAAATTACATTCATTCAAAAATCAAAACTTATCCTATTTAAATTCAAATTCAACAATTCAAAATTACAGCTTTAGAGATAAGATGAAATCTTATCCTATTTGAATTCAAATACGCCAACACTAATCCAAGCCAATAAAATTTACATTAACAATCACCCCCTTTGGCTAATTGATGACAAAACATTTTTTATGAATATATGTTTCATGTCCTGCTCGACTTTTCTCCCCCTTCATCAATACTTCTCCCCCTTAGTATGTGCTGCTGCTCCCCCTCACTCCTTACTTTTCTCCCCCTTTTTGTCATCAATTTAGCCAAATTAATGTCATGTATAAGCTGAAATTGTAACCTCACTTGAGGAATCGGGTGAGGGAGGATTTTGCTTTTTCCTTAGTTCTCATCTGAGCACTCACAACCAAAATATGAGGAAAAAAAATAAATGCAAGTTAGCTTTATAGGAGAACCCGAGTATCAAACTTGCATTGAAATGAAAAAAAAATCCAAAAAAAAAACCATATGGTTCGGTATCCAGCAAGGTTATCTCAACTTGTTATAAACATATATGGATCGATTAGCTCAATCAACCCAACATTCAAGTCCATACTTCTCATCCAATACCAATACGAAAACCGAAACTCATATTTTTTAAAGATAAAATCCGAGCCTTAGAATGGAAAAATCAAGATTAAAGTTAAAGTGACTTACCTGGATGCCGAGAGATGGAAAATACTTCCTGAGCGTAGTCCAAAATCATGCAAAAACTGTGTGAGATTTTATAGAACTTGGGACTTAGGGTAGAATGAAAAGTGGAGCCTTAGAGCACCAAATAGTCTTGCATGCAATATGGGTACCAGAAGGTCTAACGCACTAGGAATGGGCAACTAAAATTGTCGTGAGTCACTTTAAGTGACCAAACACTTGGTCACGTGTTGTGACCTTGCCAAGACCTTTCTTTGTGTTCCACCGGGATTTAGCCACAAAATAGAACAATTAGATCACTCCCACATAAATCTCAAGAAATCCTAAGCATTGATTCTCAAAGAATGCCTCATATGCACTTGTAAAACCAAAAATTTGACCAATTTTTTTTATTTTAATGTTGGTCAGAAAATAAATTGCAAAAAAAAAAAATGTTTATATGCAGAATTTTTTTTTTTTGAAAAAAACAAAAAATAATGACAATGAGGCAAGTAGCATAAAGAGATGCATTTAGGTTTAATCAAAGTTCTACTCACCAAATAAATTCAAGACTATACA
Source organism: Platycarya strobilacea (assembly GCA_036898215.1). NCBI lineage: Eukaryota > Viridiplantae > Streptophyta > Magnoliopsida > Fagales > Juglandaceae > Platycarya > Platycarya strobilacea. The sequence continues at coordinate 14,540,520 of CM072556.1, forward strand.
TCCTCTTGATTGCAACACCCATAATAGATTTTCACTCCTTGTAAAATCACCAAAGTCAAGGTTCATGTGAGTGTGTGAGCGAGTAACTTATGAAAGGTAGCAACTTTTTCTTGATGATTTTATTCCTTAATTTTTTTTCATGAATTCTTTTTTTTTTCATCATTTTTAATAGGAATCTTATTTTAAAAGATACTCCCAAGAGATTATCACTCACTTTAAGGCAAATTTTATGCTAGGGCCTAGATACATAAGTGTCTCCTCCAAACACTTTACTTGCATAGCCCCTTTTTGGTTCATTTTTATTACTCATCTTTTTCCACAATGATAGGAGCAATGATTTTTTTTCTATAAGAACTTCCAAGGTTAAATCCGTGTGGGGTGTGAATCTTTTTCCACAATGAATTTCACATCGACTTTTTCTATATGGATCAACAAGTGGTATTTGGCAAGGGGAGACCTTTTTCATACTTGTACTAGGTTCAACTAGTATTAGTCAATTTAAAGTTTAGACTCTCTCTATGATGAGCATCTCAATACACTTATTCAGTCCCCCTTCTTTTTTTAATCAAACAAAAGTGCATTCACACAATGTATTAAGAGTGAACGTTTACTATGATAACCCATAGGGTTAGGATGCACGATGTGGGATGCACAACACAAGAATAGTGCATGAGTGCAAGGATTTATAAAGTGAGTATCAATATGTTCAAAGCCTTCAACACACCATCAAATATGCACTCTGCATTATTTGGCCGAAAAACACATTTTTTTTTAATAAAAATTAGGAAACCAAAACAAAATAAACCAACCAAAAAAAATTAATTTTTTTTTAAAATATAAACAAAACGAAACACAATAAAAATACATGTCTTATACTAATAATATGCAAGAAATACAAGAACATGTATGCGGTCTTATAAACTAACGTGGCACGACATCCTTTTTGATCATCCATTTTGCCTTGAGATTTTGCTTGTCCTTTCTATTCTTTTGAATACACAGCCTAACCAATTCATTAAACTCACGACTTACAAAATTAATTTGTTGGCCCATCTCATCAACTTGATTTGTAGGTTTTTTTACTCATTTTCAGACTTTTTCCAATTTTGATTTTCTGCCCTTGAGACACATTAAAACAATATGGTCTTATATGCCCAACAATTCCATAATTATGACAAGTAAGAGTAAACTTACCTTCATACCTACCTTTCTTCATCATGGTTGATGGAGAATTTTTGTGCAAATTTCTTGTCGCCAGCCTTCGGCATGGGAGGATTGTTGTGGTTGTTCTTTTGACTTTCCTTTACAAACACATTACCTTTAGAGCTCGACGCAGCAGATAAGGGTATTTGTTTTCCTTTTCCTTTAGAAACCACATATCCTAATCTCATCTTATCACTGCTTGGTTTTTGAAATCTTAACATTTCATTTAATTTTTGGGTTGCTAAATTTTGTTTACACTCTTGAAAATTTTTCAATTTTTGTTCTATTTCAACCTTTTGATTTTTTAGTCTCAACACCTGAACCTCAGAAACTTTTACAGCCTTAATCAAATTATTTTTCTCATTTTCTATAGCTGTAAGGTTTTTATACAGTTTTTTGTTGAGTTTTTTCAATTTGACTACCTCTTCATACACTTTATTGTAAGTATCTTGAACACTAAGTTCTTGGTCAGCATCAACTAGAGTAACATCCAAATCACTAGAAGCACAACTACTTTAATATTTTGTTAGTGAATTTTCAGCAAAATCATTCACAATAGTAGAAAAAGCTATAAAAGATTTTTCATTATCGGAAGACGAGTTTTCACTTTCAGAATCCGAAGTATCACTAGAAGACACGTTTGATGCTTTTCCTTTATTTCTCTTGAAGTTAGGACACTCAATTCTAATATGACCATAGCCTAAGCATTCATAACATTTTACCTTCTTATTTTTCTCAACTTTGTCTTTATTCCAATTTTTTAATTCATTTTTCTTTATTGGAAATTCTGTTGCTCTCTTTTGTTTTTCATTAATCTTTTTCTTAACCATAAACGTTTTGAATTTCCTAGCAATAAGAGCTATATCCTCATCATTTACACTCTCATCATCACAAATATCATCATGCTTTTCTTTCACAATTTTTAAAACAATAGATTTACCTTTTCTCGTTTGGGGAAGAGATGATTCATACGTTTGTAAGGACCCAACGAGTTCTTCAACTTTGATTGTATCCAAGTCTTTGCTTTCCTCAATGACTGTGACTTTGGGTCGAAATCTCTCAGGTAGAGACATCAAGATTTTCCTCACGACTCTTGAGTTTTCAACCTTCTCTCCAAGATTAAACCTAGAATTCACAAGATCATTTAGTTTAGCATAAAAATCATTAAAGCATTCATTTTCAAGCATTTTAATTTCTTTAAATCTAGATGTTAATAATTGTAATTTAGAATTTTTCACAATCATTGTTCTTTCATGTGTGACTTCCAATATGTCCCATGCCTCCTTCGATATCTCACACATGGAGATCCTTTTGAACTCTTCATGAGATACCGCTATAAAGATGGCATTCAACCCTTTACTATTGAAATTGCTATTAGTTAACTCATCTTTCGACCAAGTATCAATACTGGTCTCAGGTTTTTTCCACCCTCTTTCAACGGCGTGCCATACTCGTTCATCCAATGACTTTAGGAATGCTCTCATACGTACTTTCCAATACGCATAGTTCTCACCATCAAATTTCGGTAGACTATACAATGATGCCATCTCTACCAAGGGAATGAATCACACTCAGATGAGTGAACCCGCTCTGATACCAATTGAAATTCCCTTTTTACCCCTATATGACCAAATATATCTAACAATTTTCACAATCAAATTTGTTAGATATCAATCGTATTAATATTCATAAATATGCAATAAATAAATTATCAAGCATAACATACCGATTGGTTACGAAGGAAAACCTTTTGAAGAACTCTTCAAAAGTAAAACCCTATGGGGCAACCAAATCTAGGGAAGTCATTTTTATTAATTGAAAATCAATTTACAAGTAAGTTATTCAACTACAAAACCTTTGTCAATTGACTCCCTTACTTGATCGGATAAACAACCCGTTTATCCTTACCGCAGTAGCAGCCAGAACCTCTAACGATTTTCAATCTATGCCTTTCCTACTGGAACCTCCAGTGGTTGATCACGTATACCAATCAACGATCTTCTCAAACCTTGAAGAAGATCACACTATCAAGTGTATAAAAATCACAAGGAAAATTCTCCACTAATTTTCCTCTCAAATGGCTCTCAAATATATCTAAAATCAGCTTTGGCCGAAATCCCTTCCTAGGGTTACCATATGACTTGATTTAAATAAACAATCCAAAAATGCTGTTGAAACACGTCTGCTGACAGGTCATCTTTCATCAGAATCCGTTTGCTGACAGGTTGCTAAAGACTTCCTGTTGGAATTTAAATTTCGAATTTATCTTCTGATTTTATCCTTCCAGATCTCGAAATTTAACTTCCCAGCCTCTTTAACAGACTCCCTAGACTCCTAAATGAATTCAAAATATTATGGATAAATCCTATAGTTTAAATTACATTCATTCAAAAATCAAAACTTATCCTATTTAAATTCAAATTCAACAATTCAAAATTTCAGTTTTAGAGATAAGATGAAATCTTATCCTATTTGAATTCAAATACGCTAACACTAATCTATGCCAATAAAATTTATATTAACAGTAGTGTATCATGAGGAGGGGGTGGAAGCGGTGGTGGTGGTGGTAGTGGTGGTAGAGGAGGTTTGGCTTGATTAGCCATCATAGTTAGGGGTGTTCATCCGAGTTCCGGATTTGGGAATCTGGAATCCGGATTCAAAATTTCCTTAAACATTTAAAAAAAATGTTAAGAAATAAATAAAAATTTTAAACCGGGCCAGGTATAACCCGGCCCGAATGAACAGGTCTAATTATAGTCCTTAGCATTTCAGTAATCTGGTCCAACGTCCCCCCATTTCTTGAATGTTAGCAGTGTTGCCGTCCACTTGGCGTGTAGGAGGTCAAGGTGCTGCTTAGATCTAGTTGCATTAGCCATTTTAGGGTTCTTGAATGATAGGGATTGTGGGCTCTAATACCAAATGTTAGGATGCTGAAAATATTGTAATAAAACTGTAAGACTAAAGAAATAGATAAAAATTCTGGAAATGTTTGAATATCTACAATATTTTGGAGTGCCTCTGAACCTCCAAATAATAAAGTTCAATCCACAAAAGTTCCAAGATAAAATTAACATTATGATTCTTTCATCCTTATAGTATAGTATGGATGTAAGAATTTATAAAGAGACAAATCAAAATAACAACTTTTATTCCATCACAGGTAAGATAAAAAGGAGTGATCCCCGTTTGGAATGTAAAGCAGTCCCTGGTATGAACCAAATGACGTTGTCTCTATATTTCCTCAACAAAGACCAAAACACAGCATTCCACTTAAAGCCAAATGCACAACTTCACCCATGATGCCCTCAAACGGCACCATTGTTTTTAAGACACAACACTTAAGCAAGTCAAAAACTTCAGTTCCTGTATACTTTCATTTCGAGAGACTTCCTTTGTCGACACCAAATCCTTAGACCACAACTCTATAGCCAACTCTTGATCTGAGCTCTTAAGAGCATTAATATTGGATCAATCAATTTTTTTTTTAAAAAAATATAAATTTATATATATATATTAAAAAAATCTGATTATATTTAATCAAAAGTGAAGAGAAGAAAGTAGAAAAAGGGAATCAAAGTAATTTTTATCTTCAAAAGTGAATAGTAAATTTAAAATTTCATTCAAATATAAGATTTTTTTTATATGTATATAAATTTATACTTTTTAAAAGAAAATTTTGATAGATCCAATGATAATATTCTAAGAGCACTAACATTGAATATACTAAATGATTATTCAAAATTTAAAGGAAAGTACAACTTTGATGGATCCATCAAACCTCTAAATGTATAACTCTATATTGGATTCATAATTAAATCTATCAAAATAATAATATAACAATATTTTTTAAATAAAAATATATTTAATTTTTTTTTATATTTTGTAATTACACTAACCATATGTATATTAATAATATAATCTGATACTTAAATAATTATTTTTCAACCAAATTTTGAAAAATTATTTTTTAATTCCTTATTAAAAAATTAATTTTTTTCAACCAAAATTTTCAACCACATTAGATTCATCATTGGATCCATCAAATATAAATTTGATGATTTTTGTTAAAAAAATTTCACATAGGATTCATTAAACCTCTTAATGTATAATTTTGAGTTACAATAAATTTTCACAATTCTTCATACTATTCACACTCTAAACACATACTTTAATTTATTTAATTCTCCTACTTTATTTTCCTTATTTTCTCATTTTTATTTTTTTATTTGGTTGAAAAATATTTATTTAAGTAATTATTTGGTTGAAAATTTTGGTTGAAAAAAATTAATTTTTTAACAAGGAATTAAAAAATATTTTTTTTAAAATTTGGTTGAAAAATAATTATTTAAATATCAGATTATGTTATTAATATACATATGGTTAGTGTAATTACAAAATATAAAAAAAATGATTAAATATATTTTTTATTAAAAAAATATTGTTATATTATTATTTTGATGAATTTAATGATGAATTCAATGTGGTATTATAAATTTAGAAGTTTGATAGATTTATCAAACTTATACTTTTCTTCAAAATTTGAAGGATTATTTAGTGTATCCAATACTAGTGCTCTAACATTAGATTGATTAAAAGTAAAATTTTGATAGATTCATCTAACTTCTATCTATAATTTTATATTGGATTCATCATTAGATTCATAAAAAAAAATAATATAATAATATTTTTTTAATAAGAATATATTTAAATATTTATTCATATTTTATATTGCATTAACTATATATATATTAATATTTTAATTTTGAATTATTTTTCAATCAAAGTTTGAAAAAAATATTCTTCAATTCCTTGTTAAAAATTAATTTTTTCAACCAAAAATCTCAACCAAATATCGATAGGATAATACTACTGTAAACAAAAAAAAAAAAAAGAACATAGCTTACTCAAAAGTTAAAAGATTAAAAAAAAAAAATGAAACCTTTCTCTGTTTTCTTTATTTTTGGGGGTGGGGCTATATACACCGCTCCACCAGAATTTGTTTTCGGGTACTGCTACGTACACCGACTAACGGGATCGGATTGGTCCCGATTTTCTTTTTATTTTTTAATTTTTTTATATGATTTTTTAAAAAATATTTTTAAATAATGTTGTATAATTTTTATATTTTTAAAAAATATTTTAATATGTTAAAAAAATCATGTATTTGATATGATTTTTTTTTAACTATATTTATTTTATATGATTTTTTTAATATATTAAAATATTTTTTAAAAATATAAATAAATTATAAAATACTTAAACAAAAATCATATTAAAAAAACTAAAAATCACCGCTCCACCAGAGCTTTCAATTGCCCAGGTTCTAGGGTTTGTACTTCGTAATCTCAGCTCTTGGAAGCTACCTAAAGCTACGTCGTTTCAAATTTCTCTCGCACTTATTATCCTTTGAATCGAGCGGACTGGTCATTTCCTTTCCGTGAATTTGGATTTTAGAGGTAAGGTTTCGGTCTAGTTCTTAATTAGTTTTCAACGAATTTCTGCTTTATTCTCTGTTTGGTTGCTGAGAATATTTAGGAAGACGAAGGAAAACAGTCTTTTGAGATCGACACAACCTGCTTATTGTCGAAGGAAAGGTTTCATTTTGTTTTTATTTTTTATTTATCTTTTACTTTTGGAGGAAGGGACGAAGGAGAAAGAGGGTCTGGGTGCGAGAGAAGAAACGCGGGAGGGAGAAAGGAACAGACGGACGAGAACGAGGGAAATAAAAGTAGCGGAACAAAATATATTAAAATATGTGTTTAGCATGTGAATAGTGATCTTTCAAATACGAAGGATGGAGAAGATTTATGATAGCTCAAAGTTAAGACATTAGGGGATTTGATGGATCCAACGTGGAGGTTTTTTAGCAAAAATGTTTGATGGATCCAATGCTAGGGCTCTTTAACATCTCTTTTTTCTTTCTTTGTATATTTTGTAATAGGTGTGCATCTGGTGTTGACGGTCGAAGTTACTTGCTAGTGAGAATGGTTGAGTTTCTTTTTGAAGATATTTTTAGGGTTGAGCGTCTTAACCCAGATGGTAAAAAGTTTGATAAAGGTATATATCTCTTTCTAGATATGTTCATCGATTTTTCACTACAACATACTTTCAGTTTAATGTTCTCTCTCTCTCTCTCTCTCTCTCTCTGTTCTTCAATTTTGGTTATAGTTTATGGCTTTGTCATTTTGGGATTTTGAGACGACTCATGCTACACGACCTCCCCAACCTCCACACACCACAATTTTTTAATTTTTTAATATTTAAAACTTTGTTTGAGTTTATTCTTCTTAAACTAATTGAATTTTTCTATTCATCAGTCATATATGAAATATTTGATAAATATTTTCTTTTGAGTTTATCTGGGATCTAATCACCAGTCTTGAGTTTGTAAATGAGATTATAGTCCATACAATGGTAAAAGAAAGAAATAAAATGTGCCATTGAATGTAGCCATTATAAGAGAAGTATTGCCTCTATTCAGAAAATCTGCTTCTAATGGTCATGGTATGTGAAAAAGTGTAGTAATATCTCTCAATATGCTATTCCATAATTATCTTAAAAGCGAGTATATCTACATTAACGAAGCTGTCTTGTCCTTTTCTGCCTCAAAAATAATTGCGAAGGTTCTAGCCTCTTTTGCTCATGTTATTAGTTGTCCTGAAATCTTTTTTTAGCTGTATATCAGATGTAGTCATAACTTTGCACTGGTATCTGTTTCACTTAAGAGAGTTTTGTTTACGTAGAACTAAATTATGAACTTAAAGAATATGGGGGGGCTCAAGAAGTTACGAATTTCAGGCCCCTTTTTTTAGTAAATAAAATCACTGGAACTGCAGGCCTATGTCTGCACTATGCATTGTGATATGCAGTACTATAACCTAATTGAAATTCAAATTAATCATGCTGCTGGAAATACAAATCTGTGTTGGAAACACGACTAAACTATGAACGAAAATGCTTCGTGTAACGGTTTTGGTTTATCATCTCTTTCTGTATAATAATGGAGTTGAACTGAGTTTTTTCAATTGGATTGTCTTAAACCTTCATTTTTGCCATAAAAATGGTCTTTAACTGCAGTTATGGTATGAAGATATTGTGTTTCTATTAAGATCTTAAGAACTGCATTTCACTTGGCTGTTACCACCTTAGAGTTTTTGAAATATGTAGTAGTTTCCTTTGTGCTTACTCATTAGATTTTGTAGATCCTTTTGCATGTTGATTCATTAGCCTTTGAATGTTAGGGTCTTACATTGCAGTAAAGTTCACTTTGGCAGTTTCTTAATAGTTTTTTGCAGGCTAGTATATACTCTACGTGAAACAGGAATATACTGTTTTTTTTTATAAGTAGGAATATACTGTTTTTAGTTGAGCTGAGTGGATTCATTGCGATGAGAAGACTGTTTGGATTTTTTCAAGATATACACGTGTTGTTGGCATTTTACATTCACAATTTCATCATTGTGTTTCTGTAGTTATCCGGATTGAAGCAAAAAGTGAGAAGTTTGACATGTTCATGCACCTAGATGTGATGGTTACGAAGGACTTTATGCTGAAGGAGGGTGATAAGTTTGCTATGGTACTAGCTCCAACAATAAATCTGGATGGAACACCAGATACTGGCTATTATACTCCGGTAATGCTAATCCTTGTGTAGCCTCAAAAGTTTGAATTAGATGAAGTTACAACATTAGTTATGGATCAGATATCCGTTTTTGTTTATTGCCCTCATGAAGAGTTAGTTCTGAATTTAATTGGAGGGTGATAAGTTTGCTATGGTACTAGCTCCAACACTAAATCTGAATGGAACACCAGATACTGGCTATTATACTCCGGTAATACTATTCCTCATGTAGCCTCAAAAGTTTGAACTATGATGAAGTTACAACATTAGTTATAGATCAGATATCCGTTTATGTTTATTGCCCTCTTGAAGAGTTAGTTCTGAATTTAATTGGAGCTCTGTTTTTGAATTATTAGCTTCAAATCTGGGTCTTTTGAGTATGACTTAATTATGCAGTGACGAACTCTGTAATCTTTATATAGATGCTATAGGTGAGGCTAACACCATGCTATAGGTGACTGCATTTTTTAATTTCTACGATTTCATGAAGTTTCCATGGTGAGCCATAATGAATCATGCTTCTATCTTACACTGATAATCTGGCAATATCCACGATCTTTTGTTGAATCCTCTCTCAAAATTGATTCTTGGTTGTGGCATTTTCAAATCATCAGGGCCCTAATCCTAATAATGAATGTTAATCTTTTCCCAGGGCAATCGGCAGTCGCTAGCAGACAGATTTGATTATGTAATGTATGGGAAGCTTTATAGAATTGCCGACGGTTCAGGACGTGGAACAAAAGCGTATGTACTACCATACTTTTCATGTATGAAGTAATAATCAATCCCTGTGGTGTTTTTTTCCTTGGCTAATCTTTGTAGTGTGTTCACTAGACTTCATAGCTCAAGTGAGGGTAGGGATTGCATCTGATTTGTGGTTCCACATGGATGGTTCAAAACCATGCAGTTCCTCCAACTACTAAGGAAAATATTGTTTAAAGAGCCTAACCATAGTTCAGCCTGAAGTTTGGGTAACATCATTAGTTGTATAGCTTAAGCACCAAAGTAGGAACAACCCCCCCTCCCCGCTTCCCCCTCCTTCTCTTTAACTGAAGGTACAGAAGGTGTAGATCAGTTAAATCTTGAAAGAATACAAATCGTTCCCATTAATTTTGAACTGAGACAAAATTGATCAATTGTTTGGGTGGCTTTGTAGTCATCTATTTTTGTAAGCCTTTACATGGGTTTGGATTTTGCATTCAGGGAGATGAACATTTCATTTGGTGGGCTTCTGATGATGCTGAAGGGAGATCCATCTCATTGCAACAAGTTTGAACTTGATCAGAGGCTATATGTCCTCATGAGGAAGGTGTAAAGTTAAGCTATTTGACCAAAGTGTTACTTACTTTTATCTCTGCCTGTTATGGAAGCTCTCTCTACTTTCCAAGCTGCTCCTTATCGGCTATGTTGATATGCGACGCCATGACAGCTTTTCAGTTTATAATTGGCAATGCTAAACTTGTGGTAAAATGAACGGTTTTGTACCTTTACATATGCCTACATGTGGTGCAAATGAAATGAACAGGAGGCTAGGCCTGAGGCCTAATGTGACTGGCTTGAGATATATGCAAGTTCCATTCTACCTATGGAAATTTTATTTATATATTTTTCCATTAAGGTTGAGGGAGGGTTGCCAATTGAAATGGGATTAGTTCACTTTGCGTTTTGCCCAGAACAGAAATTTGTGCTTTCAAACCCCAAATTTGTGTTGATTCCAGCCCATTGTCATTTTGTCAAGAACACGAGAATTTGAAGCTGCTCAAGAAAATCAGAAAACAGACAAAGTTTAAAAAAGTTGGCAGAAAGATGTGGGGCTTTATCTCTTTACATTTGGAGAAATAATTCAAATAGATTGATCATGTCAACTACTGCCCCAGGGCCCCTCTTCGAAGCAATTGAGACCCTTGCTCGGTTGCTCCCACATCTGTAGCAAAATCCATTCCCACTTCAGCAACCTAAATCATATTAACTCTTTTATCTTAGATTCTTTAGAGTATAATTATAGAAAACGATTTTTGCAAGTGTAGACGTTCAAGCTCGGTTCAAATTGCAAATCGCCTTATAAGAATAGAAAAGAAATGATCTGTACAAGTTTTAAATAAATAAATTCCGCATAAGTTTTTGTTAAAAAGTAGATTTTGTTATGAAACTAAAGAAATAAACTACTATTGCAATAAAGAAATAAGAAATTCTTTGGAACTCTTAAGAACTGAAACTTTCTTAATTTTCTATATTTTCTTATGAATTTCATTACAATTGAAATTCCTATTTATAGGTTTTGAAATTACTATACAAGTTACTATGCAAGTCACTATGTAAGTCACTATGCAGGATTTAAAATAATAGTTGTGGAGTCATTCACATAATTTTAGTGGTGGGACAGGGGGCGGCAGCTGTCCCACCAATTACGTTTCGTTCGTTTCATTACACACCCCCTTGAATGACCACTCATAAAAAATTTACCTCGTTAAAACTTTGCCAAGGAAAAGCCCAATAGGAAGAAAAACTAATAGGGAAGAAAAAATAGTACAGTCTTCTTATGTATCCACAAGTGCTTTAAGATTGTTTCATTAAAACTTTGCAGAAGAAAACCCAGTGGGACAAAATCTCAACGAAGAAAAAAGAGTACAATCAGCATAAGTCTTTTACTCCCCCTGAAAAGTGCATGACTATAGATTTTTGAGTTTTCGCATTTCAATGTTATGCACAATCTTATTGAATGTCGAGGTTGGTAACGCCTTTGTGAATAAATCTGTCTAGATTATCACTAGATCGTATCTGTTTGACATCAATTTCACATTTCTCTTGAAGTTCATGAGTATAAAAAAATTTAGGTGAAATATGTTTGGTTCTGCCACCTTTGATATATCCTCCTCTGATTTGAGTGATACAAGCAGTATTATTTTCATATAAAATTGTTGGGCTATTATTAATCATGGGAAGTCCACACTTTTCCTGGATATGTTGAATAACTGATCTCAGCCAAATACACTCTCAACTTGTTTCATGAATAGCAATGATCTCTGAGTGATTTGAAGGAGTAGCAGATAGTGTCTGTTTAACAGATCTCTATGATAAGGCAGTATTTCCATAAGTAAATAAATATCTAGTTTGAGATCTACCTTTGTGTGGGTCTGAAAGATAACATGCATTTGCATACCTAATTAATTGTGGACTTGATCCATGTTGATAAAATAATCACATATCAACCGTACCATGAAGATAACGAAGGACATGTTTAATGCCATTCTAATGCCTTCGAGTTGGTGCAGAACTATATCTTGCAAGCAGATTAACTGAGAATGTAATATCTGGTCAAGTGCAATTTGCAAGATACATCAAAACTCCAATTGCACTAAGATATGGTACTTCAGGACTAAAAATTTCTTCATTATCATCACAAGGACGGAATTGATCATTCTTCATATCAAGTATTCGAATAATCATTGGGGTACTCAGGGGATGAGATTTGTCCATATAAAAATGTTTTAGAACTTTCTCAGTATACATGGACTGATGAATAAAAATTCTATTTGACAAGTGCTCGAACTGCAGGCCGAGATAAAATTTTATTTTGTCAAGATCTTTCATTTCAAATTCATTCTTTAAATATATAACGGTTTTTTATATCTTTTTAAGAGTTCCCACAGTATTTAAATCATCAACATAAACTACAACAATGGCAAATCCGGATTCTGATTTCTTAATAAAAATATATGGGCATATAGGATTATTTTCAAATCTTTCTTTCAATAGATATTCGCTTAAGCGATTATCCTACATACGTTCGGATTGCTTAAACCCATATAAAGATCTTTGTAGTCTGATTGAGTACATATTTCTAGATGTACTTGTAGATGCTTCAGGCATTTTATATCCTTCAGGGATTTTCATATATATGTCATGGTCTAAAGATCCATATAAATATGCAGTGACCACATCCATCAACCGCATTTCTAATTCTTTTGTAACAATCAGACTAATAAAAAATCTAAATGTGATTGCATCCATAACGGGAGAATATGTTTCTTCATAATCAATCCCGAGTTTTTGCAGGAAACCTTGTGCGATAAGCCGTGCTTTGTACCGCACAATTTCATTTTTCTCTTTACGTTTTCGTACAAATACCTACTTATATCCAATAGGTATTACACCCTCTGGTGTTTGGACAACAGGTCCAAATACTTCTCGTTTTGCTAGCGAATTTAATTCAGCTTCAATAGATGCTTTCCATTTTGGCCAATCATTTCTATGTTGACATTCTTCGACAATTTTTGACTCACTTTCTTTATTACTTCTGGTAATGTCAATGGCCATTTTATATGAAAATATAAAATATATTGAGATCTTATTATTTTTAGGTACATGTTCCTCTTTAAGGGAAAACATTTCATGACACACCTCTTCAGAAGGTACCTTTTTAGGAGATTTATACTCTTCAGGAGTTTTCTCTTCATGAGATTCTGGAATAGAAGATTTGAGCTCTTTAGGAGTACCAATTATATTTGTAGCCTGTATTGTGGGTACGTATTCTTTAGGAACACCAAATTCATTTTGTATTCTTTTCCTTTTGGAAATTTTGTCTTTTGCACCAATAGGTCTTCCACGCTTCAGGCGTACCTTAGACTCACCTATTGCTGTTTTGACAATTTGTCTTTCAGGGACTTCAATCCTTGCTGGAGCATTAACAGTAGAAATATAAAATTTTACTACACCTTTAGTATCAGTAAATACATCCAGTAATTGATTTACAACATTTTGTAAATGAATAATTCTCTGAACTTCTCATTTACATTCATTTGTAGGAAGATCAAATTGAGATAGAGTCTTATTATCCCATATAATATCTTGTCGTACTTTAGGCACCGACTTTTCTTTACCCATTAATGGAAAATTGGATTCGTCAAAATGACAATTCTCAAAATGTGCTTTAAAGATATTCCTTATAATGGATTCAAGGTATCTAATAATAGATGGTGAATCAAAACCAATATATATCCCAAATCTACGTTGAGAGCCCCATTTTTATACGTTGTAGAGGTGCAATTGGAACATATACAGCACATCCAAAAGTACGAAGATGAGAAATATTTGGTTGTTGACTAAATGAAAACTGTAATGGAAAATATTTATGATATGCAGATGGTCTAATGCAAATTAAAGATGCTGCATGAAGTATAGCATATCCCTAAGTAGAAACAGGTAGTCTTGATTTCATAAATAAATGTCTAGTGATTAGCTAAAGTCTTTTGATCAAAGATTCAGCTAAACCGTTTTGTGTGTGTATATATGAGCAACAGGATGTTCAACATCTATTCCTATTGACATGCAATAATCATAAAAAATTTGAAATGAAAATTCACCTGCATTATCCAATCGAATGGTCTTAATTGGATACTCAGGAAATTGTACTCGTAGTTTAATTATCTAAGCAAGAAGTCTAGCAAATGCAATATTTCTAGTGAAAAGCAGACAAACATGTGACCATCGACTAGATGCATTAATCAAAACCATAAAATATCTAAATGGTCTACTTGATGGATGAATAGGCCCACATATATCTCCGTGAATTCTTTGTAGAAAAGATGGAGATTCAATAATGACTTTTGAGGGAGACGGTCTGATAATCAATTTACCTTGAGAACATGCAGAGCACGGAGATTCATTGGGTAGAAATATCTTTTGATTCTTTAAGTAATTCATCTTATCATTATAGATTCCGGATGTCCAAGGCGATCATGCCAAGTCATAAATACTTTGGGATCAATGCACTTCTGGTGCATTACCACATATGATTCAATTGTTCTCATATTTGTATAATACAATCCAGAACATAGAGCAGACAGTTTTTCCAATACGAGTTTCTGGCCCGATATTGTTTTAATAATAAGAAGATGTTATTTACTGCCTTCATTGGTCGTTTCAATATGGTAATCATTATGACGTATATCTTTGAAACTCAAAAATTTCTTCTGGATTGTGAAGAGAATAGAGTATTATCAATACAAAATTTGGTGTCATTAGCCAATACAATATAAGCTCTTCCGGAACTTTCAATTAAATCTGATGAACCTAATATGGTATGAACATATGCTTTACTTAGTATTAGATTTTGAAAATATTTCTTTTCTTTGAGAATTGTGAGTTGTAGCACTGTCAGCCATACATATATCTTTATCATTCAATTCAGAGATAAAAAACTCATCAATGTGATCCATGATTCTACAAAATATATAAAGTTTTGATTACAGATAATAAAAAGAAAATACATTAATTGAGTGGAATACTTCCATCTCCAATTAAGTGGTCAATACTACCTTCAAGATGATTAAAGAAATCAGAGATATTAAAATGAGTAACATCTACATCTACTGAATCTAATAAATTATTTGATGGTTCTACTAAATTTATTTCATGCATTTTATTTTTCCTTTAATAGATGTTTAATATAAATCAGCTAAGTGTCTGACCGTACGACAGGTACGTGACCAATGTCCAGTCATTCCACATCAATGGCACATCTCTTCACTTTTCTTTGAAGAATTATTATAAGAATTTTTACCCATTTCTAAATTGTACCACTTCTAGTGATACAGTATATTATTATCTCTTTTAATATTGTCACTTCTCGGATCAATATTTCTATAATTTCTCCTACCACGTCCACGCCCCCGATTTCTTCTAAAGGATGCACAATTCACTTCTAGGAATAATGCAAAACTATTACCATTCATTTCAGGGAATGATATTGAATCAGTAGGGCGTAACTGGTGGTTTGCTAATAAGAGCTCGTTGTTCAGCTCAGCTACTAGAAGACATGATATAAATTCAGAATATTTCTTGAACTTTTTCTCTCGATACTGCTGCTGTAGGAGCACATTCGAGGCATGAAATGTAATATAAGTCTTCTCTAGCATATCATTATCGGTGATTTTCTCACCGCATAATTTTAATACTGAATTTATTTTAAAAAGTATGGAATTATACTCACTAACATTTTTATAATCTTGCAACCTCAGGTGCAACCAATCAAAACGAGCTCTTGGAAGGATGATAGTCTTATGGTGTTCATACCTCTCTCTTAAACTGTTCCACAAAATATAGGGATTTTTTACTGTAAAATATTCAGTTTTCAATTCTTCGTGAAAATGGTGGAGAAGGAAAATCATTACTTTAGCACGGTCCTGCAGGGACGTTTGATTTCCTTCTTTAATCGTTTCACCCAGATTCATCGCATTAAGATGAATTTCAGCATCAAGTATCTAGAATAAATAATTTTTTCAGATATATCAAGAGCAACAAATTCTAATTTTGTAAGATTTACCATTTTCTACACATATAAATAATAAAATAAATATGTGCATCTTAAAAAATATATTTATAAATTCACACAGATAATTATCAATAAAATATATCAAAGACTGCAAGTAATATATTGAAAAACTTACAGAGGAATAAGGCCACTAGTTTCAGAATTGGAAGAACCGTCGTGTTAATAACATGTTATGAAACTAAAGAAAGAAACTATTATTACAATAGAGAAATAAGAAATTCTTTGGAACTTTTAAGAATTGAAACTTTCTTCTCTTTTTATATTTTCTTATGAATTTCATTACAACTGAAACTTATATTTATAGGTCTTGAAATTACTATACAAGTTACTATGTAAGTCACTATACAAGATTTAAAATAATAGTAGTGAAGTCATTCACATAACTTTAGTGGTGGGATAGGGAGCGACAGCCGTCCCACCAATTACGTTTTGTTCGTTTCATTACAGATTTTTTTTTAATAAAAGACTTACACGTTACTTGAAGGACTTACAGTTAACATTACAATTTTGGGGTGGTAAGTTGATGATTCAACTTTGAAAGCAATTTTGATTGATTAGTGCACAGAATGAGAGGCTCAGGCCAGAATGATTGATTCAAATATTTTAAAACCTTAACCGTATAACCATTTTTTAATGTCAAATAAAATTGCATTCAATTATCCACGAATTAATCCAGATTTTGCATGAAGATTAGTGAAACGACCCTTGCCCACTCCCCCAAAAATTGTAAAAAAGAATAATAAATATTCAAATGTTTTTCAACTGGGAAAAAAAAAAAGCACAAAAATGGTTCTCAGTTATTTTCATTGACAGATGAAAAGGAAAGGACCAAAATAAAACTTATCAGTTTCTTTCTTAAAACTCTTTCATTTCAGACTATTGAATTATTTTATACTTAAAAAAATGTAAATCACTAAAAGATAAAAATAAAATTTTTATATATAATACTTTGTCGTATTCTTGGGGGCACTTATTGACATGATTAGATGATGTGAAATTAAAAAAATAATACAAATAATTACATCAATAGAATACATAAAAGATATATAAAAATGATCCTATATAGCACAACTACAAATAACTGCAGATTTCTCTATTTGAAGAATTTAATTGATTTTGTTATAAAATTAGAATAAATTATTATTGTAAGAGAAAATATTTAGAACTCTTTATTTCTCAAGAACTGAATATTCTCTCTCTTTTATTTTTCTTACTTGTACATAACAGATCGAAAATGTTCGTATTTATAAACATAAATTACTATGCAAGTTACTGTGCCTTTTGAAGAAAAAACACACTAATGGTGGGGAAGAGGCACGTGATTATTGGAAGGAGGGTCATTCATTCCCTTTTAATAATTCTAACACTTCCCCTTGAATGATCACTCATAAAAAATCTGTCTCGTTAAAACCTTGCCAAGGAAAATCCCAGTGGGAAGAAAAAACCAATGACAAAGGAAAAATAGTACAATATTCTTATGTACCGCCAAATGTTTTAAGATTGTCTCATTAAAATCTTGTAAAAGAAAATCCAGTAGGACAAAATTTCAGCGAAGGAAAAAGAGTAAAATCAGTATAAATTTTCAGGACATTTACTCATCCTGAAAAGTGCATGATGAGAGATTTTTAAGTTTTTGCATTCAATGTTCTGCACAATTTTCTTGAATGTCGCAATTGGCAATACCTTCGTGAATAAATCATCCAGATTATCACTTGATAATATTTACTTGACATCAATTTCATATTTCTCTTGAAATTCGTAAGTATAAAAAAATTTAAGTGAAATATGTTTGGTTATGTCACTTTTGATATATCCTCCTCTTATTTAAGTGATACAAGCAGTATTATTTTCATATAAAATTTTTGGGCTATCATTGACCATGGGAAGACCACACTTTTTTTAGATATGTTGAATTACTGATCTCAGCTAAATACACTCTTAATTTGCTTCATGAATTCCAATGATCTCTCAATGATTTGAAGATGTGATAGATAATATCTGCTTGATCGATCTCCATGATATAGCAGTATTTCTATAAGTAAATATATATCCAGTTTGAAATCTACCTCTGTGTAGATCTGAAAAATAACTTGCATTTACATATCCAATCAATTGTGAACTTGATCTATGTTGATAAAATAATTTCATATCAACCGTATCATGAAAGTAACGAAAGACATGTTTAATACCATTCCAATATCTTCAAGTTGGTGCAGAACTATATTTTGCAAGAACATTAATTGAGAATGTAATATCAAATCAATTACAATTTGCAAGATATATCAAAACTCCAATTGCACTGATATGGTACTTCAGAACCAATAATTTTTTCATTATCTTCACAAGGACAGAACGAATCATTCTTCATATCAAGTAATTGAACAATCATTGGAGTACTCATAGGATGAACTTTGTCCATATAAAAGTGCTTCAGAACCTTCTTTGTATACGTGGATTGATGAATAAAAATTTTATTTGACAAGTGCTCGAGTTGCAGGTCGAGACAAAATTTTGTTTTGCCAAAATCTTTTATTTCAAATTCATTTTTTTAAATATGTAGCGATTCTTGAGATCTCTTCAAGAGTTCCCACAATATTTAAATCATTAATATAAACCGCAATAACGGCAATCCGAATTCTGATTTCTTAATAAAAACACATGTGTATATATGATTATTCTCAAATCCTTTTTTCAATAGATATTTGCTTAAGCGATTATACCACATGCGTCCGGATTGATTTAACCCATGTAAAGATCTTTGAAATTTGATAGAGTACATACTTCTAGGTGTATGTACTTGTAAATGCTTCAAACATTTTATATCCTTTAGGGATTTATATATATGTCATGGTCTAAAAATCCATATAAATATGTAGTGACTACATCCATCAGCTGCATTTCTAATCCTTTTGTAACAATCAGACTAATTAAAAATATAAATGTGATTGCATCCATAATAAGAGAATATGTTTCTTCATAATTAATTCCGGATTTCTTCAGGAAATCTTGTGCGACAAGTTGTACTTTGTACCGTACAATTTCATTTTTCTCATTACGTTTTCGTACAAATATCCACTTATATCCAACATGTATTACACCCTTCGGTGTTTGGATAATAGGTTTAAATACTTCTCGTTTTGCTAGCGAGTTAAATTTAACTTCAATAGCTGCTTTCTATTTTGGCCAATAATTTCTACGTCGACATTCTTCCACGGTTCTTGACTCACTTTCTTCACTACTTCTGGTAATGTCAAGGGCCATCTTATATAAGAATATGTTGTCGACAACAGTTTTATTTCTATCTAGAATTTCTCTAGTACTCATGAAATGTATTGAGATTTCATTATTTTCAGGTACCTATTCCTCTTGAGGGAAAAATATTTTATGAAATACCTCTTCAGGAGGTTCCTTTTCAGGAGATTTTGGAATAGAAGACTTGACATCTTCAGGAGCATTAACTATATTTGTAGCCTATATTGTGGGTATTGGTTTTTTAAGAACACCAAATTCATTTTGTATCTCTTTCTTTCGAGATATTTTGTTTTTTGCACCAATAGGTCTTCCACGCTTCAGATGTGTCTTAGACTTACCTATTGCTGTTTTGACAACTTGTCTTTCAGGGACTTCAATTCTTGCTGGAGCATTAACAGCAAGAATATAATATTTTACTACACCTTTAGTGTTAGTAAATACATCTGATAATTGATTTACAATATTTTACAAATGAATAATTCTCTGAGTTTTTAGTTTACATTCATTTGTAGGAGAATCAAATTGAGACATAACTTTATTATTCAAAGTAATTTCTTGTCGTACTTTAGGCACCGATTTTTCATTACCCAGTAATGAAAAAGTAGATTCGTCAAAATGACAATTTTCAAAACGCACTTTAAACATATCCCCTGTAAGTAGTTCAAGGTATCTAATAATAGATAGAGAATTAAAATCAACATATATCCCAAGTCTACGTTGATGGTCTATTTTTATCTGCTGTGAAGGTACAATTGGAATAATATAGCACATCTAAAAGTACGAAGATGAGAAATATTTGATTGTTGACCAAATGCAAGCTGTAATGGAGAATATTTATGATATGTAGATGGTTTAATACGAATTAATGATACTGCATAAAGTATAACATGTCCCCAAACGGAAACAGGTAACTTTATTTTATAAGTAAAGGTCTAACGATTAGCTGAAACTTTTTTATCAAAGATTCAGTTAGACCGTTTTGAGTGTATGTATGGGCAACATGATGTTCAACATTTATTTTCGTTGGTATGCAATAGTTATCAAAATTTTGAAATAAAAATTCGCCTGCATTATTCAATCGAATGGTTTTAATTGGATATTCAAGAAATTACACTCGTAATTTGATTATCTGAGCAAAAAGTCTAGTAAATGTAACATTTCTAGTGGAAAGTAAACAAACATGTGACCGTTGATTTGATGCATCAATCAAAATCATAAAGTATTTAAATGGTCTACTTGATGAATGAATATGCCCACATATATCTCCGTGAATCCTTTGTAAAAATGATGGAGATTCAACAACGACTTTTGAGGGAGATGGTCTGATAATCAACTTATCTTGGAAACATGTAGAGCACTGATATTCATTGGGTACAATAATCTTTTAGTTTTTTAAGGGATTTCCATGTGAATTATTAATAATTCGTCTTATCATTATTGATCCCAGATATCCAAGGCGATCATGCCAGATCATAAATACTTTGGAATCAATGCATTTTTGGTGCATTACCACATATAATTCAATTGTTTTCATCTTTATATAATATAATTCAGAAGAGAAAGCAGACAGTTTTTCTAATTCGAGTTTCTGGCTCGATACTATTTTATTAATAAAAAGATGCTCTTTACTGCCTTCATTGGTCGTTTCAATATAGTAATAATTACGACGTATATCTTTGAAATTTAAAAAATTTCTTCTAGATTGTGAAGAAAATAGAGCATCATCAATATAAAATTTGGTGTCATTAGGTAACACAATATATGCTCTTCTGAAACCTTCAATTAGATTTGATGAACCTGATATGGTATGAACATAGACTTTATTTAGTATTAGACTTTGAAAATATTTTTTATCTTTGAGAATTATGTAAGTTGTAATACTGTCAGCCAGACATATATCTTTATCATTCAATTCAAAGATAAAAAGTTTATCTATGTGATTCATGATTCTACAAAATATATGAAATTTTCATTACAAATAATAAAGAAAATACATTAATTGAGATGGACACTTCCATCTCCAATCAAGTGATCAATTCTACCATCAAGATTTTTAAAGAAATCAGAAATATCAAGATGAGTGATATCTATTTTTAATGAATCATCTGATGGTTCTACTAAATTTGTTTTAACAATTTTATTTTTTTCTTTTATAAATGCTTGATATAAATCTACTAAGTGTCGGGCCATACGACAGGTACGTGATTAATGTTCAGTTATATCACATTTATGGCACATATCTTCACCTCTCTTTGAAAAATTATTCTGGGAGCTTTTATCGATTTCTGAGTTGTATCACTTCTGGTGATATGGTATATTATTATCCCTTTTAATGTTGTTACTTCTGAAATTAATATTTTTATAATTTCTCCTACCCCGTCCACGCCTCTGATTTCTTCGAAAGGATGCATCATTCGCTTCTGGGAATGATGCAAACCTATTATCATTACTTCAGGGAATGATGTTGAGCCAGTAGGACATGACTGATATTTTTTAATAAAAGCTTATTGTTTTGTTCAACTACTAGAAAATATGATATAAGTTCAAAATATTTTTTGAACTTTCTCTCTCGATTCTGTTAGTGCAGGAGCACATTCGAAATATAGAAAGTAATATAAGTCTTCTCTAACATATCATCATCGGTGATTTTCTTACTACATAATTTTAATATCGAGCATATTTTAAAAACTAAGGAATTATACTCACTAACACTTTTAAAATCTTGCAACTTCAGGTACAACCATTCATAACGAGTTTTTGAGAGGATAACAGTCTTTTGGTGTTTATACTCCTCCCTTAAATTATTCCACAAAATAAATGAATTTTTTATTGTAAATAACTTAGTTTTTAATTTTTTATGAAGATGGTGGTGTAGGAAAATTATTACTTTAGCACAATCTTGCAGAGACGCTTGATTTATTTATTTAATTATTTCTCCCAGGCTCATAATATCCAAATGGATTTCAGTATCAAGAATCCAGGATAAATAATTTTTTCCAAATATGATAAGAGCAACGAATTCTAATTTTGTAAGATTGACCATTTTTTTAGGAATAAGACCACTGACTTTAGAATTTGTAGAACAGTTGTGCTGATAACGTGTTATAAAACTAGAATAAACTACTATTACAAGAGAAAATATTGTAAAAGAAAATATTTAGAACTCTTTATTTTTCAAGAACTAAATTTGCTTTCTTCCTTTCTTTTTTTTTTCTTCTCTTTTTACTTGTATATAATAGATCGAGAATATTCGTACTTATAAGCATAAATTACTATACAAATTATTATATACAGTAAAAAGAAAAAAATACTAATAATAAGAAAGAAGCACATGAGTCTTGGGAGGGAATCATTGATTACCTCCCTCGATAATTCTAACAGGTTTTTCCTTAAAAAAAAAAAGAATTAAATTGGTTTCGGAATTCAAATTTTCACAATTTTGCTCCAACTTTGCAACGAACCGGATCCGGCCCGTTAAATTCCAGATAGAAGCACCGAATAGGCGAATACAGACTACAGCTAAAAAAGTTTCACAAATCCATACACTGACTGGAGAAAGGCGATCCCGATATCTTCTTCATCTGCTCTATCTTCATTTTTTCTTGGAACCATTTTGTCTTTCCGCAACAAATTGGACTGATTTCAACTGGGAAATGGCCACAAAACCGCAGATGTTTACAGGATTAACCCTGGCCTCTACGCCTGCTTCTTCGTTCCAGCCTTCTTCGTCAAGCTCTCACAGTCTATGCATGGTCAGGAAGCCCCTGAAGAAGTCATTTTTCGGTCGTGGAGGTATGTGCCTTTTTGCTCCGTGTTGCGAGTATGGCTTAGATTTTCTTAGTTATAACGTTTTTTGGGTTCTTATCTGGGTTTCGATTTACACTCTGTTGGGTTGCTTAGGAGAGACAAAGAAGAAAATCTGTTACCATTTTACTCGTACAATCCAAATTAGTGCACTAAACTTGGTAAAATGTCTTGTATGTTTTGACGGTTTGCGCATGTCGTATGCTTGTTGTAATATGAGTTCGCTGTTGATATGTAATTTGACGATTAGCAGATGATTATGAAATTAGATTAAAGAAAGTAACTGTCTAGAGATAGAATCAAATAACTATATAGTGGGAAGAGCATGCTTATTGATGTGGAATTTATTCTAATAAGACAATACTTCTTTTGATAAGTATTTTAATGAGACAATATGGACTAACTCCAAAACAATTGGGGCAACAATGCAAAACTACAAGTCAGTAATGAACTTTCTCACCCTTTTCCGTTATCTTTTTGGAGCAATCAGAGTAAAAAATATGAGATTCCATAACTTTTCTTGGATTATAAGATTGTACTGAAATAAGCTTGATGTGCATTTGTTAACACCATTTAATTCAAACACAAATTTCTCTGGCAAACTGATTTTTTTTTGGAAATAAGTGCACCTTGGTTGCTGCGCACCATCTCCTACATATATTTTTCCCTCAAACTGTTACACAAACATGAGATATTTCTCAAACAAAAAGTACTTATGGATCATGCATACAAAGAGATGACCACATATGAGGTGCCTGCCGTTTCAAATAAGTTGGGTTTCTTTTATTGACTGCATTTTACTAAGGATTTTCATTGATAAAATAAAAGCATTTGAAGTAACCTGCATATTTAATTAGTGTTGTTTCTACATTACAACTTACTGATGCAGCCAAAAGAAAAAATGTGGCATATCTTGTTCTTATATGTGTTGGAAGTTTCTAATTGGAATGGAAGTTACCATGGTGGTTAGTATGCTGGAGTTCTATTCTTCAGATAACCTTTTTATGCACATCATGAGTTTGCACATTGACATTACTCAATTACGAAAGCAAATTTACTTAATGTTAATACTTGGAAAATTCAAAACTAATTTTTCACTTAATTAAAGAAAAAACCTTGGTTGAATTCCCTCACAGAATTATAAAGTCTATCTCACCGTCTCACTTGTATGCAAGTTGTATTTGCATATAAAACCATTACTGGGGAAATATTTATTTGCTCACAGTAAAAGTTGCTGGCATAAGGATCGCTACTTCAAACCAATCCCGTAGTAGACAAAGGGGAGGTTCTCTTGCTGCTGGTATGAACCTTTTTGACCGGTTCGCTAGGGTTGTCAAGGTGTGATTTAAGGACTCATTCACATGCATTCATGTAAAATTCATTATTGCCTTTTTGTCTCCTGTCTATTAACTGTTATTTGTTAAATGATGCATATAATATGATTTAGCTGTCTCCTAACTGCAGTCATATGCAAATGCGATTATAAGTTCCTTTGAAGACCCAGAGAAAATCTTAGAGCAAACAGTGCTTGAAATGAATGATGACTTGACAAAGATGCGTCAAGCCACAGCACAAGTAAGCATCATTTGTTCTTCCCCTGTTTTTTGCATTTGTTTTATTCCGGCCTTTCTTTGATCCCTTTTTGCTCTCCTGTGAACAAAGGATAAAACAAATAGATTATTCTACTGCGCTCTATAGGATGGGATTTTTATTATAAGTTAATCGGGCAAAGGGATGCTACACAAGGTGTACAAGGGAAGCAACCTGGGGTTTGAGGGGCAAGGAAAATAAAACATAAATCTAAATAAGAAGAAAAGTTCAGAATTATTATTCACCAACATCCATGCTATTGCTTTTAACACCCCATAGCTAAGCTCATCTCCCCCCATCTTGTTACATTCTTCAAAGTTGATAGACCAGAAATATCTTGTAATAAATTCTTCTTACTTATAAAAAAAGAGATATCGTGTAATTCTCCACTCTATTCATTATTAGTCTGTGGCATTTACTTTTAACCCCTCAAATTCCATGTTTTAAAATTGGTGAAACTTTGTTTGTTTGTTGTTTTTTTGTTTGTGAGAAGGTTTTGGCTTCTCAAAAGCAGTTGGGAAACAAATACAAAGCTGCACAACAAGCTTCTGAAGATTGGTAATACTTGACCACATTATTATCATAATTCCTTAAGTATAGTGATAATGCATAATGCCTGTGTACATTACGTTTAAGGTAGGTATCGTAAGGCCCAACTTGCCCTTCAGAAAGGAGAAGAGGATCTTGCACGGGAAGCTCTAAAGAGGCGGAAATCTTATGCTGTAAGTATTCATCTTTCTGAAATAGTTTATGCTAGAAGTTGAAATTCGTTGTTATTTTGGATTAATAATGACCACTCTGACTGAATTTGAAGTTAGATGCTAGAAACAGCATAACATTGATCTCTTGATCATATTTTTTCATTTTCAATTTTTTTTTTTTTGTAAATTTACTGCTTTGGAAAAAGAGTGCAGTTTGTTGTTACACACTATGCTTTCATAGATTTTCTGGTTATGCAAGCAGTTGCAACTGAAAAGTGGAATTATATAGGGATGTCTTGGTATTGGTGCCATAGTAATGCTACATTCTGAAGGATTCGGCATACATGATGATGATCATGCTTAAATTTCTCTGCAGGATAATGCTAATGCTTTGAAAGCTCAACTTGATCAACAGAAAACTGTTGTTGATAATCTTGTCTCTAATACACGGGTATGTTAACGACTATTTTCTCATGCATTGATCATATCCTTATGGTTGTTTTGACAGAAAATAATGTTCGAAATACTATTTTCGATTCATATTACATCACTGTTGTTTTGGTAGTGATAAATGTTGCATTTTAAATAATTCAATAGCATGTAAAGAAGCCATGTTCTCGTATGTAAAAGACGTACTTCGTAATATAATTGACTAGGCAGATAGAAAATTCTTTTACTTTGATACTTTTTTTGTTGGTTAGAATGCATTTAATTTGGTTGTTAGTTGTCAAAATTGATATTCTTGCTCATAGTTATCACGAGATTTTACTCATAATAGAGAGAGAGAGAGAGAGGGGGGGGGGGGTTTGAAGAAACAGCTATCCTGCGAACTATGAAAAACTGACTAGAGAAGCTGTGATTCTTTTATTACAAATTGTGAGTTACATAGTTGTAATTTGCACTTAATTAAAAACAAGAAGCTGAGCAGAACCAAGGCAATTACTTCTGCTTTTCTATTCTATCAAAAACCAGCCAAAATAATAATTTGATGAGATCAAATTTATTTTTTGTCCAGGGACTGAGAGATGAAACTTTGCCATATGCTGGCTTTATTTGCATTATCTAGTTATTCTGACTTTGACTATGCTGTTCGGTATAATAAGAAGACGTCAAGGAGTTTAATAAAGTTGAAGAATTCAAGTTTCATTTGGTGAATTAGGCTATGGTTTGTACCCCTAAACGTGAAGGCGGGTTTGGAATTTGTTGGTTTTCAACAAGACTTTATTGGGTAAATGGTTATGAAGATATCATGAAGAGAGGAGAGCTTTGTGGAGGGTGATCATAGATTTAAAATATGGTGGATTGTGGGGAGGATGGTGCTCGATTGAGGTGAGTGGACCAATGGAGTGGGTCTTTGGAAACACTTAAGAGGCTGGACCAATCTCCATCGATCAACATGGTTTGTCGTTGGAGATGGCTTTAGAATTAAATTCTAAAATGACTTCTGGATCTCTCTAGTGGTCTCCCCTAATGGAATATTATTTTCCTTAGAGCTACTTAAGATCAGGAAATTAACACATTTACTGATTTCTTCAATCTTGTGTGCAATTGTAGAGTGATTGGAGGAGCGGATAAGATGATGTGGTCAAGGGGAACTTTAGTGTACAGACTATAAGTCTCTTATGACGCTCTACAAGAACATTCCGATGGAAGAACATATGGAAGACTAACGCCCCCCTCGCGTGGGGTCCCCCACCTC
Organism: Platycarya strobilacea; assembly: GCA_036898215.1. Taxonomy (NCBI): domain Eukaryota; kingdom Viridiplantae; phylum Streptophyta; class Magnoliopsida; order Fagales; family Juglandaceae; genus Platycarya; species Platycarya strobilacea. The sequence goes on from CM072556.1 coordinate 14,567,723, forward strand.
ACAAAAAGCTTTTTTTATTATTTTATTATTTTTATGGACAGCTTCATTAGGAAAGATTCTCACCTTAGATAATCTAACGAAATGCCGACTCATTGTATTGGATTGGTGTTACATGCATAAGAAAAATGGTGAGTTTGTAGATCACCTACTATTACATTGTGATGCAGCCAGGAGTTTATGGAATGATATCTTTGCAAGAGTGGGACCCTTTTCTGTAATGACAAGTAGAGTTGTTGACTTTTTGGTTAGCTGGCAAGGCATCTGGGATAACTCTCAAATTGCAGCTATGTGAAAGATGATACTGACCTGCTTATGATGGTGCATATGGATGGAGAGAATTGGTCAGAGTTTTGAGGCTCATAAATGGACAATGGACAAGCTTAGAACTGTTTTTCTCCACACTTTATTCCATCGGTTGATTGTGATAGACTTTGATGGCATGAACATGCATGATTTTCTTGTATCTTTAGACAGTCATGCTTAGGTCTGACTCTTGTATATGTCCCAAGTACTTGGCTTTGCATATTTTCAAGAAAATTCTTATTTACTGATTAAAAAAAAAATTGTTTGGTATAGCTTTTGGAGAGTAAGATACAGGAAGCTAGATCAAAGAAAGATACTCTAAAAGCACGTGCTCAGTCTGCAAAGTTTGTCTTCCACCACCTTAATGTATAATTTTTACCTATATATTATCTCCTCAATGATGCCAATAATGGTCACTTTGGTGTTCAGGACTGCAAGCAAAGTGAGCGAGATGTTGGGGAATGTCAATACAAGTAGTGCTCTTGGAGCTTTTGAAAAGATGGAAGAGAAAGGTGAGGCATTGAGATGGTAGAAATCACTCTCTAGTCCACAATACACACACACACACACACACACATATATATATATATATATTTATATATGATAAAATAATATAAATCCTGGATTTTCTGCACCACCCCAATCCCTTGCCTCTTCTCCAGGGTGCAGATGACTGCTATATTATATTTTACTTTGGTTTTATGGCATGTTTCATGGGATGATCCCTGGCATTATGTTATGTATATCTCATACTTTAGGTTACAATAATTATTCCTTGCTTAGTATGTTTCTTTATCAACCAATATGTAACCAGCTCACTTTTTGCATGTTATCTTAAATTTTCTGAAATATTGGCCAAATCAATCTTGGTTTATCATATTGATGCTATTGATTTTTCCTATTTAAATTTTTTTAATTCTTTTTCATCTTGATAGTGCTGGCAATGGAATCCCAAGCAGAAGCTCTTGGTCAATTAACAACTGATGATCTTGATGGAAAGGTAGTCATCATTTCCCTTTATCTTCACTCCATTCCAAATAATGTCAAATCAAATCATTGATTATCTAAGTGAAGAAACTTGAGAGAAAGTCCTTGAAACTATTGTGAATGGTTTACTTTTTTTACGTTCTTTGCAAAATATAATCTGGAGTTAAGTCAATGAGTAAAGAGTAAAGCTCAGCACCTATGTGGCTTTTCTTTTGAACTTGTTGGTGTGCATGGTCTATTTGCATGATTGTATGTTATAAATTGAGTCTGAAGCTTAAAGTGGCTCCACAATTTCAAAGCTCAGATGCTAGTCATTTTGGAGCTCAAATGGTGTTCAGTGCCGCTGTTCAGTATGTTAGGCTGTTAGTTGATACAAAATTTCACTAAATTATTGTGTAGTTGTCCAATATCTTTGACGTATTATTTTTATTGAACTACTATGCATTTTGTGCTGTTGAAGTTTGTCACTATGTTACCTATCAAAAAGTGTCACTATGTGACACATCTAACTGGACAAGTTGCTGTGTCATGGATGCAATACTTTCCATACTTCCCATGCCTTAAGGGAGGTCTAGTGCAGGGGTGTACACCGATGGTTTGTTTCGGAGCCAAACCAAGACCCCACTGACGTTTGCCATAAGAGCTCAGCACCGGCTGAAGCCTGTTAACTGGGGGAGGGAAAACCGATATTATTGGTCTCGACGTGGCGTGGTTTGGTTCTTCAGTCTACCGTTGGCGTCTCTGTGATGGAGGAGGGATGCTGCGTCCATTGTTGAGTGAGAGTAGAAGTTAGGGTTTAGGGTTGCAGAGGAAATAGTTTGTACGTGAGGAAGAAGAGGGGGGGATTTATTAAACTTAGTTCAAAACGGCGCCCGCCGTTCTATATATATATATATATTTTAATCTCCAGGCCCCAGAACGACGCTGTTTTATATACATATATTAAAAAAAGAAAAAGAAAAAGAAAGGATCGGCTGTTTTAGCGGTTTCCCAGTTAAACCAATGCAGAACCGCCAATATCGGTTTTCCCTCAAATCCTCTTGCCCACCAACTGGTCCCTTCCCCGTTCCATGCTCCGGCGGCCGGTCTGATCAGTTTCTGGCTGGTTCTGGCAGTTCCTGTACACCCCTTGTCCAGTGGACTTGAAGATCTCTATAACTAGCTAGTATGGAGCAAAGGGCTCACAACTGGTTTCAGTTTGACATTATAGTATTGAGATATGTATTTCAGTGAGGGGATTATGGATAAAATGGTTACAGTGCCATGATCTTGTCCTGCTTGATGTACGAAGACCCACCTCAGCTGAACTCTCTCATGCTCTAAATTATTTGAGTGAACCCTGGGGTTATTGATTTTGAAGTCTCAGTGTACAGTGAGTTGGTTTTATTGAATATCATTCAGATACATGCACATATACACAAGCTCTCTTAGATGTACTGACATGCAGTTAACATGGTTTCCAGTTCTTACCGTTGCTATCGTTATAAATATGGATGTAAGCAAAGGTAGCGGGCTTCTCTTCTCCTAGGCTTCCTGCACAGGTTCTTTGTGAAGAAGGCATCGACCAGTTCTTCACTTGACCAGCTGCTGGCTGGTCTTTTTTTAATTTTTTGATTGGCAACAGGTGTTTGAGAACAGTGTCCTGACTAATCCTGGGGGTGCATAGGCCCCCGGCAAGGAGTTCTCTGCAAGTGTGCCTAGGGATAGCTCAAGGTGAACACCCCCCTATCCAATGGTCCCTAAAGATTGTTTGCATCCTAGAAGATTCGAACCTTAGAATATCTGTCCTGCATAGGTCTGTGCAAGCTTGTATATGCATGCGCACATACAGTAGTGATATCAACCATTGTCAAGATTTGGAGCATTCTCACAAAGTAAATTGGAAGCTCAAACTGGGAAGGTGACCTTTCTCAGAAGGGCATGGATAAAATGTGTGCTGGCCATCCACTACACATCAATGGCTCTCTCTTTGTATATATTGTTCGTACATAGTATGATTGAGACCCAACTATTCCCCTAGAAAGAAGAGTACTGGGGAAAAACTAGAAGAGGACGGAGACAGAAAAGAAAGTTAAGATTGAAAGAGGAAGGAGATAGCCATCTGTGACAAAAATCATGGCTAAAGTTACTCTTACTCCCTGAACTACTTTTGGCAGTTGGTATTGACGAATTGCGGATTTTTTACTTACTAATGGGTTTTATTGTAGGAAAGATATGATTGTTAAAGAGATTACTAGAGACATATCCCTAAATAGGGCCTGGTGGCTTAGTTTCTGGATTCTGGGGTTGAGTCTAACTTAATACTGCTATGAGGAACTTTATGTTTTATTCATTTAATGGAACAATGATTTGATTATGAAGGGTATATGGTCATAAATTTAGCTGTTTGATGTCTCTGTATAGCCTACTGAGCACGTAAGTCAATCCTCGAACATTCAGTTAATTGTTTTGATGATGACTACATTGCCACATGCCTATAAAAAAGAGAAGAACCAAGAAAAAAATAAAGACTGCACTGCTAAACATTCATGCTCTGTGTTTCTCGCACAGGGTCATACAGTTTTCACTTGTATTCAATTGCCCCTTTCCAAAAGTAATACTAACCATTTTTACACTTACATTTATCTTGCAGTTTGCATTGCTAGAGGGCTCATCAGTTGATGATGATCTAGAAAACCTGAAAAAAGAATTGTCCGGTAGCACAAAGGTGTGCATTATACTTCCAGTTACATGTGAATGCATAAGCTTTCAACTATTCAGCGAAGTATCCAGATTTTTAGCATACATATAAAATTTAAAACTTCATTTATGTTCATTTTGTTAAAATTACTTGGCTTGCAAGTTTCTCGTTCTTCATTTTTCAAGACAATTACACACAGGCAGCATGTGGAAAGAAGATAAATTTTTTACTGGGTTGAAAGCTTCCAATTTTCTAATTTCTACTATTTGCTATTTCTATCCCTTGCCAAGAAACTGGAGGAAGACAGAAGATTCAGTATCTTTTTGTTATAAGATGCCTGCGTTTTTTTTCCTCCAATTATCTGCATTTTCAACAACCCTAGACTTTGCCCCCCCCCCCTTTATTTTTCTCTTTTCACTGCAGAAAGGAGAGCTTCCTCCTGGAAGAACTGTCACAACAAGCACAAACAAGCCATATCCATTCCGAGATTCTGAAATTGAAAAGGAGCTTAATGAACTGAGGCAAAAGGCAAAGGATTATTAGACTTTCGAACTGTTCCTGTCTTAAATCTGATTGAAATCTGTTTTTTCAATCTCAGCATTTGTTTCATTTTTCCAACACTTTGTACAGCCAAAGGCCAAACATATTTAATTATACAGCTTGAAGACCAAGCTTAAATGTCTATAGAGATGTTATGCAATGAGCAAGGCTGCATGCTTCTGTACAATAAAACACCATTTTTCTTGTTCTAAATATAAGGTTTTGAATAACATTATCTGGCAACTGTCTTGTTTTTGGATAACAGGTACCACAAAGTCTATCAGATGTACTTTTTGTGATAGTTGTACAGTAAACCCTCACAAAATACTTTTTGTGATGCCTTTTTTACTGATGGTTGTAGTGATGGTGGTTTAATAAATCGTCAGAAAAAAAATTATTTGTGACGGTTTGCCGGTCGCCAAAATCTGTTGTAGTGTGTAGATTTAGAATGATTCTGAAAATTTCCTTGATCCTTCTTGACATGTCATCCATTTCAAACAAGGGTACAACTGGCGAAACTGTCTGTCTGCACATTGCAAGCACCTTGTGTTTGGATTACAGGTACCACAACGTTCATTAAATATACATTTGGAGTGGCTCTGAATATTGCCATGATCCTTTCTTGATAATGTTATCCACTCAAACAAGGGGACATGCATCTTGCGGAAAGGTCGGTGCCTACTATGTCAGCCGTTGGATTTTCCCAACGATCGAGTCATCAATATATACGTGTTGTGAATGTGGTGTCGCTCGGTGCATGGCAGAATGACAGTGAATGAGATCTAATTTCGTACAACTTTACCAATATGTTTGAACGTCCAACAGCCAAAAGACATAATGCCATTTTTATGAATATCAACAACGTACAATCGGGTGGTGTACTCTCATGGGTTGTTTCCTTCAAACAATTTTCACCATTTTTCTGGGCACGGGAGTCCATTCAAAAGCAAGAGCGAGAACGAGTCAATTCAATTTAAATTTCCTAGTCTTGGACTTGTTTAATTTAATGTGCGACACCAATTCAAATTGATGCAGTTTTCTAAACTTTTCGTTTTCATTCTTCTTTTTATTTTATTTTATTTAAAATTTTTAATTATATTAATTTTTTTAATTTTTTTTTTGTCTTTGATATGTAAGATTTTCTGCTATAAAATTGATATATATATATATATATGTATGTATAGATATATTATAGTCTCGCATCAGTTATTAAATACTCATCCTCCAAAATGGATATGAAAGATTTTCTGAATTAAACTTGAATAATTATTATATCTTAGCCTTGAAGGTAAAGTCATCTCTTGATATTTTATTGTATATATGTTAATCGTCGTTGAAAGGGAAAAATAAAAAATAAAAATAAATTCGTAAGAATATTGATAAACGCATATATATGGTTACTTAATTGACTTTGCCCTTCCCACCAACAAAGATGTTTAAAAATTCAAAAGCCAACGGTCATTGCTATCATTATAGTAATCAGATGAATTAAGCTGGGTCATATTTGGGTGGTTTAATTTCCAAAACTAATATCGATCTCATCTCCTGATCGAAAGAGTCCATTCAAAAACAAGACTGATGATCAAGTCAATCCATGCAGTTCCTAATATCATCAACACTACTAGCTATTATCCCCTTTTATTTTGTCTTTTTGTTTTGATCCTTTATGTATTTATTTTTGATCTTTTAGATTTTTTACTTATTAATTAAGAAAGTGGTAATTATTAGTGTATTGGTTTTATTTTTAAACAATATTTAAACATGTTTAAAAAATGTTTAAGCATGTTTAGAAAATGTTTGAACATGTTTAAAAAATATCTGAAATAAAAAGAAAAAAATAAAAAAGTGAAATTTATACTACTAGTCTACATGTGAATGTGAATAGACTATTTCAAATTAAGCTCCTTGGTCAATGCGTAAAATCGTCCAAAAGGCCGACCGAAACACCCAGCTCAGAAAAACGCGTACATCACAAAGCTTTAGCGCCACCATATATAGCTGCACCTACTCATACTTGATGTCATAAGTACATCCACAACTACAACTACAATCTACCAGCAAAAGCTTTATTTCGAGTACGTAGAAATTTCATATATACATTTCAGCAGTGTAGATTAGCTATCTAGCGCTTAATTCTCATGACGATGAATTGCAGAAAGACGTGCACTTTTTTAATCATTGTCGTTGCAGTCATTATGGCCATTTTGAGCAATGCAAGGGTTGAAGCAACCCGAGTGTTATCGGAGGATTTTGCCGGCCGTGCTAATCACCTTGTCGACGTCCTCCATTCCAGTACTACCTATGAGAAGGCGAAGCAGACTATGGCGTCTTGGCTCGAAAGGTTGCCGTCTGGACCTAGCGACAGAGGCGCCGGTCATTAGTTCGATCGAGTCTTGAAATTAGGTTCATCATTACAAATATTACAGCCCACGAAAACAATCATCATATATATATATACTCCGTGTATATTTTTTATTTTCAATTTGTCTAGTCATACGTGTGTAATTAAGTACTATTGATCCACACGAATGTAAAAGAGAAATAAAATTCATTTATTTGATTCGTTTATTTGTTGTAGTAATGAACGTTTATTTTTTATACTAGTAGATTTTGGTGACAATAAACGTTTTAAGAAGAGTTCATGATGTGGTCACAAAAGAGGTTTTTGCACAATAGTATTTTCCATGACTAATATTCATGGTAAATCTATCTTTTCGACATATGATTTTGGTGGAAACTAACTTTCCCCGATGGTCCAAGTAGTCTGACGATTGGTGAGAAATAGTAATTCTAACCAAAATTCATCATCCAAAAAAAAAATCTATTGTCATGAATTTATAATATTTGGTGGGTAAAAACATTAAGATCACACCACTTTTGCCACGAAATAAATTCATGCACACACAAGTTTTGCCACAAAACTTCTTCCATGGAGAACGGTATTATTTCTCACTACAACATCATGTTCGAGACCTTATTTGCCACGAAATGAAGATGCTGTCTGCGTCAATGATGTCGTGGCAAAGAGAGGAGTACTTTTTCCATGAACTATGGTTTTTGTGGGTAAATAATCTTTCTTCACCAATTATATGCCACCAGTCTCTCACAATACAAATTGGTGGGATTTTTTTTTTCTTTTCTAACTAAGCATGCACTTTTTCCAACCACAAATATCCCTCCCGAAAAAAAAAGCGGTATTTGTTGTAGGTAGGATAAGATCTCCTCGACTTCTTCATGACTTAATCATAAATCTCAGTCCTTCATCTAGTGAAAGTGAAATTAATTCATGATATTACCAACTCATCATTATTCCATTATTCTCTTAAAAGATTAAAGAAAAATTTACTAAAGAAAGAGCAAATATCATCTTTGAAATGACCGCATGCGACCACCCCAAATTAAGAATGGCTGGAGATCATCATATGGTACATAGCCACCTTCGTATTGTGCACGGACGTTGGAGATCATCTGCAAGGTGGTTTTTCGACCATCCTTGCATTCGATATTTTTGTTTTTAAATAGATTGCTGATCATTAATAACAAGTGTTCAGCATTAATAATATCATAACCTTTCATTTTTATTATTCAATGAATTTAAAAATTAGATTTGTTAAATATTATTGGGTCAAGATTTTGAGACATAACAGTAGTATTTATCCATGCAGACGCGCGCTTTTGTTACTTCCATATAATAACATGATATTTTGTAGTAAGCATGCATGCATTGACAATTGATCAAATCATGCCTACGTACGTTTATCATCATGTGCGATATATAACATAACTTCAAATTCAAAATTCTAATCTCGTGCCGCGTACAGATTAATTGTGTAGTACCATTTGGGACAACCATTAATAAACTACTTTACGGTCGAAATTAGAGAGACATAAATTATTATTATATATATATATATATATATATATATGGTCGCGTCCTTAATTTTCTCAAGATGTCGATCAATGTAGATGATCAGCTAGCTAGGTTTTATGTATGATCATGCAGATAATTGTACGTACGTACGCACGCATGCATGGATGACAACGATATATTTTATATATGAGAAATCCTGGGGGGGGGGAGGGGCAGACGGGTTGCCCCCTTCCACCAAAGCAGCCCCCGCCATCTCCGGTGGCGGTGTCGCCCACCGCCCACGCCATCGGGACCGGCGGACTCAGGCGACCTCACCCCTACGATGGCGAGCTCTGGTGTGCCCCCGGCAGCTTTAACCCGTTTTAGACCCGTACGGATTGGAGAGATCATCCGAAATAATATTTTAACGGGTTATAATAAGTCTTGATCAAAGTGTGTATATATATATATATAGAGAGAGAGAGAGAGAGAGAGAGAGAGAGAGGACTAGTTATGGTTATCATGAATTACTTCTGTATGGCTAGGTTTAGTTATGCTGCCCAAGTATATATGTGATTATTGAAAAAGAACAATTAATAATTACAGCCTACAATATATATTATATGTGTGTGTCAATATACAAGTATATATATATATATATATTATACACATATATAAGTACATGACAACAATTATAAATCTTGAAATTTGATATCAGAAAAATGATCTTCTCGATCTGCCCTTTTAATTTCCATACTTTAATTTTCTTGTGAAAAATGATCTGAACGAGGTTGATCATGAAAAAGCTGAAATTAAGTACTGTGGCTGGGCTGATTATTTTAGAAAAACAATCCTCATTGGTCATCTTGGTATATTTAATTCTCAAATTTTCTCAGGCACCGCCCGTACGTCAGAAACAAGAACAAGATGTAGCTCGCAAACCAAGTCAGGAACCTAGTTTTTGATCCAAACTTTGGCCTTGACTAATGGCGGAAGAAAAAATTTATTCATCATGATCTGTTTATTTATTATTCTATCATTATTTTATGATGTGATTTAGAAGATAGGTTCATTATAAGTGATATATAAATAATAGTTTCCAATAATCTATTGCTACATCATGAATGATAACAGAATATTAATGAAAAATAAAGAGTAATGCTACTTATCATCCTATTTTTCATCATTTTCTTATCATTCTAGGATGTGATATTAAATGATTGAAAATTATTTATTATGTTTTACTTATTAACCTATCATCTAATGCCACATCATGGAATGATGTGAGGATGATAAAAATGATAATGATAAATAGATTTATTCAAAAATAAATGATGAGTAGCATTATTTATATATATATATATATATGAAAAATATTACTATGCTGCCTCACTTTGCCCACTCAGGTTGACTCATTACAAAAAATTTGAACTTTTGTGACAGATAAAAAGGTCACAAAAAATGGCCAAAACTTCACGAAATACTTTAATTTAGTGACAGTTTGAAATTTTCATGGCAACCGTCACAATAAATACGTTATAGATAAGTATTCATGAGAATTTATTGTTCAACCATCACAATTTTTGTGACGGTTATTATCTTTCTGTTCAATGAATCCTTTGAACGTTAGAACAGTTAATGATGGTTCAAATGTGTCACCAAAAGTAACGTTCGGACGTAACAAAAAATGTTCGAACATAAATGCATCTTGCTGACATTCGAATGATAGACTATTTTGTTTGAATGTTAGACGTTCGAATGTTCATATTTTAATTCGAATGTTGTTCACATCCGAACGTAATGTTGACGTTCGGATGTTTCTTACACGACGTTCGGACGTTACGTATTACTAAGATGGAACGTTAATTTGATGAACATTCGAATGTTTGGTTAGTTAGTTCCAATATTTTGCCTGTTCATTCGAACGTTTACTTTATACATTCGAACTTGCTTGGAATAAAGATTCGAACGTTTATTGTGTACATTTGTACGTATTAGTCAGAATTAGTAAATTTTAATAAAATTAAAAAGCAAATAAATTGTGCCATATTACAAATAATAAAACAAAAAAAAAAAGCATACAATGTCTTATAGCATATCAAAGTTGGATACTAAAAATTAAAAATAATAAAAAAATGATAAAATTTATCTTTTTTTCCCCTCGTCTACCACGATTTTGCTGCAGTAACATAACACAGTCCATCTGGGTCATCATCTCCCTTTGCACTTGTTTCTGACAATATTTTGCTTACTAAATGCATTGCTCTTATTTTACACTCCACCCAAAACATAACTAATTTTAAAAAATTTATATTGAAAAATCGAAGATACAACATCCTAAAAAAAAATCTAAACAGATCTAAAAATACAACATCTTAAGGCTTTGGCGATCTTATTTTATACTTGTAAAATGCAAACTCAAATAGGGCTTAAGATCAGTTTTATTTATTTATTTATTTTGTTTATTATTATTAATCTATTTTTATTTCTATTATCATTTTTGATTGATTGATTTATTTCTTTTTGATAGGAAATACTTCATTTCATTATAATAAAATCGAAGTTATAGATGTGACCTGATAAATATAAAAAAAAAACCCAAATTACAAGTTAACTACTCAACTATTAGGAGCACTCCCGCACACAAATTTCTTAGTAACGGGCATTGTCTTAACTTTTACACCATTTCAAGTGCCAAAACGTATAGAAAATTTAATCACGATTTGTTTGAGGGTATGATTCTTTGAAAACAAAGATAATATAACTCCTGCCTTCTAGAGAAGGAAAGAAAATCAACACCATCATCTTCCAAAGGAGAACTGAGATAGCCTAAAGAAATTGTCTTTTCCTTTTTATTATTACCTAAATTAAACAACACAAATAGATAAGAAATGAAAAGAACACAAAGTACACTAAAAACACTATACAAGACAAGGTTGTAGTGGCGCATCTGGAACACGCGTGCAAGACTACTCGTACAACTTGTAAATCAATGCTTGACGAAACCTTAAAACACACCGCAACTTGCAGAGATTGCTGTGGTGAAGAATAAATCCCTTGACATTAGCAAACCTCAAGTGATTTCGCTGGGAAACAACCCAAACAATCTGCAGCTTGCGAAAATTGTTGTGGTGGAGACAAAAAAATCTCAAGAACGTTTCCTTTCCAGACCACGTTGAAATAAAAGGCCGCAAATCAATAGGTTGGAGATTTCATCCTTTCGGCTTAATCAGACCAAGCAATTGGAGTCTGTTGGGAAGCATTCCATGGTAGGTTACGTTCTTTCGCCACTATCCCATTCTTGAAATGAAATCAACACATAAAATAACACAAACCAACACAAACGATGAAGGGAAAAAGAGGGAGGAGGGAAGGGAGCCGAGGCTCCCACCCGCTTAGGTAAAAACTATCTTTGAAGGTGGTTACGAGTTTTTTGAAAACACTGCTAACATCTTAAGTTGAAAGCGAAGCCTATCTGGCACCTCCCGAAATTATTATTTTCGATTTATGATAACAAATCAGTTTGATTAGGAAATTTATCTCATTAGGTAGTTTCCTTATCATCTTCTCTCTGGATAACTTGAGCTTCCATTTTGAACAATTAAATCTATCCCCAAATCAAGTCGACACTCAAAATTCAAATCCTACCCAATTTAACTTCCCTCCCATCTTCTGGCTACCGTTGCATCTCTCCTCCTCTTTCAGTGAGTCACACGACACCCTTTTAGCCTCTATTTCTTCCCAACCGTGTGTTTCATCAAGAAGGCTCCCTTCCTGATATAAATAGAGGGGGATATTGGGCCATAAGCCCATTCGGCCGTGAGCACTGCAAGCCTTGAAAAGGCTAGCTTTGTTTCAGCCTATACTTGCTTTCTTTGAGGGTTAAACTCTCTGTTGGGCCTTACCTTGTACAGGGCCTCGAACCTTATTCTTTTTAGTACATTATTCTAGTATGTCGACCCTTATGAAATTACATAGACAGTGTTAAGGAGTTAATTAGGTATTAAGTATTAACTATTTTTTTTTTTTTAGAATTCATCTACAACAGTTTAATCCCAATATCTTTATGTGACTAAAAACCTAAATTTCAGATTTAGTTCTATCTAGCATATTTACATTTTAACCAAATTATGCCACTAAGTTGTCTATTCAATATTAATTATATTGCAAGGATTTATATAACCAGATCATTTCTGGCGAATAAATCTATAATTAGCCTTAAGCAGTGATGTAAGGTTGGGAACAATAGCCCTCTAGTTACTACAAGAAATTTGACTTTTAGGGATGAAATTTGTTAGAGACAAATTAAATTCCACCCCTAAAAGTGATTTTTAGAGACAAATTTTAAATTTCATCCCAAAAGTTTGAGGGGTTGCAAAATTAGTTCGGACAAACCAAAATTCGTTTGTACAAGACATTTGGTGATGAAAAAAATTGTCTTAAGAAATAAAAATGCATCCAGACGGATAATTCTTTGTCCAAACGGGATATATTTGGAGGGAAACATGGTGGGAAATTTCAAGACCGTTTGGACAGGAAATATACTGTTCGGACGAAAACCATGTTGGGGATTAAATATTAATTATTCATTACCATTAATTTGTGTATATATATATATATATATATTTCCATTAATTTTATTTTATCATTTTCAAAATTGAAAAAATGTGTTTATATTATATATTATGATTTGCGGAGCGTTTAAAATATCTATAAATGCACAAATTAATTTTATTTAAGTTATATATTTTATTATCAAGAGCGGTAAGTAAAATGAGAAAAATAAGAAATAAATATTGTAATGAACTCTAAAAATAAAAAAGACATATTAATTATATCCCAAAATATATATTATTGTTTGATACAACATATAAAGTCAAATACTAAATAAAAATACAAACTACTACTTTGGTATCAAATCTATGTCATTCCGCATAGATTTGACCCGTGACTTTATATTAGCCAGCCTTTTGTTGAGGCGCTCATCTGCCTCCCCTATTATGCGTCTGGCCACTTTCTCTACCACTACCTCTACCATTGGCTCCAACTACTGTAGTTTAAATCCAACGGCCTGGCTCTCAACAGACTGGGCAATAGTACTGGACGTCATAGGCCCGTTCGATGCGGGAGTCTTAACATGAGTGGGGTGCCCTTTGCTCTTACTAAGGGCGATCTTATTGAGGGGTTCTATCTGTAGGGCGATTTTCTCACCCACCTGCAGTGTAAATCCCGCTTGGAGTGGGAGGCTGGATATTATCAGTCCAAATGAGAGTCCGCCTCCACTCCCATAATACGACTCCATTTGGATGTGGAAGAAAATATAGAGGAACAGATCAATTGGCTGCATCTGCACAACCCGCACTAGAAGTTTGGCCCGGTCTAGGTTCTAGCTGGTTATCAAATTTAGCATCCTGAAGAATCGATGCAGTCAACCTGTCTGATGATCTTCTCGCTATCATATGGCGGAGCATTCAGATGGCGTAATATAGTATGTACCTGATCGTCTGTGAGACCGTCATCAGGTACGTGCTCCTTATCAGACTCAATATCATTTGATCCAACTTACAGCTCCTCATCAGTGAAAACTACAGCTCGCCCTGTGGTGCCTCTCTATTTGCACTGGCTGCCGTAGTCATTACAGTCGTAGATGGTGCGGGATATGCATCTGGGACGCAAAGGATATCTAGATAGTTTGCGATAATCCTCGAACTGAAAGGTATCCTAACTCTCCACACCGTCAGGATATAGTGGAGTTGCTCTTCGGACTGCTCCCTCATGGCGTGGTAGAACTCATGTACCATCTCAACGTACGCGAAGTCCCTGCTTGGCGTGCATACTAGCCCCCATCCTCGCTCTATAAAGATGTGCAAGATGTTGCGTCCTTCCCATGCTAGCTCCTGGAAATCAGCCAACTTGAACACCCGTTCGATAAGGATGCCCTTTTTGGGGGTAGAATCGGTAGTAGGGGTGCCTTGGGAAACAATAGTGATAAGGGTAGTGACTAGTAGTGTCGTGTGGATTAGGTCACTAGCCGAACTATTTCCAACCTTGGGGTGTGTGCCCGTGGGTACAGTGGTTTGGTCCCTGCCACACTTTCTTCCTTTGGATGCCATTTGTATATTATTCAAGAAATGAGTGAGGGAAGACGTTAGACTATTGTTAAACACCAAAAAAACATGAATAGAAATCATATGAATGCTTTAAGTGTGCAGTGTGCCACTTATTCTTTTGAATAGTAATTTACTATTATTCGAACGTACTTTATTTCTTAGTTTGTGTTTTGAATTTGGAGGGAAGTTTTTGCACCAAATACCGAGGATATTTCTACGTCCTAACGGGAACTTTCCCGTTCAAACGATAAATACCTAGTACATGCTTAGAATACTACGTTTGAACGTGAAAAAATTCTCCTTCGGAAGCCAAAAGTTAAAATTTCTCGCTGAAAAATAAAGCGGGAATTTGAAATTTTTGCGTTCAGATGGGTAAATTCCACATCTGCAACTTCAAAGATTTAAACACTAGACTCTTTAGCTAATTTTTCACACGTGAATTTACTTATATCGAGAGAGGGAGATTGAGAGAGATTCAGAGATTAGTCAGGGATTGCAGGAGGATTCTTGGATGTGGGAGAAGAATGATTCTTGAAAGGGAATGGATAAATTTTATTGTCAACACTTTTTTTTTTTGTGTACTTCGAGTTGCTATTAGTTTCCATCATTAAAAGTGGTTCGAAGTTTTCTAATCTTCTGATTTTTTATTGTGGACAGTGTTGTTAAATTGGGTTTTGAGTTAAAAGTGCAAAAATAATTTTTAAATTGTTAGGGTTTAGATATTAGAGATTTTATTATATTTGGAGGTAATTTTATATAGAGTTTAGATATTTATTTTTTTGAGAGTTGTATTATGACCCATTTTAAGCACGATTTGTTTATTTGGGTATTTGTTGCTTAATTGCTTGGTATTGATGTTTGGTTTTGGTATTTTGTCTACACGGTTCTTGGTTGAACAAAACTATTCCAGTTCGAAGGAGGATTGTCTTTCTTTTGAGTACCGTTCGAACGTTAAAATGTTCGTTCGAACAGAATTCATGAAGACAGAATACCATCGTTAATAATATATATTGAGGTTGCAAATATTGTTTATTATTACTAAAGTATTGTAGCTTATTGTACTATTATAGTTGAATGTTAAACTAGATGGTTTAGTACTACATTGAATCTTAGACCTATTCGAAAGTCGTGCCCAAGTATTCTCTTAAAAAATGATTGTATACAACTCTTGAATTGTCCAAAGTGGACAATTTGGATTTTTGTCTTCTATATGACATATATATTCAGTCAGAGCTCTTATGTTAGTTTATAAAATTTTGTTGTGTATTTCCTTACATTCTCTAGGTATGTAGTATCACGACTAGCATACTAGGAGAATTATAGAAAAATGCTGCCGAAATTTTGACTATTATTAGAGTCTTAGATGGATTATAATATTATATATGTGATAAAGATGATAGTCTCTCGAATGGGATAAGACCAACTACCTTATTAAAGTAGTGTTATGAAGATATCAATTAGACTAGTATTGATGATATTTATGAAATGAATTAGGTTTTGTTTATAGACAGTGAACGGGCAATGAAAATATAATGGATAAAAGTTGGATGCTATTGGCAGATAGACTTGGACGTGATTCTAAGGGCGTGACTATAACTGGAGTATGCATGGGGGTGAAATTTTGCCTAGAGTTTGTGAAAGACAATGCCGACAATCGGGATTTTATTAGTTATTTGTACAAAAAGTGCAAAAACTTGAGTTATTTAAACATGGTAGTAGTGGAGTCCCATTTGTTCGTTAATGAGATAGATCCTAAATACTAGCCTTGGGTTCTACATGAGGAACCATTTCTTACAAGAGTTAGATTAGTGAGTCATTCCAATCAGATTGAGGAAATCGGTGTCGAGATCGATATGGACAATTTAAATGTGGCTGTGTCTGATGATGATGATGATAATGGAGAGGATATGAATGAGATGTTAGTGGATATTGGTGCAGGCATGTTTGGGGTTCAAAATGTAGAAGGGATATCTTCATAATCTTTTGAGAAAAACGAGAACTTTGCAAGACTGTAGAAGGGTACATAATGACAACTGTATGGGGGGTGTACCCGCCATAGCAAGTTGTCATTCACGGTGAGGTTATTACATATTAAGTCAATATATCAAATTTCTGGAAAGGCCATTGACATGCTAATAGTGTTATTTAAAGAGGTTCTCTCGCAATATAACGTGGCGCTTCGTAACTTTTACGGGACGAAAAAGTTGGAGTGGGGGTTAGGATTTGATTATAATATTATCTACGCTTGTGAAAATGACTGTACACTCTTCTGGGAGCAATATGAAGCATTTGATTCATGTCCAGTGTGCCTTGAGTCAAGATGGACATCAAATAAGCGTAATGTATCGAAGAAAGTGTCAAGACATTTTCCATTGATTCATCGACTTCAACGGTTGTTTACTTCCTGGATGACTGTGAAGGATGTAATTTGGCATAATGCAGAAAGAGTTAGAATTGATCAATTTCTCTCGCGCCTGGTAGATTCATTACAATGGAAGAAATTTGATAGAGAGTATTCGTGGATTGTTGACGAGCCTCAGAACGTGTGTCTCGAGTTATCAATTGATGGTTTTAATCCATTCGGCAATCTGAGCACCTCTCATAGTAAGTGGCCTATGATTTTAATGCCTTATAATTTGCCACCTTGAAAGTGTATGAGGATACTTATTTTATAATGGCTCTATTGATCCTAGTGCCGAGGTCACCAAGAAAGGATATAGACGTAATTCTGCAGGCACTAATAGTAGAGTTGAGAGAGTTGTGGGAATAGGGTTTGACTACGTATGATGCAGCCTTGTTACGGGAATTCAAGATGCATGCTACTGTCTTATGGAGAATAAATAATTTTCCAGCATAGGGGATGTCTGGGTGGAGCACAAGAAGTGAAAAGGCTTGTCTTGTTCTCAACAAAGATACACAATCACGGTAGTTAACAAATGGGCGGAAATTATATTTTACGGGACATTGTCGATATTTACCTAATAATCCTAGATGACATTCGAACAAATCATTGTTTGATGGAAGGAGTAAGCGGAGGTCATCACT
Source organism: Platycarya strobilacea (assembly GCA_036898215.1). NCBI lineage: Eukaryota > Viridiplantae > Streptophyta > Magnoliopsida > Fagales > Juglandaceae > Platycarya > Platycarya strobilacea. Next base: position 14,585,238 of record CM072556.1, read on the forward strand.
GCCAATATTGTCTGACGATGATATAATTGTACAATTACTCGAGGTTCCAAAAAATAGATTTGGAAATGACGCACGAGCATGAGAGAGGAAGCGAGATGCAATGGAATTCAATTAGATGGAAAAAAGTATGTTCTTTGAGTTGCCATATTGGTCTACGTTGACACTCCGTCATAATCTATATTTCATACATATTAACAAAAATTTATGTGAAAATATTTTGGACACTCTGATGTTCATAAAAGAGAAGACAAAAGATACAGTTAACTCTTGTAAAGATTTAAAGGATGAGTTTGAACTCGACTTTTATCGGCGAGAACATCGAATACGCCAAGTTCAAGATTGTGGCAGAGGCACGCTAAAATCCATTCCAATCAATATTACAAATCGATTGGGAGAATTTTTGTGATTTGTTTGAAAATTCTACTTATAAGGTAATATCGCATTTATCTTTTTTATAATATAAATGAGAGATGTATTAGAATTTGAAATTTATAATATAAGTTTTTTTTAGAAACGGAGTGCTGTGAACAAAGTAAATAGATTGAATTTAAAGATATACCATTATGTGGATTCTCGATTTTTTCATCGTTTGTACAAAAAAGATAAAACACATATGATAAAGCACATAAAGATCGAAATAGTGTTTGGACTAGTGCTGAAACTGAGGTAAATTATGTAAGTTTAAGTAAATTAAGTTAAGTGTAATACAATATTCTTATTATTTATACTAATTTTAATTATTATTTTTTTTTGTAGGAAAAGATTCAATTTCTAAAGAAAGTTGTTGTAGATCCGTCCGATAAATCATCTGTCAACGATGTTCAGATCCTATATGAAGTTCTTGGATTACGTTCTGGATATTTGTGGGGCTTAGGGTATTGTGTGAAGCCATCCTCATGTTCATTAACCTTTTCTAAGGCTAGATCCAATGAAGACAAGACTAAGGAGTTAGAGACAACATAACATTGAGATAGAACGATTGAAATCTAAAGAAAAGAGTTGCTGACTATATTAGATAAAATGGTAGAGTTAGAGAAAATTATAGAAGAGAGACTGGAGTTGAGGTTCTAAACAATGCTTGAAGAATGAACGAGGATATCCAACAACTTTCTGTCACCACCACGATCTTAAAATTTATTTATTTATTATTAATTATACTTTTATTATTCTATTCAATATATAACAATATTTGAACAATTTTATTGTATAAATTACATTTTTATTATAATAATAATGTATTTTTTTAATAAAATATGAATCTGTGTAGCAGTACCGTTCGAACATTATTTTTACTGTTCAAACGATACCCTTCCCCCTCCTATGCTTTAAAAACTCATTCAAATTAAAAAGATTCCATTCGGACACTGTGCAAATCCGTTCGAACAGATATTCTCTATTCGGACGCTAACCTCGTTCAGACATGGCAACCTGTTTGTTTAAAAAAAATTTTCGTTCAAACGGCTTATGCCAGTTCGAACGGATTTCTGAAATGAAATTTTTTTGTCTCAAATAAAAAAACTCATCCAAACAAAAATGGGCGGGCAACTGAGATTTCATCTGTAAAAATTATTTTTAAAGATGAAATTCAATTTTTATCCCTAAAAAGCTTTTGAGACAGCCTTTTTGAAACAAATTTGAGATAGAATTTTTGTCTCTAAAAATATTCTGGGATAAAAACAGACTTTTTGACACAAAATTATTTATGTCAAAAAATCCATTCTTTTGTAGTAAGTGATAATTTTGTGTTTAATTGCAAATAACTTTTTGAGATGGATTAGTACCGACCATCTAGCTGTGAAAGACTGAGGACGATAAAGCATCATTTACGCGGCGAGCTTTTCATTTTTAGGGCGATTAAGCCGTGAAAGACAAAAGTGTGTTTCGTGGGGCGGGGGGCTACTCCTGCGGCTTAAGAGATGGGTAGGGTTTTTGTGTTTATAATACTCGGGTACCAAGTTTTAAATCCGGTACGTGGATGTCGAAACTGTGTCCAATCTGTACATATCGGTCCGAGTTTAATGATCTGGGTATCGGTTTGGAGTTATCATGTGCCGGAACCTGTGATCGGGTCGAGACAAAAAATGGGGCTCGGATGAACAGCCCGAGTCTGCCTGCACTATGCAGCACCTTGTGTTTGGTTTACATGAGGTACTACATCGTTCATTAAATATACATTTGGAATGGCCCTGAATATTTCCTTAATCCTTTCTTGGTAATGTTATCCACTCAAGGAATTAGGGGACATACATCTTGTGGAAAGGTCGGTGCCCGCCGTTAGATTTTCTCAACGATCGAGTCATCAATACGTGTTGTGAATGTGGTGTCGCAGTTTGGATGGTAGCATGTGGCAGAATTTCAGTGAATGAGATCTAATTTCGTACAACTTTACCAATATGTTTGAACGTCCAACAGCCAAAAGACATAATGCCATTTTTATGAATATCAACAACGTACAATCGGGTGGTGTACTCTGATCTTGGGTTGTTTCCTTCAAACAATTTTCTCCATTTTTTTTGGGCACGGGAGTCCATTCAAAAGCAAGAACAAGAACGAGTCAATTCAAATTAAATTTCCTAGTTTTGGACTTGTTTTATTTAATGTGCCACACCAATTCAGATTGATGCATTTTTCTAATATCATCAACGCCACCACTGCTCTGCAGTACTTTAATCGCACACATGATCATATATATATCTATATATATAGAGATGTTGACTAATTCCATGAATTTTCTGGGAGATAAGGATGCCCTTTTTTTTTTCTTTCTTACCCCTTCCCCCCTGTTTTTTTTTTTAAATACTAGTTGTAATCTAACATCTTACATACATACCACATCAGTAAATTAGAAAAAATTCTATTTTTTTTAAAATGTGGTGTAGAACACATTTAATAAAATACTGATATAATATAATTTGATTTAAAATAAAAATCTAAAAATTTAAATTTTACTAATTAAATCTAATTATTAATTAAATGGTGTTAGTGATGTCATGTTCTAATTAAAATACCGACTCGAGAATCGTGTAAGTTGCAAATTAAACCAATGCTCTGCTTACTATTTCAGCAAAGAATATTAATGCTATTATACCCTTTTATTTTGTCTTTTTGTTTTGACCCTTTATGTATTTACTTTTTGTTTTAAATTTTTTTATTTATTAATTAAGAAAGTAGTTATTAGTGTATTCATTTTTTTAAACAATATTTAAACATGTTTAAAAAATATTTAAACGTATTTAGAAAATGTTTGAACATGTTTAAAAAATATCTGAAATAAAAAGCAAAAAATAAAAAAGTGAAATATATACTACTAGTCTACATGTGAATGTGAATGACTATTTCAAATTAAGCTCCTTGGTCAAAACGTAAAATCGTCCAAAAGGCCGACCGAAACACCCAGCTCAGAAAAACGCGTACATCACAAAGCTTTAGCCCCACTATATATAGCTGCACCTACTCATACTTGATGTCATAAGTACATCCACAACTACAACTACAATCTACCAGCAAAAGCTTTATTTCGAGTACGTAGAAATTTCATATATACATTTCAGCAGTGTAGATTAGCTAGCTAGCGCTTAATTCTCATGACGGTGAATTGCAGAAAGACGTGCACTTTTTTAATCATCTTTGTCGTTGCAGTTATTATGGCCATTTTGAGCAATGCAAGGGTTGAAGCAACCCGAGTGTTATCGGAGGATTTTGCCGGCCGTGCTAATCACCTTGTCGACGTCCTCCATTCCAGTACTACCTATGAGAAGGCGAAGCAGACTATGGCGTCTTGGCTCGAAAGGTTGCCGTCCGGACCAAGCGACAGAGGCGCCGGTCATTAGTTCGATCGAGTCTTGAAATTAGGTCTTGGATTACAAATATTACAGCTAGGGTTGCACCCAAGAAAACAATCATCATATATATATATATATGTACTCCCGACTCCGTGTATATTTTTTTATTTTCAATTTGTCGAGTCATACGTGTGTAATTAAGTACTATTCCACACGAATGTAAAAGAGAAATGAAATTCATTTATTTGATTCGTTTGTTGCTGTAATGTGTCTATATGTTCCAAAATTATAATACATGGAGCAGTTGGCACAAGGATTTATAATTCCCTCCTGTATTTGGGATCCGTTTGCAAACATCATTGTATTTTCATGGCTTTAAAATTTGACTGGTTAATCCAGTGGAAAAATTTGTAAATTACTATATTAATAATTATGTATAATATATTGGTTATCTGAATTTCTGGTTGGATTAATTTGATATGGTGTTGGTTTTAATATTTGTTGATGGTCTGTTAAGTTGAAAGAGGCCTGTTTGTGGGATAATTGTGGGAAACATATCTTTTTTTTACTAGCAGATTTTGGTGACATTAATAAGCGTTTTAAGAAGAGTTCATGTGGTCACAAAAGTGGTTTTTTGCACAATAGTATTTTCCATGACTAATATTCATGGTAAATCAATCTTTTTCGACATATATTTTGGTGGAAACTGACTTTCCCCGATGGTCCAAATAGTCTGATGGTTGGTGAGAAATAGTAATATGTATAATTATATGTATAATATGTTGGTTATCTGAATTTTTGGTTGGACTAACTTGATTATATATTGATGTTGGTTTTAATATTCGTTGATGGTCTGTTGAGTCGAAGGAGGTTTAATACAGGCCTATTTGTGGGATAATTGTAGGCAACATATGTTTTTTCTACTAGTAGATTTTGGTGACAGTAAACGTCTTAAGAAGAGTTCATGATGTGGTCACAAAAGAGTTTAGTGGAAATCTATCTATTTCCCGTGTCTAATGTTCATGGTAAAGCTATCGATTTCGACAGATGATTTTGGTGGAAACTGACTTTTCCCGATGGTCCAAGTAGTTGTTGAGAAATAGTAATTTTCTCCAAAATTCATCATCCAAAAAAATCTATTGTCATGATTTAATTGGTGGGTAAAAACATTAAGACACCACTTTGGCCATGAAGAAAATTCATGCACACAGAAGTTTTGCCACAAACTTCTTCCATGAAGAAAGGTATTATTCTTCACTACAACATCATATTCGAGACCTTATTTGCCCCCGAAATGAAGATGCTTTCTGCGTCAATGATGTCGTGGTAAAAAGAGGACTTTTTCCATGAACTATGGTTTTTGTGGTAAAAAGAGATCTTATATGTCACGAGTCTCACAATACAAATTGGTGGGAATTTATTTTTTATTTTTACTAAGCATGCACTTTTTCCAACCACAAATATCCCTCCCGTGGGGAAAAAGTGGTATTTGTTGTAGCGAGGCTAAAATCTTCTCAACTTCTTGATTTAAGGGTGGTTTGTATTGATAGATGAGATGAAATGAATTGAGATAAGTTTATAAAGTTGAATAAAATATTATTAGAATATTATCTTTTATTATTATTATTATTATGTTACAATTTAAAAAAGTTGAATTGAGATTTAAAAAGTTGAATTGTTTATTATATTTTATATGAGAAATTGAAAGTATATTAATGAAATGAAGATAAATTGAGATGAGTTTAACTTATCTTCAAATCCAATCAAGTAATCATAAATCTCGGTCCTTCGTCTGAAAGTGAAATTAATTCATGATATTACCAACTCATCATTATTCCTATTATTCTGAAAAAAGAAAGAAAAGTTTACTAAAGAAAGAGCAAATATCATCTTCGAAAGGAATGCAGATCATATTATATGTAGTACTTAGCTAGCCACCTTCATATTGTGCATGGTTGGAGATCATCTGCAAGGTCGTTTTTCGACCATCCTTGCATTGGGTGAGTCATGCCACCTATGCGGGGGTACTGGTCGATCGACCGACTAAATATCTCAATCAATTAGTTGATTCATCTTTTTAAATTTTAAATATTTAATTTTGTTCTTTTTTCTTATAAATTTTGGATAACTATTTTTTAATTGGATAGATTATAGATCAATAACGAGTGATCAGCATTAATAATATCATAATTAACCTTTCATTTTTATTATTCAATCATGAGTTTATAAAGATTTGTTAAATATTATAATTAGGTCAAGATTTTGAGACATAACAGTAGTATTTATCCATGCAGACGCGCGCTTTGTTACTTCCCAATCTAATAACATGATATTTTGTAGTAAGCATGCATGCATTGACAATTAGATCAAATCATGCGTACGTACGTGCATCATCATGTGCGATATATAACATAACTTCAAATTCAAAATTCTGATCTCGTGCCGCGCGCGCATACAGATTAATTCTGTATTATCATTTGCGACAACCATTGATAAAGTACTTTACGGTCGAAATTAGAGGGACGTAAATTATTATATATATATATATATATATGGTCGCGTTCTTAATTTTCTCAAGATGTGGATCAATTGTAGATGATCAGCTAGCTAGGTTTTATGTATGATCATGCAGATAATTGTACGTACGCTCGCATGCATGGATGAGTACGGTCTCTCTTCTATAGATACAAGCCGTGTATCCATGAAGCTAGCTAGCTGGTCTGTTTGTTTGTCCCCAGGATATTTAATTAAATTATATGTCACAGCTAGGTTGCTAGCTCTTTCTCATTAATGTTCTGCCGTTCATGTAACGTCAAGAGATGTAGAAATTACTATAACATTAACAAGAAAAAGTGTAGGCATCATCAAAGCATATATTATAGAGATTTCCTCGGGTTGGTCGAGCCGATTACCTCACTAAAATCTGTCTGTCGCTTTCGGTAGCGGTGGGCGACATTGCCCATCCCATCGGAACCGGCGGGCTCCGGCGAGCTTACCTTTTCGACGGCGAGCTCCGACGACCTTTGGTGTGCCTCACGGAGGTTTAAACCCAAAATGGATTCGGTAGAGTCTGCCGGTCTTGATGGGGTGGGCGGTGTCGTCTACCGCTACCGAAGGTGAGCTCCGACGACTTTTGGTGTGCCCTACAGAGGTTTAAACCCGAAATGGGTTCGGTAGAGTCCGCCAGTTCTGATGGGGTGGGCGGTGTCGTCTACCGCCACCGAAGGTAATGGGCTGCAGCCTAGGGCCGAATACCCTTAAAATGCCCTTATAATTCATCTTTATTTTATTTTTTTATTGTGTTTTTTATTATGTTTTTATTTTTTTATTGTGTTTTTTATTATTATTTTTCATTTTATTTTTTATTGTGTTTATTGTGTTTATTGTGTTTATTATATTTTATTATATTTATCATTAAAAAATAGTCCAACGACAATTGGACTACTTTTGACGCTGAGGTAATCCGACCGACCCCAACATCTCTCTATGTTATATCTAGCTTGTCATGCACCCCGGCCTCCACCCACTACAACATTTTCGGGTTTTAGCCAAGGAAGGTTTTTGTAGTTAATACTACCTATTTCGTAGCCATAGATCAATTCCCACGAATTTCATCCGTGGGATGTTCGTGGCATATAACTCGCGGTAAATGTTCATCAAGCCACGAATTAAAATTTTGGCGGCAATTGCCAACTTCTTGCCACGAACTAATTCGTGGTTAATGCCTTCTAACTTCGTTACTAAAAATTCTATTCAATCTTTAACTTTCGGTGGATATTGTTTTCTACCCACGATATGATTTGCAACAAATGAGTATTTGCCATGATATCATGTCCTGGGCAAATATTTTTTCCCGCTACTCTTACGGCCACAACAAATATTATACTACAATATTGATTTGTGGTAATTAGCTATTTCCCATGTTACCTTACCCTGGGAAAATATTTGTTCCCACTATACTTACGGCCACAATAACATTTTTGTGACACATTTTTTAAATAATAGTTTGAAGTAATTAATCATTTGCCATGATATGAACTCGTGTGGGATGTTTAATTCCCACACAATCTTCATCTCAAATGAACCTTAATTTTTTGGGCATTATAAATTATTCCCCACAAAAACTATCCATTTCAAATATTTGTCTACCAGAAAAAATCGTATGCCGTAAACAATTTGCTCCTAATTGCATTTTGCCACAGTGAATAGTTGTGGCTATTTTTTTTTTTTTGCTTGTATCCTGTATAAGATACCTGCTTTCTTAATGTATTTCTATGGCCGATTTTATGGTAAATTAATACCCAACCCCAAATTATATATGCTTGATTCTCATTTTGGCAATTACACAAATTGGACCACTTCATCTACTAGTACATCTGGTTCATCTAGCATCTTGCAATAAAATAATAATTAAATGTACTCAAACATTAAAATGCTCTTAACATGAATTTTAATATACAATTTCCATATATATTTAATTGTCTACATTTGTATTAAAGCCAAAAGTAGAGAGTTTATAACAAACCAATGTCAGAAATTTTTGCATCTTAATTAAATATCATATTCCATCATGCACATGGCTTACATCAGCATATGTATAACACTGCCAATCCCATTTAAGTATGCGATAAATGATGGTTCATTTGTCTAAAATAGAGAAAGATGATCAAGTACCCATGGATGCTCATATAATAGCATTGAAGTACTGGGACACGTACAGATTTTCAATACATAACAAAACACAAATAATTATTCAATTACATCTTGTATTTGGGCCCAAAACTACTTCTGGGAGTAGAAGAAAGTTAGCTATTACTTTAGTCACTTCACTGGCAGTAAGCACAGTCGGGTCATGCCATATCTTGTGGTGTCAAAACAATCTCACAGTGCATGTATAACTACTGGAGTACAATGAGGTCTGTCTAATCCTTCCCAGGATCACTTGAGAGCATGGAGATTATATGGCATTAAAATATTTGAATGCTGTGAAATGCTTATGATAGCTGTATATTTGACCGAGGCCTACATTATGATAGCTGTATATTATAAAATAAATATGAGATTACAATGCATGTATATTTGAATGCTCTGATAAGGTGGTTTCTATTTGTTCTGGAGCTAGCTGGTTGGCTGGTATAATAATCAGTTTATAGGTTTAGTGTCATTTACCACTTTCTTATTTATCCATAGCCAACAAAACAACCCATTACTGACCGAGGCCTACATTTAACAGTGAACAATTTGTACATTCTAAGTCTCCAAATTAACAAAAAACATGAAGATGATCTATCCATTTAGCCAATTACTGACTTCAAGTATAACCCACCTATGGTTCTTTGCAATAAATTGTGTGATTTGAAAAATAACCGGAATATACTATACATCATTATCTCATATTTATTTTATTCCATTTTTATGAGCTGGAGCAATACATATGTTACTAATGTTGGTTAAATATATATTTGTCTCTTATCTAGATAAGAGACAAATATATATTTAACATGTGGTCATGAAATAACCTGTACAGCTACTAAGAGGAAAAGAAAAGTTACATGTGGTCATGAAATATGTCTAAAAAAATCCTTCTAAATTGGATTAATTCTTAGGCATCAACAAATGCATTTGTTTTGCTAAAAAACTCAGAATAACAGACCCACAGTTTCCCAACTAGCCTATTTATCATGTTGATTCTCTTCTAAACATTTTACTAAGTAAATTATGTCAAAATTAAAATCCAAGTCCTCTGCAGTAAAATCAGGGCTCTCAGGTAGAATATTATGACAAGAGGCCTTAACAGCAGGGTAAAGTGCCTAGTCTCAGGTTTTCTACCATATATCCAATACTTTGTTTGTATTTCAAGCGTATATAATGAGGCCATGATAAATAATTAACATTAAAATTAATGCTTCCATTTCCTACTATGTAAAATTAATGCAGTTCCAGTTGGACAGAAAATTTATAATAAATAAGACCGCCCACAATCATAAAACTCAAACTGCCACCATCTATATATAACAGAAACTGATATATACTATTTCACTCAAATGCATTGCAAACTTAACCCCAACAAAACATTGCCAGCAATTCTACTATAGACCAAATTCCAGGAACTTACCATTTGGACCGCAGTATCCACCCATTAACCCGAACATACTGCAATGTCGCTGTGTGGATGACCACCTTAAATGCAGCAATCTCACATTGGTGCTTCCATGTAGTCCCTAATAACAACAGAGTTTAGATTAGACATTATTCCTCTCATATAAAACCACAAATAATTGTTTAAGCATGGTGAAGTCATTGTTGTTACTACTTACCCAAGTACCTAGTGAATAACTCAAAATCCATGTCAAAACCATGTATAATCAGTGACACTAATCAGCTTATACCTCAATGCTCACAACAAAGCAAGCATGCCATCTGGACATAAATGTGAGGTTGCTGATTATCAGCTAGACAGTTTGTTCAAAATATACATTTCATCTAGATGACCATTTAACAAAACACAAAAGCAGAGGGATACTCCCCTTCACCAAAAAATTTATTGTAAACAAGCTAAGGAAAAGGCTAAGCCTCTTCGAGAGTCTCTTCCGTAGACTCCCTACCACCCCCAAGTCGAGTTGTAATAACAGTTAGTAGCTTTCCCTGATCAGCCAATGCTTTGCGCAGATCCGCCATCTCCCCCGCCATTTTCTCTAGCTGAGTGTTGGAGCTTTCAGCGATGTTCTTGTTCCTTTCGTTCTCCTCAACCATACGGATATAATCCTTGGTTTTTTTCATTGAAGGGGATGGCTTAGGAATTACAGCATGTTCCATTCCTTGTGCGTAACCGGATTTGAAACCTAGTGTCTTCTTGAAAGCTGCCAAGCTAGCCTCATTAATCTCATTTTCGGTTTCCCCCTCCTCCACCCTCTCCAGCATTAGGGTCTGAAAAATCAGATATAAATTACTACTAACGAGTTCCAAATCATATATAGCATGATTTGAAGTCATGCTATTTGTACAAGTAAAAACAACTCTAGATGCAATCTATAATCAAGGGCTGACATACTCACATAATTGTGTTCCGCTGCTGCATTTATCCATTCCCCCTTCTTCTCAGAAAAATGAGTTTTCTTGTAAAATACAATCATATTTTCATTGTCCTGACCCTCGCAACAAATAGCAGAAATTAATGAGGCTGTGAAGTTGCTGAACAAATTTGCAAGATTATTAAGGAGGCTAGCTTCATGTGTTATTAGCGGATTTAAGAAAATGTACCTTTTCAGCCATTATCCGTGCAAAGCTCTTCCTTCCTCCGGTGTGTTTGACCACCTGTTTCTTTCTATTATTTGCATTTCTACGAGAATGATCCTGCAACAACCATTGAAATAATGTCATTGATAGCTTCAAGTAAAGTTCAAATCTGTTTTATGCCCAGTTTTAACAAGCTACAGCCATGCAATTTAGTATTTTCCCTATTTCATTTTTCAAATAATTGTACAATCATTATATAGCTTATACGAATACCTTAAAAGGCATACTTGACCAACGTTCACATAGCCACTCCCATGTGGTTTTCTCCACAAGGGCCACCCCACCACATAGCGCCTCTTCATGCGAGGCATATTTCTTGTACTTCTTGTGTAGTTCGTAATGATATGCATTATATCGATCAGCCAACGTTCCAATAACAGCTTCACGGTGGTTGTCCCTTGTCCAGTCGAGTTCGAAGTCACCCTGTGAACTCAAAATAAAGATCAGATTTTAATTTTCTAAAAGTAACAAATACGGTATAACAAACGCAGCATGAATGACATAGAGAGTATTAATTTGAATTTATTGAAATCCTACTTTTACGCGATTGATCAGCTCCAACTTTTCCTTCTCATCCACCGCACTCCAGCTAGCATGCCTCATATTCGTATGCACTTTCACTATATGGCTCACTCGACTAGAGAATACCGCCGCATTCTCACATGAAGGTCTTCTATGCCCATCTTTTATGGTTAAAGGTAGCTTACCTACCTTTCTTAACCGCTCAAAAATTGTACCCTTTGCTAGTCCTCTCCCTCTCTTTTTGGTGGGAGGAACTATCATGCAAAAAAAATTATTAACTTATTTTAAACACTGGTTAAAAACAGCTTCACAGCTTTGTATAAATTGGGTGTATAGTAGTCTCTAACCTGTTTCTAGTTGTTCTTATTCAGCATCAGGAAACTGTCCAGCGTGTTGCTCCACTTGCGGCTCCACCATTTGATTCTGCTGCCTACAGTGATCAGGTTGGGGTTGGGGCTCAACTTCATCTGTTAGGCCCCTTGGTGGTGGCAAGGCAGCAATCTCCTGACCCTCTGTGGGACTGTCTGATCTTAGCCGGGGGCATGCATGCCGTCTTGGCCTCCCTCTTCTTGCGAGTCGTACAATGTGCATATTCTAAAAATGCAAATTTATTAAATAGATGTCTCACACATACAAGCCGAGAGTGTATGGTATTTAACTTAACACCATAGTTATTAGAATATGCACTGGTTTTTTTTTTTCTTTAAGCTTGTTTGCTAATACAAAATATAGTTAGATATGAATCTCAAGATGGGGTTGCTGTATTATAAGCTTGGCAATCCAGTATAGTCATTCCAATGTGGGGCAGAAGTTACAATAAATAGGTAGACACTTCTTTAACTCTAGTATCCAAACCTAGGTTGTTGTGTTAAAATTACTAACATATGTCTTTGACTCAAGTAAGTTTAGATCAGACCTAATGGGTTATCAAGCCACAATAATCCCAGCAAATCTGGTACTACCGTACACTTGGTAAACATTTCCTAGGATTATTAACAGTTGCAGAGAGATGTTTGTAAATAGAGTGGACTACCACATGTTACATTGTGTCGCTACTTAGAATATTCTAAAAATAGACCAAAACAAACCATAGAATTGGTAAGTATTAAATCATTGACTTAGGTTTTACAAATGTAAGTGGTTAGTAAATATGCTGGCACGGCATTATATTGAAACAAATAAATAATACATGGATTACACAATTGATAAGTTATATTTTACCAGTTTAAATTGATGTGGCTGTTCTAGAGATGAATGCATTTGGTTAAATGAACAAAAAAAAAAAAAAAAAAAATCTGCAATAAACAATTACTGTGTAAGAGGGATGCTGAACTCAGTGACTTCATCTTCTAGGGTTTGAGTTTAACCAAACCCTAGAAGATGAAGTCCTTAAAAGCAGATTTATATTTTAGTATTAAATCATTTCCTATGTTTTACAAATGTAGCAGATTTATATTTCAGTATTAAATCATTTCCTAGGTTTTACAAATGTAAGTGGTTAGTAAATATGCTTTCAAGGCATTATATTGCAACAAATAAATAATACATGGATTACACAATTGGTAAGTTAAATATTTACCAGTTTAAATTGATGTGGCTGTTCTAGAGATGAATGCATTTGGTTAAATGAACCAAAAAAAAAAAAAAATTCTGCAATAAACAATTACTGTGTAAGAGGGATGCTGAACTCAATGACTTCATCTTCTAGGATTTGAGTTTAACCAAACCCTAGAAGATGAAGTCCTTAAAAGCAGATTTATATTTCAGTATTAAATCATTTCCTATGTTTTACAAATGTAGCAGATTTATATTTCAGTATTAAATCATTTCCTAGGTTTTACAAATGTAAGTGGTTAGTAAATATGCTTTCAAGGCATTATATTGCAACAAATAAATAATACATGGATTACACAATTGGTAAGTTAAATATTTACCAGTTTAAATTGATGTGGTTGTTCTAGAGATGAATGCATTTGGTTAAATGAACACAAAAAAAAAAAAAAAAAAATCTGCAATAAACAATTACTGTGTAAGAGGGATGCTGAACTCAATGACTTCATCTTTTAGGGTTTGAGTTTAACCAAACCCTAGAAGATGAAGTCCTTAAAAGCAGATTTATATTAATTGATGTGGCTGTTCTAGAGATGAATGCATTTGGTTAAATGAACAAAATAATAATAATAATAATAATCTGCAATAAACAATTACTGTGTAAGAGGGATGCTGAACTCAGTGACTTCATCTTCTAGGGTTTGAGTTTAACCAAACCTTAGAAGATGAAGTCCTTAATAGCAGATTTATATTTCAGTGCTGTCCTTCAACATAGAGTGTCAAAATGGGAGATTAAAAAATGTTTGCTCACCTTTTAGTAAAGGAATGTGCAGAAAATGAACCACCTTTAAGTGTAGAGAGAAATTTTAGCTCTTATAGGACTGTTCCAGAGGTAGGAATATAACAAAATGATCCACACGAGTGTTCTGAACTTGTAAAAAAATAGTTGCTGTGGGCTCTCACATTCATGCATTAGGCACCTCTCCCCCTCTCCAGGAATTTTTTCCCGCCCAAACTTCTTCATCTGGACTGATTGGACATGTGTCCTCTTTTTTTTTTGCTGCTGCACATCTGGACAATGTGCAGAAAGATCTTTTGGGGAGGCATGGGCTGGATTGGACAACTACTAAGCTCAGAAATATCAGCTTTTCTACCCATGCCTCTTATATATTTAAATATCTTTCCTTTAAATATAAGGTATATTTAGTCAGTGACTTCCTTTTTTTTTTTCATAAGGTTGTGTATTTATGACTTCAAGAGTATTAAGTTCATTTATAATTTTAATCTAAAATATGGTGGGTCCTTTAATACATGAAAAAACATATGAGATCAGTCCGTGAAAACCTTAATGATATATACATATATGATCCATTAATGCATTTATATAATTTTTAGGGATATAAGTGAAAGATGTTTGATACAATATCAATATTAATATTTCACTAATTAGAGAGATCAATATTGCTAATTAATAAGCATGCAACATACACAAGGGCGCTGAGGTTGCCTTGAATATATAAAGTGATTAGTTAACGAGTCCTTGATCTGCAGCTTGTACTATTTGGATATGCTTGTAAGTACATTTACCTCAATCGTTGTCCTTTGTTTTAAGCCACACCATTTTTTTTGGGCGTATAATGATTGTTGCAATATTGATATTGTTTACAATATTGATTAAAAGAATATTTTTGGGCGTATGTTCTTTAATTTTTTGGGTGTATGATTGTTGCAAAATTGATATTGCATGCAATATTGATATAACTATGTTAATGTATTATTTGTCGATTGAATAATATATATATGTTTATAATTAATAGACGTTGGAGGGTTAGTCAAGATTTGGCCTTAATTATAACATAGTTAGTCAAGATCCGGCCTTGAGAAACTTAAGGAAATAGGCCTTAATTTTGACGATCGAGAGATTAATTATACGTTATGCTTTTGGGTGCATTTTTTTATTATCAATTTTTAGCTAGGTTTCACATGAATTTTTTTTACCATAATTATAATATTTACTATTAATTAAAAGAACATATATAATCCATATAAGAGATGCATGGGGACAAAAATAGAGATAGAGGATAAAAAAGTTCGTCTCTAGCTAGCTATAAAGTGAATGTGGGCGCAGGGGGTAATGCATCATGTGAACTGTGGTAGCTAGCTAGGTTGGATTGATGTGCATATATGTGTAGAACAAGATCAGTATAAAGAATGCAAGGACGGTTCCTAGCATCCCTTATGGATTAGATCATTGGTTCTGAAGTCACTCATGCTTTTGCTTCATGTACAAATTAGCTACCCAAAAATTAATTGATGTGGCGTACGTACTCGATGTAGTGCTCAATTTCGGTGCAATTGTTAAGCACATACCACTCTGCCTTCACCAAAAGTCCATCTGGAAATTCCTTAACTACCGATGCCCCCATTGGACGAATCTTTTGAGAGAAAATGGATAAGGTCTCATGCAAATTTTCACGATCGATGTCAATGTTGTGCTCTTCTTGGTTATGCCTGGTCTCGATACCATGAAGATACATAGAACAAAATGTCAGACACTCTAGATGAACATATCCCTAAGCAATAGACCCTTCCGGCCGCGATCTGTTTCGAACATATCGCTTGAACTTGCCCAGGTACCTTTCAAAAGGGTACATCCATCGGTACTGCACAGGGCCAGCTAATGAGGTCTCATCAACTAGATGAACAACCAGATGCACCATGATGTCAAAAAATGCAGGTGGAAATATCATTTCTAGCTTACACAGAATGACCGGAATATTAGCTTGAAGCCGCTCCAACGTCGAAATGTCCAGAGTTCTTGAACATAAATGTTTAAAAAATGAGCCTAACTCCATTAAGGCTTCTCGGACATCAGGTCGTAAATAACCACCAATAACAACTGGTAACAACCATTGCATGAAAATGTGACAATCACGACTCTTCATTCCAACTACTTTTCCGTCCTTGCCACTAACACAGCGGGAGATATTTGAGGCAAAACCATCAGGAAATTTCACCTCTCCCAACCATCCACAAAAGGTCTTTCGCTCAAATCGATTTAACGTATAACACCCAAGACGCATGGTCGTATGATGACCATCGTGTTGCAAATGCAAATCTTTCCTTAAACCAAGTTCCTCCAAGTCCCGACGTGCATTGACAGTGTCCTTGTTTTTACCATCAATATCAAGCAAGGTTACCAACACATTATCACATATATTTTTTTCTATATGCATGACGTCCAAATTATGGGTCAATCCCAAGTCTATCCAATAAGGAAGCTCGAAGAAGATACTTTTCTTTGTCCAATTAAGTTCAGTGGGTGTACGTTTCCTCTTCTTTACTGCTTTATCGAATTGAACACTTGTGACCTTGATTAATTGATCAAGAAGGGCTGAACCATTTACCCGTTGTGGTTGTTGGCGGTGATCTTCCTTACCATTGAACGCACTTTTTTTGTATCTCCAGGGGTGGTCGGGCAGCAGCCATTGACGATGGCCCATATAACAATGTTTATGCCCATGAACAAGCCAGAAAGAATCAGTGTTTGCATTACATACTGGGCAGGCCATTTTGCTCTTCGTACTCCACCCAGAGAGATTGGCATATGCAGGGAAGTCATTGATGGTCCAAAGCAACGCAACATGTAGTTTAAAAGTCTCTCTTTTGTATGCATCATACGTGTGAACCCCCTCAATGAATAACTGCTTAAGCTCATCAATTAGTGGTCGTAGGAAAACGTCAATGTCATTTCCCGGAGCCTTTGGTCCAGGAATTAGCAAGGACATCATCATATACGGATCTTTCATGCAAGCCCAAGGGGGCAAGTTGTATGGTACAAGCAAAACTGGCCAAATGCTATATGGTTTGCTCATGTTATTAAATGGGTTAAACCCATCACTTGCTAGACCAAGTCTGACGTTCCGAGGATCGGCCGCAAACCAACTGTGTTTTGTGTCAAACTCTTTCCACACCCGTGAATCAGCCGGATGTCTCATTGTATTAGAATTGTCAACACGCTCGTCTGCATGCCAACACATGGAAGCAGCCGTCTTTTTCGACATGAACAACCATTGGAGCCGGGGTTTCAGAGGGAAGTATCGCAAGATTTTTTATGGAATCCTGCGATGGATTGTGGAACTTGGAACCCACCTAGAAGCGCTGCATTTGGCGCACTCATTCATGCCAATAGTTTCCTTCCAAAACAGGACACAGTCATTTGGACATACATGGATCTTTGTATAAGTGAACCCCAAATCACGCTGCATGCGTCGAGCCTCGTTATATGATGCTGGCAATAACGCATCAGGAAATGCAGCTTGCAAGAGATTTATCACCATGTCAAAAGAATTAACAGTCCAACCTCCAATTGACTTAATATGAAGCAGCTTGACGATGAAAGACAACTTTGAAAACTTTTGACAATTTCGATATAGTGGACGTTTTGCGTCAGCTAGCAACTCCTCAAAGATTAGATCAGGTTGATTGTTCGAAGTTTTCCTTGCAGTGAACTGTCCCCCATGACTAGCTGGCCTAGGTACAGTGTCCACAAACGAACCTACACGGATGTCTTCTAATAGCTCATCAACATCATCAATATAGTCAGTTTCATTGACATAATCAGAATTTTCCTCATCTGATTCTGAGGTGTAATTCAAAATTTCCTCCTCACCATGGAATATCCACTCCATATAAGATGTATCTATCCCTTTGATAAACAAATGATCGTTAACCACAACATGTGGTAGGAAAATTCTATTCCGGCATCTTCTACAGGGACACCGTATGCGATCTACGCCTGGTGAATGGGCCTTTGCCCTGTCCAAGAATTGTTTCACCCCGGCAGCATATTCACTCGACTGCAATCTATCCTCGATATGCATCCAAGCCCTGTCCATCTAGCATAGAATATTTACAAGTCATTTTAAATTGTGAAACCAGATGAACAAGTAGTACACAACGAATGTAGGTCATTGTTGGTAAGTGATGTCTAGTGCACCTACACAAGTAGAATAGGTAAACATAGTATGCACTAACAAATTACTTGGTCTGTTACCATGACTAAGATGGATGAAGAAATGTCCCGTAACACTAGTCAAAGGCATGGAATGTTATAACCGGCAGTGTGATCAGAAGCATAGAAGAAAAAGTCAGCTTTTCTAGCAATACAAATTGGGGGAACAACAACAAAGAGACGTTTTTTTTTATAAACATTTTGTGGTTGCCAGGGTCCCCGCTAAAATCCATAGTTTGGTGGTGATTGCAAAGGAATTAGTAGTTCGAAAGTTACACTTGTGCAATACTTTGCACCTTATTTGATTAGTGAGATATTTTAAATAAATATGTTTTCAGGGGTGGAACTAGAATTTTTGATTTTGGGGGGTAGGCATGGGCGATTGACAAAATGTATGATATATTTGAATATAAGCTAATGTGTGTTTTATGCTCGTGACAATATGTAAAAACAATAGCTATACATCATAAAATTGTATACAAAAAATATATATAAATTTATATATATGTATCACTTTTTCATTTATACAAAAAATAAAAAATGTTAGTACATAACCAATTACGAATACCCACAAATAATCATTTGCATAAAAAATACCATAATTTATATAAAAATAAGATTTTAATATACAATTTTCATTTATTTTTTCTAAATACTTTTTACTAGAGTCATGCAGTTGCTTCCTTCCCAATATGATTTTAAATAGACAAAAAAAAAAAAAAAACACTCAAGGAGTTCATGCAGGTTTGAGTCCAGCACCTCTAGAGAAAATATTGACCCAATGAACTATCATTCATTTTGATCCCTATTTTTGTTTAACCAATTGCCAAACCAAAAAAAAAAAAAATGGTAGTTACTAATACCATCATGATAGAGTTTAAGGTCCGTCCAATAATTAATGCAATGACTGAAATGCTTTAGTTTTTTTCACAAGGCTATGAAAGTAAAAAATAAAAAAAAAATGAAGTACGCCACGTACAATCTGATTCATCTTGACCCCTAGCCAATACAAAAGGAAGAAATGAACTTCAACCCTAAAATGTCAATCATCAAATAATAAAAAATAGAAGCCTATAACATGTTTATTCTATTCAGTACTGTTTTACAACCTTTACTGACTCACGACAGAAAACAACGTACGAGACTAATCTCACAATCACAAATCACACAATGTTAAAAAGACTTGCAGGGGCTAATATTAGCATTGGGGGGGCGGCAGCCCCCCCTAGAAGCCATATAGTTCCGCCCCTGTATGTTTTGTTGGACATATTTACAAGAGTATATAACACTAATCCTTGACAATTTTTTATTTTATAAGCAGAGATAGCATTTTTAAAAATCCGCATACAGGCCACTAACTAATTATCCTATACAGATTTAATGTATAGAACTATCTAATGTGCTGCTTTCTCTAGAATATTCAAATCTATATCCATTCAATTTACATTATATTTACTTTCCCTTATATTGTAAATATAGGTACTTGTATTTAATTTTTTGAAACTCTATTAATTTATGTGTGCAACATTTCAAACTATATGTTTAATATAGTACAATAAAATAATTGGAGCATGCATGACGTTAGAATCATGATATGCATACATGTAATCTTGTACAATCCTTATATAGCTCTATGCAAAATCAAAGAGTAATTATATAAACTCGAAAAGTACAACATTACTAAAGTGGCACTCTAAATTACAAACATGATATATACGAGCTTGTACTTCTTATGTTTGTTCATGTTAGCATGTTGGCCCGAAAAAGTTAATGTTTTCCTCACCTTAATTGTTAAGATTATGATTTTAGTACTATTATTGTATTATTATATACTAAGTTTTAAATAGCTAAATATTTAATGACTTTTAAAAAGGTAACATTATCATAGAAAAAAAGCCAGCATGCCTGCACAGCCATGCATGCCCTTCAATTGTCATGCTAGACAGTCACTTTTAGCGGAACACAGCTTCTATTTATACCAAATGATCTTGTGTGTACAATGGAACTCCTATGACCTATGTCTACGACATTTTCATGATGTGATATTTTTTTAAAAGCAACTTGTGGTACTTTAAGCTTGTGTGGACTGTAAAAAGGACTTCATAAAATAGATTCCTACTTTTACAAATGTGGTATTTTTATAAGCTTGAAGATTTTTTCTACAATCATTGTACTTGTGGATCTTGTGCCTACTCTCGATTCCTATGTAAATTTGTTATTTTTTTTCATTTCAGTTGTCATATAATCCTTGATTATGTTCTTTCCTATAATGATGGTTCTTATGAATGATAGGAAAGAACGCGCACTAATAGTATATATATTATTGGCACTATTATTTCTCCCTTGGTAACATTTTACAAAATTTAAATGCAATTTATTTATGTATATTCTGAGTGTGAAGTAAAGCAATTGGGCTCTCACAACGGTCACTTCTTATCCAACCTTTTGACAATTTCATATATTTGAACTTCTGAGAATAAGGAAGGACAATAAAGTTGGTACTGGTTTATTTAACTAAGTTGGTTGAAGTATACAAAAAACTACATGAATTGAAGGCGATGATGTTTTATTTAATATATGAATGTTAACAACCAAGAGAGCCATAATGAGGCCATTTGGAAACTTGAGATTAAAAAATGAACTAGTGATCACGTAAGTGCTAACAAATATGAATTAATGCTCACATCAATGGTGCCATATAGTCAACAACATAAACAAATACAAATATGATCAATAAGTTCACAAACTTGTTTGCCCTACATTATGGAGCAATAATTTCAAAATTTCTGTGGCAGAAAAAACTGTAGTCTGTTTTGTACTATAGGCCTTCTTCTATCTCAAAAAACTCGATAAAATGACTTCATATAAATTGGGTAGTTGTTACTCATATATTGTAATCAATATGGTACTCATGCTGATTTTTATGTCATATAAGGGTTACATTTTTTTTGTTACTTTTTTGTAATACAACCCCATGTTTTTGATGGGGTGGCTTATTTGAATATGTTATAATAAATATGATACTTTGCATGTGTGTTTTGTTTTCAATTTAAATTTCGCATCTCCTTTTAATTAGTGGCTTGTTAAGTTTTCCTGATAGTCGTTTAGGTATACGGCCATGTATTTTTCATATCCTTGTCCAGTTGGACTGAGTTAAAATGTGGTTTAAATTGTTCGATGTATATGCCTTGTGAAGTGACTATTTTGACAAAAAATAGAAAACCTTTTACAATGGATTAAACCTGTCATACATGATTAAACCACATGTTGATATATATTATAGTTAGTTGCTTTGGGATATCAGAAATTATTTTTTGATCGGATCCCATTGAAAGCACGCATAAATTCATTGTTGTGTTCTTCAATCAGTTTGCAGGGAGACAAGCTTAAAAATTTCTGCCAACTTGAGAACTCTTGCTTGTAAAATATTTGAATTTATGTACCATGGTGCATATGGAATAGAAAACAATTTTTCTATTCAACAGTTTAATTTATTGAGTAATACATGAGCATTTTAAGTTCAATTATAGAAGCTCTAGACAGAGAAAGGGTCGTTTCAGCATAGGCAGTGGCTTAGTGCACTTGATTATACAAAGGGTTATTGTAAATGCTTTCTTTTATCTGCCTAATTCACAACAAACATTTGGGGAATGAAATTATGAGAGGAAGTACTGCAAAATGAAATAAAATATGCACCAATTTCAAACTGAAACGACCACCGTCTCAGACTCTTAGAGAGAGAGAGAGAGAGAGTCCATTTCCCAATACATATATTAGAAATGAACCATCACTCTAGCCTCTCGTCACCTTAACCTACAGAAGCATCCCAAATCCTACTTTCGGCTTCCCCCCACTCTCACTCTCTCGGGTCTTCTGTTCACAAGCCCATACATACCTCTTTGTCAACTACTTCTATTTAATAATTCGACCTAAACACTCCCTACACGTACAGATTTTCCAACACTTTTAGAACTTGACTTCTGAACTCTCTTTTCTACTATTCTTTACGAGATGAAATGCAAAAAAGCTCAAAAGTTCTGATTTTTCTTCCTTCCCTTTCTTGCTCTCTCCTCTGCCACTTCTGTTCTGGGCATTTCTGAAATCTGTTAAGAGAGTTTTTTTCAACAAGTTTCCCAAGTACTGCAGGGTAGATATATTTCTCTAAAACCCATGAATCTCAAAATAATTTCTAGCCTAATTAATGTATCTTTCTAGGTTGTCACAGACATGGAAGATGAAGCAACGTTGGTTGGAGGAACTAATGCAGGGGATCCTGCAACAACAAGAGTAATCCCTTGTTTGTTTTGTTCAAGAAAGTTATTCAGTTCTCAAGCTTTGGGAGGGCATCAAAATGCCCACAAAAAGGAGAGAACTGCTGCGAGAAAGTCCAATAGAAACAGACCACGGTGAAATGCCCACAAAGGGCGGTTGCTGCTCAAAAATATGGTCAAGGATAGAACGGCGAAATGATTCAACTCAGTATGTTCTTAAACATTCAAAAATACTCGAGAAACACCGAAACATAGTAAATCCCAAAAAAAGCTATACACAAATGAGGACATTGTGCATAATACAAATATATGCAAAGCGGGATAGTGCGAGAGGAAGGGAAACACAGATTATTCTATGGGCTCAAATATTTTGGAGAGATTTATCACCACAACGAAAAAAATGAAAATTTGGAGGGAAATAACGGCTTTCACCTAGATTCCGACACGAGGGGGAAGCAAAGGGAGGCTGTTCGTGGCCGGAATCGTGTCGCCTGTCTCAGATTTCGACCGATCCTGTTCCAGCTGGTCCCGATCGATCTAGGGATTTTGAGATGGGAATCTCTCTAGGGTATGGACATTGTTAGGTAGGAAGAGAGAAACAGTCGGGGACTTATGATATATCGGATTGTTATATCATCGATCCCGTGGGCTGTTTATAATAAAACGACCTAGAAATTAGCGTTTTGTGGCGCTATAGTTTTTGCCGCAGCATGAAGTCGCCGCAAAAGGTATTAATTAGCATAACACTTGAAATCTCTTGGCAAAAGCGAAATACTTTTGTTGCGGATGATTTTCGTGACTAAAACATCTATTTGCTACAATGCTTAGTTGTAGCACAAAAAATTAGTGGCTAAAGCTTGAAAATCTTGTGGTGACCGACAAATTAATTAACTACGACGTGCCCAACCAAAGGCACAACTCTCTCTCTCTCTCTCTCTCTCATTGTGAATAATATATATATATATATATACACATATATAATTTTTTTCTGTACACAGTCAAGAAAGTAACCAAATCAATTAGTTAAGCATGCATGGTACGGATCCGTCAATTTACATTAAATATGCTTCACAATTAATGGTAAGCTAGTACTGCAGGGTTAACTTCTAGCTAGAAAGTCTACAGCTTTAAACATCACTTATAAGCCTGTAAATATATAAAAATATTATTTATATAGGGCTTGTATATATTTTTCGTACAAGTCATATAATAATATTATTTTTATCCATCTTTTAATTTAAATATTAATATTTTTTATTTTTATTTCTCTCTTATTATATTTTTATCTAATTGTTTTTATAATTTTTTTAATATTTTGACTAATGTAATATTATTGCTACGTCATCAATTCTACAAAAAGTATTTGGAGTGGTGTACATGACCAATATTGCTCATAATTATATTAGATGATATCAGTAGATCTCAATTGAGTTCAATTAAACATATATATACATTATAAGAAAAACGAGTTTTTGTGAATAGTATTTTGCGTGGAAAATGATTACTTACGATGAAAACAAAATTATTTTAACTGGAAATAGTTATTTTGTTGAAAATAATTGATCGCATATAAATAATACTTTCTAATAAATATGGTGTATATATATATAATATAATATAATATAATATAATACGGAGGACGCGCGCGATTTGATCTCATGTCGACTCAATTGAGATTAATTAGTCGGAGATATCATCCGAAATAATATTTTAACGGGTTATAATAAGTCTTGATCAAAGTGTGTATATATATATATATATATATATAGAGAGAGAGAGAGAGAGAGAGAGAGAGAGAGAGAGAGAGAGGACTAGTTATGGTTATCATGATTACTTCTGCATGGCTAGGTTTATTTATGCTGCCCAAGTATATATGTGATTATTGAAAAAGAATAATTAATAATTACAGCCTACAATATATATTATATACGTATGTATCAATATATATATATTATACACATATATAAGTACATGACAATAACTATAAATCTTGAAATTTGATATCAGAAAAATGATCTTCTCGCTCTGTCCTTTTAATTTCCATACTTTAATTTTCTTGTGAAAAATGACCTGAACGAGGTTGATCATGAACAAGCTGAAATTAAGTACTATGGCTGGCCTGATCATTTTAGAAAAACATTTTTCATGGTCATCTTGGTTTGGTATATTTAATTCTCAAATTTACTCATTTTTTGGCACCGCCCGTACGTCAGAAACGAGAACAAAATGTAGCTCGCAAACCAAGTCATGAATCTAGTTCTTGATCCAAACTTTGGCCTTGACTAAAAAAATTTTTATTCATCATGATCTATTTATTTATCATTCTATCATCATTTTATGATGTGATTTAGATAATAGGTTCATTATAAATGATATATAAGTAATAGTTTCCAATTATCTATTGTCATATCATGAATGATAAGAGAACATTAATAAAAAAGTAAAAAATAATATTACTAATCATCCTATTTTTCATTATCCGGTCTAGGGTTTAGGGTATAGCAAATAGATATTAGTGACCAACATTTGCGACCAAAATGATTATTTGTAACTAAAACAGACTAATAGTAACTAAAATGAACTATTTGCGACAAAAAAATGGTAGCAAATAACCAGATTTCTTATAGTTTCCTCTCATCATTATATGATGTGGTATTAAATGATTGGATATTATTTATTATATTTTACTTATTAACCTATCATCTAATATCACATCAAGAGATGATGTAAGAATGATGAGAATGAGAATGATAAATAGATTTATTCAAAAATAAATGATGAATAGCATTACTCATATATATATATATATATATATATATATATATATATATATATACGAAAAATAATACTATGCCGACTCACTTTGCACACTCATTTTGACTCACTACAACAAATTTAAGCTTTTGTGATAGACAAAAATGTTACAGAAAATGACCAAAACATCATGAAAGACTTTAATTTGGTGATAATTTGAAATTGTCACGACAACCGTTACAAAAAATATTTTTGTGACGGTTAGTGTCTTTCCGTTCAATGAAACGTTTGAACGTTAGAACAGTTAGTAACGGTTCAAATATTTCACCAAAAGTAACGTTTGAACGTAACAAAAAACGTTCGAACGTAGATGCATCTTGTTGAAATTCGAACGATAGATTATTTCGTTTGAATGTTAGACGTTCGAACGTTCATATTTTCATCCGAATGTTGTTCACATCTGAATGTAATGTTGACATTTGGGTGTTTCTTACACAACTTTTGGACGTTACGTATTACTAAGTTAGAACGTTAATTTGATGAACATTCGAGAGCTTGGTTAGTTTGTTCGAACATTTTGCCCGTTCATTTGAAAATATGAATATTTATTTGAACGTTTACTTTGTACAGTCGAACCTTTATTCCTTTTGTACATTCGAACTTGCTGGAAATAAAAGTTCGAATGTTTACTGTGTACATTTGAACGTACTAGTCAGAAATAATAAATTTTAATAAAATTAAAAAACATATAAATTGTATTATGTTACAAATAATAAAACAAAAAAAAAGCATACAAAATTATACAATGTTACATATTAAAAAGCATACAATATCTTATAGCATATCAAAATTAGATACTAAAAATTATAAATAATAATAAAATGATAAAAATTTTCCTCGTCCACCACGAACTTGTTGCAGTGACATAACATGATCCATCTGGGTCGCCATCTCCATCTGCACTTGTTTCTGACAAAATTTTGCTTACTCAATGCATTGCACTTATTTTACACTCCACCCAGAACATAACTAACTAAAAAAATATATATTGAAAAATCAAAAACACAACATCCTAAAAACAAATCTAAACAGATCTAAAAATACAACATCCTAGGGCTTCGACGATCTTAATTTACACTTGTAAAATGCAAACTCAAATAGGACTTATGATCAGTTTTATTTATTTATTTATATTGTTTATTATTATTAATATATTATTATTTCTATTATCATTTTTGATTTATTAATTTATTTATTTTTGATAAGAATGACTTCATTTCATTATAGTAAAATCGAAGTTATAGATGTGACCTAATAAATATAGGAAAAATACAAATTACAAGTCAAATACTCAACTATTTGGAGCACTTCCGCATATTTTTAATGATAGACATTATCTTAACTTTTACACTCTTTCAAGTGACAAAACGTACAGAAAATTTAATCTCGATTTGTTTGAGGGTACACCTATTTGAAAACAGAGATAGTATAACCCTCGCCTTCTAGAGAAGGAAAGAAAATCAACACCATCATCTTCAAAAGGAGAAGTGGGATAGCCAAAAGAAATTGTCTTTTCCTTTTTATTATTACCTAAATTAAACAACACAAATAGATACGGAACGAAAAGAACATAAAGTATACTAAAAACACTATACAAGACAAGGCTGAAGTGGCGCATCTGGAACACACATGCAAGACGACTCGTACAACTTGTAAATCAATGCTTGATGAAACCTAAAAACACACTACAACTTGCAGAGACTGTTGTGGTGAAGAATAAATCCCTTGACATTAGCAAAACCTCAAGTGATCTCCCTGAAAAACAACCCAAAAAATCTACAGCCTACGAAAATTGCCACGGTGGAGAAGAAAATCTCAAGAACGTTTCCTTTTCGGACCACGTTGAAATAAAAGGCCGCAAATCAATAGGTTGGAGATTTCGTCCTTCCGACTTAATCAAATCAAGTCCTTGGAGTTCGTCAGGAAGCATTTCGTGATAGGTTACTTTCTTTCGCCACTATCTCATTGTTGAAATGAAATTAACACATAAAATAACAAAAACCAACACAGACGATGAATGAAAAAAGAGGGAGGAGGGAAGGGAGCCGAGGCTCCCACCCCCTTGGGTAAAAATTGTCTTTGAAGGTGGTTATGAGTTTTTTGAAACCGTTGCTAATATTTTAAGTTGAAAGCGAAGCCTATCCAACACCGCCCGAAAATTATCATTTTCGATTTATGAGAACAAATCAGTTTGATTAGGAAATTTATCTCATTAGGTAGTTTCTTTATCATATTCTCTTTGGATAACTTGAGCTTCCATTTTGAATAATTAAATCTATCCCTAAATCAAGTTGACACTCAAAATTCAAATCCTACCCAAATCTCGCGTAACTTCCCTCCCATCGTCTGGCGGTCGTTACAACTTTCCTCCTCTCTCAGTGAGTCACACACACCCCTTTAGCCTCTGTTTCTTCCTAACCATGTGTTTCATCACGAAGGCTCCCTTCCTAATGTAAATAGGGTGGGTCATTGGGCCATAAGCCCATTCGATCATGAGCACTGTAAGCCTTGAAAAGGTCAGCTTTGCTTCAACCTATACTTGTTTTCTTTGAGGGCTAAACTCTCTGTTGGGTCTTGCCTTGTATAGGGCCCCGAACCTTATTCTTTTTAGTACACTATTCTAGGTAAGTCGATCCTTATGAAATTACATAGACAGTGTTAAGGAGTTAATTAGGTATTAAGTATTAACTATTTTTTCCTGAATTCATTAACAACAATATTTTAATCCTGATATCTTTATGTGACTAAAAACCTAAATTTCAGATTTAGTTCTATCTAGCATATTTAAATTTTAACCAAATTATGCCACTAAGTTGTCTATTCAATATTAATTATATTTCAAGGATTTATATAATCATATCATTTCTAGGGAATAAATCTATAATTAGCATTAAGCAGTGATGTAAGGTTGGGAACAATAGCCCTTTAGTCACTACAAGAAATTTGACTTTTAGGGATGAAATTGTTAGGGACAAATTAAACTCCGTCCCTAAAAGTGATTTTTAGCGACGGATTTTAAATTTCATCTCAAAAGTTTGAAGAGTTGCAAAATTAGTTCGAAAAAATCTGTCTGTACAAAGACATTTGGTGATAAAAAAATCGTCTGAATAAATAAAAATGCCTCCAAACGGATAATTCTTTATCCGAACAGGATATATTTGGAGGGAAACGTGGCGGAAAACTACAAGACCGTCTAGACAGGAAATATACTGTTTGGATGAAAAACAGGTTGGGAATTAAATTTTAATTATTCATCACTATTAATTTGTGTATATATATATATATATCTATTTCCATTAATTCCATTTTATCATTTTCAAAATTTAAAAAATGTGTTTATATTACATATTATGATTTCGGAGCGTTTAAAATATCTATAAATGCATAAATTAATTTTATTTAAGTTATATATTTTATTATCATGTGCAGTAAGTAAAATGAGAAAAATAAGAAATAAATATTATTATGAACACCTAAAATAAAAAACACATATTAAAATATATAATATTTTTCGATACAATACATAAAGTCAAATACTAAATAAAAATAAAAACTACTATTTTGGTATTAAATCTATGTCCTCCTGCATAAATTTAACCCGTGACTCTATATTAGCCAGCCTCTTGTTGAGGCGCTCATTTGCCTCTCCTACTATACGCCTGACCAGTCTCTCTACCACTGGCTCCAATTGTTGTAGTGTAAATCCAGTGGTCTGGCTCTCAACAGGCTGAGTAGTAGTACTGGATCTTGCAAGCACGTCCAATACGGGTGTGACGCCCCCAAATTTCCCTTAAAATAACACGGGAATCGAGGCGTCGGGATGATGACAACACGGGTCACGCATCCCAACAACCAGTGTCGAACGTGTGTGCACACGTGACATACAAAAAAAAAAAAATAGGTCGCAGCGGATAATAAATTAATATCTAAGTACCAGAATTTTTAGAAATATTTTACAAACCAATTTAATAAAAACTCTCCAACGGGAGATTTAATACAGTCATCCAAAAAATACAATTTAAACAAATACATTATTATAAAAAGGGGAAATTAAATTTCCTGAGATATCAATTAATAACATCACCTCAATAGCGGAGCCGTCTCCTCAGGCTCGGCCTCTCCAAAGTCTGCATCCAAACAAAACTACGACGCCAAGATGGCATCGCAGGTAAGTACAACCCAACCAAACCAAAAGACAGAAATACATTAATGCCGCAACAACAACCAAGAACAATTACCATATGCATGAGGCTCAAAATCATCTTCCTCAAAATCGATGAAATAACCACACTCGTCAAAATCCCAATTTAATCCATAATAAAATCACCCATCTTTTCCATAAAATAATATCCTCAAAATCGATCATACCGGGCGTTACGTAACGCCGTCCCTGATATGATTACACACACACCCGAAACCATAATGGGCGTTACGTATCGCCGTCCCCATTACGATCCACACACACTCATTTCATACCGGGCGTTACGTATCGCCGTCCCCGATATGAAATGCACACCCGATGACCATAATGGGCGTTACGTATCGCCGTCCCCATTATGTCACCCACACACTCACACGCTGATCACAACGGGCGTTACGTATCGCCGTCCCCGTTATGACTCAGCCCAAAACCAATAAAATCCAGTAAACTCCATTTAAATCCCATATTCCATCTCCAACACATGAATATCCGAAATCATGCCAAAATCCACTTTCCAAATATTTTCATGAGCATGCGCGTAAATACACAATGCAGACCACCATGCAGCAATTATCCAACAATTAAATAATCCAATCAACCAACAAATACCAACATCAACCATCACATATCAGCAATAATCAAATACAACAACTGTTGATGCCAAAAATATATTTAAATCTTAAAGCTTGTTTGGAAAGTACTTACAGCGATAAAAATGCATTTCCTTGAACAACGTCAATCCGCAGCGTTTGTAGCGGTCACATGTACGTTAGGCAAAAACACTCGGTTTGACACCAAAATTTAGGGAGGTACTCATTAAAGGGCGGGGAATCTCATGGTGGTGGTGGTGTGGCGGCACAACCACCGGAAGGTGGCGGATCGGGGCCAAAAGGGGTGAAAACCCATTTTCGGGTTTGGGCTCGTACCGGGAAGGTGAGGCCGCGGTTGGGGAAACTGAGCTAGGGGGTTGACCGGCTGGGTGAGGGGAGTCGAATGGTGGCGGAGGTGAGACCTACGGTGGCCGGACGGCGGCGTGGCGAAGAACGACCCGTTTAAGGCCCATTTCGGGTGGAGGGGGTAACCGGCGGCGATGGGTGGCTTTGGGCGGTGGGTTATGCTCGCCGGAGGTTGGGGAGTCTAGTGGTGGTGGTCGGAGGCCAAGGGGTGGTCGGAGGTGGCCGGAAAATGGGAGGGAAGCAAAAATACCCATTTCGGGTAGGGGGCCGTGTAGGGGCGGTGGGGTGGCCGGCGGTGACACCACCGGTGCAGGTAGACTCGCCGGCAGGTAAGGGTGCCGGCGGTATGGGCGGTGACGGGCGGTGGGCGGCGGTGGAGGGCTGGGCTGCCTAAGGCCGAACGGCCAAACAGGGGAGGGGGGAAGGATCGCGCGGGCTGGGGGGTCTGGGAAGGAAGAAGAGAAAAAGAAAAGAAAAAGAAAAAGGAAAAAAAAGAAAAGAAAAGGAAAAGAAAAAGGAGAAAAGGGAAAAAGAAGGGAAAAAGGGTCCAACCAGAAAAACACAACAAATTAAATAAAAGCCAGCCAAGATACTACAATCTAATATCAATAAAATAAAATAATTAAAGCCCCAACAATATAAATAAATTAAACCCAAACACAATATTATTTATAAAACAATAAATAATATAACGAAAGCAGATAAAATAATTTCGCATAATAAAATAAAAGAATTTAATTCCACTCATTAAAATAATTAACTCATTAAAATAAATAAGAAAAGCAACGCAACTCGATATCAACTAATTAATAACTCAAATAAATATCTTAAATAAATAAAATATGACCGATAATATTATTTAAATAAATTAAAATAATTAACACCGAGCATAAAATAACGTGTAAAAATACACGTAAATCTGGGATCTCACATCCTCCCCCCCTTAAAAAGAATTTCGTCCTCGAAATTCGCTCGGCTGCAGCTAATAAAACTCCAATAACTCACCTACTACATCACTTAATACTCACTCCAAGTCTTAGTACAATCATCTATTTTCCTCAAATGTAAACGAATTATATTTCATCATAAACGTATAGTCTCCAAATAATATTTCATCTCTAAAACTCTTGAGATAGCCAATCAATCTGAACCCCACATGTACAAGAACCTCAGTACAATCTCCCAAAATTTAATATTCACTAACTCCTTACAACAATTTGTGTTACCCTAAAATAACTCCCAAGTTTAACTTTCTAACTTAATCACCAATAAACATAATTTACCCAACTAAAAGATAAATCTTTACTTACAAGTATCATCTCAAATTTCAACTCACCACTAATTCCTCAAAATTTACATAAGAATTGAACCTTCAACCATATTGCAATTCATCACGCTTCCTCGCGCACTTTGATAACTCGCTAAATTCATAAAAATTTAAGCGCTCATAAATTATCACCATAGTAAAAATTGGCTTAACATCTATTAGCAAGAAATCCTATACCACTCTTTCAAATCTTAATACTTTATCATCTCACAATTCAAATTATGCCACCCAATATTAAAGCCTAAAAATATCTAACTCCCAAACCACTAACATACTTCTCTACCATTATAACTCCTCACTCTCATCATAGATTAATTATTTAAATCCGTATTCTCTCAATCGAACCTTCATTACCTATGAGATGGAATAACCTAAAATATTTTAATTCTTATATGACCTCAAGCCAAACTAAATTCTTTAAAATACCTCGACAATTGTTGCTAACCATTAAATTCTCCGAAACATTATTCTTAAATTATCCACTCCTAACAATTCGCCCAAAAGCCTAAAATTTATCTCTTAAATTTATTTCCATCGCATCAACTCAACCTTATCACTTAACAAATAAAATTTTCCCAAGTTACACACTAGCCAAAAACTAATACTCTCCAAAATTTACACGCACATTTATTATACATCAATCTCTAATTATCCACCAATAACATTAACATTTCACCAAGAAAATAATTGATCGCCCACCATCATAAGCATTACTAAAACAATTTCTATAACACCATACCAATGGCTAAGAATTTTACACTCACATGAAGAGTCTATCTAAATACAATTCCAATAATCTCCCAGAAATAAAATCAGAACTTAGACACTCAAACACTCAGTGAGACCCAGGAAATAAATACACAAAAATATAGCATATACAATATCGACAAAGAAATGCAATTGCATAAATACCAACAAACTATCAAACCAATCCATATCGCAATTATAAATAATAGAATACCTAAATACTAAACAAAAATTTCAAGTAATTCACGTAATTATT
This sequence comes from Platycarya strobilacea, assembly GCA_036898215.1. NCBI lineage: Eukaryota > Viridiplantae > Streptophyta > Magnoliopsida > Fagales > Juglandaceae > Platycarya > Platycarya strobilacea. The sequence continues at coordinate 14,617,975 of CM072556.1, forward strand.
ATATAAAAACACGAAAGGGGGAAAATATTTAATAAACAATTAATTAAAAACCACTCATTCAAGAAAACAAGCCCACATCCTTTAATAAACACAAATTCACCTAAAACTTTTATTAAATAAAGAAAGGAGGATAAATTAAAATAAGAACAACAAACAAAATCACAAATAAAATTTTAAAATTCTCTACAAAACTCAACTCTTAAAAAGATTATTGTAGAAATCCCTAAAATTTAAAATCTGCTAAAAGAAACGAACCATCATAAAATAATTAAATCGGTAAATTAATTAATAACTAAATACAAACAAGTCGCCAGAACAAATCCACTCGTTAAAGTAAATAGATAAACTTTTGAAATAAAACATACGGAAATGTGGAAAGATAATAAATTTCAAAACTTACTTCAAAGCATGTCCCTAAAATAAAACAACAGAAATGTAAAAAGATAGTCAATTTAAATTTATCTCAAAACATAAACTTAAAAGAAACAAGGCAGCGATGCTTTTAAATCTATGTCTAAATAAGTTTTCAAACGTTCAGAAATACTTAAAATACAAGAGCCATAATTAAAATAAACAAATAAAAAACCAATTCCAAAACTATCTCATAGGAAACCTATGAACTAAAATTAAAATCAAATCCTGGTGATAATTGAGTAAAAGCTTAAGACGATAAAATAACCCATAACAAAATAAATAAACTTTAAAATAAGGAATTTTATAACACAACTGTTTAAAATAACAGATTCAATAAATAGATTGATTTGAAATAATAATCTAATCCGAAGTATCCAAATTCTAATTTAAACAAAAACAAAGGCATATATATAAAATAAATAAATACTCGACAACCTAACCAAATAAAATCAACTAACAAAAATCTGAATTACTACACACGTACAATATTTAACAAAAATTAAAATAAAAAAAAACAAAGCCAACAAACCAATCAATCAGAACTGATTTAATTATGAAAATAAATAAACAATATAAACATTAAAATAAAAAGCACAACACAACAAACTAAATACCGATAATGTTACCATATAAATTAGTCGAAAGACTAAGACAACAAATAAAATAATAAAATAAAATAAAACAAAATAACCCAATCATCAAACAAATAAATTTTTTTTAAAAACCACAAACTTTTCTGGTACTGTCCCTAGGTAACTTGCGGATTTACCCAGAGCCGAACTGCTCTGATACCACCTGTGACGCCCCCAAATTTCCCTTAAAATAACACGGGAATCGAGGCGTCGGGATGATGACAACACGGGTCACGCATCCCAACAACCAGTGTCGAACGTGTGTGCACACGTGACATACAAAAAAAAAAAAATAGGTCGCAGCGGATAATAAATTAATATCTAAGTACCAGAATTTTTAGAAATATTTTACAAACCAATTTAATAAAAACTCTCCAACGGGAGATTTAATACAGTCATCCAAAAAATACAATTTAAACAAATACATTATTATAAAAAGGGGAAATTAAATTTCCCGAGATATCAATTAATAACATCACCTCAATAGCGGAGCCGTCTCCTCAGGCTCGGCCTCTCCAAAGTCTGCATCCAAACAAAACTACGACGCCAAGATGGCATCGCAGGTAAGTACAACCCAACCAAACCAAAAGACAGAAATACATTAATGCCGCAACAACAACCAAGAACAATTACCATATGCATGAGGCTCAAAATCATCTTCCTCAAAATCGATGAAATAACCACACTCGTCAAAATCCCAATTTAATCCATAATAAAATCACCCATCTTTTCCATAAAATAATATCCTCAAAATCGATCATACCGGGCGTTACGTAACGCCGTCCCCGATATGATTACACACACACCCGAAACCATAATGGGCGTTACGTATCGCCGTCCCCATTACGATCCACACACACTCATTTCATACCGGGCGTTACGTATCGCCGTCCCCGATATGAAATGCACACCCGATGACCATAATGGGCGTTACGTATCGCCGTCCCCATTATGTCACCCACACACTCACACGCTGATCACAACGGGCGTTACGTATCGCCGTCCCCGTTATGACTCAGCCCAAAACCAATAAAATCCAGTAAACTCCATTTAAATCCCATATTCCATCTCCAACACATGAATATCCGAAATCATGCCAAAATCCACTTTCCAAATATTTTCATGAGCATGCGCGTAAATACACAATGCAGACCACCATGCAGCAATTATCCAACAATTAAATAATCCAATCAACCAACAAATACCAACATCAACCATCACATATCAGCAATAATCAAATACAACAACTGTTGATGCCAAAAATATATTTAAATCTTAAAGCTTGTTTGGAAAGTACTTACAGCGATAAAAATGCATTTCCTTGAACAACGTCAATCCGCAGCGTTTGTAGCGGTCACATGTACGTTAGGCAAAAACACTCGGTTTGACACCAAAATTTAGGGAGGTACTCATTAAAGGGCGGGGAATCTCATGGTGGTGGTGGTGTGGCGGCACAACCACCGGAAGGTGGCGGATCGGGGCCAAAAGGGGTGAAAACCCATTTTCGGGTTTGGGCTCGTACCGGGAAGGTGAGGCCGCGGTTGGGGAAACTGAGCTAGGGGGTTGACCGGCTGGGTGAGGGGAGTCGAATGGTGGCGGAGGTGAGACCTACGGTGGCCGGACGGCGGCGTGGCGAAGAACGACCCGTTTAAGGCCCATTTCGGGTGGAGGGGGTAACCGGCGGCGATGGGTGGCTTTGGGCGGTGGGTTATGCTCGCCGGAGGTTGGGGAGTCTAGTGGTGGTGGTCGGAGGCCAAGGGGTGGTCGGAGGTGGCCGGAAAATGGGAGGGAAGCAAAAATACCCATTTCGGGTAGGGGGCCGTGTAGGGGCGGTGGGGTGGCCGGCGGTGACACCACCGGTGCAGGTAGACTCGCCGGCAGGTAAGGGTGCCGGCGGTATGGGCGGTGACGGGCGGTGGGCGGCGGTGGAGGGCTGGGCTGCCTAAGGCCGAACGGCCAAACAGGGGAGGGGGGAAGGATCGCGCGGGCTGGGGGGTCTGGGAAGGAAGAAGAGAAAAAGAAAAGAAAAAGAAAAAGGAAAAAAAAGAAAAGAAAAGGAAAAGAAAAAGGAGAAAAGGGAAAAAGAAGGGAAAAAGGGTCCAACCAGAAAAACACAACAAATTAAATAAAAGCCAGCCAAGATACTACAATCTAATATCAATAAAATAAAATAATTAAAGCCCCAACAATATAAATAAATTAAACCCAAACACAATATTATTTATAAAACAATAAATAATATAACGAAAGCAGATAAAATAATTTCGCATAATAAAATAAAAGAATTTAATTCCACTCATTAAAATAATTAACTCATTAAAATAAATAAGAAAAGCAACGCAACTCGATATCAACTAATTAATAACTCAAATAAATATCTTAAATAAATAAAATATGACCGATAATATTATTTAAATAAATTAAAATAATTAACACCGAGCATAAAATAACGTGTAAAAATACACGTAAATCTGGGATCTCACAACGGGAGTCCTAACATGAGTGGGGTGCCCCTTGCTCTTACTAAGGTGATCTTGTTAAGGGGTCCCATCTGTAGGGTGATTTCTTCACCCACCTGTGGTATAACTTCCGCTTAGAGTGGGAGGCCAAATCTCATCAATCCAAATGGGAGACTGCCTCCACTCTCTTAACGCGACTCTGTTTGGATGTGGAAGAAGATGTAGAGGGACAGATTAATCGGTTGCATCTGCACAACCTGCACTAGAAGTCTGGCCCAGTTGATCCCAAAATACATCTTATACTTTTTCGGGTCTAGGTTCTAGCTGACTATCAAATTTAGCATCTGGAAGAACTCGATGTAGTTGACCTGTTTGATGATCTTCCCGTTGTCATATGGCGGAGCATTTGGATGGCGTAATATAGTACGTACCTGATCGTCTGTGAGACCGTCATCAGGTACGTACTTCTCATCAAGCTTAGTATCATTTGATCCAGCTTGTAACTCCTCATCAGTGAAAACTAGAGCTCGCTTTGTGGTGGAGGCCTCTCTATCTGCACTAGTTGCCGTAGTTGCTGCAGCCACAGATGCTGCGAGATATGCATCTGGGATGCGCAGGATATCTAGGTAGTCAGTGATAATCCTCAGATTGAAAGGTATCTTGACTCCCCGTACTGTCAGGATATAGAGGAGTTTTTATTCAGATTACTCCCCCATGGCGTGGTAGAACTCGTGTATCATCTCAAGGTATGGGAAGTCTCTGCTGGGCGTATATACTAGCCCTCATCCTCGCTCTATAAATATGTGCAAGATGCTGCATCCTTCCCATGCTAGCTCCTGGAAATCAGCCAACTTAACCATCCGTTCTACAAGGACGCCCTTTTCGGGGGTAGAGTTGGTATTAGGGGTGTCTTGGGCAGCAAGAGTGATAAGGGCGGCGACTAGTAGTGTCGTGTGAATTGCGTCACTAGCCAAACTATTGCCAACCTCGAGGTGTGTGCCTGTGAGTTCATTGGTTTGGTCCCTCCCATGCTTTCTTCCTTTAGATGCCATTATGGTGGTTTGAGTGAGGGAAGACGTTAGACTGTAGTTAAACACCAAAAAGATATGAATAAAAATCATATGAATTTTAAGTGTGCAGTGTGCCATTTACTCTTTCGGATGAGTTAATACTCGTTCAAACAAGAAGTGGTCATCTTCTTCATCTCGTTCGGACGGGGAATACCCCAATCTGGACATAAAACCTTATCAAGAGAAATGGCTGAGTTAACTCGGTCAGTTCTCCATTCTTTACAAAACAAACATCTATTCAGACAAATCAACCTTAGTTCACTGCTAAAGGTCTGAATAGATGTATTCTTAAAAAAAAAATAAAAACTATAAAAAGATGGTTGGATTCAATTTGAAATCCGACCCCTATGGAAATGGGTGTTCACAACCCATTTTCAACCAATAAAAGGGTGTTAGAATACACATACCTTTGATATTTTAATGGAGAAATGGAATGTGGCTTGTTCTTGAGCGATTGTGGGTGGCTTGGGAGTGGTTTTGATGTTTTCTGTTTGATGCACAAATAAGGCTGTTTGGAGGTCCTGGGTATTATATACATTGATACTCGTTCGGACGAGCTAGTGTGCATCCGAACGAGTTTTGCAACTGTTTGGCTCGTTTGGATGCTTTGTATAGCTTCTGGATGAGATGACAAGATATTTGGCTTTCATCGGTGCTCGTGATTGTTTCGTGTTAAGACATGTAAACATCAAAATTAATTATATTTAAATTATCACAATAGTACTACGAACTTATAAAATTAATTGTAAGGTTAAGAAATACACACATCTTTGGGTGTGTGGGTGTCTCGTTTGTAATTGTATGTGTGTGTCTCATTGATAATTGTGACAACTAATTACCATCGAGAAAATTGCTTTTACAGGTGGGGATATGAGATTTTCTTGTAATTTAATTATTATCAACTAATTAACGTATATTTTTATGAAAATATCGTGCAATTAATTTAACAATCAAATTTACAATTAAATTGTAATGTGTTAGATAATTTTTTGATTGACGTGTAATATATTGCCACCTCTAGTATTATTATGTATTATAATTTACAACATATATTTTAATACTGTTATTAATTTCTTATGCTTAAATTAATTAGACTATACTTAATATTTTTGGTTCTTATATGATTCGTTCTGAAGCATCTGAACAAATAGGTTGTTTGCCCGAATGGATGGGGTAGCCGTCCGGACACTTGTTTTAGAGTTTGGGGTTTGAGCTTTTGAGCATCCGTTCGGATGGTTATGATGAGATTAAAAGTTTTTATGTAACACTAATAATATTAGAAAGTACCTAGTACAAAAAAATATTAATATCTTACATATAATATTCTTACATACTGTATATATTACTAATATGATAGTATTATAGGTAATACTTATAGTAGTTCGTACTTCGTATATACCAATTGTACGAGTAGTATTCTATAATAATACTAAACTAATATAAAATACTTAGTATATAAATATTATACTATTTACACATAGTACTTGGTATATACTAATTAAGTACTTATATAGATTTCTTAGTCTCATAACTCGTTATTCAATTTTATATATAACTTTTATTATATATTACTCAGCATAGCATTATCTAACTATCATAATACTAATAGAATAATATTATATTAATATAAAAATAAATTAAGAGTACTTAGAATATTAATATTATAATACCATTATAAAAATTACCTAATGATATAATTTAATTAGAAATTTTTACTATTATAATAATATCTTTAATATTGCTAATATATTATTTAGTATATTAATATTAAGTACCCAAATCTACTATTGTTCGAAAGTACTTTATTTCTTAGTTTGTGTTTTAAATTAGGAGGGAAGTTTTCGCACCAAATACCGAGGATATTTCTACGTCCTGATAGGAACTTTCCCGTACGAACGGTAAATACCTAGAGTGTGCTTAGAATATTGCGTTCGGACGTGAAAAAAATTCTCATTTAGATGCCAAAAGTTGAAATTCCTCGCGAAAAAATAAAGCGACAATTTGAAATTTTCGCGTTCACACGGGTAAATTCCACGTCTGTAACTTCAAAAATTTCAACACCCAACTCTTTAGCTCATTTTTCATGCGAGAATTTACTTTTATTGAGAGAGGGAGATTGAGAGAGAGTTAGGAAATAGTCAGAGATTGCAGGAGGATTCTTGGGTGTGGGAGAAGAAGGATTCTTGAGAAGAAATGATTAAATTTTGTCAATACTTTTTTTTTGTGTATTTCGAGTTTAGCTATTATATTCCATCATTAAAAGTGGTTTGGGGTTTTCTAGTTTTCTGATTTTTGATTGTAGATAGTGTTGTTGAATTGAATTTCGAGTTAAAAGTGCAAAAATTGAGATTAATTTTCTAATTGTTAGGGTTTAGAGATTAGAGACTTTACCATATGTGGAGGTGATTTTATATAGAGTTTAGATATTTATTTATTTGTGAGTTTTATTATTTGACTCATTTTAAGCATGATTTGTTTATTTGGGCATTTATTGCTTACTTTCTTGATATTGAGGTTTGGTTCTGGTATTCTGTTTACGCGATTCTCGTTCGAACATAACTCTTCACATCCGAACGAGGATTGTCTTTCTTTTGAGTACCATTCAAACGTTAAATTGTTCGTTTGAATGAAACTCATGAAGACAAAATACCATCGTTAGTAATATCTATTGAGGTTGCAAATATTGTTTATTATTACTAATATTGCAGTTTATTGTACTATTATAGTTGTATGTTAAATTAGAGGGTTTAGTGCTACATTCAACCTTAGACTCGTTCGAAAGTCGTGCCCAAGTATTCTCTTAAAGAATGATTGGATACAGCTCTTGAATTATCCAAAGTGGATAATTTGAGTTTCTGTCATCTATTTGACAGATATATTCAATCAGAGCTCTTATGTTAGTTTATAAAATTTTGTTGGACATTTTCTTACATTCTCCAAATATGCAGTATCATAACTAGCATACTTGGATAATTGTAGAAAAATGCTGTCGAAATTTTGACTAACATTAGAATCTTAGATAGATTATAATATTATATATGTGATAAAGATGATAGTCTCTCGAATAGGATATGACCAACTATCTTATCAAAGTAGTGCTATGAGGATATCAATTAGACTAGTATTGATGATATTTATGAAATGAATTAGGTTTTGCTAATAGACAGTGGATGGGTAATGAAAATTCAATAGATAAAAGTTAGATGCTATTGAGAGATAAACTTGGGCGAGACTATATGGAGTATGCACAAGGGGTGAGATTTTTTTTAGAGTTTGCGAAAGACAATGCTGACAATCGAGATTTTATAAGATATCTGTGCAAGATGTGGAAAAACTTGAGTTATTCAAACATGGTAGTGGTGGAGTCTCATTTGTTCGTTAATAAGATAGATCTTAAATACTTGCCTTGAGTTTTACATGACGAACTATTTCCTACAGGAGTTAGATTTGTGAGTTATTCCAAACGGATTGAGGAAACTGGTGCCGAGATCGATATAGATGATACAAATGTGGTCGTTTCTGATAATAATGGAGAGGATATGAATGAAATGTCAGGGGATATTAGCGCAGACATGTTTGGGGTTTAAGATGGAGAAGGAATATCTTCACAAACTTTTGAGAGAAACGAGAACTTTGCAAGATTGTATAAGGGTGCATAACGACAACTGTATGAGGGGTGTACCCACTATAGCAAGTTGTCATTCACGGTGAGATTATTACATATCAAGTCAATATGCCGGATTTCTGCAAAGGCAATTGACATGCTAATAGAGTTATTTAAAGAGGTGTTCCCACAATATAACGTGGTGCCTCGTAACTTTTACGAGGCAAATAAGTTGGAGCGGGGGTTGAGATTTGATTATAATATTATCCACGCTTGTGAAATGACTGTGTACTCTTTTGTGAGTAATATGCAACATTTGATTCATGTTCAGTGTACCATGAGTCAAGATGGATATAAGATAAACGTAATATATCAAATAAAATGTTAAGTCATTTTCTGTTGATCCATCGACTTCAACGGTTGTTTACTTCCTGGATGACTGCGAATGATATATTTTGGCATAATGTAGAAAGAGTTCGAAATGATTAATTCCTCTCGCATATAGTAAATTCCTTATAATGGAAGAAGTTTGATGGGGTGTATCCGTGGTTTATTGAATAACCTCGGAACATGTGCCTCGAGTTAGCAACTGATGATTGTAATCCATTCGACAATATGAACACTTCTCATAGCATGTGGTCTCTGATATTAATGTCTTATAATCTGCCACCTTGGAATGGATTTCTAAAATGAATTTTTTTTGTGTCAAATAAAAAAACCCATCCAAACAAAAATAGACGGGCAACTGGATTTCGTCTGTAAAACTCATTTTTGAGATGGATTAGTACCAACCATCTAGCTGTGAAAGACTGAGGACGCTAAAGCACCATTTATGCGGCGAGCTTTTGATTTTTACGGCGATTAAGTTGTGAAAGACGAAAGTGTGTTTCGCGGGGCGAGGGGCACCCCGGGGGGGAGGGGGGGGGGGTGGGCGTATGGGTAGGGTTTTTGTGTTTATAATACTCGGGTACCAAGTTTTAAATCCAGTACCTGGATGTCCAAACCGTGTCCAATCTGTATATATCAGTCCGAGTTTAATGATCTGGGTATCGGTTTGGAATTATTATGTACCGGAACCTGTGATCAGGTGGGGACAAAAATGGGGCTCGGATGAACAGCTCGAGTCTGCCTGCACCATGCGGCACCTTGTCTTTGGATTACATGAGGTACTACATCGTTCATTAAATATACATTGGAATGGCTCTGAATATTTCGTTGATCCTTTCTTGGTAATGTTATCCACTCAAGGAATTAGGGGACATGCATGCATCTTGTGGAAAGGTCGGTGCCCGCCGTTAGATTTTCCCAACGATCGAGTCATCAATACGTGTTGTGAATGTGGTGTCGCAGTTAGGATGGTAGCACATGGCAGAATGACAGTGAATGAGATCTAATTTCGTAGAACTTTACCAATATGTTTGAACGTCCAACAGCCAAAAGACATAATGCCATTTTTATGAATATCAGCAACGTACAATCGGGTGGTGTCTCATGGGTTGTTTCCTTCAAACAATTTTCTCCATTTTTTTTGGGCACGGGAGTCCATTCAAAAGCAAGAACGAGAACGAGTCAATTCAAATTAAATTTCCTAGCTTTGGACTTGTTTTATTTAATGTGCCACACCAATTCAAATTGATGCATTTTTCTAAACTTTTCGTTTTCCTTGTTTTCTTTTCTTTTCTTTTGATGGATATGTAACATTTTCTGCTATAAAGTTGATTTATATATGCATGTATATACTATAGTCTCGCATCGGTTATTAAATACTCATCCTCCGAAATGGATATGAAAGATTTTCTGAATTGAACTTGAATAATTAATAAATTATTATATCTTAGCCTTGAAGGTAAAGTTATCTCTTGATATTTTATTATATATATGTTAATCGTCGTTGAAAGGGAAAAATAAAAAATAAAAATAAATTCGTAAACATATTGATAAACGCATATAGTTATTCAATTGACTTTGCCCTTCCCACCAACTAAGATGTTTAAAAATTCAAAAGCCAACGGTCATTGCTATCATTATTGATAAACGCATATAGTTGGGTGGTTTAATTTCCAAAACTAATATCGATCTCATCTCCTGATCGAAAGAGTCCATTAAAAAACAAGACTAATGATCAAGTCAATCCATGCAGTTCCTAATATCATCAACAATACTACTGCTCTTGCGGTACTTTTATCGCGCACATGATCATATATATATATATATATATATATATATATATATATATTATATTGATGACTAATTCCAATTTCCTGGGAGACAAGGATGCACTTTTTTTCTTTCTTTTAAATTCTAAAATGGGGTACTGTAGAACACATTTGATAAAATTCTGACATAATATAATTTGATTTAGTATATAAATTTAAAAATTTAAATTTTACAAATTAAATCTAATTATTTAAATGATGTTAGTGATGTGTTCTAAATACCGACTTGAGAATTGTATATATAAGTTGCAAATTAAACAGCGATGCTCTACTAACTACTTCAGCGAAGAATATTAATCAAGACTAATATAATACCCTGATCTCATTTTGTCTCTTTATTTTGACCGTGCATTTTATTTTATTTTTAAATTTTATTTTATTTATTGATCAAGCAAGTACTAATACTATATTAAACAATATTAAACATGTTTTTTTCCAATTAGTTTATAGTTTTTTTTAAAACAATATTAAACGTGTTTAAACAATATTAAACATGTTTAGAAATGTTTGAACAATATGTTTAAAAAAATGTTTGAAATAAAAATAAAAAAATAAAAAAGTACAATTTATACTAAAAATATACTAAATAGACAAATTGAGAAGACTTATCTCAGGAAATCTGCATTGAGAGAAGATGAAGGGGACTGCTCAACAGTGAAGGGGACTACACACTGCAGGCCAAGGAGCAGAGCAGAGCAGAACAGTGAAGGGGACTGCTCAACCCCATCCTGCTGCACTGTTGCAAAATTACTAGAAATGTATAGTACAGATATGTGTTTGTGAAATGTAGTGTTGATCTTACTATTTTATCTTAGAGGATTTGTGTATATATGTAACCTCTACTCTTTGTATCATTATCCAAATTATTAGTTGAATGAAAAATAAAGTGGTTCATACTTCTCCCATTTCAGTTTCATTCTTTCTCATTTCTCAATCTTCAACATCATCTTCAATAATCTTCAACACATTATAATACTACTCTACATGTGAATGTGAATGACTATTTCAAATTAAGCTCCTTGTTCAAAACGTAAAATCGTCCAAAAAGCCGACATAAACACCCAGCTCAGAAAAACGCGTACATTACAAAGCTTTAGCGCCACTATATATAGCAGCACCTACTCATAATTGATGTCATAAGTACATCCGCAACTACAACTACAATCTGCCAGCAAAAGCTTTATTTCGAGTACGTAGGAAGTTCATATATACATTTCAGCAGTGTAGATCGGCTAGCTAGCGCTTAATTCTGACGATGAATTGCAGAAAGACGTGCACTTTTTTAATCATCTTTGTCGTCATGATCATTATGGCCATTTTGAGCAATGCAAGGGTTGAAGCAACCCAAGTGTTCTCTGAGGATTTTTCCGGCCGTGCTAATCACCATGTCGACGTGCATTCTATCACCTATGAGAAGGCGAAGCGGACTATGGCGTCTTGGCTCGGAAGGTTGCCGTCCGGACCAAGCGACAGAGGCGCCGGTCATTAGTTCGACCGAGTTTTGAAATTAGGTCTTAGATTACAAATATTACAGCTAGGGTTGCACCAAAGAAAACAATCATCATATATATATATATACTCCATGTATATTTTTTTTCAATTTGTCGAGTCATACGTGTGTAATTAAGTACTATTCCACACGAATGTAAAAGAGAAATAAAATTCATTTATTTGATTCGTTTAAAAATATATATATACTCCATGTATTTTTTTTTTCAATTTGTCGAGTCATATGTGTGTAATTAAGTACTATTCCACACGAATGTAAAAGAGAAATAAAATTCATTTATTTGATTCGTTTATTTTTTAAAATTCATGTACTGTCTATATGTTCAAAAATTATCATACATGCAGTAGTTGGCAAAAGTAATTTTAATTCCCTCCTGTATTTGGGATCAATTTGCAAACATCATTTTACTATTTTCCTGGCTTTAATTAATTGACTGGTTAATCCGGTGGACAAATTTGTAAATTACTATATTAATTATTTGTATAATATGTTGGTTATCTGAATTTTTGGTTGGACTAATTTGATCATTATATATTGATGTTGGTTTTAATATTTGTTGATGGTCTAGTGTTGAGTGGAAGGAGGTTCAATACAGGCCTATTTGTGGGATAATTGTAGGAAACATATGTTTTTTCTACTAGTAGATTTTGGTGACAATAAACGTTTTAAGAAGAGTTCATGATGTGGTCACAAAAGACTTTGGTGGAAATCTATCTATTTCCCATGACTAATATTCATGGTAAAGCTATCTATTTCGACAGATGATTTTGGTGGCAACTGACTTTTCCCGATGGTCCAAGTAGTTGTTGAGAAATAGTAATTTTCACCAAAATTCATCATCCAAAAAAATCTATTGTCATGAGTTAATTGGTGGGTAAAAACATGCACACAGAAGTTTTACCACAAACTTCTTCCGTGAAGAAAGGTATTATTCTTCACTACAATATCATATTCGAGACATAATTTGCCCCGAAAGGAAGATGCTTTCTGCGTCAATGATGTCGTGGTAAAAAGAGGACTGTTTCCATGAACTATGGTTTTTGTGGTAAAAAGAGACCTTATATGTCACGAGTCTCACAATACAAATTGGTGGGAATTTATTTTTTATTTTTGCTAAGCATGCACTTTTTCCAACCACAAATATGCCTCCCGCGGGAAAAAAAGGGTATTTGTTGTAGTGAGGCTAAGATCTTCTTGACTTCTTGATTTAAGGGTGGTTTGGATTGAGAGATGAGATATGATGAGTTGAGATAAGTTATGAAAGTTGAATAAAATATTATTGGAATATTATTTTTTAATATTATTATTATATTATAATTTGAAAAAGTTGAATTGAGATTTAAAAAAATTGAATTGTTTATTATATTTTGTATGAGAAATTGAAAGTGTAATAATGAAATGAAGATGAGTTCAGATGAATTCAACTCATCTTTGAATCCAATCCAGTAATCATAAATCTTGGTCCTTCATCTAAAAGTGAAATTAATTCATGATATTACCAACTCATCATTATTCCATATTATTCTCAAAAAAGAAAGAAAAGTTTACTAAAGAAAGAGCAAATATCATCTTTGAAAGGAATGCAGATCATATTATATATAGTACTTAGCTAGCCACCTTCATATTGTGCATGGTTGGAGATCATCTGCAAGGTCGTTTGTCGACCATTCTTGCATTGGGTGAGTCATGCCACCTATGCCGGGGTACTGGTCGATCGACCGACTAAATATCTCAATCAATTAGTTGATTCATCTTTTTTATTTTCAAATATTTATTTTTGTTCTTTTGTCTTTTAAATTTTGGATAACTATTTTTTAATTGGATAGATTATAGATTAATAATGAGTGATCAGCATTAATAATATCATAATTAACCTTTCATTTTTATTATTCAATCAGGAGTTTATAAAGAGTTGTTAAATATTATAATTAGGTCAAGATTTTGAGACATAACAGTAGTATTTATCCTTGCAGACGCGCGCTTTGTTACTTCCCAAACTAATAACATGATATTTTGTAGTAAGCATGCATGCGTTGACAATTAGATCAAATCATGCGTACATACGTGCATCATCATGTGCGATATATAACATAACTTCAAATTCAAAATTCTGATCTCGTGCCGGGTACAGATTAATTCTGTAGTACCATTTGGGACAACCATTAATAAACTACTTTACGGTCGAAATTAGAGAGACATAAATTATTATATTATTATATTATATTATATATATATATATAGTGGTCGCGTCCTTAAGTTTCTCAAGATGTCGATCAATGTTACAATGTAGATGATCAGCTAGCTAGGTTTTATGTATGATCATGCAGATAATTGTACGTACGCACGCATGCATGGATGACAACGGTAACTTTTCTATATATACAAGCCGTGAATCCATGAAGCTAGCTAGCTGGTCTGTTTGTTTGTCCCCATGATATTTAATTAAATTAAATGTCAAAGCTAGGTTGCTAGCTCTTTCTCATTAATATTAATGAGAAAGAGCTAGCTCCAGAACAAATAGAAAAGAAATCAGATGCAATAAATTGACAATATTATTAATTAAGAATATATAATAGGTACTGATTCAGGTAAATGAAATTTAAGCTTTTCATTTCATTGAAAAATCCAAAATAGGCATACCAGAATAGAACTTAGTCTAGTAACATATATATTGTTCCAGCTCATAAAAAATGAAATGCAATAAATATGAAATAATGATGTTTAGGTTATTGGGATTATTTCTCAAACTGCCAATTTATTGCATTCCATAGGTGGGCTATACTTGAAGCCAGTAAATGACTAAATGGATAGACCTTGTCAATATTTTTTGTTTTTGGAGACTTAGAGTGTATAAGGACATTTACTGTCTGAATCCAGCTTAATGTTAGATTAATTTGCATAAATGGTTGAAAGAAGGGAGAGACTATTAACTATTAAGGATTAGCCTTTAAAACTCTTTTGTCACAACTAAGCATTTCATAGCACTTATATATTTTAATGCCATGTAATCTCCATGCTCAGGTGATCCTGAGAAGGATTAGATAGACCTCATTGTGCTCTAGTAGTTACATGTATTGTGGGGTTGTTTTGACACCACAAGATATGGCATGGCCCGACTGTGCTTACTGCCAATGAAGTTGAGAAATTAATAACTGGCTTTCTTCTGTTCCTAGATGTAATTAATAGTTTCGTGCCCAAATATAAGATGTAATTGCTATATATGTATGTATGTTATGTACCACTAATTTGTACGTGTCCCATTTCAATGCTATTATATAAGCATTCACGGGTACTTGATCATCTTTCTCTCTTTTAGACTTCTAACTCATTTATCGCATACTTAAATGGGATTGGCAGTGTTATATATATGCTGATGTAAGCCATGTGCATGATGGAAAATGATATTTAATTAAGATGCAAAAATGTCTAGTACGGTTTGTTATAAACTCTCTACTTTTGGCTTTAATATAAACGTAGACAATTATATATATGGAAATTGTATATTGAAATTGTTAGAGGTTTTCATGGTGGAGTACATTTAATTATCATTTTATTGTAAGATGCTAGATGAACCATATGTAGTAGATGAAGTGGTCCAATTTGTGTAATTGCCAAAATGAGAACCAAACATATATAATTTGTGGTGAAAGTTAATTACCACAAAACTGGCCATAGAAATGCATTAAGAAAAACAATTTATTGGTATCCTATACAGGAAACAAGCAAAAAAAAAAAAAAAAAAAAAAATTTAGCCACAACTATTCGGTGTGGCAAAATGCATTTAGGAGTAAATTGTTTATGAAGAGATTTTTCCCAGCAAACAAATATTTGACATGGATAGTTGTTGTGGGGAATAATTTATACTGCCCACCAATTAAGGTTCATTTGAGATGAAGATTATTGTTAGAATTTAACAGCCCACACGAATTCATGTCATGGCAAATGATTAATTAGTTCAAACCATTATCGCAAAATCGTGCCACAAAAAGTTTGTTGTGGCCTTAAGCGTAGTGTGAACAAATATTTTCCCTGGGTAAGGTAACATGGCAAATAGTTAATTACCGCAAATCAATATTGTAATATAAATTTTGTTGTGGCCAGAAGAGTAGCAACAACAAATTTTTCCCTAGGACATCATATCATGGCAAATAATTATTTGTTGCAAACCATATCGTGGGTAGAAAACAATATCAACTGAAAATTAAAGATTTAATAGAGTTTTTAATACAAAATTAGAAGACATTAACCATGAATTAGTTCGTGGCAAGAAGGGTTCATTTGCCCATTCATGGTTCTCATCGGCTACGTATAGGACTATTGGACCTAGGAGGAGGAGGGAAGTCCTCTGCAGCGTCTCTATAACGCTAGCAGAGGGCTCTAAAGCCCCCTTTCGCCACGGGTTCCCTAGTATGATAGTAAAAAAAAGAGAGGAGGGAATGCTGCCTAGAGGTTGGCGGGAAAAAGGTGGACAAAGACCCTTGCTGTCCTCCCTCGTCGATGACTGAGTGATGCCGTGGCTAAAAGTCCCGACGTCTAAAGTTTTGAAAAGAAGAAAAAGGTCAGCGGCTGAATGATGGCTGAAGGTTGAAGACTAGTCTAGGGTTTTGCTTATGTTTGGGCTGGATCAAGGGCTCTAGCCTAGTTACAGTTAAATCTAAAAAGAAACAAGGGCTGAATGGACCACTATTATGACCCAGTCCAATAATCGAGTTTAAAAAGAGTTAAAGTCTCGATTATTCTCTCTTATATGTATATTTCATTGTTATATGCATGTATTTTAAGTGTTATATATGTTATTATTGTTACATACATATTTGACACGTTTATTAAATTTTTATATATGTTATTATTGTGATTTCCTTGTGAGATAAAAAATTATTTTGATATGAAAAACTTTAAGGATTTTTGCTGTGAGGTTATGGATACATATAGTTAATGAAGTTTTATCTAGGAGATTGGTACTTAAGCATGTGAATCTTTCCTGAAAACTTACTTAATAATATTATTCATATTTGCAGTAAAACTCATTAAGGCATTGAAAGTTTTTTATTAAAGTTTATTTTCTATACATGCTTTATTGTTATGCAAATGTATGGAAAGTTTATTAAATTATATACATGTCATTATTGTGACCTATATGTATGAAAATTTCATTAAATTATATACATGTTATTATTGTGATCTATAGGTATGGACTGTTTATTTTGGCTCTTATTATCACGCCATATATTATTTATCCAAGGTGAGACAATTGATTACATCAAAATTAAAGAAAGTATTAGTTGCCCAAAGGTATAAGATTTTCTTAATTTAGTTGAAAAATCACTAAAACCATTAATAAGGTAGATATGATAGAAGGAATATTTTGTATGTTAAGATCTACTCCCAAATGAGAGTCTTGGTGACACTACTAGTTCATCAATAAAAAATAAGGTTGGAGAGAATATTTTGTGTTAAGACCTATTCCCAAAGGAGGGTCTTGATGACACTACTAGTTTATCCATCAAAAGTAAGGTTGGAGTGAACACTTTGTATATCAGATTTTACCCTTAAAGGAGAATTCTGATGATACAACTAGTTCATTCACATAATTTAATAATGGAGGAAACACTTCCTATGTCAATATCTACTCTCAAAGAAGGGCCTTGATAACACAACTGGTTCATCTATACTTGTTTAAATTCTTATTATAGTTTATAAGTATCTAACTTAAAGCATTATATGATAAATATTGTTGCCAAATTACAAATCCTGAGAATAACAGTAGAGGAATCATTTGTTGTTCAGTTTATTTTGAACTCATTGCAACTTCAATATGCTCAATTCCAGACGTATTAAAATGCTATTAAAGATATATAAAATGTGAATGATTTGCAAGTAATGTAGTTCAGAGGAGGCAAAACTGAAACAATAAGGACATTACTCTATTAATTTTATGAATAAAGAAGATGAAAAGAAAATACATCATTATGATAAAAAGAAGTGATCTGGACCACTGAAAGAAAAGAAACCTGTGAAAATTAATCAGGTTCAGCATAATAATAGCAAATGCTAAACTTGTGGGAATTGTGGAGACATGAAAGCTGAGTGTCTTAAACATACGTTTTGATTTGAAAATAAGAGTAAGCTACTTACTTTTGTATATCTTGAATCAAATTTTAAAAATGTTTCTGCTAATTTTTGGTAGCTAAATTTAATTGCTAATTTTCATGTTTCTATAACTATGAAGGATACCTTACAAGCCAAACACCAAACTTCATTAAGTAATTTATTTTTATGAGACATGCAGATAAGACTAAAGTTTTAACCATTAGAGATTTTCGTTTAGTTTTGAATACTGGTCAATTTTAGACCTTCATAACACAATATATGTGCCTTCAGTGAGGCATGATTTAATTTCTCTATCCAGACTAGAACTGATGAATATTTGTTTTTCATTTCAAAATGGTAGTTTCAATTTGTTTTAAAATAATTTACTTATTGGTTCTACGTTTCTTTTTGATGACCTTTATCGACTTTATCTCGATAATACATTTATTAAAAATACCTATACCCAGAACCATGAAATATGGGCACAAATATATGTGGACATTTCTAAAAAAAGGTTACATAGATTAGTAAAAAAAAATAGATTCTTCCACATCTTGATTTTACTAATCTTGTAGTGTGTGGATTGCATTAAAGGGAAGCAAACTAAACATAATAAGAAAGACGCCATAAGAAGTAAAGAGTTTTTTGAAATAATTCACATAGATATATGTTGACTATTCTCTATATAATATTTTGGTGGAAAAAAGTATTTTATTACCTTTATAGATGATTTTTCACGTTTTGGATATATGTATTTGTTATATGAGAAATCTTAAGATGTATTGGTATTTGAGGTATTTCTCATGGAGGTGGAAAGACAGGTAAATAGAAAAGTGAAAATCATTAAGTCGGATAGAGGTGGAGAATATTATGGAAAGTATGACCAATCGGACCGTAACCCGGGCATATTTATCAAACTTCTTGAATAGCGTGGTATTGTTGCACGGTATACAGTGCCTGAAACGCCACAGTAGAACGGTGTTGCTGAAAAGCGTAATCGGCCATTCTTGGATATGGTTAGAAGAATAGTAAGTAATCTTGCCTTACCCAAATCATTGTGGGATAAAACTATTAAGATGAAAATATATATCTTAAACTAAGTTACTAGTAAGTCAGTTCCAAAAACTCATTTCGAGTTATGGACTGGCAGGATATCAAGTTTGAGGCATATGCAAGTTTGGGGTTGCCTAGATGAAGGAAGGCTTTACAATCCACATCAAAAGAAATTGAATCCTAGAATAGTAAGCGGGTATTTTATTGGGTACATAGAGAGATCCAAAAGATACATATTTTACTATCCTAATTACAGTTCAAAAATGGTGGAAACAGGAAATGCCAAATTCATTGAACTTGGTGAGATTAGTGGGAGAATTGAACCTAAAGATATAATCATTGAGGAAGTACGGGTAGATGTCCCTATGCATACATCCTTAGAAAAAGTAATAATTCATCTAATTGATCATCACGATGATATCTAGGAACAAGTAAATGATCATCCATCTCATAATGAGAATATCACTGATGAACCAAATTCGGAGTCGTTAGAACAAATTGTCTTATGCAAATCTCAAAGAGATCAGAGATCTGTTATTTCGACAAATTATGCATGCATCTCTAAGAATCTAAATTTGACTTTGGGACAAGTAAATATCTACTGACATTTTCACAAGTCATAGAGGGAATTGATTCTAGTAAATAGATCCATAAAAAAAGAGTTGAAATCCATGTATCAGAATCAAGTTTGGAATCTCACTGAGTTGCCTAAAGGGAATAAAGAGGCAGCTGTAAATGGATCTTTATGACCAAACTTGACTTAAAAGGCAACATCAAACAATATAAGACCAGATTTGTTGTTACGGATTTTATTTAGAAAGAAGGCATTGATTACAAGGAGATTTTTTCTTCAGTATTAATGACTCCTTTAGAATCATTATGGCATTGATGGCACATCATAATTTAGAGTTACATCAAATAGATGTAAAAACAGTTTTTTTAAATGAAAATTTGGATAAAGTCGTCTATATGGAGCAGCTATAGGGCCTTTTAGAAAGGAACAAAGATCACATAATATGTAGGTTTAAGAAATCAATATACAGGCTTAAGCAAGCTTATCGACAATGATACTTAAAGTTCAATGATATCATTATTGTCTTTGGTTTTAAAGTTCAATGATTGATGTATATATCTAAAGATCAGTGGGAGTAAGTTCATAATTTTGATCCTGTATGTTGATAATACGTTGTTGGCTAAGAGTGATATTGGTCTACTTTATGAAATCAAGTATTTTCTATCTAAAAATTTTGGAATGAAAGATATAAATGAGGCATCCTTTGTAATTGGAATTGAAATTTTTTGAGGTTCAAAACAATGGCTGTTAGGATTGTCTAAAAAAAGTTATAGAAAAATAGTTTTTAAGAAATTTGGTATGAAAAGTTGTTCAATGCTAGAAAACAGTAAATATGGTATTATGATATCTACAAAAAATTAAGGATTAATACCACCTTACATTTAGAAAAATTGATAGTTTGAAGGTAACTAGATATTCAAATTCTGATTTTACTAGTTACTCTGAGTTTGTGGCGTGCTTTGAGACCACAATGTATAATTTGTTACTGAGAAAATTTATCTTAGGACTTAAAATTGTCGACTTATAACCGAATCGCTAAGAATATGTCTTCAGAGTATTTTCTCTGAATGGTAAGTATTTTTACTCCCCCGATTGTGAATATTATATATATATATATATATCATGTTTTTCTGTACTCAGTCAATAAAAAGAACCAAATTAATTAATTAAGCATGAATGGCACGGATCCGTCAATTAACAATATTAATGCTTCACAATAATGGTAATTTACTTCATGCATGGTTTAATTAAGTTCTAGCTAGAAAGTCTCTACTTTAAACATCACTTATAATAACCTGTAAAAATGTTTACATGATATGATGATCAGCCGACTATCTCAACTGACTTATATATATATATAATATGTATGTATGTATGTATATATATATATATATAGGACGTGATTTGATCTGTCGACTCAATTGAGATTAATTAGTCGGAGATCATCCTCCGAAATAATATTTTAATGGGTTATAATAAGCCTTGACCAACGTGGATAGATATATATATATATATATAGGGAGACAGAGAGAGAGAGGACTAGTTATGGTTATATATATTTTTTTTTTCTCAGCACTAGTTATGGTTATCAACTGGCTAGGTTTATTTATGCCGAAGTATTAATATATGTAAATATTGAAAAGGAATAATTATTAATTACAGCCTACATAATATATATATAATACTACATGAATATATAATTCAGGTCAATACACATGTACTATACAATACACACACACACACACACATATATGTACATGACGAGTTTGACAACAAATATAAATCTTAATTAAAATTTGAGATCAGAAAAATCTTGATCTCGATCTGTCGGTTTTAATTTCCACGGGTTTCAATTAATTAATTATTGTACTTTTTTTTTTCTTGTGAAAAATAATCTGAACGAGGTTCATCAACAAGCTGAAAGTGGCCCATGGGCTAGCTGATCATTTTAGAAAAACTCATTTAATGGTCATCTGGATATTAATTCTCCCAAAAATTTCTCATTTTCTGGCACCACCCAGACGTCACAAATAAGAACAAGATGTAACTCGCAAACCAAGTCAATTGAGTTTTTCAAACTTTGGCCTCCCTAAAGACGAAAGTAAATACAAAAAAAAATTATATAAAGAAAAGTTCACAAATTCATATAATTTTTATAATTTAATTGATATGATTTATTTTATAATTATAAAAATAATTTTACAATCTGATATACTAGATCATAAATTTCTATTAATTTATAGATTTATTTTTTTATAATCTTTTTATGACTAAAGTATTTTAAAAAAAAAACTTATTTATTATTTATTTTTTATTATTTTATGATGTGGTATTAGATGATAGATTCACAAATGATATATAAGTATTGACAGTTTCCTATAATCTATTACTACATTATGAGTGATGATAGGATGATGAGAAAATATATAATAAATAGTATTATCCATATATGTGTGTGTGTGTATATATATATATATATATATTATATATATATATATATATGCATGCGTAGCCCATGATGCATGATATAAAATTAAAGCCATGAACAAAGCAACAACTAGGCCCATTTTAACAAGTTCAAATAATAAATATTTGAACTCAATACTTTATATCTAGTCTTTGTAAACAATATTATGGATGAACACTAGAGACAAGCGACAGATAAATATTAACTGATATGACATAATAAATAAATTATTTTAGATCAATTTCCTCTGGTTTCCGATCTATTTTTTCTTTCCTCAATTTATAAATATTGTGTAGTACACAACATGCACCAAATACCATAAATTATCAGTTAGCATTTATCTACTGCTTGTCTCTAATGTTTGTCCTTAACATATTTGTTTATATATATAGGAGGTTGACTGATTGAGACAAAGAAATGAAATCCACGTATCCCTTATACCCAGCTAAAAATAAAACTCTTGGCCTGATATATCCTTGGTGAATGCGTAATTAAGAGTAATGTTACTTATAGTCGAGGAGTTGCAAACAGCATGCAGTCGCTTTAGAAAAAAGTTAACTTTTTTCACGTAGGTCCCATATATATTCACTTTTTTCCAAAACGACTGCACGCCACTTGCAACTTCATGAGTGCATTTATCATTTCTCCGTAATTAAATACTTGAAAGCCACCAAACTCTCCCACCCAAAAGTCTCCAAATACACAGCTAGTACTGTAAGATTCCATGGATATATAAATCCAGTCCTGTACCATGTCAACGTCAGTGCGCATGGGTGCACCATGCGTATCACGTGCACACTGAAATTAATAAAACAAGCAGCAGAAACATTATGTATTTTCCTTCTCTTTTTTTTTCCTCCCCTAAACGGAATATATATGTAGTACTACAAGTCTTGTGACTTGGAATTATATAATGAAAAATAATTATTCGATCATCTACTAGTTAAACCATAAAAAGAGCCAGTTATATTGTTTCTAATTCTCAATTTTCCTGGTATTTCATTTGGTTTCTTTTCCAAGCCGAGTGCTATCATTCAACGACCAACTTTTCTATTCGTCCTCCTTCTGAGGTCTCTTCTCTCAACTACTTGAGAGTTTGTCTCTTAGGCTCGTGGTAGTCTGAAGAGGAAATGGAAGAGGAGCTCTCTACTCAGTGGCAATCCCTTAGCCTCACTAATTAGGAGAAGCAAGGGGTGGTAGTTCCCACCCCTCCTGTTCCATTTGATATGAAACCATCTTCTAAATGTCTAATGGTGGTAGTAGTCTTGGAAAAGAGCATTAACAAAGAGGCATTCAAGTCTACTATTACCAAAATCTGGTGATGTGAGAGTTGACTTCAGTTTGCTGAAGTAGGATCCAATAAATTCCTCATAGAGTTTAACAGCAACCAAAATATGAAAAGAGTAATGGAAGGAAGGCCATGGTCATTTGAAAAATGGCTCATATGCATCCAGACGTTTGATGGTTCCATCTCCATCAAAGAAGTCGCATTCTGCAAAGAGACCCTTTGGCTCCAAGCCTTTGATCTCCCTTTTGATTGGATGAACGTTGATGTGGTTATACAGATTGGAAGCCAAATGGGAAGGTTCACTAGAGTCCATGCAGACGAAAGGGGCATTTTCTGGGGTAGATTTATAAGAATGAGAGTTGAGGTTGATATATCCAAGTCTCTTCTGAGAGGTACCTTCCTCACTACAGATGGCAACCAGAGATGGATCCCCTTCAAGTATGAAGGCTCCCATCTGTGTGCTTCCATTGTGGTATTCTTAAGCACAATAATCTACATTGTCCAAATGCTAGGAGTGGTAAGGGCAAGCCTCAGTATGGGGCCTGGCTTCGTACCCCTGTCGCTAGAGAGAGTGACCTCCTATTTAAAAAATACGGGGAAGGTCCAAACTCCACTCATTCATGGAGGCAAGAGCACCAGTGCAGGGAGGATCCAAAACTTGATCAAGACGAGCAGTTGAAGAACCAGTAGGCAAAGCAAGAGACCTCCAAGGAACCAACAGATCCTAGATCTCAAACCCCATGCCAGTCTGAGTAGGCCACAGTTCCTATGATAGATGTTGAGCTCGATCAGCTAAAAGTTGAAAGGTTGGTAGCTTCTCTACCAGAGGATATCAGAAACATCCCTCATCCCAATGTCTTAGCCTCCAGGGATCCAACCAGCCTATCTCAGCAAATCAGCTCACTTGAGAACTTCTTCAAAGAACAAGTAGAAGTGCTGCAACAGGCTAAGCCAAAAACAACATGGAAGAGATGGGCAATGAATGCAAACTCGGAAACCCTATTCAGGTCTATCCCTTACCTTCCTAGCCACTTCAAGGTTTCCTCTAGTCTTCTCCCTAACAAGAACAAGAGGGTCTCTAGTCCCCTTCCCAACAGAGGCCGGCAAACAAGATAAAAAAAGTAAAACTCGAACTATTTGATGAAGATCAATCCTGTTCAAACTTCATGGTGGAGGCTGTTGAACAGCCCCACCAGCCCCAATGAATGGCTTGAGTTGGAATTGTTGGGAGCTTGGGATCCCCGAGACAATTCTTGACTTGCACTCCATGGTGCAAACAAGATTTCCCTCTTTTGTTTTCTTAATGGAAACAAAGAGTAATAGGTTTAAAGTAGAATCGGTTAAGCACAGACTAAGGTTTGAACATAGTTTTGTTGTGGATAGTGTGACTGTAAGTGGAGGTATAGCCTTCTTGTGGAAAGAAGGTTTTGATGCTGAAGTCCACTCCTATTCTTCTCACCACATCTCCCTCATTGTTAAAAATTGTGAGTTAGGAGGAGGTTGGCACCTAACAGGCTTCTATGGCCACCCTGCAATAGCTCAGAGAAAGGAGAGTTGGGCTCTCCTTAAAGCCATAAAACCCCCTTCCTCCCATGCATGGCTCTGCATGGGAGACTTTAATGAAATCTTAAGCTTTGGGGAAAAAAGTGGGGCCCTCCAAGACCTCACTCGTAGATTGATGCATTCAGAACAACTGTTGAGGAATGTGGCCTCTATGACATGGGTTTCAATAGTAATAAGTTCACCTGGACTAACGGAAGAGTAAGTGAAGCATTTACTAAGGAGAGACTCGACAGAAGCTTCCAAAACTCTCAGTGGCAAGATATGTATCGTTTCTTTAAAGTGATCATTCTTCTAGCACTCACATTAGACCATTATCCTATCTTGATCAACAGTGACAGCTTTTAGCCAAATTGTCTACATGCAGAGAAGCCCTTTAGGGTGGAAGCGAGCTAGTTCCTTAGAGAAAATTGTTATCAAGTGATTGAAGCAGCTTGGAACCAACCTAAAGTCTCATCAAACAGTCTGTCCTTTGCCACAGATGGTCTCAGATTATGCTAGCAAAAATTATTGCAGTGGAAGCAGAAGGAACCTGGGAACTCCAAGAAGCACTTTCAGCACAAAGAGGTCCTCCTAGCCCATCTACAGAAGAGCAACAATGGCTAGCTTAATAGTGAAATCAAACTAATTTAGGCTAGTATGACTAAATTGATAGAAGAGGACAACTTAAAATGGAAGCAAAGAGCAAAGCAGAGGTGGCTTAAAGATAGGGACAGGATTACCAAGTTCTTCCATCAGTGTGCTAGTCAAAGACGACACAACAACTTGGTTAAAAAATTGGTCAATGACGAGGGCACCATAGTAACATCGAAGGAGGGGATTAACTTGCTGTTTCAAGACTTTTACAAGGGTCTGTTTACTTCATCAACTCCTACAGGCATTCCATTAAACTCTCTGTCTCTTAAAGTGACAGTTTCCCAAAACACATCTTTAGCCAGGCCTTACACCCCTCAAGAAGTTGAGGATGCTCTATTCCAGATGGAAGGGCTTAGTTCCTCGAGTCTTAATGGCTTCTCTGCACTTTTCTACCACAAACATTAGGACATCCTATGAAACCAGGTCACTCATGCTATGCTGTCCATCCTGAATGCCAAGGGTAACATTGCTGCCATCAACCACACTTTTATCACTCTCCAACAAAGGTCTTTGAGTTCAGTTAGCTTTTTATCACTTTTATCAACCACACTTTTATTTCTCTTTGTAATGTCCTTTATAAATTGTTTGCCAAAGCTATTGCAAATAGACTTAAAATCTTGCTGCCTAACATCATTTCTAGTGTTCAGTCAGCCTTTGTCCCCAACAGGTTAATCACTGACAACATAGTGGTAGCATTTGAGGCCTTGCACACCATGAAATGCAAAATGAAAGGTAGAAAAGGATACATGGCCATGAAACTAGATATGAGTAAGGCCTATGATAGATTGAAGTGGCCATTTGTGTGTGCAGTGCTTCTCAAATTGGGCTTCTGCCTTAGCTTCACAGATCTCCTTATGCAATGCCTAGAATCAGTTTCCTACGCCCTCTTAGTCAATGGAACTCCTCAGGAACCCCCTTCACCCCCTCAAGGGGAATTAGACAAGGTGATCCTCTCCCACCTTATATCTTTATCTTATATGCTGAAGCCTTGAGTAGTCAAATCAGGCAAGCTAAAGAGCACAACCTGCTGCACGGCATACCTATTGGCAGAGAAAGATTGAGGATCTCCCATTTGTTCTTTGCGGATGATAGTCTCATTTTCTGCAAAGCAAATGCCATTGAATGGGGTAATGTGATCAGGATACTTAGGGGTTATGAACAAGCTTCTGGCCAAAGGATTAATCTTGAAAAAACCTCCATAATATTTAGCAAGAACACTACAAAAGCTACCCAGTCCTATATCCTATCTATTGCAGGTATGAGGGCTTCAATGTCTTATGAAAGGTACCTAGGTCTACCTCCAGTGGTGGGAAAAAACAGGTTCCAAACCTTTAAGAGTATTCTGGACAATGTAAGGCAGAGATTGAGCAATCACAAAGTGAAACATTTATCTCAAGTAGGGAATGAGGTTTTTATAAAATCTGTATTGCAGTCCTTTCCTACTTATACCATGTCAGTATTCAAGCTTCCTCTCTCTCTCCTCAATGCTATCAACAGCTCAATTCATCATTTCTGGTGGGGGCAATAGGAAAAGGAAAATAAAATCTACTGGATATCATGGAAGAGGATGGGCAGACCTAAGGCAGAGGGGGTGTGGGTTTTAGGGACATTATTGCATTCAATAAAGCATTGCTTGCTAAGCAATGCTGGCGACTAGTCCAACTACCTAACTCCCTGGCTGCAAGAGTCATGAAAGCCAAATATTACCTGAGGACAACCTTTTAGAACTCAAAACTTGGAGGTAAGCCCTCCTTCATATGGAGAAGCTTCATGTCAGCCAGACCCTTGCTGGAAATAGGGACTTATTGGAGGGTAGGAAATGGCAACGACATTCAGGTATAGAAAGATAAATGGATCCCCTGCCCACATGCATGTAAAGTACTTAGCTCCAAGAATGGCCTCAGTAATGAAGCAGCAATATCTGAATTGATTGACCCAGCAAAAAAACTGTGGAGAGCTAACTTAGTCAGGACCATATTCGAATTAGGAGAACCAGAATCCATCCTACAAATTCCCATTAGCAACCTTAACAGCAAGGATAAGATCGTGTGGCAAGGCTCTTCAGATGGTTCCTTCACTGTTAGGAACGCATATCACATGGAGAAAGAACGAGTGCTGGCAATGCAAGGGTAATCATCAACTAGTAACTCATTCACATCAGTCTAGAAAAAGATTTTGCATTTGCCAGTAACCCCAGCTGATTAAGTATTTCTTTGGAGATCATGTTTGGACTTCTCCCCACAATGCTAAACCTATCCAAGAGGAAAATAGCTACAGATCCCCTCTACCCCATTTGTAAAAGTGTCACTGAGGATACCATGCATGCCATATGGCAGTGTGAGTCGGCTAAGGATGTTTGGTGTGCCTGCTCCAAAAGTCTATAAAAGTGCACACTCAGGGGTGGAACTAGCCCAAAGGTAGCCCCCCAAATATTTTTAAAAATTTTATATGGTATATAAATAGATATAATATTTTTTAGAAAATTTCCACCCTAATTTTAAAAAATAAATAAAATTTCCCCCCCAATATTCAAGTTTTTTAAACTATAATTTTTCACTTTTATCTAATGAGTGGTACTCAAATTGTCTCCCTCACTTTCTCTTGATATGTTGTTACCTCTAGATTTTCAAAATATTTCTATATTATTTGAGTTATACAGATGACTAGCAATTTTAGAAAAATAAAAAATTTATTATTTGATTGATAAGTTAATTTATTTAGTATTAATTTTTCATATTTTTATTACTACTACTGAACGAACATTTTCTGTTATAAAATTTATAAAAATTAGATTACATACTTGAATAGAATATGAGTTTCTTATAGATCATTTGCTAGTTTACATTGAGAAAAAAATTATCATAAATTTTACTTCATAGATAACAATAGATTAATTTTATTTTAGGAAAGACCATCGTCGAACTTAATTTGAAAGAAAAATTCTAAGCTCATATATTGTTTTTTTTTCTTTTTATAATGGTCTCTAGCAAATTATGAAAAAAAAAATCTTATAAAATAATTTACAGACATTTATTTTTTGTATATAATTTTATGATGTATGATTATTGTTTTTATATATAATCATGTGCAAAAAATATATATTATTTATATTCACGCATACACATATTTTGTCAATCGCCTCCCCAAATATCAAATCTTAGTTCCGCTCCTGTGCTCACTACCTCAATCATCCTTCCTCCAGTTTGTAAATGGCCTGATGCGCTCACTTAGTCCTCAAGCAATCAATGAATTTGTTCTGGTGGCCCGGCGAATATGGTGGAGAAGAAACCAATTCATTTTCAAAGGGGAATTTTGTCATCCTAGGGTCCTAATTAAGGCAGCTCAGGCTACTCTCGAGGAGTTAGCAGCCACCTCCCCAGATGAAAATAGCAGTCTTGCTAGTACATGCTCCTCTCCTCAATCCTGGCAAGCTTCTCCCTATCAATGGGCTAAAGTTAACTGGGATGGGGCATCGAATGTAACTCAGAATAAAGTAGGGGTGGGAGTGGTTATAAGGGACTCAAATGGTAGAATTATGGCCATACTAAGAGAATCTAAACACCTTATCCCTAACCTCCTCTTAGCAAAAGCCTATGGAGCTCTGAAGGCAGCCATTGTATGTGTTCAACTAGGACTTCAAAGTGTCATCCTTGAGGACGACTCCCTTCAAGTCATTAAACTTCTCTCATCGGACAAGGAGGCTTTCAATAACTCTAGTATGTTTGTGATGGAAGCAAAACAACTACTTAATTTTTTAGCTAGGTAGAAAGTTTCTCATGTTAGGAGAAATGACAATACTATAGCCTACTTGTTAGCTAAGAACTCCTTTTCTCTTCTTGAACCTATTGTAACCTCTGGTATAAATGAAAAGAAGCAGAATTGTTTCAAAAAAATAATTCTCAATTTTCGTTGCCTTTTAGTTTTGAATTTTCTGCATGAGTACTCATGCATGCATGCATGGACGTAGTACATTTGCATGAAAGCTTCGGTCTCACATGTTGGCGCTCATAACAGCCTTATTGTGCATCTGCGAACACGACAAAGATGATTCAATCCAAATAAAAACGAATGATACATTCGTAAGAAGTATATATTTTCTTCAACTAATTATTTGTACTTTTTTTAATCCAAAATGGCCTGGTACATGTACGTACGTTGGGTTTTTTTTTTTTTTTTAATCATATTCGTAAATAGATTTATATATAGTCTCAACATGATACTGGAAAATGTACATGTTTTGGTGTAATAATTTTACTTGACAGCACAGAGAAATATTATTTTCTTTCTGATTAAAAAATGCTTACCCTACGAGCTAGATTGTGTATGATTTGCAACGCCTATTAATCGATCCATTAAGTATCATTTTTGTAATCTATTTATCCACGTCAGCATCACTTAATTTTCTTTTTCCTTAAAGTTTGACTTTAGATTTTTGTAACTAAATAATTTTATTTTTATATTTTTATAAAAAAAATATTCATCTGCAAAAAGTAAGGAGAATCAATAAAAGTTTGGGAGTAACATCTGCAGGCCTCTTCCTTACATAAAAAGAGAAAAAAAAAAAAAAAAAAAAAAAAGAAGAAGAAGAAGAAGAAGCTAAAGTCCAAGGCGCCAAACTAACAAAAACATCTTAAATTAATCTCCCCCACCCATTAATTTACTACTCAAGCCAAGGCACAATGATAAGTTGAGATTAAAGTTAAAATTAATTAAATAAAATATTATTATAATATATATTTTTATTTTTATTTTTATTTTTATTTTTATTTTAGAACTTAAAAAAATATATTGCTTATTTTATTTTGTATGAAAGTTTTAAAAAATTATAATAATTATATATAATAATGAGATAAAATAAATTCTGAAAACAAACGAGACATTCGTGTTAGCAAGTATGTTTGTGAATATTTCATCATAGTGAGCAAAGATAAAGAGTCATTCTATTCATCATCGACCCTAAAGCACAAATCACATATACTCATTTTGATTTTTTTATTTTATTTTATTTTTTCTAAACTAAATAAGTACTTTACTCATCATCCATAGCACTACACACATTTAGTAAGGGAATAATTATATGTGATATATGGTATAATATGCCGCCAAATGATGAGTAGAAGAATTTTTTAAAGATAAAACTAATCTTAGACTCTGGTGTGTGTGTGTGTATGAATCATGCCACAAACACACGTTATCGCGCGCGTATATACCTAATTTTTGGAAAAAATGCTTGGAGTTTTCACACAATATAGTGGCAAGTAGTAGTGCTGCTAGTGCTGGTAAATCAGGCATTAGTCGCGTATATTTGTACAGAAAGAACTAATACGGAGAAAAGTAATTAAGTAACAAATTAGAAATTATTTTGGTTAAGAAATTATTTAACACGGCGCATGACTAGTTGATCATGTGTTGAATAACTAGTTTGGAACAAAGAAATTAAAGTTTTGCATTACGTAAGTTTAATCAGTTCATCCAAATTTCCTAGTTATAATATATCTTTGACTTGATCATCGGCACTAAAAATCGAAGTTGGGTTTTCACATGACACTATATATTTCTTTCTTTCTCCACGTGAATTGCCAAAATCACCCACTGCGCGCCCAGTTAGATTATTGACTTGATGTCACGAGGAGCATATACGCAGAAAAATTTGATAAATTCAAAGTCTTCCAAACTTTAAATATTGGTGTAGTGAATTGATCAACATATATACTAAAACGCTTAATTAGTTTGCATGGATATATACCTAATTATAATAACACGTAAAGTCCTTAAAGCCCCACCAAAAGGACCCAGTCCAAGTAGACGGGTACAACGTCCAACTCATCTACCACTATAAATACCTCCACCCTGTATCCTTTTTGTCACACAACTCCACAAGCTAGCACAAAATTAAACATCTCCTTTTAGTCTTCAAATTTTAAGATAAAACCTCGCTAAGTCTCTCACCAACCTCCTATTATACTATATTTTTTTAGCAAAAGGAACAGAGTTTATAGATCGATTAATTCTAGGCGCTTATAATTCTGATCAAGATCATCATGAATTCCAGAAAGGCCACTACCCTTTTGATCATCTTTGTCGTGATCTCTGTCGCCATCTTGAGCCTTGCTGGCGGCGGGGTGGAAGCAAGCAGAGTATTACCCGCGGAGGATTTCGCCAATGCTAATCACCTCGATAGACCTTCTTCTATCTACGAGAAGGCGAAGCACACCATGGCGTATTGGTTCGAGCGGTTGCCGTCCGGACCTAGCCCCAGTGGCCCTGGTCACTAATCAACATATTCAAATTGATGAAAGGCCGTTTTTATACAAGCTATACGTATACATATATATATACACAGTACGTATACGTGGTATGGTTTCACACAAGATCAAATTAACATGCATAAACTCTTTTTTTTTTTTCTTGTTTGTTTTTTTTTTTATTTATCTCTTTATTTTCGTCACTCGAAGTAGTGGGAAGGATCATATACTCATCATGTAACTTTGCCCTTGACTTTTACGACACAAATAGAAATGAAGAATAAATATAATTCATTTATTTAATCTAATTATTATTTATGTATTGTTTCTTATTCCCCTTTTTTTTGTGCGCGTGCATCCATGCATGGACGTTAATTTGCATGATCTTCAAACTATTGAAGCTCAATTTCGATCTTAAATATTAATGAACGTTATGGAAAAGACATCGAACAGTACGATAAATAGGATTCATCAAAATAAAAGAATATATATATATATATATATATATATATGATCTGATCTGTCCATTAATCCTCATAAAAGTTACACTAAAAGGCATGCTGCATGCAGATATATACAGCCAATCGAGCATCGCTTACCTATTTACAACCTCAGCTAATAAAGTCCTAGGCATTCTAAAAACAAGCATTTTGATGTAATAATAAATCACCCCTACCAACTCATCCCATCTCCTACTTGAACCAAATTAAGAAAAATTAGCAAAATATCAGATCAAATATCTCTCTGGTACTCTGATTATATATGTTCATGTTAGCATGCATGGGTATTCAAGATGACGTACGTACGTGGGAAGTAATATTGGGAACAGATAGAAAAACATGCTACATATCCATTAGATGAAGTCTTAAACCCCAGCAAGTTAATGCACAAAGTCAGAGTACTTATTTTTCTGTTTAATGATCAATATTAGAAACAGTAATCCAAATGAACATTTGAGAAACAGATGGTGTGCAATACAGAATCTGCACCAACAGCAAACCAGGTGGAACAGAGTAATTCCACCAATAATACGTTACAACAGAGTCCAACGCAACAGAGTCCAATACATTCTAGAAAGAATTGTAGATAATTCTGTTGATTATTCTCTATAGTTTTGTAACAGATTAATAATTTTTTATTTCTTCATTTATGTGTATAAATACACACAATGTAAAGTCTGTTAAATAAATGAAGAGTAGAGCCATCTTTGTCACAAATTCTCTTTCCTTTAACATGGTATCACGAGCCATTAAGACCTTCGTCTCTCTGATCCATGGAGTCTTCCTCTTTCTCACATTCTTCTCCCAATCTCTCCTCATTGTCCCATATTGTTGCCACTAAGTTCACTAATGACAATTTTCTCCTCTTGAAGGTCCAGCTCTCTGCCTATCTCAGAGGTCAGGATCTGTTTGGCTATGTTGATGGTTCCCCTTCTCCACCCCCTGTTAGCATTTCTGAATCTCCTACCTCCAAACCCAAACGCAACCCAGCATTTGCTACATGGCGTCGCTCAAATCAACTGGTCTTGAGCATTCTTTTCTCTTCCTTGTCTGAATTAGTTTTGGGTCATGTTCTCTCCTTCGTTCCTAATCGGGCTCTTTGGGTCTCTCTAGAATCCATGTTTGCCTCTCATTCTCAAGCTAAAGAATTCCAAATACGTTTGCAACTCGCCAACCTTTGCAGAGGAGAACAGTCCATCTCTGATTACTTCGGCAAAGTTCGCCTTCTATCTGATTCCTTGGCTACCATAGGGAACCCCTTATCTGACAAAGAAATTGTCACATATCTCCTAAATGGACTTTTCTTTTCTTACGAGTCTTTTATAACCTCTGTTACAACGAGAGCTGCTCCACTCACTTCTATTGAACTCTATTAGTTATTGCTCATTCATGAAGCTCGAGCATCTCACCTTATTCGTACCCCTTTTTCCTCTACTGAGCCCATTGCTCACATTAGTACTGTTAGTGAACGTGACTCACGAGGACATGGTGCGCGAAATGGTCATCAAGGCAAGGGTCGTGGACGCTCACCCAATTCTCGTGGTTGCTGATCCTTTTCACCCAACAATCAAGCTTCTCAATACACTGCCAATCAACCAACCTGTCAATTTTGTAATAAAACTGGTCATGTGTCCTTACAGTGCCACTACAGGTTTGATCACTCCTATCAAATGGATGCTCTTCGCTCTTTTTCTGCAAATTATACTTCTCCTGGCTCATACTCTGACTCTTCATGGTATCCAAACTCAGCTTTACCCATTCAAAATTACGGTGACTCTTCTCTTTCTCCTACCCCATCCTTCGTTTCCTTCTCTCTGAAAAATATGCTCCATGTTCCATCTATTACTAAAAACTTGGTATCTATTCTCCAATTCTGCATTGATAATTCCTGTTTCTTTGAATTTCACTCTTCCCATTTCTCTATGAAGGACAAGCACACGGGGAGAATCCTCCTCACAAGACTCACACGTAATGGACTGTACGTGTTCCCTTCCATCTCGCCATCTTTATCCACTCCATCCACTCATATCGGAGAACGGACAAGCTTCTCTCAATGGCACAAAAGGCTTGGACATCCCTCTCTCTCACTGGTTTCTCGTGTTTTTCGTTTTCAACATCTTCCTGTTTCTGGCCGTGACCCCTCCTTTCAATGTGAAGATTGCCCATTAGCAAAAAGTTGTCAATTACCTTATTGTAATAGTTAGACCCATTGTGCTAGACCTTTACAGCTTCTTAGTGCAGACTTATGGGGTCCGGCCCCTTATGTTTCCAGATTGGGTTATAAATACTACGTGTCTTTTTTGGATCATTACACTCGTTATACTTGGTTTTTCTCCCTTAAGCTGAAATTTGATGTTTCTCAAAATTTCACCACATTCTTACCATTTATTGAACGTCTCTTCAATACTAAACTTCTTGTTCTCTAAACTGATGGTGGTGGGGAATTTAAATCTCTCACACAAATTTGTAAAAATTTAGGAATCACTCACCGGCTCTAATGCCCACACACATCAACAAAATGGTCTCATTGAAAGAAAATATAGACATATAGTTGAAACGAACCTTCCATTATTGGCCCATTCATCACTTACTTTTCTTCCATCTCCTACTCTTAACAATAAATCGTCTCATTCTCTTGTTTACAATTCGGACCTAGATTACAAATCACTCAAGATATTTGGCTCTGAATGCTGGCCAAACCTAAGACTATACCTATCTCATAAATTAAACTATCACTCCACATCCTACCTTTTCTTAAGAGGGCTACAGCCCATCCCACAAACGTTTCAAATGCCTAGACATTAAAAACAACCAAATGTACATCTCAAGAGATGTAATATTCAATGAAACGTCAGTTCCATTTAAACATACTCGGCCCAATCCACCCAGTCACTCATCCGCACCTCAAACCACTCATTTACCTATTCTTCTACCCTACCTTCTTGGACCTGGCCCTAGCCCACATCCTCATATATTCTCACCCACTCAAACTTCATCTTCTACCTCTAGCCGGTCTCCTTCCTCTGCAACTCCAGCTTCACAAAATCCCACTTTGTGACTCTTTATACCACCTCCTTTAATTCTACCATGCTCCCCCGTTATCACACGTGCCCAGACAAATTCCAGTCGATCTCGTCAATTCAATAATGGTACTGTACCTTACTCTTCTTGTTTTTGTCTCACCTCTATTGTCATGGTTCCAGATGAACCTTTGAGCTACTCACATGTCTCACAAGTCTTTGAATGAAAAGTGGCAATGTCTAAAGAATATGATGCTCTCCGCCATAATAACACATGGACTCTTGTTCCTACTTCTTCTATGACAAATGTGCTTGGGTGCAGGTGGGTGTTTCGCACCAAAACAAATGCAGATGGATCTTTTCAGTGACGAAAAGCACGGCTTGTCGTGGAAAGATATCATCAGCTTCATGGTTTGGACTATAACAAGTCGTTTAGTCTTGTGATGAAACCATCTACTATAAGGCTCATATTGTCCATTGCAGTAACCTCTTCCTGGTCCTTATGGCAAATTGATATCCAGAATGTATTTTTATATGGTCTGTTTACTGAAAATGTTTATATGCAGAAGTCTCAGGGATTTATTGATTTGCATCATCCAACACATGTGTGCAAATTGCACAAGACAATTTTTGGTCTCAAACAAGCACCAAGAGCTTGGTTTGCTCAACTCAGCTCTTGGTTACTAGCATATGGGTTTCATGCTTCCAAGGTGGACCCTTCTCTTTTTATTTTACATCATGGTGATCTAGGGATGTATCTTCTGATTTACGTTGACGACATTTTCATCACTGCCTCCAAGCCATCAACTATTGATCTCCTTATAAGTGATTTGGGATGATCTTTCCCTGTCAAAAATCTTGGTCCATTATCTTATTTTCTTGGATTAGAGGTTGATCAAACTGCTCAAGGACTTATGTTATCTCAACGCAAGTATATTCATACTTTGCTTAGCCGCAATCATATGTTGCATGCCAAGGAAATCAAATCTCCGATGGGTGCCATTGTGAAGTTATCAAAGTTTGACTATCCTAATTTTGACAATCCAACCTTGTACAGGAGTATCCTGGGTGGTCTGCAATACTTATCATTATCAAGCCCAGTTTTCTCATTTGTTGTGAATCGGATCTATCAATTTATGCACTCACCAAAACAAGCTCATTGGACTGTTGTCAAGCGGGTTTTAAGATATCTTAAAGCCAACATTAATTCGGCTTACTCTTTAGACGACAATCTATTTTTTAATTGCAGACCTATTCGGATGCCAACTGGGGCGGTTGTCCTGACGATCGTAGATCAACCAGAGGATTTTGTATCTATCTTGGCAATTATCTAATATCCTAGAGCTTGAGAAAACAAAGGACTGTTGCCTGTTCTTCGACCGAAGCTGAATACAAGTCCTTAGTTGCAACTGCTGCTACTGAAACAATTTGGACTGAAACTGTCTTGCGAGAACTAGGCATATCCCTTTCCAAAGTGCCTATTCTATGGTGCGATAACATCGGATAAATTCGTATCTTAACCACATCTTGACCAATCTTGACCAAATTCATATCTGATAAATTCGGATAAAGCGCCTATTCTATGGTGCTATTCAACTTGCCGATATCTTGACCAAGCTTTTAGTATCTGATAAATTCGTACAATTTAAGTCGAGTCTCGATGTAGTTAACACCCCATTGGACTCGAGGTAGCGTATTAGAATCAATAATCCAAATGAACATTTGAGCAAATAGATGGTGTGCAATACATAATATGCACCAACGACAAATCAGGAGGAACAAAGTAATTCCACCAACAATACGTTACAATAGAGTCAAACACAATAGAGTCCAATACATTCTAGAAAGCACCATAGATAATTCTGTTGGTTATTATCTACAGATTAATCATTTTTTTATTTCTTCATTTACATATATAAATCCACACAATATAAAATCTGTTAAATAAATGAAGAGTAGAGCCATCTTCGTCACAAATTCTCTTTCCGTTGAGAATCAATACTTGAGATCATGCAATATCATGCATGTATATCAAGAACAGGAAAATGAAAGCTCAAACCCCAAGCAAACAAAGTATTAATTCTTTGAGACTACTTGAATTAGTTTACCGGATATTAAATGTATGTGCTGTGTAATAATTTTACTTGACAGCGCAGAGAAATATTATTTTCTTTCTGATTAAAAAATGCTTACCCAACGAGGTAGATTGTATGATTTGCAACGCCCATTAATCGATCCATTAAGTATCATTTTTGTAATCTATTTACCCACGTCAGCATCACTTAATTTTCTTTTCTCTTAAAGTTTGACTTTAGATTTTTGTAACAATCATATAATTTTATTTTTATAAAAAATTTATATGCAAAAAGTAAGGACAAAGTTTGGGAGTAACTCTGCAGGCCTCTTCCTTAAATTAAAAAAAAAAAAAAAAAAAAAAAAAAAAAAGGTAAAGTCCAAGCTGGCACACAAGCAAATAAATGTTTCACCTCGATTATTTTGCAGATGAGATAAAATAATAAATTGAGATTAAAGTTAAAATTATTTAAACAAAATATTGTTATAAAATATTTTTTAATATTATTTTTATTTTAAAATTAAAAAAATTAAATTATTTATTTTATTTTATATGAAAAACTAAAATAATTAAAATAGTTAAATAATGTAGTAATGAGATGAGGTGAATTGTAAAAACAAAAGAGGCATTCACGTTAGCAAGTATGTTCGCAAATATTTCATCATAGTGATGAAAAGATAAAGAGTCATTCTACTCATCGATCCTAAAGCACAAACCACATATACTTATTTTTATTTTATTTTTTTATTTTATTTTTTCTAATCTAAATAAGTACTTTACTCATCATCCATATATAGTACTACACACATTTAGTAAGGGAAAAAATAAAAAAAAAATAAAAAAAAATTATGTGTGATATATGGTATAATATGCCGCCAAAGGATGAGTAGAATTTTTTAAAGATAAAACTAATCTTAGACTCTGGCGTGTGGGTGTATATGAATCATGCCACAAACACACGTTATCGCGCGCGTATATACCTAATTTTTGGAAAAAATGCTTGGAGTTTTCACACAATACAGTGGCAAGTAGTAGTAGTGCTAGTGCTGGTAAATCAAGCATTGGTCGCGTATATTTGTACAGAAAAAACTAACATACGGAGAAAACTAAGTAACAAATTAGAAATTATTTTGGTTAAGAAATTATTTAACACGGTGCATGACCAGTTGATCATGTGTTGAATAACTAGTTTGGAACAAAGAAAGTATTGCATTACGTAAGTTTAATCAGTTCATCCAAATTTCCTAGTTATATATCTTTGACTTGATCACCTGCACTAAAAATCAAAGTTGGGTTTCCACACATTATCTTGTTTGTTTTGAGGGATGGGATCAAAAACTCAAGACACATTTCAAATTTATCATTATATTTTTTCAAATTTCTATATTAAGTATAATAAAAAATTTAACTTTTTCAAAATTTTATACCACTTTTTCAAAATCACATACAAAATTAATATTATAAAAATATTTTATTCTTTTATTTTTTTTTCACTTTTATCTCATCTCAACTCTGAAAACAAACTGGACAATTTCTAATTTCTTTTTCCACGCTGTGATCACTTGCCAAAATAACCCCACCCAGCTGGATTATTGACTTGATCACGAGTAGCATGGAATTAGAACAATTTGATAACTTCAAAGTCTTCCAAACTTAAAATCAATGGTGTAGTGAATTGATAAACATATATGCTAAAAACGCTTAATATTTAGTATAAATGCATATAAAGCTATTGTGCATATATTTCTAATTTCTTTTTCCACGCGGTGATCACTTGCCAAAATTACCCCGCCCAGCTGGATTATTGACTTGATGTCACGAGGAGCATGGAATTAGAACAATTTGATAAATTCAAAGTCTTTGAAACTTAATTAATTAATTAATGGTGTAGTGAATTAATCAACATACACTACAAAAAAATCGACTTTTTACGATATTAAATTTCGTCACAAAAAATAAAAAAGAATATTGCAAAAAAATATTTGCAGTAAAAATAATCATTCTATCTACAATTAAAATGTTATAAATATCTATTTTTCTTGTAGTGATATATGCTAAAATGCTTAATATTTAGTATGCATGGATATAAACCTATTGTGTGTATATGGGCTGATACGGTGGAAGTCATGCCATGCCAATGCTGACATGGCATGCCACTTCGGCCTAGCTATATTTAGAAAAATGTTGAACATATGCATATGCGGATCGATCCACATAGAAAATAAGAGAGATGATTTGTACAAGTTAATTCAAATAGACAAATATCATATATATATATATATATATATATAAGTCCTCATCATAAAGAAGTAGGTCTTACTTTAAAAATATAAAAAAAGTTATTCTTTAATAATAGAGTCTATCTTTTTACAAATTAAAGAATTATCTACTTGAGATTTATACCTAACTAACATTACTGATAAAATAAAGCGTCGTTCGTAATGACGTAAAAGTCCGCCAGTACTAGGACCGGCCTGCACCTATACTTCGATCATGGATGACAAGTACATGAACACGAAATTCCAACTTAAGAAATTAATATATATATATATATATATATATTTGTTTTTTATGGGAAGAAATTAAAATATTCAAACATGAAAAATGCTAAATATATTTAAGAAAAACTTACAAAAAACTTACTTCTCAGGTACATATCAGTCATAGGATTGAAAATCATAAAATTTGAAATTAAAAAAAAAAACTAACAAAATAGTCTTATAAGTAAAAGTTTAAGTAAAAAATATAAATACATATAGCAATACTCTTCAAACATAGAGGAATATTATTGTATACGGCTTGTGTATCTTTTACCTACATGTCATATATAAATGTTATTCTTAATCATTCTTTAATTTAAATATTCCTGTTTTTTATTTTTATTTATCTCTTATTATGTTTTTATTTATTTATTTATTTTTATTTATTTTTAATATTTTGACTGATGTAACATTTTTGTTATATCATCATTCTTACAAAAGGTATATGAAGCTGTATATCCCTAACAATATTACTCTCAAACATATATATGATACGAGCAATGCTAAAGGTATATGGCTCCATATACCTTTTACACCTTTTACAGAATTGATAATGTGGTAAAAATGTAATGTCAGTTAAAATATTAAAAAAATATATTAAAAAAATAAGAATATAATAAGAGAAAAATAAAAATAAAAATAAAAAATATGAATAATTAAATTAAACGATGAGTAAAAATAATATTTATATATAATATGTATGTAAAAGATATATAAACCGTATATAAATAATATTTCTCATATAAAGCAGGAAGGGATCACAGATTCATAACTAGGACTAATGGTCAATGCATCCCTTTACCCAGCAAAATCCTAACGTCCGGGTCAATACGCAAAGTTCTTAAAGCCCCACCAAAAGCACTCAGTCCAAGTAGACGGGTACAACTTCCAACTCATCTACCACTATAAATACCTCCACCCCCTTCTACTTTTTGTCACAGCCATCCCTGTACTCTTCAAACAAGATAAACAAAACCTCTCACCAACCTCCCATTATTATTATTTTTTTAGCAAAAGAAACAGAAGTTTATAGATCGATTAATTCCAGGCGCTAATTGTGATCAAGATCATGAATTCCAGAAAGGCTAGTATCCTTTTGATCATCTTTGTCATGATCTCTGTGACCATCTTGAGCCTAGCCGGCGGCGGGGTGGAAGCAAGCAGAGTATTACCTGAGGATTTCGCCAATGCTAATCACCTGAATATACCCTCGTCTATCTACGAGAAGGCGAAGCACACCATGGCGTATTGGTTCGAACGGTTGCCGTCCGGGCCTAGCCCCAGTGGCCCTGGTCACTAAGATCAACATATTCAAATTGATGAAAGGTCGTCTTTATACAAGCTATACGTACACACACACACACACACATATATATACAGTACGTATAAGTGGTATGGTTTCACACAAGATCAAATTAACAAGCATAAACTCTATTTTTTTTTTCTTGTTTCTTTTTTATTTATTTATGTACCTTTTTATTTTCTGCCCTTGAAGTAGTGGGGAAGATCATATACTCATGTAACTTTGCCCCTGGCTTTTACGACACAAATAGAAATGAAAAATAAATATAATTCATTTATTTAATCTAGTTATTAATTATATATGTATTGTTTCTTATTCCCTTTTTTGTTGTCTGCATTTTTTTTGTGCGCATGCATCCATGCATGGATGTTAATTTGCATGATCTTCGAACTATTGAAGCTCAATTTCGATCTTAAATATTAATTAATTAAAATGATGAAAAAGACATCGAACAGTACGATAAATAGGATCCGTCAAAATAAACGAATATATATATATATATTATCTCTGTCCATTAATCCTCATAAAAGTTACACTAAAAGGCATGCATGCAGATATATACAGCCAATCGAGCATTGCTTACCTATTTACAACCTCAGCTAACACAATAACACATAAAGTTTTTTTTGTGACGTTTGATAAATCGCCATAAAATATTTTAAAATAGTCACAAAAATCCTTAAAATCGTTACAGAAATCTCAAAATCACGGCAAAAATTCATTTTTCGTGTTTTGAAGATTGTGGATAAATCGCGGCTACTTGAGCGTGACAATAAGTCTAATTTTTTGCCGTAAATACCTAATTTCTAACCGCAATGCTAGTATTTACGGTTAGAAAATACAGCAAATGTTACTATTTATGACAAAATTTAACTTTCAGCAAAAAAAAAAAAACGTAACAAAAAATCTTATTTGTTGTAGTATAATAAAGCCCCAAGCATTCTAAAAACAAGCATTTTGATCTAATAATTAATCACCCCTACCAACTCATACCATCTGCTACTTGAACCAAATAATTAAGACAAATTAGCAATCGTGCAAAATATCAGATCAAATATCTCTCCAGTCCTCTAATTATATATGTTCATGTTAGCATGCATGGGTATTCAAGATGACGTACGTACGTGGGAAGTAATATTGGGAACAGATAGAAAAACATGCTATATATCCATCAGATCATGAAGTCTTAAACCCAGCAAGTTAATTCACAAAGTCAGAGTACTTACTTTTCCGTTTAATGATCAATACTTAAGATCATGCAATATTATGCATGTATGTCATGACCACATGTTATAGCCAAATAACACTTGAGAGAGAGAGAGAGAGAGAGAGAGAGAGAGAGAGAGAGTACTTCCTGTAAAACATGATTGACATATTTGTACATATTTTATTATCTGAGGCTACGTCTTATATTATACATATTTTCTCTAATGATCATATAGATACCTTTACTATTTTTTTTCGGGAGAAGAGATGAAGAATGCCTAATGCAGAAAATTTAGTGCACAAAGGCAACTAGCGAGATGAATAAAAACCAATCAGCACTACTCATAATATTTTCAGAAAACAGAGTATTATTTCTTTGCTCTACTTGAATTAGTTTACCGGATATTAACCATTATTAAATATATGTGCAGTGTAAGCGCCACTTAATCTTTTTCAAAAGATTGAGCAAATATGAGATTTATCTGAAAAATATTTTTTTAATAATAAATTATATTATTTTATAAAAAAAATACACAATATTTATACAACACATAACTGTATCTAAAATTAATAATTCTTTCACTAAAAATTAAAATTTTGAAAGTGGACTAGAAAACAACAGGGTTTTGTCCTCTTGTTTTTTTCTTTTAAAATAAATCTTTCACGGGTTTTGACCAGTGGCATACAGCTGGCAAATTGGGGAATTAGTCTTGAGAACAAACCAATGCAACCGTCAAAAATGCCTACGAGTTTGGGCTGTATT
Source organism: Platycarya strobilacea (assembly GCA_036898215.1). Lineage (NCBI taxonomy): Eukaryota > Viridiplantae > Streptophyta > Magnoliopsida > Fagales > Juglandaceae > Platycarya > Platycarya strobilacea. The sequence continues at coordinate 14,661,199 of CM072556.1, forward strand.
GGGAAAATTGATGGCTCATGGCCCTGGTTCATAAGTTCCTTTTCATAGCAAGACAAGCCAAACCACTTCATCAATATTTCTTGATCTTTGACTTAATTAACAGAGCACCCAAATCAAACTTAGGGGTTACACGCTACTCACTAATCAAAGAAAGAAAAAAAATCATTTGAGTGTATTGATACACCAACCATATAATAATTTAATTAAAAATATATATATATATCAATTAGTTTGAAATATATTTATTTATTTTTTATAATTATTCTGAATCTTATTTGAATAATAAAATTATATTAAGTTATCTCATTTCACGTAATTATTATAATTTTTTTAAAATTTCAAATAAGATATAATAAAATAATTCAATTTTTTTTTTTAAATTCTAAAATAAATATAATAAAAAATTAATATTTTATTCAACAAATTTTACGTGAGCTCATGCGACTCTGCTTTATAACATTTCAGCCTCTGAAACATTCAGTCCTTGAAATCCACGTAAATAAGTGAATCCGTGAGCCTGCGAAACCAGATCGTCCAAGCTTTATAATAATACTCCAACCTCTATATATGACTAAGTCAAAAGTCCTTGGCCAGCACGTAAGCGCGCTTGATTCAATAAAAAAAGGCCACCAAAATCCTCAGACTTCTCCGAGCTGAACGAACAACTGATCTGGCGGCCTACAGATTCTACAAATATATAATACTCTTCCTTCACCTTCATATTTTCTCATACCCAAACTGCATTCTCAAACAAACCGAACTTTCTTTACTTCTTTATTTGACCATCAGAAATTCTGAAAGATGAGTTTTCTCCGAAAGAACATTTGGATGATGGTCGTCGTGTTGGTGGCCATTTTGTGCCAGTACTCGAGGGTGGAGGCAACCAGAGTACTACTGTTCAATGATGAAGATTTTCATGATGAGGTACTGCAGACATACTCAAGTGCGGGCCTTTATGAGAAGGCAAAACACACCATGGATTATTGGCTCCAAAGGTTGCCGTCAGGACCTAGTCCTAGCGGCCCTGGTCACTAGTTCTCCTACATACGTACGTACTACTTCATTAATGGCGTTTATCAGATTCGTTAATTAATTACAGAGGCCAGCCGGACACGTCACACCCATAAAAACACAAGCAGCTGATCGTCATGTACGTGTAGTAGTGACTTTGTAGGAGACATGATGCAAATATATATTGTAAATGAGACTAAAAATTCTCTGTGCTATGATATATATTATTGACAATAATCAGTACTGGCTATTTTTCTTTCCAAATTTAATTTGAACTGAATATATATTAATGTACTATATGGTGATCCTTCGTCGTGTATGATCATACCTGTGTTGAAATGATGCATAATTGCTGGTTATAAATCATGCTCAGCGAACAGGGGGCACTTTCTCGACGCTCTCTCACTACAACAGAAATGACCTATCCCAGCGAAATATTTCGTTGCAAAAAGCTCACCTTTCGCGGTAAATTCCTTTTAGCGACGACTTAACTTCGCTGCTGAATCGCCGGTACAAATTCTTCACTTCTGTATTTCTGCAGTGGAATATAAAAGTCGCCGCTAAAAGTATTATATTTAACGGCGTTTTTTTTTCGTCGCTATAAGTTTCCAGCCGCCGCAAACCTGCTTCCAGCCTTCAGTTACATATCGTTGCGATAGATCAATAACAGCAGACAGAAGCATCAATTGCAACGATATATTATTGCCGCTAATATTTTTCTAGTTATTTTACTGCTATTTGCGGCAGTTTTAAAACGTTGCTAAAGGACTTTAAGCAGCGAGTTTTTATGACGCCGCTACTAGATTCTGGTATTTTACTGATATTTGCGGCGGTTTTAAAACGCTGCTAAAGTATTTTAAGCAGCGTGTTTTTATGACGCCGCGATTTGATTCTGGTTATTGACTGATATTTGCGGCAGTTTTAAAACGCTGCTAAAGCACTTTAAGCAGCGTGTTTTTATGACGCCGCGATTTGATTCTAGTTATTGACTGATATTTGCGACGGTTTTAAAACGCTGCTAAAGGATTTTAAGCAGCGTGTTTTTATGACTACCGGCGACTGTTTTTCGCCGGGAAAATATTTGTCTGGCCCAATTTATTTTGGTTGTGCCACAATTGATTTTCCTGTTACATATTCCTGCTCAGTTGTTTCTTTCTCTCAGATCACTAAATACCATACAATTTTTGTTTCAATTAACAAATGACATTCATAAATATTTTCACAAATGACATCCAACATTTGATATTTTATACATTGAGATGGTGCATTATACCAAGACAAGTACAAGGTGGGCATTTAATAAATAAGTCACATATGACTACTACAATAGATTTAAAGAGTCTGCTACCACTAAAATAATGTAGCAAATCTTGGCTTCATGCTCACGTTGCCGCTACTCATCAACCCAATCTGTATGAATTGCACATTAGACCATATATGGTTCAAAAGCTTTTCTCTTTCACACAAGCCACTACATCCATATTTGCTATGCCTGACATTAAGATGAAATGAAAAACCATAATGTGAGCAACACCAGCTGACTTGTGACTTGCTAACTATACTTCACTTATAAGAAAAACCATTGCAAATATACCCAATGCATACACCTCACTATTACTTATTATGTAACAAAAACTAACTCAACTACTATATCAAAGGGTTTTTAGTTTTCACAAACATAAATCTATCAGATGATTGCATCCAATGCATCCAAGTCATCACCAGTCACCATTAAACAACAAATAACAAAACCGATGAACTACTAGAAAAAAAGAAGACATATCAAAGAGTCAAATGGAATTAACAAGGTACAAAGTAGATTTATAATAGACAAAACTTATGTAACATATATCTAACACTAAAACTGACTCATATGAGACATACTTGCTTGAAAATGAAATGCAACATCAACAAAGGAAATAGCTATCCTAGTTGCAGGTACATCTCGTAATTCATTATGTTTCTCCATATGAAGTTGACTATCATTAATATAAAGTAATAGCAAAGTATCTATCTTTAGTATTTTTTTCCTCTTCAAGACAATCTTAACGAGTTTATTATATCATTGGTTATTAAAAGAGAGAATTCTAATTTTTCTCGTCACGATTTCTCACCAAGCATTATAACTATCTCTTTCTCCAAAAATTTCCTTTAAACAAAATAGGAAAAGTATTTCCGAATGTCGCAAACCCAATATATTGGCAGAACAAAATTCAGGAAAAACATGAAATCTAGAAAAACAAAATATGGTGTATGTTTAACAAATTGTGCTGGTTTAGAGACAGAAAAATAAATATTAAGCGTGCAAAGAACTTGCTTTATGTAAACAAGACCTATAGTAAACGCAAAAACTGAGTCATGGACCTAGTTGGGCTACCGAGATCTTCAAATAGATGGTCGTCAATTTTATTTTAAACTTCCGCAACATTCCAATGTAAAAGACATAAAAAACAATACCTGGACTAAATCAACGATCAAATATGCCTTTTGCGCATTGATGTTACAATGGGGATATGGTATTTAAACTACGTAGTGCATCCATATAAGTTATTTGCATAACTCAAAGGCATATCATTGATTTCGTTTTGAGAATCAAAACGAAATACACTAAGCCTAAATATTTCACCCTTAAATGAATGGCCAAAGTCTATCAAAACCAAACTGGTTGGCTACAATAATCATTAAACATATTCTTCTCCCATATATGCACAAATTCTCACTTGTCAGTAGAAAGATATGTGTGGTTAATGGTCTAATGACATATGTATAAATATAATAAAATTAATCTTAAAAGGTGGTACTAATTTAGCAAGGAAGACATAAGGGAAAATATCCATACTAGAATGAGGTTGATCAAGAAATTCATCCTCGAGCACTAATTGCAATATATAATAAAATATAACCTCGAATGAGATTACGAAGGTTTGGTCACATTCATGCAGAAATATAAGAATACACGACATGGTCGATACTCACCCAAAAATTCAGCTAGAACAACGTGAACTGTTTGGGGAACTCACGAAGACTTTTCAAGGTTGAGGAATCATTGCAAGAGCCATTCATGTCAGTATACTCTTCAGGTACCTAGAATAACCATAGGAAAAATGTGTCAACAACTATTTGTGGATAAGAGAGAGAAAAGTTTGTTTGATATAAGAAACACAACCTATGATGTAACTGTACTCCTTGCCCAAAAGCTTCTCAAAAATCAAAAACCCATTAAGCTGGGTTCAGATCCCTTTGTCATGATATATATATATATATTATATATATATATAGCCCAATTGCCATGTTGGTCCACAAAAAGCACCCAAAATTGTCTAAACATACATTCCCCTTAAGTATCGGAGGAATTACTCCAACCCTGATTCTGTTGGAATGACTCAGTGAATCCAGGCAAACCCCTCATTAAAGTCTGGAGCATCCTGTTATTCTGCATCTGCTACTCCCTAAGATCCCGCACCTCTTCTCTCATTTCTTGGAGTTGACCCTTGTACTGTTCAGCATCTTTCTTATATTGTTCAGCATCTTTCTTATATTGTTCAGCATCCTGCCTTTGTCTCTCAATCTCGGCCAAATACTGTTGCATTTTAATCTGGTCACGTTGTCTACTTGACTCAGGGATGACCATCTCTCCGAGTCCCCGTGCATATCCAGGTCTATGGCCAAGAACCTCTCTGAAGACAGTTGCTGATGCCTCATCAGTACGCTGCTCTGGTGCTAGGCTATCCATCCTACCTTGCATAGTCCTCTGCACATTGACAATGCTTCAAATTATTAAAAATGTATATACATCCTGTGCTATTTATGCATTTATCACATTTGAAAAGAAGCATAGATCCCAGGGCATTTAATTGCACTACTCACATAAGTTTCTTCTGCCGCTGGTGTCACAAACGCATTCTTCTTCTTCGACCAACGCGTCTCCTTGTAATAGTCAATCATATTCTTGGAATTTTCAGCCCGCTACATGAGTCAGCAATGTGTACAATATAAGAATATATTTTCCCCGGAGAGAACTTTCATGAAAGTGGACATATGCATTCTAAGCCCAAACAGCTAGAGTAACCATTCACAACAATAATTTACCACGAACACAAAAATAAAGAATATATTATTCAACTAAAAAATAGTATCTAAAACAACACTAAAAAGCATATTCCTAATATAATAACTTGACAACAAAATACCCATCTATCGTTGCATATCATTGTGTTACTTATTCGGGCTTTTGATTTAATACATTATGAGTCATTATGTTACTTATTGTTTGGGATATGAGTTTATATTTGGTACAAGTGTAACCTCGGTTAGAAGAAGTTATTTTAAAGCTATACCTTTTGCGCAAGGATCCGGACAAATGATTTACGTCCTGATATGTGATTAATCACGAGCTTCTTTCGATTCTCTCGATTTTGAGCTGACATTTTCTGTCACGAAAATTCCCAACGTTATCTATAATAAACAAACTTGCCACAACAATTTTTGGAGCCTAAATGGATAAATAATATGTTCAATATTGTATACAATACATACCTTAAAGGCGTTGCTGCCCCACCTCCCACACAACTTAACCCATACAAGCGGGTCGATCAAACTAGTCCCGTTAGCCAACGCCTCTTCATGGCTTCCATATGATAGATATATCTTGTGCAAGTCATGGTGAAATGCATTGAAGCGCTTACGCAATTGCTTGGTTACTGTCAATCGGTGGTTTTCGCGTTCCCAATCCAACTCAAAGTCACTCTACAAGAAAAGTGTCATCATGTCATTTACGCAACACATTATACTATGACAACACTTTCTAGCAATCAATATTAATTAACAAGGATCATACCTTGACACGACTAATCAGCTCGTCTTTTTGGGCTTGCGGGACATCAGACCATCGTGCATGACTCATGTCACAATATTGTTTAATAATCCATGATACACGAGATGTGAACATGGCCGCATTCTCACAACACGGGGCAGTCTCATCATCATTTATCTTCAAAATTACTTTCCCGTTCTTCCTCAGTTTCTCAAACAGGGTGCCTTTCGCGGGACCACGCTTACGTTTCCTCTCTTGCTGGTTTGCTACGGCCTCCATGGGGGCATCTACAACAATAATTTACAATCATCACAACATTAGTGTTTGAAACTGGAGTTAATCTGTAGACTCAATTCACATGTATAAATAGTCTCAAAGTCATCTCTATATCTAGGAAGAAACATGACAATTTCTGGTTTACCGAGATCTTCAATGCGTGTAGGTTCTCTAGGAGGTGATTGTTCTCTAACTGGTGTGGGTTCTCGTATAGGATCTGGTGGGGGAACTGGGTTGGGGCATGGAGGTACCCAGGGCTGGCTCGGGGGCTGCGTGGAATCATCTGAGCTGGGTTGCTCTGCCTCCTCAGAGCTATGGGGTGAAGAGAGACGCGCTCCACGCGATCGGCCAAATCGACATGAGTACGGTACAGGACCTCTTCCACGAGTACCTCGGAGTCTCCCTATACTTTTTGAACTTCCTCCCAATCGATTACCTGCATGTGTACGAGTTAATTGTTTGAGACATATAACATTCGATTCCACATAATTGTCTCAAAGTCAAAGACAAATACAATGAAAAGATCATATGTCGCCCATTTTGCAATAAGTTGTTAGTAGAATAATTCTTACATTTTATAAGGCTTATATTTTTGCAAATTAGAATTTTCAACTGTAATGTCATTTAATGCACTTAGATAGTAGCCTATGTTATGAGCACAACATATAGGCAAATAATTAAATTGTCGAATTATATACCTTGCTGGTTGATATTGCTCCTCATGCCTCTAGATTGAAGATGTGATTGCGATGACATGTTGACAAGGCGTACCGGCTATAGTTATGTTATGTACCCAATTTCCAGAACCCTAAAGGAAATAAGTATCGCACGTTAGGCTTTGTTTCAACAGGTATTAAGGTAGTAAAGATGAATACTTCTGACACTCGCATGTTTGTCATTTGCATAATTAAATAGGTCGAGACTGAAGCAAGTAAATTGTACCTTGGTTGGATTCAAGGACGCAAAGTCACACGCAATACCGTCTGTTTTCCCCTCACCTGAAAAAGAATAATATCATACATATCTGAAGTCAAACAAGTTTAGAGGAAAATAAATAAACTATCATTCTTTTTTTATCCCTTTATATATATATATATATATATATATGAAAACATAAATACCATCTTGTGCATATTAGTCCAGTCCAATGACATCCAATAATAAATATGTTAATTTTAATAAATAAATCAAAGTAAGATTTTTATATGACATAATAATCAACTACCTATGTATACAATTCAATTTCAAAGAGTTAATCTATTGTGTTATCTTGTGCAATCTCGGCGATCTGTTTTTCTTTGTTTTTGATGTAATTATTCATCTGACCCAGACTCTTCCTCTGTGGATAGATCTCCCTCATCTGAATATTCCACATCACCATACGCATCTCCAGACCCAGAAGCCATAATGTCATCATTGATTAATACAGTTGAATCTATGCATTGACCATCCTGATTCGTGATATCTCGTACATCAATATGTCTAGGTAGTATATCCATCCTACTCAGTTGAGTTGGCATTGGATCCGCATCACATTGTACTGGTGCATAATAATATGATGACTCATCTTCTTGATCGGCATCATCGTCACTTGATTCGCCATCAATATCTTCCAAAACCCTCGGAACTGGAGGAATGTTGTATACATTCCTATTTGTATAGTTCTGCACAACACCCCAATTCCCTTTCGCCCTTAAATCTTTGATGTAGAAACATTGAGAAGCCTGACTCGCCAACACGAACGGTTCATCCTTAGACCACTTCATGTCCATGTTGAGACTAATCATATGGTCATCCACCTGCACCCCTCTTTTTCGATCACCCAGATTAAACCAATCACATTCAAATAGGTACACCCGACGCCATTCCATGTATCGTAACTCTACGATATTATTAATAACACCGTAGAAATCTAAATTGTTTGTAGCCTCGTCACCAATTACCAACATCCCAGAATTTTGTGTACGCCTGCGAAGTTCACGCTGCTTTGTATGAAACTTTTTTCCATTTATAATGCAAGCAGTATATGATGCCACCCAACGATCAGGCCCACAAGCTAACGCATACAAATCAGAGGTCACTGAATGTGGATTGGAGATACGTTGTTCCTGGATCTACACCAAAATTGTTAAACAAGCACAACATAAATTTTAGATATGTCCAAAACATAACAAAATCATTCCATATTTAAAGTAGATATGACTCAGAGAATAACTTACATGTTGCTTGAACCAAGTGGGGAACTCATTTTGATGTGTGCGATCAATGCAATTTGGGTGTTGCACCTTACATTTCTTGTAGTGCTCCCTGCATTTGGAGCACGGAATCGCCAAGCAAAATATTCAAGTTAACTAGTGTGGGTCGATAAGAACTTGTTAAGTTCAAATGGAAGTATATATGTATAAGTAAAGCCCTTGATGCTTACTCTATATAGGATCTAATCTCCGCACAGTTGTTAAGCACGTACCAGATGGCTGCTTTAAAGACTTTATCGTCTAATTGCACATTAGAAGCTATACCCAATGCACGAACTTTTTGGTTGAAAATTTTGAATCCATCTATAGTTTCCTCTTCGTCAGCATCAACGTTGCGATCCGCTCGACTAAACTTCGTCTTAACATCATGGAGGTACATGGAGCAAAATGTCAGACATTCGATGTGAATGTAAGCTTCTGCTATTGAACCTTCTGGACGGGCTTTATTCTTAACATACCTCTTGAATTTCCCGAGATATCTCTCAAATGGATACATCCACCTATATTGTACTGGACCCCCAAGAATAGCTTCACGGGGTAAATGAACAGCTAGGTGAATCATAATATCAAAAAAAGAAGGAGGGAATATCATCTCCAGTTTGCATAAAATGGTGATGATATCAGTTTGAAGCTGGATTAAACGATTCACATCCAAAGTTCTCGAACATAACTCTTTGAAAAAAGTGCTAAGTTCAGTCAATGCCAAAGCAATGTCACTTCTTAAGTACCCCCCAACAGCAATGGGGAGTAGGCGTTGAAGGAAAACATGACAATCGTGACTTTTCAACCCTGAGATTTTGCAATCACGTAGAGAAACACATTTAGCAATATTAGAAGCGAACCCATCAGGGAATTTGATATTGGTCAACCACTCACAAAATTTATTCTTTTCATTTCCGTGTAATGTGTAAAGTGCATGCGGCATTGTTACACGTTCATCTTCACGCCTTAAATGTAATTCTTTTCTGTAGCCCAAAATCTCCAAGTCACGCCGAGAGTTGATGTTATCCTTAGTTTTACCTGGAATGTTCATTAAAGTGGATAAGATGTTATCGGCAATATTCTTCTCAATATGCATAACATCTAGATTATGCCGAAGTCGAAGTGTTGACCAATAAGGTAACTTGAAAAATATACTACACTTTGTCCAGTTCAGCTCTTCAGCAGTGCGTTTTCTCTTCTTATGAGATTTACCAAACTGAACATCCCCAATCATACGCAATTGCGTTTGAATATCGTCTCCTCCTAGATCTCTCGGTGGCATGCGGCGATCTTCTTTACCATTAAATAACCATTTTCTCGTTCTCCATACGTGATCAGGTGGTAAGAAATGTCGATGTCCCATATAACAATGCTTTCGGCCATATTTCAACCAATTGGAGTCTGTGTCGGCATTACAAGATGGACAAGCCAATTTTCCTTTTGTTGACCAGCCAGAAAGATTCCCGTAAGCAGGAAAGTCACTAATTGTCCACAATAAGGCAGCATGTAACATAAATGTTTCCCTACTCGATGCATCATATGTAGGTATCCCATGTTCCCAAAATTCAAGTAGTTCATCGAGCAGCGGCTGTAAGTAAACATCGATGTCATTTCCTGGTGACCTTGGACCAGGAATAATCAAAGATGTCATGAAGAACTGGTCTTTCATGCATAACCATGGCGGCAAGTTATACGGAACAAGGATCACTGGCCAAATGCTATGAGGTTTAGCCAAATTGTTGAAGGGACAGAAGCCGTCACTTGACAGATCGAGCCTTACATTGCGAGGATCTGCAGCGAACCAATTATGTTCCTCATCAAATTTCTTCCAGGACTCAGAATTGGCCGGATGTCTCATACTGGAATCTTCTATTGTCTGTTGTTCTGCATGCCATCTCATATCACCAGCTATCTTTGCAGTCATAAAGAGACGCTGTAATCTCGGTTTCAAAGGAAAATGTCGCAACACTTTTTGAGGTATCACTCGTGACCCATGTGTATTTGGCATCCACCTCGAGGCCTTGCATACAGGGCACTCATTAAGAGATTCATTTTCTTTCCAGAATAAGATGCAGTCGTTGACACATGCATGTATTTTGTTGTATTTGAATCCCAAACCGCGCTCCAACGACCTAGACTCCTCATATGATTGTGGCAAGAGCACATCTGGGAAGATAGACCTTATCAGGTCAAGGAGCATGTTGAATGACTTAATTGACCATCCACCGATTGATTTGATGTGTAATAACTTTACAATGAATGACAACTCTGAAAATTTTGTACACCCGTCAAAAAGAGGACGTCGAGCATCCTCCAGTATCTGGTCAAAAGATTACGCTTGTGTGGCTTCAGGTATTGGTGGCCTATTTGGCAAATGAGTGTTGTCTTGAGGCACATCAACAAAGGTGCCTACCTGAATGTCATCCAACATTTGCTGCATGTCGTCGATGTAATCATCTTCTGGTATAACCTCGTCCTGAATATCGTCGTCACTGACATTAAATGTCTCATCCTCTCCATGAAATACCCATTGAGTGTAATTTGGATTGATCCCTTTGATATACAAATGAGTTTCCACCTCAAATATAGGCAGCCATAGATTGTTAAGACATGTACGACAGGGACACCGAATGCGATCCCTTCCACCTGCATGGTTCCTTGCTTGTGTGAGGAAATTGTTAACCCCATCAGCGTATGCAAGTGATGAAAGTCTATCGGGCTCGTTCATCCAACTTTTATCCATCTAGAAAAAACACATAATTGGAAAATTTTATTAGATAACCTGAGTTATGCGACAATTTTCAACACATTGATCAAGTCACATTTAATGGAAATGAAGGTTCAATATTTTTTGTTGCATGTGATTAAATGAATGGTCTCACCACATTATTTGTTGCGACAACATACGTGTGTGAATGGAAATCATAAAATGGTTTCCAAAGAGTTCACCATGAATATATTTTGAAATGTACTTGGGCACTTTAGAATTTTCTAATGTTCATATTTGAAAAACTTATTCTTCAAAATTTAATGGGTGGTTCATATGGTTGTATCAAATTCAGATATTGGATACAATAAATTCTCAGATTAACCAGATGATAGCTTGGAAACCGCCTTTTATGGGTTTTGATAATCTTGGATATGAACTTTCTACTTATATAGATCCAATAATTTTATAGGCTTAGATATTCATTTAAGGATACTTTATACCTCTAACGTTTTAGTAGTGAACTCTAGTGCGGACTATATGCACAAGGCATATCATGATTAAATAAGAAGGGAAACAAAATGCTATGAAACCCAAACAAGGAATAGTAAGGGTTAATGTGATATGAGTCATCCCACATCTTATATATAAATTTTATACTTCACTAAAAAAGGGAAAAAAAAAAGATGCAAGGTAATCATAGGAGGTGAACAATTAGAGTGCAAATGGTTACATTATGCACTCATGAAAACAGGAATTAAGACTGTAAAGATGTATTCACTAGTATATTTTGGCCCACACTGGCCAAAATATAATGACACTCAGATCTTTTACTTGTGTGGGGTAAAAAAAAAAAAAAGTGGAAATAGGCAGAACTTTTAAAGGTTCCAACATGTTAGAGATTTGTCTTTGAGAAAATATATGTAAGAGATGGGATGGGGGTGTGCTAAGATGGGTTCTTAGATTACAAACTCCAACTACTAGGAGCTGACAGAGACTTGATAGCAAAGGGAACATTATGGCCTCCATGCTTACATCTCCATGCCTGACCCCTATCTCACAAATATCAATGGCTTCAAAAAACGTTTCAAATCTCTTGAAACTCTCCCATATGGTTGTCTCTCTCCTCTCTCTCTCTTTCTCATGGATACTTATTCTTTTTCCCATTCTAGTTGAAGGGAAGGGAGGGGGTGTTATTTTTTCATTTTTAGTGACAACATGTTCATTTCATGTGCATTGTATTAGAATTGTTGATTTTTTGGTAAACTTCTCACAATTAGTCATTTGAAGAAATATGTAATATATGTGTATATTATATTCCTTTTTTTCCCTCAATAACAGATACATATGGTGCTAATTTGGGTACTAGTTCTAACTGCAAACAGAAATATAAGGTGCTAATTTGAATGCTCTTGAATACAAGAGCATTCAAGAGACATTCTAATTCTAGAAGCAAAAAAACATGAAAAATACAACAGACAACTTTGACATAGATCAGCAGAGTAAGAAGGAAAAAAAACCACATATCAGTTTTTGGAGATTGATTTTGCTGTGGCAGGGGAGGTTGCTAAAGATAACATTTTCCCATATATAGTTTTGTGTGTAATTTTCGTCATCATTAAGAATATTCATCTTACAGATAATAATGCACAAGCTTTATGTACATAAATAAGTGAATCCCCGTGCATATATTCGTTATTTTCACTGTTGGTTTTGGTATTATGTTCATAATTATAGCACCACAACCACAAAAGACAGAGATTGAAGGCCAAATTACACACAAACAACTTGCAAAGGTAACATTGAGAATGAAATTTAGATAACACACGGAATGCCCAATTTCTGGAAAGCGGCGAGTTAACTGTCGGGGGGGGGGGAGATAGATGAAGCGCATCACTAACTAGTTAAATGCATGAACAAGATCCACAAACACATCGAGATTAGCATAGATACAAAATCAGAAGCTAAATAATGCAAGCGATCAATTCGAGCAAGCTAGTTGGGACAACAATGGCATACCTTTTGAAGGGCGGGCTAAACCCTATCCTCCCGAAACAACCCTTAAGCCAAAAGCCTTCGCCTTTCTCTCTGGTTTCTCAGGTCGCGGGTTATCCAGAATGCGCAAAGGAGACGGAACCTCGCATCAATAACGTTTCAGCGCAAACGAGCCTTGGGTTTCTACGAATTAGGTATGGAGTTCGGCGATCGATTTTCATCGCTGTAGGGAGAAATCTTCTTCGGGATGGAAGGATTGATTTCTTAGTGTAGGCTGAAAATGGAGAAGCTCGTTCCGGGAGTTGGGTCGAAGAGTACTCAAAACTGTTTCTAATTAGACAGATGAATTCTGAAAGGGGGGAAAATTTTGGGAAATTGGCGCTCGATCGATTAGCAACGTATTTTATTCGACGCTAAATGTGGGTCTTCTTTTGCAGCGCTTTTAGTCGTTGCGAATACCCATATAATCGTTGGCAAATGTAACTTAATGAGCCTTCCGTGGATTACGTCTTAGCAGTAAGCGACGATTATAAATTCGCTACTAAAACACATCTATTGCGACAATTACTTTAGCGTCAGTTAATAAATCGCCGCGTAAAGCTTTTTTTCTTGTAGTGTCTCCCTCTCTGTTTGGAAACCATAGGGTTTCTTTAACCCTGGATACTGCTAGGGGTGGGGGTGTGAGCCGCGCACCTCCCCTCCTCCCCTACCCTTTCGTTCCTACTTCCCCCTCATTACCTCACCCCGCTTCGCCCCCCCTCCCCCCCGTGTTTTCTCAGTTTTTTGTCTTGTGTCTTCCACCGTGCCTTCCTCCCTAGTCTCTCCTCTTCCCGCAGCTGTTTCTTCCCCTCCCCCTCCTCTTTCTTGTGGTTTTTGTGGTTTTCGTAGGTTTGGGTTTCGGACGGAGATGCACTTTAGAGTAGCGACACCCTTGGGCAGACTACCACGCGCGCCACCAAGGGACTTTCTAGCCGCCGATGTCCAGAACTATCGATGGCCTTGCTGAGATAGCGGCGCGTCAGCTACACGCGCGGGTTTAAGTTGGAGCGGTGCTTCCACGCCCCTCCAACTCCTGAGGTCCACCGCCTTCACGCGCGGTGGCCCTAGACCCAATGCCATCAGAAGCTTCTGGGATGTCAGTTCTGCACTCCCCCAGGGTGGCGCGTGCATCTCACGCGCCACCTCTGCCGTCGATTCTGGCTTTTGTCCCGAATCAGTTTTTTGTTGTTTAAGTTTCGTTTGTTTTCGTTAGTATTGTGGTTGTTGTAGTTGTTGTCGTTTCTGTATTGTTGATTTTTTGTTATAATAAATAGAAATAGGCTTATTTCATATTTGGCTCCCACTCTTTTTTTGGAAGATGTGGCTGACTCTCTTCCTTCTCTTTTAGAGAATAGAGGTTGGCGATCTCCTCCTTCTCCTTTGGAGAAGGCACTACAAGGAATATGACTTATTGCAACTTTTTCTGGACTGCCGCAATAAGTTTTGACGCATAAGGATTGCTTTTTGCGGCATTATCACACATTCGCTGCATAATTTCATTCATATCCTCATTTTGCGTGCGCAAACAGTATTTCCAATTTTTAGCAACGTTTATATCATTTTTAATGGCGATTTTAGGTGCCGTAATAATTTGATATGTGTTGCGGCATTACCTTACAACGCAAATAGTATGTTTAACGGCGGTTTTTATTTAGCCGCCACAATAGCTTTTAGATTTAGATTTTGTGTATTCTCCTTCTCTCGACACAGCTTTCTATAACGTCCGAGATGCTTCCCACGTTTTAGGTCTTCTTCTAATTTTCCTTGCCATTTTCCAATCCCCCAAATACAATTGTGTGGTGAGTTTGTGCATCGAGTCATGTTCCAGAAGTGTTCATCTTCGTTATAAATTTCAATTTAGTTTGATCCTTCCATGGTCATCCACAGCTGCCCCTTTCCATTTCTCCTATTGCTTCCCATGATTTCCCCCTCTAATATATATTTTCCTTTCGATTTTCCATTTCCCAAACAAATTACGTGGTGAAACTTAAATTTCGATTTCCCATTTCGATTTTCAATTTTCGATTTACCTCTTGTAGTGTGGGAAGAAGTTATCACTGAGGTAGATGAGGGTTCGACGTATTGTATGGGTTTACTTAAGGTTTGTGGAGCAGCAGTTTTCGTTTCAGGCTGAGGAGCTAAGGCATCATCGACAGTGGGTCGAGGGATCTTGGCTTCCACCTAGGGTAAGATTTCTTAACTAATTGGTCTGTAATAGTGACGCCAAATTTCATTTTATTATGTTACTTCTATTTTATTTTTGTGGGTACCTCTTTCTTGGTTCAATGTTCTCAAATCCTAGATTGCAGGAATGGTCGATCAATAAAGACGCAAATTGTGATAAGGCAAGGATGAAAAAGTTTGAGAAAGGAACACCAGTGGAGGTAAGCAGTTTGGCAGAGATGGCTGTTTATTTCTTATGATCCTTCAATTTTGATTTTCCATTTCGATTTTCTATAAGTGAGTGTAGATTTGGCTTTCGAAAGGAGCTTCGCTCTCGCGAGATCCTTCTACTTGGTACCCACCAAACCGTTTTCTTCAAAATGTTAGGTTTACCCAATGAGTATCTATCACTCTGTTTCTTTTGACAGAGTGTGTGCTTGTGTAGATATAAAGATAACCAAATTTTTTAACTCCGTGATTTTCAATTATGGTTATCGATTATATTGCATTGAAGTTGAATTTTTCAGTCTCTTTTTGGTATTCTATATGGAGTGATGGAAAACTACAGCTTATTGTGTATCCATACCAAATTCTTATCTGGTACATGCCTTATTCTGTTTGTTTTAGCCTCTCATGCTCATGGTATGTGGGTGGCCATAGTATTTTATTACATAGATTAGTCCTGTTTTTCTGAATTTTTATTTTTTGTATGACTAAAACATTATAGAGATTCAAAAATTCTAGAGTTGGCAACATGTATTTATCAGGTGTCTGAATGTTCTTTGACCAACGAGGTGTTTTTGCATATTTACCTGTTTTCTAGGTTTATTTTGCTTCACCTTTTATAAGTAAGATTACACATTTTAATTAAGTGATGACTTTCATAAATTAACGATTTGATAAAAAAAAATCATAATTTTTTTTAACTAAAATAATAAAAAATACTTCTCTTTTAATATTTAATAAGCTTGACCTGGTTTTAAAATAAAATCACGCAAGAGAAATTTTTTTATAATTTCCATTTATATAATGATGACTGAAATAAATATTAATTTAGCCTGGCACCAATGATTGATCATCATTGACGTTATTTGTTTTATAAATGGCTTATGAAAGTTATGTTTATACCAAAGATCTTATTAATGTTTTGATCAGGAAGTATCCTGCAAATACATACAAAAGCATGGTAATATAATATGTTTTTCAAAATCCTGGCTAGCTAGATCTATAATTAATTCATGATGTAGCCTATTTAATACTAATGTTTTTTTTTTTCCTGGGTGGAAAAAATTATTTAATGTTTTCCATATAAATATGAGAAATAAAGGTATTTTAACATGAAGCTCATGAATCCAAAAGTATTCACAAGGGCATACTTCCCGTAAATATAAACTTATATGCAACTATAGCAGCAAATGCAATCGAAAGTAGATGGGGAACTTATTGTCCTAGTGATTATTGTAGTCCTCAAGAATATGACACTTGTTTAGGTGATTTGTATAGCATTTCTTTTTTTTTGGAGGATTGTGATGCTGACACATGATAAATTTGATTTAAAACTTTGCAGCATTTTTATGGGCTGTTATGATAACTATTGGAGTTTTAATGGAATTTGAATTTGGATTGATGTCCATATATGGATTGATGTCATTTCATAGACCTTCTGCTCATATGATCAATAATATCAATGAGCATTGCATTCAATTTAATTGCATGTATCTTTTCTCTTCTCTGTTTTATTCTGTCTCAATTGTATTCCAAAGAGTCTGTGGTGTTGATCTTCATGCATGGAAGACGAGAACATGATTCTTTGAGCTAAACTATAGGAATTAATTTTAACGTCATTGGTTCAATTCTAAAAATATTGTTCAGGTTTTTACGGCGCAAAAATGCTAATCTTGTCCCTGCCTTCTCACTTTAAGCTCTATGACCTTTTTTGGGGGGGGGGGGGGGGGTGAAGCTAATAAAGCTGCTGGGAAATACGAAAATCCCTCTATTGACAATATAATTTATTGAGGTCGATTTGCTACTTTACTATAATGGACTTGCCTGCTTGATCAATGCAAACTGGACGCTGATCTTTTGCTGGTATATATCTATTCTTTGTATTTTATTGCTTGGATTCAATTCTCCATAAAAAAATCAGTATTTATTTATTTAATCAGGATTGGTGAATTGACTGAGTTGGTCACCATAATACTTTGATGCATTTATATTATTAATGGATCTTCTTACTTATAAAAAACAAATAGTAGTTCTTCTTGGTTGGGCTGTTGGTCCTCATTGTAGTTTGTTTATTTCGATTGTTTTTTTCATTGAAAGTTCCTTAAGTGTTTTGGTTTATTACTTCTAGAATGCGTCGGATTACTTGACAGAGCAGTTGAGTATTTTGGATGGTTTGGTGCAGCTTGCGGTTATCCCTTTTGGGATTTTTTTGGTAGTAAGATGGCTAGATTTTTGAGACTTTTTGGTTGAAATGGTCAAACTTTTTGGGTTAAAGCTGGCTGGATTTTTGAGACTTTTTGGTTGAAATGGTCAAAATCGTATAAAATCTTTTTTTTTTTTTTTCACTTTCCAGAATAGGTGTCTCTATTATACACCTACTATGTACTTGTGTTGTGCCTTTTCTGTTATAAATAAATATTTATTCTTATAGAAAATCAAGAATTTTGCTTCATGCATATAATTTGAACTTGGTGTATATTATATACCTTGGATCCTTTTAGGCTTCATCTGGCCAGGGAAAATGCTGTATTATTATTTGCACATCACCTCCAAAAATTTGGTGTATATTAGTGTCATCTGTTATGGTTTTTCTCTTTGTTTTCTTTTTGATTTTCATGTCAATTTGATTTTGTTGTGGTATGTTCCTGGATGAATATATGCACCACAATATATATTCCTTTTACACTGATATAGATTAGTGTCTCCATCACCATTTTAGTGTCTCTAGTACTTTTGTATTGTACTGGCTCAATAATCTTTCATGAAGAATTAATGATGTCTATATTTAGACGGATAGTGTAATGATGTCAGTAATATTAGTGTATATATTTATAATGTTTTGTAAGATATTTTTGTGTGTTTTAGGCTATATAGTCTAAAAAAATACCAGTGAAATTGAATGGCTATAAAAGCTATACAATTTCACTGGTATTTTTTTAAATATTGAAAAAGAGTATTTGCGGCGACTTAAATTCGCCGCAAAAACTCAATTAAAGTGCCACTAATGCCTTTTCACGGCTTTTCCAAGCCCATTTTGATAGGCCGTTTGCAGCATCTAGTTTACTATTTACCGCGTTTATGTAATGCCACAAATAAACCCTCTTATGCATCGCATGTCAAAAAATGATGAATAAACGCAAGAACGGAATTTCAATGGCGTCCAACGTGTGGCAGCGTAAAAAAATTTCATAAATATTTAATTCCGACATTTTAAAGACTTTTTGCAACACTTTTCAAACGTTGGAAAAACCTTTATTTCTTGTAGTGAGGGAGGTGGTAATCTCCTCCCCCTACTAATGCGGTGGGAGTTTAGTTATCTCGAACTTCTCTCAGACAAACTAGTTTTATGTGGCTTGATCATTTGAGAGATTAGAAGTTAAGACAAAGTCCGCCATTATATGTACAGGAATACTACAGATCTTCCTGTTTAATTAGCCTTGTAATACAGATCTTTTCGGACTTATCAGTCTCAATTGTAAACTTTATTTATGAAATGAATTGTAGTCTTTCATTCAACAAAAAAAATCATGCTCAGCTGTCTTCTTATTTATGATTTTTGCAACTATGATTTTTGCAACTATATATATAGTTGTTATGTATATATATTTATAATCATTTGTATTCAGGTCTCAGCGCTTAAACCTCGCCCACATAAATAAATAATACAAAAAAGAATTGTAAAGAAGAGACTGAGGTACACACGATTCACTAATTACTACCCGATGAGATCAAAGCTAATTTCTTAAACTTTTCGATACACATGAATATGTCAGCATGTGAGTATTTACGAGATTTATGAGGCATGCATGTGAGTATTTACAAAATCAAATCCCAAATATTCGACTGATATCATATCATGTTCGATCTAACCAGCATATTATATGTATAGAAAAATATTTTAGACACAAAGGTATTATATAAAAATAAATCTATAATTGATGTGATTTGATATATATAGTACATCAGATTATAAAATTATTTTTATTATAAAAAAAATTTAATAGATCTTATAAAATTATATTAATTTATGTATGTAGCAGTTCTTATATATATATATATAATATGGCCGTGTCATGTGAAAGTGAAATTATTTTGGGGAGGTCCGCGCTGGCGGGCAATATCATTATAAACATTTAGGAAGTACAGAGACATTTTGGATGGCAAATATATATATATATATATATACCTACCATGCACATTATTGCATTCGTTGAAGAGATTACTTGCTGCATGATGTTAGATATTGTAGCAAAACGTGCCATGACATTTTGATCCTGGCCTACGTACAACACGTTCAGGATCAGAATTAGCTAGTAGTCATGCAGTCCATGCATGCCGGCCAAATTTTCAAACTTTGAACATAAATGGATTTTAATTAACGCGTGACACCCAAAATCAAATTGGACAGCTTACACTATTTACTCATGTTCACGAACACTCTGGACACAAACAACCAAGCTAGCCCAGCTAGTAGATCATGAAATGTATATATTAGCGATGGAGTTAGGGATTTGCTTTAGGAGGTTAAAAAAAAATTAATAAAATATATATAAAATATTTTTTGTTTTATATTTATAAGATTTGTTTATACAATATAGAATAAATTGATAGTAAAATCTATAAATTTAATACAACTTATATATTAAACAAGTATATGATATGTCAAGAACGTGTCATCCTAATAAAAATATATTAAAAATATGTTAGAAATTATCTACCTTCTTTGTTATTTTTATTTATTTATTATAATAAAAATATGTCATCACGTTATTATATTATTTTATTTTATATGATATGTAATTTATTTTTAAATTAAATTAAATTTTATAAAAGGAGATTAAGATAATTTTTAAAGAGTAGATCAACATAAGATAAATTATTCTATTAAATTATAAAAAACTATCCTATATTATTTTTTTTCTTAAAAAAAACATATATTATTTTTTTTTAATTTTCTTTTTTGGAGAGTGGTGAGACCAGGAGAGGAGGGGGGAAGGGCCCCCCTGCCCCAACATTTTCAAACTTGGGATTCTATGCATGCATCCTCAAATTAAATGTACATGTATGGGTGGCCCTTTTTTTTTGGGTCTTCTTTAACAACACCTTAGTCAACACATAGCCTTAAAAGCCCACAAAACATCAAGTGACCTAGAAGACTAAGGGGCTGCTTGGATTCGAAACTGAGTCCAAGTCATTAGAAATGAGTTGGTACGGTCATCTCATTTCGAATCCAAACGAGGTTACTGAGATGGGTTTACTGTCAAATACGGTTTTTAATATATTTATTACCGTTACTTTTTTCTTTACGGTCAAATACGAGGTTAGGAAACAAGTAGCATCTCATTTACTGCATAACTTCAGCTGAGTCATATGCCCCTGGGTTTGCCCTTCGAAAACGGATTCTCTCGGTGTGGAAGACCCCGTCGCAGCAACCCATTCTTCCATTTTGGCAGATTGTTGAAAGCTCCGACATTTCCATCGTTTCAATGCCTCTCTGCACCATTTTGGAGTCATTCAAAGGCATCCCGTGAAGAACAAAAATACCGAAGGGACCTGGAACTCGAGGATTTTGTTTCAGCGTACTGTGATCCCATCTCAGAAGATAAATCTCTTCCCCTAGCACATTTTTTAGTGTTGTTTAACTTTAAGTACCCTGACCCCATCTCAGAAGGCAGAGATTCCCCTGCCCCCTTGACCCATCTTACATATCATGTCTTCCTTAGGGTTCGAGAGTGCGATCAATCAGTTCGAGAAATAGTGGAGAAATTTTCACTATTTCTTCACCATGCCGAGGCAGTGCAAACCTAGGAATCCACCTTGTTGCAAACACTGCCCGTTGCTTCCCAAAGCTATCCATAGAGTCCGGCGGTCTCATTCAACCACCACCACGGCTCCACGGACGCGATCTTTCCAAGTATGTGGCGTTAATTTCACCATTGTGAGGCTAATTGTTAGTGTAGCTAGACTTATACAAATTTGTTATCATGTCTGCATAAGGGGTTTTTTGAATTGCCATTTTTGGTTGTGAATCATCACGCAACTTTTTCCTAATTTGGGGATGTAGCTACGGGTTTTCCTGCAAAATTATTTGCTGTGAGGATGTTAAATCTGAGCCATGTACATTTGTTGCATATTTCATTTCATGGGTGCAGAGGAGAATTAGTACCAGAATGGAGGTTGAGTTTACGTTATAGGTTAAGAAGGCAAAAAAACTCCTCATATTGTCACATTAAACTTGGTTAAGACAGGTTTATTTATACGCATATCAATATGAAATATCTTTTGGTCTAACTTGTTTTGTATATCAAAAAATCACGTTTTTGTTTTTGGGTGGTGCTTGTTGTTCTGGAATAGAGCTGATATCATGAAATCGTTAATTGATTGGTTGACGTTTTGGTATTTTTGGGTTCTCAAATGGTAAAACAGAAAATGATGGGGGAAGCAAAGTCAAACTTTGCTCAAGTTGTGTCTTATAGTTAAAAAGCACCATGGTTTGTTGAATTTATATACATTGCGATTGATGGAACTGAATGCAATTGGTGTTAAAATTTTATGATTTTGTCATTGTTCTAGTCGCAATTTTTTTTTTATTGCTCATGTTTAGTTGCTGGCCAGTTTTTGGAATTGAATATTGGTACTATTAGACATCAACATTGGTATTATTGCTCATGTATCCTGGCTGCCCAGTTTGTGGGTATGAATGCAATTGGCCTATCAACAGTTATTCATTTGTCATTGTTCTAGTTGCATTTTTTTTTATTGCTCATGTATCCTGGCTGGCCAGTGTTT
Organism: Platycarya strobilacea; assembly: GCA_036898215.1. Classification (NCBI taxonomy): domain Eukaryota; kingdom Viridiplantae; phylum Streptophyta; class Magnoliopsida; order Fagales; family Juglandaceae; genus Platycarya; species Platycarya strobilacea. The sequence continues at coordinate 14,683,454 of CM072556.1, forward strand.
GGAATTGAACATTGGTATTATTAGTGTTGAACATTGGTATTATTGCTCATGTATCCTGGCTGGCCAGTTTATGGGTATGAATGCAATCCGTGTTCAAATTTTATTAATTTCTCATTGTTTTAGTTGCAATTTTTTTTTATTGGTCATGTATCCTACCTGGCCAGTTTTTTTTTCTTTACTGTCAAATACGAGGCTACTTTTATGCCCCCATTTCTCATTGTTCAAATTGTTGGTATTCATTACTTTAACTTCAAATGGATTATTGTCTAACTCTAAGATATATGGTTGGGGTTGTTTGCTTCATTTCTGATTGTTTTACTTGCATTTTTTTTTTTTTTGGGAAGATTACATGTTTTGGGCTGGTTATGGGCTGCTTTGGGCTGGTTTAATGTTCTAAAATGGGAGGTTTATATGGGCTGATTATAAATTGTTTTGATGTATGACTATGCATGGGCTGGGGTCTTAAGATGTTATTTCATACTTATCAGTACGCGAAAATTCAAGCACCACTAGATAGTCACTAATAGCCTAATTAAAAAAATTGCTATCTATTCTTTATGCTAGCAGAAATTTTAATATACTTAATGTCAGAACATGTTCTAGGAACACTTAATATAGTATAATTATTATACTATATTAAGTTGTTCTAATTAAATAATCCTATATAATATATACATCACTGCACAATTATATAATTTTGGGAATACCGGATGGAACAAATTTCATGTTACATATCATGCCATCCATTAAGATTCCCAACATTGAGTCATCAACTTGAGGCTGTTTTAGTGATTTACAATCATACCATCTTACTTGCAGTATTTGATAACATGCTTGCATTTGCCTATCTTGCAAATAGCCATTTATTTTAGTCATGTGATGTTTGATAGGTTCAAGTAACTTAAATGACTTGAATTTGGCAGTACAACTGGTGTGATGTGGATCATCTAAAGAAACTAGCTTCTATTTAAAGTGACTCACAATTCTTGTAGTGTCCTAACATACAAATGCATCATTGTATGAGTGTCTCATTATGTGTTAAGTTCATGAATTAGTGAACAATATGGTCAAAGAAAGGAGCCAAACAACATAAGATAGATTGGAGACTAAGCTGGAAATATTTTCATTCCATCTTTCCATACATTTGCGGGTAACATTGGGTTAGCTACTTTTACAACAGAAATGACAGCGTATGTATGTCTTTGGATTTCTAACTCAAAATACAACACTAAAACGTGATTAAATCATACCATCTTCAAAAGGTTTCGACAAAAACACAAACCCAAAAGTACAATACAAAAACGTGAGTCTCATAATTAATACACAGATTTTACACACATAACAAAATCAAACAAATTTTATCCAACTATATCATCATTGATTTCCATAAAGACGCATAATTTTTATCTTATGCTTTGTTGGACATTTGAAGCCTAATACTACATGGTCTCTTCTCATTTGATAGCGGTACTACTTGCGTTCCTCACGTAGACATCCGGCCTCTCAACAGGCATGCGCTCTTTAACTCCATAACCATTACATTATATACTTAGTTGTATTAAATTTATATAGTCTTGCTATGTGTTTTGTATATATTAATTGTTTCTTTGTTTAGCCTATATGTGTGGAGGTTGTTTGGTTATATTCGAAACGATATGCTCTTTTTCATTGTCTATAATTTACACTACATGCCCCGAGGACAAAAATTTGCCCTTTTATATACCATTTTTGCACATGGACAATTATTAATTTTGCATACTTCGCACAATTACATGCATTGCCATATTATCCTCTCACAGTTATTTGATATGGATGATTTGGAAAACACGCGACGTGACCGTGACGTATGGGGCAATGATATGGAGGAGGTATTTATTGACATGCTACATGACGATTCCATACACGGTAGATTAAAGCCTGGCAAGATCATGGGTGCTCAGCATACTGCTTATGCTAAGCGGCTTACCGTTCTCAATATGAGGGTGTTTGATGCTCATCAGGTAGGTGGTAAAATCACAATGTTGAAGAGTCAACTACGTCTATTTCTCAATCTGTGGGTCAGACTGGGATGGGTTGGGATAGGGTTACCAATACGGTAGATGCGAGCGACGAGGCATGAAAAAATGCCATAAAGGTATGATATCTTGGTGAATTTATTCAATTATGCTTCATTTTCAAGGAAGTGTTTACACTTAGCTAACTAACGTGCGTTTTCTACGTTGAAAACAGGTTAAACCAAAATGGGAGAGGTTTCGTACATCTGGCCTACCTAGGTACGAGGACTTATGCACCATATTCGGTGCATCAATTGCATATGGGACCCTGCAACACGCCTCGACGCAAGCACCACTAGATAGTGATGAGGAGCAGTGACTTGATTCTGAGATGCGAGCTCAACGTGGTCCCACGGATGGCAGTCGACATAGACCCCATCACCCTACTAATGATGTGGGCTTGGGGAAAGGGTCTACACCTTCATCATCAAATAGGCGCAAAGGGAAGATGAGCCAGAAAGAAGCAATCATGACGACATGTGAGGAAATTTCAGCAACTATGTCTGCACGTCGTAAGCGATGGGGGGAGAGGGCCGATAGTGGGAGTGAGAAGCGAAGCAAAGGATCAGACCCAAGCCTGGGCAGCAATGCAGGGTACAATCCACTACAAGAGTGCATGACATTTTTGAACAAAATGTCCCCGAGACTTGAAGGGCCAACGTGGTATCGTGCTGTAAAAGAGTTATGTGACCCTACAGTGCAGCAAGCCTTCCTGATGATGGATCCTACCGGCCGAGAGTTGTGGGCTCGAAATTGTTGATGCGCCTGACAACATATTTAAATTGTTGTATAATTTATTTATGTCACGTTGGTCATTGTTTATTTTCGAGACAATTTTTTTTTTTTTTTGCATGTTTAGTTACTGAATGCTAGACAACTGCTACGACTGTTATTCTATTTGTAATATGAGTTGAATATCAGATATTTTCCAGAAATGATTGATTATTAAGGATATGTATTTATGATCTACATGTTTTTTTTTTTATGTAGTGAGAAAGCAATTTGCACTCAACACTTGTTTCTGTAGAAGACATACATTTTGACATTAATATGGATGGTGCGAATTGGGAAGCAGGAACCTCGTCGAATGGTGTGAACAATGATGAGTATGTGAACCAATTTTCTGATAGGGGTGAAAATGATGGGGGTGAAACTGATAGTAGTGAAGAGTTTATGGAAGACGCCTTACTCATCACGAAGTGGCTTGGGATTGTGCCAGATGGGCAAGGACAGCCATGACATAATATTGGATTGCGCGGAAATCAATATACCGTTGAAGTTTTGCAAGGAAATCTGACCAATTGTCGGGAGTTATTCCGAATGGAGGTTGAGGCTTTTCGTGCATTATGTTCAAATTTACGAAACAATCACTTTTTGAAGGATACTAGAAAAGGGGTGACAGTTGAGGAACAAGTAGGCATATTCGTTTTAGTCGTGGCTCAACGGTTTCAACGTTCAACATTAACCGTTAATCGACACGTAAAGAGAGTAAGGCGGGCGCTTTGTACACTTGGAACACATCTTATTAACCCAACACACACAGCCGGGCCACACCCAACAATCGAGGCCAATCCGAAAAATTATCCTTGGTTTCAGGTATGCTTTGGTTTTTTGTACATAATAAATCCAAATAAGATTATGTTGAAAGTTTGATTAAATTATTTATTTGAATCTAAATTGTTTAATATTGTGGGTAACATTGTTTTGGAGGGATGCATTGGTGCGATTGATGGAACCATGATCAATGCCGTCGTACCTAGTGAGGTACGCGAGGCATTTCGCAATCGCCATGGCCAAATTGCCCAAAACGTGTTGAGCGTACGTGATTTGGACATGAAGTTCACATTTGTGTACACTGGTTGGGAGGGAAGTGCCCATGATGCACGCATATTCCTTGACGCCTTGCGTCAATTCGATAACCACTTTCCATGGCCTTTGGACGGTAAAAAATTAATTTTTATATTTTTATGCTAATTACAAAATTTATTGAAACTAATATGTATTTTGTTCAATCTCTAGGATTAGTTATCTACGACTAACCATTGTGGTGCTAATTCATTTAGCAGGTCATTATTATTTAGTCGATTCAGCATATCCATGTACTCGAGGATTTATGCCCCCATATCCAAGAGAAAGATATCATAGAAGTGACTATGCTGGTCAGCGGGGATTTAGGGGCTATAAAGATTATTTTAATTACCGTCATTCATCAATCCGTAATGTCATAGAACGTGCGTTTGGGGTCTTAAAATCACGTTTTCGAATTTTAAGAAACATGCCTGCATATTCAATTACGAAACAAGGCCAACTGATTACCGCATATTGTACATTACATAATTTTATTAGAATGACGACACCAGACGACTTTATATTTGAGGAATAGGCCAACAAGAAACTTGATCCAAATGGTCGTGCAATTAGTGAAGATGCAGATGCAGCACGTCATCCTAACATGACGTTGGAATCAGCACAATATATGGCTGCATTTAGGGATGATATTGCCAGAAATATGTAGGCGGCCAGGTGCAGTTTGTGAATGGAGTATTAGACATTTCTTAATTTGTGCTTGTCATCCTTGCACAGGGAACATGCTAATCTTCTCTGTGGTAATTCTCATTTTTGGATTGTCTTCGAATGGACAATGGACAATTAGACATCATGACATGTAATATAAGTGAAATATATAAACTGTTTTATAAGAGTGTTGTTTGATTATTCGAACTTATTGAATTTGGCATGTATATTTTCAACGTTGTAGAAATTATAAGTTTTTATATTGTCAAATTTTGATGACTTATGGATACGGAAGTGTGTTTTTACTATAGGTGTTGTGATATGTATTTTTTTAAATTATATATATATATATATATGTTTCATTCATAATTTTTTCGAATCAAAACATAATTCTTATAAAAATACGAATATTAACATAGAATTACAGAAAATAATTTATCAAATTTTAACATGGTCTAACTAAAATATAATTTAATTTGATTTTTTTATATAATTTTTTCGAAGTCAGAAAATTTATAAATTGATAATTATTATTGTGTAAATGGATAAAATGATTATTATTTATTTATATACAAATTCATAAATAAAAAAAGTTATGGGACCCACTTATATTAATTTTCTAACAACCTAAACTCATCTCATCTCACTTTCAATCCAAACACACAAAAACCCATCTCAACTAATCTCAACTCACTCATCTCACTACTATTTATAACTCATCTCATCTCCGAATCCAAACGGGGCCTAATATTCATCGTAAATATATCTTTTTCGACATGTGATTTTGGTGGCAACTGACTCCCGGTTGTCCAAGCAGCGGCCTGATGATTGGTGAGAAATAGTAATTTTCACCTAAATTCATCATCCAAAAAATATATTGTCATGAATTAATTGATGGGTAAAAACATTAAGACACCACTTTTGCCACGAAATGAAGATATTTTCTCCGTTAATTCATGGACACAGGAGTTTTGCCACAAACTGATCCTTCCATGGAGAACGGTATTATTTCTCACTACAACATCATGTTCGAGATCTTATTTGCCACGAAATGAAGATACTTTCTCCGTTGATGATGTTGTGGCAAAAAGAGGAATTTTTCCTTGAACTATCATGGTTTTCGTGGGTAAATATTCTTGACTTAATAATAAAACTCGGTCCTTCATGATCTGAAAGTGAAATTAATTCATGATATTACCAATTCATCATTATTCCATTATTCTGAAAAAAGAAAGAAAAGTTTACTAAAGAAAGATCAGCCAATATTATCTTTGAAATGGCACGCGACCACCCAAATTAGGAATGTCTGGAGATCATATATGTGGTACTAATTAGCCAAAGCTATTACAAAAAAAATGGATAATAGTTACCTAATATTAGTGATGAAAAAGACTATTAACGATTAAAATAGACTATTAGTAATTAAAATAGACTATTAAAAACTAATAAAAATACAATAAATAAGCAGTTTTTTTGTAATGAGCATTCGTGTTGTGCATGCAGGTTGGAGATCTGCAAGGTGGTTTTTCGACCATCCTTGCATTGGGTGAGTCTTTCCACCCATGCGGGGGTACTGGTCGAACGATTGACTATACATCTCATCAATTGATTATAATGTGATTCATCTTTTTTATTTTTAAACATTTTACTTTTGTTCTTTTTTCTTTTAAATTTTTTATAACTATTTTTTAATTGGATAGATTGTAGATCAATAACGAGTGATCAGCATTAATAATATCATAACCTTTCATTTTTATTATTCAATGAGTTCATAATTAAAGTACTTTCCGGTCGAAATTAGAGAGACATACATTATGTTATATCTATCTATATATATAAAGAACTTATTTAACAGAAATTCTTGTTTTAACAGATCTGTTAACAGCCAATTGTCAATTTTTCTATATATAATATGCCTATCTAACAGAAAAGTATTGATTTAACGACTCTGTTAAATTTCTTAAAACTTTTTAATGCTTCTGTTAAACATTTAATTCTTCCGCTTGCATTGATTAATTAAAAATTGAATTAAAATTCATTAAGCGCACGCATTTCAATTGAGACATGCATTTGGATTAATAATTTTAAAAGAAGAATTTATGTCCTATTCACGTCTGTCTTGCTTACTAAAGCGTCCATTTAATTGCCCTCAATTCGAATTCTTAATAAAACGTCCCTACAATATTTAATACCTCCATTGGCATTGATCATTCAAATATTTAATTTTAGTGTCCTGCTTTACGTCTACTTAATAGCTCTACTAGAATTGATAATTCAAATATGCATGCATTTTAAAATCATCTAAATAACGTACAGACTCCATTAATTTGTATCCATCCATCTACCATGCATGCATGCTCTTATTTATTGTATTTACTCAATTAGACATTAAATATAGTGTTTATTCATTCAATTCCTGCTTTTCTGGATTCAAGTTCTATTCACGCTTAGGTTCAGAACATAAAGCGTCCATTAAATGTATAAAACCAGAAAAATACCGATTAAATTGCAAAATGCCCATTTAACAAGCACTGACAATTTTTTTTTTTAAAAAAAAACACATAAGAGTTGCCATTGTAGCATTGCAATGAGATTTTGTAGGAACAATGAACGAGTAGCATTGCAGCCAGGCATGAGCAAATCGAGAAGAAGAAAAGGGAGAACACGTGAACCGTATGCAACTCCACAGAAAATCCGAAAGATCCCTGTCTTCCTAATTTAGGTTCCGGAATTTTTTGTTTTTAACTTCATCTTCTGTTTTTAATATTCATTAGAATAAATAAACTAATTTCTTGTAGGATTTCATCTTCTGTTGGAAGCTACTCAAATTTATCTTGGTTGAAGGAATTGATGTGTATTAATCTATTTTTATAATTTCTTCAATTCTGATTTTTTTATATATATATTTTTTCCTTAACTTAATCTACTGTTTTTAATATGCATTGGAATAAATAATCTATTTTTTGTGTGGAATTTCATCTACTGTTTTAAATTATGACATGTTCTAATTTTTTAAACTAATTTTTGGTTTTATTCCATCTTCTGTTCTAATTTATGACATGTACTAATCTCTATTTTAATTTATGACATGTTCTAATTTTTTTTTTTTTTGGAAGTTCTTCTATGTTCTAATTTCTTCAAATTAATTTTTGTTTTTGTTTTCAATTCTTTAATTTTGTAAAAAAATAAAAAAAAATTCTTCAAAAATTGTATAGAATAAAGAAGCATATAAATTTAGTCAAAGAATTGTATCTCTGAGCATGTATATAAATGAAGTATGGAATAACATTAAACTACAAATTTAATAAAAGAATGTGCAATGTGCAGTGTGCAAGTAACAAATCATAGTACACTACAGATGATAAGATTTTCTGGCCTTTGAGAGTATGTATACATAAGCAACACATGGATTTTATTAACCTTCCTACCATATTAATAAACCTAATTGTATAGGAATCTAAATAAACCTAAGGTATAACAAGAATTTATAACATATCAAAAGAAATTGAAAGGATACAAGCACTAAAGCTCAAATCAAGAATATGATATAAATGCTAGAAGAGCAGAAAAGTCTAAATAGAACTAAACAAATAAAGAAACTCAACAATCAGTTAATATAAGATTACAAGAAGGAAAATAGACCTAAAAAAAATTACCAATTCCAATCAGATAAAGAACAGATAACTCCTAGGCCAATTGTTGAGCCCTAGACTTGCCTGCAGAAGTGAGAGGCCAACATGTTAGGATAAACAGGAAAATGTAAATCTAGGTGAGTAGAACAAAGTGGAAATACCTTTGGGCTGAAGCCAGTTCTCGCAACTTGTTCTTGATATATTTATATATAGAGAGAGAGAGAAAAAAAGTGTTGCAAAGCTCATAAATGGGTTCAAGTCAGGGTTGACTTTCGAGTCAGGATTAGGGTTAGGGTTTCAGATGTAAGGGGATTTCGATGATTAGAGTTAAGTTTCGCGGGAAGAAAAAGAAGTTGAAGACAACGAGAGAGAGACATTTGAGATTTTGAAGGTGAGTTTTCGACTATATGTTATTGGCTGTATTAGTAATAATCTCCCATCGACTATACGTTCTGAGCTTTCGAAGGTGAGCTTTCGAAGGTCAGTTTTGAAGATACACGTGTCCATATCAGGGAACAGATGGAACGAGGATGAAAATGAGAGGGAAGTGTGCGATTTTGAGCTACATAGTCATAGATGTTGTTTTGAACTAAAAATGCTGCGCTGTTTTGAGATGAGGTTGGAGATAAAAAGACAAACGCAAAAAGCTGCGATGCAGGGGGACTTACGAGTTAAGGTTTTGGTAGGGGGAAGAAGAGAATAAGGGGAGAGAAGAAGGGCAGGGGAAGTGGCGCAGGGGGAATGCGACGAAGCCCTAGGCATTCCTTTTATACCACACCAAAAACGACGTCGTTTTGCTATTGGGGGGCTGAATAAAGTAGAACGATATTGGCCTAACAAACCCAGTAAAAAATGGGTCCAAAAAGCCCAAATTGAGTATTGCAAAAAAATTAATAATATAATAAAAAAATAAATAGCCAATAAATATAATCAATATATTATATATTTTGATATTTAATTGAAATATATGGTCAAATAAATTTACATATTTAATATTAAAATTTCATGTCGCGAATTATAATATTTTATATAAATTTTAAATTATATAATTTATTTATTCAAAAATTATATCATTTCTTTAAAATAATAGCATAACTAAAAAATATAATAAATATACACACAGAAAGGCTAGAGTAAGGAAAAAAAATTTAAAGAACATAATAATATAAAATATAAAATATAATTAATATACTATATATGTTTTATATTTAATTTTAAAATAAAAAGTAAAATAACAAGTATTAAAAGTAACAAATAAATCTGAGTAAAATAATTAAGATTAAAATATATTATATATTGTATATAGATAATTAATTTATTCACATATCAAAATAGCCAATAAATCTAATTAATATATTATACATGTTTTTATATTTAATTTAACATATATGATCAAATAAATTTATATATTTAAGATTAGAAATTCATATTACAAATTATAATATAACATTATTTTAAATAAATTATAATGTTAGACAATCATCATAGAATTACTCTAAAACATATACTCTTGAAGAGAAAATTAAACCTAATGCCCAATGGCCCTAACCTCTTTAATTTTGGCAAAATATAGTGTTTCTTGATTAAATATTGGTAATTGTATTTTTTATAGTATTAAATATAATATAATATAATATAATATAAAACATCTTATTCAAATATTCTAATTTATCTATTTTTTCTTGCAAAGGAGGTATGTTCTTAATATAAAACATCTTAAGAATAAAATACACTATATTCTGTATATAGAATAATTAATTTATCCACATATCAAAATAGCCAATAAATGTAATTAATATATTATATATATTATATATTTAATTTAACATATATATTCAAAAAAAATTATATATTTAAGATTGAAAACTCATATTACAAATTATAATATAAATTATTTTAAATAAATGATAATAATGGTCCATCATCATAGAATATTTTAAAATATATAATTTTCAAGAGAAAATTAACCTAATGCCTAATAGCAACAACGTTCCCAACCTCTTTAATAGTGGCGAGAAACAGTATTTCTTATTTAAACATTGGTAATGATATTTTATTATAGTGTTGAATATAATATAATATAAAACATTTTATTAAAATATTTTAATATATTATTATTTCTTACAAAGGAGGTATGTTCTAGAACCATGAAAATATCAAATGCTAAATTAATCTTTTTTTTAAAGATTACATCAAAATTATCTTAAAAAAATTTGATAAAATTAATGACTATATTTATTTATGAGACTATCTTATTGTTTTTATTAATATTGTTATTTTATAATATATGAAAACATGTAATTACTTATTATCTACTTAATTATGAGTAACTGTCAAATTTATGTTAGAAATTATATTTACTTATCTAAAAGCATTACATTATTAATCAAAATTTATTTTTTAATAAAAAATATTAATTTTAAAAAATCCAATAATTAAATTGGACAAACGTGCTTTACACGTAGCTATCACCTAATATATATATATATATATATATATATATATGTATGTATGTATGTATATGGTCGCGCGTCCTTAGTTTTCTCATGATGTCGATCAATGTAGATCGAATAATCAGCTAGCTAGGTTTTATGTGTGATCATGCTAATAATTGTACGTACGCACGCATCATGCATGACATGCAACAATATATATTTTTCTATAAATACAAGTGAATCCATGAAGCTAGCTAGCTGGTCTGTTTTTCCGGTCCCATGATATTTAATCAATTGTCACAGCTATGTAGCTACCTCTTTCTGATCATTAATGTTCAGCTCTTCATCTAACAACGTCAGATCGCGAAAGTAAGAACACGCACCAAAAGTGTAGGCATCATCAAAGCATGTATTATTATATATAGCTTGTCATGCATGCACCCCGGCCCCCACCGTCGAATTAATTAACTACGCGCTTTGTTGGGATCGGTGAAAGCTCACAAATAAAATGGAAATAATATGGAGACCGGAATTTAACGTGATTCGGCCAAAATTGCCTACGTCTACACAGAGAAAAGAAACTTCCACTAATAACCAGTGAAATACAGAGAATATTTTAGGGAGAAGATTACACCCTCTCAACTTGCCTCTCACTTCTCTCAGAGCTTAACAAGCTCTCTCTTTCTCTCCTTACATCTCTCATACCACGCCCATGGGTGCAGCAAGTTCTGCACCCATTGTGCAGCTCTTTGCTGCACTTCTTGCAGCTCACTTCATGCACTGTTGCACACACGCCCCTTTGTTTCAACACTCGTTACATGTATTTTTATAGGCAAACAAATAAGTGTGAACTAGATCAAATAGCAGTGGAGATTCCAGTGCCTCAATCCAGCTTATTCCGTTTGTGCCTACCATTCTAGAAGCCTCCAGCTTCTTATCACGTTGCACAATTTGGTGTTGACTTGACTATTCCAACAATCTCCCCCTCAACACCAAATGGAGGATGTTCTGATATCTTTTAGTTCAAGGTATCTATTCAAACTATGTCTTCACATAGCTCTTGTGAGATTACCTTTGTTAGCATGTCATCAAATTCTCTTTCTCATGGATCTTCACAAGCTTCAATAGCTACTGATCCATCACCTCGTATATCCAATAATAGCGAATCACATTGTGACCCAAGTCAAAAGCTCTTTTGACTTTCACAATACACTTTGTACTCCTTGGTTGAACCATGTCTCTTGGAGAAACCGTTTTAACCACAACATCTCTTCCGTTGTGAATAAAGCCACACATGCCTACATCTGGACTGTCTTAATACAGCTCCCCCTGTAAATGTGTAAATGAATCTTGATATAGATCTTCCATCAAGATCACCAGCCGTATTAGCTCAACCTTCCAAGACAAAGTTGATGTACCTTTGCGGTACCTGAGAATCGACTTTACTGCTCTCTAGTATTCTTTCCCTGCATTTGAAAGAACACTACTCACTATTCTCATAGCATGAGTGATGTCAGGTTTGATATATACTGCTTGTGTACATAGGACTTCCTACTGCTGAAAAGTAAGAACTGCAACCATCTCTTGAATCTTTCCTAACTCCCCCTCATCTGCCAATTGTGCAGATTCTAATGGAAAAGGAAACTGCTCCCCTTGCTCAATGCTTATTCCTCCATTGTCAGCTTTCTCTTCTTCTTTCCGAAGTCTTCCTGCTTATCTTCAGTATTTGAGGCAGACTGCGGTAGTAGGGGATTAGTGACTGATTCGGGAACACTTGTAGTTCCTTCTTTTGATCCTGTACCGTTGCTATACAACTGGTCTTCATGAAACATGTTGTCCTTGCTTCTAAAGAACCTTCTTTGCTTCAGAATCCCATAACTTATATCCAAATTTCAGTAAGCTCGAACAGATCTTCACTATTCAAAAGATCTTTCATCTGGGATCTCCACAGTGCGTAGTTTATAGATGTTAGCTTGATCATTGCATCTGCTCCTGAGTCCTCCATCAATTCGGCTTTAATCTCTGATTTGAGTGACCTTTTCTCAGTGTTCGGAGTTGAATCTCAACAAACGAAGCTCACCGTTGCGTCCAGAATGATAGAAAACTTTGGAAACGACTCTGGTCTCATTTCAAACCGATCAAAATTGTGCCAAAAACTTGAAAAATTGACAAACGGAATATTCTTTCTAAAACGAAATATTCTCTGACGTCATCGGAATATTCTATAATATCACCAGAATATTCCTTCCGGCCACCGGAATATTCTCTAAGTCACCAAAATATTCCTGCACCAGAATATTCTTGCCGGTGATGGAATATTAACGCCGACGACAGAATATACTGACAGAATATTCCTTTCCTGATGGGTTGCTGGAACGGGTTAAAAATGGGTCGGGAGTGGGTACGGGTCGGATCACACTGATTGAACGGGTCAAAGGTCTTCTTCCTCCTGGCGCGCGCGTGTGACGCGTGGGGCGCGTGGCCGGCGTTGAGTCGGTGCGTGCGGCGCCTATAGCTTCGTCCGGTGTCCGTTTTAGACGAAATTTTGTAGGAACGTTCACAACTCAAGGCTCTACAATCTGAACGGTGGAGATCAGATTTTGAGCAGTATTTCTGGTACTCGAGTTCATGAACAGTAATACGTTTTGGTGAGCTCTTTCCTAATCACATTGTTTGGTTGCAAAGAAAGTATTTTTCTTGAAATTATTGTTGATTGTATGCCTCTAGTATTATCTAGAGAGAATATTTGTGTACTCAAACATTATTGATAGTGGAAGTTTTAACTGGACTAGGTCTCATGGTTTTTCCCTTTGCATTGAAGGGTTTTCCACGTAAAAAATTGGTTTTCTGTGTGTGCGTGATTTTCTTTGTATTGTTATCTACTCAATTACGTCCTAATAGGTTCACACAAAGTGGGAGATAATTTTTTCGTTGTTTAGATTTATTTCCCAACAAAGTGGTATCAGAGCGGGGTTATAACCGCTTAGTATTTTGTGTTGAATAATGGAAGCCAATTTGAGTAGAATGGTTACTTTGAATGGTTCAAATTATCATATTTGGAAGGGAAACATGGAAGACCTTTTATTTGTGAAACAATTTCATTTACCGGTGTTTGCTTTTGAGAAGCCGGAAAATAAATCTGATGAAGAATGGACTTTGCAACATCGACAAGTCTGTGGATATATTAGGCAGTGGGTAGATGATAATGTTTTGAATCATATTAGTGGAGAGACACATGCACGTACACTCTAGAATAAACTTGAATAGTTATATGCTCATGAGACCGAAAATAATAAAATGTATTTGATCAAGCATTTGATGACTCTGAGATACCAAGATGGAACTCCGTTGACAGATCACTTGAATACATTCCAAGGAATAATTAATCAGTTGGCTGGAATGGGTATCAAGTTTGATGATGAAGTATAGGGATTGTGTTTGCTTGGTACGTTGCCGGACTCTTGGGAGACATTTAGAATGTCATTATCTAACTCAGCCCCAGATGGTGTAATCAGTATGGATCTGGCGAAAAGCAATGTTTTGAATGAAGAGATTCGCAGTCAGATGTCTTGGTTACAGAAAAGAGAGGGAGGAGTAAAAGCAGAGGTTCGAAGAACAGAGATAAGGGCAGAAGCAAGTCAAACAAGTTTGATAATGTTGAGTACTACCATTGTGGCATGAAAGGGCATATAAAGAAATATTGCAGAAAGTTGAAGAGAGAATACAAAGAAAAAGAGAATGAGAAGAAGAACGACGATGAAAAGAAAGATGATCAAGTTGCTACCACTACTACTGGAGACTTCTTCATTGTTTATGATGATAATGATACTGTAAACATCACTTCTCATGAAACTAGCTGGGTGATTGATAGTGGTGCTTCTATCCATGCTACACCTCGAAAGGATTTCTTCACAAACTATATACCCAGTAACTTTGGCACAGTGAAGATGGGCAATGGTGGTTTGGCTAAAATTATTGGAAGTGGAGATGTATGCTTGGAAACGAATAACGGCACGGTTCTTGTTCTTAGAGATGTAAAGCATATTCCTGACATCCATTTGAATTTGATTTCTACAAGTAAACTTGATGATGAAAGGTATTGCAACACCTTTTATAATGGGCAGTGGAAGCTTACAAAGGGTGCTATGGTTATTGCTCGAGGAAATAGGGTATCAACCTTGTACATGCTACAAGCAAAGCTCTCTAGTAACATTGTTAATATTATGAAAAATGAGGACACAGTACAATTGTGGCATAAGAGACTTATCCATATGAGTGAGAAAGGCTTGACAATATTGGCTAAAAAGAATCTTCTATCTGGGATGAAGAATGCGCCTTTGAAAAAGTGTAGTCACTGTTTAGAAGGGAAGCAGAAGAGAGCAGACAGAGAAACGGAGAGAGCAAAAAGAAGAGAAAAGCAAAAACAATGAGAGAAAGAAACTCTCGTCCAGTTTCAATCGAAAGCTCCGATCTAAGTCATCTGTGACTCGATTGAGCTGAGATTTTGCAGGAACGTTCACAACTAAAGGCTCTACAATCTAAACGGTGGAGATCAGATTTTGAGCAGTATTTATGGTGCTCGAGTTCGTGAATAGTACTGCATTTTGGTGCTCGAGATTGTAAACAGTAACACTTCTTTGAAAGCTCCGATCAAAATCTTCTGTGATTCGATTGAGCTGAAATTTTGTAGGAACGTTCAAAACTCAAGGCTCTACAATCTGAACGGTGGACACATTGTTTTGGTGAACAGTAATACGTTTTGGTGAGCTCTTTCCTAATCACATTGTTTGGTTGCAAAGAAAGTGTTTTTCTTGAAATCATTGTTGATTGTATGCCTCTAGTATTATCTAGAGAGAATATTTGTGTACTCAAACATTGTTGATAGTGAAAGTTTTAACTCGATTAGGTCCCGTGGTTTTTCCCTTTGCATTGAAGGATTTTTTACGTAAAAAATTAGTTTTCTGTGTGTGTGTGATTTTCTTTATATTGTTATCTACTCAATTACTTCCTAATAGGTTCACACAAAGTGGGAGATAATTTTTCTGCTGTTTAGATTTATTTCCCAACACGCCCAAGCCAAGGCACAAGGCTAGCTCTCTCTCGGTCCCCTGATTGTCAATATTATATATATATATATAGAGAGAGAGAGAGAGAGAGAGAGAGAGAGGACTAGTTATGATTATCAACTTCTGGCTAGGTTTATTTATGCCGAAGTTATATACATGTGAATATTGAAAAAGAATATATAATATAGGTCAATATACATGTATACAATACACACACATGATGACACATGCATATATATATATATATATATATATATATATAAGTACATGATGACAAGTTCGACAACAAATATAAATCTTAATTAAAATTTGAGATCAGAAAAATCTTCTCGATCTGTCCTTTTTAATTTCCACGGGTTTCAATTAATTAATTTCTGTGTTTTTTTCTTTTCTTGTGTAAAATAATCTGAACGAGGTACTTGATCAACAAGCTGAAAGTGGCTGGGCTAGCCGATCATTTCTAGCAAAACTCATAAATATTAAATGGTCATCCGTGTATCTAATTCTCCTAATTTTTCACATTTTCTGGCACCGCCCGTACGTCAGAAACAAGAACAAGATGTAGCTCGCAAACCAAGTTAAGTGAGTTTTCCAAACTTTGGCCTCGACTAATGACGAAAGAAAAAACCAATTCATCATTTATTTTTATTTTTTCATCATTTTATAATTGATATATAAAATATGATAAATTCTCAAGTGCTATATAAGTATATATTAACAGTTTCCAATCTTCTATTATCTCATCTTATAATAAGAGCATAATAAAAAAATAGAGATGACGAATAACATTATTTATATATATATATATATGTATGTATGTAAGCATGCATGCATAACCCATAATACAATATAATATAAAATTAAGAATAATGTTACATATAATTAGAAGACAGCCTATATAACATGCTTATTGACTGATCATATCTTTTATAAATATTTTATAATTTGATTTTCTGATAAATGATCATATTAGATGAGTGCAATGTATATTGACGTGCAAAATTGCTTATAATGATATTTTATCTAAAATTAATCTCACGAACAAAGGAGCACTAGCTAGGCGTTCAAATAATAAATAGTCAAACTCAATACTTTACATAGAGTCTTTATAATTTATATATAGGAGTTTGACAGATTCAGACAAATATAGAAATCCATGTATCCCATATGCCCAGCAAAAAATTAAACTCCTGGCCTGATATATCCTTGGTCAACACGTAATTAATCAAATACTACTTGAAACCCACCAAACCCTCCCACCCAAAAGTCCTCCAAATACACAGCATGCAGCTAGTCTACTGTAAGATTCCACGGATACAAAATAGCAATAAGAAAAATATTACTTGCCCACTAATTTTGTCACTTCATGCATTTTCCTTTTTTTATTATTATTTCTCTTTTTATTTAATAATTAAAGAAATAATTATTAATGTATTAATTGTTTTTTCATATTTTTTAAAAATGTTTTGACCTCGCGATACACTTGAGATATATATAACTTCCAGATGGCTGGGTAACATTACCCTTAGCAATATAAATGTCTCCACCCATTTATACTTTTGTCACACACATTCATCACCAACCAAACTAGCACTCCCTAGCTGAGCTTATATATTAGATCATACACCTTTAGTACAAATTAGAATATTATATATATAGAAGTAGAACCTAGCTATATGGATCTGGAAAAAGGTTCATACAATCCGCGTTTCTGAAGATTTCATAGATTTCTATATAGTTTCTACATCATGAGTTCTGGAAAATGTTTTGATGTAATTTTACCTTCTTTTTTTTTTTTTAATCTAGGGAATTGTTAGGAAGTAGTATATATGTTTGCGAATATTTCATCATAGTGATGAAAAGATAAAGAGTCAGTTTATACATCATCCCAAAAGCACAAACCACTGCATATACTAATTTTTATTTTGTTATTTTATTTTGTTCTTACTAAACTAAATGACTTATTCTATTCATTATCCATACCTCACATAAAAAAGTTAAAAATTTTAAAAATTATGTGTGATGTATGGTATAGGCCGCCAGGATGATGAGTAGAATTTTTTAAAGATAAAACTAATCTCAATATATACATATATATATATATAAATCATGCCACAAACTGTACTACTTTTAAGAAAAACATACGTGCATATTTCCTGGCAAAAATGCTTGGAGTTTTCACACAATATAGTGGCAAGTAGCTAGTAGTGGTGCTGCTGGTATATCAGGCATTAGTCGCGTATATTTGTACAGCAAAAATTAAGACGGAGAAAAGTAAGTAACAAATTAGAAGTTATTTTGGTTAAGAAATTATCATTATAAAAAAATTATTTATTTGAAGTCAGTTAATTCTAATCAATTGAATATTTATAACAAAAATTAATTATAAATAGTTATTTGATCGTAATTAAAGGACTACAAAAACTCTTTTTTATAGTGTATTTAACGCGGCGCATGACTAGTTGATGTGCTGAATAACTAGTTTGGAACAAGGAAAGTATTGCATTAATGCGTGAGTTTAATCATTTCATCCAAATTTCCCAGTTATAATATATCTTTGACTTGATCATCTGCACTAAAAATCAAAGTTGGGTTTTCACATGACACTGTATATTTCTTTCTTTCTCCACGTGACTTGCCAAAATCACCCACCGCGCGCCCAGTTGGATTATTGACTTGATGTCACGAGGAGCATATATGCAGAACAATTTGATAAATTCAAAGTCTTCCAAACTTTAAATATTGGTGTAGTGAATTCATCAACATATATACTAAAACGCTTAATTAGTTTGCATGGATATATACCTAATTATAAAAAATAAAAAATAAAAAAGTAATTGAAATAAATTTTTTACAATTATGATGATTATTTGTGATCAAAATACTCATTTTAATAAAAAATAATCATTTTACATTGTCTAAACATTGTCGTGCCATTCCAATGCTGTGATGGCATGTGACTTAGTACAAGAAAAATTAATATACCGAAGATATAGACTAGTCTAATTTATTAGTAGACTAGTCTAACTTTGTACAAAAGAATTATCTATATTTTGAGGTTTATACCTAACTAAAATTACTCATAACTAGGAATAGATAGTCAATGCATCCCTTTACCCAGCAAAATCCAACGTAAAGTCCTTAAAGCCCCACCTAAAGGACCCAGTCCAATTAGAAGGGTTCAACGTCCAACTCATCTACCACTATAAATACCTCCACCCTGTATCCTTTTTGTCACACAACTCCACAAGCTAGCACAAAATTAAACATCTCCTTTTAGTCTTCAAATTTTAAGATAAAACCTCGCTAAGTCTCTCACCAACCTCCTATTATACTATATTTTTTTAGCAAAAGGAACAGAGTTTATAGATCGATTAATTCTAGGCGCTTATAATTCTGATCAAGATCATCATGAATTCCAGAAAGGCCACTACCCTTTTGATCATCTTTGTCGTGATCTCTGTCGCCATCTTGAACCTTGCTGGCGGCGGGGTGGAAGCAAGCAGAGTGTTACCCGCGGAGGATTTCGCCAATGCTAATCACCTCCATATACCTTCTTCTATCTACGAGAAGGCGAAGCACACCATGGCGTATTGGTTCGAACGGTTGCCATCCGGACCTAGCCCCAGTGGCCCTGGTCACTAATCAACATATTCAAATTGATGAAAGCCCGTCTTTTATACTAGCTATACGTATACATATATATATGCAGTACGTACTATACGTGGTATAGTTATCACAAGATCAAATTAACATGAAGCATAAACTTTTTTTTTTAACTTGTTTCTTTTGTTTATTATTCATGTCTTTATTTTCTTCCCTCGAAGTAGTGGGGAAGATCATATACTCAGCATGTAACTTTGCCCCCTGGCTTTTACGACACAAATAGAAATGAAAAATAAATATTCATTTTTTGTTATTATATACGTATTGTTTCTTATTCCCTTTTTTGTTGTCTGCATTTTTTTTTGTAAGAATCAATGGACGTTAATTTGCATAATCTTCAAACTATTGAAGATCAATTTCGATCTTAAATATTGATGAATGTGATAAAAAAGACATCGAACAGTACCATAAATAGGATTCATCAAAATAAAAGAATATATATATATATGTATGATCTCTCTCCATTAATCCTCGTTAAAGTTAATCCTCATACAACCAATCGGGCATCGCTTACCGATTTACAACCTCAGCTAATAAAGTAAAAAATTAGCAATCATGCAAAATATTATATCAATCTCTCTAGTACTTTAATTATGTTCATGTTAGCATGCATGGGTATTCAAGATGACGTACGTACGTGGGAAGATGAAGTCTTAAACCCAGCAAGTTCGTTCACAAATTGATCAGACTTATTTTTCTGTTTAATGTTCAGTACTTGAGATCATGCATGTACATGACCACATGTTATAGCCAAATAAACATTTTTAGAGAGAGAGAGAGAGAGAAAGAGAGAGTACTTCCTATATAAAAAAAAAATTATATTGACAGATTTTTACATATCTAAATACCATCGTAGTACTAAGAAAATTAAGCCAATACCTTCATATCAGTTCCTTATATGAGGCTACGTCTTATATTACACATACTTTCTCATATATATATATATATATACCTTTACTAATTTATTTTACCAGAAGAGGAGATAAGCTATGCCTAATGCAGAAAATTTAGCTTACAAAGGCAACTAATTCTTGATCCTAATTACCAGAAGATGGATGGCTGGTGGCCCTGGTTCCTAATTAGTTCCTTTTCATATAAGCAAGACAAGCCGGACCACTTCATCAATAATTCTTGATCCTTGACTTAATTAACAGAGCACCCAAATCAAACTTGGGGTTTACAACTTTACACGCTACTCTCACTATTCAAAGAAAGAAAATATTCATTTGAATGTATTGATACACCAAACCATATAATAATCTTATTAAAATATTATATATGTATCAATTATTCTAAAATATATTTAATTTTTTTTTTAATAATTATTTTGAGACCAGTTACTTGGATGGTAAAATTACGATCTTAACTTATTTTATTCATTGTAAGTAATCATTATAAATTTTTCAGATTTTTAAATAAAATATTGAATAATTTAATTTTTTTTAATTCTAAAATAAATATAATAATAAAAAATAATATTTTATTTAACTTTTTTATTTTTATTTCATCTCATCTAATACTATTTCAATACAATTCAGAATTTGAAACAACATTCGGTCCTTGAAATCCACGTACATAAGTGAAAATCCGTGAGCCAGTCAAAACCAGGTCGTCCCTGCCAGCACGTAAGTCCTTGGCTAAGACAAAAGTCCTTGGCCAGCACGTAAGCGCGCTCGATTCATATAAAAAAAAGGTCCACCGCTTGGCCTAAAGATTCTACGAATATATAATATGATCAGAATGCTACATATAGTTTTATTTTGAGGATTATAATATAAATTTAGTATTAAAAAAATATATAAAATTACAACTGTAATGCATTTACAGTTCTATTTTGAAGAATGCTACGTCATACAGTTGATCTATTTTGAGGATTATAATATAAATTTTGATATAATCATCTTTTCATTTTTATTTTCACTTATCAATAATAAAACTGTAATGCAATTTTTCATTTAAGACGGTAGAAAAAATTTCCCGTCAAATATTACTGTTCCTCCACCTCCATATTTTCTCATACAGTCAATACCCATACTGCACTAATATACACACAAAAGCAACCCAAGCAAGCTTCGCTCTTCTCTTCTCTTCTCAAACAACACAAACTTTTCTTTTCTTCTGTCTTTGATCATCAGAAAATTTCAAGATCATGAATTTTTTCTGAAAAAGCATTTTGATGATGGCTGTGGTGTTGGTGGGCGTTTTGTTCAATGATCACCCTAGTTTGAAACTATCTCCAACTCAAACTCCTCTGCATTTGTCAAACCGATGCTGGAAACAAGAAGATTGTGCTCTTGGCTGAAATCACGAAGTGCAACGAGAAAGACAGAACATAGGACTTTGTGTTCTTATCCAAATATTTTAGAAATTGTTACGGAGCCAAACTAGTATTTTATTATTATTTGTTTCACCAAGTAGTTATAGATTTAATTTTCTCTTATTTTCAGAAAGTCCATTCACGCCTTTGCACCAGCTCTTGTTTAACCGACAAAACTACAAGCATAAGTCTCGTTTATTGTTCTACTGATCATTTCGTAGCAGAATTGCAATCTATTTTTTAATTATAATTTATATTTAGCAATTTGCTGGCCTACACCTCGTATCATTTTAATTTTTTGATAATGTCTATTTTTTTTTTAAATTAATCATAATACATTCGATAGATTTCGATAGAAAAATAATGATTCAAATGGAAAGATTCTATGATTTCATCAAATAAATTAATATTCTAAGAACTAAACATAGGGATATTCGAAAACGTACACACTAAAATATTTGTAGTACATGAGATTATTTAAATTAATAATAATACGTTCGAAAGATTTCTATACAAACATACTGATTCAAAAATCGAAAGATTATGATTACACCAAACGTACGTCATATTAATATTCTAAGAACTAAACATAGGGATATTCAAAAACACACTAAAATATTTATGGTGCATGAGATTATTGAGGCATGTTCGCATGGGTGCATGCATGTCACTCTTTCGCATCAATAATATCCCTCTCAACAATCTTCACCGGAAGCCCACCTTTCATTTTGGAAGTCAAGTACGGTAAAAACACCGGCTCAAATCCTTCTTCCATTATTGGCACCACCTTGAACCTCCTTAGAATCCCAGCAACCAACCTCTGCATCTGCAGGAATGCCATCTCCTTCCCCAAACAAATCCTCGGCCCCGCCTGGAACACTGTGTATGTGTATGCGTCCCTCCCTACGAACCTCCAATGGCGCTTCTCCAAACTACTGTTCAATGATCAAGGGTGGAGGCAACCAGAGTACTACTGTTCAATGATGAAGATTTTCATGACATGAGGTACTGAAGGCCTTTACGAGAAGGCAAAACACACCGTGGATTATTGGCTCCAAAGGTTGCCGTCAGGACATAGTCCTAGCGGCCTTGGTCACTAGTTCTCCTTATCAACATAAGTGACTATGATGCAAAAGTAACGAAAATAAAGCTGCACAATACACCTCAACAATCCATCTCAGCAGCCACCTCATAGACTTAGAAGTTTCCAGAAGTTTTCTTTTATTCTGTTGTAACAAACTCTTGGCATTGTATTTCTTACAGACGACACACGGCATGCGTGTCTATATATAGCAATATCATTCTCTCTGTAATTTCAAGTAAAAGTTAATACAATTCTATGAATTTCAGTAACTTCATCTCTTTTCTGTTATGGTATTAGAGTTGCTAAGACTAGCAATCTCTTTGATCTACTACCATGGCAGCTTCTCCCTCCTTTTCTCATCTCGTTACCATCAAATTAAATGTAGACAACTACCTGCAATGGAAAGTCCAGATTTCAACTTATTTGCGTGGCCAAAATCTCTACTCACATGCAGATGGCACGTTATCTATTCCACTCAAAATGATTCCTACAGATGCAGACTCATCCTCCTTGAAAATCAATCCCGAATTCCTCACTTGGCAAAGAACTGGTCAGTTCATTCTCAGTATCCTTTTTTCTTCACTCTCTAATTCAATTATCAATCATGTTATCAATTCCAGCACAACTAGAGATCTCTGGATTGCCCTTGAATCCATGTTTAGCTCATAATCACAGGCTAAAAAATTTCAAATCCGTTTTCAACTCACCAATTTGTCTCAAGGAGAGCAATCTATCACTGAAAACTACAGCAAAATAAAGCTTCTGACAGACACACTGGCCATCACAGGAACGCCCTCTCTCAGACAAATAATTTATCACCTACCTTCTAAATGGACTGGGTCCTAGCTATGAGAGTTTCATGACCTCCATCACCACTAAAACAGAACATATTACACCTAATCAAATCTACCACCTTCTCCTTATCTATGAGAGTCAATTAAGCCATACCTCTCGCAACCCAAGTCCGAATCATTCCTTCAAACCAACAGCAAACCTAAGTTTTAGCAACCAAAGAGAGAGGAATGCCTATCGTGGCAGTCGTAATGGTCGTGGACGAGGCAGGTTCCCCTCAAACAGAGGAAGATCCCCTTCATAGAATCAATTCCATTCACCAAATCGTCCTTTGTGTCAAGTTTGCAATAAACCTGGACACGTTGCCTTACAATGCTATTACTGCTTTGACTACGCCTATTAATATGAACCATCCAAAACCTTTTGTGCCGACTACACCGCACCTTCTGCTGTTCCTGACCCTACCCGGTATCCTGATACTGCAGCCACTCACCACATCACCCACGACCTATCTCAATTGAATCTCTTATCCGAACCCTACCATGGATCTGAACAAATGCGTGTTGGGAATGGAACTGGACTACCGATTCAACATATTGGATCCTCTTCTCTCGCTCTTAATTCTTCCTCTTTTTTTACTCTTCATAATTTACTTCATGTACCTTCAATAACTAAGAATCTTGTGTCTGTCTTACAATTCTGTGCTAACAATGTCTGCTTTTTTGAATTTCATGCATCACATTTTGCCGTGAAGGACAACAAGATCAAGCGGCTCCTCATCAGCAGTCCAACTCGTAATGGCCTCTACTTCTACGTACGTATGTACGTACTACTTTAATGGTGTTGTCAAATTCCTTAATTGATTATAGAGGCCAGCCGGTTTACACTCGCAAAAACACAAGCAGCTCATGATCATCATGTCCGTGTAGTAGTGACTCATGTATAGGAGACATGCAAATAGAAAAAATCTACTCAATCTCTTACTATTCACACAACTTTCGCACACCACATTTTATTTTATTTTATTTTTAACTAAATATTTAATATATAAATAATGAATAAAAAAATTAAATTAGTTTAAAAAGAAAAAATTAAAAATTAAAATATTAAAAAATTAAAAAAATTAAAAAATAAAATAAAAAGTGATGATGTGTAGAAGATGGAAAGTTATGTAGAAGTCTCCCATGCAAATATATATTGTAAGGGATAATGATATCTGTACAATATTTTTACAATAATTTGACAATTTCTAGTATTATAAAGTTTTTTTTTTAATTTTTTTTAATTTGCTTTAAAGTATTTTTTAACATTTTTAATAATTAAAAAATAACTAAAATAAAAATATATTTTTATTAATATTTACATTCTTAATCACTAAATTAAATTAAAAATTAGATAAAAAAATTATAATTTAATTATAAGTGTGTCATTATTGATATTTGTAAATGAGAATAAAAATTCTCTGATGATATGATATCGATTGATCAGTACTGCAGGCTATTTTTTTTTTTTTTTTTTCTTTACTTATTAAAAACTTCGTTGGAACTGACTATTGACGTAGCATGTCCTTTGTCGTGTATGATCATACAGGGTTTTTTTTATTTTTTATTTTGAAAGGCATACTGGGTTGAAATGATGAATAATTGCTAGTGTTTAATCATGATCATCTGTACTCTTCTTATTTATGATTTTTTGCATCTATAGTTTTTAGTTGTTGTTTTATATATAAATAAATATATATATATTAAATAGAAATAACGTGTAAAACATATTTATTTAATTTAATTTTTAACAAAAATTTAATGATTATTCATAATTAAGTAGATGATAAATAATTATACATTTTCATATATTGTAAAAAAATTAATAAAAATAATAAAATAGTCTCATAAATAAACATAAGATATAGTTTTATCAAACTTGTTTGAGATAATTTTGATTAAAATTTTAATAAAAGATTAGTTCAAAATATGATATTTTTTTAATTTCAAGATGATAATTTAATATTTTTATTATTTTGTACGGCTTCAAAACAAAAGACATTAAAATATCTATATTTTTTTAGTTATGTAATTATTTTTAAGAAATAATATGAGTTTTTTGAAAAAGAAAATTATATAGTTTTTAATTTATATAAGAATTTTATATTATAATTTATAATTTATATAAATTTATTTAATCATATATATTTTAATTAAATATCAAACATATAATATTAATTATTTTTATTGCTTATTATTACTAACTTAATAAGAATATAATAAATTATATATACTGTATATTAACTATATATATACCATATATATAATTAATTTAATAAATAATACATTCATTTTAAAATTATAAATTATTTTAAAAAAAATTATATTATTAATTATATAATAAGAATAAAATTTTCATGAATAAAACTAAAATTTCTAACGTATAAATTGTTATGAATGGTTTATTTCTATATATATTTTTATATTTTTATATTTTATATTATTATTGTGTCATTCTATACTATTATTATTATTTTATATTTATTTTATATAAAATTAAATTAAAAAAAATGTCCTAAGTAGGAATTCTAAAATATAAATTTCTAACATTATTTATGGGTTTAATGAATTGTGTTTAAAGTATTAAGTAGTATTAAATAGATGTTAAATGAGTTTTAAATGAAAAGTTTACTATTGTAGAAAGTTGAAGAAGAAAAATTAATTTTAATACCAAAAACATTATTTCAATGAATAAATTTAATAAATTGCGTTTATAATATAATTTTCATTAGATGTAGTATTAATTTTAACAAAAATTAACAGAAAATGTTAACTTTAACGAAAAAATAAGAATTTTGATTAAAACAAGAAATTTGTTAGTTAGCCACTTTAAATATATAAAGATATATATATATATATAATCATTGGTATTCACGTGTCAGCGCTTAAAACCTCTCCCACGTACAAAAAAAATAATTGTAAAGAATAGATTGAGGTACACATGAAGTCACTAATTATTACCCGAAGAGATAAAGCTAATTTTTTATGCTAGTTTGAGTCACCTCAATTTATTTTATTTTATTATTATAATTTCTTATATAAAATATAATAAATAAATTCATATTTTCAAATTTCAAAACATTTATAATATATATTTAAAAAATATATTCTATTATTATTTTATTCAACTCATCTAAACATCCAAATGACCCTTAAACTTCTCAATAACATGATGTCAGTATATCGAAAATTTGCTTGAAAACCTACCACATTCATGATGTTCATTTATGAGGCATGCACGTGAGTATTCTCTAAATCAAATCTCAAATATTCGAGTAATTATATCATATCATGTTAGATCTAACCATATGATATATATATATATATATATAATATTTTAGACATAAAAATATTACATAAAAATAAATTCATGAATTGATATAACTTGACGTAACAAATCTCATAAAATCACATGATTAATTTGTGTACGTAACAATTCTTATATATATATATATATATATATATATTATAATATGGTCGTGTCCTACAAAAGTGATAAATTATAAAATGTTCAATTTATAAGTTCTGATCTCTCTCTATTTTGGGATCAGGTCCGAGCTAGTGGCCGCCGGGAATATCATTATAAACACTTAGGAGGACGTTACAGAGACA
This sequence comes from Platycarya strobilacea, assembly GCA_036898215.1. Classification (NCBI taxonomy): domain Eukaryota; kingdom Viridiplantae; phylum Streptophyta; class Magnoliopsida; order Fagales; family Juglandaceae; genus Platycarya; species Platycarya strobilacea. The sequence continues at coordinate 14,710,667 of CM072556.1, forward strand.
TTTTGGATGGCAATGTTAGGATTAGAATGGAAAGAAACTAGAGAGTATTCACACGAAGGAGATGAAGAATAATCTGAATATTCCACTGATGAAAAGGTGCCAAGCACTGTACAGTAAAGGTCTCAATATATACACACTAAGCCTTAACTTGTTTTTAAAAATGAGATTAAAATAAAATAAGATGAGTTGAGATTAAAATAAAAAATTAAATAAAATATTGTTATAATATAATTTTTTAATGTAATTTTTGTATTGGAATTAGAAAAAGTTAAATTATTTATATTATTTTGTATTGAAATTTAAAAAAAATGTAATGATTATATAAAATAAAATGAAATAGAATAGAATAAGATAAGATATTTTATGTAAACAAACTGGGCCTAAATTGTAACAAAATAACTGTCTTTTATCACAAATTTCTGCGAACAATACTAGAAAATATATACCGGAAATAAAAGAAAGAATAATCAAATAAAAATATATGAAATGGACAATATTAACCCTTCCCAGATTTATGACTTGATGCTAAACGTCATGTGTTTGCTGGATGAGGTTTTTTTTTTTTTTTTTGTAAACAAATCTGGCCTAAATTGTAACAAACTAACTGCCTTTTGCTACAAATTGCAATTCTGCAAACAATAAAAAATATCTACCGAAAATAAAAGAAAGAATAATCAAATAAAAATATATGAAATGTACAATATTAACCCTTCAATTCCCAGATTTATGACTTGATGCTAAACGACATGTGTTTGCTGTGATAGCTATACGACTTGCAGCTGGATTGTCATTGTGTAACAGGCAAATATATATATATATATATATATATATATACATACCTACGTATAACAATGCATATTATTGCATTCCTTGAAGGGATTACTTGCATATTATAAGATGTAGCAAAACGTGCATTGACATTTTGGTACTGGCCTATGTACAACGCGTCCAAGATCAGAATTAAGCTAGTAGTCATGCAGTCCATGCATGCCGGCCAAATTTTCAAACTTTGAACATGATAAATGAATTTTAACGTGTGACACCCAAAATCAAATTGGACTTACACTATTTCCTCATGTTGAACACTCTTTGACACAAATAACCAAGCTAGCAGTAGATCACGAAACGTATATATTCAAACCTGGAATTCCATGCATGCATCCTCTTTTCTCACGAGAACAAATGTACACATATGGGTGGCCCCTTTTTTTTGGGTCTGCATTAGTTACTGATCGATCTTTAACAACACCTTAGTCAACACGTAGCCTCAAAGCCCACAAAACATCAAGACACCTAGAAGACTACTACAACTCTTTCATGACTCTAAGATGAAAAATGTGCGGATTCAGTTTTTTAAAAAAATAAATATGATTTTGAGACGTGTAGAGCACTATTTTAAATATGGTAATTGCCTTCATTCGAAAGAATTTGTTATTAAATTATAAATAATTCACCTCTAAAATACAACAAAGTTACCTATTGAATATAGTAATTTTTCTACAAAATTATATAAGTGACTAAAAATATGAAAGAATGAAGGGATAACATGTAAAAAAACACCCCTCTTAATTTGTGACTTTTCAATTGGTAGTCATAGCTTAAAGGTTACGCTGTTTCATTTAGATGCCAAAGAGCATACCTAGTCATCAAGTGGTTGGCACCTTCCTTCTCCAAGGGAGGTCACTGGTTCGAAACACCTATTCAACATTTTAATTGAATTTAATTTGAAGCATGACACCCATCTAAGTGGGTCTTGACTCTTCACACATGCCAGGTCATGAGTTCGGCCCATCCGTGGTGCCTTTTTGATCCACGCCATATATCGTGATTTGAACTCATACACTTTCTTTTTTGTTAAGATAAAAGGAGAGAAAGCTTTTGGAAATATTTTGGTTTGTATATTTCAAACTCTATTCTTAGAATGAGGCACTGCCTCTATTTATATCTTTTACACATAAGAGGAAATGAAAAGCGACAATATGTACTGCAAACTTTACAGCTAATACAAAAGACAAAGTTTACAATAATGGTGAAAGGGAACGCTGCAGGGTAAAAATGAAAGAGGTCCGTTGGTTGTCGTGGAGTGCTGCTGCTCTGATATTGCAGTGCCGGTTGTAGTGCTCTGTTTTGCAGAGTAGTCCTAGGGTGCAGGCTCACATTTGGATGGTGGCCATGCTGTGTAATTTGCATGGCTTGCATGCGGAGTACGTGATGCTTGAACATTTTAAAAGGAACATATTATTACCATTGAATCAATGCATCACTTTGAGATAATAGTTTACTAAAATAAATAATAACCTATATTCAATAAATTTAATATCACAATCTATAATAAATATATAACATAAGATGATCATCTCTCTAGCGAGCTCCATGCATGCTTTCTCATACACATTCACAAGCACCGGCCAAAAGCTCCTACTTACTTTTTGCATTTAATTTCCTCATTACTCATTTTGGCAATTCAGGGGCACCAATTTCACACATGATTTTCGTTCGTTTTTGTTCATTTTTGTCATCACCGGTCCGATGGCAATCATGATGATCTTGATCAGCTCTATAGCTGCAACGTCGGGATCGAGGCAGCCAGACTATGTATTATGAGGATTTTGCCAATAATATTAATCTTCCCGAGATAAACTCGTTAGTCCCCATCCAGAAGGCAAAGCAGTACACTATGGCCGAACTACAACAAATTAAGGCTTTTTCTTGAGAAGGGTTATGGTGGCTAAAAATATAGTTTTCGTGACTAATAGTTTTTTCCTACAAATTCGTGTCGTGAGACATTCATGATATAAAACTGATGGAAAAATGTTTTTTTTTCCCCCCGACAATTTCAACTCATGGGAAAAACTGCATTTTTTCTATAAGACCATTTGCGGACAAAGCATAAACACTCGTGGCAAAAAATCCCACTGTAAGTATAATTCTGGTGGAAAATTGTCCGCAACGATTGCATGAGGAGCGTAGTCATCATGGTGGGCCGGTGGCAGGAACTAGTTCTTAATGATCAGCATGAAGTTGTAAACGAACTTAATTACAGAACTCAACCAGAAGCAATTTGTTAGTCCTATAAAAATATTAAGATTTAAGAGAAAATAATGACAATACCCTCTTCCAGATTCAGAGTTAATTATAGAAAATTATATATTTTTTCAGTTATGTCGGTGTAAAATATGCTTAAGGTATTTACATGGGGATGGTATCATTTAATTTAAGAAATAAATTTTAAAATTTGAATCTTACAAATTAAATCTTACAATTTAATTAATGTGAATGATGTGCTCTTAATAATTATAATATACACATGCGTACTCTTTGCCGCTTCTTATTTTCCATATATTAGAGAATTTCTTTTATATATATATATATATATATATTTGGGGAGGGGAGTTTTGAACTCTATACCTTCATTTTAGAAACTAGAAATTTTGCCAATTAAGTCCCAAGCCTTTGACCCATATATTAGAGATTTACTTGACTACTTTTACACAGAAAATAGAAATATTGTTTTTCATATAGGGTTGGAGATTAATTAATGCAGTTAAAATGGACGGAGTAGCCAGCCAGCCAGCCGCATGAAGTGCTCCTGCTGAACCCAAATTTGGAGTTTGGGTTTAAGGTTTTAGCTTACGAGACATTATGGTACTATAGTTGCTGGGTTGGGCTGTTGTTTAACTTTAAGGCCTCGAGTCTCGACCTAACCTTCATTTTTTATTTTTTATTTTTCTTTTGCAGAATTACTTTTTATCACTTTATTTCTCTTCTTTTTCCTTTACTTTTAAAAGACAATTCAGAGTACTCGAATCCAAGATCTTAAAGAAGATTACATCTCAAGCAATTAAGTTCATGTAAAATGGCTACAACAGCACGAAAATAGGAAATACAGAATCAAAATATGCTTCAAGCCCACATGATTGCTAAAACTAGCTTGCCGAAAAAAACCAGAGCCCAAAGCTTTTGTTTGGTCGAGCTGGAGCCACTAGCTTTACTCAACCTTTGTTGACATCAAGATCATGACTCCTGCTGATATGTATAGGCCAATCTCCTGAAACTAGCTTGCCGAAAGAGAAACATCTGGCATATGCTGATATGTATAGGCCAATCTTCTTTGATCATTTTGTATATGAACATCACCCCATGGAATATGGATTGTTGCACAATTATTTTTCTTAACAACAGGGACCAATTTGAAATAAGACTGAATTAATCCAAGAACAAATTCAATAATTTCCTAAAAACCAACATATTTGGGCAAGATTAAAGATTTTAAAACTTCAAATTCGGCTTCAAGGAAAAAGAACAATGTTCACACCTAGATAAATTAATACAGAGCAAACTGGCATCCAGAAAATGAGATGCGTATTCTAACAACTTAGATTATCACCGGGAGCAACACCGAGTTGGTTGCAATATTGAGTGTAATATTGGACACGAGATTGGATAGCTTCTGGGTTCCCTCCATTGCATTCAATTGCACCATTAATGACTCGAATGGTTGCACCAAACCCTTGGTTTATGACTTGGCGAACATTGGTCATCCAATACCATAAGGCTGTCTTAAATGAAATAACAGGGTCAGTGGCCACAGTTTCAGGAGAGTTTAATCCATCAAATCCAATGCTTTTTCCAGCTGCTCCATAGTTGTAATTCCAAGTTAGTTGAAGTGGTCCACGACCATAGTATTTCTTGTTAGATATACATGGATATTCTGTGTTGCTCTTGTCACAGTAGTCCACCGAAGCACCATTTATCTCTTCTATATAGCACAAAGCTGCTCAAAGACATTCAAACAATTTACTTCAATTTTCAGGCTGTGGTAGTACTACTTCTCTTTACATGAATGTACGCATGTAATACCCCGCATGGAACTTGAATAAAATTGAAATCAAGTCAGTTCAATTTAATTTTAAATTGAATTTAACATCCAAATATTCAATTTTCGAATCACTAAACTCATCTCAACTCAAAACGGCTTTACACGTGGGACCCATAGTCTTTTTTTAACTCAATACTTCTTTACACATGAAATTTATAACATTTTTTAACTTTCCATAAATACATTTAAATGCATCTTAATATTTAAACATGTCTAAACTCATGATCTTAGGTGGGCCTCAGAGAACTCTCTCCACCATCATAACTCACTACTATTTATAAAGAACTCAATTCATCTTAACTCACCTCAACATTCAAACGAACCTAAGAATGCTACAAATTAAGCTTATGTATGTCTTATATGTTTAGTTGTTAAAATGATCTGAACCCATCTTAAACCAATCATTGATGAGACTCATTATTTTTTTAATGTCTAGAAAAAGATAAACTCATCTCAGTATAATTCATACATTTAAATACATAACTTATTTACATTCAAATACATTTCAATGGGACGGCAGACAAAACACTTGTATTTATATATAAATTCAAAATATCTGAGACCACCCAAACATCCAAACGGAAGTAAAAGATACGCCTCCCGGCCGTGTATGTGTGCGCAGACAATCCTATGTTTATATGTTTTCTCATGCCAGAATTATAACCTCAGATTTTATCCTAAGGTTCATGGACTCGTGTAATAAGGATTGTTATGATATATATGTTGCGAGTGAAAGTTGGACATTACTTCAAATGACACATAAAATTAATTAATCAGACATAAATAATGTTCTGTTGCGCGCATATGTAAGGTTGTTTTAGTATGTATAATGTAAATGGAGGATATGTACCGAATTTTAAGGATCAGAGAGGGAGTAATTAAGATCTTACATCCAGTCTCATGTGCAACATTGGCGAAGAAAGCTGCAACCGTACGCTTGGAATCATCAACAGAACCAGCGGCAAATAGATGATTATACGCGCTAACAGCGTCAAGAAAGGCTGCTCTTGTATAGAAGCTCTTCCCTGGACAATCTCCATTACTGGCCGTCTGATTAAGTATCCCATTAAAGAAATCATCCGTAACAAAATCAGCCACCGAAACATCGATAGAGCTGCCAAAGAAGGGCAGACAGTAATATGTTTGGCCGGGAAATGATGAAGTATTAGTACTACAGGCACCTTCTTTACATCCCGACCCGCAGTATTCATTGCCAGTGCCACAATACCCGAACTGGCTGCAGCAGAAGTTTGGTCCACAACCACAGGTTTGACCCTTCACATGAGTGCTGGCCGGGAAGACAAGTACTGCAGCTAAGATTCCAAGTAGAATAAGGGTTGGTAAATCTTGCCTTGCAGTACTAAAACCTACCATTTTAGGTGGGTATATCTTGCTCTATTTTTCCATTGTTTTCTTTTTATTTGCGTATATCCCTCCTTAATTCAGATCTCTTCTATTTTTATTTATTTACTTTTACTGGGAAACGAAAGGAGAAAAAGAAACGGGCCTCTCTATCATGGATGGCTTTATGAAACTGAAGTTTCGTCGAAAGACCTAAAATGGCGTAAATGGAGGGTTGTTGACTGGACTTTGACTTGTCAAAAGTAGTATGAGCTGGCCTTTGTCCGATTAAGGATAAGGTGCATGAAATGTGTTATAATTGAGGTCGATAGAGTGACAGCCAAGATCTTGATTTTCTAAGAGTGATGCTACTGGTGATTTGGGATTTGGGATCTCGAATCCTCAATAGTATATTTTTTTATATTTTTTTAATATATTAAAATATTTAAAAAAATACAACATCATTTAAAAATATTTATTTAATTAAAAAATTAAAAAAACAAAAAAGAAAAAGAAAAGGGGAACCCTATTGGAATCCCAAAATCAAAACAGTAGCATTTTCCGTGTTATAAGCGCGTTACCGTGTTGCATAGGGTGGCGCGGCTCTTACAATTTTGTTTGGCGATCTTTGGAATATCTCTATAATTTGATGTTAACAAAAAGCCAGGGCCCTTTTTATATTTAACTTATAAACTCATGCTCTTTCACGTCTGATTTAGATGCGAGTTGTATTTTGTGTATATGTATGTATATATATATATATATTATATTAGTTTTGGTTGCTATGCGTAATGCACGTTTGCTTAATTCTAAGAAAAAATTATGAAAAAAAAAATATTTTTATTGAAAATAATAAAAATATCATATCACAATGAGAAAAGTTATGTTTATCTATATAATGTAAAGTAATTATATGTTAGATAATAAAAAGTAATTTCTAGCAATTCCCTGTCAGATTGATACCTTCATGCATAAACTTATGAACGCCACCCGAGAACATAAGTAAGATTGCTCGCTTGATATCTTGGTGACCAAACATTGTTGGGACAATGCTATCAACAAGTTTATTAAAGAAATCAGGAGTATTTCTCATAAGTGGGTGGCCAAAATCAACAAAAGAAAAGTAGCATAAGGACAACATTGTAGCATATGATTCGTATGCTTCGTCAAGTTAATGATTATTATAAAATATTATGAATGAGGATTAAGGCTATTCAAAAGAACTCAAAAGTCACATTATTCATAAATTACTGACTTTTTTCTCAAATTCCTCTTCTAAAGCCTTTATTGTGATGTGCTAATCATCTCTTTATTCTGATTCCTAATAATTGAAATACTTTTGTCATTCTCTAGTTAGTTTTTTTTTCTATAATTTAATGCGCATTTTAATTGTTTTTTCACATTTTGATTTGTTATTAAATTATTTTTGTCAAGTTTTTGTAATTTTTTTATAACTTAATGTGGCCTTTAATTTAATTTTCTCATTTTGAAATGTCATCACAATTTCTCATTATGACTTGTTATTACTGTAATTTGGGTTCTTTCATTTTCTCAATTTATTGTGCATTTTATTTTATTTTATTTTATTTTATGACTATTTTATTATTTTATTCTAAATTGTTATTGTATTTAATTTGATTTAATTTATTTAATTTGATTGTATTTTATAATTTTTTTTTTTAATTTCGGTTTCTTATAATTATTAATTTCATTTGATTTTATTTTTGTATTTTATTTTAATTTGTTATTGTATCTAAATTGGTTTCTGATTTGTTATTACTGTTATTCTATTTTAGTTTAGTTTAGTCTCAATTTATTTTATTTTATGATTTCATTTTAGTTTAGTTTAATTTGTTATTTTATTATTTCATTTTATTTTCTTCTAATTTATTTTATTAATCTATTCTTTTATATTCTATTTTATATTTCATTTCTTTATTTATTTTATTATATTTTATTTAGTTTAAATTATTATTTCATTTTATTTTATTCGATTTTATATTTTACTATTTTATAAATCGATATTTTATATTATTTTACATAAAATAATAAAATATATTTTATATTATTTTATTATTCTATTTTTTTATAGTCTAGTCTACATATTTATTTTATTTTAATTTATTTTATTGTGTAGTATTTTATTATTTCATTTTACTTTATTCTATTTTAAAGTTTATTTTATTTTATTCTATTTTATTATTCTATTTTATTATATTTTATTTTACTATTATATTTTTTATGTTATATTATATTTTATAATTTATTTTATTTTATTTTTGTATTTTATTATATTATAATTTTTATGTTATTATTTTATATTTTTATTTTATTGTATTTTATTTTTCTTTATTATCTAAGCTAATTGGATCTTATCCGTAAATCCAACTAAACTCGTGAAGACGACCCGCAGCAAAACAGCCCATAAAGAGAGCTAAAGCCCAAACCAAACTACTCCAAAACGCATTGTTTTCGGGTCCAATCGTAATCACGCCCCCCAAAACTCACCGTTTTGTATTTCATCCCTAACCAAAATGCACAGCATCCTTCATCTTCAATCTCGAGCTCGACTTATCAGGGTTTCAATCCCAAGTTTTTTTTCCACCAAAACATACCCTTACCACTTTAAACTAAAGTTTTGAATACCATTTCAACGACTATTCTGATTGAGTCATTGGAACAGAATATTTCGATTCTATTCCGTTTTGGTGTTCCATTTTGGAATGGACATAATATGAATAAATTATATATATAATAACTATATTCTAAAATATTTTTAAACAATATGAAAATGTGTAAAAAGATTATATAACAATTATATCAATCTCATAAAAATTAATAAAGCCTAATAAGTCATCTAATAAAAAATTTTACCAATAGGATATAGCTAAAAAATAAAAATTAATAAAGACTAATAAGTAATATAATAAAATCTTTATCAAACTCATAAGTATTGGATTCAGCTATATTAATTTCATAAAAATTAATAAATTCTAATAAGTAATCTAATAAGATTTTTATCAATAAAATACAGCTAAAAATTTGATTGATAAAAATTTAATAAATACTAATAAATAATGAGTATAATTTACAATAAAAGTTGTAATATCATACATACATACATACATATATATATATATATATACACTAGATAGGAATAACATGCAAAGCATGTTTATTTAATTTTATTTTTAATAAAAATTTAATGATTATTCATAATTAAGTAGATGATAAATAATTATATGTTTTCATATATTATAAAAAAAATTAATAAAAACAATAAGATAGTCTCATAAATAAACATAACATATAGTTTTATCAAACTTATTTGAGATAATTTTGATTAAAGTTTTAATAAAAGATTAGTTCAAGATATGATATTTTTTTAATTTCAAGATGATAATTTAACATTTGTATTATTTTGTACGATCTCAAAATAGAGGACATTAAAATATCTATATTTTTTTAGTTATGTGAGTATTTTTAAGAAATAATATGAGTTTTTTGAAAAAATAAATTCTATAGTTTATAATTTATATAAGAATGTTATATTATAATTTATAATTTATATAAATTTATTTAATCATATATATTTCAATTAAATATCAAACATATAATATTAATTATATTTATTGCTTATTATTGCCAATTTAATATAATTATAATAAATTGTATATACCGTATATTAACTATATATACCGTATATATAGTTAATTTAATAAATAATAAATTCATTTTAAAATTATAAATAATTTAAAAAAAAATTAAATTATTAATTATATAATAGAAATAAAATTTTCATGAATTTAATTAAACTCTCTAACGTATAAATTGTTATGAATAGTTTATTTCTATATATATTGTTATATTTATATATTCTATACTATTATTGTGTCATTCTATATTATTATTATTATTTTATATTTATTTTACATAAAATAAAATTAAAAAATATGTCCTAAGTAGGAATTCTAAAATAAAAATTTCTAGCACTATTTATGAGCTTAATGAATTGTGTTTAAAATATTAAGTGACATTAAATAGATATTAAATGAGTTTTAAATGGAAAATTTACTATTGTGAAAAATTGAAGAGGTAGAATTAATTTTAATGCCAAGAACATTATTTCAGTAAATAAATTTAATAAATTGTGTTTAAAACATTTATTCTCATTAGATACAGTATTAATTTTAACAGAAACTGACGAAAAGTGTTAACTTTAATAGAGAAACAAGAATATCCGTTAAAACAAGAATTTCTGTTAGATAACCACTTTATATATATAAAGATATAATGTTCGAAGTAAGTAAAAAAATAAAAAATATTTTTATATGCTGCAAACACAGAAGAATATATATATATATATATGATATTTTAAATTTTGAAATGATATTGGATATTTTATTACTTTTTAATTTTAAATTTTAAAAATTAAGATGTTAAATTTAACTATAATTTAATAAAAAAAAATTGTAATTAAATAGTCATTTATTATAATAGAATAGATATGAAAAAATATATGCGACAAGCCGGGCTACAACGACATATTTAAAAAAAAACATATAGACCATGTTTAAATTCAGAAGTGAGTTGAGCTAAATTTCATTATTACATTTTTATAGCTTTTTATACAAAACATAAATTTCTATATATCTTTTTTAAATCTCAATACACATTTTTCAAATTCTAATACACATTTTTCAAATTCTAAAATAATAATAAAATTCAAAAATCGTTACATTCTGTTGAACCAAAGGTTTCAAGTCTCGTATTTACGTATAAATTTTGATGATAACAAATAATATTGAAAACTCAAGCTCAAGTTGTCTATGCATGAAGGGAGCTAAACACATCAAGAAATCAAGCATGAGCAAGAAAGATATCAAGTCTACAAATGAAACTTATAGATTATTTTTGTACATCTCTTGATAAAATTAGAAATTGGATTAAGGCTCCAAATTACTCTTTTTTCTCATAAAACATCAAATTATTTTTTCCACATATGCAAGACATTTTTAAATGTCTTAGTTTTGAAAATTATGTTTTTCACATGTGCATAACACCATCAAACAAAATAATTTCGAAAATTATATTTTTTTATAAAAACTTGATTTTATAAGATGATTGATTATCATATTTGACATGTGCATATTTTGTTTGAAAGTCTTGAAGGGAGGTGGTGTGTTTTTTTGACTAATACAAAAGGTAGATGATTTTGTTTGAGAATCTTAAAGGGTGGTTGTGTGTTTTTTTTGACAAATATAAAAGATAGATGATTTGTTTGAAAATCTTAAAGGGTGGTTGTGTGTTTTTTTGACATATGCAAAAAGAAGATGATTTGATTTGAAAAATAAATCATGCTCATTTTGTCTTGTATGAAAAGCAAAAGATTAGGTTTGATTTCTTTGAAAAATGAATGGAGTTGTCTTTGACAAATGCAAAAAGGAAATGTTTTTATTTGAATTTTTTGAAAAGTAAATAGTGCTCTTATTTGACATGGGAATCTTTTCAAATTTGAAATTGAAGAATCATTTGCCTATAAATAGCTCACTTGAGTTTTGCAAAATTCACAACAAGAGCTTACACATCTATTGCTAAATTTTGTATCATTCTTTCAAAGCTCTCATTCTCTCTTTTCTAAAGTTTTGAGCCTTAATTCTTATTCTTGTTGAGAGAGATATAGTTTGTGCTGTATTGTTCTTATTTCACTCATTGATGAGTGTTTTCTGATAGCCTACCCACTATCAATTTTTGTATCAGTAAGAGGGTGTGTATAACCCTTGTGTGTGTAGAAGGTGTTCTACACGGGGAATAGTTAAATCACCAAGTGTGAGGTGATTGGAAGTAAGAGGGTGTGTATAACCCTTGTGTGTGTAGAAGGTGTTCTACACAGGGAATAGTTGAATCACCAAGTGTGAGGTGATTGGAAGTGTAGAGGGTGTTCTACATGGAATCTTTGGAGCGGTGCTGCTCAAAGGTGTAATAGGTTTCTATCTCCACCTAAAGGAGATTGAATAGTGGATTTGGGAATCCTCAAGGGGTAGCTTGAGGCGAGGACGTAGGCAGTGGGGCTGAACCTCGTAAAAATACTGAGTTTGCTTTCTCTTACCCTACTCTTTATATTTCCTACTGCTTTATATTTTGGTTATATTTTATATTGTATATTTAGTTTATAAGTATTAATTTTTTAATATAACCCAATTCACCCCCCCTCTTGTGTTAGTCATCTGGGCAACAAGTGGTATCAGAGCTAGAGCTCTATTATAAGATTAACTATCTTTTGAGTTAAGATCTTATGGCTAACATTGCAGCTTCATTTGGTGAAGGTCAATCTAGTAGTCGGCCTCCACTCTTTTGTGGAGACAATTACTCATTCTGGAAAGTTAGAATGAGAATATTCCTTCAGGCTCAAGGTCGAGAAATCTGGAAATGTATTGTAAATGGACCTTATATTCCAACAAAAGTAGTTGATGGAGTAAAGGTCAAAAAGGAAGAAGAAGAGTTTAATCGTGAAGACGATAGACTTTATACTTTGAATTTAACTGCTATGAATTTATTATATAATGCTCTCAATGGTAATGAATTTAATAGAGTAATGACTTGTACTACAGCAAAGGAAATTTGGGATAACTTGGAAGTTACTTATGAAGGAACTTCTCAAGTCAAGGAATCAAAAATTTATATTCTTACTCATGAATATGAAATGTTTAAGATGAATGATGATGAATCTATTTCTAGTATGTACACTCGTTTTACTAACATCATAAATAGCTTGACAGCTCTTGGCAAAGTTTATTCCAAAGTGGAGATAGTAAGAAAAATTCTCAACTCTCTACCAAAACGTTGGGAATCAAAAGTGACAGCGATTCTTGAAGCTAGAGACCTCAAGAAACTCGAAGTGAATGAACTCATCGGGTCACTTATCACCCATGAGTACACATTGAAAAGAGGAGAAGAAGAAGGAAAGTCAAAGAAGAGCTTGGCACTTAAAGCTGTTCTACATGAAAGTGAAAGTGATGAATATGAGGAAAATGACGACAAAGATGAAGAAGTTGCGATGATAACAAGAAGAATTCAGAGGTTCTTAAAGAAAAATAAAACTCCTCCAAGGAAATCCTTCAATAAGTTTTCCAAGAAAGATTCAGGTAAAAATGACACTTTAATTTGTTATAAATGCAATAAACCCGGTCATATCAAGCCAGATTGTCCTCTGCTAAAGAAAGATCGAAACAAAGGCAAAAAAGCAATGAAAGCTACGTGGAATGATGATTCAAGTAGCTCAGATAGTGAAGCAAGCAATGGAGAATCAGGAAATCTTTGTCTTATGGCTAAAGATGACATTGAGGTAACAAATTTTGATAATATTGAAGATCCTTCATATGAAGAATTGCAAAATGTTTTAGAAGAAGTATATGAGGAATTTGAAAAATTGGGTATCAAGTATACTGTTTTGAAAAAGAAAAATTCTTCTTTAACAAACGAAATTGATATTTTAAGAAAAGAAAATATTGTTTTGAAAGATGAAAATTTTGAGTTGAAGAAAAAGAAAACTGATTTAGAAAATATTATTGAAAACTTTACGAATGGAAAAAGAAATTTTGAAAAACTTCTTGGTAGTCAAAGATGTGTTTTTGATAAGGCAGGCTTGGGATATATGCCAAAACAAAAATACAAACCTTATAAAAACTTCTTTGATAATCCTTCTACATCAAAGTCCAATATTCAAAATTATTTTCATAAAAATAATTTTGTTAAAAAAAGATACTATTATAATCACTCAAGTTCTTCATATATGTCACATGCTATTTGCAATTTTTGTAATAGAAATGGTCATAATTATTTTGCTTGTCCTATTAGAAGAAAACATACAATGACTATTAGGACCATATGGGTACCTAAAAATCTTATTTCTTCTAATACTAATAAATAAAGGACCCAAAGAACTTGGGTACCAGGAATTGTTTTTAATTGCTTTTGTAGGTATGCATGAAGTATTCTACAGGTAAAAATAAATGATTTTTAGATAACGGATGCTCAAGATACGTGACAGAAGACAAAACTAAATTCATTGACTTCACTTCTAAATAAAAAGGATGTGTGATATTTGGAGACAATTCAAAAGGGAAGATCATGGAAATAGAAGGAAAGATCATCAAGACTTAGTACAAGATGCAACCAAATAGTGGAAACATGTGAAAGATCATCCAGCGGAATAAATTCTAGGAGAACCTTCACGAGATGTAAGTACTCGATCATCTTTTAGAAATATTTGCAATCATACTGCTTTTCTATCTTAGATTGAACCTAAAAATATTGATGAAGCACTTCTTGATGAATCTTAGATTCTAGCTATGTAAGAAGAGCTTAATCAATTTGAAAGAAATGATGTTTGAACACTTGTTCCTAAACCCAAAAATCATACTATTATTGGAACAAAATGGGTTTTTAGGAACAAGAAACATGAGTCCGGAGTCATTACTAGAAATGAGGCTCGACTAGTGGTCCAAGGTTTCAATCAAGAAGAATGAATTAATTATGATGAGACATATGCACCAGTCGCAAGATTAGAAGCTATTCGAATGCTACTTACATATGTTTGTTATAAAGACTTCAAACTTTTTCAAATGGATGTTAAAAGTGCTTTCTCAAACGGTTTTATAAATGAAGAAGTATATGCTGAGCAACCTCCAGGTTTTGAAAATCATATTTCTCTAAATCATGTTTTCAAACTCACAAAAGTACTATTTGGACTCAAACAAGCTCCTAAAGCGCGGTACGAGAGATTCAGTAGTTTCTTGATTGAAAAAGGCTTTTTAAGAGGAAAAATTGATACAACTCTTTTCATTATATACGAAAATGATGATATTCTTTTGATTCAAATTTATGTTGATGATATAATATTCGGTGCTACTAATGAAAATATGTGCCAAGTTTTTGCTAAGACTATGCAGGAAGAATTTGAAATGAGCATGATGGGAGAGCTTATATTCTTTCTCGGATTGCAAATTAAGCAAGCAAAAAGTGGGATATTCATCAATCAAAATATATTAAAAAATTGCTGAAGAAGTTTGGGATGGAAGGTGCTAAGGAAACTGGAACACCAATGAGCTCATCCACTAAACTTGATAAAGATGAATCCGGTAAACTAGTTGATTCGAAGGTATATCGAGGTATGATTGGTAGCTTATTATATTTGACAACTGGTAGACCAGATATTATGTTTAGTGTATGTTTATGTGCACGTTTTCAATCATTTCCAAAATAATCTCATTTGATTGCAGTCAAGCGGATTTTTAGATATTTTGCCAATACCATTGACTTAGAGTTATGGTATCCTAAACACATTATTTCGATCTTATTAGTTATTCAGGTACCGATTATACTGGTTCTTTAAAATAAGATATCATTTTTTTGAGATCATGTGCAGAAAAGGCGATATAGTACTGGAGTTCACAAACACACACGATCAGTTAGCAAATATATTCACAAAACCTTTACCAGAAGATAGATTATTTATGATTAGAAGAGAAATAGGTATGATGCATGTTATGAATATCTCTTGAAAGATAGATCAGAGTTCATAAAAATAGAGAGATATTTTTTTAAATACTTTTACATAAACTTGAGGTTCTTAGCCTCATGTTTGAGACGCTCATTCTCTTCATACAATATCATGTCATCCCTATCCATGGGAACTGGCAAGCGGAATGAAGAATCCAATAGAGATTTCAACTTTTTATTCTTCTGCCGAAGGATTCCTTCTCTTGTGTGAACTCTTGAACAATTCGTTGAAGTACAACAATTTGTTCTTTAAGCTTTTCAATCTCATGATTTTTGACTTGTAGCCGCTGGAAAAAAGCGACAATAGAGGATGAGTAGCGAGTCCCGAGACTCACCAAGTCGTAGATAGCATCGGAGTCTGGCTTATTAGTCAAACTGTTGTTCTCTTGCTGCAACATGGCGCTAATGGTAGCTGCAGAAAGGACATGAGATTGAGATGTAGAATACCTCATGGATGCATCTAGAGGAATGTTAGAAGAATAAGCCATTGAGAAAAGAATTGAAAACTTAAAGCGAGAATATTGAAGGAATGCAGATGAGTTATAGAGATGAGAATAAGATTTGATGCAAATCGGATGAACTTTAAAACTGATTTTATAGAGATAGCATAAAGAACAAGACAAACTATTGTCTCTTCAAATCTTATTAGTCAAAAGAAATATAAGATATGCTGGACACACATTGTCAAAAGTTTTCTTACTAGAAAAACGGTTCTCTGCTCCTATCATGGCATTGACGGCCTTAGGAGAGAAGATTGATGGTTGATGCGTCAAGGGTTCCTGATTCAAGTCTGGAACATTAGTGGAAGAGAATTGTTCGGCCATTCTATCGTTATGGAGAAACAGAATTTAGGTCAAGAAGCAATATTTTTTTTTGGTATTCGATTGGTGAAAATGATTTTGTTATAGAAACTCAGAGCTTTCAAACCCGTTTGTCAACAACATCAGGGGATTGATCTGCTTTCGCACCGACTGCTAGAGCTAAGCCTCCAACCTTTACAGGTTTTGTCAGATACGCGTGGCTCCGCACCGAATTGCCAGAGTTAGACTTCCAACATTTGCAGGTTTTGTCGGACATGCATGGCTCCGCACCGCATTGCCAAAGCTAGGCCTGCAGCTTTTGCTGTCTTTGTCGGACACGAATAATTTTAATTATTCATCTTCAAATCTCCGAAACATCTAATTCGTCAATAACATCAAGCGGATTTAAATCTTCTTCCGCACCGAGATGATAAAATTCGGCTTCAACGTTTGCAACTTTTGTCGGATACGGGTGGTTCTAATTTCTACAGTCTCTACTAACGCAGCGTTTTATTTGTCTATTGGTTATTGCAGGAATATATCTTATTGATCTAATTATGATTCCTTTTTAATGATGCCAAAAGGGGGAGAAGTCTTATACTAGTATTATACTACCCTGTTATATATGCTAGAATCATGTTTATATTTTTCTTGAAATACTAACGCATATTTTCAGGGGGAGCTTAAGTATTACTGCAGGTCGCAGATTTCTACTAAGTATTTGTCATCATCAAAAAGGGGGAGATTGTTGAACCAAAGGTTTCAAGTCTCGTATTTACGTATAAATTTTGATGATAACAAATAATATTGAAAACTCAAGCTCAAGTTGTCTATGCATGAAGGGAGCTAAACACATCAAGAAATCAAGCATGAGCAAGAAAGATATCAAGTCTACAAATGAAACTTATAGATTATTTTTGTACATCTCTTGATAAAATTAGAAATTGGATTAAGGCTCCAAATTACTCTTTTTTCTCATAAAACATCAAATTATTTTTTTCACATATGCAAGACATTTTTAAATGTCTTAGTTTTGAAAATTATGTTTTTCACATGTGCATAACACCATCAAACAAAATAATTTCGAAAATTATATTTTTTTATAAAAACTTGATTTTATAAGATGATTGATTATCATATTTGACATGTGCATATTTTGTTTGAAAGTCTTGAAAGGAGGTGGTGTGTTTTTTTGACTAATACAAAAGGTAGATGATTTTGTTTGAGAATCTTAAAGGGTGGTTGTGTGTTTTTTTTGACAAATATAAAAGATAGATGATTTGTTTGAAAATCTTAAAGGGTGGTTGTGTGTTTTTTTGACATATGCAAAAAGAAGATGATTTGATTTGAAAAATAAATCATGCTCATTTTGTCTTGTATGAAAAGCAAAAGATTAGGTTTGATTTCTTTGAAAAATGAATGGAGTTGTCTTTGACAAATGCAAAAAGGAAATGTTTTTATTTGAATTTTTTGAAAAGTAAATAGTGCTCTTATTTGACATGGGAATCTTTTCAAATTTGAAATTGAAGAATCATTTGCCTATAAATAGCTCACTTGAGTTTTGCAAAATTCACAACAAGAGCTTACACATCTATTGCTAAATTTTGTATCATTCTTTCAAAGCTCTCATTCTCTCTTTTCTAAAGTTTTGAGCCTTAATTCTTATTCTTGTTGAGAGAGATATAGTTTGTGCTGTATTGTTCTTATTTCACTCATTGATGAGTGTTTTCTGATAGCCTACCCACTATCAATTTTTGTATCAGTAAGAGGGTGTGTATAACCCTTGTGTGTGTAGAAGGTGTTCTACACGGGGAATAGTTAAATCACCAAGTGTGAGGTGATTGGAAGTAAGAGGGTGTGTATAACCCTTGTGTGTGTAGAAGGTGTTCTACACAGGGAATAGTTGAATCACCAAGTGTGAGGTGATTGGAAGTGTAGAGGGTGTTCTACATGGAATCTTTGGAGCGGTGCTGCTCAAAGGTGTAATAGGTTTCTATCTCCACCTAAAGGAGATTGAATAGTGGATTTGGGAATCCTCAAGGGGTAGCTTGAGGCGAGGACGTAGGCAGTGGGGCTGAACCTCGTAAAAATACTGAGTTTGCTTTCTCTTACCCTACTCTTTATATTTCCTACTGCTTTATATTTTGGTTATATTTTATATTGTATATTTAGTTTATAAGTATTAATTTTTTAATATAACCCAATTCACCCCCCCTCTTGTGTTAGTCATCTGGGCAACAAGTGGTATCAGAGCTAGAGCTCTATTATAAGATTAACTATCTTTTGAGTTAAGATCTTATGGCTAACATTGCAGCTTCATTTGGTGAAGGTCAATCTAGTAGTCGGCCTCCACTCTTTTGTGGAGACAATTACTCATTCTGGAAAGTTAGAATGAGAATATTCCTTCAGGCTCAAGGTCGAGAAATCTGGAAATGTATTGTAAATGGACCTTATATTCCAACAAAAGTAGTTGATGGAGTAAAGGTCAAAAAGGAAGAAGAAGAGTTTAATCGTGAAGACGATAGACTTTATACTTTGAATTTAACTGCTATGAATTTATTATATAATGCTCTCAATGGTAATGAATTTAATAGAGTAATGACTTGTACTACAGCAAAGGAAATTTGGGATAACTTGGAAGTTACTTATGAAGGAACTTCTCAAGTCAAGGAATCAAAAATTTATATTCTTACTCATGAATATGAAATGTTTAAGATGAATGATGATGAATCTATTTCTAGTATGTACACTCGTTTTACTAACATCATAAATAGCTTGACAGCTCTTGGCAAAGTTTATTCCAAAGTGGAGATAGTAAGAAAAATTCTCAACTCTCTACCAAAACGTTGGGAATCAAAAGTGACAGCGATTCTTGAAGCTAGAGACCTCAAGAAACTCGAAGTGAATGAACTCATCGGGTTACTTATCACCCATGAGTACACATTGAAAAGAGGAGAAGAAGAAGGAAAGTCAAAGAAGAGCTTGGCACTTAAAGCTGTTCTACATGAAAGTGAAAGTGATGAATATGAGGAAAATGACGACAAAGATGAAGAAGTTGCGATGATAACAAGAAGAATTCAGAGG
This sequence comes from Platycarya strobilacea, assembly GCA_036898215.1. Lineage (NCBI taxonomy): Eukaryota > Viridiplantae > Streptophyta > Magnoliopsida > Fagales > Juglandaceae > Platycarya > Platycarya strobilacea. The sequence goes on from CM072556.1 coordinate 14,730,332, forward strand.
TTCTTAAAGAAAAATAAAACTCCTCCAAGGAAATCCTTCAATAAGTTTTCCAAGAAAGATTCAGGTAAAAATGACACTTTAATTTGTTATAAATGCAATAAACCCGGTCATATCAAGCCAGATTGTCCTCTGCTAAAGAAAGATCGAAACAAAGGCAAAAAAGCAATGAAAGCTACGTGGAATGATGATTCAAGTAGCTCAGATAGTGAAGCAAGCAATGGAGAATCAGGAAATCTTTGTCTTATGGCTAAAGATGACATTGAGGTAACAAATTTTGATAATATTGAAGATCCTTCATATGAAGAATTGCAAAATGTTTTAGAAGAAGTATATGAGGAATTTGAAAAATTGGGTATCAAGTATACTGTTTTGAAAAAGAAAAATTCTTCTTTAACAAACGAAATTGATATTTTAAGAAAAGAAAATATTGTTTTGAAAGATGAAAATTTTGAGTTGAAGAAAAAGAAAACTGATTTAGAAAATATTATTGAAAACTTTACGAATGGAAAAAGAAATTTTGAAAAACTTCTTGGTAGTCAAAGATGTGTTTTTGATAAGGCAGGCTTGGGATATATGCCAAAACAAAAATACAAACCTTATAAAAACTTCTTTGATAATCCTTCTACATCAAAGTCCAATATTCAAAATTATTTTCATAAAAATAATTTTGTTAAAAAAAGATACTATTATAATCACTCAAGTTCTTCATATATGTCACATGCTATTTGCAATTTTTGTAATAGAAATGGTCATAATTATTTTGCTTGTCCTATTAGAAGAAAACATACAATGACTATTAGGACCATATGGGTACCTAAAAATCTTATTTCTTCTAATACTAATAAATAAAGGACCCAAAGAACTTGGGTACCAGGAATTGTTTTTAATTGCTTTTGTAGGTATGCATGAAGTATTCTACAGGTAAAAATAAATGATTTTTAGATAACGGATGCTCAAGATACGTGACAGAAGACAAAACTAAATTCATTGACTTCACTTCTAAATAAAAAGGATGTGTGATATTTGGAGACAATTCAAAAGGGAAGATCATGGAAATAGAAGGAAAGATCATCAAGACTTAGTACAAGATGCAACCAAATAGTGGAAACATGTGAAAGATCATCCAGCGGAATAAATTCTAGGAGAACCTTCACGAGATGTAAGTACTCGATCATCTTTTAGAAATATTTGCAATCATACTGCTTTTCTATCTTAGATTGAACCTAAAAATATTGATGAAGCACTTCTTGATGAATCTTAGATTCTAGCTATGTAAGAAGAGCTTAATCAATTTGAAAGAAATGATGTTTGAACACTTGTTCCTAAACCCAAAAATCATACTATTATTGGAACAAAATGGGTTTTTAGGAACAAGAAACATGAGTCCGGAGTCATTACTAGAAATGAGGCTCGACTAGTGGTCCAAGGTTTCAATCAAGAAGAATGAATTAATTATGATGAGACATATGCACCAGTCGCAAGATTAGAAGCTATTCGAATGCTACTTACATATGTTTGTTATAAAGACTTCAAACTTTTTCAAATGGATGTTAAAAGTGCTTTCTCAAACGGTTTTATAAATGAAGAAGTATATGCTGAGCAACCTCCAGGTTTTGAAAATCATATTTCTCTAAATCATGTTTTCAAACTCACAAAAGTACTATTTGGACTCAAACAAGCTCCTAAAGCGCGGTACGAGAGATTCAGTAGTTTCTTGATTGAAAAAGGCTTTTTAAGAGGAAAAATTGATACAACTCTTTTCATTATATACGAAAATGATGATATTCTTTTGATTCAAATTTATGTTGATGATATAATATTCGGTGCTACTAATGAAAATATGTGCCAAGTTTTTGCTAAGACTATGCAGGAAGAATTTGAAATGAGCATGATGGGAGAGCTTATATTCTTTTTCGGATTGCAAATTAAGCAAGCAAAAAGTGGGATATTCATCAATCAAAATATATTAAAAAATTGCTGAAGAAGTTTGGGATGGAAGGTGCTAAGGAAACTGGAACACCAATGAGCTCATCCACTAAACTTGATAAAGATGAATCCGGTAAACTAGTTGATTCGAAGGTATATCGAGGTATGATTGGTAACTTATTATATTTGACAACTGGTAGACCAGATATTATGTTTAGTGTATGTTTATGTGCACGTTTTCAATCATTTCCAAAATAATCTCATTTGATTGCAGTCAAGCGGATTTTTAGATATTTTGCCAATACCATTGACTTAGAGTTATGGTATCCTAAACACATTATTTCGATCTTATTAGTTATTCAGGTACCGATTATACTGGTTCTTTAAAATAAGATATCATTTTTTTGAGATCATGTGCAGAAAAGGCGATATAGTACTGGAGTTCACAAACACACACGATCAGTTAGCAAATATATTCACAAAACCTTTACCAGAAGATAGATTATTTATGATTAGAAGAGAAATAGGTATGATGCATGTTATGAATATCTCTTGAAAGATAGATCAGAGTTCATAAAAATAGAGAGATATTTTTTTAAATACTTTTACATAAACTTGAGGTTCTTAGCCTCATGTTTGAGACGCTCATTCTCTTCATACAATATCATGTCATCCCTATCCATGGGAACTGGCAAGCGGAATGAAGAATCCAATAGAGATTTCAACTTTTTATTCTTCTGCCGAAGGATTCCTTCTCTTGTGTGAACTCTTGAACAATTCGTTGAAGTACAACAATTTGTTCTTTAAGCTTTTCAATCTCATGATTTTTGACTTGTAGCCGCTGGAAAAAAGCGACAATAGAGGATGAGTAGCGAGTCCCGAGACTCACCAAGTCGTAGATAGCATCGGAGTCTGGCTTATTAGTCAAACTGTTGTTCTCTTGCTGCAACATGGCGCTAATGGTAGCTGCAGAAAGGACATGAGATTGAGATGTAGAATACCTCATGGATGCATCTAGAGGAATGTTAGAAGAATAAGCCATTGAGAAAAGAATTGAAAACTTAAAGCGAGAATATTGAAGGAATGCAGATGAGTTATAGAGATGAGAATAAGATTTGATGCAAATCGGATGAACTTTAAAACTGATTTTATAGAGATAGCATAAAGAACAAGACAAACTATTGTCTCTTCAAATCTTATTAGTCAAAAGAAATATAAGATATGCTGGACACACATTGTCAAAAGTTTTCTTACTAGAAAAACGGTTCTCTGCTCCTATCATGGCATTGACGGCCTTAGGAGAGAAGATTGATGGTTGATGCGTCAAGGGTTCCTGATTCAAGTCTGGAACATTAGTGGAAGAGAATTGTTCGGCCATTCTATCGTTATGGAGAAACAGAATTTAGGTCAAGAAGCAATATTTTTTTTTGGTATTCGATTGGTGAAAATGATTTTGTTATAGAAACTCAGAGCTTTCAAACCCGTTTGTCAACAACATCAGGGGATTGATCTGCTTTCGCACCGACTGCTAGAGCTAAGCCTCCAACCTTTACAGGTTTTGTCAGATACGCGTGGCTCCGCACCGAATTGCCAGAGTTAGACTTCCAACATTTGCAGGTTTTGTCGGACATGCATGGCTCCGCACCGCATTGCCAAAGCTAGGCCTGCAGCTTTTGCTGTCTTTGTCGGACACGAATAATTTTAATTATTCATCTTCAAATCTCCGAAACATCTAATTCGTCAATAACATCAAGCGGATTTAAATCTTCTTCCGCACCGAGATGATAAAATTCGGCTTCAACGTTTGCAACTTTTGTCGGATACGGGTGGTTCTAATTTCTACAGTCTCTACTAACGCAGCGTTTTATTTGTCTATTGGTTATTGCAGGAATATATCTTATTGATCTAATTATGATTCCTTTTTAATGATGCCAAAAGGGGGAGAAGTCTTATACTAGTATTATACTACCCTGTTATATATGCTAGAATCATGTTTATATTTTTCTTGAAATACTAACGCATATTTTCAGGGGGAGCTTAAGTATTACTGCAGGTCGCAGATTTCTACTAAGTATTTGTCATCATCAAAAAGGGGGAGATTGTTGAACCAAAGGTTTCAAGTCTCGTATTTACGTATAAATTTTGATGATAACAAATAATATTGAAAACTCAAGCTCAAGTTGTCTATGCATGAAGGGAGCTAAACACATCAAGAAATCAAGCATGAGCAAGAAAGATATCAAGTCTACAAATGAAACTTATAGATTATTTTTGTACATCTCTTGATAAAATTAGAAATTGGATTAAGGCTCCAAATTACTCTTTTTTCTCATAAAACATCAAATTATTTTTTCCACATATGCAAGACATTTTTAAATGTCTTAGTTTTGAAAATTATGTTTTTCACATGTGCATAACACCATCAAACAAAATAATTTCGAAAATTATATTTTTTTATAAAAACTTGATTTTATAAGATGATTGATTATCATATTTGACATGTGCATATTTTGTTTGAAAGTCTTGAAAGGAGGTGGTGTGTTTTTTTGACTAATACAAAAGGTAGATGATTTTGTTTGAGAATCTTAAAGGGTGGTTGTGTGTTTTTTTTGACAAATATAAAAGATAGATGATTTGTTTGAAAATCTTAAAGGGTGGTTGTGTGTTTTTTTGACATATGCAAAAAGAAGATGATTTGATTTGAAAAATAAATCATGCTCATTTTGTCTTGTATGAAAAGCAAAAGATTAGGTTTGATTTCTTTGAAAAATGAATGGAGTTGTCTTTGACAAATGCAAAAAGGAAATGTTTTTATTTGAATTTTTTGAAAAGTAAATAGTGCTCTTATTTGACATGGGAATCTTTTCAAATTTGAAATTGAAGAATCATTTGCCTATAAATAGCTCACTTGAGTTTTGCAAAATTCACAACAAGAGCTTACACATCTATTGCTAAATTTTGTATCATTCTTTCAAAGCTCTCATTCTCTCTTTTCTAAAGTTTTGAGCCTTAATTCTTATTCTTGTTGAGAGAGATATAGTTTGTGCTGTATTGTTCTTATTTCACTCATTGATGAGTGTTTTCTGATAGCCTACCCACTATCAATTTTTGTATCAGTAAGAGGGTGTGTATAACCCTTGTGTGTGTAGAAGGTGTTCTACACGGGGAATAGTTAAATCACCAAGTGTGAGGTGATTGGAAGTAAGAGGGTGTGTATAACCCTTGTGTGTGTAGAAGGTGTTCTACACAGGGAATAGTTGAATCACCAAGTGTGAGGTGATTGGAAGTGTAGAGGGTGTTCTACATGGAATCTTTGGAGCGGTGCTGCTCAAAGGTGTAATAGGTTTCTATCTCCACCTAAAGGAGATTGAATAGTGGATTTGGGAATCCTCAAGGGGTAGCTTGAGGCGAGGACGTAGGCAGTGGGACTGAACCTCGTAAAAATACTGAGTTTGCTTTCTCTTACCCTACTCTTTATATTTCCTACTGCTTTATATTTTGGTTATATTTTATATTGTATATTTAGTTTATAAGTATTAATTTTTTAATATAACCCAATTCACCCCCCCTCTTGTGTTAGTCATCTGGGCAACACATTCTCATCTCATCTCTCGGTTTTTATTTATTCCAAAATAATCGTTTTTATTTACTTTGATTTTACTTTCGGTTTTATTTACTTTTTGACTTTTCAATTGCTTTTACGTTACGTTTTGAGTTTTACTGTCAGACGTTTCCTTTCGTTCCAATCATTCATTCTTTCATCTTCCTTTCTTCTGAAACGCGACGAAGCTTTGGTCTCCTTCACAAAATTGCACGCTCAGCTCCATTGACGAACAATGCAGCTCCAAGAACGACGCCAACAGCGCGGCTCCGGTGACCCAGTCTCCTCTCCACAGCCAACGGCACAGATCCGGTGACCCAGTCTCCTATCCCCTCCTCCCAGCCTCTTTCCTCCTTCCTCGCTCAAATAACCTCAGACGTCCTCTTCAAAATCTCCTTACACGCAACAACGCAAATGAAATACCAGTAGTAAACGAAATACCAACAAACAAGAGACCAACGCAGCCAACAATAACAGAGCAAAAAATGGAACACGCAAAGGAAAAAATGCAATAGAAAAAACCCAGCGAAAGAAAACCAGCAACATACAAACAAAACACAAAATGAAAGAAAAGAGCTATATTTGCTCTTCGGCGCCGAACCAAATAAAAGCCTAAACCAAGGACATCAAACAAGAAACGAAGATAGGGGAGACAACATGAAGAGAAAGCAAATCCCTAACACAGGCAAACAAAATTAGACACAGGGAAAAAAATTACTCCCCAAAATCTTCAACCTTCTCTTCTAAACTTCTCGATCTTCTCTCGCCGAAATGAACAACACAATCCAAGACACCTAATCACGATTTATAAATCTACTTTTCTGACGAATAACAATCACATTACAATACTGTTGAAAAACAAAAAAGAGAAAAGCGTTTAAAACCGAACGAAATCAGTCCAAATATAACCAACACAGGCACAAAATGACATCAATATTACTGAACAGAAGGCCAGAACGACAGCAACATGTAACTTGTAAATAAAGAAATAATGAAGGGGTGAAAATGGAAAGCAAAAAGGCTGAAAATGAAAATGCCACAATTCATCTCCTATCTACACCTATATTTTAGTAGTAGGTACAGATCAAACGTTAGAGCCACGTATTGTGATTGGTTTCAGATTAAACCTTTTTTTCTATGAGTTTCTCATTATTCCTAAATTTGTTATGATGGTGATTTGTGCTTAATTAGATGTGATGCTTACGAATTGAGTATATTGTGTAAAATTTTGGACTCTTGTTTTATGATTGATGTTCAGATCTACATCTTTATGCCAACATCCCCACATTCGAATCTCCATTTATTATATTTCTGAGCTGTGATCCATTATTTGCATGTTAAGAGTGATTTGTTGCTAGTAATCTAACGTAAGATTATGATGAGTGGGGTAATGATTCATAGTGTTTAGGCTAAGATCAAAGTTGATTTTATTCAATCTAATGGGGTTGAAGTTTTAGTCCAAATAGTTGTACAAATCCTCTCTGATCAGAGCTCTGATTTTGGAACATTTAGAGCCTGAGCCCTCGGGTGTGCGGCTAAAATTTCCATTTCCAGAAGAAGAAAACCCTTGAATTTCTATCAAAACCCAAATCTATTAAATCCATGAAAATCATGCTCCGAAGAGGAAAATGAAGCGAAAAAGAGTCAGAAAAAGATGAAGTACTTGAGACACATACAACTCAAATAGACTGCAAAATCATATATCAGAATATTAAAAATTGATGGTATCGCATGGTTTGGTAACTCTTTTTTTTGGAGTCATTGCTTTCACAGGATCTGGTTGCGTGAGCAACTTTCAGATGGAGTTGCTGTCAATAGAAGTCTTGACACTTTGCGAAAAAAACCTAGGAGTGTTATCGATAAACTCTTCTACCCTCGCACTGTCCACTTCGTACGCATGAAGATGAAGACCATTGGTATTATGTTACCGTCGAAAACTGAATCTCTCTTTCACTGATCTAATTTTTGTTTTGATTTTGACTTGATTTGAGACTGACTTGCACACATGTGAATTTCGGAATATGGGGTGGGAAGTTGAACAATTTGGTATTTTCTTTTATATATAAATTGTTCTCCATCCTATCCCAAAAATCAAAAAACAAGCATTGTCTGGTAAAGACAATTGAACTGCTGCTTTGGAACCAATTTTCACGTGAAAAAAGAACAATGATTGAAAATGCCGAGATTCGATTGAATAAAAATCAAATGTTAAACGGACAATAGACAGCATATTAGTTGTGAAATATAAAATTTTAATAGAATCGTTAAACCAATACATTATATATATAAAAGATATATATATTTATTTATAAATATATTATAAAGATCAAATGTTAAAGTCACATATGGGAATCCGACTGGGATTCCTACAGTGGTTTTTTTAATAAAAAAGTATTTAAATAACATTATATTTTTTTAAAAAGAAATTGAAAAAATATATTAAAAAACACTGTCCAAATTCTAATCGGGATCTCCATACGTGGCTATAGAACCAATCATATTACAGTGAAGGATTATTGTATATTTTAAACTTGTCTTGAATAGTGTGGTAAATAAGTCAGTCATTTTCCGATTCCGATTTATCAAACTTTGTATTTTAGCCGTAAATTAATACTAGAAATGATCGATTTGGTTATTGGATTGTACGCGTATTTAATTCATAAACACAGTTGCCCATTTGCACCTAAAATTATATTCTACATGATTTGCTAAGACATAATAAATTGCAGTACGAATATTTTGGTTCATGAACCAAAATATACATACGACTTCAAACAAGTAGTCGAAAAGGTTCTATAACTTCTATCCAAGCGAAATGGATAGTACTCTTTATCTATTTATTTATTGGTCTCCGGCCATGAGAAGATCAGAGTCGCGTGGGAGATCATAGCTCTCCAATCCATATATTCAACGACCTTGTTCCTAGCTAGTACATACTTTGATCAGCTCTATGATCTCTTTTTATTTCATACATAAATCCAAAAAAAAAAAAGAAAAAGGTAATTAATTAATGGAAATAGCAAAATACGTGATGATATCGGCCCTAGTGATCCTAGCAAGAGAGATTATCGCCGGGGGCAACACCAAATTGTTGACAATATTGAGTGTATTTGTCGATACGGGACCGAACCTTTACAGGTTCTTTACCGTTAAATTCAACATCACCATTAATGGCTCTGATGGTTTCTCCAAACCCCTGGCTCACATATTTTTGAACATTGGTCATTTAATACCATAAGGCAGCCTTAAAAGACACAACTGCGTCTGTGGCAACAGTTTCAGGAGAGTTTAATCCATCAAATCCGATGCTGCCTCGAAGAAGCATTTCTATGTACAATACTCCTTCGGTTAAGATAAACTTGGCCGACTTGTTCCTGATCTTTTGTGCTTAATCTGGGCCAAGGGGCAGCCTGTCTTCTCTAAGGTACTGAATAATGTTTGTTGCCCAATTAGAAGTGGTAGTGGCTATAGTCAGAACTTCACTGCCAATGAAGGAGGTATCTATCGATCTGACTTCAGTATATTTTGGAGGTGGGTGTTCATCCCTCCCTGATGAAAAATCATAACGTGAAAAATCATCGATGAAAGTGATAAAGTACTTTTCTCCACCAAATGATGGTGAGTCAAAAGGTCCACAAATATCAGTATGGACAATCTCCAGAAGTTTTCCACTTCTTGTGGCACCTTTCTTTGTATGTTTGGTTTGCTTACCTTTAATGCAATCCACACATACATCAAAATCAGTAAAATCAATATTTGAAAGAATCTCATCTTTTACCAATCTCTCAATTCTTTCTCTGGATATATGACCCAGTCTTTTATGCCACAAGAACGAAGAATTCTCATTAACTCTGCTACGTTTAGTTCCAACATCATGATGTAGGGTGAGGAGTGTTTTAGCAAAAATCTTGTTAAGATTAAATCTATATAACCTCTCAGATAAAACACCAGAACTAATAAATGAGTCATTTCTCAACAAACGAAAACCTTTATGTTCAAAATACAAAGCATAACCATCATAAACAAGTCTTGACATGGAAATTAAATTTCTAGAAATAGTAGGAACATAAAAAGTATCAAATAGGTCCAAACAATGGCCTGACTCTAAAAATAAACGTAAAGTTCCAACACCAACAACTGGTACTTGAGTTCCATTTCCCAAGACTATAAAATGCTCATTTTCCTTTATGTTCTGGATCGAAAGATATCCCTGCATTGAATTTGAAATATGAATAGTAGAACCAGAGTCAATCCACCATGTATTAGAAGGAACTTGTGTCATATTTGATTCGAAACATACATAAGCTAAAAGCTTACCCTTCTTCTCGAACCAAGCTCTACGTTTCGGCAATTTTTCTGTAACTACCCATAGCCATGATAGAAATAACATTTCGGTCCATTATGTTCCTTCTTGCGGGTCCCGTTAATATGAGAAGATCCCGTAACCTTCAATGGATCTTTCTTGAAACTCTTCTTTGGTTTCTTTCCTTTGCTTCCAACTCCATGACTCATTACATTAACTGAATGTTGTCCTTGTTGCCTAAGCCTTGCCTCTTCTTGAATTAGCATACTCGCCAATTCATTCACATTCCACTTTTCCTTAATAGTGTTATAGTGAATCTGTAATGACCCATACTGAGCAGGTAAGGAATTCAAAATGAACTGAACAAGGAAACTTTCATCAACATTCATGCTCAGAGATTTGAGTTTGGCAGCTAGATTGGTCATTTCAAGGACATCCTCATTCATTCCACGACTACCATCAAATTTCATGGTGGTAAGTTCAGCCATTAATCTCCCTCCAAGGGACTTATCTGCTGAACGAAACCGATCTTCCACAGCTTTGAAATATTCCTTTGCATTTTCAATTTGAGGAAGCGTTGATTTAATATTGTTCGCAATACACATTCGCATAAACATGATGCTTAATCTGTTCGATCTTTCCCATGACTTAAACAAAGCTTGCTCCTCCAAACTGCTTGTTTCAGTAATAGCAGTCGGTTTGTCAATTCGCAGTGCTAAGTCAAGATCCAGAACACCAAGATGAAACTGAATCTGTTCCTTCCAGTCAGAGAAATTAGTTCCACTAAAGATCGGAACAGAAGAAGCTAGCGAATGAAGCGAAACAGGAACTGACACTGTAACAAAATCATCACAACATTAATGCTTTGAGAAAATCACTTCCATTAGCAATATTGCGTTCAATCTTTGGATTAACTAATGCAATATACTAACATTCAAATTTAATGATGATTTTTCATTCACCTAGGCATAATTGATAACCCTTTAAAAATTGATTGGTTTGTCACCTTTGGGCATCCATTCCAATCTCACTTTCATTCTATCAATTAACCTAATTAATTTAATGACTACTTGAAAGTTGGTGCACCTTTGGGTCAAACCATAATAATCAAATAATCATTCCATAATAATTTTGTAAAGTCATAATTCAATTCAATATTTATAACATTTTTTTTTTAGCAAGATCACTTTGGTGACAACATGCTAACCATAATATAAATATTGATTGATAAATAATCAAGCAAAAAATATGTTCACATTCAAAACAGATAAATAATATTCCAAAATAAAAAAAAATATTATGATGAAAGAGAGTTTTTTTTTTTAATTGGTTAGCATGCATTGTATTTAACATTATTTTCTAAGTTCAAGACCTAGCAATCTTTTTTAATTATCTCAATAACATGCAACATCCAGCCCATAACAGTTCAACTCATACATGCATAAATACAATTATTAACCCAATATAAGTGAGCCCATATCAAATCAAAACTGGTTGGCATGCATTAAATTATACAGACAAAATTAATATTCAAATGCTTTCACTAAAAGAAATCATTTAAACAAAAACAAAAATGAGCCCAATAAAATAAAGAAGATGGCCAGCAACGTCAAGGGTCAAAACAATTAAATGAATATCTATTCCAATGATTCGACAGTTTGAATTGTGAGTAAACGAAATCATTGTGAAGCCAATAAATTCGGAATCAACTCACGAAATCAAACGGACACATGCTTATAAATATCCATACAGAATCATAATATTCCAATAGCATAAAAACCCAATAAATTCGGCCACGAATGCGAAATCAATATTTCATCAAATTCGGCAAACATCAGAAAAATATTTTGGAATCAGTGAATAGCAAATTCCAAACATTATAAATGCAAAATATTGCACATAAAACAAATAGCGAGATCGAACAAATAAAAGTTAATGGAATCGATCTCTATATTAAAAGGAAAATCATGATAGTTTCAACCATGCTCTGATACCACATGTTAGAAAATTAATACATGAATTTTCTGATATAAGAATCTTCAACTATCATAATAATCACATAATCATCTTTAATGCGGAAATAAATATTTCATGAAAAACATACCGTAATCAGCCATAATGAAATCTCCTTGAAGAAGACTTGTAGAAATTATTTCTCTCACATAACCCTCTTTCTCTTCTTCACCAGAACATATGGGGAAATCTGATAAAATTGAAAGTGTAGGTAGAGAGAGAACAATTCCTACGTAAAAATTAAAAGAAGCAGTTATCCTACTCCCCATAAAAATAGGCACATAGGAAAATAACTTTTCCTATTAATTTTCACAATAACCGTGTATCAGATTTTCAAAGCCAATAACTACCTTATCACATCAAGTTCAAATAATGTCCATATTGCCCTTTCATGTGGGACATATTTTAACAATGCATGCACCCCGGCCCCCACCGTCGAATTAATTAACTACGCGCCCAAGCCAAGGCACAAGGCTAGCTCTCTCTCGCTCCCCTGATTGTCAATATTATATATATATAGAGAGAGAGAGAGTGAGAGAGGACTAGTTATGATTATCAATTTCTGGCTAGGTTTATTTATGCCGAAGTTATATACATGTGAATATTGAAAAAGAATATATAATATAGGTCAATATACATGTATACATACACACACATGATGACACATGATATATATATATATATATTTATATAAGTACATGATGACAAGTTTGACAACAAATATAAATCTTAATTAAAATTTGAGATCAGAAAAATCTTCTCGATCTGTCCTTTTTAATTTCCACGGGTTTCAATTAATTAATTTCTGTGTTTTTTTCTTTTCTTGTGAAAAATAATCTGAACGAGGGCACTTGATCAACAAGCTGAAAGTGGCTGGGCTAGCCGATCATTTCTAGCAAAACTCATAAATATTAAATGGTCATCCGTGTATCTAATTCTCCTAATTTTTCACATTTTCTGGCACCGCCCGTACATCAGAAACAAGAACAAGATGTAGCTCGCAAACCAAGTCAATTGAGTTTTCCAAACTTTGGCCTCGACTACTGACGAGAGAAAAAACCAATTCATCATTTATTTATTTATTTTCATCATTTTATAATTTGATATATAAAATATGATAAATTCTCAAGTGCTATATAACTTATAAGTATATATTGACGGTTTCCAATCTTCTATTATCTCGTCTTATAATAAGAGCATAATAAAAAAATAGAGATGACGAGTAATATTTTATATATATATATGTATGTATGTATGTAAGCATGCATGCATAACCCATAGTACAATAAATTATCAAATTAAGATTAATGCTACATATAATTAGAAGACAGCCTATATAACATGCTTATTGACTGATCATATCTTTTATAAATATTTTATAATTTGATTTTCTGATAAATGATCATATTAGATGAGTGCAATGTATATTGATGTGCAAAATTGCTTATAATGATATTTTTTCTAAAATTAATCTCACGAACAAAGGAGCACTAGCGCTAGGCGTTCAAATAATAAATTATATTCAAACTCAATACTTTACATAGTCTTTATAATTTATATATAGGAGTTTGACAGATTCAGACAAATATAGAAATCCATGTATCCCAATACCCAGCAAAAAATTAAACTCCTGGCCTGATATATCCTTGGTCAACACGTAATTAATCAAATACTACTTGAAACCCACCAAACCCTCCCACCCAAAAGTCCTCCAAATACACAGCATGCAGCTAGTCTACTGTAAGATTCCACGGATACAAAATAGCAATAAGAAAAATATTACTTGCCCACTAATTTTGTCACTTCATGCATTTTCCTTTTTTTTTATTATTTCTCTTTTTATTTAATAATTAAAGAAATAATTATTAATGTATTAATTGTTTTTTCATATTTTTTTAAAATTGTTTTGACCTCGCGATACACTTGAGATATAACTTCCAGATGGCTGGGTAACATTACCCTTAGCAATATAAATGTCTCCACCCATTTATACTTTTGTCACACACATTCATCAGCAACCAAACAACACTCCCTAGCTGAGCTTATATATTAGATCATACACCTTTAGTATAAATTAGAATATTATATATGTAGAACCTAGCTATTTGGATCTGGAAAAAGGTTCATACAATCCGCGTTTCTGAAGATTTCTATTCGTAAATAGATTTCTATATAGTTTCTACATCATGAGTTATGGAAAATGTTAGGAAGTATATATGTTTGCCAATATTTCACCATAGTGATGAAAAGATAAAGAGTCAGTTTATACATCATCCCTAAAGCACAAACCACTGCATATACTTATTTTTATTTTTTTATTTTATTTTGTTCTTACTAAACTAAATGACTTATTCTACTCATTATCCATACCTCACATAAAAAAGTTAAAAATTTAAAAAATTATGTGTGATGAATGGTATAGGCCGCCAGGATGATGAGTAGAATTTTTTAAAGATAAAACTAATCTCAATATATATATATAAATCATGCCACAAACCGTACTACTTTTAGAAAAACATACGTGCATATTTCCTGGCAAAAATGCTTGGAGTTTTCACACAATATAGTGGCAAGTAGCTAGTAGTAGTGCTGCTGGTATATCAGGCACTACTCGCGTATATTTGTACAGCAAAAATTAAGACGGAGAAAAGTAAGTAACAAATTAGAACTTATTTTGGTTAAGAAATTATCATTATAAAAAAATTATTTATTTGAAGTCAGTTGATTCTAATCAATTGATTATTTATAATAAAAATTAATTATAAATAGTTATTACAAAAACCCTTTTTTATAGTGTATTTAAATCGGCGCATGACTAGTTGATGTGCTGAATAACTAGTTTGGAACAAGGAAAGTATTGCATTAATGCGTGAGTTTAATCATTTCATCCAAATTTCCCAGTTATAATATATCTTTGACTTGATCATCTGCACTAAAAATCAAAGTTGGGTTTTCACATGACACTGTATATTTCTTTCTTTCTCCACGTGACTTGCCAAAATCACCCACCGCGCGCCCAGTTGGATTATTGACTTGATGTCACGAGGAGCATATATGCAGAACAATTTGATAAATTCAAAGTCTTCCAAACTTTAAATATTGGTGTAGTGAATTCATCAACATATATACTAAAACGCTTAATTAGTTTGCATGGATATATACCTAATTATAAAAAATAAAAAATAAAAAATAAAAAAGTATTTGAAATAAATTTTTTACAATTATGATGATTATTTGTGATCAAAATACTCATTTTAATAAAAAAATAATCATTTTACAATGGTCTAAACATTGTCGTGCCATTCCAATGCTGTGATGGCATGTGACTTAGTACAAGAAAAATTAATATACCGAAGATATAGACTAGTCTAATTTATTAGTAGACTAGTCTAACTTTGTACAAAAGAATTATCTATATTTTGAGGTTTATACCTAACTAAAATTACTCATAACTAGGAATAGATGGTCAATGCATCCATCCCTTTACCCAGCAAAATCCAACGTAAAGTCCTTAAAGCCCCACCTAAAGGACCCAGTCCAAGTAGAGGGGTACAACGTCCAACTCATCTACCACTATAAATACCTCCACCCTGTATCCTTTTTGTCACACAACTCAGCTAGCACACAATTAAACATCTCCTTTTAGTCTTCAAATTTTAAGATAAAACCTCGCTAAGTCTCTCACCAACCTCCTATTATACTATATTTTTTTAGCAAAAGAAACAGAGTTTATAGATCGATTAATTCTAGGCGCTTATAATTCTGATCAAGATCATCATGAATTCCAGAAAGGCCACTACCCTTTTGATCATCTTTGTCGTGATCTCTGTCGCCATCTTGAACCTTGCTGGCGGCGGGGTGGAAGCAAGCAGAGTGTTACCCGCGGAGGATTTCGCCAATGCTAATCACCTCGATATACCTTCTTCTATCTACGAGAAGGCGAAGCACACCATGGCGTATTGGTTCGAACGGTTGCCGTCCGGACCTACCCCCAGTGGCCCTGGTCACTAATCAACATATTCAAATTGATGAAAGCCCGTCTTTTATACTAGCTATACGTATACATATATATATATATATGCAGTACGTACAATACGTGGTATAGTTGTACACAAGATCAAATTAACATGAAGCATAAACTTTTTTTTATCTTGTTTCTTTCGTTTATTATTCATATCTTTATTTTCTTCCCTCGAAGTAGTGGGGAAGATCATATACTCAGCATGTAACTTTGCCCCCTGGCTTTTACGACACAAATAGAAATGAAAAATAAATATTCATTTTTTGTTATTATATACGTATTGTTTCTTATTCCCTTTTTTGTTGTCTGCATTTTTTTTGTTAAGAATCAATGGACGTTAATTTGCATAATCTTCAAACTATTGAAGCTCAATTTCGATCTTAAATATTGATGAATGTGATAAAAGAGACATCGAACAGTACCATAAATAGGATTCATCAAAATAAAAGAATATATATATGTATGATCTCTCTCCATTAATCCTCATTAAAGTTAATCCTCATACAACCAATCGGGCATCGCTTACCGATTTACAACCTCAGCTAATAAAGTAAAAAATTAGCAATCATGCAAAATATTATATCAATCTCTCTAGTACTCTAATTATGTTCATGTTAGCATGCATGGGTATTCAAGATGACGTACGTACGTGGGAAGATGAAATCTTAAACCCAGCAAGTTCGTTCACAAATTGATCAGACTTAGTTTTCTGTTTAATGTTCAGTACTTGAGATCATGCATGTACATGACCACATGTTATAGTCAAATAAACATTTTTAGAGAGAGAGAGAGAGAGAGAGAGAGAGAGAGAGAGTACTTCCTATAAAAAAAATTATATTGACATATTTGTACATGTCTAAATACCATCGTAGTAGTAAGAAAATTAAGCCAATACCTTCATATCAGTTCCTTATGTGACGTTGCTTTTATATGAGGCTACGTCTTATATTACACATACTTTCTCATATATATATATATATATATGTATATATATATATACCTTTACTAATTTATTTTACCAGAAGAGGAGATAAGCTATGCCTAATGCAGAAAATTTAGCTTACAAAGGCAACTAGCTAGATAAATAAAAGCCAATTAGCACTACTCATAATATATTTTCAGAAAACAGAGCAGCAAGAACAGAGGATCGAAAGCTCAAACCCCACGCAAACAAAGTATGACTCTACTTGAATTAGTTTACCGTATATTTATTATTAATTATAAATATATTTGCAGTTATAAAATGCGTAAGCACCACTTATTTTTTTCAAAAAATTGAGTAAATAAAAAATTTATATAAAAAAAATAAATTTAACTTAATAATAAATTCTCTAATTTTACAAAATTATATCTAGCATTAATAATTCTTTGACTAAAAATTAAAATTTTGAAACGTGGAGTAGAAAACATGAAGGTTTATTCTTTTAAAAAAACCTTCCACACCACAGTGGCATGCAGCTGGCAAATTGCGGGAATTAGTCCTGAGAAAAACAATAGGCCACAAACAAATGAATTCAATTGTCAAAAATGCCCATGAACGGTATTGGCCTATTGGGAAAATGGATGGCTGGTGGCCCTGGTTCCTAGTTAGTTCCTTTTCATATAAGCAAGACAAGCCGGACCACTTCATCAATAATTCTTGATCCTTGACTTAATTAACAGAGCACCCAAATCAAACTTGGGGTTTACAACTTTACACGCTACTCTCACTATTCAAAGAAAGAAAATATTCATTTGAATGTACTGATACACCAAACCATATAATAATCTTATTAAAATATATATATATATATATATATGTATCAATTATTCTAAAATATATTTAATTTTTTTTTTTAATAATTATTTTGAGACCAGTTACTTGGATGGTAAAATTACGATCTTAACTTATTTTATTTCATTGTAAGTAATCATTATAAATTTTTCAGATTTTTAAATAAAATATTGAATAATTTAATTTTTTAAATTCTAAAATAAATATAATAATAAAAAATAATATTTTATTTAACTTTTTTATTTTTATTTCATCTAATCTAATACTATTTCAATACATTTCAGAATTTGAAACAACATTCGGTCCTTGAAATCCACGTACATAAGTGAAAATCCGTGAGCCGGCAAAACCAGGTCGTCCCTGCTTTATTGTATAATACTTCAACCTCTATATATGACTAAGACAAAAGTCCTTGGCCAGCACGTAAGCGCGCTCGATTCATATAAAAAAAAAGGTCCACCTCTTGGCCTACAGATTCTACGAATATATAATATGATCAGAATGCTACATATAGTTTTATTTTGAGGATTATAATATAAATTTAGTATAAAAAAAAATATAAAATTACAACTGTAATGCATTTACAGTTCTATTTTGAAGAATGCTACGTCATACAGTTGATCTATTTTGAGGATTATAATATAAATTTTGAAATAATCATCTTTTCATTTTTATTTTCACTTATCAATAATAAAACTGTAATGCAATTTTTCATTTAAGACGGTAGAAAAAATTTCTAGTAAAATATTACTGTTCCTCCACCTCCATATTTTCTCATACAGTCAATACCCATACTGCACTAATATACACACAAAAGCAACCCAAGCAAGCTTCGCACTTCTCTTCTCTTCTCTTCTCTTCTCAAACAGCACAAACTTTTCTTTTCTTCTGTCTTTGATCATCAGAAAATTTCAAGATCATGAATTTTTTCTGAAAAAGCATTTTGATGATGGCTGTGGTGTTGGTGGGCATTTTGTGCCAGTACTCAAGGGTGGAGGCAACCAGAGTACTACCGTTCATTGATGAAGATTTTCATGACATGAGGTACTGCAGACATACTCAAGTGTGGGCCTTTTCGAGAAGGCAAAACACACCGTGGATTATTGGCTCCAAAGGTTGCCGTCAGGACATAGTCCTAGCGGCCTTGGTCACCAGTTCTCCTTATCAACATAAGTGGCTATGATGCAAAAGTAACGAAAATCAAGCTGCACAATACACCTCAACAATCCATCTCAGCAGCCACCTCATAGACTTAGAAGTTTCCAGAAGTTTTCTTTTATTCTGTTGTAACAAACTCTTGGCATTGTATTTCTTACAGACGACACACGGCATGCGTATCTATATATAGCAATATCATTCTCTCTGTAATTTCAAGTAAAAGTTAATACAATTCTATGAATTTCAGTAAATTCATCTCTTTTCTGTTATGGTATTAGAGTTGCTAAGACCAGCAATCTCTTTGATCTACTACCATGGCAGCTTCTCCCTCCTTTTCTCATCTCGTTATCATCAAATTAAATGTAGACAACTACATGCTATGGAAAGTCTAGATTTCAACTTATTTGCGTGGCCAAGATCTCTACTCACATGTAGATGGCACGTTATCTGTTCCACTCAAAATGATTCCTACAGATGCAGACTCATCCTCCTTGAAAATCAATCCCGAAGTCCTCACTTGGCAAAGAACTGATCAGTTCATTCTCAGCATCCTTTTTTCTTCACTCTCTAATTCAATTATCAATCATGTTATCAATTCTAGCACAGCTAGAGATCTCTGGATTGCCCTTGAATCCATGTTTAGCTCATAATCACAGGCTAAAGAGTTTCAAATCCGTTTTCAACTCACCAATTTGTCTCAAGGAGAGCAATCTATCACTGATTACTACAGCAAAACAAAGCTTCTGACAGACACACTGGCCATCACAGGAACCCCTCTCTTAGACAAAGAATTTATCACCTACCTTCTAAATGGACTGGGTCCTAGCTATGAGAGTTTCATTACCTCCATCACCACTAAAACATAACATATTACCCCTAATCAAATCTACCACCTTCTCCTTATCCATGAGAGTCTATTGAGCCATACCTCTCGCAACCCAAGTCCGAATCATTCCTTCGAACCAACAACAAACCTAAGTTTTAGCAACCAAAAAGAGAGGAATGCCTATCGTGGCAGTCGTAATGGCTGTGGACGAGGTAGGTTCCCCTCAAACAGAGGAAGATCCCCTTCATAGAATCAATTCCATTCACCAAATCGTCCTGTGTGTCAAGTTTGCAATAAACATGGACAGTTGCCTTACAATGCTATTACCGCTTTGACCACGCCCGTCAATATGAACCATCCAAAACCTTCTCTACCGACTACACCGCACCCTCTGCCGTCCCTGACCCTACCTGGTATCTTGATACTGCAGTCACTCACCACATCACCCACGACCTATCTCAATTGAATATCTCATCCGAACCCTACTATGGATTTGAACAAATGCGTGTTAGGAATGGAATTGGACTTCCAATTCAACATATTGGTTCCTCTTCTCTCTCTCTTCATTCTTCCTCTTCTTTTACTCTTCATAATTTACTTCATGTACCTTCAATAACTAAGAATCTTGTGTCTATCTTATAATTTTGTGCTGACAATGCCTGCTTTTTTGAATTTCATGCATCACATTTTGTCATGAAGGACAACAAGATCAAGCGGCTCCTCGTTAGCAGTCCAACTCGTAATGGCCTCTACTTCTACGTACGTATGTACGTACTACCTTAATGGTGTTGTCAAATTCCTCAACTGATTACAGAGGCCAGCCGGTTTACACCCGCAAAAACACAAGCAGCTCATGATCATCATGTACGTGTAGTAGTGACTCATGTGTAGGAGACATGCAAATAGAAAAAATCTACTCAACTTCTTACTATTCACACAACCTCTACATACCACATTTTATTTTATTTTATTTTTAACTAAATATTTAATATATAAATAATGAATAAAAAAATTAAATTAGTTTAAAAAAAATTAAAAATTAAAAAAATTAAAAAATAAAATAAAAAGTGATAATGTGTAGAAGATAGGAGATTGTGTAGAAGTCCCCCATGCAAATATATATTGTAAGGGGTAATGATATCTGTACAATATTTTTACAATAATTTGACAATTTCTAGTATTATAAAGTTTTTTTAATTTAATTTGACAATAATTTTTTAACATTTTTAATCATTAAAAAATAATTAAAATAAAAATATATTTTTATTAATATTTTACATTCTTAATCACTAAATTAAGTTAGAAATTAAATTAAAAATTAGATAAAACACTTAGGATGGAAAGAAACACTGTTAGGATTATAAACACTTAGGAGGACGCTACAGAGACATTTTGGATGGCAATGATAGGATTAGAATGGAAAGAAACTAGAGAGTATTTACACGAAGGAGACGAAGAATAATCCGAATATTCCACTGATGAAAAGGTGCCAAGCACTGTATAGTAAAGGTTTCAGTATATCACACTGAGACTTAATTTGTTTTTAAAAATGGAATTGAAATAAGATAAGATGAGTTGAGATTAAAATAATAAATTAAATAAAATATTGTTATAATATATTTATTTTAATATGATTTTTGTATTGGGATTAAAAAAAGTTAAATTTTTTTATATTATTTTGTATTGAAATTTAAAAAATATATAATGATTATATAAAATGAAATAAAATAAGATAAGATAAAATGTTTTTTATTTTAAACAAACTGGGCCTAAATTGTAACAAACTAACTGCCTTTTACCACATATGGCAATTCTGCGAACAAGCTAGAAAATATCTACCGAAAATAAAAGAAAGAATAATCAAATAAAAATATTAACCCTTCCCAGATTTATGACTTGATGCTAAACGACATGTGTTTGCTGGATGAGGTTTTTGTAAACAAATCTGGCCTATATTGTAACAAACTAACTGCCTTTTGCTACAAATGGCAATTCTGCGAACAATAAAAAATATCTACCGAAAATAAAAGAAAGAATAATCAAATAAAATTATATGAAATGTACAATATTAACCCTTCAATTCCCAGATTTATGACTTGATGCTAAACGACATGTGTTTGCTGTGATAGCTATACGACTTGGCGCAGCTCATTGTGTAACAAGCAAATATATATATATATATATATATTATAAGATTACTTGCATATTATAAGTTGTAGCAAAACGTGCATTGACATTTTGATCCTGGCCTATGTACAACGCGTCCAAGATCAGAATTAAGCTAGTAGCCTAGTAGTCATGCAGTCCATGCATGCCGGCCAAATTTTCAAACTTTGAAAATGATAAATGAATTTTAACGTGCGACACCCAAAATCAAATTGGACTTACACTATTTCCTCATGTTGAACACTCTTGACACAAATAACCAAGCTAGCAGTAGATCACGAAACGTATATATTCAAACCTGGAATTCCGTGGATGCATCCTCTTTTCTCACGAGAACAAATGTACACATATGGGTGGCCCCTTTTTTTTGGGTCTGCATTAGTTACTGATCGATCTTTAACAACACCTTAGTCAACACGTAGCCTCAAAGCCCACAAAACATCAAGAGACCTAGAAGACTACTACAACTCTTTCATGACTCTAAGATGAAATTTGTGCGGATTCAGTTTTTTTAAAAAATAAATTTGATTTTGAGACGTGTAGAACACTATCTTAAAGATAGTAATTGCTTTCATTCGAAAGAATTTGTTATTGGATTACAAACAATTCACCTCTAAAATGCAATAAAGTTACCTATTGAATATAGTAATTTTGAGATTTTGTCCTCATAATTTTTCTACAAAATTATATAAAGTGACTAAAAATATGAAAGAATGAAGGGATAACATGTAAAAAAATACACCTCTTAATTTGTGACTTTTCAATTGGTAGTCATAGATTAAAGGTTACGCTGTTTCATTTAGGTAGCATACCTAGTCATCAAGTGGTTGGCACCTTCCTTCTCCAAGGGAGGTCACTGGTTCGAAACTCCTAATCAACATTTTAATTGAATTTAATTTGTAGCATGACACCCATCTAAGTGGGTCTTGACCCTTCACACATGCAGGTCATGAGTTCGGCCCATCCGTGGTGCCTTTTTGACCCACGCCATATATCGTGATTTGAACTCATACACTTTCTTTTATGTTAAGATAAAAGGAGGGAAAGCTTTTGGAAATATTTTGGTTTGTATATTTCAAACTCTATTCTTAGAATGAGGCACTGCCTCTCTTTATATCTTTTACACATAAGAGGAAATGAAAAGTGACAATATGATCTGCAAACTTTACAGCTAAATACAAAAGAAAAAGTTCACAATAAATGGTCAGAAGTAAGGGTGGCAATATGTGACATGACACGTTAACACGAAACAAACACGACACGATAAAAGTGGATTAGTGTTTAGCCTTAACGGGTTTCGAGTCAATTCGTATCAACCCGTTAAGACACGATTTGATAATGGGTCATAACGGATCAAACCCGTTATGACCCGTTAAGACACGATAAGAAATTTGAATTTACTTTTATATCCTTGAGCTAAACTTTAAAAAATCTTAATTCAAAATTAGTTTTATACTCTTAGACACTTTACTATCCCATTTAAATACTTATTAAAAAGTCATTAACGAGTTAACCCATTATTATTTAATATGTTTAGGTTATAATTTTAATATTTTACAATGTATAGATCATATTTGTGTGTTTATCATATTTTATAGTGTACTACTTATTGAATTGTAATTTTAAGATTGTAATTTGTAATTAATTTTTTATGTTTTATAACTATTATTTAAGTTTTAATATTTATATAAAATCAATTAAGTTAAACTCAAACGGGTTACTAACAGGTTTGCGGGTTGAAATGTGTCAGATCGTGTTGTATCGTGTCGTGTCATATCGTGTCATATAGTGTCAAAGGTCTTAACGGGTCTTAACGGGTCGTGTCGTGTCAACCCGTTATCTTAACGGGTAGTATTAGGGTTGAAGTTTTTGACACGAAACCCTTAATGGGTCGTGTTCGTGTTGACCTTTTAAGCATTATGTACACGCTCTGACACAACACGAACACGACGTTAACACGTTTTGACACCCCTAGTTAAAGGGCACGCTGCAGGGTAAAAATGAAAGAGGTCCGTTGGTTGTCGTGGAGTGCTGCTGCTCTGATATTGCAGTGCCGGTTGTAGTGCTCTGTTTTGCAGAGTAGTCCTAGGGTGCAGGCTCACATTTGGATGGTGGCCATGCTGTGTAATTTGCATGGCTTGCATGCGGAGTACGTGATGCTTGAACATTTTAAAAGGAACATATTATTACAATTGAATCAATGCATCACTCTGAGATAATAGTTTACTAAAATAAATAATAACCTATATTCAATAAATTTAATATCACAATCTATAATAAATATATAACATAAGATCAACTCTCTAGCTAGCTTCATGCATGCTTTCTCATACACATCCACAAGCACCGGCCAAAAGCTCCTACATACTTTCTGCATTTAATTTCCTCATTACTCATTTTGGCAATTCAGGGGCACCAATTTCACAGATGATTTTCGTTCGTTTTTGTACATTTTTGTCATCACCAGTCCAATGGCAATCATGATGATCTTGAACAGCTCCCCAGAGGCAATAATATTATGAGGATTTTGCCAATAATATTAATCGTCTTGAGATAAAACTACAACATTTGCTCTATTTTTTAGCGTGCTATAAATGCAAGGGGAACTTAATAAAACACAGGAGAAACTAATTAACGACGTTTTTAGGCTCACGGATGAAACGCCAGTATCGAACCGTGACCTTTGAGCTTCATCGGGCCGCTAGGGTTCCATCGAAAATCATGGGTGGTTCGCGACGATCTTCACGCCGATTTAAGCCGTTGCTGACCGCTAATCTTGTAGTCTACGGAATCCGATTTAAGCGCCATTGTTGGCTCATTCCATTCTGCGTGAAAGTGTTCGTCGTAGATCGTCTACCGGGTTCTACGAGTCCATCATCGAGTAGCTACCGACCAGTCTCGCATGCTGCAAAGTGACCTATCACCCCAATCTCTTGGATTTGCAAATATCGACAGATTCTAACCGTTTTTCGGCATGCCCTACTGTCGCGAGTGTGAAATACCGGCGCTAGGTATGATTTTTCTGGCCTCTTTACCCCGATCGTCAAATATTTAATGAACCATTTTCTTGCCCATTTTCACGCTAGATTTGGGTTCAACATTTGAATCCAATTGTAAGTGATTTTCAGGCCAATTATATGGTATTAAACAATCAATGCATAAGGTGTATTATAGTTTTTACGATCAAATGTTATTCAAAACTGTGTTACTCTCACAAACTTCTTCTTTTGATAGGTAAAAATGTCAAAGTTTGCTGCTGCTATAATCAATTTATGTTGTCACCATTTTTACCTCCCATCTTTCAAGGTTTAAAGATACTCTACAAATCAGTACATATTTCTAAACACTCTATTTTTTCTCAAATTGGGTTTGCTGATCTAGGAGTTGATTAACACACATGCACATATATATCTTAAAGTTTATATATATTTGCACTAGTCCTATTTGAGCATTTCAGGTTTATATATATCTATTGCAACCAATCTTTTTTCTATAGAAGAGATTGACATATAAATATATTGGGCTGTTAACCAACTATTAAAACAGATATATAAATTTGTGAATGATGCAATTTAATATATATGATCATGACATTCTCAACTAATAGATATTATACTTTCATTCATCGTTGTCCAACTCTAAGTTTTTAGTGATCTCAAACTACATTTTCATTAGCTTTTCTGTTTTCAACATGCATGTTGAAGATATTATGCCAGCAGTCCTACCATCTCTAGATTACATGTGTATACCCCATGTGAAGAGGCAAATATAAACAAGTTCTTTAAGATGTTGGGTAGCACATCCAAGTCAGCACTGCCCTTTGTACTTTTTAAATATTCACTTATTCCAATGTACAATAATGGCATAAGAATCATTATTATGAGTACAGTGCTATTGTGCAATTTCTATTATTGTTATTCACATCTGTACATTGGTTGGTTTTTCAACAACCCAATATCAATATGTCTGGGAATATGTTTACTGTGTGGTCTCAATATACCACATGGAGTTAAAATTGATGAATCAATTACTTGATTACATGTAGCCATATTCTACCATATCTCTATAGCACCATAAGTACAATTGTTTGTTATGAGTTAAAAATCATGAACTCGTGTAAACTGTGGTTTTCATTCCTACCTAACAAACAATTACCATGAAATCATGAACCCGTTAAGATCAAATGCCAACTTTTTAAGATATACCATTCAATTATGACCATGCAGTAGGTTATTCATATATTTGCACTTGTACTAAAACATAGTAAACATCCCATGTAACCCTATGGCAGTTTTAACATTCCAAATAGAGTATTTTTCTGCGTTTTTGAATTCTATTAAATGACCAAAGCCTTTTTTAAAACATTAGGCCAACCCTAATACTATTTTAGTTACTTAATAACTGAATCTATCATAAATGTTATCATATTTTGAGCATCAAAATTCAATATTAAAAATAATAGATTCTATACAAATTTTAATAGTATCAAAATTTGAAAGAGTCAAATTTTACCTCCCATCCTTGACCCTCGTTGTAAGCCCATGGAGGATGTAGCATTTTCACCTGTTCCAATACACAATATTAGAAAAAAATATATTGTCAGAAACCATCAACGTCATATTGTGCTTTTTAAGTCATATCACATCTCTTAATATTAAACTTCAACCACCCCACAATTCGATGAGTTTGGGTTGTTTATTGTGTGTCGGGTAGCCTAAAATATTCTTCACAACTAATGAGACTTATTAGTTGTAGCAATATATCAACATGTATCTCGAGCACCATAACATAAGCAACAATTAACAAGCTTTAAAAACACCAAGTTGCAGGTAAAACATGTGCGGAAAAAAAGACTAAACTTACGTAGCAACCAACAGATATATAGTTATTTTTCTATTGGAGTGCAACTTGTCATGTAGCTACCACCCTAAAGATTAAATGCCAATTTCTGGCCCTATATATCAGTCATTTTTATTATTAGCAAGGTGTAAATGATGTCATTATCTACAGTTAAACCAAAACCCAAAAATTATAGTTTGCTGGAATATTTTAATTTTGTAAGGTATAATATTGCAAATAGATTTAAGTATCAATATTTACAACATATCTTACAACCAAAATTGCCCAATTAACATCTCTCACCTTAATACTATTCTTTAGTTGATTAATAATTGAAACTGTCATATATGTTATCTCTAAACAATATAAAAATATAGTAAATTTAAAAATATAGAGCAAGAAACCAATTTACCTCCCATCCTTGATCTTCTACAGCAAAATCAGGTTTCAAATTTCAATTCATCTCAAAACTATGGATGGTATACCCAACACCCCTTCTTCTCAAAAGTGCCAAGTCAAAAAATTTCATAATGCAAAAATACTCTATACTGCTGGCATACATAAAACCCTTAAAGAAGTGCACTTTGAGTCTCTCCTTGAGACTCAACTCTTGTCTCCACTTCTGACATGCAGAAATCTACACGTTCATCATAATCCCACATATGTTGTCCCATAGCGAGCATAGCAGCTTCAAACATATTCATCCGATTTTGGTAATACTCTACATTTTTCCTATTTACCTCATTTTCCTTAGCAAGCCTTTCATACTCCTCATTGGATACTCTACCCACTTTACATTTCTCGGCCATAACAGAGTGGCCTAGCCCTCTAGAATATTCTGACCTATGTCCTAATACCTCTCTGAAAATTTGTGCTACTGTTTCATCTATGTGAGCCTCCGGCTCTAGCGCATTCATCATTTCAACCATCTGATTCTGTCGCAAAAACAGAATAGAACCATTACTTTAAACAATTAAGTTAATAGATGTGGCATCGTTACATATTTATAAGTGTGGAGTGAATTAATATATGATAATATATATTTAAGCAACTAACATTTTGTCCTAAGCTTAATTAAAATTTCAAGCAATTTGGAAATTTAAAAATGTTATCAACCATCAAGTGAACATGTAATGAAGGTATATTTTTATAAACTTATATAATTTGCTTCTGTTTGCTGTGTTATAAATCTCCCATTTTTATTTGACCAATGAGAATCCTTGTAGAAGTCAATTAGATTCTTGTTCTTCTACATCAACACATAGCCATAAACAACACATTAGCATGTATAAAATGGTAAAATGTTTCCTCAATACACCATCCATTACGTGTATCTCAGCTCAATACCTTTATTTCCATTAGTACAACAAATGAGGTACTTCCACTTGTGTGGTTGACTGTTTGTTGACTCCTATTTTCCTTGTTTTGGGCTGACATTTTCTACAATAAAATAGAATGTCCATAGGATGCCTCAATCATCTTTTGACTTGCCAACATAAACCTTTTCTGGGGCACTAGAAGCACAAGTGATGTTGGGCAGCCATGCAAACAAATAGTAATTATCTTACTAATGGAGGCACAATTTTAAATTATGCAACTCGAACCCAATATAACTAAAATAGCCACATATGCATACCTTGAAGTCCCCACTCGCCCATCGATTGCACAACCACTCCCGAACTAGTCTCTCTACCAATGCTCTTCCATAATTGGCCAGGGCCTCCTCATGTGATGCATAACTTCGGTATTTATGGTGGAACTTGTAATGAAATGCATTATATGCTTGAGATAGCTGACTTGTGATAGTCTGTATATGATTTTTCTTCGTCCAATCCAAGATAAAGTCAAACTAGCAAAGCCATTGTGTTAAAAACCCAAATGTAGCCACACTAAAATAGTAACCAGTTTTCAAAAGTATGTGTTAGACTCCCAATGAAAAAAATAAAACCTATCATGAGATGGTTTAATACTCATGCGTGGATTATGTTAATTGATTAAAAACTACTTAATACTAAACTAGTTAATACTGTCTAGCAATGCCATTGTTTTGTTCGCAACCCACAATACCAGTAAAATAACATCTAATTAGTGTGAATAGGTTAGAAATTAACTCATGCACATTTTTCAATTGAATACACATCTCCACTTCATTCTAACTCATGCACCACTTTCAATTTTTGCGGTTCTGTCTTCATTATCTTATGGGATACTAGCATGGCTTTCATTTGATGTCGGGCTCCTACCCACTTCCTAGTGAGTTTGTGCACGCTAGCTTCTTTGGCATAATTACTAAAAGCAAAATACAAAAGTCAGGCCAATGATACATTGGGCAGTCATGCAAGAGTATTTTCGTCATAACGAACAGTAACTAGTTTTACTCATGTATGTGCTGACAAAATGGTGATGTTAATTCTGCCAAACAAACATATATATCTCGAATTGACTGAGTGACAAACATATATTACTTATGGATACATATTTATATCATCCATATATAAAAGTATAGAAACAGCATAACTGTTACTCAAAAGTGATAATATGGATTTTGAAACATGCAAAATCATTCAAAATCTGAAATGATATTATTTTTCAAAAACATGTCTTACTTAAATTTTATATATGTACTTGTTGACCACTATCATGTATATACAATATTAATCTTTTGGTAGACTTTTCTCTGCCATAAGGTAATAAAATGGAGGCAAAAAAATAACCAAACTCAGATTGTACAAAATTAATACCCAAAATGAACACATATTGTACCAAATACAGTAACAAGCATAGGGAAATGTGCGAATTTTTTTTCCATACCTTGAGAACCATGTCAATCATGCTATAAAGACTGTATGTCAGTATAGATATATGTTTCACCTGAAATGCATTGTAGCTGTCATTCACCGATAACCTTAGTCAACATGAAAATGAGGGAAGACAATTGGTTAGGTACATCGTCCAAAAACTACATCTCAAATGAGCATCTTGTAGACTCAAAATGTAATAAATAGTAAATACTTATGAGTGCATTATTTGTTGATATAGATAATGGTGTTATACCATCGTTAGATAAAGTCTTAGTATCTATCTCAAGATCTTCACTACTTCTACTATCAATGTCATCATTTTCAACTAAGTCATCATCAATGAAGCAATCTTCATCGTTGTGGGAGTTTGGGCCTTGGAAAAGTGCATCAATGGCGACATCAATTGGTTCTACATCTATCCTATGCAAGGAGGAAGTAATGTCATTATCATTGTTTTCAGGTTCTACCACCACGTAGGATGATTCATTCTCTTGAAACGCAGTGAAATCATGATCACTTTCATCATTGTCATCATCATGTGCCATGGCTAGGGATGGAACATCGTACATGTTTCTACTTGTTACCTTTTGCACTGCCATCCAACTACCACGTTTATTGTTGTCAATGAGGTAAAACACTTGAGCAGCCTGACAAGCAAGGACGAACAGATCATCCTTATACCATTTTCGAGAACTGTTGACACTAATTAAGTAGTGCTCAATATGTATTCCTCTCGTTGCATCACCAACATCAAACCAATCACATTTAAACAAATACACATGACGCCAACCCATGTATCGGAGCTGCAAAATATCAATTAATACTCCATAAAAATCAACAGCATTTGATTGGTGTTCCCCTTTAACAACCACCTCACCATTTTGGGTTCAACGATATTGGCCACGAGACACAGTGTGAAATCTAGTGCCATTCATAATGCACGCAGAAAATTAACAGACCAATGATTCTGGCCCACAAGCCAGTGCATAAATATCATCACAGACTTCTTAAGGATTTGCTGAGCGCAGCTCTTAAATCTATTGAAAAAGGAATGCATAAGTTAGGAATTATTATATTTTACTCCTATTGAATGAAAATAAAGTAATGTGAATGGGAATGTACTCAGCTACGAAACCAAGATGGAAAATCGCTTTCATGACGACGATTCACTGTTTCTGGGGAAATTTCCTTCATCTTCGTATAATGCTCACTAGAAATGTATGAAATTTAAAAGTAAGCAATGTGGCATAAATGTTTAGTTTTAATGGTAGAATATGTTGTATTTAATGGAAACAACTGAATACTTACTCTCGGTACTGAGCAATCTCTGCACAATTATTTAGAATGTACCACTTTGCCTTTGCCAGTAGACTTTGATCCAATTGAATGGTGGTAGGGGATCCGCATGGACGTAATTTTTGGGTAAAAATCGAGAACTGGCTAGATTCAATGTCGTTTGGTATATCCTCGATGATGTATGGTCTCAATATCATGGATATACAAGGAACCGAATGTCAACCATTTAACATGGACATAGGCTTCAACAATTGAGCCTTCGGGACGAGTTTTGTTTCTGACACAGCGCTTGAATTTTCTCAGATATCTTTCAAAATAGTACATCCACCTATAATGAACTGGCCCAGTAAGGAAAGCCTCTTGGGGTAAATGAACGGCGAGGTGTATCATTACATAAAAGAAGGCAAGTAGGAAAATCGTCTCAAGCTTGTAGAGGATGATCGCAATGTCGGCTTGTAGTTGCTTCAACACTTTCAAAGTCAACGAACATGCGCACAAAGCCTTAAAGAATGAGCTAAGCTCAGTTAATGCAAGTCGTATATCAGGTTTCAAAAACCCACCAATTGCCACCAGAAGTAACCTTTGCATGAATACGTGATAATCATGAGATTTCATTCCTAATAACTTGTCATCACTAACTGAAACACACCTAGAAATGTTTGAGGCAAAACCATCTGGAAACATAACATCTGCAAGCCATTCACAAAAACATCTCCTTTCATGTTTGTCTAGCGTGTACGAACTAAGCAACATGGAGTACCCATTAGTTGAAGGTTGTAGATGTAATTTCTTTTTTAGACCAAGGTCCATCAATTCCTTACGTGCATTAACATTGTCTTTGGTTTTTCCTTCCATATCCATCAACGTTCCCAGTACATTATCTCATATGTTTTTTTCAATGTGCATGACATCGGGATTATGATATAATCTCAACGTTGACCTGTAAGGTAACTGGAAGAAAATACTTTGTTTAGTCCAATTCAATTCATCTGGTTGACATTTCCTCTTTCTCGAACCTTTCCCATATTGGTCATTTTCAACTTGTAATAGTTGATGGAGTACATCATGTCCGAAAAGTTCTGAAAGAGACAAACGATGATCCTCACGTCCATTGAATGAACCATTTTTTTTTCCAAGTGTGACCAGATGGCAAGAAGCGACGATGGCCCATATAACAATGTTTTTTTTTCCATGTTTCAACTAAATGGAATCTGTATTGTCGTTGCATAATGGGCAAGCCGGCTTTTCTTTTGTGCTTCACCCCGAAAGATTGGCATGTACTGGAAAATCGTTAATTGTCCACAAAAGTACAGCATGTAAGCGAAACTGTCCCAACATTGAAGCATTGTAGGTATTAACACCGTCCTCCCATAAACTTTTTAGATCATCGATTAAAGGTTGTAAATAAACATCGATGTCATTCTCTGGTGCTTTCGGTCCTGGAATGAGTAAGGATAACATTAAGTATGGATCTTTCATATACAACCAAGGAGGCAAGTTGTATAGCACAAGAATTACTGGCCATATACTATAGGGTTTAGCCAAATTATTGTATAGGCCAAAGCCATCACTGGCTAAGCCCAACCTGACATTGCAAGCATCTTCCGCAAACCAACGATGGTCAATATCAAATTGTCTCCACATCTTAGAATCAACAGGATGTCTTAGAGTACTATGGTCATCAATTTGTTGTTCCCGATGCCATTTCATAGATGTTGCTATATTCTTCGACATAAACAGCCGTTGTAACCTCAAGACTAAAGGAAAGTATCGCAAAACCTTTTAGGGAACCTTACCCTTCTTCCCAATCATTGAATCCTACCTTGACTTATTGCATTTAGGACAAGATTCTTTGTCTGAATCGTGTTTCCAAAATAGCATGCAGTCATTTGGGCAAGCATGTATCTTTACATAAGTAAAACCCAAACCGCGCTCTAAGCTTCGAGCCTCGTTGTATGATGAAGGCAACTCAATATTTGGGAACGGTGGCTTCAACAGTTGTAAAACCATATTAAATTACTTGATAGTCCATCCACCAATGGTTTTTATATGAAGCAGCTTGACTATAAATAAGAGTTTAGAGAACTTCTCGCAACTTGGATAAAAGGGACGACTTGCATCCTCAAGCAATTGGTTAAATGTCTTTGATTGCCTCCATCCATGGTTGGTGGGGCCGTCGTACCATCTTCATGGTCCCCAAATGCGGAGTCCATGAATGTTGTAGCCCGCGTGTCCTTTAACATCTCATTCATATCATCAATAAATTTGTGGCCATCGTTTCTTGTACCTTCATCACTGTCAGGCGTATTCTCTGTCCATCTATCATCCTCCCCATGAAAGATCCAACGTGTATAACTTAGATCAATACCAGCTATGAAGAGATGTTCTTCGACCTCAGTGATTGGTAGAAACCGGTTATTACAGCATCTCCGACATGAACATCGGAAGGTAGTACTTCCAGGCGAATGAGCTTTTGCCATAGCGAGAAGTTTTGCAACTCCTTCACTATACTCAGATGACATAAAACTATTTGGCACTTGCATCCCAGTTCTTGTCCATTTGAAACCTAAGTGGTAAGAGATCATCAATGAGACCTTAATTAAAGAGATTGTTGCATCAATGGAACACTCTGTTATGTGTCTAAAACTTAACGTTAATTAGAAGATTATCCAGCACCCATCCAGAATCCAAGCACAAGTCAAATTTATTTGTTTAAACAATTTATCTACATAACCGGGCAACCCCCTTATGCATAGTTGTAGTGCATTAATCTAGTTTACGTTCAAGCCCAAATTTAGGAAAAGGTGTTATTCATATCTGTATTTATGCAAGGAGTGTTGGTCGTACTACCAACACAAAGTATTCAGATTAGTTGCTTAGGAATAAGTGAAGTTACTTTCAATAGTGTTGATCAAATAAAAAAGTATAAGATGTGGATAAATTTAGCCAAACAAAGATAGATTAGATTGAAACAAACAATATTTCACACATGATGAGATTTTTTATTAAAAGACACTTTAAAATGCATATTTTATTGGGCAACAAATCAGGTAATTCTTGATAATAGATTTATTATATAATTAAGGTGCAATCAATGGATATATCCTATTTAATCAATATTGGTGTACCAAAAAGTGGTGATATAATGGGGAATGTTACTAACCAAGCTAATGGTTTAAATAAACATTGGTTTTCATGATCTTTACTAACATATCGATTCATAGGTAATTATAGTTTATCCTCAACATAAAACAAAGGCAATATTGTGTTGGACAGATGATATCAGCTAGGCTAATTAAAAATATGATCTAAATTATAGAACTAAGTTTAGAATTCAGATCTTTTAAATGTAAATGTTGTGTAAGAATCTCTTTCCGAACGCTCACTTTCTTTTCCTATCAAAGTGAATAGGAAAATAATGTGAGTGATATATATTAAAAAAAGATACCAAGTTTTATTTCCGTGGGAGCTCAGATGGTAAATTTTAATTTAGGATGCATTCCTTTACTATTTGTCTAAATGGCAGAGCCGGTATGTTATCTAGGATGGGAAGTAAATGCAAGTGTACAAATTAATGTAATTAGTTTTTTCCATTGAAGGAGCTTGAAAGTAGAAGAAAAAGAAAAGTCACTGTAGAATTCTAAGCAACTAACAATTCTAAGCACCTAGGTGTGAATAATGTCCACAATTATCTTCATTGCTGATAATAGTAAAAACGACTTTACAATATGTAACAAAGGAAAAGTTACATCATAACTTAAAAACACAGGTAGTAGAGATAATATTGTGACATTAGCCAAAAAAAAACAAAAAACAAAAAATTTCTAAGGTATCCAAATTGCATGGTTTACTAGCTACAAAATAAATATATAGCAGCTGGTTTGTAGAGATAATGCTGTCCAGAATATAAAGAGTAAGATTTGACTTTAGGTACATATTAAAAACATAGCAGTTGAGATTTCAACAATTCGGGTTATATATATTGGACATCAAAACTTTAATTATTAATATTTCTTCAGTTTAACATCAAATTTTGGAGCAAAAGTCAGAACCGTATGATATATAGTCTAATTTTATAGATAGGCCAATTCGTGAAATGCCTATCTTCATCATCAAAATATGCTTATATAGTGTAATTATATCTACAACATTTAGTGAAAACAGAGCTTACCGAAAACAATGAAAACATGATATACATTTGACAGAGTATATATTAGTTCTGGGAAAAACAGAGCTTACCGAGAAAAGGCCAACGTGATCTACTATTAATGCAAGGGGTGGTGCTTTCACATAGTGGACAATTGTTGAGGGCAGAAGGTGACTTGGGGGGAGGCTAGGGCGGTAGCATCCATTAGCGAGAGAGGGAGGGAAAGAGATAGTTTAGGATATTTGGGTAAGATTTAAAATCTACCGAGATTATATAGAATGCGGCCTAAATTAAATTAGAGAAATCTACCATCCAGTTTATCGTTGACGACGCGATGGCAGGCCAGGAGAATGAAGGTGGTGAGAGTAGCGCCGACAACTTGAAACCCAGTCATGGAAGCTACTAGCCCAGAGTATCGGCACTAAAAAAGCCTAAAGAACTCCAAGTCAGACCTGCTTTTTCTATTAAAAGGCTGCGGCATAATTAACGATAGCTACCACAAATTTCAGGTTTATAATCCCATTTTCACTATAGTAACAGCGAGATCGTATCGCAGAACTCAAATTTACTGAGTACGGCTTTGCCCAACGTTGTTTATCACCCCAGTTTTAATGGCGTTTATTTTTTCGACGCAAACTCACCGCACAAGACCGTTTAACTAACAGCGATTCCATTAGTCTCCAGGAGTCAACCGGATGGGGAACCAATAGTTGAAAAATCACTTGCAGCTTGTCATCGCTGAAAACAAAAACGCAGCAAAAGGATCCTGTTGTTGTAGTGTAAACTCGTGAATCCCCATCCAGAAGGCAAAGCAGTACACTATGGCCGAACTACAACAAATTAAGGGTTTTTCTTGAGAAAGGTTATGGTGGTTAAAAATATAGTTTTTGTGACAAATAGTTTTTTCCTACAAATTCGTGTCATGGGACATTCATGATATAAAACTGAAGGAAAAATGTTATGTATTTTTCCGACAATTTCAACTGATGGGAAAAACTACATTTTTTCTAAAAGACTATTCACGGACAAAGCATAAATACTAATGGCAAAAAATCCCACTGTAAGTATAATTCTGGTGGAAAATTGTCCGCAACGATTGCATGAGGGGCCTAGTCATCATGGTGGCAGGAACTAGTTCTTAATGATCTGCATGAAATTGTAAACTTAATTACAGAACTCAACCAGAAGCACTTTGTTAGTCCTATAAAAATATTAAGATTTAAGAGAAATTAATGACAATACCCTCTTCCAGATTCAGAGTTAATTATACAAAATTATATATATTTTCAGTTTTGTCGGTGTAAAATATACTTAAGGTATTTACATGATATCATTTAATTTAAAAAATAAATTTTAAAATTTGAATCTTACAAATTATATCTTACAATTTAATTAATGTGAATGATGTGCTCTTAATAATTATAATATACACGTGCGTACTCTTTGCCGCTTCTTATTTTCCATATATTAGAATTTTTTTTTTTTAATTTTATATATATTTGGGGAGGGGAGTTTCGAACTCCATATCTTTATTTTAGAAGTTGGAGATTATGCCAATAATCACATGCCTTTGACCCATATATTAGAGATTTACTTGACTACTTTTACACAGAAAATGGAAATATTGTTTATATAGGGTTGGAGATTAATTAATGCAGTTAAAATGGACGGAGTAGCCAGCCAGCCAGCCGCATGAAGTGCTCCTGCTGAACCCAAATTTGGAGTTTGGGCTTAAGGTTTTAGCTTACGAGACATTATGGTACTATAGTTGCTGGGTTGGGCTGTTGTTTAACTTTAGGGCGCAAAGAGAAACAAGATGCAATATGCAATATGCAATATGCTGATATGTATAGGCCAATATTCTTTGATCATTTTGTATATGAACATCACCCCATGGTTTGTTGCACAATTATTTTTTTAACAACAGAGACCAATTTGAAATAAGACTGAATTAATCCAAGAACAAATTCAATAATTTCCCAAAAACCAACATATTTGGGCAAGATTAAAGATTTTAAAACTTCAAATTCGGCTTCAAGGAAAAAGAACAATCTTCACACCTAGATAAATTAATACAGAGCAAACTGGCATCCAGAAAATGAGATGCGTATACTAACAACTGAGATTATCACCGGGAGCAACACCGAGTTGGTTGCAATATTGAGTGTAATATTGGAGACGAGATTGGACAGCACCGGAGTTCCCTCCATTGCATTCCATTGAGTTAATGGCTCGAATGGTTGCACCAAACCCTTGGTTTATGACTTGGTGAACATTAGTCATCCAAAACCATAAGGCTGTCTTAAACGAAATAACGGGGTCTGTGGCTACTGTTTCAGGAGAGTTTAATATATCAACTCCAATGCTAAATCCTGCTGCTCCATAGTTGTAATTCCAAGTTAGTTGAAGTGGTCCACGACCATAGTAATCCTTATCAGGGTTGCAAGGATACCGTGTATTGGTCTCATCGCAGTAGTCTTGCGAAGCACCGTTAATCTCTTCTATGTAGCACAAAGCTGCACGCATGCCAAATATAAACATGAAATATTTGTTTTAATTTAACAGTAATGCTAATACAATCGAAATGGGTAAATGTTGCTGTATAATCGTTTTGAAATAATTTTGTGGCGATTGCACAATTCAACGGTTCCCAAAATAATTTTCTCTTAATTTAATTTAATTAAGAGAGAGAGAGAGAGAGAGAGAGAGAGAGGGATCTTAGATTCTTACATCCTGTCTCGTGTGCAACATTAGCGAAGAAGGCAGCAATCTTACGCTTGGACTCTTCATCAGAACCAGACCCGAATTCAGGATACGAACTTAGAGCACTAAGGAAGGCAGCTCTTGTGTAGAAGATCTTTCCGGGACAATCTCCACTCGCCTGATTCAGTATGCCATCAAAGAAAATATCCGTCACAAAATCAGCCACCGAAACATCGATAGAGCTGCCAAAGAAGGGCAGACAGTAATATGTTTGGCCGGGAAATGATGAAGTATTAGAACTACAGGGGCCTTCTTTACAACCCGACCCGCAGTAGACATTACTAGTGCCACAATACCCGAACTGGCTGCAGCATAAGTTTGGTCCACAACCACAGTTTTGACCCTTCACATGAGTGCTGGCCGAGAAGACGAGTACTGCAGCTAAGATTCCTAGTAGAATAAGGGTTAGTAAATCTTGCCTTGCAGTACTAAAACCTACCATTTTAGGTCGGTGTATCTTGCTCAATTTTCCATTGTTTTCTTTTTATTCGCGTATAGCCCTCCTTAATTCAGATCTCTTGATCTATTTTTTTTTTTTTTTTTACTGGAAAAAGAAACGGGCCTCTCCATCATGGATGGCTTTAGGAATATGAAGTTTCGTCGAAGACTGGGAAGTCGGAAGACCTAAAATGGCGTAAATGGGGGGTTGTTGACTGGACTTTGACTTGTCTACAGTAGTATGAGCTGGCCTTTGTATGATTACGGATAAGATCATCGGATACATTGGACCCCATCCCAAATCTTATAATTTAATTAAAGAATAATATTGGGGTTCGGTCCAACCAAACCCTTCCCATCTGTAGCTACTGTCATTTTCGACGGCGGTGAGTAATACTATCCAGCCCATCGTGCCAGTCTGGAAACGAGTTTAAGGCCGTCGGGAATACACCGAAGGGTGCTGGGATTCGCCATCACATGGGTAGGGTCGCCAGCTCCTTCCGATCTCGATAGGCTGGGCGGTGTCACCCACCGCCGGCGGCAGTGGCGAGGGCTCGGTAAGGCCAAATTTATTATAAAAATCCATCTCCATTTTATTTTGTATTATGTTTTTTTATTATGTTTTCTTTATTTTATTATTTTATTATATTTTTTATTGTGTTTTTTTAATTTTATTATTTTAATTTTATTTTTTATTATATTTTTTATTGTATTTTTGTAGAGAATTAAAGGGGACTGTAAAGGCGCTGGAGTGCAGCCCGACCGCACCTTAGCGTTACCCTTAACTAAAATATCACTTCTTTAACATTTTTCTTTAAATTTTACAATCTTCTAAAAGCCACCTACATCTTATTTTCTATCATTTTCATATTCTATTAAAATGACATTTTTCTGTTCTTTCTTAATTACTTTTTTTCTTTCGTCTCTTTTTTCATTTTTTAACTACTTACTCTTTCGTCTTTTTCCTGTTTTAAGTATTTTTAACTTTAAATAAACCCAAAAAATATAGTATAATGATTTTTTCCCTCATATGCGGGTATACAAATTCCATATGATTATAATAAATATTCTTATACAAAAATGGTATTTTTTAAATCGAAATAAAAAAAATTACAATCAAAGATATTCAATTAATCCAAAGTAATGCTTAATTACAAAAAAGAGCAAGACGTGTTCAAAATTTTTCAAAGTACATAATTATTACAAATAATCAGGTCATCAAAATACAAACTAAAAAAACTAGTCTTCTCTATTATTCATTTAAGCCTATCCACATTAATTTCTAGATAATGTTTATTGGTTTGGACGTCTAACGAGACTTGTATTATATAAAGTTCGTTTTTTAGTCTGTTTATTGTCTTCTATTTATATGGTAGTATTTCTAGGTCATGTCTGCAAAAAAATCTGCAAGCCTGGCTAGCCTATAGAAGTGACAATTAATCAACTCAGAGGACAAATATAAACAAGCAATCAACAAGATTAACTCTACAGAATTTGGCAATCACAAGGTAAATTGCCAAACTAGCATCAAAGTTTTAGCAATTGAATGATCGCCACCCCTGGTTTTCTTCAATGTGAGCTGGTCGTCGACATGTTTTAATACTATAATAACATAATGGATATTTATTGCGATGTTTGTTTGCTAAGTGTGAGATATTGATAGTGCTAATACTTGACCCAAACATTGAGGTGGTATTATTATTTGGTTTGCTTCAAGTTTGTAAACAAACATAAATAAAACCTAAATAAAATCTATGTAGACACCCTACAATATACAGTGTAAACACTGGGATTCATGGTAATATTGTTTTAACGTAATAGCAGTTGTTTGACAAGAAGCATGCACGAAAGGCTGCAAAATCGTGAACCCTGATTATCAATTGGTGACCATCTAGACTTCATGGATTATCCTACCATATCAATGGTGTCTCATGCTTGAACACTTGATAATTGAACCCACTTATCATATCCTAACACTAAACATTCATCTCGAGAACCATCCTGATAGGAAGTACATAATCACCCATAAGTCACAAGGTCGAGGAATGGAAGCATGTAGGATACAAAAAGTGACAAAAGAGATGAATGTTATCATTAAAAGAGCAACGGCAGCCAGACACACACATCATATGCACCAATTAGAGCAATGAACATTTCTAAGTAATAAAAAGGACCCCAAAGAGCAATAGCAGCAACACACACCCAAACAGCACCAACATAAGCAATAGAAACTTTTAAGTATAAAAAAAAAAAAAGATCCAACACAGTAATGACAGCAGCACATACACCCAAACAACACCAACATAAGCAATGGAAATTTGTAAGTATCAAATAAGGTCCCAAAGAGATATGACATCAATGCTCAAACTCAAACAACACCAACAATCACAAATGGGCATAAAAAAGTATCAAATAAGGTCCGAAAGAGACATGGCAGCTGATGAGTTGCATGATTTAGTGCATTTTTCCACTTCTTAACATTAAATTTTGATTAAAATTAATTCATTTTTGACAATTTTAAGTTTCATTGATGTCATTTATGTTTATTTCAGATTTGAAGAAAAGGATTACCCAAATTATAAAAATCTATGATTTGAACTTTTTTAAAGATGCAAAAGATAGAAGTACATGTTCAAAGTAGTTAAGGGCAAACTAATCTAGAAGAAGATGCTACCGAAGTTGAAGTAAAAAAAAAAATTCAAATGACCGAAGTAATGGAAGTCCAAATTTAGAAGAAATTCATGTGGGTTAGGAAACTATCTTGCGCCTCACTACTTGGAGCAAATGTGTGCAAAATTCAAAGAAAGAAAAAGACTCACCTGCTATTGCGCCTACCACGTGCGTATGAGAAGAGGTGTAACAATTTGATTTGGCCAAATATAAAAAGAAAAAAAGGGCCCTATGCCACAGACTGGAAGGAACTTGCGGAGAAAGAAAATAGAAACCAAGAATTAGTGGAAGAACGACGTTGCACTACAGGATTGTGAGAAGTATTTTTTCAGTGTTTATTTACTTTCATTATTTTCAAAAAGTTATGGTGAATTCTTTTATGTTGAATTTAATTTTTAGCATGAACTAAATTTCTTTATTCTAGAAAAACGATGTAATATAGTTTTAAACTATACTTGATTTTCTTTGTTAATTAGAAGTAGTTCTCTTCTATGTTTGTCTGATTTTTTCTGAGCTTATTGCTTCTAATTAACTGGCCACTAATTAGATGATTTTGATCTTATGATTTGCTATCAAAAGAGATAACTAAGAATAGAACCTGGATATTTCAGCATACGTAAATATAGAGATTTGAAAGACTTACATGAACTTATGTAGTATTAAAAATTGTTGGTCTTAATAGTTTCTTGTTTTATTAATTTGCATACTCTTGTATAAAATTAATGAATAAGAATATTTCCAATTGACTATCAAAAGATGCCTTTGGATAAGTTTGGAAATTTGCTAACCAACAGAAAGAATTAATTCCAATTAGCAAGATAAGAAAATCATAGTGAGAAATTAGGTGAAATCGATTTCCTATAAGTCTTTTTCTTCACTGATTTAATCTTTCTTTTTTGTTAAATATTTTCTTTTAGTTAATTTTATTTAAAATTGCAATCTCAAAAATCTAAGTGACTTTTCTAAATAAAGTCGAGATTAGTATAATTTTGATACTAGTCAAAAGTAAGTTATCAATCCCTAAGAACGATACACTTTTTATCATTTTATTATAAAACTATGATATTGTACACTTGTAGTTTGCACCAATCAAATTCTTGGTGTCGTTGTCAATGATTGATTTTTCTTATTTATGTCAATATTGATATAAAGTAATCTTCATTTTAATTTAGAATTTCAATTTATTATTATTCTTTTTTTTTTAATTGTTTTAGATGTGTTTTTGACATTGGATGCACCCTGCTAGATATTGTGAAATCATTTCTTTTAATTCAGAGATTAAAAAAATTCTTAGATCACAAAGGAAAAAGAAGGTAGTAGTCATGGCTAATGAACAACAAGATGCACAACCACGTACTTTGAAAGATTATGTACGTCCAATTTTGAATGACAACTATTCCAGTATAAGA
Organism: Platycarya strobilacea; assembly: GCA_036898215.1. NCBI lineage: Eukaryota > Viridiplantae > Streptophyta > Magnoliopsida > Fagales > Juglandaceae > Platycarya > Platycarya strobilacea. The sequence continues at coordinate 14,772,483 of CM072556.1, forward strand.
CGCCAAACTGTTAATGCCAACAATTTTGAGCCCAAACCAATCTTAATTAGCATGGTGCAACAAGCCCAATTTAGCGGATTGCCACTAATTGATCCCAATATTCATTTGACAATGTTTTTGGAGATCAAACTTTGGTTGCCATGCCTGTGTGCTATAATCATGAGTTCTGTCAAAAATAGCACAAATGTCAACTACATCAGATGAATCACTTATATGATTAAATTCAATAAAGTATTCAAGGGGATCTGAGTCATGAGTTGTAAAAACTTTTCTTTCTATAAGTGAGTCAATCATGTATGTCTGATGACACTCGACATTCTCTTCTGGCTGTTTTGCAATATGAAGAATATTTACCTCAAGAGTCATATTGCCAAAAGAGAATTTCATCAATCCATTTCTGCAATTGATAAGCGCATTAGAAGTAGCAAGAAAAGGTCTACCTAAAATTAATGGAATTTTGGAGGTGGTTTCTACAACAGAACTAGTGTCTAGAATTAAGAAATCAACAAGATAATAAAATTTGTTACTTGAATTAAAACATCATCTACCACACCCCGTGGTGCTCTGACTGAACGATCAGCCAATTACAATACCACAGAAGTTGGTTTGATTTCTCTCAATCCTAATTGCAAATAAATAAAATATGGCATCAAATTTACACTAGCTTCTAAATCTAGCAAGGCATGTCCAAGCTCATGATTGCCAATATTGCATGTGATGGTTGGACATCCAGGATCCTTGTACTTAGGAGGAATCCGCTGTTCAATTAGAGCACTAACTTGCTCTGTCAAGAATGCTGTCTTCTTCACATGATGCTTCCTCTTAACTGTACACAAATCTTTGAAAATTTTTGCGTAAGTAGGAACTTGTTTAATTACATGCAAAAGAGGAAGATAATTTTTACTTGTCTAAAATTTTCCAAAATATCATTGTTATGATCCAGAGTTTGTTTGCTTGACTTTAATGCTTGAGGAAAAGGTACCTTACCAAGATTTTTTGTTACCTCAGGTTCCTCGGGTTTTGTTACCTCAAGTTCCTTTGGAAGCTCAGGACTGCCGCTATCTTGATCTTTCTCTACATCCTTTGTTTTGTCTATTATTGGATCACGTAGAGACTTACCAATTCGTGTCACAATGGCGTTTACGTCTTTCAGATCTCCTTGTGCCATATGTTGACCATGAGGTACAGATTGAGCTTGAGAATGAAACTTACTTTTTTCATTTATAGTCAAAGAACTCATTATTTTAGACATCTGGCTCTTTATTCTTCGACAACCTGCGTAATCAAATATTCAAATTTCTGATTAGTCTTATCCTGTATTTCAATAAAAGTATGCAAAATATCTTCTAAAGAATTTCTAGAAGATTAAGGTGCATAGTATGGTGCAGGATATGATCCAGAGGGTTGTGCAGGCTGCTGGTTTTCAGACTTTCAGTTGAAGTTGGGATGATTACGCCATTCTAGGTTGTAGGTTTCAGAGTAAGGTGTGAAGGGCTTTTTATACATACCCAGAGCATTACTTTGTTCCTCATACATATCATTCATGTTAGTATGTGTAGGACACTCTTGGGTATGATGACCTATCCCACCACAGATAACACATGGCCTAAAAGATTCTACATGATTAGCGATGTGTGTTAGTTTTGAGTTTTTGGTTTTCAATAACGCTAATTCTCTGGTGAGCATTTCAATCTTAGCCTTAAAGTTATCCTCCTCCCTTAGATGGTAAATACCACCACTCGGGTTTCATGTAGGTCGTGACCTGTTTGTGCTATCAGTAGCACTAGATTCAATCCAAGTATGAGCTTTTTCAGCAAGCTCATTGAGGTACTCTATGGCCTCATCAGGATTTTTCTGTAAAAATTCTCCATTGCACATCATTTCTACGAATTGACGTTCCCTGGGTGTAAGCCCTTTATAGAAATAACTCACTAAGCGTCAATTCTCATATCCATGGTGGGGACACATACTCAATAATTTTTTAAATCTTTCCCTAGACTAGTACAAAATCTCACTATCCTTTTATACAAAGGTGGAGATTTATCTTTTTAAAGTATTGGTCTTATGTTGGGGAAAGTATTTATTAAAAAATAATTGAGTCATCTCACTCCATGTTCCAATAGACCGTGGTCTTAGTGAGTACAACCAACTCTTAGTTTTATCTTTCAAAGAAAAAGAAAGAACTTTAGCCTACCGTGTCGTCAGTGGTATTTTGACTGTGGAATATTGCAACTACTTCCTTAAATTCTCTAATATGAACATAGGGGTTTTCATTTTCTAGACCATGGAAAGTCGGAAGTAATTGTATCATTCCTGTTTTGAAATCTACATGACAAACATTAAGTGAGAACATTATATAAGATGGTGTGGCTGTTCGTGCGGGATGAAGATAATTTTGGAGGGTTCTAATAGGTTGGTCCGCGTGTTCACTCATCGCGTCAAAATTGGAAGAATTATCAAACAAGCGATTAGAAAAATTAGATTCTGAATCTGATTCTAATACGGGCCTACTAGCAAACCGTCCAAAAGCGTCTCTGTACCTACGCATGCAAAGTAAAGAAAAGCGTAATACTAAAAAAAAAATTACGAAAAGAAAAGTAAATTGAAATAAAGATGCAGAAAATTAAAAAGAAAATGAACGAAGTTACTGCTCTTTTTTTTTTCTTTTTTTACAAACTACTAAAAAAAACAACAAATTCTTCTACCGTCTCCCCGGCAATAGCGCCAAAATTTGATTACGCCCAAAGAATAATGCGGTTGTTTGTACTATAACTTTGGGGTGTCGATTCCATAGGAAGATAGATTGAGAAATTGAAGAATAGTAATGAGATTAACAAAAAGATTTAGACGAGTGCAAAAAGTAAATTTTAGAGTATGACGTAAATTAAAACTAAATGAGTAATTTGAAAAGTATAAAAATGAGACGAAAAGTAGAGCATTGAGAATCATTTGTATATAATTGGTATTTTAATTATTTTCAATTCATTAATAACTCAATTGAAAATTCTATATCCAAATTTTCAATCAGAAAATAAAACATTAATAATTATATTTAAATCAAATATAATCTTTCGAAAAATCATTCGTCACAATATAAGAACGAGAATTATTATCGATATTAAGGAAATTCAACGTCGACAATATACTCGTAGAGTAATATTGCAGCAGAGAATTAAATTAATATAGATAACCAATTGAACCAAACATAATCAAAAAAATATTCCATTCAATAGAAAAAGCATGACTGAATCTATAAATGAAATAAATTCTAAGATTATTTGGTGACGAAAACATTTATAATAAATTTCGAATGACTAAACAAAAGAGTTTAATATTTGAAGAACACATATATGAATCAAAAACAATTACAAATACCATCATATATACAAATTCATCCCTAACTCTACTAGAAAATTAGTTACACATATTGAAAATGTGCAACAAAAATTCTCTAAGGAAAAATATGGAAGAACCGGCTATTGTTTTCTCTCTTCTTTGATTTTTCTTTTCTTTTCTCAAGCTCTCAAAATAGCTCTTCTAAAGAATCCTCTCACACTAAGCATGGTCTAAGAACATACACACCTCTTTTCTATTTATAAGTATCCTTCATGCAAGTTGTCATGACAAAATCATCACAATTTCAATTTGCTTTGCCATGTGCCATTCTTGAATCCCAGTGATTTGTGAGTTGTCATTTTGATCATTTGTTTTCCTACTATGCATAAGCTGGATTTTGCTTGTAAGTTGAGTGTTTCGATTTTGCTTCTCTATCCATTAGTTGTCTTGTATGACTAATTTGTCTTGAAGAAACTTGAGTACACTTTATCTTGCATGTGAGTTGATCATTCAATTTCTAAGTTGGTGTAAGAGTGCTTGCTGGAAAATATTATGATGACATTTCGATTTGATGCAAGTGGCTGAAGAATATTTCGGAACGTCAAATGCAGGTGCGTCCACTTGATGGTCGATTGTGTCTTAGATTGAGTGGATATCTCTTAAAACATAAAACATAAAAGTTTAACACCACAAAATTAGTAGAAAAGATCAATTTATCCACCTTTACCAATATGTCTTCTATTATTTCACGTGGATACTTGATGGATTGATTTGCTAGTTGCAAAGAAATGGTTGTTTGCTTCAATGCTCCAAGTCCTAATTTCCTGCAAATAGAAAGTGGCATAAAATTAATGTTAGCACCAAAATCACATAAAACTATATCAAAAAAGAAATTCCCAATATTGCAAGGTAAAGTGAAACTCCTGATGAGTGCACAAAAATGCATTCTAAATACTCTATTTAAATGCTAAAATAAATGAGAAAATAATGGATATAACTAATGTTATTAAAATTAATAGTCATTTATCTTGAGATAAATATAAGCATGATTTAATATATTGATGAGAATATAAAATGCCATATTTTTCTATCTTAATGTTTAATATTTTATTCTTATTTGATGCGTAAATATACTCATTATTCTTATATTTTGATTTAGGACACAAATAGAGACATTAGGAATAAATGAAGATAATTGCAAAATTTTAGACTGAGTGAGCAAGGAAGTGGTTACGTTCAACATCTACCAAGCCATGAGATTTCCATAAGAGCCAAGCACTTACTTTTGGGTAGATGTCATTAAGCATTGTGTAGAAGAAGCATTCCAAGAAGATACACTAGCTAATCACATAGAACGATCCTTCCAACATGATACATCATATAGCAATGAAGTGGAGAGGAAATGTAAACTTATTCCTCTTGGAGATCCTATTTGATGAAGATTGAAAAGTTTGGTTGTAGACTTTAAAACAAGCGCTTATAGGAAGAGCCCATAGAAATTTATTTTTTTATTTTTTATTTTTGTCTTTAATAATTTAGATTTAGATATAGGTTTATTTAGCAGGAATAAAGTGTTGAAAATTGAAAACTACGATTGATTCACCATGAAACCAGGGAAGCTCATTTCATTTCTTCATTTTTTTTTTGCTTTTGAATCACAATGAAGACATTGTTTAGTTTAAGTTTGGGGATGTAAACTCTTATAATTATTTTTTCCTTTTGATTGAGTTCTTGAATTTTCTTACCAAGCATGCATTTGAGTACGATTGATAAATCCTTTAGGCGAAATCCTAATTGATACCAAATATTAGAGAAATGATCTAGGCAAATTTTTTTGTCATAACCAAAAAGCTTTCCCAGCCATCCTAGTTAACATGCCATCATTGCATGATGTATTATCCATAGTCAACCTCCTTGAGCCTTATTTTACGTAAGCCTTTATTTTTCTTTTAACTACATCAATCATCCCGTTCTAAGCTTGAAAAATCATGATTTACCTCTTACATTTTGAAAAAATACTTTAGTGAAAATCTACATTTAAAGGGAGAAGTTAGCATAAAGGAAATTATGCTATGTTTTGATCAAAGTGCAAAGAAAAAAAAAGGTTGAAGTGGTTGAAAATTTGAGAAGGCTACATGAAGCGAGGTGGCTAAACGAAAAATATAGGAGTTAAATGAATATATATATATATATATATATATATATCTCTTTGTTGAGTTTGTTTATTGATTGGAGATAATTTATCCATCATGTGAGAAAGCTCAAAATAGAGAAAACTCAACAAGTTGAGTGCAGATTGCGTCAGACTTTGCAAAGTCTGGCAAGTATGAGCATATAGTCAAGAAAGAATTATGGTTTGAATATTGTGGATATTTATTTGTTGTTCTTTCCACCAAGTATTTTTCCAGTTTACTTTAATTTTCCTTATCCATTTCTTTCTTAGCCCTCACCTTGCGGCATGTCATTACAACCTAATTAAAAACTTTTTGATATCTGATTTTGGTAGTTGACTACATTATTGGAGTGGATTTCTAAAAATTGGACTTATGGGGTTAAGTTTTGAGAGAATTCTTCTGGATTCAGTTGTTCTACTTTTATCAGAATTTGCTAGTAGTTTGAAGTTAAATTAACTATCCCACATACACACTCAAGATCTTAGCTTTAGGTTGAAGGAACCTCTTAACTTTTACTTGACAAATTGTTAAATTTTTGATTGATTTTTTCTAGCAGATCTGCTATAAAGGATAGCAGATCTGCTATCCTTTATATTAAAAAAGTACGGTACTAATGATAAAATCTAATTCAGATCATGGCTTGGTGAGTGATGATATTCTCTATGGGTCTAGTTGATATTTTCTAGAGTGATCTTTTATTTTCTTTTTGTTTGAGGACAAACAAATTTGTAAGTTTGGGAGTGTTTGATGAGTTGCATGATCTAGTATATTTTACCACTTCTTAACATTAAATTTTGGTTCAATTTTATTTATTTTTATCAATTTTGGCTTTCATTGTCGTCATTTAAATTTATTTTAGATTTGAAGAAAAGGAAGACCCAAATTATAAAAGCCAATTGTTTGAATATTTTTAAAGATGCAAAAGATAGAAATATGTGTTCAAAGTAAGTACGGGCAAATTAATTGGAAGAAGATGCTACCCAAGTTGAAGAAAAAAAAAACTGAGCCAATTAACTTACCGAAAGTACAAATTCAAAAGAAATTCATGTAGGCTAGGAAACTATCTAGCACCTACCTACAAGGAGCAAATGTGTGCAAAATTCAAAGAAAGAAAAAGACTCACCTGTTATTGCGCCTACCACGTACACCATATGCGTTCGAGAGGAGGTGCAACAAATTGATTTGGTTGAACATAAAAACAAAAACAAAAACAAAAAAACCCTACGCCACGAACTGGAAGGAGCCTGCAGAGAAAGTAAATAGAAGCCGAGAATTAGTGGAAGAAAGGTGTTGCGTTGTAGGACTACAAGAGTATTTCTTTCAGTGTTTACTTTCTTTCTTTCAGTGTTTACTTTCTTTCATTCTTCTCATAAAATTATGGTGAGTTCATTCATGTTGAATTTAATTTTTAGCATGAACTAAATTTCTTTATCCTAGGAAAATGATGTAATTTAGTTTCAAACTATGCTTGATTTTCTTTGCTGATTGGAAGTAGTTCTCTTTTATGTTTGGCTGATTTATTCTGAGCATATTACTTCTAATTAACTGGTCACTAATTAGATGATTTTGATCTTGTGATTTGCTATCGAAAGAAGGAATTATATGATAGAACCTAGATATTTCAACATAGGTAAATATAGAGATCGAAAAACTTATTTGAACCTATGTAATATTAAAAATTGTTGGTCTTAGTACTTGTTTTTTTAATTTGCATACTCTTGTTTAAAATTAATGAACAATAATATTTCTAATTGACTATAGAAAGAGGCCTTTGGATGAGTTTGGAGATTTGCTAACAAACAGAGAGAATTAATTTCAATTAGCAATATGAGAAAAGCATAATGAGGGATTAAGTGAAATCGATTTTCTAGAAGTCTTTTTCCTCATTGATTTAATCTTCCTATTCCATTGAATATTTTCTTTTAGTTAATTTTATTTCAAATTGAAATCTCAAAAATCTAAGGGACTTTTTTAAATAAATTCGATATTAGTATAATTTCGATACTAATCAAAAGTAAGATATTAATCCTTGAATACGATACTCTTCTTATCATTTTACTATAAAATTACAATATTATGTACTTGCAGTTTGCATTGATCAACAACAATGCTTGAAGCTGCACCAATAATAACATATGAGCATAAAAAGGTATAAAATAAGGTCCCAAAGAGACATGACAGCAATGCTCGAACCCAAACAACACAAACAATCATAAATGAGCATAAAACAAAATATGAAATAGGGTCTCAAAGAGCCATGGCATCAACAGTCAAACCCTAACAACACCAACAATCACAAATGGGCATAAAAAATTATCAAATATGGTCTCAAAGAAACATAGAAGCAATGCTCGAACCCAAACAGTAGCAACAATAATAAATGGGCATAAAAGAGTATGAAATAAGGGCCCAATTAAGAGCAATGGCAGCAACCCAGTAGCCAAAATCATCCCAAGAAAATCAATGACAGCAACATAATAATCCAAAATCAAGAATCTAAAACCCTCAATATACATGAACAATGGGCATAAGTGTGAATGTCTGCAATTTCAACAAATCCCCAAAGAACAGAATATTACCCTAGAGATATAGATGAAGAAATCAAATATCGTATTTCGTGAAAGATCAGGCAGGCATCCAACTCACTCATTACAAAAATTCTTGTAAAATTTTGCCAACAATTAGTACAAGGAACCCTTGACGATCCTAGATTGCATGGTGATGAGGAACATATTTTTCCCAAATCGTAACGCAAATTGATACACATACACAACAATATCAAACCACATTATTCAGGTTACTCAATGGTTCACTAATAAGTTATCGCAGTATAGTAGGGAGAGGGAGAGAGAGAGAGGACAAAGAGGGCTCTGGCATAAGGGTCTCCAAACAGTAGATTAGGATTCGCAAATGACTTATCGGAGATGATGACAACAAAAAGATGAAGGAAGATAAAGGACGAGTAAGGGATGAACGTCGATCGCAAGGCTATAGGAGATGACGAATGGCATGGATACGCAATGGATAGTAAAGAATGGTGCTGAACAGTAAACCCCCATATATGGGGGGCTAGAATTCAATTTCGAAATCTTCTCCCATTTTAAGAGAGTAGATGTGGACCGAATTTTTAGTCTCAAATAATAGGAGGCTCCTATTACAGGGAGTCTAATGTAAATGTTCTAAGGTGCAAGAAATGTGTTATAATTGAGGTCGATTGAGTGACAGCTCAGTGCATGATTTTCAGACTAACGTACGTGTGTTAAACTTATAAGCACGTTACTGTCTTGCACAGCCCGGTGACGTGGCTTACATTTTTGTTTGGCGATTTTTGGAATATATGTATAATTTGATGTTAACAGAAACCAAATGGACCCGTTTTATACTAAACTTTATAAAGTCATGATCTTTGACGTTTGTTTCTAAATGCGACTTGTATTGTGTGTAATATATATATATATATATATATATATAATATCAAATGTTAAAGCCACGTATGGGGATCCGACTGGGATTCCTACCGTGGTTTTTTTTAATATAAAAAATATTTAAATAACATTATAAATTTTCTTAAAAACATTAAAAAATATATTAAAAAATACTGTCCAGATTCTAATCGGGATCTGATCCATATCATGTGGCTATAGAGCCAATCATATTACAGCGAAGGATTATTGTATATTTTAAAATTGTCTTGAATAGTGTGGTAAATCGAGTCAGTCATTTTCTGATTCCGATTTATCAAACTTTGTATTTTAGCCGTAAATTAATACTAGAAATGGTCGATTTGGTTATTGGATTGTACGCATTTGCCCATTTGCACCTAAAATTATATTATATTGATTTGCAAAGACAAAATAAATTGCAGTACGAATATTTTGGTTCATGAACCAAAATATACATACGACTTCAAACATGTAGCCTAGCTAGTCGAAAAGGTTCTATGACTTCTATCCAAGCGAAATGGATAGCACTCTTTATCTATTTATTTATCGGTCTCCGGCCATGAAAATATCAGAGTCGCGTGTGAGATAGCTCTCCAATCCACAACGACAGCTTGTTCCTAGTACGTACTTTGATCAGCTCAATGATCTCTTTTTATTTCATACATAAAGCAAAAAAAAAAAAAAAAAAAAAACGTAATTAATTAATGGAAATAGCAAATTACATGATGATATCGGCCCTAGTGATCCTAGCAAGAGAGATTATCGCCGGGGGCAACACCAAATTGTTGACAATATTGAGTGTATTTGTCGATACGGGACTGAACCTTTTCATGTTCTTTACCGTTACATTCAACATCACCATTAATGGCTTTGATGGTTGCTCCAAATGTAAGAGTTTTATTTAAACTCTGTGACCCACACACCCATCTTATCAGTTTGAAATAGTTCAAAATCTTATTAGATAATATTTGAGTTATGAAGGGATAAAAATTACTCCTAAGAGATAGGATTAAACTCTATATCTCTAGTTATAGTCAAATACAAACTCATAGATTTCTTGATGGTCGGAAGTCTATAAATAGCACTGGGAGGCTCAAGGATTCTCACCTACAACATTAGAGTGCCTCTAGCCATCGGGAGACACTTGTGAGGCAAACGTTGTTAGGGCGATCCTTCTCTCATAGTCAGATTAATTGTTCATCAATCAGATGGAGAAAGGTACGTTGCTCATATTATTAATTTATTATTGTAGATCATAGAAAATCAAAGATCCGTTTTATTAATGTCATGTTAAAATATTTAACATGTGGTATCAGAGCTTCAGGTTATAGATTTTTTATGATCTCAATAAAATATGAATAAATGATTATTTTATTAGTACGAAAATTTGTACGTTTATGTTTTCGTGTACGTATGATTTTATATTGCGAAAGAATGAAAAATATGTCTTACGGATTGACATATATATTTAATGCATTTTACTTACATCCAGCCGCATTGTGTTTGTAAAAGAGGAAGATCAATTCTTTCAAAATTTCTCATGATTCACGATTCCACCAAGTAAAGACGAATATGCATTGATTTTACTTGGGTTTTATTTTCTTATGTCTGTCGTAATACTCATACTGTGTCGTTGGAGAAAGGGTGCTTCAGAAAATTGTAGAGTTGCCGCATGATCATGTGTAGCCTTGCCGATTTAAGATCCATCGGCTGAGGGGAGATCGGCGCCGGGAGGACGAGTTAAACTTCTCGCCGGCGTCTCTGTAACGATGGCAGTGGGCTGTGAAGCCCACTGGCCACGGCACTTTCCCGTTGTAAACAAAAAAAAAAAAAAAAAAAAAGGTGCAGGAAACTAACCTGAAGTCGCCGGCGGATAGAGGACGATGACATGTTGCCTCGCCGACGATGCTGTGTCGCAACTTTAAGTTGCGGTGGTTGATGTTTGCAGAACATGAGTCGGCGGCTGGCTGGCATATGAAGGTTGAAGAAGAATTAAAGATAGGTTTAGGTTTTGACATGGGCCGGGTCATGGGCGGTGGCCCAGTTAGAATTGAATGCTGAAAGATAATGGGCTGGCCACTGTTGTGGCCCAGCCCGATAAAAGAACAAAAAAAAAAAAAAAAAGTAAGAAGGAAAGAAGGGGTCGGGCCAGCACAGTAAGGCCCGACCCAGGTCAACCCAAAACGGTTTGACCAATCATAATCCGGGTCCTAACCCGGTTTCTTGACCCGACCCGTTTCCGACCCAACTCAAATTTAAATAATATTATTTTAATATTATAATATTATTTCCAAAAAAAAAAAAATAATCAATTAATTAATTAAAGTTCTATAATATGCATACTTTAATGTTATGCGTATACATTTAAATTATGTACATGTTATTATAATTATTTACATGTATGTATGAAATGTTTATATACATGTTATTATTGTTAATTGTTATGTACATGTATATATGAAAAGTTTATTAAATTCTATAATATTATTATTGTGATTTTCCTGTAAAATCAATTAAGGTTTGAACATGAAATTTTTTTTTTATGAATTTTGTCGTGGGGGTGAATGGGTACAAACTGAGGCGGTTCTGTCTAGGAGATTGGAAATTCCAAGTGTGTCCGTTGTGACCCTCCAATCTTTCCTGGGAACCTTGAAGTTCTGTCTAAGAAAGAATATTCTTTCCTGGGAACTTACTTAGTGAGTATTATTCACATCCGTTGTAAAATTCATCAAAGTTCCTATTTCATGCATATTATTGCTATCCACATTATATGCATATTATTATTGTGCAGTGTCTATTTTGGCTTTTGTTATTATGCCATGTATATCCGATATGGGATAAATGATTTACGTCAAAATCAAGAGAAAATTGGTCGCCCAAAGGTACAAGATTTTCTTGATTTTGGTGACAAGTCGTTAAACCCATAGTAAGGTGGATATGATGGAGGGAACACTTTGTGTGTCAAGATCTACTCCCAAAGGAGGGTTTTGATGACACTACTAGTTTATCCATCAAAGTAAGGTTGGAGGGAACACTTTGTGTGTCAGAGTTTACTCCCAAAGGAGAATTCTGATGATACAGCTAGTTCATCCACAGAATTTAATACTGGATGGAACACCTTGTGTTTCAAGATCTACTCCCAAAGGAGGATTTTGATGACACCATTAGTTCTTCCATAATTGTTTAAATTCTGATTATTGTTTATAAGTGTCTAACTCAAAGCAATTTATTATAAAATTTTCTTGCAGTAAGCGTACCCACATCACTACACTCACAGACCTCATCTGTTCCTGTTTTGAATGGCTCCAATTTTTCTGAATGGGTTGAGAGAGTTAGGTTCACCCTAGGAGTCCTTGATTTAGACTCATCCCTTATGAATTCAAAACCATCACCTATTAATGAAACCAGTACCAATGATCAGAAAGAATCTTTTAAACAGTGGGAGAGATCGAATAGGCTAAGTTTAATGTTTATGAAAATGACCATAGCCGAAAATATCAAAAATTCACTCCCTAGTACTGAGGAAGCCCAAACCTTTTTGAAAAATGCTGAAGAGAGGTTTAAATCTGCTGATAAGTCTTTAGCAGGAACACTGATGGCTAGACTCACCACCATGAAATATGATGGTGCTAAAGGAATGCAGGAGCATATCCTTGAAATGACCAATATTGCTGCCAGATTGCAAACCCTAGGAATGAAGGTAGATGAGTCTTTCGTTGTTCAGTTTATTCTGAACTCATTGCCACCTCAGTATGGTCCATTCCAGATGCATTACAATGCTATAAAAGATAAATGGAATGTGAATGAGTTGGCAAGTATGGTAGTTCAGGAGGAAGCAAGACTGAAACAACAAGGATATCACTCTGTCAATTTCGTGAATAAAGAAGCTGGAAAGAAAAAGCACCATTACAGTAAAAAGAAGCGAACTGGACTACTGAAAGGAAATCAACCTGTGAAAGCTAATCAGGTTCAGAACAACAGTAGCAAATGCTACTTTTGTAGGGAACATGGACACATGAAAGCTGAGTGTCCAAAACGTAAGGCTTGGTTCGAAAAGAAGGGTAAGCCTCTTACCTTTGTATGTCTTGAATCAAACCTTGTAAATGTTCCTACTAATTCTTGGTGATTAGATTCAGGTGCTAATGTTCATGTTTCCATAACCATGCAGGGATACCTTACAAGCCAAACACCAAGCCCCAATGAGCGATTCATTTTTATGGGAAATGAGAATAAGGCTGAAGTTTTAGCCATAGGGACCTTTCGTTTAGTTTTGAGTACCGGTCATTGTTTAGACCTTCATAACACAGTATTTGTGCCTTCTGTGAGGCGTAATTTAATTTCCCTTTCCAGACTTGATATTGATGGTTATTCATTTTCATTCCATAATGGTAGTTTCAATTTGTTTAAAAACAGTTTATCTATTGGTTCTGGGTTTCTTTCCGATGGTCTTTATCAATTTTGCCTTGATAATACATTCATTAAAAATACCTATACCCAACGCCATGAAACATGTATTGGAATGAAAAGAAACATGATGAATGAAAATTCATATGACTTGTGGCATAAAAGGTTGGGGCATATCTCCAAAGAAAGGTTACAGAGATTAGTAAAAGAAGGGATTCTTCCGCACCTTGACTTTACTAATCCTGAAGTGTGTGTGGATTGCATAAAAGGAAAGCAAACCAAACATACTAAGAAAGGCGCCACAAGAAGTAAAGAGCTTCTTGAAATAATTCACACAGATATATGTGGACCATTCTCCATAGAATGTTTTGGTGGAGAAAAGTATTTCATCACCTTTATTGATGACTTTTCACGATTTGGATATATCTATCTGTTGCATGAGAAATCTCAAGCTGTATCGGTACTTGAGGTATTTCTCATGGAGGTGGAAAGACAGTTAGATAGAAAAGTGAAAATCATCAGGTCGGATAGAGGTGGAGAATACTATGGAAAATATGATGAATCGGGCCGTAATCCGGGCCCATTCGCCAAACTTCTTGAACAGCGTGGCATTGTTGCACAGTATACGATGCCCGGGACGCCACAGCAGAACGGAGTTGCTGAAAGGCGTAATCGGACCTTATTGGATATGGTCAGAAGTATGATAAGTAATTCTACCTTACCCAAATCATTGTGGGGTGAAGCCATTAAGACGGCAATGTATATCTTAAACCGAGTTCCCAGTAAGGCAGTTCCAAAAACTCCTTTCGAGTTATGGACTGGTAGGAAACCAAGTTTAAGACATATGCATGTTTGGGGTTGCCCAGCCGAAGCCAGACTTTACAACCCACATGAAAAGAAGTTGGATCCTAGAACAGTAAGTGGGTATTTTATTGGTTACCCAGAGAGATCCAAAGGGTACAGATTTTACTGTCCTAATCATAGTCCGAGAATGGTGGAAACAGGAAATGCCAAATTTATTGAACTTGGCGAGATCAGTGGAAAAATTGAACCTAGAGATGTGATCATTGAGGAAATGCGGGTAGATGTCCCTATACCTACATCCTCAGAAAAGATAATAGTTCCTCTAATTGATCATCACGATGATAGCATGGAACAAGTAAATGATCACCCATCTCAGAATGAAAATTCCATTGATGACCCAAGTTCGGAGTCACCAGAACAGATTGTCTTGCGCAGATCTCAGAGAGATCGGAGACCTGCCATTTCGATAGATTATGTGGTGTATCTCCAAGAATCTGAATTTGACATTGGGACAAGAAAAGATCCATTAACGTTTTCACAAGCCATAGAGGGAAGTGATTCTAGTAAATGGATTGATGCTATGAAAGAAGAGTTGAAATCTATGGATCAGAATCAAGTCTGGGACCTCGTTGAATTGCCTGAAGGTAGTAAAAGAGTTGGGTGTAAATGGGTCTTTAAGACCAAACGCGACTCAAAAGGCAACATCGAACGACATAAAGCCAGACTTGTTGCTAAGGGTTTCACTCAGAAAGAAGGCATTGATTACAAAGAGACCTTTTCTCTATCCTCTAAAAAGGACTCATTTAGAATCATTATGGCAATGGTAGCTTATTATGATTTAGAGTTACATCAGATGGATGTGAAAACGGCATTTTTAAATGGAAGTTTGGATGAAGTGGTCTACATGGAGCAGCCAGAGGGCTTCTCAGAAAAGGGCAAAGATCACCTAGTGTGTAAACTTAAGAAATCAATATACAGGCTTAAGCAAGCTTCCCGACAATGGTACTTAAAGTTCAACGATACCATTACTGCCTTTGGTTTTAAAGAGAACATCGTTGATCGGTGTATATACCTAAAGGTCAGTGGGAGTAAGTTCATAATTTTGATCTTGTATGTTGATGATATCTTGTTGGCTAGTAGTGATCTTGGCTTACTTTATGAAACCAAGGGTTTTCTCTCTAAGAACTTTGAAATGAAAGATATGGGTGAGGCATCATTTGTGATCGGAATCGAAATCTTTCGAGATCGAAAACAAGGACTGTTGGGATTGTCTCAGAAAAGTTACCTGGAAAGAGTTCTTGAGAAATTTGGTATGAAAAGTTGTTCGTCACTGGATACTCCGATATCAAAAGGTGATAAGTTTAGCCAATCACAGTGTATTGCGATACTTGCAAGGAACTAAGGATTACCAGCTTACTTTCAAAAGAACTGACAGTTTGGAGGTAACTGAATACTCAGACTCTGATTTTGCCGGTTGTCTTGATAGCAGGAAATCCACTTCGGGTTATGTTTTCCTGTTGGCCGGTGGAGCAATCTCATGGAGAAGTATGAAGCAAACAATCACTGCTTCATCAACAATGGAGGCTGAGTTTGTGGCATGCTTTGAGGCCACAGTGCATGGTTTATGGCTGAGGAACTTTATCTCAGGGCTTGGGGTTGTTGACTCTATAGCCAGGCCGCTGAGAATTTATTGTGACAATTCCTCTGCAGTCTTTTTCTCCAAGAATCATAGGTATTCTAAAGGTGCTAAGCACATGGAGCTCAAATACCTAAGCGTCAAGGAGGAAGTACAGAAACAAACAGTGTCCATAGAACATATTAGGACTTCGCTTATGATAGCAGACCCATTAACAAAGGGTCTGATAGCGAAACAGTTTAAAGAACATGTTAACAGTATGGGTCTTAGGATGTAAACATGTTATTGAGCTCATGGATGTTATGATTCTATTTTGACACTTAATGATATCGATTATGGTTATTCTGTTTCTGTTTTCTTGTCTTTCCACTTTATATGTACATTGAATGGTGTGGATGAATGATGACAAGATAATGTCTACAATAGACATGAATTGGAACCCAAAGGCATTATTGTATTAGCCTTAATTATCCCAATTAAAGATCGTGTGTTAAATTGGTTACTGGTGTTGTGGTACATGGAAGGGAATCTGTTGATTATGTAATAGAAGACCGCCATGACTCGCATTGGTAATTGGTTTAACATTGATATTATGGAACTCATGAAATGTGTTTTGAGCTATGAAAAGTTCAGGAAATAAATTTGTGCAGTATGGTTAATTTCCTGTGATAAACCCATATTAGAAAAGTATTGTTTTATGGGCGTATGGGCCAAGTGGGAGAATGTAAGAGTTTTATTTAAACTCTGTGACCCACACACCCATCTTATCAGTTTGAAATAGTTCAAAATCTTATTGGATAATATTTGAGTTATGAAGGGATAAAAATTACTCCTAAGAGATAGGATTAAACTCTATATCTCTAGTTATAGTCAAATACAAACTCATAGATTTCTTGATGGTCGGAAGTCTATAAATAGCACTGGGAGGCTCAAGGGTTCTCACCTACAACATTAGAGTGCCTCTAGCCATCGGGAGACACTTGTGAGGCAAACGTTGTTAGGGCGATCCTTCTCTCATAGTCAGATTAATTGTTCATCAATCAGATGGAGAAAGGTACGTTGCTCATATTATTAATTTATTATTGTAGATCATAGAAAATCAAAGATCCGTTTTATTAATGTCATGTTAAAATATTTAACACCAAACCCCTGGCTCACATATTGTTGAACACTGGTCGTCCAATACCATAAGGCAGCCTTAAAAGACACAACTGCGTCTGTGGCAACAGTTTCAGGAGAGTTTAATCCATCAAATCCAATGTTGCTTCCTGCCTGACCGTAGTTGTAATTCCAGGTTAGTTGGAGTGGTCCTCGCCCGTAGTAACGCTTGCTTGGGTTGCATGGATATTCGGTGTACTGTGCGTTGCAGTAATTCTGGGTGGCAGGAACATCCCTTTCTTCTATATAGCAGAAACCTATTATATTGATCAACAACCAGTACAACAAAAAATCAATTCTTTTGTCTATGTTTTTTAATCTGTATCTTCATTTACAAACAACATATAATATAAGTTTCAGTTCGTGATCTAAGTTTGGGTTTAATGATGCTGCGCCTAAGAGAAAAATAGATATTTGTCATTATTTGTAACCAAATTGATTATTTGCAATGAATTGATTATTATTTTTATATTTGCTACCAAATTTTTTATTTACAACCAAAATCGACATTCTTCCTCTCTCCCTCTCTCCCTTATGAGTCTCCCATTTTATCGCTACAGCTGCCGTCGTGCCTCTCGCTAAAGGTAAGTGTCTCTTCCAGTAATTTCTGTCTCTTTTTTTTTTTTTTCCTTGGAGTGGATCTCCCATTTTCTAGCTGCCAAGGGTTGTTCTAGGCATTGGGGGTGCATGAGGGGGCAGACCGATGGAGATCCATCTCACCCTGTGCAGTGGATAGGGTACCCCACCCCCGCAGGGACGGGGCGGAGTGCGGGAAAAAAAAATTTCTCAGCCCTATCTATGCGGGAGTGGGATGCGGGAAATGAGTGGCCCTGCCTCGTAAGGGGTGGGTAGCACCTCTAGTAAATAATCATTTTTACGATAAATAATTCATTATAAATAAACATTTTTCCCGATCTAAGAATTTAAGTCTCTTGATTATGAGTTTGATTCTTCAACTTTCGATTTAACAATATATGTATGTATGTATGTGCGTGCATATATTTCATTATGAGGTTAATTCTAGAGAAAGAAAATATTTGAGATCTTACTTCCTGTCTCATGTGTGGCATGGGCGAAAAAAGCAGCGATCTCACGCTTAGAATCATCGGCAGACCCAACCCTGCCAAACTGTTCATAAGAACTAAGGGCATTAATGAATGCAGCTCTTGTGTAGAAGCTCTTGCCCGGACAATCACCAATGGCCTGATTAAGTATCCCATTAAAGAAATCCACGGTCACAATATCAGCCACTGAGACATCATTAGGGCCGTTGCAGGGGCCTTCTTTGCAACCCACGCCACAATATTCGTCGCCCTTACCGCAATAGCCGTATTGGCTGCAACATTCATCTGCTGCACAGCCACATGAGCCCTGACCCTTCACATGCCCAGGCACCGCTCCGGCTAAGAATAATCCGACCAGAACAAGGGTTAGTAGATTTTTTCTTGGACTAAAAGCAGCCATCTTTTGGGTGGTGTTGAGGTTAAAGATCATTAAAATGTGTTGGGAGTAAAAAGTGAGGTCGATTGGTTGATATTTATAGAGCAGCTAACACATGCACGTGAAGAGACGGGTATGGAATTATTAATTACGAATAGCTTTAAGGAAACTTCGTCTTCTTTGCGACTGAGAAATTGTAGGGGGAGCGTAACTCGCGGGTCTTGGTAGACTTTTGACTTGTCAACACCATAAAACTGGTCTTTGTTGTACGATGAATAATTTGGTTAACATGTGGAATAATGCTCCTTTTTTTTCTCTTATTTCTCGAACTAAGCTGTAGGATGTGCCCGTAAATCTCACGTTTATATAATGATTATATCGTTCGACACTATCATCTATACCACAGCCGACTCAATATATTAGGAGAAAAGACAACAATTTTCAATAAGATTTTTTTAATTAACATAAAATTAAATCAATTAATTTTAATTTTTAAATCATATAGAAGGGCGGTGAATAGATTTAACTCAAAAACTAAGTTTAACTAAAAGTTGGACCAACAAAAACAAATAAACAAGGAAGTATAACACACAAAAATCAACACAAAAATTTGGTCACGAAGTGAAAATTCATTTGAAGAAACTCTTCAAATTCTAAAATTATTCTGAGTGTAAGTCACTACCTCCAATCTACTATAAAAATTTGAATTTTTTACAACCAATTTAGAAACACTCACAAAACTTGTAAACCCACTCCACCACTGGTTACATCTCAATTATAAAAGTTTTTACAAGAAAATGACAACCACTCATTTTTACATCAACAATGTTGAATCAAATAGGTCTCTATATAGAATTATTCAAAACTACTTCCAGTTATTTTCAGTTTTCATTGGATTCTCGATATTCTTGGAGAAAAAAAACCTCCAATATTATTCTACAATTCTAGTAGAGATGGATTCTCTTGTTATTAAGCTCATATATGACAACATCGATAAAACCAAATTGATCTACATACCATAGTTCTTTATACTAGATATTATCACATAAGATAAATGGGAATCCCATCCTTCTACAACGAAAAAGCTCCCACATTCTGATATTCACTACAAGAATTGTGAGTTTCATCGGCATTTATTTCAATGCGGGGAAAACAACTGCAAGGATAAGTGGTCTACATGCGGTAAATAACTTGTCTCCGTGTAATTAATAATGCGAAGTCGAATTAATGCACACCTGTCCCAGCTAGTTAGCTATAGCGACATCCTGGATCTCTATAGAAGCGACTTTATCATCGCAATATATATATATCTTATACACGGCATTTAAATTTACTGTTACAGGGTCTTCAATAACGGCGAGACTTTAGGAGCGCCGTAACAAGCTCAATTACTTGGATCAACATGCGGATTACCCCCCCCCCCCCGGGGAATACTTCACCCAAAATCCCTAATCTCTCTCTCTCTTGATCTAGATCTCTCTCTCTCTATCTCTCTCTTCGGATCACGATATGGATCGTCGCCCCTTCCTATGCCGTGTCGCTATCGCGCTGTCACTGGCTCTTCTAACAAGTGTCTCTCTCTTTGTTCGTCTCTCTCTCTCTCTCTCTCTCTCTCTCTAGTTTTAATCTTGTAGTTGAATGCATGGATCATCAGCTGTTGGGAAAGATTAGGAGAAGATCTAGGGTTCACTAGGAGCCCCTTGCAAGTTTCTCGAGGTTCTTCTCCTTGAAAGGAATTTTCAACAAGAGTCCATCCCAAGTGATGTGAGCATGCAGGTTGATTTCAAGGGGTTTGGGAATCTCTGATGTTTTACCAACACTTCACTTGTTTTATGTAAGCTTCAAAATTTTGATTTCCATTTTTGGAGATTTTGATTCTACCCGAAATGGAAACCTAGGTTTGCTCTAACCATGGACATGTGAGTTCTCTTTTCTCTCTTTATTTTGAAGATTTTTCTTGTTATGGTTCAAGAAATTAAAGTTTACCATGTTTGTTATACCTATCTTGTTTCTCTATTGTTGAGTTGATTTCTTAGAGTATTTTAGCTGACCATTACCTTAGGCCTTTGATTCTAAAGTTGATTTATTTGGTTATGGCTAACAAAGAGGTACGCAACTCAGATGCAAGCACAGTTTATAGTATCAAAGAGAAGCATGATAAGTTCATTGCAGGAAACTTTGGACAATATCAGTCTTTCTTTAGTAATAACCATTTTTATGAAAATTCTTGTAAACCATAGGAATGATAACTAATAACCCTATTATTGATGTATTACAATTTTCTGTGTTAGAGTTATTGTTATTAGTATTTTTTTTCCCTACTGAAAACTATCAACTTCATAGGGACCAATTATAAGTGATAGGGTCTAGATTAGTTCTTTATAATACGCTCTAATAGTAATGCCCTATTTGCAGTGTGCAAATAGAAGTTAAACAAGGGCAGTATTTTTATATTTTTGTGAAATGGTACTTTAAAGGTGTAACTGGCCCTAGTAGTTTAATAATTCATGTAGCCATTTAATAGAGGAGAGTTCTTGGCCCTTGTAAATTCTAAATAGCATTTCCAAATAGCATTTACTACATTATAATTAGGGACAACTTCAAATGGAATTCAATCATGCACATATAAGATAAGGCATGGTTTATTGTCAAAAAATAAATTAACATCACAGGAAAAAAAATAGCAGCAGCTTCGCCTCTTTGTATAGCTTTGTCCTTGTTTATGTTCATGAAATTCATATTTGGTGTTTTCTTGGTTTGGGTTTGCTTTACAAGTAGATCATTTTGATATGTTTATGTTTATGAGCTTTCAGTGGATTATGGTATTAGTTAGCTCAAAAGCTTTTGTGGTATTGGAGCTATACTTGAGTTTTCTTTTAACTCTTGTAAGTATATGACTCTATTTTACCATGTCTTTAGCCATAAAAACATTCTCTTGAACAGGATGTTTGCTAAAGGTTTCAGATATGGATCTTTATACAGGTTCAGGTTAGAACTTTATCTAAGTACTTAGCCTACCAAATAAGCACAATAGGATGTCATGGATTTAATCTTGTTAAACCCTAGTGTTGAGGGAAAAAGAAAGTGGGTTCAGATCACGTAGTTGATAATCCAAGTTTATTGCAATACCCCCCCCACCAGTCCCATTTCCATAATACATTGCATGGTTACATTAAATTTCTCAATAACAACATCTTACATCTTTAATGTGTATACTGATGCTTTAAACAAATTAAATGTGGCATTTTATACTATTAGTGGAGCATTTCTTTTGATGCAAGCCACTTCTGTATAAGTGGCAGAAATTAAAGGCAAGGGGATTTCATGAAGTGTTTCAGAATTCATTATTGGTGGCACCATGACGGATTGTTGAAAGCTGAACCATTTGAAAGTTGAGGTGATGTTGGAGATCTCATCCACCCCTATAAGAAAGCATGTATGAAATATTTTGTTGTTCATGATTATTAACAATCCCCTATTAAATTAGCAGTACATGAAAGTGTTAGTATGGCTCAGCACATGCTATATTTGTTGTACACATGATGCTTGTGTAAGAGATACTAAGGTGTTAAAAGGAATGGTTTGTGAAACCTGGACTCCTTCATATACTTGGTAATATAATGTAGTAAATTTGTTATCACTCAAGGTTAATGTCGGTGTTGTCGTTGCATGGATGCTTATTCATGCCTTGATGTGTAAAACACTTTACTAAAATGCATGTGATCTCTATTTAGGTTGCTTGGGTACGTATGTGCAAGCCATTGAAAACTAAATTGTTTTTGGTACAACAGGATATATAAGCTTACATTAGTACACATACCAAAAGTTAGTTATATATGTACGCAATCTGGGATTAATGATACATGTATTTGGATTTATGTCAAATGTGGAAATTGTATGAATTTCTCAACAGTTTTAATTAAACAAATTTTTTACTATTTTAACTAACATTTTTAATCAAATTGTTAATGAATTGGAGTAACCATTTTAATTTCATTGGGTTTTTAATTAATACAAGAATATTATTGAGTAGGGGTGAATTAATTAAAATTTTAATTAATACACAATGAAACTGGGCAAAAAAATTAAAAATAACGAGATTTGTAGTGTCTTAATTACCCAAATATGTGAAAAATATATAGGCGGCAATTAATAATTAATCGCAGCATAAATTTTGTTGCGGCGGCCAAATATCAAACAGCAACGAAATGTTTAGTAGAGTGAAAGCTACAGAGGCGAACTTGCGGATTATTGCGTCGGTTGTCCAGTGCCAGGAATTCACTTCCCTGGTATTATATGTATGCAAATGGAGGTAGTATTTTCTGCGAAATTATCTTTATGATCTACGCCTTCAAAGCGCCGAAAAAATCTAACAAACTCGGGGCTTAACAACCAGTATTGGAAGCTTTAACTTTTTAGCGGATCAATTATACCGGCGTTCGTCTAGCGCCTATCAAACAGTAGCTAAAGGTCAAGTCCGGCGTTTTTTAACATTATTACGGCAAAATCATGCGCCATAAAGGGCTTTATCCTTGTAGTGATATTGTTTATTGTTATTATGACTATGTTGCCATATTATAATAATGTTCTAGTGAGATATTGCTGGGTATTAATGGATTATAACTTTATTAAACTACCATTCATTTTAAAATATAATTGTGTAATATATATTATAAAAAGTGATTATCATTTTCCATATAATATTCCAATTTTCGTTCAAATGCACAATCAAAATTTAACTCGAAATTGAATTCTCCCAAGAATATAGGCCGTGAGTTTAGGTGGGCCTTTTCGTGTTATATATATATATATATATATATATATTTATATATATAATTGATCACATGATTGAGTACATTTATAAGGTCATGTCTATCATTAGTTAATAATTAGCTAGTTGAAAATTGAAATACTGAATTAATTTATTTGCCCATTTTTGCTTAATTAGGTATATACATATGTTGATACCATAAAACAGGACAAGGTAGAAGAAAAAATCATTTCCGACCCACTAGTGCGAATTAGGCTTCATTCGATATCGTTTGGAGACCCTGATAGGACTTCAGTACAGCTGTACATACATGAATAACAGATAAATAAATAGAGATAGACACGATATTTACGTAGTTCGACGTAAGATCTACGTCCACAATATTTAAGGAAGGAGAATCTACTATAATAAATATTTTTACAGTCTCTGATGGATCTTTATATAGAAAAAATATACATAAATCTACTGGTTTTAACTCTTGAGTCCCTCTAAGAAAGCTGAAGAAGATGATGCCGATTTGGGATGAAGAATATGCGTCCAAAGAGAGAGTTTGTATGTCATCTGTTGGAGGTCTTTTTATAAACTCTTGGGTTGCGTGTGTCAATCAACTTGCTTCCCTTTATTCCTTGTCACCCCATGCGCTCTAGTCCTCTCATGTCATCTCTTACTCTTGTCATCTAGTATACTACATAATAGGCCTGGACTCTACTTGATAGATTTCTCCCTCACAAAATCTTGCAAATTCTTAGCAAAGACACTTTGGTTGGACTTTTTACGAAGTGCTTCTTTTTTACATTTCTTCTTCTCTCTTGCTTTCGTTTATCTCGCGAATTCTTGCCACCAAGAAGGTGGTGGGAATTCACTGTTGATATCCCATCTTCGGATTTCGAGAAGACGACAATTCATCACCCGAGCCTGAGGTAAGCAGCCATTGGTGGGCGAATCAGCATGCGAGGGTGCTCAATCTCGCGATTCGCAAGCGGTCATTAGGTGGCAAATCGGATTCGCAAGCAGCTACTAGCAGGCGAATTGGCATATGACGAGAGTGCAGAGCTCGTGCCACCGTTAGAGATGGCGTAATTCGTAGGCAGCCAATGGTGGGCAAATCAAGGTACGAGAGCACTCGTCCCCACGATTCGCAAGCAACCAGTGGCGGAAGAATAGGCTCGACCGCGTATAACGAGAGCGCGGAGCTCGTACTATCGCGGGAAGTGTGCTTCCGCTTTGCGCTGCAAAAACACAATTTTGTTAGCAAAAAAATGACTTCACATGCTACTGAGTCTGGGTTTGCGTATGCATAGTCAGAGTATAAAATTCATCAAAATCAATTCCATTGTATTGTAGAGTTTTGAGTTCCCGTGATCCAAGGTGGCTAGTGACACGTCCAAGCAAAAAATAAAAAAGGAAAAATAGACAAGTCTTGAAAGGGAGACTAGTTGAATGTCAGTCCATGAGTGTTTTCGAGCAAGTGAAGCGAGTTGGTGTGCAAAGCAAGACCACATGTGAGGCGAGCATGGTGCCGTGTGTTAGGCGAGTGCGTGGCGAGAGGTCCTAAGTGGGCAAGAGGGCGAGCATGGTGATGAATTAAGGTGGGCGACCCATGAGGTGGGTGAGCATGGGGATGAACAGAGGTGGGCAACTTGTGAGGTGAGTGAGTCCACTAAGAGTGAACCCGGCAACCGCGAGTCCTACCCGGCGGGGGTTGGACTCGCTGGAGACAGAAGATGCCAATAGCCCTAACGGTGGCTACCAAAGATCCAGACAAGCCGTGGTGGCTCTGGACTTGCGTCACCTTGCAACGTGGAAGGACACGGAAATGGCTAAAGCTAGTTCGACAGGATGGCTGGTTGGCCCTTGGCCCACCGAAGACAGAAACTGCCGGCAGTCAAGGCAATGACCGCTGGCAGGCTTACAGAACTCACAGAGGGGTGTCATGAGCTTTTTGAGCTGGCAAGTCTGGCGCGCTCCTGAGATGGACTTGAGAGCGCACATGTGCCACTGTTCACTGGCCCGCCATAGTGGTGAGGCCAGAAAGACCCAGCGATCTCGAGAGGACCACCGGCGCGGTGACAAAAAACGCGATGGAGTGCCACGAGTCCGTGGGCGCTCACCCGCATTTTGCTGGGCACGGTGCACTTGTTGTTGCAACATGAATAATAAACTGAAAAGTTTAGGTGTCTGTGAGAGAATATGAAATAATTTATACATAAAAGAGATGAGAATGATGGGTCTTTCTTTTAGACGAGATCTCTTCTCGCCTCTACCCATTCTTGTGGTTATAGAAATAACGAGAATTGAAAGCACTTATCTAGGAAGTGTTGATCACATGTCTGATAAGTCGCCCAGTGTTCTAGAAAATCATCATTTTTCCACCTCCGGCTTGGAATGTGTTTAGATCCCACAGACGACGCAATTGTTCATGCCATGAAAATCGGTCAACAAACTAGAGCATGAGAAAGAATCATTCCTGGCCCACTAGTGCAAGTTGGGCTTCGTTCGATGTCATTTGAGGCCCCCGGCGGGACTCTGGTGCGACTGTACGTAAGTAGATAACAGATAAATAAATATAGATAGACGTGATATTTATGTGGTTCGACGTGAGGCCTACGTTCACAGGGGTTTGAGGAAGGAGAATATACTATAATAAGTATTTTTACAATCTCTCATGCATCTCTATACAGAAAAAAATATACATAAATTTATTGGTTTTAACTTTCGAGTCCCTCTGAGAAGGCTGAAGAAGATGATACCGGTTTGGGATGAAGAAGATGCGTCCAAAAAGAGAGTTTGTATATCATCTATAGGAGGTCCTTTTATAGATTATTAGGTTACATGTGTCAGTCAACATGCTTCCTTTTATTTCTTGTTATCCCATGCGCTCTAATCTTCTAATGTATCCTCTTATTCTTGTTCTTTAGTATACTACATAATAGGCTTGAATTCTACTCGACAGATTTTTTCCTCACAACATATATATATATATATATATATATTTCTTTTTTCGTGGTAGTGCCTAATTATATATAATGTATATGTCCGTACATGACTGTTCATCCAACCTGATCCAAACATGCATATAATTTTAATTTGGCCGTTGCAACTTGAATATATGTAAAAGTGAAATGGTGACGTGATGTTACTCGGCCCCACCCCCGATTCGAGGGATAACCATTAAGTACTTAAACCTCGATTAGGAGTTGAATCATTCTGTTCATAACTTTGTTAGTGTTACAACTTTATGAAGGGTTCTTTATTGATCACCTTCGAAGACAAAATATTGCCAACTTCCTATGGATTAATGTGAATCAAACCATTAAAGGATTACGTAACTGCTCAAAACAGAAGGTCAAAAAACTTAAAAACGAAAGTCGTTGCTGATGTTATTGTCATGCTAACAACACTACGATTCTGTTTGAATTTAGAAATTCAACTCACTCTTATTTTATTATTATATTTTTATAATTTTTTATATAAAATATAAATTTTTATATATTTTTTTAAAATTTCAATACATATTTTTTAAATTTCAATACATCTTTTATAAATTTTAATATACTTTTTTTTAATTTTAAAATAATAATAATATTAAAAAATAAATTAAATTTATCTCAATTTATTTTAACTTTAAATTCATTTAAATTCAGATGAAACTTACATATATGTCGGCTATACTTATCATGCCAGCTGTAATCTCAATTGACTTGATCAAGTCCAATAATTGAAACTAGAAAGGTTCACGTCGCTTTCAACAAAAAAAAAAAAAATACAAAACAGAATTGATTTTTAAATGGGCTCCAGCGCCCATGCAGGACCTTCCGTGGGTTGTAGTGGGCTGGGTCAATAAAGCCCAATCTTCTCCTCAAGTATTTTAGGAAGAAAAATTTTATGTATGAGAAGGAAATTAAAAGTATGGGATTTTTGATTGTGCATATATATATATATATATATATATATATATATATAAACCATATTTGTAGTTTTGGAATGTGCAGCGCCTTCCATATAAGAAAGTTAG
The DNA here is from genome assembly GCA_036898215.1 of Platycarya strobilacea. Classification (NCBI taxonomy): domain Eukaryota; kingdom Viridiplantae; phylum Streptophyta; class Magnoliopsida; order Fagales; family Juglandaceae; genus Platycarya; species Platycarya strobilacea. The sequence continues at coordinate 14,799,664 of CM072556.1, forward strand.
TAAATATAAGATTCACATAAAAAAAATATTAATTTTTAGTAATGACCTTTATTTTTTTAAAGAAATATGCAGAATTCAAGACCTATATATATATATATATATATATACCACCAATTGTAAATTCGAGTTTGTAATATTTGTAGAGTGATGCTAAGGGTATTTACTTTTCATACTTAGACATTTGAGATTATTTAATTAAGGATTGTTATTGTCACAAAGAGATTATACAAAAAAAAATATTCTATAAATTGATGTAGTTTCATGTGATCGATCTACTTTACGAAAATAACTTCACAATCTCACGAACTATAAAATCACATCAATTTGTAGAATTATTTTTATATAATTTATTTGTGACTAAAGTTTTTATCTATTTAATAACCTGAATTTTAGTTATAAGATATATTCTCGATCGATTATTGAAACCGATCACTGGTTAATTTGCGACATTAATTGGGTGATCGCTACAGTGGATTTTTTATTAATATATCCTGTTCCTATCAAAAGCAACAAGCAGTCTTTTTTGAGGTTTTTAAAAGAGATTGGAATATATAAGATTTGGTTTGGATTTAAGCTTTAAAACCCATGCAACGAGCTAGCTTTGACGTTTTGGGATTAATCCAAATTCCAAACCTACTTGTTTATCCTTCACACGATCGATGGGCACATTCCAAGATCTCTGGCATGCAATATATATGAGAAAATGTATTAGATTGATCTGATGATCTGATAGGTACCAGCTTCCATTTCTGTCTACTTCCTCATTTATCGAAGATCAGTGGCTAGTGGAATTGATGATTCAACAGATCAAGAAGTGAACCGATAGGCGATAAGTGTAAAATTAGGCTGCCTTTTTTATTTTTATTTTTCTTCTTTGCTTTTAATCATTTTTTACATAGTTTTAAATATTTTTAAAAAAATAATAATAAAATACCAATTCACTAATATTTACTTTCTTGACCATTAAATAAAAATAAATAAATAATTCAATCAATCACTTTTATCGATTCTATGATTAGCATTTTCTTTTATCGATCGATCATAGGGTACGATTTTTGTATATGGTTTAGATATTGCATGTGAAAGTATAATATATATAAAATATTGACAAATACAGTGGAATTAATTAATTGATCGAGCAAATAATAATAATAATAATACTCTTTAATTAATTTTTTTGCCAACTTAATTAGTTTCCACTCTTTATTTCATTTAGTTCATACATTATTTAATAAGTTTACTAATTAATTATTAAAGCAAGCTGGCGAGAATATCAATAGTACATCATGATCATGATCCGGAGATCATGATCGACCCAGGCCCAAGCTAGCTAGCAACTGAGATTATCACCGGGAGCAACACCGAGTTGGTTGCAATATTGAGTGTAATATTGGATACGAGATTGGACAGTCTCGGGCCTCCCTCCATTGCATTCAATTGAATTAATGGCTCGAATGGTTGCACCAAACCCTTGGTTTATGACTTGGTGAACATTAGTCATCCAAAACCATAAGGCTGTCTTAAACGAAATAACGGGGTCTGTGGCTACTGTTTCAGGAGAGTTTAATCCATCAAATCCAATGCTAATTCCTGCTGCTCCATAGTTGTAATTCCAAGTTAGTTGAAGTGGTCCACGACCATAGTATTTCTTATCAGGGTTGCATGGATACTGTGTATAGCTCACATCACAGTAGTTTTGCGAAGCACCGTTTATCTCTTCTATGTAGCACAAAGCTGCATGCATGCCCAAGTATAACATGAAACATTAGCTTTAGTTTAACAGTAATACTACGAATAATCGTAAAATGTATTAACGCAGTTATATAATCGTTTTGAAACAATTATGTCGTGATTGCATAATTCACAGTTGCCAAAATAATTTCTCTTAATTTAATTTAATTGAGAGAGAGAGAGAGAGAGAGAGAGAGAGAGAGAGGGATCTTAGATTCTTACATCCGGTCTCATGTGCAACATTAGCAAAGAAAGCAGCAATCTCACGCCTGGACTCTTCATCAGAACCAGACCCGAAGTCAGGATACGAACTTAGAGCACTAAGGAAGGCAGCTCTAGTGTAGAAGGTCTTTCCGGGACAATCTCCAGCCGCTTGATTCAGTATGCCATTAAAGAAATCGTCCGTCACAATATCGGCCACCGCACCACTAGTGGTAGGCGTTGTGGCCGCTGCTAATATTACAACTAGAACGAGGGTTAGTACATTCTTTTTCAAGCTGATCATGAGTGCACCCATCTGGCCTGGGAATTAGGACGTTATTATAAGAAAGAAGCAGTTAGCTGATTGTGTGGGATGATGATTGTGTGGGATGAAATGGCAAGTATTTCTTTGATATTTATAGGTAGCTGATCATCGCATGCAGTAAGTTGATCGGTAAACCCTGTACATATGTAGCTAATTAGATAGTTTCAAATTTCAATTCGATCAATGATATCGTTATCATGACTCCCAAGAAGGCGTGTATGATATGAGTACTCTTGTTGCTGGACTTTGACTGATCATTCATCTAGAACTATAACGGACCGTAATTTAATTTGTGACATGATCACATTCTTGTGAACACAAATTTCGTCAATCCTTAATTAAAAGTTGTTGAAAAGTTCCATTAATTAGCTGTACCCATCTATATGTATCCATATGTATATGGTTTAATTTGTTACAACCCTTTTTGAAACTATCGATACAAGTATTATGTTTTATATGAGATATATTTGTATAACTTAATTATAATAAGGGTGGTAATATATGATACACGAATCATGAATTCAACACGAATACAATATAAAATTAACAGATTTGTGTTTGATATAAATGGGTTTAGATCAAAACAAATTGATACATTAAGATACAATTAAACGAGTAAATAATGGGTTAATCCACCTAATCTAAAATCAACCAATAATAACCTATTTAAATTTACTTCAAAATTATAATTTTATTATTTTTGAGTTGTAATATTGATATTTTTTAATATGCTTATGTTTTTATTGTTGGGATTGTAATTCTCAACATATGCTTATATTTATTATTGTAGGGTTTGTAATATTGGTTTTATTATAGGTTAAAATTTGACAAGTATTGATATTGTTTTAGTAAGTAGTTTTATTGTTTTTTTCAAATATTGTGGCTATTAATAAATACAGATTTTAAATTTTATGTGAACTATATTAATCGTCAAATGGGTTATACATATATTAGTTCAACCCATTTACATGATACAGACTAAAATGAGTCATGTCATGTTGAGTTATTTCTAATTAATTATTGAGTAATACCATATACCATATTATTATTTTATTTTCATTCCAATATGTAAGATGTGGCATATTTATTACTTTTATATAATAAAAATTTATCTAATAAAAGATCATCCAATAGTGATATATATTGTGTCATATCTTACATACTGATCAAATGAAAATAAAATGATAATATAGTATATAAAAAAAATTTCAATAATTAAATAGTCAAAATGAGTGACATGGCATGTCCTTAAATGTGTTGGGTTAAGGTTTGACACGTTTCGAATGTTTAGTTTAACAGGTAGGGTTCGTGCCGGTTAACCTATTACTATATAGTCGAATGCCCATGACTTGACACAAACACGATCCACAAATTGACACCCCTAACTAATATTAATGTACAAAAATACAGCTATTTTACATATTATATATATATATATATATACACACCTTCTAGGGGTGTAAAAAGAAATTGAAAATCGAAAAATAAAACTAGATCAAACTGGTTAGTTTGATTCAATTTTGGACAGTTCAATCCGAAACCGGATCCTTCAATTTAAAAATGGATCAAATTTGGTTTGGAAGCAATTTTTGTTTTCCAACAACAGACCAGTTCACATATTATATATATTAATTTTTAATATTATATATAATATATTTTATATTATATATTATATATAATTTGTAATATATTATATATAATTTGTTATATATAATGTATATAATTATTTATGAAATAATATATTATAATTTATAACCTAACATTTTAATTTTTTTGTAATATTTATTTGATCATATGTTCTCAATATAAAATATGTATTAAATACATTTTATTGCCTAATTAATTCTCAACATATTTCTTTTGACAAATACATAATTAGTAGTACTAATATATTTAATATATTAAAATAAAAAATCGGACCAAACCAAACCGAAAGTACCGGTTTAGAATACGTAATCAATTTTAAAAAATGCAAAATCATATAAATTTTGTCTAAAACTAAACCAAATCAGACCGATTATACCCATAAATTACCTTCATTTTAAAAAGTGGTAATAAAAAATATTGTAAAAAAGGTTGGGCGTATATTATTACGTACTCGAATGTATGCCTAAAAGTACATATAAATAAATTTAGAAGTTAGGACTTGTAACGCTGTACCTATTATATAATGAAGTCCCAAATTACCAAGCACGTCTCGTAATTAGTTGAAGTGGTCCATATTCAAATGACCACGTCGATCATAGTTCGATCCCTAATTTCCTCAAATAATTAAATAACATATTAATTCGATCCTATTAATTAATTAAGTACTACTCGATGCCCCAAAAAGTAATGCATCGTTTTTTAAGTTTTTCACAAGAAGTCGTGGCCTTACCCAGTCCCACCCATGCAGCTAGCTCCATTTATAGCATGACTGATTTCTTCTAATTTCTTTCCTCCTCAAAAGTCAGAGTTCGGTTTCTACTCAACCAATTAATTTCTAGCTAGATTGCAAAAACGTTTAGGGAATTGACATTATTAGGCAAGCTAGCTAAAATGAATTCCTTGGTTAAAATTTAGATAAAACTTCCTCTTTATATGTCCTCGCCTTGGATTGATTATATATATGTTAGGAAAAGAATTAATGTATTTGAGCTAAGGAGGTCTCTGTTGAGTGCATGATTTCAACAAATATTGGCTTTATAAGCCAAAATAGATAGACTAGCTAGCGCGCCCTCATTAGCCAAATTTTGAAGTTAATACAATAATATATATATATATATATATATGTTTCATTCATAAAAGAAACTCATAAAAATAAACTTACAAAAATTATAAAGATTATTTTACCATAAATTAAATTTAACGTACCAAATTACTATATTATAAGTCACTCAATTTATGTTATATTTGTAAAATCCATTTATAAATTTAGTAGCATTAATGCTCATGATATTTGAAATTATATTCCCGTGACATGCGGAGTGAAAAGTATTAATCCTAATATTTAATAGTCAACAAGAATAAGTACGCATGCAAGCAGGCTGCTAGCTAAGCTTACTTGCTATAGATTTGTCCACAAACGCAAAGTCATGAAAAGACTGGGAGATCATAAATATCCCACCCAAGACGTCGGCTCTCGATCGAGATGGTTATTTCCCAGTCAATATATAACAACCAACGGATCAAAAGAAAACTTAAAGAATATATATCGACGGCCACGGGGCTTGTAAAAGTCATTTCCAAGATCAAAAAAAAGAAAAAAAGGTCATGCACTAAAATTCATGATCATTAATATCAACGTCGAATTAGGAAAATCCTCATGGCTTGTTTTACACTTATCTTCAAAGGGCCACGTGCTCAAGTTGGTTATCATCCATGCAGAAGACTTTCACTTATATATATATATATATATATATATATATATATATTCAAATGACGCTTCTACTCCCATCGCTTTCAATTTTCGTGGGGAGTTATAATTAATTAATTTATTTATTTATTTATATTTTTAAATATTTTTAAAACATAAAAAATATATATAATATTATTAAAAAAATACGTCACTAATCACTAGTTAAAATAAAATTAAAAATTAAAATTAAAAAATTCCAGCAATAACATTGAACGGTAAGAACTTATAATGATGAGAGTATCATTTATTATTGCATGATTAAGGATATTATTGCATGATATATGCCTAAAACCAAGCAGGCTAGGGGAGATACTCAACCATATATTACACACCAATTCCAAACATTTTTAGCTCAACTTGATTAATGAGCCTTTACCTTCACCTAACTATGAACTAATTATTTTAGTTGAAGTATTTGTTAAGAACGTATTCTGCAGTCTAGTTTATCGAATCATGTCCGATGGTAACCTACAAAACAAAAACAAGGGAGATTGGGGTCCGAGACCGCTCCGACGATCAAGTTAATGTAGGGGAGAAAATATATGATAGAGGGAGTAAGAGAATTTGAGAGTGTACCGTCTTTTCGTCATTGGTTTGGTGTTATTTATAAGTGTTCCCTTGGAAGGAGGGTCTGTGTGACGAAAGTGCCGGAAATCGGGACATCACTCGATCGTCATCCTCGATAGGAAAACTTGGTCTGATCCGGTCGGTCTCATCGCTTTAATTGAGTATCCCTTCATTTAATGCTCAATTAGACCCTTTTGGAAATGGGAATTAAATGACGCTGTATCTTCCGTCAATCTAGCAATTAATGATATATGTTTGTAGTGTCTCCGCATTTAAGAGGGGAGATCTGTAGACCAGCGGTTGTCAGTCGTTCATAAATGTGGGAGTGATCTTGATGTGAGGCGGGTCTAGGAGATATTTCAGTACGTGAGCCGTCGTTCTGGTCTTAGCGTGTCCTCGAAACCGATTTAATCTCTTTCTGCCCAAGTCGGGATAACCAGGGACTTGACTCGTCCCCGGTTTCAGTCTCCCTAGTTGAATTCGGACGCCGCGTTGTGGTGCGTCCGGATTACGAGCCTTAAGCCTGATAACCCTTTTGAGCTCGAGTCTGGATGAGCGGGACACCCTTTCAGTACTAATTTCAAGATGTCTCAGCATTAGCACTACTGCGCTGAAAGTAACAGTATGATCATCACTTCCGATTTCCTATATATGCGTACTTCTAAAAATCAAGAGTAACGAAGAATTAACTAACAAATCAAACCAATATAATATAATATTATATATGGGAATCACAGATGTCAAACCAAAATCTAGAGAAGTAATAAAAGCAAATATAAATAAATAAATAAAACACTAGATTTTGGTCAAATGAAAAAATTGTGAAGAACTCTTCAAGATAAAAACAACTTAATTCGGGTACACAGTGATCACTGGCCTTCATCAAATATATGTGCTATAAAATGAACCGATTACAGTCAGATTTAGACTGTCGCAAAATCTGAAACAATGGCAGTTTTGGAAATCGTTCTGGCAAACGAACATGTCCGCACCAATGGACTCAACACCATCAACTCAAGACAAAGTGATCTCAGAAAGCTCGAAATGGTGATGTTCTGTATATATATAGGAGATCAGCAGACTGTTCGGCTTTTAGGCTTGGTATCTCACCAGGATTTTCTCTCGAACGGGGACAATAAATGAATAAAGATCTATAAGATTGTGCCTCTTAATCATTAATTAGGTAGGGTTAAAGTTAGTTAGTTCAAATCTGGATTACAAAGCAGTACTATTCAATTTAAGATTTTGTTACATTCATCCATGAGTTGTTCTGAACCAGTAAAATCATTAAAATTGGAGTAAAGAGTGAAGATGTAGGACTTTAAATGAGCTTTCTAAAGCCACCCAGATCACCTACATCCGATTTTGGATTCAAAACTTATGGTTGTTTTATTTCGACTAATTCCCATAAACTTGTTATTTCTACAAATTTTGTCCAACTTCACCCAACATATTTACAAGTCAAATAAACGAAGTTTTGTCAAAACAATTATTTCACATTAACAATTTCAATTTCAATTTCAATTATTTTCTCAAAACATTTCAGTAGGTCATTATCGCCATCAAGCCATTTTCACATGGAATCATCACGCCATTTTCACATGGAATTATAGCCGAAAGAAACTCATTGTAAAATCAAATAGACTAATAAAATCTGAGATCTTGAAGCAGGTAATCAATCTTATGTGATTCACAATAAATCCTCAAAGCAAGAACAAACCCAGTTCCCATCCTAAAACTTGCAAATTACAAATATGAAGACACCCCCCTGATAAGGATGATCAGGTTGCACCAGGTTTCGTGAATGCTCTCAATATAAGATTGACAGATGTTCCACCAAGTAATTGCTACTTAAAATGTATTTTAAGTAGGAAAAAAGCAACCAACCTCTCACGTTCAGCAGAAATGATGAGTCTTCCCCGTTCGCCAGATCCAGTGGTTTGCCTTGGTTCATAACCCTCCTGGGAGATTTGCAGCATATGATCTTTCCCCAGACGTGCGGGAGAGCTGCTGCTTAAGAACCACCTGCTTCTCAAGCTTTTGCCCCCATCTTGGGCTCATGTTAATCCCTTTTCTTTTTTCCCATGTTCATCATAATTCAACCTGACTGTTTTTCTCATCTTCATATCCTGATGCCCTCCCACTCCTCCCAATTAAATACGGTTCCGGCAAGGAATTGTCATAATGCATATCCAGACCTTGGTAAGATCGAGCTGCAAAATACTCTGGCCCAGATCTAGCTGTACTTTTTTTTAAAGAGTTTGGGTTATCACGCAATTGCAGAACCTTCTCCATTGCATTGGCTAAGGCAAGAGTTCCCTCATCTTTGTCTTGGTTACCAATTTCTTTTCCTGCAAAGAACAAACCAAAAACAAAGAAGAAAACTCAAAAATTTATCAAAGTAACTTGTCAACACCAGATGTTATCTGTTTCCTTAATTGAGTCAAGGAACTTATCAACCGCATAGATCCATCCAACATTTCTATGTCTACCATTGCTTTAAAGTTTTAAACCAAAAACAATGTAGAAGCCAGAAAATATAATAATGATAGAAACATCATTCATTAAGAAATCTTAATCGGTTTGAAGCAGCTTTCAATATATATATATATATATACCACTCAACAAAGAGGAAAACTTCTAGTGGATCTTATTTAATTTGTAATTTTATTCTCTAATTCTATATTAATCTAGAAGATTTCGACTAAAATATAAATACAGTGGAAGTAGTCTCTATCTTGTCTAGCCGTCTAAAAACATTTTTTTATAAGTAAAAAATGTATTAATATCAATAGGCATAACCAAGTACACTGGGTGTATATAAGAAAAAACACCTAGCCGTCTAAAAACATATGGGGGCATTTTCTGACTTCTCATGCATGCTCAACAGAAAAATATCTATCACCTATCCAAAGTCCTCCATCCACTTACCACTTAACGATATCACTCACATTGCAACAAATAGAACTAAAGGAAAGAGATAACTACCTTGCAGATCAACATCTTCTACATATCCACCGGACAAAAATGAAAACCTTGCTTCTTCTGACTCATTAACTTCAACTAGAGACGAATTGATCAAATCCCGGAACTCCAGCACATATGCTCCTGTCCATTGACTTCCTCTGAGGCATGGACATGGTGAACTTTAAACAAGGATGAAAAAAATGTACCAAATGCTGGAATAAACTAGTTTAAATATAAATCACTAATTGCTGATATTTTCCTCATTTACATCCGTCTTAGCTTTCTTTCTTTTTTGGTTCTTACCCATATCCAAAAGAATTTACTTCACTCTTAGTGTTTCCTTACTAAATTAGTGTTAGGACAGCTTTAAACTTGACCAATCTTGACATCCTTAGCGTCAATGGCCTCTTTTCCCAATGGAGCATTTTATTGGGCCCCCAAAAATGATCAACTACTAGGCATTTGGATGTTGCGATGAAATATCTCATCTCAACATCCAAACATCACTCAAATACAAAAACTTTTCAATTTCAAATCTTCAACTTTTTTATATAATCTAATCATTATACTTTCTCAAACTTCCAAACAAAAGAATAAAAAAAAATCTACTTTTTCAAGTCTCAAAACAAAAATTATATTAAAAAATTATATTCTATACATATTTTGATTTTATTATATTTTATTCAACTTTTTCTCTCCTTTTCCAAAATCCCATAAAATATCTTAATTTAAATCATTTCACTACTATTCACAAACCATTTCACTATCATTCACAAATTTTTCATCTCATTTTATACCATCTCAACATCCAAACGGGGCATGATACCATTCAGACTTCACAACATTACAAACAAAACAAACTTCAGATACGGCAAAAAGACCAGGACAAAAGGAAGAGACAGCGCTAATACACAATTTACAAACCACAAAAATAAAGGGTAAAAAAAGTTCAAAACTAGGAATTTAAGATCTAACCACAACGAATGTTATATCCAGTACCTGTTGAAAGCAAGCATGGCTTCAAATGGAGTGATAACGGGAGCTAGATACTCTTTGCTATCCAGAAGGGCAGTTTGGGCACAAGACACATAAATGAAAACATCGCACTGCACATTTTGAAAACTTTTAATAAACATGCATATTCTGAAATCAACTTGCACCTATCTCAGTTTACCTCAGGAAAGTTGGCAAGTTTTGCAGGGTTTGGTCTTCCAACAACAAGAGTATAGACCTTTTTCCCAGCTCCTGTAATCAGGTCTTTAATCTGGTGAATCATGTGAAGGTAACCGGCTGCATCAACAGTCGTAGAATTAATTAGACATCTAGCTGACTAGGATAATTTTTTTGATTGAAAAAAATAAAAATAAAATAAAATAAAAATTTTGTTGATACACATGAATCTCATTATAATGAAATTGTCTCAACCATAAAATATTTTTTTATAAGTAAACAATTATATTGATATGAATGGGCATAGGCACAGCACACCTATTTAGAGCGAAATAATAGAAACAAGAAAATCATGAAAATCGAGGCCACAAAAACCTACAACTGTGGCCCAAAGAAAAAGGAGTGCTAATGAAAAATATCTATGTTCTACTAGCGAGCGCTCCTTGTCTTCAAATGTCCGGTCATTTTGCTCGTTCCACAGGCACCACATGATATAAATCAGGACCATTTTCTACACTGCTGCAATTTTGGGAGACCTCGTAGATTTATCCAACTGGCCATGAGCTCTGTCACTATGGCAGGCATAGCCTAAGCTAACTCCATTCTATTAAACACTTCATTCCATAACGTTCCAGCCATCTCACAATGCAACAGTAAAAGATCCACAATTTCTCCATTTCTCCTATACATGCAACACCAATCTACCATGATTACCTTACGTTAGGGGTATCAAAACGTGTTAACGAATCATGTTCATGTCGTGTCAAGACGTATACATAATGCTTAAAGAGTTAACACGAACACGACCCGTTAAGAATTTTGTGTCAAAAACTTCTACCCTAACACGACCCGTTAAGACCTTTGATACTATATGACACGACACAATACAACACGATCTAACACGTTTCAACTCACAAGCCCGTTAGTGACCCGTTTGAGTTTAACCTTATTGATATTATACAAATATTAAAAACTTAAATGATAGTTATAAAACATAAAAAATTAATTACAAATTATAATATTTAAATTAAAATTCAATAAATAGTACACTATAAAATATGATAAACACACAAATATGATCCACACATGATAAAATGTTAAAATATTAGCCCAAATATATTAAATAACAATAGTTAACTCGTTAATAATTTTTTAATAAGTACTTAAATGTGATAGTTAAGTGTTTAAGAATATAAAGCTAATTTTAAATTATGATTTTTTGAAGTTTAACTCAAAATTATAAAAGTAAATTCAAATTTATTAACGTGTCTTAATGGGTTTGGCCCGTTATCAAATCGTGTTTTAACGGGTCGACACAATTTGACTCGAAACCCGTTAAAACCAAACATTAACCCGCTTTTATCATGTCGTGTTCATTTCGTGTTAACGTGTCATGTTACATATTGCCACCTCTACCTTATGTCTTCATATATTATCGTCATCAAGATCTTACCTAGTGTTGTTGTCCAAACAAAAACTGCCACTTTTGGAGGTGCCTTGTTTCGCCATATCTTTCTCCATGGAAATTCTGTATTCCGTGGTTATGTAAGAGACATATAACGAGTGGACCAAGAATGTACCTATACCGGTGGGAATCCATCACATCTTATCTACTCCTTGGATTCTCAGCAACATGGAGTATAAAAGAGAAAAAAACTCCTCAGTGCTGCCAACTTCCCAATCTTGGGAAGCTCTAGTGAAATTCACATTCCACTGGACTAGATCTCCAAATAACTCCATACAAGTAGCCATTGATGCATCTTTCTCAGATGCGATCCAAAAGACCGATGGGAATGGATCCTTTAAGGCTTGGTCTCCACACCATAGGTCAGTCCAAAATTTTATTCTAGATCCATCGCCCAACACTATTCTAGCATGCCGATTACATATCCTTCATCCCCTTTGAATGTGTTCCCAAACACCCACGTCATAAACCCCATGAACCTCCCTAGTGAAACCCCCCCCCCCCAACCCCCCCACAGATGCCCCCATATTTGTAATTGATCGCTGACTTCCAATGGGCTTTCAGTTACATATTATATCTCCACAACCACTTCCCAAGCAAGGCTCAATTGAAGATCCTCAAATTTATAATGCCCAACCTACCTGAAGAGACTGGAGAACATACCTTATCCCACCTAACTAGATGATACTTGAATTATTCTCCTATCCCACCCCAAAGAACGTCACAATACAGCTTCTCAATACGGTTCGCTACACTTCCTAAAATTGAGAATACAAAACAAAAAACATTGGTAGATTAGAGAGAATACTTTTGATAAGGGTGATCCTATCGCCTTTCAAGAGATATAATCTCTTCCAACCTACCAATGTACGTTCAATCTTCTCCACCACTAAATCCCAAATCGATATAAATCTTGCAATTGCCCCCAAAGAAAGACCAAGGTGCTTCATGGGAAGAGAGGAAACCTTACATGCAAGGATACTAGCCAATTGCCTGATTTTACGAACATTGCCCACCGGTACCAATTCTGATTTATCAAAATTGACTTTCAAGTCAAATACCACTTCAAAACAATGTAATAATGCCCTCATTGTTCAAACTTGGTTTTGTCCTACCTCACAAAAAATAAGTGTATCATCTGCAAACAATAAATGATATAGGTTAATAATGCCTCTATTAGGATCACCCACCGAGAATCCCTCAATAAAGCCAATGTTTACCAAGGCTAGAATCATTTTATTAAGTGCCTCCATGACAAGAACAAATAGATGTGGAAACAAAACCTCATCGTGGAAATACACCATCTAATCCACGAGCACCATTTCTACCCAAAAACACACCTCCCAAGCACATATAGTAGGAACTCTCAGTTTACATGATTATACGTCTTCTCCATATCATGCTTGCATAGGATTCCTACTTGGCCAAATTATATCCTAATATCTAGGCAATCATTAGCAATGAGGACTAATCAAGAACCTATCTTAAACAAAAGCATTTTGGAGTTTTGTAATGATCCTCCCCAAAACCTTTCCTACACGACTGATAGGCCAGAAATCCTTCCCCTCGAAAGCCCCATCTTCAAAGGAATGAGTGCTATAATTGTGGCATTGAGGCTCTTCTCAAATTTCCTAACTGAAAAGAATTCTTATAACACTTTCATTAAATCCACCCTCACCACATCCCAATAAGTTCAAAAAAATCCATGGAAAAGCTGTCGGGGCCAGGTGCTTTATCTTTGACCATTCTCCTTATCATGGTGTGGACCTCTAACTCCTCAAAGGGCCGCTCTAGCCACAAAACTTGATGTTGATCTTTGAACTCAAAGGCTAGTCCATCGAGTGTTGGCCGCTATCTCACCTATTCAGAATGTAAGTGTTCAAAAATCCCTAAACTTGCTCCCTAATCACAGGAGCCTCCATACATTCCACTCCGTCTATTTTCAGCATCTTAATAATATTAGTTCTTCTATGGGAGTTGGCCACTCTATGAAAGAACTTTGTGTTGCGGTCTCCTCCAATAACACCACCCTTTCTAATCATGCCCTTAACTTAGCCTTCCGACATGCTTCCTCCATAGATAGAACCTGCCCCTCCTATGCCCTCTCTACTTCCTGAAGCTCCTCTAACATAGCCTTTTTACGATCTCCTACATCACCAAGAGAATGAATATTCCATAGCTTTAAATCATTTTTTAAGGCTTTCAGTTTACTTGCAAAAGTGAAGTTAGGAGTGCCATTAAACTGATAAGAATCCCACCACCGCCTAACCCTATCCACAAAACCTTCATTTTGCAGCCAAATATTTTCAAACTTAAAATACCAACGCCCACCTTGAATACCTCCACAATCTAGTCATAATGGAAAACAATCCAAACATACGGCAACCTCATTTGACAAAGCTCCAAATAATGAGTTACCCACTTCAATGATACTAAAAATTTGTCCAATCTAGACCACATATAATTGTTGGACCACATGTAAGCACCACCCATGAGAGGTCTATCCATCAAACCCAGATCGAAAATACACTCCGAAAATTCATTCATCGCTGGTCATAATCTGCTGTCACCGGAAGTTCACAAGGAAATCTTGTAACGTTAAAAGCACCACTAGGAAAACTATAAAACTATGACATCATGTTGAAAACAGTACAAGAAAAATAACATTCAGATTTTGAGTACCCAGATTGTGATGCTGCATCAAACTAAGAAAGGAGCATGAAGAGATCTCAGCAAACTTTCCATTTAGTTCTCAAGATTTACATAACCAAACAAGGAGTTAAGAGAAATAAAATAATCCCACACACATAAAAGATACTAACACAACCAAAATCCTTGTCAATATGACATCCCCATAAGTATATAATTATCAATAGTTTATGAACTGACAAGAATAAGAAATTAAATGAATCATTTCAAATAACAACATAGTTCAACACAGAACAGACTCGTACAAATTGATAGGTCAAAGGGAACTAACCTACACCTAGAGTTCCCACCAAAATCCCAACAATGTTAGCATCCTTTGCCTTTTCGACTAGGTAATATCTGCAAGGAAAATTGCCACAGTGAATAATGCAAAAGAAGTATTGAACAATATAAGAATTCATGCTACAACTGAATCAATTCATATTTAAGCAGAAAATGATATCATCGGTGAAATGCAGAGGGAGGGAGGGAGGGAGGGGAGGGTAGTAAGATTATGTACCGGCGCTTAAGAATCCTTTTCTGCTGAGACACATCTGTCACCACACGGTTCTCTTTTGGATTGTATCTGACTAAAACCAACATTACAAAATATTCTTGATGAGTAAAACAACACCAATTATAAGCAAGATCAATTTAAAAATATTAGATGACACGCAAAACAACTATTTTTATGTGCACGCATGAGCAACCACTTTATTTTAGCATGTTCAAAAGAATCAAAAGGGACATCGCAAATGTTTAATTGTCAACACAACAGACAGACACCTATCAAAAACACAACAGAGAGACGTATAAGAGATCTAGCAATTTCTCTACCTATATCACAGCCATTAAATGTCAGTACAACAATCGCAAATTCTGGGTTGTCAGAACCAATCCAAAAAAGCAAGTAGTCCTCCATTCTGTGTCCTTCAGGTAAAGTCCAGATCAAGCCCCCAATCTTATAGCTATTATGAGGTGCCATCCCAGAAATATTATCATCGGTACAAACACCAGCTGGTTCCATAAGTCCAGTGGAGATTCTATGATCATCAGATGAATTCATAACTGAACAGTTAACATCGGCAAAACAGACTTCTAATTTGGATTTGGTCTCGGATAACTTTGATGCCTCTACCAAAGCTTCTCTTATATGCTTTACCGAATGAGCATATTCCAGCCCATAAAGGACCTGCACTAGGGAAGTTAGGTAAACAATGTTCAAAACAAATTTATGTAACGGTCCTTGCCACCAATGTGCAAAAGAAAATAGTTTAATTATCAAATAATCGAGAAAAAAAAAAGTGTGAGAAAGTAGCTTGGCAAGATGGTTCCAGTGGGTGGTGCCCTGGTATCAATAGCTTGGCGAGTTTCTTGGGTTGTAAAGTGGCTTTCTTGCCTGCAAAATATTCAAATCTTCATTTGGGGGCGACATCTAAGGCTAGAGCCATTTGGGATGGGGTTCTTGAGAAAGCAAATAAAACGTTGGCTTGTTGGAAACGGATGCGTTTATCAAAAGGTGTAAGACTCACATTAATTAAGAGTACTAAAGTCAAGTTTTGGAGGGATATGTGGTGTGGAAATTATGCTTTGGATAGGGTATTTCCAACTCTATCACATTGTAGTCAATAGGGAGGCTTCAATGGCAAATCTGAGAATATTTTCTCATGGTTCTCACCAACGGAATATCCACAAAAATGCATAGTTAAGGGCTTAAGGCCTACTAAAAAATCCTGACAACATAAGTTAATATCCCCTTCCCTTTCTTTTTGAGAAATAATATCCCATTCCCTTAGAAGAATATTTGGAGGTCTCGGGTGCCTTCTAAAGTAGCTTTCTTTATTTAGACTGTTGCACTTGGAAAAATTTTGACCACAGACACCTCGAGGAGGAGGGGATGTGTTGTGATAAATTGATGTTACGTGTGCAAGAAGAATATAGAATCAATGGACCACCTTCTATTACATTGTGAGATGGCAAGAGTGTTGCAGGATGAGATTTTTCGCAGGGTGGATGTTCCTTAGATAATGCCAGCACGGGTGGTGGATCTATTGGGTTGTTGGAAGAAGCTACAAAGCTGTCCTTAGGTAGCGGCAGCATGAAAGATGATCCCGTTGTACCTTATGTGGTGTATCTAGTCGAAACAGAATGATCGTTGCTTTGAAAACAAAGAGCACTCAATACCTACGCTGCAAAATTGTTTTGTTCAAACTTTACTACTGTGGTTTTCAGTTATTGTACATAATGGGAACGATGTTCATGACTTCTTGTCTTTCTTTACCGATCATAGAATGTAATTAGATGTGTTTTTGTTTACTTCATGTGTACACGGGCTATACCTCTTTCATTCTCATTAATAAAATTTATCTTGTACTTATCAAAAAAAATTAAGAGTACTTTATCCAACCTCCCCACTTATTTTTTATCTTTATTTCCTTTGCCTGGAGGGATGGCCAATAAGATTGAGAACTTATTTTAGGCTTTCTTGTGGGGTGAAGTGGGGGATGAAACAAAGTTCCATCTTGTCAATTGGAATGAAGTTTTTTCTCCAATCTCTTATGGAGGCTTGGAGGTGTGCAACTTGAGAACATTCAATAAAGCCCTATTGGGAAAATGATTATGGAGGTACCATTTGGAAGGGGGTTCGCTTTGGAAGGAAGTTATTATCAAAGGAAAACTAGGGTTTTCTTTTATTATTACACATGGCAGCTAGATTCCTAATATGTTGTGTTGCGGTAGAGCAGAATAGATACTTGTTTTCTAATCTTATCTAGTATTTAAATTAGACTTGTACATATTTAGATGAGATAAGGTAAGGTTAGTTTAGATAAGATAAGATGTAGTTTGTTGAGATTCAAATTGAATCCTCAATCTTATCGTTGTAATTATTTTCTATAATGAAAGCAAGCACCTCAGAAGAGGCATTCGATCCAAATCTGTCAGTTATTGATCATAGATATGGAAGTGCTTTTTTTTTTGGGGGGGGGGGGGGGGGGGTTCTAACAAAGTGAAGGGAGGAAGGGTAGGGTGTGGGCTTATGGAAATTTATTTGGGGGGTTGGAAGAATTTTGTCATTTATATCTATTTTGTTGCCGGTGAGGGCTCTAGAATCAAATTTTGGCACGATGTTTGATGTGGGATTGCGCTCTCTCTATAGGGCTTTTCCAGCTCTCTACCAGATCGTTATCAATAGAGATGCTTCTGTGTCGAATCTGATGGCATTTTCCCATGGTTCGCACCAGTGGAATGTTCAATTTAATAGGGATATTCACGATTGGGAAATGGATAATGTTTCAGAATTTTTCAGTTTGATAAATATTCCACGGTAAGTCTAGTGGAACATGGGGATAGGATGCAATGGAAGCCAAACAGGAGCAAGTGGTTACAGTGAGATCATATTGCAAGATATTATTATCACATGGTAATGTTCCTTTCATGTTCTTGTGTGCCTCCCAAAATAGCTTTGTTTGTATGGACCGCCTCCCTTAGGAAGATTTTGACCACGGACACTTTAAGGAATAAATGTCTCATTGTTATGGATTGGTTTTATTTGTGAAAGAAGAATGGAGAATCAATGGATCACTTATTACTACATTGTGAGGTGACAAGAGTGTTGCGGGGTGAGATATTTAGAAGAGTTGGTGGGGCTTGTGGTTATGCCTTTGAGGGTGGTGAATTTAATAGCTTGTTGGAAGGAGATTCAAGGCTGTCCCCAAGTAGTGGCAGTTTGGAAGATGATTCCTTTGTGCTTTATGTTGTGTATTAAAATGGAAAGGAATGCTTGGTGCTTTGAAGTTAGGGAGTATACAGTGGAGGAACTTCAGAACTTTTATGTAAACACATTATTGCTATGGTTTTCAGCCACTGTGCTTAACAGAACTGGTGTTCATGATTTTCTGTTCTTAATTTCTGGTTCCTAGAATGTATGTAGGTGTTCATTTGTATACTTCATGTTTACACAGGCTTCACCTTCTTCTTTGTATCAATAAAATTTTCGTCTTACTTATAAAAAAAAAAGTGTGAGATGTAAAGGAAAATGCAACAGAGAGAATCATTCCCATTATCAAAGTAGTGAACAATACCAAACTACAAACAGGATGTCAATGCCACCTAGCAAGATGTCCTATCAATACTATGATTTCCTTGGCATTGTAATTGACTTGATAGTATATCACAAAGAAAGTTTTCTTTGATTTTTTAATTAAGTAAAAGAAGGCATACTTAAAGAAATTACAAGAGTGTACATTAAATAGCTACATTTCCGTTGTCTACATCCATTTTTTGCGAAGTTAGCAGTCTAGAAATTAAAAAGAAACTATTTCAAGTAGATTTCCATACTAGGATACGCTTGTCATTGGTCAAAGCATAACTTGAAAGACTTTCGATGCAGTTGGGTACGCTAACAGGAGCCTTTCCAATGACAAAGAATGCAGGAAGAGTTGTTGTCCTGCAGACAAAAATGGGGCCTTCAATTAGAATGGCACATGAGGTACACAGAAAAGTATTACAGTAGCAGAGAAAACCACACAGCTAAAACCAATTCGGGTATTACACTCCTTAACTTGAACTCCAATGACTATAAAGGAAGCCACAACATTACAACAGACTAAGAGATAAGCTAACTTAAATATCCTCAACGAAAAGTAATAAAGACAACAGATTAAACCTAAACTCAAGACAACTAAATCATATTTGAGTTCCGTATTATCAAAGACCCCAAAGAGATACTTCCCTGAAGGGTCAATGCCCATTACCAACCTATGAGAACTAAGATTCTTGTAAGTTAATATGTCACAATGTAAAAGTCATTAGATATGATGGTCTCTATTACACCCAACCACTTCCTTCCCTAGGCCTTAAATCCTTTCCAACTACCAGTAATATAGTTTTTCATGAAGTTTCGGATTTGATTTCAAAAACTCTCAGGCAATCAAATGATGCTGCTAAATGCTGGCAGGGAAATGCTCTAGAACACATTTAACGTGTTGTAAGAACAAAAGTGCCCGAAAGACTCAAGGCAAAAGATTGTAGAGACCCGCAAGATATGAACTTCAACATCAGATCTCTGAAAAAGAGGAGACTTAGCTGCAGCCACTACTTCAATCTTCTAATCACAGACCCCGCAAGGAATTTTGAATTAAGGTAGAATGATAAGGTTAGGTGCATCTGTGGAACATAGAACTTCCATTTTTTACAAGTAAATCAGCATTCCAAAAGAACCCCACGAAAAACTAATATTAAGAATTATTTCTAATGGGAATCCTTTTTTAAGATAAATGCAAAAAGGTGGTTGCTAGTAAGGGTAGCAATATGTCACACGGCCCGTTAACTCAACACGAACACGACACGATAATAACGAATTAGGGTTTAGTCTTAAAGGGTTTCAGATCAAAACGGGTTGACCCGTTATGACATGATTGCTTAACGGATTGATAGCAGGTCAACCTGTTTTGACATACTATGACACGTTAATAAAGTTAAAATTATAAATATACCCTTATATTTCAAGGTAAAATTGTTAGAATCTTAATTTCAATATTTTTATTATCTATATTATAATTCATATTTATAGTTTATATTATAATTTTTATAGATATTATGATTTTAATATTTGTATAAAATTATGCTAATTTTAATTAAATCAAACTGATTAATTTTGAACATATTCAACATATTTACATAAACAGGTTGAAACGTATCATATTTTGTCGTGTTAATTTATTTCGTAATATTCACTAATGAGTCATAACGGGTTGACACGACGCGACACTTTATGTTAATAGGTCGTGTTAGGGTTTGAGATTTTGACACAATAAGCTTAATGGGTCGAGTTAGGGTTGACCTATATAGTATAATATACATGTCTTAACACGACACAAACACAACCCGTTGATACGATTTGACACCCCTAGTTGCTAAATGTTCTTTTCCCTAGACCTAATTGAGATGCGTATATCAGAGAAAAGAAATAGAAGCATAACTTAAATTCTCACAGTATTTGAGGCATGGACATCCAAAATGAAGATTGAAAATTTTAAATATCTCCAACAACTGGTCTGCTCAAAGGGCTTAATATTTCCATATTCAATGTTTCTTTGTCTCTCTAAACATTGAATGACTTAACGGAATAAGGTATAGTATGCATACAACTTTTTTGCCTAAACACTAAAAAGCAAAGCACATCCACAGCAATTAGCATTTAGATCACCAAAAGTTTCAACAAGTACTCACGGGCTGAGACAAGTGTGCCCATAATGTACAACACACTCGGCATTAACATGCAACGCTCCAACCTCGTCAACGCAGCAACTGCCGTATGTTGTGTCCGCCATCACAAACAATCTAACATCTTTGTTGCCTCCATTTTGTTCGGCACCATATTTTCTCAGTGACCGAAGTTGGTCGCGCAGAGCTCTCACCACTCTCGTGGAATCCTTCAATAGCTCATCTGGGAACTGAAATTTGAGAAAAACAGAGTTCGATTTCGATTAACGAGCAATGAAATTAAGCCCTAAATCTCTCTTTGATCATTGAGATAACGATGACTGAAATAAATCCAGGTATACTTATCAGAATAAATTCAGATATAGAGTTGGATTTCCATTAATAGTCCTTAAAAACAATAGCAGCTCCAACCCATGAAATCCATGGCATCTAAATTTTCACCAAAACAATCAACCCTTTTCCTTTCCATCTCCTTCAGTCTCTCGGAAACCAAACAGAGGATAAATATAACGAATAGTGGAAGGTTTTAAGGCTATATATAAGAATTCAATTTATTTGCTTTTTGTTCGTTGTGAATTGCTTCTCTCGCCCTCTCTTTTACTACCAGAACAAAGGGATTTAATACTCTCTTCTCGTTTTCTCAGAAACAAAAACACAGAGCTTCCAAACATAAGAGGGTTTTTCTAGGGTTTCAGGAAGTTAACCTGTAAAGCGACTCCTGTGAAGTTCCGAGAGCGGAGAAACTCGGCGGTGCGGGCAATCTCGTAATTAGATTCAAAATCCATGGGCGGAGGGGAAACTTGAAAGAGAGCAGTTCGGCCAGCTGGTGAAGTCATCAAGAGAATTTATGCAAAAAATTCTATTTGCACACGGCGTTGGGTGCCTCTTGCGTACACGTCCATCCACCTGTAAAAATGAAACGGCGCGTTTCATACAAATTCGGCTAGGTTGAAACACGAAGAAGGTAGGCAGCCTCGAAGGCCTTCCTCCCAGAACCTCAGTTATCTGACCCGACAACTATTGGTGTACACGTCCCACATGTGCGTCACCACCTTCTCCCTCTTCCCCATTTCCTGCACCGCAAGCAAATAGATGAAACTCCAACACAAGATCCAACGACTGTTAGAAGCTTGTAATTGGTTGGGTGTTTGTGAGGGTTTGGAAATGGATTCTGTATTGGCTTTTGTAACACGGATGGGGATGGAAATATGCAGTAAAGCAGCTGTAAAATGTTGTAAATAATAAGTAGGAAAAATGCACACTGAATCGTGATGAAGGAACTGAATCACACCATTAGCATTAAGAAAACCACGGATTATTCGAGGCAATCCCCCTCCCAAAACACCCTAAGGTCCAAGTTCTAAATGAAAGAAAATGACTGCGGACAATACTCTTTAAAAAAAAAAAAAAAAAAAATTGAAATTACGGAAATAGACAGCTGGGACATGCCCCTGCGTCTTAACTAAAACGGTGCGTCTCATCATATAGATGAAACGCAGTGCAGCGTAGCATCAATTCTGGTTTTTCAGCACAGCCCGTTGTAAGGGGCCTTTCGCGCCCAGGTTACGGCCCAGCCTTGCACGCCCAGCCCCATTAATCCTCTTAGCTCCCAACGCATCGTTTAGAGATGCGGATAGAAGCTTCTATCAGTACTCGGCATACTTCGGTTCACACTTCCGTCGATTTGTACTTGCCTTCCAGTTCTCTTGAGTTCTTTGTTTCGTGCTTCTCAGATCTAGGGTTCGGCCACTTGCCTTCCCTCCGCCACCGTTGGCCCTGGTCCTCCGACGTTATCCTCACAACGACACGACAGAAGAAATGCAAAGCGACTGAGAAAGAGAGAAGCTTACGAGGACGTCGAGATCATCGCGAATGGGGTTGTCGTTCTATACGAGGGCAGATTTGTTTTATTGGGCTTCAATTTCTAGGCCCATTAATTTTGGGCAATCTTGCTAGCTGTTTCATAATAAGATAAAACCCATACTAGTACATCACAGCCCAATACATATCAAACCTGGCCGGCCACCCACAGCCTCTTCCAGACTCTTCCTCACCTGTTCGTCACGTTATCTTCTCTCTCTTTCTTCATTTCTTCTCCTTCTGCGGCAGCACCCGACTGCCTTCGGTGAACCCAAAGGTCCGGAAAGAACGGTGAGCTCTCTCTCTCCTACAACCATTTCCATTACGCACTCGAAATTTGGCCTGTGAACTTACTTTTGATTTTTGTTCTTCGTCTTTCGTTTTTTAAACTCGTTGAACAGTGTAGCGACCTGAACCCCAGGCTGTTGCGCAGACATACACCTGTGTATATTTATGCATATGTATTTTTCTTATGATTCTGAATTTTAGTTTTTTTTTATTGATTTGATTGTGTTCTGGGAGATTTCTGGTCGGTTCGTCAAGTAGAATTATCATTAACTTTTACGGGTTTTAATGATCTTATTTGAAAGTGAGTTAAATGAGTAAGCTTCTTATGTTTCAATGAAGTTATTCAACTTTCTCGTGGATATAAAACCCTTTTGGTTGTATGAAGGAAAAGTTTAATCTTTTTATATTCAACTGGAAAAATGTATGCCTGTTATAATGTTAGGAATTTAAATGCACTTGTCGGGGGGAAATTGTTGTTCATTGATGTTTGAAGCATGGTGGTATAGGTGTTGGAGCTTGATGTGTGATTTAGAAAGCAGCTGAGCTCTTTGTTGAAGGATGAGTACCACGCAGATAACTGCCTGTAGGCCAAAACCCTATGTTAGAATTATTTCTCAATCCCACCGCCTACCTTCGAATCCATGCATTTTAGCCATCCGTGATAATTGTCTTCCAAGAACTTCCTTGAGGCTATCCGTCAATGCATCATACCACCGGCAATGCATGGCTGTATCGAATTACAAGCAAAGCATGCCTGTTTGCTCCTTAGGAGGTGAAGGAAACAAGGAAGGTGGCAATGGGGTAAGAGGCATTTTTGCCTGATTTTCTATATCGTTATTGGATTATTGTTATTAGTTGCTATTTGTTTACTGTGAATATCACTAGAAGTATTCACTGGAAGCTTTAGTCCCGGTACACTTTGGGCTCCATTCCTTTGGGCTCTACAGAATAAACGAAATATTATCTCTGAACCCAATCATTTTAATTTTCTTAATCCTACTGGGTCCTGCGCTGTTTTCTGAAGCCTTTTTTTTAATGAGGATCATAATTTTCCCCTCTTTGTGGACCTTGTCATTTTTTTTCTAATGCCTTTATGTTTAGATATGTGTGCTATGTTATATAGTTCTTGCTAAGTAAAAGTCCAAGAAAAAATTTTGCTGGTCATAGTGAAGGGTATTGTTTTATATATATATAAGTAACAGTGAATGGCATTGTAAGGATGTGTTATCATGTTTCAGTGGTCTATAGTAGAGTATTGGACCTGTTATGTAAGCAAAGGGAAGGAGGGAGTTTTTAATAATATTCGAACAGGGAAACTGTATACATTTCTCTCAACTTCACATATTTCATCAGGGTTCTCCATGGAAATCTATTCAGAATGTTTTCGGAAGGTTCAAGGGAAAGTCTTTAGAAGATGAATTACGGCAGCGGATTGAGAAGAAAGGATACTATGATGATAGTGGTGGTGACGGAGTACGTCCCCCAGGTGGAGGAGGTGGTGGTGGTGATGCTTCTGGTGGATCAGAGGATGAAGGCCTTTCTGGAATCATTGATGAAACTCTCCAAGTGATTTTAGCAACTCTTGGCTTTATTTTTATGGTATTCATCTCTCTCGCTCTCTCTCACACTTACTCACACACGTACACCCATGTTAAGAAGTGCTTGATAACTTCCTTATGACTGCAATGGCTTAGTTTTAAGCATATCTATTGAGAGTGATAACTGAAATGAATATGCGAAGATGAAGGTAAAAGAGGGAAAGATGTGAAAAAATTGAACATAACTTTACACGTCTAGCGCAGAAAATGAGCTAAGAGCTTACCTAAATTGTATAAACTAGCATGTTGGAATCAGCGCTCACTACACTTTCTCTTAGGCTGCACACCTTTGGGTGTTGAAAAACTCATTGATTCCCAATGCCGAGCTACTATTTGTAGAGTTTCAATTTTAACCATGGCGTACATAAGCTTTAAAAAAGGTGGACAAAGCCGGTGGCCAGGCAGATGCCCCATTATTCATGGTGTTGCAATGAATCCATTGGATCATCCTCATGGAGGAGGTGATGTGCATGCAGTAATGTTGGCTTGGAGTTTCATGCATGAAGAATGAGAAATCGTGATTGCACTCAAAGATTGACCTGGTCTCATGAATTGGTTTTAGTAATTAGATCAATTGTGCTCAGATTTAAAGCAAGGGTCGCCTGTATGTTGTTTAAATAAACCCTATGTAGAGGCTCTACTAGAGTTGAATTCCTGAATTATCTATCATCCATGTAATGTTAATAATGATGTGTAATGTTAATAATGATGTGTTCTCTGTAGAACAAGTATAACTGGAAGAGAGAACTTGGAAGGAATCCAGGTTCTGCTGGTTTTCTGCAGGCTCGCATTGGGTAACACTGCTCTTTTTTCTTTTTCTTTTTTCTCTCCTTTTTTTTTTTTGTGCAGTATGTTTACATCATCAATGGTGAGGAGATGACCCGGCTAGCAAAGGACTACATCAAGTATCTATTTGGCGGAAATCAGAGTAATCGTTTGCGGCGAGCCATGTACAAGTGGGGAAGGTTCTACAAGAGGCTTACTGAGAAGAAGAAGACCGATCCGTTTTGGTTGGAAAAGTCAATTATCAACACCCCAACTTGGTGGGACAGCCCTGAGAAATACCGTCAACTCCTTAGGGCTTTAGAAGCAAATTCTGATCAGGAATAATGAATTCAGTTGTATCATCCTGCCTTCTGTCCAGATTATTGCATTTCCTGTCAGTGTTGCAAGATGGTCTCAGTTTTTGGTAAAATTTATATGAACGAGGTTTTATTATTTAGACATGTTGAGAGTCTTATGTGGCTAAACTTTGTGATTACTAGTGAAAAGCAATAAATGTAGGATAGAAATTTACTGTTACCCACTGTACTTGGTGCGGGGAAGAGCTACCTATGCTTTGCCTAGATCATTCCTGTCACAGCTTTGCAATTTGCATTAGTTGGTGCTGTCAAGTGTCAACGATTTAAATGATGAAAGTTGAAGAAAAGGATGTACGACGAAGGTTTGCAGTTGCTTTGCTAAAATAATATTGAGGTACCCACCTCCACGAGATTACTATGTGACTTGCTATCTTAACTTCCAAGGGTTATTTTATTTTTTGTTTTAACAAATACCACCCTTGAACATGAGCGTCAATTCTTATCGTACACGTAACACTTTCAATTTGAGCAATATAGGGTTTTTTTTTATATATAGATAAGATGAGATAAAAGTTAAAAATTAGATATAATATTTTGTTAATATTAGTTTTGTTTTGAGATTTGAAAATGTTAAATTATTTATTTTATTTTGTATGGAAATTTAGAAAAATAGTAATGATGAAATGAGATAGACTTAATCACTGTATAGATGTGTTTTACAATTGTTTGGAAAAGCAAACAAAGACTTCATTACTCTATTCGTATAGACGTGTCTTCTATGCATTGAAGCTTAAATGGTTGATCAAATGGCATGAAGTTCGATCCTTGAAAGAGATGTATAATATATGGTCAGCAACTTACCATTCTTGCCAAGTTTAGAACTATCATGAGTTTCAGTTCCAGCAAACAACTACAACATATTACACCTCTCAAAAAAAATCATACAACATATTACTGACTATGTGCTATTGTTTTCCTATATTTTTTTTATTTTAGAGCAACAATATAGGCGTAACCCAGTTCAAGCTCATATGTGCATGGACATTTTATCCCCAACATAACCAGGGACTCCGGGAACTTCTTATCTGGTGAATTGAGGACCAAAACAAGCCAATCTGTCCAAAAAGATAGGATAGTCATTGTAAACTACTAACCATTTTGGTATTGTCTGGAGAAAAAAACTGGAAATTCTCAGACAAAACGGGCAATGGCTGGTCGTTCATCGAATATAGATGAAGCATATCCATATTGGACCCATGTCATCAGTTCAACATTAACGAGAAAACAAAGTTCTAAATGATAATGAAGTTTCTATAAAGACATTATTATGCATTGTGCAGTTATATGTGTCAATTTTGGTTTGAATACATTTCTTTGTATTTTCTTTCAATTTCCTTTCAATTCTATAGAAAATTTATACATTACATTAGTCAAATATTTCTAGCTCCTTAAATCAAGTTTGTTTTCGGTGCTTCGGTGCTTTTTGGTGCCTTAATTGCATCCCTATAAGTGCCATAATTATGTATTTGGTTTAGTCAACTATTTACACCTAATTTACAACTATCATTTAATTATCATAACATTCCCCCTCAAATTGATGCTTGTGAATCAAGAAACATCAATTTGTCAACCAAGAACTGACACCGATGTCGAGAAAGCGCTTTAGTGAATATGTTTGCAGTTTGATGTTCAGTGGAAATGTGAGGAAGAGTAATGATGTGTTTGTCGAAAGCTTCTCGTATGGAATGACAGTCAACTTCAATATATTTCGTACGTTCGTGGAAAACGGGATTAATAGCAATTTGAATAGCACTTGTATTGTCTGCATGAAAATGAGTGGAATGAAGTTGAGAAAAACCAAGTTCGCCCAATAACCCACGAAGCCACGTGATCTTTGAACAAGCAGACATAGCACGATATTCAGACTCAGTGGAAGATTTGGAAACTCTGTCTTGTTTCTTACTCTTCCAAGAAATGAGTGCATTTCCTAAGAACATGCACCAATCAATAATAGAATGACGAGTATCTGCACAACCTGCCCAATTAGCATCATTATATCCTACCAATTGTAAAGAAGATTCCGTAAGAAAGAACATTCCTCATGTAGAAGTGCCCTTGAGATATCGGATAATGCGGCGGATAGTAGCTAGATGAAGGTGTCGAGGGGTTTGCATAAATTGACTGACTTGTTATACTACAAAAGAAATATCAAATCGAGTAATTGTCTAATAGTTTAAGCTTCCAACTAGTTGCCGATATAAAAATGAATTTGAAAGAAACTCGCCTTCCTCCTGATAAAACTTGAGACTTACCTCCAAATGAGTAAGATAAAGTTACCCGATTGAAGACTAGCCAATAAGATCACTTCTTGTGTGTATTTGTGCTAATGTAACCATGTACCAGACGGAGTAAGTTGAATCTCAAGACCAAAAAAATACTACAAAGGACCAAGATCTTTCATATGAAAATATACCTTGAGATGCGGTTGTAATTGTTGAATTAATTCAATATCAGAACCAGTAATCACAATGTCATCAACATATAATAAAAGTAACACAATTCCTGTAAAAGTCTTGCGAAGGAAAAGAAAGGAATCAAACTGACTCTAAGTAAATTGGAAGGTTAGCAAATTAGAGTGAAATTTATCAAACCATGCACGTGGAGCCTGTTTCAATCCGTATAAGGATCGGCATAGCCGACAAACCTCTGAGGAAGGTGTAGCAAACATGCCGGAAAGTAGAAATATATAAATTTCTTCCTTGAGGTCTCCATGTAAAAAGACATTCTTTACATCTATTTGCCTGAGAGACCACCCTTGGGAGGCAGCAAGTGTTAAGATAGTCCGAACAGTAGTCATCTTGGCAACAGGGGCAAATGTTTCTTTATAATTAATGTCATATTCTTGATGATTCCCAAGAGCCACAAGTCGAGCCTTATATCTATCGAGTGAACCATCAGATCGAAATTTAACTGAATACACCCATTTACAGCCAATTGGTTTCATATAAGATGGACAAGTCATAATATCCCATACGTGATTGTCTTGAAGAGCCTGAATCTCTTATTTCATGGCCTGCTGGCTTGAGAAGCTGCCTGAGCATAAGAGTGAGGAATATTAATAATATCGAGAGTTGCAGCAAACGAGGTGTGATAAAATCCATACATATCAGGTATATGTCTATCCCGAATGGAACGTCAGGGTAGAGGAGTCACAGAATCAGGTGGCGGATCAGTATCTGGAAAGAGCGTTGGAGAAGTTGGATGACGTCGATAATACACTAGTTTTGGTTTAAACCTCTCGATAAAAGAAGACACAGAATCAAAAGCTGGAAGATGAGTAATTGGAGGTTCAGAAATAATCTGAGACTGAAAGAAATATTGATTTTCAAAGAAAATCACATTTTGAGAGATCCGAATTTTGTTTGCATAAGCATCATAACAAACAAATCCTTTTTTAGTAAGACTATAGCCCATAAATGCACATGTAACAGACTGAGCGCCAAGCTTGTGACGATCAATGGAAGGGAGATGAACAAAATAAACACATCCAAAAGTATGAAGAGAGTAATACTCATGATGTATACCAAATAATCGAAAATAAGAAGAATCATACTTTAGAGTAACAGTGGCAAACGATTGATCAAATACACAGAAATAGATACAGCTTCTACCCAAAAATAAGAAGGCATAGAGAAATCAATTAAAAGAGGACGAGCAACATCTAAGAGATGACGATTCTTACGCTCAACAACTCCATTTTGTTGAAGGGTATACGGGCAAGAATGCTGGGAAATAATTCCCTTTTGTTGTAGATAAAACTTAAAGGAATGAGACATATACTCCCCCCTGAGTCGGAGCGTAAGATTTTGATACAAGTACTGAACTGTGTCTCAATAAGTGCAACAAATTTTTGAAAGACACAAAACACATCAGTTTTAGAGCCAAAAAAATATATCCAGGTAAATCGACTATAAGCATCGCTAAAAGTCACGAAATAACGATGTTGACTATGAGAAATAACAGGACTCACACCCCAAACATCAATATGTATAAGCTCAAAACAGGTAGTTGCACGACTACCATGTGTAGGAAAAGGTAAAATTTTATTTTTACCAAGACGACAAGTAGCACAATCAAAAATTGATCGCGTTGACTCTCAGTGTGAATAATTTGAAGAGCCGCAAGTGCCGTCAAGGGTAGTTTGGTATAAATAATGGAAGAATATTCGCTCCAAAAATTAATAAAAGCGGAATAAAACTGTTCAATAGTCAAGTTACCTTGACTGAAAGTACTGATTTCCAACTCCAATTGGAACTTCCAAGCGCTGTTATCTTGATGATAAATCCGGTGCATGTAGTCCCACATAGTTTGAGCCGTAGTAAAACAGCGAAGATTTGTGACAATATGTGGTTCAAGTGCTCCCAACAACCAATAAACCACCTTAGCATCGTTGACTTCCCATTGGGCAAGTTTATTTTTGGTAGTGGGAATTTTATCTGAACTATCAATATGATTTGCTAATTCTTTTCTTTTTAAGAACATTTTAAATTGAAATTCTCATGTAGGAAATTTCTTTCCATTAAACCGAATAATAGAATTTTCAGTAGACATGACTAAACTCACCCTTTTGACTAAATCAACTAATAAATTTTTTTTTTAAACGTGCCGATAGCTCAGACACCACCGACAAATAGCACAAAATAATTCCACCCAAATAATGGTAATTGACTACTAACATCTTCCTTTAATTTTGAGTTTCCTGGGATAACAAACACGACTTGAGAAAACCCACCGATAGAACATAGAGAGCTCCGACAAAACACAAGCCGTCGGAAATGTCTAGCGCAGAACACACAGAGCCCACCAACTAACCCAAACAGCTGATCTCTACTACAGAGATCGCCGATAACCACAAGTGAGAGCTCCGACGTCACCGATAACCATAGATAAGAGCTCCACCAACCACAGAAAGCTCTGACGAACCGAAACTCACCCAAACAAACGAGAGCTTTGACAAAACACAAGTCGCCGAAAATGTCTAACGCAGAACACATAGAAATAGTCGATCAATCATATAACTAGAGTCACACACGTCCATAGATGATACCGATCGATACACAGCCACCCCAGAGTGCACTAGCAACCACCGATACACTAGAATAAAAAATTTCAAGGAAACAGAGTACGCAACTCTGAAAACCCAGTCTCAAGAAGCTCAAACCCACACGGTTTGACACACAAAAGGCAGCGACACCCATTAACGACAAGAAATAACTTGCTAAATACCAAACAGAATTATCCCAGGAATTGCGATAAAAAATAGCACAAGTGATTTAGACTTAAGCCGATGAAAATCAGAGAAACTCTAATACCATATCAATTTTGGTCTGAATACATTTTCTTGTATTTCCTTTCAATTATATAGAAAATCTATACATTACATTAGTCAAATATTTCCAGCTCCTTAAATCAAGTTTGTTTTCGATGCTTCAAAGATTTTCGATGCCTTAATTGTCGTAATTATTTACTTGATTTAGTCAACTATTTACATCTAATTTATAACCATCTTTTAATTATCATAACAATATGTAAATCTGAAACAATATACTACTCACTCTCTTTTGAAACAGAAGAGGCATGAACAAGGTATGTTTTGATGTAGGCCCAGGATATTTGTAAACACAATTCATTCTACTATGAAACCAAAATATCCAACGAGAACTGCTGCTGACACTGAGAAATTACATAAAAATAAACTCACAAACTAATGTGACTTCATATTATGCATTAATCTACTTTATATTAAAATAACTACAATCTACGTATTGTATCAAGTCATATCATTTTATGAATTTATTTTTGTATAATCTTTTTATAGCTAAAGTATTTCTTATATCCGATTAATCTTTCCCATCCATTCAAACACAAGTATAAACGACTCCATGCAAAGTCTTAAATTCTCAATGCAATCAAATCACGAGAACATCGCCAATTACAGGGTAACATCTAAACAAAGGGCAATTAAACAAAAACCCGTACTCTTCAAACCCTGTACTCTCTCAACGTTCACACAATTTTTGTTCATGTTTAATTTTTTTTTTTCTCTTTTTAAGAAAAGAGGAGACTACACGGTAAAGGGGGAGTTATTTACACCCTCTTGGGCTTTTTCGCAACCTCTTCTTTCTTATCGCTCTCAGCAGCCTTTTTCTTATCCTTTCTCTCCCTCTTCTTAAGAGCTGTCATGTGGGCCTTGAGTATAGTTGCATACGAAGCTTGAAAACGCTGA
The DNA here is from genome assembly GCA_036898215.1 of Platycarya strobilacea. Classification (NCBI taxonomy): domain Eukaryota; kingdom Viridiplantae; phylum Streptophyta; class Magnoliopsida; order Fagales; family Juglandaceae; genus Platycarya; species Platycarya strobilacea. Next base: position 14,831,514 of record CM072556.1, read on the forward strand.
TGATCCTTTGCTCCAACCTTTTCAATGAAAAACATTAAACCTGTTCAGCCAGGGACTAAAAGAAATGTGCACTAACATCTATTTTCTGGTAAGTAAAGCCAATGAAAAATGGACACTAATGTCTACAAGCAAAATGACTGAGCATGTCCATCAACTTGGTCCAATCTAGGAAAAAGGTCAATAATGGGACCCATTTAATACAATTGTCGACTCTATAAAATTAAGCCCATCTACCTCACTTGGTAGAGCACAACGCTCTTAGCCTTGGCGAGATCTAATTTATCTCAAATAAAAAAAATTAAAAAAAAAAAATCTCTAAAAATTGCATATTCTAGAGACCAAATGAACCATCACCTCTGAAAAGACGGTATCAAGTTTCTTAACCTAGAGACCCACTTACCAACAATTTCTATCATTAAATAGAAGAGACGAAAGCTCCCACAACCATGCAGCAACAACTTTGATTTTAGAATGACAATATTTAAAAGCAAAAGGAGCCCTCCATTCCTTTTTTTCTTTTTTTTTTGTGCCCCAAGCTTTGATTTTAATTTAAAAAGAAAGTGCACACACCAAGCACCAGTTTTCTGAGTTAGAATGGCCAAAACAAACTTTTGATGGGAAAAGTAAATGTAAAATGTATAGAGTGCATATCTCAGTTTTCTTGTAGTATTTATTCAGTATCATGCCGTCCAAACTGTATGGGCTAGTTCCTCGATCACAATATATGGAACAATGTCTTCATATTCTAATCAACTTTTTATCTTGAACCAAAGTTTCCACAGCCTCCCTACTCCACGAATGTGACAACACAAACAATCAAAAACAAAACGTTGACAAATTCATCAAAAATATATGACACACCCTGGAGAATTAATCACTCATATGTCCTTTAGTTTCCAAATCAAGCAACAACAGTTTCGCCCACATTCCTACCCAAATCTACAATATCATCCTTCCCTCATCAATCTATTGATCTATCCTACATATTCCATTCTAACTAGTTCTTATGAGACTCCAATTATCATTTTGCAGCATCTACGAAAACCTTCCTTCAAATCAAGGGGAAAAAAGCACCACCTAACTTTTCCTAAATTAATACCAGGACTGCAGGTTACTCTCTTCTCCAAATTCAATGCTTCAAAGAACAGTCTCTAAAATAAAAGGTCCTTCAAACCTCCACAAAGCAGTATCATTCCTAGGATACAAAAAATTACACATGCAACAAATGAATATGAATGGATCATATTGGTCACATAAAAGGAGAATGATTCGCATAAAAAGGAGAATGATGCATCATTCAGATCTCAGATCTAAAACTAGAACCCAAATTCTAATAACAGAACTCAGCAAACCCCTAAAGAAACACATCACCGCCCTCAAAACACATAGCAAGTGCATAATTTCCCATGGTGAAAGAGAAGAAGAAAAAAAAAACAGTTATAATTACCAAATTCCAGAACATGCCTAGAATCTCAACTCTGCAAAATAAAGGTCAATAATGGAAGAGCATGCAACTCATACTAATTTTCAAGACTACATACTGAAGTCGAAATTGTCTTTTTTCCATCAGTCGCACGGATAAGGCATCTATACTCAATCGTTTCACCAGCAGTTGTCATTTTATTCTTCTGCACCTTAGACTTCAAGGATGCTAAGAGATCACAAGAATGAAAAACATTGATTAGTATACCAAGCAGACCACCCAAAAATTCATCAGCCCGATTAAAACAAATGTAATGAGAAGGAAATAATGTCACATACATCGCTTAAGGGTAACCCAAACAGAGCCCTTCTCAGTGCTGCGCTCAAACATGCTAGTGAGTTCATTGAGGAATGGGTCTAGCTGTAAAACAACCTGAAAATTTATTTCAGGTGGACAGGAAAGAAAGAAAACTCTGCTTTAGAGTCTAGCTCAATCACAAAAATGAAGCAAAGCATGCACAAAGGCAACTGCAAATGAAGGTACCCAGAAATAGGCTATTTCCGCCATATAACAACGATGGAATTATAATTTAACCATAAAACACAAAAGCAATGTATATGACATTCAAATGCTTGCACAAGCTTTTGAATCACTAGGGGTTGGCTTAAGTGGTAAAAGCCTTGGTCTTGGTGGTATGCACCCTCCAAGTCTAACGTCCGAATCCTCTTAAATGCAAACATTTTCTAAGGGTGATCGGACTAGAGAACTTCCTCTTGAATTACCCAAGATATACTTGTAGGAAACTCTTTGAAACGACCTGTGCACCCCGGGATTAGTCAGAACTTTGTTTTCGGACACCCGGTGCCAATAAAAAGTAATAATAATAAAACAAGAATTTGTATAAATGCAACCCTGGTTCATAATATGTAGACCCATTTCAATTATAATTAACCAAAAAGAAATAATACAATAATTTCCCAATTGGTCTCTTGAATTGAAAACCATGCATGTGACAATAATAATAATAATAAGGTTACAGTCCCGAATAGCCAAGCATTGCAAATAAATACAATCTAGAAATGCATGCACAAATAGACTTATACCGATAGGCCATACTTATACCATCCGTATACAACAATATTATCGCCTAAATTACTTAGTACTCTACATTTGAATAACGAAATCTATGGCTCGTAGTGAGATAATATTGGAGAACAGGATCAGCAATAACAGAACATCCATTTAAAAAAAAAAAAACGCAACAGGAAAAATTCTTAGATTAACAGAATGCCGTATGGCAAAAAGGCAGAGGAACAAAAAGAAGAGAATAACCATGATGAAGGCTGTGGTTGAGATCTAATCGCCTACCCAAAACCCTAGCAGTCTCTTTCTCTCAAATTCAGTGAGAGAAGCAAAACCCTTTCGCCGTTGAATTGAAATTATAATTTCACGGGAACGCCTAGATTGAGTACTTGTAAGTTTGTGTCTCAACAATCAAGGATTTTGACCGAGCCTGAACGGGAGATATAAGACGGTGGTTTCTTTACAATTTTGTCCTTTCTGTAACGTCGGGCATAATACTTTAGGTTGGCGAATACTCTAATTGGAAGTCAGTCATATTAAGTAAATATTTATGTTCATTTGTTTGAAATATTTATATGAATACTTTTCTATTTGAAAAATGATAATTGTAAATATATATAAAATTTATATAAAAAAATAATTATTATTTTAATAATAAACTCTACTTTTTATCAAAATGACACTATATCGCTTGTAATTCTGAGTTTATATATAGCATTATTATTATTATTATTATTATTATTATTTTGTGGATATTTTGATTGAAGAAGTTCGACTAATTTCATTTATCTTTTTTTTTCTTTTCTTTTACACATTCTTAATTATTTTTTAATATTTATTTTTTAAATCACAGCACTATTAAAAAGTACTTTTCATAAAATTAAAATAAAGTACTTATTTTAATCATTAAAAAAAAAAACTCAATCGAAAACAGTAGACGGAAATATGAGAGTGACTTTAGCATTTTCGTTGAAATAGATATAGTGTTATAAAACTAAAAACAAAACTACTACTATTGCAAGAGAAAAGAAACTCTTAAGAACTGAAACTTTCTTTCTCTCTTTATATTTTCTTATGAATTTCATTACAACTGAAGCCCATATTTATAGGCGTTGAAATTACTATGCAAGTCACTATGCAAGTCACTATGCAGATTTAAAATAATAGTGGTGGGGTCATTCACATAATTTAGTGGTGGGACAGGGGGGCGGCTGCCGACTTCGTTTATAACACTCTCCCTTGAATGACCACTCATAAAGAATCTGTCTCGTTAAAACCTTGCCAAGTAAAAACCCAATGGGAAGAAAAACCAATGGCGAAGGAAAAAGAGTACAGTCTTCTTATGTATCCATAAGTGCTTTAAGATTGCCTCATTAAAACCTTGCAGAGGAAAACCCAGTGGGACAAAACCTCAGCGAAGGAAAAAGAGTACAATCAGCACAAGTCTTCAGGACTTTTACTCCCCCTGGAAAGTGCATGACAATAGTTTTTGAGTCTTCACATTTTAATATTATGCACAATTTTCTTAAATGTCGCAGTTGGTGATGTCTTCGTGAATAAATCTGCCAGGTTATCACTTGATCGTATATTTGATATATCCTCCTTTGATTTGAATGATACAAGTAGCATTATCTTCGTATAAAATTGTTGAGTCATTGATCTCAGCCAAATATACTCTCGACTTGTTTCATGAATTGCAATAATCTCTGAGTGATTTGAAGATGAAAAATAATATTTGGTTGACAAACTTAATAGAAATCTGATACCTGCAGTAATACTTAAACTCCTCCTGATAATATGTGTTAGTGTTTCAAGTAATAAGCAAATATGATTTCAGTATATATAACAAGTTAAGAATTCAAACACGATCTCCAACTAAATAATTCATTAGAGAGAGTATGATAATATTTTCATCTAAAATTTTCTCCCCCTCATTCGGCGTTATTAGGAAGAACTTGTTTATATACGGCGGAAATAACATTGGAAACCATCTATGTATGATAAAAGCTGTAAAAGCTTTGAGATTTAATATTATCGATTCGGCGGAAAATCAAATCCGCTTGACATTGTGGACAAACGAGATCTTGAAGAGATTTGAAGGCTTCGGGTTGTTGTTTAAATATAACCAATTTTACCATTGGTTTACTCCAGCAAAAATATTTCGCATTCCTCATATATTCAGTTGTTGTTCATCCAGAACAATATTATGTCTGATAGAAATTCTAATGTCCCAGATTTAAACCATGAACCTTTTATACCTCAACCACTTATATTTTCTCCTGAGGCTGTAAACACCATGATAGGAGCAGAGATATATCTTTCTAGAAAATCTGATCCTGAAATTATTGCAGCATCAAGAACCATCAGTGCTCAATATGCTGCCTCTCTTACAACCATGTCTCAGAAGCTATTGGCGAGAACGAGTGAGGTTGATCATCTTAAAAATCAAATATCTGAGTTGCATCAAACGCTTGCAACTAAAGATAGAAAAAATAAAGATTTAAAACAAGAAAACAAGGAGCTGAAGAAACTTGTAGACTGGTATTCTCGTGACCTGAAAACACGAGTAGAAGAGCTGGAACGAGAGAGAGCTCAGATACAAAGTCAACAACAGCAGCTAACGGTAGAGGTTCAACGTTTACAAGAAAATAGGGATAGCTGTAATTAATCTCGCTGGCTTTTGAAATTATGCATCCAGCATATCTTGTAAAGTGAGATTTGAAGAGATGATGGTTTGTCTTGTTCTTATTTCCATTTCTATAAGAACCGTCTTTAGCTTCATTTAGTACGCATCAAATCTTCTTCTCATATCTATAATTCATCTGTATTTGTATTCTTATTCTACAAATTTCCAATGGCTCATCAATTTCCTTTTACTATTTCTCACAATCAACATATGAGGTATCATTTACCTCAATTACAAGTTGATCCTGCATCTTTCGCAAGTGCAATGCTGTAGCAAGCAAATGATCTGGCTAATAAGTCAGATCGTGAAGCTGTTTATGAGCTGGTGACTCTCGGCACCCGATACTCCTCCTCTATTGTTGGATTTTCCAACCGATTACAATCCAAAAATTGTGAGATTGAGGAGCTTAACGAGAAGGTTTCTGTACTTCAACGAATCGTTCAAGAGTCTGACAAAAGAATTGCAGACTTAAAGTAGGAGAATAAGGATTTAAAATCCTTACTTGCCTCTTCATTTCGACTGCCTAATCCTTTAGATAAGGATGGTACGTTGCTTTATGAAAAGCAAATGCATTTGAGAGATGAGGCTAGAAGTCTCAAATTCTTGTAACTCATCTATGAATTGAATAATAAGATTTTTCCTTTTTAAATGCATTCCTTAAATTTATAGCAACCATTGTGATCTTTTCAAGAGTTCTAACAAGGTAAATCATCAACGTAAACTGCAATAATGACGAATCCAGATTCTGATAAAACACATGAACATATAGGATTATTCTTAAATCTTTCTTTCAATAGATACTCGTTGATTCAATTATACAACATGTGTCCGGATTGCTTTAACCCATATAAAGATCTTTGAAACTTTATAAAGTACATACTCCTAAATGTACTTGGATTAGATGCTTCAAGTATCGTAATAATCTAATAATGCTTATAAATATGCAGTGACCACATTCATTAACTGCATATCTAATCCTTTTGTAATAACCAAATCAATTAAAAATATGAATGTGATTGCATTCATAACAAGGAAATATCTTTCCTCATAATTGCTCTCGGGTTTCTACAGGAAACCTTATGCGACAAATTATACCGCACAATTTCATTTCGCATTACGCTTTCGTATAAATACTCACTCATATTTGACAGATATTACACCCTTTGGTGTTTGGACAACAGGTCCAAATGCATCTCGCTTCACTAGCGAGTTTAATTCAGTTTTAATAACTGCTTTCCATTTTGGCCAATCATTTCTACGTCGACATTCTTCGACGGTTTTTGGCTCATTACTTCTGGTAATATCAAGTGTTATCATATATGTTGTCGACAACAATTTTATTTATATCCATAAATTTTCCAGTACTCATGAAATGTATTGAGATCTCATTGTTCCTCTCCAGGGGAAAACATTTCATGAAATACCTCTACAGGAGGTTCCTCTTCAGGAGGTTTCCTCTTCAGGAGATTTCCTCTTCAAGAGGATTACATTTTATACAGAAAATACGGTCTCTTCATGAGCACCGATTTTTATTTTTCTTGTGCACCAATAGGTTTTCAACGCTTCAGGTGTATCTTAGACTCATTTATTGCTGTCGTCCTTCAGGGACTTCAATTCTTGCTTAAGCATTAACAGCAGTAATATATGATTTTACAACACCTTTAGTGTCAGTAAATACATCATGTAATTGATTTGCAACACTTTGCAGATAAATAATCCTCTGAACTTCTGGTTCACATTTATTTGTAAGAGGATCAAATTTAAACAGGATTTTATTATCCCAAGTAATTTCTTGTTGTGCTTCAGGCACCGGTATTTCATTATTTCAAAACATGATGAAATATTAATAAGCTTATATATAAAAACTTAGTATAAATAAATCAAGTGCTTGGCCGTACAACAGGTACGTGACTACTGTTTAGTCATATTACATCTATGACAAACATGTTCATCTTTTTATGAAGAATTATTCTGAGGGCCTTTACCCTTCTCTGAGTTTGATCACTTCTGGTGATACGATATATTTTTATCATCTTTAGTGTTGTCGCTTTTGGGACCAACACTTCTATAATTTTTCTACCACGTCTACGCCCTTAGTTCCCGTTCACTTCTGAGAATTGTGTAAATTCGATATCATTAATAGGACGTAACTGGTGTAACAAAAACTCATTATTTAGCTCAATCACTGGAAGACAAAACAAAAGTTCAAAATATTTGTTGAACTTTCACTCTCGATATTGCTACTACAGGAGCACATTCGAGGTATGAAAAATAATGTCTTCTTTTATATATCATCATCAGTGACATTTTCACTGTATAATTTTAATATTGAGCTGATTTTAAAGAGTGCAGAATATTCAATACCACTCTTAAAATCTTGCAACTTCAGGTACAATAAATCATAATGATCTTTTGAGAGGATTACATCTTCTGGTGCTTATATCACTCTCTTAATTCATTTCACACAGTAAGATGATTTTTCATCATGAGATACACAGCACGGTCCTTCAGGAACACATGAATTCCTTCTATGATTGTATCTTTCTAGTTCATCATCATATCCAAATAGATCTCATCAAGGATCTGGATAAATAACATTTTTCAGAAATGTCAATAGTAATAAATCTCAATATTTGACATTATATTACAAAAATAAATCTGTGAATTTAAGAAATATATTCACATTATCATGAGAATAAAAATAAAATTTTATCAAGTAATATTCAGAAATATTACCTTTAATATTTATCTCAAGGACTGTAAATAATATATTGGAAAACTTACTTGAAGTAGAAGACCATTAGCTTCAGTATCGGTAGAACTTCGTGCTGATAACGTGTTATAAAATTAAAAACAAAACTACTACTATTGCAAGAGAAAATAAACTCTTAAGAACTGAAACTTTCTTTCTCTCTCTATATTTTCTTATGAATTTCATTACAACTGAAGCCCATATTTATAGGCGTTGAAATTACTATGCAAGTTACTATGCAAGTCACTATGCAAATCACTATGCAGATTTAAAATAATAGTGGTGGGGTCATTCACATAATTTAGTGGTGGGACAAAGGGCGGCTGCCGACTTCGTTTATAACATATAGTAATATTTTGATTAATGCTGGTGGCAAATCTGAAAATCTATCGTTGATGACTTTCGACGTGGCATCACTATGTTGCTATGTGATTTAAGCACACAAAATGATATAAGGGATATGTATTTTAGTCTTCTTTTTTTTTCTTTTTTTTTTAATTTTCAGACATCCATTTATTTTAAATACGTTTGTTTTTTAATATGAGTTTCCGATCTCAATCAGATTTGGGGAGTGAAATTAAATGAAAATTTTATAAATAATAATAAAGTAATTTGTGAATAATATGATAATTTGAATTGAGCATTTTTTGAATTTTGTGAAAAAAGAGAAAGAAAAAGTTGAATAAAAAATATTAGAAAATTAAGATATTATAAGAATATTATTTTTTAATATTATTTTTATTTAGATATTTGAAAAAATTAGAATGTTTTTTATTTGAAAGTTTAAAAAAAATTATAATGATTAATTTAAATATTTTAAATAAATTATATTTAAAAATAAGATAAAATGAGATAAAATATTTTTAGATATTTTCATTCCTCCTCAAATATCACACAAACACAATATAGTTTTTACTATCAAATTATCAATTTTTCATTAAAGCATTACAATTTTGCTCAACTTCCAAATAAAAAACAAAAACATACATTTTTTTCTAGATTTAATTACGAAAAATAATATATAAGCTATTTAAAAGCATTCTAATTTTTGTGATATATTCTAAGTATCCAAACAAATATTTAGAATATCTTATAATAGTAATGAAATATATTATAAATAGTAATAATATAATTTTAGACAATAATTAGATTAAAAAAAAAGTTAAATATTTGAATTAAAAATAGTCTATAAGTGTTTTTAGAACGAAAATATTTAAAAATATCTAAAAATACCCAATCTCCAAACTAATGGGACATGTGAGAGTATAGAGTCGTCCCAAAACCAATTGAGTTGCTTCAGTTAATAATCTTTTAACTTACTTGATGTATTCGATACAGATTTATACCAATTAATAGTTTTTTTTTTAATCTAAAACCATCTAAGCTCGTCTCGCTATCCTAACCAGTAAATATGCACTTCATTTTTTTTTGTTTTTTTATAAGTAATAGGTCATTTTATTGAGATAGAAAAGGGCGTAACCAGGTATAGTGGAAGTATACATGTGCATATATCTATTTAAGTGCTAGAAACAAATATAAGGAAATTATGAAAGGCGAGACTCTGCAAATCTAAAGCAATGGCCCATGAAACAAAGTATTCTAGAAAAAACTCTAAAACTCTTCTAAGGATCGTTCATGATTCTTAAAAAGTCCCTCAATTCTTTCACACTAAATGTAGCAAAAAATACATAATGGAGCCATCTTCTATACTGCTGCTATCTATGGTGTCTTAGTGATCCCTATTCAAATTGCTAGAAAATAGACCACCCTACTTAGCATTACCCATGCAATCCCCATTTTGCTGAAAAAATAGTTTCACATGTCACGAGCAAACTCACAATGTACAAGTAGATGATCTATCGTTTTTCCATTATTTTTACACATACAACACCAATCCAATATTATAAGGCCAAGTCTTCGAAGATTATCAATAGTCAAGATCTTCTCTAAGACTGTTGTCCATACAAAAAATAAGATCTTAGTGGTGCTTTGTTCCTCTAAATTATCTTCGAGGAGAAGTTGTGTTTTTGTTGCATGGTAATAATCTCATAGAAAGAGTGTATTGAGAACATCCCTTTTCTAGAAGGTTTACAAATCAGCTCATCCTCCCTTGTGGCAGCTCAAGCAGAATTGTAAAGCAAATACAAAAATTTCAAGAAAGCATTCACTTCTCAATCTTGTGCATCCCAAGTAAGGCTAATGTTCCATTTTTGTGAGCCTTGATTAATGACCCTCAAGTCAGCCACTATGGCTTCCTTTTCCCGTACAATGCTGAAAATTGTTGAGTAAGCATCCTTCAAGGCTATATCTCCCACTCAAATACTTCCAAAAGTTGATTTTCCTGCCATTCCCTAAATTCAATCGAGTATTACTAGCAAAAGAGCACCAACATTTCCGTCGTATATGCTTTCATAGCTCCACACCATGTGTCCCCCTCCCCTCTTTAGTACACCACCCTCTCATTTCTCTACCAAATTTCATCTCAATTGCCTCTCTCCATAAGACTCCCATTTCACAATTACACCACCACAACCATTTACCTAAAAGTGTCTTATTAAAGGCCTTTACATCTCACACTCCCAACCCACCATCTCTCAAAGGAGAATGAACATTTTCCCACCCCATTGAAGTTTCTCTAACCTCATTGTAATGCTCATGAGGAGAAGAAATAAGAATAGATAATATGTGGGTAAGTTAGATAGAGTATTCTTGATAAGTGTTAACCGCCTTCCTCTTGATAAATACCCCATTTTCCACCCAGCCAGGCAACGTTCCACTTTTTCTAACACCCCTCACAAATTGACTTAACTTTAAAAGGGGCCCCTAATGGGAGACCGAGATACTTCAATGGCAATGAAGAAACCCCACAGCCCAGAATGTTTGCCAATTCTCCAATATTGCTTACTTCACCAACTGCAACCATCTCTGTCTTAGCCAGATTAATCTTTAGGTCGGAAACTGCTACAAAACAGAATAAGACGGCCTTCAATGATTGGATATGACTTGCATTTACCTCACAAAACAGCAATGTATCATCTACAAATAGAATGTGAGAAATAATGGTGGAGGTCTGGGTATCTCCTACTAGGAAATCTGAAAAAAATCCTCCCCCTACTGCCTTCGACATCATTCTATTTAAAGCCTCCATAATCAAAACAAATAAGAAAGGTGATAATGAATCTCCTTGACGTAGTCTCCTTGAACTATTAAAGAAGCCCATGGGATCACCATTTACTAGGACGGAGAAGCAAACTGTTGACACACAATGTCGTATCCACTTCTTCCATCTTTCCCCAAATTCACATCTTCTTAGCACATATAGTAAGAAATCCTAATTAACATGATCACATGCCTTCTCCATTTCAAACTTGCATAAAAAATCTGGGGCTCCCGACCGTAGTATGCTATCCAAGTATTCATTAGCTATTAACACAGTCTAGGATTTGTCTCCATCTCACAAAAACATTTTGGAATTTAAAGATAATTTTCTACATGACTGTACTCATCATATGGTTAATGATCACATAGACATACATTGTATGGTTAATGTTGGGAAATAAATAAACAAATATCGAGATTCAAAACTTCTTAGATTTCGGACAAGTATTCTGGATTAATTTTTGCAACAAAATATGAACATCATATGGCAAACAACATTAATCATGCCAGGCTGAATTGACCTGATCATCAAGTTTCACAAATATTTCAAACTGTTTGCTCTATTAGATCCCATCTCATTTCATTTCAACATTTAAACATTATTCAAATACAAATATTTTTAAAATTATTATCTACCATAATTAGGCACCTCAATATATACCAGATTCTCTATTTCTACAGTATATTTGTTATTTTCTTTGTTCACTGGTTTACAAAGCATATTGTAGATATTAATTATCTTTCTATTTTTTAGACCCATTTTACATTTTTTTTTCCTTAAAGAAAAACTATTGATTATCAAAGAAACACATGCAAACTGTAATTTTTCCTTCAGCTTCTAGGCTGAAAATCTGGAAAAGAAACTTTCTGAACATAATACATAGTATATATAGAGTGGCCCTGCCCGGCTAAATCTTGATATATAACGAGCACTAGTGCGTTAGCTTCTTTATTTTAAACTTAAAATCAACGTACAGAAGCAGCATCTTCAGCTCAATATTCCAGAAAATAAAAAACTTAAACACACAAAAGAATTAAAAAAAGGGAAAAAAACTTCATGCAAACTTAATTTACTTCTTAATTAAGGAACTTTGAGGCAAATTTGACTGCACTTTGCTCACTTTCTAACGACCCAGCTTGGTATTAGCGATCACCAGAACTAGCTAGCCTGTCGATGGTTCTCAAGAAACTCAACGAATTTGTCTACATATCGGTACTGGAGTTGCTTAGTCCAAAACTGGTCATCATCTCCTTAGCTTTATCCCTATAAATCTGTCCCTTTGCATCCTTCATCACCAACTTCAGTGTTTTGGCCACAGAATCCCTGCTAATCGACCCGTCATGTTCATTTCTGGATACCTCTGCTCCTGTCTGCATCTCCTCCAAAAGCTTACCATTCAGAAATTGGTCCCCAACAATGGGCAACATAATAAGTGGACGTCCAAACTGGAATGCCTCTGTTACTGAACTCCAACCACAATGTGTAAAGAAACCCTTCCCTTCTCTGTCTGGAATAAATATGAAGTTCCGATATCCACCTCCTCCATACTCCATCAATGCCATAAAACACCCTCGAGAGTTAAGATGACGCTGAGCCACATAGCCCCTATCTCCTTCTCTCTACGCCAAATAGAAGTCCTTCCTTCCAGCCTTCAAACAATCCTCCAAGGCTCCGATGAACCACCTAACCATGCTTAGCTCCAACCTGATCTCTTTCACCATCCTCCATCCTTTCTCTGTAATGTATACAAACCTACCACGTCTTACCACCTCAAAAGCCTTAGATTCACTAACCACCAGTTTCGGTAGCCCCATTACTCGAAATAATTAACATTAGCTCACCAATCCAAGAGATTCATAATCTTTGGTTGTACGGAGAGAAAATGGAAGAGAAAAAAATTGGAATGCCTTTAACAACAGTCGATTGTAGAGCACAAAATGAATTAATATGCACTTAATTAAGATTTACAAAATCATGTAAATCTTCATCAAGGTTTACCCGATTCATTACAGCAAATAATAATAGTTGGTAGAAATATGCTCTGTGAAATGTGAATACTTATGGAAGGAAACCAATCTACTTGTTTAATTTATTTATTTTTTACTGGGTCCCAAAAAAAAATTATCGGCTAATCTGTGGTGCACAGACCCTCGACAAAGTTAGGGAAGGAATCTACTTTAACATATACGCAATCTGTGAGAGAAATCAAAGTTCACATGATATTCAGTTAGCTTCTTGAAGCTGAATGACTGCATCAAAGCTGAATTTTTCACCTGCCTCGAATGTGACTTCGAGATCATCCAAGCTTTGCTCTACTCTCAAGTCCTTGCCAACCTTTAAACCTTCCTGCAATGATTTAAAACAGCAAGGAACTAAATTTAGGCTCCACCACATTTGTATGTTTACAAAGTGAAGTAGGATTTCTTCTCTGCTTCTCTTCTCTTTTCTGCTTCCTTAATATTGTTCATCTATCATCTCAAACATTTTGCATGTATTTGACCTACATTGATGCTGAACTGCATTCCTAGCAGTGGATCATCCAGGAATATGATTACCTAATCTCTTGAGGATTGAGTTCTACAGAATATAAATCACAAATCAACAATACCCTAAAACTTGATGGATATTTATTAAGAGATGTGCTACCATGCTGATTGCCGCTCCAGTTATACAGCTCACTTTGCTCTATTGATGTGGCACCACGTAGCTTACTAAAAAAAATTAAAATACAAACATAAAAAGGGTAGAGGGAACTTAGGGTTTCAATCTTCTTGTGTTTGCCGACACCCTTTTGTTTTGAATATATATATATTTTATTTCTTTAATAAGCCACGTGGTGCTACGACAATGATGCAGCATGAGTAATAATATAACAGGAACAACTTGGTACCAATACTCATATTAAGTAAAACCAATAATTACATGTTTGATTTCGTTTTTGGACACAAGTAATTTAAATAAGAGATAGCGGGACATGATGATGTGTGTCATCGGAAAATCACTTTAGGTTAGAAATATTAGGCATTCACTCAAAATACCTCATCTTGCCAAAAACTATTGTTACTTGAATACCAAAAATTGATTTTTCACTGAAACACAGTTTTTTTTTTTTATATATATACAGTTATATGCATAACCTTTTAAACAAATGCTGGAAATCAATACTACATGCCCCAATTTTCAGAAATTCTCATTATACTTTTGCTCCAACTATTAAATGCATGAATATTAGAAACAAGATGCCCATTTTTCTCTACTAAACAGAGTTCAAGAAACCCATTCCCACCATAACAATGGCAACTATAAGTGAGCACAGTGGCTGCATGGTGAACATTTACTGCATAAAGTATAGCTATCTATCATCAGTGACATTGACCACCACTCTTTTTTTTTTCGGTTGATAAGTGACATTTACCATTTCCTCATAGATCATTAATTTCTCATACAGTTACCATTATAAGATGCACTAGTGCTTGACTGTCTACAATAACACAGGAACTATGATATTGCAAAGGTCAAATTTGGCTAAACATTTCTAAGATTTATTATAAATTTAAAATTATCACCAAGTTTCTACAAGCATTTGAATATACTTCAAAGAATTTGCCTACTAATATTAGAGCATGACTAATACAATAACAACAAAACAAAGTGACCAGCAGCAATTATGTAGATAAAGCAACTAACACATTTATTCAAATATGTATTTCAAAAAAACATATATATGTAGTAAATAGAAATAATTCAATACATATTACCTTTTCTACATATTCAGCAATGGTAGAGTTGATTACTTCCATGATTACTTGCTTGTAAACTTTAGAAGGTCCAAGAACTTCTAACAGAATGTCTCTTGGTATCTGCTAAAAAAAGAAGAAGAGAGTAATGCAACCCTGCTTGTGTGTCTGTTGTCTCTCTCTCACACACACAAGAACACAGGCATACACTTGAATGCATGGATGTATGTGTTTGTGGAAGTATCTGCACATAAATGCATATCTGTTGGGTGGTTTTGCTGGGTGCTTGATCTATAGGGCAATGCTATTTGTCCCTACTTGGGATCCCGATTTGCAATTTTTTTTTTTTAGTTTTTTTTTCCTTTATAATGAAATAAGTGTTTTTAAATAATGTTATAATTTTTTTGTATTTTTTCAAAATGTTTTAAGATGTTAAAAAAAATCATATAAAAAAATAGTTTTTTACATTATTTTTTTAACATCTTAAAAAAAAATTTAAAAATACAAAAAAAAAATTACAACATTATTTAAAAACACTTACTTAAAAAAATAATAATAATAAAAACCTAAAAAAAACTATAAAAAAAAAACATGCAAATCGGGATCCCAAATCGGGACAAATAGCATTTTCCTTGATCTATAAGATGCATGCATCAAGTGTGGCCGGTAAGGGTAGGGTGGACAGTGTGCCAAGAATGCTCCAGCAAGACATTCACTTAGCTTCCACTTGAAAACCATTTGTCAATTAAATTACCAACGAAAGTAGGTTAGACAAGTTGGCTGCAGGCAGCAGCAGAATTAAAGGAAACAGATACTTACATTTGGTGTTTTTCCTGATGATCCTCAAATTGGTGGTCAGAGACAAAATAGCCATGGAGAGCAATCATTAGAAAAAAAAATGTTAGACATTGACAGTAGGCATGACAAAAAAATTCAAGGAGGAAAATGAAAAAAGAAAAGAAATTTACAAAAATATGCTCCTTGTGTAGAACAAAAGAGATGCAGAACAATCATTAGTTCTCATTTTAACAGTCTACACTACAGTCAATTTAACAAAGCATTCCAGCTTGCAGAAATAGAAGAGCCCAACATTTGGAAAGAGAGTCTAATCAACCAAAGACAGCAACAGAGGACACTGCTGCCACAAATTCTCAATGGACACAGCTATGCTGTGAAGCTATCTCTTAGAAATTCTTTCCCTTTTGTGGGGGTTGTCCCCTATATATCAGTCTAATATATTCTCATCCCCCATCAACTTATTTTTTCTTCTTATAATGTAGGGGGATATCCACTCTCGGACTTATAATCCTTACCTTATATTACATATAACAAGCATTTAGTTCATTTTTCACAGATCTGTACCATAACAGTTTCAAGTTTCGTGTGTTCATATAAAAGAATAAAACCCATGCCACAAAAGGAACACATGATCACCAAAAGGAATTGTGAATGTGACATTACCAAAAATAGAAGCCACCAATGTTACGGCATCATAATTACCTAGCAGAATGTAATGTCAAATACTACAGGCAAATATGTGCACAGGAGTGGTGGCAAAAAGTGAATGGTAAGAGCATGTTGAGGTCCCTACACTCAAAACCACTTTGGTTCTCCTCCATACTAGCCAACCTTAAGAGGCCACTTCAACACTCATTGAAAGCCACTTCATAGACCATGGTGACTCTTCGTAGATGACCCATATGGGCCATATTGCAGTTGAAGAGAGACATTTAAAGAAATGTGACTTTCCATTATAAGATGTCCCTTGAATTGAATGTTCCTACCTCCTTTTACTCTTCTAAATCCAGGAATTGGCTGGGCTGCTGCGACCATTTTGTCAAAAACACTCTCAAAAATTGCTTTAGTTCTGGCACCAAAGACCTCAACACTCATCTGACAACAAAAGTTACAAATACAAATTGCGGTCGTAATCCATAATAATAAAGACTAATTATGACCGATCATTTTAATAACAATAAAGGCCTAGATGTCCTGGATTACCATTAGTTCTCTAGCATTACTGACCCTCGATCTAGTGACAGAGAAATCATCCAATTGAGAAGAAACTCCAACATCTTCCACATCTAAGAAAGTAACTCAAAGCATTATATGGCAGAATATTAAATAATATATGGTAACTAGAATAAACTCCAATATCTTACACACTTAAGAAAGTAAATCAAATCATTATTTGCAGAATATTAACCAATAGCACGATATGGTAACCAGAGGTGCTCCTTGAAAGAGAATGAGCGGGAAGTCACACCTGATAATATGGCACAAACAGGAGGAAGATGTCCACGACTTATCCTGAAAAATAAAAGGGAAACATGAAACAAAACAATGAACTAAACGCAAACATCCCGAATGTCTTGCGCTTCTAAAACAAATCCTGAAAGTCATGCGCATTTTATGAACTCATTCTCCAAAAAAAGGTGTCCCACTCAAAAAAAGGTGTCCCACTTTATGAAGGAGCAAAAAATGATGCCTGTTAAATGAGAAACGTTAATGAATTCCAATAAATGACCTTAATCCGATGCCTTCTGTATTGGAAATCTACCAACTTCTTTGTTCAAAAGTTATCTAAACCGACACAGATTGAAAGCTTCCACAATTTCCTCCAAAGTCAAGGCAAAATTATGATGGAAATTCTGAGAGTCAATTAGCTTGCATGTCAAAACGAACACCAACATACCACAGGCTCAGTTAAAATTAACCTTCTAACGATTTCCCGTACTACACTTTAAACAGTCAAATATGCTGTTTAAACATGGCCAAAAAGAAAGAAAAATTCCTCTTTGTTTGTTAAAATATTCAAAGAGTGACCATTCCCATGCCCTATCCAGGCTATCCTGCTCAACTTCGAATTTCGCTAGTCATGCTTGAGCATTTCTGTTAACTTTTTAAAAAAAATGAGAAATAAACAAGTTTAAGAAATATAACTAGGATGGTTAAACCTTTGAGTATTCAGAGTGCATGGATACCCTGCACGAAATTCTCGAGAATCGAATCTGAGATGACGCGAAAAATCAGAGCTTCCGCAAATAAGTTTTGGAGCGTAGCCACCCACGAGCTTCTTGCGATTTACTATCATCTACACAAAATTCCATTTCGCAAAACGAAAAACTACCATGTTATTGAAAATCTTTAAACGCTTGAAAGAAAGGAAAATAAAATTAGGAGTGATAACCTTTGGACTCAAACTCAATAAGTGGACAGGTATATCCATTGTTCCCTTACTCTTCTTCCGCCTATGTTATTTTTCTCTCAGAACCAACTATTGAGAGCACCCAACCTCTGGGTCTCACATTCCACTCTGGGTCTCACATTCCAATGCTGCAAATAGACAAAGCTGGCAATTGGCGCGGCTGATACTTTCATTATTTTTTAATAATTAAGAAATTGATTATTAGGTCTTCTTTTAGTTATATAGATGAAATAGAAAATTTATAAATTGTAGTGAAATAATTTATGAATAATAATAATAATATAGTTTGGATTAAGATATTTTATAAAATTTAAAAAAAATGAAAGATAAAAAGTTACAAAATAATTTATAAAGTCAAAAGATGATTAAAAATATTTTTTTTTGTTTTAAAATTTGACAAAGTTAAATAACTTCTTGTGTTTTGTTTGTAAGTCTAATAAAATTATAATAATTAGGTAATTATTAAATAAAAAAATTCAAATTTTAAATTGAAAAATATCTGTATTAAATGATATTTAGATATTTAAATAAAAAAATATAAGATGAGATAATATAAGATAATTTTAAAATGCTTTTAAAACCAAACTAACCCAAATGCAATATCAGAATCTATCAACACCTCAAAGCAATCAAAGCCTCAAACACTCTTAAAAAACATTTCATTTCTCATTATTCTTTAAAATAGCCCTCACACTCTCATATATTTTGAAGAATGAAATAAAGTACCAACAAAATTAAGTTTTATCATACCTTATAAATGAGGTTTACAAGGAATAATAATATCTTTATGACCATCGATTGATGTGATTTAATAGTAGTGTATCTTTCAAAATATACCAAACAATTATCAATCACATCATTAAGCATGCTATTAGAATTATTAATTAACTTCATATTCCTATATTTTCTAAACCCCCAAGAAATTATTAGTAATAAAATGTGAAACTGAAGGTATATCATATTGCATCAAAACTCATACCAAATTAGAATAAAAACTCATAGTCTCTAGAAAAGGCATAAAAAGGACAACATATGGAGGCCTGTTCATCCGGGTCGGGTACGATTTAAAATTTTATTTATTTGTTAATACTTTTGATTTTTTTTTTAAATGTTTAAGAAAATTTCGAATCTAGATTCCGGATTTGAGAATCCAAAATCTGGATGAACACCCCTAAACATACCAGTGTAGTAACTTTTTCACATTTGGAAAGTCCCAAAAAATATGACAACAATCTTCCACTACTAATGAACAAAGAGAACAATCCGCATTAGAAATAACACTCTTCTGTAGCAGATTCAATTTTGTACAAAGACCATCCTTACATGCTCTCCATCCAAAATCAAAATAAGAACTCACAGTCTTCATGAAAGGAGAATTAAGAAAATTAGAAGGGATAACTTTTAGTCTCAAACTCAAGAAAAGAGTATTAACAACTATATTCAATATTGTTTCCTTTGTCTTCCTCTATTTAGTATTTAGTCTCAAACTCAAACCTCTCATATTCGAATGATGCGAATAAACAAACCTCAATCGTGGCAACAACGATGTTGTGATGCGAGTGTATAAGTATACATAAATGTT
Source organism: Platycarya strobilacea (assembly GCA_036898215.1). Lineage (NCBI taxonomy): Eukaryota > Viridiplantae > Streptophyta > Magnoliopsida > Fagales > Juglandaceae > Platycarya > Platycarya strobilacea. Next base: position 14,851,145 of record CM072556.1, read on the forward strand.
GTCACTTAAGGAATTGATTATTAATAATAGAAAGAAAAAAAAGATATTAATGGTTAAGGATATTAAAGTAATATTTTTTAGAACAACTTCATTCATAAATATAGAAGAAACATTACAATAATGAACCATTATTACACAATAGTATCTAGTAAAACTCTAAACTAAACACAATATGGACATTGTGACCAGTACTGAATTGATCATCCACATGACGAGCATACCCCTCAAGTAAATGGGATGCTTCATTACCTTGTCTCTCAATACGAAGTATATTAGAGTTCTCAAAACAAGAAAGAAATCTTTGGATAACAGCTATATTATTTTTCTCTGAAGAAATCCTCCAAATACAAGATCATTTGTAAACACTTCAAAGCAGCCAAAGACTCGATGCCATTCACTTCAAGCAATCAATTAACTTATTTTTGATATAAAACAAATTAAACAACCCATTTATCATTCCTTAAGCCCCCCCCCCCCCCCCAACACTCTAGATTCAGAAGATTGAAACAAAGCACTATCAAAATTAAGTTTTATCGTACCTTGCAAAGGAGGTTTCCAAGAAAGGATGATATCCTTACAAACAATCAATTGATGCAATTTAATGGTAGTGTACCCCTCGATATATGCCAAACAATTATTAACCACATCATTTAGTATATAGTTAGAATTCTAAAATTAGTTCATATTCCTATATTTTCCAATCATATTCCTATATTTTCCAAACACCATAAGAAATAATAATAAAACGTGAAATTGAAGTTATATCATATTGCATCAAAACTCCAACCAAATTAGAATAAGAACTCACAGTTTTCAAAAAATGGGTCATAAAAGGACAACAAGCAGACATCAATATTTTCACATTAGGACAATTCCTAAATATATTATAACAATCTTTCACTACCAATGAGCAAAAAGAACAATCTGCATTAGAAATAACACCCATTTAGCATATTCAGTTTTGTACAAAACTTATCCTTACATGCTCTTTGAAGAAAATCTCAGAATAACAAGTCATGATCTCCAGGAAAGTTATGAGTGATAACTTTTGGTCTCAAACCCAAGAAGAGGGTATTAACTGCTATATCCATTGTTTCTTTCTTCTTCCCCTATCATTTGGCTCTTTTAGAACTAACTATTGAGAACATCTAGCCGCCTCTCACATTCTAATGAAACAAATAGACAAAACTCAATCGCGATAATGACAGTGTTGTAATCCGAGTGTATGTGTATGCATAAAGATTGTTATTTGAGTGATCACATTATTAAATATTTTAACATGACATTAATAAAACGGATCTTTGATTTTCTTATGATCTACAATAATAAATTAATGATATGAGAAACGTACCTTTCTCCATCTATTTGATGAACAATTAATTTGACTATGAGAGAAGGATCACCCTAACAACGTTTGCCTTACAAGTGTCTCCCGATGGCTAGAGGCACTCTAATGTTGTAGGTGAGAACCCTTGAGTCTCCCAGTGCTATTTATAGACTTTCGACCATCAAAAAATCTATGAGTTTGTGTTTGACTATAATTAGAGATATAGAATTTAATCTTATTTCTTAGGAGTAATTTTTATCCCTTCATAACTCAAATATTATCCAATAAGATTTTAAACTATTTCAAACTGATAAGATGAGTGTGTGGGTTACAGAGTTTAAATAAAACTCTTACATTCTATCACTTGGCCCATACACCCATAAAACAATACTTTTCGTTTTTTATCATAAGAAATTAACCATACTGCGCAAATTTATTTCCTGAACTTTTTATAGTTCAAAACACATTTCATGAGTTCCATAATATCAATGTCAAACTAATTACCAATACGAGTCATGGCGGTCCTCTATTATATAATCAATAGATTCCCTTCCATCTACCACAACACCAGTAACCAATTTAACACACGATCTTTAATTGAGAAATTAAGACGAATACAATAATGCCTTTGGGTTCCAATTCATGTCTGTTGTAGATATTATTTTGTCATCATTCATCCACACCATTCAATGTACATATAAAGTGGAAAGACAAGAAAACAGAAACAAAATAACCATAATTGATATCATTAAGTGTCAAAATAGAATCATAACATCTATGAGCGCAATAACATGTTTACATCATAAGACCCATACTGTTAACATGTTCTTTAAACTGTTTCGCTATCAGACCATTTGTTAATGGGTCTGCTATCATAAGCGAAGTCCTAATATGTCTACGGACACTGTTTGTTTCTGTACTTCCTCCTTGATGCTTAGGTATTTGAGCTCCATGTACTTAGCACCTTTAGAATACCTATCATTCTTGGAGAAAAAGACTACAGAGGAATTATCACAATAAATTCTCAAAGGCTTGGCTATAGAGTCAACAACCCCAAGCCCTGAGATAAAGTTCCTCAACCATAAATCATGCACTGTGGCCTCAAAGCATGCCACAAACTTAACCTCCATTATTGATGAAGCAGTGATTGTTTGCTTCATACTTCTCCATCAAATCGCTCCACCGGCCAACAGGAAAACATAACCCGAAGTGGATTTCCTGCTATTAGGACAACCGGCAAAATCAGAGTCTAAGTAACTAGTTACCTTCAAACTGTCAGTTCTTCTGAAAGTAAGCTGGTAATCCTTAGTTCCTTGTAAGTATCGCAATACCCTCTTTGCTGCTTTCCAATGAGACATCCCTAGGTTACTCTGGTAGCGCCCAAGCATGCCAACTGCAAAACTAATATCCGGCCTCGTGCAAATCTGTGCATATATCAAACTTCCCACAACCGAAGCATAGGAAATTTTTGTCATCTCTTTGCGCTCCCACTCAGTTTTAGGACACTATGATTGGCTAAACTTATTACCTTTTGATATCAGAGTATCCAGTGATGAACAACTTTTCATACCAAATTTCTCAAGAACTCTTTCCAGGTAACTCTTCTGAGACAATCCCAACAGTCCTTGTTTTCGATCTCGAAAGATTTTGATTCCGATCACAAATGATGCCTCACCCATATCTTTCATTTCAAAGTTTTTAGAGAGAAAACCCTTGGTTTCATAGAGTAAGCCAAGATCACTACTAGCCAACAATATATCATCAACATACAGGATCAAAATTATGAACTTACTCCCACTGACCTTTAGGTATATACATCGATCAACGATGTTCTCTTTAAAACCAAAGGCAGTAATGGTATCATTGAACTTTAAGTACCATTGTCGAAAAACTTGCTTAAGGCCGTATATTGATTTCTTAAGTCTGCACACTAGGTAATCTTTGCCCTTTTCTGAGAAGCCCTCTAGCTGCTCCATGTAGACCACTTCATCCAAACTTCCATTTAAAAATGTTGTTTTCACATCCATCTGATGTAACTCTAAATCATAATGAGCCACCAATGTCATAATGATTCTAAATAAGTCCTTTTTAGATACTGGAGAAAATGTCTCTTTGTAATCAATGCCTTCTTTTTGAGTGAAATCCTTAACAACAAGTCTGGCCTTATGTCGTTCGATGTTACCTTTTAAGTCGCGTTTGGTCTTAAAGACCCATTTACACCCAACTCTTTTACTACCTTTAGGCAACTCAACGAGATCCCAGATTTGATCCTGATCCATGGATTTCAACTCTTCTTTCATAGCATCAATCCATTTATTAGAATCACTTCCCTCTATGGCTTGTGAAAACGTTAGTGGATCTTTTCTTGTCCCAATTTCAAATTTAGATTCTTGGAGATACACCACATAATCTGTCGAAATGGTAGGTCTCCGATCTCTCTGAGATCTGCGTAAGACAGTCTGTTCTGGTGACTCTGAACTTGGTTCATCAATGGTATTTTCATTCTGAGATGAGTGATCATTTACTTGTTCCATAATATCATCGTGATGATCGATTAGAGGAACTATTATCCTTTTTGAGGATATAGGTATAGGGACATCTATCCGTATTTCCTCAATGATCACATCTCTAGATTCAATTTTCCCACTAATCTCGCCAAGTTCAATGAATTTGGCATTTCCTGTTTCCACCATTTTCGGACTGTAATTAGGACAGTAAAATATGTACCCTTTGGATCTCTCTGGGTAACCAATAAAATACCCGCTTACTGTTCTAGGATCCAACTTCTTTTCATTTGGGTTGTAAAGTTCGACTTCGGCTGGGCAACCCCAAACATGCATCTTGGTTTCCTACCAGTCCATAACTCGAAAGGAGTTTTTGGAACTGCCTTACTGGGAACTCGGTTTAAGATATATATTGTCGTCTTAATGGCTTCACCCCACAATGATTTGGGTAAGGTAGAATTACTTACCATACTTTTGACTATATCCAATAAGGTCCGATTACGCCTTTCAACAACTCCGTTCTGCTGTAGCGTTTCGGGTATCGTATACTGTGCAACAATGCCACGTTGTTCAAGAAGTTTGGCGAATGGGCCCGGATTACGGCCCGATTCATCATACTTTCCATAGTATTCTCCACCTCTATCCGACCTGATGATTTTCATTTTTATATCTAACTGTCTTTCCACCTCCATGAGAAATACCTTAAGTACCGATACAACTTGAGATTTCTCATGCAATAGATAGATATATCCAAATCGTGAAAAGTCATCAATAAAGGTGATGAAATACTTTTCTCCACCAAAACATTCTATGGAGAATGGTCCACTTATATCTGTGTGAACTATTTCAAGAAGCTCTTTACTTCTTATGGCACCTATCTTAGTATTTTTGGTTTACTTTCCTTTTATGAAATCCACACACACTTCAGGATTAGTAAAATCAAGGTGCGAAAGAATCCCTTCTTTTACTAATCTCTGTAACTTTTCTTTGGAGATATGCCCCAATCTTTTATGCCACAAGTCATATGAGTTTTCATTTATCATGTTTCTTTTCATTCCAATACATGTTTAATGGCGTTGGATATATGTATTTTTAATAAATGTATTATCAAGGCAAAGTTGATAAAGACCATCGGAAAGAAATCCAGAACCAATAGATAAACTGTTTTTAAACAAATTGAAACTAACATTATGGAATGAAAAGGAATAACCATCAGTGTCAAGTCTGGAAAGGGAAATTAAATTACGCCTCACAGAAGGCACAAATACTGTGTTATGAAGGTCTAAACAATGACCGGTACTCAAAACTAAACGAAATGTCCCTATGGCTAAAACTTCAGCCTTATTCTCATTTCCCATAAAAATGAACCGCTCATTGGGGTTTGGTGTTTGGCTTGTAAGATATCCCTGCATGGTTATAGAAGCATGAACATTAGCACCTGAATCTAACCACCAAGAATTAGTAGGAACATTTACAAGGTTTGATTCAAGACATATAAAAGTAAGAGGCTTACCTTTCTTTTCGAACCAAGCCTTACGTTTTGGACACTCAGCTTTCATGTGTCCATGTTCCCTACAAAAGTAGCATTTGCTACTGTTGTTCTGAACCTGATTAGCTTTCACAGGTTGCTTTCCTTTCAGTGGTCCAGTTCGCTTCTTTTTACTGTAATGTTGATTTTTCTTTCCAGCTTCTTTATTCACAAAATTGACAGAGTGATGTCCTAGTTGTTTAAGTCTTGCTTCCTCCTGAACTACCATACTTGCCAACTCATTCACATTCCATTTATCTTTTATAGCATCGTAATGCATTTGGAATGGACCATACTGAGGTGGCAATGAGTTCAGAATAAACTGAACAACGAAAGACTCATCTACTTTCATTCCTAGGGTTTGTAATCTGGTAGCAATATTGGTCATTTAAAGGATATGCTCCTGCATTCCTTTAGCACCATCATATTTCATGGTAGTGAGTCTAGCCATCAGTGTTCCTGCTAAAGACTTATCAACGGATTTAAACCTCTCCTTAGCATTTTTCAAAAAGGTTTGGGTTTCCTCAGTACTAGGGAGTGAATTTTTGATATTTTCGGCTATGGTCATTTTCATAAACATTAAACTCAGCCTATTTGATCTCTCCCACTATTTAAAAGATTCTTTTTTATCATTGGTATTAGTTTCAGTAATGGGTGATGGTTTTGAACTCGTGAAGGATGAGTCTAAATCAAGGACTCCTAAGGTGAACCTAACTCTCTCAACCCATTCAATTGGAGTTATTCAAAATAGGAACAGATGAAGTCTGTGAGTGTAATGATGTGGGTACGCTTACTGCAAGAATTTTTTTTTTATATATAATAAATTGCTTGAGTTAGACACTTATAAAAAATAATCAGAATTTAAATAATTATGGAAGAACTAATAGTGTCATCAAAACCCTCCTTTGGGAGTAGATCTTGACACACAAGGTGTTCTATCTACTATTAAATTCTGTGGATGAACTAGCTGTATCATCAGAATTCTCCTTTGGGAGTAAACTCTGACACACAAAGTATTCATTCCAACCTTACTTTAATGGATAAACTAGTAGTGTCATCAAAACCCTCATTTGGGAGTAGATCTTGACATACAAGGTGTTCCCTTCATCATATCCACCTTACTATGGGTTTAACGACTTGTCACCGAAATCAAGAAAATCTTGTACCTTTGGGCAACCTATTTTTCTTGATTTTGACGTAAATCATTTATCCCATATTGGATATACATGGCATAATAACAAAAGCCAAAATAGACAGTGCACGATAATAATATGCATACAATGTGGATAACAATAATATGCATGAAATAAAAGGTTTGATGAATTTTACAACGGATGTAAATAATACTTACTAAGTAAGTTCCCAGAAAAAAATATTCTTTCCTAGACAGAACTTCAAAGTTCCCAGAAAAGATTGGAGGGTCACAACGGACACACTTAGAATTTCCAATCTCCTAGACAGAACCGCCTCAGTTTGTACATATTCACACTCCCACAACAAAATTCATAAGAAAAGGAATTTTCATGTTTAAACCTTAATTGATTTTATAGGAAAATCACAATAATAATATTATAGAATTTAATAAACTTTTCATGTATACATGTACATAACAATAAACAATAATAACATGTATATAAATTAAATAAACATTTCATACATACATGTAAATAATTATAATAACATGTACATAATTTAAATGCATACATATAACATTAAAGTATGCATAAAATAAAACTTTAATTAATTAATTGATTTTTTTTAAATAATATTAAAATATTAAAATAATATTATTTAAATTGGATTGGGTCTGAAACGGGTCGGGTCAAGAAACTGGGTCAGGACCTAGATCATAATTGGTCAAACCGTTTTGGGTTGACCTGGGTTGGGCCTTACTGTGCTGGCCCGACCAGTTCTTTTTTTTTTTTTTTTGTATCGGGCCTGGTCAAAGCCCACGACTTCTTCACTTATTTATTTCTTTTCTGTCTTATACTGGGCCAAAGCCCACAACCCGGCCACGTTAATGAGAACCCTAAGGTTCATTCTTCATCCTCTAGACATTAAGTAGCTGCCGACCATTGCTTTCCAGAGATCAGCGTGGCTTCGAGCTTCGCCGGAGATGAGGAGATGCCAATCTCCTTCCGTTGGCGACCTTCAGCTCACATTTCCGATCTCCATTTTTATTTTTAATTTGGCTTACAAGAATAGCCACGGCTAGAGAGCTTGAGTACTCTATATCGCCGTTACCGAGAGGGCCAATGAGTGGGCTTCTCAACCTTTAACGCCGCTGACGTTTGGAGCCAGCGCCACCACATACGATGCCCAATCAGTGGCTTTCTCCATACATAGGCACACAAACACGCAGCAGTTGATCACATGGTTTTTCCCCTTCTCCCATCGCAACACAGAAACCCACCCCCAAATACCTTTCTTTTGCTATGCACAATATTAAAACCAACATAGCAGAGGCAACAAAATGCTCAATCAAAACTTTAAGCGAAAGATATGGCAGGGATCAAAAAGTGTATGTATAGATCGATTTGTACACTTTTGTGAAACCAAATGTAGAGACAACATAAACAATATCATCGTAAAACGCAGAGACAAAATAAACAATATCATCGTAATTTTCCTTTCAGGTGGAGAAGGCAATATTAATACTTTTGCAGTATCACAGATATACGAAAATAAAATTAAATAATCATTTATTTTTTTTATATTTCATCGAGATCATAAAAAAATCTTTATCCCAAAGCTCTGATACCACATGTTAAATATTTTAACATGACATTAATAAAACGGATCTTTAATTTTCTTATGATCTACAATAATAAATTAATGATGTGAGAAACGTACCTTTCTCTATTTGTTTAATGAACAATTAATCTGATTATGAGAGAATGATCGCCCTAACAACGTTTGCCTCACAAGTGTCTCCTGATGGCTAGAGGCACTCTAATGTTGTAGGTGAGAATCCTTGAGCCTTCCAGTGCTATTTATAGACTTCCGACCATCAATAAATCTATGAGTTTGTGTTTGACTATAATTAGAAATATAAAGTTTAATTTTATCTCTTAGGAGTAATTTTTATCCCTTCATAACTCAAATATTATCCAATAAGATTTTAAACTATTTCAAACTGATAAGATGGGTGTGTGGGTCACAGAGTTTAAATAAAACTCTTACACACATGTCTAAATTTCGAGTATAGAATGATAATTAATCCCTTCAGTTCTACAATATACCCCTAGAGTAAATGGGCTGCTTGATTACCTTATCCAACATGGAGAATATTAGAGTCCTCAAAAGAAGAAGGAAGTCTTTGGATTTCATATATTAACTCAGTACATTTTTCAAAAAATACACAACAGAAAGACAATGTACAGGCAACAATGTTTTTCACTTCTAGAAGACTCCAAAAAATATGGCAGGAGTCTTTTACGACCAATGCACAAAGAGAACAATTCGTATCAGAAATAACATCCCTTTGTAGTAGATTCAGTTTTGTACAAAGGTTATCCTTATATGCTCTCCACCCAAAGTTCTTAACTTTGTTCGGAAGATTTAAATTTCAGAATTAATGCCAAAAGGATGAAGAACTCGGGAAATCAAAACTTACGCACTGATAGTAGAATAATAATGTGATAGCACGGTGATATTCAAACTTTACTAAATGCAAGTTATAATTAGTACCAATCCATACAAACTTTTCTTCAAAATCCGTTGGCAATAAAGGAAATTGTACAATAGCATTAGCAACAAATGAAAGAAATATAGATTGAATCAAGTCCACATCTCAATAACCATTAGGCTAATGCATAATCATATTAACTTTTGAATCATCATGAATGACATAATTAGGTGGAAGAGACTCGAGTAACTAAAAAATTGAGAGCGATTTATCTTGAGTTATCCTTACATCAACACCATTCCCTATCACTAAATACCCTAAGCTAGCAAAAGAAAAAATATATATATGTAAAAGGGAATTAAATACTTAGCTTTTTAAATCTGAGACAACAAGGAATAATGATTTTGATTCAACCACTAACCTTGTTTTACTAATAATTCCAACTTAAAAAGTTCAAGATGTTTAAAATCCATACCACATCGAATCTTTGAAGAACACATCTTTGAACTACTAATGCATGGACAACTACTTTTATTAATACTACTACGACTTTAATAATGCTCCCAAGTCCCAAGTGTAGAATAGTCATAAAATAATAACTCGGTAAGTCCGAAATCGGATCCAAAGAGAATGATGTAGAATTGCAACCAAAGAAGGAAAATCAAATAAAAGGAAAAAAAAAAACAAACTTTATAGAAATGATTATTAAGGATTGATTGAGTTACTGGAGGAAAAGTCCAAAATTATGGAGAAAAATATCAATATCTTAAAACACTAAGGTTTTGAGATTCACACACAATTCTTTTAATAATAATTTCAACAATCTCTTTTATAACTCAAATAAACATTATAGGAATGATGATTTTAGCCAAATGATTTAGCAATTATAACACATATTACTTTTCAAAGATAGTTTCATGAATTGGATGGATTTTAGGCAAAACAAATATAGAAAATTATCCATAGAAGATTCTAAGCATTCAACGTGCCCAAAGTCTACAATAAATCAAAGAACTATACAAATTAAATCTCTTTTCTATAATGGCAAATCAATCTGAAAACACAAAAACTTATACATAAAAATCATAAATAGATTGTTAAGAATATATCAGAAGATAATTGGATTTTACCTTACGTCTTAGCAAAGCGTTTAGGAATTTCCTGGCCTCCTCATTCTCAATTTCATGCTAATGATATGTTTATATAGTTTAGGAAAGAAACTCTAATGTCTTCATGATTTCTAAGAAAAGAATCGTCTAAATTCTAAGACTCAACTTAATAGCCACATACGCACTTTAGAAGTCATAATTTAGAAATCCTTATTAGAGACAATTTTGTAGCCCTTTAAGATGGCTTTCTAACCCATCAAGAACCGCATCAATCAAATCTGTGAGTTTACATTTATAATCGAAACACTAGAGCATATCTAAGTTGTCTCCTAATGCATTTCGAACATGGACTTCTTGTGCATTCCTTTTTGTGACTTCTTTCTCTTTTTCTTGATCCAAACTACTCTCAAATCCTTCAAAAAATTTATATTTATGTATTAAAACTCATTTTAAGCACAAACTTAAGAAAAGAACATTATTTTAAAACAACCTATAATATGCATGAATTAACTTAAACTAAATGTGATAAAACTATCTACTAATGAGATAAATGTGTAAAACTAAGAATCTGTTTGGGATTGTTGTGAAAAATATTATTTTTAACTTAAGGCTTATAGTTTAAAATTTAACGTAATAAACTCTACCATTAAAAAAAATATTTACTGTTTGGAATCCACATGTCTAAAGTATTTTCAAAATATTAACATTTTTTGGAAACAAATTAAAAAAACACTTTTTGAGATAGAAATGATGTAGAAGGGCATATCCTTGATAGAAATCAAATATTATAATAAAATAACAATGAAAATATTCTAATAGGTTTTTCAGTAATTATAATATAAAAGAAAAATCTCTCCAACGATGCATAAGTGAAACAACAATATAATCACGCTCAATATTCATAATATTTTTATTGGATATTTTTGATTATTACATTTAATGGCGGATCTATTCCCCCTCCCCCCCCCCCCAAATTTGGAAAATAAATTAATATATATTAGTTGTTTTATAATTTAGTATGTTAATATTCTTTCTTCTATTTTTTTGTATTGGCCACTCCTCTAAAATTTATATTGGCCATCTCTACAAAATTATCTTTATTTTGTTTTGATTTGACTTAAAAGTAATATACATTTCACATAAAATAAAATAATATAATAATATAATAACACATTTTTATAATTTTATTAGAGATGAAAATCGAAAGCATTTTCATTTAAACATTGTTTTGCGTGATACATGCTAATATGAACAGACTGACTGAATTATTTTCTTTCTTTATATATATTTATGTCCAGAAGAAAAAAGGAAATAAAAACATCCATAGATCAAATAAAAAAATTAATATCGAATAACCAAATAATTTAAAAGTAGGAAATGAACTTTGACTTTGTGATAAGATAAACTCAAATGGCATAATATATTAATTTTATATTGGTATATTGACTAGCATTTTCAGTTATAAAGATTATTAAAATAAGGTTGTGTAACAAAGTTAAGATGAATTTCTAATAAATAATTTAGTTATTTATTTTGAAAAAGAATTAGCTAAAAATTTCGAGTTAGATTCAATACTTGATAATTTTTTTTTATTAGAGTGAAAGTTACAATTTTAAACATTTTATATTTCTTTTGTAAAAATATATTTGTATGAATGTTTTTATGTTATTTCAATGATATATTATTGTTAACATATTATATATTTTTTTATAAGAAATATACTTTTTTTAATACATAGGTTATATTAAACATATTTTATTTTTATTTTAGATCTTACTATCAGATTGTTTTATACTACAAGAAAAATTATATAAAAATAGAATAAAAAAAATATTTAATGTATATTATTATAACTTTACTTGGCCCCCTTAAAATAAATTCCTGATTTTACAATGGATTACATCTCTCATACTCTTTGGGGAGGTGAAGCATACTTGAGTAATGTTATGTTTCTTCATCCTCCATGTTTCCTAGAGGCAGATAATTCTTGTTATCATCGTATGGCTTGAACTCAGGATTTTTCAACACATGAGTCCTAATAAAATTATGAATAGTCATAGATGCCACAATAATTTTAACTTGCTTATCATAAGGAAAATTTAGCATATGTTTAATATCTTCCATATATTTTTCCAAACTCCAAATTTCCTCTCAATAGTGCATATGAGTGATGAATGTGCATGATTAAATTTTTCACACATACACATTGGTCGAGGACTATGACGAAATTCTAGCAAATGATTTAATTCCCTTTTATAAGGCCTTAGTTCATATGAGGATATCCAACATTTACTAAGTAATATTTACCTGCATATAATTTAAGATGATAGATTAAAGTAATGCAAATGTCATTTATTATCTTATTAAAGTTCATTAATGTCATTCTTATTAAATTCAAATCTCTAGATCGATGTGGAAAGTGCAATTCCTCCTTCTAAATAATTTCTATAAAAATATGTGTATCGTGTGTTGTACCTTCCTATTTAGCCCAAATAAAAGTGAAGTGTTGTTAGAAATCTGTGTATCATTTATTGTTTGACTATTTTGCATTTGTGTAGTGCGTACAGATAACATTATTTTATTTTCTATTAGAGATATTTGTTATATGTTGAAAAATATATAAATAAGTTTATAAATTTCATGCAAAATAAGTTTTAATCCTTACATAATCGTAATAGAAAATAAATCTAACATAATTGATAAGGGATATTTCTTCAAATGAGCTAGATCCCATGAGTTCTAATTAACAATTACGCACATTAATTATAATTTCAATTCAATATTAAAAGAAAAATGCTAAAATATTAAACATACCATAAATTTTATTTACAAAATATTAGAGTATGTAACTCATATTTGATGAGGATACAGTGACAAGTGATAGATATTTGAGGGGTACTACAAACTATGATATCATGTTCAGCAGATAGTAAAGTGACTATTTAATTGTGGAATATGTGAATGCAGACTGTACAGGGAACTTGGATGATAGGAGGTTTACCACAGAATATGTATTCACTCTTGTGGGAAGGCCTATTTGCTGGAGGTTCATGGTACAGTCTCTAATTACATTATCTACTATTGAGTCAGAGTATATGACGGTGGTTAAGGCTGCCAAGGAAGCTCTGTGGCTTACAGGGTTGGTCAAGGAGTTATGTGTCTAGCAAGGTGGAGTTCAATAATCAATTTCATTGTGATAGTCAGAGTGTCATCTATTTGGCAAAGAACTAGATGTATCATACGAGGACTAAACACATAGATATGAGGTTTCACAAGATCAGGAAGCTAGTTTTTTCTGGTGAATTATTACTTGAGAAAGTTCACACTTTTGAGAATGCAGCAGATATGTTGACAAAACCTGTTATTATAGATAAGTTCAAGCACTGTTTAGACTTGATTAATATCTCTAGTTGCTAGATGGGAGGTGCCTTAACTCAGCGTCTTAGGTGGAGTTTCCAGTTATACTTTCTTTTCTCCTAAGAGGTGGATATTCATCAAGGTAGAGATTATTAGAGTATGTGGCTCATATTTGATGAGGATACACTATCAAATGACACTTAGGATTAGTATTTTTGTAATTTTTTCTAAATACGTTCATACATCTAGAATTAGTATAAATACATATGTTGTAATCTTAATTCTGATAGAAGTAAATTTAGTCGTTCGCTCTTATGAATGTAGGTACATCGCCGAACCACGTAAATATCTGTATTATTTCTCTTTTATTTTCTTTTTGATTATTCTGTATTATTTATTATAATTGTCGCACGATCACAATACAAAGTTTTTCTAACTGATCTATGTGATTGGTTATGAGTTGTAGAGATTACCAATATACATAATAATATGCTTTAATTTTGATTAAGATTTTGATCTGTAAAATAGCCTAACTAATGTAAAACTTTTACTACATGGTTTGCACGTAACTAGAGACCATTTTAAAGGAAAAATGATTCCATCTTCTCGAATTTGAGAATATATCATTTCTCAAGAGATATACACATCCAACACTAATTAATTATTAAAATTTGTATAAATATTTTAGACAAAATTAAATAAATAATAAATACTATAAAATAACGTTAATCTCTCCGACACTTTAAAAATATTCATTGGAATTCAGGCTGATGTTAGGCCACCCTTACATACATATTTTGTTTTTTTAAGCTGAGAAGGTCCCGTTAATTGATAGCCTAGAAGAAGACAAGCTTTATCAGTCACAATAGATAGTCATAAATGACTATGAGATGTTTGATAACCTACAATATCATTCCAAGCTTCCAAGATTAGACTTCTACGAACTTTAAGAATTGAGATTGAAGCCACACAGGTACAATTCTCTGTTATATTTTCAATTTATATATATATATATATATATATATATATATATTTATATATATGCTTTTGCAAATCTAAGGCGACCTAATTAAAGGCCACTCGTTCATTTAACTAAATCACAATCAATGGTTTAATAAAATGAAAATTGTAAACCAAATAAATATCATAAATAAATAATAAAATATGAAATAACTCACAGCATAACTAGATTCCAGTCCAATGATGAAAGATTAGAATTCAATTTGCACAATTGATAATAAAATCAGTTGTGGGTGTTGTATAAATAGAATATAAGGAGAAGTAGAGTTTTAGTAGGATGAAAAAAGATGATCTTATTTGAGAAGGAAAATATAAAATGATAAAAAGATCAAGATGATTAAAGAGTTTGAGGAAAATGATTTTTTCAATTGGCACAAAATCAGGAAGTTATTGACCAAAATTTTCTAAACAATAACACTCAATTTCAAACTTCTGAATTTTTAAAAGTAGAACTAGGTTGTAAAGTAGCTAGAAAATAAAGATATTAATATAGTTAAAAATAATACATTTGTCTACTAAAAAAGTTAAATTAATATTAGATATAGTTAAGTAAACATTATAAATTCTTTTTAAAAGAGTACAAATTTATTATTAAAAAATTAGAATTTTTCATTAAAAATCTCATTTTATTGTTTTTAATAATCTCATACACTTTTCGAGACTGCTTACTAGAGATACCTACGAACGGCCAGCTAAGGCTGTAAACGAGACGAGCTGAGCCGAGCCGAGTTTTAACTTGCCGAACTTGAGCTCGACTCAAAATACTCGAGCTCGAGCTCGAGCTCGAGCCCGAACTCGAGCTTTTATTTTTTATTTGTTCAAGTTCGACTTGATAAACCAAATTTCTAACTCGAGCTCGAACTCGAGCTCGTCTCACAAACGACCTCGAGTCGAGCCGAACTCGAGCTCAATTTTTTTTTTAAATTTTTTTAATTAAATTTAAAAATAAAAAAAATTAATATTTTATCTAATTAATTGATATCTATTTATCATAACAATATGTTATATGCTTATATATATTATTAATAAATACATATAATATGATAGCATGTACATATTTCACATGCTTCCCACGTACTAATATATAAAATTATTAAATTTTATAGACTAATTATTATACAAATTATAAAACATAACTATGAAATATATTCATCATATAGATATAAGTAATAAGATTACATATTTCATATTTAATTATAAAAACGCTATACTTATATTATTAGTAATACTTATATATAACATATATATGTGTATATATTTATTAATATATAAATAAATTTTAATCGAGTCGAGCTAATGAGTATAAATGAGCGAGCCTTAACGAGCCTTAGCCAAGTTGAGTCGAGTCGAGTTTTGTTGAGTATGTGTCATTTATTAATCGAGTGGGTATCTGCTTTCACGAGCGATCTTTTTTTTTTTCACGAGTTAAGTTCGATTCGAGTTTAATCGAGTGAGTACCGAACGAGCTGACAAGTAACTTGGTTCATTTACAGCCCTACGACTAGTATTGCATAAAGTGAAATAAAATATTTGGAAGATCTCTTCTTACATGGGCTTTGTTATCTACAATTTTCTATAAAACTATACCATTTCCCAACATTATAGAGATGCACATCAATGAAAGTCACATAAAAATTGATTATCACAATTTTCCAACATTGCCAATTGTAGGTAGCTTTGCAAAACGTTGAAAAGTTATAAAAACATTCACGGTCAAATATGTCAACCTATTAAAATGATGAAGGTTATTTTCTAGAGAAAATCTAGAGATCAGATGGGTTTGTTTTATGTTAAAAACAGCCCTCCAATTAAATTTTGATATGTCAACAAAAATAGAAAATAGAAATAGTCCAAACCTTTGCCCGTTTAGTCTCAGCTCAAATGCAATCATCGTTGGCCACCAAAGATGTCACCGTCCACACCACCAAAATCCCCTCCCTCCGACAACCTTACCCCTGTGATGGCGACCCCATGCGACCTCCTACTTTCCCCACACAACCTTAAACTCAAAATGGGTATGGGTAATACCATTTGAGAAAAAGGGTAGGCCTCGTATTTGAGGGCTGCCAATAGAGGGTTATGTTTGCCTAAGTAAGGGAGTGTTGGTGAAGAGGCGGTGAAACCGTTGGGTGGCTCCTGGTAGACCTACGATGGGTGGAAGATGGGAAAAACCCATCTCGAGTTTATCAGTTTCGTGCGCACAAGGGGGGTTGCATGGGATTCACTGGCAATTGGATTTGGTTCGCCGACGAGAGGAGGTGCTCCAGGCAATGTTTTGAATACCGTATCGGTGAGCGTACCGGTCAAGGCACTGGAACGAAATATTTCGGTACCGGTACCATTTCGTGTACCGTTTCGGAATAGTCTATACATAAAAAAAAATTAAATATATAAAAATATATAAAAATTATATTTCAAAATAATAGTCTCAATTATATATATTAATATATATGTAAATAATCTAGTCTAAATTAGGATTAAAAAAATAGGAAGAAATGAAAAAAAAAAAAATTCTCAAATCCGGTACCGGTCGGTACAGGCCGGTACACATGGCCGGTACAGTCGAAATACCGGCCGGTACGGCCGATACAGGCCGGTACGGCCGAAATCTGGGCCGGTACGAAACAGACCCCATTTCTGTACCGGCCACTGCTCCGGTAAGGTATGTACCGGCCGTACCGGCCGGTACGGTACGAAATTAAAAACATTGGCTCTAAGCATGAGTTGGTGACCGGCGACAGTGCAAGTGGCCGTCAGTGAGGCTTAAAGGAGAAGATTCGGCCATGGGTTTTTTCTGATGAGGCTTTAAGTCCCATTTTCATTTTTATGTTGTGTTTTTTTCTTATACATGTTATCATCTTATTGGAGGGCTGTTCTTTTAAAACTATAAACTATAAAAAAATATTTTTTGTTCTGTTTTTATACAGTATTTTTTGTAATATAGAACAATTTATTATGTCAAGAATAATATATCATTTAAGTAATATAAAAACACTCACACAAACATATCAAATAAAAGAAACACAAAATATTTAAAATGATAACTTACGTTCTTTTAAAGAAACAGAATCATCAACTACTGAATTTAAATTAAAATCCTTAACTATTTATCTTTCAATATAGACAACTAAATTATTTACTAAAAATTCATCTTCAATTTTATTACAAAGTCTTGCTTTAACAATATTCAACATGTTATTATGTTATTAGATTATTTTATTTTATCTAAAATATATTTTATTTATTTTATTTATAAATGAGATAATTTTTTTAAATTAGACTTGTTATAAGTAATTACTCTATAAAATCAAAATAATTTTTTAAAAGAGGAGCTAAGATAATTTTTTATAAAAGTGAACTATTAAATCATAAAAAATAATATAAATATACTCAAAATTAATATATATATATATATATATATATATAAACCATAGGGGTAGGGAGGCCGTGGCCCCCCTGCCCCTATGTAGTTCGGCCCCCCTACCCCTATGTAGTTGCAACCAGTCCATAGTGTCTTCCTATTTTGTATATTATATAATTTTTGTATATTATATAATGCGTTAAAATAGGGCTAGCTTTTTTTGAAGAGCTTTTGACAAAAAGATTAGAATGAGGTTTTTGATGAAATGTGATTTACAACTTTTTCTTAATTTAAAAGTACTTTAATATAAAATTATCAAGCATGTAAATTGTATCATTTAAGTGCTTTAAAGTGTCCTATTGCACTTTTCAAACTTTCTATTGCAACCCCAAATAGACTCTAAGTTATTATCACATACCCCCAACTAGCTTATTATTAGTCTCTAGTAATCAAAGCGACTCAACAAAAAAGCATAAAATGAGACTTTAAAATTTAAAATTTTCATTACTTTAGAATAAAGAATATAACCAGAGGTCAAAATACTAACAATCACAAAATACATCTACGTGCCACCAATACTCATTGCGGAAATGAGGTTTAGCCAATACAAATATGCTTCGAGTTTCAAAATAAATACAACTTGAGTTTCTATCTAAAATTATGTTTTGACTTAATCTTCACTACTGTTAACACTCAAAAGAATAAAGTCACTATGAACATTGTGCACTCTCAATTATATATACGTAGATTAATGTATGATAAAAACAAATATCTCACATATAAATCAAAGGAAAGAACGCAAATGAAAGAAAATAGATAGTTTCATGAAGGGATTTCAAACACATTAAGAATTTTACGCCACCCCATCTTGACCTTATCATGTCAATATTCAAAACAGCGGTAAATGGTAAAAATGAAAAGTATTTCTAAGAACAACAAAAAAAAACTTTTAATATTTCATCTAACTTTCAATTCATTTTCCAACTTTTCAATGCAACACATTCAACCTTCTCTTTCGTTTTCTTTTCTTTTAGTGCTTTTTTTTCTTTCAAGACTCCACGAGCATACTCTCTAGCCTTTTCTTTGCTTCTTTCACATATTCATCATAAGTTTTTAGACTTAGGTATGTATACTTTTTTATTTGAAGACATTGTGCTTGCTCCTCGAACTTCCATTTCAATGTGTCTTTCTCAAAATCTTTTGTATATCTTTTCCAATGAAACAAATTTGTATCCTTCATTCTTGAAACACTTGAAAAAAGGGTTTAAGAAAGAAAGATTAAAATAAAAGACTCAAATGATTTACTAGCAATATTGCACAAGAAAATGAATTAAAGGCTCGAAGTAGAGAAAGATGGTCTAAACTCATCTATTAAGGACTAGATTAGTTCTTCAATATCCATGATTTCATGATTTCAAGATTTTCAAGTGTAGCATAAAATTTGATGTATTTTTAGCATTCAACCAATTTAAAGAATAATGAGACTAAACAATGAAATATTATGCACTTTGAAATGAAAGTACAGAGTAATTTAAAATAACCCTCTCAAATGAATGGATTGGCTCAAAATCTCACAAGGGTTACATGTCTCCACATGTTATCTTCACCATTTTCAAAATCATATCTCTCTTTTACCCAGAATTATACTCATGTGGCTAAATTGAAAATGAAACATAGATACATGAAAAACATTGGAATTCTTAAGTAGAAGTAGCATAATGAACTTAAATTCCCATACTCTTCTTAAAGCAACAAAAAATAAATAAAAATAATAAATAAAAACAGAAAAATGAATTGAGAAAAACTGCAAGAATGCAAATTCTCAAGAGTCTCCCCCCAACCTAAAACTTCTATTATAAGAACAATGCAAAAATGCAAATTCGCAAAAATGTAATCGAAATAAAACAATAAAGAGTAGAGATAAATAAAAGTACTTTGAGGTGATGACCATAAACTAGGCCCGTTTGTTTTGGGAGACAAAATTAATACTCCTAATTAAACTCATATCAAATTTATTATTAAACTTTTTCAAATTCTCATACAAAATATAATAAAAAATTTAACTTTTTCAAATTCCTAAACTACTTTTTCAAATCTCCATACAAAACTAATATTAAAAAAAAATTACAACAATATTTTTTTTTTTAACTTTTATCTCATCTTTGAAAACAAACAAGGCTATTTACCCCTACAGAAAGGGTTAAAACAAAAAACAAAAGAGAAAATCTAGAAACTAGCTGGATTGGTCTCCACCAATAAAAATTCACCACGTAAATATTTAAGTTTATCCATTTTATACTTGTGTGCAGATGAACCCATCTTCTTTAGACATTTATCCCAGTCTTCTTTACCCACCAAGTTTTCGTATCATGTACCAATAATTGTGGAGGCATGTTAGCAACAATGGAACCCATGTCAATTTGCAATAAGAAAAGGAAAAAAAAAAAGAGAATGTTAAGCCAATAAGAAAAATAAAATAAAATTCTTCTTCAAACTCTTACCCAAATGTGAAAATAGGAGTGGGATAACACAATGCTATTTGGCAAGAATATGTAGTAAAAGAGGATCAAAAGGGAAGAATTTTTTTCCCTTGGAAAATTTCATCACAAACTTTGAACAAGATGCTCTTTATTTTTTTCTTTCATTTTTTGGTTTCTTGGTCATGCACTATCATAGCTATCATCCATGATGATGATGATAGTGGTGGTACATGAGGACAAGGGATTTGGGCTCCAGTTTTTTGAGATTTGAATAATCTCTTATTTGCTTTTCATTCCCACATTTTGACCCATTTTATAAAAATACCCAAGAAAATGAACACCCATGAGCTTGGACAGATGACTCAGAAGCAAGAACACGAGAACACGAGCACACAATTAAAAACCCATACGAGCACGAAGACGAAACTGGAAGAATCGATGACGATGCCGATTTGGGCAAAAAAAGATTTCTTTCCATGAGTTTCAAATCAGTTGTTTGATTTTGTGAAGGAAAGATCACCGGTAGACATATTTATTTCAAAAATATTGATTTTTCTTCCATGTCATCACTTGATTGAAGAGCTGTTTTTTGCCCAAAGCCAACTAGGCTAGCCCCCCACATCTCTCAAAACAAAAATTTTAAAAAATAAAATAAAGACAACCTAAACTAAGACACATATACTAAAACTAATCATGTGGTTGATCGTGATAAATAGGATCCTCCAAATGAATGAACTCTTTCTTATGTGAAAAGTTCTTAAAAAATGGCTTAAGATGCTATACATTCACTTTAAAACTATTTCCATTATTGGGGTTCTCAATTTCTACAGCACTACGAGAGAAAATCGTTTTAAGAATGAAAGGTCCAGTCCACTTAGACCTCAGTTTTTCTTGAAATAAATGCAACCTAGAATTATACAAGAAAACTTTTTAATATGGTTCAAAAGATCTTCTTAAAATGTGTTTGTTATGAAAAACCTTTCTTCTCTCTTTGTAAATCCTAAAATTTCATAAGCGTTCCTGCAAATTTATTCTAACTCATTCGATTGTAATTTTCTTAAAGAACTAGCCTTGTTTAAATCAAAATGCAACATTTTAATAGTCCAATAAGATTTATGTCCCAACTCCACAAGTAAGTGACAAGCTTTTCCATAAATAAATCTATAGGGAGACATACTAATAGCCTAATAGGGGACCTAAAAGCAGTTGATAAGCCCAAAGTGCATTGGTTAGTCTGAAAGACCAATTATTGGAGTTTGGAGTTATCATTTTTTCTAAAATTTGTTTTATTTCTCTATTTACAAGCTCATCTTGACCATTTATTTGTGGGTGATATGAGGCCGCAACTTTATGATTAATGTCATATTTTTCATCATCAAAATGCCTATTACAAAAGTGTGATCTACCATCACTCATAATGGCTCGAGGTATTTCAAACCTTGAAAATATATTTTCTTTCAAAATTTTCAAAACAACTTTGTGAATATTAGTTCGGCGAGGAACAGCTTCTACCTACTTGAAAACATAATCTATAGCTGCTAGAATGTACAAATATTCAAAAGAGGATGAAAAACGACCCATAAAATCAATGTCTCAACAATAAGAAACTTTAGTGACTAAAATTGAGTTTAAAAGCATCATATTTCTACTAGTCATTCCACCTAAGTTTTAGAAAGGGTCACAATATTTGAAAAAATCAAGAAAACTTTTTTAACATGCTAGATCAATAAAAGCCACATTGCAAAATTTTTGCAACAATCTTCCTTAAGGAAAAATAGTCTCTATAAACTTCATTATGACAAAAGGAGATGACACCATTTATTTTATTATCAAGGACACAATTTCTAATGATTTGGTCGGAACAAGACTTGAATAAATAAGGATCATCCTAAAAAGAGTTATGTACCTCAACCATGAAATGTTACGTACCTTTGCGTAATAAGCATACATCTTATCACAATAATTACAATTGGCTTTAAAATCATCTACAGAACAACTCTAACCATTATAAAATGGCCTCAAATAATTTACAAGTCGTTCCGTTTTCGTTTCTTAAAAAGAGCAAAACTACTACTATTAGAGCCACTTGGAGGTTTTGGTGCATGGATTTCTCTCAGCTTAATCATTTCTTCATTTGAATCAAGATTAATTAGACTTGAAGGAGAATTAATCTAACATGGAAAAAACCATAACTGATTATAAAACACAACAAATTAAAACAAACAAAGAACAAACATAAACATAATTACATTACAGCTAGTTTTCAACATGGCAAATGTCACAAGTTTAAAACTCTAATCTAGATTTTAGTTTTACCACAACCTCATAATTTATTTCAAAAATCAAAATAATTTTATGATACAATTTGTCAACTCAATATCAAATCAGTGCATGAGTTAATAATTTGATCTAATAAGAACATTCACAGTAATAATTAGGTATCAGATTACTGTTCACATTCCAATAATTTGATCTAAAATCTTTCAATCACTGCACATGCACAAAAAATAAATTAAATAATTTTAAGAAAAAATAACATATAACATAAATTAAAAATTGATATGAATATGATGATAAATTATACAATAAACACATCAAAAAATATAACAGAATACATTACAAATTAAAAAAGAAACCCATGTAGTATCAGACCCTCAACTTTTAAGACTGAAAATAATTGTAAAATTACAAAGTAGATCACTTCAAGAAAATTACCAACATGCAATAATGACTATGGGCATGGTTGGTTTTTTTTAACATGTGGGAAAGGTTCTCAGTGCCGATGGACTCGACAATGATAGAGGAACGACTTAGAGCAAGTTTGTAAGAGAAACGACAGAAACAAAGTTGCGACACCTAGAGAGAGAAAGAGATTGTTGAGGAAGAAAGGGAGTGAACTGTGAGTCGAACGCAAGGAAGATGGAGGGCAAGGGGTTTTAACCTTAGCTCGAAGTGCGCCATTTGGCTTAAATGATGACAACTCATTTACTTTTTTTTTTACAAGCTTCATCTCAAAACGACACCGTTTCACTCATTTCAGTGAAACATCATCATTTTGTGTATGTAAAATTTTAGAAAAATATATTTAAACCGTTGTCAGCTGACCAGGTTCAAACTGGAGTTAAATCATCCGATATCAGTTTTATTAAAATTTTGCTACTGGCCGATTGGTTTCTTACTAATTTCAACCAGTTCCTTATTTGGACAACTGGTCTGAGTCGGTTACAGCCAGTTTTGACAATTTTTGTACATGCATATTTGAATCTTTTAAAGTATTACATTTCAACCGTCCAATGAAAGAAATAAGTCCCAAATAGCTATCATGAAACTGTAAAGTTTGTGTATCCTAAATGGCTATAATTGCATGAACTTCCTCAGTTTTTGTGTTATGACTTATCAAAAGTTTGTATATTATTTTTTTCTTTTTAGCATATATTATTCATATATTTTCTATTCTATTCTTTTCTGTAGGCTATTCGTTCCCAAAATGAAATTTTGAAACAACTATTACAAGTTTATGGATTGGTAGGAGCTATAGGAGAAATTTAGACCCCCTAATTAATTTTATATGTTCAATAGCCTAAAGTACAGACGACAACCCCTTAACACATTGAACAAACAAAGTATGGTTATAAATGATCATCCTGACACAACTCCTGAGTTGCAGCAAATGAAGAAGAAGGCGCCCCATTAATAACCACCTTATAAAAAATTGAATTGCAAGATAATAAAAGAGACACCCATCTTTCATCAAAATCAAGTTTCAACATGATGTTCTTGAGAAAAATCCATACGAACCGATCATAAGTTTTATTCATATCTAACTTTAATGACATCACATCATGATGCACCCTTATTCGTTCTATGGATACAATGTATAGTTTCAAATGACACAAGAACATTATCCGTTGTAAGCTTACCCAGAACAAAAACACTCTAACTATCGGGCATCACTAGGGGTAAAATGGTTTTTAGTCTATTAACAATAACTTTTGCAATGATTTTATATATCACATTGTATAAGCTAATAGGTCTAAATTCTTGAATTTTTTCAGGCCTCTTCTTTTTTAGTATAAGAACAATAAAAGTCTTATTTAAAGCATCTTAGACCATGATTTAATGAATCTAAGACTGCCCGTATAACCAAAGTCCCTACAATGTACTGATATTTTTAGAAAAACATTGAACAAAAGCCATCAGGCCCTAATGCCTTTAGTGGGTGCGTCTGAAATAAAGCATAGTGTACAGGGTTGTGCACCCGAGTTTCGGATCCGGAAACCCGAGTATCTTGACCCGGATCCGGAAATCTGAATATTTAGAACCGGATCCGGATTTAAAATCTGAGCCGGAACCCATAAGATTCCGGATCCGGATTCCGGATTTGAACCGATTTTTTTTTCCTGCTCTAATTTCGTCATTACCGCTTGGCGCCTATGATCCTAGAAACTTCTTCCATTTTGCTTCCGAAAAATGATGGGGAGTATCCTGAGTGTGGATACTCTCCAGCATTTTCCTTTTGCTTCCTCAAAAAAAAAAAAATCAAGCCCTTAAATACACAAATGGGCTTTGAGATTTTAGTTGAAACTTGCAATTCAAGCTTAGGCCTCTACAGCCAACCACTATAAAAGCCCATAATGGAACACTTTGTATGCTACGTAATTAGGGAGGGATGTAGACTAGTCAAGTCTAGTTCAATTCTTAGTTGAGAACGGTCATGCATGTTGACTCACCTGGAAGAGCATATCTATATTCTCAAAAATTAGAGAAGATTACAACAAATTGAAGAAAAAAAGAGGAACAAAAATCTAGCAACCAAACGGTATCGAATCGAACTTCTTGGAACTATATAAAGCAAGAAAACACAAAACCCATACAAGTGTTATTCGGCGCAAAATTTCCCTACATCCATCAGTTACAATTTAAAACCTCCTCAATTCCTAAAAATAGAAGCCTCAATTTTTGCGATCCCCACTTTTCCTCAAGCCTGGAAGGAGAAGTTCTTGCAGAGTTACCATTTGATCCACCCGTTTTTCTATGATGGTGAGGCCCAATGAGCTTCATCCTCAATTTACTTGGAGAAATTATACCAGTCTGCAATTAAGAAACCAAACCACATTAACCTATATTGTAACTTTACAAATCATCAGAAGTTCCAAAGCTTTTCAATTCTCAAAAAATTATTTAAGCATGCATAAACCAATAATTACTTAAAACATACTTACTGTGTATATGTTCATAGTATTATAAAACATGACAACAGAAAGCATTCCCTTCATAATAAACTTAGATTTTTTTTTTAAAAAAAAAATCCAAATTCATAGAGAAATTGCACAGAACAAAACTCCATAGAGGCCCCAATGGGAAAATTGAATGATCAACCCAACTAGACATACAAAGTTGATAAAAACATAAAAAATCATAGCATCTCATATTATATTTTGCAAAAACATTTCAAGACCAAACAAAGCGCAACAAGTATCACCTTTTATGCTCACATTGTCATTTCTAGTCTAACCTATAAAACAAAAAGAATATATAACAAAAAAAATTATTTCAAAAGCTTTGTAAGTAATGCACACTAAAGTAATAACATACTTACTCTAATTTTTTTAGCATGAATGGAAATGTTGACTCATACCAGCCTCAATTCCAGAAAAAACTACTAAATAATCATCTAAAAAAATATTAAAAAAACTGAGTTATATATATAATAAGCTAAGTTAGGTAGTGTTGAACTCAAGGTTTCAAGATTCATGTAAATCTACACATGGATTTTGATGATAACAAATGAATTCAAAGAATAAAGGAGTCTCAAACTCAAGTTGTCTACACAATACAATCAAGCACATCAAGAAACCAAGCATGAGTAAGAAGGGAACAAGTTCACATTAAAATCATAGAATAATTTTGTAAATCTCTTAAAAATTCGAAATTAGGATTAAGGTTCAAAATAAATATTTTATCATAAAGCATTAAAATACATTTTCCATATGTGCATGAATATTTTGAAAATTAAATTTGAAAATATTAAGATGATTGATTGTCATCTTTCACATGTGCATGACATAATTAAAGGTTTGAATTTTGAAAATATTAAGATGATTGATTGTCATCTTTCACATGTGCATGTTTTATTTGAATATTTTCAAAAGTGGTGGATGCTTTTCTTGATTTATGCAAAAGGTAGATGTCTTTATTTGAAAATTTTGAAAAGTAAAGTGTGCTCCTTTTGTCACATGCAAAAAGTAAAAAGATTTGATTTGAAATTTTTGAAAAGTAAATGATGATGTCTTTGACATGTGAATCTTTTTAAATTTGAATATGAAGTCTCATATGCCTATAAATAAATCATTTGAGAGCTTCACATACACAATACTAAGAGCATACAATATTCATTCAAAATTTTCATTCTCTCTTATTTAAGCATTGAGCTTTAACCCTTATTCATTTTGAGAGATATAGTTTGCGCTGTATTGTTTTTATTTCATTCATTGAGGAGTGTTTTCTGATAGCCTACCTACTATCAATTCTTGTATCAGTAAAAGGGTGTGTATAACCCTTGTGTGTGTAGAAAGTGTTCTACACGGGGAATAGTTAAATCACTAAGTGTAAGGTGATTGGAAGTGTAGAGGGTGTTCTACACGGATTCTTTGGAGCGGTGCTGCTCAAAGGTGTAATAGGTTTTTATCTCCACCTAAAAGAGATTGAATAGTGGATTTGGGGATTCTCGAGGGGTAGCTTGAAGCGAGGACGTAGGTAGTGGGGCCGAATCTCGTTAATATACTGAGTTTGCTTCTCTCTTACCCTTACTCTTTATATTTATTGTTGTTTTATATTATATATTTGATTTATAATTTTTATTTTTTTAAATACAACTCAATTCACCCCCCCTCTTGTGTTAGTCATCTGGGCAACAGGTAGATATTAATAAAATATATATTTCATGTTTCAAATTTACCTTCAAACTGTATCAATTCTATATATTCTTCCAACTCTTGGATGTCGACAGGTTTGTTCCTTAACCAATTTTGGGTGCAAATAAGAGTTTCGACAGACTCTGGAGACAATGAACTCCTAAAAAGATCCAAAATGCATCCTCCAGTACTAAATGCAGATTCCGAGGCAACAGTGGAAATGAGAGTAGCTAATACATCACTTGCTACCTCAGCAAGAATGGGATAATTGGCGGCATTAACTCTCTACCAATCCAAGATATCAAAACTGGGTGATTTTCCTGTACGTTTCTCCGACAAATACTTATCTAGTTCTGATCTAGATTCCATAAACCCATGCTGCTCAAGATATTTTTCTAACTTTATGTCAAGTTTACTTATCTGGAAGAATTGGCGGCATTAACTCTCTACCAATCCAAGATATCAAAACTGGGTGATTTTCCTGTACGTTCCTCCGACAAATACTTATCTAGTTCTGATCTAAACTCCATAAACCCATGCAGCTCAAGATATTTTTCTAACTTCATGTCAAATTTACTTGACATGAAGTAGTGATTGGCCTCCTTTGAGCCACAATAGAACTTCCCCCATTAGCCACACGAAATCTGCTATACTACTCAATCAAGCGGCTTAACAAAAGTTTGACTTTGGCCTCTATCTTATCCGCTAATTCATCCCCTCTGCATTGTTCCAACCAAAATCTCAATGACACCATTTTGTAACGTGGATCAAGTACATGAGCAACATATATCAGTAAGTTGAACCTATCAGTATTACCTCAATACTTTTCACACTTTTCTTTCATGTTTTTGCCCATAGTCCTAGTGATGTTATCCTCACTCGTGCACATATTATTTATTATATCTTCAATTGTGCACAATTCTTGGAAATATAAATTAGCCGTCACATAAAAAGACCCAAAAATGTTCAATGTGACTTCGTAAAATATTTTCAGCAATTCTACAAAAATCTGTACTTTTTTCCATCATCACTACTGGGGTTAATGAAATTATGATCCACATACATATTATAATGTTCAAAGGCTTGTTTGTGTTTTATAGCGGTACTCAATATCAAATATGTGAGGTTCCATCTAGTAGAAACATCCGTGCACAACATGCTCCTGCTAATATTTTCCTCTAATGCACAAGCCTTGAACTTGAAAAATCTCAACGGTGAAGACTTCACATATTTGATGGCTTCTCCAATTGTTGATATTAAATGTTTGATATCTTCCAAACCATCATTAACAATCAAATTTAATATATGGGCAGCATACCGCATGTGAAAGAACTCACCAGTCAATATGGTAGAATCACTATCTATTATCCTCTTCTCCATATAATCGACACCAACATCATTAGAGGAGGCGTTATCAACGGTGATGGTCAAAATCTTATTAATATCCCAATCAAGCAAGCCCAAGTTTAACACCCTCCCAATAGTTTTTCCCCTACAGTTGGAAATTTGACAAAACTTTAGTATTTTCTTATGCAATTTTCAATTACAATCAATAAAATGTGCAGTAATGCACATGTAGTTCACAGTTTGCACCGATGTCCAGGTATCAATGGTTAGACAAATTCTTTAACTCTTTAATAATATCTTTAGTTGTATTTTCTCTTCATCATACAACTTCATACAGTCCATTTTTAGAGTGGTTCGGGATGGTAAAATAAATCGAGACTCTAGATCAGCCACATACTCAATCAATCCTTCGTGCTTTACTAGCCTAAAAGGCAATTCACACATAATAAAAAACTTAGCGGTAGACACCCTAAGTTTTTCAGCATCATAGTTGACTAGACCTTGTGAGTTTGGGCTACATGTTTTTCCCTCTGCATCCCTATTACTACTAGAGGATTTACTTTTTCCAGGACGTTTACGGTAAATAGAGAATTTTTCACATGTATAATAAAGGTGGTGATTCATTGAAGAAATGTCATTCTTGTAATAACAATTAAACAACTTATCACAATGTTTGCATCGAGCTTTTGGTTCATCAGGGTTAATAGGTAGTACTTTCTCAAAGTGTTCCCAAGACATCGATTGGTTACTAGGTGCTTTCCTAGATTTTTTGGGTACAGGTGGAACCAAATGGGTATGTGTGGATGAATGAGATGGAAGACTTCCATGCTCATCCACATCCACTGAAAAAAAGGAGGAGTCACCACTAACCCCTTGAGTCGTACCAAGATTCCAATTTGTAGAATCTTCTTCCATCTACTATTGAGCAACAAAACACAACAAACCAAATTAAACCATATAATTAAGTAAAAAATCATGTACAACTTTAAGCATGGATATTTTCAGCAAACAATACGAGCCCATAACTTCCAAAAAAAAAAGGATGAAAATGAAATTTATAGGCATCAATCTTTTAGCACATCAAGACTTCGATAATATTGAACATGCTCAAAATATAGCTTTGATTTGTATGGATTTTTCAAATGTTGTTCGAAGCTACTATAGTGCTAATTATTTGGTGATTTTAAGTAGATTGGGCTGAAATAAAGAAGCTTATATTATTTGATTTTTCAATTTATTTCAGTCCGTACTCCTAGTGCATTATTAGGTAGCATTTTATTATAAGTAAAAGCAAATTCTTGTGGGGGCTACAATAATTCATAAATATCTAATATTTCAAAAAATTAACATAAATAGTAATAAATATTATAAAAATGATAAATGATATTCATAGTAATAGAATATGGATTGATTCTGTAGGATTGATTCTGCTAATGGCCAGAAGAAGCCAATTCCAACAAGATCGAATCCTAGGGGTTTGAATCATAATTATGATTATGTACATCTCAATATGAGTATAAAAGAGATGAGGTCGTATATATAAGAATTTCTTTGATAAGGCTGAATTGCAAGGTAATTAGTTAGGGGTCTTTAAAAGAAACTTATCAAGAATGTATTTGTGTAGAACAGAGAATAGCACAACAGAAAACCAGAGCAACTAGTAAAACAATGAAACTAATCAGCTATGCCACCTAATTAGTAATGCAAGCTTAGCATAATTAGAAAAACTTAATTAAGAAACTAAAGTAAGCTAAATATCTATTCATAAAACATTTACAAGACATGATGGGACACAAACTTCATAAAAAAGCTGACTTGATTGTTGCATTTATGGGGAGTTAACAAGACCAAAGGAAAAACAAACATCAATAAGTTCTTTTGTGGTAGTTAACATTAATTAACCTGTATTGTTGCATTTATGGGTCTAAGTATGTACAAAAAAAAATCATAAAATGGAAAAATTAGTTTGAACTGGTTTAAACTAGACCCGTTAGACCAGTTTTGAGTCAGTTTGGAATCGATTTTTAAATTACAAAATGGGCAAGAACCGACGCAGTTCTAGACAATTTTGGACCACACTGAAGCAAACCAGATTGATCCTATTATTTATATATTTAAAATTATTTTAAAAAAATTATATATATGATATGTTTTTATATTATATATATAATAATATAAATTATAATTATATAAAAATAATTTTATAATATTTATAAAATAAAAGTTTAATTTTAAACATGAAAATTTAATTTTAAACTTGAGAATTTAATTTATCATAGAATTTGTGAGACTTTTAGACTTGTAAAAACAGTTTTTTTAAAACAAGGTTTTTATTGCATATTTTATTTTATATAATAGTTTTTATTTTATAATAGTTGTTTATTGCAGATTTTTTTAGTATAAAATATTTTTTAGCAAAATAATTTTTTTTAATAAACTACAATTATTTTAATAAAACAGATTTTTAAACCAGAATTTTTTAAAATAGGTTTTGTTTTTAGAAAATTTCAATTTATTAAAATCAAACCAAATCTGATAAAATCAATATTATAGATTTGGGGTGGTAATTGGAGTATAATCAATTTTACATTTTATAAAATTAATAATACTAATTTGATTTTATATTTTAACTAAAATAAGACTCAACTGGACCAATTACACACCCCTATTGAGGTCTTCCTTTTCTGGCGATGTCGTCTAGAGTTGTGTGCGAGATCGGAACCCTATCAGCCATTGCCTTATTTGTGTTCCCAAACTTGGATAAAATAATCCCTAAAATTATTCCTTAGCAGATAAGACCCTAACTCTGATGGGCCAGAAACATAGTTAAAATCTAAGTCTTTAGCCCACACCCGTTGAAGACATCACCTCAGGTTGCATTGCAAATGCATTATTTTTCAGCTGAGACCCATTATCTTGAGCCCCCACAACTATCACCCCAGGCCCATCTGAGCCCAAACTAGAAACAAAACCCAAGCCTAAATCAGTTTATTTTTCAAACTTTTATCATCTCATCATTATATATTTTTTTAAATTTTTATATATTTTCTTAAATTTTTATATAAAATATAATAAATAATTTAATTTTTTCAAATTTTAAATATTTATGATACTAAAAAATAATATTCTAATAATATCTTATTCAATTTAATTTAACTCAATTTATATCGATGTTCAAAAAATCTACCGGCTTTGACCCACGACCATGTGAATCTTTGCCATGGCACATTACCAGCCCACGAATCCTTTTCCTCCCAAACAATGGCCCTAGAACTAGATCTCCCATTCGGACTCAATCCACCACTCAGACAATTATCCTCATTTTGAGTACCCACATGGTTACTATCTACATGGTCGATCTTTGCCAAAATAGTTAATATCTTCAACAATGCCAATAGAAGCACCAATCCGTTGACCAATTTCACTCGCCATCCAGTTTAATGGTAAATCATAATTTTGGAGAAGGATTGAACTCTTATCGAAAGTCAAAGGATTATTACAAAGAACCTTTTCTTGATCACCCAAATCAGAGAATTGTGTCAAGAAGAGATTTTCACCCAGTCAAAAACTGTTACTTCTCGTATTAATTGGATTCCAAACTTTTTCACATCATTGATTTAAGGGAAATGATATTGGCCCCGTTGAGGAGGGGTCTGTTTTGGAGCCCGTTCACATTTTTTTAATTTTTTTTTAAATTAATGATTAAGAAAATATTATTTAAAAATATTGTGATTTTTTAAAATTTTAAGAGTATTTAAAAAATAATGAAAAAAGAATAAAAAAATACAAGGAAAAAAATACACTAAATGAGAACAAACAAAAAGTAAACTCTCTAACATCTCATTTAAGAGATTTTTTGGAGTTCATGGAACTCCCTCCAAATGCAGTCCTCGCCGTTTCCGACGGTGGTGGGCGACATCGCCCACCCCATCAAGACCGAAAGGAAAACATAACTCATTTAAAATTTTTCTAAATGCAGTCTCCCTAAATGCAGCCCGACTACACCCTAGCATTACCCTTTATTTAAAGGCCTCTTCGTTGTAAAATATTAAAAATATATTTGAAAAAATAAAAGAAAAAAAATTAAATACTCTTAGAGTACATTCTAGGTAGCTTGCTAGCATTGTTCATTTCCCTTATAGTATCTTTAGTAAAAATAATAATGTCAGTTGTTAAAATATTTTTTATTTAATTTTTAAAGTACATTTTCTTTAAAAATATATTTGCAGTCATTCACTTCTTAAAACATAATGGGGGGATTAATTATTTTGATGTAAAATATGAACTATATTAAATATTATTTATCTATCAACTCAACAATGTTAAAAATAAAAAATAATAAAATATCATATTATTTTTTATTAATTGAATACTCTCAATTTGTCCTTACAAATATAAACATTTCCTACCAGTTTTTACCTTTTTTTTTAAACTTTTTTTTTTTATGAAAAAAAATTATAAAATCGAAGAATGGAAATTGGGCTGAGCATTCGGCCATATTAGAGCTAGGGCCCATGATGGTAATGGGCCTATTTTCCCCTAGTTCAATCTCCAAAAAACAACCCCCTTCACCCCCACACCAAATCATGGCGACGATATCATCATCATAAACCCTACTTGTTAACGTACCACTCAGAACCAGAGTTTTGGGGACGAGCAGTGCTAGACATCTCCGGAACGTATTCTTGCCCCGGCATTGCGACTGACGTAAAACAGAAATATAAGGAACGGACAGAGACTACCTGAGACTACAAATAGAATAATTCTTTCTGATAACAGTGTCGAGCGTTGAGACTACCTGAGAGATTTAATTCCTCACCGAAAGGTAACTCAAGTATTTTACTTGTTTCTCTTGTAATATGCACTCTTTTCATGATTGGAATTTTATAGAAAACGTAACTCTCCGTTTTTTAGTTGATATTTGTTCCCAGAAAATGTTTTCAATGGAGGGAAATAGAGTCCAATGCGAAAAATTGTTATTTTTATTCATTTTATTTTATTTCATAATCTGTGCAAGTTAAATCTATTCTGCAGGCGTTATCAAAATTCGTATAAGGTGGAAGGCAATGACTAAGAGGGGGAAGGGACAGAAGAAAGCCTACAGAAACCCTAAGAGAACTGCCCGCGAAGATGACGTTCTATTGTCTGACATGGACGACGAAATCGACGCCTGTAAGCTTTTTGCTATTGTTCGTGCAATTAATTTTTCGTGGTTTGATAACACTTTCTCACGTGAAGCCAAGAAAGTAATTTTGAGCTGGTGCTTGATGCTATGCTTTTCGATTCGTTGTTTCTATGCTGCTTTCTGTCAAATTTTATCGAATGAAGGATACACAGACACTTATCTTGTGTTGGTACCTGTTTTTAGTCGAGAAGACAAAAAATTAATGGCATTCTAATGATTTTGGTCCCATTTTTTCCTTCTTCAGTGAACTTGATAACTATTTTAGTGGAAATAAATGAGGATTTTAAAATGAGAAACTGAGGTATCATTGTAATGGACTGATGTTTCATGTGCAAAAGGGGTGGTGAATCGGCAGATCAGCCTCTTCTCCATTGTGATGTGTCAAAGGCTTTGTGGGATGAGGTTTTTACTAAGCTTGGCATTGCTTTGGTGAATCTTTTGGCCTGTTGGAATGGTATTCAAGGCAATGTTTGGAAGATGGTCTTGACTTATAAAAAAAAAAAAATGTTTGGAAGATGGTCTTTGTTGTTTTGGGCTTCAATTATTGTAATGGATGGGGATAGTCTAAATGACTTTTGTGCTGTTATTCAGCTTTAGTTTGTAATTAGGAGTTTTTTTCTTGTATACTTTTTGTGTACTTGGGCTATGCCAAATTATGTGGTTTAATAAAATTTATACTTATCAAAAAACGAAATGAGGATGAGAATGAGTCCTCTTATTTTTATTTCTGTCATATTGTTATTCAAGGAGAAAATAATGATGCTAAAAGAAATCTCATGCATTTGCAGTTCACAAGCAGAGGGATGTTGTTCCGCTTGATGTGAATGTTGGTGTTGGGGAATCAGATGAAGAAGAAGAGCTGCCTGTCTTTGATCTCAAGGTTTGTGTTTTCCCTTTTGTATCTAGTTGTAATAGGTGCTTTCAAAGTTTGAAGATATTATGTCTATTATTCTATTGAGAATGCTATAGGTTTCACGTGAGTTGTAAGAAGACTTGTGAGTGCTTTATCATGCATGAATTAAAATTTAGGTTGCTTTTCTTGTTTTTGTTTTTGTTTTCTTTCTATATTATATATGAAACTTAAACACTAAATAAGTTAAGGCATTACTCTTATTTTTAGATTTTGTTTGAGAATGGTTATGGAGATACCATAAGGAGGGGAAGTCATTATGGAAGAAAGTTGTTGATTCTAGGCATGGAGGTGCATGAGGGGATTGGTGCACTAATGTGGTAAGGGGGAGACATGGTATGGGCTTATGGAAGTATATTAGGGGGGTTGGCAGTGCTTTGTAAACCATACTTGCTTTGAGATTGGAGAGGGTTCTAGGGTTAGATTCTGGAACGATGTTTGATGAGGAGTCAATTGTTTGGAGCGAGCTTTTTCGGTACTTTATAATATAGCAGCTAACAAGGAGGTTTCAGTGGCGGACATGATGTCTCTTGATCATGGTACCCCAAGGTGGAACATTCTTTTCACTAGGGATAATCATGACTGGAAGTTGCCACTTATTTCAGATTTTTTCAACTTGCCACATTCCATAGGTAACAGAACGACGCGTGGGGAAAATCTCTAGGGGCAGTGCATAGCAAGCAAAAAATTCACAATGAAGTCTTATTACACAATCTTGGCTTCCCGAGGACATGTAGCTTTTCCATGGAAAAATATTTGGCGGTCCGATGCACCCTCCAAAGTGGCTTTTTTTGTGTGGATTGCTGCCCTTAGAAAATTTTTAACCACAGACAACATGAGGAAGAGGAGTATTATCATGATGGATTGGTGTTGTTTGTGTAAAGATCACGGTAAATCAGTGGACCATCTATTGTTGCATTGTGAGGTGACGCAGGCTTTGTGGAATGCGGTTTTCAGTCGAGTGCATGTTGCCTAGGTTATGCCGGCTAAGGTAGTTGATCTGCTTGCTAGCTGGAAGGGAATCAAAGGCTGTCCACAGGTGAAAGCTGCATGGAAGATCGGAAATAAACGAGCATTGTTTCGAAAATAGAGAGCCAACAATGGAGGAGCTCCAGGATTTTTTTTCTGCATACTCTCTTACTATGATTCTCAGCCATTATACCTTATAGAATCAACGTGCATGGTTTCTTGTCTTTTAGTTCGATCTCTTAGATTGTAATTAGGCATGCTTTGTTGTATATCTCCCGTGTACTTGGGCTATGCCTTTTTATTTTCCCATTAATAAAGATGCTTATTACTTATAAAAAAAATGATTTTGTTTGAGTGAGCATAAGCATTAAACAGGCTGTGGCATTTCCATTTGTATTTTTTCCTTTCAGACCATCAGTTAATGCTAATATTGCTTGTAGGGTGTCAATAGTGAAGATGACGGCGATGACGACGGCGATATCAGTGACGATACCCAAGAAACTGGTTTTGCTGCAAAAAGTAAGGAAGATGATTTGCGATTCCTTGCATTAGTTGTTGCATTTGATTATTTTAAGTGGTTTCTATTTTGAAAGTTAACTGTTTGTCTGGATCGTTGTTTGCTAAAAATACTTGAAAAAGTGCATTTAAAAACAGAGAGAAGCTTGTATTGGGATGATTTAGTTTAATAAAAAGTAAAATATATTAAGTCATTGTATCGCTCAGTGGAAATATATTCTTGTTGGGTTTGACATGGGTCAACATGCTTGCACAACAAGTAATTGTCATTATGTATGCTAGAAATGCTATTAAGTTATTGCATCATATGCATCCTTTTAAAATTTGGTGAATTATGGAAAATATGTGTCAGCTAATGGCTCGGCAAGAATATACTTTAATCAAGTATAGAAATATTCAGGAAACCCTATGAACCATAGGGATGGGGTGGGTGGGATTGGTAAGCAATTGCACTGGTTTATGTTGGGCTTCTTTTTTTATGCAACACATGGATTCATCCCCTCCGCCATTTAATCACTATATGTTTTAATTTTGATTGGTTGGCTGGTTGTAAAATGTAATTTTTAATACTAATGGATAAAAAAAATTGTACAAAACAATTCCCATTATTTTCCTAATGTTGAATTATTTCACTAATGTGATTAGATTATGTGAAGTGTTCACTTATAAAAGAAAAGATTATGTGCTAAATGTTTAAAACAAGTTATCATCTATTTATTTCTTAGTGTGTTAGGGTGTTGTCTCTTTTGCAGATGGGTTTATGTGGGATGAGCTAGTGGTATGAAATTTCAAATTTCAATATCTTCATAATGTTGTATCTAATTATCAGCTTATGTGGAACTTGGATAAAAAAAATAAATATGGAGATCGGTTTATCTGATACATTAAAGATTACATTAATAGCTTCACTGTTTGATATCTTTCTTGGGTGAAATAAGAGCATTTACTCCAAGGAGAATCTTTTTTATTTTTATTTTTTCAGAAGGGGGGATGGGGTGGTTGGTGAGGGGATGCTAAATCATCTAGGGGTGTGTAGTATGCCCATTTGGCTGTTACATTGATAGGATTACGACTTTTATTAATTACGAATACTCTCTGCAGTTGCTAGGCAACAGAAATTTTTACGGGAAAAGTTTGGTGGTGTTGAGGATGACATGCATGAAGATGAGAATGAGGATGAACAAGAAGCCATATGGGGTGGAAAAATGAATCAATATTATTCTGCTGATAATCGTGATTTTGAGGTGATGATTTGAAATTGATTGTCCTATCTCCCCCTTCCCTTCTCACTTTCTATCCATATATGTTTAATATATAAGAAAAACTACATTATTCACCCTAAACTACCTCCACTTTTTCAGTTTGCACTATAAAGTATCAAATTGTCAGTCAGCACCCTAAATTACCAAATTCTGGCCATTTGCACTCAGTTAAGATTGTACTGTTATGATTGATGAAAAATAGGACATGTGGCACAATCTCAGTGGTCATTTCTTAACTGAGGATGTAAATTGCCCCTTATGGTAATTAATGGTGCAAAATGAAAACTTGGTGGTAGGTCAAAGGTGCAAAGTGTAATTTTCTTTTATATATTTCTAGAACAATTAAATTACTACCTTAATGGCAACCAATTGCCAATGAATTTCTTATTTCATTCAGATGAACATAAGTGAATTCATAAGTGATGGCAAGTTCTAATTTCCAACTTTTGATGAAGAGACAATCGAGTGATGATGAGGACCTTGCAATAGAGGAGGAAGAGGCTTTGAAATTGCAGAGGCAGAAAGCAAAATCTTTATCAATGGAAGACTTTGGCCTTGAAGATGTTAATGAAGATGAGAGTGATAGGGAATTAACTCTAGAGGTGCGATTTCAATTCTATCCTTGATAACGAAAAGTTTGTTAAACCTTTGGTCTTAATCTTGTATTCTGATTTTTCCCTAGGCATTGTTTTAAACCTGGATTATTCCCTTTGTGCTGCTATAGTTAATAAATTTTCCTGATAAGTAGAAAGGGACATCAAAAAAACCAATTAATTTGAATGACGTGACCTGATTTCTCTGCTTGCACAGGAAATATCAGCCAAAGGAAAAAACAGAAAAGAACCTCCAGTGAGAAAAGAAACCATAGATGACATGGGCATGGCTTATGAGGTTAAGAAAGATTTAAATGCTTTATCAAGGGAGGAACAAATGGATGTTTTATATAGGTAGTTTGATTTTCTTTTTAAATTTATTACAAATATGAGTTTGGTGTTTTTTATATTTCAAAGCTATATTTTTATACCTATGCTATAAGATGTGATGTAAATTGATTGTAGATCTATTCATAAAAACAATAAATTGGTAGAGCCCCTTTTAGCGTGGTTCAGCTTTTCCAATAAAAAACAGGAGGTGCTTATCATTTGTTGTTTTTCTTAGCACAAAAAAGGCATTGAGTTTGTTGTCTAAGTATTACGTGCTTATCTTTGACATTTGTAGACTTTTATATTTTTTTAAAAGTAAAAATTCTATGAAAAAGCACAAAAGGCGCAACCCTCTTATACGAGATGTATACAAGAGAGATGATAGATCCAACTAGAATGGGAGAAAATATATAAGAAAATAATGGAAGTTAAGTGCACGAAAGTCTATAGAAGTTGTCCAAAGTAAGAGTTTATTGGGAAAGAAAGCTTTGAGCTCGAGTACATTCGTTCATGGTCTGTTTTTATATTATCTAGTTTCTTACATTTGTTATGCTGCTTACAAATGCTCATAAATTACTTTTCTGGTCTTCTTTGTGTTTTTGGGCCCTTAATGTGTGCTTCTCATTGAAAATATTTCTGCTTTTGCCAAGTACTGCATTTCAATATCCTGTGCTTTTGCGTGATAATATTTTTATCCCACAGTTCTGCGCCAGAATTAGTTGGTTTGCTATCAGAGCTCAATGATGCACTTGAACAGCTTGAAAGTAAAGTGAATCCACTTCTGAGTAAGGTATTATCCATTCGTCTTGTTCAGTTTTCTTATAAGAGGAGTAAGTTGCAATGCTCCAATGAGGACACCTTTTTTTTTTTTATTTTTTTATTTTTATTTTATTATAAGTAGACAAGTTTTATCGATCAAAGAATAGGCATAGCCCAGTACAAATACAAGACCCAGCACCTCCTCTAGCATGTTTCGCACGTCCCTCTCATCTTCCCTGCCATTGTTCACGTTTGATACACCATGAGGGGCTCGATACATGAATATGTCAGAATTACAGACGCCACTGCCTCCCCCACTCTGTTCACGGTGGCCAACGCCGGAATGAGAGCCTCCTTGTAGGACCGCACATGTGGCCTCACCTGCTCCTTCTGCTGCCTTGTCTGAACTCCACCGAGAGAGCCACCCCTATTTCTCCCTTCCTGTATGTACTCCCCTAGCGCCTCCTTCAGTCTCCATCCTCCGCTCTCCTCCCCTCCCCTCCAGGTATGAAGATGAAGTTTCTTCTTCCAGCCTCACAATATTCAGCAACCACCACATAACATTCCCTACTATTTGAACAACTTATGTGGCATGTTCCAGGAAGTGGGTTGATTTATCTCCTAATTAATTCAGAATCTATGCTTTTAGAGGGCTTATATTGTTTTAATATTATTTTATATATCTGTGGCATCTGCCAGGTGTCAATAATAGGTTCCTGTTGGTAGTTTGACACGAGATATTAGTGTATGTGGTGGATTCTTTTCTCCTTTTAAAGATGCTCTTAAGGACCTCTCTGGTTCTCATTTTAAAACCTCTCTGGTTGTCGTTTTGAAACCATGTATTCCCAACAAAAAAGATTAGTAAGAAATGTATTTTCAGAGGAATATTCTTTGAAGTAGCTGGTTTTAGAGAAATATCAAAGTGATGCATCCCGAAATCTTTCTTTTTCTAGTTTAGGAATAAAAAAAACCTTTGAAAATGTCTTGTTTGTGTTTTCCAAAGTGACAACAAAACAAGCCTGTTTTTCTTAAGTTTGGATATTAACATGCTTGTAGATCTAACTTGTAAGTTTGTCTTAAATCATCTAAC
This sequence comes from Platycarya strobilacea, assembly GCA_036898215.1. Taxonomy (NCBI): domain Eukaryota; kingdom Viridiplantae; phylum Streptophyta; class Magnoliopsida; order Fagales; family Juglandaceae; genus Platycarya; species Platycarya strobilacea. The sequence goes on from CM072556.1 coordinate 14,891,334, forward strand.
ATGTTGATTTATATCATTTCTATGTGTTTCTTTTCTTGTGCTTTGTGCTGGAGTCCTCATGAACGGATCCTCCCCCTCGGTGCAGTGGCTCCATTCCCACCTGCACTCCTGACCCAAAGTGTGTTTTAAGATGTTTTATTGGCTTATATACTTCCACTTCTGTGAAGGTTAAAAAGGGGGAAACCCTGATGGAAGGGGGAATCCGCTATTTGGAGGTGAAACAGCGTCTTTTGCTCTCCTATTGCCAAGCTATAACGTTCTATCTTCTTCTCAAGTCTGAAGGGCAGCCCATTCGTGATCATCCTGTGCTAGCTCGCCTTGTAGAGATCAAGAGCTTATCGGATAAGGTCCTTCGTTCTCTTTCCAAAGACTAAATTATCTTCAACAAGCATAGGGTTTTTTGCTCCAAAATAATAATTTAATTTTTATGAATGTTGAAAATGTGGTTTGTGCTTGTATAGTGCCTTATCTTTTCACTTTTGACCATTGTACGGTGCCTTATATGTGGCTAGCATTTGTTCCCCTTCTTCGAAAAGAAGGTTACTTCTCCTCCTTGATAATGTTTAAAATTGGTTAAATAGGTAGACCGTGGCTATTTATTTCTGTGATTTTCGTTGTCTGGATAAGTCCCAGGCCAAGAGTGCTGCTTGAACGATCCAAATTTAAAGCAACATTGAAAATTATTTCATTTCTGTTTGAAAATTTTGGTATTATTTATTACAGCTGATCTGCTTTAAGATCAAATGACACATTTTTCTTAAATAATGAGATGGAGGTGGGATCATTGGTACCGGTGGAAAAGAAATATTAGGATTTATTTCAAGAGAAATACTTTAGCCACAAATGGATTATACAGAAGTAAACTCATGAACTGATATGGCTTGATGTTATTTGTTAGATCTACTTTACAATAAAAGTAAGTTTGTGAGTTTACTTGTTTAATCTCTTTGTGGCCTATCACTTCTTTTATTTCAATGCTGGGTAGGCACCTGAAAGGTTAATAAATCTATATGACTTCCAGGTTTGCCTATTCTATTGAATTTTATGAAATATAATTTGATTCCTTAAGAAAAGTAGGCAACATGTTTGCAACACGAGATGACTTTTAAAGCCAAGTACTTCAATTTCTGGTCATGTTTGTACTATATTCTTTTGGTAATAAATGCCAGAGAAAATTCAGGGAGGACCTAAGTTTATTGTTATGATGGTTAACAACAGTGAAAAAATCAGCTCAGTAACTAAAGAGGAAAAAATCAAGGTGTTTTCCCAAAATTCTATATATTTTTTAAATTTTGGTTATATAACTCATTTTTTCCTACAGATTGTTTCCTCTCACTTTGTGCATAAATACTATAACAGCTATAAATTTGTTGTGGCTCTGTTAAAAAAAATTGTTGTGGTCCACCAGTTGCTTCTGGTTTCAGAGGAGTTTCACTCACAGCTTGCAACTTGTTAATATTTGCTCCACTAAACAGACAAAACAACTTGATGGGAATCTTCCATCCGAACTTGAGAAATTCCTCAGTAACAATCAAGGGGTTGATGTGGTAGTAAAGTTGGGTGAGGAGAATACTACTGATCAGGATCCCCATCCATCTGTTGAAACCCAAGAAGCAACAATGGTAATTACTATGACTTTAGCTTAGTAACATGTGCTTATTTTTCAAGTGATTATCAGTTCATGTTTACATATGGCTTTCTATTACTACTGCAGCTGCACGACAAAAACAAGTCTGAAAATGTGGTCTATCTGAAGGATAAGGAGAACAAAGCAGGAAAGCGCAAGCGTCAGGTGAAATTATTTCAGTTTGATGTTCTCACCTTTATTTTCTTTCTCATAATCAGTTGGTTTTTTGTTTTTGTTTTTGGTTTTAATTAGAACTCTCTTCTCAACTAAACCTTAATCCAAATTAAGTGGGATTGGCTTACATAATTCTTTTACTCCATCCTACAGTGGTCATGTCCTTTAATTTTTTCCTTTTGTTTTTAAGATATTTGTTCCTACAATTCCGCTCATGAAAAAGATGGTTGAAATATGCAGAGTGACCAAGTTGGTGGTCAGAGCATGGAAATGTTAAAAGTAAGAGCTGCCCTTGAAGAAAGATTGAAGCAGAAGGGTTTTCTTAGCTCCATAGTTCCTAAACCTAATAAAGCCCAGAAACATCTGAAACCGGTTAATGGGTACATTTTTTCTCCTAGGCTTTACAATTTGCTTCTTTCTCACATTGTGAGTACTAATTCAGTGAAGCTGGTATGGAACAGACAGCTCGTGACGTATAATGATTTTGATGATGATGCTATAGATGTGGGGTCCACAAGATTCGGTAATGATCCTGCAAGCTCATTGAGCTCAAGCAAACTTTCCCAAATTGTTGCTGCTAAACCGAATAAGCCCAAGGTACAAAACTTGTTGACTTCCTCTCGGTTGGCCTTTTATAGAGTTTATGGAGACCTTAACTTCATACTTAATTAACCGCCCGCATGAAAGAAAGCCGAAGTCAAAATTATTACTGAGGATCTTTGCCATGAAGCATTTTTTGGTCATACATGTTGATGTCAAGTTCACAGACCATGTTGGTTATGTCCAAGTTTGGAGCATGTTGTTGACTTGCATGTGTCCTGTCCACCATTGTATGGGTTCAGACTAGAGACTGCCTGGCATGTCTAAAGCCAATGTGCCTCCTTAAGGATTTATGTTTTAATCTGACAAGCTAATTAATTTGTAGTATTATGCTTCAAGTATTTACTATTCTTAACATTTTTACAGAAGAATGAGAACTACTGTTTTGTACATTGAAAACTTTATATCGCCCTTTTTTGGGAGGACTGAACTTGAGATTTTGAAAATGCTGCCTTGTCTTATGTTTGTGAAATGAATTTTTGTTTTGCTGTTAAACCACTGATCCTCCTTCCTTGAATGGTTTCAACAGGCCACTGTAGTTCCTGCCTTCTGCAATCTACAACTTCTTTTTACAAGTAAAATAAAGTTTTATTGAATCAATTTAATAGGCGTAGTCCAAGTACACAGGAAGGATACAAAAAAACACCTAGTTACAAGTTAGCAGCTAGAAATGTATACCAACTTTATTGTACTTGGACTATCAAACTATTGAAATTAGCTCTGAAAAAAAAAGAACAAATGAAAGGCTATTTGACTATCAGAGTTAGTGTTTTAGGTTTTTCTTGTGGGCGATTTTATCTAGACAGTTCTGGTCTAGGATTGAGTGTATTTACCTCTAATTGCAATCTAGGGATTCTGGATCTATGGAATTTTAGGTTGTAATTTCAGGAGAACCTTTTATTGCACTCCATAAATATGAGATTCTTCCTCTTTTCTGATAAGATGTCCCGCTACTGCTAAAAGATGAAAAGGAGGTGGGCAAGACGTTGGAAACCCTGATAGCTAGTTGATTGTGTCAAAAAGTTTAGAAGCATGTATCTATTTAAATACCATTTGCATGGAATTTTTGTCTGGTTTTCCTTTGCTGGAAGGTGGTTTCTGGTGATGATGATTTACCTAAGAGGGATGATGTTGGAGAAAGGCGGAGGAAGCATGAGCTTCGAGTGTTGGCAGGAGCTGGAATCAAATCTCAGGATGGGTTTGGAGATGAAGTTGGCAACATTGATGCTGATGAGGATGCTGACATGGAGGATGATGATGCAAGAGATTCAGAAGATGAATATTATAAACAAGTCAAACAATTAAGAGATGCAAAACTTGCTGCTAAAGCTGAGATGTATTCAAGGTGTGTTTCTGCACTGTGATTAGCTGGTACCTTTTTACCACCTCCCAACGAATTAGTCGGGTTGCTTGGTTTCTTATCTCATCTGCCAGATACTTGTGTTCCTTAGTACATATAGGAACAGGGATGATAACTCATCCGTGTCTTATAGCTGCATTATACCTCATAGGTATATCTTGATTGCTAGGGATTGATATCTCTTTTTCTGTCTGCTACTCATCGATTTTCCCCTGGTTCTGGTTGTGTTCTCAAAACATGCATTGCTTCTGCAGGACCTCAGCAGTCCCATCTCTGCCTGAAACCATAGATGGAAAACGCCAGATCACTTATCAGGTGAGCACATCCTATTTTCACCATATTGAGTTATAGTTTGATTGTATGATGGGGTGGTGATGGGATGCCACATTGTCTAGAAAACTCCAACTGTAATCTTGACCGATCCTTATGGAGTTCAAGTACAAATGTGGTTAGTGCTTTCATTAGGTCGTTAAAAATAGTATCAAAGACACAATTTGTAGTCAAAAGTGTGGGTCTTAAGCCATGGGGGTTGAGAGGCTACAACAGAATGGTCTGATGAGGACATTAGAGATTTCAGTGGGGGATGTAATATCCTAAATTGAGTTAATTCACTTGTATGAGAGGGTGACGAGTGAGTTTGGTGAATGAGATCCCAAATTATATGGGAAAGAGAAGTTCTTCAGGTTTATCATTGATTTTAAAAACATCAATTATAATCTTAACTGATTCGGTTGGAGTATAAACGCATATGCAATTAGTGCTTTATTGGGTTGTTACATTGAGGTATTGTCTTTGGTCTCTTATCATTTTTCTTGCCAAATTTGCCACAGATGGAGAAGAACCGGGGGTTGACTCGCAGTCGAAAGAAGCAGATAAAAAATCCAAGGAAGAAGTACAAGGTATTACACCATAAATTTAAACTTTAAGATATTGCAAATCATGTCATCCACTACCGGACTAATCTCTCTCTCTCTCTCTCTCTTTCAAAATGTGCAGGAACAGCACAAGAAAAAAGTAAATCGTCGGAAAGGGCAGGTGCAGGAGATTAAGAAACCTAGTGGTCCATATGGTGGGGAAGCCACTGGAATTAATATAGGAACCAGTCGGAGCGTCAGATTCAGGAACTAAATACCGTTTATTTGTTTCATGTTTTATTTTACTTTTTTTTTTAATTTTAATATAAGAAAATGTTTAATTTGACATGATTGTTGGATCCTTTTTTAATGTTCGCGTTGAGCATTCAAATTTTGGGATATTATGTTGGCCTAGGCATTCTATTTTCTCAAGTAATTTTAGCCAAAACCTTATTTGTTCGATGACTGTGTCATATCTTCATATTATATGCTTATTTTGAAGATAATGAGTCGTGCACAACCAAATTATCTTTAATTGGCTAATTGAGGATTGGGAAGTGGGCAGTCTTTTGGAAAGACGAATGAATGTAAACGTGATTTTATTTATTTTAAAGAGATTATTTGTGAGCAAGCTTTCTACAAAGAAAATTGATAGGATGGCATCCGGCCGCGATTCAAATGGTTAGAAATTTAATAAAGGGCTTGGTTCGATTAGTAGTCCTAAACGCAGCTATAATTCAAAAGAAAAATGCTAATGGCAACCGCGCGGAAGAACCGTAGCCCCCGTGGAAAATGAAACTAGACGTTTTGATTAACAAAAATGATGGGGAGACACTTACTCATATAAATATAAACAAAATATGTACTATTCATGTGAGAGGCTTAGCGATTAATATCTCCCTTCGTTCGCATTCCCCAAGCTTCCCTATTGCAATCTGCAGCTCTCTTCGTCTTCGCCCTTCTCCCTTCTCCCTTCTCCCTTCTCCCTTCATTCGTCTTCTCCCTCCAAGCCTCCCTATTGTCGTCTGCAGCTCTCTCTCCCTCTTCCCCACCAAATCGAAACCCAACCCCTCCGTGAATTCGACGCTTCGTCTTCCCCAAGCAGTAAATTCCTCTTCTTCGTCTCCCTCGTCATGAACAGTGTCTCTATAGCCAACCGCGGCATCGAAACCATTGAGCCGGGTCTCTAAACCCAAATATCAATGTTGTTGTAATCGCAAACGATTAAACAACGCGACCTCTAGGAATTTTCGGATTCCTTCGAACTCAACTCGACTCTCTAATGGACGACAAGACCCGACCGCCAACGCTTCCGGATACCGAGGCAGATGATACGACGAGCCAGGACGATCCCTCCTCCACCGTCCTCGACCTCACCAGCTTCCAGCTCCACGATCTTGACTCGGTCGAGTTGCCCCCGAGTCTAACCGAATTGGACCTGACGTCGAATCGCTTGTCGACCTTGGACCCTCGAATTGGCCAGCTCTCCAACCTCAAAAAGCTGTCTATCCGTCAAAACCTCATCGATGACATCGCCGTTGAGCCGATCTCTCGCTGGGACGCCTTGTCGGGTCTCGAGGTATTCAATCTCTTTCCTCGCTGCTGTTTTCTTTTTAATGCTTTAATTGGGCACTTGGTCTTTTTTCTGTTATTTCTTTGGCAGTCCTTTTGGTTTCCATAAAATGTTGGAAGATAAATGCGTTTTTTACTTCCATTTCCGGTTTTGAGACTTCATTGAGTTGTTGGGGTTAGGCCATTTGTGTGTTTTTCTTGGTGCTCTGTTTGGGTTCTTAGAAGATGTTTACATATATAAGAATAAGTTGAAAGCATTGAAGCCCTACTTATCAAAAAGAAAGCATTGAAGCCCAAAATTCCTTATTAAGTAACATTTGAAAGGCGCATATGCGGTGTATGAGCCATTGGACGGCTCAGATGGTTCATTTTTATTATCAGGCTGATATTAGTTATACTTCTTCTACTTTATCTCATTCTTGTAAGTTGTAGTTTGTTTCAAGAATGAGATAGAGCCAGTTATTTACTTATTTATTAATATGCAGGAGTTGGTGCTCAGGGATAATAAGCTGATGAAAATTCCTGATGCCAGCATATTCAGGAAGCTTTTTGTTTTTGATGTTTCTTTCAATGAAATTACATCGTTACATGGACTTTCCAAGGTGTCCAACACGCTCAAGGAACTCTATGTGTCCAAAAACGAGGTTGCTAAAATAGAGGAGATTGACCAATTCTATGATCTGCAAATTCTTGAACTTGGATCGAACAGATTGCGGGTTAGCTCTCTACTTTCATAAAGTTTTCTGATGTGAAACTAGTAATTGTTTATTTTGATAATTTAAAAATTATAAGATTTTATACTATACATAATTGGTTATAGTTTTTCAATTGCACACCCTTTAGAGTGGGGCTATGCGATAATGAGAGGTATTAATGAGGATGGAACAACAAGTTTTATAGTTGTCTTTATTGGGCTATTGGATCAGTCCTTAATTAATGACTTGCTGCTTCAGGTAATGGAGAATTTGCAGAACTTAACAAATTTACAGGAGTTGTGGCTGGGGCGAAATCGTATCAAATCGGTAAACCTATGTGGGCTGAAATTCATCAAGAAAATTAGCTTGCAAAGCAACCGTTTAACTACTATGAAAGGATTCGAGGTATGTCGTTTTGGCTGTTGTGAGACAAGTCTAAATTAGTCATTCCGAATGCATGGAGTTGCATAAAAGAGTTCACTGAGCGTGTTGTTTCTTTCATTGTCTCTGTAAGGACTGCATCGGTCTAGAAGAACTCTACTTGAGCCATAATGGTATTGCTAAAATGGAAGGCCTGTCATCTTTAGTAAACCTCCGAGTTTTGGATGTATCATCAAATAAGCTAACGTCGGTAAATGACATTCAAAACCTGCAGCGGTATGTATTTCAGTCCTTTGGTGGTAATGGCTCGTCTTTGGTTGTTGATTTTACCACTTGAACGGATCTGGTTGCAGGTTAGAAGATCTATGGCTTAATGACAACCAAATAGATTCACTTGAAGACCTTGCTGAGGCTGTTTCTGGTTCAAGAGAGAAGCTCACCACTATCTACTTAGAAAACAATCCTTGTGTATGGCCATTAAATCTTGGAGATCCCAATTTTTCAAAAGCTTCCCTATTGCATTCTGCCTGTTTGCTTAATGTTCTTTTTATAAGTCTGACTGGTGATATATGTTGACTCTCATGTTATTTCTTTCTGGGTTCTGCTGATCTCTCTGGTCCTTGATTGGCTGAATATCAATCATCTCACTAATGATTACATGTGTGAACTTAAAACTCCCTTTAGAGTGCAATGGTGGTGCCTGGAGAAGCAAAACGGCAAACATAACAAACAAATAAGAATTCCTTTTTCTGTATATTATTCTTTAGAAAGCCCTCAGAAAAAATCATGGAATGTCAAGAGTATGACTAGGAATGCATATGAGCGTATCTTACTAATTGCAATGTTATTTGTACTGCTAAGATCAATTTGACAATTACAATCTATTGTCAACTTTGTGTTTTGTTTTTCGCTCATGCATGT